>OX403616.1:60166688-62666688 GCA_948107695.1 Meliscaeva auricollis
TCAGTGCCCCTACCAACACAACACATACAAGATGTCAGAGGAATGTTAAGTTCACAGGAAGATGGGTATAAATGCTTCTAATGAAATGCGATAATGATGTCTATTCAACATAGAAAAAGTACACCTAACACCATTTTTTAAAACGTACTGCCTTACTGTCTTATTGCACATGCAAATGCATCCGGAATCTAGATATTGTACTTACTATGTTTTGTATGTTGTCTCATGTTGGTGAACTATACACTTTGCACACGTATACTAATCAGAGAAAAAAAGTCCTTTTCCCATAGAAACAAAAGTACGAATCGTGTAGTGGCTTAGCAGATCCCAGCTACTGTTTCACAAAAAAATAAAAAAAAGCAGGTATCCTCGTTTTCACAAAAAATAATAGCAAAAAAACGGAAGCACTTATAGAGGCTAGGCGCTAGGGGAGAAGAAGAAAAAGATATAAATAATACTATGCAAGAATACTGCAGGCCGCGTTAGTCTTATACAACATAGTTCTTTGGAATTCCGAGATGTTTTTTTTTTTAGTATTATTCTTGTCTACCAACAGTTGCACAGGATCAGGATTGTCATACATGCGATGACACCATACCGGTACGAGGATATTTTACTTTTTGAAAAGAAAAACGTAGAAACGTGCAACCTCGACACGACACCCACTGCTACTGTTCCACCAACAACATTGAGAAAAAAAAATAAACAAAAAAATAGAATAAAACTTAAATGCTGATAGATACCTAGACAGTTTAACGAGTACGTTTTGTTCGCATTTCTTTCCTTCTGTGTTTTAAGAATGAAAGATATTCATGTCTTTCATTCTTTGAATGTATTATGAGGATTTCAATAGTTGAACATTTCGCTTCAACAAATAATAATTGTGGTCCTGACTTTTTTCTAAAACATACAGCTGACTGACTGCATAATTGAAACGAATAAGGTCTCTTTAGTAAGTTGGATTTTTATAATGATAAAATTTATTGGTCCATTGACGAATGATGTTTTTGATGGACACGGGAAGGCTGACACCAAGGAAGTGACTATTTTCTGCCTTTTTGTTTGATTTTAGCCTAGCCACCCTTTTGAAACCACCAACCCATCGGCCATCATTTGTGCAAGTTACTAGTCTTAACAGTCCCTTTAGCGGAAGAGATGTTACTGCCAGCAACTCGAGTTCAATAAGTATTATAAAAGTTGAATAGTCATTACTGAGCTTCCATATATTTTAGAAAGAAAAAAACTAATTAATCAAGTTTACTTGAATATCGTCTCTGGCATTATTTTTGAAAGTAATAAGTAATAACTATCTTCAATCTAGCCAGGGCTATTACCCTGTTTTCATGAAATATGAATCTGGATCCAATAAAAGCTCTAAAATTAAAAAAAAAAACAGACTCATTGCCATGTCTTCAATTGTTTTCTACATATTTCTTGAAATGAACAACTAAATATTAATAAAAAAACTGATGTCTTTGAGTAAAGACCAAAATTAATATGCGACCTTGCAAAACAATTAAAAACATAAATCAAAGGGTTCAAATTCCACCATGCATAATAAATACGCACCCTACAAAAGAAATACCCAAATAAATGACAATTTAATTTAATTACAAATCACAAACACAAATTATACATTTATTTTCCATCATTAAAAGAAAAATAAATATTTGAAAAATGTCTAGCCTTCTATTTATAAGATATTTTGTTAAAAGCACTTACTATACATCAATATTAGGTACTATAATACGTATTTCCATTTTCAAGAGAAAAAAAAAAACAATAAACAATTCACCCCCGAAGAAAATCAGATAAATTTATATTTATACAGAAAATACTCCTTCTAGCGAAATCGGGAGGATGAAAGACCCAAGAGGCATATCTATTATGTATTTATGTCCATCCAAAAATTAAGTTAACAGATAAAATCTTAATTTTGTCGTTGACGCCTTTCTGTGCTCAGATAGTGAATTTATTAAAAGGATGCCTCGACATGACAGAAGAAATAAGTAAAATAGCAAACGCACCAGCAATACGAAATACAAAAAAAAAAAAAAAAAAACAACAGGCTCATTGTGGAATTGGCCAACTCAAGGATACAATTTTACAACAGTTCAGGATTTAGTGTTGCCTATTGCTCTTATTTTTAAAGAGAATATAAAAAAAGTTTGTTTTCCATTATGTAGCTACATTTAAAATTTATTTGTTTATGAATTCTCTATAAATGTCTTATGTAAATTCATTTTGAAAACATGTAAAATTCTTAATAATTTGAAAAGTACGTCGAACCTAAATTCTATGGTGTACTGAATGTATCAACAACTAAACCCTAAAACATTACTTCCAGATCTTAAAAAGGATCCACATATTTTCATTTATTTGTTGTAGACGTGGTAAATAAAAGTGGTAAGTAAAACTTGCACTGTAACCAATAAAAAAATTAACTTTTATCAAAAAAGGCTCTAACAAGTTTGATGAAAATGTTTGTGTCTGGTTTTGTAAGTAGTTAAAATTTAAATGTAAGAAATATGTTAAAAATGTGACTTATCGTACCTCCAATAGAACAGCTGTTTTTTTTAATTTTTAACTTAAAAAAACATTAAATTATTTTTTTGTTGTTTGAAAAATTATTTTTTCGAAAACAGGCAATAGTATTTTTTTTTAATTTTGCATTCAGTGTATATTTATTAATAGTTTCTTAGAACATCATATCAATTTTATTTTTACACAAGAACTGTTATGTTTTGTGAGGAATACACAATCCAATGTATTAAAGATATCAGTGGTGTAACCCAGTCAACTCGTGACGCAAGTTCTATTGGTTCGTATACTGGTGGATATTAATTTCTTTATTATTTTTTCGCAAATTATTTGCGGTCAAATCTTATGACAATTTAAATTTTATCAGTAATTCATAAATTGTACTTCGAAAAAACCAAAAGCGTATGGAACTCGATTTCTTTTGCATGGCCACCACGGGCACGCTTGCAGAAGTCCAGACGCTGAACCCAATTTTCGATGGTTTTCAAGCATAAATCGGCCGATACTGCTGCAATTTCACGTTCGATATTCGTACGAAGTTCATCAATCGTCGCTGGATTGTTGGCATAGACCATAGACTTGACGTAGTCCCACAGGAAATAGTCTAATGGCGTCAAATCGCACGACCGAAGCGGCCAAGCAACTGGACCATTTTGTGAGATAACACGTTCTCCAAACTTGGTTTCCAATAAATTGATTGTGACATCCCCTGTGAGGCTTGTGGCGCAGCCGTCCTGTTGGAACCATATCATCCAATTGGGGCCAAAAATATTCGGTTATCATTGAACGGTAGCGTTCCCTATTTACAGTAACGTGCCAATTAACGAACATACGACGCTTCTGGTGGTCAAGCGGCTTCAGTTCTTGCGTCAATTTAATCTTGTAATCTAGAAAATTTTAACAATTTTGACCAGTTGTTGGCTCGTATATCTTTTCATCATGAAATGGCAAACCTTACTGAAGAGAAATATCAAGAAATATGTCGTCGTTTGCTGTCCCTGTCGCTCTACTTTTGTAGCGTCCCTGTTGGTAAACCCTTTAGTACAGTTGAAAAAAGTAAAAAATATAGCTTGAGGTACAAGGCTGAAATTTGATACAATTAGAGCTATGCATAATCAATAGCTGAATATTTTTTATTTTAATTTTTAACTTTGAAATATGACCTCTGGCAACCTCGCTTACTCCGATTATCGGAAACCTATTATTTTATTAATTTTCACCATTAGTTTTTTTTTTAATTTTTTGATAAGAGCAACTCAGCTGGCAATGCTCCTTACGTCAATTTCACGTTTGCCAATTTCCACTGTATTTATAATAGTTCATTATTCTCCTACTATTATGGTTATACACTATATTCTATACTTCCAAAATTTGTTGTGGGTTCTCGGTATAATGTCAAATTTATCATACAATCCTTATAAAAATCTATTTAACAAAAATAGTAACACAACCTTCCGAACCATAAAGAAAATTTTTATCTATTTTCATATATTTAATAAATATTTCTGGGTGACTTATGGCCAAACAGTTAGTGGAATAATAATAAATTGATTATTATTTTTTCCTCTTCTAAGAGGCAATCATTTGCATTTTCGATCCTAAACATGTCGATTTAATAAATTTTATTTCTAAGATTAATGATAATAATGTGGGGTATGAATTGGGTTTAATGGTTCGTTTCGTTTCGATGAAAGTTGGAAAAACAAACAAACAAAAACAGTGACAAGAAAAGGGTATCATTATTTAACAATTAACTTAGAAGTAGGTTGGTATATAGATTTCTTTCAAGGTCAAACGAGGTCAGAGTAAGGTTAACAAAATATATATCTATAGATAATTACTACAAAAACTTTTTTTAAATCTAAGATGAAGGTATTTTTAACAGAATTGATTTTATGTACTCTAAAAACAAAAAGAATTTAGCATTCGTAACATCCGTATTTTTTTTTTAATATTTTTTCAGTTTGTAAATACCTGCTTGTCAACAAAATTCAATTGGCCAAAACGATGTAATTTTTTAATTAAAATGAAAAAAAAAACATTCACAGGTTATATAAAAAAAAAAACAAAAATACCAACAATATTTATAGTACATTGTTAACGACTTTGCTATAATCAAACCGTCAGTCCATTTGCATACAAATGAACAGAAAATGGGTTAATGGTTGTCGGCATAATTCTCTCCCCATTCCTCCACTTGGAACTCAAGTTTAATCTTTATTTTCCACACCCCATTCCCTTTTTATCAACAACATCCAAAGTTTATAATCAAGTATGTATCTGCAATCAATGGATTTAGTCCTTCGGGCATTTCCATCGATGCCATGCTTCTATGAATTTAACGTTATAAGTTATAACCTATAGCTTTATACAACAGAGGAACAAGAATATACATATACATTGTATTTATCATTAAATTTGCTTTCCCCATTTTGTCTATTCTCTCATTTTTAGATTATTTTTCTTGTTTCATAAATTTTTTCGAAAACAAAATTTGTATTTCAAAGTTCGTAAAATCATTTTATAGTTTTTTTTTTTGCAAACTGTACTCATGGCGAAAATGTCCAAAAGCGTGGGTTGAATTCTGAATTTTGTTTATATGAATGCGTTCCGATAGTAATAAAATTAAATTGGCCAATGGATACGGTAAGGATATAGTTTACTAGCTTTGCAAGTTGCGACACAAGTTGATGTAAAAGTTTTTATATATATTTATTTTTTTTTTTTTTTTTTTTATATTTTACGATTTAGGGGGAAAGGAAAAATGAATAGCAAAATCGTGCTCAAAATATAAATAAGCCAACAAAAGTAAGTGTGAGGGATATAGAGGAGAATGGGGAGTTAGGGTAGTTAGGTAAAGTAAATATTGCAAAGGTCAAAAACTTAAGTTGTGAATGCCTGCGCGTCTATTCGAAAAATGTATTTTATACTCTTTGATGGTCTTTGCTATCCTTGTAGAGTGGATATTGCAAAATAAATTGACCGATTCGAAATTGGACAAGGAAACAATTTCCATTTTGATTGCTATGGCAAAAGTTTGATATATTTACTGCTTGTTTTTACAAGCTATAATATAAGAAATGAAAATCAAATTTATGTTTGCAACAATGGAAGTTTTTACTATTGGATTTTTATTTATACAAGAGGCATCAACAACGATATGACTAAAATTATTGAGTTTTTTTATATTATACGATTAGTTTTATTTGAGAGTTCTAACAGTTGTTGTGAAAATACTTACAATTTCTTTAAGGACACAGTCATATTGGAATGAAGGGACACAAAATGTTAACTTACCTGAAACAAAAAAAAAAAAAATGAATTATTAGATATGGATTTAGGAAAGTTTTGTTATTTTAGTTTTAATAAGAAAAAGACATAGTAAGGCTGGGTAAATAGTTGAAAAAGATATAAAAACATTTTTTGTAATACCCATGTGTGTAGTGTTAAAACCTTTATTTTGATTAGAAGTAAATTAATAATAAGAAAATTTAAAATAATAAATTGTTAATCAGAAAGCCTATTCAAAGTCAAAACCAATCAAACATGACATTACGATGATAGAAAATGAGAAAAAGTGGGTCCGACAATTCTTTCTGTCTGTCTATCTGTCTGTCTGTCTGTATGTTCGTAAAATTACTTTAAAGTTATGTGTACAAAATTTGAAGAAAATTCGTCCACGCGTTTGGGCAGTGAAAATGTGTACAGCATGACAAAAACAACTTTTTTGGAACTCTCCATTATTATAATTTTCTTGACACGAAACCAATGAGCAAGTAAAAACGTGTATTTTGCTTAACCATTAAAACCATTACAGCTCAGAGCAGAGGAATTAGGTTCTGACCCGGAAAAAATACTTTAACATTTATAAGTCCTAACGATTCCGATTTGGGGTTTGACCACCATCTTGAAAAAAAAATGAATCAAGATTGCAATTTTACGTTAAGCTATGGCCATTTTACCGTTATCCTTTGAAAAAAAACACCCTTCCATCTGAAATATTTCAATCTTTCCAAATTGTAACAATGTACAACTTTTTTTGGATTACAGATTTAAAACCGTCTTTGAGTTTCTTTTCTAGTTTCAAAAATCTCCTTTCATGAAAGAGGTCGAAATATTTGGTTAAAATAAAAAAAACTATATATGGCAGAGACAAAAACAAAAAAAATCTGTTATTGGCTTATCTTAAAACACACTAAAGAATGATTCTAATGAAACACACCAGAAAATAAGAAACTAAGCTTTTTGAGCCTAATTTGTTCGGGTATATTTCTGTTCTATATATTTTGGTACTTGGTTTTTTTAGGGCATATTTTTGTATATTTCAACAAGAGCCCGCATTCAATAGAAAACATCATAATATTCTACAAATAATTGGTATAAAACATATTTTATGTTTTGGTTTTTTTTGAAATAAAAATGAAACCAGCTTATTTTTTCATAATGTTTAATCCAATAAAAGTATTGATAGAATTCTAACATTTAAATACCTACCAAGCTCATGCAAAACTGACTTCCAAACAATCAACTAGTGCATTTTTTGTGATTGTGTTTTCAAATTTTCTTACATGCGTTCTTAAAATCTTCGCCTTATAATCTTGTCCTTTTTGTGTATGAGTACTAACCACATGATTTAAAGCTTGTCACACACTCTGTTAATTTTCTTAATTATATAGTTCGAAAATGTACGAATACTATTGCTGTAGTTATAACATTACGATGTAATCCGGCCAGAGGATATTCAACCCAGCCCATAACAAAGTAATGGTCCTATTAAATCATTTACTAAGCCACAAATGAAAAACATCTTGTTTCAAAATCACATCTATAAGTAGGATTGTCCTAAATTCCTAGTATAATTACGGCCTTTACAAACTAGAAACTAGTCTGTAGGACTTCCTTCCTCTACACAAATTCTCTGCATAGATATTACAGCAATAACTGAAATTATCAGAAAATGAATTCGGAAACAAGCGTTCCAAATGTTTTAAGACAATGTGAATCAGATCACGTTCCTTTAACACCACTATATACTCTTGGGCTACTCCTTTTCTACATAGCTGCACAGAATTTAGATTCTATATTTGCTTTAAAATCGAGGCAATGTGGCGAGCTGTGTGTTCAAAAGTAAAGCAGCATCCAGGCACTTAAAAAAAATTTATGGCGTCAATTTGTTAGGAAAACCTTATTAAACGGATCATAAATTTTTACGGGGGTGTACACAACAATGTGCATGTTATAATTTAAAAGTGTACCTAACCAAATTTGTTATGCAACATTAGATGGACCAACCCGGTAACAATGTTGAATCACATCGAACACCATCGTCACCCTAAGAGCCACCAGCACCAACCCCACCGATACACTACACGGGGGGCGTTTGCCATAACAGTTTATTTACCCATTACACATCAAGCTTGGTCAAATCGATTTCTTCTCCTTCTTTGACAATGTAAAACCTTAATATCATATCTATTGTGGGTATCCGGCGAGGTGGCATCTCATTCATCGCTTGAATATTGTACCCTTCACATTTACTGATGGCGCTTTGTTCAGGAGGTGAATTTGGCCATTAGTTTTGATGTTTTTATTTTTTTTACTTTAACTTTCCCTTATTTTAGTGTTTTTAGTATTTTTATTCTATTTGAATAAGGATTCTTATCTGTATATAAAGAAAATATAAAAATGTTTACAACAAATTTATATCTAACTATATTTCTGACCTAGACCTCTTAAGAAGTATTAATCTAGAATTCTGAAGAAACGGCGATTAGAAGATATTTTACTTTAGTTGATGAAGACATAAATGTTTGTGGAGATGTTTTGAAGATTTTTGGTTATAAATTTCTAATTCTTTAAGCCATACTTTTTTGTTAAGGAAAATAAACAAATACTAAAAAAACGATTTTTCGGGATTTTATTAACACAAGTCAATTGCAGTACATTTTTTTGAAAATCCAATTATTTTAACAATTTTGGTGGCTTGTCAATGTCTTGTACTCAAACTGTCTGCAAAATTTAAACGATACCAAACAATTTTGGAACCATTTTTATCCGTTTAGCAATTACAATTGAAATTCGATTATTTTTTATTTTTATTAAAAAAAAAAAAACGAAAACAAACATAAAATTATTCCATTAAACTTAAAAAAATGGATTCAGTACGTCTACATTATATTTTTTTTTTTCTAAATACATTTAGGAACATGGAGCTATCAGCCTAAAATATGCAGTTGAAGTCAGTTCAAGTATGAGTTTTCGAGTGCATATTTCCGGTAGAATGCAGCAATCAAACTCACTTGCACCAAACTTTTTGATATCCGAAAAAGAAGTTCTATTGTAGTAACAATAATTTTTTTTGTAACATAGTTATTTAAGAAACTGCATTGAAATAACACTTTTTTTCGGCAACGCCCCACATAAATGCAGGCAGACTAACATTTTCATCATCACTATAACCGGGCCTAATTATACTTTTAATATGAATCGGTTACCTCTCGCACAAGAATTCTGCTTCCGGGTCTTAGACTTAATTTATGCGAACCAATAAACAAAAAAAAAAGTTTAGCGTAACACTGTGGTGATTGAACCTGTGACCTCTCGATTTCAAACAAAGGTTGTTGCATATGAACACCACCTGAAGTCATTTGGTCTAAATGAATTGTATATTGAAGTTTTTTGCAACAAATTACATTCTGGAGAGGTTCTTCGCAAACAATTCATTTGTTTGCTGCAAACAATAGAATTTTCTGGTAAATAAAAATGTGTTTATGTTAGGAAAAAGAGCCAGTCTTCCTCTTTTTCCTGATTGAAATGGACACGAAGAAGTTCTTCATATGCAATTCTGTCAGTGGAACAAGGGAAATTGAAATCAAATCATTGGAACGATTTGTTCCGTTTTGTTCACACAGCTGGCACGAAAATAGAATTTGGGTCAGGAAAATAAAGAATTGAATTTTTAACGAAAAAATATTTATTGCATAGTTAAATTTATTAGCACTCAAAATTCTTTGAGTTATTTCTCACCGATAAGTTGTATTTGTGTTTCAAATCAATTAAAACAACCTTAAAAATCCATTAAAAAATGTTTCGTGATCGCTATAACTGCCCTCCTAGATGTTGAAAGCATTTTCGTTTGCCGAAATCAACTCATAATAATGAGCTCCAAAGGCATGGGTTGTTTTGT
Source organism: Meliscaeva auricollis (assembly GCA_948107695.1). Taxonomy (NCBI): domain Eukaryota; kingdom Metazoa; phylum Arthropoda; class Insecta; order Diptera; family Syrphidae; genus Meliscaeva; species Meliscaeva auricollis. The sequence continues at coordinate 60,176,416 of OX403616.1, forward strand.
ATTATGTTTGCTGTGATAGAATTACAATTTGAGTCAAATTTAATACAGTTGCTACGAATGCCAAACTTTTGGGGGGATTGAATTAACATTCCAGCGAATGATTTTCATTTAATTCAAAGGATAATAATTAGCCGCAAACGAAACCAAAAATATTTTTTTTTGAGTGCATTACTAAAACAGCTCATTAAATATTAAAATTAATTTTGTCTTTATTAAAAAAAAAAAATGGGATCAGAAAACGTGATGGTTTGTTCTTGCTGATAGGGCAAGTAAAAAATTGACACATATGGCGTTTTTCTTTTTTAGCTCTGAGCAGATCACGGAACTGTCAAACAAAAATCTGTGTTTCTTTTTTATCTCAGACACATCGGACCACAAAAAGTGTTTTTTAATTTTCCATCTGAGTTAGCTCCGCGCTAAATCGATTTGCTGAAAATAAAATGACCGAGCAAATCGAAGAAAATGCTGAGCATATTGTTTTCAGTGATTTGAAAGAAATCAAAAATGAGTTCTCAGGACAGTCACACATCTACTTGTAAACAAACAATTATTATTAGTGAACAAATAATGTTGCTTAGTGCGAACAAATGACGGCTGGAATCAGCGATCAAGAGTGATTATTAATTAAATCTGAAGGCTCTGACATAACCTGTTCAGATCTCTGCTCTGATCGCTCAGCCTCTGCTCCGAGATTTCCTCAGAGCCAAAATAGAAAAACGTCAATAAACACGATTTGTACACCATTTGGTGTCATCCGAATTATGTCTCAGATGGTATTGTGTATTTTTATTACAAAAATACACAAATTTTTGTGTATACACAAACATTATATGTGTATTATGTGTGTAAGCATATATTTTATTTATGCTAATGTTGCCTCACTAAAAAACCACCCATTACATTTTCCTTGACAAATTACGAGACGCCCAGCGTAGTACCTAAATATCGGGATTAATATACGATTCTATGACAGAGAAGAAGGTAGTACCTAGTATTCTTGAAACAAAAAAAAAAAAATAAGGAATCAAAAAGTAAAATTACCTTGCAAATTTACTTAAAACACCGTGGATATAACAAAACCCTTAATCATGAAATTCACCTTTATGTGTTTTTGTTTAGCCAAGGCCAAAGTGAATTCACAACAATTCTTTCATATCCTTAAATTTAAATTGACAGAAATGAGGCCGATGTCCTCTTTTTTATGGTGGGCCATGCTGATGGCAGAAGCGTCATTCAGAGTAGTGAACAAAAAGTAACAAAAAAGGGATAGCTTGTATTTTTTGTTGTTATTTTTTTTTTTGTTTATATAAAGGAGCTACTATGATACGCCTGGTTGGCTTGTGTTTGCCTTCGACAACCACCAAGATACATTTTGCAAAATCAATCGGCGTGAAATAACCGATTTCATGTTGCGAATACAAATGTCGAATAGTGTTTTGTTCTGCTTCCGTTTTATTTTGGAGAAATGTGTTGTGTGTTATCCTCTCTCGTATATAATATATAGCGTCATGGTCTCATAGGAGAGTGCTTTGTACCAAAAACTAAGCACCATGAAAACATTGATATCTGTAGTGTGTATGAAGGAAATTTATGTCGACAGTTCCGGAAAACACATCCTGTCGTTTAAGTACATAATACGTATTTATATTATACCTACTTGTAGGCATAGGTAACCTTACACATAGGACATTAGAAAATGAGAATGAAATTATGAACTTATGTTTAAATAGACGTAAAAAGGCAAAGCAATCATTTAGAAGATAAAATGTTGTAGGGACAGCATTTAGATACATATAGGTAAGGAGTATGGACTATGGGCTGGACGCACCTTTTTCAAGAAATATTTCCATTTTAGACTCAAATAGATGTTTGATTAACAATAAAATGGAAAATAGATTATTTATGATACCTAGAGAGTAAGGAAAACGAAATGGAAACCATAAACTTTTTCATGGAAATATTCTAGCCAAAGTTGATATGAGATAGATATTAAGTCACTCAGATAGTTTATTCTTTGAACAGTAAAAGAGAAGACACAAAAGTAATTTCACTGAATCTGTATAAAAATGTAAATTAGTGTATCATATTCTCCATAATCTACGATCTCATATCAAAATATCATATTTGTCAAATCAAAAAGGGGTTAAAAGAATTTTAGTGAATTTAATAAAAAACAACACAGAAAAAAACAATTAAATTCATTTTTAAGCCCCATTTCCGCAAGGATTATTTCATCAAAAATAATAATTCTTGTTGATCTTAAGCACAACCGCATGGTCAATCTTATGACCTTTAATTACCTTCAAATACGGAAACAAGGTAGGTACGGTACATAATTTTACTGCAGTCAAAAGGTTAGAAATAAATAAATAAAAAAAAAAAAATATTAGAGAATGTATTTTTTGGTATAAAATCCTTTTTTAATTTAATATTCATCCCTTTTTTGCTTTTATTGTTCGTTCATGCTTAAACTTATTTTATAACCTTAAAACGTATATATTATATGGGAACATTTTACCTACGTTCAAAAATAAAAGGAACAATATAGGTACCTACTTCTTTTCCTAAATAAATATAAGCTTTATTTTTGGTTTAAGAAACCCCAAACTATTCAGTCAACCGTTGTGTTTAAGCCTACCGGTAGCAAAGTCTTAAAGGAGAGATTAGCATAATGGTTTTTCATGAGAAATAGACAATAATTCTAAATTTCGGTATAGGTACTCTTAAAAAGCGTAAAAACTTCTTATACATATCGGTTTGGACTGGCCATCAATACTTAAGGTTTTATAATATTGCAACTCTAATACTAGATGTATTATGTAATTAAACCGCTAATCTCTGTCCAAAAAAAATAGTCAGTACTGAGAACGTGAAATATCACCGCTCAAAATCGATGTAAAATATCGCGGAGAAAAGCGAAAAAAATCACAGAAAAGTTGTAAGCGTGGAATCGCGCAAGAGAATTGGTAAATTAGCCGAAAAATATGAGACATACCGTGTGAACAATCGCAAAATACCGTGGAAAAAAGCGCGAAATACTGAAACTTCATAGAAAAACATGCGAAATACCGAAGATAAATAAAAGCGCGGAATACTGATGAATTAACTTTTGAACCCCATGTTCCTCACATGAACAAGGACAACTGTATTATTTAGCTTGCTAATGCGTCGGAAAAACTTCAAACTAATTTGTCAATGATCCAAAAAGAAAAAGATTTAAAATGCTAAAATTATGAAGCCAGTGAAAAATCTTGCTGGTCAGTGGCTAGCCAATTTTATAAAAGATCATGACAATAAATGTAACTAAAAAAATAACATCAATATCCAGGGTCAGCTAGTTTAAAATAATTTTTAAAAATTTTCAAATATTTGTTTCTTGAAAAATTATTTTTTTCAAAATTTTGGTTTTAGATGTTCAAAATTTTTTTTGAGAATGTAATTAAACAAAAAAATTGGTGAGCAGCAAAGTTCTGAACAAACATTTTTTCACGTTTTTTTTTCGATACTAACTTCAGAAGTGGTTAAAGTATTTTTTTAGGAGGGAAAATTCTTAAAAGATAACTTGAAACAGAAAACAAATTTATTGAAAGACAACGAAGTTGAACAAAGAATTTTGAAAAAGATTTAACTTTATAAAATTTCTAGTTTTTTTCTTAATAAGTGCGAAAAAGTAATTCTCAAACAAGAAAAATTCAATTTTTTTTTTTTCAAACAAAACAATTTTTTATATTCTTATAGGAACCTTATGTTATTGCAAATAAATCGAAATTTTACTTTTTTTCTCAGCAGGATACCGTCGCGTCAGCGAGATAATATGGCAAAATAGTTTCACCATCTACTTTGGTAAAAAAAAGTTGTCAGGTTGTACCACCTTTAGCCTTTTAGATTAGCCTCATCGATCCATTAAAAAAAAAGCTGACCATGCCACTGCACACGCTGATGGACTAGACGTGAAAAACTAATATCCGTTTCCCTTAATATTGTCATAAAGTACCGTTAGTTAGTCATAGCAAGGAGTCCAATATTATATAGTTCACGCGATAATCCCTCTCTAGAAAATATGGGATCAAGATAATTAGCTTTTTATGATTAAAAATATTTATGTACCTACGTATTATTTTTATTTATTTATATTATATCACCTATATTAGAACAATATGAAACAATTTTTATTTTCTTTGATTTTATTCTATACCTCAATCATACAAATTCAAAATTGTCAGAGCCACAGTGCATTGTATGCCTTATCGAATTAGGACACTGTGGCGTGTACGTAACAAATGTATGAGTTAAAAAATTTAAAACATAGCATTTAAATATTTTGACAAATCAGGTATTAAGTAACTAATCTTTTTTTTATGCAATTCTGTGACCATTAAGGATATTTGAAAACTCGTATACAGCCGATTTTAAATGCTTACATTTCAGCGCAGACAGCAATAAAATGAATGACACTCCAAAAATTCGTTTTGGATTGTCAAAGAGCAATATCTTTTGTATTTTTTTAACTGCAAGATATTTATGTATTAACAGCATGAATCAAAAATAAACTCCTAGATCAAATATGGACTCGAAAACATATTTTAGGAGTTTATTTAGGCTTTACCTCAAAATTATTATAAGCTTTTACTATTTGCAGGATTTAATGATTCCAATTTTAGTTGGTATTTTTTTAAAGGGCGTACCTTAGTTTAAAAAAAAAAGCTAAGTGGGAAACATTTGAAATTCAAATTCTTAGAGCTTTTGACTTTTTTTGTATTTATTATTTTGTTTTTGTTTCGTTGTTTTTTATGTTGTACATATGTATATATGTTTATTACTTACATATACTTAAAAAAATCGAACTTGATATTAAGCACATTGAAAAATATTCCACCACTTGAATTCTAGGAGCATCTCAATATCAAAATATAAATATAATATTTATATCTTTATCTTAAAAAATAAATAAACAATATAAAACACTTACCGATCAATCTAACTACTCTATATGCCTAACATAATGTTTTATATGCAATAGATGCACTGATGCCCCTTAAAGGACCTCATCTCCTAACTGATGGGACAACATAAAACTTCCGGCGTAATCCTTATTACCAATAAAATTGGGGCTTTCTCATATTTGAATAGGCCAATAACATATATCCCTCCTACCCAATTTAATGAACGACATAATAATATTATTGTTAAACATTCCATCACACATGTATGCCCAACCTCAAGACTCATCCCCAAAATCCCCATCTTTTGTGTCTTTATGCATCAAGTCATGTGTGTCCATTCGTTCTGTAAAACATGATGGGAATAATTATTATTATTATTCGTTTCATATAAATGGGAGAAAAAAACCACACACAACAGACAGACAGACAGCATACAACAACAAAAAAAAGAATCGAAACAAGAGCAATAAAAGAAAACAAAGTCTTCTGATAGGAGTTGACAGAAAGCCATGATAAAAAATACTCTCTAGTTTTGCCAACAGCCCCATTTTTTGTAACTTGTCACAGAGATCACGTTTTGTATCCGTAAAAATCATACTCAAGATAAAATGAAACTAGACATTTTACAATGTTCGAAAAGTTGGATAAAGTCTGGCTGCCTGCTGTAAAATGTTCGTCAAGCCTAAATTACCTGCCGCCGCCGCCCGCAGCGATTATTCTTAGAAGCAGCTATTTCTTAACTACATAAACGGTACCTCCTTATGTACGGTAGAAAAACCATTATTTTCCCCGAAAACAACGCTTTGATAAAAAAGAGTTTCTAACTTTCAGAAAAGAATTTTCATCAAATTGTGTAGCTCGCATATTTTAAAGCCACTTTTCAAAATGTTTGTTTTTGAACATAACATACTAGAAATATATAAGCAAAACTATACGACCAAGTCGTATATTTTAAGTTATTTTGGGATAAAAAAAATACTTGAAAACATTTTTTTTTCTAGTTTTTTGATTCCATTGTTATTCGTTTTTCGTTGTGAAATTGACAAATGATGTTTCATTATGAGTCCTTCTGTTGTGTCTCCAAGAATCTCAACTGGCGCACATCACATGTGTGGGAGGGGAGGAGAAGAGGTTGATATCCTATGTATATATTTCTCAGTATAATGGGGGAAACATGTTGAAGTTGGATGTCCTTCCGTCACTATACATGTATATAGAGCATAAAATGAGATCACAAATTGACATGTAATAAAAATGTGTCCTTCATGGTTTGTTTTAGAATTTGTTTTCGTCCTTTGAATAGTGTGAATTTACTCTTTTTCATATGAAATAGTCCACAACAAATTAATATAAAAAAACATACTTTCCCTTTTTGTATATGATAAACGGCTTGCGGTGCAAATGTATTATTCAATTTGTTTTTTTTTTAGGAACGTACGCATTGATATTGAATCTATTGATCAATAAAATACATATGCAAGTATACAATGGTATTGATTGATATGAAACAAAATCTTTACGTATATCCTTGACCTTTATTTGTACTAAATGCCGAAGTTTAATTTTTAAACTGGTACATTTTATTCATATTTAAGGGCATACATAATACATGTTTTGATATCACTCACTGTTGAATCGGGCAACATTTTGATTCAAGTTTTCATTCGTACAAATTTACTTAAATATCTTCTTGAGTTGTTTGGAACTCTTTTTTTGATTTAATAAATCATTAAAGCCAAATAATTTAAGTTTAAAATTAATATTCCGCCATGCATCGCCTTTTTCATCCCGGCACAGCTATTTTTAATTTTGAAAATTATTTTTTTAAAAATTATTCACATACCTAAATAACTTTCTAGCTTTATAATAATGTTGTGATTGAAAATGTCACCGTTTTTTTTAACTTCTAATATTTTTTTCTATTTTGTACAAAAACAGCGATTTTTGTTTTCTTCAATGTTGCATTACATGTTTGCTAAATCTTTTAGAATAAAAAATCTGAATTACCGGTTCTTATCTTTAAAATCCAATTAAAATTTTAAAAGTCCAATTGATATTTTCAATCCCGCAAAGTTTAGAATGTAATACAAAGGATTTAAATGTAGTCCAAAGGATTGAAATTTAATACTTTACTATTACATTTTAATACAAAGAAATTAAATTTTAATCAAACTGTATTAGAAGAGCAAACAAGACGTAGACGATAATAGAAGCCATTTTTAATAATATCTTATGTATGGTTTTTGGAACCTGATCAAATTTGAAGAACAAATTATGTAAATTTGCACTATTTTGAAGGCGCTTTGGGTTTTTTCGAAGTACAATGTATGAATTACTGGTAAAATTTAAATTGCCATCAGATTTGACTTCACATAATTTGCGAGAAAAATAATAAAAATAATAATATCACCATTTTAATATTACAAAGTAACGCACGTTGTGCTCCATTTTAAAGAATTAAGAGAGAAGATAGAATAATAAAGAGCGAAAAGGAAAGAATAATATTATAAAAATCTTTTAACAAATTTTTTATTGAAAAGTAATACAATTGAACTATAAAATATCCTTCTAATATATTAAATTTTAATACATTTTATGGTACTGGAGAATTGGTACCGATCGATGGAACGATGAACAAGGATAGTTTAAAAAAATTGTAAAAAAAAAATATTTTATAATTTTTAGTTGTAGCCTCAATAAAATTTATTCATTTATATATTAAATAACAACGCTCTTACTTCAGATGACAAATTGATTGGAAACTCATTTATTTTACAACAAGAAAACGCACCACCTTGTCACAAAGCCAAGTTTGTGTTAATACATTAGATTGGTCACCTCAAAGCACCGACTTAAACATAATATTGAAAATACTTTTTTTCTCATAAATTTAAAAATATATATTAATCCCTAAAGTATACATATTGAAACAAATTATTAAGTCTATGTAAACCAAAATACAGATATTACACTCAAATGAAGTAACGACGACAGATTTTTAATAAGAAAAAAAAAACAAAATAGAAAAAATTAACTTACCAAACAGAAACACATGAGGACAATCGACTTCGACCAAAGGATCACGCAGACTGATGCGATTGAATGTCTAGGGATGTTCTTTTCTCTTATTCAGATTTATTGTAAAGTAAAAAATTACATTGTAGGTGCAAGTGATTCACTTTATACCCTGATTCATTGTTGATACTCTAACCCTACATAAGTCTTTCGCATGTTAAAAGCTTGAAAAAAGCGTTCCGATAACATGGGTACTGACAATCTTTGTTGGAGAGAGTATAGCAACCAGTTCTGGCATTTCTTTGCAGTCTTATGGTACATACAATTCGCCCAAATGCTAAAATATTTTTTTTTCTTTAATTTACTCTTCGAAACGTGACAAATAAGTTCGATATAAAATATAAATTTTATTTTATTTGGTTACTTATTGGTATACATTTCATAAAATACCTATACATATTTCAATTTAGAACTTCTATCATTCTTATGTGAATATTCGTTTAGAGCATTTATGGTGTTTAAGAAGCCACTCGTCAAAAAAAAAGGATTAAATAATTCAAAGCACGTCCTCCGAGATGTTGGCCGCTAAAGAGCTTCTTTTCGCATCACACTTAGAGTTTATGACTCTTGTCCTTTACCTATGCTCTACACAGGGCGTTAACTTCCTGTTTTCTTCTGTTTTTTTTTTTTTGCATAAATGAAAGATGAATTTTTGTCTGTCGTTTGGGGCAGCAAAAAACTCAAACGATCAACTCTTAGCTCTCCTGCCAGAGGGTATTTTTGCACTTATTTTTTTTTTGTTTTGTTTTTGTTTCTGTTCGTATACTCAAAACCATAAGCGCTTTAACCCATTTCATATATGTACACATACTCAATTTTCAAATGTATGTAGATTTAATACAAATAAGTGTTAGCACTATACTATAGATACACTCGCCATTTGGTAGAGAAGAGATAAGGAATAAATCCTTTTTGCTTTGCACTGATGTTTTTTCGTCAGTTTGTTTAAGATGAGGGATTTTGGAATTATTTGATCAACTATTGTTTTTTTTTTGTCTTTACGGAGAACAAAAAAAGGAAAACAAATAAATGTAATGAAGGTTTTATAATACAAATTCTATATACTACTGAAATAAATAAATAAATCAGCCAAGTAGAAGACTTAGCACTATTTAATTGGACTTGTTAAATTATTGATTTAAAATAGCTTTTTTACGGCCTTTAGTCCATACAAAAATTTGGCTGAACTGAATAAAAACAAAATTTGCGTATTGACAAGGTGCCTCACTAACAGTGTCAACTGATGAGTCCTAGTGAGACCCACCTGGACGAAACGCCAAATTTTTGTATGGACTAAAGGCCGTAAAAAAGCTATTTTAAATAAATGTAATATGATTCAGATTCTGTTGATTTGAAAAATATGTTTTGATCAAAAATCCTTTTAAGGAATAAAGGTAAGCCTTACAAGCTCATTTTGACGTTAATTAGTGGTTAAATGTTGTCAATAAAATTTCCTTATTTAGATAATATTTATCGTCTAATGGTATAGTTTGAATTTATATCTACCTAACTTAACATGGCCAAAATTAGCACAACTTTTTATCCAAGATGAGTATTCAATAATTTTGTTTTTCATTTCAATTTTTCAAATTATAATCTCTTTTCTGTATGCGAAGGGCATGAAAAGTTACATTTTTTTATTATCGCTTAGAATGTTGATTTTCAGTAAAGATTTAAAATTTAAAATTTGATGAATGAAAAAATTCTTCATAGTTTAAGGAATCAGTGGAAAAGAGAAGCAAACAATATTAGAATATAATAGATTTTTTATCTGCCGACTGCTGAATAAATCTTTGGTGAAAAATGGTTTGTGTAAATGCTGACCAAACAAAACATCGTTTTATTTACATTACACAATTTTTCCAGCGATGACTCTTTCTTTGGACTACAGTTCCAGTGTTGCCTTGTGCTACAGTTGGAGCGCTTTTGCTTACCCAAAAAGACCAAGAAAGTTACTAACTAAAAATCACAAATTCAGAAAACATAAAATTAAAAATAAAACTCACGCCTGTGTTGCACCAACACAAAAAAAAAATGGACCACAAAAAACCTTATTAAAAAATAAAAGAAAAAAAAGTGATCATCTATATCAGCCAACTAATACAAAATAACAGAGCCAACTTTGGTTTAGGTGCCATAAAACACAAATATGTAAAAATCTTATTGAGATTTCAATAAGATTTTCTTCATGAAAACAAGAAGGTTTATCTATGGTTTTTCTAAATAAAAAAGCTCAATAACAATCTTCTTCTTTTAAATTGATAAACCGTCAAAAGTAGCAATTAAGTACGATAATGAGGTTATATGAAATATGAAGTTTTGACAAGTTTTAATCAAGTTCAGTTAAATTGCCAACGAGATGTACAAAAATTAACAGACAAAAGTACATTTTGTGAAAAAGTGGCAATGTTTTTTACCGTTAAACGAGTCTTACAAATGCAATTCCTAAATGTGGCATATGCCAATTTTGCATTTTATGTTTTGCACTTCGAAGAACAAAAATGCAATAATTTATGTTATTTTAAATTCTAATTTTAATGCACTAGTGAGGATATAAGAAAATTAAATAAACGGTATTAAAGTTTTTTAAGATTGTTATTTGTAACTAGCTACTAAACGTTTATTATATACGTTAAAATATACAATTTATTAAACAATGGCTTAATTGAAATGATCAATAACAAAATCCATTTAAACCAACCATCAATCAAAGCTTTAATAATATAAAATATTCTCATTAATTTCCTATCAAGCAAGCATTTATCATGAAAATAACATCCCCAAACACTTTAATTTACACTCGACACGTTAAAAGCGAATCAACCACGATTATTATCATTTAATCGGCTAAATGTCACCTTTCATCTGCAATTAAATTTGCATACTATACGTTGTGTGCTCTAAAAGTTTTCATTTTGTTGACCATCACTTCGTTTCTAAGCAAAAGTTATACAAAAAAAAATGCACTGCTGTGTGTCTCTTTTCTCTAAGGTATCAGATTTGTTTTTGCATGATACCTTCTAAAATCCTGCAAACAAATATACCTCTTCTAGCCTCGACTCAACAGCTATCCTTAGAATGCATTCAGCAATCATCCAAACAAAAACAATCACAAAAAAAAACCCTAAAAGGAAAACCTCACTATCTACCCGGAGCAAGAGTTCCGAAAACTGAACCAAAACTCTACGAACCTAGGCAACGATGGACAACGCGGAGGTATAGTCTTCTAGAAAATTTTGCTATTTTACGACTTTCGACTTATAGCCTGAGAACCGGGTTACTGGGTGCGGTTATATCTTTTGCCACTGAATTGCAACAACAGTTAACCTCACAGTTTGCCAGGCCAGAGTGTGTGTTATTTGCGATGGTATAGTGATGGGGGTTAAACTCTAAGAAGTGACGAGCGAGTGGGACGTATTCGAAATGTGTCCGAACTTCAGAAAAAAGTGCTTCATGTGCAGCAAAAAATCGAAAACTTGAAAAAAGTGGTTTTCCTAGAAATAGAACACCAAACAAAAGGGGCATTATCATCATCCGCTTTCAAGGGCCTCAAGTGTTGGAGAAACCTTTTTTGCCATGATAGCCTATAGTAGCCAGTGGGATGGATTTAACATAAAGATGAAAAAAAAAACAGCGATAAAAATTGCTTTGAGCAGAATGCTGTTACTGTGTTTGCTTTTTTAGTTACTGCATTTACCTTTGTGCAATCTTCTTTAAACAAATATGTTATTAAAGTAAAAAAAGAAGACTAAGTTGCTAAATTATTTCTTCGATATAGTTTAAAGTAGATAACAGTGGCGTTTATTTTTGTGTTTACTTTTTAGTTGCACAACTCAGTCTTACTTACAATACCTTTCGACCAGAAAGGTAGAAGAAAGAGAAAGCTGATAACAAGTCCACGTCACTTGGTGTGCGAAGTTTAAAGATTTCTTAGGAGGAATAGGTCATATCATACCGTTTCTGCGTGAACCACGTTTCTACAAAGCAAATTTTAATTTAATAATCAATCATAGCTTTCCAAACCAAAATTTGTTGCACCTTCCTAAGTTTTGTAGTTCAAGCGCTTTTTGAAATACTCAAGTTTTTGCTTAAAAATGAAGTTAAAAGGTGCAAGGACTTTTGTAAAAAAAAATTGGTACTTCATTTTTAAGATTTTATTTACGAGTATCAACATCTTAAAAAAATTTATTTTGAAAAAAAGTATTAAGTAATTTTCGAAAAAGTGAATTTCAAAAAAAAATTTCAAATTTTTTTTTTAACGAAAAAAATAATTTTCGAAATTTTTCCTACTAAACATTATTAAAGCAACTTAAAAGCTTTCATGTTAAAAATTGGTTGAAATTGGTTGAGGCATGAACGAGAAAATCAGAATTAAAAAAAAACGGTTCTATGGCAGGTACGGTTAATACAGGTTTTTGAAAAAAAAAATGGGTTTCATTCAAAAATAGACCTTATCCAAAAAAATTACCATAATTTTTTTTTATCAAAATTTCAGTAAACATTTTTGAGAAAAATGAGTTTTTCTAAAACCGGTATATGACAGGTACCGTTATTTTTGGTAAAAAAAAAAATAATTCAAAAAACGTCAGGGGATAGTTTCAAAAAAAAAACGCCATTTATCACAAAGTTTGAAGTAAATTGACCCACCTGTTTAGGCTGTGGCTTCTGATTTATACAGACAGACAGACGAAAAAACAGACAGAATTGTCTTTTTTCTCATTCTCTATCATCGCAATGTCATGTTTGATTGTTATCTCACCTTTTTTGTTTTGTGCGAAGGCATAACTTCGCAAGGTTCTTTACAAATTAGCTCTTTTTAGAGCTTCAAAATTACTAATATAAAAACGTAAAAAACTTAAACTTTTAGAAAAAATCAATTTAAAAAAGAAAGACGTGTTATAAGTGCGGTTACTCGGTAAGAATGAGGATTTATTTCTTTTACTTCTTCTTCTTCTTTTTCTCATTTTCAATTTAAAAATAAATATGGCCGATAGGCGGGATATTTGGATTTTATACCATTTAGTTTCATTCACAATAATGATATTTTTTAATTCAAATTTTAATTTTATTTATAAATTCATTTAATTATTATGCTGTGCAAATGTCGAAACAGTACCTACATCGTAGTAAAAATGCATTCTAAAGTCATAACTCATAACATTAAAAGCAAAACTTCCATTTCGGTTATGCATAAGTTTTTTTTTTAAATAATTACCATAATATTTAAGCTTTTTAAGCTCATTGGTAAATTAATGCTCTCATCTTATAAATTCTATGTTCTAACACCATGCACTCATGTGCTGTGAAATACCTTCTTATCTCCAGCATTAGATATTCAAAAGCCAACAAAATAAAGCAAGTGTTATTAAGATTACACTCATGTGAGAGCGAGTGGTTATAGTCAAATATGTAAATACCTGAATCAGAATTAAATGCCTTCAAGGGAAAATTTGCTGACAGAATTAATTGTCAGGATTAAACCCCCTTCAGAATTTAGTTTGCACATATATACATACATAAAACTGAGCTTTAGGTTGATATTTGAGTGTGAGAGTTGGTAATTTGTGCAGAGACACTATATGTGTAGAATATCTCCTTTTCAAAGGGTAGACCCAAAAACCCAGCTGTGTTTGACTTTCCAAGCAAAATAAGCTATACAGACTAAATACTTGTCAGATCAACACCTTCCGGCAGTCGCAACGTTCTACACGAAAAGTATAGAGTACGTATACCTATATAGAAGGCTTTTAGGAGACTTCAGCCAGGTTGAAGATTTGAAATTGCTGCAAATCAGAATACACAACTAATTTCCGAAAATCATTTGCAGAAAGGATAATACAAGCTAATAAATGCCTAACACACCTGTTTATGCAAAACCTTGAGTACGATGTCTCGGTTATCACCTTTACCTTCCTTCCGTTCAAAGGTGAATTGATGTTAGTTTGAACTAAGCTTCGGTTTTCACTATCTCCTTGCTATATTCAACACACAATATACACAAACCGATACCGCTTCGCTACCAACACTATGTTTCTTTCTCCCTCACCACACCACCACCCTTGTCATCATTTTATTGAATTTCTTACAGCAAATCTCATGTGGTAGATGTATCTTCGTCAAAATTTGCCAATTTGGAAAACTATCATCACCAAATTAGATATTCTTATTCACTTCACTTACAGTTGCTTATACTCGAGCAGATAAAAAGGAGTTGGAATATTGGCATAAGTAATTGTACACTCAGCGTCCTCAGATTTACAACTTTTTTAGCATTGAAAAAAGAAAAAAAACTTGGTTATGAAAATACACTTTATTTTTTGTTTTATATCAGAATTGAAATAGCCGTTTTTAAGAAAAATAAGCTTATGCGATAAAAAAAGGTATGTAACATTTTCGGTCTCCAAAACATTTTAACCAAAATTCAAGTTAATCGACCGTTCAGTTTATTGCAAGACGGAATTTTACTGGAAGACTTTAGACCTGCTATAAGAGATATTATTCTATATCTGCGTGGATACCAATCTTAAAAAAACCTAAATTAATTCTTTTGACCATCTTCGTACTAACTTTCCTATCAGTTTTGGACTAAAGAAGAAGGTGCTCAGTTAACAGATGAGTTTTAAGTTCAATGTGGAGTCAAACAGCCCTGCGTACTGTCACCAATACTCGCTTTTGTTGGTAATATTGTTAAGCGATGTACTGCGCGTAGTCCCGACTAACGGAAATGAACAAATTCAAAGGACTTCGCACCCAACTACATCACCTCTCACAGAGTAATTGAGTTCCATAAAATGACAAAAAAGGTGGAGAGAGAGGCAGAAATCGTAGAGTTTACAATTATTATGGTTAAAACAAAAATGACTATCCTCGGAAATAACTCAACTACACAAAAAGATAAAGGAAAGGGTTGACAAAGAATCAAATCGCTCAAAACATTCGACAAGAAATCTGCACAGCTGGGGCAGAGTTGGAGACAACTTAAATACAATACACCTGAAAATTGCAAGATATTGTGGAAACTATTTCAGTTAAAAATGAATCGGAATATAAAAGCAAAAATGATCAGTTAAGAAGTTATTCCTCCAATGGGAGTGACACTGAAGAAATGTTATGTTTTTAATTTTCAAATATCATTACTTTTAAGCATTTACTTTTAATTTTTAAGAATTAAACAATTATGGAAAAATGTTGTTTTATTTATTTATCTGCTTGCTTGCATTCTTTGAGTGCATCATGTGTGGTGGTCATAGGACAATAATTGTTGTTGGTAACAAAAAATTAAATATGTATACAAAAAGTACGTATACGCCAAAGTGCACACATTTTAATAATTCTCTTGTTCACGTTCTCGTTTGATATCACTCTAAGATTATAAATAGTTTTTCTTAGTACAATTCTCAGCACTGCGATCACTTTAGTTTGTTGCTTGTTTACTGAGCTTACTTAAGGTCAGAGGCTTAGAAATGAAATAGAGGAGAATAAAAAAAAAAGTAATGCAAGACTGGATCGCACAAACTTGCTCTTGTAGTTCAAAGTTATTGCATGTATTTGTGTATTGAAAAAAAAAATATCAAAGAAAATCATTTTTTGTCTAGTTTTTTTTCCCCAAACTTTTTTTTTAACGAAATCAGTTGAGCCAGTAATGATATTATACGGAAATAACTAAAAATTATTGAAAATTTCCCGAAAATCGATACATTTGATTTTCTTGAGAAAAACTAAAAACACAGTATAATTACAATCACTTATTACATAACATACACCAAGTTTAATCGAAATCGTTAGAGCGGTTTTCGAGAAAAATCAAATAACTTGAAATAGTTTTTAAACCTGAAGGGATATTGGCCGAAAATTCTTAAATGTCATAAGTATCTAATATGGGATACGAAATTTACTCTATTCTTCAAAAAATATAACTCAAAAAGCTATAATTTGAAATATTGTTGTCTTTTAACCTCCAGATAACTTTTTTATTTGATTTCTATTATAAAGATACATTTTTAGAATTTTTTTTTTTGACAATCGTTACAGCCGTTTTTAAGACACTATTTTTCTACATCTAAAAACTAAATTTTGGAAAAAAATCATAAGCCCATTTATAAATAAAACTTTATTAGGGCAACTAAAAAGATTTCATGTAAACAAAATCGTTGTAATCGAGTGAGTCATTAAGGACAAAATCAAAATTAAAAAAAAAACGGTTCTATGGCAGGTACCGTAAGTAGACTGAGTTTTTTTAAAGTCAGTATACGTCAGGTACCGTTATTTTTGACTCAAAAATTTAACCATTTCTTTATTTCCATATGTTTAGTACAGTAGACTCGCGTTAACAAAAACACCGGCTTACGTGAACACCGGCTAACGTGAACATAATTCTCCTTACACTGACTACTCTGTAGCGTGAACACGGTGAGAAAGCCCTATAACTCGAAGAAATTTAAAATGCATTCATCGTAGAAAACATTGCTTTCTTTTCTACTTTTGAATCGTTTTTACTAAACGGGGAAAACCCGTTAATGATTTCTCGTGAGTCCTGGCAGTTTTTGCTGTAGTCTGGTAATACGTTTTGTGCGCGGTGCTGATTTGGCATGACCTTATCTAAAGTTTTTCTTGTAGAATGTCGCAAAAAGTACCTAAATTCTTGTCTCTAAAGGAGAAAGTGGATGTGATTGAAAAATGAAAAGCAGGGTCAAGCGTAACTAGCTTAGCAAAACAGTATCAACCAACGAACTCTTTTGCCATTAGCTACATTTCTAATCGAAATAATATTGAAGTTTAACACATTGTAGCCTGTATTAGGCTTCAGATTATTCCTCTGATAGACTTAAAAGAAGCCACATAGCTTGTTGAATATTTAATTTCGGTTCACAAGCTCAATGCAAGCACTTAAGCAGTGATGACTTCAAGAAAATCAAAAACTTGACCTTATGGAAGTTAAATTGTTAGTTGGGCATGCTTAAACGTCTCCGCAAAAAGGCTGTGTTTAGCAATTTGCAAAAAAAATAAAATCCAGAAAAAGATAACTCATTTTTTTCATTAATTTCAATGAACCTTAATTTTATTCTTAAAATTACAAACCGAAAAACAAAAAAATATATACACATTTCTAATTTATTTGGAAAATGTAAGAACTACACCTTCGTTAGCATGAACAACTTCGCAAACGTGAACACGCTCGGTTTTTAATAGTTCACAATGTTTTCTAAAATCCTTATTTATTTACGTTTTGGTATTAACTCCAAAAAAGAAAGAAAACTAGCCAAAAACTAGTTTTTCGCGCTTTGACGTTAGCTTTCGTCCAAAATATCAAATCGTGAAACTCAGCATAATGCACAAAACAAATTTTTCCAACAGCTAATAGTTCTCCGCATACTCTTGCCAGTTTTCTGACAGTTTGCATAGTGTTGAAACAGAGCTATTGTTTTCAAATCTATAACATTTAAATAAAATGTTGTTGGTATGCAAAACAATATATTGAAACTGCCCTCCTTTCCCCCCCCCCCCTGCCCCATCCCCTCCTTCTAAAAATATTTCCATCCCTAGTGGTCCTTAAAACAAAAAAAAATGAAGGGGCAACATAATGTTCATTGTTGTATCGCAATAATTTTTAAATGCAGATAAAGAAGTTAGTCCCGATTTCACTAAGTGTAATAAATTAGCACTTAAAAAAAAAGTTGGACAGAACCACATCAAAGCTTGAATAAAATCATCACTGTATAAGTCTTCTTGTACAAATTGACGCAGAGTGTAGATTATGTGTATCTCCATTTACAAGTACCAGCAAGTCCTTAAGCTTGGTCTTCCTAGAAAGACAGAGATAATAATAATTACTACTTAGGCACGCCGCTGTCGCTAACATGTACGAATGTGCACAAGCTATTTGTTGTAATTTTCCATGATTGTATGTGAAGGAAACTACTAATTTGTAATTTGCAAAATGTCTTCATAACAAATGTGGAAGCGCTCTGCCAATTTATCATACCTAATTTCAGGCATCCCGTTCCAGAACGTGAGTATGTAGATATGTGCTGTACTTGCATGTTGTTGTATCTTAGCTTGTAGGCCTTTATAACACTCGCAGAATGGAGTAGGACTATAATAATAGGTAGGTGACTAACAGTGATTAAATCTAACTTTTGAGAGAAAAGTTTCATCCTCTTTTATTTTTGTGCGAGATAAATATTAAATAATGATGGGATGGAGGTTTTATTTTCTGTATAGTTCCTTCAACTATCCTGCAGCTGGCATCTCGCTTGTGTTATTCAGGATAAGGATAATTTCTCTTATAGTGACGGTGACAAAGTGTTAGCCAGAAGCGTTACACCAACAACTGCCGCGAGGTGATAAAGGGATAATGAGTTTTTTGTTAGTAATAATCACATACACCAAGGGTAGGCACATATATAAAATTGAGGTGGGTAGTGAAAATCACTGATACCGCTACCTATAATATGCCTATACACACGTGTGTTATGACAGAACCTTAATTATCATGAAAGCATCATGAATATCATGACATCAGCAGGTTATTTTTTTTTTTTTTGCTTAAATAAAAGGAAAGAGATTTTAATTGTTTTTCGCTTACGTTCGAGGGAACAAAATAGTGTCAAGACATGACAAAAACTTTTACAAATCAGTCATAAGTTTCTTAATTTAAAGTTTTATGACGTCTCGTTGGGCAAAATAGGTACCTATACTTTGAATACCTAACCATGCAAATCTATAACAGACATAATAGTTATTTAATCGCTTCAAGGACCAAAGGTTGTTGCAAAACTTGTAACTTGTTTCAAAATCTATTCACCGCTTAGTTACAATGACATCAAGTAATGCCAAGTATACCTACCTTAAAGAAAATGAAAAAAAGGTCGTAATCTTTGAATGTCTTGCCTCACGACAAAAAGTAACTTTCTTCAAACCCAACAAATTAATTTCGAAATGTGTAAAACAAATTTCGTTCAGAAAATGTATGAATGTATGTAGACTATAGAGTTATGCCAATGTTAAATGCTTTAAATTCTTTTCATCCGAAATTCCGAAAATAAAATGGATAACTATCGATTAATATACTCGTACGCACATGTTTCCCCCAAAACCCAAGGACATGGGTTTTGTTTTTTTTTTCTTGTTTTACTTTTATTTAGTTAAGCAAAAATTCCGTTTGAATGAAATTCCCTTATTTTGCACAAGCAGACATAGCAAAAAAAAAAAAATAAAAAAAACCGGAGTAAAATCGGGAACATGTGCCAAGCAATTTCATGGAACATTTATCCTAGATTACCGCACATTTTCATTTCCATTGTCGTTAATGGATAATTAGCATAATATCGTCCCAAATGATTAATAGATAAATTTTCATGGATGAGGATGAAATGGAATTTTTGAATCATTGCCATCTAATTTTGTGATTTATTTTATTTTGTGTTTGTGAGTTTTATGTTAAATACAAATTATGTACATACACATTATAAATACCTACCCGATAATATACACACATAGAACGTAGGTGATTTGAAGAAAATGAAAAATGTAGAACCGTTTTTTTTTTTTATTTATAAACTTTTACCTAAATAAATAAATAAGATACCATTTAGATATGCTATGAAAGCCAATTTTATGGGATGTGACCGTTATAAGACTTAGAAAAGAGGTCATCTTGAAAAAAAGTTGATTTTGTTTTCTTTATATCTAATAACACTTCATCAGTGTTTCTTGCTGACACAAATATTCTAGAGAAAATATTAAGTGAATAAAGTTATCTTTAAAATGATCCACTAACGTCACGATCTCAAAGATGAAAGTTTTAACGAGCAAGTTGGTTCTAATTGAATACCTATTATATGTATGTATTTAAATTAACATAAATTTATAAATAAATACAAGTTTTCATTGACATAAACTAATCTTTTACCCGCTATAACTTAAAACATAGTCTAATAGCCTTACCTGCTCTTAAAGATAAAGTTACTTAGGTCGAAGCTTTTTGTTTTTACTTAAAGATTAACAGCATTTTTTTTAGAAAAATATGAAAAAATTAAAGTTCGATTTTAGAATGACTCAAACAGCTTCTTATATGAATTTAACCTCAAAACAGAAAATGCAGTTTGATTTTTTTCCTTAAAGATGAATTTTTAGAAAAAAAAATGGAAAATCGTGGTTTAAGAAAATAAAAAAATAAATAATTTCATTGAAAAGAAAAAAAAAAAAAAATCATTACTAAAATGACATAAACAACTTCTTAAATTGTTTTGAGCTCCAAACTAAGTATGTCATTTGATATGAATAAGAATGATACATTTTTAGAAAAAAAAAATTCAAAATCGTTGGAGCCGTTTTTAAAATAAATTAATTTTTTATATACAGGGTGATTGGCATAAGGTGTGACAAAAAGATAGGGTGTGTAGGTTGGACTTAGACAAGCAAAAAATCGTATGGGAGGGGGGGGGGTCCATTTTCCCCCGTTTGGGCAATTTAAGAAATAAATCACTTAAAACAGAAAAAATATTATTTAAAAATAACGGTTATACCTACAGAGTCGTGCTATAGCATTTTTAAAAGCCAAAAACCTACAAATTAATTTAAATTTTAAAGTAAGTTGTTCAAATGAATAGTTTTTGAAATATTAATTTTCAAAGTCAAAATTCTGAGAAAAAAACATAATTTTTTTTATTTAAACCATTTTTTTTCAAAATTTTACGTTATTAAGTAGTATTTTTCTGGCTTATTTTCAATGCTCTTATTTATTTTTGATCAAACACAAAAAACCGGATGTCAAAATAACTTGTAGTTTTTGAGAAAACCAAAAATGACCAAAACTACTTTTTTCTGAGAAAAACATTTTCTTTTCGTTTTTACGTTATTGGATAATTAGATGAACTTACGAAAGAAAGGATTAACTTTATCTTTTTAATTTTTTTATTATTAGTCTTCAAAACATACAATAAAGTGACAAAGTACTCAATTAACCACATTTCACACATTTTTTCATTGAGAACACCTGCGTGAGAGCATTGGGTTGAAATTGACCTGCCAACTTGTTTTTATTACGGTGGGGTTTTTACATTATTTAATTCTTGGTTAATTTATGAAAGAAAGGATTAACTTTCTATTTTTTTACTATCAGTCTTTGTTGGGGTTTGTGGATTAACCATATTTCACCCTTTTTTCAATGAAAAAACCTGCGTGAGAGCATTGAATTGACATTGACCTGCCAACTTGTTTTTATTGCGGTGGGGTCGGTTTGGCGAGCGAGGTCTGCCTGTTGAGTTCAAGAACAAAACGTCGCGTAATTTTGTACACTAAAATAAAAATATGTCTAACCTAAGGACATATAAAATGCAAGAATGTTTTGTTGAACAAATTAATTCTAATTTGAATGTCAAGTCGTCAACATATTTTTATCTGAATATGCATGTATTTCAATTTGGATTGATTTCAAGATTAAGGCTTTCTTATTTCGCAATTGCATTTTTCTTCCACTGGCTAGGTAGCGCGTGGTGTTTAAAAAAACATGATTAAAAAAACAATCACAAGCTAATTATAACCCTTAGTTCTGCAGGTGTTCTCAATAAAAAAAGAAAAGAGAAATTTCATCCTTTATTTCGTAAATTCACTTAAGAATCCAATAACGAAAAAAAAAAATTGAAAAAAGTAGTTTCTGTAATTTTTGATTTTCTCAAAAACTACAGGTTATTTTGACATTCGATTTTTTGTATTTGATCATAAATAAATAAGAGCATTGAAAATAAGCCAGAAAAAATACTACTAAATAACGTAAAATTTTGAAAAAAAATGGTTTAAATAAAAAAATTTATGTTTTTTTCTCAAAATTTTGACTTTGAAAATTAATATTTCAAAAACTATTCATTTGAACAACTTATTTTAAAATTTAATGTATAGGTTTTCAGCTTTTCAAAATGCTATAGCACGACTCTGTAGGTATAACCGTTATTTTTAAATAATATTTTTTCCGTTTTAAGTGATTTTTTTCTTAAATTGCCCCTCCCGCCTAAACGGGGGAAATGGACCCCCCCTCCCATACGATTTTTTGCTTGTCTAAGTCCAACCTACACACCCTATCTTTTTGTCACACCTTATGCCAATCACCCTGTATATAAAAATTCTCAAACCTTTTTTAAAAAAATGAGTGTGATATTTTCAAGAAAACAGTAATGCACTGTGCAAAAAACCAAAATTTCAAAAAAAGTGACCTCTTTTCGAAAAATTAATTTTTCAAAAAAAAAATTTTTTGATATCATATAATTTTAAGGTTATTAACAGAAGAGTGTAAAATATTGGCAAAATAAACGCAAATTGTTGTTGTTTTGTCCCCATACAAAAGTATAATTTTTGGAAGGTTTTGGATGAAAAATACAAGAAGGTTTTGTTCAAACCTAATCTAATTTTAGATTATCCTCAACTTTTGGCGATTATCTTGATTCTATCGAATTAAGAAATTATCGTGTTAAGAAATCTCACATCCCATCGACGATGACACAGACACCGACGACGACAACAGCGCATACACCTAAGAATGTCTTGAAAACGTGTTTTCCTTGCGTTTCATGATGTTTCGTGATGAAATAGACTAATTCTGAAAATGAAATTATGACAATCGTTATACTAATCCTATAAATTACGTGGAAGAGTAGAACATTTTTTTATGAAACGTAAAAAGTGCCTAAATATAAGTTCAAAGTCTGGTAAGTTTCAAAATTTTTTGGACAAAATCAATTTTTTATACAATTTGTGTACAATATTACTCCATACAAATTATGATGTTTTTTTTTTTAATTATTGTTGTTTTCCAAGGTTTTGGAAAAAAATCTGAAATCTTAAATTAGGTTTGTATTTTAGCTTTAAATAATTATTCTTTGTAGAAGTCATAAAATGAAATGGTCATGAATGTGGTGAAATGGACCCGAAAATGGCCTGCAAGTTTTGTAAATCAAACTATGGTCTGAAACCAAATGTGAAATGGATATCTCGACTTTGTGATATTACCCGGATTATAAATTACAGAAATATAAAATCAGTGTGCATCGTCTTTTTTTCTGAATCCTTCCCTCTTTTCAAACGCATGCACTGTCTTGTTATGACATCATAATTAAAACCCCTTGATGTGTGCGCTAATAATAATGATAAAAAAAAATGTGAGCCTCACAAAACGGGTTAACAAAACATTGTCTTGATATTCTTCTAAAGACAATTCTAGAATGTTAACCAATTTATTTAACAACAAAACAATATTCCTGAAATCCTGAATGAACAAAACGCAGATAGTTTCCATTGATGCTGGTAATCAAAGCGTAATGCAATTTGCTTAACTTCCTCCTTTAATACTTTAAGTGCATTTTTTCACAGTAGATGTTGAAAAAAAAAAAATTAAAAAAACTTTTAAAACAAAAAAGGAGTTAAAACAATGGAATACATTTCCTTGTTTTTGAATTTCTTCCTATTTTTTAAACAATGTAAGTATTCCCTCCTCTAGCACGCATTTATAAAATTTTACCTCAAATGAAAACCACGTTACGAAAATAAAAAAAAGGGGAAAAATAATTTATCTCAATAAAAAAGCGAATTACACAGAATATCTCACTGGAGTGCTTTCCAAATCTCTGTTGCAACGTATGATGCCAAAACCTACAAACATACTTACCAACCTACCTACATCCTTGACATTCATTTACCCAACAGCTACAGCGTTGAAGAAATGGAATAATAGTATGAAAAAGTAAGATGAACATCAGCGTCGCATTAACTTGTTCTAAATTCTTATGTTTTACAAACTACATATGTATAATGAAATATTTTAAAAAATCTTTCGGGTAAATTTTTCGTTACATCACAGAGAAATGATTTGTTAAATTTTGTTAACGGCTTCAATTTTTTAAAACAAGTGTACTTTTAAGAATTTTGTTCAATCGGTGACCTTTTCTAAATTGATCAGCGGCAAAATAAGTAAAAACAAAAACAACTTTAAAGTGATAGCAAACATTTTTTTAAATAAGTTCCAGGATAATAGAGTTATCCGAACAGAAAAGAGATGTTCATCAAATTTGAATAAAACTAAAATCTAAGGAATCGGTTGAAGTTAGGCAAGAATGAAATCATTCTAAAAATCATAAAAACTTCAAAATTCGAACACGAGAAAATCACACCGTTTTTTTTTTGACGGGGACTGTGGGTGTTGTATATGCGAAGTGTTGTATATACTTAAATATATGCGTGAAAGATTTCAACTCAAAAACATCTAATCTACAACAGCTATGGAAAATACTATGAAAGTGACTCAAAGTTAAGAAAGATAGAGTTTTAACCTTTTTTTTTGTAAATTTACTGTAAATTCTCTGATTTAAATAAAAAACTAAATCAAAAGCTTATTTTCGTTTGTCCTTGTGACGATATAAGGAGGATTTCGGATTTGTTAGCTTTATAAAAAGTCGGTAAAGTAGGTATACCTTTAATATCGTGGCTTGTATTAACGTAGCCTTGGAAAAAGAAGATTTTGGTTTTAAAGTTAAAACAAAAGGAACTTGCTTATTTGAACTGAGATTTTCGGGTAAACTACCTTGATGATAGATATATTTAAGCTGATTATTTAAATTGTTTATTCTTATCACATGATTATGTAAATTTTTTTTTGCAAAAAATTTAGGTAGTAGGTACCTAATATTTAAAAAAATGTTAATTTTAAAGAAATTTGCATTCTAGCACATGAATCAAAAACATTTTTTTTTCTTATTAGAGGGTTGCAGAGTGGGGAAGATGACATTGAGATTAAATGTATGCTGTTTCAGTAACGATTTTTTTCCTTTCTGCATTTTAACAGTAGTAGGTACCTAACAGTCCCTTTGAAAATCCTAGTCTTTGATTTTTGTATGAAAATAAATTTGAATGCCTTATAGGTTGGTTAAAATTGCATCACACTATACAAATTCGCATTATTTTTGAAAAAAAATAAAGAAACTATGCCACACATTCAAAGCTTCAAACGTATTTTTCTCGAAACAAAGTTTTTGTCGTTTATATAGATCACTCCAATACTGGGGTTACGATCTGTTTCTGTGGGACCCTAATCACGTGAATTTTTTCTCTCTTGGACCAGTGCCAATCCTGTTTTCAGAGGCCAAAAGTGGAATAAACTATTAGCAGGATAAGGAAGGGGGGAAATTTAGGATAAATGGTACAGAAAGGGGAAACATATAAAATGCTCACCGAAAGATTAGGGGAAAGGGGTGGGTGGGCAAAAAAGTTGAGTGGGTGTCAAAAATCGTGGTTTTTAGCGATTTGAATCTAGAGTAGATCTCGTGGGGAAAAACATTCGATGCAAGAGTTGTATGTGTAAAAAAGATCTACAACTTTTGTGCTCATAGCTTTTCTATATAACCTAAAAAATATTTTGAAAACGCCAAGAACTTTTTTTATTTGTATCTTTTTCAAAAATTTCTTACTAATACATATTTTTACTTAGCAAAATATTAATTTTTGTGTTTTTGACGAATTTATTTTGACAAAATATTCTAATTTTCAATCAAAAAAGTTGACAAAAAAATTTTTGATTGTTGAAAATTTTGAGATTCTTTTTGGTTAAATCGATACAGTTGTTGTAAAAAACATTGTCAAAAACAAAAAAAAAACAAGAAAATGCATTTTTAAGATCGATTTGTCCGTAAATGACAGCCAACGGAGAGTGGTCATAGAAACCATATTTAACTTTCTCAAAAGATTTTGACTTGTTGATCAAACAATGACAACAACAATTGACAATGTTTTGTAATCCCGAATTATTGATAACACTTTAAAGAAATTCAGACTAGTTTAAAGCAAATTAGAAACTCTCTTACAAAAACAATGTTTTTGAGAAGTTTAAGATTCGATATCATTTATATATATTTTATTTAATTAATCTTAAAAATGCGTTTTTTTCATTTCTTGACAATTTTTTTTTACAATAACTGTATTGTTTTCTTACCTAGTCCTAAAAAAGAGAATTGAACCAAAAATAATCCATCTCAAAATTTTCAAAAATCAACAATTTTTCCATCAACTTTTTTGATAGAAAATTAGGCTATTTTTTGAAAATAAATTCCTCAAAAACTGAAAAAAAAAGATTGTAAGTAAAAAATATATCAATGTTCGTTTAAATCGAGTTTTATCAAAATCTAACTATTTTTGAAAAAGATTAAAAAAAACAAAAAAAATGGTGTTTGGCGTTTTTCACAATATTTTGGAGGTTATACAGAAAACCTAGGAGAAGAAAAGTTGAAGATTTTTTTCTACCACCTTAAACTCTTGCATCGGTTTTATTTCAATATACGAGGTCTACTTTAAATATAAATCGCCAAAAACCACGATTTTCGACACCCACCCAATTTTTCGCCCACCCACCTCTTTTCCACCAATTTGTCGGTGGACAATAGTCGGGAAGGTGACCGTCGGATTACTAAGCTCATAAAAGATTTAAATTGGTGTCCAATGAAATATAAGTTTGTACTGAAAATAAAAACATAGGGTTGCCATTTTTAAAGTACAGGGTACATCAAAGTGGCAATTCTGCTTAATCGAAAAAAGCTACATCACTTTATGCATCATAAATTGTTTGTTTATTAAAAAAACGAAAATATTAATTTAGCCAACCAAGAGCCAAAAACATTGAAAAAATTCAAAAAATAAAGTTAAGACTGTAAAGCCAACTCTAAAATGGGTAAAAGTACACAGCATTCCTATTGAAATGCAAAAAAACACAAAAAAAAAAAAAACACAAAAAACAAACAATAGTTCACTGTCCCTAACCAAATAATATAATACTAACAAAAATGCAAATTCAATAACAACAACAACCGTAGCATCGTCAAATCACAAAAAAAAAATCTCGCGCCTCTAAATAATAGTCTTCAGTGCAAGTGCATAACGAGTTTTCCTTCTTTTCCTTCCCCCCATCATCCTCGCAGTCGAATTAGCTTAATGATTGTGGTATTGTGAGTGGAGCTTCTTCTCATAATGCCGCAATCGTTATCAGTTCGACTCCAGATAGATTATTGTATGTGTTAATAAATAACCAGGGGCGGATCGATACAAATTGTCACTAAGGCATAACACTAGTGACAATTTGTTTTGTTGAAGCTCAAATTGGAATTTATGTAAGACATTCAATATAGGTAATTGTCGGATAAGGTTTTTTAAAGTTTTAGTATATTTAAATGGTAGGTAATTTCAGGGTCGATTATGCCAACATTCGTGGGCTTAGATCGAATTTTTGCGATGTGTACATTTATACTGTGCAAAACAGGCCAGCTGTTTTGGCACTAGGTGAGACCCAAATAAGTGAAAACTCAGAATGTTCTGAATTCAATCTTAATGGGTATTGCTTGGTGCCATTATTCTTTTCTCACCACGGTCTCGCCATTTATATTCGAAATGATGTTGCCTATCAACTTCAACCACAATACGGTCAGTGCATTAACACTAATTTTAACTTCATGTGGTTCAAATTTACAATTAACAAGCGCATCATCCATACATGTTTTATTTATCGAAGTCCAAATCTGGATAGTAATTCAACATCTAATGAATTTGATGCTCTATCCGACTCCATTCAAAGGATTGTTACCCTTCACCCTCGCACTGAAATCGTCATTACGGGCGATTTCAATGTACACAATTCTTCTTGGCTTCGCTTTTCGGGCCAGACAACACCCGAAGGAAGGTATGTTGAGATTTTTGCCGAGTTAAACCACTTAACTCAACTAGTTAACGAGCCGACTCGAATTTCAGACGTCGCTGGTCGGGCTGAAAATACTCTAGACTTGTTTCTTACCTCTGATCCTGATAAATACACTGTAAGTGTATTATCGCCTCTAGGCACATCAGATCATTGTGTCATATCTGCGAATTTCTCTTGTCAAAAAAATCCAGTTAAAGAAAAAACTCCTAAGAGAACTGTTTGGCAATATGAGAAAGCTAACTGGGAGGGTCTCAACGCTTTTTTCAAAAACTTTAACTGGTCGCTAGTGACGTTGATTCCAGTACAGATATGATCACAAACTTAATTCTCTCCGGAATGAGAAATTTTATCCCGAATAGGGCTAAAACAATCAAACCGAAAGAGAATTCGTGGTTTGATTCGAGCTGCAAAGAGGTTATTAGGGAAAAAGAGGTAATGTTCCGTTATTATAAAGCCAACCCCACTGAGGAAAATCGGATAAGATTTAAGCAAGCTAGAAAGGCCAGCAACGCCCATATTCGAAGAATCAAATTTTTGCATGAGCAAAAATTAAGACAAAAAATACTACAGTGTCCCACAGGTAGTAAAAATTTTTGGTCATTTGTGAAAAATGTTCGAAACTCTACAACATCTTCGGTTCCAACTCGTTTACAATGACACTCCTTTTGTTAGTTCTCTTGAGAAAGCCAACCTTCTCGTCAGGCAGTTCGCTGCCAATTAAACGTTAACAGAAAGTGTCATGACTCCCCCTTCACTTGAGCGAGTAAATAGTTTTATGGGACCTATCTTTTTTCGTACTCGTGCAGTGGCAAGAGTTCTTAAAGACCTTGACATACACAAATCCGCTGGCCCGGATAGTATCCCTCCCATAGTTCTGAAGAGGTGTTCTTCTACGCTGGCAAAACCACTGCGTAAGCTTTTCCATCTGTCCTACTCTACAGGTCTCTTTCCGAGTGGATGGAGAACAGCATTTGTCCAGCCTGTCCCTAAAAAAGGCGAATCTTCTTCACCCTCTAACTATCGTCCGATTGCACTTACGTCCCTTCTTTCCAAGGTCATGGAAACGCTGATTAATTTCCAGCTTAAGAAATATCTTGAAGAACGGAAGCTTCTTAATGACCGGCAGTATGGCTTTCGTAGCAATAGATCCACTGGTGATTTGATGGTTTATCTCACCGATCAGTGGAACAAATCTTTACATCGTTTTGGAGAAAGTAAGATTGTTGCGCTTGATATTTCAAAGGCATTTGATAGAGTTTGGCATCAAGCTCTCTTATCGAAAATGCATGCATTCGGTATTGATGAATCTCTTCTTCGTTGGATTAGAAATTACCTTTCGAACCGTTCAATTCAAGTCGTTTTGGATGGATTCAAGTCTGAAACCCATAATATAAACGCTGGTGTGCCCCAGGGCTCCGTTTTGTCTCCGACTCTCTTTCTCATTTTCATTAATGATTTGCTTTCTGAAACTTCTAATCCATTAAATTGTTTCGCAGATGATAGTACCCTCAGCTTTTAATATTCGTTTGAAGATTCACACCCATGTCCTTCGGATGTGGAACTCCAACGGCAAAATATGATAAGCTCATTAAATTCTGATCTCGAATGCATTGTCCAATGGGGAATAAGAAACCGCGTAGAATTTAATGCTTCAAAAACACAATGCTGCTTACTATCATTAAAACGAAACCTTCCCCCTTTGCCACTATCCATGAGTGGTACTTGCATCGAGGAAACTGATCAGCTTTCGATTCTAGGTATGTCCATTACAAACCACCTTTTGTGGAATGAGCACATATTCGATGTAGCCAAAAACTCTGCGAAATGCTTAGGTTTCCTCCGAAGATGTAAGAAATATTTCACCCCTTCTGATCTGGCTATAATCTATAAAGCATATATTCGTCCAAAGCTCGAGTATAATTCCCATATCTGGGCAGGGCTCCTAAGACCCACTTGAGTTATTTGGATAGAATTCAAAATAGAGCTTTTAAAATGATAGGTGATAGGTCCATTACTGATACAATCCCATCTCTCGAGCACCGCCGGAATGTATCATGCCTGTCCTTATTTTATAGGTACTTTTTTAAAAAATGTTCTAATGAAATAGCTAGCTGCATTCCTCCCCTTAAACAATTCAACCGTAATACTCGTACTTCAAGGAATGCCCACCAGTTTACACTTGAGCCCAACTTCGGACGTACCGTCAAATACAGAGATTCTTTCTTTAGTCGTACTACTAGAATGTGGAATGCATTACCCGCCTCAGTTTTTCCCTCCCATTTTAATGTTCAGAACTTTAAAACCAATGTGCATCGGTATCTCCTTTTACATCCCTTCCTCCTTTCGTAAAGCTCGTACTGTGTATATATACATATTAAGGGTACCCAAAACCCCTTTAGTCTTTAGTGCGCGCTCATTATAAAAAAAAAAAAAAAAAAAAAAAAAAAAACACTAATTTTTCAGTGAAAATGTACCAATATGACAATATGCTTACAACATATAAAATTTTGGATTGGGCTCTCTTCTATCTATATAAAATTGTGGGTGCCATCTCTAAAACGGAGGCAAGTATTCACACGGCATTTTGACTAAAAAAAACGTGTGATTCAGTGTTTTTTTTTTACATTCAAATAGGATTACCGTATACTTGATCCCATTTTGGAGTTGACACCCCAAATTGTTGACTTTTGTTTAACAATGTTAATATTTTCGTTTTTTAATAGGTACACCAAAGAGTTATGATGCATAAAGTGGTGTAGCTTTTTTTCGTTTTAACAGGGTTGCCATGTTGATGTACTCATTCTAAAAATGGTAATTCTTCGTTTTTATTACCGCACCAACTTATCTTTCATTTGACACCAATTTAAATCTCTAACCTTATAAGTTTAGTAATCTGACGGTCACCGCTTGGACTAATATGAAAACATCCAATCGGAAAAGCTGTCTCGTTTTTAAAAACTCAAAACTGAGCTTAAAATTTTTGAATTAAGAGTTAATTTAATGTTTATTTGATAAATATTTAATATTTAAAGTAAAAGCCACATACGAATAAAAGCCGAGGCTTTAGAGTCCAGTCAAAAACCTCAAAAAATCAGTAAAATTAAAGTATTTTCAAAAATTGTTTGAAATTCAGAAATAGATGATACGTAATTTTTTATTCTTCATTCAAAAACTACTATTTTGAAGCTATAAAAACCGTTTCCTTTGAAAATACGTGTTGACCAGAAAATTTTTTAGAAGCAGTATCTGCTATAATAACAAAAATGAAGTTTTCCAAAAGTTCCAATGGTTAAAAAACGGTTCACAAAAGCCGTTTTAAAAGCATATACTTTTAATATAATAAAATTATCGAACCGTGTTCGAAAAAAAGTCATTATTCGAGTAAAGTAATTTTTCAACAAAATAAAAATGGTGAAACTTTTTTTTTTTAATTCTGCTATTAAGTTATATTAAAATTACTAAAAACTGATTTTTTACCGTTGTGTAGTTTGTGAAAGTCAGAAAAAAGGGAAACGGTTC
This sequence comes from Meliscaeva auricollis, assembly GCA_948107695.1. NCBI lineage: Eukaryota > Metazoa > Arthropoda > Insecta > Diptera > Syrphidae > Meliscaeva > Meliscaeva auricollis. Next base: position 60,207,679 of record OX403616.1, read on the forward strand.
TATGGAGTCTAAAGTACGACCTAGTCTGATGTAACACGTACACATATGTTACAATTTTTATAAAAATTGGTTCATAGTCGTTTTTGGAAAAAATAAGGTTTTTCCATTTTAATCATATGGCATTTTAATCACTGTTAATTTTGAGTCCTCAAAAAAATAAAATCAGTTTTCACTCTATGGAATTTTCAAAAAACCTTGCGAACAAAGTTTCAAGAAAATCGCTTCAGCAACTTAGACTGCCCCTACATATCTGAGTTTCCAAACATCAATACGGTTTAGACTTAGAAAACTCAAAAAAATAATGTTAAGGTAATTTTTGTACTGTTTTCATTGAAATGGTGAATTTGTTACTTGACTTCTAAGCTTGTGACACTTGGAAATTGACAATATTTCAGTGATACAATCTTAGATGGGTCATCAATATGTAAATTAACAATTTCGAGTTCCATGTTTTTCAAACAAATGCCGTAAGTACCAAATTTTATAATATATACTCCTAGGTGTATGTCAGTGACATACTTCCATAAAACTAAAAAAATTACTGCAACAATAATAATATTATCGCAACAAAACACACAAAGAAAACACTTACCACCATATTATTGATTGTGAATTTCAATTCAGCTCTTGGCCTCGATGGGGGAGTACTGCAGTTTGCCCGTAAAACATCACCCGGCTCGTATCGATTGTGTTCGGTGAAGAGCATGGGACGTTTCTCGGGATACTCTACAAAAGAAACAAAAACAAAAACATTAGAAAATAAATATATAAATATTATAATAACCTTACATATACTCAAAGACACAAAAGATATAAATTTGAATGCATACTTTCTATAGTATAGATACAAATAAGTTCACAGACTGACTACGTACATGTATGTACTTGTACATAACATTTATCAAACGGAATGTGGATCAATGTGTCGGAAACGTTTTGAAAGTAATTTTGCTAATGTATCTTGTGCATTGGAAAACTTTTTCGCACAGCATAGCATAATTTTGCATAAAGTTTTCTGATTACAATTTTTCATACCAATATTCGTCACAAGAAAGATGAACAAGAAAAAAAAAATTATGAGAATGATTTAAGCATAGCATAAAAAAAAACTGAAAATATCTTTGAAAACTTTTGAAATATTGGTACATACTTTCACATGCAAGAAGAAATCGGATATCGTTAGTCTTTGAAACAATTTTGTTCGTCTAGAGTTTTTTTTTCTACTTCTTCTTCTTGATATGAATTTAGTTGAATTTGGTATTCGATTATATTGAGTGCATTAAGAGATGGGAGAGAGCAGATCAAAGAATCTTTTTCATCAAGTATTTTTTTTTTTGTTTTTGGAAAACGAAATTTCTTTTACAAAAATATCAAAAAGAACAAATTTCAAAAGTCGTTAATTTATTAAGAATTTACCTGCTTTCCTTCCATATATTGGATCATTTGCTAGACATTTCGTAATAAAAATGCAATTTGCATGAGAACAGGTTAAAACTTTAAAGAAAAAATGTAAGCCCAGTAGATTTTTAATGAAAGTGGAGTCAAAAGCGTATGTCAAGGTTATTCCTAGAAATCAAATGTATGGGGAGGAAGAAATTAATAAAATATGTGTCGAAGGAGTATGGAGAAGAAGATTCGACGACGAGCTTTAGAGTGACGTTGATCTGGGGGGTGTATGACACAAAACGTACTTGTACTACAAGTGAAATCTTACAATTTTCCATACAAAACTGAGCCACACTGAAATTTTCAAATTTTCCATAAAATATCAATTCATATCATTCCATACAATATGAGATCAATATCACTTGTAATACAAGAACCTTTGTCATCTTGTGTTATGGGCCCCTAGTCAAGAAGCTGAAAATATGGACATCAACGCACCAGCCCGACAAGTCTTCGAATCCAACCCTGATGGTGTTGGCTGACACCGGAACAGGTGGCGCACACCAACGCCAACTTGGTGTGCGTAAGGAGATGAAAAGGCATTTTGGTAGAGGCCGTAGTCTATCCTGCCATCAAAAGTATCTAAAGTAAGTTTGGTAAAAACAAATTTCCAACTGACTTTGAAGTCAATTTATCGTAGCATGTATTTATATCAGTAGTACGTATGAGTATGATCAAATCGAGAATGAAGGAAATTGTAAACAAATACCTATAAATAACCTTTGGAAAAAGCAACAAAAGCCTTAATGATATACAAAAGACTAGCAAGCCCATCATAGAACTGCAAAGTAGGTACACATCCTAAGATGGATGGAAGTACACCATAATGGCTTATAATACCTATTATTACCTATGGTGCGGTTGATTTTTACAAAATAACCGACTATAAAATCACTAGATAAAGTGCAAGGACCCCCATGCGTTTGGACCAATGGGGCCAATGAGAACATGCCCTTCAGCCGCAATGGAGCTGCTAAGAATGCCATTATGAAATTCGCTGAAACTAGAAAATGTATAGGATAACATCAGGAAAGACAGCTTTTCTTTCCAGATCACCAGAAACAAACTTCCTTGACGTTCTAAGAGATGCCATTATGGTAACAAACCATAACTTTGTGAAAAAAACTATAAACTACAACTTGGTAGTAAACTTTTGTTAATAATGTATTAAAAACCTGATGTTAAAGCCATTACAAACTGCACAGAAGAAAGTTTGCCTCTTTGCATGAACTCATACAAATTTTCGCTATCATAATGATGCCAGTAAAACTGTTGACAAATCTCTAGAACAAGTGAGGAGTTAAAAACAATAATAATTGGTTGTTGTTATTAATATTTGGTATCATTATGCAAACAACCAGATATATATGTACAATCAATGTATACGAAACTGAACGACGAATTGTCAACATCATGAAATATCGGGCAGCTTCGTGATCTTTCGTTTTTCATCAATCCAAGAGTAAGGAACAAATTGTATAGTTTAATAAAAAGTAATATTAAGAAACTTACAAGTGTACTTTTAAATTCTACAAGCATAACAATTGTCCATCTTAATTTTTGTCAAATTAAATCAGTTTGTGGAGTTATGTTTTAGAGATTAAGTATTACTCCCCAAATCTATTTATTTTGTATGTTTTCATTGAAAAATTAAGCAAAAATGGACTGGACTAATGGATCATTATAATATTCTCAACATTTAAAGTGTACATTAAAACAAATCTTAAAATGAAATGAATGAAATCTTCCGGCTCACAATTGAAATATTGCTGTGAAATTGTTTTTTCCACTATTCTTAACACTACAAATAAAACGGACCAATATTCCAAAAATATTTCGATTGAGATTTCCTATTTCAAAATATTCCCGGCAGTCTTCATTGTCGATAAGATTGAATTTGGCTTTAATTCCTTAGAGGCAAAGCGAATACCTTCATCTGTAAATAAAACGGAAAGAGTTTAATATTTTATTCATTTCATTGAGAAGTCATTTCATTATATTAATGAAACACAACGCGGATTATAAAGTTGTATATACAAACGGGATGAATGAAACAATATAGAAGTCTGAAAACCATAACCATTTTGATTTTCAAAAAAAAAAACAATCGTATTCTAAAGTTAAACTTTTTCTTCAAACATCAAGGTAAATTAGGTAGATTAAGAGTTGAGTACCTACCTACCTACGCTACCTAACCCACACTTTCTCCTTTATCAGAATCTGTAAAAGGAACTCCCTTGGAGCAAACTTTGACATTCCATATACATTTTCTATATTCCTTAAAATAATCTTTCATTAAAACCCACCAGCAACCATCAGTGAGTCCTCTCTTTATTCTTCCATCAAATACCATCATATACTCTTCTATCAAAGACTGATTTCAAGAATAAACCTTTTGAGAAAGTATCAGAAAATCTTAATCCATTTCCCTCTCCAAACTCTCAACTTAAAGTACAAACAAATTCTGATTTACATTTAATTACTTTGAAGAGGTAAAATTTTCTCAAAAAAAATACAAAAAAACAAAATTAAAAAAAACACAGCGAAATCCCGCTGCCACCACAACCACTCATCGTCTATCACATCCTTGTCGGAAGAGCGAAATCTCAAAATGAAATTTCCTTTTTCCAGCCGACATTCGCTTTCGTTGTAATTAAGAGTAGTAAGAAGTTTCTCCAAAGTCAGCGAAGAAAAAAGGCAGGAGGTAGGTATACTATATATCCAAACAGTGCCAACATTGGGGGATTCACTCCGAAAGGGATTTCTGTATACTTCCTCCGAATACAATTGTAGCCCGCTACCGTCGCCGCGCCGGCACCTTCATCGTCGTATTTCAGGATAGGACCAGGACTCGCGAGGAGATGAGCCAAGAAAAATGGTAAAAGCAAAAGTTTTTTTTACCCCCCAACTCCTGCTCCTCAGGGTAAAGCGGAAACAAAATGGAAATGAAGCTATTGAAAGGCATTTGAAATTCACTTTTTATTGAGTTATAACAGGTGATTTTCTCTTCTTCAATTCGCCCCCCAGACACTCGCCGCGCGTCGTCTTCGTCATCGCATGGTGACACCGCAATTCCGGAATCCATCGAGGGCCAACAACGATAGTCCGTCCCTTGGCAAATAAATTAGTTTGATATTGTTGTTATAATTCGCTATTGCTATTCCCATTTCCATTTTAGACACCACCACTATACCATCCATCCGTAGGGTGCTTTTCTCTGTTTCAAGGATCTCAAGGTTTTCGACGTGGTCGAACTTCAAATGTGACTTCTTAAAAGACGAACAACGCGGAGATGAATTTCTCGCTCTAAGGTAGTCGTAGTGGTATGAATAGGGGGCGTAGCGTTATTGAATTTCGCACTCACTACTATTATGGAATGTATTCTGTATTCTTTCCGGTAGGATGCTTGTTTTTTTTAGCCCTCCCAAGCCCCTTGTGTGGAGTCAGGAGCCAGCTGAACTTAGTTCTACAAGCGAATAGCTAATGTTTGTTTTTTTCTTTTTTTTATTATTATTTATTTTTCTATTCATGGAAAAATGAATGAGGTTTCTAAGAATTGAATAATAAGTAAATTGCGAGAAACGGTAAAAGGAAGAAGTTGAAAAGTTGCTTAATTATTAGTTTCATGGAATTTGGTAAGCATTTGAATTGATTGTCTCAGTTGTTGTGGGTAATTATTAACGTAGGTCTTGTCGAAAACTAACTGCTTTCTTTTTGAAATATTGAGCGAAACGGTATTTTTACACTTTTGTTTGAGCATTTTTAAAGTTCGCTTGAACTATGATATTGAATTTTGACGAAAATACACTTTCTGTTTGTCAACTTTTGTTTATGCTTCGCTGGTATAATAAATTGTTTTAAAAATCGAAATAAAAGAGAACATTTGTTAATCTTGAAAGTTTAAAATACTTACCAGTCACTAGTTGGTAGAAATATCGGTTCAATCGTATTTGTTAAAAAGGCGACGGACGATTAATATTGTTTTGAAAGATTTGCTTCAGCCAACAAAAAATCAAATTATTTTCAGTTTCACCAATTCTTCTTCCAGAAACTGATCAAGTAGAGCAGCCCTATTAATTGAAACCCGCTTTATTGAATTACTCGGTTAATCGATCTTAAGAAACTGCAGCAGACAAACTAAAGACATGTACATTGCACATTTTTTGATTAATCGGACGGCCTCAAACAAAAAATTGTAGTACATACTTGGAATCACTGAAACTGGCAGCACTTTTGCAGTGACATAACATGTGTCTGTGGCAACAAGATAAAATTACAGTCGAGCAATTTGAATGTTTGGTTTGCAATAACAAATCAAATACAAAACTTATGGATAAAATGCAAACGTAGAAATAACAAAGATTACCATAGGATTTAATTTGTATTTAATAAGAACCAAGTTTTGCTAAATATATGGTTGATTTTGATAAAAATAACACTTACACTGTTTTTCTTTTTTTAAGCTACTAATTAATTCTCGATTAAGTAGACTTCTGACATTTTTCCTAAATGAGTGTAATGAAATTACTTTGTTTATGTTGAGTAACGTTAATTTTATAAATAAGAATTAAAATAGTACACTTTGACTTAATTCCTTTTTCGAAAGCAAATTGTTGTAATTTTCATACATACATTCATATAAGACATTCATAAATGGCACAATCTACCATCTTTTTCATCATTAAAAATCAAAAATATTTAAAAGCGAACCAACATTATGTTTGTAGCATAAAAACTCATAGTTTTAGTTATTAGTTTAAAGATGAAATCAACAAAACCTAATATATTATTCGTCGTTTATAGGCATTATCTTGATTAACGTTTTCGCAATTGTTTATGGTAACAACAAAAAAACATTTTAAAAAATGCATTATATTTGGGATCTTAAAAGTATAGCAGAAAAAGAAAATCTTGTAATTTTTCATAAGAAATAGGGTGCGACATGTTCATTTATTTTAATGTCAGATTTGTAAATAATATGTTCGCAACTACTTTTTTAATTTAATGTCTTAAATGGCTCATCCTCGCCTAAGGTGTTTTTAGTAGAGTAATGTACCCAATACATTTGTTAAATACCTGAGGCATCTACTTTCTCAACATCGGTGTTAACTTTTCGTCTCGTGAATTTGTCCTTGAAAGTTGCTGTAAAGCCTTAGAAGTCCAAAGCTAGTCTCCATAAAATGGTGAATCTTGGCAAACGTATTCTTTCTTGTCCTTTCAATAACGGAATGGTCGACATCACATTCCATGTGATTATGGCCTGGTTTCAGGAATTAGTGGTCAATAATTTATAGTTGCTCACTATTACTTTACCTAAGCGGCTTTGAACATGTGTCACACATTACTGTGAGTCTTTTTGTTTTACCCATCCAGGAATCATTTTAAAAAATTATATTTTCGAGGAATGTGTTCACCACTATCAAAATTATATGTATTTGTATATCTACGTATTTTCAATGATATGAAATAAGGAAAAACTACACAAGTCAACTTCTCTTGGTATTACATAAAAATTTATTTTGGAATAAGGGCACAAGTAAATTTATGATAGCGAAATAAAATTTTTTTTGTTTTAGAAAAAGAGCATAAGTGTACTTGTGTATGTTTACTTGGTTTTCTGTTATGACAAAAGAGCATAATTAGAAAATTAAAATTTGAAAATTGTACTTATGCTGTTTTTCCTTGTCGTTCTTCCCTTGCCTACAGTTTATAAACCGTAAGAGATAAAATTTACGAAAAAAATATGACAAATAAAATCGCTTATTGCGCAGCAGATAGTGTAATAAACTCAATCTCGACATAAGTTGAGTTATTCTGTTTTTTTTTCCTTTTTGCCACAGATGCATTTAGAGAGAAGCTGAGGAAGCGAATACATAATTATTTCTGTTCAAGTTATCGCAGGAGATTTAATGAGGTACCCTATTCAGGTTTAGAGCATCATCTTAGTTAGTGTCCATTCATTGAGCATACTTGCCACCAAACTAGAAAAATTAGTTGGTGCATGGTCTTACACCAGTCAAGTCCTTAACAGTTCGGTTAACAGCAGCTGAACCAGCAGCCTTATGGTTTTTTCTTTATACTTCTCCTGGGTGAGGTGGACGACTCATATTTTGACCATACATCCGTCTAAATTGAAGTTTTAGAAAAATGTTATTTCTAGATCTTCAGCACCCACTGCTTGTCTCCTACCGTGTTCCTATTTATATCACAGGCAGCGCTGTTCTGCTGAAATCATTGGGTAGATCGGTTCGCTCTTTCATAGACTCAACCGATTTCTTTTAGTGATAACTCTTCCTCTTTATTAGAAGACAGTGTTCCTCACTTCTTTTTTTAACTCCCGGGCTGCTCTTCCAAAAGTTCTGCTCCTAACCAAAAGCATTGACACATTGCAGGCCTAGTCTTTGGCTACATGTACAGGGAATTGTCTTCGGTTGTTTTCTGAAACCCAGTACATCAGTGATGGCACTTTTGAAGGCAGTTGGAAATAAATTGCATTGCTTCCTTTTACCTTATGCTACGCTTGAATTTTTTCAGAGATTGATGGCGACGCGGTCAGCAAAAATATCTGGCTGTCTTTTGCGATAAGAGTTTGAGATGACTTGCCTGAAAAAATTTACCAAGGTATATACCGCATGGTTTTAGTTTTTGTATGCCCACTGGAGTGCATCACACTTCCCAAATGGCTAATATCAGCTTTTCACTTATCCAGGTTCTTCATTAATCAGCTGCACTGGCCTGTTAAATGTGTGGACATTCCACGTGCAGATCCGAAAATCTTTGTCCTGGGGTCTTCAAAGTTTGGATCATCCCTATCAGAGGTTTGTAGTTGATTTATAACTATTAAAATTACTATCTCGTTAAGCAGTTACCCTAGAAGAGGACCAGATTCTTGAATGACTCCAAGGACTAGAGGCTGGATTAACCGCACCTTATAAGCCTATGCTCTGGTTACTTTGGAGTAGCCTATGTAAGGTGTTCACTGTTTGTCAAGTTATTCAATCTGATAGGGGCTAGTGACACTGCCGCTGATTCCATCGAGATAATTCTTCTGCTTACTTCTAATCTGTTGGGAGTGTCTTGGGGGAGGACATTCTTTCGATGAGTAGGTAATTCGTAGAAAAACTTACATCACTTCGACCTTTCAACCATTAGCTTTACTTCTGCGGAAATAAGCTCCCCGATTGCATGCTGGTAGGCCTACCAACTATTATTTAAGAGTTGACTCAATTACCCATAAATACTTCGGCTCCTCTAAACTCTAAAGGAACAATTCAATTGTTTTTGTTATGATGACTTCTAGGTTATTTGCAATTATAGAAAACCCGTAATTATCACAAGTCTCTAAAAAGAAGCCATATGTCAAAGTAAATCTATGCTGAAAACTATGTGACAAATTCCATAATACCTCCTTAACCTAAGTCAGAGTCAAATAGTATACTAGAAAAAAAAAAAATACAAAATAAATTATTTTTAAACTAAACACAAATGACAAAGTGTTGAAATAAAATGAGGATTCTTTGACTACATTTTTATTAGTTAAGGGATTTCCCAGTAGCATCAGGGTAATGTTATGCCAAAGCATAAGGAGTGTGTTAGTGGGTGGGATGGGGTGGGGAAGCCACCAAAACAACAGAAGGGATCTATCTGTTCGTCAAAAATAATGTCTGCTTCCCACAACCACAAGCAAAAAGAATTTCAAATCGAAAAGAAAGCAAGTGTTGCCAACTATGTACATATATGCATAAGTAGGTATCCTTAGGTACATATACGTTATACGTACATTAGAACTGTTGAACGCGTGCGACAGAAATACCAGGAAAATTGTGAAAATAACACTTCAGGCAGGGTATGAAAAAAAATGATAATGGCAAAAAAAGAAAAGACTGAAAATGAGCAGGGGAAATTTGTTTTTGTCAGATTTATTGACACAATCTTTCTCGGTTCTCTTTTCCATACTAAGTTTATTTTTTTTCCACATTTTTCTTCTTCTTTTTTTTTAAATTAGATTGAATTAGCATAATGCTCAGGGGATGAACCCCAGCTTCGTAATATCCCCAGCTTCGGTGACGGTCGGTACTGTAAGATCAAAAACAAGGAGGAGTTTTGTTTTGCATGGAAATGAGGTGGCAAGTGTTTGTATGCTTTAAAGTATGCCCTTTTTTTGTGATGTGCTTTCGGTTCGAAGTGTATAATAGTCGTCGTCTTCGTCACGTCGTTTGAAGGTATATGCTCTTGGGTGTAGATTGAAAACAATAGCTTGTAAAAGGAGGTGTGGAAAATTGGACTTATTTCACTGCTTTTAAGTGTGACTAACACATTCCAGAGTTTGTTGGCCATTGTTTAATTTAAATTCATTCGTAATAGAGCCGTAATTGAAACATTAACATCACTCTGTTTTTTGAAAATAATGCTAAACTGTATTTTTTCTATAATATAGGTTTTTATTTTGTTGTTTTATGGGATAAATTTTATAGGCTGACCGATTGAGGCAGCTGTTTCGCCAATAAACTTCATTTAGGAATCTTAGCCTTAGTATGGTTATTTAATATTTTGACGTATCCTTAAATTTGTATATGGTAATTATATTTTTAAGTAATTTTTGTAACTAGAGTAGATATTTAAAAAAAAAAAAAAACAGTTTTCTCTAAAGGTTAATGTAAGCCCTCAGGAATTATGACTGGTCAAACTTACAAAATAAATTGAATTAAAATAGATTAGACTTGACAGTTTTTGCAAGTATTTTGAGAGTTTGAAGAAGACCCGTGAATTTACCTTTGATGTAAATTATACCTACGTATTTTGTTTGAGCTTAGGCAGAGACAGAGAGCCCACAGCAGATTTTAGGTGTGAGTGATAGCATCAAATGATTGGTATTTTTGGAAAGACCTTATGATTATTTGTATGAGATGTGTTAAGAAATGTAGTGAAAATTTCTAGAAGGGACATTTTTTCAAAGAAGCATAATGTTCTTTTTTTGTTAAATTAATTCAAATATTTCATATAATTGATATTTTATCGACCAAACCCCTGTAATTTGGTTTATTTTTACGTTTCGACAATTTCAAATATTTTTTTTGAAGCTTGTAGCTGACCCACATTAATGTTTGATACTTCAAAATGACCGCTGATCAATTTTATTGCATTGTTTAAGAGAAGGGAAGATACATCTTGAAATTAAGTTAAAAATATATTCAAAATTATCCAATTTTTCATTAATTTTCCTATTTTAACGCATTCATTAAAAACATATTTCCACTTAACGACCTCTTTGGCAAGGTTTAGTTAAATAATAGTCCAATATTTGTATGGAAAATAACAGTTCAACGTTTTATCTAATAAAATACGTTATATTTATTAAAATCCTGCTACTAAAACTTAAGTTACAGATTTTAATATACAATGAAATCAACTTTTTTGTGTGTTTTTTTTAAATTTTTCTCTCTAAAATCTGTAAAACATATAAATGCATATTGCATTTATATGTTAAAAAATAATTATTTCCTATCAAAGATATCTACTTGTTACTTGTACCAACAATATTGTGGTACATTGTTTTATGAAATTCAATAATAATTCATACCATTTTGTAAAAGGAAAAAGAAAACAAAAATTAATTTTGCCTTCCAGTTCTTCGTTTTTCTCAATAAATAAAAAATTACACTAGGTTGTAACCTTATATTTCAGTCAGTTAAGACACTTTAATCTTTAAAATCCGACAGTAAAAAAAAAGTTACAAATTTTATAAGCAAACCATCTCGAATCCATTTAAGAGCCAACTGTACCGTTCTCCACTGGTAGCTGATCGAGCTGATCCCACGACCAAAGCTCGTGAATGATCGAACAAATGAGATTTAATAGGTTTGTAAAGCTAATTTTGTACCTAAACTTATACTAAATGGTAAGAAACTAAATTATGTTAACGTTAAAACTGAAATTGATTTTTCAAAAAAAAAAAATTGAAACCTTTTGTGAAAAAATTGTTTTCCAAATCCGTTCAGTAGCTTACGAGACAAGCAGAAAAAAATGATTCTATGGGAGGTACCGTAATATGGCAGGTACTGTTAATTTTGGTGCTTAGAAAACATTGAAGTTTTTCTTCTTTAGGCACTCACTTAAAACTCCTTTCAAGTTGTACAAAAATAGCTTCAGTGGTTAAGGCTATAACTAAGAGGTAGGGACAGGACAGACAGATAGATAGAATTGCCGGACCCACTTTTATTGCATTCTCTATTATCGTAATGTCATGGTTGATTTTTATATCGAGTTCAATTTTTTTTTTTTCAAACTTAAACTCGTTCTATAGTACTATAACTAACTAACTATAACGCATTATTTAATTTTCTTTTATGGCTGTTTGATGATACTTAAAATATTTATGTTGAACATAAGCGCTTCTTATTCCTCTGCGTATACTGTCACATTTACATTGAACATAAGTTTCGTTTCAGCAAGCGGCTCTATGTAATCCATATGAATTGAACATTTCTATTTTTCCATACAAACATTAGATCGCATATAAAATCCTTTCTAAAATGACACATTCTCTATTCTATTTGTAGGCTATTAAAATATGCTTAAAAAATCCGTTCAAATTCCACCGCCAATTGGCATCATCTTGCCTAATAATAATAATTGCTCTCCAGAGAGATGAGTATTCTAACCAACCAACCAACCATAATTATTGCTTATTGTAAGCTATATTCAAGTTTTCTAACATCCTTTTAAACAAAAATAACACAACGCCAAGGCAAACACTCACGTAGCTAAGTTCTTGCACGAATGTCCTCCGAGTTGTAGGCGTACGTGCGTGAATATGTGTCACGACATTAGGCTGTCAGGCATCAGATGTCACATATTGTGAGCCAAAGACGAGCATAGAAAGCAAAACAGTCAGGAAGGCAAACGCAAAGGCAACAACATCAGGCTAACATCTACACTAGTTGAACAACGTGTAATAATTCACAACGTTGAGTTAGTATTTTGTGAGTAATTTAACGCTCTTGGTCCTTATGGCATAGACTAAAACAAAAGTGAGATATTTTGATGAAATTTATACAAAAAATAAACGAGTTATAGTGCCACTACATAAGTTTTGGGGAATATGCTGTGTTATGTTATTTTGTCAGACAAGACAAGACTATCATTGTTTTTACCTCATGGTATAAGAAACATTTTTTTTATTCAATATCATTGAGAACTTTAAGAAGTCGATTAGTTCACAAATTATTTTTCTCTAAATTTCTTACTACCCATAGTTGTAAATTTGGGGGATTTTTTTGTTATTCTCTTAGAATCCGTGCTTTGCTGGCACTGTTCCTTAATTGCATATAGTAAAAATGAGCTTTGCTTTAAAGAGGCCTAGGCAAAAACTTTTATTCGAATATCAGGATGTTCGAACAGAAGAATAAGAAAACAAATTCTTTCTTTATCTTGCTCTTATAGATAAAATAACTATACATGCTAAGCCTATTTAATAAGTTTATTGCATTTATAAACGTTTTAGAAAAAAAAAAATAAAAAAAGCATAAAATTCGATTTTCAAATGAAGAAAACAGCTTCTTAAATGTATTTAACCTCAAATTGAAGTATGCAATTTGATTTCTTTTATAATGATAGATTTTTAGAAAAAAATTTATGAAAATGGTTAGAGCCGTTTTTCAAAAAAAACTATTTTTTCTATATAAAATTTGCAAGGACTTTTATAAGAAAAAATTGGTACGCCATTTTTAAAATATTATTTACCAACATCTAAAAACTTAATTTTGAAATAAGAAGTTTTCGAAAAAATGATTTTTCAAAAAAAAAATCAAGTATTTTTTAAAAATCCTAAAAAAAATTTTTTGACTAAAAACTATTAAGGCTTTCATGTAAAAATGGTTGAAATTGATTGATTTATGAAGGAGATAATCAGAATTTAAAAAACCATTCTGTGGCAGGTACCGTTAATAACGGTTTTTGAAAAAAATGGTTTTCACTTAATGATAGACCTTATCCAAAAAAATGACCATGATTTTTTTAATCAAAATCGTAGGAACCATTTTTGAGAAAAATGAGTTTGTCTTAAACCGGTATATGACAGGTACCGTTATTTTTGGTAAAAAAAAAATAATTAAAAAAATGTCTGGGGATAGTCTCCAAAAAACGCCACATACCAAGTTTGAAGTAAATCGACCCATCCATTTAGGCTGTGGTCTCTGATACATACAGACAGACAGACAGAATTGTCGGAGCAACTTGTTTCTCATTCTCTATCATCGTAATGTCATGTTTGATTGTTGTCTTAACTTTGCATGCATAACTTGATATACTTATAGTACCTATATCGCAAGTAAAAAAAACACCATGGGGCAAAAACGTGTCATAAAAACTAAAATTATAGTGAAATATCAATGAGTTCCCAATGAGAGAAAACATTTTATAGAGTGGATTTTTGTGTGACTAATTTGTAATAACATTTCTTTGTTTTTGGGTCAGTTATCCAACACTTGAGTTCTAACTAAATGTAAAGTTAATCATTCGAGAATTATATAAGTATATTTTTTAAAATATGGTCCTTTAAAAACAAATTTGCACTAAACAAATTAAAGTCTGTACACAATATAGTGAAGTCACTAAATCAAATTATATCCGAACCGAGCTAATCAGAGGATGTTCTTTTTCAAATTTTGGTATCCAAAAATACGAAAAAAAAACGAAAAAAGCGGCAATTTATAACCCGCCATAACTGTTAAATTATTTTTGAATAGGTACCATAATAGTTTGTAGATAATTTGTTTTTGTTTCTCCACTAAACAAATATAACCCAGATCAAAAAGCAGTAGGGTCCATATTATTTTTCAATTACTTTTCTTTTTAAATTGTTCCAAAGAATTGTATTAAATAAAACACTCCCTATACCTATACAAAGAAACACTCATTTTCTCTATTCATTTTCTTAACGAAACCCTAAACTTTTAAGTTTCCTACCATCGGGTTCTTTTAAACATTTTCAAAGATCCAATTTGATTTTAATAAAAAACAAACTTTCGGAGAAAAAAAAAACAGAAAACTTTCATCTCCATCAAAATTCAGTAGCACCTTGTGATAAGTTTTTCAAATCAAGCTTTATGTCAAAAACAACAATTAATACAAAACTATACTCTACTCACCCACTACTTGAAGTTTTGCAAACGCTGTTGCTGTTGAAAAAAGTGGTGCGTCCGCTGTTACTTCACACGAAAAGTTGCCGGATAAACCGAAACCAACCTTTCGTATAACAACTTGACTGGCATTTGACATGGGAATCTAAAAATACAAAAAACAAACAAAATCAAAATTCACTCTCATGTTTATATTATCCCTTGTCCCTTATATAGCATTCTTTACTCTCATGCTCAGTGTCCTGTTCGTCCTTTGGGTTCGTTCTCAAAAGTTTTACAGAAAAAAAAAAAAATACAAATTAATTTCAAAGTGTACCGTAGTGGTTGTGTAAATATTTCAAAAGTGCAGTAGAATCTAAAACAATTTCAAAAAAAAAAAAAAAACTGAAACACAAATATAAAATAACGAAAGGGACACTGAGGTAATTTCTTGCTTTTTTTTTGTATTTTTCAAATTTTCACTACCATCGTACTCACAATAACTGAAAGTCCGGGAAATGGAAAAACTTTGGTGTTTGGAATTTCACCAGGTGTATAACGGTAAAACTCTAATTGTCCACGGTAGAATTTTACGGAGTAAAGGGGAGCCCCGCTGAGGTCGTATAAACATCGTAATGTGGCATGTTGACCCTTTCGTACCGCAGGTGGTTCAACTATAAGACTGACATTCCGTAAGGCTCCATCTATGAAATCTGAAAGGAAATAATAGAAAACAGACATTTTCAGTTTTGTGTATTCAAAAATGTTTCTTGGAAATTTGAATTTTTAGATAATAGAAAAAGTATGTTTTAGATAGACAATTTAATAAAACGAAATACACACATTCAACCTTCAAGAATAAATGTTTTGACCGTATATTTATATTTCTCATAATTTATATTTACCTTGGGAGCAACTTTTATGTTGAAAAAATCAATCAACTATTTAATTTTTTTTTCATATTTTGAAATAATAACTTTGTGTGCTATGATATTTATAGAAACTTGTATTTTTTTTTTTTGATTAATTTTGGAACTTATATGTATGTTGTTTTTTTTTCTGCGACTCCTTATAATTTTCATGTAACGGAAAATGGCCCTCCACAACAAACATAATTCGGGTCGACTCTTGAGCAGAACATAACTCCTTGTACGACGCACATGATTGTCATCCAAAAAGTGTGGAACGAATCACAGTTTAAACGCTACTACTATTAGGGGAGGCCTATAAATCAGGTCCTATCCCCGCCACTAGTAGATGAGAAACCCATCGGGGTTGCCCACGGTTAGGATATCAACTACCGGCTCTAGAAAGTGACATTTCCTTGACGTTCTACTTTACTCCTGGTCAAACAGACCTAGTGCGAGCATTGCGGATGGTTTCCAGCCTGATGTTGCAGCTGTGACGAACAGGCTTACTTTCATCTGGGAGTGAAACAAAAACACCAAACTCGCTTGCGCTTAGACTAATTCCTCCAAATCACTGATCAGCGGACTTCCCGAAACTTAAAAAAATTATACAAAAATAAATCAGTCCTTTGGTGACGTACTAAAGGACAAGGAAAACATTATTTTAGCTATTTATTAGTTATTTTAGATCAGAAAAAAAATATATTCATAACCCTAAACATTGAAACGTATAGTATGTGCGATGGTTTTAGAACAGATCCCAAAAATTTTTTCGGATAAGCACATGTCAAATCGTTCGGAATGGGATGTGGAACGTATTCCCATGTTCTGTCCCAACACTATTATATACACGATTTTGATGCAAGGCTCTCTCTCCCTCGTGACTTGTGAATTAGACTAAATAGTAAGAGAAGTTTTTTCGTTTGGTAACAGAGGTACCATAAAATCTTATTCAAATTTTTAAATGGAAGACCAAGAAAATCTGCTCTTACCCAAGGAAGAATTTTATGGTCTTAGCGTTTGGTCGTTTCTGAAATGCTATTTCAGAGTTTGGTCCTTTTTTCGCCAATGAGCGTTTTCGGTTTGTTGTTAACACTTATATAATACAAAATATCACTCCTGTCAACCAATTGCACCCCATAAACCATGTCTAATCATACCAGTCCTCCTTGGTTGCTACAACACGTGGAAAGAATATAGATCGATCTACCAGCCTGACGAATCTAGGGATAATCTGACATCTCTGTATGACACTTCCAAAGATTAGTTTCGCTAGAAAGCAAGATCCATATTGGAACTTTTCAGACCACAATGGGCCATCGCAAACTGCGATAATTTAATTGAGGGAAGTGAGGGTTTTGAAATGAAATGGGAATAAAATGAATGAAACGTCAACCATTTTTGGAGTGGATTAAAAAGTTACCATACTGTGCGATTGCACAATAAAATTATTGTTGTGAACACACCAAATTCTAGAAATTGAGAAAGTTTTAAAAATTAAAACTAGTGTCGATCCATACAATAAAGACAATACAAAATGATTGATAAAATTAAATTTTTAAGCCATGTATAGGTCCAAATATTATAATTAACAAAAATCATGTTCGACAACCATTATGATCCTCGATGGACAAGTTTTACCCATGAGTTTTTAGATATATGTAAAAACCTGTAGGTTATTCCCATTTTCAGTATGGGTCATTAGTAATTCTCATTATCATTACTTTTGAGACATTGTATTCTTGTTGATGTGCATACTATTTCATTTTGACATCACATTTTTCTGAATGCAAAACTTCTTGTACCTTTGGAATGATATTTTTTTCTTCAGTTAACAACTATTAAAACCATAACTGTGGGTCTTTAATTTGCTTACACCTCATACCCACATTTGTGTGATACTTATGCTCAAAATATTTAACTCATCACGACACAGAAAGAGGTTACTTCAATAAGCTTATAAGTTTTCAATTGTTTCATGTTGTTTTCGATTGTTAGTTAAATGAGCAATGCATCCATAAAAATGATATTTGAATAATTATGAACATGGCTTCTGCTTCGAAGTAAATCTGGGACAGTCTTATACCTACGATAGTTTTTACTTTCTATAGCAGCAATTAAAATGAAGAAGAATTATTGTTTAAATAGCACAAAAAAGGCCACTTTTCTTTATGAAAAGAAAAAGAATGAATACAAAAGAAATTTTACGAAGAGGTTAAATGTTTAAAATATTATTGTGTAGCATGCATAGAAGGTATTATTGGTTCATTGATAGTTAATGACATAATTAAGGGAAATGTGTAAGAAAAGCTATCGGCTTTTCTGCTTATTTTCTTCTGCCATATAGCAACCTCTTTTGATATGGGACAAAACACCATTTTTTATGAATTATAAAAATAGTAAATCTTCTTAACTTTTATCATCTTAACCTGTTTAAATATCAAAAAATACCCTCAAGAATGTTCTCATACCCAAACAGCTGTTTTGAAATGTTATAAGTACATATTTCCAAATTTATAGTAAATTGTACAAACCACTTTTACTATAGGTTTTCTTTAGTGTACCCAATAATATTTGTCATTTATCAAAATTTCCAGCTGAATCTTTTTTTATGAATGTAAGAAGAAGTAGTGTCATTCATTTAGTATAGGTGCCTACTTACCAATGTATTGAAATTAAAAATTATAGTTCATTTATTCTTTTTTGTTTAAATTGAAACATAAATATACTTAATCCCAGCTGTGCCTCCCACTCATTAAATAAATTTCCATCACTACTACCTACCTACTCGTGTATTGGATAGGATAAAGTTTAAAAATAAAAATCATCTCAATTTCATTCGACATTCACTGCATGTAAATTAAACAGAATCAACGACAACTGAGAGAGCGAAATAAAAACTCATTCAGAATGTTTAATTATTATATATATATGGATGTATATCTCACAATAACTGGATCATGTTTCATGGGAAAGTGTACATCCTTGATGCAGTAGTGGGTTGCATCCTTCTTAATCGGTGGTCAAATGCAATTATTTAACTGAATAGTCAGTACATTGGATCAATGTTGAGAAAAAAAGATACAAAAATATTTTTCATGGGTATTTGAGACAAAAGTTAAGACTTTAAGGCCCGATGTACACTCATGTTCTTTTGAAGCACAATTCGGTAACTGCCTTTTTATCTTCCAGTATTCACAAATAAATTAATTTCTACATACAAACGTTCGACGCTGCTGCGGAATCGAGTGTTGCTTTTGCTGGAAAAAGCCTGGCATGGTCGCATGTTCTTGCGAGATCGCAGCGTCACCACCCCATCTCACATGCGGTTGCGTCTTTCATCAACGTGCATAATTAGTTTTTCAATCGAACATTAAATTTACCCACACCAACATCATTTTCAAAAGTCTAAAAAAAACATTTGATTTTGGAAAATAATTTTTAACTTCAAAAGATGATTTTTTAGAATTTTTTTCTTTGGCAAAAGTGATCATCATTTCAATTTATCTATTCAATAAAATTTATTTCATAATTCTAACCCTTATACTTAAGGAGATGTGCAAAAAGTTTTTGCTTGTCTTGTACCCCATTTTACCCTAACTTCCCGGTGGAAGTTTCTGTGTTTTTAGTTTTTTTATATCACTTGTAGCGTAGAAAATGAATCAGTCAGATTATCAATAACAAAATGGCTGACTTCAGGAATTTAATAAATTTATTGTGTGTGCAAAAAAATAAATAAACCCAGTATAAAATGTAAGTGTGTTATTAGTTATTACTGTCTACCTTCTTATAGTGTCTGTGTGAACAAAACCAGTAATAATGGGCTGAAAAAGTTTATGTGTCATTATTGTTTTTTTTTTTTATCTTAATTTTGGTGTTCTATAACTTATTTCATTCACAATTAATCACAATAAATCACGCCCGCGAGTCGCGTTTTTCAAGGTCAAATCGGAAGTTGAACGTTAAAAAAATTTTTAAAATGCTGGTGTAAAATGAACAAATCGCACATCATTTAAAAATATTTTTTAGTGCAGAATTCAGAGATACTTATTTTAAAACAATCCGCTTACTGACGGAAGTTATGCCCTTTCAGTGAGCGTCTTGAATTTATCAGTCAACAGTGAACTTATTACTAAAAAAACTTTAAAAGTGAAGGTATCGTGATCAAATTGGTCATCCAAACCAAGATCCAAAATAGGTTATACAAATAATTAAATGCACATAACTGTTAAAAGACGCTTTTTGAGGAGAAAACGGAAAATTCTGGGATGAGCATCCGTGAACAACCTCGGAATGAATTCTAACGAGCATTTTTCTGTGTCAGTCAGTATCTTTGGTTTTCGTGTTTAAAATATATAATGTAACATGTTTCAAGGGTATATTATGATCCTGAATCCAAACAAATAAAAACCAAGATGATCCAGTCCACCCTGAACTGAATTAAAGTTATATTTACATCTTTTCTGTTATCGTATTTTATTATAGCTTTATTCTTTTGAATTGTATTAATCTTCATCTCACCGTTTAACCTCAAAAAGGAGACAAGAAACTACGTGATTTTTTTCACCTATGTTTTAGAATGTCAAAGATACTGACAAATAAAATTCACGACTGGATCGCACGAACTTGCTTATGTAGTCTAAGGCTTTTATGTATTTTGGTTCTTTTGAAAAAAAAATCGATAATTGGTCACTGAATTTTTTTTCAAAATTAAGCATACCGAATTCTAAAAATTTACCTATATAAAAGAAATCATATAAAAAATTTGATCAAAATCGTTAGAGCCGTTTTCAAGAAAACTCGTATAACTCAAGAATGTTATGAGAGGTACTCGTTCTAGATGAGATATTCAAAAACAAAAACAAAAATACTTTCAAAATTACGTAAAAACATTCTGCTGCACCCGAACTACGTATATGAACTATAATTGGATGTGTCAAAATTGACTTCTAAGATTTTATTACATTGTTTGTCAGATACAAATAAAGCTATAATAAAAGCGTTTTGAAAATACCTCAAAATTTTAACCAACATTCCTTACCTCTACTTTATCAACTTCCTACTTGAACTGTGACTCGTCATTTAGTGTGACTTTTGAAGTAAGTAATAGAACACCAAAGTAAACATTTTGCAATCCGATTAGCATCTAATCTTTATTTAACTGGACTACAAGTCAAATTTACACGGCAAAAAAACATACAACAAAATAATACAAATATGGTTTTCTATTTCAACTGTACATACTACTTTTTTATTTTTCTTAAATAGGGAGTTAATGTTAACAAGATCGTGTAAACTTTATATTTCTTTAATTACCTAATGATCAAAAATTCCAAAAATTCGATGTATTTATTTGGAAATGGTCCACAATAATAAATAAATATAAAATCAAAAACAAAAAAAAATATTTTTAGCTTTTACTAAATTTTTTTTGGGGCAAAGATAAACAAATATAAAACATGACAATAGATTTAAAGAAAACTTTTAAGAATTTAATATGGCAGGCGAAAAAAGTAAAACAAAATAGTAAAAAATGGTTATTTAAAACCCCACTGTGTATTGCCTTTTTTGGCTGTCTTCCATACAAGTATTTTTTTTTTCAGTATTCAGATGTTCGTTCTTTTTCGATCGGTAACTTACTAGTCAAGATATTACCCAAATACTTAGGATGCTTAAGAACAAATCGAACAAAAGTAATTTTAAAATTCATAATAGCTCGAAAACATATCCATGCTAGCCAAAATCTATTTGAAAAATATAAGTGCATTTTAGATGTGATCTAGTGCAGATAATGTGGTTCATTTTATTTTTAGTACATAAGATAAACTAAATTCATGGTGTTATAATACAGTGGGAAAATTCCTGACAATCTTGACTTCTTTTTTTATCAATCAAACAGTTGAAGGTTTCCCACTGTGCTTGAACCTTAACCACTGAAAATTGTGCATTTATTGAACGATTATATTAAACGTGTCACTTTGAAGTATCTTTTCAATCAAAAAAGAAAAAAAAGGAAAAATAAAAAACATAATATAGCCGAGAATTATGGCTGATAAGGGCCAACCCAGAATTTTTTTTTTCATTTATAGATAAAATAATTTTCTGAAATACCCAGCTGTTATATGGTCAACCATAAGGACTATATCATTGAACTTTACATATCTATATATATGGAATATGTGTATATAATTGGATATTTAATGTAGATGTGTTTCAGACACAGCAACATCCATACAAAATTGTTGATTCATTACCACTATAGCCTGTAATTATTATAAATATATCTGTGTATTCCATCCATTCAATTGGAATATTTAAATTTAACAAAATTATTATTAAGGATTTTATTTACATGCATTTTGGATCAGGTATCCGTAAGCAAAAACTAAAGATACATACTTACATTTATGTGTATGTTTAAATAATACGTATTGTCAAAGGCAAGATACTCGTGTAAAAATATCTGTTGGTGATATTACAACTTTCTTTTACTTAACCGATAAGTAATATTTGGTCACGTTCATGCAACCAATTTTAATTAATTTTAATATGAAAATGAGGTTTAACTGTGATGTACGTTTTTTTTACTTTTTTGTGGATAAAGTTGAAAATACTTCATTTAAAATATTATTTTATTTGAATGAATATATAGTTTCTTTTGTACATTGAACCCAACAGAATATACCGTCTCCTAAAGTACGCTTGGTTTCTGTGTTCATTAAGATTACCTAGTCATGCGTACTACATGTGCTTGTGAAAACCCAGCATACTTAAAAATATGTTACGAGTAAGTTTTTAATCCTCATAAGACAGAATTATATATTACAGAAAAAAATCATATCCACCATCTTGTTTCCATTTGACTCTAGTGATATCGGCTTGTGTATAGAAATTTGCCAAGTGGTAAAAGAGAATAAAGGAACCACACTTGGAATGGAATTGATCATATCCATTATTAATTTAAAAATAAACACGGAACTCAATATAAGGCCAGTAACCTTGTCGTTTTGTGGGAAGCACGGAAGGAGAACTTGCGTCAAATCCGAGAGGTCTGATTTTATATTGAGTTGCTTATAATGTTAAGCCGATGGTAAATACAATTTTTTTTTTGTTCTGACCACAGAACGCAACATTGCAAGAATCCGCGATGTTGCTGCTTTTTTTCAGTAATCGGCATTTTTAGCTACGAGTATCAATTGCTAGTTTTTACTATAAAATATGTTCTACGGTTTCCGATACAACGGATTTAATGAAAGATCAAATTATGTATTTTTAAATAGTCAGAATAAATAAAATTAAAATTAATCCAATGAATAGTTTAGAAAAAAAAAAATAATTTTCATTCTCAGAACTTTGAAAAAAAATGTCAATAAAATTTTTTCACTGATTTTTTTTTTTTTAATTTTATGATATAAATATATTTTTTTCTTCCAAAATTCAATAAATTTAAGTTTTAGATTTAAATGTATTATAGTTCTTAAAAAAAATAAAAAGATACTTAATTTTTCAGGAAAAATTTAAATAAAAATAGCATTCAGTTTTATATTTATTTATTTTTTATTTTTTCTCCAATACTAGAAGACATTAACATTAATTGTTATCAATTAGAATGAAATAAAAACATTAAGTTTTGGTAGAAAAATGGACCTCAAAAAGTAATCCATGTTATAAAATCAATTTGATTTTTTTAAAATATTATTTGTTCCTAAGTTTCTAGTTTAAATAAAAGATTTTCAAAAACCAAAAAACATGGGCAATTAACTGACTTAAAAAAAAAAATTGATAAAAATATGTTTGCTCACAAAATTCTTATTGTTAAGTTAAAAAAAAAAAACGATAAGAGCAGCAATTTGTAACTGGTAACCTTCAAAGTATTTTTGAATACCAACATTTGCAAGAAATCAAACTATTAAAACGTGTTGATTATGTCAAAAAAGAGGTCGTTCAATTAAAGGGGATCATTTTAAAAATGCTTTACATATAAAAATAACTATTCAAAGATAACGGTTACACCTAGAAAAAAATCATAAGCTTAGGTATCTGACAGCCAAAAACCTTTACTTTTTTTTTAAATTTTAATTCTAAAATTTTGTAAGGATGAAACCGTAGAACATAATTTTAAGTCAAAAACTAGCCCTTGATGGCTTAAAATGGATATTACTGAAAAAAAACGCCAGAAAATAACGAATTTTTTTCATTTTTATCAATGTTGCATTTGGCGCTCGAGATCGAAAAATTGTGTTAAACATCGGCTTAACATCAAAAACAACTCAGGAAAAAAACAGAACTACCGAATTTAAACAAGGTCTTATGTATATTAGTTACAACTGTACTATATAGGAAGTTACAGGCATTTCCATGGGCCAGTATAAAAACTCCCAATCCCGCTTCGATGTCAAAAACTTCTGGATTCTATCTCAATTGTTCGTATTAAGTCAGAGCCATTATGGCGGCGTGAAAGAGGTTTATCCTACCTATACACAAAATATAGCCTTTATTGCATTTTTGTATATCTATGTTCGTGGCTAGGCTATACTGCCATATAAAAGATTTATCTATCAACATCAGACTCAACTATAAAGTAAAACTTGAAAGTCGCATCGTTCGTTACTCGTATGATGGAACATTTTCCTGCAGTCAGATTTCCTTCGTCATCATTATGTTGGTGCCTCTTCGTCATTTATCAGTTTTCAAACTACAAACACACATGTATGTTACGGTACATGCTAGTAATCGATCGGGTAATGGTTTTCCGCCCTATTTTTATTTTTGTATTTTTATTTTCTCTTTCCAAAGCCCCAAACACGTTTTTCTGAAAATCCAATATAAGGCAAAAGCAGGCATCAGGCAGAAAACAGCAAAAAAAAAAGGATAATGTAATTTTTGATCCTGGTGCACATAAACTGAAGTGAGTTTATGGCGGTTTACTTGGGGGTAATGGGAATATCTATGTGGGTTGCTAGGTTCTAGAACTCTGCTGCATGGGGGATGATGGGAAACGAGCGGGAGGTTCAAAGAGTGAAGCACGTTTGAGAAGTCATTTGTCATTTACCACCGAGCGATAACACTTTCTGCTGAGGATTTATGAAAAAGTTTTTTTGTTTTTTTGTGTTTTTTTTTTTTTTTGTTCAACTTTAACTTGAACGGGTTTCACCCAGTTAATGGATTTATGTCCGCCATTTTATGCCGCGCATTCGATGTGACTTTTTCCCATTTCATTTTGCTTTTGGGTTTATTGTAACAAATGTGTTCAGTTCGGTTCAGTTCAGTTCAGTTCAGCTTCAATTGTATAGTGTATTGGGCGCACAAAATAGAACTTTAAGTATATCAAGAATGGAAGTGAAATTTGTTTCGAGGGGATGTTGTTTTGTAATTTCATACCGATACCGAGTCGCGGGGTTGGGCTTTTTACAACAACAGTGTAGAGGTGTTTCATGCAACACCGACGACAACGATGAACGATTTAATTTGAAACCATTAAAGTTGTTATTTGTGCAAAGGAATAGTTATTGCTGTGATATTTATTTTGTAAACCTATTTCTTTTCATCGTTGGGCACCGTGGTTATAACTTATATTTTTATGCTATTTTCTCAATTTATAAAAATAATAAATTAATTTAAATTTGCGAAATTTAAGGTAAATAGATAGAATAGATGCATGTATATCGATATACTTCAGACTTTATATAATTGCATTTTAGAGACTGTCAACAGAGATTTTTGGAATTATTTGTTTTGTACCAAAAATAACGAAAAAGGAATGCGTTTAATTTTTTCTTAAAAAACGTTCCTAAAATGTATTTTTAGCTTTAAAAAGTAAAATGCGTAGCGAACTTGGAAAATACAATTTTTGGTATGTCCGCCCCCCATCCCCCATGTAAAACAATTCAAGCAAATCCGCCAAACTGTTTTGGCTGTTACTATATGTTCAGATGGACGAACAGACGAACAGACAGACAGACGTACCAATACCGACCGATGGACAGAATGACGAGAACTACAATTTTTTACTTTCCTATTCCCATAATATGATCGTTATGTTGGTTTTGAGCAAGTACAAAATTTAATTTTTTTTTCTTTGAAAAATAATTTTTTGAAAACCGATTAATGTTCATTTCCGAAATTTAGTTTTTACGTGTTTCCATAATATCTTTAAAACTGGTTACGCACAGGTACCAATTTTTTGTTTTTAATAACGATTTTCATTTTCTTTTTTTTTATGTATCTTAATAGATAAAATCACATTACACTCTTTGTTTGGAGGATGCTTTTTAACTCACTTAAAAATCGGATTTTATTTATTTAAAAATACAAGTTTTAGCAATCTAAGGGACTTAACTTTATAATTCAGTAAATAATATATGACATCACGTGGGCAAAATTGCAACAGAAGGTTTTGGAATGAATTTTAATCTGTAATTAATGGTAAACAACATATCAAAAATCGGACAAAATCCGACTATGGGAACACCTCGAAAATTTTTTTTCAAATGGCGGATTGAAAAGTATGTTGTTTCAGATTGCTATTTTAATTTAGAAGTGAATTTTTCAGCATTTATGAGAAATTAAAGGTGGGGTATACTGCGAGGGTCCCATTCATGACCCCTCAAGTCATGCGACACCCTTTCCACCTTTCCCCTCCCGCATTTCCTTGTTCGATTAACTTTGATGTTTTTATTTTTGTTCTATTAAGTTCGTTCTTGAGGGAATCGATCCTTCCAGTGAGAAGTTCTGAGCTAACAAAAAAAAAATCGAATTGATAACCTTCTCCTTTTTTTAAGTCAGTTAAAAATAAAACAAATCAAAGCATACAAATAAAAAAACAACCTAAGTCCACAAACCACCTTTTTGAAATACCTCTTTTGGGGGGTGTTCTCATGGATAGATTTTGTCCGATTTTGGATATGTTGTTTAGTAATTATTTCTTATCACAAATCAGTTGAAAAAGCTTCTTTCCTGGGTCTATTACCTATAAGAGCAAGATACTTCTTGTGATTGAGTCGTGCATTTTAAATAATACAGCCAAACTGTGAACAAGAAGATTCTCTTATTCAGCAACAAGAAATCTTATTAAAATCTATGAATAATAAGATATTTCTATATGGTTTCATGAACAAAATCTTATTAAAATTTCAATAAGGTTTTCATATATATTTGTACTTGGCATTTAAACTTGCCGATACCATTTCATATAGCACACTAGCCTAGTGGTAAGGTGTCGACCGGCTAATCTCTACTCTCAGGTTTGATGCCCGGCAAATCCAATAGCTTTTCCTACTTATATTTAATCTTGTTGGATATAAACCATGTGGTCGATTTTTTTCTTAAATTTCTATAAATTTTCATTTTCTTTCTATCTTTAATTATTTTTTTTTTTAAATCAGTCAAAAAATGTCATTTTGCCTCCTTTAGATAATTGTTCGTACAACTTTTCCAAAAAAATATTTCAATCTAAACATTTTTCAAAAAAAAAATGCCATTTTCTCCAAAATTTTGAAAAATGAAATACAATAGAGACAAAAAAGTTTTGCACACTTTGATTTATTTTTTGAAAAAAAATTGTAATAAAGTCATTGAGAAAAATAATGTACTAAACTAAAAATTTTTTCTTGGTGGACGACACAATTTTATTTTTAACAAATATCTCGACCAAAAAATACGTCATTCATTAAGCACATTTTTGAACAGAGTTTGCTGGAAGCTAACTATAAATTTGTAAAAAATCTATATAAAAACTTATTAATAAAATGTAAATTTGAAACAATTTGAATCGATAACAAAATGGCTCCGTTCATAATGTCCAAAGTATTTCATGCTCAAAGTAGGAAGCAAGAAAACTATTTATCTTTAATATTCAAATCAAAATTAAACAAACAAAGGACATTTTTATAAAAAAGGAACATTTTTTCAATTTGAAACTCCATTTACCGATTTTCAATTTAGTATTCATGACATCTAAAGTAGAATAGTGAAAGCCCTGTTATTATAAAAAAAATGACTGTTTAACTTTATATACTTATTTTTTATTTTTTCTTATTATCTATGTCGCAATTTCCATCTACCCTTGCAAGGTTTTTTTTTCCTGAGAATATGTAGTTTCCTACGAAAAAAAATCTACTTTCCTTTTTTATTCACTGCAGAACAATGAAAAATTAAATTCCTATATTATACTTTATACCTCTGAGATTTAATAGACCATGAAAACTAGTTAGACTTTTGAATCCCCAGGTAATAAATTATTCAGATATTGCATGCAAAAAAAAAAAAAAAAAACTAGGTACCAGTGACTGTCATTGCCGCAAGGATTAAATATGTATTATATGGAGAGCCATAGATTATATTGGCTGTCTCTAACGATGTACATATATTATTATATGCGAATGTGAATCTGGACTATAAATCGAATAATAAATGTTACACCATGGCAGGAAGTATAATAAATATTGTAAAAAAAATATAAGTTAAATAAATCCTTCATATATTATTGCCCATCCGATTGCATTTTGGAATTGAATGAATTTTTATGAGCTTTGTTAAGTGGATTGGTGTTTAAAAATGAAATGATTTACAGGGTACCCCTACTTCGGATAAATGTTTGAAAATATGATTTTTTTTTTCTTTTTCGAAATTCTTCAAATTTTTTTTAGTAAAAACTCATAAAATGGTCACACGGAAACAAAAAAAATTGCATGGGAGTTACTTCACTTATTTTTGTTTGACATATTTAGTAATCCTTATAAGTTTTGAATTTTATAGAAACACTCTGTTTTCTTCTGTAACACAAAAAAGTAAGCTTGGTACTTACTTTCGAAACAATAACCGTAGCCAGGGATAGGAGCTAGAGTTACCCGCCACAGTTTTTGAAAGAAAAAAGAAAATGCACGACTGGATCAAAGTAGCTGTGGATGGTAAGGCTTCATATACAAAGTTTTTAAAAATAAATAAATACTTTTATAAGAAATTTAAAAAATAATAAAATTCATTATTAAAATGACTTAAACAACTTCTTAAATTTATTTTACCTCCAAACTAAGAAGGAAACGCTTACGAAGATACATTTTAGAAACAACAACAAATTGAAAACGTTGGAGTCTTTTTTAAAAATATTAATTTTGTATATATAAAAATTCGTGAGCCTTGTTTAAAATGAAAGTTTGAATGCCAATTTGAAGAAAATATTAACAGATACTTAAACCAAAATTAAAAAAAAAAAAAAATTCACGTGTTTTCGAAAAATTGAACTTTTTTAAAAATCCAAAAAAATTTCTTCTAAAAATTTTGACATAAAATAATTTGAACATTGTTTAGAACTTCTCGTGTAAAAATTGTCATTTAAATCCGTGGACTTGCTTATGAGAAAATCGAAAAAGAGCAAATGGCTCTATAAGAGGTACCGTTTTTAACCGATGAAAAAATATTTATTTTATTTCAAAAGTACGCTCGTGCCTTAACAGGCAAGGTCGTACTTTATCATAATCACATCATTCACTCATCCAGTTAAGCTGTATTAGACTCATTGCCTTAGTTTCTGAACACTGAACCTCTGACATAATCCATCACTTTATTACAAAAAGCATTTCACAAGTGGCTTTAATGAATTTCAGTTGGTACTCTTAGATATTGAAAATTGAATAATATATTTTAATATACTAAAACTGAGGTTAAAGTCTATTTAATTAAACCTTGTAATTAAAACAAAATCCATTCACGAATAATTTAAAATCACTTGTAGGCATATTGATTACAATTAATTTAAACCATAGACCGGGTGAGAAAATAATATATTGTTTGAAAATGTATTTTCGATTTAATAGAAATAGATACAATAAAAGCAGTAACCACACAACTAAAAAAATATAAAGTGGCATCAATTTCACAAATATTTATTACCTTCACGAAGAATTTCCACAAATTTAATTCAATTCTGGCAAACTCTCAACGAGTTTTAGAAATTCAATGTTTAAAAAATACCACAATACCTACATATAATCATGAGTGTGAAAAACATTATTTTTTGTTTTATTATTCAAAAATGAAAATAAAAGCATGTCCTTGTAATTAATCTGCAGGTAGGTACACCAGACACACAAACAGAATAACAGAATAGCTTCTATTTTATATCATTCATGTGCATTCGCATTTTAATAGCTGAACAACTATAGAATTATAAAAAAAAAACACACACAAAAATCGGTAAAATGATACATAAATTTTAAAATAAAACAATGTTATCAACTTGAGTAATAAATTTCAAATAGAAGTGCATTGCATACCGTTATTTTGAATGAATTCATGGATGATGTGGACAGACAATGGACAAAAGCAGATATTTCATGACACCAACACAAATAGATATTTGTAAATAATATATCAACACAAATATTATTAATATCATTTTACAAAGAACTACAACAAAATAGAAATAGGCTCGTGGTTTGGTTGGCTAACTTTACTAAACGGAAAACATATTTAATACAAGAACACTAATTTGATTCTATTAAAATATTGAATGCACTTCTACTGCTGCGTCTACAAAAAAATTAAAACGAAAATAAAGCAACTAATAAATTTGGACGATTGAAGTAGAAGTACTAGTAACGGTAAGTAAATTGCACGACTGGATCACACATACTTGCTCCTATAGGTAAAGTAACTATATAGTTCTAATCCTTTTTAATTAAAAATTTGTAAACGCAGTTTTAGCAAAAAAGCATAAAATTAGATTTTCATTTGATTCTCAAATCAATTTCTTAAATGAATTCAACAAAGAATGCAAATTTTAGAATACATTTTTAGAAAAAAAAATTGAATATCGTTAGAGCCGTTTTAAAAAATAAAACTATTTTTTCTGTATAAAATTTTGAACTTTGGTACGCCATTTTTAAGAAATTATTTATGAACATCTGAAAACTAAATTTTGAAAAAATATTAAGTAGTTTTCCAAAAACTGATTTAATAAAAAATATCATTATTATTAAAAAAATGGTTGAAATTGATTGAGTCATGAAGGAGAAAATCAGAATAAAAAATAAACGGTTATGGCAGGTACCGTTAATACCGGTTTTTGAAAAAAAGGTTTTCATTTAAAACATAGACCTTATCCAAAGAGATTACCATGATTTTTTAAATCAAAACCGTAGGAACCATTTTTGAGAAAAATGAGTTTTTCAAAAAACGTCTGGGGATAGTCTCAAAAAAACTCCACATACCAGGTTTGAAGTAAATCGACCCATCCGTTTAGGCTGTGGCTTCTGATACATGCAAATAGACAGACAGACAGAGAAACAGATATACAAACAGATAGACTGTCGGACCCCCTTTTTTTCTTATTCCATATCATCGTAATGTCATGTTTGATTGTTATCTCAACATTTTTTTTTTTTTTTTTGTACGAATGCATAACTTGATATATAGTACCTTTATCGCAAGTAAAAAATTGATTAGGTATTAGAAAAAATGTTTATTTTTCTTAGCAAAATTTTTAAAGATAATTTAAATTGTTAATTCAAAAATCAATACGATTCATCTATGGAAAAAAATTTAAAAATTGTAATACTCCCACATCCCAGTACAAAATTAAAATTTTGCTGATTTTTTTATATGAAAAGTAGAAGAGGTTATATCGGAAATACCAGAAATTTGAACTTTTGGCGTTTATAAATTTCAAATTTCAAACAAATTTCCAATGACCATCGCAATGATGACCACGATGCATGGGCTGGGCAGACAAATTTCAAAGAAAGTGTTTTCATTGTGTTTCAGGACGTCTTATGATAGAAGTATTCATTTACCATTAAAAGGCATATTGGTCTTTCATCAGATAAATCCAATGGAGACCAACAAACCAATATCCAATCCATGATCCGGTCATCGCAGTCTGGGTTTTTCGTATGTATCAAAATCTTTTCATCAGAATGTTAAATGTAGTGGTGAGGGTATATTTATTCCATAGGTTTTTGACCTTATGGATACAAGATAGATTTTGCCTAGTAAAAACAAAACTCGGTTGCGAATAAAAAGTTGAATTGGATTTTACTCTTACGGAGACCGTCTAAGTTATTTCTCGTTTAGAAATAATAGGAGTGTACTCGTAGTCGTTTTTAAGCTCAAGTTGAACTTAGACTGGGGTTTATCCATTGTTATTCAGTCTTAGATACAGCTGAAACAGCATTTATTAATCTGCTCCATACTGTTATTTTGAGAGCATAATTTTGAAATAATGTTTAAATTAACTATGGTCATGAATGCACTTATTTGAAACCACAAGAAACATCTAGGCAATAGCTTACAATTGCTTATTTTTAAAGTTTCTAAACGCATTTTTTCGTTAACTATTTGATTTCGAACTAAATTTCTAAAAATGGTATTTTTTTCCTTTAATTTTAAACTCTTTACAAATATTTCAAATTGCTCGCGGTGAAAAAAATGTCATCTTCCTAAATGCGGAATCATTAATGAATCTAGCGAAAGTTGTCATTTCAGCAAAGTATAATGCACTGGTTTCTTGAAAAAAAAATTAAACCGGGTTGAGCGTAATCCTGTTGATCTGATTCACGAGATTTATGCAGTTTTGATTTGGTGAGCCTAAGGCGTGTTTTTTCAAAGTTTGATTAAAATAACTTGGCAACATCAGAGATACCCCAATTTAAAACAAAAATGTCTCACTGTTCGTACCCTGCTCAAATAAATTTAAAGCTTTAAAATTCATACACGCAAAAGTTGTATTGATTCTTTCTTCTTAATTTTCTTCGTTAACTAAATAGCTTCAATTAAGATGATGCTATAAATCAATCAACCCCAAGTTGAATTGATTCGTAATAATTTTATTAGTGGAAGTTACAACGAAAATTAATTCCAATTTTAATTAGTTTTAGGCCCAAAAGCATTACGATATTGACACCACCAATTGAATACCTTAGAGTGCTTGGCCGCTTCAGACCAGAGTAAATAATTTAACTAATTATTGAATTGTCAGGACTTTCCTTGTTAAAAATTAATCAAAAGATTAACTAAAAATTCAATCTGTCCTTTTTCAATAATTTATATTTATGATCAGATTTATAAGTTTTCAATTAAAAAAAAAATTGATTTGAAACGGATTGATGCTACAAACCATCATCAATCTTTTATGTCATCAACAAAATGTAATTTTTACTACCTATCAATTGAATGCGTATAAAAATTTTATGTGAACACAATGGTATTGGTTTTTTTTTTTCAATTTACTTAGTGCTCAAGAAGCAAGACAGAATTTATTAATGACATTTCAAGGACTTAATCCACCAAAATGACCATTTAATCCCATTTTGTTCTTTTTTTCTGCATTTTCATTTTCTTTTTTGAAAACAAATAACCCCTAGAGCTATCAAAAGTTCAGGATAAAACCCAAGTTAATAATAAAAAGGCATGTAACACGCTTCCAATGGCAATTACATGTTTTGCTATCCCTTTTGTCACGACCGAACCTTTTTTTTTTAAACAGCAATTTTATACCCACATTTTTTCCGGGATATTAGTTGGTCCTGGGATTTAAACAAAATAAATTTCTACAAACAAACAGAAAGAAATAATAAATACCCATACAACAAAAAAAAAGCACACCTATATACCGTTAATTTGTGAGAATTGTTAAAATTAATGGTTTATGTCTTGCCCTCATTTAAGTTAATTTTCGAAAATTAATTTCCAACACCAGTGAATGAAGTAATTTGGTACCACCAACCTACGAACACTCTTCTTTTGCTCAAAGTGATATATTACCGCCCATTCAGGATCCAAACAAAGGTCTTCAATGTGCTCCCGGCTTGCTGTGTAAATTGTATCCAAATTCACCTTTTGGGTAATTTTGCTGCTCAAACGATGCGATGGTCGTCCTTTGTAATATTTATTGTATACGTAGACGTACATTCTGCTACAAAAAAAGTGAGATACAGGTATGGTAAAGCTTACCTATACCTACACCGTGATTGCGGAAATACTCATTTTCTTCAGTGCGCGCAAATTAATCATTCGAGATTCGCACCTGATTTTTCGCGTTCATTCAATTATGTGAAAAAGAAAATGGGATGCACTTGAAACTCAACAAACAACGATATCGTAAGATCCTTGGAGAATGGCTGCTCAAAGTCCTTTTTTTTTTTTGTTTCTTTTGCTTTTGTTGCTGGCTTTCTTAAGGGATGAGGTCCTTCAGGGAGATAATATCTAGGCATCACCTGTCTCTTCCTTACATTACTTCCTTGAAGAGGTGTTTTACTTTTTTTTCTTTGTTAACATTCCTGTCTAACGTGGGTCAAACAACACTTACACTCTTGTTGATATGAATAAGTTCAGAAAGGATATTAGATTTTTTTGGTTCGTGTTTTCTTTATCATAGAATCTGCAGCTGGCTGAACTTATTTCAGGCTCTACGATGCTGAATTGGAGCCATAGTTTAAGCCATTACTTAGATTGAGCCCAACTAAACGATAACACTTAACATAGCATAGCTATCAACAGTTGGGTCAGTAGTTTTGGCAATAATGACAGAAGTCAGAATAATTCCTCCATATTTTGGACACCATTCCAAATGCACCCTTTGCCTTCTTAATCCAGCTTGTTTAGTTGCGCCTTTAGCATAGACAAAACTTAAAGTTTTCTAATTTCACTACCGGTTGTCATCAAATATTGACTTGAATGGATGAGTTACTTCCGAGGCTGATAATTTCTGCTTTTGTCGTCTTAATTTTCAGTCCTGGATTTCTGCTTCTCCCTCCACCCTTGCTGTCATTCATTTAAGAACGTAAAAATATTTCCACCGCGCTCTGCGCTTAGTCGAGGTACTTAAGTTGGGATGTCCGAGTCCATTGAATATCTGCATTAATAAGGGCTGCGCACAGAAAATCGCTTATCACTAACCACAATAGTATTGGCTGCAATATGCAACCCTGCCTGACTCCATATTGGCCTTTAAATCATCTGACAACCTTCTTGTATGCACACCATTACATTTGCATAAGTTGCTCTAGTAAAAGAACAAAATAATCTGCAATGCCCCTCCCCCTCCTGTTTAGAGCAAGACAAATAAATTCTCTAGTGACACTATTGAACGCTTTTTCAAAATCAATGAACAGCTGGTAAAGTGCTGATCGATATTCGTCGTTCTGATCAATAATGATCCTCAAAGTGTTAATGTGACCAATACAGGATAATTCAGCACGATTTAGGCGTTCTTTTATTTGGTCTAAGACAATTGTGGCTGTTATCTTGGTAATTGCAGGCAGCACGCAAATACCTCTCCAACTTTCAAACTGCATAAAATCTCCTTTCTTTGGAAGCTTGAGGATTATTGCCTTTTTCCCCTCCTCGGAGAAACACTCGGAGTTTCAAGCTCTCTCTTTGAGTGGAAGCAGGTTCTTGCTCGATATCGTTGATACTACTTACAAGAGGAATATCGTCAAGTCATACCACCTTGTTGGTTGTTCATAAATGTTATAACTTCGGAAGAAGCAAACACACAGTTTAAGACTGCAGGGAAGTATTCCATGCACTTTCTGCGCTGGTGCTCAACCGAATGGTTTAGAGAAACGAACACTCTTTTAAGTTGAAGGAATCTGGAGTTGTGGGAACTTTTTTTCTCCGATCGTCGGGTATTCACATTCCAGAAACCAATCTTTGCCCGGGTACAATTGCAACAAGTCGTCAACAACCAACTGTGGTCGTATTCGTATTTCGCTAGCGGATTTAGATTTAAATACGTAACACAGAGGGCTGATTTCGCGGGACTTAAATCAAGCAAGTAGAGGCAATCTTAAATGCAATACCTTCTTCAGAAGGTACTGCATCTCCGATGGGTCAATATTTGCTGGTTGTGGCAAAATACATTTTTAGGGTTGAAGTCGTTCAATGAAAATCTTCATAAGTCTTCACAATATCTTTATGCGAAATCGATGT
The DNA here is from genome assembly GCA_948107695.1 of Meliscaeva auricollis. Taxonomy (NCBI): domain Eukaryota; kingdom Metazoa; phylum Arthropoda; class Insecta; order Diptera; family Syrphidae; genus Meliscaeva; species Meliscaeva auricollis. The sequence goes on from OX403616.1 coordinate 60,243,080, forward strand.
TCTAGGAACCGCGGTAGTAGTTGTCGCAGTTTATCATCTCCCTTTTTCCTTCGTGTTTTTTGCATGACGGTAATGCTGCCTCAAAGCAGTCGAGGACCTTCGCTTGGTTTGTTGAACACGATTACTTTTAGCCAAATGGCCTACAATTTCAACTTCAGATACAGTATATTAAAATTTTATAGAATAAAAACTGGATCTATTCAAACGATCATGAGTATAAAATAGTCTCCCGTTGGGTGTCCCGACAACAGACGGAATTTATTACACTCGCCACCTTAAACAAAAATATTCTTATTAAATTCATCGTTGGAATATAAAGGTGTATAGGTAGGTCCTTTGGTATAGACAATTTTCACTGGGGTTTATTTTTATGAGATCCCATACATTTACAGATGGTGTTTGTAAATTGTAATGTTTTTTTTTTTTTTCAAGGATAAAATGTTATTTTTATTCTTTTTTTCTGCAAACAAGAGCTGCCTTGGATATTATATTTTTCTTTACTGAATTAACAAATTTAATGGAAGCAATATTTATTTTTGCCAAGTGAACTTATTAAGCAGAACAAAAAAAAAATCCAAATATAATTCAAAAGGAATTTTTTTTTCTTTTTATTATAAAAGCAAAGGTATAATTTTAAATAAAAACTCAATTTAGCGAACATTATTCAAATGTAGGTAATTTTTTTTTTTTGGTTTTTCATTAAGAAGAAAAGCTGGGGTATTTTTAAGCTTAAGATAAAGTTAAGTATAGGATTAGGATGGAGAAGATTAAGTAGGAACGAGTCGAAGGAACGATTAATTATGAAGCAGAAAAAAGTATATTTACTTATATTTTGGTTTTAATTGGTAAAATAGGAAAACTGATTTTTGTTAAGGCTAGAGTGTGGAGTTTGAAATAAAATTACCATAAAACACATCTGCTTGAGATTGAAAGCCTATCGTTTCTGCCTTTTATGTGTAATATTCGTTCGAATTAAATATTTAATGTATAATACGTAAATGCATTTATAAATGGAAGGATATACATATATACTGGTAATATCAATACTTCTCCTTAATGTTCTCAAAAAATTCCTTTCCAAGTATTATTGGAGAGATTTTTCATTTTGACTATTTTGAAAAATCTATGCCAAATAATACAAGTATTTATTGGCAAAAAACAATCTATATTAAACAGGCTATATGATAAATGTGAAAAATGGAGACTAAAAGTCAACCTGGATAATCAAAAATAATGATTTTTTCGCAATGCTGGAGGTAGAAACTGCCAAAACAAGAAATGAAAACTTACAAACCAGTATGTTCAAGTAGTAGTCGCGTATAATAGCTTAGGTATGCTTATAACAAGAAATCTGAATTAAAAAAAAAAAACATAATATGGCAGTGAAACTTGCGAAATCATAGAAAGCAATAAACGCACCTTATAGAAGCGTTATGGCAAGCAGAGAAGTAAGTCTAACTTCCAAGAGTTTAAGGCAACATCACAGGCAGTTATATCTTACGCACGCCACTCAAAGTTGGGGACATAATGGCCAAATCACAATACAGCGTTCGTTCGGTCAGGTAGGTCGCGCTTTTTGTTGATAAAGTTAAAACAATGGCATCTTAGGGGGCACCCCGAAATGTTATCTCGGGCGTTGCAAACGCATTAGATCGTATAATTTGGTTTGTATCGTAAACGCATTTTAAAATGCGGCTCAAACAAACCGATATATATAATATTTTGAAACATTATGTGTTAACTACAATCGGCACTTTTCGCCAAAAGTGAAAAAGAATACGCACATACCCGTATAATTAATACCATACAAATTTCAGTTTAGACATCTATCTGTGATTTTGTGAAAAAAAAAAATCGAGTGCTGGGTCGGCTAGTTTATGTAAAAGTAACACAAAATTTTTTAGACAAAAAAAATAATTTTGAAATTTTTTATAGCTTTTTTACAAATTTGAACTAAATTTATTGGGAAACTGCAAAAATTATCAGTTTAATTCCTTTTTTTAAGTTTTATAGTGGTTACATGTATGAAGGTATGGTATGTTCATAAGCAACAAATTGTTAGTTTTATTGTTCTCAAAAGTTTGAATCAATTTAATAAAAAACCTTAAACATTCTAATTAAGTTTTCAAAAAAAATTATGCATTAATTAATAAACTAAAAAAAAATTAAAGTTTACAATTTGTTTTATTATTTTTAAACATGTTCTATTTTTCTGTAAATAAATTTATAACTTAAGAAAAACGCTACAGTTTTTTTAATTTCTAACCTAATTATTTATTTTTTTAAATTTTATATAAGAGGCTTTAATGACAACTTTCACCCAAAGAGCAAGTACGTGCGATCCAGTCGTTATTATTCCTAGGCTCGAACATCAAGATCAGGTTCAGAAATGGAATTGAAGAACATAAGGAAACATGGGGCAGAATGCCACATGCAGAAAGCTTTGGACCCCGATATTCATATGCTGGGCGCTTAGCTCTTTTATTCAATTTGATAATGCTTTTTCTATACCAATTACCTTAAGTGCCTAAAAAAACGTATTTTGAATGCAGCATTGCTCAGAAATACCCCAGCTATAGTCTATACGCACAATGGAAGAGGTAAGTAGATTATTGCAACTTTTCCTTGAATCTACAGGAAAACAATTCCAATAACTAGAGATCCGAAGCATACGAACTTATAAATGCAGTTGTAGTTAATAGGAGAAGATGTGATTTTGAAGCAAAGGCCAAGTCATCAAAGCAACGTAACATCTCAATCACAATCTAATGGAGTAACGACTATGAATTCCGCCCTTAGTGTTCTTGAATCCGCATCGATCTTGGCACAAATGCTTAATTATTACAATCTGTTATAATTTAGATTTAAAAATAATTAGTTGGTTTTGATCTTATTTGGCAAATGGATACCAAAATGCGTTTTTGCTAGAACAAGAGGAGGGACGAATGGAAAAAGTGATTATTAAAACCCGCCAAAGAATTATAACTTCTTAGTTCTAACATTTGTTCATGTGTATAAACAAAACCTTTTTTTTTAATAAATTAAACCGAAAAGAAAAGTTTTAATAAAGCTATTTTTTTTATGAAGAAACTATTTTTTTCTGTTTAATTTTTTGTATATGAACTCATACAGTTCGACAAAAAAATATTTATTACTATTTTAAACCCTTTTTGTATTTGGAACATTCCAAAAATTAATGTTTTACTTATATTTTGCTTTAAGTATGCATCCTCTAGTTTCTTCATATTGTCTAAAGTCTTATTGTTGGCAACACAACATGCTCTATCATCAATAACACAGCAAATCAATCAATTAAAATTATTTGTAAACACGTTTCGTATTTCTACATAACCCCAAGGTAACATTTTACATGTACACAAGTTTAACTAAAAAGTTACGTAATTCTAACAAAAGTAACTTATACAGGATTAGTTACACAAGAAATAAATTTACTCAAGGAATGTAAACGTGTAAGTTTTACTAACTAAACGTATTGGTTTCGTCAAATTTCCAAGTACATTTTTGGAAAAAATTGACGTTTGAATGAAAATTTCTAAGGGACGCTAAAGAACAAATTCTATCGTTCAATTGAATGAACAAGTGAGTGTTTTCATTTTATTTTTCAATACTATAGTGTTTCGTTTTTCCCTCACAAAATGTGTCATCTGCTATAATATTGCATATGTAAGAAAGAATATAAACGATTTTATTAATCATGTTTTCTTTTTAGACAGACTTGTTTCCTTCGTAACTCATCCATTAAAAATTCACTTTATTTTCAGTTAATTTTATATGGAGTACCTACGTACTTCCATTTATTCAATTTATTTATGACTCTTAAATAAAATATTTTTCCTATAGGTACCAACTGCGGCTAGAACGTGTAGCTCCAGCTTCGTATTTACCTTCCACACATATGCACCTCTAGTTCAAACTGACTTGTTTTGAATATCTAAGCCATTACCAGTTGGACGAAGATTAATTTGTTTTCGTTCCGAAAAAATCCATCGCTCTCAATGTGTTGCATTAAAGCGAGCGAGAGAGAGAACGAAAAAAAAAATAAAAATGCAACCTTAAACAAAATTTATTGGTCTATCCGAATCAGAATCTGGGTGTGATTTTTTTAAAAGGAATATCCTTGAAAACAAAAAAAAAATAGGATGAAAAAGCTGGTAGGTATCCAATGTGCAAAATAAATTAAGGAATTTATCCATCGCTATTAGGGTTGATATGTGCAGAATATCACGATGTTTCCAAACCAGAAACAGTAGGTTCCATTTATTTGGATGCTAATGCATAAAACACGTCCCATTTTTCCAGACGTAAGAGTTGTGGTGGTGGGCGTGAGTTCCCGTAGAAAAATGCAGGTGTAATCGCTAGGGAATGAATATAGCTGCATTAGTCCTACACCCTTCCCAGGAACGATAGAGATTTTCGCTTTACCAACGTTATTGTAAACACATGCATAAATCTAAAATGAGACTTGGAGCATAATATTGCCTTCTCTGAAACCATATCAACCCTACAAGTTGCAACTATGTACGAGTACCAAGGTATACCTATACTAAACCAACTCTGTTTCGTCTTTGAAAAACATTTTAGTAAATTACACAGATTGCTTGTTTGCATTTCGAGGCATGCATGCGTAAACACAATAGAAATGTCCTCAATCAAGGGACATGGTGCATCCTATTCAAGGCACAAAATCTATGTCGTTGCTGTGGCAATGCAAGGAGAGCTAACTCACATGAAAAATGATATGTAATTGCAAGAAGTGGTTTTATTTTCTTCTTCGGAAAAGAAGAAATGCTTTTTCAAAAAAAAAAGGAGCAAAAAAAAAGAAAAACTGAACAAGAAAAAGAAAATAGGTAAACTGAATGCACTTGAAATGTTGGTTACAAAATCTTCCTTAAGAAAAATATTTCTAAAGAATGTTTTTAACTGTACTTTATTCAGACATTTTAAATGAAAATTTAATTTCAAATACGTAAATGTCTAGAAGTAATCATTTTTAGTTAAAATTAAAAAAAAAATTCTTTAAACATTTTAAGTAATTGCAAAGAGAATTTCTATTGGTGAGAAAGAAAATTACTATAGACTCTTAAGATATTTCAAACTTACAAAACTTTTCAGTTTGGCAAGACTTTTTGAATGAAAAATAATTATCACAGCGAATTTTTATTACATGTAGCCTGCCTACATAATATTATTGTATTTGTTGAGCAATCGGTACCGGGAAATACGAATATCGAAATATCGACGTGCATAAAAGGTCTAAGGAATAAGCAAGATAAGACCAAAAATTGTTTAAGAACGAATAAAAACAACTTGAAGACACACCGAACGCTTAAAAAGCGGGTTTTCGCATCCTGCAGCAGAATACCTTGTATCTTATGGACCTTAAAGAATTCGTGGCAAAAACAAAACTACCTGAAAACTGGTAGAGAAAAATTGCCAAAATCGGATCTGAACAAGACATCAAGAGCCATAATAAGAAATTCTGCGTTAGGTCTGTCCAAAAATTGGAGGAAGAGTTCTTTAAGGTTATAAACGAAGCTGTGAGACTGTTCCACTCCAATGTTCAATCCGTGCTTCTTTATGGCTATATACCATGTAAGAAGTTACATCCACAATGCGTAAACAAAACTCTTTTTACCGTTATGTCGGTTCAAAGACTACAGAAAATTGTCAAAGTTTGTACAAAAATGCATTTACCCAATATCTAATTGCTGTGTAAATTTCAAATTTAAAAATATAAAAATAAAAAAGACAAAATTAAAATACAGTTGGAAACGGTCAAAAAACTTGGACTGAAATATCTTGTTTTTACTGTTATTCATTGAAAAAAAAGTTTAAAAATCAAATTTTTTCACACGTTTATAGACAACACATAAGCCTAAAAATAACTTTGACAAAATATTTTTCCCGATATTAAACGCTTTTTTTTTTATTATCTTTCAATGTACATAGTTAGTTTTTTCAAGAAATTATCAACTGTATCCATAATTACATCATTTTCAAACGTCTAAAAAAATATTTGATATTGGAAAATAATTTTTAACTTGAAAAGTTGAATTCTTAGATTTTTTTTATTTATAAGAACTTATCATTATTTCAATTTATCTATTCAACTAAGTTTATTTCATAATTCTAACCCTTATACTTTTCGAGATGTACAAATAAAAATGTTTGTCTTTTGCCCCATTTTACCCCAACTTGCAGGTAGAATTTCGAAAAATCCGGTCGTATCAGAACATTACATTATACATACCTCCTATCTTTTTGTGTATTAAGTTTTTTTCTATCACTTATAGTGTAAAAAAAAAATCAGTCAGACTATCAATAACAATGGCTGACATCTGTAATGTAATAAATTCATTGTGTTTCACACAAAATGAAAAATAATGTTTACTTTTTGCTTACTTATAGTGGCTGTGTGGAAAAAAACAGTAATAATGGGCCGAAAAAATCTATGTGTTATTACTGGTTTAATATATTTATAATCGCCGGTAAAGAAGTATAACTTCAAAAAACACTGTCATATTGGATTGGTATGAAAGAAATCAAAACAAGTCGAAAACTTAACTTTTAGGAACCTTTTTGATCACAAATTTACTGTATTAATAAGTATCTACATCTATATATGTGTGTAGTCAATATAATCACTGAACTTATATTTAAAACTTAAAATCCATAAGAAAATAAAAGTGTACCCATATTGAGTATCGCATATAAGCATATTTTTTGATAGAAATTTTATCTTTGAAGTAATACCTGTAAAAGTTTGTTCTTTGATGAATTTTCCTTTAAAAAACTATTCCAATACTTTCACACACACACAGTTTTTCTTAAAATAGTTTCTTCACCCTTACCTACAGTTGTGTAATGCATTCTTAACATAAGTTTAAGTCTCAGACTTCAAAAATGGTACCTACCTATAAAAAAAAATATATAAAAGAAGTAGAAAAAAATAACCTCCAAGAGCTTGTAATTGACACACATTGCAAAATACAGGAACTCAGATATGGGACACATAAAACCACTTTCGTTGCTCTCTATTTATACATAAATTCTTCAAAAATAACAGCATTTACGAGTTTGTATGTGTACTTACTTTACACCAGTTTGGTTGAATAAGGATTTATTTTTTATATAGCATTTAACACTATGCATCTTATGATTTTTACATCTTTGATTTTGTATGCCTACGAGCAGGTACAAAACCATAAAATTAACTAAGAAAATAATTTCTTATATAATATTTTTAGTCTGTTTGTTTCTCTTAGTTCAATGAAAAATGCTTTGTATTTGGAAGTCAATTTTAGCAAATTTATTTCTAAGTGCCAGCAGGACGTTCGCCAGCATGAACAATTATTTATTTATTTAATTAAATAATTTACAAATAAATACTTAAAGAAAAGTTTTTTTTATGAAGAAGAAAATACTGCCAGACACCTAAAACTAAAAAACGTTGATTGCACTGGTCTGCAACGAAAATTGCCTTCAAACCAAAATATACTTTTCTAAAAGATTTTGGCTCTCTCAACTCGAATCTGAGGTCAAAAATACTCTAGCACGTAACATTTTCGAGTTATGGTAATATAAACATGTCAAAACACCGTTTTTTTTTTTGGTACAATTAACGTCGAATATCCTTACTGGAAAATAATTTAGTACAAAACTATTAATGAGATGTGAAAGAATTCATTTTATTTTTCTAAATCATTTAAAATCTTTTTAAATTCATTTTCCGTCCAAAGATATTGCAAATTGAAACATTGAGTTGTCCAATATATTCTCTGTAGTATTTATTAACATAATCTTATCAAAAAAATTGCTTTTTAAATATATTACTGTGTCTATCAATTGTATATTGTAAATACAGAATACAGTGTTTGACAAAATAAAAGCAAATTATTCTTTTTGTGAGCATTATCCCAAATAATTCGATATGTTATACATTTTGAGTAATTTTTTTCTTCCAAGATTTAACATTTCCTGGCATGAATCTATTGTTTATTAAATTTAAATAAAGTATAATTTCTAAGAACCATATTTGTCTATAATTTAAGCAACTTTAGAAATAATTTCTCTTGTTGTTCTAAAAATATTTAATATATTATAAAAACCACTGTTCTCGATTTCTTATAATCTTAATTGTTTTTTTTTTTTCTACTTTGTTTTGTTTGTTTGTTATGTTGTGTCAATAATATGTTTCGAAATTTCGTTACTTCGTTAGAGATGATTTTTCAATTTCTTAGTCCTTGGACCAACTAACCCCCCATACTGGTCGTGGCGCAAACTGTTTCTTTAGACACTACTTAACATATACCATAATAGGTATAATATATTAAGTCGCAACTGATATTATATAGCTACATAATCAAGAATCAAGTGAGGATAGGTCGTCCCATGGCGGTATTTTTATTTTACACAAATTGGATAAGCTTATTCAAGGATTTTGCTGCGTAAAATTAACAAATTATTTTGTATAAACTTATCTAAACGTCATTGTGACGTTTTAGAACCAGGCACGTTCAGATATATGATTATTATAAACTATCGCAGAGCTCAGAGAAATAAAAAAATTATGGCCGTATTATGTAATTATCGTACAGAGATTAGATGGCGATAAAAGTTGTTCGCGTTTATTCAGGAGAGAGGTTCTCCATTTAAACATAACTTCGAGATCTGAACGCATCTATTTTATATTCTATCACATATTATTGACGTTTATTAAACATCATTTATCCAAATGAATAAAACGGTCGTTCATGCAAACTTTTGCGTAAACTTATCTTTTTACACAAACAATAAACTTATCTCGTTGCATGAATAACCTTAATTTTTTTTGCAAAATGAACTGTATTAGAATGGGTTTTATTTCTGAAAACATTATGCCTCCTACAGCCTGCAGGGATATGGATCAGGAACCGTATGACGTTTTTGGTTATTTCGACCATTATGTTGTGTATATACTTTTTAACATAGGACTTTATTGCGGGATCTTTATTAACTGTTATATGGCAGATCTTATGTTCTATCTTATGTCTTGTGTTACTTTTGATCTAAAATGTTTTTTGGGACGCCTTCCATCGCCATCTCTCTGGTGAAATCCTCTATTTAGGAACACGTCAAGCAATCCTATATCTCTAAAATTATAATGGTTTACGGGGAATTTTTTTGTTGCATCTAAACTGTTTGAAATATAATTGCATTTTTTTCACCTACAAACTACAATTGCTTGTGCATTTACTTAACTTCACAAAAATAAAATTAAGAATACAAAATTTGCGAAATTTCTGCCGTCTTGTATTCTATGTTATCCTAGGTACTGAGAATGATGTTCTTCATTATAACCTATAGCGGAGTAACTTAAGTAAATAATATCTTAACATTTTTAACTGTCAGCTTTTAAAAATACAAATCTAAATGGTAACCCCTCAAGCTTAAATTCTTCTTCTAATTTAAATTTTGACAAAATTGTTAGTTCGGAAACAAGGTTTTTGTAAACTTATTACTGAATAAACTGGATATAAAAACAAAATTTAGAAATGGGTTATCAGGTTTCAGGCTTTATAAAAAACATATAGGTAACTGAGTAACTTCCGATGTGAGTACCTACTTTAATATTTTTTTAAAAGTTGCTCCTACTAACGAACTACTTTAGGAACCTCCTTTTGCTAAAACTTGCCCGGTAATATTTTGGTTGTTATTTTAATTTTACAATGTAACCGAACCTATGAACAGTAACAAATTTGTTCACAAATTCTTAATTTCAATTTTAAAAATTATAAAAAATGTAAGCTAGAGGGTCAATAAAATGAGTAAGTACTTAAGAATTTTCGGTTTTAAACAAAAATTATCCACCGATTTTGAGCTCCAGTAATTCCACTACTACCTAATTTATATGGATAAAAAAAACTTAACTTTTTGTGGATTTGTGTCGTTTTTCGTTTCCATCTTTAAAGACAAGTAGACAGAGTAGTGGGACGTGGCGTCTATTTTTTTTTTTTCAAATTATTCATTATTGTTATACGATTTTTTCTTACACTTCGATGTCTTCTCGTAAAGTATTAAGTACATATTAAAGATATGTCAATAGTTCCTATGGGTATTATACATCTAAAATCACAATTCAAAAACCCGACTTCATTCGAATGACACGGACTGTTTACACAACATTATAACCAATTCAATGTCTACCCCCACAGTTTTATCGCTGCAGGTTATACAGAACAACACAATTAGGAACAAATTGTGGTTGTTATACTATACCCTACCATACCCACCTCATTCTCCTTCACTCCACCACTCTTTCTCTTGAAGTACCATATTAAAACCTTAAGCCTTCCACAAGCCTACTTTGTGACCCCCGACCATGAGTTAAGTAGCGATAACGAAAATAAAACATAAATGGAACTGAAAGGGAAAAAAAAGGGTGAAAACAATTCCAAAACGTAACCCTGATTGCCCATCACCTCACATAACCACTTGGCCTTCGAGGTCCGCCTCTGCACTCTTTACCCGCCCTTTGGAAAATTGCTTGAGAGCATTGAATGCAAATCCTCTTGGAGTCCTTGTGGCTCCTCTTACACAGACCTACACCGACCAACAGACCGACCGAACTTGTGAGTTGCACAATCATTTGGCGGTTTTGTGCTATGATAATAGCAATGGCTACTTGCTATTGGATTTTCTGTGTGCATCGTTTTTCACTTTTTGTTTTCTGGCTGCATGTAAAGTTGACCCAATATGTAGTTGCCCCACATTGGAGGTTGATGTTTTTGAAGAATACATGGTCTAGTTGCTATATGTGCATCGTGACTCGTGATGCAAGAGGGGAGTAGGTGTCCATTCAAAAACCTGCCATCGTGGATAATAGTGTAATTTTGATGAAGTCGTTTTTTTATTAATTTATGCTGATTTTGCCGCGATGCCCTTAAATTAAATTAAATTATTTATTTTTCCAAGATTTACCATTACCACCCTTTGTTTTTTAAGGGTTGATTCTCGACAACAACAAAAAAAATCACAAAATTGTGTGCTACCCGAGGGGGTGTGAACATTCCTCCGAACGGAATAGCCAATTATGCAAATTTTTTTTTTTTCTGAATGATATTCGTGGAAAAGTCGTAGTCGTCTCTCTGAGTCGTTTTATATTCAACGATTTAACAGGAGGGTCGATGGTGTGTTTTGTTTTTAACTCGTATTTCGTGTAAAAAATTACAGCTGTGCGATAAATATATACAAACATTATTTTAGTATGCTACAAATTATTATTTTATAATACACCACCGACACCGACATTTTTTACTTACACACATACATATGCGAGGCGGTTGTATTTACATAATATCGGTTTTTATGTTGTGTTTGTTGAGTGTGGTATGCAAACTGATCCTTAATTTAATTTAAATTTAAAAGAATTTTATGAGCACAGATTCTATATCTGTTCTGTAGGCATATTCAGATACCAACATTGTGATTCGTAAAATTGTGTGGAAAGGGAGAAGAGTTTGGGGAAAAGTAATGGCATAAGAAAAAATCAGACATTTCGTCGTTTATTGGATATATCGATAAACCTTGAATTGACAGGTTTTTTTTTATTCACAAAAATTAATGTCTTTTTCAATGATAAGCTCAGGGTAACTAGGTTCTGAACCGAACAAAATACTTGACAGCATTTTTATTGGTGGAAACTTTTGGCTGCTATGCCCCTATACTTTTATCATAAAAGTCCCAACGGTTCCCATTTGGGGCTTAGCCAACATTTTGAAAAAAAGTACATTAATATTATAATTTTAGGCTTGGAGACGTAGGGGCTTAAAAATGCATTACTTTTGTTCTATAAAACAGTATTCAAAAATTAAGGCCTTAATTGTAATTTTTGAAGTTATACTTCTTTAACAGCGTTTATAAAAATATTCAACTAAAGACTTTTCCGGCTCAATATTACTGTTTTTTTATAAGTACGTAGACAGTAACAACAAACTTACATTTTATACTGGGTCTATTTTTTTTTATTTTGAATTTTGTGTGCAACACAATAAATTTATTAAATTACAGAAGTCGGCCATTGTTATTATTAACCTGACTGAATTATTTTCTACACTATAAGTGATAGAAAAAAAATATGGGGGGTTACAAAGATTCCGGTTAAATGCAATTTCTTGAAATTAAACCAGGAAATTAGGGTAAAATGGGGTAAAAGAAAAACAAAAATTTTTGTACAGCTTAAAAAGTATAAGCGTAAGATTTATAAAACATATTTTATTGAATAAATAAATTGAAATGATGATAACATTTATTTGAGAAAAAAATTCTAAAAAAACACCTGTATAAGAAGAAAATTATTTTCCAAAATCAGATATTTTGTTAGACCCTTCAAAATGATGTTGTTGTGGGTAAGATTGATGTTTTATTAAAAACCTAATTATGCATATTGATAGATAATGAAAGATCAATGTTGGCTTCTAAACATATTATATTCAAAATGCTTCAAAACGGTTTTTGATTTTAAAAAAATACAAACGTTTTTGAAAGACTATCAGGGTTGTTTAATTTATTTTAAAATCAGATAATAATGGGAAAATATTTTGTAAAAATTACATTTAGATGTATGTGTTGTCTATACATGTAGGAAGAAATTAGATTTTTAAATATTTTTTCAATGAATAACAGTAAAACCAATTTTTTTAGTCCAAGTTTTTTTACCGTAGCCAACGGTATTTTATTTGTATCTTTTTTATTTTTCCATTTTTATACTTGAAATTTACACAGCCATTCATATCAGCTTAATTCATTTTTGAACAAACGTTTAAGCGCCGAGATAACGGTGAAAAGAGCTTTTGTAGGCCGTGCTTGATTACGATTTACTCAAGCCTCATAAACCTATGATTCAACAATACGATCAAATAACCTTTAATTTGATATATCACACATAACTATACATTGTACCTGTGCATAGTTTACATGCTAAAAGCTTCACAATTTTGAAAAGAGTTTCATCAAAATTCAACAAAATTGTCTGCTTTGGTCGTCAGACTCGACCAGCCACCAGTGGAGAACGGTACCGTTGGCTCTCAAATTCGTTTATTAAATTCGTTTCTTTTTTGTTTATTGTTGGATTATAAAGAATCAAGTGTTTTAATTTAGCTGAAATATAAGGCTACAGCTACAGTTACGCATAAAAATAATAAGTAAAAAGTGATGAAAGGCAAACCAATTTACTGATAACAGATAACAGAACTATAATTTCGTATAAAAATATTGAATAATTATTCTATTAAACATTGCAACAGAAGTCGGTAATTGATAATATGTTTTTAATGAATGCGTTAGAATTACAAAATTTAATGACAAATTTGTTAATTAATATATTTTTAAGATGTATCTGTTTTCCTAAAAAAATGCCATACAAAGTTTAAAGATAAAATTAAAAACAATGACTGTATTTAATAATATATTACAAAAAAAAACATCGAACAAAATGCACTTTTTATACTGCTTTGACCAATTGTTCCGTTCATTATATCTGAGTATGTATACTTAAAAAATTTTAAATTTCTTTCAAACTACACCTAAAATGTCAACAATTATTTTGATACACAATTTGTTTCAATAAGACACTCACAAGCTTCGCAATATCATTAAATAATGTAATATAATAGCATTAATACGATTTCTCTCGTAAATCTGTTAAAAAAATAATAGTATACTTTTCACGTAAACCAAATTGCTTTTAACTTTAGTAAAACTTAACCCATTTTTAAAGTTGAGGTATCAATGGAAATATTAAAACAAAAATAAAATGCAATACAATTATTTATTAAATTGTTTAAATATAGGCTCCAGAAGGGAAAAATTATCAACTTTCACATCATCTACCGTAATTTTCACATTTTTTTTAATTTAGTATTTTGATTTAAATATATTATAATAACAGAGTGATCAGCGGTCATTTTAATTCAAAATTTTTGAAGAATGAAACATGAGTGTATCAAAAACTATTTGTCTTTTACAAAATTGTAAGATTATTTACGGGACAATTGGCAAGTAAGTATATATTTTTACTTGTGATATAGGTACTATATGTACATATGTATATAAATTTATGCATTCGTACAAAAAAAAAAGTTGAGATAAAAATCAAACATGACATTACGATGATAGAGAATGAGAAAAAAGCTTGTCCGACAATTCTGTCTGTCTGTATGTATCAGAGACCACAGCCTAAACGGGTGGGTCGATTTACTTCAAACTTGGTACTTGGCGTTTTATGGAGACTATCCCCAGCCTTTTTTTGAATTTTTTTTTTTGTTTACCAAAAATAACGGACCTGTCATATACTGGTTTTAGAAAAACTCATTTTTTCAAAAATGGTCCCAACGATTAAAAAAATCATGGTAATTTTTTTGGATAAGGTATCTATCTTGCAATGAAAACCATTTTTGATGAGGTATCTATCTTGCAATGAAAACCATTTTTTTTTTCAAAAAACCGTTATTAACGGTACCTGCCATAGAAACGTTTTTTAAAATTTTGATTATCTCCTTCATAAATCAATCTATTTCAGGCATTTTTTTAACATGAATGCTTTTAAGTTGCCGTAATAATATTTAATAAAAAAAAATTGAAAATAATTTTTTTGTATTTTTAAAAATATTTGAAATTTTTTGTTGAAAATCATTTTTTCGAAAACTATTCAATATTTTTTTTTTTTTTTCAAAACTTAGTTTTTAGATGTTGATAAATAATATCTTAAAAATAACGTACCGAATTTTTTTTTTCTAAAAGTATTTGCAAAATTTTATATAGAAAAAGTAGTTTTTTTATAGAAAACGGCTCTAACGATTTTCAAATTTTTTTTCTAAAAATGTATCATTATAGAAAAAATCAGATTGCATACTTCGTTTTCAGGGTAAATTTATTTAAGAAGCTGTTTTAGTCATTAGAAACTCGAATGTAATGCTAAAATCATTACATTTTTAATATTATGTATTTTATAATTCTTGTTGTAATGCAATACCAAAAAATGCAAAAAAAAAAATTTAAAAACAAAAAACAACAATTAACTTTTAACAATATTTCAAAAACTTCAAACATAAAAAAAAACTTTTCAAATATCATTCTTGCTCTCTATCGCATCGTTTGAATTCGTTTAAGTAGTAGTTATTCTAAATTCGCCGTGGCAATAGCTTTGGTCTCATCCGAATTCCCAAGCGAACAAGAAACCGATAACAAATATAAAGGTATTTGAAAAAGTTTCAAATTGAAACTCCCAATATACAAAAAAAAACGAAAAATAAAAACTGAAAATTGTTATCGGTAACCGCACAGGAAACTTTTCAATTTGTTCAAAATCCATTTTTATATTTTTTTTGTTGTTGTTGTATTAGTTTTCAAGAAACACCACTTCAACTAAAAGGACGAATTTTACCTACGAAGGGCAAAGTTTTTTTTGTAAAATAAAAAAAACAAAATATACATCGGTACATTGGGTATTATAGTTGTAGTTGCATTGTGTTTTGAAACTTTTTGTCTTGGTTTTTATTTCTTTTCTTTTTTTATAAATTTTTCAAGAGGCGAACTTTTATCCACCATAATAATTTTGTGAAAGGAGTTTTCCAATTGATGCAACATTCTATTATCAGTGCGGAGGCAAAGTATTTGAAAATCAACAAAAAAGAAAAACAAGGCGTAAAAAACCATTAAATTTCCCTTAAAGCTGAATTGTACGACCATGTTATTCGTCCTTGAGAGCAAGGAAGAACTGGTTAAATAAATCATTTCAGTTTTGTGCGCATCTTGCATAAATTAAAATAAATTGTCGGCTCGGCACTTTTTGCCAACAAGCGAGGACGGACGAACAATCTCACTGGGACAAATTGAGGGTGCAAAAAAAAATACAAAAAAGATATTCGTTCCGAATTAAAGCACAATCATGGAGTAAGCAGCTGTCCATCCTTTTTTTGTTTGGTTTTTGCTGAATCGTTTGGATTTCGCATTTGGATCATTTAGTTTTATGGATTTTTATTTTCACTATACCTATGCTGTGTTGTTTGAGGAAGAGGAGAGAATTAAAGTGAGGCAGGATTGTTTACTTTTAACATAATGGCTATGGTTTTTTTTCTTTTATGGTATGAATTGGGTACATTTTGTTAAATAAAAGAAAATTTTATTTGGACCTTGTTGAGTTTTAGTTATTTAATTTGTGATTGATTTTCGGTTCAATTATTCGGTCTAAAGGTAAGAATTCAAAAATTGCGAAACAACTCTTTTTTTTTAAAAACAAAGCTGCACTAAGAAGAAAAACGAACGAAAATGAAGAATTTCGGTGTCAAACAAAGCCGATTTGTTGACGAAAGTCTTTTAAGCTCGAAAATTCTTACTTCAAGCCTAAAATATTGTTTTGGGCTTGTTTTTTAAGCTAGAATTGTTAATGCTTCGTTTCAGACTATTATAACAACAAATATTCTTGTATTTAAATTTTCTCTTTCCTAAATTGGCTTCTTTCTAGCTCGATTATTTTTCATTTAGTATTGAGTGGTCTTACCTTCAGAATCATTCCTCTCACCTATACACCCCTCTCCCCTTATCTCTTTTCTTCACCAAAATCAATTTAATAATTAAAGTTTATTTACATTTTTGTCGGTTTTTTGTTCTTAATTTTCGAATCAAAATTTGTTTTAAGAATTAAATTCTTAAATCAAGAATGAATGGTGTCACTTTCAGGATAACAAAATTAAGAATACGAAAGTTTTAAAATAAACCTGCTATTTCTTGAATTTAGATTGCCTTTTTTCCCTCAGTGATTTAATAAATTATACTTAAAATTTGATACCGCTTACAATACGGGATGTACTACAGCCTCATCCAACATGCCTTTCCAGTCAGTTCTGTCCTTTAGCCGCTAGCTGCTGAGCTACAACAAACTAAATTTGTTAATCCAAATCTTTTAACGCGAACGCGTCTGGTACATATAGTTGGGGTGGTATCATTAAGGTCTTTAATTGGGTTTCCTTTATAAGAGAGAGGTTTTTACTACTTAAAAGCCTTCTAAGCCCGAAGAAACAGCGATTTTGAAGAGTAATTCTGCGTTTGATCGCTGCGATGGTGCCATTACTGGGATTAATAGTGGATTCCTGACATACGAATGCCTTGACTGCTTCGAAGACATTTTGCTCGAGTAGACAATTTTGAGATTCTTTCACGGGCTACTCTCTCAGCGCCTCTGGTTTCCTGTTTAAGCTGCATCCTGCATTCGCCAGCCGTCGGCGTTCTTCTTCGAGCTAGAAGTTTTTTGTGGTCGCCTAGTAAGATCGGGAACATCAATGACGGCACTTATATAATTGCTTGTTAAAAATGTCTCTATTAGTCGTCTGTGATGGCTGCTGTCATATTTTAGAGCATTGCACTCGTTGCAGCTTTATAAATATCCGCATCCATACTCCACACACTTTGAGTCAACGTTGCCTTCCCCGAAAGTTTGAACATCCGAGATACTGGAAGCATGTCTGGCTTCAATTGAGATAATGATCAATTTGGTTATTGAAGGTTTTTTGATAACAAGATCACCAAGTCTCCTTGTGTATATTGAGGTGTAGTAATTGGTTGCTTTCTGTAATGAAATCTCTCCATAATTGCACGTTTTGTGATGCAGACTGTGTTTTAGGACTATCAAACAAAATTTGAAGTTGAAGTTGCCGAGACTAATCTTGAAGTATCCAGTACATCGGGTACTTATCAGACAGGCGGTCAAAGTCGTCGTAGTAGACCGCGTTCTTGATTAAGTCTTCTTACTATCGCCGCGGCGGCTTGAGTACTTTACCACAGATCATCGTCACGTAGAAGTTGGCAGTAAAACGCGGATCTTTACAAAAAAAACCTGTTGACGCTTGTGTTCCCTTCGAAGCTCCTAACTACCATTTGCACCTGTTAACAGAAATTGCCAGTCATTCTCCACAATTTTACAAATCAGTAGTTACACCCAACTTTCGTGAAAAATTTGACCATAATGAAAGTAGCAGTCCGTTTGTACATTGAGATTTAACCATGTCTGTCAAGTAAGCACTAATACTTTCAAATTTCAAAAAAGTAATAATGCAATTAATTGTCGTGAAAGAAAAATATTGATCGCAACTTGTTTTTTTATTTTAAATATACCTTGGTATTGCTAACTTGACGGTCAAGTTGCACTAACACCCCTTGAAAAGTGTTAAAACGACCACAAATACAAAAACTGGGTATGCAATTAACTGTCTTGAATTTGTCGCTGAAAAGTGGCATACTTAATTTTTTTTTATATATTTTAGATGGCGCTATAAAAATGTTGTCCCACCCATATTTTGGCAAATACTCCTCCTAAACTGAATAATCTTAAATTAACACTACCAAACGTACAACTCTGCTTTAAATTACCAATATCCTATAAATTTTGCTTTAATCGATTGTCCCTAGATAATTTCTAGCCCGCTATGCTATAACAAATTTGTCACGTCCTTATTTTAGAAATAACACCCATATAGGTGTATTTAGAATCCTAGCACTACCATATGAAGTTCTGTTGTTTGTTTGGTTTTTTGCTATAAATTTGCTATAAACAATTGTGGTTCGACGTCAACAACCAAGTTGCATCATAAAATAATTTGTCGCGCCCTTACTTTAGAAACAACGCCCCCTCAACATTACAAAAACACTATCAAATAGTATCATATCTAAAAATTTATAGTATAGTTTATAGTAAATTTATAGCAAAAACAAAACAAACAAAACAATTTCATATGGCAGTGTTAGGTTTCTTGAATACACAATATGTGAATGTTATTTCTAAAATAAGGGCGCCAAATTTTTTTTATACCTTAGCGTGCTATAAATTATCTAGGGATAATCGATTAAACCAAAATGTACGTTTGATAGTGGTTATTTTAGATTATTCAGTTTAGGGGCGTATTTTCCAAAATATGGTTGGTACAAAAATTTTGAAAGCGCCAACATCTACGACAAAATCACGACAACTAATGACGTTATTTTTTTGTGAAGTTTAAGCTTATTTGAACAGTTTTCGGGGGTTGGTAGTGCTAACTTGTGTGTTAAGTTAGCACTACCAGGGGTTATTTTAAAAAAAACGAGGTGCGACATTTTTTTTTTTTTTTCAAAGACAAGACAAATTTACGACAAATTTAGGACAATTAATTGCATTATTACTTTTTTGAAATTAGAAAGTGGAAGACATGATTTAACCTTTTAGGTTTCTACAAAATTTCAACTGCTAGTGAAGTTGTCATATATTTTTACTATCTTGAAGCAATTAGCTGAAATTATACTATTTTCAATAAAACGGCTAGCAGCTAACTTATTACTCATAAGCGTGCACCGTTCAGAACATAAATGGGCCAATCTAGTCAAAACTTAATGAAGAAAAATAATTTTGTGAAGTCTTTGTTTTGGTAAAAAGGCATTTGAAGCAAATGCTAAAGCACAGAGGGGTCATTCCGTAATTCGATTATCGACAAACGATATTGTTCTGACAATACATTTATCTCTATCATAGGTATCTAAAGAAACAAAGGACAGTTACTGTCAATCGTTCGATCGTTTTATTTTTACGAAATCAGGCCCCAAGTATTGAGCTCAAGTCTTTTATTAAAAACTTCGTATTTGAGCGCAACACACAATATGTCAGCATAAATGGACTTGAACTTGGACTTGTCTCATTATTATTGTGAAAACCTCATAATGTTCCAAAAGTGGTTCAATAGTCTGTTTATAATTTTTGAAACACATTTAAAACCTTATAGAAATGAGTGGTTGTAATTAATGTTAATGACAATTTTGATGAATATAATCAATTTGTAATTTTTGTTTTATAAATATAGAAGTAAGGGTATAGCAATCTACTGCGTGAGTTTTTGTTTTTCTTTCTCTCTTGATAATTATATAGAATATAACTATTAATGAACTACACCACAAAGCTAACATTTTAAAATAAATGAACTATCACACTTTGACCTGTAATTAAATTAATTGTTAAATTATACTAAATGCACAGGTATTGTGTTATGATTGTACAAAAAAAGAAAAAAACAACGCAGTAGAAAAAAAAAACGAGATTAATTTTTAATAAACTTAAGCTCACGCTGTTTTAATGAGTATTTGTCACGACCAGGAAAACAAGGACGTTATGTTTTTTTTTATATTTTTCAACCACTCCTTGGGGGAAACACCCCATGATAGGCATTCATCATTTTATTACATCACGCGACATTTTATGTAGAGTAGATGCCGTTATGTTGGACTCTGTTTTAATGGAACTAAACTTAGTGAGTTTTGTTTATTTATTTGCAAAAGGACATGCTACGAGTAGCTATAGCTTGCTTACTTGGTTGTCTACTTTATACTTCCGTCCAGCCAGCACCATTAAAGTAAGAAGAATATTGTATGAAATCATATAAAAGATAGACTGCAGAGTTGTGTGTTATGATGACAGTTAGTAAGGAACTTTTACACACTTTTATATTTAATTAGTCGCATAAATATTAACAAAATAAAAAGGTGTGCGAGTTATTTGTTTTTTTTTTGTGATGGATAATGTCTATGAAAATTATTATGTTTTTGTAGCAAGTACATGAACACGGAACGTTGGTATTTCCAAACAGTTTTCAATCTGATAATAGTAAAGGTTCAGAGCGAAATGTGGTAAAGTGAAGTAATTACTTATAATGCTTCTTTTACATTCGCGGAAATACGAAATACTTCAAATTATTTCGAACCACGTCAAATATATAGGTGCGTTAGGATGAATAAAAACTTTTAAAGCGTGTCTTAATTCCTGTGTCTTGAGCAGAAATTCCCAAGTTCCACAATTTGACCTAATAAGCTTACCTACGCTCATAGAAGTAGTCAAAGAAGCTGCAATGTACTTGTAAGGATTTCTGATTAATAACCTAATAACGACGTATGAGTTAGGTACCTCACACGGCATTACATCCGTTGTCCTCTTAGGAATAGTGGGTTATCCCATCACGAATTAGGCGTTCTTCCGACGTTCGAAACAACCAAAAAAATCTAAGGCTTTCCTACGGCAGACGGACAGTACTAAGCTTAACCAAGCTAAGCTTAACTAAGCTTTAAGGCCATTACAAGCAATTCGAAAGATAAAACTTGAAGACTGCTGGAATAGGAAGAAATCTCAGGTTGCCATTTTGGAGTATTGCAGAAGACAAAAAAAGCTATGCTTTTGGTAATCAATTGGACGCTACCAGTGCGGTTCCATGTCTGGAAAACTTGTATTCGACTCGCCTATATATCGACGATGGCTATTCCTGCATCCCCACATGCAGGGACAAAGGAGTGGAATGCTTCATGCAGCATTCCGCTCCTTCGGTCCTGGAAGGTGAGAAGTAAAGGTAGCACCGGGTAAGATTGAGATAAGCAAGATGCATACGGAAAAAATATTTCATGCAACTTAAATGCGTGTTGCTCCTACCAACCAGGTGACTGCACTGCGAGCTATTAATAAATAGTGATATGACCCAAATGACAGTCGGTGAGAATCCAACCGTTATGAAAGGCCTGCAATGTAAAATCAGGTTAAGAGACTCCTCGGCAACAAACAAATTCAACGCCGATAAAGACACATCAATGGTAGGACTGTCCTGAAACTTTAACGGTTACGGAACGGTTTGTTCTGGATAGATCCAAACAAAGACTACTAACAGCATCAAAAACAATAACAAATCCTATAATTTCCTGCCGATCCCAAACGGTTAAGAAAAACAGAACTAAGGAGTTTACTGGTGTACAAAGCTCAAAATAACACCTGGCGAAAAACTTAAAAATTCATATGGTAGTGCTAGGTTTCTTTAATACACCTATATGGGTGTTATTTCTATAAGGGCGAAACAATTTTTTTATTTATAGGAAATTGGTAATTTAAACCAGAATTACGTACGTTTGGTGGTATTAAATTTCTATTATTTAATTTAGGGGGCGTATTTTCTAAACAACAAAATGTTTGATAGTGCCATCTATTGACGACAAAATCACGACAGTTAATGAGGTGATTTTTTTTCAAATTTAAGCTTGTTTTAACAGTTTTCGAGGGGTGGTGGTGCTATCTTGTGTGTCAAGTTAGCAGCACCAGGGGTTATTTAAAAAAAAAAATTGAGAATTTTTTTAAGTGTGCCACTTTTCAGCGACAAATTCACGACATTTAATTGCATACTAAGTTTTTTTGTTTGTAGTCATTTTAACAATTTTCCAGGGGTGGTAGTGCTTACTTGACCGTCAAGTTAACACTACCAGGGTTAATTTGTAAAAAAACGAGACCCGACAAATTTTTATCTTTCACGAAAAATTTACGATAAATTCACGACAATTAATTGCATCATTACTTTTTTGAAATTTGGAAGTCGTAGTGCTTACTTTACAGACATCAAAATTTACTTAAAATATTAAAATAAACAATGGCAACAAAAAATTTTGTTTTTATTTTATGCTTCTATTTTTTAACTAAACAAAAATGGTTGAATGAGTATTTTGAAATAATTTGTTTTTTTACCAATACCTTATAACCTCTCTCTGACCCAATAAAGCCCAACAAAAATGAGTATAAATTCCTTCACAAAAGGGAGTTACATAAATTTTATAATGTATTTGCTCAGATTTAATTTAAATCCGTTACCCGTAATCCACACTCAGCTGACATTTTCAAACATTAAATACCCAGCCTACCTATAAATTGTAAGTTCGGTTCACCTACATTTAAAAAAATGCTCATGCAAACAAAAAAAAAAAATGTAAATCCTTTCAGTTTCAGGTATATCTTCATCAAACAAAATAAATGCACCATTGTGCTACATCCTATATAGCTCTGAAAATAAACCATCTATGTGGTGGGTAATGAAAACACTGCGTAAAATCCAACAATAATTATTCGGGTTTAAACAAATTTTGTGTTTGTTGCATATTTCCTCGTTGCATTTATGGATAAGGGCTTGATTAAAAATATGCGCACACTAGAACAGTACTATTTGCATTTGAGTGTGTATGTTTATAAAGATCATCATGTGTGCCTTTTATTTAAGGACCTAATAGACCCTAATTACTGCAGGATACACTAAATGAATTTACTGTATTTATCATTTTCAAACACAAAATTATTTTGTTTTAACATACTTGTAGTCTTTGTAGTTATATATTCAAACGTTGCAGTTGATGGTTTAGCTCTGAGAAGAGGTATGCAGAAGGCCGTAGTCATAGGGAGGGGTATCTTGATTTTTTAATAACACAAAAACAAAGATTTTTGGCGGAATGGTTTGGTCCTAATGGTTTATATAAACTACTCATTTTAATAAGGTTAAAACTTTGGTCATAGAAAGATTGAGGCCCAACAGTACTCTGGTTCGCTTTAAGAGGTCCAAAGTTTAATGTTTGAAGTTGTAAAACAAAGTTGTTCATTTACCTCATTTACCTCATTTTAACATTGGATCATTTTTCATTGGTACACAAAAAAATAACAGTCCAAGCTCACAATGGCATACTGTTAGACGCTCAAATATGGAAGATCTTAAAAACAAGATAAGCTTCTAACTTTTAAAAATAGGTAGCTCCGATTTTGATGACATTTGTTGCAAAATGACTATTTTATATTTAATTTCAGTATTTTCAAAATTACAATTTCGATTTTAGTGAAAAAAAAAAACATTTTTTGTCAAAAATTTAGCTGACATTTTGCGGATAAAGTTATTCAAAATGTTTTATTGGATCAATACAAATAAAATATAATTTTTAAAAAAAGAGGTCTAATCCCCCCTGTTTGGAATGGAGAGAGGTAATAAAATGAAAAAAAAAACAAAATTTAAGCACAATGGCAACATTAACAATACCAAGCATTATAAATAAAATGCATGACTGAATCGCATGAACTTGCTCATGTAGGCCAAAGCTATTACATGTATTAACTTAGCTTGGAAATTTTAGCTTTTGGTTATCTGATGTGTGTAAGTATTGAGAGATATACACAAATAAGCAGAAAAAAATATTAATTTTTGAACGGAAACATTTTTTTACTATTTTTTTCGATATAATATATATATAATATATATGTATATAATATATAATATATATATATATATACAATGTATCATCGAAACCCTCGGAGTTGCTTACGAGAAAATCAGAAAAAAGAAAAACAGCTCTATGGGAGGTACCGTTATTAACTGATGAAAAAAATATTTTTTTTCCTCCAAAAGTACCACCTAGAATAATTTTTTAGTAAATAAAGTTTTGGTCCGAGAAATAATTCTAATTTCTCCTCTAGGAAATGTCCCAAGTTTGCAGAATATCGCTTCAGCGGCATAGGCCGTAGCAAGACAAATAGACAGATGGAATTACCGGACCCCCTATTTCCGCATTGACTGTTATCTCGAGTTCAATATTTTTTTTAACGAATCCTAAACTTGCCCTACTTATATCGCAAATAAAAACGTCTTTTAACTGTAACATGTGAAAATAGTAGGTATAACAACTTGTTCTTGCTATCCTGTTTTAAATAAAATTCGGTTACGGCCTTTGTGATACAATTCCATCTGTAGAATGAAATAAATTAAAAATTCTCAATACTGTTCAGCTGAGTTCTATTTTTTTTTTTTTTTTTTGAAATCTACCCCATGTCGAATATTCAATGTTCTGAATCCTGGGAAATGTATGCTTTTTTGATTATAATTTAGACTGGTTCTTGTGCATGCAGTGCTTGTTGTGTATTTGGCACATGGTAAATTTGTTTCCAGTTTCAATGCGGACAGAGTAAAGTTACATAGTTATGTATAGAAGTATTTGAATTTTCGGAAATTTTGTTGGCGATAAATTTAAAGGTAGGTATGGTGGGTATCGTTGCATGTTCCTGGAAATAAGAACATGATTGTTGCATCAAAATTGCTGGACAAAATTAGCGGAACACAGACAAAAAGTGATTTTTTTTTTTAATTTTTAATTTTACTGCAGTTGTTGGATGAAAATTTGTAATATGTTGAATAGAAAAAAAATAATTCTGCAAATTGTTTTGCTCTGGAAAACAATCATAAAAACCTAAAATAGTGAAATTTTTAAATGAAAAGGATTTTCAGGACCCGTTCAAAATTAGAATAAATCGGGACTATGGAATGACTCCATAGGATGAGAGGCTGGACTACCCGCTCCTTATTAGCATATACTCTTGAGCAGTCCCCAGGAGTAGAATATTACAAATTCCATAGCAGGCATGATATTTTTTTTTTTCCTAAAACAGTCAATACAGCAGATGAAAATCATGGGTTCCTGAGGTCATTCTAAGGCGAAAAACTTAGAATGAAATGTTCTCAGTTTCGCTTCGTTTTCGAGTTATAACGGGTTTTATGATTTTGGCTCTATTTTCCCTTAACTGGTCTTCTTTTTGCCCAACGACATCCGATTCGTAAGATTTTTGTTTTATTCAATCAAGAATTTAGTGTAAGTGTTTTACTTTGACTTACATTTTTTTTTTGACTAGTAACGGTCAATGTTACTTTGGACTTTAAAGCTTCGTATATACAGTTTTTAAAAATAAATAATTTTATAAGAAATGTAAAATAAATAAAATTCATTACTAAAATGACATAAACAACTTCTCAACTGGTTTTGAGTTCCAAACAAAGTATGCCGTTTAATTTGGTTAACAAAGATAAATTAAACAAAAAAAATTGAAAAAAAAAACTTTAATTATTGTTGTTTTAAGACCCAATAAAAAGTCACCCCTGAAGATGTTGACAAATATCAACGAAACGTAGGGAGAAAATATGGAATTTGTTTAAAATAGAAAATCGTTAGAGCCGTTTAAAAAAATAAATATTTTTTTATATATAAAAATTCTCGAACCTTGTTTAAAATTAAAGTTCTTATACCATTTTCAAAAAAATATTAATGCTGAGTGAAATGATAAATTAATTGAAAGTTTAAATGAAAAATTTAAAAAATTGAATAGAAACTACTATTTATTTAACTAATGTGGGTAAAGAAAATGTCCCATCTTAGCTAAAAAGAAGTTTTTATTATTTTAAATTAATTTATTTTTAAAATTTAAATTTATTTTTAATTTCACTCTGATTGTGTTTTTATTAATTAAGAATTTTGATCTTTTCTAGCCAATATGGTTTATGTTATTTTAACAAAATAAAATGGGCTTTAATAATAAAAAGAAGTAAAAATTACCACTTCTTAACGTGTTTTTTTTTTTTTTTTTGAATAAAATGATATAAAAATGAATGAGAAAACAGTAAAAAATAACAATAAAAATTGGGTTTGATAAAAAATTGCCGGAAAACCGTTACTTGTCCAACAAAAATTGTAGGTCAAAGTTAAACATTTTTAAATTAAGACCAGTTAAAAGAAAAAATTGCATTTTAAGTTTTTCGCTAATAATGACTTAAGAATTGGTTTTCATCTGCATTGGGGACTGTGGGGCACACTGTATAGTTAAAATAACTAATGCCTTCATTAAGAAAATATAATTAAAAAAACGATAATAGTTTCAATTTGTCACCCATAACAGTAAAGGAATTTTTGAATACCAACATTAGAAAAAAAATCATCCAAATCGGAGCTGGAAAGCGAGATAATTTGCTTTAGTTATTACACTATTGAGTCATTTGTCATCGTTTAATTATCTTTTTGTGTTTTAGAACGAGTGAACATAGCACACAAAAACCGAATTTGACACACAGGCTGATGCTGAAGGCTACTAGACTAAAACAACTCATTATGTTTAATACTTTTCAATGGCTCTTAAAAATGTCCAATTTTGATGATTTTGACTTCTTTAATTTGTTTGAATTTTTATTTTGCCGCTTAATCTCAAAAAGAACGTTGATTACACTGGTTTTCAACGAAAATCGCCTTCAAACCAAAATTAACTGTTCTAAAGGAATTTGATACGTTGAATTCGAATCTGACTTCAAAACTACTCTAGTACATCACGTTTTTGGGATATCGTATTATAAACATGTCAAATTCCCGTTTTTTTGGTAAATTAAACGTCGAATTTCTGCACTGGTAAATACTTTGATACAAGACTGTGAGTGAGATGTGAAAGAACTGTATTTCATCTTTCTAATTAATTTTAAATCTTTTTTAAATTCGTTTTCCAAGCAAAGATATTGCAACATGGAATTTACCATTTGTCCGAAATATTCTCTGTAGTCCAGTCAAAGCGTATTAAGCGGTGAAATGTTCTAAAGAAATAATATTCAATGGCCAATTTTTTGTTATTTGGGGTACTAAGCATGAATTTGAAGTTATCCATACAATTTTATCACGGAAAACATGAGAAATTATCAAAAAAAAACTTCAAAATACTCGTATTTTTTATGTTTTTGGCTTAAAGTTGAAAACGTGCTCAGTTTTCTTTGAAACAATTTAAGCAGAATAAAATCAGAGAAAATTACAAGTAATATAAGTCTAAACCAATTTTTTGCACGACTTCTGGATTTTTCACAAAAAAATGTTGAATATTCCATAAAAATCAGTTCTTTTTGACAAACAGAAAAAATGTGTTTCTTATTGATTTTCCTGTGATTAATTTCAGAACCTATACATCCCAAAAACTACGGAATTTGGAAATATACATATGTATGCATTGATGAATAAAAACAAATCTCATTTTTAGTCTAAGGTAATACATATTATGTAGAATGTGTACTCCAAATTTTGCCGAATCGGATTAGCCGTATAAAAGTTTTACCAGGTCAACCAAATCTAAGAGAGCTCTAAACAATAAATTTTTTTTTTAAATCATTTAAAAAAAACTGTTTGTGATAGAATTTTTTCTGAAACCAGATTTAGATTTAGAAAAGTCAAATTTTGTATAATTTCAATAAATTATATGAAGGACAAAAGAAAACTTTGTTTTTGCAAACCAGTGTAATTTTATTCTAAAATTTTCTAAGAATTCTTTAATTGCTTATGTTTTTAATTACTCACACGATTTCCAATTAATTTTTGCCCATTTCATTTGTAAAAGATTTCAACAACAAACATTTTTTTGTTAAATCGTCTCTCTGCCATGTGCAATTAATCTTTCTTTAAAAGTTCTTAACCCCCAAGTCCACTCAAAGTCTATACTTTTGCTGATTTAATCCCCAAAAAAATTATATGATTATAATTCAAGTGGCATGCAAAATCTTAATCAGTTAAACCGCACGTATCTCGAATCAGATTTTTATTCATATCTTCTATATGAGCAAAAGGAATACGTACATTCATAACGGAAATTAATCAACACAGTGGGTATTAGTGTGACTGTCTGGCTTCAGCTGGACAAACCTAATTTGCCATTTAATTAGTTAATTTCGTATAAGAGTTATAAGAGGTAGGAGACATTATGTGAAGAAGTGAAACCGTATTGAAAGGATATAATGAAGTTGGATTCATTAGAATTCAAAGTATTGTGGCCGGAATCAATTTTACCATAAAACACTCCCTAAATGAGAATCCTAATATGGTTCGGTACGAGTCTAATCATCCACCTATAATTTACAATAATGCGCTTCCGAACAGAGGTAATGCGTATACGGCATCGCCATGCCATGGTGATTTAAGGCCCAGACAATGGACCGCACCTTTCAATTTACACCTGACCACCGTAAACCACGTCACAACACGCCAACTACAATACGAGTATACGTAGCAGCAGTGGATGACTTTGTGGAATTTTAAGCCTTTATGGCCATGGAACGTGATGGCGCATACAACAGCAAGGAGGGGTCGTAGTTGTATCGGAAAGGTATTAAGGTTTCTTTGTTTGGCGTTGGTTGGGAAGAAACACAAGGTGGCTTATTGCATTAGAAATCCTCTTATATGAATGTTCCAATTTTCAAACCAGGGCTGTCGATTAGGAGCTTTTGAGGAAATATGAATATTATTTAGTCAATGTACCTTCAATACTCAATTAATGAATCTTAGGTGATTTGCAGTTTTGGACAGTACCAATCATTAAGATGTTTGCTAAAGCTTAAAACCTTCTGAAGATCCCCTCGTGATTGTATTTCAAATGTGTGAACTTTTAGTATAAGGAGCACGTCAGCACAAGATTTCACGAAAGTTGCTATAAAAAATACTCCTTTAGTGCTGATTTCGACAGCCCTGTTGGCACAGTTCTACATGTTCATGGCACCAAGCCTGATTGTTTCTGATTTATATTTTTTTTTTTTCTTATTCGGTTCGTCCGTGCCGTGGTCGTCGTCGTCATTATCACGGAACCGTATTTCCTATACTCAAACTCAGGTCTTACAGGCTACAAAGCTAGACAAAAACCCACCCTGGTTACTTAAAGAAGCTTAAGGATTTCTTCGAATACAAATTGTGATGGGTGTATTCGAATCTAATGGAGTATAGTCATTTATTATTCTTTAGTTAGAAAATAGGTGAATTCAAGACCACAAAAAAGAATGGAATGGGAGTGATTGCAAGCAATAGAGGCTTCAGAGAAAAAGAAAACGACGAATGTATACGAGTGATGATATAGCCTGCTGGTAGATATTATGCATGTGTACCGAATGGTTCGCTTAGGGGGTTTCGCAAAAAGTAATTGATTTTGCATTTTTATTGATCAATTTGGTAAATGAAAGGAAATTGCATGACGCCCACAGAGACAGGCAACGCCATTCAAACCTCAAAACCTTCTCGTTTTCACATATACAATACTAATACACATACAGACATACATAATCTGAAGGACTGGGGTGGTACTATGAAAGAGCTTTACTTTGACTTGAAATATCTACATAAATAGATGGAAACAATGTTTTCCGGAACATTCACAGGAATCGTTTCATCACTCAAATCATGGCCAAAAGGGAAAATTTATGGAAATGGATTTGAATTGAATTGAACATTGTCACGTAACTATCAATCACGTCATTTAAAACTGTTTTTTTTTTTTGCTTTATTCGAATAAATATATTTTTGGCAACATGTTTTGTAAACATTTGTATATCCTTTATTAGAAAATTGGGTTTTTTTGAAATATAGTTTGCTTTGGAATAGCGTGAGGTGCGATAAATAGGAGTGTTTCATTCATGAAAAAAGATAGATTGAAAAAGTTGCCTTGTTAAAATATAAACACAAATACGACACGTGTTTTTCTTTACACTTATTTAGTTTAAGTTGGTATAACGGATAGGTATTTCTAAAATACTTTGGGGAAATGGTTTTTCGACATGTTCGTATACTTAGGAATTTCCTCTTTGGTCCAGGGGCCTATAACACAAAACTACAAATACTTGTATGACAAATGAAATCTTACAATTTTCCATACAAAATTTAGGAATTTCACTTTTAAATGAGTGGTGCAGCAAATTTCTTCTTTCAAAATGTGTTAACTTTTTTAGCAATAACTTTTGCTAACCTTAAAAATATATACCTTTCTAGAATGCAATCGGAAAATGTGAAAAAATTGAAGAAATTTTTTAGTTTGTTTTGAATAAAACAAAAATTGATCGGTGTTCAAGTTCCTTTAAAAATGTTTTGGGGCAAAAAAATCAAGGAAAGGAAAAATCGCTGCGTTGGTTAGGTGAGGTACCAATGACTAAAAGTTAACCGTTAATTTGAAAAAACGCATTCATTCAAAAAAATATACCCATTTCCTTGACTGAGTGGTAGAATAATACAAATCCAGAGCTTTTATTATTCTTTCACTCAATCGCTGCTATTTTTATTTCATTCATAAGATCATGAATTCATACAAGATAATGAAAAAAAATAACATGTAATGATCCCCCAAAACAATGAAGTATTAATGAATAAACTTTTAGTTTTGGTTAATAATAATTATTTTTAAAATCAATAAAATAGAGAGAGCAGTATTAAAAACGAGCTATATTTTCAACGCTTTGGTATCACATGCCATGAAGTGTCTAAAAGCTTTGGGTTCATGAACCACAAATCATTTTTTTTTGTTTTTGAAATATCTCTAGCCAATCTTATCTTTTTTTTTAAAAGATTTTTGGTTTCAGATTTTGCTATTATTCGATGTTAGGTAAGTAAAATTTATTATTTTCAAAAGACTCAACCTACTGGTTTAAAATATGGAAAGAGTTAGTTTTACCTAATGTTCTTAATCAAGTGAGACAAAAAAATACATATAATAAACCAATATAAACATAACATCTTCCTCTTTTGCATTTTATTATGGCAAAAACCCAAAATCCAATTGGATGAGACTTTTAGAATATTATTAAGGGCATTGATGCCAACCTATAGCTGCTCTGACCCAGTTGTGTTGCTTTTTTATTTTTTGAGTAGCTAAGAATAGTATAATAACCCATTTTCCCCACTATATTAACCTCTGTGCCCGGTTCCTATGATTTTTCCTCACGATGTATCTCATGGGGCTCATACATAAAATTAGTGCACTAGTCGAATCCTTTCCAACGATATAGGGTACTGTGTTACACGAGTGGGCCGAAACCATCAATTCCCCTCTATTATAAATTTATCAAGAAGCTGTTATTTTTCATTACTCTAATTTTTCTTAGTTATGAGAATATTTTGAAACGCACAGTTCTAAGAATGTTTGCGTAGTATTTACTTAAGAAAACGAAATTTCCCTCTCTTGTTAATTAATTTCGTCTGTAGTAAATCTTTTTCTAAAAAAATAATAATCATTAAATAAACTCAATAGATTCAGTTTGCCATTGGCAAATACCAATTTCCGTTTATTGACTTTTCATTAGGTAGGTACAAATTCCTACCTTACCCCTAAAAAATTTAAAACAAAGGGACCTAATCTCAAGTATTCAATCAAAATGAATATGAAAACTTTCTTTTGAATGTTAAGTCAATTAATGATGTTAGTATATTTCAGAATTAACACAAAGTAAAACAATATCAGTTTCCTTTTGACCTTTTGAAGAGGACACACACCACATCAAATTGAAACTGACCTCTAATTGATAAAACAAATTCCTGACAAACAAAGTATCTACCACACAGATAAAGATCAAAGATTGTTACGAATGAACCTTTAATTTATTTTGCTTTGGTCAATCACTTAACACCCTCACCACAATAATAATAATTAATAATGCCTCAAAACATTATTCAATGTTAAACCAACAATCATTAGTGTGCACATCAATTATTCACACATCTATCTCTTCAATCATTAGTGAGATAAAAAAAAAAAAACACACAAAAACACAAAGTCAAACATTGAACATGTTCTTATAATATTTATAGAAACATATGCGCCCCTTCGAACCGATTCCCATAACTCTCAATTACTTGACATGTCAAACTGAATCTATGAAAGGTTTTGGTCTGGTCTATATTTATATTTAGATATCAGATTGTTTGGGGGTGTGGGTATGAATTTTAAAATATTTCTTCATGCCTTGTCAAATAAATTTGAATTTTCAACGCCATTCAATAAATAACGAAAGATACAACATTCGTGAAACAAATTTTCTCACACTCCTACTTACAGATTATAGTTTGTCTCTTTTCAACTTTACATGAATGCAGTAATGACGTATGATTCGTCCTGTTAAACAGATGTTTAGTATGAAATTGTGTGTTTAAAAAAATCCAAATTAAAAAAAAAACTGCGAATTCATTAAACTTATTAAATAGTTTGATTGGATCAAAGCACATATAAGCCAATGCAATTTATACGAGTAACCCAAATACAATAAGAAACTAGAGAAGTTTTAACTCAGTACATGACAGAGAAATTTTCATGTCGCTATAAAGACTATTCCTAACATTTGAAGAATGAAATGCATTTATTACATTAAAAAATCGATATTTTACTTCACTAGGTGAAACTTTTGATTTTCATAAGGAATTTTCATATATTTATATGTAAGCACGAATTCTATTGCACCCTTTACTTTTTGGGTAACAATAGATTTCAATATTGGTTTTTTTCGAATCGATCTGTAGTTTTTCGTATTTCAAGTGAAACCGAATTTTAAATGCTTTTTAGTCCAGTACACCCAGAGAAAAAAAAAAAACGTAAAACCAAAGGAAACCGCTTTGAATTAACTATTTTTCAGAATGGTTTAGCTTCGAAGATGGAAATCTTAAAATCGAAGCTAAAAGAAGTGATTTTTAAGTACTTTTCTTTAAAAAAAAAAAAACATGATTGAATTAAAGTTATTCATCAATGCGAAACAAAAAAAAAAGTGCATCCGATAGGACTCGAACAGTCATAAATTCCATGTCTCTGTTGGAACTTGAACCTTGAAATTCGCAACAATTTTAAGTTGAAAACTTTGAAAGTAGGTGGATTATACTTTGAAACTTGGTATATTTTCGACGTTATTAAAACTCAAATTGTCTCATTTTCATTTGTTTTTCTTCAGAAAGACTGAGAGCTAAAAATAATAGTTTTAAACTGATTTTAGAACTTTGTGAAGAAATTGGCCGTAAGCAAGTACGAGCAATTTAGTCGCGAATCGCGCACAAACATTTGCAAAAAAAATCGACAGTGAAAATTATTTTATTTTGAAATAAAAATTAATTTTAAAATTTTCAAGTGGTTTGAAATGAATTCAAGAAAAACCCAAGATTTTTCTAAGAAAATAACAAAAAAAGGATTTTTAATGTCTTGCACCCCAAAAATAGCAAAAAAAGGATTTTTAATGTCTTGCACCCCAACAAATAACCTTGTGAGGGAAACCTGAGTTCTATTTTTTTTTTCAGTACTTCAAATTTATTTTTAATTCTAGTTGAAGAAATTGGGCACTCTTATTATGTTTCAGTGTCTCTTGATATTTGTTCTTACTCTATCATAATGTTATTTACGTTTTCAGCTATGCGCTCCAAGTAACTTTTAGCACAATTCTTCTTATTTGTATCGATTTATTTCTTTAATTATAGTACAAAGCCTTTACCAGACTACCTACTACAGTAATAACAAAACTTTCAGAAAACATTCTATAAATTATTTATACACTTCTTCACAAACTCTTTAAAACAATTTTTTTTTTTTTAAATTGCCCCGAATTATTTATTTCGATTTCAGGATTTCTAAGGAAAACCGCTTTTAAACTACTCAGAACTTATTTTATTAAAGATAAAAATTATAGCAAAATTTCAATAAACACAGCAAAAAAAAGGGAAACAACCCTTAAAAATGTACAAAAATCCCTGAAGTGAAATTAATTTACTTGAATTACTTATATTTGAAAGCTCACCCCCTATCGATTAATCTCTGCGTATGGTTTGCTTTCTTATTTACTCAAGTACAAAGTGTTGACCAGTCCTTTTTTTCTGGAGAAAACTTCTACACACGACAATAAGTGTAACGCTTAAGATGGACTTCTAGAGAACATATCTTTTTCACTTGGGAACACTTACCAACACCAAAGTGTACGATTATCCCCTGAGGATAATAAATTCTCATTCCAAAAAGTCTGACTTTCTGTTTATTATGGTGCCTCTCTCCGTGTTCTTGTAGAACACATAATAATTTTACGTGTGGTTAAGTTCGTATTTTACTTTGTTTTGCCTAACAATATCGTTTAATATGGAGTATGTCTTTTGTAAAAAGCATATCTTTATCTAACCACTATGGAGGCCAAGGCAATAAGGTGCAATTTATGCCTATATACAAATATGTGTAGCGACGAACGCATGAAATTTGAGGACTGATGAACACCACGTCAGCAGCAGCCCTATACTATTACTTTAAAACAGAATATTTACCTTGAAGCTACATATTTTTGATGGCAAAGGTATCTGATGTCGTTTCAAAGATTCTGTTTGTCTATAATTATCACGTTTACCAACCATTCATTAGATAGATACTACATCATCACCAGCAGCGTCAAATGTACACACAATTCCCAAAATCTATAGGAACCACGAACCAATGTTATTTTGCCTTTGGTTTGGGGGATATATAGTGCTTTGCAGTGCATTGGCGCAAATTGCCTTCTTTAATGCTTTGAGGTTTCTTTGAAATCAATTAATTGAGCAGATATCATGTTTCATTTTAGACGACACGACCTTAACCGACTATGGAAATCAATAAAATAATTACAAAGGGAAAACAATATCATTCGTTATGTCCTTAAGGACAAATTAAAATAAGGGTTGAAGACACATTCAAAAATTATTTTTAAGTTAAAGTATCATATTACTTCAGTATTTGATGTAATTTAACACGCATTTTATTGTATTATTTATGAACCTTAATTGAAAAAAGTCAAATTATTATTTTTGTGTTCTTTAATTTCGGATATAAATTTCATAAATATTAAGAGAAATGAAGAATAATAGGTTAACGACATCTAACAACAACTAATAAATTTGTTAAACTGAACCACCCCCATGTAGGTAGGTATTCCTTGTTTGACTTGAGACTGCCTCCACCGATTTTTGCTGAGTTCCGGATCAGCAGCTACAACCACTCAAAGGACAAACTTTATCAATGTCTTCCAGTGTAAAATATTGGAGTGCAATTTTAACGTTGAAGAAAGAAAATCTATCGCATTTAAACATATAGTAGAAAGTAGGACTTCTGTTAAAAAATAATTTTGTGAATGTTGGAAGTTTTGGTACAACCAATCCTCCAAGTATTTTCAACTCCATAATTTTTCTAGTCTTTTGCAAGCAAACGTATTAGCCTATTAAGGCTACTGCTTATAAAATTAACGATTGAATGATCATTTAAGCCAGATAGGTTTTGATTTATTATTAGTCAATAAGCACCTTATTGGATGCAGATAATATGACTTTTAACGTTAAGGATCACGCAACAGTGCCCTTCTATAAATTTTCCGGTGCACCTCGTCTAATTTTGTTAATTTCTGTGACCCCCGATTTACAAAAATAGTTATGCGACCCTAAGGTTAGTGCTTCGATTTTTGATGAAACTTTGTTAGTGTGTTGTCCTACGAAGACCCCGTATGCTGATTTTTAGGACCTACTAACGAAGTTTCTTAAAATATAATGAAGTTGGCCTTAACTGGTGAACAAAATGTTCACCAGGTCTAGGCCTTTAATGAAAACGAATCAAAGATATTTTTTATCCTTTTATGGTCATATTGTCGTTACATAATGTAGATTACAGTGACGGCAGAAAAAAAAATAAAAAACAAAAAAGTTATATTTTCGATGAAATGATTTTTCAAAACACAAATCAATTTTTTAAAAAAATTCAATGCAAGAATATTAAAGCAGTTTTACAGCTTTTGTGTAAAAAACAATTTGTTGAAATCGGTTGAGCTGCTTAAGAAAAAATCAAAAATAAATTGAAATGCCCGACTAGATTAGAATTTAAGAATTTTGTTAACTTTATGTATTGACAAGAAAAGTTGCAAAATGTAAAAAATGCAAGAAAAAATTAGTTTTAGACTTTTTTTTAATATTTGATAAAATTGTTTAAGGTTAAATGAAATATCTAAATATCTGGTAACAAGTTTGAATCATAGTCGCTAAAACCGTTTACGAAATGTAAATAAAACTACTTCCGGAGAATACGACTATTTTGAGAAACATAAAAATTGCAGTTTCGTTGCAGTCACTTTAAGCATAACATAAACCAAATTCACTAAAAATCGTTAGAGCCGTTTTCCAGAAAACTCAAATAATTCAATAATGTTATATGGGAAATATTCGTTCCAGAGGCGATATGTATATTCAAAAACAAAAATAAAAACTAACTTTCAAAACTACGTAAGAAACGATCTTTACCAAATTTGAAAAACATGTGCTTACGAGTTTTGGGTACAGATAGAGAGCTCCGTGAAGCTGCGAACTCAGTATTCTTCTCCGGAAATAGTTTTATTCATCTTATAACCCCAAATCTTAACTTATCGAAACAAAACAAACGACATTCGTTTATCCACCTCAAGTTCTTGGCACCCACCGAAAATGGTCATTTGTCAAAACTCCATTATCAAGCAATTCAAAAAATAAAATTAGCTCTGAGCATTTTCGAATGTTTTTTTCCTAATTTATCCCACCATCCATATCCTATTAATGATTTATTTTTTTCACAAAATTTATGGCACTATGGTCTATTGATAGAGGGTGGACAAACGACCATTTCTGTTGGATGCAAAGAACTCGAGGTGGACAAACGAATGGCCTTTGTTGGAATCAGAAATAATAATTTTTGTGGTAATTTTTTGACTTTGAAATTCTGATAGTCAATTTTATTTTTTTAATTTTTTTGATAATGGATGGTGGAAAAACGACAATTTTTGATGTTTCGGCAAGAACTCGAGGCCCAGATGGAGGAACAGAGCGACCGACGACGACGGCATGACAAAACCTAATTTTTCGGACTCCACCATCGTAATGTTGGTTTTCATTGTATCATCTCATCATCTGAACATATGATACAATCACAATCATAATCTGACCAGAAATCCTATTTTTGACTCACTCAAGTCGAACTTGTATGTTTTTCGTAGAATGTAAAGGTTTATTTTTTTTTCTCTAGCGTTCTGAAGCCAACCAAATTTAGAGCTTGTTACACTTTCCTCCATCTTATCTTTTTCCCAGCATTCTTGGGAACAAGTGATGCTGATGCGTTTAAACCCGAAAACACTTCTCCTGTAGCAAGATATCTGATATCTCAAGACATGAACACTTGTATAAAATCTCTTGGCTAAGCTAATTATTTCAATAGTCTAATAAACTCAACTGCCCATTTCAGAGCTTGTTAAAAAAAAATCCTAGTAATAAATTTTCAAATCGATATTACTATCTGATTGTTTAAGAATCTGATAAATTTATTCCTCTGGCAGTTAACTGTTTGTTTATCTGATGATCGAAATATCAGCTCTTAAAAACGAAACCAAAACTGTTTTCATTATTTGGTGAGCGTAAAATATTATATATTATTTTAAGAAGTTTAATTTAACTGGTCACTGTTGCTTTTGTTGCTTTTTTTTTAAACTTGTGTTTTTTTATCCCTAGCCAATTATTCAGCCAAGTTGACTTTTGTTGTCCATTCTGTGACTTTTCAAGTGATATCATCAATCATGTGAAGTTCCACACATGGAGTGTGTCAAGATCTCGGAGCCGTGTACTATGTATAAAGTAATGACTTTAGTAATAATTTGCCTAAATGCTTTTATAATTCTATTTGTGTTCCATATGTTTAGGGTGGCATTCTAAACTTAGTTTTTTTTAAATAAAAGTTTAGATTTTTGCCAGTATTTTATTAAAAACTTTTAACAGAATATGATTTAAATAGTGGTTCCTACTCAAAATTTGTTTTATTGCAAGAAACATTTTTTTTTTTTTTTTAAAGCGATAATTTTTTTTTTTTTTTTGAAACTTGACCCTAAACAATCGAGTCTATAAAGACTGATTTGTTTTTTTTTTTTTTGTTCAGTTAGCTCTAGAGTCTAGAGACTGAACTATGAATAATTTTGTATTTTGAAGTTTCAAATATTTTTCTTTAATTTTTAGGTACCTACATTCCATAAAATAAAAATGTTTATACTTTGAGTGTAATAACGTTTAATTTAATTAATGTATTAAATGTTCATCCTATAAAATTTGTTTAAGCATTAAACATTAATTCATGTAAATTTCAAAAAATTTAACGATGCTAAAAATGAAGAAAAAACATGTAAGGTAGTTAGTTCCTGTATACGAAGGAACATCCTATAATACGTATTTTCCAAAATTAACAACAACTTATCTAAACAGCAAACCAATTTTTTTTTTTTTTTTTTTTCATATGACAAGTATACTCAGGCTTCATTATACTTTTCCATGTCGGCATCGTCGTCGTTGTAATGACACAAAATATGAGAGGAACTCATCATGCAAACAAAAATGAAGCCAAGTATTCACATTACAAGCATTAATAAAAAAATATTTCACACGAAAAAAAAAGTCGCACTTCATCGTTCTTCGTTGAAGTATCGTTCAAAGTATACGGTTGCCACTTATCTGTCTTCTACATTAAATTTAATTTTTGCAAACATTTAATATAAAAGGTATAATGAAAAGTGTTAAAATACGTTCGGAGTTAGGTAAACGCATATTATTGTGTTAGTAAACTTCAATGCTAGAGTCGGAAAGAGAACATGGTAATAAGTTGCTCTAGTCAATCCACGTAATGCCAACAAAAATGGCTTAAGAAATGGTGATATGTCACCCTAAGCTTTCAAGTATTTATGTCTTGTAACTCTTGCTTTGATATTAGTTGTCAAAACGCATATAGAATCAAAATAAAATGCATACGAAAAAATGTACTATTTTGTTCCAATACAAATTCTACTCCACAATTCATCTCGATGGTAGAGACAAAAAATGAAGGAACTGATTAAGAATCTTCGCAGCAATTTGGTGTTCTCTATATGGTCGAACCACCAACTAAATTGACCATTTGTTAGTCTACGTCACCATTAAAAAACTAAATGAAAATACCTTTATGCTAAGAAATAACCCGTGATATTGTTACGAATCCTTAAATCACTTTAAAAGTCGCCAGGAGGCGGTAAAAATGTGCACTGAAAAGTGTACTCTTTGTTGGACTTTTAGCAAATAATATATGAACTCTTTTGAAAGAGAAATCATTTCTAGGCTAACGGTCCTATATACGAGGAGGAACGCTTGTATTTTAGTATTGTAGACACGATGCTAGGGATCGTGATTGATGGAAAGCTGCAGTGCCTGGGACAGGATCTAGAACTACCTTCACTAACCCTTTAATAACGGACCCTTTTCGGAAAAAGTTTCAAAGGTTTGAAATCCGTTTTTCAAAAATATTATTTACTAAAGTGGCGACTCTGTTTTTGTGGAGTATAAGCTTAAAGTTACCAAAAAAAATTAGTTTACCTTTGCATATCTATATAAAGCTACTTACTTATACATATTTATTTATTTTCAACACATACTCATCACAAGTGCAAAAGTTTGTCCTGGTATTCCAACATCATTTTGTGTGCAATCCTCCCAAAAAAAATCCCATTGCCACAGTACCGTACCTACTCTTTGCAAATAGAAATCCTCAAACAATTTCGGGTCCTCTTGTCATACACCAAGTTAGAAAGGATATATTTATGCCATGCCAGTGTAAGTAAAGTACCCATTTGAAATTCCTCTTAAAAAACATAAACACAAAAATAAAGAGCGAGTTACTACATCTACAATAAAACCATATAACCTACCACACCAACCAGGACCAACCAGACAGTGGAAGGACATAAATATAAAAATAACAATTTGGCTTTCATGGATTCTTCTTTTTTTTGTTTTATTCTTTTTCGTCCTGGTGTATCCCTTTTTTTTGTCTAAGGAAAAGCTACAAAAAGTAAATCCACACTAGATAAGGACCTAATCAAAATACACGCCTTTCATAGAGTCTGCAGAGTTTATATTTCTACAAGCGATCCAAAATAGAAGAGAGAGAGAGAGGGAAAAAGTTCATAAACAAAAAGACTGAATTGAGAACGAAATTGAATTCACAAAGGCGAGGAGCATCTAAGAAACACTTAAAGACACAATTCATATATAAACGAAACAGTAACAGGATGCAGAATTGTATTTATGTATATGGAATATGGTTAATATGAAGGAAGAGCTCTACTTTATCGCAGGTAATGAATGTTTACAGAGGCTACAAAAAGAATAACAAGAAAACAAGTGGGTGCTCCTTGCTTGATGCTTGTTCCTTGCTGCTTTCCAGGACCGCACAGTTAATTTAAAAAGGAATCATATTCAAATTGATGTCAGTCAACACACCACTCATGGAAATTATGTATTTATGAAAAAGCAATTCACACATAGGCATGCGAACCGTCCCAGCCCATCTCTGCCCGGCTCGCACCGGCTCATGCATATTTACTAAAGGCACTGAGACGAGCAAATGAATTTTTAAAGCTTTCACATCCACATGCATCCTTAACCAGGAATGGAAAGGGGCAAAAGATTGGGTGTAATATTTGAAATACCCTGTTTTCTATGTTTGTGTATGTATGTATATGTTGTATTAAGATTGCAATGAATTGACGCTGAAGGCATAATAACAAGAATCTTTGTGATGAGACAGAGTTAAATGAACCCTTGGGCTATTGACTTGTTGCTATAGAATGAGCTTAAACGGATCTTGCACCATAGTATGTGTAGATAGTGATGGGAACTCCCAAGAGCTCACAGCTATGTACATTGTATAAACAGCTGGAGGGGGGCATCCATGGGGATGCTTGGATGCAAAGAGGAAACTTACATTCAATAACTTTTTTGAATACAATTAGTGTAACTTTATATTGAGGACACACAAAAAGGGACAAGAAGACGAAGAAACAAAAAATATAGAGTACTTATTCATAGGAGAAAAAAAATTTGCTTGCTTTAATTTTTGTTTTTTCTTATTTTTTCTTTCGTTAGTTTTACTTAAACTTTGTTCACATGTCTGTATCTTGAAATTCCTTTGAAGTTTCTTTGAGATTGTTGAAAATGTAGCCACAAAAGGTGTGTAGGGGGCTTTGGACTTGAACACAATCACAGAACATAGAAAACTTGAATATACCTACAAAAAAGCTAGATTTTTCAATTACTGATCCGGAACTTTGGAAATAAATTCTCTTCGTTCATGTAAAATTGAAATAATTAAAGAGTTTTTCAATCTATGCAGGAAAAACTCTTTTTTTGAAAAAAAAAAAAAATTACTTATGAAAAATTTTATACATGTATGTATAACACACAAGCTTTGAAAACTGTTTTTGAAGAATTAAGACTTTCCAGTTGCGCTAGCTTTCTTAAACAGTGACGATAAGAAATGTATAGCTAAGAGGCCCTTACTCACCTGGTACTGGGAAGTTAACTTAACTTGACTGCACTTAATCTATGTAAATAAAAAAAAAATATTGTTTGAGAGTTAAGTATTCCGTTGTTGTCCACTTAAAATGAATGAATTAATTATATTTTGTCATTCCAATGACATCTCTAGGACAATTTTAATTGTATAATTTACCAAGATATAGTTCAAGAGGTGCAATTTGGAAACTAATATGTAGTATAAGGCAATTGAGGGATCAATTTTTGTCAAATTCAGTTTTCTTGAACTCTTAGGTAAAAAGTTGTAACCAAAAAGTAATCCTTCATGGTAAAATTTCCCAAATCTGCAAAATTGATGAAAATTTCGAGGTTTTTGTTAACAAACCTCATATTCGGAAACAGCATCCCCAAAAACATAGCGTAGAAAAAAATTAAAACTACTGCAAAACTTTCCTGATAAAAACACAATTTGACTGGATAAAGGACTGATTTTTATGGATTTTTCAAAATTTGTTTTCGATGAATCCAGAAGTCGTACAAAAAATTGGTCAGAACATAAATTTAGTAATTTTGTCTACATTTAGTCTACATAAACGGTTTTAGCGAACAAGGTTCACATTTTGGATTTTTGAAATATACATTTTTGTAATTTTATTTTTTTCAATGATTTCTAATGTTTCCGTAATTAATTTTATTGGGTAACTTCAAATTCCTGCTCAGCAGAACTTCCACCCCTAAAAACCCTTTAATTGCACGATGGAGAGTCGATATTTTGGACAAATCATAAATTTCACTTTGCAATATCTTTGCGCCGAAAGCGAATTTTTAAATGATTTAGAATGATTTAGACAGATAAAATGCACTTCACTAACATCTCATTAATAGTTTTGTAATAAAGTATTTACCAGTAAAGAAATTCGTAGTTAAATGTACAAAAAATATTGGTTTTATGTTCGTTATGTTCTAGAGTAGTTTTGTCTTCAAAATCGGGTTCAGCGTAACAAAATCCTATAGAAAAGTAAAGTTTGGATTGAAGCGATTTTTCGTTGCAGACCAGTGTTATTAAAAATTAAAATAGATCTGTACACTTATAAATAAAACACAAAAAAATATTAAATATAATATTGTAAATATGTGACATTAAAATAAAATTACGATTTGGTCGCACAAACTTGTTCCTATGGTCAAAGTTGCACTGGAAGTCACATAAAGGTCTTAAAATTAAAAAAAAATATGTTAAAAAAAAATTATTAACTTTAACAAATCTTTGTGTTGAGCTCTAAGTATATCATTTGATTTCGTTTAGAAATACACTTTTTGGAAATCGTTAGAGCTGTTTTTAAATATTAACATTATATAAAAATTCTCAAACCTTGTTTTTTAAACAAATTGGTAGCTATTTTCATAATAAAATTAGTCGACATCTCAAACCGAAAAATTAATTTAAAATAAAAAAAAATTCTGAAACTTTTCTTAAGAATCTAAAAAAAATGTTTTTTGAAATTGCAAATCTTTTATGGAAAAAATTGAAAAAAAGAAAAAAACCGTTCTGTGGGAGGTACTATTTTTAACCGTTGTTTTTTTTTTTCATTTAAAAGTAGGTACGATCTTGGCTTTATACACATACAAATTTTAATTAAAATCGTTAAAGCCGTTTTCGAGAAAATTCAACCTAGCAACTAAAAATCACCTCGCCTTATCACAAAACCTTGATTTTTTTTATTTTCAAGACAGAATACCTGAAAAGCATGATGTTATAGATTTTTTCTGACTTCGGATTCATATTATAATTTCAAAATTCCAAGAACCTTTGGAAAAGTATAGCTAGTACCTAACCGTAAACCTTACTAAGGTAACTAAAAATTTTTGATTAAAACCTAGGTTTTTGTAACTAAGCGCCAGCTTTTCATTGGTGAGTTAACACAAAGTTAGTTAATCCTGAAAATATATTGAACCCTATAAAAACCAATTATTCCTCCTTACTACATGCATACAGAAATGACTCACGTTCTAGTCATATTCAGTTAATCCAGATTTAGCTAATCAAACTTGAAACTATAATCCGAGTATAACTTTAATTTCAAAATTAAAAACTGAACTTTAGTTTATATTTGAGTGAAACTAAAACCCATGTGAAAAGTTAGGAACATTTCACGACGAATAATGAATTGAAAAATAAGTTACTAATATTCATCAGAGTGTCATTTTTGAGAATAAATATCGTTTAAATTGAAACAGAAATAAAAAAAAAAAAAAAAGTTATAATAGTGATTTTTTGTTTTAACATTATTTTTTTTTTGTTTTGGGTTGTAATTTTGAGTTTATTCAGCTGTTATGAACTCCTACCGCATGTTAATCGACCAATTGAATAGAAGGAAGTAAAAACTAATTTT
This sequence comes from Meliscaeva auricollis, assembly GCA_948107695.1. NCBI lineage: Eukaryota > Metazoa > Arthropoda > Insecta > Diptera > Syrphidae > Meliscaeva > Meliscaeva auricollis. Next base: position 60,287,242 of record OX403616.1, read on the forward strand.
CTTTTTCGACTTTCAACTATAGATTTAAAATTTTCGTAGATTTTTTGATATTCGCTCTCATATTGGCAAAGAGATACATATATCTATAAATAAAACATACACCATTACAGAAACAACATAATAGGTAGGAAGAATAAAATAAAACTCACCACAATACGAAACCAGCAACAGAAGTAATCCAAATGTTGATATCCTCGTCCAACTTGACATTTTAAAATTATTTAAATTTTTCATTTGCATTTCACAATAAACAAAAACACTTGTTTTTTTTTTTTTGTATTTTCAACTTCAAAATTAACACTCTTGTTTGCCACTATTATGAGGTTTCCGTTTTTTTTTTCTTTTAATTTATTCAAACCACAAAAAAAAAAGAACTGGCAGCACAAAACCTCTCTAAATATTTGAAAAAAAAAAAATATTTAACTTTATTGCTGCTCTTTTCAATCTAATTAGATAATTTCTGCACTCGAAAGCTCAAACACACATAAAATGAATATGCTATGCATACGTTTATTTTTTTTTTTATTTTTATTTTCTAATTAAAAACTTTTTGACTCTTTCAAACACTCGGATGTTGTTTTTTATGTATGAAAAATATTTAATGATATAATTTATGTACTCGTATATGTAGCAACGACGACGTGGAGTGATGGGATGTCCTTCAAAGATTAGATTTTCTATCTCAAATCATACACGACCACACAATCTCTTGAATAACGACCGACAGAAAATAAAAGAAATATACTCAAACGACGACATTTACGGTAGCAAGATTCAAAAAAACCCACCCATAGGTGTCAGAAAATTGAAACATTTTTTATCATTAAAAATATTATCTTGCATCAGCTGCAGTTGAATTGGAGTCTCTTGTTGTTGTTGTAATAGCAGTCTCCTTGGACTTGAGCTTGAATTAGGAGCTCTCATATGTTACACATTAATTAGTTCGACTTTCATGCGCAATTAATTTATCCGTGCATTCGAATTAAGGATGTCAATATATCAAAAATAAACAAAAAACCGAAAAAAAAGTAATAATGAAAAAGTAAAAGATACAAAATACGACCGTTTGTTAGTTGGAACCGACAGACAGATAGAGACACTGCCACCACGCGTAACGTATTTATTTGGCACTTTTCTTGAATGATATCTTCAACAAAACGCGATATTCACAGCCGCCGAAGAAGACATCGTATCGTCTTCATATCGGATTGGTATTGGGGGAGCTGGAGCAGAAAAGATACAAAATGAATGTATCTGATGGGTTGGCATCAGCAGAGAAGACGAAGACGTCGACGATGGATTGAAATTTTGTGTTTTTCGTTTTTTTTTTGCTCTCCCGGAAAAATGTTCAACAATTTGTCTTGTTTTAGCTTCTTCTCCTTCGAAAGACTACCGTGTTCTATAGCAGTTGCTGGCTGACTTGTTCGAGTGCTTGTAACACTACTCGAGACTTGTGTTCTTGGAATGCCTTGCTGAGATTGTTGGATAAAGAATGGTCCGCTGGTCGGTTACTCATCTAACAACAAAGATGAGTGTGACGACGAGGGTGAGGAACAGCCAGGCATCAGCAGTGGAATGCCCTAATCAAAATCGCGTATCGGTCTCCCGTTTGTTGTTGTTTTCACGAAGCAGAAAAGTGTTTCACTTTAGGGTGGAAATATCACAATTTTTTTTTTTGATTTAGAACAAAAAAAAAATAAAACTACGTGGCGAAAAGGCTTCAAGCGAGCGCCACAAACACAGAGCAACAGAAACTACGACGACGTTGATGTTATTGAGGATGAATGCGAAACTAGTATGCCGGCAGTTGGTTGAAAGACAACGTCCACGACCACCACCGGGTTGTATGATGCCAACTTCAGGGGCAGGCGCACACTCCACTTTTTCGTTTTCGAGAGGGTTGGCCGTGGCCGCCTGGCTCGTTCTTTGCGTCTTCTCTCGTCTTCTGTGGGATACTGTAACCCCAACGCCAACACTGACGTTAGAAACAGAGCTGCTGCCCCTTAAATTTTTATTAGATACTTTTCCCTCTCTTCCTGTGTATCTTTCTGCCCGGAGTTTCTCGGGATGTTTATTATTTTGAATAAATGACAAACGGTCGACGAGCAAGCAAGCAATCAACCCAACGATGATGATGATGATGATGATGGGTCTCAGCTGAGAGTCAGTATCTCGTATCTTTTAGAAGAAAAAAAAAAACTACACAATGATAATAAACATTTGCAGATGTATCTTGTATCTATTGGTTCTTCGAACAATCTATCTGCGGAAGCTGTTGATCGATTTGTGTGTTATTTTTATTAATATTTTGAAATATAACTTTTATTGAAAATTTATGGAGAAAAACCGGCCGGCTCCGGAACGTTTTTTTTCGCGTAAATATTATTATTTAAACCGCATCGAAAGAGGGGCCTATTTATAAGCTTTTTTTGATTGGCATGTAAACGGGCAATTTTGTTGAGAGTGTTGTCTTAGGATTTGAGGGAGACATAAATCCTGTGTATCTTGAGGTTTTGTTTAGATAAACAATGATGTGAAGGAATATTTTTTACAACAAAGAGTTCTAGGAGCACTGACGAGAATTGAAACAATTTTTTGTATGTTATTTTTGCAGTGTCGAAAGTAGTTGAACACCGTTCCTCTTGGCTCTTCTAGACTATTTCACGACATCACACATTATTATTTTAACATTTATAGTTCCGTGTCAAAAGTTGTTTCGCTCCTTTAGGCTGGGGCAAGTTGTCTTGTGTTGAATAATTTTTCGTGCGGATGTTGATTTTTACTCCAATTCCAGAATATTTGGAAGAAACTGAGTGGAGATATGGTGTGGGATGGTGTTGTTATTTTTAATGTCACCACGTTGAGTGATATAAAAGATTATTTGATCGTTTTCGTCTGCCTTGAGGTTTTTGTTTTCTTTTTTTTTTGCTTTGATATTTTTTCCCTTGTATATATCCTTTAAGGTTTATACTAGTTCAAAGGTATTACCTTAGTTTAATATTTTTTTATGTTTTGTATATTTTTATTTTTTCGTGTGCTGTTTTATTGCCTTCTTTTGGCTGCTGTGTTTGGATTAATAGGGGATAAGAGGGTTGTTGTGTTGAGTGCGGACATTGATGTCTTTTAAGATGACTTTTATAGATGTGTTTATGATCTGCAATGATAGAAAATTAGTTTATTAGATACAAATAAGAGTAAAAGGGGGAATTCATTTAAAAAGATTTTGATGTTTTTGAGATTACATGGATAAAAATGCTAAATAAGCTACTGCAGATACGCAATAAGTTTGAATAATGAGTTGAACTGGTTTAGATGTTTTTTCTTTTATATATGACAGCATATTTTTGTTATTAGCTGAATAAGAAGTTTGGAAATTTATATACATCTTTTGTACTGATTGAAATATGTAAAATGGACAAAATGTAGTTGCTTTGATATCTAAATTTTTTCCCAGCTCTTAAAATTGACTACCAAATTGCATATTGTTATACGTGCATTCTGATAGTTTTGTTTCACAAATAGATAAGAAAAAAAAATAATTAGGTTATTGTTTTTATATTAAAAATACAAAAATAACAACCTACTTTTTTTGTAAATAAAATGGGCGACAGAGTCGCACGCACTTGCTCTAAAAGTCAAAGCTGTGAACCTTAAAGCTAATTATATAATTTTTTTCAAATTAATTTTTTTATAAGAAATGTTAAAAAAACAGAAAATAAATTCTAAAATAACTTAAACAACTTCTTTGATTGTTTTGGGCTCCAAACCAGGTATGACATTTGATTTCGTTTAGAAAAACTAATTCTTAGAAAAAAATAATACTTAAAATCGTTATAGATAAGTTTAAAAAAAATTAATTTTGTACATATAAAATCCTAGTTTAAAAAAAGTTGGTACGCATATGCAATTTTCAAAAAACAGATGAATTAATATTTTTACTTGCGATATAAATAAAAGGTATGTACTATATATTTCAAATTATGCATTCGTTCAAAAAACCAAGTTGAGATAGCAATCAAATATTAAATTACTATGATAGAGAATCAAACAAATAAAACAGAAATATCTCCAAAAATGGTTCGCTTAAACAGCATTTTTCTTGATTTTTATTAATTGGATCGTCAAGGTTGAGGTCTCCCGACTCCAGAAAAATGAACGACCAATCAGTTCCAATATTAAAAATGTCAATTGAAGGAATTGTCTCTCTCAAACCATAGAATGCCGCGAAAGAGACCTGCCAGACTTATGAATTTGATATCAGGACGCTAATAACTATAAAACTGCATACTCAGATTTTGGTTATCACTCCACTTCCAAGATTTGCTTAAACTATTTTGTGGGGCCAGGTCTATCTTTTTTGAAAACGATTTTTGCAACCATTATTGACGGTACCTGCCATAGAACCGTTTTTTTTTTTTAAATTCTAATTTTCATCTTTATGACTAACTCGATTTCAACGATTTTTCTTGTATAAGAGCTTTTAAGTTGCCATAAAACAGTTGAGATCTAAAATTGTCGAAGCCCTGGTGAAATTATGATTTCAGACAAGGTGTGCGCTGTGTCCAAGAAAACGGGGCAACAATATTAAAATTTATTGCATAAAATGCCAAGTGCCTGCTTGCTTTGAACATCACAGGTATATTTCCCCTAACATCATATAATGTAAAAAATTATGTAGGTACTTTGATTTTAAAAAATCTCAAAAAAATACATATAGTTTCCTATTAATGTAAACATTCGATTTCATACCAAACAAGAATTAATTTTCAGTTAAAATATTGTTTTATTTACAATAAAACGTAGGAAAAAAAAGCCTTGCCATCTTAAGGTTAATAGAAGAATTCAAATTGCATAGCGACCCAATCGTGCATTTTTTTTTTTTTTTTAAGTAGGACCTTGCTTGTTTTAGTACACCTGCAAATTTTAATAAAAATCCTACTGTTAATCTTGCTCCAAAACCCAAAACCCAAAACCCAACTACCAAGTTTGAAGAGAATCGCTTCAGCGGCTTAGGATGTAGCTTGAGACAAAGACAGACAGACATTTTTTTTTAATTTTGTTCTATACAATTTAATATTTAAAAATTACGCATCGGCAGTTGTCATTTTATTAGATTTCTTGTTGTTTGCCCAAAGTAAAACGGAAAAAACTCCACAGCAAAACGAGTTTGTTAATATTTTTATTAACAATCTTAATTTTCTTCACAACTTATTGAGTTTTTTCCTAAGATTTGCTTTAAAAATATGCATACATAATTTCAAACACATCATGGGATTGGGGTAGAAAGTCGGCACCCTCTTCAAATAAAATAGTTATTTTGTTATAATACCGCTCCCGAAAAATTCTCTTCTACTCAAAAATTCTAGTACATGGAATTAGTCAAAAATTTGAAACAAATAACTTGATTTCATAGATTCAGCCAGGGTAATATTGCAATATTGTATTATAATCAACAGCGGTAATTTTTCTAAAAAAAAAAAAGCACAAAAAAAATCAAATCAAATCAAAAAAATCAAAATTCAACAAATTAATCATCAGAAAATTAATTTAAAAAAAAAGCTGTTATTTTTCATTTGAAGACCGGTATCTGACCCAATAAAAATTGTAGGAGAACAGACGAACACAAAACTAAAGATTAATAATTTTGCTAACTGAAATTTCACGGAAATAAATTGTCCATTTTTTTACTTAAAAAAAAAATAAAGTTTTAGAAAATTTTTGCAGCTTGGTATTCCTATTGTTGCGCCATTTAAAAAAAAAGTTTACTTTGTAGAAGATTTAAAAACGAATAAGGATTTGAAATACATTTTAATTTATAACAAAATGCGACGTTTTTTCAATGATATACAGTTCCTTTAATTTTTCGGGCGTAAGGAAGTATAACTTCAATAGCAGAACATTAATTTTTTTTTCCATAACCGAACCAAACATTTATCCTGTTCCTTTTTGAACCTATCCCATAAAAAACCATTGAACTTCATTGATTTTTTTGTATGTTTCCCTAAAGTTACAAAACACTCCAAGAATCCATGCAATCTAACATAGCTATACCAACAAACAATACAATTCACAGAAATCGTTACTCTATAGCTAAAGGAGTGGCATATAAATTGTTTAGAGAACTAAAAATATTTTCCAATATGAAAAATTATGCATGTATCTTACATTTCTATCGCAAAATGGACAAGAGCTTCATAGAATCTGCCAACTACTGCCAATCAAATTTTAAACAACACAAAGGGTGCATTCTCTTATCGAAATAGACAATCAAATATTGTTAAGTGTAAGTGACACTGACTCAGACACTAGACTGCACCTGTTTCGTGCAATTTTGTTTTATGTTTGCATTTTGAGTTTGACCCGACTGCATTGTGAAGCATAAATTCAGCCCTACCCTGATGAGCAGGTACTAAAATTTTCTTTAAAGGTTCGAAAATGATACACATTCCTCAAAACTTAATAAAAGTTCATCTTTGGGGCTGACATGACACTAATAGAAAGTACGAACTTTTTTTTAAATGTTTTATACAAACCGTAGAAACCGTTCTCGAGAAAAATAAGCACATGTTTGTTCCATAGTAGGTACAATGTGTGTATACTGTACACATCAAAAGACCCAAAAAGAATTAATACAACTTGTAAGCAAGCAAATAACCAACATTTTATTACCCCAAGTTCATTAGGTAAACGACTTGAAATAGAATAACTCTCTCATTATAGATTAAAGTAATCTTCTTAAATTTTGCCAACTAACACCTAAATCTTATTTCATCCATCGCATACAAGGTTAAATTGAGGAACACTTCACTTCGCAGATTTTGCATAAAAGTGGACGGATGCACATCGCTGATTGTTGCATCCGTGCGTGCATCGACCATCAAGGACCTAATCAGCGAATCAAATAAGCCTACGTGTGCGTTTTAGTTATGCCTACCTTCGCTAAGACTAATTAATTAACAATCACCTAAATTGCCTGACGGATGCAATCACTCATCGTCTCTGGATGTTAAATTTATGATAGGCACGAGCTTATGTAATGGACTGCTACTACTTGCTGTTGAAGCGCTCGCTCTCTCTCTCTCTGGAACTTGGTCTGACTTTGACGAATGCGAATCCGCTGGTGACATTCTGCCTGCCATGCAACCCAAATTACAAACGGAAAGCGAGCCCCCTACCTCATGGACCTGGTTTACGCGCAGCAGATTTTAATTTATAAAAGAGCAGCTCTTTGCATCTGCATCATCATCAGTGTTTTAGCAGTTCGACGATAGCGTTGGCGATGGCAATGACGATATGTAAAGGATCCCTACTAGTTACTAGTGCCTAGCCCATGTCACAGCACAGATTCCAAAAATGTACACAATTATGATGTGTTGTTTGCTGCTTGCAACCATATGTCTGTCGGCGGACAGAAGATGTTCCCTCGCGTGTCAGGAGCAATTTAAACAAAAATATTTAACATTGGTATAATAATAGATGGAGGCGAAGAGTGCTGCATGGATGGATGGATGAATTGTTAGGAGGGCGGTTGCGGTTACACATTATCCACGTCAAAAACATTACACTTTTGAATTTGAGATAAACTTTCTAGTCGTTATTCCGCCGTGTACAGATAGAATGGTTTAGGTAGGTATCATACAGGAGTAGGGAGTTCTCTATATCATCGACCATGTGGGTTTGTGAGGTATGAGATGAAAATTAGACTTCATTGTGATATGTATGCGAACGAAAACAAAATGTTTTTTGTGAGTAGGAATACATAGTATTATTTCCGTGATATGCCTTAGCAAGATGATATGATAGAGGAAGTAAGTATTAGATATACCTACTCAAAATGTTTCTTCGTAAATTCCAAAACCATGGTTTGTGGGCGCGTATAGTTAACGAACAAACCTTTATTTGATAGTTTGAATGATGTAAGTAAAGGAAATCTTAAAGGTAGGTACCTACTTCTAAATACATATATACATGACAAATTTTAGTGGCGTATTTGAGCATAAAAATTTAATGTTTGCAAATACGAGTATGTACCTAAGTAAACGTTATCGAACTTGTTTTATAAAATTTACATCAAAAAATACTGAGAGTGTCCCGAAAATTTCGGAAAATTTCGGTATTTTTGAGTATATTATAAGAAAAAAGTTTAACAGTAAGAATCTATGTCAAAAGTTCATATCACTAATCAATTTATCGATCTAAGAAAAAGCTTGTTACTTTTTCGTACACGTAGTGTAAATGATAAGAATAGCGATTGGCGTTATCGGTGTCGGCGTCGTCGTCGTGCGTCGTCGTTTGCGTTGGAATTTTATAAACACGATAAATTTTGTTTTAACCAAGATAATTATGGAATATGTAAACGCTAAAAGTTTAGCATTAGCTAAACTTAGTAGTCTAAAGCCCAGTACGCTGCTGAAGGGACACGAAAAATCCTATACAAAAATTACAACGAAATTGTAAACGAAAAATTTTGTTTTTGCTTTTCTTGGTGGAGACCAACTAAAAATTTTGTTTCGCATTAGCACAGCACTAGGCTAAAGTAGTTAGTAGTCCGACGGCAAATTTTGGGAGTGGAGTGATAACCAAAATCTGAGTATGCAGTTACATAGGTATTAGCGTCCTAATTTCAAATTTGCAAGTCTATAAAACCTATAAAACTGCAAACTCAGATTGTGGTTATCACTCCCCTATAAAATTGTATACTCAGATTTTAGGAATCACTCCACTCCCAAAATTTGCTGTAGGCTCTCTGTCTATATGTTAAGTTCACAATTCAGTCATTTCATTCAGCATTAATGCAAAAACCTTCCAAAAATGTCACTTTTGGAAGCAGAGTACAACAAATTTGATTTTTTTTTAAATGTTCCAATAAACAATGGTTCAAGTTTTCAAAATAATAGATGTATTCAAAAACCGGAATACTTAACTCTGAAAAGTTTTGGTAAAAATTCAATATTTTACACTTATTTAAAAAAAAAAGAATTCTGGCAAAGGTACTTAAAAGTTTGGGATTAAAAATGTAATTTTTTTATACCCTAATCATCAGAAAAAATAAAATTCAAAGTTGCTATCGACATTAAAGACTGTTATATATAGGTTATAAAAATAAATAATTTTATAAGAAATGTTTAAAAAAAAATACAATTTATTACTAGGCTTCTTAAATTCTGTTAAGCTTCAAACTTAGTATGCAATTTAAAAATATGTGTGGACATACGTATACATTTATATATATTTATATATATATATAAAGATCACTTATCCGTTTTCAAAAAACTGTATTCTGAAAAAAATTTAAACTTTTTTACAAAATCTAAAAAAAATTACTTTTTACATCTTTATATGCAATAAAATAAAATTTGCTTAAAAGCTTTGTGTTAACGGTTCTAGATAAGTTATTCAAATACAAAAAAAAAAAAAATTACGTAAAAATCGTCTGTAACTTCAAAATTTCAAGAAAATCCTTTCACACGTTTTAGAAGTGAAAATGCACAAACCGACGGATGGCATGACTTTTTCCGACTTTCCCGTCATTATTATGTTAGTTCCGATTGAAACCTTATTTTTTTTTATTTGAAACCAATAATTGCCCTTTTGAGTATAGCAGAGCAAACAACAACTATTTTCTGTTGTTTAAGAGATGTATTGCTAATTTAAAGTGTAAATTGTATAATTAACACTTTAAATACAAAATATCTCAATACATATTACCATGCTTACAACATATGTAGGTGAGAAGCGTATGAGAAACCTTCCCCGAAACTGTAGAAGCAGAAGTATTAAAACCTTAATTAAAGCGCGAAAGAAAGATTGTGAGGACAGGTTGAGAAAATAAGTAGTCCCTAGATTAATTTTAAAAACATTTGCTCAATTTATTACGGGTTATCTTAGGTGCTTTTTTAGAACTTAATACCTACCAATGTTAGAATAAAAATGTATGAAACGTTAACCTTCTATAATATCTCACCTCATAAGATAATCGTTGTCAATATTATACTTCAATTATAAAAAAACATTCCCACCATGTTATTTAAAAAGTATCTTATATGATGGGTAATTCAAATCACTTCAACGACAAAAAATCTCTTTAAGTACCCATTTTCCAAATGACATCCCTGTTAACGTTTAAAAAAAAAACGGATATTCGAAGAACCGCTGCGGTAAGGTAAGTACGAGTATAAGTGCGATGGAAACAACTCAAATAACAATAATAACAATGAATGTCCTCATTAACAGCTAACCATAGAATTGTTGGCACATACAGTCATAAGTAGGTATCGGTATACTATAAAAACATACCAACAAGGCGGAACAAATTCATTTGCCACCTTTTGCGTGACACAACATTGTACCTAGCGTACCGTTACCGTTAACGTTGTCGTCGTGTTGAGAGCACTCTCCAACAAGGCTACAACAGACGGTGCCACCTAATTCCCGACCTCACCAACATCCACTCACTCCCTCTTTTTCTCTCTCTTTTTCTCTAATCCTCAGATCCACAAAACGTTGATGGCATGGCGTCGCCATCGATGACGACGATGACGACGACTACGACGGTAGAAGTGCCAAAAAGGACAAAAAATGAAAAAAATAGAGAACTTCAGCTTTCCGAAATAAAAGAATTTGCATCAGGAGACAATATCCATTCCCCGAACAGAAGATAAGGCTGCCAAATCCGCAGCAGCTCCATTATACAAGGACAGGACAGCCTCCCCCAACTCAAACCCTTAAGTCTCTAGTACCTACGTAGCGGTACTTCATGTATACCTACTTCCTCCACTATGCATAGCATAACACCATATTCCTCCAGTAGGTACGTCTACGTATGTATTTGTATAGCAGAAGTAGTGTTTTGTTGTTGTTCTACATACACTAGTCCTCGTAGTCGGTTAAAGCGAACACAAAAGAAAACGAATAAGCAATTAAGTCTTTTACCAGCAAAACAACAGCATGGTGGCGGCTCGCTGTTTGGGATGCCATTGTTGATGCTTTTTGTTATCCTCTCGCGAGCCTCCCAAGCCTCATAATGGCTATATGGCCTGTCGTCCTAGTCCTCGAATCGGCTTCGGCATATAAGCAAAATACAAAAATGCTACTCATTTCTTGCGTTCTCATTCTACTGGTGGTAGGTATACTAGGAGGCAGTAAAGTCATCGTCCTTTTGTTCATAGCAGCAGCAGCAAGTCGATGTCGTTGTTCACATTAAAGCAATGGCCGCGGAGTACAGGGTGTTGCAGGTCATATTTTAAACCGTAGGTCATTTAAAGCATAATAAAGGCAATATCGATTTTCCTTAAGCTTTTGTTGACATCGTGTTCTATTTTTTTTGTTTTCTTGACGTTTTTGTTTTTAATTTTGGGTAGAAGTTTGGAAACTAAGTCGTTTAAGATATTTGGCACTTTATCGCAAACTGAATTTATACTATTTTGTTCATCTAAGGGTTGAGAAGTTAAGAAAAAAGATTTTCCATATCTATTCTTCTCGTCCCTCTACAATATAATTTTAGATTCGCGTTTGTGTGAATAATCGCTACAAAAATTTGGAACAAGTTTATAAAATTAAAGTCGAAATAAAACGTGTAAACATGTACTAAATCGTATCAACATTCTTTGATACTCAATTTTCACTTGTAAATGGGCAAACATTTTAATCTGTTCAATATTAGTTTTCAAATGAGCTTGCATATAGGGATACGGAAAAAGTGTTTCTCTAATAGTGTGTCTAATATCCATTCATTATAATTGAAAAAAGCACAAAATATTTAATATTTAAAAAATGAATATTTTCAACAAATAACTAGTTTAAGCGAAAAAAGTTTTTTTCATACAGCAAAAAGGTGCGCATACGCCACAGTGACTGATTAAGTTTATACTCTCACAATTGAAAGAATATATTTTTTTGCTGAGTTTTTTTAATGACCATTTTCACAAATTTTGTTTGTGAAGAATGCATGATAACTCACTCACATACCCCTCACTTCCCTCAACAACCAGTTAGTATCAACAAGGTAGGAACAGTTAAAACAATTATGTATTCTTCTAATGTGTGATGTGGTATTTGTTTTACCAAAATGGCCATTAGAACCATAAGAAAAAATCTTTAATTGCTAGAACGCAAAACTTAGGAATGGACATAATGTCTATAAAAAATCTGGTAAAATCATTTAATTTACCGAAGGGTTCCCCATTTCGAGAAGTTACATTATGTATATACGTTTTTACATTAGTTTACAAAATAAAAGGTTTATATTTCATTAGTTTACAAAAACAACCTATTTTTCTACTTTTTCAAATAAAAACTGTTTTTTATAAACTAATGTTACAAGACAAAATTTTAAAACCTTGGTTTTTTTTACTTTTCTATAAGTGATAGCTTTTGAACGGTTGGTCGTAGGAAAAAAATATACAAGTTAAAAAATAGCTTTTAACTTAAGTAAAACCTAACTGATTTTTAAAGTTGAGGTATCAATGGAAACATTAAAGCCTCCGTAAGAATAAAATCTATACAATTGTTATCAATTTTCAAATTATCTACCATAATTTTTACATTTTTTTAATATATTATTTTGATTTATATTTACTACAACAAGGGGTTATAAGGTAATAAGGGGTAATTTTCAAGTACCATAAGTTTACAAGCTTCAAAATGACCATTTGATATTGGCCGAACGCATAAATAAACCAAATTACAAGGGTTGTAAGTAAAATTTCTCTTCTTAAGACTACATTTCTTTAACAAATTTGATTAAGATATTGGTTTGGTAAATAGGAAACACTAAAAGTATCGTAAACGCCAAAAAATTCAAAAATAAAGTTTATTTTACAACTGCAGTGTTTTTTTTTTTTGTTTAACCACTTAATTGCGTTCGCAAAAAAAATACCTAAATACTGAAAATTAACTCGTAACGTTTCTTATCTCAGTAAAAAACAACTTAAATAAGGTATTTCCTGTAAAATTTTTATTTTGGCTCGATATGATATTAGTCCATTAAATTATTTTATAGTTTTTAAACTTCCATGTCACCAGCCCAATAATTTCGCAAGATTAACAAAAAAAATATATACCTAGTTTTGTACAGTTTTGAACAACAAAAAGCACAGATTCCATATATCGTCCCGTTTATGCGTGAACCTCGTAACTACATTCTCTTAACATTAGAAATCGCTGGAAAACTATGAGTAAGGAAGATGGAAAAGTATAAATGGTAAAATAACCTCAATTAATATGTAGTACAGTTAATTCGATTTCTTTTTATTCAATCCAATAATTCAATTTCGAGAAAAACTAAAATTTCTTAAAAAAATTAAACAAATTTTTTTTTGTAGTTACGTGGTTCACGCAGAAACGGGACGATATGTTCCCAGCTATGGAAGATTTTATCAACAAAAAGGCAATTAAAGTTTTTAATTTTGGTGCAAAAATTATTTGTTAAGTTTTATAAAACAACTACATACATATTATTTATTTATGTATTTTTAGTTCCTATTCCTGTGTCGTTATGCTTTAAATTAATCTTATCTGTATTAGTTTCAAAAAAAGCTCATAATCCAGTCTAGGGGAGGGGTGAAGAGTGAGCGGCCCCCAAAAATATTTGGATACAGGGCCCCCAAAGGGCTTGCTACGCCACTGGCAACACCCTGTGTGCTTTGCTTATAGATTATTGTCTTTGTCTCAAAATAAAATCACCAACAACTCTATGACGTCCACTCCACTTGCAGCCATATGGCACAACTAAAGTAATCCCCTGAATGTTTACATCGCACAAAATGCCGCTGCCGGCCGTCCGTCCGTCCGTCGATGCTTGAATGAAACACTCCAACGGCAGTATAAACAAACGCTTTAAACATTGATTGTTCACAAGGGAGTCCCAGTCCCAGTCCGTTTGATTTTCACTAATGGGCGCGATCTTGTGCATGTCGTTCCCGTGCCATAATGATGATTGTTATTGTTTCCTTCAGTATACAACACAAGCATGATTGCAACCGTTGCGTTTCTGTATCCGGGTGTTATCGTGTTATATACATAATTATGGAAGTCCCGCTCTTTGATTTGGGTTTGTTCGACCTACCTCATTGAATGTTTAAAATTTTAATGACAAACCAAAAACAGACTGAAGGGTTCTTCCATCCAGAACCGCGATTTGAATGAAGCCGGCTGTTAAATGCGTGGCATCCGATACAATGACCAGACCATCACATTTCACATCCCCATCATCATCGTCAGCGTCATCGACAGACAACAATTCTATCAGCATAATCATGAGGATCTGAGTTTTAAGGGTGACTTCATTTTGTGCCTATGGTTATCGGCATCATCATCATCATCATTGTTTTCGCGGAAATAATAATGAATGAAGTGTCGTCGTTGTCGTTCCCCAGACGACCTCTTTTTTTTTGTTTGTGTTCTTCAATCGATAGATAAATGAATTAAGTTACAGTCTCTAGGAAGTTACCCGGAAGCATTGATAAGAGATTTAAATCGGTCATTCCAAGTGGAAATATGCCTACCTAACGCATACTTACGTTTAAATAGAAAGTATACGATTGGCAGTTTGCATAGAGTCAGAGTTAAATTGAATTGGGGGCTTTCCTGAGAAAATAGCGTGTTTATGGCATCAGACCCAAGGGAAACATTAAAACTGATTCGGTTAGGGGATTATATTTCGAGTGTTGTGATCTATCAAGCTCCATTTGCATAAAGTGTTCTTAGTGATTTGATATTAGATTTGAATTTTTTTGTATAAAGATAAATAAGACAAGTTTTGTATTTCGGAATAGATTTTGGTCTTGATAAATGGTACTAATCAACCAAAATCGGTTGATTAGCTATTTCCATGATCAACAACTCAAACAAATGAATTCTCATAAATCAATCAATCAATAAAGTTCGGAAACAATTCAATTTCACCCATTTCAAATGGTTTTTTTGAAGCTTGTAGCTGACCCACATTAATGTCTGATACGCTGATAAATTTAAATCAATATAATAAATTAAGAAATGTAAAAATTACGGTAGATAATGTGAAAATTGATCATTTTTCCCTTGTGGAGCCTATATTTACACAATTTAATGAGCAATTGTATATAATTTTATTTTTTTTATGTTTACTGAAGCTTTAATCTTACCATTGATACTTACTTTAAGAATCGGTTAAGCTTTACTAAATTTAAAAGTAATTTTGTGTATGTGAAAAGTATATTTTTATGTCTTTAACAAATTTATGTGAGAAATCGAATTAATACTCTTTTTGATATTATTATTGTCAAGTAAATAAATTAAATTTACCAACAATAGTATAAATACTAGAGACTATCAGCTAGATACAAAAAATATTTCACAAAATAGAACATTAAGTTGATAAAAAAAATAGAGGTTAGTGTGTTAGTTTTTAGATATTATATTATGTAAATTGATTAGATTAAATGATCATTTTTAAGTGATCGAAGTATCTTACAAGTTCTGTTTATATTAGATTCAGATGGCGATTTAAGCAAATCAATAAAGGAACAATTTTGTAGAGTGTTAGCAGTTGTGTTGATCTTCTGACATATGAGGAGGTGATCCATGGTAAGACTTGTGTTTGTATTGCAAAGATGGCAGGATGAAGGTGTAGTTTGTGCGTTAAGTTAGTGTGTCCAATGCGAAGTCGGAGAATAACATTTCATCATAAATTTGGAGCAGCTTATTGGATAGAATATACTGGCTCTAATAATGGGTTAAGTCTTGAATAGTGATGATTATAATTTCTCCATTCTTCTTTCCTTTTGCTGAGCCAATTTTTTTAGATAAGAGCTTATAAGTCTCTGTTGTTTTGGAAGTAAAATGAAACAAGTGGTTTATCAGCTGCAGTTTTAGCAGCTATGTCAACTGCTTCGTTACCATTTATACCTACGTGACCGAGTACCCACATAATTTTTAATTTGGTTTTATTTTTTTAGATTTTTTAGATTGAATCTCAAGCGGATTTTACATTTGGACATGATAATTAAGTCATCTGCATACAAAGAATGACAAATAGTACTAAATTTTGATAAGTCTATTATACAAATTATGACGAGAGTGGTGATCCTTGAGAGATACCATTTGCGGCGTTATTTACGTATGAAGAAACATTGCTTACTTTAATAGGAAATTTTCTATTCGTTAAGAATGATGTTACATATTTGAGCATTTTTGGACCAATCTTCAGATCGATTAGCTTCTTTATTACGATAATTCTGTCAAAAGCCTTCTCAACGTCAATTGAAAGAACTGATACATGATTTTTAGAAGACAGAACGGATTTGACAAATCGTCAACGTGTAAGAGAGCGTCATTTGCCGATCGACCATTTTTGATATTATTATTATTTAATGATATCGCGAAGCTTGTGAGTGTCTTATTGAAACAAATTATATATCAAAATAATTGTTGACATCTTAGGTGTAGTTTTATTGAAATTTAAAATTATTTTAGTTGACATAATCAGATATTATAAATGGTACAATTGGTGAAAGGAGCATAAAAAGTGCATTTTGTTCTATGTTTTTCCTGTAATATATATCATTTACTGTCTTTTTTTTTAATTTAATCAATAAACTTTTTATTGCATTTTTTAAGAGTAGGTACAGGTACATCTTGAAATTGAGCTTAGAATATAGAATCTATCCTATTCATTGAAATCCTGCAACTAAAACTAAAGTTACAGATTTTAATATCCAATGAAATTAACTTTTTTTTTAATTTTTTTCTTTAAATTCTTTGAATATGCACAATAATGATAATTATAATAATTATTGTCTATCAAGGACACTTGAAGCATACGATTTTGTAAAAAGAAAAAATTAACAAAAATTGCTTTTGCCTTCCATTACGTTTTCTCATTATTTTAATAATAAACTGCTATAAATTACACTATGATATAGCCTAATATTTCAGCTGAGTTATAAGACACCTGAAAATTTTGAACATAAATTTACTTACATAATATCTAATAGCTGTGTTAATTTCAAGTTTGAAAATGTAAAATTAAAAAAGATAAAAATAAAATATCGTTGAAAAGGGTAAAAAAAACTTGGACTGCACAAATAACAATTCGCTTTTGGACTCATTGCTACATTATAAATAACATAAAAATAATTAAGCAATCTTTCCACTTCCTCAAACTTACAAGACTTAGCTATTTACTGCCCCAATTTTTTTATTAATCCTGAAATAAAAATTCAATTTAAACAAGTTCTTAAAGATTTGTTTTTTTTTTATTTTCTTTTAATTATGTTTATTGCTCCTTAGTGTCGACGTGCGCCGCAGCTTCAATTAAAAACTAATTCAATCGTCGTCATGATTTAAGTATATTTCTCTTTTTTTTCTTACAATAAATTTGCTTTCCAAAAGAAGCATAAACATTAACACTCGTATACGAATTCCACATTTAATCGTGAGGTGTCTTTTTCTGTTGTAAGGTGACAATTTCAAAAATTCCAATTCAAATTCCAATGTCGATTTATTTTACGACAGTCCTTCTACCATCACCGCCACCGATGCCGCTACTCACCGTCGTCGTCGCGTCGTCGTCGCTACCCCAGTGGATTAGCAGAGAGTTCCAAATTAAAGTGGAATAGTATCACACATTCAGATTTAACGCCTCACAAATCACTTCGAGTTAATTTCGCCTCCCGGGAGCGATTTGTTGTTCACTTTGTGTATTATAGTGAAAGACTCCAACTACCAGTACCAGGCAGCACACACGGAGAACCATGCGGATATTGAGTGGAGCGATGAATGAATATGGAAAATGGTGCCGTGGAAATAAAGATATATCCAAGGACGGATCGACTCGAAGACATCTGGAAAACGTCGCGTCGTCGGTCGTCCTCATATCCTCATCATCGCTATACCCGGCTCGTGTCGCAGCCCTACCCTATACCCTGCCTGTCTAAACATAAAGAAACAAATTTAAACAGTGATACATCACTGCATTCACAGTGATATGTCAATATGTCATTATTGTATCCTCATAGGACTGGAGCTGGAGCCAGAGGAGAGGAAGGAAAAAATTTGATATTTCAAAAATAGCAATCTGGAATCACATTCCATATTTGTATGGATTTTTCATTCTTGGTCTTCTTGTTGTTGTAGCTGTTGTGGTTGTTGTTATTATTGAAAAAAAGCTGAAAGCAGAAGCACTTGCTATTTATTTTCCGTTTCCTGTTGCTCATACGTAAGCAGCAGGCATTATTGTGTGTTGAACATATATTGCAGTTGTAATGTAATTTCTTTTTTCTTTTTTTTTTTTTTTTGTTTGTTCATTTTGCATTTTTTCATTTCATTATTTCATTTTACTTTTGCGAAAAGCGCATAACGTTTCCTCTTGTCATTACAGAATGGTGCGAAGTAATAAACATGAGTGTAAATTCGTACTCCTTTCTACACGGAAAGAATGAAAGTATGAAAAGCAGCAACCCCCCCAAAAAAGAAACTTTAAGTGGAAATTTTGAAAGTTTGAAAAGAAAAATTCTATACAACAAAAGAATTGGTGTTGTGAAATGAGGGCGTGGTATATGTACGTACAAATTTAAAATTAACTTGACACATAAGTACCTATACGCAGGAGAGGCTGTCAAGTTACTGCATTTAAAATGGGAGTTATGAGGAAGTATAAATTGTGTGTGGCTCTACCTATGACATTATTTTGCATTTTTAGTGCATGAAAATTGTGCTTCTGCATTTTTGTAATGGTATACAGCAGTTGAAATAGAGACCAAGAGGCAACAACCAATTGTTGGGTGTAGTCGGAAGTCGAGGTATGCGTTAATAATTGTACTCAAAAACAAAGGGACTTCAAACTTTTTGAACTGATGATTTAGTTTTGTTTTCTTTTCGTAAATATAAATACGTATGAGGTTCACATAAGAATCAGAGGTTTGAAATGTCTTGTATACCAAAGCTACCCGCATGAACAAGCAAACTGTAAACACAACAATTATTTCAATAAAATGCTGAAAAATTGTAAACAAATAAAAAACAAAAAGCCCACGAAGATGTTTTCAACTCTGTCCAAATTATCCTCAATGGACCAAAATCATCTTTAACTGTCTACACTACGATCTTGGGCCATCTCATTTTTGAGATTCCTCCGCTTGTGAATCAGTGTTCCGAGATTGGTGGTTTTTCAAACCAAAAAGGATGGAAATAATGGAAATACACCCTATGGTGGATTTCTTTTTTTTGTTTGAATAAGGTGGGATTTTTAAAATCTCATCTGGCATCACTTGTTGTTGCAGATAAATAAATAAAAAACCATTTTTACATAATTATTTAAATTCCATCGAAAAGTTAGGGTAAAGTGGAGTAATATTAAAAAAAAAATTGTGTTCATTTTTGTACATCTCGTTTAAGAGTAAGCATGATGACATTAATTTTTGTAGATAGATTAATCGAAATGATGAAAATTTTTGGCTAATCCTTTTTTAGAATGATTTACGATAGAAACAAGATTTGTCGGTCCAAGTTTTTTGAGCGTTTCAAACTGGTTTTTATTTTTTTGATTTTGGAACTTGCCATTATATGATAAGTACAAAATTTCTGAATTTTTTGTCGTTTGTCAGCAGAGATATGGGTAAAAAGAGTTTTTTCCTATACGGCGCGTAAATCTTTTTTACCCAACCTCTATTAAATTGTGATGCAACTTTACTGAGCACTACAATCAAATTATCTCCATCAATATTAAATTGTGAATTAAATTGTGCGCCAACAGTGGAAAAGGTACCTTAATCTTAATAAAGTTTCGAGGTGGTACGCTTAAAAAAATTAAAACTTTTTTGTTTGGTGTCGGATTTCAAAGATTGAGGTGTTTAGCTGAAATATCAGACTACAAGATGGTGTAATTTTCTGTACTCTCAATTTTCGTGTACTATTTTTGTTTTACAAATTGGTATAAAATTTGTTCTACCTACAATAAAAAATGTTTTACAATATTGTTGGTACTATAATAATAATTTAATTAATTTAATACAATTTATTAAGCATTTTTAAAGATTTTTAAAACAGTTTCACAAGTTGGTTCAACTGCATATAGAAATCTGTAACTTTATTTGTTGTTGCAGGATTTTTATAACTAAGGTAGATTCTGTTAGATAAAATGTTAGACTGTAATTGTTATATTTAATAAAAAATTGCTACAGAGGTCATTAAAGGAAAATATATTTTTTAAGGAATACATACAAAATACAAAATTAAATGAAAAATTTAATAATTTTGATTTTTTTTTTAGTTGAACTTCAAGATGTTTTAAGGCAATGTATATTGATTTAATTAAAATCAAAGACTGCAATAATATATTACAGAAAAAGCTGAATTTTTAACATTGTTGACGCAGTAATCGCAACTTTTCACCCAAAATTGACTCGATAAGTGCAACTTTTGTTCTATGCTATGTATGTATATAGAGAACTTAACTTATGAATTTATGACCTTATATTTTAATGAATTATTTTTATTTTTGTTTTGTTTCTTATTATTTATAAGTTTTTGAATAAACAATTGTTGCTTTAATTACAATATAAAAGTGATGGTTTTCTGATTTTTGCATTAGATCTCAAATTGAGCCTTAAATTTTTTTACTCGGTTATTGCAACAACATTAGTCAGTGCAACCACCCTTGTTTTAATTAGTTGCGATAATCGAGATGGTACTGTATTATTACTATACATAGTAACTGAATAGTAAACAAACAGTATTAGACTTAAATATGGGTTAACTACCAGCTTTTATAAGACCGTTTTAAATTGACCAAACGCATAATATAGCTAAGTTACAGAGAAATATTTTTTTTCACTAAAATATTTAATATAATATATTTTTCACCAAAATATAATAGGTTTGTAACTTTGGCAATTTTTTCTCGATTATTATAAATGATGCTTTGAGCTAAAAATTTATAACTTTATCAAAAAAAAAAATATTAAAAACTCTGATTTCCCGTCTACAACTTTTGACTATGTTTTCTACAATTGTTTTAAAACATACCCTAAAAATGTCAACAGTTATTTTGATAAAATACAGTTTATGGTACACTTACAAAATATAAAGGTCTTTTAGTAAAAATATTTTGTTTAGTGTATGCGTAAAAACCACAAAATTAATTAAAAAATTTATAGTATTGAGTTTTTATTTTGGTTTATTACAAGATGTATTAAATCTACTGCAGAAAAAGAATTTTGACTTATCAAACACTTATGTGCGTCAACTATAATCTTCATTTAAACCATTTTCACCGAATGCAAAATTTAACTTAATTACAGGGATTTGGTCGATAAAATATATATATATTTATGTATACATATATGTATGTATATATGATAATATTTGAATTAATTTCACAAAAAAGCATATAATTCTTGTTTGCAAAAATTTCCCTTCCAGAACTTTTGACTACATTTCTTAAATAATTTTACATTTCCAAAAAAAACTATACAATAAAATCAAAAATGATATGTGATAAGGAAGTATAGCTCTGGCACGCGTACATGACTACACACAACTTTTTTTTTTTTTTTTGACAGTACACCACAACCATATTTTCCGGAATTTAATTTTCTGGAATTTAAAAAAAATCCTATTTTGGCAGAACCTTAAACTATAACACCTATCTTAAGGTGTATTTAGTTTTCTTGTCTATGACTTATAGTACAGAAAATGAATCAGTAAAATTATTATCAATAAAAATAATAACAATTGATGACTTTTGTAATTTAATGTATATTTATTGTGTGTGCAAAATAAGAATATAAATAAACCCAATATAAAATGTCGTGTATTATTACTGGTTGGATTTATTTTAAAGGGAGTGTAACTTCGAAAATGAAAATCGCCGGTAAAGAAGTATAACTTCAAACAATGTTCATTAAACTACAAAATCTTATACCATAATTGAGGAATGACTTTTCAAAAGATTATAAAATCAGTTTTACACTTTTTTTAAATTAAGTATGTAGTTTTGTCCTCCATTTTCCAATTAGTTTAGTGTGTTAAGGTAAAGTTAAATCAAAAAACTTACCCCATAAATTGGACCCCGCATACAGGTGAAAACCTGGGAAAATTACAAATAAACAATTTTGTTGTTTTGATTTCTGAGGATTGACAATAAGTGATTTTATCCCCTTTTGACAAGTCACTCCTCAATTAAAGCATTGCTTTCTTATGAGACATACTTCAATAATTGCGTATCACGATTTTTTTTTTATTTTGGAGATATCTAGGTTGTCTGATACCTTCAAATGCACTAAAAAGATATTTACTTTTACGGACCATTCCATTTATTTATCGATTAAAAAAACTAAAGTGTACAAAATTTTCTCAAAACTACGAAATTCAATTTTGCTGGTTCTTGCAATTCAACGATGTAACGATATATAACGTTTCTAATGTACCTCTTTATTTTTAATATATGTATGCATGCAAAAATTTATATAGCGATATATTTTAAAATATTAAATCAACTTTTTTCGAGTATATCTTTAAATGGAAAAAATTAATCCCATTTGGACATTACAAAGTTTGGAATACAAACATAAAATCAAAACAAATTTTTGAAAAAAGAAAATAATTTGTTAAACATATCGATTGTCATGCCCATGATACCCAACCGCACTTGTAGGTCTTCTTGTTTAGAAATAACAAAAAAAAATCTCTTCCATCAGCAAATTAACTCTAAAGTGCTTTCTCACGGTGCACGAGTAATTGGATTTCTTGCGTTTAGTCTCAAGAACATGTCATACATTTTCAAAGTTCTGACTGATGTATTTTTAGACAGACACATTCACGCTCAACTCCAAGACATAACACCATCACTTGACATTATTTTATTTTTTTGTTGTTTTCTATTTTTAAACTGCCTCCGTCTATAATACTACTTCTTATCTGCTTATACAGTTAAGTGACAACAATATCACTTGGCAACCCCAATCAGATAGAATATTAGTGGCAATGTCTTCACTAAATTATCCTCCATGCAGTAATTAGCTTAGCCACCATATTCAAAGGAATAAAGCAATTTAATTACCTTACTACTTCGAGAGTATAAGAACAAGACGACTTGAGCGCTTAAGTCTTGTATATTGTGTGTTCCCTTCTCGGTGTCACATTATTCATCAAAGTGCTAGCTTGGTGGTGGTCTAGTTTTATCAAAATGTGGGCCTTATGCCTCTTTGGACTTTTAATAAATTGTCTTGTCAGTGCGAGTCTAAGTTGGAGGAGCAAATCCAATTCATATGGTCACAATTAAAGTTGGATTTAAAGTGCTCTTGAAATTCTCATATTGGAGGCAATGGATGCAATGGATGGCTTTTGGAGGTTCGCCCTTCTTCATTGGATTTATTAATTTGCTTTTATGTTGGTAATGAATGAAACCCTTGTTGTCCTATTGGGGGCGCTTGATACTGTTGCAATTGCAATCTTGCATTGCATCTCTGTTTACAGGGTGATTCGCAAAAAGTGTGACTTAAGGTTTAGTTGAAGTGATTACTTATTGTGTTAAATTGTTGCATTTAGTTTTGGATTCAAAAACAGATGATTATGTTCAGAGTAGGTATGTTGGACCTTTTCAAATTCAGACTCCACGAAAAAAAAATACTTCCTGATGGAACTCTGTTAACTCTTGTTGCACCAACACAGAATGGAACCTCTTCCTAAACCGTGCAATCATATTTAACTGTCAAGTTAAACACCATGTCCATTGTCCGAAACCGAAATGCGAATCACCCTGTATGAGAAATGACTTTGCGAAACTCAACCACACAAGTGGCCTTCATGGTTTTTTTAACCATGATGTGGTCTTGAATCTCTGTTAAATTTTATTGGGGACTTCTCTCAAAATTGGATGAATTTTATGAAACATTTCTCAGTACCACTTTGGAGAATCGTTTCTTTATTCGATCCCCTTCCAAGTATTTTTTTTTTTCTCTCAATTTTATTTTGTCATTCTTTTATTGAAGTTATGCACACATCTCTGTTCCTTGGAAGTTGAACTGGATGGACAATAAAATCTGTAGATTTGGAATGAAATGAATGATATCCACTTTTGAAACGAAAATGCACTTGAGAGTATTTCGTATAGTACATTGGATTGTGTATCAGAGTTATGGTTGGTAGAAAATGTGTATAGCTGTCGATGACGACTATTTTGTTTCCTTTTCGTTCTGGGTGTTATTCAAAAGTATGAAATTGGATTTTGAGGGAATATATATTGAAACCAATGACATCATTCACTTGAATTTCAAACTTGGTGGACAAATGACATATCCCCATATGGGTAGGGTACTTGATTTGATCAGGGCTGGATTAGGCAATGCAGAGGCCACTCAAAGGGTAGTATAGTTTATTTTGGGTAGGTTCGAAATTTCGAGCACTCGATTTCAAATGTTTGCATCAGAATTGTTTTGGTTTATTTTAACAGCATCGAGGAAAACAGTTTACTTAGTGATATTGCTTTCAGTTGACTTATAGGCTTCGTTCGCTTACTTAAATGAAAAGCATCCATCTATCACGAACGCGTTGTTTTGCATTTTGTTTGCTGTAATAGAAATACAATTTAATTTCATTTAATTCAAAGGATATTTACTAGCCGCATACGGAAATAAATAAATAATTTTTCTGAGTGAATATGCTGGTGGTGACCAGCTACGTGGGCATGTTTAAGGGGGTTCATGGCAACACCTAGGTTTGGCGGTTTCCTTGCGTCTCTTATCGTTGGGCCTTGAAAATGAAACCAGCTCCCTTATGTTGTGCACGAATACCCCGCGACCTATAATTGGCTTTTAAGTTATGCTACAACAACCGATTATTTCGGAGACTATATTCTACGGAATAATGGTAGCCGATAAAAAGCGGATTAATACTTGCTCACTTTTTTTTACGCTGAAGTTTTCAAATCTTGAAAAAAAAGTCATAAAACTACCGAATGTCACAGTCAATTTATAACCTACTCACACTTACACCAAGTCAATGATCCAGCACCGCTTTTTTTTTTGGCAAACTCTACCATCGGGAAAAGGATATGTGGCAAGCAAAATCGAATATATGTTTGAAATTTATTCACATAAATTTATGAATCATTCAATTTATAGTTTCGATTGGGATAGCAATGTATTGCTTTTGCTTTATTTGGATGAATGCACTAATAAATGAACAAAATGAATTCAGTATAACTTTTGTGAGTATTTTGAATTGCTATTTTATGAATATTCTTGAATTTATAAACTTGAGAGAAATTCAAGCACTATTGATTAAGTTCTTTTTTAATAGATTAAGAAAAACTGTTAAAAGATTCTTCTTATTTTTGACCAAAGGAGTTGAGTGATTTGGGAAAATATTTTAGGCAAAATAATTAACAATTTCCGAGTTCCCAGTGATAAATCGAAAGTGTGATTTAAGATGTTTCACTTATTAGCATGTGTGGTATAGAACCTTCTCTTTTAAGGTATGTAAGTGATTAAGGAATATGGACACACATTTCTGCAAGTGAATGATCATCAAAAGGTATTTCTCTTGGAATTTTTTAAATTACATTTATGAAAAATATAGAATATTACTCTAAAGAACTAATTTCTTATTTATGGCGGTCGCACAGGTGTAACGGACCAAGTCAAAAAAAAATCAAAATCTAGTGCCAAATTCTGCTCAAGGCTTAACTCTATTAGGGTCTCTCATTAGTTTGGTCAAAAAGTGTTTCGTTTCAAATTGTCATTTGTTTGAAAAAAACATTCACCATAAGATTCAATGGTAGCGTATTTAATTTAACTAGTTATATCTCCGAATTTACTTTTTGTAACTTGGTTCACTTCAGCTTTTAGTCCTCCATATAATATTTCTATAATAGCAACAAAAGCTACAAAACGGTCCACATGACAACGCACGAATTTCCAGACACATATTTGGGCATACAAATTTTAATAAAACCGATTAGTACTTTTTACTTTTTTTTTTTTTGAAATGGTTGTACTTTTGAAAAGAAATATTTTAAAGAATGTTAATGAGGGTAGGTACTTTCCATAGAATCTATGTCTTTTATTTCCTTTTTGTTTTTCTCTTAAACGACATAACAGATTATGATAATCTTTTTTTTAAAGTAAGCTTCCTAATAGCTTTAAGATTTTTTTTTTGAAAAATCAATTTTCCGAAAATGGGTCACTATCAATATTTTTTTTTAATTTTGGGCTTAGGTGTTCATTAATATTTTATTGAAGATGGCATTGGGCATTTTTATGTATGTTAATATTAGAGTTTAATTTTGTACACACCGATCGAACGATTTTCAAAAAAAAATTATAAAAAAATTAATTTTTTTTAATGAAATCACATGGCATACTTAATTTGGAGCTCAAAATCATTTAAGAAGTGAGTTGAGACATTTTTGAATTGAATTTTATAGCCCAAAAAAGTGGTTTGCGTAATGCCGTCCGCCGGTCTGTGCATCTGTACGTCTGTACGTCCATCTGTACACATTTCCACCTTCCATACTCGTGGATAGGTTTTCTTCAAAATTGGTACAGATGGTTTTAACGTAATTGCAAAAGTTTTTTTTTTGTTTTTGAATAACTCGTCTAGAACGAATACCTCCCATATAATGGTTTTGAGTTATTGGATTTCTGTTGAAAACGGCTTTAACGATTTTGTTTAACATTTGTGTATGTATTGTAAAGTAATTACAACTAAACTGCATTTTTCGTTTTTCTCACAAGACTCGTATACCAGAAAACAGTGAGCCTGTTTTTTTGCACTGATATTCTTTTTTTTTTTTTTTGATTATCTCGTAAACGGTTTAATTAAAACATGTACACAAATATTTTATACAACCTCAAACAATCTTATTCTATTTTTAATAATAAAAAAAAATTCAATACAGCTAAATTTAGTTTACACTTTTCTTTTAAGTACATATATAACTTCACCAAAACTATATATTTTCAACCGGATTTAATGCATAGTAGCATTGAGCTTCATGAGCAGGTTCGTCGTATACTTTTTTATTTAGTTATATATTTGTAAGCACTTTATAAGAGCCAACGTCCGTCCACGCAGCAATTTAACCTATAACTTTATTTACTTTGGCCAAGTCATGCATTTTTATCAGGGTTTGTTTTGATATACATAAACTGTAGTGTTTTCTAACTAAATGAAGAAAATGAATTTAAATAACTTCGCATAAATTTTTTTCTCCTAGAATTAAATTTCGTTGAAAGAACAAATATGTGTTGCAAGATTTTTCAATAAAGATACTCCCTTATCTTAACTGCAAATCTATAATAATGGGACACCCTACATTGTGATGCCAAAAAAAGCGAAAATCCCTTAGCACACAATTTATCAAATCGATGCCAAAAACAAATTTAGCAAAGTGCTATCCCTGCTCCCCCTTTTAGACAGCTAAAGGTCGCACTAATTAAAATTCCACAAAACACAACCTCACCCAACATCAGCAGTTCAGAAAAGTGCTAAAGCTAAATCTAAAGCATTTGCCCGCACTTCTTCCGTAATAATAAATTATCATTCCTATAAAGAGCCACACAGACACCAAACCGTATATTAAACAAACCTCGTAGCAAAATATCTATCTATACAATTGGCTGAATGGTTTTTCCATTTTCCAAATACACTATTTTCACATAAAAACTGTAAATAACGTGGTCCAAAAACACCATCAGACCCCAAGCCCCAACCCTTAAAACTCGAATACAGAATACACACCAAAGAGTACGCGAAAAACAAGCTGAGTGTCGCAATCATAAATTAAGCTCTAATTTTTTTCAAATTAGTTACGGATTATAAATCAGCACAAAAAGCAGACGTACTCTGCATATTTTTTAGCCAATATTCAAATAAAAGTGTTCGAAACCCTTGACCCCGAATGCAAAAAAATATAGCGTGAAGAAAACGACCCTTACGTTGGTGTGTTGCTGTTGCTATTGCTGGTGGTGTTGAGCGGTAACAGTGTCATGATTTTCCAAAAAAAAAAATGAAACACAATAAGAACATCTAGAATAGATTAAGAGTCGGTGGGAGGTATTTATAAGCTTTTAACTAAATTAGTTCAAGTTTCAGCCCACGTGCTTGCCACCCTTATGCCCTGTCGCTGGCGCTTCGCATCGTGCCGCGAATGACAACACGTATCCAATAAAGTTTTGCATGAAGAAGAACGAGGCGAGGAAGACGAAAAGCTTTTGAAAGAACGCTCCATAGTTATGTTACAATTACCGTTCAGTACAAAACACAAAAACACTCACACACACACACACATATATATAATCAGTATCAAAAACCCCCTTGTTTTTTGTTGAATGGGTGATTACTTTCGCTTTAGTTTGCGTGAAGGACTTTTCCTCTCATTGCTTTCTCCGAATTTCAGGATCATCAAGTTTTATGGGTTTTTTAAGAAGTGCTTTTATTAGCGTTAATTTTAATTGTGCATTTGTTTGCCTTGTATAAACAAGGCTCTACTGATGCTTGCCCACCACGACCACGACCACCACTCTATCATCTAGGGGGCACTTGGAGAGCAGCAGCAGTAATCGTGCGCTATCTGGTGGACGCACGGGGGACAAATTGCGGTGGCGCCCGGGCAGGGTTCTTTCAATTATTTGTATGCTTTGTGCTTTAGAAAATACTGCAAAATATGTTGTTTTGTGCGTTTCTTTTTTGCGTTACGCTTAATTTATGGGACTTTAATGCTTTCACAATGGCAGTGGTCGCCCTCCGGTGCCGTGATGGCCGTGCCGCGCCAGCCGCCCAGTGGCGTTGGGGGTAAAATGGATTTTAATAAGCACACAGCAACAGCGAGCAGTGGTAATGGTGTATTGTTTCCCTAAATGTATATTGTAATTATTTGTAGTAAGGATAATTTGGTTTTCTGTAAATATTTTCGATAATAGGTATTGCATTGCTTTTGTTTGTCTTTTGATTTTCAAATTGCTTCGATGACAGCACCAGCCCCAGAGTGTCTGTGTGTAGAGCACGGGTGAGTCCCAGATGTTTCGTCCCATTTCTAAGAATAACAGTCTACATTAATTTTGTCCATGGTGATGTTTGTCTCGAGAGGATTGTTTTTTGTTTTGTTTTTGTTTCTTGTTTGTCAATTCCAGATGGAAGAATGGTGGATAATGATGGACATTTTTAATATGGGGAAAATTTGTTTTTATTACTTTATAATGATTTTTGTTAAAACAGTTGTTTGAATAACATTATTGAAATATGTATTTAAATTAAAAC
Organism: Meliscaeva auricollis; assembly: GCA_948107695.1. Taxonomy (NCBI): domain Eukaryota; kingdom Metazoa; phylum Arthropoda; class Insecta; order Diptera; family Syrphidae; genus Meliscaeva; species Meliscaeva auricollis. The sequence continues at coordinate 60,316,480 of OX403616.1, forward strand.
AAAATAATTATTGTTTTTGGAAATTCCAAAATCATATTTTTTCGTTTTTACATCTCGTGCACAAAAAAGTTTGCAGCAAGTTTTCATTAATAAAAAAAATATTTGGAGAGCAAAAATGTAATTTGAATGAAAGTGCTAAGTCTGAGGTACCTATCTGTTGTTTTCTTGTGATATATTATATATTTTACTTGCAAAATAGGAATGTACCTACTACGTCTAGTTTTCTTAATTATCGGAAAACTATTTGGCAAACTTAGGGACATTTTTGAAAGATCGCTCAAACCCGAATCTCTCTGTCGACAGCGCTGCAATACCAACAATCAACAAATTGATAGCATAAAAAATCAGCGATCTGTAATTTTTTTTGTGACCTGAGGCATTTTATATTTTCTGTACGCGTTGGGGTGGAAACACTGTTTGTGGAAAAATACTGTATTCAAAATACTGTTTGTCAAAATTCTGTAAGTGCAAAATGCTGTACAAGCAAAATACTGTAAGTCAAAATTCTTTATAGCAAAATTCTGGTTGGTCAAAATACTGTTTTTCAAAATTTTGTAAAAAAAGTTGTAAAAAATATCGTTTTGATAATGTAAAAAAATGCGCGCGCACTTTTTTACATTATTTAAACGATATTTTTTTACAGCATTTTTACAGAACTTTGAAGAACACAGATTTATTTATTTATCTAAAAGATCAACTTAATGAAGAGGCAAGCTTTTAATGTTGATTAATATTGTTACTAGAAGATAGGGTAGAGGATAGAGAAAAAAAAACTGTAGTCTTATTTAATTCCTTTTCCTTCACTTAATTTGTCCTCATAATCTATTTATTGAGTTTTCTCGTCTTATTATTAAATATAAATTTTTAAAAAAATTATTATACTACCAAACACTTTCTTACTTTTTACAAATTAATGAGTATAGCTTAAAAAGTGAACTTTAAAGTGCAAAATACTAAATAGAAAGAGTTAAGAACGGAGAACACATTCAGAAAAAGAAAAAAACTATTATTAGAAACAAAAACAATTGCACGGGTTATTAGAAAAAAACAATATAAATTAAACCACGTTGCCTACCTAATATTTATTTTGGCATTCCTGTAAAACTTATTTTCTATCTATAAGAAAAGTTTGATTTTTGTTCCTAGAATTTATTTATTTTCTTACTTTTAAAAATTATATTGTATAAAATAACACCTCCATTTTCAATAAAAACAACACAATTATATTCAAAACTAGCATTGAGTGTTTTTTGTAAAAGGAAATTTCTTGAAAAATACTATATTGAAAATACTGTACTATGCAGTACCTACAGAATTTTAATTAATAAATGCCTTTTTTAAAAATGTATTGTTATAAATGTAATAGCAGACTCACCTAAACCAAATACATATAACTGAATACAAACCTCTTTTCTTGCAATATAATGACTACAACGCCATCTACTACGAAAGTTTTTTTTCACGAAAGCGTTAAACGAAAAATAATGAAATTAAACTGAACTTAACGAAACAAGAGACCTCTAGAGCTTTCAAGAAGTATAGGTCTGAGTATAAACACGAGCTCGTAGGGGAGGATCCAAAGAGTTTAAACGAAAGTGCCAAAGATAAGTCGTTTTGAAATAATTAATTAGTTTGTAAAGAGTGATAGTGAAACAATTTGTTTCAAAAGAAAGATTTTGTGTATTTGATAAATAAATAAAAGTGAAATAAATTAATAAAAAGTGGATTTAAGTTTAACTTAACAAAATATAAATTTATTTAATTTGTTCCACGACATTCAAAAATTTTCATTCAAAAATAAAAAAAAACCAAACCCACTTAAATGAAAATCCTCTCCGCCATATAGATACTCGTATGTGCTTGTGCATAGTATGTATCAGATTTTCTAAAAAAGATTTATAATACTTTTTGCTATCGCCATAACTGTCATATTTAAAATATTTTCAATTTTCATGCAATATTTTTTAAATGTTGCCTTCATACATATTACCATGTATGACAGCCTCATTCATTTGCAAGGTCCCATGTCTACACTGAATACGACTGGGAATTTGCTTAAATTAAATGCATACGATGCAAACAGCTGAAAACCATTACACTGCATTGTTTAGGACATCCTACATACAAAAAACAAAAAAAAAATATAACAGCTATTTTCCCGAAAACAATAGCTAACACAAAACAATCAACAATAACAAAAATAACGATAATAACAACACATGACACGGAACAATAGATTTTTAACAACACCAATACATTCAATTGAATTGATTACAAAAAGGATAATATTTGACAGAGATCCTGCATTGTTGTTGAGTTAACACGATACATATACGATACACAGCTAGATGAAGTAGGCGTGTGTGTTTGCTGATGGCGCGTATAACAACAATACGTAACGTTGCGTTGACTGGGTGTCTGTTGCCTTTTGCCTTCAACGTTCAACATTTATATTCAAGGGCCACCTCACTCAACTCAACACTCAACTGTGATTTCTTTATTTTGAAATTGTTTGAGCATGTTTCCGCTTTGTGTTGGAGTAAAATAGGCACTTGGGACTTCCCGCCCAGGCCCAGCCATGCTGTGAAAATATATTCCTTGTAAAAGGATATGCTTGATGCCTGATTAATTCACAAAAAGGAAATACTTTTTATTATACCTATGCGCTGTGCGGTGAAACTTAACACAGGAAGAACAATAGGGGACGGATGTTAATTAAAAATGATGGGAAGCTTAAATTTCTCTTGTTTGCTGTGTCGAATGTGAATTTTTTTTTTTTCTTAAACCAATTTCGAGTGCGGTTTATTCTGAAAAAGATATTTATAAAATTGAAAAGGGAAAGAGATTATCAAACATAAGCTTAGAAAGTTTTGATATAGTTTGGTAAATTTTAATTATCACATTTATTACAATTTCCTATTTTAGAAAAAAAAAAAAATTGGGGGTAGTAGGGCAAAAAATTGGTGTGGATTTCAAAAATCTTGTCTTTTTTAACTATTTCTTTAAAAGTTAAAACGTCTACAACTTTTTTTAAGAAAATTTTTATATGTAACATCAAAAATATTGTAAAAATTGCCAAAAACGCATGTTTTTGTGTTTTTATTTTTATCTCTTTCAAAAATTGTTAGATTTTGATGAAACTTGATTTTATTTATGCGATGCGAAATTTCAGCAAAATATTAATTTTATTTTGTAAAATTAGCCTAGTTTTCATTAAAAATGTTGACAAAAAAAAATCTTGTTTTTGAAAATTTGGGGATGGTTTTTTTTTTGGTTAAATCCTCTTTTTTTAAGACTAAGTAAGAAAACAATACATTTATTGTGAAAAACCCTGCCGAAAACTTTTTTTCGGTAAATGACAGTATTATCAGCTAGCGATGAGTGGTTATAGAAATCTCAATAAACTTTTGCTAAAGTTGTCAGTTTCCAGACCTAGGAAAAATGACAGAACATCAGTTCTAATTTTAAAAATGTCAGATGAATTCAAATTATCGCTTTTTTCAATCAACCAAAAACCATAGAATGCCACGAAATGGTTTGTACTCATAACAATTTTATTTGTATTTTGACAAATTTATTTTGAAAAATAGCCCAGTTTTAAATAAGCAAGTTCGTGCGATCCAGTCGTGCATTTAATTTTTTTTCAAAAACTGCGTTTGAACACACAGAAAAATAACAATGTAAAATCATCAAAAATAAATATAATTCAACATTTTTTAGCTATAATTTTGCTTTCATACCGTTTCGCGTTGATTTAACATGTTTTCGTGTTGAAAGGCTGATAAAAATGTCGTTTTAGAATGAAAAAAATGATAAATAAACATTTAAATTTAAACAACAGAATAATTTTAAAACAACATTTTTTCATGTTAATTTACATTGTTCTTTTTTCTGTGTGAAGGGTACAGGGGAAAAACGGCACATGTCCACTTTTTGTCAAAATTAATTTACTGTCTCGTAGTATTTATTCAATACTGTCTGAGGGTAACCTATCTTTAAGAAAACAAACTTAATTCTTTCTCGATAAATAAAAGACAGATGTTTCATTAGTATTGAGTTGTTTCAAAAACAAAATTTTAAGTTGAATTTTTCTCGGAATAGATTTGAATCAAGTTAGGTACATATGCCGGTTTTTCCCCTGGACCCTTTATTTACAAAATAGTGATTAAAATTAGCGTTCATTTTATTCATCTTGACTTCGTAAACGTTTGATGATTAAATAAATACCTACGTGATTTTCAAATACACCAATATCGATGAAATTTGTGCAGCCATTTTTAACTGTAATATTTAATTATCTCTCCAAAAATATTCCAAATGTTGAAAATGTTGTGATATTCATTTTGTATTACTTTAATGATTATTATGTCCTTAAGTTTGTTGGGAAATTTTACATACCGAATTTTGCCAAGGGTTTAAGTTCCTAAATCCATGACTTAAGCTTTTCTAAAAAAACCGCATCCCAGTATTTCGGTACGGAAAAGTCTATCTTTCCTGTAATATAACTTTTATCTCAATAAAATCTAAAGTTTTACCTTATATCATCTCTGCTTAGCTCTCTATTTCCTCACCTTAAACAATAAAATAAATCACGTGAAACACACTCGTGCATTTTTATGGGAATACATTACTACACGCTAAACTTAAAGACCGTAATGTCTTAAAAATAGTGTATCCTTATTCAATAACTTCAAGAATTCAATGAACACACTACATTCAAGAACAACAGAGTAAACTTCAAACATAATCTCATTTAAAATGCTGAAATACTCTATAAAAAAAAATTAAATGTTTTCTTAGAATAACTCCGAGTTTCAGACGAAAGAAAAGATAACATAAAATTCCTGAATTGAGGATAATAAAATCTTTACATTCGCATGGATGCCTCCCTGCCTCTCTGTACCAGAAACAAATAATGTAGCTGTTGTTGTTATTTTTTTCTGTGACTCTACGAATAGGTAAACATGTATGAAGGGTATGTAGTTGTAGGTACATGTGTCAGTTGGGATGTGTTTCTTTTTGGTAGAATTTCTATCAATTACGACGATGTGACTTTAATAGCAAAAGTTTGCAAAGCAAATTATAGATACCTACTACATACAAATATGTGCATATTTAAATGTGAAGCCGAGTTAGATCAGAGCCAAGAACCCCCCCTGGAACATGGAACTTGGAACTCTGAACCAGTGATAAAAGATAGAACAAAAAAAAAAAACATAACACAGCATCTCCTTTCAATCCATTTCCATGGACTCTGGGAAAATTTCTCATGAAATTCTAACAACTTTGTGGCAACTTTCGCATGAGTTTAATCCTGCTCCCCGTTCCTTATCCCCTATCCCCCATCCCAATGCCATGCTCTATATAATTCCACGAGATTGTGAGCCAGGCGGAAAAGAAATTGCGGAGAAAATTCGTACATTTTTCGATTTTTTGGTCTGCGTTCCTTATTATACGCATTATATGCTTAATTAAATTTACTCTTAGGTATTTATGTGTGAGAATGTGGGCTTGGGAATTATATTATAGGGCAAAGTTCTTCCTCCTTTTTGATTTTTTTTTTGTTGCCTCTAATTTAGCCGGAAAAAAGTTACCGAGGGCAAAAGAAACAGAAAAAAAAAGTTTCCTTCTAAATCTGATAATAAATGAGGAGATTTGTTTCTACAACGAGAGGCTTCGAGAAGATTGAGAACTTATTCAGTTGACTGGAGGGTTTTGTGCCTGTAAAAATCTTAAGTGGGTATAATGGTTTTTTTGTTCGCTCTATATTTTTTCTTTTTTTTTTTTTAATTTGGTTACTTTTTTAGAATTTTTTTTTTTATGTGTTTATGAGTTTGTTTTCGCGTATGGGTAAATTGTTTTCAACTTCAGCTAAATGTTTCAGTTCGCTGTAATGTTTAGATGATTGTTAATTTTTGGTTATACGCGAGTACTTGCCTTAAAGCATTGAAAACTTTCCTTTCCGGGATTAGAAAGTTTGATTTTAAAAACAGCTAAGAACTATTATAAGATAAATAAAAGGGAGCAATTTGTTTTCTTGTTTCATGTTTTTGTTTTAATCCTAAATACAAATAAGAATATCAAATATCAACGCCTTCTTTGGAAGCTCCCTGAGTTTTTACTGAAAGTAAGGCTAAGAGCTGAAACAGAGAGTTTGAGGTAAAAATGGAAGTTCACTTGGGGAAATTAGCTAAATATGGCTATTTTCCTGTAAACAGTAATCTTTAATAAATCATCATCCCAAAGCCCAAAGAGAAAATTTATAACAGCCGTTTGCTGAAACGAAATTTAAGCATAATATGCTCAACATAAAGTCTTATGTGACAGTTTACGCAGAGTAGCCCATAATCGCTAATGTTCTACATAAATATTTTAAGCGTAGTATCAGCAAACGGCCCTAAGTGTCCTGCCAAAAGTGAAGTTAAGGCCCAATAATTTGTAATGAAATAATTTTATCTGTGTTAAAGAAAGTTAAGCTGATGAATGTTTTAAAAGTATTGGAATTTTTCTGTTGATGAAGATCATTAACAATACCCCAACTATAAACTGCTCAGAGTCTTCAATGGAAGTCATTCTAACCGCTTCACATACCAAATTCTCAGAAACACGTACGAAAAATTTAAGCTACTAAAAGTTGCTGAAAAATGGCATTTTCCTCTTGATAGTCGTCTTCATTGACTTCAACCCAAGGAGAGAAAAAAGAAGAGCAATCGTCAACAACTAAGCTTACAGAGAGAACAAGAAACTCTAGAAGAGGTCTGACTTAAAGATTGAGTATTGGTATTATCCTGTTGACAGTCATCTTCAATAATATCATCCCCTCAAAAAGAAATCTAAACTTAGCTGAATATTGATCAAGGAGCCTAACAAGAGGTGTGTATAGGAAAAATTTTAATTGGTTCCTGAAAAATATAATTTTCCTTTTGTTTTTCCAGGATTTTTTTTGGAAAACGAATTAGAACCTTAACAAGAGGTCTAATCTATTAAAGCTGATATGCTTAAAGTTTTTGAGTGATAGCTGTAGAAAGCCCTAATATTTTAAACTCTGACTAAAAACTCCTACTATCATTTCCCCGTGGTAAACATCGGGTGCCTAATAGTACCTTTACTAGAGTCTGGAGCCCATCCCCGTTCAGAATGTTCAGTGACACTTTTGCTCTTTGATTAAGGTGGCAGACAAACGTCTTTAGTTCTAGTTAGACTGAACTACTCATACGGGTTGAGAATGCAGATTAAAGACTCAATATGCTAAACTTCCCGGAGAGGTAAAATGTCATCATAGCAAGGACCTGATTCCCACACCAAAATATACACAAAGAGACTTGGCGGTCTTGTGATCAGAAAACTGTCAACCTTATTGATCACATCGCATACTTCTAGTATTTTCGATATCCTCGAGTATCTGCGAATGTGGATTTCTATGACGTCACAACGCACGCCGGGCAGATGCTGTCAATTAATTTGATGTCGTGAAGTTAAAATCGCCAGATACCGCTCAAAATTTTGTTGAACGCGTTTCTTCTAATCTATCTGCAAGCCTTCTACCATATACACATAGGATCAGTGGAGACATTGTCAACAAGCCATCAGAAGTGCCGATACTGATGTACTCAAACAGATCTCCAAATTCGACGAAGAATACCGGCTGGCGCATGATGCAAATAACGAAGCCCACCAACCAATGCTGCAGAGGTGCAGACAAGAACCAGAGCTACTGGGGAAACAGTTTGGTAAAAGAAGAAGAGAGGAATACCAAATTCTCAGAAAGATAGAGCATGTTAACCGAACGGTTGAGTCTATTGAGAGTTGAACCTACTGTCAGAGACCAGAATTGTAGAAACTGCAGCCTATCGGGCACCCCAGTTAATAACAGTTAATTCTTTAGCCTTTTAACTTACAAAAGTACTTTGACTAAAAACTACAGTCAGAAATCAGCATTAAAATACTGACTGAACAGGTAATTTAAGCAGTAAATTGACTAAAAGTTAATTAACTGCAGTACTTTTTTTAGTGTTCTAGTCAGTAGAAAGTTTTTGTATTGTTGTGTTTAAAATTTTTGTGAGGCGTACTGCCGCACTTCCATGACAGTTTCTTGGAGGAATAAGAGCTCTGAAAGTAATATTAATTTAATAGAATACAAAAAAGAACAGTATAAAAACTTTCTTATAACTAGAAAATTAAAACCATTCAAAAAGTACTGCATTCAATTAACTTTTAGTCAAATAACTGCTTTCATTAACTGTACAGTCAGTATTTTAGTACTGACTTCTGACTGCTTATTTCGCAGTTAAAGTACTTAGTAGCTGTGCGTAAGTTGGGTTGGCAAGCTAGGAACGGAGCTTGCTGAAGAGGTATGCTGTTTGGAGCCTTTTACATTCTCGGAATGTAAGCGCCTTCTAAAGTAAAGTAAGTATACAAGCAATTTCAGGACACAAAATTGTATGAGATTAAGATGTGTTTTCTTGGTAGTCTATGATCTATAATTGCAATATCATCCTACTGCATAGAACAAAGAGAATATTATAAGCAAAGTGATTCAATATTAAATATTTCACAAAAAATACAAGAAAACGAACTTTAAATACAATAAAGCCCTTGAACGATAAGAAAATCCACGTTTATATTCCTTAAAATTTCCCTACCCACCACAAACCGCTCCTTATGAATATCTTTTGCCATAACTACACTATAGCCTCAACGATCTTTTTTTCATTCAAAAAACACACAGAAAAAGATAACAACGTTCTTAAGAGAATCCTTGCTGAATCTATCTAAAATTATGTTATTTACGCTTTGCATAGCTCCATAATAATTATATTCAATCTCATTCCGTTTGCCGAGCCCATACACCACACCGCCTATCGACCCATCTACGTCGTCGTTGGTTCGTCCCGGTTTGTGGAGATTTTGCATTGCCATTTGAATACAGGATCTTTAAACTATCGCTACATGAAAGTTTCTCAGTTTCGCAGTTGTTGCCAAATTTGCCAGATGTTTTTTGCAAATTCAGCCTTAAAACTCCTGCTTTCACATTGCATTGGCTTGGTTTGGCACGATTTGTAGTTTACCAACTTCGTTATGCTTATAGATGGTGTTCTGATAGTGCTGCCTTCTATAATACTCCTTTTGGCAAACTTATAGATACACCTACCACCTATACGACACCCATACAACTAGGTACAACTCTTATGTGTGTAGTTTCGTTTGAGTTCATTGCGTGGGAACTTTTAAGTAGTGCAAGGAAATTAGTTTCCTAGCGAAAATAAACAAAACTAAATCATGTGATATGCTCCTTATGTTTATGCATCGGGATCGAGCATATACCTATACCTAGTTGCGAATGGGAAGCACTAATTAATGCAAATTCATGTGACTTAGAATCGGATTCTATATTATTTATAATCATCATGCGTTGCTATAACATTTTCGCGTATAAGAAATAAACTTTTTCGTCCTTTATTTTTTTGTTGTTTTTGTTTTGCATTTCTGTGCCTAGACAAGGTATAAATTGTAAATTCAAAAAAATATTTGTTTTTCATTAAAATCCGTGGATGGATATAACGGCAACGGTAACACATACTCACATGAAAGTCAGAAATAGCAAGGTAAAGTGGCAGATTCTAAAGCAAAATACAAACTTTGTTAATTCTGCTGCAAAAAGGATTAGCTAAAAACAAACAATGTTTTTTGTCTCTATTTTCTCGGAGTAGGTACGAAGAAGTGCTCCGTCGAGATTTATAACATAAAATCCCGTGCAAATCAACACATAGAGATACTCATAAGTCTATATAATGTAAAATTTTGTAAGCTTTCGAGCATTAATTGAGTGTAAAGTAGAGAATTATAATTAGAAAAGTTTTGTTTGGCGTTAAGCATGCATTAGGGGGAGGTGGAAAGGAAATAACTGATGGTACTAGTATTTATTAGACGTGTTCTGCATGTGTAAGGACATTATCGATTTGTTTCCATTATATGATAGATAAGATGGTGAGTGATTGAGTTTAAGATAAATTTATTAAAAGTTTTATTTAAATTACAGTGTTATTTTATTTTTTTTTGTCGATGAAGATAACTAAAAGCAGCCGTGGGTCTAAGAAACCCATACGAAAAAATGATATTGATCTTGTAATACTTTTTTTTATCTTTTTGTACCTAAATTAAGAAAATTTATGTACCGAGAGGATTTGAAAAATAAATTCCAGAGTTTGTAAATTTTTTATCAGCTGCCAACATTTTGAATTTTGTTTTATTGAACACTATATTTGCAATTTGGCTTAAGATAAACTTACAAATATTATGATACACTGGCTAAATGTTCAGAATTATTGGCACATAAGGGGCCAAAAGTTAGACAGTGGCTAAAATTAAAATTAATATAGATATTTTTTACACGTAAAAAAATCCTTCCCGGTTGTCAAATGGCGGTGATTTTGGGAGATGCTTTGGATGGTGGTGACGCTTAGCCAAGACAGTGGATTGACCCAGGGTCAATGTAGAAGTTTTCTGGAGAAAAACTTTTTTTTTTGAACAATATCCTCGTTCAGGATTTAGATTGCTGACAGATACCTCGGCTCGGGATGTCTTTAGTGACTGGTCACCCTTATCTTGAACTGGTTCGGGTGACTGGAGATTCTTTTTCTTTGCTGGCAGTAGCAAATACGTGTCCAGTGAGATAATTTTGGCATCTTCGTAGATTCGTTGGATTTCTGTAATTTTTTGGCCACTGTCGGTCAGGATTTTTGTTTTAAACAGTTTAAGGTCCTTCGTGGGTGTTTTCGATATAGTGTACCACACTGGAAAGCTTTATCTAATTACTGGTCTAAGGAGCTGCTTGTATATTAGGACTTTAACTGGCTGAATCAGTTCGGTTCTTCTATTCATCAAGGGGTATACGCGATAGAATGCAAGGTTAGCCCTCCTGAGCACATCCTTTCAGTGCTGGTTGAATCTCATGAGCTCGTTGAAATTGATGCCTAAATACTTGGCTTTGCGTAAGGCAACGATTGCATTGTTGGCCAAGCGATGCAGTGAAACCCACTCACACAGGCAGGTAGAGGGTCGGATCGGCCGAGAAGCACATGGCGCAGAACAGTCGAAAAGGAATCTGTACAGCTGGGGAGGAGTAGGAGAGAACTGCGATATATTTCCCGAAACCGTACACGATAGCGTATGAGTAATAAGACCGAGGAACCCAGACGTTTAACATTTGCATTTTTTCAGTTCGCCTTAAAGGCTTAAGGCCCGATATTAAACGTTTTTGTATTGAGAAGGGACTGTTCTATCGTTGGTAAAAAGGATTATATTGTTATCTGTATTTTGAAGGCACTATACTTACAAAAGTACCTAGGTATATCGCAAGTTAAATTAGTGAGTTCTTTTTGTAAGATACAATTAAGTCTCCCCCCCCCCCCCCCCTCTCGCAAGACACGTCCTTCCCAACGCGTATATTTTACCAACCAACATACCATTTGCAAAGCAAAATTCTTTTGAATTACAGATGAGTGTGGCTGGATTTGTTTACATTAAATATGCCAAAAAGCTTATGTTGAGACATTGAAATTTGAACGTTTAACGATAGAATTACACATATACTGACATACATACTTTCCATTTGTTGATAATGTGTGTTTACGTAGGTACACCTTTAATATGTTACAGGAAAAAACAAAAGATTCTTAGCCTTGAAGTCTTGTTAATGATGGTTTTTGGTAGGAGCAGACAAAGGCATACGTTCTCGTGTTGACTGAGTGGAACGAACGTGACATCGAGCAGGCCTTTTATATACCTACACTTGTAATGCGATGATAAAGAAAGCATTTAGATTTCAAAGAAAAACACAACACCGACTCAACTCGACTTGCCTTGGAGTCATTTATTTGTAAAGCATGTTTGTCTAATAAAATTAAATGTTCTGTAATGAAGCAAATTGTTAAAATATATATGCTTGTGCATACCTTTGCCAGTTATTTAAAAATGAAGAAATCTTTAAAGGTGGGTTAGTAAATTAAAATCTTTTTGAAATTCCAGCTCACAACCTTGGGAGTTTCCAAACATTTTTTTTTTTATTGTATTTATAAAGAAAATACTAAGGGTACGGACATGCAGTGAGCGGCAGAGCGGCAAGATCCTGAGCGGTAAATTAAAATTAAAACATATGAGCGGCGAGCGGCAGTCCTGAGCTGCAGAACGTTGATACTCTGCCGCTCAGGTCTGCTTTAAATTTTCTGATAAATCCTGAGCGATACATTATGATTTAAAATAATATTAAATTTTAATTTAAATACATTTTTTTGGTTAAGCCCAATGCAAAAAATTAAAATTTTTATTTAATTAAATAGGACAATAGTAGAGAGGTCCAAAAAAGTTCTTCTTTTTTTTTGGTGTGTTATAGAACACACATCAAAATATCTTTAGCGGAGGGCCAAGTCTCCTTGAAAACTCATATCATTTTAGACTTCTCCATAGATATTTTCTGAATAATATAAGGTGGTAATATTCACCAAATCTTATTTCATCTAGAACTGGCAGTCCACAGAAACAAATAACCATTTTTAATTGATAACTCGAGTAACAATCTTTAACTCACTACTAGATACTTTATTATTTCGAATAATTTCAAAAATTCAGTTTTTGAATTTTTTAGGGTCCATCTTGCTGGCAGAATGACTCATGTTAAAAGTCTTGTTCCTCTTATAAAGAGAGAACGCTCTATTATTATACAGAAGAATTATCTTGATATCACAATTTTTTTTTTATTTTTTGTAATGCATGAAAAAGGTCTTGGACCCCAGTATCTGTAATCAGGAGAGATATTTCTAAAGTTCCAAAGACAATTTATCTTGCTCGAACAATTATTTCGATAAAGTTGATTTTTTTTTTATTTCTTTGAGTGCGTCTTGAATCCAGACGGTCCCATGCAAAAGGTCTTGGACCTTCATATTCTTCTATTTAAAATATAATAGGTATACTTTTTGCTCTAAGCTTTAGGCAAAATTTGCAGCCGTCCGTCCTAAGTTAAAATTCTGATTCACATGTAGATATTGCCCAAAGAACTTAAGGCACATCACAGAAATATTACCGAATAACGATCAGTTGATGACATGCTTCGAGTAATAAGCTTTAATTAAACTTGATTTTCCATTAGAATATCAACTATATAAACTTTGTTTTACGCAGTCGCATTATTTATGATGGTAGTTGTTGATAAATTACTGGGCAGTGCTTATTTTTATATAAAAACAAAATATACAAAAAAAAAAGATGGTGATGCTGAGATTTGAACCCAAAACCTCGAGCGTGAGAGTCCGATACTCTTCGATTTTTCTAATTGTTTAATGGCTGCTCAGTCTTTCCGCTCAGGACATGGCCACCTTGCCGCTTAGGATTGACGCTCATCCGCTCTGCCGCTCACTGCGTGGCCGTATCCTAACTGTGAGCAAAAATTCAGTATCTAACATAAAGTTAGGTATTTGAATAAAACAAAATGAATAACGTTTGTTTTTAATCGTTTATTGTGTTTGGTAACTTACATTTACAGAGACAGACGAGTAACAGCTGATAATGTAGCACGAACAAATAAAAATAGCGCTGTCTTAGTAAGCTGATTTTAATACTTAGCATTGAAACAAACTCCTTACTGTCTTCAGTAATAAAATGGTAGATGAACCTACTGATTTAAAATGGTTTACATCCCTTGAACTGAGTCAAATGGCAGTGTCCAGTCCAATAATGGCCATCACTCACGTAGTCTTTACGTCCTTACCTCATCTCCCGTTAAAATTAAAATTTGCTCAACAAAGTCAAAATTCGATTTAATTTAAAAATCTAAAAAGTCCCTTTTTCTTTAGGGAAAAAGAACTTAATAATTGAAATTATCAAAATCAATTCTAATTAAATTAGTTTGTATCCTCGCTCCCCCTCTTAGATGAAAGGCAAAATGAAACCAACAAAATCGTCCAATTTCTTATTATTTACATAAAATTTTATCAAATAAAATCATTAAAGATTAAATACACACTTAATCTTTACTTTAACCATTTTCTTTTAAAAAGTCTTAATTATCCAACCATTTGTCGCAATTAAATGTTAATTTTGATCCAATAACAATAATATCCCTAGCAATGGAAAATTAGACATCAAAATCAAATTCACCCCTATCAAATCGTAAAAGGACATTTCAAATTAACGATATCTTTTTTATAATAATTTCCAAAGCTGCTTTGCATTTCAATTCTTTCATTCGTTATTTCTTTCTTTCGTTTCACATTGAAGAACCAAGAACGGGAATGAAAATGAAACCATCCAAAGACGGTCATCGTCAATTTGTATTATGTATAGTTGTATAAGAGTATATTTAAATACATAGATATAATATTCATGAGAACCAGACACACTTTTAATTTGTCCAAATCCCGTTTAAAAATTCACCAAAGCAGAAAATGTATCTTTTCATCCTTTTTGGTTGTTGTCCAAAGTTACAAAAACGATAGAAGAAAAATAAGATGAAAAACGTAGGTACACTACGGGATACTTGGTTTGTGTCATATATGCATTTAAATCGGCCGGCCCACCGCCGCCGCCGCCGGCTGGGGGAACGATCATTGTGTAAGATTCTCTGTAATTTTAATTTAAAACTTCCAAGTTTGAAAGACACCTAGCAATCTCAGTGTATATGGTACCGATGCCAGCCCCATCCACTCTCCCTAATTACTGTAGTGGAGTACGTAAAGCTCAAAATATAGTATTATCTCGAAACCGGGCAAAACCGCTCCGAATTGGAGGATTTTTGAAGTTGTACTTATTTACCGGCATTTATAAAAATATTCAACCAATAATATCACATTGACTTTTTCGGTCCATTATTACTGTTTGTTTACAGAAATTAAAATCATTTTCCAAAATTAAATATTTTTATAGAGCGTTGGAAATGGTGTTGGTGTGGGTAAAGTTTATGTTTTATTAAAAAATCAATTATGCAGATTAATAGACAATGAAAAAAAAAATAGGAGTCTTATATGGATTATATTCAAAATGCTCCATAATAATTTTTTTGTTTAGATTTAAAAAACATTTTTATGAGTTCATGTGGGTGGCTTAATTGATTTTAAAAATCAGGGAATAACGGGAAAAATATTTCGTCAAAATCACTTTTAGATTTATCTGTTGTCTATAATACATGTATGAAGAAATTAGATTTTTAAACATGTAAGAACAAGATTTTCAGTCAAAGTTTTTTGACCCTTTCCAACGGTATTTTTTTTTTTTTTTTGATACAGTAGATTTTAAATTTCTTTAAAATAAATAGAAAACTTGCGTGTCTTATAATGTATTCCTGCAACTTAGCCTTAAAGCCTGGTACGCAGCTGAAGCGTACTTATTCTCCAAATCGTCAGCGAAATTAATTATTTTAACAAGACATACAAAAAGTTTTCATTGAACATTCTCTCAAAATGAAAATAAAAAGAAAAAAGAAAAAAGAAAATAACTATAATAGACAAGGGTATTTAAGTTTTGACCCAGACATAATACTTGACAGCATTTTTATTGGTGGAAGTTGTTGGGAGCAATACCCCTACTCATATTCCAAAAGTCCCAACGAATCCCAGTTGGGGTCTTAATTTGCCTCATTTTGACTTACACATTAGGGAAGAACAAATAAAGTCAAAATAAGATGATTTGACACTGAAAAAAACCGTCTATGGCAATTTTCCGAAATTTCCCATGTTAAAGCTAAGACCTACAAAAATGGAATGTTTTATGAGTATAGGTAATAAAAAAAGTACCCTTTGACCAATGATATGCATGTAGTGTTTTTTTATTCTTGATTCTGGAATATATCTACAATTTTTTTTAAAATTACCATTATTTTCACAGGGTGTCTTAGTACTCGTTGCAGAATATTGTTTCGCCCATTAAAAAACACCCTTTTAACCAAAATATTTCGATGCACTCCTTTGGTTCTTTGTTCTCATTGCAAATGAAACATCCAATTCAAATTTTATAGCTGTACCACTATTCGAAAAGGATTTTCTTAAAAATAAGCAATGTTGCACTGAAAGAGCGATTTTTATATAGAATTGTTGGTTTTACTTCAGCAGCATACTAGGCCTAAACATGCACTATATTCTTCGTGGGAAAATATACTATTTTGCATCACAATTCAAAATTATATCGAAAACCGATTGTTTATTTATCTGGAGGCTTGCATTCTTCGAATTTATCTTGTTTGGCATATCAAGGACAATAATTTTTGTGAAGGGGTCAGGTGTTAGGGTGAGAATCTCTATCATGGAGAATTAATTGTCTTGTAACAAAAAAATTAAATGTGTATACAAAAAGTACGTATACGCCGTAGTGTACACGTTTTCCTGATACAAAACTCGTACTCGTATATATGTATATCAGTCCAAAATTATAAATTGGTTTTTTTTAACTAAATAACTAGGCAAGGTCAGGCTAAGAAATGGAATAGAGTAAGGAAAAAAATAGTGAGGTGGCTTAAGCATTGAAAAAAGAGTCAATTGTGCGTTTTTTGAAGAAAGCATGAAATTTCTAAGATATATGATACATGACTTTTGGGTATTTTTAAAACGTCGAATCGAATAAATTTAAAATCTATGTGGTCCGACCATCACTTAAAAAGTTATTGGCCTTTGTGTGAATAGTTTTGTAGTTTAAGTACAATAGTCAGAATATAAATGATTACTCTTTGAAAACAAATAATAAATTAAGTGCATCAAGTAATCGTTGGCTAACGGGTGTTTTTTCTAACGATAAGGAACATATTTGGAAATGGGTTGTGGTCCCATTTCCAAATATGTTCCTTATCGTTAGAAAAAACACCCATGTCAAAAATTTATGCATTTTTTATAAATTCATAAATCCCAAACCCATCGATTCAGAGTGTAAAAATGGCATGTTATTGAATTGCGACGAGTGTCGTGCGACAAACAATCTTTACAGAGTACGATTTGCATCTGAAATTATTTGAAACCCGCACTTATTTCGTATTCGTCCCATGGTCATAGAGACTTTTAGAATATATACAGTCAACCCTTGTCAACTTGAGTTTTTTGTAGTTTTTTTTTTTTTTTAAACCCTTTTTTTATGAATAAATATAAGAAGAAGCAAACTGGTAATATCCGATGTTTTCATGGACCCATTTTTGTGTACCCTCACCCTACCTGGTTTTCAATGAAAATGCGATAGGTACCTACACTCAGAATTTGTATCACACATTTGCTCATTAATTTTCTCCATGCAACCATGTACACAAAATATCCTTTTTATCAAAAGGTCTTTTATTTTATTGCTAGTTTCGCAGCCCTCCCACACTTCTGCTTTTGTTAGGAAAACAAAGTCAAGGGTCGATAGTTAAAGTTTTTTGAAAGAAATAATATAATTTGGGATTTTGGTTCGAAATCGAGTTATTGCCTTCTCACATCATCATCTAAGATGTTCATCATCACTGAGAGTATATAGGATGTTACAAGGATCCCCTTAAGAACAATACACTCATAGATTGAATACGCACATATATATACATAAGAGCATCACTAGAAAAAAAATTTCTATGAAATTAGAGAAACTTTGACCATTCGAAGATACTTTTTTGTTGAATTCGGTTCGTCTTTTTGACATTCTGTGTTGAGGGTGGAAAAGTTTTTCAAATGTTATGGCACTAGTTTCCTTTTTGGGCAAAAAGTCCTAGAAGAACTTTATATATAGAGTTCATTTAAAGGATCTTTGAGAGTCAGCCTCCATCGTCATCGGTGTAAATTGAAGAAGGGACCTATGCCGGCCAGAACGGGACGGGATGGGACCTATATGCCAAAGACAAACTGTCTGAACCCCTGCCTGGTTTCGTCGAGTTTATTAAAACGACAGACATTACATTGGACTTGGACTTGGACTTTTAAAAAAGTTAAAAAGTTAACAAATACGATTATTTGATCCTGTCCCGTTATGGGTTAGTTATTTTGTGGAACAATTTCTCCAATTATTTCAATTTTTATTACTTTTCTCTAATAATCGGAGGAATATTTCTTTTATTCAAGAACCCAAGGAGGGTCGAGGCCGAGGGAGATATTTTAATTTATTATCTTGCTGGTCATGGTCAGTGGGTAAAAAGTCATGAAATGAAGCATTCGGACAGAGTATACCTATACTCGTAGTAACGTAATTCGGTTTACGATTTTTGAAAATTCACCCTCATTGCTTAAGAATATTCATTTCTCAGTTATACAATCATACAGTCGATTATGAAAAATTTATTGTTCCTTTTTTTTTTTTTTTATTTAAGAGAAAACTTTTTGTAGCAAGCAATGAGTAGGCTATGGTTATGGTCTTCGTCTTCATCTCCATCTCCGGAACTTTGGATAACCAATTGAAATTGAAGCAAAATCGTTCCGTATACTAATTTCGTTTTAAGAATTTTATTTATGCGTATAAAAAAAAAAACATACACACACGCACCCCACCTATCCCAACCCAATATATAAAATAACAGGACACTTTCACTTCTATTTGCAGATTTATTTCTATAAAAAATAACTTTTTCCATAAAAATGTAAATTATTTTTTTTTTGTGTCGGAAGTTCTTTTGGCATTTTTGATGCGTATCCATTGGAAAACGAATGCTTTTTGTAACTTGGTCATTATTCAGAAGTGATAAAAAGAATCATAATTCTCTCTGGACAAAACATCATAAAAAAAAATAAACAAGAAAAAGTTAGAAAATCATTTTTGCTTTGAGAGAGAGCATTTCTGTATAACAAATGGTATTCGAAATGAATAGGGATGTTATATTTTGTGTATTATTTTGTTGTGAGAATGTGAGTTTTCAAATACTTTTTTTGGAATATTTAGTCCATTTTTTATTTATGAGATATATCTACTCTTTTTTCTTGTTATATTAACATAGTTGTTTTGAATTTTTGGTCTTTTTTATTATTTTATGTGTATATGAGAAACTATTGACAAAATAATTGGGAAAATAACTTCTTGTGTTCGTTATGATGATGTTAAGTTTTTTTTTTTTTTTTGGAATTTCGAATTGTGTTGTTAGCAGAAAGGATCAAGGTTTTCATGTTCTAGGAAGATAATGGGAAGAAGTTAAGATTATTTTTGGCATTTTGAGCTTCAAGTTTTTTGTCTAAAGGTAAATACATCTAAAAAAAACACTTCATTATAGTGTACTCTGGAAAAATTAGAACAAAAAAATTTTTTTTTTTTTTTGCGTACAAACATAAATAAGCAAATCTCTATATTCGAACATTCAATTTAAAATTTCTCACATCCACGTCCCCAAACCGGCAATTCCGCACATATGTCCCCAGCCCGGCATATCACAAGTGAACAAATTAAAAATGCAGACCTGATCCACCAGTATTTTATGGTTTTGTACAGCAAAAAAAAAAATATCAAAACTTGAATTTTTGGGAGCCGAAGGCAAAATATATGAAACAACGCGAGTTTTTTTTCTGATTTTTTTTTTTCCACGTTGACTTTTGAGACACCCTGTAGTCTACATCAAGAAATTTCTTTTTTTTCTGTCTTTCGTTCGTTTTAGTTGGTTAAAATATTTTTATCATACGCGTAGATTGAGTGAAAGGGTGTTTTTATCCATTGGGTCTAAGCTATATCATGGGAAATTTTGGTAATTATTAATGACATCATATTTAAGTGTTAAATTAAGGAATTAAGACTAAAATACTGAGGAAGTATGAAATCAATTCAAAATTGGCCAATTTGCCGTATAAATAAAGTGATAAAGAAATCCCCCAAAAAAAAAACAATGGAAAAAACCCGGAATTTTTTTTGCCTAAATCTTCAAATCCCCAATGTCAAAGTACGTTTCTCTTGCGGCAGAGGGCGTGTGACTGAAATTCTTTTACCTTAGACATGATAACGATTATGTTTCTGAAAAAAAACAAAATAAGTAATAGAACAAAGAAAAAATGTATCAAAACTTAATTTTTTGAAAGGAACTCAATTAAACTCTTTGTTAGAATACTAATTTTGTATGTAATAACTGCAAATATTTATTATAAATAAAACATTTATTTTTGTTTTTTTTTTAAAAACATTCAAAGAAGTTCGTTTTTGTTCAATTTTAATTTTTTACATATTTTGAATAAACATTTATTTCATTTTTACTCATTGAATAATCTTCCGTGCAACCATAACTAAAGAAAATAGTCGAAAGCAAATGAATGTTCAAGTAGTGAATCATGCGAATAAAATGCACTATTTAATCGCATATATTGAAATCGCAATATTGAACATATGTATTTGTTTTGGAAATTTTGGCATGCAGATTTTTGCCATGGAGACTCTTTCTTTGAAGATTTTGCTGCTGGAAATTTTAATTTGTGGATTTTAGTTTGGGGATTAAGCCTCAGGGAAAACGTCATCAACCCTCTTTTTTGCACTCTCTATAACCGTTACAGCATAATTGATTGTTATTTTTCCTTTTCGATTTTTAACAAATGCATAACTTGACATACCTTGCCTATCAATATTGCAAGTAAAAACGTTTGGACAACCACTTGATATTCATACTTCTCCAATACTAACATTTTACAAATTGATATCAGAATGCCAATGCCAAAGTCTAGAACAATATTTTGAAACCAAAAGGCATTCCACAAACCAAATCAATCAGCATTTATGACATTTTATTTAATTCATTTGGTTGAATTCTCAGTATTTATTGTTTTGATCGTTTACAACTCAATGGAGAGGTTAATTCTTTTAATACATACAAACATGAACGTATGGTTTGTATGCAGGTATGCGTTATTTGAAATCATAATAATGTTTGACATATTACTGAGAACTGGCCCAGGTAATAACTAAGGATAATTGATTATAAACCAGATTTTTTGTGTTAATTAACACAAACGCACTCACACATTTAATTCGAATTAATTTTGTGTTTACATATGGTAAACCAACAAATTAATGAAAATATGCCGCAATACACAAATAATTTAATTGCAATTCTTTGACAGAAAAAAACTATAAATAAAATCAGATTGTTTGAAATAAAATAAACAGGCAATTTGTTTTTGGTCGGAATAAGTCTGCTTGAATACGTATAAAAGTTAAAGAGTTTAAATTAAATGTCAGAATAATGCTTATTTAATTTTAAAGATAATAAATATTCGTAGCCATAAATGCTTTAAGGAATAAAATACATGAATGGGCTTTACGAACTGGCTCTGATTAAGGCAATAATATATTTATTTAGCTTGAAAATATAAGATTTTGGTTATGTGATACGTTATGGTTATGACTTATGGAGTATACGAAAAAAGAAATAACGTTTTGCAACTGCACGAGTTTATACAAAAACTGAATAGAAAAAACTTCTTATACACGAGCAGCAATTCACAGGTGAACATTATATTTTTTATCTTCGTCAAAAAAAAGAAGATACTTTTCTTAAGGTTTTTGGTAATTTTTTTAATTTTGTATCGCATCGCCTTGGTTTGAAAGAGTGTAACTTTTTTGATATGGGCGAAGTATGTATCTCGTACAAGGAAAGTATAAGACATTGGTGGAGTACATTTTCTACAAATCAGTATTTCTCATTAGCTGTACGAGACTTACCCCATATCTAGAAAAAAGGTCATATCTAAACAAGGTTACGCTCTTTCGGACCTTCCGTGTGATAAAAGTCAATAGATTTTACCCATTCTCTTTTTGTTTTAAAAAAAAACAGTGTTTTTTGATTTTTAAACATTACAGCAATATGTATCTCAAAAATGTGATGCAATAAAAAATTTCTGGCTCCATATTCCAGCATACCAGAACCTTTAAAAAAATTAATTTTTATTTTTGGAACGACGATCAAAAAAAAATTGTAGACCGGTGTAATTTATTCTTAAAAAAACGTTTTCGAGAACTGAAGTTTTCCAAAACGTTTATTAAAGAATAAATAATTGAAGTTTTTGAGAATTTCAGTGTAAAAAATAAATATATTTACAAAAAGTCTTAATCAAAATCAGTTCTACCAAAAATCATACACAAATAACAAAAAAAGTATTTTTTTTTTTATATGAGTTTTTTTTGAGAAAAACTAAAAATTGTAGAACTCCCTTTAAAAATTACTTGCACAAACTTTAATCAAAATAGTTAGAGTCGATTTTGACAAAATTCGAATAACTCAAAAATGTGATAAGGAAGGTAGTCAAAAACGTTCAAAAGCAAAACGAAATAAAATGCACTATGGGGTCGCTGAAAAAAACATGAACTCATTTTCGAAAAATCGATTTTTGAAAAAAAATTGGTTTGAAATAAAGGCTTGCATGCACCTGTCTGGGTTTCGATTTAGCGATAGTGGTAATTGCAATCGTTGGTACATCGTTTGTACACGTTTGTACAACTTTTAGATTTATTTCTTCACCCACCGTTTTTTAAACATAGCCACTTCAAAAAATAAAGTGGCAGTTAGCCGCGCCACCTCGGAACTTTCAAAAACTGAAAACGCCATCTGATAAATAATCGTTTGCACAATTGTGTTCAAAAATATTTTCGTTTCTTCACCTCCCAGTATATTTTTACACAACAAATTTTTTTAAAAAAATTAAAAAAAAAAAAAAAATGCCCCATAGTTTCTACATTTCTCATAATAATCATCAGTCAGATAAATTTTCAAATATTTTACAAGTTTGGCGGTTTCTACCACGCCCTTTCCATCCACTAGCCTTCTGCCATTTTGGAATGGGGTCATGTCCCCAGTAATCGAACACTTAGTGGTTCGCTGTAAAGCAATCCCGAATGCTAAGAGAACCGTTGAACATGTCTATATTGTGTTAATTGAAATAGCTCCTCAAACCCAAAAAGTTTACATAAAATAGAAATTTTCTTTAAAAACTCCAACAGATATTTTGTAAGAAAACTAAAATTGAAAAATAAGTCAATTTCCCAGTAATCGAACACTCAGATCCTGAAGTCGAACGAGAGGTTTCCTGAATTCGGACACAAGATTTTTCTGGTGATTAAGAAATTTGTTTCAGTACAAACTATCTACATAATAATTTCATTTTATTTTATTTTAATTCAATTTAATTGAAACTATTACATAAGACCATAAACTTTATCCAATAAAGAAACATAAAAAACAGGAACATAAATAAATCACAGTTAATTCATTAAAAAATAAATTATATAAATAAATAATAATAAAATAAATATTATCAGTCTTTAAGAGAGATTAGAGTTTAAGAACAAAAATTACACACAAAATCTTCGTTTTGGGCCTCTTCAAACTTCATGGTGCAAAGATGAGCGCATGCTAAATGAAACCATTTGTTACAAGAATCACAGCCAATATTTTTTAGGCCATCTTCTTCAGCGTCTGTGTCGAGCTCATCTTCACATAAACCACAAGACTGTTTCCGACTTGTTTTCGGCTCAAATTTCTTTTTTGTTTGTTTTTTTTTATTGCTAGTCTATCATTTTTACGTTTAATTCTGGACTCTTTTCTGGCGTCAATATCGTTTTTTCGTTTTTGTTTTATTTTGTCTTGATTTTCATAAAATTCTCTACACTTTCTAGAAGAAATAGACATTGGTGGTCTTCTCCCAGGCAGTACTTCATTTCCTCGTTTTGTTCTTATAGGGTTTGGGTATTTTAAATGATTATCAAAACTGGAGCAAGGGCTACTCAGTGAACCTATTACATTCTGACCTAACTTGGAAGACTCAGGCTTAGACTTTGGTGTTCCAGGATTTTCGTTCAAATCATTTAAGAAGTTCTGTTCGTTAGAATCAAGAGATGCATCAGGCTGATCAAGTGGATCCAATACTTCATCTAAAATAAAAGCTATGACTTCAACTAATAAACAAATAAAAAAAAACCTACCTATATCTTCAGAAACATATTCTTCGGCTAAAATTTGATTAATAGCTTCTTGAACTTCGTCGTTGTCTATATTTGAAAAGTTACTCAGCATAGGAGACTTGTTAAGTTCTGATAGTCCAGGTTCGATGTTCGTATTTGTTATTTGTATAGGATTATAATTAATGTCATCCAAAACGATATGATCTTCAAGATCTTGGAATGAGTCAAATGTTACTTGGTTGTTTTTTGGTGATTGATTTATTACAGATAATTGCGGTTCAAAAGTTTCGGAGGATTCAATGATCTTTTTGGTATCTAATACAACTTTCAGCAAGAGTTCAAAGTTAAAATTATGATTTAAAAGTTCAGTCTTAAGAGAAGACAATACTTCAACAGTTGCATCATACTTTTGAACAGTTTTAGCTTTCTCTTTGTCGATCAGGGTATCTGCGGTGATATGCTCAAAGCTTTCTAACGTATTTTGTACGCATTTGCTGTAGTCTACGGCATTGGGATTAAATGGGTAAATTCCACATTTTCTGAAAGAG
This sequence comes from Meliscaeva auricollis, assembly GCA_948107695.1. Lineage (NCBI taxonomy): Eukaryota > Metazoa > Arthropoda > Insecta > Diptera > Syrphidae > Meliscaeva > Meliscaeva auricollis. The sequence continues at coordinate 60,340,878 of OX403616.1, forward strand.
TTTCGGATAATTTCTGAACGATCTTTTTTATCCAAAACCATTTTGAGTACTTGGCAAAAATTGGTTTTAGTGATAGACTTATTAAAGTTTTCAGGTCTACTCTGCCATTCCCTTACTGATAATTTGTAGTCACTTTTAAGTCCTTTAAAAGCGCCTACATCTGCGGGCTGCATAATATGTGTTGTGTTAGGAGGAAGCGAATAGAGTATAATTTGGTTATTGGCACAAAAGTTACTTAAGGCCATTGACAAATGTGATTTATGACCGTCAACTAAAAGAAGAACAGGTTTTTTTATATTATTCTGACTAAGCCATCCGATGAAACTATTAGCTATATATTCGTAAAAGGTCTCTGATCTCATCCATCCTGTCTCTGAACGACCAATTATCCAGTCTTCTGGCATATTTGCCACAAGTTTTGATGGTGGGTTTCGAAGGTATGGGAACACGATTTCAGGAGGTAAAGTAACTCCATTGGCACTAAATACTAAAAGAACAGTCAAATTTTCTTTTTCATTCGAGGATTTTATGTCGTATAAATTTTTGAATCCCTTTGGACCTAAAACTTTTCCGGTTTTCGGCGCCAAACTAAAAGAAGTTTCGTCTCCATTGTAAATGCGATTAGGATCATCTAAAATATCAAAGACCTCCATTTCCAATAAATAATTTTTTAGGTCAAGGAACCATTTGCGAATGCTTTCTTCTGTTATTATAGCTCTGCTTTTACTAATAGATTCCGAGACCCTTAAACTAATCTCTTTATGTCGCTTTAGAAAGTTATAGTACCACTTTTTGCCCGGTCTGTCGTCCTTAAACGGAGTGGTTCGCTTTTCGTCTCTAACAATTTTTTGGACAACATCTAAAAGTTCATTTATTTTTTGGGGAAACCCGCACTTGGCAATGTTTATAAGCCATTCTACAATTTTGTTTTCCTCATTTTCTGTTAAAACGGTAGACGGGCCCATTCGTTTAAGCCCATCTTCACTCTTGCCTTTAATTTTATCGTGAAGTGTTGTAATGGGTACACCAAACTCTCTACTCGCTGTTCGAAAGCTTATGTTCTCTTCACGAATTTTTCTTAATGCACTTGATAAAGAGGCTTCAGTATAACTTTGATATCTCCTTTTCATTTTGTCTAACTTAGTTTTAAAATTAAATGTAAATAAGTTTCTTCATAAATGAAAATACTAACACTTTTCGAACAAAGGAAACTAAAATCTTATAAATCCTTGATTCGAACAGTTAAAAGAAAACTGTTCGAATTTTGGCCCCAGGGATTCTACTGTCTTATTTTATTGAAAAAGATTGAACTCATATCATTTCCTTCAATATTCGAAGTTTAAACGAAAGAAAACTTATTTAAGGAATTTTCCCTTATTCGAACACTAGCGTTCGAATAGGCAACTGTTGAAGATTTCGGTTCCTTTGTTCGAACAGTGAAAAATATAGTATTATTTATTGAATTTTAATATAAAACTTTAACTTAAATAAAGGTTATGAGGTGTTATATTAAGATAAAACATTAAGAGATCAGTATTTACCAAAATTTTGCCTTAAAATATAGTTTTTCACACACTTCTCAACAGTTTGTTTCAAGTAAAAAAACCGCGATTTACCACTCACTATGAAATCGTAACACAAACTGCAATTTTTGGGGGATTTGTCTTTTGTTGGATAGGTTGTCAGCTGATGAAGTTTGAGGGGGATACCCGAATAAGGATTTTGCATTTGCAGAATTTGAAAATCTGTTATATAATATAGTTTGAGCGGTTTTTTTCTCAAAGTGTTCGATTACTGGGAGTGTTCGAAATTAGGCGACCCTACTGGTCTCTTTCATCAAACTCTGCCAATTTTCAAAGAGAGTTTTTTTTCCAAAAAACTCGCAGCCATCTCTAAGACTCTAATAGGCTTAGTGGTTGTTAGAAAGTTCAGGACATTCTTTAGATTCAACGTGTGCAGATTTTATAATTTAAATACTCAATGCAAGTTCAAGATTGGAACGTGCAGCGAGGTTATCAACTCTCGATATATCTGTTTACTCACAAACCACTTCTGTAGAACGATCATATACTCCATTTTGTCAGAAATTCAGCAATGTCTTTAGCCTTCAAACATTATTAACCTTAACTTACGCGTTGTAAATCACAATACTTTTTTATCTAGTTCACACTTTAATTGAAAACAAAAACAACAAAAAAAAACACTGACCCGAAGTTTATTTTCCAAGTTTTACTGACCACTGAATAAAGGAAGATGCCCCACATTCCCCCAACTAATTGAAAATATTTTGGTCCCATCTATAATCTCCTTATCTGCTCCAAAAAAAAACTCAGTTCAATGAAAAAATAATATGCTGCCCTTTTTTTGTTATCTAAAAACCATCGACATACGACAAGAAACCAAGAAAGCGAATACCAAATCTCAAGATAAAAAAAAATCAAAATCGGAAGCCCATATACGCAACATTTTATGAGTTTCCTTAACTCCTCCGTTGCGCATCCTTAAACATTACATGGCCCCAACATAATGCCACAATATAAACAGTTTTCTATCCGGTTCTCCTATCTGTACCCATGGCTAACCAGCAAAATCGACCTTTTTTTTCTTTTCATTCTTCTTCTTCTTCTTCTACATGCCGAAGGAATGCCTTAACCCTTAAAATTTTTACAAAGTCCCTAATACACCAGCTATATAGAGTACACAGAGTACAGACACACACATACAAATATCAACTATCTGAAGCAATGTTCGACCTTCCGCTTCCTCCTTTTTATTTTACTTTGAAAATCTGAGGTTTTTATTAGCCAACGAAAACAGCATTTATGAGAAAATTATTCAGTTGGGGAGTACTGACTCCTGATTGAACGGATATATGGGGAAATTGAAAGGAACGAGTATGGAACGTCTGAAGACTGTTGATCGCACACACATTACACATATCCAGGGCGCATTAGAAGGATTCATAAAGTGAAAGAGAAATTCTGATGAGGTCCCTTTGAACATCAAATGGAATTATTGTCTTGTTTTTTTCATTCCATTGGATAGCTTGTCTGTTTTGCCCTTCAAAAACGATTCGTCCTTTTTTTATTGCCGATTATCGGTTCTTAAGCATTATATGCATTCCCGCAATAAACGGGTGATTATTGTTGGATTATTGGTAAATTGCATATTGAAACAATGACGGATACATTTGCGCAGCTAGGAAGGAGGAAGGACTAACAAAATGGCTTTAAATGTGGCTATTTGTATGGAAAATAGCGTTTGTAATATTGTTAGCACCTGCTGATATTACAATCCATTTTTTACCATTATATGAATGCCATAAGATTATATTGGATTTAATGAAAGTATAGAGCAATTGGTTATTTTTAAGGGGATCAGTAAAAACGATGTTTGGGCCTATATGATATAATGAAATTATTTTATCTGTTGGATATACCTACGAGTATAGTTTTTGGAAAACACGTTCTTTGCGTATTCGTACGTGGAAAGTGTTCAAATAGTTATAGATGGACAACATTGGAAACTGGGGTGGCGGTTATTATTTCTTTTATTTTTTTGTTTGAAACAAAACGTATACGATTAAATTAGGTATGAACATGAAGCGGCCCATACACACAACACTTGTGCATGCACCGGTGTCAAAACAAGGGTGTGGAATTCCACACCATACACACGACACCAATAGAGATACCGACATAAAAAATGAAAGAAGTTTGATTTGAAATCGGTGTTCCCACCAGCCCATACACAGAACACATTACAGTACACCAACACCGGTGCGTGCACAAGTGTCGTGTGTATGGGCCGCTTAAGACCCTAAAGCGTCCCATACACACAACACTTGTGCACGCATAAGTAAGAAATTTGTTATGCGAATAGTAAAAATGTAGGTCAGAATTTAAAAAAAATTACAGTTATGCAGAGCATAATTTTGGAAAGCAGAAATTAGAGAGCTTAATTTTCAAAGACAGAATTTCCAAAGCAGAATTTTGGCCAAATGACTATTTATAGCCCAAGTGGCACAAAAAAAATTTAGTGAGTCCTTTGTGACACAGAGGCAATCATATTAATGTGACAAATTAGTCACCAAAAGCTCTTTGTAACTTCAAAAGCGCAAAAACGAGTATTGCAACTAAATTTAAATTCTAAGAGGTTACACAAACTTGACAATAAGTAACATATTGCACAGTTATAGTTATTTTTTTACGTCCTTGGCTCGGTTGGACGAAACAAGTATCCAATTTTTGCCAATAAGACGGAAAGTAAGAAAAAGCTAGTGTACAGTGTCATTGTCACCTATCCGAATGCCTCAACAGCCAACCACTTTTTCTGCCTACATTACATGTACATATTTGTGTTTTGGAAGGGTCAATAATAAGAATGACTTATCTACATATAAAGAATTGCCCTCTCTTAATATTAAACTATGCACTCTTCAATTGCGTCGTATATAACAGTTATCCTGTATGAATACCTACATTTCAACTTGTTTAATTTGAACGTCAAAGGCCATCATGACATTAAGGTCCCTGATGCTACTAACATAAACTCCTATCTGATTAAATTAAAATCGGTACGACCTTACTAATTCGACTTTACTCATTTGAATTTCCATTCTCAAGTCGTACCGTATACCAATAATTTGATAGTTCAAACAACTCGATATCTGGCAACAACAGCGTTTTCAATATCAAACTTAGAATACCGCATGCCCTAGTTCAACTTTATACCACAAGTCTACATCACAGCATCCATGAAGAAATTCAAGCAATGACCAAACACATACATGAAGAGCACATAGAAATGCTTTTCCTAATTAAATGCATCGACTTGTGCACTTGCTGGAGTCTTGTCCAAGGTGTCTGTTAAGCAATTGAACAAATTCACTAACTTACATAAAATGGAACACCTTCAGCTATCGATCTGAAATGTGCATGTTGACTCATTGCAAATTGCAAATTCCCATCCAGGTATATGGCCTAATCACCGAATACAATCGACCTTTCATATACTCTGGCTTCCAACTCGACTCGACTGATTTCGATATTCGATGTCCAGTTTAGATCTACAAACTTCATTATATGACCACATATAAATGACTTAAACTTAAATTTTGTTTGCATACATTACACGTAACAACAATCGATAGCAACACGACCGGATCCAATTAATGAGTTACCGTACTTCTACAATAATTTTCAAGTCCCATTTCTTTACAAATCTTCCTCATCTTGATTTGTGTTGGTATTGAACAAAGCTCCAGCCCTGAATAATATAGGAACCGTCTTTCACAAAACAATATCCACTTTACTTGTACCAAATCAAATGGACATTAAGTTGAACATCTCTTAGTTTAGTTATAAATGGAATTAACGTGAAATTGAATTTATCTCGTTTTGGTAGTTAGAAGATTGTGTGCTTAGAATCCATACAATGGTATATGATACCAAACAAAGGATAGTTATGAGGTGACGTTGGAGCACGTTGTATTTACATTTGATTTGCAAATACTAATTTAGATTGCGGTCAAAGTTTTGGTTCTGTTGGGCATCGAATCGTCAATTTAACTTATCACACTTTAGGGACGGGTACTACAAGAGAATTGAAGACATTGCACTTATAGGAGTATCAAAGTGTTATAAATTGTTTTGAGCAAAATAAGTTCTCCGCAACAGTAGTTGTTATCAAACTTTGGAGGATGTAAAAAATTATCGTTGCCCAAGGTTTAAGTAAACATGAGACTAAAAAAAATTATTTGCATTAAAAATTTAACTGAGAAGAACCCTGATTAATAACTTATTTTAAAAGACGTTTATTAGTTTTGCAAATACACTTTTTGTTAAAAGCAACTCTGCTTACGATGCAAAAAAAAAAAATACCAATTTAAATTTTTTTATATATCAAATTAATTATCTTATTAATTTAGAAAAAAAGTTATGGGAAATTGTGTTTTTATGATAATTAAAATATGAAAACAATAATTTTTTACAAGGAAGATATTTTAATACAAAAATTTTGAAATTATTTTAATAGCAATTTATCATATCAACATTTCATCTGTTGCTCATTTCACAATATTTTTGTAATGCAGTTCTTAGAAATACAAAGGTTATATGGGTTCTTCGCATTTTTCGATATTTTAAAATATCAATCGCTCGAAATTTAACGGGATATATAAAGGGTTTTCCAATAAGGAATGAAAAATTTTTTTTTTGAAATAAAACACAAACCAATTTAGATATTTCAAAATTTTGTTATTGGATTGAAGTACAATCAAAACATTTATGAATGGAACTCGACTTCGTTAATATGGCCGCGGCGGGCACGTTTGCAGCAGTCGATTCGTTGGACCAAATTTTTGACGACATGGCCGCTATTTCGCGTTCAATGTTGGCTCTGAGCTCTTTTACCGTCGTCGGCTTGTTGGCATAAGCCAATGACTTAACTTAAAATAATCTGCCATAATGTGGTCTGAACGATGCCCAATTCTTGAGAACGCCTTTGAATGGAATATCGGCAGCGATATTTTTGACACTTCGACCAACCTATTGTCTCACTGGCACGACAACATCACACAACGAATATGTAGACTTAAATTTTTCCACTAAAATTGTTATTGCCTGTCTACTAGGCGAGGATTACGACCGAAAATTGTAGTTAACGCCCTTAAAGTCGCGGTCACCGACTCCGAATTTCGATAGAAATTTTTTATAACTTGCACACGTTGCTCAACCGTGTATTTTGTCATGATGAAAATGTTGAGTTTAATAAATAAATTGACAGTGATGATTTGTGAAAGGGTGCGTTCACACATTTAATCCAAAATTGTCAAGTTCACATTGGGAAACCCTTTATGTTAGTCTGGAGTTATTATTATTAGTCCGGTTTTCAATGCATTATACATATAATCACAATCACGCTGAAGAACAAGCATGTAAATTAATTTTTTAGCAGTAAGTGTTAAAAATTAACACTTAAAATGGAAAAACCAATCAGTAAAAATAATAAAAGTGAATGTGAACTTACTGAGAGAAAAATGAAAATTTTATTTTTGAATGCTAAACAAAAAGAAGAAGATTACACCGAAATTCAGAAGAGCTGCAGAATTTGTTAAAAGAGTGGAAATTGAGAGAAACTGTTTATGAATTAAAATGTAAGTACTTTACTGCTTTTTTTACTGCTTATCTCAATTTCTATTTATTTCTATCTATCTATTCTAGGGGAACATTACGAAGAACAAATGTTTTCTGAACATTATCAACAGTACCTACTTAGTAGGCCCGAAACTAAATGTAAAATAATAGATTAAAAAGCCTTTAGTGGTCGGCCAATTCATTTATATTGCATATCTGATGGCTCTTTTTTGATAAGAAATAAATTGTTTAAAGCAAATGTAAATATAACAACATATTTAAAGTGAATAAATGTTAATTTTAAAGTTAAATTAAATATACATAACAAATACAAGTTATTTAAAGTTTGTTTTTTGTGTTTAACACCTCAGGTAAAAGTGGCATAAGGAAATCGTAATAAATAGGTAAGTATGATGTGGACAGTTTTAATAATTAATTACCTACAACATATTATTTTGATTCTTATAATTTTCATTAGAAATATCAATTTCAATTTATAATGAAATTTTCATTTTAGAATGTAAATTTCCATATTAAGATGATAGAAACTTATCATTTTAACATTTTAATTTTCAATATTAAATTAAAATTTTGAAATACATATTGATATGTAAATTGTAAAATTAAAATCTTCATTTTTCCTATACAATTAAAAATTGTCATATTATTATTATGACAATTTTTAATTGTATCGATATTTTAATTGTTGGACGACTTTTGTCAAAAACGTTAATTTGATCGCTGTTATTATCAATTTTTTTTCGGTGTAAATGAACCATCACAACCTCATTTGCTAAGTAATGTTATGTTTTTAGGAAATTCAATTAATTTCTCCTAGTTCTTGTAAAAATTCCAATTGTTATATGAACCACATCATATGTTGAAGAATAGCTCTGGCGGAAATTGGTGTTTCATAATGTCTTAAGATTTAAATGGTCAATTTTATGATATTTAAATTAAAAGCCAAGACTATTGAAAAAAAAACCATAACAGTGCTGATGTTGTTCTCCGTAGTTTAATATAATTTCAGTTTTTCTTGATCAATGACGATCACTCAGTTATTGATTTTCTTGGCCTTCCTCTACAATTATTTGATGTACTTTGTAAATTCTATGTTTTATCTGTCCTTTCGAAATTAATGAAAAGAAAGTTGTTGGATTTAATGCCACTTTAATGGAAAGTCAAGCAATTTCTGCACCCTCTATTCTGACGATCAAAAATTTGAGACACTTTACTGTACGTTCCATAAATACATCCACCAATGTACTAAATTAATAATGATGGAGGATACCACAACCCCTTACTACATTTAAAATTATTGATTTAGGTACTTATCACATTTCATCCCTTCCACTTTGCTAAATTAAGTATAACATTATACAATGAGCAGTACCACGCCTCTCAAATTTTCGATTTTGACCTTTTCATGCACTGCGAAATCAACCACTGTGCAAATTGTGGAGATTCTAGGTGACAGTAAGTGCTACATAATTTTGGTGATCTGCTTAGTGAGTGATACACTCAGTTATGTTTTTTGCAATTTTTGAAACCCTGTACCTATGAACTGCTCTCGCCTAGTGAATAAAATTTATTTAGCTAGGTCTTCTTGCCTAGCTAAAAATATATCGTACATTTGAAATTTCTGGCTTGATTTGTACCGAAATTAGGGGGCGATTTAAAAGTGCCAAAGTTGTTGAAGCACTTGGCTCTGGTTGTTATATCTTTTTTAATTTTTTACCTCAGCCTTACCGATCCAAGAAGAATTTTCAACAACATACATATAATTATGAAAAGTTTGGTCACTGTGGCATATCATATATTTTCCATACAAAATAAAGAACTTTTATTATCATTTTTGGTTCTCTTAAATGATGATATTAGATGGTTATTGATTTAACATACGATGTAGAAATCACAGAGCTGGAAACGAAGGCTATAATTCCAATTTTTTTTTAAGGGCAAATTTTGAAAAAGTCAGATAATTAGTCTATTAGTACTCATTCATAAAATAGAGCAAAAATCTATCTTTCAAATGTCAAATATTAAATATTCTTTGGAATAATTATTTAAATACTCGAAAACTTATCGACATACACTGATTATGGGCCAAAATCATGGGACATGGTGGGACATTTCGCTGTAAAAATTATTAAAAAATCATCTTTTTTTATTAATTAGGTTTTTACGCTCATATGTTGAATTTAGTTATAATTTAGTAGTTCCTTAACGGGCAGAGCTCAAAACTATTTATTTGTTTAATTTTTAAAAAAATATTGAATTTTGAATGGCTTCAGTTAATAAAATGCATGACTGGATCGCACAAACTTGCTCTTGAAGTTCAAAGTCATCATATCTATTTGCATATTGAAATACAAAATATCAAAGAAGATATTTTTTTGCCAAACTCAATGAAAACTTCTTGAAAAACTAAATGCACAATACTTTTTAAAATGATGAGAACAACCTGGTGACAAGTTTTAAACGACATCAGTTGAGCCAGTAATGATATATACGGAAAAAAACTAAAAATTATGAAAAATTTCCTGAAAAGCGTGTTCATCATATTTTCGTTGTTTGAATTTTTTGAGATGGGTATCAAGTTTTCCACCTCCATGATTTTGGCCCTTATATCAGTGGCAAGTGCAAGAGCTAACATTCGGGGAGAAACCTACATAACTGGGAAAGAATTTAAGAGACCATAAGTATATGTGTATCTGAAAAGGGTGCAGTGAAATGACCCTGTGCAAAATAATGCCTCAGTGGTTTTTAACTTTTTGAACGTAAAAAGGGATATAAGGGAGGGCGATGCACCTCCAGCCCTAATTGGCTTATTTACTTTAAAAGTTTTGTTTTCTTAATTGAATCAATATTTTTGTTATGTATTTTTGTACAAACATAAATTCAAATTCAAATCTTCCAGTAAAATCTAATAAAACAACTATTCTCCACTGAACACATTAAATGTTACAAAATACTCAAGAAATCAAAACTTTAATTGGATGTACGCTCTACAATATAAACAACATACATATACATGGATAACTTAAATCCAAAGTAAAATTTGAAAAGTTTCATCTCGAAATGTGCGAAAGAAGATTGCATGGTTTTCTTCAAACATCTGATAAAACTATATAAAATCTTATTTTCCATTTAAGCAAATTTTTTAATACATTTTAAATGTTTTAATTAGAATAGAGAATTTCAATAGAAATACTTAATCTACCGTACGTTCTATGCCAAAAATGCAGACAAATATTTGTTCAACTTGTCTTAAATATCTTGAAAGACAATATTATCCGATCAAACACTTTAAATCTCAAAACCCACATTAAGAAGAAGCTTTATTGAAGATAAAACATTCAAGCTTCCTTATTTTCACAAAATATTCGAGTATGTAGATGTATTTACACACACACACACACACACACACACATATGCTTGTACTGTTCTTAATGAAAATTCGATTTCCAACCTATAAACGATTTGAACGAAGTGTAGTCGCAAAAATGGATTCCTTAAAATAGCCATTTTCAATCTTCAGTATCAATATCCGAAAACACAGAGAACATCTTATCCGATTCCTTTTCATTTGCATTTACATCAAAGAACACGAACATATTCTCTATAGTCTTCTTGATAGGCTAACCCTTTTTTTTTTTGTTCGTCTTGGGACTTTGAGGGCTTTGGGGGAATGATAGAAGTGGAAGATGGCAAAGGACACCTAATCGGAAAAGACAATATCCACGTTGGTTATGGGGATATTTGGTTTTCGGTATCGGTATGTGTATGGCTATCAATCTTTTGCACGTTCTGTTCACTATGTTCGTCGCCCTGTCGTCGACGTCTCATCGTTTGGGGGACACAACATGAAATGAAATCAGATGGCACACGTGCTTTCGACACTCTTGTATTCTCTGTTCTCTTGTGCTGCCTCCCCAAGTGGGGGACATAAGATGTCCTTGTGGAAATATATTCCACTTCGATCTTTGAAAAACAAATAAACTCGGCACTGGTTGTGTTGTGTACCTCAAGAAGAACACCATTTCTCTTGTGAGACATCGTGTGCTGACACTCCCAGAGTTCTAGCGCCTGTGTTGCGTGTCTGCAACAAGCGATGGATTCACTTGAATTTATTTGATACTATCTTACCAATAGAAAGAAAGAGAGAGAGAGAGAGCGAGAGGGAGACAGAGAGAGAAGGGAATGAACTTCATGGAAGTACGAGTAGTACTTATTTCCACATGACAGCCTTTTGTCCATTAAATAGGATACAATCGGTTCGGCATCAGACGCCTCCTGCTGACACATGGAAGATAAGCTTAGACGAGACTTCTGCAGGACTTCAGCTCCAGTCACTCTTCCCCCTATGCTCTTACACCGCATTTTACAAAAACAATTGAGAGCTGTAGTGTGTGTGTTGTTAAATAATAAATTATTGTTGGCATCTTCGAAGGAAAGTACTGCCTAGATGTTACACAATGCACAAAAAACTGATGCAAGGATATGCACACATACTGTAAGATATCTTAAGTTCATTAAAGAAAAGCATTTTATAGAACAGCTTGCTTGCTTAGAATAATCAATGGAAAACTATAAGTTCATTAAGCTCTTGTTCAAATTTTGATATGAAATTTAAATAAAATTAAAGTTATTGTTAATTGGCCCCCTTTAACAAAAAGAAGAACTATTTTCACATTTAGGAAAGTTCTGTAATAATGACATTTAATTTAATAGAATATTCCAATAGTTATTTTAAGCTGTTGTACAAATATACACATGAATTGTTGTTATTTTATGATAGCAAAGTTTGAAATATTGAATCTTTAATTAATAAACCTGCATATATCTTTTCAGTCATTTTACAAATCCTTTCATAAAATTCGTGTATAGATATTTTATTAAATTTATGAAAAGATTCGAAAATTATCTGAGTCACAATATCAAGAGAGATGCAATTGAAGGTCCAAGCAGCAAAGTAAAATAAAGACGAGACTAGATTCTGTTCAAAGTGATTAGATTGTCATAAGTAAAAAAGATACTCAAACTTAAAACTTAATTTTCAATTTAAAACAAATTGTTATGCCATTTTCAAGAAAATATTAATGCACATCTAAAATAAAAAATTAAAAAAAAAATCACTGATACGTAAGCAAAAACCAATTTTAAACTATTGCATAAAATTTGACACAAGAATTTTTGCTCTTATACATAAAGTTATTAAATATGTTGAGTTTTTTAAAATAAAGTTTTGTAAATGCAGTTTTAGAAACAAATTAAATTAAATACACGACTGGATCGCTCGTATTTGCTCTTTGGGTTAAATTTGCTATGGACGTTTAAGGCTCATATATGTATAAAGTTTATAAAAATTAACAATTTTATGTTAGGAATAAAAAAAAATATAGGATTTTGCTAAAGCTGTGATGGTGGTCAGCCATCAGACGAATAGGGGGAATAACATGTAGCATACGAAAACATGCACGTGCCGTAACTATTCGGGACTGGTGGAAGTGTGATCATAGCCTCTCCGCGGCGGCCGATAGAAACAAGACTTTTTAAAAAAAGGTTTGGCTAATATGATCAGGCTGCTTCCACAGGTTGGCGACAGGTTAATTCCCTGTCCCGTAAAACTAAAAGAATTACGAGACCGACAACAAGCCTCGGAAACGGACGGATTTTACGACGACAACCCATGCAACGAAAACGGCAAAACGATTTACGAATTTTCTTATGGAACGTACGATCGCTCTATAGAGCTCGAGCTGCTCAGCAGCTAGCCGATGCCCTGTCAAAATATAAAGCTGACATAACAGCGCTTCAAGAAATAAGATGGACAGGGAATGGTGTTTTACAGAAGAAAGAATATGACTTATATTACAGCTGTCATACAAAACACCATGTGCTCGGGGTAGGCTTCCTAGTCAGCGAAAAAATGAAGTCTACCATCATCGGCTTTAACGCTATAAGCGAAAGGCTATGCACCCTTCGCGTGCGAGGCAAATTTACAAACATCAGCCTCATTAACGTTCACGGACCTACGGAGGAGTCCTCAGACGAAGAAAAAGAGACTTACTACGAACAAGTCGAGAGGGCCCTCAATGCCTGCCCAAGGTATGACGTCAAAATCATCCTTGGGGATTTGAACGCAAAAATAGGTCGGGAGCCGGTATTCAGGCATTACGCAGGCACCCATAGTTTGCATGAGAACACTAATGACAATGGACTTCGAGTCTTAGAATTGGCAGCATCGAAAAACATGGTCGTTGCGAGTACCAGGTTCCCGCGTAAAGATATCTACAAAGCCACCTGGGTATCACCTGATGGAGTCACTCGTAACCAAATAGACCACGTGTTGATAGATCGTCGCCACTACTCGAACTTGATGACGGTACGAACGTGCCGAGGTGCCAATATCGACTCGGATCACTATCTTGTTGGTATGGTTTTCCGAGGGCGGATTGCCTTGCGGAGACGCATTGCATCCGCCGATCAGGTTCGAATCAACACGGCTGCCCTACGCAACGAAAACACCAGTAACACCTTTGGTAATGCGTTAGGACTCGCCCTAGAATCACTTGATTTAGGGAGAGTAAGTCCTGGAGCCAGTATGCTGGGCGTAAATGAGAAGTGGACACGCCTTAAGAACACTGTCATTAGTACTGCCAACTCCATCTTAGGCAGCAGTCGTAGAAATCGGAACGACTGGTTTGATGATGAATGCAAGCTAGCGACTGAACGTAAGAATGTTGCGTACCGAGCAATGCAACAATCTCATAGAACGCGGGCACGCGAAGAGGAATATAAAGAGCTCAGAAGAATAGAAAAACGGCTTCACAGACAGAAAAAATCAGCCTGGGAGAAGAACCTAATCTGTGAAATAGAGAGCAGCCGAGAGCGAGGTCCGCACCAGGCGCGGAAGTTCTACCAATCCGTCCGAAACATGACGCAGTACACACCACGCTGCACATACTGCAAGGACGGAGAGGGAAATCTGATCACCGATCCACAAAGCATACTGGAGCGATGGGAAGTGTACTTTAATGAATTGCTAAATGGTCAGCTCACAGCAGAAGTGGAGGCTCCACTACTTCAAGATGAACACCCTATGCTACCGCCACCAAGCATAGAAGACGTTGAGAAGGCTATAGGACGGCTCAAGAAAAACAAAGCCCCGGGAGCCGATGGCATACCAGCCGAATTATTCCACCACGGCGGGCCAGCCTTACGACAAGCAATTCATGACATCATAGTGCACGTATGGGAGCATGAAGAAATGCCAGAAGATTGGCGAAAAGGTATTATATGCCCCATACATAAGAAGGGAGATGTCACAACGTGCAGCAATTATAGAGGTATCACGTTGTTGAGTACCGCCTATAAGATACTCTCCTCTATCCTACAAGACCGGATAGCCCCATACGCTAAAACCATCATCGGAAACTATCAGTGTGGTTTCATTCCAGGCAAATCAACAACTGATCAGATTTTTACCCTTAGGCAGGCGATGGAAAAATGTCTAGAATTTAACATCCCAACATACCGTCTATTTATAGACTTTAAAGCCGCCTATGATAGCATAGCCAGGGTAGAACTTTACAAAGCCATGAGAGAATTCGGCATCCCAAATAAATTGACACGACTATGTAGGTTGACCATGACCAACGTAACAAGCCAAGTTAAAATAGCCGGATTGCTATCCAGACCAATCAACATCTTTAATGGACTCCGACAAGGGGATGGTTTGGCCTGCCTCCTCTTCAACCTGGCGTTGGAGAAAGCAATCCGTGACTCTGGCACGGCAACAAGAGGGACCATCGTCAACAGGTCCAGCCAGATACTGGCTTACGCAGACGACATCGACATCATCGGAAGAACCGAACAAGCTGTACACGATTCCTTCATCCAGATCGAACAGGCGGCACAAAATCTGGGGCTGCACATTAGTGAAGGTAAAACAAAGTACATGGTGGCGTCGAATGCGAGAAGAACAGTTGGTCAAACAATCAAGGTAGCGGAGCACGAATTTGAAGTGGTGCAATCCTTTAAATACCTTGGGTCAACAGTAGCGGCCGATAACAACATAGAAGAAGAAATACGCGGGCGGCTTCTCAAATCCAACAGAGCCTACTACAGTCTGTCAAAGCTATTCAAATCCAGAAATCTAACCATAACTTCAAAACTGCTGCTGTACAGGACCATGGTCCTGCCAGTACTCATGTATGGATCCGAGACTTGGGTGCTTAGCAAAAGGCACTGTGACCTCTTAGCCGCGTTCGAGAGAAAAGTCTTACGGAGAATTGTTGGCCCCATATGTGAGGAAGGACGATTCCGGAGACGGTACAATCATGAGTTGTACGCAATCTACCTTGAAGCAGACATAGTGACAAAAATTAAGCTCGGTAGACTCCGGTGGGGAGGGCACCTAGCTCGTATGAGCGAAGAGGAACCTGCTCGGAAAGTCTTTTGCGGTACATTCTATGGTAGACGGCAGCGTGGTAGACCATGCTTGCGCTGGAGAGATGGCGTAGACCAGGACGCCCAAAGCCTTGGGGTGCGCAACTGGATGGCGTTGGCTCGAGACCGGGATAGGTGGAGAGACTTGTTGAAAGAGGCCAGGACCGGACCCCGGTTGTCGAGCCGATGATGATGATGTACATTTATTTACAAGGAATATGGAACATGTGTAAAAAGAATAAAACTAATTTTAGCTTTTTATTTTTACTTGCGATATCGGTGCTATATATCAAGTTATGCATTCGTATACAAAAAGAAAAAGTTGAGATAACAATCCAACATTACGATGATAGAGAATGAGAAAAAAGTGGGTCCGATAATACTGTCTGTCTGTCTGTCTGTCTGTATATATCAGAGACCACAGCCTAAACGGATGGGTCGATTTACTTTAAACTTGGTATAAGGCGTTTTTTGGAGACTATCCCCAGACTTTTTTTGAATTTTTTTTTTTTTGGGACCAAAAATAACGGTACCTGTCATATACCAGTGCTAGAAAAACTAATTTTTTCTCAAAAACGGTTCCTATGATTTTGATTAAAAAATCATGGTCATTTCTTTGAACAAGGTCTATCTTTAAATGAAATCCATTTTTTTCAAAAACCAGAAACTAATTTTTAGATGTGATAAATAATATCTTATTTAATTTTACAAAAACAATTTGTTTTTTATATATATATTCAAAAACTGAACTGTTCAATGACTAACAGATACATTATTACTTTGACTACAAGGGAAAGTTTGTGCGATCTAGTAGTGCATTTGAATTTAGACGAAATCGTAGGAACCATTTTTGAGAAAAATTAGTTTTTCAAAAATTGATATGCTCCTGTTATTGTTTTGGTCCAAAAAAATTAATTCAAAAAATATCTGGGGATATGCTCCAAAAAACATTACATAGAAAGTCTGAAGTAAATCGACCTATCCGTTTAAGCTGTGGCTTCTGATACATCCAGACAGACAGAAAGACGGAATTGTCTGAACCACTTTTTTCGCATTTTCTATCATCGTAATATCATGTTTGATTGTTAACTCAACTTTTTTTTGCAAGAATGCATAACTTGATATATGTAGCTATGGTACCTCTATCGCAAGTAAAAAATTAAAATTGGTCTGGCGGTACCGTTGTGTTGCTAAGCGAGGGAGAAGTATGTTTTAAATTTAATATCCTTGCTTGTTGTTTTGCACATACAAATTTTTATCAAAATCGTTATAGTCGTTATTGAAAAAATTAAGATTTTTCATTTGTGTCATACATAGCAGGTACCTACCGTTAATTTTGGGATATAAGATTCAATTTCCTCTGTAAGGAATCACTCAAAATCTTAACTTCCAAGTTTTAAGTCGCTTAGCGTAATGTCATGTTTGATTGTTACCTCGGGTTCAATTTGTTCCTTGCCTCATAGGGCATGTATTTGGTTCGTGTTTAAATCAAAACCAACATAATGATGATGTTGATTTGTAAAGATTACAATGTTAGGTTTTGGCGATTCACATTTTAGAGAAATTCGCATTATCGGTAGTTCACATTATCGAGGGACTACTGTATTTTGTAAATCAATATTTTTCATGTCCAAAAAACTTTTGTTAAATCAAACTCAATTTTTTTTAGATATTTGATTCTTAGTAGCACTTAGCTAGTTGTAATTTACTTTGCAATTTTGGAGCCAATAAAACATTTCAAAATTTGTATTGTAGATATAATGTTAGACATCAACAAAACAAAACGAACTACGCTTCGGCTAGAGTTTAATTTTTTCTTGAATTCCTAATATAATATTGCTTTATTTAGTTTTCAAAGGATGTTTTCAAAGAAAAAAGCCGAATGTCAAATTGCTCCCCTATAAAATCAAAATACCCCCCTGTGGGGCGTGGGCTATACCTGCGTCACGAAATCTCGTTGACAAACCTCATATTTGGATTCAGCAACCCCCAAAAACATAAAAAAAATAAAATAATTAAAACTACCCCAAAACTTTCCTTATACCTAAAATACAATTTAACTGAATTATGATAATTTTACGTAATGAAATATATTTTTTTCTTCCAAAATTCAATGGCTAAGTTTTCCCTAATTTAGAGATACTAAATTAATTTGAGCTTAAGGTGTCACGTTAATTTTTTCAAGCTTTAAGTTTGAGGATCACCTACATTGTGCAAAAGTAAACTAATAGATAGCAACCCCTAAAAGTTTTCTAAAATTTTGCACACAATTTTATTATAGTAAATTGAACACAGTAAGGAAGTGGGGCATAACTTTTTTTCGAACCTGTGATTTCAAAACACACCCTAACATACAAATAGAATGAGCTTTACATTTTAATCTTACAACTTAAATCTCGAATATTTGTTTTCATCACTTTTCAATTCTTAACATCCATCAGGATTGTTTTTATTAATATAAATAAATACAAACCTGCATACACATATATCTGAAATTATCGTATCTGAATTGTAAGTGAATAAAGATTTTATCTGTGATTTAGTTTAGATTTTAAGGTGTTAGTTTTATTGAAACACAATTAAGTACAGGTATCAATAACTACTATAAACAGGTAGGTTAAGGTACTTATGACTTCAATTCAGATTTTCTATTCCAGATCTAACAACCAATTATCTTGGTTCAATAACTTTCAATTAGCATTGTGTTTGTCATTTGATATACTAAAATGCAAACACAAATACAAATAGGGTACGAACTCAATAATTGCATTATGAAATAATCAAAATAAATGCATTTATGGAAAGTTTATTGATTTAATTTAATCATAACAATTGAACAACTGCTATATACTCCCCCAGCTATAAGGGTTGTTCATTTTTTTTTTCTAAAATCTACACAATTCCCTCTATGACGGTTTGGTGGGAATAAAATCCCAAAGCTTCATATTTAATATAATTTTATATTTTTTCTATTTTTTGTGTTTTGTTTGTTGTTTGTATTTCTGTTTGTTTTGTTGCACGATGATGATGAACAGGAATTAAGGTCGAGTGCAGCGCACATTAGTATGAATGTTGTGAGAGCCACAACATTGTTAGTTCGAGTATAAACACACCAAAGTACTCTGCACACAATCGTAATATAATTCAAACCCACTGCGAGGAGCGATTACTTATACAAAGGGACATACAGGATATGCCTCCATGCATATATTTGTCGCTACATCAGAGGCACACCAGCCATCAGCTACCAGAGCTAGAGCGAGCCCCCAACAGCAGCATCAGTGGCATCAGCAGTTTGAATGATGTTGTGTATATCCTCCTCGTTCAGAGTTCACATCATAGGGATCTAGGAGAAGTGGGATTCCACTTTTTTCCGTGCTGATTGATGGAGACATTGAGAATCGTAAATATTAAACAGCCGCCCGTTCGCGTTCACTCTACATACATACATATATCTACAGAATCGTCGTAGTCGTCATAAAATTTACAACGATTTTTATCCTTTTTTTTATATTCTTGGGGTTTTTTGTTGTTGTGTGTGCATATTTGAAGGATCAGGCAGCATTCACAATGTGCGGGAAACCTTAAGGGATGTAGATACATTCATTCGCATTTACACTTGGCCAAGGCCGGTTTCCGAGAAGAACCAATTCAAGGAAGGGCACCAAAGGAACCAAAAAAGTTTTTTTTTTTTTTTAATGAAAAGTAAATGTTCCAGTGCTGCAGAAGATATTGGAGAATTACTTTTTGCAGATTTATGCTTCACATCCAGTTTTGCCAAAAGGTAAGATGATTGAGTTTAACATAATTGAAAAGTCAGTTTTTTTTTTTATTCCTTAGAAAACAAAGTACTGACTCAGTAAAAATAAAACAAGCCTTCCGTTAAATTCCCTTACTAATGCAAAGAAGTCTGCTGAAACTAATTTGCTAGAGCCGCCCATAATTTCCAAGGTTCATTTTAGATTTATTTGCTTTTCCATTTTGACCAGTGTTTCTGCTAAGGTTTATCAAATTCTGCAGATCTTTACCAGTTTAGTCCAAGACTTACCAGTTTCTGCCAAGATTTACCAGTTTATAAAAATTTATCAGTTTCGCTTGATATTAATTTACTACTTTTAGCGAAAATTTACCAGCTTCTGCTGGGATTTACCAATGGTGGCAGATACTTACTATTTTCGGGTAAAATATTACAATTTTGACTGAGATTTTCTTGTTGTGGCTAAGATTTATAACTTTCGACTCAGGTTAACTAATTTCGGTTGAGACTTTCCAGGTTCGCCTGTGAACCAGAACAACGAGAAAGTAAAAGGAAATCTCACATGATTACTTATCTGCTATCTGGGTACCTGGAGCCAGAAGAATACAAAAGAGGCAGCTAGGATATTAAGTAGAATAACTGAAGCGTCACCTGAACACGGCCGAGCACCTGAGCTGTTAAAAGCCAATATTGTTCCCGAAAAACAAATTTGTAGCAAAACAAAAATAAAAAGATTTCATGATCAAAATTGAAAAAAAAAAAACCTCAGAAGATATGAGAACCCTTGCAGGTTTGAGTTCAAAGTTAATCTTTGTAACAACAAAAAAAAATTATTGTAAATGCGCCCTCTACTCGGGCGCCATTTCATTTAAGTCTTCGACTGCATTGTCAACCCATCACAATGATGGAGTTTGCGATTTGTATTCGTAGTCATTGCATTTTCTAAGCAAACGGATACTTTTTATCTTCATCTGCAAAGTATCGACACTTATCGTTTGAATCGATTTTGGAGATCTATGCAAAGGATGAGGTTTTTCTGTTCGAAGAACTTCAGTTTTGTTTGCTCCATTGAACAGCATCAGCTGCAGCTGGAATGTTCAATACAAAACACAGCATTTGGTTGTCAGTTTGGATGTCATTGCGGAAAGTGGTTAAAAACAAAAAAAAAAAACACAGAGAAGATCAAAGAAGGATTATATCGGTTAAGTTTATTTAATGACAATAAATGGACTTGCTTGTCGTTGGAGTAGTGTTGTAGCATGAGCTTTAGAATATAGGTTGATGTCACAAAGGGCTGGGCTTATGACGTAGTTTGATTAATATACTTTTGAGAGTGAAGTTTTTAACAATACTTTAAAAAGAAGAAACAGATAACTGAAAGAAAAGTACATATACATCAAACTACGTAGTTTTGGTTATTATAATCAACGATGGGCTAGAAGATCTCATAACCGCATGTTCTCTCTTTGGCCTCTTAAGTAAGAAGATTAAAAGAGTAATAAGGAATTATTTTTATAACGTCCTCCGTTGGGTTTTTCGGAATATCATTGAGGTCAAAAAAGAACTTTGACAACAGTGTAGGTGCTGGCGAGAGTCGGTTTAACCCTCATAAAAATTCCAAACGATGACGTGAAAATTGCCTTATACCTATTAGGTACCCAGACATAGTGACATAGCCTTCATGTTTCAATGTCGAAAAGAGTCTACATGGAGCCATTAAAGGCAAAATATACACTTATTGAAGCAAACATTTTTTTTTCGTTTGCGGCTAGTGAATGGAAACATAATACAATCCCCTCCAATAGTTTTTCAAATTTAGCAGCTGTATTACATTTGACCAAAATTATAATTTTATTGCAGCAAACATAATGCAAAACAACCCATTCGTTTGAAGATCTTTTTTATGAGTTGATTGCGGCAAATGAAAATACTTCTCACATATAAGGACCTTTGTGTTTAATAGTTAATTCTATTGTTTGCAGCAAACAAATGAAATGTTTGTGAAATAACTTTTACAAAAAGTAGTTTGATTACATGAAAAAAATTTCTTAAAATTGGCTCTATGTTTGATGTGTTTATATGCATTCTATGCTACACGAAAGTTATCTAGTTAGTGGCGCAATGGCAATAGCTTTGTTTCAAAAGCAAGAGTTCGCAGGTTCAATCACCGGTGTTACGCTGAACTTTTTTTCTCAATCGTTTGCAAAAAGTGTTTAACCAAACAAATTTACGAGTTTGCTGAAAATGAAATCGGAAAATTGTCCAGCAGATGAAAAATCCATTTAGGCAATTCGATCGTTTGCCGCAAACGGTTTGTTCTCTTAGTGTATAAACACTACATATTACCATCAGACCAAAGATGGTAAAGAACACCCACCCGTGACAAAAACACATTTGAGAAAATATTAGCTATCTTCAGATAGCTATTAGCTATTAGTACAGGACATTGGCTTTTAAAGGTTAGCATGAAAAGAAACTAGGTATACCGTACAATGCCTAACTTTAATAACTGCAAGGAAGCACAGGAGAAAGAGACAAGCAGCTAATCCCGTGGCAAGTGTGAGATTTGACAGTGCAAATCATTTCCCAGAATGGGGTTCGAAAAAATCTTGTAAATTGTGTAAAAAAATCTGAAACACACACGTTTTGTAAAAAAATGAAACCTCCATTTGTGGTTTTCAAAATCAAAAAACTGTTTCAACAATTTTAATGTCGCTCAATAACTCTTTTTACCTGTTTCGGTCAACGTTTTAAATAATAAATTTAAATACCTAGACGGTCTTTAATTTTTCCCACCAGGTGCTTCCAGGTAATGTTTTTTTGACAAACGGACTCATATTCGTGTTTTTAAGCCTAAAATCTTACTATACTCTGTCCAACAAAAATAGTCAGTACAGAGAAGATAGGACGCTTACCTCTCACTCTGACTGCAGTGAAATTTCATTAAGCTGTAGGAGAGCGCAAATATTACAGGGTTTCCGTAGCGCATATTTTAGATATCGAAAAAGCTCTGATAAATATTTATAGAGTTACCAACTATTGATTTAGATTTGAAAATTGAAAGTGGGTTGATATTAAAATCCAATTTAACAAAATTCATAAGTTTTTCTTGGCACTGATTATAAAATATCAAGAGTATTTTTTTTTTTTGTTTGAACAAAAACACTATTTTTATCCTGTTTTTAATTCATAATTATTTTCATTTAATCTCATTTAATTTCGAAGAATACGAAATAAACTTCACTTTTCAAACCGCACCTTATTTTAAATTCGCGCAAAAAAAATTGTTTCCTTAGTGAAAACATTCAAAATCTTCTTAACTGCACTTAAGCGTTTTATTGTCTCCATACATTAAAAGAACATTTAAACCACGAATACAATAAAAAAGGCAAGCGACAACACCATTGCTATATTTGTTCTAATAAGCTTTTACAAAAGCTCACATTCTGAAAGCTCTCAAGCACAATTCAAAGACAAATACACCATGATTTGCATTAAAGTGGGAATTTTAACTCTGATAATAATGAGGGTTGTTTGAGAACACATATTATGTCACATACTCAGTGTGGCTTAGGCTGCGCACGGTGCAGGTTGTGGGGGCATGTACGATCGCCAATGCGAAATTACAACAACAATTGAAGGGTTAGTCAGTGGTTGCGTATATTTTTTCAGTAGGTGATTTGGGAATATAACCACTAACCGTCACCTTTTGTAAGAAAAAAGCTCTCCCATAAGACCTGTACTGACAATTTTTGTTGGACAGAGTATAGAACCGAAATTCTCGTAACAAAATACCTCTTATTTCGATTTTAGTGGTTTAAGGGTTAAACTTTCACATTCAGGCGATCTATGAAAAAACATAAAAACCCAACTCAACCCCAAATCGATACACCACCACTTTTGTATCGACTTAAAATTCGACTATGATAGCAGGATAGAAGGAGCTATTCAGAGACATTTCAACATCTCAACATCGTCGCCAAGCTGGTCAGCTTGTGCAGGATAATAATATAGGAATCCGCTTTTTGTTTGGACTTCTTCGTTCAAGATCGGATAAAAACCTTTTGAATTGCTTGGAGAGAAAGATTCTTCGGTTGATTTTTGGTTCAGTGTGCATCGGTGGAAAGTATAAAAGATGATTTCACGACGAAAAGACGAGGTGAACGTTTACAACGTTGGACAAGAACTGAACTTTATTCAACACTTAAACTTAACAATTTATTGATTGTGAGTTGCATGCGAAAGTGGAAATCATACAGTAAAATAGTATAATATGTAAATACATTAAATAGGTCATACGATCATACTTTAATAAATAGGTTTTATAACAATTGCATAGTAATTCGATACATAAATACATATAATACAGAAACATGGATGGTTGGAACATTTAATAATACGATATTATTATTATAATAATAATACAATAATGCAAAGTAATTCATGAATATAACATCGCAGTTATATGGATTTAAGCCTACACTTGCGCAACCAATTAACTTTATTAAAATTAATTCATTTTTAGCACTTCAAGGGAATTGAACTATAAAAGCAAGTACGTGCGACCGCATAGTACATTTAATTTTTCTTTTGTACAAAAGATTTATAGCTCATAGATAATCCGGATCACACGCCACAAAAAAAAACTTTCCACTTCGAGTTCAGGCTTTTTATTTAACTCTGACATGCTGATTTTAATTTGCAATATGAGTTCGCATAAAGCAAGACCTACCCTTTTAAATTTCAATACTATGTGACCGGAGTAGCATTAGGCCATAAGGCCACAAAAGAATATCTCACCCTCAAAAGTATAACAAGATTTATTCCGGTGGATTCCACCTATTTTGTTTGGCAGAAAGCAACAACGAAAGGTATGCTCGCTGCATTTCGACTTTTCGAGCTGCACCCAACTGTTTTGTCCCTAGTCGGAGCCGTCAACATCATGCGAAAAGGATAACGAACATAATAAAAAAGCTCTGGGATTTTCCCATCAATGTATAGAGTTACTCATATATGGAACCGTTATACAGTCGATTCCTACTTCCAACAAAGTGCCGATGAAGCATTCCACATGCATTGTCAGAAGAAGTAAAACTATGAAACAGCAACCAAAACAATGGTCATGCCTCATGCCGTTCACGTTGTCGTTGTCGTCGGTAACACTGTCATGCTCATTTTCAGGGCGAGTAGTTCTGAGAATGGCTTGGCTAGTTGTGTGTCGGGTCGAATAGACTTTTCACAAATAAAGTGCATGTTAAAATTTAAAGTCCTGTGGGAAAGGCATCCTTTTGCTGAAATGATTGTAATTTAATTTTTATGTTTTCCGCAAATTCGAATGGTCAGCGTTCGCAGATTCACTATTATACATACCTCTACTTACCTACCGTTAGGTCGGTATATATTCGGTGAGTACCATACATAACTACCTACGTAGTGATGGGACATACACATATACGATATACATAAATACATAATATCGATTTGTGTCAAGCTGATATTCGCTTCGTTTGAGATGATGTCATGCTTGGATTGATTGTATTTTTGGTGGAATTTAAGATTAAATTTGAAAAAGGACTCAACAGTGCATGCATAATGTCCTTAAAAATAAACCCTTGCAAAAGTCAAACACAAAAAATAAAAACACATTGGCCTTTCTGGAGCATAGATATTCTCAACTTGAAGGCGAGTATTTTATTGATGTTGATGGATGACTTTTCAGTTTTGACATACTATGTACATACATACGAGTATTTATATTAGGGTGGGTCAAAAAACTTTTCTTTTAATTATGGGTTCTAATATCAATTTTTTTTTATAATATTATTGCCATCGGTAAAGTATAACTGTCTCCAGGTCAGGCTTAAAGTTTTGAAATGAGCGAGCATTGGCAAAATCTGAACTATGGTATTACACATTAAGCCCTACATCAAATGAAAGGTCTCGATGAGTGTAGGTAGTATTTTTTGTATAGGCATTTTATGTTTAAAAAAATGCATGAAGTGAAACGGAGAAAAACACTACGCAACTGTGTTGAAAGTTCATTAGCAAAATAATAATTTTTTTCCCATTTTTTGGGAACTTTTGTATGGGATGTGGCCACGTGGCCCAATGCTAGAACATAATTTTCAAAATTTAAGGGGCAATCTGGAGGCAAGTTTCTTTAACCATATGTGGTATATTTTATTTGCTATAGGAAGTAAAAAAAAAAACCAAAACAAAATTTCCCATACAAAAGTGACCCTATCCTACCCTACCTACCCTATGGTATATGATGATAGTAGGATAGTATATACAAATAAATTTTAGCAGGGAACAATCGTCGCGTTGAGGGCTTTTAAATATTTAATATAATGGACTCTAAGAATGTTAGAGTCACAAAGCGGTTAACTGGTCATTTTTAAATCGCTTGGATTAATAATGTAACTCGAAAACTTATGCTTAAGCCAAGTTTGAAAATTGTTTTTAAGTAATTTTATGTGAAAATTTGACCCGTTCAAAAAACATACTTAACTGCAATTTTCTTGGTAGAAATTGTGTCATTATGTTTTTTATTAGTAATAATTTATTTCGTATTTTACACTTTAGCTTCAATATAAGTCACATATGGTTTGTGTACAAATATTTATAAATAAAAGGAAAGTTTTTTGAACAGACCAATGACGAAGAGAACATCTTGATCGCTGACCTTGGGCCAGCTCACTACCGTGGCTGAAAGCCTCACTATTAAACTGTTAAACTATGAACAGATCGAGGTTTTAATCGAATATTTTAATATTGGGTGTGTTTGTTTGCATGCCGTTATAAGCTTAAAAATAAAATTAGAATGTAAAAACAATAGCAACGATATTTTCGATAAATTTGCTCGCTTATGAATTAAGCGGATATAAAAAAAAGCTTCCCATACACACTTAGAATTTGTTTGCGATGAATTATCTATAAATGTCATAAATCATTTTGAATGGTTTTCTTTTCGGTCCTCTACGTAATATTAAAATGATTGTAGGAATCTTCTAACTAGAGTCAAGTCTAGCTGGGAAAACATACTGCTTAATTGTTCAAATTTAAATAAAATTATTACATATTTTTTTCCTGAATTGAGGAATTCATTTTAAATTTTTTAAATGACAAGTTTGAAATTGTCATAATCTGATGTGTCAGTGCTGCCAAGAGAATTAAATTATTTCAATTACTTGTGAACTTGTGATGTCTGTTGTTTTGTAACATTTGGTTTATCGCTTGCAAAAAAACACACCTATAAAAATAAAAATTTCTCTGGCCCAATACGTGTTTTTCTTCTTAGTCAATTTTTTCTTTGAATATTTTTTAACAAACTTTGGAGACCGACGAGCTTACCTGAAAAAAAGCATCACAATTAATTTGGAAGTTAATTCATGGACCTAACTAAGCACAAAACTGTTTTTTAACCGTTATTTCTGTCGTATAATAAAGAGTACCTTATGAAAATCCTAAATTCTTGCTTTGACACCAATAAATTGCATAATAGCCACTATCCTGATTTAATGGAAGAAACTATTTTTAGCTTTCTTTTAACATAAATCATTTTTTGTAGAAAGGGTACAACAACATCTTACTGATGAGCACACTATTGTTGTAGTTTGGCGAAAAACCTCTACTCCAAGACCACTTGAACTTTTAAATTAATGTCACCCCACTTCCCCACAACAGACATTTTTCAATATTATTAATTTAGGAACATGTCATTCAACACTAACTTCTAAAACGTTAAAGAATGATTACTATTTTACTTCATTTAGGGCCAGTTTTTCAATAGATAATACTTATTCATTAGATAGATATTACGTATTCTTTTGAATAATTATTTCAATAGTCGAATAAACTTAATAAAATGCACGACTGGATCGCACGAACTTGCTCATGCAGCCCAAAGCTATTGTATTTATTAACTCAGCTTAAAATATTAGCTTTTGGTTATCTGATCTGTGTAGGTAGGTATTGAGAGATATGCACAAAAAAGCGAAAACAAATATTTTAATTTAAACGGGAACGCTTTTTGAATTTATTTTTGAAAAAATATTTTTTTTCGATATTGGTCAATGATTTTTTTTTTTAATTTAGTTTTTAGATGTTGATAAATAATATCTTCAAAATAACAAACGAATTTTTTTTTGACAAAAAGTTTAAAAAAATTGTAATAACAAAATATAAAAAAAGGCTCGATAGATTAAAAAAAAAATTAAAAATTTACATTTATTGAAGAATGATATGATATGATATATGATATCAAAAAGTTTAATTAAAATCGTTAAAGCCATTTTCGAAAAAACTCGAATAACTCAAAAATGTTGTACGGGAGGTACTCGTTCTAGATGAGATATTCGAAAAAAAAGAGAACTTTCGAAATTACTTAAAAATCATCTCTACCAAATTAGAAGATAATCCAAATGGACAAACGGACCCACAGACCGACGCAGACGGCATGACGAAAACAACTTTTTCAGTCTCTTCTGTAATGTTGGTTTCGACTAAAGCCTCAATCTTTTGTTGACACGAAACCAATACTTGCCCTATAGAGCAAGTAAAAATATTCCTAGGAATAAATTTTCAAATGTCAGCAAAAATTATTGTCAAATGATCTCAAAATAAAATGTAGAAAAAGAACATTAAAAAAACAAAAAAAAAATAGAAAAACCCACATTTATAAGTCGAATACGTGAAGGTAAAAATTTGAAAAATAGTTTGCTAATAAAATATTATTGAACCACATTTGAAATTTTATTCATTTACTCAATTTTTTTAAAATACAGTTTAACTAAAACAAAAAATATCCTTTCCATTGGTTTTTGTTAATTACCGGAGCAACAGGCAACACATACGTACATTAAATTGTTTTTCCTAGTAAATAAAGCAAAGAGCTAAAAATGTAATTTTATTTTTATTATTATTTGTTTGCATGCAAAAAGATCTAAATTGTATTTTTAGCCTTCCTGCACTAATATTCATACACTCAAAAAAAAAAAATATAATGCAAGGAATTGACGTGATATGTACTTCCTTGACATGCTAGTCTAAATTCCTAAATTTGACACTTTAATAAACTGTCTATGGCTATACCTTAATTTCCCAAGATATAGCTAAGAACCATTAATCTACCATTATTTTCACAGGTTGAACTTTTTGCACAAAGTTCTTTAACACTAAGAAAAAAACACACCCATAATATTTTAATGGACTCTTCTGATCCTAAATTCTCATTACAATTGAAAAATCCATACCAAATGTTATAAGTGTATACCACTTTTGTATTCATCATTGCATCAAAATGATAATAACTTTTTCTAGGGTAGTCAATAGTCATATCGAGCTATTTTTGGAGTTATTTGATTCATGATTATAGTAACATATGGCTTGATTATATTAACATAAATTCTCCAACTTCATTTAAAATTTGTTTATTTCATATGCATAGCCAATTGGTATTAAATTTTATTAATTTAATGTTAAATGCTTTTCCTTTAATCATACATACGTTCCCGGAAATTGCAAAGCCAGAAGAAAATAACGTAGATGTTTCTTAAACGATTGTTGTGTTCTAAAAATGATGCCAATTTGAATTCTGCATTATTATATAACTTTATTAAACTGATTTTTCAGTTTTACGATTTCGATGCCTTTTTCTATCGCACAGTCTTATACTCGTAGATATTCCTTAGAAATATTAAAACAAAAAACATTACATTACATGGAAACTTTCTTCGTGGTAAGTATTATTGTATTCAATATTTAAAATACCCAATGTGTCTAGACTACCATTCAGTTTTCTCTATCTCAAAATTATCACATAGCTTCACAACAACAATAAACATAACAGAATTTCTACTCAAAAGGCTTTTAGCTGAAACGCGCATGTAAAATGTAAAATTAAATGCAAAATATATCAAAGAAAACACAATTGTAATGGTTATGCAGTTTTAATGGTTGTGCCAAAAAGGAAATGAGTTCCGCTTGTCTTCTTTGATAGCTTCAATTTTCATTTTTTTTTCAGAACACTTATGAAGCGTCTTTATGTGTTCATGGAAGTTGGAGGACAAAAACCCTCCCACTTTCTCATATATTGTATTTATCCTTCATTGTCTAAGTCTCTAAGTAGTACAAATAACAGTATGATATTAGAGTATATCAAGAGAGTATCCTTCAGTAGGAACATATTAATGCAAAATGGCAAATAGGAAAATGTCTTGAAGTTACTTAGGTTTCTATATATAGGATATAATTTATCCTTATATCTAACCGACAGCCCATATATTTATTTTCATGATTGTATACGTATATGACGTATTGGTTCTTTTAAGTACTTTTGTACTAAATTAAGCGGCAACTGGTGAACTATACGGTATCTACCTAACGTAGATCTAAGCAAAAAAGACCGAGAGTTTGAACTAATTCCCACAAAAAAGATTTATGGCGCAAAATCTAGGTGGGATCTTCCTTATCGACATAATCAAAATTAACGTTCGTTCTTTTGGGGCAAATATTGTTTTTGGACCCATAACCACAAAAAAATGGCCAATTTAAAAATACTCAAAATAACGCAATATGCGGGTATCACCGAAAGGTATTTTTTTACTGAGCCATATTAAATTACAGACAAGACAAGATGGCGGCCAAAAAACATCATTTTGAAAATATTATCGATTTTCAAAAAAATACTTGAAATACCCAATATTACAGTCAAATGAAAGGTATTTTTTTAAGGAAGTAGAATATTTACTATTTTTTTTTTATTTTTGTTTTTTTTTAAGAACATCTTTGTTGATTTTAACTGAATTTGAGTTTGTTCTCATTTTTGTTTTTATTTCTGAAAGTTCATAGCAGGATGGCATCCAAAATACGGTTTTAAAAATCGGATCGATTTTCAAAAATACATTTATACACTCAATATGGGTGTCAAATGAAAGATAATTTGCCGAAGACCAGCAACATCTGACGAAAATATTCTATGATGAACGAGAGCTGATAGAAACAATCTGACTTCAAAGGAGAATGGGCGGTTCCGTCACTTTGGTGTAACAAATAGTGACCTATATCGTTGGTCTTAACGAGTGCATTCATTTTTCGTAACTAGTGCATTCATAGTTCGTATCTCGTGGGGGAAAAGAGGCTTCTTTGTCAAAATAAATGTGTATCTGATTAATTTTTTACTGACCAAAATCTTAAAAACGTCAATAAAATCGAATTTGAAATACATCGATTTGAAAAATTAAAGGGGGGAAATGGGGAGAAGCGAACAAAACCCTGTTAATAATTTAATGTCAAATGCTAATTTAAATGTACTATAGTCAGAGATTAACTCACTTTATAATATAGTATAAAAATATTAAAAAAACGCTTTCCGTGCGATTTTGTAATATCTCAAAGTCTAGAGCCGACCTAGACATTCTGACTTTGGATTCGGCAAAAAACTTTAGAAACATTTAGTTCAATGTTGGGAAGCAAAAACTTTGTTGATCAGTTTTTTATTTTAATTTTATCAATCAATCGGAAAAGAACAAATTTACCAATTTGTTTCCTTCACTTTAATAAACTTTTAGATAATCACCCCTATTACAGATAAGCACTCGTTTTACCAATATTTTGTATTATGGAATTCGCAGATCATTCGCACTCCATATAAATGTATTTGTTTCATATCCGCACCAAAAGTGCAGCAAATTCATAAAAAAAGAACTAAGCTTAGTATAGAATTTTATTAAAACAAACGAGAAAAATCAAGTAATTATGACAACTTTAAACCAATGAAGAATTGTATAAGTGTTTAATTGTGACGTGGCGTCGTTAAGTTTTTGACGTTTTAAAATTGCATCCCCTTAAATATCCCCGTTTAATTTGCGGTTCTTAAAAAATGCTGTCAAGAGAGTTTGCCATTGAAAAAAAAAATTATTTTTGATTTGGATCTGTCAAAAAGCACTGCTTTTAAGTATTTAGCAGTAGCCCAAAAGAACACACGAAATGAACATTGATAGTGTGTAGGGAGCTTAAAATTAAGGAAATGTTACTCTGCGGACGTGCCTTAAATGAAAATAGCAAGGTAGTTCCCCATAGCGATAGTATACATACATGGTTTATCCAATGAATTCAATAATTGCTTTTTACTGCGAATACGAATCAATCGCGAATCGAGTTGACTCTGTGAGCGTTGAATATTGTAAATTCCATAATATTAAGGCATGATTAACTTTTTTACTACATTAAATCTTTGGTTTTGTTAAAATAATAATAGAATAACAGATTATTTTTCTGACATTGTAGTCAGAAAAATAATCTTTTTTTCTGAAAGAGAAAAAATACGTATGTACATATCAACAATAAGCAAAACACCACAAGGATAATTTTTTGTTTAGTTTTTGTGAGTGAATGAACGTGTTTTTCTACAATTTTTTCACATCAATGTCTCATAGAATTGTAGGGGGCGACTTAATGGACAACCATCATCATTTCACATTTCATCATCCATTTCTCATTTTATTTTTGTTTAGTTGTTTTGTTTTTACTTTTAAGAATTCGAAATTATTACGCGTGAGTAATTTAAGAATGGAACGAAAGCTTTTGCAGATGCTATAGTTGAAAGGATAGATACCTCCTATAGCTTCGACTAGAGTAGGTATGTGCTGATATAGGTAGTCGTGTTTGTTTTTGAGTTTTTCAGAACGTATAGAGTAGGTATACTCTTCATCTCTATTCACCGACTGTTGCCTGATGTTCTTTGGTTCGGGGTAAAAACCTTTTGACTACCGAGTTCTGACCTCACACGATGTACCTACCTACCTACTCGTATCTCTTGACTTATTTTCCGCTACCACATATATTCTTCCTTCACCATTGCTGCAGGGATGCCATTGACGCGAGAGTATTACGTTACATCCATCGTGCACTGTCATCTCTATCTCTATCTCTATACCTTTATGATGTACTTTTTCCACATGAATTGTCAAGAGTAAACTTTTAAATTCTTTAAGTTCTCCGGAAAGTGTTCTAAAAGTCGGATAAACGAAGTAAAAAGAATTTTTAAAAAGTGTTTGCCGGATGCATTTCGCTTTCGATCTTTCGATGGATTGCCCTGGACATTGCTTTTCTGTGAAACATTTTGTAATAAGAGATGGAAATCAGGAAATTGCACTTAAAATGGTTTTTAAATCTTACCACAAGAAAAAAAAAAGTTGGACAAGAGCGTTCATCGAAAAGAAACCCCACCACGATTTTTAACAAATAGGTATGCAATGCACTTCCATTCCAAAAATTACCATCGTTAAATTTGAATTAAAAAAAAATATAAAAAAAATTACTCAATGAGATTGAGAGCCGTTTGCTGAATCCAAACTCATAAGAATTTATGTTGAACATAAGAGCTTATCAGCTAGGTTCCACATTTCACTTTTACTCCATATGAAATTGAAATCGATCAAAATGAATTTTTTTGTTCTATATTTCACTATTATCGATTTCAATTAATTTTTTTTTCGAAATTATAACGAAATCGATCTTGCTTTTTGATGTGAAACAGTGGAAAGAGAAATATAATGCTCAACTGGGCGTACTTACAGTTTTTAAAAATAAATAATTTATACGAAATATCTATAAAAACAAGTGTAAAAAATTAAAATCCATTACTTAAATGACATTAACTTCACCTTTAATTGTTTTGAAAACTAAGTACATATGTCATTTAATTTGATAAAGAAAGATAAATTTTTAGAAAAAAAATTTAAAATCTCAAACCTTGTTTAAAAAAAAAAAGTTGGCAGGTAATGTCATTATCAAGAAAATATTAATGGACATCTAAAACCAAAATTTCAAAAAAATACAGCCACCCATTTTCGAAAAATAATTATGGTATACACAAAATTTTTTGCCGCTATAATAGAACTTCCATATAAAATTCGATCTTCAATTGACTAAAACAGCTTCTTAAATAAATTTAACCTCAAAACAAAATATGCAATTTTATTTCTTCTATACTGATACATTTTTAGTAAGTAAAATGGTTTAAAATTGATTGAGTCATAAAGGAGAAAATCAGAATTACCGTTAATACCGGTTTATTAAAAAATTGTTATTATTCAAAGACCTTATCTAAAAGTCCGAAAAATGAGTTTTTCTAAAACCGATATTATGACAGGTACAGTTGTTTTTGGTCCAAAAAAACAATTCAAAAAACGTCTGGGGATAGTCTTCAAAAAAGCCACCTACCAAGTTTGAAGTAAATCGACTCATCCGTTTAGGCTGTGGCTTCTGATACATACAAACAGACAGATGGTGTCTGTCCGACTGCCAGACAGACAGAATTGCCGGACCCACTTTTTTCTCATTCTCTGTCATCGTAATGTCATGTTTGAATGTTGTCTTAACTTTTTTACTTGCGATATAGAGCAAGTACTAAAGAGCAAGTTTAGGATTCCGTCTGTCAGTCTGCCTTTATCTATCTTGAGGTACCTGCCATACAACCGATATGGACAAACTTGATTTTCTCAAAAACGGCTCTAAAGATTTTGATTAAAACTTTTATGTATACTACAACAAGAAAGGTCGAAATAAGAAAAATATTTTTTCATAGAGCCGTTTTTCTCTTTTATGATTATCTCGTAAACGACTCGACGGATTTCGATGACAATTTTTGCACAGAAGGTCCTCAACAATTTTGTCTGTGCGTCTGTACGTCTGTGCGTTCATCGGTACACTTCTCCACTGCCCAAACGCGTGGACGAATTTTTTTCAAATTTGGTGTAGATGATTTTTACGTAATTTCAAAAGTTGGTTTTTTTTTTTGTTTTTTAATATTTCGTCTAGAACTAATACCTCCCATATAACGGTTTTGAGTTATTGAGTTTTTCTCGAAAATGGCTCTAACGATTTTGTTCAAAATTTGTGAATGTATTATGTATTTTTAGTTTTTCTCAAAAAACTCGAACATCGGAGAAACAGCGTTGCTGTTTTTTTTTTTTTGCTAATATTTTTATATTTTGTTTTTTTTTTTGTGAATATCTCGTAAGCGATTAAAGCGATTTTGACTTAAGCTTTTGCACATATATTTCATATAACCTTAAAGAATCTAATTATGTTTCAAAAATATATACCTACATATGTATTAACTAAAAAAACTAAAAAGTTAAAATTATTTTTATTCTTTTTGCACATATTCCACTTTGCTTGTAAAAATATATACTCGTACCTCAACTTTTTCCAAAACAACTTGTCGATATTGTGCTCACCGTTTAAGAGCAATATGCTAAAAAAAAACGTTTTTTTCGGCATTTGACACATTTTAATATCGTGATACCTTCTTAACGATTGCTGGTAGAAAAAAAATGTCATGACATGTTTTAGGGAATCAACAGACACAAGTCTCACATGTTTTTTTTTTTTTTGATAACTTCTCCCATTTGAAAGTTAAATACGAAAAACCAACATTTTCGACATTCAACCTTGAATAACTTTTTATGGGACTTTTGGGGACTTTTACTTCTCTTTGTAATAATTATTTTTGAGTCTATTTTGTCCAGACTATTAAGGAGCATAAAAAGACACAAATTTTGAAAAAAAAAATACATAAATCAGAGCTCTTTGTGAGGTCTTTCGAAGAACTTCACCACGCTGCCGATAAAAATAAAATGCACGACTGGATTGCACGTTATTCTTGTAGTTCAAAATTATAATGTACATATTTGTGTATTGAAAAAAAAATCACTTTTTTGTTTAATTTTTTTTTAACTTTAAACTGAGCCAGTAATGATATAATATGGAAATACCAAAAACAAATTAAAAATTCCCAAAAATCGTGTTCTTCATATTTCCGTTATTCGTATTTTTTGAGAAAAACTAAAAACGCAGTATTGTTACAATCACTTATAACACAACATACCCCAAGTTTAATCAAAATCGTTAGAGCCGTTTTCGAGAAAAATCTAATAACTCGAAATGTAATATGGGAGGTATTCGTTCTAGTCGGGATATTAAAACACAAAAAAAAACAACTTTGGAAATTACAAAAAAGTAATCTGTACCAAATTTCATGCAAATCCGTTAACCCGTTTAGGCTTTGGCTCTCTGTACAGATGGACGCATAGAGCAAGTAAACAATTAAACTTAACTGCCATTAATTTTTGTACAAAAGTTCTGCTTTTAAACGCAGTTTAAATATTAAATGACATTTTTTTAATAAAATTGTCAGTTAAACGGTAGAGACAGACTGATTCAAATTCTTGAGATATAACAATAAAATATTTTACTAACATATTTTTGACGTTTGATCTACATACATACAAAAATACAAAAAAAAACTTTCTAAAAATAATTAAATCCCATAATTCTCCCTAATTTATACATCCACATTGCATTAATGTAGATGTGCAGTGTGCACTCTCCGACGTTATATCAAAAGATGGTATTGTTTGCAATTCAATTTAAAAAACTTTTTTTTTGTACATTTCAATGGAATATTGTTTTCATTATTTCGCATTTAATTCGAGCAAAAGAAAAACATTTTTCGAATAAGTTCCATACCTACATACATTTTCATAATGATTGCGGTCTCGAGAAATTTCTATTTAGTATTCAAAAAGTCTTTTGGTTTTATTTGGTTCTATCTGTGTTCATGTTCAGTGTGTAGGTACATTGTACAATCTACATAGATACATTTATTCTATTTTGCATAGCAACTTTAACATACCATGTGTTTTTGATTAACCCCTGCATACACTGACTTTGTTTTTAAAATGAAGAAAAGCCACTGCCAGAATGGTGATGGTGAGTGCGGTAGTATTTCATAAAATTGTATCCGGTTAGCATTTGCAACTTTATATTACAACAGTAGTTGTGGATCTCTGGTTCAGGATCAATTCTGATGGCTAACTGGGTTTTCATTTTGGCTAACTGTTGCTTCTCGCTTTCTCTCTTTTGATAATATTCCTTATTCGGATTCTTTTGTTATAAGTTTTTTATGAGGTATGTGCTTATTGCCATTTCTCATGCAATTGCAAAGTTGTATGTAGTTGCAGTCTTGCAGCAATCATGGTTTGATGGAACTTGAGTTAAATTTAAAATGTAAAAACAAGAAGAAGCAGAAGAACGAGAAGAAGATTCGAGAAGATTTTATTTCACCCATAGCAATTCCTTTCCATTTTGGAAATCTATTCCCCTTCTGCCCTCTGTGTGCATACAGAGTGTAAACTGAGTAAAAGAGTTTTTGCATTAAATATTGCACATTGTATGAGTTGTAGGAGTCTTCATCAAGACTTAAACTAAAAGGAAATTGGAAAGGGGAATGACTATTGCTTGTTAATAAAAAATGAAAACTTCATTCGTTGGAAAGTATAGTGATTGTAGAAAGTTCTAAGGACATTGTGCATATTAAAGAAGTACCTACGAGTATAGTTAAGGTATTACCCTCTCTCATTCTCTCTAAGACATCAGAGCTTAAAACTAACGAAATTATTTTGTGGAAAACCGCTGATATAAAATAGTTTCATAGTTTGAGAGAGCTGTTTCGGGTGCTTTTGAATTAGTAATTGAAAAAAAGCTTAAATGCATTTGGATTATTTTCCGAGGTATAAATGAAAGTACAGATATAGTGAAACTTACTAGTTATCTTTATTTCTTGTGCAGAATATTTTAATAAGCATTCATAACTTGTGTAGGAAGCTTAAAAGGGATTGCATAAGTTAATTATAAGCTTAATGTTTTCATTTGAAATAGAAGTAAAGTGAAAGCCACGTTTAGGTCAAACGTATTTTATTTTACGTTATATTTAAAGTTGCCTAGAATGTTACCACCGTCTGTGTAATGTTTGGTAATTTTATATGAAATGTAAGAACATAGAAAATAGATCGCTTTTAGAATGACTATAAAACAAATCCACAACTGTCTTGAACTCCAGAAGACCAATGCAAATAATTTTTTTGAAAAAAAAAAATAAACTATTAGCAGGATATGGATGGGGCATAAAATTAAAAAAATGTTATATGAAAGGGGAAAAATAAATTGCCCACCAACAGATTAGGAAGAAAGGAAGTGAGTATGCGAAATAGTGAGTTCGTTGTTAACGATTTCAATCAAAAAAGTTTGATACTAGTGAAGATGCTAAAAATATCAACAACTTTGGTTCAGATCATTTTTCTATCCCTATAACCTCAAATGTATTGGGAAAAATGTCAAAAACATTTTTTTTTGTATCTTATACAAAAGTAATTAGATTTTGATGAAACTTGGTTTTAACGTATACATTGCCATGTTTTTTACTCTTAACAAATTTTTTTCAGCGAAATATTAATTTTTGAGTTTATGAAGAATTTATTTTGAAAAAATAAATTTATTTTGAAAAAACAAATTTTGCAATGTTTTTTAAACTCCAATAATGAATTACCAAGAGCACGGCAGCCCAAAAAGCAAATATTATTTTTTCGTACACATAGGTTATGTAGAATTAAAACGACTTTATCAATATTGTTTTTTAGAATTATGCGATTTTTCTATAAAAATCATGAAACTCAGAGAAAACACGTTTTTGAGACATTTTCCTTTTGAAATTTGCAGCTTGATCACTTCTGTTAGAATCAAGAAAACTGGATCCGTTAAGACAAGAAGTGCAGGATTAGGAATACTAGTTCAAGTTTGCAACATTTCCAATAAAATCTTCTTCTACTTTTCATATAAAAACCACCAGAATGACCTTTTTGTTTGTAAAAATTCCACTAACGGTACCTCCCATAGAACCGTATTTTTTTTTTTAATTTTTATGAATTATACGGAAGCACCTTAACAACCTTAAGATTATTTGGTATCAAAATTTTCAAAAAAATAGTTTTTGAATTTTTAAAAAATCTTTGAACATTTTTTTGTTTTTTTGAAAAATCAATTTTTCGAAAAGAGGTCACTGTAATTTTTTTAAATTTTGGTTTTAGATGAGCATTAACATTTTATTGAAAATGGCAAACCAACTTTTTTTAAACAAGGGTAACGAATTTTTATATATAAAAAATTATTTAATTTTTAAACGGCTCTAACGATTATCAACATTTTTTTTCTCAAAATGTATCTTTCTTAACCAAATTAAATGGCATACTTACTTTGAAACTCAAAACAATTTAAGAAGTTGTTTATTTCATTTTAGTAATAAATTTGATTTTTTGTTACATTTCTTATAAAATTATTTATTTTTAAAAACTTTATATAAGAAGCTTTAACGTCCACAGCAACTGTGAACCTAAGAGCAAGTTTGTGCCACCCAGTCGTGAATTTTTTTTTTGTTGACAACACAACTGGCCTTCGAAAAAATTAATAATTTTAAAGTAAAATATTTAGAAAATTGCACTTGTCATCTAAACGAGGTTTTGAGAGATGTTGCACACTGTAGCTTTTCGTCATATCTTATGCAAATAAAACTGTTTGAAATATGATGCACATTTCACATTGATTGCAATATAAGGAGTTATTTCCCCTTCCAAATTTTTTCTCATTTTCAATAATATAAAAAAAGAAAAAAATTAAAAAAAAAATCTTCAAAATCAGAGATGATTGGGACTTCCGAAGAGTGCCTGTTTTATGTTTCCATTAACTCGATTATCATTAGAGAGAGATTTTATCAGAAATGGCTTAAATTTTAACTTAAGTTTTGCTTATTCTAAACTTTTGGCATTTACAGACATTTTAAGTACCTTTGCACTTACAAAAGTTTTCGTGTTTAAGAACGACAACAGCAGGGCATGAATAGAAAAATGTCTCAAAAAGAGCTTGAGTCTTTCAAAATTAGATTTGTTTTTAAATTATATCGAAATTTGTATTTGTACATGTTTGTTTTAAAAAGTAGTTATTGATTTAGACATGTAAAAATGCTTTTTTTTGCACTAAGTCAAAGATTTTATAAAATTTTCTTGTATAAATTCTGAGTTTTTGGGAGAGGGGGTGTTCATATTGAAAATGCAATTCAACTTAGTACAATCGTCGACTAAATTAAAAAAAGTTGTTTTGTTATTTTTTTTTCTAAATATGGAAAATTAAGTATTACAATTAATATTAACATGGTTTTCGTACTTCGGAGTCTAATATATAATAAAAAAAATGGCGTATTCTCCTCAATTTCACCTCCTTAATTTTTTAAATTGACTTATTTCATTCTTTTTTTCAATGTGAAAAGATTTCTGAGAAACAAAATGTTTCAGTTTGATAAGTATTTTGAGCATTTTATTTAATGGGTCTAACCAAATTATAGCGCCAAAAAAGACAGAGAGCAGCAATTTTTAAAAAAAGTTTTTCATGTTTTGACAAAAACAAAAACTTTAAAAATAGTGACACTTTGGTGTTGGTTTTGTAAATACGTGTTAAATCGCACTGCACTGTGGATAATTTTGCCATAAAAACACATCAATTTTTAACTATTTATTAGAACTTGTCTTTTTTTTAAATATTCTTTGAAATTGTGGTTTGGCCTTTAAAAAAAATTAAAAAACCACATTTATTTCAAGTAAAATGAGAATTAGAGTGCAAATTATTAAGTCAAAAACCCAATATAAAAGAATAAACAACATAAACTAAAATTCAGAAAGCATTTTAACAAATCTTCGCACAACCTGTACCATGAAAAGTGATAATAAATTTAAAAACTTATTTCTTATAAATCCATTACTTACTCTTTATCGAAAGTAAAAATAAATTTAAAACCAAAAATCATAAATAATGTGGTTGTGTGCCCTTTCTAACAAGTTCCACAAACAAAATTAATAACTTAGTGGATACTCTTAAAGATCATTCATATTTTATACAAGCACCACTTTCATATCCTTAATTTTTTTTTTATTCAAGATTATAAAATTATTTGCATATAGGTATGAATCTACCTTATAGTCCTTAACAATATCTTTGAATATAGATCCCTGGAGGGTGTATGTTAATATTTCAAAAAAAGAAAAAAAATAAATAAACATTTTCCGCACCTCTACACTACACACAAAAAGCAACCAGCCAACCATCATTCATATTTTTGAATGTGTCATTTATCAAGAATAAAAATGTTTCCATATTTATGTGATATGTGTTTGTTGGCATATTGAAACGTGAGAAAATCGGAATATCAACAATACATCTGGATACACTGCCAACATATTGCGTTCGATGCCCTTAATGCTTCAGTAAACATTGTAGATATACGTAGGTATATGAACATTTTTGCTTATACCAACAATGGTGAATTAAGATAACATATACATACTTACAGTTACAGTATAAAGGGAATCAATATAAACTCACTCTCTCCGCTCCATCTCGAAGATGAACAAAAGTATAGGAAGAACCTGCAACCTGTTTGCCTTGTCAGCTTTATACACATATATATTGTTCAAACACAGGGGCTACCTATGTATATAGAGACTATACCCGAAGATATTTTCTTCACTGCCTCCCTCTTCCCCCTTCAGAATTCGCGGGGCCTTATCAACCACATCTTGGCCTCAGAGTAAACTCACATCCATCAAAAATGAGCTTATACTTTAGGCCCTTTTTACATATACACAAAGTGTATACAAAAGAATTGGATACACTGCGGGTGGAAGGAAAGAGATAAATCAAAACTCAGATTTCTCTTGTTTTTTCTATTTTTTGTTTTCTTTTTTTATATTTTTCCTTCATCATCTTCCTTAACAATTCCAATAATTTTTTTTTTTTTGTATGTAGATACCTATATATCCTTGAGGTCAAAACATCAGTCACCAGTCCATAAAACCGCACAAAACGAAGCCCAACTTAGCTCAATCTATTCATTTCTAGGAATCGGAATCTGGATGTGCACAACAGTTACCAAATCAACCCCCGCTCAACCACTCAAATAGGAAGGACTACGTCGTCGTCCTTTTTAGCAAACCCTCTTCTATTAAAAATCATAGATATCCCGGGGTAAAAAGACATACAACTGGTAGTACCTATCCCAACCCCCATCCCCTGCGCCAACTTTGCTTATGCGAAAGGGCGAAATTTTTAAGAAAAATATTTCCTCATCAATATCCGTTGTGATTTTCGAGAAATAAAAGAAAAACACACTTATATTCATTCGCCTTTCATCTTACCTCAGTTTGTTGCGGTT
The DNA here is from genome assembly GCA_948107695.1 of Meliscaeva auricollis. Lineage (NCBI taxonomy): Eukaryota > Metazoa > Arthropoda > Insecta > Diptera > Syrphidae > Meliscaeva > Meliscaeva auricollis. Next base: position 60,382,327 of record OX403616.1, read on the forward strand.
GGCATTTTCAATGTTTGTGATGCCTACACGTTCGTCCTGGCAATGGATGATGATGATGCCTACCAAACTCCAGTTTGCCATATATTTCTAGAAACCATACACAAAGTTGGTCCTTGAATAACACAAAAAAAACATCGAAGAAGAACAAGTCCCGAAAATTGATGCTAGGGCAGTTTCGTCGTCGTCGTAGCTACTCAATCATCCCTTGTTGTTATTGTTGTTTGTTCTTCTTCTTCTTTTTAAATTTTATTATTGTTTCGATTTGTTTTTGTATGTTTTTTTTTTTTTTTTTTTTGTATTTCTTTAACAAATGATTTTCGTCCTTGTGGCAACTTGATTCCGTCAATTGCAGCTCAACGATACGGAAAGATAAACCTGTGCTTTTCCAAAGTGGGTATTGGAACTTTTTTTTGTTGTATTTGTACCTATTCGTTCTTCAAAGGAATCTCTCTTTAATCACAAGGATCTGTTTTTTTTCTGATGAGAACCAATTAGATGTTGACATAAAGTTATGTTTCAATTTTCAATTTTTTGAATGAACCACAAAGTCGTTGGAAAATTTACATAAACTTTTTGAACACATCCTCGTTTTACACTTTTTACTTTTTTTTTTGTATCTCAAGTATTTGACAAAAACAAAAATGAAACATACTTTGAGAGGCTTCAAAAATCAAAAGTTGTGTATAGTAATTTATTTTCTCCTTCCAAGGACAAAATATGAATGAATATAGGTACCTATGCTCTCAAGGCATCAACATTTGTAGCAGTATCACGCGACTAACGAAACAAGTGCCGAATCAGCGCATTCACAAAAAGCTAAAGTAGGTACATTCAACAAATCCGCAATCGTTTTACATAGCTACATAGGTACATACCAAAGATGTGGGTAAAGGAAGCGTAAAAAAATTCTACAAAAAAACAACACAAAAGTGCACAAAAAAACGTTCGCGACGTAGTAAGGAACTACATAAAACACACTCGTCGTCGTCGTCGTCCTGAACCACGCGTCGACGTTTGAAGGGAATCTCTTATCTAGCACTCTGCCATTTAAGTGTTACGCTGCTGTAACACCGTAGAAAGCTATTTAAAGTAATTCGCCCTCGAAAGCTAGCGCGAAAAGCAGAGAAAGACACAAAAAAAAAACCGGAAAGAGTGGGGATTTAAAACCAAAAGGCACGCAATTAGGATAAGTTGAAGGTTGAATTCAGTTTTACCCGGCTCGAATCGGCTTGGCTTGGCTCTAATAAAAATTGCGATGGATGTTCATGTTGAGGATGAATTTAAGGTCGTTTAACGCACAAACGAACGAACGAGTGAACCAACAACAGCAAACATCAAACGAACAAAAAGGACGAAACAAAAACTAAATCCGTTTTACTAAGCTTGCACTGGTTTTTGTATTTCATTTATTATCTTTTAATTCAACTATCTATATTCTCTGTTAAAATTTTAAATCCAACGGGATTAAGTGAAAATTTTGAGTTATACTCCACTTTATCGCGAAATCCTTGAAGCTAACGGTCTTATATATTATGCTTCACAACAACAAAAAAAAAAACAAAAAAATAAGACTTGCAAAAGCTGTACCTATATAGAAGTACCCTTACGATGTTTTTGTTTTGCTTTGTTTTTATTATTTTCGTTTGTTTTTCTTTTTTATTTAGGTTGACCGCACGTTTATCTATACACACAAACACACACGACCGTTATTGTGACCGTTTAATCTGGCGTTCGAGGCGCATCTAATGATAACGTACTGGGTTTCTACTCATGAAGGATACTTATCCCGTTTGTTTTGATTTTTTTTTTTACTTTCATCTCAACTGTTTGTATTTTTTTTTTATTTTGTGTAACGTAACAGAAAAAACTACAACAACAAGATGTATATTGAGTACCTCAGTTAAAAGGATGCGTGGGAAAATTCTCATGGTTCATTTTTTATCTCACTCTTTTTTGTTGGGAGGAAAGCTTTTTGAGAGGGTTGAGGTGATTTATTGAGCCACTGTATCTCTTTTGGTGTATATTTAAGAGAAATTAAAGCTCTCGTTCTTAGTTTGTTAAGAGATGGAACTTTTTACATGAAAATTCAAATGAGAGTTTTCTTTTCTCTTAAGATAATTTCTAATTTATTTCAGTATAAGCATCAATACAAGGTGACTCGAAGATGTTGATTACCTTTTGTCTTGAAAAAAAACTACAAACTTTTTGACTTGCAATATATTGTAGGTATGTACTTAAAATGTGTTGAAGCTATTTAGAAGCTTTTGTATAAATATCTCTGAAATCCGATAAAACATTTAGACAATTTAACAATTTTCAAAATTATTCACTTTAAAATTAATTTGAAAAAGAATGCAAATTTATTCAAAGAGTTTGTTATCCATTTTAAAATCGAAAGTTATGTCTTTTTCATACATGCATATTCCAACGACAACGGATGCGCGCGAACTGGAACATGTCTCAAAAACTTGTTTTGTTTTTGCGTTTTATGATATTTTGTGATAAAATAGAATAAATGTAAAAAAATGTTTTTTTGTGTCACAATCGCTATGGTTTCCTACACACTAGTCTAATTTATTAGAATCCGCTAAACAGGTGAATAGTTATTTACTGCATAAGGATTTATGTAACATGTGAACATTTTTCAATCCATAAAAAACTATTATGTATAATAATAAAACTTGTGTCAAGGAAAAAAAAATCTATAGTGAATATGTTCCTGACAGAAAAGACCACAAAAGATCACAAAATTACAGGTATTTGTGTTTCATGAGAAAAAACCTTGCCCCAAACTGTTCTACAAACTGTTACTTTGTGTTCCATGAAGTTTTTCAGAACAGTTTAGAACAACATTTATTGCAAATAATAATAGTAATAAAATAAAAACATTAGAGAATCAAAAAATAAACATCTATACAATGACAACAAATATCAAATTAATTCTGGTCACTGTGGCGTATACGTACTTCTATTTAAATGGCATTATGTTTTCATAATTGACTCAATTCGAAGAAATTTCTTTAAAAATATGCATGGGGCGTACATAACATTTGTATCTGATAATTATACTATTTGTTATTATTGTTGGGTTGTACTTGTCAATAACAAATTATCTATGATATTAATTTATTTTTAAGAAATAATAATTATTCAAACTTTGTTTTTTTTTTCTCAATTAATGTTAATGTTGTTTGATAATAATGTTTCTACTTGAATTCAAATTTAACTTTTGCTTAGTCCTCAACAACAACTTTTACTCAATATTTTTTGTTTATTTTTTTCCCAAAAATCTGCAGACTTTTTATCTTGAAATTTACAGAGAAAAATCGACATTTCCTTTATTCTTAAGAGAAAATCAATTTAAAAATTAAAAACAAAAAAAACTCTCTTAGTTTTGACAAAACAAAGTCCTTTTTTGAGGGAAATATTTATAAGGAATTGGATTTCAGAAAATAATAACCGAAATATGCATATTTTACTAAACCATATATTATTTCAAAACAAAGTTTCAAAAAGTTAGAAAAATAAAAACAAAATTTATAGGCAAATAATTAGTTTTTTTTCTAATTAAAAAAAACATGTTTTCAAAGTGTTTGTACACAATATTATTAGAGTTAGCCAAAGCTTGAGTTTTATTAATGTCATTGAAATTAATTAGATTACAATGAAAAACTTCCAAATAAAGGACACGGTGATGACGGTGGCATTTTTAATTTTATTTTTTTTTTTTCAAATGGTAGCATCGTTTTCGAAAAATTTATTTTAATTTATTGTTACTCTTTCTTATCTTCATTTTGTATCCTTAACAAAATTGAATTTCATTTGTACAGGGGATAACATATCAAGTTTGAAGAATTTCGCATATTGGTTTTCACATCAGCCTGAGGATTAAGTTATGAAGTTTATTGACCTTTTTAAAAGTTTTTTTTTTAAGAAAAAAATATATTATTCTTTTTGTTTCTTTTTACCCTCGTGAAAATTGACATAAATTTGTATCACTTATCATTATATAGCAAAGAATGTAAATAGTCCATTGAATAATATATTGGTTGGAACGCGAAAGCTATCTACCTTCAAATCCCAATAACATTTCTACCATAATTATTGACAGAGAAATCATCGTTAACAAGGACCAAGGTATAGTACAATAATTCGAAACGTAGCTAAACATTCAGAAAAAAGTTCTGGCGAACTCTAAATCTCATTATTTTCGGCTCATCTTTGGAGGATCATTTTTTTGCATGTTTGGGATCAGTTTGAGTGAAGTGGCTCTGAAATAGAATAGTTTTTTTTCTGGTCACTTTACTGTACATCGTACAGGCTTAACATTTGGAATAAAATTGGCATGAGTACTTCATTGCGAAGAGAGTCGAGAATACAGGCTTTACATTTGGAATAAAATTGGCATGAGTGCTTCATTGCGAAGAGAGTCGAGAGTAAAAAGAGTCCATACAAAATACCGATTAGTGAAAAGGTGTTTCCTTTTTAAGAAGAAGGGTGGAGAATTAAAACAAGTGCCAATCATCACTGTGTAAAAATAGTTATGCTTATGAAATTTGGTAAAAATGCTAAAAATGATCAAAGGAGTCTATGGTTTTTGTTTAATAGTTGTCGTTTGGGCAAAGCTTTCAGCTTTCAATTAGTCTTAGAGAGGTCAAACCCTTTTATTTTAGTACATTTTCTGTTGAATTGATTGAAATAAAAGAACTTAGATAGAAGAACTATTTGAGTTCGAGGAAGGGTGGAAAAACGGTGGAAAAGTGGAATTAGTTCCAAAAACCCATGTGAAATAAAATTCTACATTTATAAAATTTGTTAAAAATATTCAATTGGTAAACCCCTAAATTCAAGGAACAAAAGAGTCTATGGCAATTTGAACCAAATCGATATAGTCGTAACCAAAAATTCAAACATTAAAAAAATACATCTAAATTGGCTGATGAAGAAAATACAGAGAATACTTTCACCATAAAGTAACTCTTTAAAATCTTAGATGAAATAAGTCCTATTAAAGGTTTCTAAAATAAATCGCCAAAACAGAAATATACCAGCCCTAAATCTTGAATTGAATGAGTTATCAAACCAAAACATACAAAAACAGTGGTAGCACCTGTACTTTAATTTTTTATACATTTATATACAAAACTAAAACTACATTAATTGTAATTTCCTCTCCAAATTTAGCCCCGCTTATGAAATATTCTTTTGTTAGGTTGATAAAGAAAACTGTTGACTTACAAAACTGCCAGACAACCAAGACCCCGATAATTTAATATTTTAAAAATTTTAAACAACTTTTAAAATAGATGTGAATTTAAATAAAATATAAGTAGATAATGTACCTACTTGTATTCCAATTGGGTCCATCACAACCATAATTGCCGATTATAATTCAAAAAGAATTTTTTTTTTCTTTTATACCCGCTGTGAATAATTTATCCTGCTTTCATGCCTTTCAATGTCTGTACTCCGAAAAAACAAACAACCTTCATTCACATAGAAATATGTACCCATAAGTACATAACATGATAGAAAAAAAAAATATTAAAAAATAACACACATAGCAACATGCCGACTTAACTGACTTAACTGACACTCACGTTTGTGATATAATTTCTGCGATATGGAACATGCCTGGCAGGCAGGTAATAGAGCTAAAGCCTATGCTACCGGAAACATCCATATCCTCTTATACGAGCAACTACTGGCTAATTTATCCGCATCATAATTACTGAAATGAAATATTAAGTAAACGATGTCCACGTGACATCCGGCAAGAGTCTTCTACATACCTTTTTTTCTATCTTACGACCATCATCATCATGCATCTCTAACCCCCTTTATACCTATACCTTCTACAACAACCAACCAAGAGTTGGAATTATCTACCCAACAAGTAAAGTTTTTCTATTTTCCCTTTCTAGCCTCCAACATACCCAACTCAGAAAAGTTTCGCCTCCGGCATCGGCACTTTGCCACCATATTCCGAGACATGGGGTCCCTCTGTGGATGTTTTTTTTTTTTTTGTTTTATTTTTTCTTCAGCATCAAGCTCTCAGTTCGCAATGGTTTAAAAAGTGAGCCACCACAACTATCATCCCATCCCGATCCTGATTTTACCGGAATAGTGAATGGGGAAATGGTCGTCTTCGTCGTCGACGACGACAGATGGGCGTATTCGGAGGTAGAAGACACGGGTTGAATTATTGCAACATGAGAAAATTTTTAATCAACGCTACGTGATGTCACGCTATCTTCACAGGCTCACAGGATTTCCACACCTTTTCTTTGCAAAGAGCGCGCGCTCCTTTTTCGTCCAAACACGGGGTCATATTTCTGCAGGTTCAGCTCAATCATCGTCAGAGTACAGTTGACCTATATAATACTTTTACAGAACAGGATGTCTACTCAGCTATTTTGTCATCATTCTATGTGCGAACTGTAAATTAAGAGTGCGAAGCAATGGTGATTCCTGTCAGTGGAACTGGCACTGCTTAGTGCTTATGGACGGAGGGGAGGCGTTGGTCATGATGGTGTTCAAAGTGTGGATAGAAAATAGAATTTTATTTTTTTTGCTAAGAACTTTGAAGCCGTACTTAGCTTCTAACGACCATAGGATAATTTGATTTACCGTTTCTCCATTCCGCTCTCACACCCAACTTCAAGTCGAAAAGAAAATAAAAGTTTACGCGCTGATTATGGGTTAGGTGGGTGGTGACCACAGCTCTTGCTGCAAATACCCACCGGAGTGCTTCTAATTAACCAAGCTGTTTATTTTCCTTCAGGGTGTTGAAGAACTCTAACAACAACAAAAAAAAAAATAGGTATACCGAAGTAACTTGATTGAGGAGAGTTGCTATGGCAGGGTAGGAGCAGAATTGGAAAAAAATCGCGAAACTGAACGTGTTTCGCCTTGGGGTAGTTGTTTTTGTGAAGCTTTGTATTGTTATTGTTGCACAATAGCTGTGTTTTACTGTGGCAACGGTGACCATTTGATCATTATTTGGAAGGAGCATTTAGATTCTATATTATATTTACCGACAAAAATTGATTCCCCCAAATTCGCTTATTGATATTTAGGGGGGGGGGGGTAATTTATCATATTATAGTTAAAAATACAAAAGACAAATATATAAAAATATTAGGAATGTAAAATAATTCTTTCTTTTTTTAAATTTTAAATATAAAACATAAAATGAAATTGGATGGTCGAATTTTTACATTTGGCGCTTACGGATATTTAGTCCAAGGAAGTTTTTTAAGGTTCACCATATAGGTACAGTCTGTTCAGATCTTTTTGAAGGAGCTCAGCATTACCATATGCGTCTAAAAAATTGTTTGTCATCACTCATCAGCATGATAAATAATAAAGGACCATGATGACTTCCCTGTGGGACATCAGATGGTAAATTGATAATGTTGGATTCAGTAGATCTAAAAATTGATCTTTCAATTAAATTGAATCAGAAGAATGTATATTGGTGGAAAACTGGAGGGCATTTAGTCTAAGTTCGATTGTCTGAGTTCGATTGCAATAACATCAACTTTGTTACCATACTCTATTGTCGACTTAAGAAGTTAATTGAGTTACAAAATTAATTTAATATTTTCGATCTCTAATCAAATTATGTCATTTGATTTGGAAGATGAATTAAGAGCTGTTTAAAAAAAAATAAATCAATCTTTGTTTTCAAAAAAAAATTGGTGTGCTAATTTTAAGGAAATATTAATATAAATGCGCAATGTACATCTTATAACAAAATTACAAAAAAAAAAATCTCGAAAAATAGATTTTTCAAAAAAAAATTGTTTTTTTAAAAATCCAAAGACTTTTTTTTTAATATAAATAAAATTATTAATTTGCTGGATTAAATAAAAGCAAAAATAACTTTGTACGACAGTGTTAAAAAAAAGTTCTTATCATTTTAATGCAAGAATGAATATATTTTCGGTGCAACAAGTAAAATATTAGCGTAAATCCTTTAAAAATAATTGTTGATTATAAAAATTGATACGAAATTTTCAGTTGTCATGAAAATCCAGGACCAAAATATTCCATTCAAATATTTTGGGTCAAAGGGCGTTTTTTTAGTAGTAACGAACTTTGTGCAACTATTGCTCCCAAAATACCATGTATAAATAATTTATGATTGGTAAAAACTCCTAAAAAAATCCGATGTTCATTAGAATCAAGATTTCAAAAGACCACTTACGTAGCATGAGTGAAAGGGTGTTTTTAACCATTAAACTGACCTTATATTCGACTTTTTCTGGTCTTAGCTATATCATCGGAAATTTTGGTAACTGCACCGAAAATATATTCATCGTTGCATAAAAATGATAATAGCTTTTTAAATGTTGTCGTATCGAGTCTTATTCGATCCAACATAAAAAATTACCTTTAAGTCGAATAAATTCTTCAGCTTCATACCTTCACAACTCTAACTTCTCCCCCTCTTTAAATGCAGTTTTTTAAAAACATAAAAGGGAGATTTTTGGCTACTTTGGATTTGAACAAACTGTAGAGGGTGATATTCTGGGTCGATTCCATTAAAAAAAAAATATGAATTATTTTTTTACCTTCTCCATACTAAATTTCCTACCTTTCCTGGTCTATTAAGACCCTTAAAAGAAAGTCAGAGCATTTTTTTTTTAAGGTAAGATTTTCAATATTATAGCACAAATAATTTTGATTATAACTAAAAATTTCCCCTCTATAGTGAACTTACGCTGAAAATAAGGCATTGTGTAGGAACCGAGCAAAACTGCTCCGATTTGGATGATTTTTTTTTTCAAATGTTGGTATTCAAAAATATTTAAATATTTACCGGTTTAAAATTGCCGCTGTTAATGGATTTTCTTTTTAACTTACAATAAGATTTCTGTGAATAAATATTTTATCTATCAAAAAATTTTGTTAAAATTTTATGAAATAAATTATGCAAAAAATTTTCCAGGTCTGTTTATGAAAACTACTAGTTTTCACCCGTTCAAATGGGAGGGCGAATTTTCTCATAAGTTGACTTAATATAAAAAAAAAATTGTGAAATACAACAGAGTTAAAAACAAGATATCGAAAATCTTGCTCTATAGGGCAAGTATTGTTTTCGTGTAAAAAAAAATTCGAGGTTTTAATCAAAACTAAAATTACGATGATGGAGAAGTCCAAAAAAGTGGTTTTCGTCATGCCGTCCGTGTCGGCGTGCGTCGGTCTGTGCGTCTGTTCGTCTGTGCGTCCATCTGTACAGAGAGCCACAGCCTAAACAGGTTGACGGATTTGCATGAACTTTGGTACACATAACTTTTTTGTTATTTCCAAGGTTAATTTTTTTTGTTTCTGAATATCTCGATTAGAACGAATACCTCCAACAGTTTCGAGTTATTGGATTTTTGTCGAAAATGGCTCTAACGATTTTAATTAAACTTGGTGTATGCTATGTAATAAGTGATTAGTGACAAGTAACAATCCTGCGTTTTCAGTTTTTCTCAAAAAATTCGAATAACGGAAATATGATGAGCACACTTTTCGTTAATTTTGCATATATATCGTATATATCATTACTGGCTCAACTAATTTCGTTCAAAACTTGTCACCAGGTTGTACTCATAATTTTAAAGAGTATTGTGCAGGTATTTAGTTTTTCAAAAAAAAAATTAAATGCACGACTGGGTCGCACGTACTTGCTCTTAAGGTCAAAGTTGCTGTGGACGTTAAAGTTACTTATATAAAATTGTAAGAATAGATAATTTTATAAGAAATGTAAAAAAAAAAATTATTACTAAAATGACATAAAAAACTTCTTAAATTGTTATGAGCTCCAAATTAAGTAAGCCATTCGATTTGATCAGGAAAGATAAATTTTTAGAAAAAGAAATTTGAAAATTATTAGAGCCATTTTAAAAAAAAATAATTTTTTTATATGTATAAATATAAAGTTGGTATGCCATTATTAAGAAAATAATTATACATATCTAAAACAAAAATTTCAAAAAAATACAGCTATCGGTTTTCGAAAAATTGAAAAAAAAAATTTGAAAGATTTTTTTAATAATCCAAAACTTATTTTTTTTTAATTTTGATATCAAATAATTTTAACTTTGTTATGGAGCTTCCGTATAAAAAAGAAGTATGATCCTACTATCAAAAGTAGACACAAAAATTTTAATCAAAATCGTTAGAGCCATTTTTGAAAAAAGTCAAGTTTTCCTTAGTTATTATATGGCAGATACCGTTAGTTTTGGTCCTGAAAAAAAAAATTTCAATTTCCCATCTAGGGAATCACCAAACATCCTTAGCCACAAAATTTGAAGAAAATCACTTCAGCGGTTAAGGCTGTAGCTCGAGGTATACACAGGCAGACAGACAGACAGAAAAGCAGGCGGACAAATAGAATTGCGAGACCCACTTTTTTCGCATTTTCTATCATCGTAATGACATGTCTGATTGTTATCTTGAGTTCGATTTTTTTTACGAATCCTAAACTTGCACTATAGTACATAACCTATATCGCAAGTTAAAAAACTTGGAAAAAAATGAAACACAAAAATGAAGAATACATATATAACTTTGAACTACAAGAGCAAGTGCGTGCGGTCCAGTCGTGCATTTTATTTTACATAACCTCAAAAATATTGAGAAAAATGCGAAAATCCAATTTGTATTGCTTTTTATTTTAATCTAATGCACAAATAGTTGAATTTTCATGAAACTTGGTTTTAATAAACATTATTAATAGATTTTTTTGCAGTAAAATATATTTTTTTTAATTTTTAACAAATTCAGTTTGAAAAAATTGCTTAATTTTCAATCAAACAAAATGACGAAAAAATATTTGATTTTTGAAAACTTTAAAATGGTATTCTTTTGTTAAATCCTCTTTTTAAGATTGTACGAAAACAACACAATTATTTGAGAAAACAGTGTCAACAATTGGAAAGGAAAACAAAAAAAAATGTTTTTTTTTTATCGACATTTCGGAAATGACAGAAATACTAGCCAGGCAGGGTTTGGCCATAAGAACCAAATTCTCTGAATTTTAAACTAGTATCAACATAGCTCTAACATGCAATGTTTTTAATATATCAAAATTTAAACTTTCAAAAAACACTGGTCCTGCCATGTTTTAAGTAAAAATTGATTTCAATTGTAATAACAAAAGTATATTTTCTTTAAAAATTATCTTAACATTAAATCCAAAAACTTAGAAAATAATAATTATTATGGTCACCTAAGTATGACCTGAATGAATGATTCCTCGATGCTTCTGGCATTAGTTGGTTAAAAGAAAGAGAGAGATTAAAGTCACTGGAAGCTTTACTGAAATTTATAAGGCAAAATTCAACGAGGTGGCTAGGAATTATGATGTCCGAACTTTAATCTATATGCTTTGTTTTATGTAGAAAGGTTTTTTTCGTTGCCGTTGTTTTTTAATGTCACGGGGATGAATGACCTACTTGCAATTTCTCTAATAAATATAAAAAGGAGAATCCTTTTTTATGAATGGTCATAAAATTAGACTGGTAGTAAAAAAAAAATGAAGAGATAGAGGTCGGAAGCAGAAGTGTTGCTTGAAATGGCTTTAGGCTGTGTTCGTAATTCTGCAGATACTTTGAGCACAATTAAATTCTTAAGGGAGAATTTTATGGAATATTATGTCTTATAGCCTTGTAACCTTGTTTTTTTTTTTTGTTCGACTGAAAATCCTAGTTAGCTTCAATTGTGTATTAGTAGGTGTTACTACCTTAGATATATATTAATGTATAACATAATTATGTTGAATTTATCTATTTCTTATAATTAATATGTTTCAAATAATAGATAACAACTGAATGCTCTTTCTTTTTTTCACTAAATAGGTATGTTCTTAGAGATTAGATATCGATGGTTATATGAGAGGGCTTCGTAAGAACTTTTAAGGGGTTTTGTCGAATCGATGAAAAACTAAAAGTAATTTGAAATATCAACAACTTGTTTTCGAGGTTTCCTTCTGCAAGTTTTTATTTTTGAACAAACATATTTAACGAACAATGGAGAAAGATGCCTATATTTGATATGATTCCACAAGTCTTATTAAAGGCATTTTACTGATTAACCTTTTTACAAAAAAATGTATCAACAAATCTTACTTAATTCAGTTTTTTTTTTTGTTTTTGTCCTCTCATTCCAACGTGTTACTTGGCAGACTTCTAGAATTTTACTTAGAAGCCTTTAAAGATAGTAAAAAACGCTAAATTAATCAGCTTTATTCAATTTTTATTTTTATTGTTCCCCTTTGGGAGTCACTGGGCCCCACACCCAACAGATACAATATGGCAGACTTGCATATTTAAACTCAAGAGTATTAGGGGTGTAAAAAGTATAAGAATGTTCGTTGTAAAATGACGTAATTTTGCTCACTTTCTTACACTTTTGGGGGTCCAAGGCGGTCATACCTACCAGAATTAGCAGAATTGTGGTTTAATTGCCTGATCTGAGGGATAAAGACTACACATAAATGTGAAAATTTGTCACTTTTTGTGTTACTGATGGCTCTCCAAATACATAATATTGTATTACTATAGTATTGTTCCTACGAATATACAAAATATAAACAACAGTGTGTCCTTGGTTCGGAGGAATACAAGAACCAACTCTAAATCTGATTACATAAAAAAAGCTTGATGCACTGATGTGTAGTGCATAAATACACCATAACAAAAAAAAAATTTTAGCTACTTACCTTAATTCTTTCCACAAAACCGTTAGCTAAATGATTGTGAGATAAAGAAGAGATTAATTCAATTTATACTGAACCTTAAGGATTACCATACAAAAAAAAAGGATAAGAAATTCACGTTGTAAATAAAACAAAGGAAGGACATTTTTTTTAAGCACAGAAGATTAAAAAACCTTGGCAAAGCATTTACGGATCTTTGGTGTCTGATATGGGTTTATTTTTATTTAGTTCACTTTAAATGTGTTCCAATATTTAAAATAAATTTTATTGTTTTTTTTTTTTTTTTTTGTGTTCGAAGCGCTATCTCAATTCCAAATGTAATATGTAAGGCAAAATCTTATCTTTGTCCCTCCCTTAACTAATAATCGCTTTACTCGGTTAGATAAGATAATAATTCAATGAGTTGGTTTTTCATCATGAAAATATGGTACCAAACAAAATCCAAACACAGAGTTAAGATGAAAACGGGTTTGTTGGTGAGATGTGAGATACCTTGGTACCCTTAGCGTAGTGGTTGGTAAAAATGCCAGATCCTATGGCACCTTTTCTTCTTTTTCATGGTTACTAACTCTTCCGAGAGTTTAGTAACCTTCAAGAGTATGTATAAGTGTCATAAAAAAGTGCATCTCTCCGTAGCAGTTTGGACTAGGCATAAAATTGTAAGTCTTCTCCATTCCTTCAGTCTTAAACGCACACAGGAATGTTTGAGAAAGAGGTCAATAGGCCTTTTAATACGCTTAAATTAGGGGAGAGTGGATATGCATGCGACACAGGAGTAAGCATTTTCCTGAACGTCGTATCCTTTTTCTCGTTCCAGTTGATCACAAATTTGCTCTCAAGTCTGTATCTACCGGTCAACTAAGCAGTTGAAATTACGCAGTGGAAAGCAGAAAAATGTAATTTCTGCATAAAAAGTAAAATTATTGGGTAAAATTTAAATGAAATAAAAATAATTAGTTACCGAACTTATACAAAAAATAGGTATAAGCTTATTTTATGAAGTAAGTTAATTCTAGTTTTGTTTAGTCTGTTCCGTATTTTAAGTGATGATTATTATCTCTTTGAAGTGCTTACAAGGTGATTGGGACACTTTTATGCAGTAGGAAGGGGACATCGTCCCATGCAATGCAGATTATAAATATTCCGCAAACAACAAGGCACGCCATATATTTTGAGCAAGAATTACATACTGACGAAATAATTTGTAACCTACTCAAAAATGCATTTCGGCCGCATGAAGGGTTCTGACATTTATATATGCCAGAATGAAGCTGCGGGAAGAGAGTGGTTATTTATTTCGCAGACACCCAGGTTTTTCTTTAAGGACACCTGAATTGACAAGCATAAAATAAATTTTAACGTTTATTATGGTTTATAAAAAACTTTTGTTTTTGAAAGCTTGCCACATGCCACAATGTTATATTTCTTTAAAAAAAACTCTTTTTGTGCAGATATGATTTACAAGTTGCCAGCAGTTGACATTTTAATGAAAAGCTTCCAAACATACCCACTCTCCCCTTCCCTGGTCCGCGAAATTTTCAAAATGTTTGCAGTCTTATGAAAATTGTATCTTGAAAGATTAGATTTTTGTTATAACTATTAAGTGTTAAGAAAACTGAATTTAATAAAATTTAAGCCCAAAATTGTCTACGTTACGCTTCTTCAAAGCTTATAAATTGCAGATATGTACCTCACACTTCCCCAAAAAACCCATCCTTTCATCTTATATACTCTTATTGACTCTTTTAACGATTAATTTAACATTTTACTAAATTTCCTTCTCATTTTATTAATTGCCTCTAACCTAAAAATCACCCTTTCAACCTACATATTTTAATATTTTGATTCTCTTGAAAAAATGAGCATTTATATCAAATCGACGGACGCATTTGATTTGCAAACTGTAATGTTTAAATCTATAGATAAAAACTTCAATCTAGGTTAAATGAAACTCAAGTATTTATCTTTAGCATAAAGTCCAATCCGAATTTGAAAAATAAAATATTTATGTAACCAAAACTTTTTATTTGCCTTAAAATCGTTGTAGAAAAACAATAATAGAAAATAATTTTCTAACCAAGCGATGGTCGATGCTACATCGGTTACAGCTATGCACTTTCATTTTTCCAAACAAACAACAGCTAATATTGACATCAAAGTATTTTACATGTGAAATATTGTTTTTTTTTTTGTTGTTTGTTCAGGCAAACACTTTTATCGTGGATTTATTAATAAAATTTCAATCGCAAGTAAGAATAAAAAAAAAAAAAAATTGCAGCTGAACAAATTTCTATTGCGATTTGAATTAAATTAATAGAATAATAAAAAAGATGCATTCGACGAGGTTTACATTATTAAACTTTTAATTTTATGTTTTCTCATTTGAGAGCCTATTTCTAAAATAAAATTATGTTTAAACTAAACTTTATTTGTAGTTGTGATACTTGAGTTTTTTTCAAGTGTTAATGAAGTTAACTAAAAAAATTTAATTTAAATTAAAGTATATAAGTATGGAGATTGGTATACAGAGAATTGAAACATCGATAGAAGTAAAATGTTAAAACTCCACAAAAATCCCATGTATGTTTTATGCTTTTCAAGGCTTAATATCGATAATGTTGGTATTTCGTAGGTATTTAAATTTAAAAAAAAATAAATTTGAGACTTTCTTGATTCCAAGCAATCGTTTAGAAGATAACAGGCGGGAAAACAGGCAGGAAAATTGACGCGCCTGTTCTCCCGCGCGGGACACAGGCGGAAAAATAGGCGGGAAAATTGTCCTGCCTGTTTTCACACCTGTTTTCCCGCCTGTTCTCCCGCGTGAAAACAGGCGGGAAAACAGGTGGAAAAACAGGCGGGAAACGAGGGGGGAAAACAGGAGGGGAAACGAAGCGGGAAAACTGGCTGGAAAAGAGGCGGGAAAATAGGCGGGAAACATGCGGGAAAATTGTCCTGCCTGTTTTCCCGCCGGTTTTCCCGCCTGTTCTCCCGCGCGGGAAAACAGGTAACACAATTTTCCCGCCTGTTGTTGGCGGGAAAACGGACGGGAAAACAGTCGGGACAACAGGCGGGAAAATTTTCCCACCTGTTTTCCCGCACGGGAGAACAGGCGGGAAAACAAGAGGGACAACAGGCGGAAAACAAGCTTGACAACAGGTGGGAAAACAGGCGGGACAACAGGCTTGACAACAGGCGGGAAAACAATTGGGAAATTTGTCCCGTCTATTTTCCCGCGCGGGAGAACAGGCGGGAAAACGGGCGTGCTTATCCCTAGCACATTATTCGGCGTGTAGACTTTGATATAACACATAAACATCAGTATACACTGTAAACTGTTTTACTGGTCTTTTTTTAGCTTGGAACGTTTTTGACCGTGTTGGTCAACATTGTGTGCATTGGGCTTTGCTCTTAAACGGTTAGTCCTGTCGAAAAGTTGTTATTGAATAAGATGTAGATTATTATTATAGGTATAATAATAAATAATGTGGTTTTTGAAAAATATTTGTAATCAACTATAGATTATTACGGCCATTATCCAAAGAAACGGAGAGGACAAAAAACGATTTCAATGCCGTTTATCCCATTGAAAAAGTAATATTTTTTCTTGAAATTTTGCATTTCATAAAATTATCGTCCTAGAAGTTTCATCAAAAACTAAGACTGCCAGTAAAGTTATTGAGATAGAAAAATGGTAAGGAAGAAGACGCGTACTACATCTTCTCCGTTACCGTCTTTCTACCCAATAACTAATCATCTTGATTAAGCGCACTACCTTCCAAATAATAAGTATTACGAAAGCACATCCTAAACTTTGTTGTGTGAAACAATATAGTTTATAGAGAGTGTATTCAAAATATACTCTAGTTCACTTGAATAAAGGCAAAATAAATTTTTACTAAACGGTGGTGTGTTATGGATAGGGACGGACATATCCCGGGCCCCTCATATTATACTCTTTTATTTTACTACATGCCTACTATTGCTACGGCCAAATACCTATTGCTTATAAAGGGTGGTTAAATTTCAAGGGCCGATGTTGATTTTGAATAAAACACAAACTATTTAGGAAATTATTGTAATTTTATTTTATTATGATATATTGGTATTACTCAATTATGTATGGAACAAAATATCGGCCAAATGGGCGCCGCGACCACGGCGGCACACCTCCATCCGATGGTCCAAATTTTCGATGACCCTGAGGCATAATGGAGGTTCTATGCCGTTAATGTGTCGAATTATCTCATCCTTTAGCTCTTGAATTGTTGCTGGCTTATGGACGTACACCTTTTCTTTCAAATAACCCCAAAGAAAAAAGTCCAACGGTGTCAAATCACATGATCTTGGCGGCCAATTGACATCGCCATTACGTGAGATAACACGGCCATTGAATTTGTTGCGCAAAAGAGCCATTGTTTCGTTAGCTGTGTGGCAAGTGGCACCGTCCTGCTGAAACCACATATCGTCCACATCCATATCTTCCAATTCGGGCCATAAAAAGTTCGTTATCATCTCACGATAGCGAACACCATTCACAGTAACTGCCTGACCGGCCTCATTTTGGAAAAAATACGGCCCGATGATGCCGCCAGCCCATAAACCGGACCAAACAGTCACTCTTTGTGGGTGCATTGGTTTTTCGACAATCACTCTTGGATTCTCATTCGCCCAAATGCGGCAATTCTGTTTATTGACGAATCCACTGAGGTGAAAATGTGCCTCATCACTGAAGATGATTTTCTTCGAAAATTGATCATCCACTGTTGCCATTTCTTGCCACCATTCTGCCCATTCACGACGTTTGGAATGGTCAAGAGGCTTTAGTTCTTGAGCCAATTGCACCTTGTAAGCGTGTAAATGCAAGTCTTTATGCATAATGTTCATCAACGACGAGCGTGAGAGGTGCAATTGTTGGGCACGACGACGAGTTGAGGTGGACGGCTCTTCAGCCACACTATCGCGAACAGCAGCAATATTTTCTGCAGTACGAGCTGTACGAGCATGCACTGGTGTTCTCACATCTTCTACAGACCCGGTTTGCTCGAATTTTTCCACGATTTTTGCGATTGTACGCACATTTGGACGATCAAATTGACCAAAAAAATCACGAAGTGCACGATATGCATTTTGATTTGAACGCCCATTTTCATAATAAGTCTGGATAACTTTAACACGTTGTTGGATTATGTATCTCTCCATGGTTCAAATTGAGTAAGTCTGAAATAGAGAAATGTCAAATAAAATTCGGAAAAAAACTTGGCGTTTAGGTGTGGTTCACATTCAACATCGGCCCTTGAAATTTAACCACTATTGGAAAGAGAAGAAAGGATGAAATATTTTTTGTTAGCACCGTGGACCGAAATAAAGTGTCCATTTTCTGATAATTTCCACGGGTTTCGTCCAGTTGAAACGGGGGATGTAAAGAATATAATTCGGTTCGAATCTACATCCAGAAGTTTTCAATCAGTGCGGCCAACCGCATGCTTGTAAGTGAAGGAAAAACACATTCGTTTAGTTACTAAAAAATTACTTTGAGAATAAAACAGATTTTATTAATAATATTTAAAATTTATCTTTATTTTAAAAGTGTATTGTAAAACGTTTTCATTTCAACTTTTTCATTCTTTTTTTTAAACTCAAAATATTATCACAATATTGCCTTTAGAGTTGGTTTGTATTCGACGAAATATTTCCTTATTGCATACGAGCTTTCCTAGATTTCTGAGCAGCAAAACTACTTATAATTAAATCGAAATTCAATTTCTTTGCCAAAGGTGCTGCCATGCATATAGCGTAGCAAGTCCCGAAACACGATCTTGCTATGAAAACGAGCGATGAAAATATTTTACTCTTTCTAGGACGCTAAAAGAACGTTCGGCACTAGCTTTGGGATCCTTCATGGTTTGAGTAAACAACTTTTAGGTACTTGAGAGTTTTTATTAAAAGAGGATGACGAATATTTTAAAGAATAGTTTTTTGAAAAATAACTATTTTATTTACATATGCAGGTTAATATTGTTTTTAATCAGTATTTTTTAAAGGTAGGTAGTGGGTATGTTTTAACACGAACGTTTTTCATTTATAACTCACTTCACCAACTCTTTATTTTATATTTTAACACCTTATTAGGTTTTCTATAAAGGAATATTCAATATTAACTTCGAAGCCTTAAAGTCAAATCAGCGATATTATATGTATAGAGATTTGCAAATAACGGGATCCTCGGGAAAACCCTTTCTCGATAAGAACAAATATTTTTAAGTAACAAACAGAAATTAATTAGATATGAAGAAAAATCAGAATAAAAAAAATATTTTTTGTCTTTTTCGAAATTCCATTCCCCTGAGGCTGATACAAAATTTCAAAATTTACTTTAAATTACAAAATTGTTTGTGCTCACTAATATAAAAGCTAAGCGATTTTCTATCCTTTTTCTTAAATCGCCGGAGATATTTAAAAAAACATGTTAACATTAGTCAAGGGCCCAAATCCGCAAGCGTGAGTTTTTCTTAAAAGCGTTCACATAGGGCCCCTATTTTGAAAGCGTGATTGATTTTTCAAGTTTCTGAGCCGCTAGAAAATCACGAGAATATATTAATGCTTGCGGATCAGGGCCCCAAAATGCATGAAAAATCTATCTTAAATAGCAAAAATTACAAACAAAAATTACAATTCAACTTTTTGTTTCAAATTTCGGGCCCCTTGAAAATCACAAGAATATTTTAATGATTGATGAGGAACTGGGCCCCAGTTGGTTAGAAAAATCTATATGAAAAAATTACGATTACGCGTATGGCTTGAAATTTCCGGGCCGCTTAAAAATCCCGGGCCCGGGGGGATCCCCCCGTCTCGACGGCCCTGGTTATGGCCAGCTTTCTTTACCATAACAAACTTACTACTACTACGCGCCATCGTGTACGGTTTCTGGAAATATAACGTAGTTCTCTCAAGCTGGGGAAGACAGCTGTGCAGATTCACTTTCGACTGTCCTGCGCCATGTGTGAGTGGGTTCCATTGCATCACTTGGCCAGCAATGCAATCGTTGCCTTTTCGAAGCGTATGACCAATCCACTGCCACTTACGTCTGCGAATAGTACTGTCAATGGATTCTTGACCCGTTCTTCTATGAAATTCTTCATTAGAAATACGGTTGGGCCAAAAAATCCTTAAGATGTTTCGTAGACACCTATTTACGAACGATTGCAGCTTGCTTGTGACAGTTGCTAAGATTTTCCAACTGCTGCACCCATACAGAAGCACGGATTCAACATTGGAGCGGAACAGTCTAAGCTTGGTCTTTAAGGTTATAGCGTTGTTTCTCCATATTTTGGACAGCATTCCGAAAGCAGCCTTTGCTTTTTTGATACGGCTGTCGACATCTTGTTCGGTTCCGCCTTTGGTAGAGACAAAACTCCCAAGATATTGAAAGTCTTCTACTTTCTCTACCGGTTGTCCACAAATATTGACTTGAACGGATGAGTTACTTCCGAGGCTGATCATTTTTGTTTTTGCCGTGTTAATTTTCAGCCCCACGATTTCTGCTTCTCCCGCCACCCTTGTTGTCATTTGATGGAGATCCATGATCCTATGAGAGAGTAAGCATACGTCGTCCGCGTAGTCCAGATGTTTTAGTTGGGATGTCAGTGGAGTTCCACTATTTCCGTCTAACAGGGCTGCACGTAGCACATCACTTATCATTAATACTAAAAGTATTGGCGACAGTATGCAACCCTGTCTGACTCCACAATGGACTTTGAATTCATCCGACAACCTTCCTCTATGTAAAACGTGACATTTGCATCCATCGTAGGTTGCTTTAATAATAGCGATTAACTTATCTGTAGCTATTTAAAAAGTTTTAGTGACCTCTAATCCAAAATGCGTTTCGCCCAGGTACAACAATGGGCTCATCAGTTAGATGTTGTTGTACCCTTTCTAATACGCAAAAGATTTGGTCGATGTTTACCGACTCAAATTAAAATTACAGCATATATCAACTGTGAATTTTAATATTCTAGGGGAATTTGTTTAAATTCAGACACCTAGAAAATGATGTTAAAAACCCGTGGTCTGGTTGATAGAATAAAAACGAAGAGAAAAAAAAAATAATAAATAATAAAAATTATTTTTATTTTTAATTTTAATTTTTAAGTGGAGTGATTGAATTAAATTCAATTTAAAAAGTTTTAGTGACCTTCTACTAAATTGAATTTAATTCAATCACTCCAATTAAAAATAAAAATAATTTTTATTATTTATTATTTTTTTTTTCTCTTCGTTTTTATTCTATCAACCAGACCACGGGTTTTTAACATCATTTTCTAGGTGTCTGAATTTAAACAAATTCCCCTAGAATATTAAAATTCACAGTTGATATATGCTGTAATTTTAATATGAGTCGGTAAACATCGACCAAATCTTTTGCGTATTAGAAAGGGTACAACAACATCTTACTGATGAGCCCATTGTTGTACCTGGGCGAAACGCATTTTGGAGTAGAGGTCACTAAAACTTTTTAATTTGAATTTAATTCAATCACTCCACTTAAAAATTAAAATTAAAAATTAAAATAATTTTTATTATTTATAATTTTTTTTTTCTCTTCGTTTTTATTTTATCTGTAGCTATTCAGTGTTTCATTTTATACGTCAAACAAAAACAAACAAATGCTGAATAGTCTAATTTGTTTTTGTTTTGCAAATAAAATAAAACACTGAGTAGCTACTCAGTGTTCAATAAAGGCTTAACTACAATCAACTTCAAAAAGTACAAAAGTGAAAAAATGTTGTGTCCCCTACCAACACACTGCGAAATTCTATCTCACATCTCACAAAAACAAAAGTAAAAGTTAAAATGGTTTTAACTTTTATTTTTCCACTTTTTGAAACAAACACATTCAAAGAAATAGTTTTCAAAACAATGGTTTATGTGTGTATGTGTGCATTTTTCACTTTTTCACTTTTTGCATTCACATTTTGATTGTAGTTAAGCCTTAAAACACGCCTATTCTCTCCTTACACTTACAAAAAATCGTTCCTTTTTTAAAGTAACTTACATTTTTCAAAGTTAGTAAGATTACTCAAAAAAGTAAGTAGTAAAATCGGTTCACATGAATAAAGGCTACTTTAGCAAAAATTGTACAATATTTCATAATTTTGATTTTATTAATTTTTTTTATTTTTGGTTATTATTATAAAGAATAATGAAACAAATAATTTTATAGTGAGAATGGCCATCGTTTTTAGAAATTAATTCAAAAATCCGATATGCAACTGTGTCACACAAAACTTATAAGCATCTACATATCTCACATGTACATACATACTTGTTTTTAGAGCTTCTCTCGTTTTAAAGTTAAAGAGCTGAACAGAATAGATGATTTTTTCGATTTTGAACTTTGGGAATAAAATTTTGTTTTATTTTAATAGAATAAAAAAAAAAAAAATTGCTCGTGTTCATAATGGAATGAGGAAAAATAGGCAGGTATTCAGCCCTATTGTGAGTTTTTAACATGAACAAGATTTCACCCGAAAAACTTTCATTTCACTCTTCCCCTATTGTGAATTCCGGGCGAAAAGTTGTTCACTTTTAGAGAATTCCTTTTATTTTTAACTATTTTCACGTTTGAAATGGAAGCAATTGTAAGCTCTTAATCACTTCATTTTTGAAGGCGAACTTAAAACAAGTTTGAAAGAAAATGTTAATTTCATTCTAGCGAAACTCATAATTCGGCCCAGCGAGGTATCCGTCGTAGAGGAAAATTCTCCGATTTTATATGAATCGGAGAATTTTTGCTTCGAGGTATTCTTTAGAAGAGTAAAAATTCTCCGATTCGTATGAAATCGAAGAACTCTCCGCTCCGACGGATACTTCGCTAGGGCCGAAAAGCTTTGCAAATTCCGGGCAACCAAAATTATTTCATGTGAGAAACTCACAATAGGGCTGATTAGGTATAGCCCAACAAGAAAAACTTTTTTCAAGGAAAAAATTAGTAACAAGCTGACTTTTGGTATACACGTTGGTATAGGGGTGGTTTATAATCTGAGAAAAGTCTTGAACTTTCTGATACGAGTATATAGTGGTTCAAAGGTCACAAAAATGGTTTTTTTTTATAAAATATTGTTTTAGAATATAATTGCTGAGCTAATTTTACATGAATTTATCTCTTAAGGTTTGTAAATATCACTTACCGTTTAGAAATGACAGTCGGTCCTTAAAAATATATGGATCCTAAAAGTATTCAATTTTCTATTTCTTGTGGTCTATAACAAAAATTATAAATAAAATATTTTGTAATATTATGAAAACCTCGCGGATTTGCTAGCTGGAAAATGATTTTCTAAGGTCTTCAATAACCGTAGCATTGACACAAGTCGTATGGTTGTAAATATGAGATTAAGTTTCTACTTTACAGTTACTAAAAGCAAAATGAATTTTCCCATAAAAGGATTTTATCCACAATAATTCTTCCTCTGAATATTATACTCGTCAAAGGTTACCCAATAAATCGTAGATAAATTTAATCATAAATCTGAGAAACTAAAGACCATACATTGAAAAAAAAAACACAAACGCACATTTTTTTTGTTCCTACTTTGTTTTTCGTTTTAATTTTACATAATAATAATAATAATTTCTTTTTCAAATATATTTTTTTTGTTTTCATTTCTTTAAATAGCAATTACAAAATTATAATAAAATACAAATAATTTTTTTCCATAACATATTGGAAAACAAATCGAGATTTTTTTAACTTTATCTAATAAAGCGTTTGATGTCACTTACTTTTTTTTTTTTTTTTGGAATAATAAAGTGCACTAATATCTCTGTATTGCACCAAAAAAAATTAATAAGCTACTGAAAAAATTATGTTATATAAATATACTCGTACATGCAAAACCACAAAAATTCGGTGCTATTTTATATTTTTTGTTTGTTTGTTTAAGATTTTAATCATTGAATTAAAGGAACAGCAGTTTTACATTTTTATTGTTAGTTCTAAACGAAACTGATAAAATGATAAGTAGGTATACTAATATGTAGATAATTTTGGAAAAATAAAAAAACAAAACAAAAACATGTGAAACTAAATGTAAATTTTGACAGTTAATAGTGACGGAAAATGTGTCATATAATATATTTTATTTTATACATATAATCATATAATTAATAAATAAATATGTGCCTTTAACGACTTTGGCTCTTGGAATGAGCGATCAGCCATTGAAGTGTGATGTCAATGTTATCTTTTTCCTTACACGAAATACTGTAGCAGCATATCTCTCTGTCTTGTATGCTGGAAAGATTCCTGAAAAATAAATTTATTAATTATTAATTGCATTTAGTTTTTACAGTTTTAATAAGATCTATAATAAAAAAGGTTTAAATAGATTTGTGTTTTGAAACTAATTTTTTATTTGAAATGTACAATTCATGACTCTTATCTAGCAACTGGCTTGGGCGATCGGCGCTAAAGATAAGTTAGTACACGAAAATTTGTTCACATTAATAGTAGGTACCAAATTAACATATGTTCATAAAACGGTAGGTACTAAGAACTTAATACATCGAGAACTAGTTTAATGCTAATTTTCATCGGATGCATTGAAAATTTTATTAATGAAACTAGAGAAAGAACAAAAGAAGCTGAAAAGTAAGACGCCAACAATGACGTGTAACCGCTGTTACTTCCACGCCCATTATGAAACTTGGCAGGAATTATCAAACAACTCAAGAAATTTGTACGTATGCAGTTTTTCAGAAATCAAAGAAATAAGGCATTTGTATATTTGCTACTATTTAATTTATTTGTGTTAAAACTACATGAGTTAAATTCTTATTTTTTTTTCACTATTTTAAAGCCCACAGCAGATTTTGGATGTGAGTGATAGCATAACATGATTGGTACTTTTGGAAAGGTCTTTTGATTGTATGACGAAATGTCGAGTTCTATCAGACCGTAGCTAGGGCGCTTAGAAGTTACAGAGCAATAAAAATGCATTTTTCACAATAACAAACAATCACAAAGAAATAATTTTGATACCAACAAAAATTGTTGCCACCAAGATATATCTTCCTTGCATGTTACCAAAAAGTATGTTCCAAGACGGTTTACTTGTTTCCATCTGTCCGAAATATACACACAAAGTATGAATTTTTAGTGCATCTTACGGTCAAATGGAATTATGTAAACTAACTTCAAACTATTTTTTTGGTAACATACTTACTTACTTAGGTAACATACAAGGAAGAAATGTCTGAGTGGTATCTTTTGTTGGTAGGTATCATAATCATTAAAAGAAAAACTCCAATGTTATTGCACTTTGACTTCTAACACCCGGACTGCAAGAACTCGACATCTCATGCACACAATCGAAAGACCTTTCCAAAAATACTAATCATTTTAAGCTATCACTCACACCCAAAATCTGCTGTGGTGTAATCTTGTTGGCAATCCCAAACTTTGCCGTACCTTTTTCAGAAATATTCTGCAAGAAAGTGTAGTTTTTTTTTTATTAAAGCATTGGTTTTCACCCAAACCTTGGAGAATTCTTTATTCGGGTCTTTGGATGCCTCTATTATTTTGAAAATCTGTATTATGTATATCTCCTTCATTGGAACATTTAAAAAAATGCGAATTTGTGGTAGTCCTTCTACAATAGTTTCATTTTTCGGGGGGTTTTATATGAAAAGCAAAAGATTTTATCAGAAATGGCACCGACGACAACGTTACTTGCTTTAAGTTTCATGATATAATATACATGGGTACGGAAACATAATAGCTAATTGGGTAGGGCGCCCTGACAAAATTCTTAACTTCTAGGTGCGCTATGGACTGAAAAAAATTGGGAACCACTGACTTACATATATATTGCTTTAAAAATCAATAACATTCAGTTACATCTAAAGTAGAACAATACCTGACTGAAAGTAAAATCTTTAAAGTGCTAGAACTAATCTATAAGACTTCAAATGGCAAAAATATTTTGTTATTTTGGTTGAGCCCATACACATCGATCGTAATTCAAAAAACTCGATTTTGTAAAAAAACGTGTTTAAAGTTTTCAATGGAATAACGGAATATTCTCGCCTCTAACGGGGAAGGTAGACAAGATTATTGGTATGCATCTTTTTCATAATATGAAAGATGGTAAAACGCATGATTCTGCATTATTAACTCAAAAAATATTTTTTTTAGGTTATGACAGTCTTCATTTTTTGGTTCCAACAACTGGTATTTAACTCCTTTGGTCTAGCTTGTCATGGGTTCTTGAACCAATAGCTCGATACAAAAAATATTTTAGCCAATTATGTTTGAGATGCCATGGCTGCTTCTCTCGCCAGAGCAACCCCATAATTTGACTTTTTCCCTGTTATCAGATAGAATAAATATTTGCTTGGAGATCTCTTCATCAGTTATATTTTGACAAAAAATGGAAATAAGTTGTTTTTCCTCTGGACTTCTGAATTTTTTTGTCATTATTTGTATCGAACCTTATGTTTTGCCACTGGTTGCCATACGGAAGAAAAATAAATTTAAGGCTTTGGAAGATGGTTGCTGGACGACGAGAAATACGAATTCCGTAAATCCACATCTCCCTTGACTTTATTGAAAATTGTGTACGAAGAGCGATTAGGTCTTGTGCTCTGTGCTCTTGTACCATACTATTACTTATAAAAAATCTTCATTTACTGGTCTCTCTAGTGCTTGTTAAAAAAGCATACAAACCAATAAAGTGAACAAAACAAGAATTTAATAATTTTGTTTATATAATGAAATTATAAAATTTGAGATTATTTTAACAACATCAACGATTCCGAATACCTTCTACTAGTTGGGGGTTCAATATGGTGTTACCCGTTGGCTCGTTTAAACTTTTTCGGTATTATTCGAATTTTGTTTGTTATAAAAAACTAATAAACCGATTTGTTTGGAGGGGGATTATATGTTATATCGTATCGAAAACAAACAAGGACCAAGTCCAATGTACACGAATTCGTGTGAAACTAGTCTTATCGATATTCGAAGGGTCCCTTTGCTAATTTTGAATGTTCCACTTGTATCAACTTTCTACTAGAAAATACAGTGGTCTGTGGATAGCTTTCTCTTTGGTTACATGCAAATGACTACATTGTTGAAGAATATTGCAAGCGCAAGACAGGAATATTCGATTTTTGTTTTGTGTAAGTCAGTAAATAAAGTTGTTGAAAAACAGAGGCAATTAAATAATTTTTAAAAGATATAAGAAGACTGTCTAATATTCGTTTGATGTTTTTTTTCTGTCTCCATCTAAAGCCAATTTTTTGTTTTTTTTTTCAGCTGAATTATTATCTGCCATTCGACAACCGGAAAGTTAAACTCCGAGAAGAACCAAGTCAACCGCGACGCCCTCTGGTAGGTATCATTGCTAGTACCACTGAACCCGATTTTTAAATACTTCTGCCTGGAATTCTCTTAGGTGTATGCCAAAGTTGTATTCTGATATCAAGTGTACAACATACTTCAATGTAAACAAAAATATTTCATAATTGTTAAATGAAGCCTCAATTAAATCTATTCATTCATTCATTCATACTTCAATGTATCTAACATGCGACATACTAACTTGACGATTATTTCATTTACGACCTGTACTTTCCTTATATTTTGTGTAAGATTTAAAGTTTTTTTACGTTTATTTATTTACTTACATTCGTTCTATAAGACCAGTCTCGTCTAAAGCACCAGGAAGATCTCGTTTATTACCCAAAACAAGAACTGGAATACCTGCTAACTGTGGCTTATCCAACAATGAGTGCAGTTCATTCCTTGATGCTTCCATTTTATCAAGATCAGCAGCATCTACCATATATCTTTAAAAATATAAATAAAAATAATAACAAAAAGATTCACATAATGTACGTAATAAATGATTGTAATTTATATATGCATTTTTGTTTAAATTAAAACTTACACAATTGCATTAACTCCACGGCAATATCTTTCCCACATAGATCTAAACCTTGGTTGTCCACCGATGTCCCAAACTTTTATGGTAACATTGCCTTTGGTAATTTTGCGCATATTGAAACCTACTGTTGGAATCATGTCTTCGGCAAATTGGCCAGACTGTGAAGATAGAAAAATATATTAAATGGAAGCTAATACTTCATGCTAATACATATATGTTACTTTTTACAGGTGAAACACTTTTTGGTTAATTTAGTCTACATAGTACCTGTGCACCTGCTACACAAATTTTCATTTTTAATAAGATCCTTAACTTTTTTTTCATAGTTTTCTTATTTATTTGTTTTAATTAGATCGAATAAAACTGCAAGTACTTGTATTACAAGTGAAATTGCTCAATTTTATATGGAAAATTGTAAAACTTCACTTGTAATACTTGTAAATAGTTTGTGTCATTTTACTCAAACAAATTTATCAGTTTTAAAAACAGTGGACTTAAAAAAAAACTCTTTTTCCTAATAATTTGCAAGGGCTTTCTCTAAAAATAGATTACGAGATCAACTCGTTTACTCGCCACTCAATGCCACTCAAACCATAGTCTCTAATTTGACTTTATGTACTTAGATACTTTTCTCAAAGTTATATGGAACAAACTGAAGACACTTTACTTCTAAATGGTGAGTTAATTTTTGAATCAAAACGTGATCAAACAAATTTTAAATGTAAGCCTGTCGTTGCTAACCGTTTAAAATATATTGAGCAATTAAATTGATAATAAAATAAACTAATTAGAAATAAACGCGTCTAAATGAATGTAGCCTTTTAAATGAGATTAAAAACAGAAAAGTGAATAGAGATAAACTTGAAAATATGTATTTATTTTAATAAAAAATAAAATGCAAAACGGTCCGCAAGCACTTGCTCTTTTGATTATTTTTTCTATTTTTTTAATTTTAATACACAATACTTCTTGAGATAAGTTTCAACTTCTTAAAAGACAATGAAACAAAATCAGTTCAGGTATTGATGTAAAAATAAAGGTACATGAGGAGCTTAGGAACAAAAGGTGACATTTTCACTTTTTGTGTTTTTAATTTTTTTTTTTTTTTTGGAATACGTTTCTTCACCATGAATTCTATCGATTGCCAAGAAGATTCATTTAAAAAAAATACTTTCGGAACAATATGTGACAATTTTCATTAAAATGATTTCATAAGTAATAAGTGCTAAGGTAAAAAGTGTTTTACTTCTACTTCTTAAGTCTTTCATCTTTGATGATTTTGCTTAGTGCCGTACTAGACCAGAGCACTTTCTTTTGCAAAACAGTATTTTAACACCAGCCCAGGGGCAAAACGTTGCATACGCAAACAATTAAACTTATTTGCTGATTTGTCTCCCTAATTTTTTCTACAGATTATGCAGATACAGCAACCTTTAACACGTTTATGCTTCTCGTTGGGGTTTTGCGGCGATTCTGACCATGAATAAATGCTATGCGGTATTCTTTTCCATACAAGTTCAATATGTTCTAAGTTAAAGGGCTCCCAACCGAAATATTGGCGCAGTTTTGTTCCCTTTTTGAGAAAAGGTTACAAAACTTCAAGCAATTTTTTTATGAAAAGCCATTCTCGTTAAATATTTTCGCAACAGTTTCCACTCATAATAGGACTGTTTGTGTTGTTATTAAAACTATTAAAAACGTGGTTTCAAGGGTTTTTCAAGCTATAATATTCAAATAGCAAATAATCCCATTATAGGTTTTTACTCATAATAATTTTAGTATAGTTACGAAACGAGTCGATCCTTGTTTGGGTTTCAAAAGGTGACATTTTCTTAGTGTTGGATCAATAGATGACATTTCCAAAACATTATATTGAATAAAAACTCTACTTCAAAACTTATCAAAAAACTAAAAAATGGAATAAATATATCCTGCTAAAATGCCCCATATGACAAAAACAAACATTTGAAAAATAACCCAGGCATATCTGAATTTCTTTTTCTTAATTTCTGAGAAAAATAAAAAAGTGTAAATGTCACCTTTTGTTGATAAGCTCCTCACAAAACATCCTAAGCTCCTCACAAAACTCATTACATATTTTATTTTAAGGCATTTCTTTGCTACGGTTGTTACAGTCTGATAACCAGAGCCTTGCTTGGCATGTCGGTGGAAGACAATGGCATTCATTTATTTTACCAAAGAAGCGTTTTAGAGATATCAGCAAAAAACATGTTTCATGTCATAGTGATGATAAAACCGTTAGTCTGCCTGTGAGTTTGTGGGACGTTGCCGAAAAAAATGTGCAATAACAATGCAGTTTCTTAAATAATTATGTTACAAAAAAAATTGTTGTCACTACAATAGAACTTCTTTTTCTGATATCACAAAGTTTGGTGCAAGTGAGTTTGATTGCTGCATTCTACCGGATATATGAAGAAAAAGAAATGGTCTCCCTTCACCTTCTATCTTTGAAACCATACAACTACAATTTTGCATACAACATTTTTTTTTATTTCAATGATTATTGAGAAATAAACCGGTCCTCCTTAATAAACTCTCGGTTTGTGTGTTTATACTGACACTTGTAGGAGTCATATGTAATGAATGACATCAAACACAAGTAACGTAAGGCAGAAACACTACGCAAAAATCGGAATTTATAAAAAAAAATCGAATTGTCAAAATTAAAGGAAGTCTGCCATGTTTAAATATTTTGGTCTGTGCTTTTACACTGACAGTAACCATAGTATTATGTAACAAATGGCTATTAATTAAGGGTTTAAAGCACAATATACATTGGACTGTTTCTTAATTTTGACTTTTTTAAATTTTAATGGTTTCCATCTCCAAATCGTCTCCAAATGGCCAAAAAAAAATCCCTTAAAAAAATAAATTTGATCTAGGATTAGATTTAGCCGTCCCAGTCGGAAAATGAAGTTCTGGGAGGAAAAACGTTGATTTCTTAGAACTCAAAGAGTTGATATCTAGACTACTTCTATAATTATTAAACGATTGACGTGAGTTTAGTGTCATTTAGTTTATTAAGTTACAATTGCAAAAAAATTAATAAATTTTAAAATAAAAAGTTAGGTTGTGACTTATTAACATTGAGAAGTCAACAAACTCACATTAATCAAGTTGGGTATCTTGGTAATAATTTGTATTATCTATATTAAAAAGCAATGTTTTTTTTCTGGGTACCTACTCCCCACAAACACAAAATACTCCCCCTTAACGCTATGAAATACACTTTATTGAAATTTTAAAACTCTTGTAAGCACCTATTCAAAAGAGTGAGTAATTCTAGGTACGAAACAAATTGTTTCGCAAATAATTAGATTTGTACTTCCCAATATTATTACCCGTCGCAATCTGAAAGTTTTTTCCAGATTTAAAATCGTTCCGATTTTTTATTTTTAATTTAAAACTTTTAATACATTTTTGTCATCAAAGATACAATTTTGAACTTTTTCGAGATTCAAATTATGAAAATCAGAGGTTGAACAATAAACACTAAAGCGCTTCGCTTTATTTTAAAATTTAAATAGCATAAAAGCCAAATCACATAAAAAGATGTCCTTGACAATCAAATTAAAAAAAAAGGTAACTGTATTCATCTTGGTGTGTCCTGTAACCTGTTATGATAGATTGGTATCGATTGTCAACAGTAAAAAAAAAGGAAGGTATGAAGAAAAAAAATAAAAAAATTAGCCCGTAAAAGTACCCTTGCTCTTGGGTTATGAGCCAGGGTCATGCTATTTTTATTTTAGGTTTAAATATTCTATGAATCATCGAATT
This sequence comes from Meliscaeva auricollis, assembly GCA_948107695.1. Taxonomy (NCBI): domain Eukaryota; kingdom Metazoa; phylum Arthropoda; class Insecta; order Diptera; family Syrphidae; genus Meliscaeva; species Meliscaeva auricollis. Next base: position 60,413,791 of record OX403616.1, read on the forward strand.
CAAATTTTAGCTCACAAAGTATACATATCTTCATAATCCCGACTAAAACAGCACATAAAATTGATATTGAGCAATGACCTATAATATCAACTTGATAACGTCTTCTTTGTAATAATCGACGAGTATAGCTCTCAAACAAAAAAAATAATTAAAAAAAAAACTTATTCTATTAGTCATGATGTTTTGAAAAGAATAAAATGTTAAAGCTTCTGATTAAATTAGCAAATGGATAGAATATATCTACATAATATATGTAGGTGTACAAAAATAATAATAATAGAAAATTGTTTTTCAACAAATCTGCACTTGACCAGACGCAGTAAACAAGTGTTCCGCAAGCAATTCACAGAAGTAGAGACTTATCTCACAGAATGTTAATTGTTTTAGTTGTAGAAATTTGAAATTTTATTGATTTTACCGAAAGGCTATATTCTCTTCCTACTGCCAATTCGGTGGGTACATCTTCTTGCAAAACTATTCTCATTAGAGCAATTATTTGTCTATGTAATTTTTAGCAATTCAAAATGAATACACTTGGCAGACTTAAATTAAGAGTTTCATTTTATTAAATCAACATTTAATATGAGGGTACTCACTGCAATAACATTAACAAAAGTTGTCTTTCCCGAAAACTGTAATCCCACGAGTGTGAGTTCCATTTCTTCTTTCCAAAAAATACTTTTAAACCAATCCAATATTCTATTGATTAGAGCCAACATTTTCGATAAATATTTCTTTAACTAAGAACTTTATGTAGAAAAAAGTTTAAATTGTATTTTAGTTAAATTTATTTATACAACAAAAAAAATGTATTTCTACGCCCAAGATTTTCCTTTTTGCAAAAATTTCCGATGGGCGATTTTTTTAATTTTTCACTTTGCTTTGTTTGACATCCAGTTCTGCGGATGACAGCACCAGAGTAGTGTTTCCAGCAGTGCATAATTTTTTTGACATTTCATACAAGAAGAAATGTGCTTTCGATACTCGAAGCTGGAAAGCTCACACAAGCTTTGGAGTGACATCTTTTGTTGAGGATGCAAAATAAGTAATAAAGGGAAGTAATCAACTGGGTTGATGGTAAATCAACGCAGGGTGACTTGAAATTTAAAATAAAATCATGTCTGTTATTGAATTCGCTTTATGCTACTACCCGGGAAGTCAGCTTGATTTGCAGTACCTACTCTCATTCGTATTTAAAGCTATTAAAGTACCGGTTTTCTATATTCGGCCTTATTATGAATTCCATTCGTGTCGCAGATTTATTGCGAATCCCTTAAAAGCAATCATAGAATTCGTTCGTAATCCCAATGTATGAGCTTTTCCATTCGGATGGGATTTGTGATTGTAGCAAATCTATAATACCAGCGAAATTCATGATAGGGCCAGATTATTACTACGAGGAGTACTTTACCATTTCCTCTCCTGTCTAGTTAAATAATTGCTTTAAATACGATCGGGAAAACTACGAATCAAGCTGACTCCCCGGGATTAAAGGGATTTAAGGCTTAATACAATGCCTTCTTTTTTTAAAAGTGAACATTTTCAAACTTATTGGACCATCGCATAGTGGGGTACCTAATTGCACCGAGGAAATACAAAGTTTGTGAGCGAGAAAAATGAGGTTTTTGGAATGAAACGAGTAAAATGCTCAACCCTTATTGGAGTGGATTAAAAAGCTACGCCAGTGGGCGACGGTCCATTCTCCTGACTAGTTCACTAGTTCACCGCTCATATCGCATTTCGTCCATCTAAAGAAAACCGTATTAATTTTGAAGAATGTTATCGTGCTCGTGTCTTTTGGGACAATCACTTACATTGGTCCTCCTGAAAAAAACACCCTTTTACCAAAAATAATTTAATAAATTCTTAAGGTTCTTGGTTTTCGGAACACATGTAACTTCAAATTGTAAGACTTTAATTGGGTACCAATTTGTAAGAGATGATTAGCATTAATTCACCTCAAAAAACAGGAGGTTTCAAATTTGAGAGCATGCTTCCGAGCGTCAAATCAACTTGATTGTTTTAAGTTATGTGTTGGACTCACTGTTTTTTTCATAATGTGTAACATCTTTTTTCACTTGGGTTTTGGTTCCTCGGCTGAAATGGAATCTCATAGAGAAGTCATATTAACTACTCTAGATTTCATGTCATTATATTCAGCATCAAAAAGTACCATTCTTTGTGTTTAAATTTTTACCTCCTCCTCTTTTCAATCAAAAAGAGCCCTTCCATGCTTTCATCCAAGACATTCTTATTCCTATTTTTACAATTAACTGTAACTAATTCAAATTGTCATCCATAAAAGGCCCAGCATAACCTTCAGAGCAAAAAAAAAAAAATTTCACAATACACAAAAATGCAAAATCTTTAAATTTATTTCTAACATTTAATCGTCTCCAACATATTTGTCCAGAAGTTCCTGCTTTCTTTTTCGCAACAAAGCCGATTCGATATCTTTTTGCGTGGGAACTGGAACGTGAGCTGTAAACCTTGGTGCCAGCATATCCATGGGATCACTGACATCTTTGGATTGTTGTTCTGATTTCTCTGTCGCCGGAACTGAAACGGGATAAATATCTTCTTCTTCCTCAATGTCGATCCGCTCGTTGTTGGCCATTTTCTCTTTCCATTCTAGATGCGCTTTTTGTATGGCCAATTTTTCAGCTTTTTCTTCCAAAGGAATAAGAATCCCATCATCATCATCTCGATAACCATAATACTCAGCGTCAATGTCCTTCATTAATTCGGCACGAGTTTTCCTTTGCGGAGCAGGTGGTTCCTGTTCAAACAGTTCTCTAACACCAGGTAGGTCTTTAGCAGCGCCGAAGTACTTATACCCCCTATTGCCTGGTACTTCGCGCCCTTCGGCATCAAACATCTTTGGACCATAGCGGCGATAATGCGGTCCACCTAGTGCTGAAATCTGATTCTCCCAATGGCGTTTTTCTCGAAGAAGTTTATTGATTTCATCGTTTAAATCCCTTATGCGGAATTCACCTAACCCAGCTGTGGAAAAGTAAGAACAATGATTTTTGGGTAATTTGATTAGATAAAAGTTGTTTGTTCTTACCATTTTGTATTTGGGTAACCTTTTTCGATATTTCTCTGATAATTTCTAATCGGTATTTTTCGCATTTTGGTAGTTCTGAACATTCCGAAGCTAAGTAAGGTCTTCTATCTTTTGCACCGGTTTCAGCTTCTTTTGCGGCTCTCCATCGAGCAAGTGTGGTCCTGTAAAATATTTTGCATTCATATTTGAGTTTACTTTTTACCAGACAATCACTTACATTGCCTTTTCTGCATTTCTAGCCTTTAAACATAAAATTGAAAGAGAATGGTTAGGTGGAGTGAAAAATTCATTTTAATTTATTATTAAAAACTTACCATTTTTATAAATTCGTAGTGATTTTAGTGCAAAGTTTTATGTTTTGTTAAACGTTTTGCGCTCGGCCTCTACCTTCTTCTGATGATTTTTTTGACAGATGCACAAGATCGAATGCGATACTCGAAATGTTTACTCGAATAATAAGTTCAGTTCAGAAAATTTAGCAGGGGTGTTAAAGAGTATTTTTGTTTTCTTTTATTTTCGGAAAGCTTAATATGTATTGAAAAAAATGAAAATCGCCTCATGGGCTTTTCACACGAGACTAGTTATTCCGGAATGAAACTCGGTTTAATTCTTCTGTTCGACTTCACTATGCACATGAACCATGAGCCATATTCAAATGTATTTGTTCAGAAATATATTATTTATAGAACCTCAAAACAAAAGGTTATGTGTGTATTAGTTATGTTCTTCCGTTCTTCCACTTGCAACTTGGAAGAAGATTTTTTGCGGTCCCGCTCACACATTTCGTATGCTAACTCTCTCACATCATCGTAAGAATTTTTCTACCCCAGAAAAGAATTAGTCTCGTGTGAAGAGGCCCATTGATCCTACTTGTACTGTTCGTCAACTCACCGATTCAATTTTCGTGGTATTATAATTACCCATAGAGTATCTATCTAGATAGGTACTTATGATTGGGTGTAATCCCAATCTTACGACTAATTTGACTGCACTAGCTAATAGCCTATTTCGACTAGAGCAAATGAGATGATTTCGATCAAATTTGTCAAATCAGCTTGCAAATGAGATTATTTCCTATACAAAATCTCAACTAAAAATGAAATAATTTCCACCACATTTGCATGCTCGGATATACCCAAATATTTATGAACACACCCCACAAATTTGTTCCGTATAGGAGACAAGGAAAGTGTAAGAAAGAAGAGTCAGATAAAAAAAAAAACAACACATGAGCTGTCAAACGAAATGACATTATTTGTAATGAAAACACTCTTTATCATATTTGATAAATTATCTCATTGGGGCTTTAGTCGAAACAGGCTATACATTTCATTTAATTTTTTCAGTTCATATTGCGATTTTTTTTTACAAAAAATCTATCTTTAAGGCTTTATGAGAGTACCCACACCAAATGCGACAAAGCGCAACGCGTTTTTCATAAAAAAAGTTCTTGTCGCACTGTTGTCCGACAAGCTTAGGAGGAAACAAAATCGAACTTGAGATAACAATCAGACATGCCATTACGATGATAGAGAATGCGAACAAAGTGGGTCCCGCAATTCTGTCTGTCCGTCTGTCTGTCTGCCTGTGTATACCTCGAGCTATAGCCTAAACCGATAAACCAATTTTCATGAAACTTGGTGGTTAAGGACAAAAACTAACGGTACCTGTCATATAACAATTAAGGAAAAGATAACTTTTTTCAAAAACGGCTCTAACGATTTTGATTTAAATTGTTGTGTCTACTTTTGTTTGTAGGGTAATACTCCTGAAGTAAAAGAAATGTCTGTAAAAATTCTACTAACGGTACATTTTAAAAATTTTGATTTAAGATGTGCAATACCAATGGCATACCTACTTTATTTTAAACAAGGTTTGAGAATTTTTATATATACAAAATGAATTCTTTTAAAAACGGCTCTAACGATTTTCAAATTTTTTTTTCTAAAAATGTATCTTTCTTAGTCAAATTAAATGGAATATTTTGTTTGGAGCTCAAAACAATTTAAAAAAGTTGCTTATGTCAGTTAAGTAATGAATTTATTTTTTTATAAAAACTTTATATAAAGAAGCTTTAACGTCCACAGCAACTGTGGCCCTAAGAGCAAATACGTGCGACCCAGTCTATTTCCTTCGTTTTGTTTTTGTGTGAGTAAGGGAGATTAATGATAACAAGAGATAAGACTACTACAATTGGTGATTCGGCGAAACAAAGCATGTGGATGAGATGGCGTTGTGCTTAGTGTAGTGACTTCTGAAGCTAAGTTTACGTTGGTTCGAATACTACCTGGATATAGGAGGAAGGTTTTTCGATGATAATGAACAACTTAAAAGCTTAATACCACAAACAAAAATTGAATTGACGGAAAAAATAGGCTATGGCATCCTCGAAAAGCTATAACTTTATCCATGATTTTGGTTGTAGTACCTTCAAGTATGTTGTTGTTGTTGTTGTTGTTGTTGTTCGAATATTAATAGAAACATTTAAAATTTATTTAGGTTAAATGTCATTCTTGTTCGGTGAATCTTGGGATAGGAAGATCCTCTTAAATGGTGGAAACAAAATAGAAGCATATGTATATCTCCGAATTTTTCTGCAGTCACCTAAGAAAGGTTGATTGCAATAGCAACTTCGGTGCCATGCGAGAGACTATTTTCTAAGGCTGGTCAAATTATGTCGGACTAAAGAAATCGGCTTAGTTTAACAAAAACGAAACATGCATTTTTTGAATTGCAGTATGAATGATAAATCTTAAGTGCTTTCGATTTGTCTATTCTTTTTCTCATTTAGCAAGTAATTTTTTTTTTCGTTTTGAATACCTATTTTCATTTCTTTTATTTATTATTAACTATTTAAGTTTTATTAAATGTTCAATTACAAAACATAACCAATGGTTTTTCATTAAAAAAAATACTGAAGACGCAATTCACACCACTATTTAAAATCGCAGTGAAATTCAAATCACAATCACAATTATACCTGTGAAATACATTTCACGACTTAGCTCAACTCTAGTGGAGACCAACGAAAAATTTCGCTTCGCATCAGCAGCGTACTAGGCTTTAGTGAGATTTGAATTTTTGTTTATGAACACAAACAGTGTTAGTAGTGAGCAAAGAATAAGGAGATAAGGAATGGGTGTATATCACATCTACAGTGTATAGCAGTGGGGCATCAATTTGTTTGGGTTGGCTGCCAAAATTAGATATTAAGATGCCTTTTTGCCGAGTGCACAATTAACTATATTTTCCACAGTTCCGTACTGTTTTATTTGCAATATTAAGTTATGTAAAGTGATGTTAAAACATAAAGTAAATATCTTAGAACCATTTAAAATTGTTTTTTTATAAGTATTAACCACAAAAATAATATTTTTCCCCAAAATAAAAGTATACTTTTTCATCGAATCAACCAATCACATTTTAGATATTAACTTATCAAATTACGAATTTCAGGTTCAGGGGCGCACTAATTTTTGTTTGGTTTTGGTAAGGCGCTGCAACTTGTTGGCGCCGAGTTATGTAATTTTTAACAGATTTTTGATTTAATTTTAAATATTTTGGGAATGTTATTCTTGTGCATCTACAAAATACTTTTAAGGGTTGCATTTGCAAACTTTTATTAAATTTCAAGATTCAAATCAGGTGAGTGTTTCTGACAAAAACCATAAAAATCGTTTTGACACGGAGTGGGCGCATTTCGTGAAAATACGCGAACTTATCAAAAAGAGAATTGAGAGGGATCGAACGTGTAATAAACATGTCAAGTTAAAACAAAATAAAATGAATCTTGGAGCCTTGCGAGTTGCCATACAACTGCTCTCCGGCACTATTTAAATGCATTTGTGTTTGTTCAACTCACACTACTTTGTGAAGTGCCCCACTTTGTTCGCCAAACACCCGTTCCTGTATTTCTTATTCTTAGATTATTTACCACTTCTCGGTCAATTCATCTCTATATCTGTCACAAATCACAATGTGTGAAGTATATTAAGCAGCCCAATATTGTTGAGTTAGGAATAAAAAACCCTATCATTTAAAAGAGTAGAGTAATTTTTGGCACACGTCTGCTACGTACCTACGTTATTACCTAACTACCTATTTTGTGATGTGGCGTACCCGACGATTTTCAAGTAGAAGACCCTCTCTAGTCTAAGCTTGTTATTTATTTATGTTTCTGAACACTAAAATGCTATTTTCTAAGTATGTAGATGAAAATGAATAGTACACAGATACAAAATAAAAAAAAAGTTCACTATGGCGTGTATGTACTTTTTTGTAATTTTTTTAAATTTTTATTTTAATGCGCATTTTAATGCATTTTAAACATGAATTTATGTTTTCAAAACATACCTCAGGATCATGGTTGAGATAAAGTGCAGTATCTAAAAGTATCGAAAGTGCGTTTAAGAGTGACAACTCTATCATTTAATTGTCGATACGAACGTATGTAGGTTAGGTGCTGTTGGATATAGAATGAAATGTAATTTATATAATTTACTATCATAGGATCAGGTTTTAGCTCGACAAAACATGCGCAATTTTCATAAATAATCTCAATCAATGAAAAGCATTTACAGCCAATTTCTTGGCAAAATTCTAGCTCTTTATAACTTGGTTTTCAGTTTCATTTCTTCATTCTATTGCCTTAAAACTCGAATTTAGAACTTTGTTTGAGTTAGAACTTCGATATATTAAGACCCTCAGTATTTGGGATCACTGTTTACAGAGAGTAGCAACCTTGTTTTTTGAAAGTTAGGCTTCTTGCCTGAAAATAATGATCTAGATCTCGTTATTTGTAGTTTTCTCAAAAACTAAAAGCTATTTACGCATATAGTTTTCAGTATTTGACTAAGAATATTGGTAGGAGCATTAAAAATTTAAAACAAAAACGGTACTTAACTATGTACAAAAATATAAGACTATGTATCAACTAAAAAATTTAAAAATAAAACTCAAGAATAAGTTTCCGGCCCTAGGATAATCTAAAGGATTGATTTTTAGGTGTTACCGTTGTCTTTAAATAGTTATTGTTACATATGAAGTCATTTTTTCGAAAATTTCCCCTCCTGCTTGAAGGAGAGGATATAGGCACCCCACCCCTTACATGTTTTTTTTTTCTTTTTTTGACCCAAATAACACGTTTTACTATAGTTTGATTTATATGTTATCGGAAACATTCAGAATCTCTTAATATACTATTGTTTCTACTACCTTATGTTATACATTTTGTATTACTAATTTCGAAAAGCTGTATCTAGAAAACTGCTGGCTCTACAAAAATAATATTGGGCTCAAATCAAAGAGGGTGAAACCTTAGAACATAATTTATTATTGTCAAAAAACTAGCCCTTCATAGCTAAAAATGCCAATTACTGAAAAAAGCGCAAGAATTGCATTTAACATATGCTTAACATCATAAACAACTTTGCAAAAAATCAGAACTACCGGATTTGACTCACGATTTTCTTCCTACGAACAAAACGACAAAGTTACTGTGATGGGCTTAAGGATATATAAGGAGATTTATGCAAAAAATGTGTTCATCATATTTTCCTTATTCGAATTTTTCAGGAAAAAAAAAACAAAATGCAGTATTGTTATTGTCACTTCATAACATAATGTACACCAAGTTTAATCAAAATTTTTAGAGCCATTTTCGAGAAAAAATCAATAACTCAAAACTGTTATATGGGAGTTATTCGTTCTAATCAAGATTCAGAAACAAAAAAAAAAAAAAAAACAAATCCGTTAAACTGTTTAGGCTGTGGCTCTCTGATAGAAGCACACACCGACGCACGCACGGAAATCATGACGAAAACCACTTTTTTGAACTTCTCCATCATCTTAATATTGGTTTTGAATAAAATCTCAAATTGTTTTTAACACTTAAATTGTAATTAAAAAACTACATTCTAAAAATTTTTGATTGAAATCAGTCATGTGGTCTAACTATTATATGCCTTTAATCTTCAAACCGATTCAAATATTTCAATATTTCAAAAATTAAGTTTCTTTTAAAAAATGCCTGTTAAATTAATATAGCAGAAATATTATTGCACATGTATTTACATAATAACAACAACTCATTCGTGCAATATTTTCATTCATAAAAAATAACAAAAGACGATTGACAATAAAGCAAGCCTCCAAATACTTACAACATACAACGTACAAAAAAGACCAACAAACACAAATAAAAGCGTTAACTAGTATGTTCGAATAATTTAAATGCAATTTCAAGGTGAATGACTGAAGAGCATGCTAGAACAAGAGTCAGATCAATAAAATCAATAAAAACACCTTTTTGGTGGGTGACGAAATTCACCCCCTTCGAACAAAGGGTGGAATGTTTGTTTTCATATTTCCTGACAACAAAATAAACTCAAAATTACTCTATCGTTACTGGTAGGAGCTTAGTCATTGGTCATGTGTGAAAAAATATGCACTAAGGAAAGGCACAAGGCACAAAAAGTTCACTATTTGAGTGCAGGAAAAAATGAAAAGGACTATTCTGAATCAAGTTCTTACATTGCGTGGTCAAATTGTATTATTCACTTGGGTTTTTATTTCAGTAAAAGAAAACCATAATAATAAATATCTAGTAAGTTTACATCAATAAAATGATCAATAGACTTTTATATTTGTTTGTTGTTTATATTTTATTTAGAATTGATAGTATTTAATGGGTCAATGCAAGTGTCAAAATGAATAAGGAAGAACAGAATTCAGATACCAACAACGAATACGATGAAGAATCCTTTGACAATGAAAGCTCTGAAGAAGTTTCAAGTGATGAGGAATCAATATCAGAAGAATCAAGTGTTGGGGAATCCTTAGATGAACTATTGCCAGATAATTCATCTATAAAGGTTGGTTAATTTTTCAAAAATTGATTTAGACGAAATGCTTTTGTATTAAAGAGCCAAGAAAACGCCAAGCTCTGGAAGTCAGAGTAATATATAAATTTTTTTTTTTTTTAATTAAATTTTCGTAGAGCGTAGCAGATTCTATTAACAACAATTCAACGTTCGAGCCAAATTTAAATGATGCTTCGAGTGTTTATTCAGAGGAAGCCGAAGAAGCGCCTGATACAATTATAAATGATATTGATGAGGAAACTAAAAACGAAGATGTATCCACAAAAGTATCCGCAGAAATAAATGCACATGAAATCGATGAAAGCGAATCTAATGATTTAACTGAAGAAGATGACCTAACTGAAAGTGCAAAATTACTAACTATACAAAATGAAGAAAATACTCTCGAGGTTGTAGTTCCTACAGTTGCGGAAAATCCTTATTCAGCTGCCGAAAATAACGACGATGAAGCAGAGATTACTTCTTGCCAACAATCTGAAATAGAATTTGTTGTTGCAAGTCAAACTCCAACTAGTTTTAATTCTGAAAATTATGCCTTCCACATGGACATAACACAAAAGCCAACACGTTCTAGTACAAGTATTCAACAACAAAGGTATATTTTCAAAAACTTTCATGTAGTTATAAGAATTTTTGCAAAATTTATGTTGTAGGAATTCTCACAGAAAGAGCCTAAGTTTTTCTAATGAACGAATGAGAGAAATTGAACGACACAATCAAATTTTACTTCGTAAAATCTTAACCCAAAAGCCACGCAAAGAATTTTTAAACCAAAAGGTAAAATTGTACTTCTTTAACTTTTGTACATATTTAATTATCTTCTTTCTTGATCAGATTCAATGTCCTAACATAAGATCTACCACTTCTGCTGTTAACAGAAAGAAACAGCAGCGTCAAATTGATCTAGATAACCAAGTTTTAAGGAGAAAAATTGAGGCAATTGCTCTTCGTCGACCAAAAATCCTTTAAATATCCCAATGTCCTAATGAAGTTATGAGATTAATTAAAATACTTTTATTTTTACAGATAATATTATAAAACATTCAACAAATTTAAAACACAAACAAAATGTAATGTTTTTTTTTGCAATTTTTGGACTATATTTTGTAGGCGTATGTAACGAATGTACGAGCATACACATCAAGAACAAATTATAACAAATGTAAATTAACAACCTTAATGACTGCTTCACCAACCTGCAGCAAGTATCGGAAACTTCTACGAAAGCTTTTACTGAAAGCGAAGTGAAACTGAATGGAACTTATCAGGATTATTTTTCTTAACAAAACTAGAGACCTTTAGAGCTTTTGAGAATGATTTTAGTATAAATATAGCCAATACATTTGTAGCCCACTACGGCCCACTTGTCAATTTATTCAAGTTTGTGTGTTAATAATTATATAATGAACGTTGTATGTCCTTTAGAAAGTTCGTTATTTTTAACCCACTTCAAATATTTCTCTCTATGTCAATAAGACACACATTTTAGACACTTTGACACGTATAAGTTGACCTAATTTTCATACCGCGGAATAACTAGTCTCGCGTAAAAAGGCCCAATGGCAATAAGGCCCTATGTCAAAAAAAAAATGGAAGTTTTTTATATATAATTTTATCAAAAAATAAAATTCAAATTCATTCTTGGCACATCTCAGAAATGAGTAAAGGAACTAACCCATAGAATCCGTCGCGTATGTTGCGTCGACGTTTGCAATAGTGCAGTCAATGAAGGTTTTTACCTCATAATAAATCCAACAGTTTTGAAACTTGGCACACTTATTAAGGGGTGCCTGGTGATGTTCCAAAAAAAAGACCCCAAGAATCCGACGTGAGCTCTAGCAGCAACTAGGAGAAACATGCATTTTTTTTACAAAAGTAAAGCTTATTGAATTGTATACAAAATTGGTCCTATACATTTTTTTGTATCTGTAACAATTTAGAAAATAACTCTAGCGGCGATGAAGAGAAACATGTGTTTTTTTCGGTTTATCGCTTTTATCGTGAAAACCATTGCTCGTACGAAAAAATAATCTTCCACAAAATTAAAGCTTATTACATTTTCTAATAAAATATTGTAATTTTTGTTTTGTATGTGTATTAGTTTATAAAATAAAATAATATCGGCAGTTAAGTTAACCATGTGTTTTTGTTTCGGTTTTTCACTTTATCTCGGAAACGGCTTTTTGTATCAAAAAAAAAAATGTTCTACAAAGTTAAGCCTTATTAAATTTTATAAAAAAAGCTCATACATATTTTTTCGTACTTGCTACTCTTAAGCGGCAGTGAAGATAACATGAGGCCGATATGAAGCGGTTCTATCCTGATCTTCACTTTTGCAGCTAACCAAGAGTCTGGTCCTCCAGGATGGAAGTTGTGCGTCGAGGGAGTGGAGGTATAACCAAAATCTAAGTATGCAGTTTTATAGGAACACGCGTCCTGATTTCAAATTCGAAAAATGACAAAACATCATTTTCAGTATTACAAATTTCAATTGAAGTGTATTTATTTACCTCAGATGAATTGGAATAATAGCGTTCTTTAACCCATCCCATAACCCATAATACATCTGCCGGACTTTTGAATATGAAATCAGGACGCGTATACCTATATAAGTATATACTCAGATTTTGGTTATACCTCTACTTCCAAAATTTGCTGGCGGCTCTTGGTCTATAAGGAATTTGTATGCCTTACAAGCTTTGTCCTGACATGTTTTCCATAAAACGAACAAAAATCGAGTTATAATCTGAAATGCACTCTTTTCCATCTTTAATTCAAAATGGCGGATCAAGCAGCGAACCCTCAAGGTCAAAAAATTGGAGTTTTCATAAAAGTTAAATACACAAACAAAATATAACAACATAAGATTTATTTGACTTTTTGTAGGGCAAGGGTCGATTTAGTCTTTCATTGACTGTAGTAGTTCTCTAGCTATTTTTAAAGAATACCTCCAACTATATTCTATTGCCTTTTAAGTCCGAGTAGGAAAGAAATATGGGACTCGTCTATTAATTCAAAAATAGTAATTATTATCGTGTTTCCCAAACACTCTAAACGAAGACGTGATTCGCTCATATCATATAAACCTCATAAAGATCACTAGACATAAATAAAATGCATGGTTCTATTTAAGGTTCCTATTTAGTTATCTAATCTAACCTGAATTTTAGAAAAATAACACCTGCGAAACTGATTGAAAATAATTTCACGCAATCTAAAACGGAGAATACTGTTGCATTACCTAGCAACTATGGGCTTTTTTTGTTGAAAGTGCAATCTTTTTAAATGGCTTAAATTATAAGATAACGCTGGACTATACATACAATCTTGAGGTTGGTCAAATCAGTGTTTATTTATCAAAGAAAAAATAAAATAACAGAAATAATTTGTTTACAAACTCAAAGCTTCCCAAAGCATACTTAAACTCTGCACTTTCATCAATTGGCATGGAAAAAGATTTGATAAGGTGATACCGGTCTGGAGAAGAAATAAATTAGATTTAATATTGTCGCCATTATGTACAGTCGGAACCTTGTATTTACAATTTGCTTTCAAAGCATTCAATATGGTTGATCATTATAAAAAAAATGCACTACTGGATCGCTTCGTACTTGATATAAATTTTAAGCAACAATATTACAATCATTAATAAAAATCTATTATGTAAGAAAGTTCATCAAAATCCGTTCAACCACTTGCGAGAAAGTCAAAAATTTGTGTATTTTTGTTACAAAAATCACAATACCATCTGAACCACAATTCGGAGGACACCAAATGATACACAAATCGTGTTTGTATGTCATTTCGTGTCATCCAATTTTTCGTTTAAGTGGTTTTGTGCATTTTTATGTCAAAAATACACAATTTTTTACACCAATTTTGGTATTTACTAAAATCGTGTAATAATATACATAGCTAAAAGCTTAGATCACACAACTTGTGTATACACACAAAATTTATGTATTTTTGCAAAAAAATACACAATATCATCCATACCATAATTCGGATGACACCAAATGATATACAAATCGTGTTTATAATGTAATTTTCTATCATCCTATTTGTGGTTCAGATGGTTTTGTGCATATATCGTATTAGGTACTTGTTTCCCAAAATTGCGTCACAACGAGACAAGAGTAAATTTTTGTTTTCACGAAAAATAAAAACCTAAAAAGAATGCAATAATGTAATAAATATATCAGTACACAATATTGCGATTCTTGTAACGTTTCTCGCAATCAATAAAAAAAAGGCACAAGACGACGAAAAATGTATTTATGTATGATAAAATTGAAATATAAAACCAAATTCTATGTTAAATCTATCTTGGCGTCTTTAAATTCGATACAGAGACTGCCAAACTATAAGTCTCTTGTTCGTCTCCTAATCTGCCTTAATTTCAAACGACAAAATAAATCGAACAACTTTTTGACTGGAATTTAAAATAGGGGAAAAATGAAATTCAAGTTTTATCACATGGAATTTTCCTAACGTCGAACTCACAATAAGGCGGATTTAAATAAAAATAGAAATCAAAATAGAATTTAAATTAACATTAATAAATAAGGTCTCTCAGTCTTTAAAATCGAATGAGAATTTTTAACTATTATTGATGATATAATGTAAACTAGTACCTACCGCCGAGCGGTAAAAAATTTACCGCAGAATCATGATATAAAAACGGAATTGTAGGAGGAAGGCTGCCAGTTGATTTCAAATAAGGCCAAAATTATTAAAAACGTTTGTCGGTAAGTTAGTTAAAAAGGGATAAATAGAAATTGTGTTTAAGTATTAATATATGATAAAGTCACTGTGGCGTATGCGTAACATTTTTTCAATTTTAAAAATTTAACACTTTAATACCTTTACACATCAGACCAACAAATCAACCAATTTATTATCTTTGTGATTTTGTGTTGTTCATAACTACTGAATGACTTCAATACTTTACAAGTAGGTAAAGATACAAACATCACACAACACCCGAATGCTTTTTTTTTAATATATAAACCGGATGAACGATTTTTACAGTGGTTATATAGTGTTCTTGTGATTGATCATTAATATTTTTGTGAAAGCAATCCTTTTAGTTGCACTTTAATTGGTTACAAACAAAAGTAAAAAGTATAAACAATTAAAAAAAATTTAAAACTCATAGGTAAGCGGAATTAAATTAAATAACTTACATACCATCTTCACAAAACTTCACTTCCACAAATCGACTTTTTTTGTAATTTTCAAACCACGAAGATTTTAAAATAATATACGAATTGTGTACTGTTTGAAGACTCTCTATCTAGATAATCGTCTCTTCTATTTAATCAGTTTCAACGAAAGTGGAGGTAGGTACAAATTACTAACTGTACCAGTGTGGTGGTAAGCCGGTAAAAAAATATTTGTATGTATATCATGCACCTTACAATTGTGTTTAATTAAGCCATTAGGTGCTTTCAGATCAATTCGTTTAATTGCCTTCAATTTGCCATCAATCCATCATATATTTATGTATACTATTCCACTTATAAAATTGTCACTAATCTCAACAGCCATACGCATAATCTTCTAAGATAGAAATTGCAAGCTTTCAGTATTCGGCGATCGTTCGCAGTAAGAAGAACTCATATTTAACAAAAAAAAAACCCTCAGATTTTTTTTTCCAAAATGAAGTGTCAACCAATTATCGACAAAATCGTAGAAAAACTACAAACAGTCGACGCAGCAAACAGAACAACTTTTCTGATTTTCCAATTTAATTTCAATTCTAGCGATGGTAGTCTTTTGAAAAGTTTTGGTAAGATTTTTAAGTGGTACACATCTAAGATGGAATATAAGAACAATACACAATTTCTTTTTTCTATTGATTAGTTCTTGATTTGAAAGATCTTAAAATGTACGAAGGAACTACAGCCAGTCCTGATAGTGAAATAACTATTGGAGATGAAGAGTTCTTTTTGTGGGCAACACAACAAATAACCTATGATGAACTAAAATCTAATGTAAGTTAAATTCAATTGAGACGGAGTTCTTTTATAGCGGTATTTTTTTTTTATTTTTTACGTTTTAGAACAAAGTTCAAATAAGTGGCAATTTAGAAGCTGTGATGAAGTTGATGGATAAATTCCATAAGTAGACTTTTTTTTAAATGTTCTATTTTTCTA
The DNA here is from genome assembly GCA_948107695.1 of Meliscaeva auricollis. Lineage (NCBI taxonomy): Eukaryota > Metazoa > Arthropoda > Insecta > Diptera > Syrphidae > Meliscaeva > Meliscaeva auricollis. The sequence goes on from OX403616.1 coordinate 60,429,900, forward strand.
TTTTTATAATTTATATTTCAACAAGATAATAAAATATGCATGCGTATTTTTTTTTGTGTTAAAATTTAATAATTACTTAAAATAATTATAATGGATTTAAAAATGTATAAAGTGAAGTTATGTGAGACTTAAAATCTAACATCTTATGTCGATTTGTGGGGAAGAGCTCTCCGATTCTGGATGCGAATAAAACTTGTGAAGTTTGTTTGTCACTGTGATATAAACACTGGAAAAATTTAACAATTTTTTACCATCAATTACCAATTACTTGCTGTTTTTATTTAAATTTTTAATTCAGAAGCGAATTTCTCTTCTATCCAGAAGAAGAACTGTCATCCGATGCCAATAAAGTACTTTCAGAAGCGCTACGAAGCATTCCGAATTACAAATCAAAAACAACATTAGTGAAACTACTAAAAATTAAAACGAGAAAAGATGGTAAAAAACACATCGTATCTTGGTTTAGAAGTTTTGCTAGCCAAAATCATATAGACTTAACTCATTCCTGTATATATAATCTATAGTAGCATGGAAGGAAAATATGAGCCCTCAAAATTAATCAATCCCCTTACCTTAAGGATTTTATGCTATTTCAACGCTGTAAAAAGCAGATTACACTCCGAATTAAACGATCTACAAAAATGTCCTTACAAGAAAATCTCATTAAAATAGTATGTCATAAAATCATTCCGTAATTTTCAAAACTATAATTGTCGAAACGATATGCCGGATTTATACGAGTGACAAAATCTTATTATTTTTTCATTAACTTTAAATTAATGAACAAGCTGTCACTATTAATAGTCGTTAACGTATTAATAGTAGTGAACGTGATCGTCGCAGAATTCCTCTACGTAACTCTATCACAAAAAAAAATGCCTGCGCGTAATCAGGTGAGGCGGAGTATATATTTTATCAAGTGTAGCTACGAGTAAATATTCTATCATGAATCAATAGATACTTTAAATTTTTGTTTAATCAAAAAGTAACATTCAGCTTGTTTTACTTTTATGGTAGGTACGGTAATCTATTTTTGCAATCGACTTTTGTTCATCACATTTTATGGCAATTAAACTTTTTTTTAATTTTTATGATTTCCATTATAAAGTGGATTTGTTTTATAATACAAAAATATGTAAATAAAGATGTGACCTTGATTATTCGTGACTATCAGATTTATTAAAAAATTGGTTACCTCGACGGATATTACACAGTCGCATGATGAGTTGCATACGTATGTAATGCAAAACAGAAAACAAATAAAATTGTATGAATGTTTCATTTCCTTTCTCTTTCGCATTTCATACATGCGCAACTAAACATGTGCCGGGTAATACCCGTCATTATACATACTTTTTTATAATTCGCACAGGGGTTAAAATGCCCTTAATATGATGTACTCAGTGCCGACATTTTTAAAGCTCTATTTTGAATTTTCTCCAGAAACTTAAGTGGGTTATAGGAACTCCTGTCCAGTGCCAAGGTGTATGAATTATTGTATCCGAGGTCCAAGCCTTGAAAGAATACATGCAACATAAATAATAGGTATAGATCAGAAGGGGAGAACATTTCTAGCATCTGTACAGGAAACCCAAGCATTTGGCAGCATTCTTGTCAACATCGAATATGTGATCCTTTCCCAGGATGTAATGCACATACAGAGAATGGAAAGCTGTTCAGTTCTTATCCAACGAACTGTCATCAAAATCAAATGAACGCATTTTCGATTAGAGACTTTGACGCCAAACTCTATCAAACGCCGTTGAAATATCGAGTGGAATAACCTTACTATCACCAAAACGATGCAAAAATTAAAAAATAATAATTTATTTTTTTTGGAAATGATAAGTTGAATGCCAAAAAATGTTGGGTTTTCGTATTTTACTTTAAACTCGTTAAAATTTTCAAAAATTAGTACAAATAAGAGTTAATTTAAAATTAAAAACATAATAATTTTTTTTCTACAACCGGCCATTAAAAAACAGCAAAATTTCGAAAGAATATTATTTTTTTAAATTTTGAATCTGTTCATTGGAAACGTTTGTTGACAAAATTATTAAATAATCATAATTTCAAAACTTGGCATGAATACTCTTCAAAAATTGGTACTAATGCAACGGGTGTTAAATGTTTAACACAAAGAAATTTTGTTTTGTTGATCATTGTTATTTTTGACGAAAAAAATTAATAACTAACTAGACTTTTATTACTTTAATATCAAATTTAATATATTATTATCTTATAAAAAGTTTTCTCCAAGAGCCTTTACTGCCTTCAATGCAGCTTCACCATTTGCTTCAACAAACTGCTCCAGATTCTTCTTTTTCAAAATTTCTTTTCGTTCAATTTCTCTGTATATAAGCTGACCGATCTAAAAACAAAAAAAAAACATAATGGCAAAAATTATTAATACAATAGTAAAGTTATGATAAGATAAGTTTAATACACATATGCAAAATTTAATGAACTTAAAATTAATTTTGAAAAACTTACTACAATACATACAAAAGGGGATTTCCCTTGATAAATCTAAAGGATGATGTGCAAATTGGTATGAAAAAAGGGTGTAGGTCCAACGGAATTGAAATGTATTTTAAATGAAACCTTATTACTGGTCGTGTATTTCTAATAAGAGGCCCAAAAACGCTGGAGACTAGAGACAAGAGCCTATTGAAGGCCCCAGAGTCGGGCCTTACAAAGTTTTTATTAAACCATTACTATACTCAGTGGAAACATATTCACTGGGATGTATCTCTGGTTTATGGCGTTTTTGGGACTTGTCCCCATATTAAGAAATCAAGGTCTAGTATAAGCTTTTCCTTGAAATACATTTCTTTTCTGCTGGATCTACACCCATTTTGCCCATCATTCTTTATACGAGGCGTTGTCCCTTATTGAGTTACAATTTGTAAAATGTATGCAGATTTTTTTAATTTGAACTGATGCATTTGTTTAATTTACCTACGCACTAAGGTGCACTGGATTCATACTGAAGTGTTTAATTGCACATCTTTTTTGCCACAGTGCATTTGCACTGTCTTTAATGTGTATACAATCACGCACTCACTGCGCTCTGGGATAAGGACATGCGACACCGAGGTCGCACTTAAGTTTGCGACTTTTTTGCATATCGTCTGAACACTCTTGCATATTTTTTGCAATATACCGATATAAAAATCAATATACAATTTTCAAACATTCAAATAGTCCACAAAATATGAGATCAAATTCAAAAATATTGAAAATATTTTGACAGATAATACACTGTAGGTGTAGCTTACAAACCTTCCTGTACTTCTTATTCAATGGTTTGCAATCACCAATTTCGGTATAGAATATGCGACACATTTGCAACTTTTTACGTGACGGCAGACTCGCAAACATAAGCGCCTTTTTATATGCCGTGTGCTCATAGCTTGAGTTGCATGAAAAACAAAATTTTATGGTGCGTTTTTTCTCGGAATTGTTATGCTGTTTTCCCCTGGACCCTTCACTTTTTTTGGCATTATGTAATTTGTTTCAAAAAAAATCTTAACACAATTTTTTGATGAAAAAATTAACAAACAAAAAAATCTTATTGTTAAGTTAAAAACAAAATCCGATAAGAGCGGAAATTTTTAACCCATAGCTGTTAAGTATTTTCGAATACCAACATTTGAAAAAAAAAAATCTTCGATAGAGTTAAAATTAATAGTAGTTGATGGCAATCGATTTAAAAATGATAGGAAGATAGACTGTGTGAATGAGCAAAAACACGATTCTCAAAAAAACTATGCAAAGTCAATCTTGTGAGATCATCAATTTGTTTTGTATTCATAATTTTTTTTCGCAAACCAAATTGGCTTACAGTAGAATAAAGAATGTATGCATTGCAAAAGATATGAAGTGTGTTCAATGACGTTGTTCTAGACTGTTCGGAACAGAAAAGTACAACATTTTTCTGTTCAATGAGGTTTTTCTGTTCTAGGCTGTTCTAGTTTGCTGTTCAATGACACTGTCTAGAACAGTTTAGAACAGGATTTTCTGTACTTGCTTTTGAGTCAAAACAGATTCGTGAAAACTGTCAAATGTGTTTGTGGTTTTTTTTTTGTGTTCTGACGTTTCTCACAAAACTGTTCTGATCTGTCCTGTTCTGATCTAACTATTTCTTCGTTGAACACATTTATGGTTGTATTGAATACACCGAAATGGTAAGTTGCCTAATATCCTATATGCGGCTAATCTAAAAAAAATTAATTAGTTTTTGCAAGATGAACCTTTCCAGGGATATATTAATTATATTTATAATAAAGTTAAGTGTTAGGTATTTGTCAAATACACAAGAACTCACATAAACATCGATAGCTGCATACATTTGTTGATCTTTGTCGAGAGGAACCACATTCCATTTGCTCATGCGAACCTTCTTGTTCTTATCAACGGCTTTATCGCACTAGAAATGGAAAAAAAACCTTAAAAATATAAGATTTCTTCGTAAATACTTTTCACTTACGATATAGGCAGAGAGACGATCTAAACTCCAGCGTCCTCCAGTCTGGCATACTTCATTGCACCATGGACCTAGATCTATACAATTGTCAATAAGAGTATCAACTGTTACTTCTGGGAAATCTCGCTTAAGCTTCCTTATATCACTGTAAAGTCGTGAATACTGTTAATAGTCAAATTTATTGAAATACACAAAGTAGGTATACTTTTTTATATTAACTCCATGCAAACGAACTTTAGGATGTGACAACAAAGCCATCAATGATGCAGGGATTTTTGGTAATGGAGTTAAATGGAAGAGATAACATTCTTTTTCTTCTAGGCAAAGTTGCATTAGTGCTACTTTACCAGAACCTGTTTGGAATGAAAACGGCCACTCCAAGTCGAATGCTATTGGAACGATGTCACTTACTTGTTTTTCGACCCATGTCCTAGTAATTAAATAAGAAATACATTCATCAATGCGTTAACCAAGAAAATGCCCTTTCGTAGGTAGTTGTCAAAATAATATTTTAAAAGTTCTTACATGAGTTCATCTGACGTAGCAGCAATGTCTATTCTATCAATATAATACTTGATTGCACCTTTATAGTTGACAAATGAAAGTTTTTTTTTAGGCTTTTCAGGAGAAGGAGTACCATCGGCAAGAGAGCGTTGACTGCGAGTCACCCGTGTACTCCGTCTTTTGGCTGGATTTTCTTCAATTTCAGTTTTGGGATTTTTATTTTCTGCTTCATTTGTTTCTTGGTCTTTAACTTTAATTTGATCGGTTACCTTAAATAATAAGAATATTTGTTTGAAATGTAAATAGTATTTTTTAGACTATGGGAACTTACCGTAGATTCGTCAGGTGTTAATCGTTTTGCTGGCATTTTGTTTTCTTATGAAAATAAAGTATTTTGGAAATTATATGTAAAGTAAACAGGCCAGTGTTATGATGATAAATTGAAAAATAAATAGTTAAAACAAAATTCTCGAAGAAATTAATTGGTGGAGACGTGTTTTTCTTTCCTTGTGATGAAATTGAGAAGAATATTTCTGTAAACAAAAACAAAGAATAAATTAATTGGTGGTTCCCGCCAAAATATACGTAATTAAGATTCATTCACCGTAGAAATGGTATTTTTCAATAAAGTGCTGCCAGTTCAGCTTTTACCCCAGACGTCAGGCAAAAATAAAAAAAAAAATTGATGGCAAAAAAAATGGCAGCTCTCTAGTTCGAAGAAAGTTAGTAGCTTAAAAATTGAAATTAAAAAATATTTTGTGCTAAATCAGTTGGCTATCAACTATAAGTTAACATAATAATAAATTTAAACTGTTAATATAAAGAAAAAATACACTTTTTTGCAAAAATACTGAATATGGTATGCGTGTTTTGTTTCTTCGAACAAGATTTACCGTTTTCTTTTTTTCTTCTATTTTTGTGTGAAAGAGAAGCGACAAAGACAAATGCGTAAAAATACGAGAGTACCTACATGAACGCGACTAGGAATTATCTTATGAAACCCTTGTAGTTGTGAAAACTTTCAAACTCATTTTTCCTGACTATTTAAATTCGGAAATATTTAAAAAATATGTCAAAAACCTTATATTTAGGTTTCTGAAACAGGTGGTATACTTTTTTACGCAAACAAATGGACATGTAAGAAAAAAAAACATTTTACTTTTGCAATTTTGCAAAAATTGGCCATAGTTAAAACCTTTAAGGCCCTCCCAAACTGACGTGTAATATTTCAGTATTTCTTTGTCAGCTATTAGACAGTGACGCAAGAGTCGTGACTTTTTTCTAAAATCAATAGGGGTATCCATATCCATGCTAAATCTGGTAAAGTGAAATATCTGGTAATCGAACTGCATTTCCATACCAATTTTGACATGTTTTCCATATTTACCAAGTTAACCACATTTACCAGGGTTGAATACCCCTAATGAGTGCGAAAGGGATGCATAGACTCTGCAGCCCTTCGCACTCATTGATTTTTGAAAAGAGGCGTGCCTTTTGCATCTCCTTGTGATGACTGACTTAAAAATTTAGCTTTTTCTTATCATTAAAAAAAAAATTCTTCGGTACTCAGAAAAATTGTTAGTTTTGGTAGCACTTTAATAAAGCATTTTGCATCTGCTACACCTGAACAGTGACACTTGTAGTTGTTGTAGTTTTACCTAACCTTATTTATTTTTGCGGCAACTCCTCTTGTCCTGCTTTGTTGGTTTTGTTTGAATTTGATAAAACTTTAATTAATCCGCTTTAAAATTGCAAAATAGTTTTTATTTTTGAAGAAAATGGATAACGAAGTTAGAGTAAACACATTCTTTGTATCAGAAAAAGTATCAAAAATTCGTTGGGTACCCGAACAATTTAAAGATTGCGAAAGATTTCTTACGGGCAGCTGGGACTCCACCAAGAACTCTATTAAATTATGGAAACTTGAAAAGAATCAATATTCTGATGAATACGATGAATATATTCCCAAGTGCAATGATAAAGTTCCCATGAATGGAGATGTCAGCGGTTTGGAGTTGTTGGACATGGACAATGCTGTGGTATCATCGTCAGACGGTAAGAATTCAAGTTTTATCCTAAAATATGTCAATTCAAGATTAAAATTCATTCAGGAATTGTGACAATTGTTGCCATCAACAGGGCAGTGGAAGAAGACCGCTTAAGAACCACTGGCACATCAGAACTTTTACATAAAAGAAACTCAGGCAAGCCTTCTCCTTGCACTGGTTTGTCTGTATTCAGTAAAGATATAGCCACCGTTGGCGAAGATGGAAGGTAGTAATAAAGATATCTTTTTTGAAGAAATTGTGTAAACTTCTAGGGTGGTATGCTTTCAGATTGAACATCATCTCGGCAACCAACTTGAGCACTATCAAGACGATTGAGGCAGACAGCTGCTCTCTGAATGCTGTTTCATACATTAATCCAAAAGAGGTAATTGATTTTGTAGAAGACTGTAGCCTTTCTTTATAAACAAATTTAAAAGATTCTCACAGCCAATCGAATGGGAGTCATTAAAATGTTTGACATCAGATCGGAGAATGAAGATCCAACAATTTCCTTTATGATATCCTGTGAAGATGATCGAAAATCTAACTATGTTTCCTGTTTAGCCTACCACCCGAACCAGAAACACATTGTAAGCTTTAAATTCTTTTCTGTTCTTTTTTAATTAATTGAAATACATTGTCAACTAGGTTCTTGCTGGAAGTGAAGAAGGTTCAATCACTGTTTGGGATCTGCGCCAGCCAGGTTTCCCAGCATCGTATTTGAGCGCCCACAATAGTGCGATCACTGAAATTGGTTTTCACAAATCCGAACCATCCAAACTATTTACTGCTTCAGAGAATGGAGAAGTATGGCAATGGACTCAAAACATCATGATGATGCCAAATGACATGGAACCTCAAATGATGAGACAGTCTGAAGCTGAAAATATTAATCCATGGTTAAATGGAGAGCGCGCAAAGAGCCGAATCAATGTTACTTCGCTAATTACAGACCTGCGAAAGCCCATTAACTCTTTCGATTCGTATGGAACGAAAATTGTTTGTGGCAGTGACAGCGAAGCTGTTTATTTCATTGATAGTTGCATTTAAGGAAAATAATAAATTAATTAATTTTGTTTTTTTAAATCCTGCTGTTTTGAATAGTTGAATGGTTGACTCGAAGACATCTCAGTTTTGATTTAATAGTTCGTTTGGGTTTTCAGTGTAGCAATTAAAAATTCATTCTTTTTAGTTCTTTTACAACATTAAAAAAATGCACAGATATTCAATTTTTATAATTTATAATTTTTGTGTACAAAAAAAAATAATTATTTTAAAAACAACAGTAAAAGACCAAGAGCCGACAGCAAGTTTTGGGAGTGGAGGTATAACCAAAATCTGAGTATGCAGTTTTATAGGTATACGAGTCCTGATTTCATATTCGAAAGTCTGGCAGGTTTATTTTTCAGCTTTCTGTAGGTTTAGTGGGGTTAAAAAACGTGATTATTCCTATTCATCTGAGATAGAGAAATACACTTCAATTGAAATTTTTATTATTAAAAATGATGTTCTGTCATTTTTCCTAAGTCTGGGCACCTCAATCTTGACGATCCGATTAATAGAACTCAAGATATATGTTATTTAAGTGTACCATTTTTGGAGACATTTCTGTTTTTTTTTTTTTATTTTTCTAATCTGAAAACTCTCCAAAAAAAACCTGATTTGTGTGGCTTTAAAAGCTTATTTCTTGAGTTCTAATAATCAGATCTTCACGATTGAGGTCTCCAAACTTAGGAAAAATGAGAGAACATCAATTTCAATATTAAAAATTTTAATTGAAGTGAATTTGTCTTCAATGTCAATAATGACTTGGAATTATCGCGTTATTCAACCCTCTAAAAACCACAGAAGGCTGAAAAACAAAACTGCCAGACTTTCGAATTTGAAATCAGGACGCTTTTCCTTTAAAACTGCATACTCAGATTTTGGTTATACCTCCACTCCCAAAATTTGCTGTCGGCTCCTAGACTATAATGATTTGCGAAAATTTGTTTCGAAAATGTACTCTTTTCAACAAAAACAAATAGTATATGTATGTACTTAGTTTAGAGGTCAAAACAATTTAAGAAGTTGTTTGAGTCATTTTAATAATGAATTTTATGTTTTTTGGAAATCTCTTATAAAACTACATATTTATTTAAAAAAAAAATTATGTAAGAAGGAAGTACGTATTCAAATCAATTTTGACCCTAAGAGGAAGTACGTGCCCGTTGAACGTTGTGTAATAAGTACCAAAACACTCTGTGAAAAAAATGGTAGATTTAAACAAATTGGTAAATATATTGCGATATCCATCATAATCGCGGATAAAAAAGACCACATGCATTTTATTAGCCAAAGTATCCTTTTTTTCAATAACACTGCGATGCTCGATTTTTTACATTCTTAGCTATTACTTCGGAAGTTTCAGGAAATTACCATGCGCTTAAACAAACCACTTAAGTGTGTGTTTTTTTTAAGTGATCTCAATAGATTCAGCATCCAAATAAGCTTCTTTTGACATTTAAATGATCTCTCAAGAACAATTATGGGGTTTTCGTCTGGTAAAAAAAAAAATTTATTTTGAATTCAGATCTGTCAAAAAACCGATCGATTGAGAAGGAAAATTGATATATTATTTGATTGGAATCTTGGTCTGTATTATGAATTACGATAGTCGCTTAAAATCCCTCGTTTTCGTTACATTGCGACTACGATTTGAGATAATTGTTTTAAGAAACTATAGTCGTTTTCTTCTAAGACTGCTTTCGGCGGTCGTATTTGACTTAGGTGTCACTTGTTTTGTACTTTTCGTGTTTGTGTACCGGTCTCCCATTCGTTGATACTTTTGAACTAAAGGTAAGGGAGTTGCTCCGGGTCAGGCCTCTTTTTTGTCTAATTTCCCCAACCTATTTTTTATCAACATTTTATACTTGAACATTTTGACGAAGATGTATTTTCTGAATAAGCTTTATTTAAAATAAAAAAAATTAAATCTAGTTTATAGAAGATTTTCAGTTTGAGTCTAGTTTACAGAATTAAATTTTCAAAACTATTGTCCGTACTTTTTGTTTATCGTGTTTTGTTGACTTGTTGTTCGTCTTGTTGACTTGTTTCCGTCTGCCCGAAATATGGACATTAAGTATGAATTTCGCTTGCATCTTACGAGTGTAGTATATTTGAATTTATTAATATTACTTAAAGTAATCCAAATGCATGGTACTGCTCCTGAATTTTGTATATTGTGACATCTGATTAATTATACCAATTATTGTATTTCCTACTTACATCCCTAAAATGAATGGAAGAAACTTTTTCTTTTTATTGAACGGGACCTTAGAGTAACACGTATCTGTATAATAAACTAAACTTTAATTTACTGAATGCTTGAGATTCATTTTCGAGTATCAAAAATTTTAAAACGAGGCGATAAAAATATGTACATTATGTAAACTGGCTTGAAAAAAACTTTTTGGTAACATACACCGAAGATGCAATAATTTTTGTTTGAATTATAATTACATATTTAAGAAATATGCTATGTTATTGCACTTTAACTTTCAAAAGACCGAGCAAGAATTCCAAGAATTCGACATCTCATACATACAATCAAAAGACCTTTCAAAAAATACCAATCATTTTATACCATTAATCACACCCATAATCTGCTGCGGACTCTTAAAGTCTATATTTGATTAATTTGTTCTTTTTCACCTCTAAAAAAAAACATTTTCAACTCTCACTAGTCCAGTCAATGGGGAAAATATCAACACGCGTGCCCTACAAAAAAAGTTGATTTAGTTCGAATTTTGTTGTGGACGACACATACTAAAGGAAATTTTGTATAGTGCTTGGTTTCTGAATCTTCTTTGTCGAAACCGAAACTCACTCCTAAAATACCTCGATGCATTAGGTAATTCAAAATAATATAAAAAATAAAAACTCTTATTGAAAATTATATTTATTATTTGTTTTAATATTATAAAAATCAAAACTGGGCAAGGGTACATGACTAGAGCTTCTCTTGGATTACAATAAGATTTTAAATTATTATCCTTAACAATTAAGTTTAACAATTAATTTTGTTAACTAATACTATGATATTACAAATAATTGTGTTTTAATATATACATAAATATGGGATTCATAAAATTTGATAAAATTTCGTAGGTAATTTGAATAGTAAGCACCTGTATTTTAAAATGTAAAATTTACCAGGTGTTATGTTTAATAAATAATTGGTATAATGGTCGTCTTATGATTTTATTAATTTTATTTTATTACAAATAAATTTTTTCTAATTATTATTTATTATTATATTTTTGAATTTGAATTTCACACATTTTGCATTTGTTTTGATTTTATGCGTGTTTTTGTTTTACTTTCCTACAGTATCAATATTTTTAAAATTCTCATTTTTATGATTATAAAACATTTAATGGAATGTATACGATTTATGTATAAAATTCGTTTCAATAAATTCGTTAACATTATGTTTTGTTTTTTTTTGTTTGTTTATTTTTATATTTACACTAGCATTAAAGACCTAAATACTTTATATACACTTAAATATTTGAGCATTAATCTAATTAAAAATTTAATAAGTAATTTTTTGTTTCGTAAAGTTTCCCGAATCATGCATTACCTTATATTTTGTATATTCATTGCGCTGAAGCTTTGTTAAAGAGCACCCACATGAGACATTGTTTTTTTTTTTTTTTTTTTATTAATTAAGGAAACGCTCCATTCTAGGATTATTTAGTGCACAAAAATAGTATCCAGGATAATTTTGTGATGCAGGGCCAATGTCGCTTATGCTGTAGTCATTTAGATGGTGATAGTGGTGGAAACCTTTGGGTTTTTGTCACGATATCAGATTATTATTTGTACCATGAACTCGCATGTGACGATTAAGGTTTCCAGATTGAGAGAATCTGTAAGGAAATTTAAATAAAGTTGAATGAATATTGGGTGTTGAGTTTACTTTTGATTTTATTATTGTTAAAAAAAAATACATCAATTTTAATCTGTGTATTTGCTAAAAGCCCTCGAAAGAAGAATACAGTGGTATCTAGCAGAAAATAGTATTAAATTAGATAAATCAGAAAAGTACAAAGAAAATAACTGTTTTTTGCAAGAAGCTAGGGGTAAAGGGGGGGAATGGCTTGATGGGCGTTTCACTTCATTTTATTACAGATACATCTGTACAAATAAATCCTTTATTTAATCCCGGAGTCATGTTAAATCAATACTTTAACAAGTCCAATTAAATAGTGCTTCTACTTGGCTGATTTATTTAATTTATTTCAGTAGTATATAGAATGGGAGCGGGTCATAATACTGCTTTTCAAAATTCTGTATGAAAAAATTCTGTTTGGTCAAAATACTTCAAGACCATAATTTTGTATGTCATTATATTGTAAATATAAATTCTGTATGTCAGAATACTGTATGAGCAAAATACTGGCTTGTTAATATTCTGTTTTGTAAAATTCTGTACGGCAAAATACTGTATTTTTGATACAGTATTTTTCAAGAAATTGCCTTAGATAAAAAAAAACACATATTACTAGTTTTGAATATAATTTTGTTGTTTTTATTGACAATGAAGATGTAATTTTATACAGATATAATTATTCAAGTAAAAAATAAATAAATTCTAGGAACAAAAAATCTAACTTTTCTTGTATGTACCTAGATACAAAATACATTTTACAAAAATGTCAAAATCAATATTAATTTTTTTTTGCAATTCGTTTTAGGTGTGTAACGTGTTTTAAGTCAGATTGTGCAATTTTTTGATTTCAAAAATAGTTTGTTTCTGTTTTTGAATGTAATCCCCGTTCTTAACTCTTTCTATTTGGGATTTTAAACATAAAAAATCATTTTTTAAGCTACTTATTAATTTGTAGAAAGTTAGAGTTAAGAAAAAAATTAATATAGTACATTTATAACAATTTACATTTACAAAAAAAAAAATACTAGAGAACTCAATAAATAGTTTAAAAGGCAAAATTAAGTGATTGAAAAACAATGAAATAAGTGTAGAGTTTTGTTTTCTCTCTCCTTTTCCCGTAGATCCTAATACCAATGTCAACATTAGAAACTTAATTAAATTGACCTTTTTGGAAGTTTGACTGAAAAAAAATATTTGAGGAGCGACACCATATGATATCGTATTGTATTCACTTAATTTTTTCTTAACAAACAAATCAAAAATCGCATTGACATGAGTTCGTTTCATTTCTAAGCGAAATAATTATCATAATTTTAACCTTTATAATTATTAGCTTTAGATTTTGTATTGAGTTTTTTTCGTGAATTGCACATTCTTACATCTTCAATTCAAAATGGCAAAAAGAGCAGCGGTGCACCCCGAGGTCAAAAAATTCCGACAAAAATAACATAATAAAATAACAAGTTTTGGAAAAACAATTATTTGTAAACTACACGCTTAACAATGACATTTTCCAGCTCAGAGTTTAGGAAATTTAACTGTCTGTAAAGTCTTTTTTGTTATTACAAAATAGGGTTCTAATTGTGAAATTACAAAAAAAAAAAAAAAATGAAAAAAGCTTGAAAATTTTGCGTTGCGAATCTTCCCCTACCTGCAGAATCTTTGCAGGTTTGGTTTTCTGCCCTTTTTGTCGATTTCGGTCGAATCATACTAAAAACAATTAATAACATGAAAATTTGTGAAATCGGTAAATACAATATTTCGTTCAGTTTTGTGATAAGAAGCATATTACCTCTACGGACTTCTCAAGAAGACGTACGTTTATAGGTGCCCGAAGTACGACGATGTCAAAATTGTTCTTGGTGCTTTTAAACGCCCAGATCGGAAAGAATGGCATCTTTGGTCTTACGGTCATCATCAGAGGGCACAGCAGCTACATGAAAAAACTTCGGACTGTTAGTTTTTCGGAGAGTCAAAATTCCACCATAGCACTCGATTCTCAATATTCAGAACTAGACTTGCAGGTTTAAAGAAATGAAGGGCCACGGAAAAGAAAGAGATAGTGCAATCTTCGGGCCTCGTAAAAACTAATCGCCTCGTAAAATAATTAAAACGGAAAATAAACAACAAACCGAAATAAAGCTCAGAAGTGCCACACAACATCGTGCAAAATCCAGCTAAAACAACCAGACTCCGAAAATTTTTACCAACCATATTTCGAATACATTTGTTATTTGTTTCTTTTTTGAAATATGTGCTTTCAATAAACTATACGAAAAGCAAGCAGTCGAAATTAATTGAGGGATGCTACGGCAGAGGCAAGGGTCGAAAGTTCCATGAAAGGTTGAAATAATCCACCCAAGTATATCAGCTCAAAATAGGGACCTGCCTTGATGATAATGGAAGTACCGTAAACGACTCAGACTCAGAACAGACATCAATGATCTTACTTCTTCGGGTGGACGGATATTTAGGATGCACATTGAATGAGTAATATAATTTCTATCGTTTGGCGCTTATGCGCCATGCGTTTGATCATACGAAAATAAAGTTTGGACGTCAGCTCTTTTATTTAAATGATTTGTTATTCAAATTTTGAATTTCATTAATTTTATTGTGGCAACAAAAACTTAAAAAAAACTCACCTAAGCAAACATAATTTGCACTGGTACGGTTTTTCTCCGCTATGTATACGCAGATGCTTTGTAAGTGTCGAGCTGTCGGAGAATGATTTCTTGCATGATGAACACCGATATGGACGTTCTCCAGAGTGCGTTCTCATGTGCGTGGTAACACTCGAGCTCTGCGAAAATCGTCTATCACAAATTGGACAACGGAACGGTTTCTGTCCGGTATGTGTGCGTACGTGAGCTGTGAGATTGGCTGCTTGTGAAAAACTTTTATTGCAATCAGGGCACCTGTTAGTAAATGATCAATTAATTTATAAACAATTAAAAAATTTTCAATTTTTTCTATAATTTATTACCTATAGGGTCTCTCACCAGAGTGCGTTCTCAAGTGAGTTTTCAATGTGCTAGGGCGAGCGTATGTTTTACCGCAGAGTCTACAAAGATTTGGCTTGGAGTCTGATCCTTCGTTGCTATCTTCGTCCTCGAATCCACCACTGCCAAAGGACTTTGTGTCTCTAACCTACAAATTAAAAACAAAAGTATAGTTAAATTTGTTGATGTATTTTCTTATTAAAGGACTCACTAAGGAATACTGTGGACTTTTGGGTGGTGAATATGATTGGGTAGGTTGTGAGTAGAAACCACGATGCGGTGAGGTTTTCTCCTGGATTTCACCAGGAGCTGGAGCTATTGACTGATTGTTGATTGGTGGTCTAAAATCAGCAGTAAAAGAGTATGTTGTAGCTGCTGGGTAATGGGAGGGACTCAGCAACGGCGGATAAAGAACATTTACAGATGATGATGAGTTTGGTGGAGTCCATTGCATTTGGGAGCATTGCATTGGAACAGATGCCTCCGCTCCATACCCGTGCATGGTCATATTCATGCTGACATTGACACTCATGCTCGGGTATATGGGAGGAGTAGAATGTTGGTTGCATGTTGAAGGAGCATCATAGTAGCATGACTGTGATGCTGTACTTAGTGCATTAGTTGTGTTTTGTTGTGCCTGAGTTTGGTTGATGAGCTGCGGATGTACTGTGTATGACAAAGATGCCTGATGAGGATTAGCTGAAAAACTGAATAATTTTTTTTTTTTACTCAAAACAACTTTTTAATCAAACAAATTTAAATTCAATAAATACTTGTATGAAGCACCACATGGAGAAAATGGGAATAAACTTGGCAAAGGGTCGATATCTAATGGTGGTAGTCCTGGAAAGGTTGACGCCATTTCATCAGAATTCCAATACGTTCCCAAATTGGTTTGTGAGTTGGGTTGAGGTGAACTTTTATGGGACAAAAAAAAATATATAATTGTACATTTTGTTTGAACTAAAGTAGAAATACCGTAAAATACATACCTTAAAGGAACACTGTTGTTTTCAAAGCAATTTCCTGATTCAAAATCAGAAGCGCCTAATGCTGGTATAGGTAAAGATGTGTTCCCTTGGCAACAAAGACAGCCCACGCAAGAAGCAGCACACTCTTGCTGAAAATTAAACGAAAACAAAATGTAAGAAAATTAAAAATAGTGCATTTTAAGGACATTTAATTTGATAAATGATTGGCTTTACTAAAACTAAATTAATTTTAATTTTGTTTTGTTTTATTATTTAATAATAAAAAAAATTTCTCGAAAAAATAAAGCAGTGGAAAGGAATTCAATGGAATCCAAGATGCTGCACATCTGCTGAAACAATTCTGACAACGATTGACAAATAGCTTATTGTTTGAAGTTTACTACCAAAACAGTGAAATACTAATAAAAGTGCTTCTAAGCTGGATAATTTAACAGTTCTGCTAATTTACCTCGGCTGCGCGGTCCTTTGGAAGTGGATGTGTATTTGAGAGTAAAAGTGCTGTGAGTATTAATGCTTCCAGATTAGACTAGTGGGCTCTTACCAAAGCAGATTTTGGGTGTGAGTGATAGCATACAATGATTGGTATTTTAAGAAAGGTCTTTTGATTGTATTTATGAGATGTCGAGTTCTTGCAGTTCATAGCGTTTGGAAGTAAAAGTGCAATAACATTGCAGTTTTTTGAATAATTATGACACCAATAAAAAATGTTGCCACAATTATAGATCTTCCTTGTATGTTAAAAAAAGTTTGTTTTAACTCCGTAAGAGCACTAAAAATTCATACTTTCTGTGCATATTTCGATCAGATTGAAACAATACATACTTTCTGAAAATATACAAGTGACATCTATCTTAGTGGCACCAATTTTTGTTGGTATCAAAATTATTTCATTGTTATTTAGAAAACAGCATTTTTTGTTGAACTGTAACTTCAAAACGCCTTAGCTATGGAATGCAAGAACTCGACATCTCATACATACAATCAATCCTTTTATATAAATACCAATCACTTTATGCTATCACTCACTCTGCTGTGGACTCTCGGTCTAGATTGTTGAATTTTATTCAACATCATTCTTTTATCATGAAGCTGTAATATTGGTTTCATAATTTTTACTCTGAAATTAAAACCTCATGAGCTTTAACTTTAACTTATAAAATTATCTCTTAAAATTATCCCCATTATACATTTTAATTTAAGATTTCATAAAACAGATTTCTAGAAACAGAAAACGCATCACTCTGAAGAATTCAGTCAACTAAAATTTTTATCATCTCAAATCTCTCTTTTGAAGCAACTTGATTGGGTTAACAAACAGGAATTTGAAAAACGAATTACGACAAAGTTTTGCAACGTTTGAGTTACCAAACAGACCTAATAATATATGTAATATGTATATCTTTTAAATAAGCTCACAAAATTATTTTCAAATTAACATTTCTCAAAGTTTAGGAATGAGATTAGTAAAATTTTAAACAGATTTTAAAGAAAAATAATGCTACATATTTTCAGATGCCATAACGATTTTTGTATTGAAAACATTAGCGGATATGTAGTGTAACACTGAAAAAAGCATAAAAACGCGTTGTGATCAAAATATCTCAAGCACAAAACCTGATAGAACAGTTTTTAAATCGGATTCGGAAGAAGCAAACGACCCAAATTCAAAAAAAAAAATAAAAGAGAAATTTCTCCGATTTTATACGAGAATTATCCGGAGGGACGATCCAACATGTTTTTTGAAAACTATATTTAACCTTTTTGTTTTTCAAAGTTTAGTAAATTTTTTCGGCCTGCGTTGTATCCTGTTAGAAATTGAAACTAACTTAGTTAAGTTAGTTTCAGAAAAGTTATTTTTCGACTTTAATATCTGCAATATTATGAAAACTCACCCAGTGATAAAAAAATGTCCAACCCTTTTTTGGTGTCTATAATATTTATCTTTTAAATACAAAGTTTTTACTTAATATATATCAACAGTGACATATCAGTCCTGAAACAGTTTCTGCAAATGGCAATTTGTTGTGGGAAATCAATATTACAATTATTATTCATCCGACGACGCACGGTTTCATGAATTGAAATTCTATGTGGAGGTACATCAAATAGAATTATTTCCCGAAAGAATATCATTGTGGCTTCGGTAATAGACATGAATATTTTTTGTAAGAGAAGTGAACTCATCTATTTAAAAGGTTCTGAAATGGTATTTGATATTTTGATCGGATCGTCAAGGTAAAGGAGTCAAATATTAAAACTGGTTATAATTTTCGTATCCCATCAAATGATTGTAATTTAACATATTCCAAAAAACACTTTTGCAAAGGGGTACCACAAATTTTCATATTTTTTTTTGCATTTGTCAAATGATGAAAAGTATTAGGTAATTAAAAAAAAAAATTAAAAACATTCTCATTTTCGGTAGGTTTGATGAATGTAACTTTGTTGTTTTTTAATGAAGTAGTGACTCGTGATTGTTTTAAAAACGATTTTATAGATAAAAATTACCTAATTAAAAAAGCAGGTATTCCATTAAGGTTTTTCTACACTTTATGTTTTAATGGATATTCTTTTCTATGAATTTTCATTCTGTTTACCAGTAAAACATAGGAATTTTAACACTTTCACTTTAAATTATTTATTTTTTGGTTTTACTTATTTTTTTGTTTTAATTTATATTTTGTATTCAAACTTAAAAAATATGTTTGAAGCGTTATTTTTTTCTTATGCTTTTCCGCATTCACTTAACAAAATCTTTATCAAACCGAAATTACCTGTGGACTGTCCAATGCCAACCCGAACAATGAATTGTTAGGAACGTATCCAGTTTCAGCCTCCACAGGACCTCCATTTGAGACATCGCACGATATGTACATAGCTCCACCCTCTTGATCTTCCAGTGAATCTGTAATAGAAAATTAAAAAAAAATGAAAATCAAAGTTAAAATGAGATAGGTACACTCTGAATATTTAGTGTCATGCGCAAATATAATTAAATGTCATTCATATAACTTCATAACATAAAGTTTTCTCCTTTATGTTACCTAGGAAGGTATTCGTAGTGAAGGAAAAATTTGTTCATGGCTTCCTTTTTTTAAGTATTCAACGGAACGCAGTTTTAATACTTTTGATTGATAAAATGGCTTCGCATAAAGAAAGGCATTCATCAGCTTCATTTCGGTTGTGAAAACAGAATCATTACAAATACTGATTTTTTTTTTCTAGCTAACAATAAGGTTTACCTACAAATTGATTTTTAGGTTTTCAATATTTCTAATGAGAATGTATGTTTGAAAATAACACAAACAAAACATAAGAAAGCCTTGCTCAAAAAGAAGTAAGATTTAAAAAGCTACAAAGTTATGGATTCGCTTAAGATTTCTTGTTTTTTTTTTAAATTTTCCCTTTAATTACGCACATTAGCAAAGTTTTTTTTTGCAAACTTGTCAATTGAAACAACGAGTCTTAAGCGAACGTAGAACTTGTTGCCTTTTTTATATTTCAATTCTTAATTTCTGGAGTAAAGTCCGATTTTTGTATATCAAATTCCTGATAATTATTGCTAACATTGCAGGAATATGATGGTCACCGGTTTATTCTGAATTATTAAAAATTACTTCCAAATTCTTTTTTGAACTCTTTCCGACGTGACGTTTTCCGAAACAAGTAAACATGCAAAATTAATTTAACATTAGACATTAGAAAAAAAAGGACCTGACCCGGACCATTTTATATAAATTCCTATTTTCAATGCAGCAGGGGTAGTTTTTCAGGAAATCCCCTTCCAATAGTGGTACTGGTACAGCGATAAAATTTGATATAAAGGTTTCATTTTCAATGACAACCAAGATCCAAAAGAGAGCATCGAAATATTTTTGTTGAAAAGGTGTTTTTTTTTTTTAAGGGAGAAAGAACGTTGTGCAACGAGTACCAAAACACCCTGTGAAAATAATGTTAGATTTTAAAAAAATTGGTCACAATTTTTCGATGTTTATTAATTACAATCAAGAATAAATTAAATGCACGATGGGGTCGAACGTACTTGCTCTTAGGGTCAAAATTGGTGTGGATGTTAAAGCCTCTCATATAATTTTTATTAAATAAATAATCTTATAAGAAATTAAAAAAAAAAACATAAAATTCATTACAAAAACGACACTACCAACTTCTTAAATTGTTTTGAGCTCCAAACTAGGTATAAGATTTGATTAAGTTAAGAAAGACAATTTTTTTTATTTAATAAACCATTTTAATACATTTTTTAAACTATTTTAATACATATTCTAAGTAAATAGCTACAACCATTATGCAAAAGTAAGAAATTTAATTTTCGTCTTCGGATGTGTACTGCCATGAAATTATACAGTAAAAAAAATCAACGATGGTAATTTAGCATCCCCAAAGAAGAGTGTCCTCAATTTTAAATTTTTTTTTAATTTAAATTTGTTAATTTGATATAAAACTACTCTGTATTTTTGTTTTTAGGAAAAAACTGTTTAGACTTTTTTAACAATTAACATGTACAAAACTTGCCTTATTTTCGATAAAATCGAGATTATGACTTGTAAATATTTCTAAAAAAATATTTTTTTTCCTCTTAGAGTGACATATTTCAGAATCATTTAAAAAAATACCCAGGTTTTTTGGATTAGGTATACTGAGCAAAGCGGTTAATAACACTTTGAAACATTCAAGAAAAACCTATATATTTCGGGATCATGATGATATCTCGAATGACAAAAATCACGAATGCAAAAAATCTCGAAAAAACGGATTTTTAATCTAGAATGTACAAATCTCGAAAGCACAGAAATCTCGAATGAACAAAAATCTCGAAAGACTATACCTATAAAAAAATCTCTTCAAATAAAACGCATTGCATTTTCGTTTTATCAAACAACTTGTTTGTAAAAAAAGAACAAAAAATTAATACTTACACATTGTGCAACAATATGTTCTAAGGGTAAATAGAACCTACATTCTTCGCTTTCAGGAGTATTTGAGAAAATGGATCACACGTTGCCTTTCCTTTTGATTTCACAACAGAGCTACATGTACCCATAGCTTTTTTTGTGCGGCTTGGTTATGCACTGGATCGATTAGAATTTGTACAATACCATGTTTATTATTATTTTTGACCGTAATCACTTTAGCATGACAATTATTTGATTAATTAATATCGCATGTCAATAGTTTTATTAACTATTGATGATCCATCGATATCGATTTTAATAAATTCCTTATTATCTATTATCAATTTTAGTAACTTTTATTATAATTATGAATTTATTATTTGCACTCATGTGAGAAGATCCCAAACAACACTATTTACAAGTGGGTACCTGCTTGTATAATTGTATGGGTAGTATACTAGTCAATAACCTAGGATAGCTATATTAATTTTTGTGACGATGGTTACAATTGGCGCCCAAGTAACATTTTCATACTTATAAACCTCTTCAAGAGTGTTATAAGAATGATTTTCAAGAGTGAAAAGTATTCTTGTAGTGTGTTCTAAGATTGCTATAAGGTTTTTATAAGGGTTAAATGGCCTATCTCCAAGAATCTATTACAAACTTGTTGTAAGATTCATATTCTCAAAGAAGCATAATGCTTCTTTTTAAAAGAGTGAGCGGTGAGTGGCTAACAAATATTTGTGATAAAAAGAGAAACGTGTGAGAATAATAATAAAAAAAAATAACAAAGAAATGTTTGTGTTTGTCAAGTCAAAAAAAAATTTGTAGTATTTTTCTTGTTGGCTTGTTTAATATAATATTAGTATTTTCATGACAACATGATTATACAAATTATACCACGTGTATTTACTTATATCAGAATGCGTTTTAAATTATATAAGCTATTATTTCGTTCTACCTAAAAAAAAATAAAGCGCCTAAAGCATATTAAAATTATTTTGTTTCTAAATCTTTTTGGGAAACGGGTTACCATTTATGTTCCTAATCTTCTAAAACTTATTTAGTTTTTTTTTTTTTCTAGAAAGCTTTTATTCCAAACTAAATTTGTAAGTGCATATAGCTATTTATTAACAAGTTACAAGTAATTTTAAGAGAAATATTTGAATTTTTATTTGCTTTTTTGTTTAATCTATTTAGAAATTTCATAAAAAAAGGATTCATATTTTTTCCTCTGGTACCCCAAAAAGCAGAGCTGTCT
Source organism: Meliscaeva auricollis (assembly GCA_948107695.1). Lineage (NCBI taxonomy): Eukaryota > Metazoa > Arthropoda > Insecta > Diptera > Syrphidae > Meliscaeva > Meliscaeva auricollis. Next base: position 60,452,045 of record OX403616.1, read on the forward strand.
TTTTTTGAAAGCATGGCGTTCATTTTTGGTTTCCATACTATAATACTTATGAGAGAACTATAATACTTATAAGAATTACATTTGAAGATATTCATTCTCTCATTCCTGGTTATAAGAATGTTAGGTTAGAACTGTCACAGTTAAAAACCATGCAGACTAAAAGTACTACTAGTGAGATTCTTATGAGGGTGTTACTTGTAAAATTTTGGTTTTCCCATAAGAATAAAGGTATTTGCAAATTACAAAGAGCTATATACTTTTACTTAAAACGATACAAGACGAATTTTAGTTTTTTTAGAAGTGGTTAGTTCTTATGTATTGCAATAAGATGTAGTAGAGTCTAATGAGAATTTCTGAATAGTATGTTTGTTGGGGGCGCCCGAATTGCAACCATTGTCTCACAAATTAATATATTTTTTCTGGATTTTTGCATTCGAGGTTTTTTTTTTAATTTGTTTTCGAGATTTTTGTACTTATAGATTTTTTTTCAAGATTTTTACTTTCGAATTTTTTGGGTTCTGAATTATTGCATTCTAGATATCGTGGTAAGCCCATGTATTTTCCATAAGAAACTTGAAAAAAATTACATAGGGGAATTTGTTTGAATAATTTGGAAATAGTTTTTCTACCTAGCTGGATACCTAAAAAAATACTCGATTAACGAATGGTCTAATGTATGAAGTTTTTAAGGTCAGTAAATGATCAAATGGTTTAATTATTTGGTCAGCGATAATATTTTCTATCATTTTTTGCGATTTAACTCAGCAGGTCACTGTGGCGTATGTGTAACATTTTGTTTCCTATTCAAAATTTCGAAAGGACAGTACCTATACCTACAGTTCGTCCCACCTTTCAAATTAAATAATTTATTATGAGAATCGTACAAACATATATGGGGCTCCCACGCTTCGTGACGAAACAGAATGTGACCAATGGTATGAATAGTTGTCAAAAGTACCATTATTCGAAGTTTAAAAAACAAAGGATGTCATACAAAGATAGACATGATTTTTTTCATTTTAATTGAAGGGGGTACCTAAAATTGTAGTAACATGATTTATTGCTAATTAGCCGTCAAAGGACTAAACTAAGAAACATTGTTTTCTTACAACTTTGTAAAACTTAACATTTATAAAGATCCTTAAATCTCCTACCCGCTATAAGAGCAAGAAAACACGACAGAGTCGTTCATTCAACTTTATAAAATATCCTTGCTCGCTCTGATTCACTGTACAGTTTACATATGTATGTACCTATACCTACATACATTTAAAACTATATTGCCGCCGCCATTGCAGATGAATAAACTCCGCCCGAATTCATAAAGCCACACCTTATCTTAATAAATTTGTGTTATAAAATTGATTTGTGGTTGGTTTGCTTCGCTGGTATGCGTACGATTATAAATCAGAATCATTCCGTGTGCGTGTCCATTATGATGGCGATTTAGTTGTTGTAATTTAACATTCAATAAATATCTATGGGTATGAAATATTAATGCTTAGTGAATGTGAAATATCTTTCTGGTATTCATAACTAAGAAAACGGGTTTAAAAATATGAAACTTTAAGAAAAGATTCAAGTTCGTAGTTTGGCAAAATCGGCACAATCTATCTGTAGATATTATTAAAGATATTTATGCTCTTACTTATACTTATACCTGATTTTTTTTTTTTTTTAGTTATACTTCTTTATCGGCGTAAAGAAGTAGGTAACTAAGTAGGTGACTAAATGAGTTTAATATTTATTTTGTATTTATAATAATCTGACTGATTCACCTAGAAGTTAGGTTAAAGTGGGTCGAAAAAATGTTGTTTCTATCTCAAAAAGTAAAGTGATGGAATGATGAAATAATATTGTATAGAAAGATAAATTAAAATGACGAAAAAAATTCAATAAATCAATTTTTTAACCATTGAACGTTCCAGAACGATGTTGTTGTGGCAAAAAAAATGTTTAATGACAAATTAATTATACCAATTACATATTAAGATTATTATGTTGTCAACTCATGTGTGAATACAAAATTGATTATTGTTTTTTTTTTTACTACTTACTACTTTAAAAACATGTTTTTTTCGTTTTTTGAGCGTTTCTAATCATTTTTTAATTTTAGAAATACACAGAAACACAAGATATTGGGTCAATAAATTTTTGAACAAATGAATCTCAAAAATGGCTGGAGATGGTTCGCTCAAAAAACTCATAATTTATCTTTTATCCATTAGATTTTTTAAGATAAAGGTGTTAAAATTTACTTGCTACAAGACGATTTAATTTTATAACTAACCCATCTAAATTTGGTCCAGTTCTGGCATCCATGAGAAAATATTAAAAGTCTTCAATTTGAAGTCGGTTGTTTTTCTTTTGATAGGTATTATTTAATACACTTACATACATGTAAAGAAGGTGAATAAAATGTTTTGGAAGAAAATTAAATTTTTCATTTCATTTATATGAAATGTGTATTTACCTATGTAGGTAAAATACCATACATTTATTTGATTTAATTTCACAAAAATGCCTACAACTTAAGTTATTCTTATCGGTTACATTGAATGAGGTATCAAATTAAGGCTCATGTTCTACGATGTACATTTATTGGGCCTAATCGTGAATCTAGCGGGGAATTTTGTTTCCATGGAAATATTTTTTCCCCCGGAATATTTTCAGCCATCGTGAATCTTCCCTGGAATTATTTTCCAGGGAATATACAAAATTTATGAAAAGACAGATAAATTCCCATTCATTTAAAAAACGAAAATACTAAAAGCTGTTCAAGTTTTTTCTAAAAACCTCAGAGATTTTTGAGTGAGAGTGGTAGCGCCTTTGAGTTGTTGTTGTTGTTCAAACATTCAATGAAATTGAAGGAATAAAGAGTGGTCAAGTCTAATAAGCTGACATTCTAGTACGAATAGTACAATAATAACAATAAAAATAACTTAATAGACTAGTTTGTTACCGATCTTCCAACCTCTCCCCCTTTGATACGTACTACGAATTGTAGTCTATCGAAATAAGGTATGGAGAAAAATGGAGGCGGAACAAGACAGCATACTTAAAGGCGCTAATAAAAATGCTGTGACTCCAAATGCATTGGATAAACAAGAAACACATCTCGACCTGTGACGTCAGTAGTCTAAAGTGGTGGAGTGCGTAGTGCAAACGACTTCTAAGACTGAGCTAAGATCTGATAGCGTGGGTTCGATTCCCATGGTGTGCATAGAAAGTTTTTCATAATAAAATTGGATTAAAGCTCAGCACCACAAAAAGGAGACTGATGAGTGCATAAGTGGCAAAGCACGAAATAGCTATATCTCCAGCCAAACAAGAGTGGTAGCGCCTTTAAGTTGTTGTTGTTGTTCAAACATTCAACGAAATTGACGGAATAAAGAATGGTCAAGTCTAATAAGCTGACATTCTAGTACGAATAGTACAATAATAACAATAATAATAACTCAGAGATTTTTGTTGACAGAAACTGAAAACCGTTTCTAAATTTTGTTACCTGGAAAATAATTCCAGGAAAGAATCACAATCGCAAAATAATTCCTAGGAAAACAAATATTTTTCGAAATTCTTTCAGTCGTATCTGCCAAAGATTGGATGAAGGAGAATATATAATGGCGATCACACAATAGGCACACGTAAAATATGTATGTACATTCGTTGGATTGGTTTGGCTACATCAAACTATATAATAGAGCACCACGCTCATCATCATCGAGAATCATCAAATCCCACATACGAGACGACAAGTAACCGAACCACCAAAACTCTGCTTCAATAAAACAAAATACTCAGGGTTTGTACCAAGCTAGGGCTACGATAGAAATCCCCCGTTTCCAGGCCGGCAAATTTGGTGCAAAAATGTCGTTTAACAACACAAAGCCTTTTTTCAGTTAAGCTATTCCAGTCATCAATTCTTAGCAATACAATTTACAGAACTTATTTTAAAACTCACCCAGAATTATTTTCAAGAGTTTGGAACGTTTATGTAAAAATCCCATGACATGACTTCCAGTCTAAACAAACAAAATTTAATTTTTGTTCTTATATTTTTTTTCCGCTTCATTTTGTGAAACATCTTAGGTGCCTTAAAATAGAAGATGCAAACAATTGAGTTAGTTACTTATAAATAGTCTATGTAAGATCGATAAGGGATAATATGAATTATATTGTACAAAAGACAAACATTATCTTAGAATTTTGAAAACTATTTTTTTTTCAAAATTTTACGTTATAAAATGTAATTGTTTCTTCCAAAATTCAATGACCTTATTTTTTTAGCAACCAAGTGTGAAAAATTAAAATGTATCATAGTTAAAAAAAAACTAAAAAGTTACTTAATTTTAAAGAAAAATGTATATAAAATATGCATTCAGTTTTATACTTTTCTAAATTTCTGCAAAAGTAGAAGACAGGTATTACCAATAACTGTTTTGTATTAAAATAAAATGAAATAAAACCATTAAGTTTTTGTCGAAAAATAGACCTCAAAAACTAATAAATGTTATAAAATCATTTTGTTTTTTTATATATACATATATTCAAGTTTGAATCACAGTTTTCCAAAAAGCAAAAAACATAGACCCTTGAATTTCGGAAGAAAAAATTATATTTTATTGTATAAAATTTTGAAAAAAAAAAATAGTTAAGAATTTTTATTGAAATTTTTTTTTCAAATTTCAGAAATAAAAAAAATTTTTTTTTCTTAAACTGTTTATTTTATTAACTTTATTTAAAATGTTAATAAAAGAAAGTTTTTTTGGCTATGAAAAAACATATAATTTGATCTTATATCTAACTCCGTTGTATTTAAATAATTTTTTTTCTGCTTTAAGTCATCTTTTGAGAAAATTCCCCTTCCCACCTGATTGGGTGAAAAAAGGCCCTTATTGTTACTAGTTGTTTTCTTTAAACAAACCTGGAAAATTTTTTGATAAAAAAATGTTTGCTTACAAATATCTGGTCTTGCCCGGTTCCGAGATAATGCTATATTTTAAGCTTTAGTTACTCCACTAAACAGTGTTCATAAAAATGAAAAAAATATTTTAAGCGTAACAAATACATATATGTATAAAAGTCCAGTAAATATAGAAAATTTAATATCAAGGTGGTCAAACAAAAATTAATTCATAAATTTTTATGATTAGTATCGACAAAGATTTTATTTTTAAATGTTTTCAGTAAAAATTTGCATACACGATCGATCACAATTAAAAATCAATTTTAAATTCGTTTCATACAACAGACCTTCAGAGCTTAATTTCAAAAAATTAAACTAAAGTGTTAAATAATGAAACAAAATTTTGGAATCTTTACTTCCCTCTATCTTTTTAGCTCTAACTACAGAGAAATTTCATGTTGAATAATTTGTTTGCACAGCGCGAACTGAGAAATATGATAAGCTTATTACAACACTAGAAAGTAGAAATTTAAATGTGTGTGTAGTTTAAAAAAATAAAACTACGCATTTTACACCCACTAAAAATTATAAAATAATTTGATATTAGTGTAATTGGGCTCAATGATCATTAGAAAATAATGCAATTAATTCAAAAAACCAATTAATTTTTTTCCCAACGTTTCTCCGGTTATTTTCCGGCTTCATCAGGGATTGTTTTAAAACATTTAGATTTTTAATATTCTAACAGTCAAATAATTTAATATCGGTATAGCTTTGAACTTCCTTTTGATTTTTATCAATTATATTTTGTTGTTGTTATTATCACAGAATTACTTTGACTTTAACACTAAATTAATAAATTAAAAACAGAATTAATAAATTACATTTAAATTAAAAACAGAAACAAAATAATTTAACATTAAACATTTTTTAGCAAACAAAAGATAAAAACACTTATATCACAGATGAGGTCTAAATAATTTAATTGAGTTATATCAAATGGTTAGAAAAAATCGTAGAGTGGTTGTGCGTGTGCGTACCTACTTTAAAATTGTTTGAACAAATCGTTCTACGCTTTTTACTTGTTCTATAGGGCAAATATAGATTTCGTGTCAAAAAAATTTGAGGTTTTAATCAAAACCAACGTTACGATGATGGAGAAGACTAAAAAAGTGGTTTTCGTCATGCTGCCGTCCGTCGGTCTGTGCGTCCGTGTGTTCGTGTGTCCATCTGTACACAAACACATTTTGAAAGTTTATTTTTGTTTTTGAATATGTCATCTAGAACGAGTACCTCCCATACAACATTTTGCAGTTATTCGAGTTTTCTCAAAAACAACTCTAACGATTTTGATTGAACTTTTTGATCATTTCTTCTACAAAGATAATTTCTTATATTCATTCGAATCGTTTAAAAAAAAAATATTAAACATTATGCCATTTTTAAGACATTATTTATCAACATCTTTAAATTAAATTTTGAAAAAAAATCATTGACCCAATAGCGAAAAAAATAAAATTAAAAAAAAAAAACATTCAAAAAGTTCTTCCGTTTAAAAAAAATTTTTAGCTTTGCACTACATGAGCAAGTTCGTGCGATCCAGTCGTGCATTTTATTATCTAACCATTTGATATACACAAGTCAATTCAATAAAAAAATAATTAATAATAAATAATAAAAGCGTATTTTTAGCTTTTTAACTTCCGATTGAAAGTTATTGTGTGGTGGTGCGATTTTTGAAAGCGAATTTTTTTTAGTAACCTTATCTAAAAGCGCGAGTACTTGCGATCCAGTAGTGCACTTTATTTTCTATTACTCAGAAGTATTTTATGCTATTTTAAAGCGGTAAAAGGACTGATGTTTACGTGTTTTTTTATAAGGAAAATCTTCAGAAGCTGAGCGCGAGTGCTAAATATAAATTTTTAATCCTCATATTTTAGGGGATTTTATTTGTATCTCCAACATAATTTAGCTTGGGGAGTGGAAAAAAAAACAAAAGTCCCAAAAATAAAAGCACCCTTATGCGAGTGTATATTAGTGTAGAAAATATAGGAAATTTAATGTTAAGAAAAATAAAATGCACGACTGGATCGCACGAACTTGCTCATGTAGTGCAAAGCTATTATGTATTGACTTAGCTTGAAAATTTTAGCTTTTGGTTATCTGATGTGTGTTGTTATTTGTTTTTTTAGATATTGGGTCAATGATTTTTTTTTCAAAATATAATTTTTATATGTTCATAAATAATAGGTTTTTGACAAATCATTTGAATTTTTCAATAAAAAAAAAAAAAAAAATTTAAAAACTGCTCGATAGAAAATTCTAAAAATTTATCGATATAGAATAAATCGCATCAAAAAGATTAATCAAAATCGTTAGAGCCATTTTCGAGAAAACTCGAATAACTCAAAAATGTTGTATGGGAGGTACTCATTCCAGATGAGATATTCAAAAACAAAGAAAAAAACAAAGTTTCAAAATTACATGAGAATCATCTCTTCCAATTTTGAGGAAAATATGTTCACGTGTTTGGGCAGTGAAAATGTGTACAGAGGATGCACGGACGCACTGACCGACAGACGGCCGGCATGACGAAAACCACTTTTTTGGTCTTCTTCATCATGGTAATGTTGGTTTTGATTTAAACCGCAATTTTTTTTTTTGACACGAAACCAATACTTGCTTTAGATTAAATTTTTATCGAAGATTTTTTAAAAATATTTTCGGCATACCTATACAAAAGCCAGACAACTCCAAGAGTGCAACCTTTTTTGATATGGGCATAGGTCTGTATCTCGTTCAGGGAATGGGCAATAGTCACTTGTACAAAATATATTTCACCAATGTCTGTCTAACACTTTCCCTGTACGAGATACAGACTTACGCCCATATAAAAAAAAAAAGATTGCACTCTTTCAGACTTTTTATGTTATATAGCATATATGTAGGTCAATACATGTTTTAACACTTGGCACATTCTATTTTTGTTAACGAGAGAATGTATAAAGTAAAATACCGAACATATTACATTCAACTTAAGATTTCTAGGAAAATAAATGAGTTATCAAAAGGATTTAAACTGAGTCTAGAAAACGAAAATTAGTGCTTTCAGAAACCATTATGCGCTAGCAAATTACCTCACGTTGAAACTTTGCTCCGAAAAACCGTGTTTTTTTACTTTCGAACAGGAATATCTCAAAAACGTGATGCGATACAAAAATTCTAACCACGGATTCGAGTTTAGCATACCGAAAATCTTTGAAAATGTAAAGGGGCCAATCCCTAGAATCCGTTACGTCCTTTCCGTCATCGAATCTGTTGTCGATGAAGTTTAAAGTTCGGCTACTTTTTGCTTCGCATTCGTTCTTACGGGTCGCTGCTCACAAGAACGTGTATATTTTATCGAACTGTCAGTTGAAAACGTCGACATAATGCATGCGACGGATTCAATGAGTTGCCCCTTTAAATTTTTATTTTTCGAACGATGATACAAAAAAAAATTTGTTGTCCTGTGTTATTTACAACTTTTCTAAAAGATTTTTTCATCAGGTCTTGCATAGGCATTTTTTGGCGACTTAACATGCCAGTTCTGAAGTGGACAGTAATGAAGATAGATCGCTTTTCGGGTTCTCAGGATTTGAACTTTCTTTTAGGAGATCAGTCCCGCTCACGTTTGATTCATTATTCCATTAAAGGTACGTAAGGTCAGGCGACTATGCTATCATTGCTATATCTTAAATTTTTCGAGTGATTAAGGATGTCCTTTGCTCCTTAGATCTTGTTTAAAATTTAGTTATTCCTATTAGTAAACATTTTGAGAAACATAAAGAACCAAAAATGGTTATAATAGAACCTTGTTTTCTACTTTAAAACTATTCAATATAAATAGTATAAAATAAAATAAAAATAATTTCACACGTATTTTTTAGACACACTTCCTTTTGAATAATCAATTCTCAAGATCTCCACATTTTAACATATGCAACTTCTTTTTCTGAAATAAGTCATTATAGTGAATGTACGAGAGTCAGGATAATGACACAAACCCTCTTTTCTTGTAAGACTTAGTGCGCAGTTCCTGAAAAACTCAACTCACCATTTTAAAGTAAGATCTGTCATTTTATTCAATTAAATCCTTTTCACTTTGAAAGTTGTTTTCAATAAGTATTGTTGTTGTATAATAAATCTTGAAGTATTGTTGTTTTTATAAATCTTTTATTTCACTATGATTTTTTTGTTCACTTTTATTTGTTATTTTAGAATTTTTTTTTATTTGGAAACCTTTATCCTTTAAGGACCAAATTTCAGAAATACTTATTCACTTTGTTAGAAACATCACTTCCGATCGAAGGACCAGTTTAACATATAAGCTACTATTTTATAAATCCTAAGCTGAGGTCCATCTTTTTTTCAAAAAAAAAAAAAAAATCTAACTAAACCGTATTCCGAAGAGGTTCATTAACAACCGATACGGAGGCATCCTAACGAATTCGAACCTTTAACATTGAGAACAAAACGCCAACTGGCTTGGCTCTTGGCTGATGGTGTCGATTGCAAGCCTCTAAAGTCTGAATACCTCGTCGTCGTACTCCGATCCGATACAAATAGTGAACTGAATACACTGCAAAAAGTTGTTTGTCCCTTATTTGTGGTTAGTCTGTCTGTCGTTTGTTCCAAAATCATCCCTTACCCCCAAGCCCGAATTGGCCGACTCACACATGAACTGACAGCAATTATAGTAGTAGGTTGGGTTGTCTCCTTGCCTTCCATTCCATTCTCCGATATTTATGTGCCTTATTTTGTATTGTTGTTGTTGTTGCTGCGTATTTTTGTATTCTCCCTTCAATTATTTTTTCTGTTATTTGCTGCTTCTGTTGCAAGTTAAAGAATATATCGAAGTCGAAGCAGGTTTTCTATACGAAACGACACACTCATTGGACACACCGGGTTCGGGGGTAGGAATCATTCAGTAGTCATGTTTCAACCAATACCAATTCGATAGTAAGGCCGGTATACGAAATGGTGACGAAAAACTGAAGAATGGTGGTGTTCCCGATATTGTGCATCGACACGTCTGAGAAGGGCCTTGGGAAGGGATAATTCTTTATAGTATAAGCAGTTTGGAGCACCGCCAAGTCAAACCTCCGTAAAACAAAACCTATATAAGTAGAAGGTATCTATATCTATACAATAGCCTACCAACTTTACATGTAATAAGGGCTACTGAGTAACGAGAATGCATATATTGGTGGAATGATATAGTGGAATCGATCTGACAAGCGACAGCGACAGCGAGCAACAACGCCAAAGTTCCCCCGGAAACGCATCGAAAAGTTCCTCTGTCAATACTGACAATGTGGTAACTCGAGACGAAGACGTCAGTGTTTTGCGGTAACTGACTGTACGTTTTATATTTTTATGAACTTATATCTACCTACTACGAGTACATAAAGAAACGAGCTTATGATTGCGGTTCTTGAAATTATTTCATAGATATTTTTATTATTTAGAAAAGTACTTTATCTTACTTTTATTGTTTATACCTCTTTACTCAGTTCTTTTAATACTAAGGAATTCTAAATTTAGCTAAATATATTTTTTCGAAAAAGTTCAGAGCAACTACTTTTCTAGAGCGATCTCTTAAAGCCTACTTTGAAGAGATGTAAATGATTTTTAACATAACACAATCTTTTTTGCTGTTGCCCTAATAAAACAAAAGAAAATAGAATAGAATATTATTACACGATTAAAAGCGAGTTGTACGAGAATTTTCGTAGCAAATCACGAAAAGAATCCATGAAGAATCAAGTTTTATATTCTCGGTCTTCGACTTTTCCAGTTTCGTCTGCTTTACCGAGTTCTAGAATGTTGGATTCTTAAGTCAGTTTCAGACATAAAACTGTGTGAATAAATGGATTTTCACAACTTCTATATATTTTCTCGCTCTTACCTACGACGAACATACGAAATGTCAAAAAAATTCATAGATTTTTTAAAGGTTTAAATGACTTGTCTCACTCTGCATCTCTTTCTCAAGATGCAGTGGCAGTTAAACTTTCAATAAGAAGTACACGAATAGGTGTTGATATCTTATACAGTGCAATTATGTGCGTTAGTTTTTCAACAAATTTTAGCAACAATAATGTCAAAACAAGTATAAAAAAACGTTGCTACCCCTTAATTTAGATACAGTACGTTCTCGATTATCCCAACTAATTAAAACAAGGGTGGTTGCACTGACCGAGGATGTTGCAATAACGCGAGTAAAAAATTTGTAGGCTCAATTCGAGATCTTAAGCAAAAATCAGAAAACCAGCACTTATATGATATAATGAAAGCAACAATTTTTTATTCAAAAACCTATGTATAAATAATAAGAAACAAAACAAAAATAAGATATAAGGTCATAATTACATAAGTTAAGTTCTCTTTATACATTATAAGAACAAAAGTTGCACTTATCGAGTCAATTTTGGGGCAAGAGTTGCGATTACTGCGTAAACAATGTTAAAAATTCAGCTGTTGCGAAAATCGAGGAGTTGCGTGAATCGAGAGCTGCGTTAATCGAGAACGTACTGTATATGTAATAATTTCAAAGTCAATGTAAAAAAAAGAAAATCGTGATGCCTCACTTTTGTACAGTAAGGGCCATTTCTGAACTTCTTATTCATAGGAGTTAAATAAAGTGCAGACGTTAAATAAGTAGGCCGACTGACTAAGTTGAACGAAAAAAACGCCTCGAGGCTTAACGAAAACACTTGGCAGCATTGCGAATGAAATGACATAAAAAAAATGAAAAAAATGTTTCCAATATAAAAATTAAATAAACAAAAAATAAATAACAAAAATCTTTTTCTGATTTGTTGAATTGTTTGCATTTTGTGTTTTAATAAATTCAATAACATATTTATAAGAAATTTCAGAGCATTAAATGTACACACTTTAAAATGTAAATGATTTGTAAGAGTTAAGAAAAATAAACAATTTAATTTTTTTTTCTACACCAAACGCCATCTTTGTGTTTTCATATTCATACAATTAATAGATAAGTTTGGTGTTTTCATACAAATTATCGATGATTTAACAGAAAAATGAGTTGTTAGCACAGATTTAAACCCCTTCAAAGAGTTTAGCCCAAAAATTCTCCGGGTTTAGTTCCTTAGCGTGAGGGGCTAAGTTGTTGTTGTATTTAACATATAAAGTGCTTAGCCCCGAGAGCGTTTTTTTTCGCCTAACTTATCCCGGGCGTACAAAAAAACACACCTATTATCAAAATCGAAGTCGATCATCAGACTTATGGGATCGTTAGTCGTCCGGTAAGCTCGTTAATGTGAACCACCCTATTATGCAGTCGTGTGCGTCAATTTTTTTATATACTTTTGAATTTATTTTTGTTTTTTGTCGTCGAGTGCAGTCGTACTTTTTTTGCAGCCGTAGATAAATTCCATCCAACATCAAATCAAACTAAAACAAAATTTTTGTTTTGCATTGAATTTGGAGGTGTACCATACTCGATGCCAAATATATACATATTTCATATGTTATGGTGTTTATTACTGGAAAACATAAATGGCAGTGTTTCTACAAAATGTGCAATAGGTGGTGCTTGAAAGCGAACACGGTCAAGCTAGTTTGTACCCAAATTCTTTATGTACTTATTGAAAAATAAAAACAATTCATTTAAATAGTGTCGTTATTAACTAAAAAATAACTTAGCTTAATTACTTCAAAAATTACAATTCAATTTGTTTGATAGGTTTGGATTTAAAAAAAAAATAAAAAATATTTTATAAAAATTGTGGAACTTTCATTAATCTACATTGTTTACCCTACTAGTTTTTTGTGATCTTTAAGGTTTACACAGAATATGAAAATTGTATTTTTGTTCCAACACTACAAAAGCAAATCTTAGAAAGGATGAGGACGATTTTCTATAGTTTACACCCAAGCACAAAAAAATATTTTTTTTCTGTTGAACTGTGTTGTATTTAAATATAATATGACATAATTGCAATGTCAAATGTACATAAGAAAATGATTTTGAAATTATATCAGTATAATGTCATCATGAATTCTTTAATCTTAACATCATTGTTATGTCACAGCAGAGGTCACTGGAAAGTCATAATAATAAATAATAAATTTTATGACCTTGTTATGACTTGCCAGTAATGTAAAACCTGGGTCATGTGTTCACTGGGGTATGACCGTATCCAGTTTTACGATGCGTTTTTTCCCTCAGTGTATGATAGTTCATCAAACAACATTTCTATGAAACAGAAATAATACATCAGAAATGTCAATATCATACATGATATGTAATGGATGGTTTCTGAAATATGCCCCTGGCCAATGAGTACATTTTTTCAAAAAGAACTGAATATTCCAAATGTAAACATTAGTTTTGGACTTAGCAAAAAAAACTGAAAAAAATCAGTTAGCCCACTATGAATGGCTCTCACGGCCTGAAATTATTCCTCTTTCATTTTTTTAATAAAAAGCTTAACAATTCTAAGAAACGTTAACTATAAGAGGAGGTAGTAGACGTGCGATATCTTCCTCCGGCTCGATAATATAAAAGTTATAGGTACAATGTATCCTATAAGTGCAAGAAACTGCGTTTGACCGAGTGGAGTATTTTTTTTCACAAAAAAATACATTAACGGTATACTGCTTTGAACTTCTTCATATAGCCACACAGAGTATGGATTACATCAAAATAAACTCAACTAGCCATGAATGGTAGAACGCATCAAAACAATATTTTCTCAGCTTAATTAATTACACGCGTAACAATATTTCGCAACATAAACAGGTTAAAACCTCCCAAGAAGATTTGTAATTTAAGTGGCTAGCTTAGAAAAAAAAGAAGATGATCGGATTCATTACTGACGAAATTTGATCTCCTTGTCCAAAGTAAATCACAGTGTCCTGTGGGAATCGATTCCAATTCACACGAACATGCATATTTTTTTTATTAAGTATTACCTAAATACAAAAATTTTAACCCAGTAAGTAGGTACGTTACTTAAAACGTAACTAACTAAAGTCACGTTTCCCATGACGTCGCACAAGACAGTATTACGTTTCGGACATAATATTCCCGTAACTGACCTGTTCCTTTTGTACAAAAAAAAAAAAATAAAACACACACCTGTTGTGGGAAAATTAAAAGTGAAATTCATTTCTCATCATTCATCCCATTTTTAGCACTCAATTAATAAGTAGCTTACCTACCAGCTACATGGTTGGTCGGTATACAAAGGGACAGAATTATCTCCTTGTGCATCATGTCGCTGATGGTTCGTTCGGTCGTGACACGTGCCGCTGCAAGGATTCGCTTGCACCAAATGATAGTGATCTTTGAGATAATTGTCTGCATATTGCGAGTAATAACTTTTGTAAACTGTAATTGAAATTTAATATTTCTTGAAAGGTATATTTAAACTGATGATCAAATGGTATGAACAAGGAAGGCACACACTTTTGGATTGGATTGGATTTAAAGATGGTTAAAATAATGGCAGCGATGATAGTAGTTGTCGGTGTGCCATTTATTTGCGGTTGTACTTATCAGATTTTAAGGGTTGCAATGAGATAAACGATACAAATTGCTCTTCATGTGATAAGTGATGTGAAAACGTTGACGTGGATAGCATAGGGGGAGTTTTGTTTCATATCAATGAAGAAGAAGATTATAAAACATTGCTAATTATTTAAGTATCATTTTCTTAGGGGACATGTCAAAAATCAATGATTTCGTTTATTATTTCATTCAACTTCTTGATGGCTAAACAGACAATCGGTATAAGATGAGTTTTACGATATTTTTGATGCTAGAAAAAAAAGTTGTATTACAACTTACAAACTTGAAGTCAAGGAAATGGAAATGGCAAATGGAGTTAAAATTTACATAAAAAAATAAGTGTACAATGGTTATCCGCATTCAAGTCAATGGATCCATTTTTGGTCGTTTTGGCCGAGTCGATCATGTCGAGCAGAGATAAGTTTTAGGATATAGGAAACTTCTGACGTCACTCGGATTTGCCTACAAGCTCGAATCGATGGTTTCGGCTAAGTATGCGTGTTTTTACCGTCAATTCACCACTTTGGTGACTTAACTTGGCGGTTAAATTTAAAATTGGCAGTTAATTTGAAAATATATATGGGTTCCAGGTGTCGATAGTACCATAAGAATTTTTGGTAAATTTCGAAATACTTGAAAATACTTTTACTACATATATATGGTTAAAATAATTAAATGGATCAAATGGGCCATCGCACACTGGGGTAATTGAACCGGGGGTAAAGCGAATATGATGATAGAATGAAATGGAATAAAACGAGTAAAATGTTCATTAATTCCATTTCATTCGCCGACAAGCTTCGTTTAACCCCGTTCAATCACCCAGAGTGCGATGGCTCAATGAGATTCGTATTCAAACCAAATTAAATAAATCCAGAAGCAAATTCTGGGTGCAAGAGTATTCTTATATTGTTTTCAGTTTGAAAAACTAAATAAAACTAGTTCTGTGTATGTTAAATGGGTTTTTTGTGTAGTTTTGTCACGAAATGTAATTTTAATTTGATATTTTGTATTAAGACTTGCCCAAACCAAAGTGTCGCACTATCGCGAAGCTTTGCGACATTTTGGCTAAGGCAAGTTTTTTTTAAAGTTAGACGACCTCTTTAACAAAAAGAGAACTAGCAAACACTTGACTCTTAATCTAATATTAATGTTTAGAATCGACTCTTATAAGTTTTATGAGTAGCTTTGAAATGTTTTAAGACATATGCCATTTAATTCTAACTGAAAAAGGCTATAGTTTAGTTTTAGTTTTAAGGCCTGACAACAACGGCCACTTATTGAAAAAGTGAAAATTTGAACACTTTTTTGTGACTATTTAACTTCAGAAAAATATCAAAATTGTGTCAAAACCTTAGATTTTTGATTCTTAAACAAAAAATTGTGTACTTTTCTCCTCAAACAAATGAAACTATAAAGAAAAAAAATTATTTTACTTTTGCATTTTTGCAAAAAGTGGCCATTGTAGTAATTAATCTTTCTGCAGTTATGAATTGATCAATGACATTTATAAGCTGAAAAGAGCGAACTTTAAAAAAGAAAAATTATGCGTTTTGCTCCTTTTAAAGTCACTTCGCTCACCTACAATAATAAAAAGAACACGATTTTCTTCTTGTTAATATTAAGAGAATTTATAGTTTTTTATATTCTCTATATCTCGGATCGTGTTATCTAATATGACGCATGTTTAGTTGCGCATGTATGAAGTGCAAAAACCACACTAAAGGTTTAAGGTGATCACAAAGTATCGCCTACAGGATTTTGTATACGAAGTTTAGGAAACTATTTCCTCAGTAGTTGGCACATGTCATGGTCAAAAGTTTTAGCGGCTTCTTGCATTTAACATTTAATAGCCTTAATTTTAAAATTACGTTTTTTGGATTTCAAAAACGTCAACCCAGAGCGTTCCCGAAAATGACTTTCCAGTAAATGACGTTTTGAACATTATTATCGTTTATTTTATTTCTAACAATGCGAAAGATACATTTTAATGCTGTCTGAATTTTTTAGAATAATATCCACACAAAAATAAAATCATAATCTATATTCATACGAAAATAGGCGTTCCCAGAATGACACTTATACTACCTAACTTTTTCTTTTATCGGCAGTTCAATGTTGTTTCTTGTTTGTGTAACACGTGTTAGATGCTACTTTTCCAAAAAAAAACACTCCTAACATGTATGTATAATGTACTGTAAAGTAGTTAAGGAAAGGACCTATGAATGTATAATAAAAATATTTTAAACTTTGCACTTTTTTATTTATACAAAATCTTTTTTAAACGAACATCTTCATGTACATTATAAAAAAAAAGTTCCGTTGTTGGTATGTTGTCAAACTACTTGTGCTGTGTATGATCGCAGGCAGCCTCATGTCAGTCAAATGGAAAATCGTAATATCCTCCTGATACTATGGAGTCAATCGATACCTTCGATTGATTACTTCACCTTTTATATAGAATGAAGTAAAAAGCAAACGCAACAAAAATCCAGCGGTTGGTTCACTCACCGGTGTTCTCACATATTGAACTCACTTGAGTGTAAAGGCATTTGTCGACTAGTTTGAGTATCAAATTCCGCTATGGGAAATATTAAAAAAAAAGACGTTGGTAAAGTTTTTTTTTTTTTAAGATGTACGAAATGTGTAAGTAGGTACAATGTGTACGAAAATATTATAACAGCTTCACACGAGTTAGTTCAAAAAGTTCAAAATAAAAAGTGTGGAAAATAAGTAGGTAAAAAAAACAACGTTAAATACTCTTAAGAAGAAGGCTGTAAGATATCAAGATAATATATTTATGATAGAAGATCAGTCATATAGGTACTTTTTTCGATTACTTTGTAATTCGGTACATTCAACTTCAGTATATTTAACTTCATTTACATTTAACTTCAATTTAAGAGTACCATACTGAGAAACAATTGTATGGCTTAGCATTAATATATCTTTCTTTATACTTACACTATAAATTGTTATTTTCATAATTGTATAAAACATTCCAAAGCTAGGGTTACATTTCTCCAAATATAATACAAACACGGTTTTGAAGAGTACAAAAAATTACAGAAATACATGGACTTTCTTCAATTCAGATTTGTTTAAATCACTCGCCTTTTTGGGTTTCCTATCTTCATTTCTTTTATCAGATGTTTCTTCAATTTACTGAAAGATTGTAGGGTAACCATAGTTCTCGTCAGACATCGTTTTAACATCTCAGTACTTTGAAGGAAAGCGCGTTTTCTGAGCTTGCTCCAGGTGCTCTTAGCGCTAGAAACGGCACTGACTCGTCCCAATATAAACAAATTTCAAGACATCACTTTTTTTCCCGCTCGCTGTCCGCTTTACGTGAAAAGCCCATGTGTACATATATTAGGGGTATTTATGAAACCTGGTAAATTTTTCCATCTGGTAATATGGGAAAGTAATAAAAATTCAATCAAAAATTATACAAGCTGTTGGAATGCGCAGACGCATTTATTACAGAAACATTTTAATTTGGATGCTTGCTTTTTGCAATTTCGCATACCTTAAACAATTTAGATTCCCTTTTTTGAGCTTTTTTAATAAGAAATCTTATTAAAATTAATGGATGATAGAGAAACCGTCTTGATTTCACTAAGAAAATCTTATTAAAATTTCAATAAGATATTCATATATTTTTGCACATAAACCAAAATTTTCCCTATCAATTCATATTCTAGTGCTAAGGTGCTTTCAGGATCGATCCCCAGCATGTTCCAATTTTGTTCTTTTTTTTTTTTTTAATTTTTTTATCAATAAGGTGTTGCTACTAAAATTATTTCTTCTTGAATAAAAACTTCAATTTAATATGGTCGATTTTTCTCCATGCATATACATTTTTGCGCTCTTTTTAAATTTTCAAATACGAAATTTATACAAAATATTTTTAAAAAAGCTATTTTAATACAAAAAATTGGTAATACACATTAGGATTTTGGTTTAGTAGTAGAAGGTAAGTATCAGGTTGAACTGAAAATGTTGTTCATAACTGAACTTTAATTGAAAGCATACCTATAATTCTATGCTATGTGTAATGTACCTATAACTTCTCTGGAGGGATTAAGAACTGTATTGATGTACAGTTATTATGTATATCCTACGATTGAACCTTAAAAGGACCTGTTAACACCTCATACTCATTTCAAGTCCAACTGCGCATTAATACAACAAATATAAAGTATATGCCAAATGTTCCCGTTGTCGAATACTATGTTGTATTGCCGATGGTATATTGTGCATAAATTCCATTCAGTTTGTAAGAAGCGAAGCCCCACAAATTCAACTTATTGATTTTGGAAGCCTCTGCAAAGCCCATAGTCGCCCATAAACTATATTATACGTCGAGTATATGGTTAAAAAAAAGTGCTTGGTAGTATTTATGGCTATAAGAATAAAGAAAAAAAACGTTATAATTAAAATGTACCCGACAATGTATAACGACGATGGGTCTTTGAAAAGAAAAAAAAAAATAACCAAATGAAAAACGAGGGTGTTTGATGGTAAAAAATTAAAATGTTGTAACAACGAATGGACGGAAGGCTACTGTATGGAACCGAAAAAAGATGAAAGACCTGTTTTGTAGATTGAATCGAAATGGGATTAAGATGTTCTACACACAACTCGCAGTTGTATTGTTACTTCTTGTATCTTTTGTAAGACCTAATAAGGTTGACATGACAACGAGGACATGGATGTTTGTTTAATTTGTGACGTTCGCCTTTAAAATTGATAACATTATCATAGAACCCACACAACACTTATAATGCTTGATATAGCTTTCATCATAATAACAAAAATCTCAGGGATGATCCTTAGCCGCGGTTGCAAGGATTTTACATTATGAATGGTGGATGGTTTGATTTGTAACTATAACCACAGTGTTTGCCAAAGTTATTATAAACCATGATATGCAGTGCCGAGATTTATTTAAAGAATGTAAATAAATAAAATACCTGATGAAATTTGGGGTGTAAAACAGACAATATGTGAGATTTTGAAATTTGAACTTCAAACAAAACGCGAGAAAAATTTATTAAATTGATTGAGCCCACCTGTATTTGCTTTTCTAGACGTTCCAGTGCCTCTCGTACTCGTTCTAAAGTTGCAACCTGTGTTAACAGAGGCAGGAATGATATTTATAAACAGGTATAGGTAATGACGCAGACTTCTTTTTCAAATATAGGGGTTCTGGGAAAACCATTAAAACGGACACTTTTTCAAAGTACAACTAAGTATTAGGTCTCATTGAATTTTTGTGAATACAATCTAGTAGGCAAGGTATCTAGTACTACCTATTATAATTATTAAAAATAAAATAAAATTCAAATAAAATGTTGGCATTTTTTTTTATCAATGGCAATGGCACCGACCGAAGCGCTTACAGTTAAATAAATATTTTTTTTTATAATAAAGTTAAGTAGATACATAAAATATAATATAAAAAAATAGCAGTATTTAAATTCTAATTATTCACTTTGTCACTCTGCTTGTGTAAATCATATCTTCTCTGTAAACTTCAAATTTATTATAATTAAACTAGAGAATTTTCTATTATTCTGTTCTACGATCTCGAAGTAAGGGACGAGAAAATTTCGATGTTTGGAAAATTGCGGCCAAATCATATTTTCTAATTAAGGGACTATGGGATTGTTTCGTGAACGATCTAGAAGCCGCAGCGACTCCTGCACAAATAGCCACCCATCTGAAGGCGAAGTCGGAATTAATTTTGTTGCTAGAATCACAGAATTATTCATACACAGCGGAATCTTCTTCGGCTAAAAGTGCATGGGATAGCCTTACGAATGCGTTTGAAGATACTGGTCTCTGTAGAAAGGTGGATTTGCTGAAACAACTTGTGCAATTAAAGCCGAAAGAGTGTGAATCCATGGAGGACTACGTCAACAATATGGTCTGAAGGCCTGAAGAAAGATGACGAAATATTGGCCTCGTTGATGTTGGCAGGATTGCCAGAAGATTTCAAAGCATTAGGTATGGCCGTTGAAAATTCATCACAGGTTCTAAGTAGTGATGCTGTGAAGACGCTTTTATTTACTACAACAAGTTAAATATGATGCGAAATCAACTGAAAGTGCCATGTTCGTCAAGCCGAAGTCCAAGAAAAACAAGTCACAACCGAAGTTCAGATGTGACAGCTGTGGGGAAATTGGTCACTTTGCAAGGCAGTGCCAAAATAAGAAGAAATTAGGTAACAAGTCTAATGAAATTGCTATGTTTTCATCTTTTTTAGCAATAAAGGATGGCTCAGAAGATGAATGGTACGTGGATTCAGGAGCGGCACACATGACGATGTGCAAGTCATTATTGAAGAATGAAAGACCATCAGAGCACAGAGAGATTGTTGTAGCTAATAATGCCAAATTGGCGGTCGAATGTTTAGGTGGTGTTAGCTTGACTCATGTTGATATAGTAAAAAGAAAACGAGTGCCACTTTGTATGATGTTCAATACGTTCCAAATTTATTCGCAAATTTAATTTCTGTGAGCAAATTAGTCAGAAATGGCAAAACATTCCTAATCGCTTTTCATCAGTTTCGATGGCAGATGTTGCATCGACATCTTAGTTTAAAGCCTATAATATTGAAAATACTATCAAAAAAATATGTGAATTATAAGTTTAGGTACAGCATCTATCGTTTTCATCCATAGTTGACACATTCAACAGAGATAATCGCGATGTAGGTACCGGTACCCCAACCCCATGCTTCATTGCTATCCAACACAAATTCAGGGTGAAGATCTTTGTCGTTCCCGGGCAATCTATTCAACTCGCTGTACCTACGTGATAAAACAAACCCGAAAATTAATATGGACTCTTAAATCTAGATACATCATACATAACGAATAAATAAAAATGGAAGGTGGTAAAAAAAATGAGATCTAAGTTTATTAATTATACCAACCCTTGTGGCTTATAATAGCTCTATTTTTAAAGTAGTTTACAAGTCTAGGCGATCTTTTTGTGAATTTTATTTTTTAATTAAAAGAAAATTATATTAAACTGTGATTTTTCCTCTCAATTCAAAAGAAAACAAACATATACAATACTTATTCCATTTTTCGGTGCTTGCTCCGGAAATGAAATCAATCCCTATACTCACTGCACTTCCACTTCAGAACCATACCAATTGACCACAAATGTTTATATTCAACTCACCGAACCAAATTAAGAGCAGAAATAATCCAACTCTATCACTTTACTATACTTGGTTTGGTAGAATATTGTAACTTAACACCCCCCAAGAGCCAAGAGACAGCTTACCTGTTTTTTTCGGTTCCTGCCCTATTATAACTAACAACTGCAACTGTCATCGATTCAGCTCGTGGCAATTCTGTTTGCCTTCCAAAATATCATGACTCAAGTCAGACAATGTAAGGTTTAAAATTAAAAATTTCTTAAGAAAACACAAATAGGATCACTGATGGTCATTCTCATGAGCTTACTTTTATTAGTATCAACGAGCCATAGATATTAAGTGTCGGTATATTTTAACAGATGGCTAGGAATTCGTTTATTAAAACCCTTTTTTGTCTTAAACAACTACTATGAGCATTTTCTTAATGAAAAAACAAAAATTTTTGTTTGTTTTATTTTTCTTTGCCTTTATAATTAAAAAGGGAGATTCCTTATTTAGTGACCACATCGAAGTCAAGTATGATGTATTTTGTAGGAGACACCCTGAGTGACATGTTGATATACAACACTGCTGTGTATGAATGAAAATGTAATCTGAGACTTTCCCAGGCGTTGTCAATTTTTTTTTATTTTTAATCTCGCGTCCTCTTGCCAGGACTCAATTTAATTCAAATATATTTTATTATTTTTTTTTTTTAATAATATTTCTGTAAAAGTATCAATGCCCAAGATACATTATAAAAAATTTTTATGTATTGGGTGTTTGTTGTAAAAAAAAAGAGAATTGGGTCGATATGCACATAGTTCAAGGAAATATTTTATTAAAGTTTCTTTACTTCGGATTTGAAACAACGCTCAGATCCTTATTCGAAAAACATAAGATAGGTACTAGGAGTACCTACTCATGAAAACTGGTAAACCTGGTAAACGTGGTGAAATGGTAAATCTTGTAATTGAACTGTCAAATTTTCTATAAGAAATTTTTACCAGAATACATATGTTCAACTTTTTCACAAAAATTTGTTGGGTAAAAGCTTACCATCTGGAAAGGGTAGTTGTTGAAAACTTTTAACGTTTCATTTTTGTCATTTTAGATATAACCAGCCACAAATAAATATGTTGCTAGTTGACGGAGACAAGGAATGAATGAATTTTTTCCAAATAATGATTGTATCAATACATAATTTACAAACATTTTCATGTGTGCACTTATATATTAGATGAAGATTCCGATATTGTTGATGGTACTTGCTTTTCTGTGCCGATATCGGCTCTTGGTCTTTTGCCTTTTTTGGAGGGTTATAACTTGGGTTTTCTATATGTGTCATTCCATACGAACATCTAAAAGAGAAAAAAACATCTTACAATTTTATTCTCTATAATATAATAGAAGTAATTCTGCTCTCGGCTAAATTTGCAGTATCAGCCGCGCCGCGACATTTTGATGCTTTAGGTACTGTTATTGGCTCCAAAAACATTTCTATCAAGGTATATCTCTTTGCTTGGAATGACATTTTAAAAGCTTTGGAATAGCAGCTTTTGAGTTAGCAGTAACACTTGCAATTAACACTCCTCAATTTTATTATATATGTATAAATAGGTTCTATATTCAAAGCTTGTTTCATCAATCTTAATTAAATCAGGTTTTAATGACATTAAAATTTAATCAGTATTTTTTCCAAGTGGTTCGCATTCAACATTTTGCTTTCACACCTAAAAATCCGTTCTTTCAAGCCATGATTTTTGACAATATTGCCGTGCACCAGATCTGTTGTACGTTTATATTAAGAAAGCATAAAAACCTTAAAGTTCCATGACAGATCCAGCTTTTTTACGATCCCCTATAAGCTTCCACTTCAAGTCTTTGTGTTAAAAAGCATCAAGCTAATTTTTTACGGAGGTGGCGAAAGAGATGGAAATAGGTTTCCGTTGTTCATTGAAACCGTTTTCAGGCGAAAATTTGTATTATAAATGGAGCTAAATTTTAAAATGTGAAATAGAAGTATAAATACATTGTATTGTATTTATTCAATGCTTTTTAGCCAAAATGTAATGAACATTCTTTAACGATTAAAATAATAACAAATATTATTTGAACCATTTACTGGGTTATGCCATTAATGCCAAGAAAATGACAACCACTTGATTACTCTTATAAATCCAGTATAATGTTCTATACACGATAAACTGTTATACAAATTATAACAATACAGGCAAAGCATTTGCACAAACCACAATATTTTAGTTTAGTAAATACTCTAACCTTTAGAACAGTTATTACTAGAAAAATTGGTTTTTTGGCAGCACTTAAAGCAAGTAATTAAACCGGAACCAAGCAATTTAGTACACAGTTGTTTCTAGGTTTTAATATAGGAAAAGTAATACAAGAACTAGTACAATATTTGTGTCGTTATTTTGAACAAAAATTTTAAAACTGTCTATGGATTCCGAGGTCGATAATTTTTGGTTTTGTCGTTTCTGTAATGATTTTTTCCCCTCTTCCCCGTGAGTAACAATACGTCGCCGCCACTGTAGCCAATAACCACACAGAAAAATATTTACGTAGCAGGTCTATGGAAAATTTCTCATTGCATCCTTGCGCACTGATAAGTGATATAAGTAAACCACATAAAAATGCCAAAAAGTTGAAGACCAAACCAGCACGTAGTAGACACAAAACGAAAAAAAAAGTCATCGAAAATAATCGAATTGACCATATGCGCAGTGGTAAGGAATTTTTTAAACTGCCAGCACATGCTGTTTGGTTGAAAACTGTTGATTACCAATGAAAGCCGTTGAAGGCAGTGAAAAACAAATACCGTTCCAGAAACCCGAAAGTGAAACCAGTAACTGGAATACCCGAATCCGCACCGAGACTCAGTTATTACTGTAAATACTTATTAAGAATTTTGTTAAATAGAGCCTTATTAAGAACATAGTAAAGTAAAGACCAGTAAAACTAAAATTACATACTTTCTTTAGTAAGACCTTGAAATTTCGACGAACAAAACCAATTTACATAAAAGACAAAAATAATACAATGGACAAGTTTTTGTTAGGAATAAAAAAGTAATTTTTATGAAAATACGTGCATTTTTATCAGACTAATAGATTTTATTAAAATAAAAAAAAACAATATAAAACACCGCACTAAGTTTGTTTTCCCTTAAAGCATTGCACATACAAAAAATAAACATTAAGAACAAAGCTATTGCTTCTTAATTCTCTACATGATACACGAAAATCAGTCAAGTGAGCTTAGATCTTAGGGTCATTAGCAGTGAGTTTAACAAGTTTAGATGATTCCTCCCAGACTTTCTTTGCCTTTTCCATATCCATGGCAGCTGCATTCAATTCGTATTCCTTACAATCCATAAAGTACTTTCCCGATACATTGGCAACCTCATCCGATGTTGCTAGGTAAATTGTTGTCAAAGCACCTTGTTCGGGTGTCTTAAAGAACAATTTAGTTATGCCCATCATTGGATAATTCAATGGAAATGGTACATTTCTCCAGATTCCCGAGTCAATCATACCGGGATGTAAGAAATTCACAGTGACGTTGGTTCCTTCCAAACGTTTGGCCAATTCTCTGGCAAAGTAAATATTAGCATATTTCGAGACATAGTACAAATAAGCAGCTGGGAACGTTCCAATTGGATTCAATTTGTCTAAATTCACTGAAGCTAATTTGTACAATTCAGAAGCAACAATCACAATTCGGCTTGGGGCACTTCTTTTTAGAAGATCAATCAACAAGTGGGTCAAAAGGAATGGACCGTAGTGGTTGGTGGCCATTGTAAGTTCGATGCCGTCTTCACTGGTTGCACCACGGAATGCCAGAGCCATACCAGCATTATGAATTAGAACATCGATTTTCTTCTCCGACTTCAATATATCTGCAGCAAATTCACGAACTGATTTTTGAGATCCGAGATCGAGTTTCTTGAGAATCAAATTTTTGTTTCCTGTTTCCTTTTCAATTTCCTCTGGAAAAAACAAAAATACAAAAAGTTGGTAAAATCATGAAATTTAAATTCTAGAAGGAGTCTTTTAACTTACCCTTAGCTGCCTTGGCAGTTTCCTGATTTCTGCACGCCATAATAATTCTTGCACCTTTTTTTGCTAAATCTCTGGTAGTCTCCTTGCCAATTCCACTGTTGGCACCAGTGATAAGAACAGTTTTACCTTGCATCTCCATTTTCTATAAAGATGACAGAAATGCATCAGGTTACTTTCGAAATTGAACAGAATTTTTTTCAATATGGAATCTATAAGATTGCAGATAGTATAGGAGGGCCAAGGGTTACCAAGAAGGTGACTTCATAAAGTGTTTCAACTCCCCGAATTTGACTGAAAGATAATGAATAATAAACATAGTTGAGTGCCAAAACTGCATCTAACACGTTTTGACACTGTATAACCGAAAATTGAATTAAGACATAATTTGGATCCATTCGATTAAGGTACCTACTGTGACACCAGTGCTATAGCTTTTCTAAAAGTAGGACCAAAATAAAATATGTCACTCTAAAGAAAGAGTTTACAAAGCCCAATTTAACAATCCTTGACTTTTCGCGATGCCAGTAAGTGCATTTTCTACGATCCTCATTAAGAATGAATTCGGCCACTAACGAGCCACTTGTCAGAATTCTACAAGAACGGCGGGCGTTAGGAGACTCCTTTCGGAAACAGACTTACAAGCATGTACAAGTACATATATACAAAGCTCTAGTGTTAGCAGACTCCACAATATTAAATTGCATTGTTGGAAAGCTGAGATCCGAAGAGACTGTCATAACCTACATACGACAAAAAACCAGAGCTAGAAACTCACTCCAAGAATTAGCTTGTAAAAGAGTGGAAAGCCATTCTTTTTCTCAAGCATATCGAAATTTAAGAAATATTAATAAATTTAACAGAGTGCATTTCAAGAAATAGATAATTTTGAAAGATTACTGAATCAAGTGGAAAACATAAAGAAACGTGGGGAAACTAAAAAAAAAAAATTTATTTTGGTTCAATTTCAGAAGGTAGGTACTACAGAAGCCACAAAAACCAGTCATTAATTATAAAATTATTTAAAACACAACAGTTAACCTAAATCCAAAGCAAAGTAGGTACCTACATACATTATGCGATGTTATTATTTAAAATGATTCATCACGTTGCATTTGTCAATCACGTTAAATTAATTGTTATTAATTGAAATTGTTAATACCTTACTTGACCTAACAAAAGTAGTGAATGT
Source organism: Meliscaeva auricollis (assembly GCA_948107695.1). Taxonomy (NCBI): domain Eukaryota; kingdom Metazoa; phylum Arthropoda; class Insecta; order Diptera; family Syrphidae; genus Meliscaeva; species Meliscaeva auricollis. The sequence goes on from OX403616.1 coordinate 60,478,967, forward strand.
TGTTATTGATTAACGTTTAAAAATTTATCGCTTACCTATACTAAGTTATCATTTTAGTAAAGGTATAAATTTAGATATATAGTAACAAAAGGTATTGCTAAATATTAAAATCAATCCTTAGTTTCAAAGTACAACTTATGAAATGGGTTTGTTATCAATTTGAATTGAATAAATAATACGATTGAGTCACATGTTCTAGTATTTATCACATTGAGTGTAAAAGGGTGACGTACAATCATACTAAACGAAATCCTAAAGTTTATCATATTTTGCTTTGAAAATGGAAATAAGGTCAAAGGAAAATTGGCATTTTGGACGTTCAGCGACCATTTAAATAAAATGCACGACGGGGTCGCACATACTTGCTCTTAGGGTTAAAGTTGTTGTGGACGTTGGTTGAGGCTTCTTATATCAAGTTTTTTAAAAATAAATAATTTTATAAGAACTAAAAAAAATAAATTTATTACTAAAATGACATAAACAACTTCTTATAATGTTTTGAGCTTCAAACAAAGTATTGATTTGAATAATAAAACACTGTGCTACAAACAAAAAATTAAACGCAATTACTTTTGAAATAACCTATCAGAGGTTGTAGGTATGATTGAGGATAATGATAATGATACATTTTTAGAAAAAAAATATTGTAAATCTGTAGAGCCGTTTTTTTTTTAAATATTTTTCAAATAAAAGTTAGCAAGGACTTTTATAAAAACTAAATTTTGAAAAAAAAATATTGAGTAGTTTTCAAAAGAGAATTTTTTTTAAAAAAACCCACATACCAAGTTTGAAGTAAATCGACCAATCTGTTTAGGCTGTGGCTTCTGATACATGCAGACAGACAGACAGAATTGTCGGACCCATTTTTTTATCATTCTCTATCATCGTAATGTCATGTTTGATTGTTATCTCAACTTTTATTTTTTGTACGAATGCAAAACTTGATATAGTGTCTATATCGCAAGTAAAAAGGGGAAAATCACAAAAAAATTAATTTCCTATACAAATCTCTGATACCGACACGATAGAAACAGAACACGGAATGCTGGGTTGGAAAATGCCAGCAGAGGGCGTTGTGTGCAGTATACTTTGAGAGTTAAGTTGCAAAGTCCTTTCATTGCGTACCATTAACGTACCATTTACATGAATCAGCATTTTTTTTAAGTTTTCAATAGTTATTTCATTTGAATTCGATTTAAATGAATACGGGTGTAAGATCGCGAATTACTGAAAGCAAGCGCAAGGTCGTGAAAAAAGAGATAACTTCCTTAAGAAAAGCGTAAAATACAGCTCAAAAACAAAGAAAGTCATAGTAAAGCGAAGAGAGAAAAGACGTGGAAAAAAGTGTGAAAATTCGTGAAAAAAATATGTGAAATACCACAGCTTACACCGTTAAAAAGCGCGCAATACCATAGAATACCACGAAATACTGGTTGAAGATTGTTGGAAACCTCGGAGAATAGCAAGATATGTCTCGAAGAAGGCGTTAAATACCACGAGAAATAGCGTAAGATATCGCGGAGAAAAGTGAAGAAATACATAGAGAAGTCTGAAATGTTGCTGAAAAAAGTCTCAAAATTCGCAGATAATTCCTGACTATTCCCACGTGGAAAAACGGGGGAATAGCGAGTGAAAAGTCATGAAAAAATATGCGAAAAATAAAAAGATTTAAAATGCTAATTATGAAGCCAGTGAAAAATCTTGCGGTCAGTGGCTAGCCAATTATTTAAGTGATAGTGTAATAAGACAATAAATGTAATAAGAAAATAAAAATCAATTTGCAGGGCAGGACAACGTTATCTAGTTCAGCTAGTCATTTTTAAAAAATTAAAAATCCGTTTTCAAAAATCAAAATTTTCTTGAAAATCCAAAGAAAGGTTTTTTTTGTTTAAAGTGGTGCTAATTCGCTTTAAGTTTAATTTATTTTGACAAACTGTTGTCCAAAGTAGACTCGAGCAAGTAATCAAGGGGTTGTCACATTTGGAATAAAAGAAATGTTTGTAAAAATTCCACTAACGGTAGTGTTTTTTTCATTTTTGACTTTTTTTTAAACGACTAAGTCAATTTTGATGAATTCTTTTGCACGATTGCCCGTTAACAACCTTATAATTATTTAATATCAAACTTTTCAAAAAAAGGAATTTTTTAGATTTTTAAAAAATCTTTCCAAATTTTTGTTTGAAAAATCAATTTTTTGAAAACGGGTCTCTGTATTTTTTTTTTAATTTTGGGCTAAGATGTGCAACAATATTATCTTGAAAATTTGTTTTTTTTAAATGGATCTAAGAATTTTCAAATTTTTTTTTCTAAAGATTATTTATTTTTGAAAACTTGATATAAGAAGCGTGCATATTATTTATATTTTGCTATGCTAGGTTTGTAGGTTTAAAAATCATTATCTGGCAGTTGTTACTCGGGGTGTTCTATTTATGAAGAAATCAGTGCAATAATGTCATTGTTGAAAATTTAATTTGGTAAATGGAATAATGTCATTATTGAAAATTTAATTTGGTAAATGGGAATTTTTAGACCCATATACACAATAAAACGAATAGATTAAATATAATTTTTCGATTTTTCGCTATCAAAAACAACATTATTTAAGCTGTTTTAAGATTTCGAAAAATGTTATTTAATATTTTCGATTTATTTCGTATGGGTCTACAACTTCCCATTTACCCTGGGTTACAACTGCACAAATGAATATTTTTAAGAAGTTAAATCAAATGAGAAGAACTCTTCAAGAATGCATATTGCATGCATCCAATATATAGATAGTTTTCGAAATACAATTATATACGTCTTTTTACCTATTTTGGAAGAATGGTTTTGAGTACACATAGCAAAATTTGTACGCATGGGTGATTATTATAACCAAAAACGGAACAAAAATAATAATTGGGAGTTCAAACACTCTTTTCTATGGAGGGGCTTATTGTTGTCGTTACAGAAAAAAAGCTTGATTTCTTTCAACTTATTAGGTATACGTAAATATGTAGATATCTCTTATAATAAACTAGAATCAAAGAAGATGACAAAAATTATTACTTATACCTAGTTATAATTCTTAAAAACTTGGTAGGTAAATTAAAATTCTTATCATAACTTGTTTCTGTATTTTGACGCAGACCAAAAATTAATGTATAAAGCAAAATTTTATAAGCAACGAGGAAGTATTAATTATACATTCAAACAAAAACAAATTCACTGAGCTAAGAATTTTAAGCTAGAATGGAATACTAAGATATAGCTACAAGAACTCTTGTTAAAGATTTGTTTGTCTTTTTCTAGATACACACAGTGACACTAAATAATAGACCGGTCTGAGAATGAGAAGAGCATAAAATTTGACATTTCTTTTATTAGATGTTATTAAGCTTAACGCTTTTAACATCTTTAATTTTTTGTCTAACCAAAGGGAGTAACTAACTATTATATAAAAATCTCCACGAATACGAATACGAATAAATTTGAACATCACGATCACATAATAATTTTAGTAAAAATAAAAAAAAAACAAAATCCATTGAACCCAGCCACTTTAAATTTATGTATTTTATACAAACTCATTCTCTTTGGTTTTCTTTTCATCTTGAAGGTACTTAAGTTACATAAATGAACATAATTACAATCCGAAGATACACACTTTCCCTAGTTAGGTGTTCAAAGAAACAGGTACTAAATGAAATTTCTAAATTCTCGTTCGGTTGATGAATTTATATGTACACGTCACAGAATTTGTGTTGATATCGCAATAACTCGCACATTATAATTTGTAACTTAAACAAAAGCTTCCATTTACTTACAAAAAATGTGAAAGAAAATGCAAAAGCATAGGTATACCTTCTTTTAATTAGTTGAAACAAATTGTGAAACTTGCACAAATTAAAAGTAAGCTAAATTTTTTGTTGTTGTTTTGCTTGAAAAGCATTTTCATTCAACTCACCTGTTTGACGTCTGTATACTAACTAGCACTTCTTAATCAAATTTTCTCTGAATCTTCTTCCCGGATAACCTTCGTCGTGAGAGTCTTGCTTGGAACTAAAAAAAAAAACAAGGTATAAATCTGTTGAGTTGGGTTTGGCCACAGTTATTCAGTTTCTTGGAGAGTCAACAGGTAACTATACTACGGTGTCGATGTTGATGTCTATACTTCTTGTCAACAGGCTTACCAGATTCAGCTTTTAATCATAGTCATTGAAAGATTTTTTTAAGGTTTTATTTCGTTACAAAAATTCATAGCAATGACTTTTTGTGCCCAAATTTATTTTCAAACTTCAAAATATCCTCTTTATATAGAAGTTTTAAATATTTTGCACATAGTTCCTTGAATACTTCAATGAAAAAACTTGTTAAACCCGATTGGATCAGCTTTTTGGACTCGTATCTTTAATTTCAATAAATAACCACAATCAACTATAGAAACCCTCTTATTTTATCTTCTAATTATTTATATTCATATTCCATGAAAAACTTGGCAACCCTATGCACAAGTATGAACTGTGTGTATCTTTGAGAAGGGCGACCGATTACCTTAGGGAAAATTACAGACAGTGGAAATGTGTATAGAGAAACATTTTCAGCAACCAAGTAGTAGGTATCTAACAAATGAAATATTATTACAAAATAATTGCTGTTATCAAAATACTGTATATACATGCATACCTGCACAATACACTACACATGTGCGCATAATGTAAAATCAAGTTCGTTGGTGAAGTCTTTTGTTTTGCTTATTGAGCGATTTTTGTTTGGAACAACGTGTCGTTCGTCGTCATAAAACTAATATAATTAGAGCTTAAATAATTTCGTTTTATGAATGAAGTGGTAACAGTAAGTAATGGCATATTTGCAGTGAGCATGAGCATTGCAGTTATATCAGAACTTAGTGTAATTACCTACTATTCAAGATATGACATATTTTATATAATAAACTCTTAAATTTTGTATATATTTTTAGTCTAAGAGCCGACAGCAAATTTTGGGAGTGGAGGTATAACCAAAATCTGATGGTCCCCCGTCTTCCTATCAACTTCGCTCAATGATACCTTATATGTGTGGCTTTAAAAGCTTATTTCTTGAGTTCTAATAATCAGATCTTCACGATTGAGGTCTCCAGACCTAGAAAAAATTACAGAGCATCCTTTTCAACATTAAAAATTTCAATTTAAGTGCATTTATCTATCTCAGATGACCTGGATTTATCGCGTTTTTCAACCCTCTGAAAACCAAAGAAGGCTGAAAAATAAACCTGCCAGACTTTCGAATTTGAAATCAGGATGCGAGTACCTATAAAACTGTTTACTCAGATTTTGACTATACCTCCACTCCCAAAATTTGCTGGCTAAACTTTTCAGTGCTACAATTTACTCCAAGTTCCTTAAACTTTTATAGATCAGTCCATTCGGCCCATTTATAGATCAGTCGTATAAATGGGTACGGCCCATTTATAAATCAGTCGTATAAATGGGTACGACCAATTTATAAATCAGTCGAAAAAATGGGTACGGCCCATTTAAAAAAAAAAGTTGTATAAATGGGTTCGACGCATTTATAAATGAGTCGCATAAATGCGATGGCCTATTTATAAATCATTCGTATAAATGAGTTGCGACCCTTTTATAAATCCGTCAGATAAAAGGTAAGTGACTTAAAAAACATGAAATTATTTGGGAAAAGCGTGAATGTTATAATAAGAAGAAATCTTTATTTTTTTTTTCAAAACTATGAAAATCTTACATTCAAGGTGTAAGAGGTTTTTACAGTCGTAAAGTCTTATCAAAATCTTTCGAGCTTTTAAAAAATGTTATTAACAAAATATACTTAAAGGAGTAAGCCAATAACTTTTTAACTTGCGTTATAGATAATATAGGGGAAGTGTAGGATTCGTAAACATAATTTAACTCGAGATAACAATCCAACATGACATTATGATGATAAAGAATCTATCTGTCTGTCTGTCGTGTCCATATACTACGCTACAGCCTTAACCGCTGAAGCGATTTCCTCAAACTTGGCAGTTAAGCGTTTTGAGTGGGTCCCTAGAGATGAATCAAATGGCATAGTTACTTAGTTTGGATCTCAAAACAATTTAGGAAATTCGTAGCCATTTGGTCAACCGATGTCCGTATTCAATGACATAATGGTAGCTACTGAGGTAATCAGTAAATAAAGAAACATTTTTTTTTAATTTTTTATACATTTTTTTTTTTAATTTTGCTTCAAAATCAAACCAAAAAATTAATTTTTTAAATACAGTTAAACCGATTATTATTTTTGTTTTAACATTTTATCAAACTTTGAAATCCATTTTTTTTCCTTACTGTTTTTTTCTTCAGTTAATGAACGTACTAAAGAAATCACTCAAATGAGTTTTTACGACACCCAAAATTTTGGAAACCCTGCTCTTGACATTCTCACCTGCTGCACGTCCTTCAGATCCCAATACAGACTCTTCAAGAACTGTCTCACTCACTTGAGGATTGTTGTATGTCAAGGGTTCAATATATTCTCCTTGATTGATTAAGTTGTCCTTCATTGTTTTGTAGGCATATTTGCCAGAACCAATTGAACGTTTTGTTCTTTGAGTTAGTTCCCATTCGGGTAAGGATTTACTCAAGTATTCCCTTAGGGCATCATTTTCTGTTGGCTCATAAAAATACTTTCTGACATTTTCACTACGCAAAATGGGATATGGTGTCATGGGGAATTCCGGTGCGAAAGGCAATTGCGAATAGGTTGTCTTTTCAGAAGAATCTTTGTGAGAGATTTTAGTATTGTCATTTCTGACCTGCTCTTGCGATTGAGTTTCTAACTGATTACGAGTGATGTATTTAGTTTGGCCGGCAATATCTGATATGTCAGAAACTTCTGGCTTAGCGATGGGTTTGTATTGAAAGGGTCTAGGTTGGTATCTTCCATGATCGATAGCTTCATAGAATTCCGATGGCAGTTCTCTGTTAGGCAGTTTGGGTACTTTTTCTTCTTCCAGTTCTTCTCGACTTTCCTTGGTGCTGATTTCTTCGCCATTTGAGTCAGTTATGTAATCGAAGTGAACATCACCTTCAGGCATTGGCATTTGAGCAGCTATGGTCTTGAAAATGCTAGCCTCATCCTGAACTTCTAGTTTTGTAGATGATGCTTGTTGGCGACGCGTTGATGATTTTAGAGCACTCTTAGGGAACATAGTGCTCAAGAAATCAGCTGCACGTCGAGTACGTTTAGGAGTCCAATCTACTTTGGGAAGCAATGGGCTAGGCAACAATGGGTTGGTCAGGAGTGGGTTGAGTACAAGGGTCTTGAGCCATTGGTGTGCGTTTTCCCGCTTCTTCAGGGTTCTTTCTTGTGCTGCGACCTGTGGACTGACCTTTGGAGGTGCAGGATTAGCTCCTGGAGTCTCTTGTAAGATGAATCTTCTGTGGCGGGCAACCACATTTCCATTGTTGGAAGCTGATTCTTTGTTAAGATTGTTGGAAGTGTCCCGACGGCGACGATTTTTCATTTGATCGGTGAATGAGGTCTCCAGAATAAGTTTCTTCAAGAGCCTGTCCGAAGAAGTTTGTCTTCTATGTCGGTTCTCCCATTGGGTGTCTTGATTGGTGAGAAGCTCGGTAAATTGGCAATCTTCGTGATTGGCAAGTGGAAGTACCCAAAAACCAACAGACATTGGTGGGATATTCATTGCAAGAGGCTTGTTAGGGTGCTTGATTCTTACCAATGGATCGAGGGTAGAATTAAGTGTCAAAATATCGTTGTTCAAATACAAGACTCCCTTCTTTGAAGTTAAAATGAACTGCCAGACTTCAGAACCAGTGAATTTAGCTGAAGGTTTTGCAGAAATTTTAACAGCATATTCTTCAGTATTAACACCCATAAAAGCTAGTCCTCCCGAGATACCATTGGCACAATGTGAATAGACTTTGGAGGAGTAGGTGAATCTTTTTACAGGCTTTGCAGCAAATACACGGTTACCCATGATCTTTTTGAACAGGGCACTTACAAAGAAGCCGTAAGTTGGTGAACTTACATCTTCTTCGGTGAGAGGCTTAAAAACAGCAGAAAATCCAGAACTTGCTGCATCACCTAATGTTTGTGCCCAACGAATTGCTTCAGAAACTTCAATGCCTGAGTATCCATTAGAGATTTGATGACTGATGGGTCCTTTGGGAGGCAGACTTAGCCAAACTGGTACTTTCTTCTCCATCATTGCCTTCAGTGAAAGATCTTTGTCGTAGATGTATCCGTTAACATTCTCTTCAACGTGATATCCAGCTGGTCTAAAGTGGGTAAAGGATTTTTTTAATAAAATATTGTCTTAAGAAATGGTTCTTATGAGGACTTACTGATTCCATCCAAAGGCCGCATTTACATCGCTAGACATGTCAATGTAACGTTTAGTTTCCTCAGCACTGCTTCCAGCTGTTATGTCAGCACCAATCACTTTCCATTCCTTGACATATGGTCGGAATGTGTCAACCATTGTATCGAGTGTGTGAAGATCAGCAACGTAATCAGAGGCTCTCGAAGCACCAAAATCTTACGAAAAATAACACAACCATGAGAATATCTACATTGACAATTTAACAGAGTTTAATTTTCAGCTTACCAAGTCCCAATTGCCATACGCAGTTATCCATTCCGATGATATTTGATATGTTCAAAACTCTCAAGGCATCGATTGGATCCCAAGACTGTGGGGTGTACTGAACCGGGACTACCATAGTCCAGTTCATAGCCCTTTATAGAAGTTTATCTATTAAACTGTTCAAAGTATTGAAGATTAGAAAGGACTTACCGTGTCCATCTGTTGAATCCACTCCAGATTGTTTGAGTTGGGTTTTTAAGAGTGCTCTTAATATCAGATGGGAAGAAATAGTCACCAGTCAACTTGATGTACGACGGTCCCAATATAGCAGCCATGTCTGTCAATGTTTTTCTAGAAAATATAAAAAAAAATCCCTTAGATTCTCGATCGTAATTAATATCTTTCACAATTCGAACTTATTTGGTCCATCCAGAGTTCCATACAGCAGTTCGGGTGCAATGGAGAAACTAACAAAATGTTCACTGACATCATGGATAGGTTTGTTTACATTAACGTTGACTGTAATATCAGCTAGTGTTGTCGAAAGGAGGCACAAAATTGCCACACCAAAATGACTTATCATTTTTGTTATAATTAAAATAAATAAATAAAATAAATTAATAGAAGAGTTATTGCAGTTGCAACAAACTCAAACGAACTGATGATAAGTTCTCGGGTTGCAACCACTTAATATATGATCTGAAAAATGCAACAATCAACAGTCTAGAATAGACCCAGTGTAAGAGCCATGAATTCTCATTGCTACAGCTTTCAATGCGGAAGAAGATTCGCATTAAACTGAAGAAGAACTTCAAGTTGGTAATTTCGACCAACGAAGCACTTTTTTTTACATTTTCAATGGCAAGAATAATGTTCAAAGTTTAAGTATGTAATTTGTTTATGGTATGTAATTTGTCAATTATTATGATTGAAATATCCACTAGAGTGTTTACAATGAACTAGAAATGAAACTCCGATTTGTATCAAGTTGAAGGCTGGTAACCTGCACTTCACTCATTAAGTAATGAAAACCAAATAAACGTTTTTTTTTTAAATATTCGCTGATGTCAAGATTTTGAGCTATTATAAATATTTTAATATTTCTTTAAGACGATAAGAATCAGCAATCAATAATAATTATTGTTAATGTAATCTTTTCTCTGAGTGCTACTCTGAAATTGAAATTGAATTTATGTTAAATGTAACCCAAATTTGGGTTCAATCGTCAACTGATGAACATTCCTAGAAGCATGAGTACATATTATTACGGTTGAATTGTTTTAGGGGACAAATGCAATTAGCAATTAGCTATTTCATTGAAGCACTGACTCTAAAAATATCGATAGAATAGGGAAAGGCATGCATTTACCAGATTCAGAACTTTAAGTTTGTTAAAATTACAATCAAACATGACATTTCGATGATAGAGAATGCGAAAAAGAGGGTCCGACGATTCTGGCTGTCTGTCTGTCGGTCTCTAATTCTTTATGTATCAGAAGCTAACCGGATTTACTTCAAACTTTGCGTTTCTTAGGGACTATCCCCAGACATTTTTGAATCATTTTTTTTTTGACAAAAAATAACGAAAGGTACCTGCCATATACCGGTCTAAGAAAAACTTATTTTCTATCTTTTTGAAAAATCGTTTTTTCAAAAGTAACTAATTTTTATTTTTTCAAAATTTTGTTCTCAGACGATGAAAAATTAAATTTGTTTTTAAAAAGGACGTTGAAGGACGGGGCTTTAAAAATGTTCACTTTGTTTTTTCTAAAAATTCTTCTCGAAGAAATTAAATTGCATAAGAAGCTTTAAAATCGATGTTTTTTCATTCTTTCTAAAACTGCATGGGTACAAAAGGCTTTAATTATTAAAATGCACAACTGGATCACACGTACTTGTTTTCATAGATGAAGTAACATACACACAAGCCTTTTTATTAATTAAAGTTTTGTAGATGCAGTTTTAGAAAAAAAAAATTAAAAAAAAATAAAATTCGATGTTCAAATGACAAAACAGCTTCTCAAATGAATTTGACTTCTAAATGAAGCATGTAAATGGATTAGAAATAATCCATTAACTAAACTACATTTTTAGAAAAAAGTTTTGAAAATCGTTAGAGCGGTTTTTGTTTTAAAACTTGTTTAAATTTTTAAAGGAATTAAAAAAAAAAAAGAAACTTGGTACGCCATTTTTATCAACATCTAAAAACTAAATTTTGAAAGAACAATAATGGTTAGTTTTCGAAAAAAAAACGATTTTTTCAAAAACAAAATTATTTTTTTTAAATCCAAAAAAACAATTTCCGAAAAATTTGTTGCTGAAATGTTATACGGCAGCTTAAAAAAAAAACGTTGAAATCGAGTGAGTTATAAAGGAGAATATCAATATTAAAAAAAGCTTCTATAGCAGCTACCGTTAATAACAGTTGAATAAAATCGATTTCATAAAAAAAATAGACCTTACCGAACAAAATTGTGGCAGGTACAGTTTTGTTTGCTCCAAAAAATGAATTCAAACAATTATTGGGGATATGCTCCAAAAAATCGCCCATATACCAATTTTGAAGTAAATTGGCTCATCCGTTTAGGCTGTTGCTTTTGATACATCCAGACAGAAAGACAGACAGAATTGTCGGATTGACTTATTAGCATTTTCTATTATCGTAATCTCATGTTTGATTGTTATCTCAACTTTTTTTTTGTACGAATGCATAACTTGATGTATAGTACCTACCTAATATCGCAAGTAAAAAGGCTCAGGAACGCAAGTTACTTTATCTATAAGAGCTTGTTTGTGCGATCCAGTGTTGATTACATATATGTTCATCTTCATTGTAAAACTTTATTAAAGTTAGACAAAAATTCATAAAAATTGGCCTACTTATGACTAACTGACTAGCCCTATACGACCTATACGGGCTCTCTTATAATGAATCCAATATTTAAATACCAATGACTTTCGCTTTTCCCAATTGGTGTCCCCCGAAACGAAAGTACTCACAAAAAAAGAAAGCAAAAATTGGAACAGCTGCGGCGATGGCGGAAGCAAATTAGCTCACACAAAGTAAATGGCAAGAACGGTGGGAGTCTGAAAGCAGAGGGCGCTGGACTGCGAGATTTATCGGTGATGTAAGCGAATGGAGTAACCGGAAACACGGTGAAGTGAACTATTCCGTCACCCAGTTCCTCACTGGACACGGCTACTTCAACTTTTTCTACTACTTCTTCCCTTCATAAGAAGGAAAAAAAGAAGCCCTTCCTGCCAGTACGGAGACGCGACATCAGATGACGTCCACCACACTGTCGTCGAATGCAGCAGATTTGAATTGCCACGCCAAAGTCTAAATAGAAACATAGGAGAAATCAGGCAGAAAAACATCATCCAGAAAATGCTTGAGTATGAAAAGCAATAGATGCGAATAACCGCATATCTGACTCAGATCCTGAGAACTAAAAAATCGAGAGAAGCCAGTTCGCGAGTAGTCTCGAGGGGGGAGATCATCGAGACACTTTTGGAGGTTTGCGCATTCCTCCAAAAGTAAAAAAAAAAAACATATTTCTAAATGTTCCAATGGAAATGGAATTTGTGTTGATTTTAAAAATAATGGAAGACCCTAAAAATTTTTATTATTTTCAAAAGCCTGTTAAAAAAAAGAAAAAGTAGTTACTTGCATTTTGTAAAGTAAGCGAATTCTAAGAGCTTTTTTAAAACTTTGGTGTTGTTTATCTCCATTTTATCTTTCAAATATTTAAAAAATCAACAATTGATGCATTCAAAAATACGTTTTATATAGACATTGATAAGAAAATTAAGAATATTTTTATCATAAAAAAAAAAAAAAAAACAAATAAAATAAAATATCTAATGGTTATATTATACATTTAAAAGCATCTCGAGAGTGGCAGGAAAAAAGAAAAACTTTCTAAAAAAAGACAGAAATCGAATTTGATGCCTTTCTGCGGGGACTTGTGAAAATACAAAATTAAAAAACTACCAAAAGTTTCACGACCGCAGTATCCCGTTCCTTGGATACCTCAATAATTTTTAAAATCAATATTAATCTTCATTGGAACATTTAAACAAAAGATCAAACTTTGTGGTACCCCCCATACAAAAGTGTAATTTGGAGGAAATGAAATGTAATACAAGGAATTTTAAAAATGTTAATATGTTATTCTTCTAGACCTCCCGATCGGAACCCTTTATAGACAGAAAGTCAAAAAATGTACAGCTTTTTTAGATAACGTTATTTTAACGATAACTATTTGAAACCTTTTTAAAGAAACAGTATTGTCTACTAGTATTGAATCCTAAAAACGTAAACAAAAATAAATAAGGTAACTCTTTCAGAGGGAATGCAATTTAAATCAACAGCATTAGTTTATTAACAAAACAAATTTATTTTTTTATTATAAAATAAAGCACCAAGATACATAATGTGAATTATTTTTTTTGAGCAATCACTAACTCAAATGTTTATTTATTTATTCTGATGACTATGGCTTTTCTCATATTCACTCTGATAATTATGGGCTCCACTATCATTCCAATTATTGTCTGTTGGAATAGAATCCATGCTGGCCGATGATCTTTTCGATTTAAAACCAGAACTAGTGTATGAAATAGTACTAGAACTTCTGCTACTTTTTGGATATTTAACTGCCTTCGTATTTCCTGAACATTGCATAACGAAATGATATTCTTCGAAAAATACTTTTTTGAAAGGCACCTGAAGAACATTTTTTTTTTATATAAGCGTTAAAATATTTTTTATAAGTTTATAAAAATATAGGTATTTTAAAACATACCTTGTTGTCCCGGGCTCTGATATAAATACTCAAAAGCCATTCACAAACTCCTATGACACTTGCAAGGATACATCCAACAAACAGGACGAAAAACACACCTCCTAAATTTGGCATTCCAAGTCCGCTGGCTTGACTGCTGCCATCATCTTGCTAAAATTTTAATAAAAATAAAAGAAATACAAAATTTTTGAAAAACTTTTTTGAACCTCTGAACTCGAATCTATGATCAAAATTGCTCTAACATGTAAGTTTATGTGATATTGAATTTTGAATAATAATAACACTGTTTTTTGATGTTTTGGGTAAAGATAAACTTCATTATCAGAAACAAGACCATATTTTTGAATTTTTTAATTTAATTTTACAAAATAATCAATGATAAATTTTACCGAACATGCTCCTCCGCCACGTTTCTCCTTCCACCATTTTGTTTTCATCTTTGCCAAGACACCCTGTTCTTGTAATTCTAAAATAGCTAGACTAAGAACATCTCTATAGGGACTATCTAAAATACAAATCACAATAACGAATTTAAGTATTTAACCACGAATTAGGTATTTTTTTTTTAATAACTACTTTTGCGCATAGCAATTCCATAGCCCTTTTCATCAAGCAGTGCTCCAACTTGACTTAAAGTACACTTTCGCTCAACAACGTACTCAATTGTGGTAGATTCCATAAAAAATGCATAATTTTCATTCTCAACACGTTCGACCCCTTCGTTATTGGTAGTTGTCATGTATTCTGGATTCTCTTTCATAAATTCATAGATTTTTTCGTAAGTAGGATAGCTTGCTTCCTACAAAAACTATCAAAATAAGTTTGTTTTGGAAATGCGAGGTCGATGTTTTTCCTTCGATGACATCTACTTACTTGAAAAAATGTATAAGTACTTCCACCACGTTTGGCTCCATATTTAACATTTCCTTTCCCTGCTGCAAGATCCTCGGCACTTTCAATCGGAGAGCTCACAGATTCGACAGTCAAAAAGGCAGCCAAATTAGCAGTATAGGACGATACTAGAATAATTGTGAAGAACCACCAAACTGAAGCAACTATTCTTGTCGAAATACCTCTTAAATAAAATGATACAATATTTTTTTAGCAACAGTTTCTATCAACAAAAAAAAAAAAACATTTAGAAAAAAAAATTTACTTTGGTGCAATTTCTGATCCTTGTTGAAATAGAGCTCCAACAGTAAACCATAACGAATTAGCAAAGCTAAATTGATTTGTTAGTTCTGTTGGATCTTCAATACAGGGATAAGGATTGTCCCATTCAGTATGTGATAATCGTCCTAAAACAAAAAGACTAACTGAAACGCTAAAATATGCCAATCCAAGCAATAGCCAGACTTCTCCCGAAAATGGCAACATGAAAGAGAAAAGCTTAGGCGGTTCTGTCACGGGCTTTTTGTACAAAATTGCAATTCCTGGTTAGTAAATTTTAATTTTATTTATAACTTTCTTGACTGACTCATTTTTTGTGAGAGTTTCTTACCAAGATTCATGAAGGGAATCGTAAAATCAACACCACTTTCCCGATCTGACGTCATTGTTAGATCTGTAATGCCCAAGTCAGCCCGCTGAAAAAAAAACAAGTCAATGAATAGCACTTGGTCTTAGTACCTAGCTAAGTTGCTAAGATTGTTAACATTTTGAAAATGTTAAACTTTAAAAAATGAAAACAAAAATTATAAAACTTTAAAATGAAAAAAATTGTTTCCTAAATGAATTTTACCTTCAAAGGAAGTATGTCATGTGGTTTCTTCTAGAAACAAATATTTTTTTAATTTTTTACTTGCGTAGGATTTAACTAAAGCGGCACATACATACACACACACTTGTGTCATGCATAACACCGGCGTGGCATTCTGCCATACACACGACACCAATCGAGACACCGATACTAAAAATCAAAGAAGTTTGATTTTACGAACACCGTGCCTGACACCGAAATCAGTGTGAAACCCAGCCCATACACAGCACACATTTCAGTACACCGATATCGGTGCGTGCACAAGTGTCGTGTGTATGGAGCGCTTGAGGTAAACTTGCCTCAAGCGGTCCATACACACGACACTTGTGCACGCACCGATATCGGTGTACTGAAATGCGTGCTGTGTATGGGCTGGGCCCATACACACAACACTTGTGCATGCACCGGTGTCATAACACCAGTGTGGCATTCCGCGATACACACGACACCAATCAAAACACCGACATGGTACCCATATAGCTAGTAAAAATAATGTCGTTAATGTAGGTACCTACATAAATTTTAATATTTAAAAAAATAAATTTATACTATATGCAATTAATAATTACCTTTGATTTACAATCTATCTATATACATAAAAATCAATCGCCGTGCGTTAGTCTCAAATTTTCACTTTTGCTAAAAGTGACGTTTACTATTTAAAAACTTTTCGGGAGTTTGGAGTTCCTGGGATTTGGATTTTTCGGATTTTAAGGATTTCGATCGAGATCGCATATTGATTTCAATATATTTTTGAAAACTTAAAGATAAAGTTAATCCTGCACTAACAAACGACTTCTGAGATAACTAGAGGTTTATTTATGCCCACGATTAACTAGCCCCCAGTGAACTCAGTGTTACGAGTATTCCGCAAACGCTAAAAGCAACTCTTACCATAAGAGCGAGTACTTGCATGTACTTGCTCTTACGGTAAGAGTTGCTTGTACGTTTTTTTTGTTAATGTAGTTAAGCTTTCTTAAATTAAGTTTTTTAATAACAGTGTAGGTTTTCTAGCACTACTACAACCTAAAAGACGCTGGAATGGTTACATTGAGTGGAACATGCGGTTTGGAAATGAAAATGTTGTATATTTTTCTCTTACTTACACCTTCTATAATTTCCAATATCATTCCATTCCATTTTCCAGTAACGGGATCAAGTGAACCGTATTTATTGTCTTCTTGCAACCTAAATTTATAGTTAAAGCCAAGTTTTCTCCCTAATTCAGCAATAAGATCAATTCCAAATCCTTCAAATTGATCATTTCCTTCTAATTTGGCAGGTGTTTCTTTAAGCATGCCATATGGATCAGTCTGTAAAAAAGATTAAAACAAATTAAAACATCAACACCTGCAAAGATTATATTGTTATAACTAATTCTTATTCCTATGAGCATTTAACTTACCAATGCAGTAATGACAACAAAAGTTTTATTCACCAATGAACGTTGATCGACTTCAAGCGGCTGAGGAAGTGGCTTGCGATTTATTAAAAACCCTTCGTTTGTAGACCATGTGCCAATTTTAGAAAGTCCCGCAGACGTCAATTCGATAGTTTCAAGCTGGAAATTTGTGCGCAGGCCTTGATTGTCGAATTTCAATTCACCCGTTATTCCTGATATTGAAAGCTGAAAATATTGAATTTTTAATATTGGATGCATTCAATTCTTTCAGGAATTCGGAAAGGCAACATGTCAAATGAGGTTTAAAAAATAATAACAACATTTTATATGGGGACCCTTACCGACTTCATGTAATTTATTAAAGTGTAGCCCTTGTCCCAGCTACTATCATCGTTACAATTCAATTGAACGGGTTGAAAGTTGACGTACTTGAATGTTTCCGCTAACAACTGCACCCCATCATAGACCAAGGCCATATTAACATTCAGCGGACAGGAGACTATGGAAACAATTTATAAATGTTTCAATATTAAACCAGCGCCAGTGTTCATGTAAAATGAATTTACCCACCATTCTGTAGAGAACTTGCTTCATTGCCATCAATGGATTTCAGAATTCCAATAACACGCGGATTTTCCGGTGAAACCAATCGAAATCCCGTTATATTGACATCACTATGCTGATAGGGTTCCAGGTCGATAGTTTGCAAGTCAAGGTTTCCAATAACATACCGATATTCATCATTCATCAAACCAACTTGTTGTAACTAAACGAAAAAAAAATAAATCGTATAGATTTAATATATACGGTACCTACTGTTAGGACTTTGAAAGAGGATATAATAACAGACCCACCTGTATAAAGAGTTCAGGAAGAGTTTCAATGGATCCAACAACCACTATTGAAAAATCGTCAGACTTTTTTACCCTTCGCAGGACATTGCGATAGTTGCCATTGATGTCGAGCTCGTAACGACGTAGTGTAACAACTGGACCATTAGTTCCATAGAGCTTAAGTAATTCATTTACAACTGACAAATATTCACCTGAACGAATAAAAAACTATCTTTGAGTTTAATTGTTTTTGTGCAAAGGCAATGAACTTTTTTTTTTGTTTTTGCTTGCATACCAGTTTCATAGAGAATTGTAAACCCTTGCCAGCCGAGCATTGTAACTAATTCTCTTAAAACTACTGCCAACTGATTTGGATGGGGATGCAGATTGATGGTGGGCAATTGTGTGGAAAAATCCCAGCGGGTATCCATAAACGGCATTTCTTTAGCATCACAAATGCTCATAGCGTGTGCAGCTGGTAACGTTGTGGATGGTCCGAAAACCGCAATTACACTTGACTATGTGGAATATACGTGTTTAATTGGATTTCTATAGGTACTTTGTTTTAAATACATACTCGGAGCATTTTACAGAGTTTTTTTGATGTCTCAAAAGCGTTTCCGGGAGTAATAGCAGCGCTAAAGGCAGATAGCTGAATGACTTCACTACTTTCATTAGCATCGTCAATTGCTTTTTGAAATATTTTTTCCATGTCAGGATTTGTGGATTCGTAGATTAATCCTTAAAATAGAAATAAGAATATACAAATATAAGAAAGGAATTCACAAAATATAAAACTAAGCACAAAAAGGAAGGGACTTGTATAAATAAATAAATTTAACAGTTACTGGTTAAAAATTGCAGATCTTATCGGACTTTTTTTCACTTGACAATAAGATTTTTGTGAAGAAATATTTTTTTCACCAAATTTTGTTAAAATTTTATAAAATTAACTATGCCAAAATATTTCCAGGTCTGTTCAAGGAAAACAACTAGTAGAGATAGGGGTCATTTTCCACCGGTTCAGATGGGAGGGAGGATTTTCTCAAAAGTTGATTTAAGTCAGTAGATCACTGAGGACCACCACTTGGTGTCGAAGTATGTAGGAATTTCAAGGGATTTTTGTATCCAGTTGTAAAGGGTGATTTATCGTTAGGTTTGATCCATAATATTTAATAAAACACATAAATTTGAAAATGAACCTAAAACCTGTGTTATCGGTTAAGAGAACAATTCGTGGCATTTACTTTTTTAAAAAAAATCATGTAAATGTTGGCGGAGACTACGTTTCAGATAGTCTTTTCGAGAGGTCCAATTTTGGGTGACTCGTTCGAGAATAACGACTAGGATCTCGTGAATAACACGAGTAATGTTGACTTCCAAAACGTCAATCGTAGCTGGCTTATTCTTAAAGACCTGGTACTGTACATATCCCCATAGAAAATAGTCCAAAGGTGTAATATCGCACGATCTAGGTGGCCAATTCGTTGTACTTAAATGTGAAATTATGTGTACAGTGTTTGAATCATTGTGTTGTCTTGTCGGTTTCAACAAGAAGGCGCTACGAACCATAAAGCGCGTAAAACAATGAACATGCTGGGCCATAATTTTGGCGAGCAAGAATAAGCCAGCTACGATTGACGCATTGGAAGCCAACATTACTTCTGTAAATCGCTAGATACCAGTCGTTTTTCTCGAACGAGTCGCCAAAATTTGACCCCCAAAAGGGCCACCTCAAACTTAGTCTTCGCCAACATTTACATGATATCATTTCCAAAAAGTAAATGCCACGAATTGTTCTCTTAACCGATAACACAGGTGTTAGGTTCACTTTCAATTTTATGTGTTTTATTGTTTGTTTTTGTCGACTGCCCATGCTGTATTTTGCGATCATTCACGTGGTGTTCAAAAGTTCTTTCACCGCTTCACCAGTATTCCACGCTTTTATCCACGACTTTTCAGGTTTTTTTCCATTTTTTACAATCGAATTTAAATGGAATAAAATAAGTATCGAAAATTAAAAAAACAATTTTGATAAGTTAGTGGTATGCAATGAAAGGGCTTTGCAACTGTATTAGCTCTCAAGTTATAATGCACACAACGCCATCTGCTGGTATTTTCCAACCCAGCATTCCGTGTTCTGTTTATATCTTGTATCAAAGATGATGTTGTATAGGGATTTCAGTTTTTTTGTGATTTTCTTCTTCTTTTTAAATGCATGGGAAAACTCTTCGAGACCATGATTTTCCGAAGTTTTAAAAGTTATTCCGTTCTTCCTAATAAGACGAATCCAATTAATCAGAGATCATTAACTTCGGTCCAGCAGTTCTTGAGTTTTAAATAGTGTAACTAACCCGACATTAGAAGATTATAAATCAAACCTCACGATGAATCACCCTTTATATTATTTTGTATGTTTCTGATATTTTTTTCTGGGTTGGCTTTAATCAATCAAGTCTAAATTGACATTGACCTTGGTATTCAAATATCGAAATGACATATAGTTACTAAAATATCACAATTCAATTTGTTTCGATTATGAAACAACTGCAATACCTACTTTCAGTTTTACAATGATTGCATTCAAACTTAAAATGCTTGATTGGTGTCTAACAATAGTTTGATATCTGATGTGAAATGCATGTGATAGGTATAGAATTATAGACTGATACAAACCAATGCTCGTTTTTTCTGCATCGATATGATGATGATGACTTATAATCGATGCGACAACTATCAAAATAATCGAATGCCACTCTACTCGAATTCTCCACATCATCGGCACTGTTTTTTTTTTATTTTTTTTTTCTTAAATTTTATTTTTGTATAATTAACTTGACTTCCACTTTTACTGTGCAAAATACTGAGAGTGCATTCCTTCAGCACTGCTCGTGCTGCAATTCGGCTAAAAACTAAAATCCAAAAATACCGAAATTGATGTTTGTCATCAAGTCGATAGATACAAAGATTGCCTCGCTTCTGTGTTTTTTTTCTTGAGACTGTTTTCACGAACTTGCTATATGCGTAAATAGTAAAATAGTGCAATGATCTGGGGGAGTTAGTGTGGCAGAAAATTGCAGTCACTTTTTCGAATATCTATTCCTATCCCCATATCATGCATAGCGATTTTTGTCTGTTTACATTAGGTATAGAAGAAAACACAAGTGCAATATGCAAGATTAAGTCGCATCAACTTGGTGCTTTGAGGATGCTTCTTGAATTGAGAAGTATATATGCCTTTTGCAGCTCTCAAATTAAACAAATTTTAACAAATGATGTTTTAAAGAAAAAATAATTTTATGTAATGATTTATGAACTCTCAAAACTAATTGTCGCAAGTGCAGGTGACTCGTAGATGTAAAATAGAAAATGTTAATTTAATCTTTTGCGAACCAATTTTATGCGATCGGAGCGATATCAATTAATGCTTTCGTTAAAATTTGACCTTGTTAGTTTGAAACACTCTCTTTAGGAATCAACAACAGAAAAAAAAGCTTTTGAAAAAACTCGTATGCACTTTTCTTGATCGCTACTTTCGGACGCCGAGATAAAGACGAAGTACAGTCGTAGTAGTAAAAGCAAAAGCTTTGGTAAAATGAAGAAAATATTAGGAAATGAGGTCAAAACTTAGTTTATGTACATAATGCAAAACATACCAAGCATCAAGCACACAAGATTGAAATGTGCTCTTCGTCGTCGTATAGACATTAAGTGTCGGTCGTATGCTAAAAAATGAGTTCTAGCAGTGTACTTACTTTTCAGAGTTTTTCATTGAGATCAATCTCAATGACCCTCTTCACACGAGAATAATTGTTCCTGGGGTAAGAGTGTTTCTTCTCGTTCTTCCGCTTAAAACTAGGAAGAAGATTTTTATAACGATTCTCTTCCACCACCGTTAAAACTGTTTCTCTCTGATCAAATCGATCTGCCCGCATCAACCGGTGAACTGTTAAACATGTCAATTTTTTTTTTCGATGCGACCACAAGAATGGAGTTATGTGTACGGTCTAGCGTTCGCAGTTTTTATATCAAATTCTAAGGTGGAAAAATTATTTCGAAATAATAAAAAAAAATCCTCTAATTTGTTCACGAAAACCATCCAAATAAATGTTGTTAAAACGCTTTTTCTTCCGATGTAGGCACATACCGTAGGTACACCGTTTCAAATTGTTTTGTAATTTTACTGGAATTAAAAAGGTAAAGATATTTCTTGTAAGTTTTTGTTGGGCTGTATGATAGATTTTTATTATTAAAATGGCGGCAAGAGTATCATAACTCATTTTCTTAAAGTCAAAAAGTACTCTGTTCTATTAGAATGTTTTTAAGTTAAGTGAAATCTATGCACAGAAAAATATAAGTTCTCAAAGTTTTGAAAAATTTCACTTATGTTAGGTTTTTCCAAAATTTTGAGTTTGAAACTAGTTTTTCTTAGTTTTTAGTTTTTACTTGATTCTTGATTTGAAAACTGCCTGATAGATAAGAATAATGGTTTAAAAAAAGGTGTAATACTTAGTTGTAGAAATTAACCATATTACTTTTTATTGTTTTTTTTTTTCATTTTTAGTAGATTTTTCATGAAATTGCGTATCTGGTCCAAACGGGAGGAGATAGACGCCTGCTATACTGCTATAATTTCTTGGCGTCACACATCTGAAGGAAAGCCGAATTAAGAATTTAGTCACTTTTGATTTGACCAGGAAACAGTCAGTTAATATATCAGAAGTAGGTATCATATTGAATATATACATCTTTTTATTGCCTGCCTTCTGAATATCTTATTGTGGTGCTCTTATCCTTTCAGCAATAACAGCCGACCATAGTCCGCATAGTAGCAAGAAAATAAAACAACATAAACATTTTTCAATAGAAGTAGTTCATTAGTTTTAATTTGTTTTGTTTAAAAAAAATAACTTTTAAAATATACTTTGGTGTTTAGAGCTTTTGTTTGGAAAAACCCCAAAACTTGCTTTATCGTCATACACTCCCGCAACATTGGCACCCAACTAGTAGCCCACAATAACTCGAAAACATCATACTGGATACTCGTAGGCGAATGCCTTAATAAATTCAAGAAGGAGCAGAATTTAGAAGAAAGCAGCAACATGGCACTCACAGCTGAACAACTCCAAGAACTATTGTAGGCAGTCAAATCAAACTCCGAAACCAATTAGCCATTGCAACGAACGTTTTCGAGCACGTACAGATCCATCCATCGTTGAAGGTTTAATCGCCACAATAAGTAGGGGTTTTCCAATAAGGACTTGACAACTTTTTTGTTTTCTCTTCAATAAATCGATAGTAGGGTGTTCTGTGTGGCTTGTGGCGCCATCTTGTTGAAACCACACGTCGTCCATATCTTCTAATTCGGGCTTCGGGCCAAAAATAGTCTAAGCGATACCGAATTCTTGAGAACGCCGTGGAATTGACTGATTTGGACCGTTTGCTACGGACTCCTGAACGGTAGTGATATTTTCCACCAATCCGTTGTCTCACTGACACGGCAACATCACAACGAATATGTATACTTAAATTTTTGCACTTAACTTGTTACTGTCTGTCTACTAGGGCGAGAATAACGACCGAAAATTGGCTCTTAAAGTTGCGGTCACCGAATCCGAATTTCGGTAATAAATTTTTATAATAAATTTTTATATAATATAATAAATTATATAAAAATGAGTTTACTGAATAAATTGACAATGACAGTTCGATGATTTGTGAAAGGTGCGTTCACAAATTAAATCCAAAGTTGTAAAGTCTCCATTTGAAAACCCTTTACAAAGAGATTGAACACATCAGTGATGCCGATGCTTTCAAGGGATTCCCTCAGCGCATACGTTCCTGCTAAACCTGCGTATCGAATATTTCTAGAAATCTTTGGACAGCCAAACGAAAACACAGACGAATATATTTGTACCAAACTAGCCCTAGTTGTTGCGACAGTTGCTAAGAAAAAACTACCTAAAACTACCCTGGACATACAATCGATGGATGCCGGAAAAAAGAAAAAAACGTAGGGTTGGAAAATTGAACAAAAGCTCCACTACTACAAATGCAAATCTTCACGATTTGTCCGCTGCAACTGCCCTAATTGCAAAGAACTTCCGCAAGGACCAGCAATAGTTTCCTATAACAGCATGAAGACAACAATTGGCAATTTACTTACAACAATTCCATTTACTTCATTTGGTGAAATTGGAATCGCATACCTGGACACAGCCACCCGAACAAATGTCACTGGCCGAGAATCGTTCTCGCATCTTCTAGTATAACCGTCGGACACCAACAACAGAACCCTGATAGGGATTTATTTTCTAGAACAAAATGGAATTGTTTTTGACCTTGGCCAGGATTATGGTATTTTGTAAACAAGAATGGCAAAGTATTTGACTTTTTCGACACATCCTTAACTAAAGTACTGACAAAAATCTATACCAAAATCATTCCAATCAACAACCAAATCTCATCACCAGAAAGAAGACCTGAAGTGGTTGCACAGGAGTCACCAATTTCGAGCGCACTCAAACAACATCACTCGGCGTTCCTTAATTGGTTTGACAATATAAAAATAATCTCTCCACTTGGTGCAACTCCAAAGTCGAAAGAATATTTTAGACCTGTTAGACCAAGGAAGCGCACTAACTATAGCAAAAAGGAAAACATGTTACACTATTAATAATTTTTGTTGATAACTATTTTTTGTTTTAGTTTGATTCTACTATAAGACATCATTTCAATTTAAATAAACCATAAATTTAAATAGCTTGCAACAAAAATTTATAATATTTTATTATTTTGTATTCGTAATACCAAATAAAAACAATGTCACACAATAATTGTCTACTTCTAATAATTGATTTTAAACTCTTAAATTTGAGTTGAAAAATACTCGGGTTTACTTTTGGCTGTGGGCTTTATTATGATCACTTTGGTTGTGACTTTTATTATGGTCACTATGGTTGTGACTTTTATGATCACTGTGATTATTATGCATTTTACTGTCATCTAAATTCTCCGTTGGAAACGAATCGATAGTTACTGATGATCTCTTTGATTTCGAACTAGTACTAGAGCTTGAACTTCCAGATGATTTTGGATATTTAACTGCTTTGGTATTTCCCGAACATTGCATAACAAACCGAAGCTCATCCAGCAGTTCCTTCTTGAATGGAACCTAAACAAAAAAAAAAATATCTGTTAAAATTTGCTAAATTTTTAGTAATAAAATAAGAGAATATTGACAAAAGTGAAAAAGCATTATTAATAAGTTTGTGTGGTACCTTGTTATCTCGGGCAACGAAATATATACTGAAAAGCCATTCACAAATTCCAAAGCTACTCGCAAGGATACACCCAACAAGCAGGACGAAGTAAACACCTCCTAAATTAGCCAATCCCAACCCTTTGGCCTCACCGCTATTATCTCCTTGCTAATGGTTGCGTGAGGTGTTTGTTTTTGTTTTTTTTTTTATATATATTTTTTTTTGTGGGAAAAGGAAAAATCAAAATGGTAAAAAAGCTGACTTAGAATTTTACAAGGATAAGGTACCAAAGCTGGGGAGTTTTTCTTAAAAATCACAATTTATTATTATAACCACACGGAATATAGAAAGAACTTCTTTTTGTAGGTAGGTATTCCAAACATGGAGTGCATTATGTGTGTGGATATGAACTGTTTATACCGCATAAGGTTCAGTGAATAGAATTGGAGAAGGAATACCTTATGTTCATCGCATTGCTCCTTAACTCCAAGAACCATTTCTAGAATAGCCACAAACACAGCGAAAAATGATCCAACAATTAAAACAAGATACACGCCACCTAAGTTTGATATTTCTAAAGAAGTTGCACCTCCTTCGCTTTGGGTATCCTTAAATAATTTTTTGTTTTTATTTTAATTATTTTTGTATTTATAGAAACAAAAAAAGTCCTGAAATATCCCTTTACACATCAACAAAATCTTACCGAACACGCTCCTCCTCCACGTTTTTCTTTCCACCATTTTGTCTTTAATTTTGTTAGAACACCTTGCTCCTGTAGCTCCAAAACAGCTTGACTTAAAATATCTCTATATGGACTATCTGAAGTGGTAAAAGTATTTAAATATCAAGATTGAAAATAATAGTTATAAAAAAGAAAAATTAAGTAAATACTTTTGCGCATGGCAATACCATATCCTTTTTCGTCAAGCAATGCTCCAACTTGAGTCAGTGTGCATTTCCGCTCAATAATGTACTCAATAGTGGTCGATTCCATTAGAAAAGCATAATTCTCATTTTCAACACGTTCGACACCTTCGTTGTTTGTGGAGGTCATGTATTGAGGGTTTTCCTTCATAAATTCATACATTTTCTGGTAAGTTGGATACTTCGCATCCTTAAAAGCAAATACTTAGATTAGGGTGTGCCTTAAAATCGAAAATACAATTTGATGTAATTTTTTATACAATTTTGACAACTTTAAGCATTGAATTCTTGCACATTATGGGCTCTCCTTAAAATTAAAGTTTCGAAAAATTGCGGCTGAATGCGATGGATGATTGCGACAACCTTTGGTGGAGACGTTTTTGGCCATACCAATACCAACATTCTGAATTCATTTGATTAAATACCACTTCCAAGTCACCATCCCATCAAAATCCATTTGGGATGATGATGAATTCTTGAAAGATGAAGCAATTTATTTCTACACGGATGGATCGAAAACCATAAATAAATCTTAGTTTCTGCTTTCGTCTGACTGACTATTTCAGCGTGCTCCAAGCGGAAATCCTGCGATCAAAGAGTTCCTATCGTGGCTCAAAGAAAACGTGATATCCACGATGAATATTCGTATTTTCCAAGACAGTCAAGCAGCCCTTAAATCACTCGGTTGACGGTTCTGTTGACAAAATCTCTGTAACTGCCCGAAACGTCTCTCTTGGAAATGGCAGAACTGTTAAACATTCACCTTTCGGGTCATAGGAACATTCCGGGTAACTGCAAAGCCGACAAAATCGTCAGGAATGGAACTATAAAAACAATTGTATCTAATAGTATTACAATACCAGTCGCTACATGTAAACTTATGCTAAAATAAGATACCACGAGGATGGCAAACAGAAGATGGGCAAGAGTATTACTACTTGTCTAGCGACAAAACTGATCTAACCAGTACTAGATCCAAAACGGTGCAAATCTAGTTGTCTCTAAGCAGATTGCATATTAGCTTCACAATAGGTGCCATTAATGGCTAGAGCTTACAGAAGCGACTAAGATACTTCTCAAATGATTTCTGCAGTATCTGCATGGACGAAGAGGAAGAGAAAACAATTAGTTTTCTGTTCATATCTTTTTCAGACATTATGGACAAGGACAACTCTGATGTTATAAGAGTAAAAGCTTATAAAAATCTGTTTGCCCGGCCTCATCAGTCAGTCATTTAAGGAGCTGGCCCTCAATGTTGCGGGCTCCTGCCACTGGGGTAACTGCCCAACGTAGAAACCACGGATATGGATGATCCAAATCGTAACGACCTGAAAAAAAGTTGGACAGCGAATTTCGAATCTGTCAAACAATTAGTGGAGATCCAAGACGGGTACAAAACTGACATTACACCCATTCAGTATGTAAATGCGATGAGATGAAGAGAGCACACGACAAAACAAATCCTGTGATACCTACTACAGTAAATGATACAGGGAATGGAGGCAGCGAGCGTATGTTCAGATGTAGTTTTTGTGAAAAGAAAAAGAATTTTCAATATATGAGGTAGCGCATTTCCCACTCCCCAACTGAGGAGAAAGATGAACCCGTCCATGGAAGCATTCTAGAGATTTCTCAGGCAGACGTCAAGGTTGTTCTAAGAGACTTTAACCACAAGATCTAAATGGGGCCATCTCTAATTTGACAGTTGTAGAAGACAGGCTGCACGACGAATTTCACAATTGTGCTCAATCTCCATATTCCAATGTTGACAAAGGGATTTGGGGGTCTCCAGATCAACTTACTGCTAACTAAATTGAGCGCAATAGTATCCTGGATGTCCGAAATAGACTGAGATCACTACCTTGTAGTCTAGGATGCGGGTATCCATGGAACCGCAGGAAAGAGCAAATATTATAAGAAAAATCCCAGTAATGCTGAAAGTTCTGATCAAAAACAGCATGGTTTTAAAAAAGAAGGATTCTACAAGTGATTTTTTGTCCAGTGTTGATCGGTGGAGTGGGAGAAGAAAAAACAACCAATTGTTTTTTTTTCCTGTTTAAATTAACCACATACACAATTAGCTCAAATTTTCGACAGCACATAACTTACTTGGAAAAATGTAAATGTACTCCCGCCAACCTTGGCTCCATATTTAACATTTCCCTTTCCTGCTGCCAGATCCTCGGCGTTCTCAATTGGTGTACTCAAAGACTCAACTGTGAGAAAAGCTGCCAAATTAGCAGTGTAAGATGACACAAGAATCAATGTAAAGAACCACCAAAATGATGCAACAGCCCTTGTTGATGGAGCTCTACAAATAAAAAAAAAACATCAACAGATTACATACATTAACAATCATCATTAAATTTTAATTAAAAGATAATTTACTTTGGGGCCAGTTCAGTTCCCTGTTGCAATAAGGCTCCAATCGTAAACCATAATGAATTTGCGAAGCTAAATTGAGTTTCCAGTTCTGTTGGCTCTTCAATACAAGGATAAGGATTATCCCATTCACCTGGAGATAATCGTCCCAGGATAAAGAGACTCATCGAAACTCCAAAATATGCCATTCCGAGTAGAAGCCACACCTCGCCCGAAAACGGTGACATGAACGAGAAAAGTTTTGGAGGCTCCTTCACTGGTTTCTTGTATAAAATTGCAATTCCTGTCGAACAAATTGATTTATGATTATCCTCGTCATCGGCAGCAAAAATTAACATTCATCCCATCTCATACCAAGATTCATGAAGGGAATGGTAAAATCCACACCACTCTCCCGATCAGATGTCATTGTTAAATCCGTGATGCCCAAGTCGGCCCGCTGCAAAAGCACACAAGGTATTCATTGAATGGATGTAAAGGGAATGAAATTGGTAAAATATCTGCGATAGCAGGAGCAGATCAGCCCCAGCATATTGAAAATAAAATATTGATTTGTCGAGCGGAAAATTATTCGTATTATTAGCTTAGGGCGTCGAGGGAGCATATTCGCCATCACCATATAAAGATAATGAAAAAGCATTCCCATTATGTTATACGCGTGGAATATTTGAGTATAGTGTTGTGCGAATTTTTTGGCACATCTTTTTTTCGAATTGTAGTAAAGAAACAAAGTCAATGAATTTGACCAAAGTAAACTGAAACCGGTTGAATAGATGATGATGATTCAGAATAACAATGAAGAACACAGACTTGGATGGATCTTATAAGCCTGAAATGACTGATTTCGATTTATAGTTTACGCATACGTCATTCAAGACGAATCAAGATTTAAACTTCACTTTTTTAAATTCACATTTACTTTTTCTTAAAAATATGATATGGCGATTTGGGATTTAAGCTTCACTTTACTCAATTCACATTCACTTTTACACGGAAATATGGCATGGGGAGGCAAGAGTTGTCTGACTTTTGATCACACTTCAGTCCAGAGGCTGAGGCTTGAAGTTTTCATTGGTAGTTCATCACTTTTCCTTCGGGTTTCCCCTTAATGATCCCTGTGAATAGGTGTAGGTTTCCCAGTCAAAAATTAACGGATTATTCTTCAGATTTTTTGCGGAGAGCATAAGGGTTTACTTTGGTGCCACAGACGTTTGGACTAAGACTTGTCCATTGAAAACTTAAAGGATTTTACTTTACGTTGCGACACAATCTCATGAAACCACTTGTGAAATCAGAGATCGAATACTTCGTTCAAAAGTTGGACACTTCCATAAGAAGAATTCTGAACACCAACGAGCTTACCTCAGCCTCTATAAAAAACCATCACAGTAGGTAAGTGGAATAAAACATCGAAAATTTTCTTCTTTTATAAACCACAAAAATTTGCACAGAACTGTAGTATGCCATTATATGCATGTCATTAAACATAATATCGAAAAAAAAAAACAAAAAAAAATAAAACATGATAAAACAAATTCTCCTCTGAACTTGAGACTTTCAAGGATTTTATGTAACACAAAATAAATAGCACGTATGATTGATGGAGATTGATTACATCAGAGGCTGGAAAGCTCACCCGAAGGGTCCCGCATATGAAAATGTGTCCTTCAAATTGATGTGGAAAAGAAGTTTGAAAAATTATTGATGAGCAATAAATTGTGCTGGGTGAACCTGTCAGAATGTTTTGATGGGTAAAATTAACAATTACAGAAAGATCAAAGGGGCTTATTTCCGAATTAGGCAAATGAACTCAATTTTATGCAATTTCATTGTGAGAAAAAAAAACGAAAGCAAATTAGTTTGATTTTTCCATATTTTTTTTAACGACGATGATAATGCTTGAACGAACGCATTTACACAAGATGAGGTGGTAGGGGAGCAATTATCTAACAGCAATTATCTAACTACTCAAACCTAGGGTCTATAAGAAGTAGTTAACCTAAGTTCCCGTCCTTTAAGAAATGTTAAGGCTTTAGCAGTTGGTGAAAAATCGTGTTTTGAGGTCAGAGTGTTTACCACTTAAATTGAAATATCCCTTGGCGTAATAGTTAGTGGGATGGACTATCACGCCGAAGGTCTTTTTTTTCAACTATATGACCTTGGGTCTTACAAAAGCGAAAAAGAATTTTGTTTGGTACAGTAGATTTGAGATTAAAATGGTTATCATAAAATCCCATGAGTGGCGTCCAGTCAAAGCTGGGCGATAAAGAAAAAAAACTGCTTCTAGAGTGCGGCTCGAACCCCATACCTCGGAGTTAGTAATCAAGCACTACATCCACTGCACCATTAGCACCCACTTTTTCATATTTCAAATTTGGAGTATTTAAGGGTGGACTATGTCGTTCCTCAAGGCAATAACAAAATTCTTAGCCCCAATTTGAGATAACGGTCAGCCAAAAATTAATATTTTGTGTTTTTAATTTGTAATTTGTTTTAATTTCGGGTATTTTTTATTCTCCGTGCTGAGTTTTTTGAAAATAATTATGTATGTCCGAAGTAAAAAGAGCGGGTAAGTAAAAACAAGCAAGAATTGACATTATATGAAGGAAGGAAATGCTTAAGGTAGCTTCTGACCTCACTTGAGTTTTGATTTCACTTGCAGACTTGACTTGAAGACTTGAGCATTTCTACACAATCTCGATTATAAATAGCTTAAGTGTCCGAAAGTCTCCTCAAGCGTACACTTAAGAAAAATCTCGACTTGCGGGACGACTATGAATTCGACTCGATTAAACTGATTCTGCTCAAACTATTTATAGCGAAATTTCTTTTGTACATCCGACTGGTAAACGGTTTTAAAACGTCGAGCCTATTCCGTAAATAAAATGGGAGATTTTTTTGATGATCTGGGTAATCATTCTTTTGGCTACGAATTTAATTTTTTAAGATAACCACAGGTCACCTCACGGTCCTAGTAAAGTGCCAAATGCAGACCTTGCAATCAATAAGAAGAAACACCAGCCCATATTCTCGATGCTTACCAGTCTGAAGAGAGAGAATTACGCTCTGAAAATACTTCAAATACTCAATTTTCTGAAGAAAAAAAATTAAGCTAGAGGAGCATTAAATCAGTCTATCATGGATTGCATTATGAGACGGAGGAAATCTTTCTCTCAGTCTGAATTTTCAATTCAATTATACACTCATGACGAAACCGTTGAATAATATGACTAAGTCCATAAAAGAAATTTTTAAAAACTTACACCTTCCAAGATTTCCAGAAGCATTCCGTTCCATTTCCCTGTCTTAGGATCAAGTGATCCATACTTGTTATCTTCTTGCAGCCTAAATGTAAAGTTAAAACCAAGTTTATTTCCTAATTCGGCAATTAGATCAATTCCAAATCCTTCATATTGATCATTTCCTTCTAGTCGAACAGAAGTTTCCTTAAGCATGCCATATGGATCTGACTGCAATAAGAAATTGTCAATTACCAAGCTTTGAACAATAAGTACACTCAATAAATTTTACTTACCAAAGCTGTGATTACAACAAAGCTCCGATTCACCAACGAACGTTGATCAACCTCAAGTGCAAGCGGAGGTGGTTTGCGGCTGATCATAAAACCGTCATTTGACGACCATGAACCTACGTTCGAAAGACCCGAAGGATTCAATTCAATAGTCTCAAGTTGAAAATCTGTACGAAGGCCTTGGTTGTCAAATTTAATTTCACCAGTTAACCCTGACACAGAAAGCTGAATATTGATGATTAGGAAAATTAATGAGAATTTGTAATTCATTTAAAGAAGGTTGCAAATAAGAGCTGAAACAAAACCCCAACACTTATTACCGACTTCATGTAGTTTATTAAAGTGTAACCCTTGTCCCAGCTACTGTCGTCATTGCAATTCAGTTGAACAGGACGAAAATTTACATGCTTGAAAGTTTCTGCCAGTAATTGCACACCATCATACACCAAGGCCATGTTTACACTCATCGGACATGATACTATACGTATAACGTAAATAATAAACATCAATTACATTCTCCATGAATAACGAAGCTGAATATTACTGGTTACCAACCATTTTGAAAAGGGTCCTCCACACTTTCATCAAAGGATTTCAAAATATCAACCACACGCTGATTTTCCGGCGAAACTAATCGAAATCCCGTAATATTAGCATCACAATGCTGATATGCTTCCAGGTCGATAGTTTGCAGGTCTAGGTTTCCAATAACATAACGGTATGCATCATTCATGAGACCCACTTGTTGCAACTGTAGAACATTTTAATTGGAGAGAGTGTTAGTTAGCGTTTTTATTCGTATTTTATTGGCAATGGCAACACACAAAACACAACCCCTTGCTTGCAGCTCTCTCACCTGTTTGAAGAGCTCTGGAAGGGTGTCAATGGATCCCACAATTACTATGGAAAAATCATCCGATTTTTTCACCCTTCGCAGGACATTGCGGTAGTTACCTTGGATATCAAGCTCGTAACGACGCAAGGTTACAACAGGACCATCCGTTCCGTAGAGCTGAAGTAATTCATTTACAATTGACAGATATTCACCTGAGTGGAACGAAAAACAAAAATATCTTTCAGTTTGATTGTTTTTGAAATAAAAAAACAAAAATTATTCTATTTGCGAGTTTTGTGCTTGTTTTTATACCAGTTTCGTAAAGAATCGTAAATCCTCGCCACCCAAGCGTTGTAACTATATCTCGTAGAACGACAGCTAACTGGGTGGGGTGTGGGTGGAGATTGATGGTAGGCAATTGTGTGGAAAAATCCCAGCGGGTATCCATAAATGGCATTTCCTTGGCATCGCAAATGCTCATGGCATGTGCGGCGGGCACGGTTGTAGATGGGCCGAAAACCGCGATTACACTTGACTGTGGAATGCTTGATAAATTGGATTTTAACTCCCTTTTTTGTTTTTGTTAAAAATAAGCACTTTGTCTAAATATGTACATACTCGGAGCATTTTGCAAAGTCTCTTTGAGGTTTCAAAGGCATTTCCGGGAGTTATAGCAGCGGTAACGGCGGATAGTTTAATGTCTTCGTTGCCTTCATTGGCGTCATCAATTGCCTTTTGGAATATCTTTTCCATGTCGGGATTTGTTGATTCATAAATCAGACCTAACGAATAAAAAAAACAAAATTTAATTTCCAAAAAAAAAAATTGTTAAAAAAAAAAATTTGTATCGCAATACTAAAACAAATAAATAATAAATTTAAGGAAACTATTTTTTGTTGTAAGCACAAACCAGGAGACTTCGGGCAAGTGCCATAATTATAACAAGGTGGTTCAAGCATTATAGTTGCGCAAGTGGATTATCCCTGAAAGTTTCAAATTAATATCGTGACGTAACCATTGTAAAAAAAACGTTTAATTTATGTCACAAAGACTAAAATTTTCCCAAAATTTCAGACTTGATCCAAACATGACTTGGTTCAAAAAAGAATTAAGTAAATGAAAGAATGTGTGACTAAAAACACTAATTTTTCAGTCAAAATGCTAAAAATATATTTAAGATCGGGTTCTTTTCTACCTATCATATTTGAAAGACTTTTTAACAGCTATTTTAAAAGTGGCAACTCTATGTTTTTATTTTCAGTATCAACTTATCAATAATTTGAGACCAATTTAAATCTCTAACCTTATAAGCTGAGTAATCCAACGCGAACCGACGACTCGACGGTCGCCTCCCACACCAATAGCAAACTGTGGCTTATTTCTAATTGAGTTTTGTTCAATACAATAAGTATTATATTTTCAACCGACTTCTAAAGGAGGAGGTTATCAATTCGACTATGTATTTTTTTTTTATTTTTAAGTTTGTTACCTCAGAACTTCCGACTGGGTGGTACGATTTTGATATAAAAGTTGTTTTTCTCAACTGGTAGTAAAAGCTTAGAATACTGTCACGTTTTAAGGAGTAGTTGGTTATAGAGCAGCATTTTTCGAAAAAATATAAAGAAAACACTAACCCTACCTATTTGACTTAAATGGGAATGGTGCATACTATATTTATAAAAAAATTTTATCTACTGACTTCGATATACAGCTATCACAGTATGGCATCGACCACCGAAAGCCTTATCATCAAAGATTAGAAAACTTTAGATACAGTTTCGGATTTGCTGGAGCCTGTTTAACTTTCGAATTTCAGGAGTAGTTTGTTTGTGTTGTCATTTAAATATAATCCCATTTGAAAGAGAAGTCTTGGTATCAGCTTCACCTTTTAGTACCTAACGTGATTCACCGAAGCTATAGCCGGTGGGAGTCATTGTTTAGAAAAACGGTAGTCGATAGAAGTTCCTCTGTTCACTTATGAGTAATTGGATTCAATCTACAAACTACAAATCAAGTGCTTATAGAAAATGCAATATTCAGTTGAAGTTTCAAACTTAAAAAAACAGCGCTTTAAGTTTCTAGAGCTTAAAAAGTGGGTAGGCATGTAAGTCATAGAATTAAATCTTGCAAAGCAATACTATAAGGGGAAGAAAAAGGCATACCTACATTTTTCATACATCTCATTTGGATTATGATTATGCAATTCTATTAAAGGACTCTGTGAATTAAAAAGTTTCCTAACTTTGGTCTTCTTTCAGCAATTAAAAAAAAAAAAAAAAACACTCAAATATACACACCCACCCATTAGACATCCTGTTTAAATTGAGTCTTGAAAATGGCACAAGGTAACAAGCACAGCCAACAAAGCTATCAAGGCTATTTCAGCTAAAAAAAAGTTTGTCATAAAAAAGCAATATAAAAACTTTGATTGCGAAAGGAATGAAAAAAAAATATTATAAATAAAACTTTGCCTTCATTTGGTGTAGTATGCCTAGCTGTAGATAATTCCGTTTGAAAAAAGGCGTTGACAGGTAAAACCATTTTTCTGTTGTTTTGACTGTTTTGTCCATAAAATTGATGAAACAAGATATAATATTAAAAAAATAAATAAACGGGAATTAGTTAATTTTGAAATGCAATTTTTATCTGTATGAAATTTTCAACTGGATATTCAAATATTGTGGTTATCAAATATTCCGTAAAAAGATTAATGCTTGAGTAATATGGTCTTGCAAGCAATATCACAGATTGAAGAAAATGGAAGTGATGCATCAGGTGCAGCTAAAATTGAAGTTGCTAAAATTCAAGTACTTACACCATTTTTATTTAAATTCAAAGCATCAAAAAACACAATTTCAAACAAATCAGAGTAGTGAAAACATGCAGGTAACATTTAAAGAAATATAGGAAAGTTCTAATTATTGTGAATACATCACAAACACATAGTTCACTTAATTGTTATAAATTTTGATAAGAGTGATAAGAGTGTCATCACATGAGGTCTGTATAAAAGATCTGTGGGACTTAGGCTCAACGGTCAAGAAAAAAATCTTTCAAAGTTCGCGTTTACGAAACTTCAACTTCACAATAATTCTATAAGTTCGCACAGGCACAGATGCTCTATTGACAATGCACCATTATTATAAAAATAAGGACTGTCGTGTATTTTCAAAAGAAGAACAAACAAGATACAACTACTATCAGTGGAAGGCGGTAGTGCAAATCACATTTTACAATCAACTAGTAGTGGTGCATGAATTCTTAGCAGAAATTTTTGTAAAGCATCCAACAGTTGAAAAATTTGTTCAAAGTAAATAATTAAAATTTTAATATTTTATGTTTTATTGCAAATTATAGTGAATTCCAGATTAAAGTACCTACACTCGGGTAAAAAACGCAGCATAAATAGCACCTAAAGTCTGTAACTTAATTCAAACATGTTTCGTTAATGTTATTTTCACGTTGAGGTATAACTTGATTCAAATACAAGTTATTTCCAAGAGAGAGTATATCACAATAGTTTCGAGTGATACGTAACTCATAACTCAAGTACCATAAGTTCGTATACTGGTGGTGGACATAATTTTTTTTTTGCGTTTTCGTATTCAAAGTGGAAACCTGTTTTGTTTTAAAATTTCTGTGTTTGGACCCGTATTGTTTACGTTTAGCTTTAATTTAAGGTATTTGTTTTTATTCTACGTCGTTTTTCCCTGGGTGTATCTACATTAAATAATATTACTTCCTGATTATTCTGTATCGGAAGAATACTCTGAACTTATATTCGCTGGTGAAACATGTGAGGAATGTAGTATACTTATTATATTTTTTTCACGTTTTTTGGTCAATTTTCCAAAGAAATCAAGAGAGAGTTCAAAATATTTATCTACGTTGCACCCGATATCTTACTAGAGGAATTTTCTCTGAGCCTTATTCTTTTTTCGTGTCGTGTCGTGTTTCTTCACTAAACTAACCTATTGGCAAAAAAGCATGCTCTATAATGCCTGGGCCATAAATCCAAGCATTCTGGATTAAGGGTTTGTTTTGTTACCAATTATATTTTTTCACAAAAAGTCTTTCAATCTTAATAGCATATTTTTGGAACCTGTCCACATTAATTTCTCAGTATGCTTTTGTTTGAAGAAATGTTCATTTTCTATAACAAAATTGCTAGTTTATACCTATCTGGCGATAAGATCAGCTGTAGGTACAGGAGACACTATGGTTTCATAACTCAGAACAAAACTGTGTGGAAATTCAAAAACACATTAAACAATATGTCAGAAAAAAACAAATTGATGTTCGTCATCATTTTGCGAGGGAACTTTCAACACTACCTACGATGAAACTTTATCATGAACAAATACAAAAATAGGTACTCCTGAAGTCATGGCTAAACCTTCATTAGCAACATCAACATTTGCGTATTTATTTTGTGGATTAAAAACCCGTAACAACATTTTGTAAACAGTTTCAGGAATGAATATACGCCTCTGTTGACACAATACTACAAATTATTTTTCGTTCTAAAATAACACATTCAGAGACCTAAAGGTAAAAAAAAAATTATTGTGTCCGTGTCCGCCATTACTTTCATGATACTTAATCGAATAGACGATTGTGAAATAATTGAGTTTTTAGCCCAAACCAACAAAAATAGATAGAAATACAAACCAACGTTTGTTTTTTGCTGTCCATCTACACGATGATGGACTATCGCGGCAATAGCAATCCAAATAATTAAACGATATTCACTTTTCCACGCCATTGCCATTGAATTCCAATGGATTTCAATTTGGTTCTATTATGTATATATTTTTTTGTTAAATTCTTTTTTTTTTTTGCTATTTGAAATACTTTAAGTGCACAGCGTTCATGTGCATTCCGACAACACTGCCCGTATTGCAATTCAGCGAAAAACTAAAATACGAAAATACCGAAATTAGGGCTTTTCATTTGATTTATGTTATTCTATGGTTCCTGTGTTTATTTGGTTTATTTTCTCGCACTTGTTTGAATATCAAAATAGAAATTGCGTTCGATAAAACAAAACAAACAACATAATATTTTCCGTTGGTTTTGCTGAATAATGAACATTGGGGATTGGTGTGTTTATAAAATGAAATTGCATTTCGTTCTCTACTTCTTCTCTTAATTTATTTTTCGAGTTAATTTTGATTGATGAAATGTAGACACGGCTGCGGTTAGGTCAATGTCTTGTTTTTAAGGTGAACAAGCAGATTGGTGAATGGGGATTAACATCATATTATAGAAACAACTCTATAGTCCAACAGATAGATAACGTTTTCGAGAAATAATTTCAGACTCTTTTCTGACCTACTAAGTATCAAATCAATACGAATTTTCGGACAATTGGTAAAAACCTTTACTTGTACGCATGACGTTTGTAGAAATGAGATAATTGATTGTAAGAAACAAAGATTGGGTTGAAAATAAAAAAAGGTCCGTAGTGAGTGTTGAGTAACAAAAAAGGCATATGACAGAAAAATGGACGAGATTAGTAGCAGTGGAGGTGGAGGTGGACAATTTACCTAAGTATGTTACACTATTCAATTCAGGGTGTCCCAAAAGCAGTACCTAAACTTTTTAAAACTCTCAGAGGATCACAGAAAATCTTCGGAAACTGTGTGACAATATCAAATTTAGGAAGAAGGCAGAACTATTCCAAGAAATTAGGGGCAAATGAGAACTGGAGGGTGTTCCACACTCCAGATCTCTCACAAGATTCAGAAATTTTAATAGATATTGAGATTCCCAGGATTCATTATTGAAGATGACCCTGAATCGCCGGACCCCAAAGAAGTTATTATTGTTAAGCAGAAAACACCCTTAACAGTGGAGGAACAATGAAAATTTTGAAATCAAAGATGAAATATGTAAATTAAAAGTGATTTCCCTTAAAAAAAACATAATTGAATCAAATTCATTAACTTTAAATGTAAAAGCACACAAAAACAAAAAAAAAAGTATTATATGCGAGAGGATACGAACTCGAAAGTTGTAAATGAAAATAATTTCAACAAAGAAGTGAAGTTATTGTGTAATCAAATCCTTATTATATAAATATTTGGGTGGATTTCTCATCTCATATTAAATCAATCAATTTCTTCTGTTCGGACGTGTTTACGACAACTGAAGACTGAAGCGCAGAACGCACATTTGCTGTAAGCAAATTCATCTCTTTTTCTGTTCTCGTTAGTTGTTGTTTAGGCACTTGTTGGCTTTTAAGAAAGAGATAAAATAGACAAATAAACATCGAAGTGAGCTGACATGTCTTGAATGATGAATAAAAACCCTTCATCATTTCCAGCAGAGTATTGAAAGCATTTTTGAACGTTTATTTTTTAGATTTAATTAAAAAATATATTACACGAAAAATGTTTTTGAGCACTTGAGTAGTCTATGATATTGACGTGTTTAAATTAAAAATGATTTTGATACTAAAAAGAAAAACCACAAAAACCATATTCTATTATTTTTGTTAAGAAAAACGAAGAAAGTTAGTTTGGAATAAGGTTTAAGTGTTTTGGCCCATGATATACAGAAAACAAGGTATGCTCATTAGATTTTTGGCACGTTTTCTGTGACGTCATAGCCATGTTTCTCATCGACAGTTCGCCCGAACATCAGTTATGGATTTTGAGAATTTTTTTTTTTTTAATTGAAAACAACAACAATGAAGCTAAAAAAAACTCAAAAATTACGTCATCAGTTTTCCAAAATGACGACGTGGCGTTTATAATAAGCATAGCTTGTTTTCTGTTTATCATGTATCTGCCCTCCTGCCGGACTAACCTAAGACCGAAAAAAGCTATATTTAATCAATAATTTATCAAATCCTTATATATTTACTATACTTCGCTGATTTATTTATTTATTTTAGGGCCAGTTTTTCAATAGTCAGTTAAACAGTCAGTTATTACTTATTCAGCAGATAGAGTAAAAATCTATTTTTCAAAAGTCAGATACAGTCAAACCCGCTT
This sequence comes from Meliscaeva auricollis, assembly GCA_948107695.1. NCBI lineage: Eukaryota > Metazoa > Arthropoda > Insecta > Diptera > Syrphidae > Meliscaeva > Meliscaeva auricollis. The sequence goes on from OX403616.1 coordinate 60,518,289, forward strand.
AAGAGAAACTGCAAAATGTCACAGTCCCTCTTTCACTTAAGCGGGGTTTTCACTTAAAAGGACCCCGCTTAAGTTAAAAAAAAGTTTCACTCAAGCGGAGTCCGAATAAGTGAAAAAAAATTTCACTTAAGCGGATTTAAAAATTCCATTAAGTGAAGATTTAACGCTAGAGCAAGTCGTTTGTATGTAAGTAAACGTTTGTGACAAACAAAAATTGAAATGTCATTTTCGTGGTGAATATGTGGTGAAGGTGGAAAATAAAGATGAAATGACAGCGTTCAGCTAATTTTTGGTCTGTTCGATAAATTTTTTTTATTTTCACTGAAGCGAGTTTTTTTTCAATGAAATATATTAAATTTAACTTAAATATGATTCAGCTATCCGGGTTTTTCACTTATGCGAGTTTCGCTTAAGCGGAGTGTTTTAAAGGTAATTGGTCGAAAAATACTCGGGGATAAAAAAAGTGTTTCAGATAAGCGGGTTTTTCTCTTAAGCGGGTTTCTCTTAAGCGGGTTTTACTATTACATATTCTTTGGAATAATTATTTAAATAGTCGAATAAATTTATTCGCTCATTTCAGAGCTTGTTAAAAAATATTCCTAGGAATAAATTTTTAAATGTCAGCAAAAATTATGTGTCATACTCGTTTACAAATCCGACAGCTTTACAACAATCAAAAATTTATATGAAAATGACTTTTGAGTTCAAACATTTTCTATTTTGATTCTCAATTTTGCTATTCTATAGAATAAATAAATGAGTGATTGAAAATTTCGATCTTCTTATTTGATTGTTTATGAGTTCAATAACTTTATTCGTTGAACAATTAATTGACTGTTTATTAGAAGAATGAAAAATCGGCTTTTAGTAGTGTATAGAATTTTTATTATTAAACTTTCATTCAAAGATATTGTATATATTTAACGCGGAACCAGAACATAGATTAAAATCCATTGCTTTTTTTGAAGAAAGCATTACATTTCATACTGTTTTACATGTCGAATATATATTTTCTTTTTCTTTATTTTTTAAAATATGTACCATAAACTGCTTACCCCAAATTAAAAATTATTTAGATTGAGCCGTTTTTCAGACTTGAAAGTTTAAAATTGAAATAACAGATAGTAAAAATGTGACTCTGATCGTTCTTTCCCGCAGCCCTTCAAATATTTTATAGTTTAGTGGAACAAGAAAGTAACAGAGGCATGGGAAGCGTGGTAAATAGCTTGATTATGTTCTCCTTTTAGGGAATTCTAAAAAAGTGAAGTGGCATATACAGAGAAGTGGTGGCACAGCCTGAAAAATGGTGGCAAACTGGCACAAAAGTGGCACAGCAGTAACGCTGGTTTTCAGTTTCCATCATTTGATGTTCGGAATTTTTTTCAAAACAAGCGGTGAACGAAAAACAGCCTTCATACAGAACTCCCGAAAGAATTAACAAAGAAAAAAACATTTGTTTAAATTCCATTTAGACTTTTAGCCCCCCAAATAGTTCCAAGAAAAACCGTAAAAAACTTTTTTGTCTAACATATGTTTCAAAAGTTATAAGCAAAATAAGGAGATGCTTATGATTTTTCTTTTTGTTTTTTTTGTCCAATGCAAAACTGTCAAAATTTTTTTTTGTCGGACCTGTATTTCAAAAGCTATAGGCTAAAAGAAAGTCCCGAAAAAATGAGAAATACTAGGGCTGCACAGAGCTCCCAAACAAAAAAAATGTTTTTTTTTTTTTATAAAAAGAAAAATCATATGCACCTCCTTGTTTTCTATATAACTTTTGAAACATATGTCGGACAAAAAAGTTTTTTACGGTTGCGTTGGAACTATTGGGAGGCTATCTATGTATAAGTCTAAACGGAATATTAATTAACAAACAAATTTTACTTTGTTTAATATTTTTCCAAATACTAATTTTTCAGAACTTTTTCCAAAACCCATCGAGAACTCTAAAACTCTTCATCCAGAACAGAAATGTCCAATCAGAACTATTTTTCAAAAAAAAAGGGAAAAGTTTACTTTAGCACATTGCTCGAGTTATGGTTGAATTTCAACTCACACACATACGATACACATAAAAATAAACTGACGAAAATTTAAATCAATACCTGAAGCAAACCATTTCCATTATTTTGTCCAATCAGAAGAGAAACCAGGTTTGTTGTTATTGTTAATGTTTCCAACATTTTCTACTGTCAGTTACCATATTACCCTAATTAATTCTAAGGTCAGCTTATGTTCGTTTCATTAATCGTAGCCGTCGCAGTATAAATATCAAAAATGTTGTGGTCTAACATTTTGCGTGACTGAGAAACCTAGGACTAAACATAGCCGTCACATCAATTAACACCTTTATTAAGCACCTTGGCGGTAATAAGGGTAATAAAATCGTGTGATTGTACGTAGTTAATTATTATATAATTATGTCCTGTGACAGAATGTGATTTTGTCTTGTACTTTTTTCTACCTGTGTTCATATGAACTTGAATATGTTTATATATATTTGTATGTTGCAGCTTTAGAAAGACACCTTCCTGTCAAATTAACTAGATCCTCAATCCATCACAATTATTTCATAATTCCACCAGGTGACAGTTTGTGTTTTATTTTGCTTTTATGTTTGTTTTCGTTTTGCTGTTGTGATACGTTTATTACGAAAGGCTCTTCTATAAGTCTTAATAAACGTAAACGCTGACTGCGTGCATAACCCAATTAGTAAGCAAAGCCTCCTTAATAACACCAAAAATCCTATTACAAAGTCGCTGAACTATGAAAATAAAATTTTAGCCAATTCAAGGATTCCAAGCCAATAAGCCACCCTTCGTTTTAATTTTTATTTGTGTTTTCTTTTTTCGTTTGTGTCTTAAAGGGGAGGCTAAAGCATATTTTATTAATGAATATAATAACGTTATACTGTTTCGTGCTTTTTCAACATCTTGATCTTAACTAAATTGACAAAAAAGTTTCTTTTGTAAAAGTTAACACCGCCGCCGATGCCGCGACTTTTGCTTTCCCAATTCAATTTGGAAGCGATGAAGGAACAAAAAAGTTATTTAAAACTCGAGATTTTCGCTGTTAAGCTGTAAAGATGATACGAAAAGAGTGACGTATTCAAGTTGAGAGCAATGTTCCCACTTAATTGCAAACATTGCATTTAACATAAAACAAAAGCATAAAATTTGTTCTTTGTGCAATTTTGTGCTTTGTTCTCTTCATTTGTTTATGTGTTGAGAGTGATTTTACCCATAGGGACACAAGGAACCGGGCTCAAGGCCCTCATTTAATAGGGGCTCCAAAGAGGCTTGATCAAAACCAATACTTAACGTTTAAATAAAAATCAAACTGAAATTGAAATAAAATTATAATAATAAAATAAAATAAAAAATAAATTTGTCTCACGTTTATTCATTTCGTGCGTGAGTGTATAATTGACAGGAATGGAGGGAAACTATAATTTTTCCGAATGGATACATAAGATGCACTTTTCGTGACAAGCAGTTCGCAGAGGATTTGCCAATTCCTCGCAAGAGACAGTATAACAAAAAATACGACCTACCAAAAACTACAAGTATTTTAGAAACAAAAATATATTCGAAAGGTCCCAAATTTTTGTCAGGCCCGTGTCCTAATATGGTCCTGTGTCTTGACATAATTTTTTTGTTTTCATTCATTATGGTGTAACGAAGCGTCACACTTCCTTCCCACCGATCGCCTAAAAATTACACAATCGCAAAAAGCGAACCGTTTTATCATGTAATTTTCACCTGACAACCTTACGTCCCAGACTATGAATTACTTGACAACATAATTTCCCCGTTTATAAACAGCCGCCGCTCCAACACAACATCCCAGCATCACGACCTGCCATCATCATAGCATTATTAAATAAGTTTGTTAATTTTTACACTTTAAATATATATGATTCGCATGCAGTTCGTACAGAAATATTAATAAGTAAATCGGAAAAATTGTAACAATTCGAGCTTTGTAAATCTAATTGTCATTCTTGACTTTAAGTATTAACTCCCTTCAACTACTGGTTGCTCTAACGACCTATTGTTGTTGTTAGGTCTTTCAGACCTTTTGCTTTATAAAATACTCCTTCTGAGTTAGGGCTTATTAATATTATAAGTATATTCATTCCGTTTGACATTAGCATTGTATTTTGGTTCCCTCCGAACCCCTCGGCTCACTTTGGGTCTGAGCATTCAAAATCATTTTGGTTCCTTTAGAATACCTCTGCTCACTTTGAGTCCAGAGCATATTTTGTTCCCTTCCGAACCCCTCGGCACACTCTGAGTCAGAGCATTTAAACTCACTTTGGTTCCTTCAGAATTCCTCTGCTCACTTTGAGTTCAGAGCATATATAGGACCCGTAGAAAATGCTGTTATAATAGACTTAAGATCCTTTATTATAAAACTAGAACTATTATAATACTAGAAACAGTTAATTCAATAAAAAGAACTTAAAAGGTAATTGGAAAGAATTCGTCTTTTTCTTCTTTGGTCGAGTTTTACTTTGTTTCTTCGACAAAACTCTGGAATCCGACGAGCTTACTTCGGCCTTTGAAAAAAAAGCATCACATTTTAGGGCCCGAGCACGGACCTTTAGAAGATTCATTCCGAATTCTCACCGCCGACCGACCAGGAATCTTTCAAAGGTTCCACCGAACCCCGCTTTCCGAATTCCAACTACCAGTTCTAAATTGAACCCGATTTTCTCTGTCAAACATGCCAGAGACCACCAGAGACATTTCCCCGTCAGATGAGTATAATCCTTTTAAAAATCTTGGGTTCATCTATCTGATCAAGAAGGTCAAACTAATCGACATGCTGACTGACCGCCCACAATTTGGATTCCACCGGAACCGTTCAAACTCTGCGGCAACGCCTCAGTCAGCACCTCAAGAAAACCCGTACGCATGATTCTACCCAGAACTTGTGTGAACATTGGGGTAGTCTTATCGAAAAAATGTTTGAAGAAGAGTCTTCCGATGAAGCCAGTGACACTGTAACTTCGAAAGAAGGAACATCAGATAACAGATTCGGAAAAGGCTCAAAATTCCAATTATTTGTTCAGACATCTCTTACCGTTCCAACCATGTCAAGGGGCAACCCTCCCAAGGCAATACCAGACCAACCGAAACTACCGACAAGCAACGTAACTGCTCTAAGCAACTCCCCGACACCCCCTAACCAGCAAGGTTCCACCTCTAGTCCTAACCAGGATCAGTTCAAGCCCACATCACAGCCTCTCGTTTCGAACCGACTAACTCTGAGTTACGAGGCAGAAATAGTCTGCGATTTGATTCCACAGGAAACTTTCTTGAGTTTCTCGAAAGAGTAACGGAACTAACTCGCTGCTATAATATCCTGCCGAATGACATGCTAAGAACGCTTCCAGAATTGTTCCGAGGTAATGCGTTAGAGTGGGACTATTTTCGCGAGGCTTTTATTCACTATTTTTACCGTCCCGGTATCTCCAGAAGTTAGAGGATGAAATATTGCGCAAACGCCAGGGTCTCCGCGAGCGAGATAAAGGTTAAATTGGAGCAATGCAATATCTCATTCGACAGCATCCCAGTATCACAATAGCCGAAAAGGTAGATAGAATTTTCGACCACATGCGTCCAGAATACAGGTTATATATCCGCCGTCGAGACTTTGAAACTCTGGACGAGAATGACATTGGCAGAAGAATTCGAATCCGTCAAGAATGAAGAACAAAATAGTCGGACAGCAACAGTCTCCACCGCTACTCCTGCTCAGTCTTCTCCCCGTGGTTCGCCCGAAACAGTTCCCTACAACAGGGAAACCCACTGTTGTAATTGCAAGCAGAGAGGCCACCGTAAAGAAAGCTGTCGCCGACCATTCCGACCTTTCTGTTCATACTGCGGGGAAGACGGTATACTCACTAAAGATTGCCAGTGCCGCCGTAACCTTGTGGCAGTTATCAATTCTCCTTCTAAGCAGGACCCTCGGTATTTCGTGCCTGTGACAGTAGAAGGTCGAAGGTATCAAGCTTTATTGGATACCGGTTCGACAAAAACGCTCATAGGTTCAGACTTAAGGCAGCAGTTTAAGGAACTCGATTTACCGATACAACTCAGAATCGAAGCGGTCCGTATGGCCAATGGTGTACCAGTCACAACTACAGAACATTACACGGCCACGCTTATCATTGGGGACTCGGAAATAACTGGAGACGTTACATACTTACCCTCTTTGATGGAAGACGCGATTTTGGGAATGGACTTCATGGGGCAAGCGAACTTACAGTTGACAATGGGAGGAAAACCCATCTCCAGAAAGAAAGCTAGTCAAACCCAGTCAAGAGAACAGACGAATGATAAACCTTTTCACGCCCATGTGTGCGATCTGAAAGGGTTCTATTCCGAGAAAGACGAAATATCAGCATCCGTCATTCATACTCCGGACATCGAGTAGAGCGGACGTCTTTCCATCGCTAAAAACATAAGAATTAATAAATCAAAGGACATGGATCACCACAGCCAAACGAAATCTAAGCAAGTCCAGCCATACCGCCAACGCGAAGGGCACCCGAACCAAACTGATCTGGAGGAAGGATCCAGATTTCATCGACTATCGACTCCGGAAAGGCCAAGCCATCATCCTTTACAACAATCATCATCTGCCGGGCTCCGCATAACCGCCAAATACCAAAAGCCGTCGTTTCAAACATCTGCAGCCCCGGACAGCCAAGCCGAACCTTGTGTCCGCTGACGGACGGCTCCAAGATATATAGCTCCCCCCCGCGGAGGTGCGCCGCTGATTATTCAGGTGAAAACAACGAAACCCAAAAAGGTGGAGAACCTGAATAGAGTAGTAGCACATCCTATACCACCCAGAACCCCGATCGCAGTTCAGATGGCCGATCGACTTCGAGTCGGAAATTTCTAGCCGTTTCAGCTGCGATCGCAAGCAAGCTGGTACCTTCGGCCAAGGTTGAATTGGGGTCATGTTCGAACAGAGCTACAGCCGAAGTATACGACTTGTATGCAATTCCGCGTGCCGCTGCCACAGCGCTGCCACAGATTTGACTCACAAAAAATGTTGGTCACCGGCTTATCTCAAACTGCAGTGTTAGTAGTTGGGTCACAGGAAATATCGATCAAATTCAATTTTTGAAGAAAATAAGATTATTTTGCCTGACACACAGCCGAAAAACGCCCCGGTTATCTTACCTGCAACTCGATACAATGTGAACTGACAACTGACACCAGCATAAAAAAAACCCATATCTTGACTGCAGCAGAGAGCAGATGAGGAGAAAACCAGTTTAGCAGCCCAAACCGGATAGATGGTTTCGGTTTTTTTTTGCACGTGAAAGCGCCTATTCCCAGTAGGCAGCTAACCGGGCATAACTTTAAACAAAGATCATAGTCCATTCACCAAAAAAGAGTCGATTTCGTGAATCTGACAGCTAAAATAGGGGAATAATACTGGTAAAAGTGAGATTTCATATCCCATTTGCCACTATCAGAGTCAAAAAAGCCTAGTATAGATTGTTTTAGGACTCTTGATTTTCACATACTTGCCCATGGACTTTCACACACACTTCTGTATTTGACATTTATCTGATTTCCAATCAGTTGACAATTTATTAAGCAAAAAAGGGAAAATGTCCTATTTTAAATGGATCTTTTGATAGATATGGCGAAACAAATTTGCAGAAATACTGTCCAAATATTTTTGAAAAAAAACACCACAAATTTGCTGGATTCTGAGGAATTGTCCACTCTTAAAGTTTTGAAGCCCTACCAAGTGATTACGGAATTGAGCTTCAAAAGTTAGCAGCAAAACTTGAGAAATTACTAATGGTAGGTCCTATACATACCTTCCAGTATTCATAAAATACTAAACCATGGTGAACAATTTATTCAGTCCTTTATTTTACCCTTTGGTCAGAATAGACCAAAGAAAGCAAAAAGAGACGAAATGAGTTAAAAGTACTGAGTTCCTTAAGAAGACTGATTGCATGGTACCACACTGAATAATCAATCAAACAGATCACTTCCAAGTTTTATAAGTTTTCAATTTCATAGCGATTGTTGTTGAGATAAAAATTGTGTAAGCAAAAATGTCTCTATAACAGTTCCTTTGCAATATCTGTAATATCTGGACATGCCAAGTGTGTCCATTACATTTTTTTCATTAAGTACATCACACACATTTGCACTAATCTTTGAACATTAAGGAAAAGCACTGTTTCTGATATTAATTAACTGTAGCTGAATTTTTCCGAACTGTAATTGGGGAGCACTCTCTCTTTTGCTTTAGAAAATTCTTTTTTTTTAAACTTTTCTAACACCACTTCTTCTTAATGTCGCTCTTTTTCTTCCTTCAGAACCAGATTTAAACACATATACGTACCTAACTGTTTTTCATCTTGAACGTACACTACCACTACGTTAACCCTCACATTATTTAAACAAAAAAACAATCCATTTCGTGGTCCATTCTACACAGAAGCTTGGCGACTCATAAAATATGAATCCATAGGTGTAATGTAATTACTGATAAGATAAGTTGGACTTTTTTTGTTCTATTCTTTCAAATGTAATAACCAAGGTTGGCCGTACTGTCAAATTTTGGAAAAACTACCTAATTCATATTCGAGTAAAAAATTTTTATCCTACAATCGAAAAAAAACTTTTTTTCCTTGAATAAATTGGTCAGAAATGAGAATACATGGTGTTCTGCAATTCCTGGAAAAACTGACAAAATAAAGAACGTATTTAGCATATAGACCATGAAATATAAAAAACCGAAATAGATTGGCAATTGGAAAACTAATTTAGATTTGTTAAAAATTAAACTGAGCTTAAAGTAGTGTTGTGAAATGATATTTGCATTTTAATTAACTAAATAAAGCAGTATATTTTGATTGAATAGAACACAAATTTGTTAAATTAAACAATGCTGTAAATTAATACAAACTGCTTGTGAATGTCGTTAATAAAAAGGAATTAATTGAAACAATTTGCGGAGTGTTCGCATTTGTTTTGAACTTCTATTCATGCAGATGTTAAGATGATTGTTAGAAAGATAATCAATGTTTGTAGAAGCCTTGGCCTTGACGTCGTCGGTTATATAATCTCTGCTGCTTCTAAGGAATCCTACAGATATAAATATTTCGTTTTCAATAATTCAAACATTGAAAATATTAGACCATGCAAACATTAAATAAGTAAAATCCATTAGTTCAAATATAGGGAATTTTTTAAAATTAAAAAAAGAAGACAAATACCCTTCATTCTAAAATTTGCAACATTGATTTTTTTTTTTTGAAAAAGGTTCTATTTAGAGCTAGGGATAAAACATTGAAAGCACGAGCTCAGTTGTACAGTATATGGATATAATACTGGCAAAAAGCAAAAAATATCGATGTTTATACTTTTCTAAACAAACCGACGAAAGACATCTTCAAATCCTTTTTTTGCTGGATGTGGGTACATAATTTAGATTTCTTGTGTTCTATTATAACAAGTCGTTTAACTGTTTTAGAAAGTTTATTATACTGTTCAACAAAGAATTTAAAAATAAATTAAATTGTATTGAGTTTTGTAAAAAAGGATGTGAGGGGATGAGAATTGGGAAAAATTTTCTTTATGTTAAATCATTCATTAAAACAAAAGAAATATATAATGTACAAATATGTATATATTCCACAGACAGGAAATATGATATAATAGGAATACAGTTTATTAGCAAGGGGTAAATATGATAATTATATAATATATTCGTTGATGGTATGGGGACGTAGCTTACAGGCTTACAGTACACTCCTTAATTTCAATTGAATATTTAATTGAAACCATAGAAAGCTAAACTTAGTAATTTGAAAACTAACAAGAATAATATTTTAAAGATAAAAAATAATTTAGAAATTATGTTCAACAATAACGAATTTAAGTTTGAACGGATATTTTAATACTTATATCGTAGCGAAATATGTATCTATTATGAAAACAGAGTTAAGTTTAGAAATGTTGGGATGGAAGTTATTTTATGGCTTATGTGTTATATGTCATGTTATAAGGAAAATAAATGCACGACTGGATCGCACGCGTGTACTTGCTCTTGGGGTTAAAGTTGCTATAGACGTTATAGCCTCATATTATACAGTTTATAAAAATAAATACATAATTATGTTAGAAATTGAAAAAATATAGGGTTTTGCTAAAGTTATATATTTATTTACAAGTGTAAAAAGAATAAAACTAATTTTAACTTCTTATTTTTTTAATTATTTCACATTTTTTTTTTGAAAACTTAATTAGGTTGTTTAGGTTATATGAAATATCGATTCACAAGTTTAAGTCAAAATTGCTTAGGTCGTTTACGAGATATTCACAAAAAAATGTTTGCAAAAAACGGAAACGCTGTTTCTACGTTTTTCGAGTTTTTTGAGAAAAGCTAACACATATTATAAACGAAATCATTAGAGCCGTTTTGCAGAAAAATCCAATAACTCAAAACCGTTATATGGGAGGTTTTAGTTCTAGACGAAATATTCAAAAACAAAAAAAAAGTCTATTTTCGAATTGACGTAAAAATCATCTGTACTAAAATTAAAGAAAATCCGTCCACGCGTTTGCGCAGCGGAGATGTGTATACAGACGGACGCACAGACGCTCAGACGCACAGACTCACAGACGCACAGACTCACAGGCATGACGAAAACCACTGTTTTGGGATTCTCCATCATTGTATTGAAGGTTTTGATTAAAACCTCAATTTTCTTTTTGACACGAAACCAATACTACTTGCCCTATAGAGCAAGTAAACACTATAATTTGCGTTTCAAACAGTTAAGCACCATAACTTATGCTTACCAACATTGATAATTTGATTTCTTTTAATCTAAACATTTTTCCTTTTTAACCGACTTGCAAATAGGAGGAGATTTATCGATTTGTCTGTATGTTTTTTTTTATGTTTGTTACCTCAGATCTTTTGACTGGGTGGATCGATTTTGATGATTCTTTTTGAAAGGAAGTGGTCTCCATTGGGTCTCTTTTTAATTTGGTTCAGTTTTGATAACGGCATCCATTAAAAAAATATTAAAAGTCTTAAATTTGATTCGGTTGTTTTTCTTTAGAAAGGTATAATTATATTTATTTGAATCAATGCCCATTACATAATAACGTATTCATATATATAGTTTTATTATTGTTTGATGTTTTGTATCAAAAACTTGCAACTAAACTGCAATTGTTAAGAGTTTGTATAAGTAGCTATTTGAATCAATTTTGAAGTCGTTGTTTTGTAGGGTTGAGCAATACCTAAGGTTGCAGTTGTTGAAAAATAAAAGCAGTCAGACTGGACAGATCTTGACAATTTTGATAACTGATATTCGCAAAAATTATTTTGATAGCATTTCCGATAAGCCAGCCATAAATATATAATACAGTCAAATAAGGTGAAAAAATCGGTAAACTGCGGAGTGGATGCTAACGGGCAATTTTTTTTTTCAAAATCTTCCTTTTGGTGTTCTATAACTTACCTCAAAAGTCACAATGAATCACATGTCCGCAAGTCGCGTTTTTCAAGGTCAAAACGGAAGTTGAAGTTTTATAAAATAAAATAATATTCTATATTAGTATGCCATATTATGGCACATCATTAAAAAGTATTTTTTAATGCAAAATTCAAAAAGACTAATTTCAAAATGATCCGACTACCATGTCGAAAGTTATGGCCTTTTTTTATTTATCGTATTGTTTTATCAGTCAACAGTTAACTTATTATCAAAAACCATTTAATAGTGGTGTTATAGTATTAAAATTTGGCAGAAATACTTAAATGGACGTCTTAACCAAGAATAAAAGTAAACCATAAAAATAAATTTTGGATATTTTCACCTCTAGGCAATGTATTGAGCCATTAAAACTAACACACAACCTACCTACAAGGAAAGCTGAGTGGAATTCATTACCATTTTTCACCAAATTCTTCTTTTAATGCGTTTTTCTATTATATTTAAAATGAATCATGAATAAATGATAATGACATTTCGTCGGGTAAAATAAAATTAAATTTTTGTTCACATTCGTTGGCTGCCTCACACTTTTTTTAAGCATTAAGCATTTTGGACCTGGTGGAAATAAAATCCCTAAAAGTAGTTTCTGATTGAAGATTTCTAATAAGGGTTATGCGCAAAGGGAGAATCGAGTGGGCCAACATCTTAATCTCACTGGTGTACCCACGTCCCTCAGGAGGCCTATTGAAGTTCTTTAAACTGTTCTGAATTTTATGTTCTCAGCTTTACCTTTTTCGGAATGTTGATGGTTAAAGCACGTCTCAGCTTCACTTTCCTTAGTCACAAATTATTAAGTGTAATTATTAATTACTGATGTCTCCGAGACTAGGATCCTCCCTTGGATTTTTTATTTTGGGAGCACGAGAATATTGGACCACAGAATCACGCACAAAATATGTGATTTCAATTAGATTTTAATTAGAACTTTTCTATCTATCTTAATTGCGTATTTTGAGCAATTTGAGTAAAAGTCCCAAGAAAGCTGGGTCAGTGCCATTTAAAACACTAGGAACCTCAATAAATAAATTCTTTAGACCGGGGAAATCAGACATAAAAGACCCCTGACTCGGACAAAATACTTTACAGCATTTCTTTTGGTCTTTTAAATGTCAAAATTAGCTTATTTAAATGCTGAACCTGTTGAGATCAAAACCAAGGTATTTTAAATGGATACAAGAGCCATTTTTATGTTAATTCCTATTTTCAGTGCAACAGGGGTGCAATAGTGTTACAGCGGTAAAATTTGACATGAACGTTTAATTTGACATGACAAACAAGAAACAAAAGAGTGCATCGAAATATTTTGGTAAAGGGTGTTTTTTTAAGAGAGAAGGTACGTTGTGCAACGAGTACCAATAGACCCCGTGAAAACAATGGTAGTTTTACAAAAATTGTTAGTTTTAACCCGATGTTCATTTGAAAACAAGAATAAAAAACACCACATGCATATCATTGGTGAAAAGGTACCTTCTTTTTTCATTTATATTGGTTCTACATTCGGTTTTTCTAGGGTCTTAGCTATAACATAGGAAATTTCGGGAAATTGCCATAGATGGTTTTTTTAGGTGTCAAATTGTCTCATTTTGACTAATATATCAGAGAAGTATAAATAAAGTCAAAATGAAAGGATTTAACACTTAAAAAAAACGTCTATGGCAATTTCCCGAAATTTCCTATGTTATAGCTATAAGACCTGAAAAAATCGACTGTAGAATCATTATGAATTAAAAAAACAAAATATTTCGATGCACTCGTTTGTTTCTTGTTTGTCATGTCAAATTTTATTATATTGTATAGCACTATTGGAAGGGGATTTTCTGAAAAATTACCCCTGCTGCACTGAAAATAGGAATATGGCATTGTGCAAAAAACATTGTGCATCGAAACAACAAAATATTGTAGGATTTCATTTTAATATGCCCTGCTAGGCCAATTTTCACAATCCTGACAATTGAACCCTGTCCCAATATCTGCCCAAATTTGTATGATATCTTATCATTCTGTGTTTAACATTGCATGTGTTTATCATTTAAATTTTTTTTACCGATTCCCGATACCGATTGTTGGATTCTCTTCTTTCAATTCAAATAAAAATGCATCAGGCAGCACTAGTGCGGTGTGAGCGTTGATTCCTTAGTATAATTCCTAGAATGTTTTTAGGCACTTAGCGCATAAAAAAGTACTTATGAACTTTTCATCTGCTGTTAACCAAGTAATACAAAATAAACAAATAGCGGGAAGAGTTTGCATTTCCTCTTAAATGTTTCAAAAAAAGATCGCAATTTAATTTCGGTTTTATTAATAATTATATATCTCTCGAAACCCTTTCAAGAAGTGAAAGTTTTTTAGACTCTCATAACTGACCTTTTGAGGGTTACCACCATTATGGCTTATGGATTGAGATTTCTTAAAATTCAATGATTGTCAAAGTTAACGGCAAATACTTTTCGAAATCGACCATCGCACTTCTATGTGCTGCACACAGTAATACTTCATAAAAGCAAACTTTGTCTAAACTGCTGGCCACTGAGCAGGAAAACTTGAGAACAAACAAACTCAACACCCCAATCCCCAATCTTAAACACCATCATCACCATATACCAAAGAAGAGTCGCACGGGGAGGCGATATGAGCTTCAATTACTTAATAGCAGTCTGAATCTGCACGTTGCTGGTTGTTGATGTATACATAATAATTAATTCCAACCGGGAATTAAAAAAAAAAAATAAATAAAAAACTTTTAAAACTTCGAATACCATAATCAGGACTAAAGGGGTAGAAAAGTTGAAAAAAAAACTGCGTTCGGTTCTATGCACATGCATACAAAACATAGCATCACCCTGCTGCATCTTTGCTGCTAGCTTTTTGTGAATTCATTTGGGATGTGGATGAGAAACTCTTACTGAGCTCTTGACGTGGATCGTGATACATAGTGACGTATACGCGGAATATGTTGGTATGTGAGTGCGAGGGTCTGTAATAATTATTATGCGACATGTATGTGTGTTCAATTACGAGTTAGTGAACACGTTAGTTGATAAAATTTTTGCAAGGTTGTGCAAACTTGCACTTAATTAAGTGTTCTGTTGACTTTTAGTAGGAAAACTACTGAACCGAAAGCAAAGACTTAATAGTTAACATAGTTTGACATTGTGCGCATTTAATGCCTTAGTAGGGGAAAGAACTTGATTAAATAGAATGTTTGTTGAAAGAATTTGTCCTCGTTTATATTTAAACGCAAACTAACCGATGTTGATAGTTTGTCCGCAAAAAATGTGATTCTCGGATCTTAATTACTTACCCTGTATAAATTTTTTTGTTGAACAGCGTGAAACCTGTATAAATCGATTTTGAGTTGTATAGAAAAATGTCACCTTATAATGATTTCACAAATTGATAAGTTTTAAATGTAATGTAAAATTAATTAAAAGTTAATCCTGAATTACATTGAATGCATTTCGGAAAACTTTTATTCTATCCTCAGCAAACACAACTAAATCTAAAGTTGTTAAAAAAAATTAAATTAGCATTAGTTTTTCATTTATTACCTAATGTACTTTCTACCTGTAGGCTTACACATACTTTGGAAAATAAGCCAACAATTTGTGTCGGTGGTGGGTCCAATATTTCGTCTTCCGAAACATTTTCTTGCAGTGTTCTTCGCAGAGAATAATGCTTTTTACAGTTCTACAAAGCAGCTTGTTTGTCGTTTCGTATTTAAAGTTCATTTAACAGTACTTGCGCTGATGCAGAGGAGCTGTGCGTAAAACTGCCAAGTGTAACATAAAATTAGACAGCTCTTCAAACATTAGTTTTTCGACGGTGTTTTTTTTTTATTTAAACACTCCAAAAACTGACAACAAGTGTTTCAAGTAATTTTTATTTTATGAATCTATTGTTAGTTAGTAAAAGTAAACAATACTGGGAATTCATTTCATCCAAATCTGCATATCCATTAAATGGAAACGCTTTAAAAATTGGCAGAATTGTTCGCATAACTACCAGCTTCTATTTTTGTTTTTTTTTTTTTTTTTTTTTTTTATTGGAGTAAATCCAGGTCTACGTTATCAAATGCAAATCTTTTATGTACCTAATTTTTTTGTTTACACAAAATTAATTAAAATTGTAAACAAATTTTTTTTTTTTAATTCGTTAAGTTGAGAAATTTCATTTTCACACGACAGGACACACGACACACATGTTGGTGTCAATATTTTAGTGAATAATATGATTCCACTTTCACTTAGGAGTAGGAGTAGCTAACTCCTTTGTTGAATTCAAAGTAAAACTTATAAGGGCTAGTTTCCTCTTTTTCCTCGTCATTGTCAGTACTTGATTGAGAAAAAAACA
This sequence comes from Meliscaeva auricollis, assembly GCA_948107695.1. NCBI lineage: Eukaryota > Metazoa > Arthropoda > Insecta > Diptera > Syrphidae > Meliscaeva > Meliscaeva auricollis. Next base: position 60,534,199 of record OX403616.1, read on the forward strand.
CAATATGTACCAATAAATGCATAAGTAAGCATAAGCAGGTTTAAAATTATCCCACAATGAACGTATCCGTTTTAATTTGACTCGAGTCATGAGATAGAACGACTTTAGCGTGTTTAAAAACTAGTGTTATAATTTATAAGTAAAAGTTGCTTTAACAACCATAGATAAAATTTATTTTAAAATATTTTAACAAACCTTTTTTTTAAACCTTAAAATATCTTTTCATTTTGAAAAACAAATAAATTAAATTTTTAGAAAAAAAGCAATACATCTCTGCACTCTGCCTAATTCTGTCTCATAGCTTCTAAACGTCAAATCGACACTTTGGCCTAATGACGTTTAGGTAAGTAATCAACAGTAATAAATAAACTTTTTCATATTTTTTATGTGAGAACTGTCATTGGACCAAGGTGTTGGCTAGTTTGACAATTTGGTAAAAAATTGTTAAATCGCAGCCGAAATTGAAGTGAAAACGGTCATTTGTTTTCAAGGAAACAGGACAGACCCCTTACCACTGGGAGGCAAGGTTTTGACTTTTCCGTGCACGTAGTGTAAAGGATAAGTATAGCGATTGGCATACATTTTTTATTTTAGAATCAGTCTATTTCATCATGAAACATCATGAAACGTAAAGAAAACAAGTTTTCGAGATATTTTTATCAGCATCATCGTCGTCGTTGGCGTTGGAAATTTGCAAACACGATAGCTTTTAAAAGAATCAAGAAACGCCAAAAGTTGAGGATTACCTAAACTTAGGTTAAGTTCGAAATTCTTTCTTTCTTGCACTTTTCATACAAAAACCTTCCAAAAATGTCAATTTTGTGTTGGGAGTACTGATTTTTAAAATACACAAGCGGACGAGTTTGGCAGAGATGCCGAGATATGACATGGCTCTGTATAACTCGTCTCTATTCACGCTATCATACGCGACTTTAAAATCGAGGAAGAGGTGGTGTGTATCGATCTGGAATTCTCGGTTTTTTTCTAAAATCTGTCGGAGTGTGAAGATTTGATCGACTGTTGACTTGCCTGACCCCTGATAGGGGTTGACAAGAGGTTTTAGGCGATCACACAGTATCGACGACAGTATTTTGTATGCGATGTTAGGAGGCTAATTCCTCTGTAGTTGGTACATGTCAGAGCGTCTCTTTTTTTGTGGATGGGGCACACTATGTCAAGGTTCCATTCATCGGGCATGCTTTCATCCAACCAGATTTTGGAGTTGGAGCCTACTCCCTACTAACCCATCGCCTGCTGCTTTGAACAATTCGGCTGGTAAGCCATCCGCACCAGCAGCCTTATACGACTTAAGCTTGGCAATCACTAAGCGCACTTCATCTAGGTCAGGTGGACGGAATTGCTAGCCATCGTCATCCAAATTGAATAGAAAAACAGGGGAATGTGTGTCTACTACCATATTCCCCCTCTCATCTTGGCAGGCTTCTATGGCCTTGTAGACTTGGGTAGATCTTCCACCCTTTGGTAGAATTTTCGAACATCCCCCTGCGGGTGCAACCCCCAATAGATTCGACCGCCCGCTTCTCGTGCTCTCTCTTTTTCTTCGTGAGAAGTTGGCGTTCCTCTCTTATTTTTTGCCCGTAGAGCTCCCGTGGGAATGGTAACCCTGATAATAATGTGCTTATTTTTAATACATACGAGATACGAAGAGGGTTGTTCAGTGTGGATAAGGCTGCGCACTTTGCAGGTTGTGGCGGGGTACAATCGTCAAAGCGAAATTGAAGGGTTCAGTGGTTGCGTATATTTTTTCAGTAGGTGAATTGTGAATAAAACCCCTAACCGGCACCTTTTAAAAGAAAAAAAACTCTCCCATAAGACCTGTACTGACAATTTTTGTTGGGCAGAGTATAGGTCGTCATCGCACTTAGGCAAACTGCAACTGCAACTTGTTTTAGTTTATTGCAGCTTTTTGTTGAAAACAGACACTATAGTCATAAAAAGCTTTTCTATTTTGGCTTCAACCGTAGTATGTAGTTAAAGTTGTTTCCAACTGTGTTGAAATTCTGTTGTTTTTATAAGTTTTTTACTATTGCCATTGCGCCACTTACTACGTTATTTGACTTTTTTTTGGTTTTCTGTGTAAACTTATTTCTATGTTTGTTATACCTTTCTAATGTTGGGATTATGTAGAGAAAGATTTGTAATGAAATTGAGTCATTACCTTTTCTGCATAATGGTCGAAAAAGGTAGGTATTAACATTCCACAAGTCCAATCTTTGGAGTGCAATAGCAAAAAGTCGTCGATTGTATCAGTTTATCAGTTGCACATGAATGATAACCTCCGTAGCATATCCTAAAAAAACTCTTTCATTCAACATTAATAAGTTTGGTAAGTCTAGTCTGCTTGGATGAGACCAGTATCTGGCGGCAGTTACCATTAGGAGGTAAAATCAGCACAATTGAGTAGAAAAGGTTGCATACACTAGGCTTTGTTAAGCCTTAGAATGAGTAACCATTCGATTCTTAATACACCCAACTAATTATAAATTGGCCGGTTTAATCAACTTAAACTACCTAATCTTATTTTTTTTTTCAAGCTCAGGAGGTACATTCTCTCGATGCTCGAAAAAGTTTTTTTTTATTCCATAACAAGGGCTGAGTTTTTTTTTAATAAATTTATCTTAAATGTCAACAGGTTCAAAAAAAAGGTCACATAGAACCTTAAAAGTCTATGTAGGTATCCAAATACGTTTCCAGGGATTTCTCAAAGTTCTTTAATAATGAAATCAATAAAAAGTAAGAAATAAAATGATTGATCAGCAAAACCACACAAGTCAAAAAAAATATACAAAAAACTCGATTTTAATCTCGATTACAATTGAAGTGCAAAAAGCCATAAATTATCTAGTTACTCAACAAAAAGAAAACTTATACACACTTTGACACCTTTCAGTTGGCAAGGAAATATATTTTTTTTTTCAATTCCGCCAGCTGCCATATACCTAAACCACAAGCACAACCCCACAATTGGTGATTTTCCGAAGCGTTATACGAGTACGAGTACCCCTTGTGATGATAAAGGATAGGCACTTTTTTGTTTACCATCAACAATTCATATACCTACACAATTTTTTTTTTTTTCATTCAAGGAAATTCGCATTGTTATCTTGTATATCAGGTCGTTTTAGAATATAATTTAAGATACATATATCTACTTGTAGTAAAGATACAGATGGGGTGTTATGCTGAGTAGGTATATAGGTACTGTGGGTATAGTCGTGTCATGAGGTACTTCAAACTTTATATCAATAACGTGATAGCAAAGTTTAAGGAGTACGAGAAGACACTTCATTCAATAATCATAATAATAATCAACCCACTAACCTAAAGCTATAGAGAATCAAATTTAATGTAATAATAAGATACATTATCTTCAAAGGACTTCCCTTCAAACACACACATGTTGAACACTATTCTCTCAATCTCTACGCTCTTCCCTCTTGCCTCTTTGGTCCTTGCACAGGAAGTCAGGAATCCCTTTGCCTTGTGCTTGTCTAATCCCTTCTTGATCCAACAAAATGCATGAATACGATTACAAACTCCAGCAGCGAGTGACAAATATTTTTATCTGCGTGGAGCGTGTTGGCATTGGCATCCGTATCTTAACATATATTCCTTTCAATATCCACTTATGTGGTACGTGTATTTGCCAGGACATCGTGCATAGATTTTTCAACAGAATATAAAACGTTCAGAAAAGTGCAAATAAAAATCGAGTATGTATTGGATTTTCCAGAATTTAATAATGAGTAGTGAATCCTTTTTCCCTTTTTCTGTGTCCTTTTTTTTTTGTTTGTTTTTTTTTTTACGAAAAATAAACTCCGAAAAAAGAGAGTTTGCTACAAGTATACCAAGTTTCGGAGTAAATATTTCTGAATAATAAAATAAAATAAAAATGTATCTGGGAAAAAAAGGAAGTTACTTTCTCTCGCTCTTTTTCAATGGCCCTTTTTCCTTATCAGAAAATTATTGATTTTTATTAAAGCGTGGAGAATAATTTAATCACAAAGAAGAGTATAAAGGGAATTTGTGGGGGAATGTAATAAATCCTTGTTGTTGTTGGCATTGTAACTACTGCGCATTGAAATCTTCTGTTAGATGACAGAGGTATTCCCTCTGAATGTATTCACTCTTCTTAGTGTCATTTCACATACCTAGCTAAGTTCTTTTTTTTCTTTTGGTTTATTTTTTATCCTGATTATTATTATTATTTTTATTCACAAAGAGCCTTTCGGGTTTATACACGCTTGATTCTGCGTTAAAGCTGATGAAATGAATAATAAGTGTTACCAATAGTACTTTGATTTTGTTAGGAGAATCAGAGTATTTCTAGTACATGTACCTAGTACCTCCAATCGTTTGAAAATATAAACCTGTGCTAAAGACTAATTGCCTCAGAAAAAGGACATTGTTAACTCCTTAAGTTAAGTTTAATCATTGCTTACAATCTGCTACACGTCCGAATTATTGAATTCCTGTTAACGATCTTTGTGAGCCGGATCTTGGGTATCCACCACGGAGCACGGCAAGCGAAAGCCTTTATTGAACACTAGGTTTCTTCACAGCACGTACAATGGCAGGTAAAAGCTCTGTCAGTATCAGCAGGTTTATGTATTTCTTTAAGCGTCCGTCACGTAGTCATGTACGTTAATGACTTTATCAGTGTTGCCAATTCGGTTGATGAGGCACGAAAGAAGAGGTAAGAAGCAAGGCAAGTTTTAGGGTAAGCGGGATTCAATTTGAGTTAATAAACAAGCAATGGCAGAGAGCTCATCGAACACATTTCAATTCGAGATCGAGAAATTGATCTTGAACTTCCGGTTTGATGATTGTTTCTGCATCATAAGTTTCGCAGTTTGAAGATGAATTGGAAAGCTGTCAGCAGGTCAATAGCGACGACACACGTCTGTACTTACAAATATCAGCGCGCTACCACAGATGCTTAATGAGCCACAAACATGAATGAAAAGAAATCTCCAATACTTTAAATTATCATCGGTCTACCAACAAGACAATGCCAACTTCACATGTTGTCAAAAAATGACCGCAGCTTTATACCGTTCAAACCCAGCTGACAAAAAAAATTCAAAACAAGACTCAACATTCCTTCTTTTTTATTTCAAGGTAGGTTCATACGCCCACAACATCATTCATTGCATTTGTGGCTATTTTTAGATATAAAATATGATTTTTGGAGAAAATTGCTGAATAAAACAGTACCTAACGCCTGAAAAAAAACGAGAACACAATCTAATAAATAAATTGTATTGTTTAAATATTTCCATGTTTGTACATTTTTTTCAAAAAAAGGGAATATAAATTTTAAAAATTATAATCTGGCATTCCTGCACAAACACTGCTTTTTCAATTCCTACTACTGTCACTGACAGTGACATACGATTCGGAAGAGCAACATACAAATTTACAAAAGATACACACATATTCCTTTGGATTTTTTTGTCCCACAACCAAGATGAATGATGATGATGAGCATGACGATGATGATGATGATGTATGATGCAGGAAGCAGAAATTTACGCGCTGAAAATATACACTTTTTCTCTCTATAAACAAAATTTCAATTTCAAATTGAATTCCTTTATATCTGATCATGCGTACAAAATTTCCTCAAAAAAACAAAACAAAAAATGGAAAAAAACAAGTTTACATGGAGAAGTATACAATTTCTCAGATTCATCAGATACATCCAATGGTGTTTCGGAGTAGTGAAATTCCAGATACCAACTAGCTTCGAAGCAATCGAGAAAACAGTTCGGGGTGGACAGTGCACATCAAGGGTTGTTTCAAGATACATCTCCTCTCTAATCGGAACTTTTGTATGTTTGAAAACTATTTTTGTGTAAAAAATCAGAAAAAAGAATATTTCCATCGCGTAAACAAAAACACAAAGAAAACGGAAACTAACTGAATCCAATTCCGACGGAAATTCAATATTAATCCGCGAAATGAGTTCTTCCGAAATAATAGAGCTGAATGTTGGCGGTGTTCATTACTCGTCGACTCTTGCAACGCTCACAAATGAAAAAACCTCCCTGCTCTGTGAGATGTTTAGTAATCCCGACAGTTTGACCAAGGATAGCAAGGGTCGAGTATTTTTAGACCGCGATGGAGTTCTCTTCCGCTACATTCTCGACTATTTGCGGGACAAGGAACTGAATTTGCCAGAAGGCTTTCGGGAAAAGATTCGTCTCCGCAAAGAAGCTGAACACTACAAGTTGAATGGACTTCTTGAATGCATGAAATCCGAATTGGACTTGAAACCAAGCGGTAGCATTACAATCGGCTATCGTGGAAGCTTTCAATTTGGCAAGGATGGTCTGGCCGATGTGAAATTCCGTAAATTGTCCCGCATTTTAGTCTGTGGCCGTGTGGCCCAATGCCGTGATGTCTTTGGGGATACCTTAAATGAATCTCGAGATCCCGATCACGGCGGTCCAGACCGTTACACTTCTCGATTCTTCCTGAAGCACTGCTTCATTGAACAGGCCTTCGATATGTTGCACGAGCAAGGTTTTCGATTGGCCGGAAGCTGCGGTTCTGGAACAGCTGGATCTATTGCGGAACCAAAGCCTGGTGTTGATGCCGAAGAAAACCGATGGAACCACTATAATGAATTTGTTTTTGTTCGTGATTAAGCAAGAAAATGTTTTGGACTATATAAAGTTTTTTTTATAGTCTGTGACCTCCAATGGAGAGTCTTCACAAAAAAAAAAAAAATAATGAATTAAACCAATATTTGTGAGTGATGTGTTTGTTTTTTTTTTCGTTTAGCCAGCGCACAACGCATTTCAGATTAGAAAATTAGAAAAAATAATTAGATATAAAAAAAATATCTTAAAGATAAAACATCTGGAGTACCTTCAGTCAAACTAATTAAAAAAAAGTATATTTACAGTGAAAATGTAATTGGAATCTAAAAAACAATTTCAATTTATCATCGTTTTAAATGTGCCATTACAAAATGTGGATTTTAATCAATAGATCTTTTTTAGAAAAAAAGTTTGTCTGTCTAGTGAAAATCGAAAAAGGATTATTTCCAGTGCGGGAAATCCTATTGCACATAAAACAATGTCTTAACGGTAAGCATTCCAATTGAAAAGTATTTTAAAAATAAAACCTTAGAACTGGTATACAGTAATCTCGATATGAAGTTGACCTAATAGCAGATTAAAACAAAATAATTAAGAAAATTGAAATAATAAAATAAAAATATCAGAGCATGTATGTATGAAATAGTAGAGTTCCAAATATCTGTAGTTAAATAGAAAATATGTATGTGTGTCCAAGACACTGAAATTGTATCAAAAATAATACAGTAAACTTGTGGAATTTGAAAAAATTAAACTAACTGTGAATTATAAAGTTAAAACGAAAAAAAAAAACAAAATATTTACAGAACTTTCTTCTAAAACTACTTAAGACCTACCCACCGTTTGAAAGTATTTCTCACGTGACATTTCTGTGTGATTTACGCCCTTATTGCGGTTGTCAATTTATTGGTTTATAAATTGATAAGAATACAAATAATTGTTAGTCAACTTTTAAACAATATTTTCAATTTTCTTTTAATTGACAACACTTAGCATGAGATATTAAATTTCAATTGACAATCATAATACCTAGGGGCTTTCACTTTTTTAAACTTTCTTTTGTATCTCTAATCAAAAATAATGACTTACTCAAACAAAATGCTGAAATCACTTACTAAAAAAAAAATAAAATTTACTGCCACAAAACTAATTCAAATGCACTTTTCTTTAACCAATTTTTAAAGTTTTTAGTCTAGTGTCAACTCGATAATTATCAATGAAGGTTTAAATAGCTACCTCCATTAAAACATTAATATGATCTTACTGGTGCTAGCTCACCAGCTTAATTACTTTTCAACACTGAAAATAGAAGCACGTAAGTGGAGGCTTACCTACTAAAAAGAGGTCCATCGAAGCTATAATTTCAAGTTTCATAGTTAACACTCAAGTCAGGGGAAAGTAAGGCAGTGCAAAATTTTACACATAAAGTGTCACTTAAGTTTCTAATATAGGCCACTTAGAGAACACTTAAACAACTTTAAAACTCAGTTATTCGATTAGAAATGTCAAAAACAGCTGGTTTTAGTCAGTTTTCGTAATGTTATCCGAATGCGACCAAAAGCTATGATATAACATGGAGTGTGCTTTCACTATATGTCAAAAAAGAGGTACCTATCCCCCCCTCCCTCGTTTAGGCGGGAGGGGCAATTTCATAACAAAAGTACCTACCAAAATGGAAAAAATAATAATCAATACAAAATAACGGTTATACCCTCAATAAAGTATTGCATATTTTCTTAAAACCAATCTTTTCTATTAGCCAATTTTGAAATTAAGTTAAATCTATACAATGTGTTTGAATTGACAAAAGAAAAACATACAAAAAATGTTTAAAGTGTAATTTTTCACTGCTACTTTTTCTGTTGCATCCGTTCGATCTTTTACTTATAGATCGGTTCTCGCAAGGACGTGTGTTTTCTATCAAGCTGTCAGTTAAAAACCTTAACGCAAAGTATGCGTTCAAGTTTTTGACAACTATCTCTTGAAGTAGTAACTCAATGTTTAACCAATATTTAGCAAACACGTTAGTAAAATCACTTAAATGTAGGTATCAGTTTTTCTCCACACTGCGGATACTAATGTTCAGAAGTCATATGAGAAGGTTCATCTTTTAACAACCACATTTCGTAGCTTCTCTCGCGTGATTGTGCAGTGAGTTTAATGACCATCACAATGGCCCTCTACGTCTACTTCGTCTACGTGTAGACGGGGTATTGGCTTCGGATAGTTAACAGTGCGGTTCGATGGCCTGGGATGACGCTGGTGTTGGTTTTTCCTCCGTAAGTCAAGGGATAGTGGGCCAATGATATCGGTTCCCGTTCATAAGTGGCCCATTATATATACTCTTTGATTGTTTGGAAGTCATTGCACAGCCATCACATCGGTGTCATCAAAGGCCTATCAATGCAATTCTAATGCAGTCATCGCACAGCCCTCTGTCAAACCATCTAATGGCCAATCACATAGAGGGATCATTGTACACCATAGGTATATTAAAGCATAACCAAACATAAACAGAACATCCAACGTGAATGTCTGAAAGCCCTTGTGTTTCGTTTAGAAAAATTATTTGTTGAAAAGGTCGTCTTGGATAGGGCATGCAAATTACAGTTGTGGCAGTCGGCATTGTAAGTAAAAAAAATAGGACATTTGCATTTCAGTTTTATTGCAGCGTATTACATAAGCATTTAAAAAAGCTCGAAAAAAGCTTTTTCATAAGGTCTGTACTGTCAATCTTTGTTGGACAGAGTAGTGCCCGATTTCTAATCAAGCTTAGGTCCGAGAGCTCAGTTGCTTACATTCAATAAGGCTGAATGCATATTTTACTTTTAACTGTTAGACATGTTCTAGACTCCATTGACAACAGGTAGCCTGCATACGCGACTGTCCGTTTTTACAGATAAATTGACCAGGATGCAAACATTTAGAAGCCTTAAGATTTCATTGTATGCTTATATTCAAGCCTAAGGTCATTGTAGGGAAGTGGGTGATAATCAAGCACTGTAGGGTTTTTGTGCATAGATTCAGGCCTAAGATTTTGGTAGTACTGTCGGTCCAGGTGTCATCTTCACGTTTCAAAACTGAGGGACAAGAACGATCCTTTAAAAGAATTTTGTACAGTCTAGCCGAATCTTTGACGCTTTCTTTAGATTTGCAATCATTTGTTAAAATAAAAGTATCTACGGAACTTTGTCATGCCTTTTTCTGTTTTCTGGGGCTCTCAAAGGGACCAGCAACGACTCTCCTTGAAATTACATCTTAAGCTAATAGCACCTCAAGCCAAAGTTAAAAAGACTTGTTTAGTATCTATTGCCTTAAATCTTATATTTTTTGTGCAGATAAGGGTTTTGATTTGATGGCCATGGTCAAGTCTTCCATATCTTCTCTCATTTTTTGACACTCGTGGGCTTTGAGAAAGCTTTTCCAACTTAACTTCCATAGTCTTTTGGAAAAGTTCTTGACTTCGGTAACGCCGATCTTTATGCATTGCTAATCCATTTACCACGATAATCCTTCAAAAATGGTCTTGAATTTCATCACCCTATATCATTTCACCACCTCGGCAAAGTGCAAGAGTGAACTTATTCCTTTGGCATCATATACGTATACTTTACTTTATACTTTTCTCAAAACCCAATTTCTGACCATCCTCTATTAAAGTTCAGGTTATTTTACACAAGTACACCTACACCAGAAAAGCTTGCAAATTCGAGTCATTAGATATTCCACACAAATTTTATGACCAATTTTAATCTCATTGTAGTTAATGGGTTATGTAATTGCAAATGACTATCATATAATGAGGTTTGTATCATTATTGGTATTATCTTGATTCTAGAAAGCGTACTAAATACAATATACGGATTATGGTTTTTAAAAGACAAATTTTAGTCACAATGATTATGACTAGCAATAGTTTTTGTTCTAAACTTTCGGAAATTGCCATATTCACGTCGTGTCGTTCTGGACTTTCTTTTCGCAATTATTCCTGATTATTATACATAGGCAATTTTGACTTTTGTCTATGTATTATTTTATGAGGGTTTTAAAAAATGAGTTTTAACCCTCAGGGATTAATGTGATACCTTGCGTTACATCAAACCTTTTAAACACTTAAAAGAGACCATACATTTCTGTTATTCATCCGAATTTGAACAACTACAAAACTTCATTAAAATGTGAAGATCCGTTTCAAATAATAAAATCCCCAAAGCACATTTTTTTCTTTCACAATAGAGAAACATAAGTTATCAATATGCATATGGTATGGATCTTCTTATTCAAATGAATAAATAATATATAAATTATGAACTCCAAAAAGGGTTAACAATAGCAACCAGAACAGTATACTTCTAGTTAAGACACTGTGAAGGATTGACTTTTTAACTAATGGTTTGCTTCTTTGTTAAAACAAAGCAACAACAAAAACAAAAAAAACGATGAAGAATATTTTTCTTAGCCAAGGCGTTTCCTTTGATAAATTTCATTTCAAGATAAATCGGAGATAGTCTCAAACTCAAGGGAAAACAATTTGAATATGGTGTGTAATTCAGTTTTACACATTCATAATTTAAATTTATGACTAGTAATCATTTACAGTCAGAAGTTGCAAAACAAAAATGTGTTTTTCTTGACAAGAAATTCTTCGATTTTTTATGAATGTACATAAATGTATATAAGAAATAAATTGAGGCATTTATTTTAAATTTTCAAAACAAGTCATTTAGGGCCTCCCGAAAGGGAACTTAATGGTTCTGTATTGTGAGACGAGGAAGATGAGTTTCGCGATTCCTTAGATTATTTTCGGAAGGGTTTTCGTTTTATCCTTCAATTGTTTGATAGTCGAAAGAAAGAACCACCAACAACTTTTTACAAATTTAAAGCTGTGCAAAGATAAAAAATCATTGAACACCTTAAGGTAGTTAATCGGTGACCAAATTAAAGTGCGCTGCGGCAGGTGTTTCAATACTTGAACAAATTTGAGATTACTTGAACAAACTGTCATTCTGCTGATCTTACATAACCATTTGTTCTCGTCGAATACATTAGTACCATTCCACTTACAACTTCCGATCATGACATTCTCTAAATCATATCGTATCAGTCATTCCCGTTCCACTTTTGTAGTGCTGAGAGCCATTATCATCACTGGATAACCCTTACTTTTAAAGAGTAACTTCACAGGATAAGCAGTCACAGCAGTTCGAAACGTCCCCCCACTCGCAAGCAATTCAACTATTCTGAAAAGAAAAGTATCTTTACTTCACGCATCAGCAGTCAACAGTCACCACGAAAAGGCGTGCGCTTTAGTTTTGCGCGATAAAATCAAAGTCTTATTAACCTAATAAATAAGACCAGCTCAAGCTTTCTAATATTACGAATTAGTCAAACTTTACAACAGGCAGTTTAGATGCTTAACTTTACGCATTGAAATCAGCAAATAGCCCTGAGTTAGGGTTTTTGTCTAAGCATGAGTTACAAATTAAATTATTTGAGTTAAAACATTCACAAGACGATTCTGTAACTCAAGATAACCAAGTCAACACTTTGTCTTAAAAGTATCTTTAACCTTAAAAACACACTCCCATTATCTTTTAAGATATTCCCCAAATAATGTTTACCAAAAGTAACTTTGACAGTGGTCAATCGAATTGTAATGTTAAAAGAAATTTTCCATTAAATAGGAAAGAAATCTTTACATTTCACCTCTGCCAAATTGCCAAGGCAAATCTTATACCTACAAAAAAATGGAAATCAATTCCCAAATGTAACAACTTCGAATGAGCTTGGCCCTTTAACTTTACCAATTTAACTTTATGATATCATTTTATTTCCCCAGAGATATTTTTGTGTGATTCTAAATAGAAACGCACATGTGTGACCTAAAGTTGAATTGAATTTGACAAAAAAAAAAAGGGGGACAGTATTTTTTTTTTATTTAGCTAATATAAATAAAGAAAATGTTATCTTATGTATGCTTTATGTTTCATAACAAGCTTAAATTCATAAAAGCGCTTCTATCTAATTTCGAAGTAATAAAATGTAGCTATTTTGTTTATCTTAAATCTTCAATTTGATCATCTTTGGCTATTGGTTTTATAATTAAATTGGCAATCTTGGTACATGTTTAAATGTTGCGTTTCGGATCATCACTTTTCTCACTTTTCATCAGTTAAATCGAGAAGTACAGAAATTTCCAAATCATTACAAAAAACTTCTTTAAATTCACTTTACTAGAAATTTTATCAACGTTTTTTCACTCTACAAGTTTATTGTATTATTAAAACTAATAAAAAAAAACATATAATTTAAAATAAATAAGACTTTCTTTTGAAATGTATACTACAATCGAAATAACCACCACACACTGAAACAAAGAAATTTAAACAAATAAAGACAAATTAAAAAAAAAAACAATCTGATAGATCAGAGAATCATCTACTATTAAGCTTATAAAAAAATCAACTTGAAACAACAACAACAAAAAACACCAAAGAAAACTTTTTAAAACAAAATAAAACAAAAAAAAAAAAAATCAAGAAAACTTGAAGAACAAAACACATAACATATTTCTATGTTTAAATTTAAGTGAATACTTATAACAAAATAAAAAAATATTTTTTAATTTTTATTTTTGAAAAAAAAAACCAAACAACAATGAATAAAGAATAAAGAAACACATAATGTAAAACAAGCCAATAAGCATCTCTTCCTGTTATTTATAATAAATTTATTATTTAATAAAAAAAAAAACCAAACAAAATAAAAATTGAATTAAAATATGAAATGAAACAAATAAAAAAAATATATACATTATATACATTAAAATATTATATACATAATTCCATTGTGTATTGATCGTGAAACTGAAAAAAAACAGAAGAAATACAAAAAAAAATATATTAAAATAACTCTAACTATTATATAGATATACATTGTTTAATTAAGTTAAAAAAAAATCAATAAAAATTTAAAAAAAAATCAGAGAACAAATTAAATTGTGTGTTTCATTTCATGAAAATATAATAGTTGGGCCTTTGTTTGTTTTCTCGTCCTGGGCCCAGGATAGGGTGTTTTTTAAATAAAGTTTTTTTTTAGTTTTGAAAGATGACTAGAAACGTATTGAAAATATTTTGAAAGAAAAAATGAATAAATAGTTCTTAAAAATTTTTCCGAACTTTGAATAAGGAAATAAAATGCAATAAAATGTCCGCACGTACGTAGTATGAAGAGATAGTTGCACGTACAACATTTTGCAAGAAAGTCCGATAAATAAAAAAAAAACCTCAAAGGATCAGCATTTTTACCAAAATGTAAATGGACTTCAAAAAAGATTGCTTAACATCGTGTAGTATAGACTGAACTTAAAACATATAGTAGTTTTAAGATCCTTCCATATGACGACCTACCCTCATCGCTATACCAGTTAAAATCTATATTTTCGTACAGCTAGTGTCTAAAAAAACAGTTTGCAGATGGGTTGCCTAGCAATATCCTGTCAAGGCATAGGGTTGCCATTGGCACGCGTTAAAGTTCAATTTTTGGTTATTTTTTCAATTATCCGACCCAGCTTATGTTATGCGTCAAGCCCAAGCCTCAATTATGTCGCTTTCACTTTTCGTTAATAAAATAGGCTTTTGACCTTTTTCTAAATTTACCAATTTATCCTACTGAAACTTCGAATACCTAAAACCACCGTAATTACAATTTTCAAAATTGATTATTATTTGATTTAGTTTTTGTTTTATATCTGTAAGGCTTGCCATATAGGTACGTCATGTAATTGACTTAAAACCGAAAATTGAACTTTCAAGCCTGGCAACCCTATACCATGATGGGATATTACTAGGCAACTCTAGCGCAAATTGTTTGTTTTAACACAACCTAGATAAATGTGGTTTATCAATGTGTTTATGTAACCCTATGGCCTGACCATTATTATTAATAAACAAAGAATGTGCAGTTTTTTTTAAAAATCAGTGACTCAAAACCAAAAATTAAATTAAAAATTTGGTGTATACGAGTAAAATAATTTCAAATTTTCCTTTCAACAACACAAAACTTATTTGAAAAAAAATTTAAACTGGTTTTTGGTGAATTATTTTTCAAACATCGCTTTTGACGTTTTTGACTTCTAAACGTCCATAGTTCTAGATTTTTCACATTTCTTATGGTATCAAACTTTTATTACTGGCCGTATATGCTGGGTCGCATAGTTGAAAAAAAAATTTAACTTTAGCACGTGAAAACCCTATGTCTTGACAAGATATTGCTAACAACCCATGCGCAAACTGTTCATATATAAACTAACTATACGGTATATCGATAAGGGTAGGTCGTCCTATGGCGGGCGGGATCTTAGAAGTTAAAGGCATGTCCACACTAAATTGACCAAGATACACGTCTTAAAAAAAATTCTATTCTATAATAATTTTAAATGTATGAAAAAAACTTTCAACTTAATTTATTTTTTACCTTTTAAATAAAATAATGAACGTTCATTGTTACCAACCAAAAACATTTGTATTTTAAATTAAAAAAAAATAGCATTTAGCGGAATATGTCTTAGGAAGGGGCACTTTCGTCAAACAACATTTTCATCAACTTAAACGTTTATTTCTTAAACAGGAAAAAATAAAACCATTACAGAACAATTTAAAGATGAGAAAAAAAAAACTAAATCATATGTTTATCGCAGAAAAAAGATCACAAAAATTTATATTGTGCTAGACTTATAAATTAATAAAAAAATAAAAAGAAATTGTCTCTACTTACCTAACCTAGTAGGTAATGATAGTGAGTCAAATCGATTTCAAAACAACATTTAGTTCATGATCTAGATGTTGCTGCTGAATTCGAAGCTGTCTTAATTCACAACATCAATCTTCACCTTCTTCAGCCCCTATGTGCTCCTTGCACAAATGACGAATGCACCCCGGCGTATAAAAATTCGTTTTACCGATTTTATAAAAAAATATCTTAAATTTTAAACTCATTTAGGAATTTAGTTATACTTTTTACTTGCTAATTTTTATGAATGCGTTTTCAGATAAATCAATCATTTTATTCCTAAAACAAAAGAAAAGATTAAAGCATTTTAAGTTATTTTTCATAAAACTTCACATTAAAATTCGTATGAACTGTTCATATATTCAATGTCTAATTTCATTATTTGATTTTCCAACAACAATTCTATTGGTAAGGGTTTTATGAATGGTTTTTCAGAAAAATAATGATTTAGTCATTAAATAAAAATAAAATTTTATGAATTCTCTCATTAATCGTATGAATATTCATTGTTATTATTGTACTATTCGTACTAGAATGTCGGCTTATTAGACTTGACCATTCTTTATTCCGTCAATTTCATTGAATGTTTGAACAACAACAACAACAACTTAAAGGCGCTACCACTCTTGTTTGGCTGGAGATATAGCTATTTCGTGCTTCACTCACTCACTGAGCAAAAATCTGATATGCGTGGGTTCGATTCCCATGGTGTGCATAGAAAGTTTTTCATAATAAAATTGGATTAAAGCTCAGCACCACAAAAAGGAGACTGATGAGTGCATAAGTGGCGAAGCACGAAATAGCTATATCTCCAGCCAAACAAGAATGGTAGCGCCTTTAAGTTGTTGTTGTTGTTGTTGTTGTTGTTGTTCAAACATTCAACGCATGAATATTCTTTAAAATTAAATGATTTTGGCTGTATGATCACCATTCATAAAAAGTATGAACAGTAATTTTTTCAGTATAGGTTCGACTATTTGAATATTTTGAAAAACAACCTTACAAAAAGTTTGTAACGGTAGATCATTTGTCTTCCAACAAGGCAATGATCCTTAAACCTAAACATACCTACTAGATACCTCACATGTTGTCAAACAATGGCTGCTTTATAACTTCCGTGCCCAGCATAAATCACCACTTTACCCACAATCGACCGATTTAAATGTCATTGAATATTTATGGGAGCATCTCGACGATCGACGATAACTGCTGGAAGCAGTTATTTACCCCTCTTATCAATGTCGTTTGTACTAAAACGACGAGAAAACCAAACGCAGTATGAAGGACAATAGTTTCGGTAAAAATTTAACTTCAGCATTGTCCTTGCTTTCTTCCTTTATTTTTCCCATTTTGCTGATAAATTTTTAACGACCCGCCAATTGTGGCTTTAAGAATCAGTCGTTTTCTTGTCGTTTTAGTACAAACGACGACGTGGGTAATAGGGACAATTAAAGCTAAGGGAAACCCAACTTAGTACTAAAATCAATAAGTTCTTAGATCCTATAAAGATAATTTTAGTGAAACAAAATGTATTGGTGCTCCAATGTACATTAGATTGTTTTTTGTTAAACTTCTTATTGGGAATTATCGGGTGAGTTATTTATGTTTTCCAATTATTGTTTTTTTTCCGGTGAAGTAAATATTACATTCAATATTTGATCTAGATTAGACTTTTAAAGAAATTTAATTGTATTACTTATTACTTGCGACATATATCAAGTTATGCATTCGTACAAAAAAAAGTTGAGATAACATTACGATGATAAAGAATGAGAAATAAGACCACAGCCTAAACCGATGGGTCGATTTACTTTAAACTTGGTATGTGGCGGTTTTGGAGACTATCTACTATTTTTGAATTATTTTTTTTGGACCAAAAATAACGGTACCTGCCATATACCGGTTTAAGAAAAACTCATTCTTCCCAAAAATGGCTCCAACGATTTTGATTAAAGAAATCATAGTCGTTTTTTGATAAGGTCTATCTTTAAATGAAAACATTTTTTTTAAAAAAACCGGTATAGCTGTCATAGAACCGTTTTTCTTAGTTCTGATTTTCTTTTTCATGACTCAATCTATTTCAACCATTTTTTTTTACATAAAAGCTTTTAAGTTGCCGCAATAATGTGAAGTAAAAACTTTTTTTTTGAAAAATCGTTTTTTCGAAAACTACTCCATATTTTTTTTCAAAATTTAATTTTTAGATGTTGATAAATAATATCTTAAAAATGGCGTACCAATTTTTTTTATACAGAAAAAATAGTTTTTTTTTTTTAAACGACTCTAACGATTTTCAAATTTTTTTTCCTATAAATGTATCGTTACTGAAGAAATCAAATTTCGTACTTCGCTTTAAGGTTAAATTCATTTAAGAAGTTGTTTTAGTCATTTGAAAATCGAATTTTATGTTTTTTTTAATTTTTTTTTTCTAAAACTGCATTTACAAATTTATAATTAAAAAGGCTTAGCATAGTAGTTTTATCAATAATAGTAAGTACGTGCGACCCACTCGTACATTTTATTTATTTAAAATTACAGATTTACAACCAACTTACCTCGGTGGTTCACAGCACATTAAACTTAATAGTAAGTTGGAAACACCCTGTAAAGGGAGATAAATTACTAGAAAACCTGCCTCCAATAAAATTCTTTAGATATGACATGTCTTTTGTTCTTAAAAAAAAAAAAACTTTTAATTACTCTTAATGTTCACTCTATGGGTATCAACAATAAGGGTACGGTTGTTGTGGGTAAGAGTAGATATCTATGACAACAAGCACAAGAGAATCCAACTCACAGCACCCATTTATTATACATTCAGAGATATCAACTTTAAGCATCGTCATCATCACTTTATTACCTTTACGAAAACGCTCTTCTATGGTGGAAATAAAACAAGGGAGTGGGAATAATAAAAGACAAATAGCTCAACGACTTTTCCCGACAACAACGACTCTCTGACTCTATCTACGATGATGGCTGATGCGATGATGGCTGGAGGAAGCTTAGAAGAATGGATGCCATTGGTATACTCTTAAAAGCGATACTTTCAATAACACGATGAAAAGTCATTTGTTCATCCTGTTTTCAGGATAAAGTCAGAGCACACGTGTGTTGGCAATGGCGTATGGGAGATATCTATTATATTTGTGGAGTGATCAGCCCCGCCGGTGTATAATGTATATCCACTGGGTATAGGTGGCGAAAAACTGTCATTGTCCTTAGTTTGTGGAAGCAATAATAATGCTCGTAGCTATGAAACACCATTTTATAGACAATGTTTGATATTATTTATAGCTTACAGAAATTGTTTAAAGTTTTAACGTAAAAGAATCAAATTTAGAGTTCTTAGAGTGGAAAGCTTATTAAAGATAGAATTTATCGAGAGAGAGTATCTTTTTCTATTCTTTTTAATATGAAAGCCAATATTTATTCTAAAAGTTGAAGTAAATGCATAGAGGAGGCGAGAAAGAGTAATGGAAAGATTCATCAACAGCATATTCGAATTGTGCCAATAGTAGGTTTAGGTGTGCAAACAATCCTTGAGCATTTACATTTACAGAGTTAACATTTTGAAATCTGTGTTTATTGACCGAGTTGCTAATTACTGATTTTAATTAGACTTGTTTTTCCCTTGGGTACCGTATATGAGTTCGGATTTTATTTTGGGCTGTTAGAGATGAGATTTTAAAAAAGGGTTCTCTTTGTTGAACAAGTCAGCTAAATTCGAGAAATGGGGACGCTAAGAGATGAAATAATCCACTTGCAGGGATTATCAGCTTTAATAGCAGATTCCAGTACTACGCCTGCTCCTTTCGAAGACTTTCTAGTCAACGTATGTGGGTATATGTACATACATATATTGAAAACCAATTTTGTACTTTAATAAAGTTACTTACTTACTTACATAGGTCCTCAGACTTCGATGATTCCCTTAAGGGACATAACATAACGCCTCCACTACTCCTGAGTACCATGGTGTACGGTTTCTAGAAATATACCGCAGTTCTCTCCAACTCTTCCCCAGCTGTGCAGATTGCTTTTCGACTGGTCTGCGCCATGTTCTTCTTGGCCGACCCTTTACCTGCCTGTGTGAGTGGGATCCGCTGTATCGCTTGCCCAGCAATGCTATCGTTGTCTTTTCGAAGTGTATGACCAGTCCACTGCCACTTACGCCTGCGTAAAGTACTGTCACTGTCTATGGATATTTGACCCGTTCTCCTATGAAGTTCTTCATTAGAAATACAATTGGGCCAGCAAATCCTTAAGATCTTTTTTATTTTATTCTATTCGTAACCTATTCTTAACATTGGAGCGAAACAGTCTTAGCTTGGTCTTAAAGCTGATAGAATTACTTCTCCATATTTTGGATAGCATTCCGAATGCACTCATTCCTTTTTTTACGGCGGCGTTTCTTGTTCGGTTTCGCCTTTAGTAGAGACAAAACTCCTTAGATATTGTTTTTTTAACCGTACACGCTAGCATGTGGAGTGGTGGAGGTGGAGGCCCTTCGCCCTTAAGGTGATCACAAAGAATTTAATAAGGTGTGAGGACCTTAGTAAGTAAGTAAGCCATATCTAACCTCATTATTGAGTTGCAGAAAAAACAGGGATGTACGGCTTATAATGCATAGGGGGACTCTGTTGTGGATGTTGCTTGTGCATTGTCCCATCTTAAATGCATCGGGGAAGACACCGATGTGCTAAGTGATTTTTTCGTAAGAAAGTTTATCCACGTAAGACGTCAGGACCGGGTATGTCATCCACAATTTGAAAGAAAAGTTAAAGCTGCAGCTT
This sequence comes from Meliscaeva auricollis, assembly GCA_948107695.1. Lineage (NCBI taxonomy): Eukaryota > Metazoa > Arthropoda > Insecta > Diptera > Syrphidae > Meliscaeva > Meliscaeva auricollis. The sequence goes on from OX403616.1 coordinate 60,554,414, forward strand.
ACTTCTGTTTCTAATTGCTTTTATGGTCTTCGACAACACATCCAGAATTTTATTCAATTGCTAAAGTACTCAGCGAAATACTTACTTAGGACCTTATTGAGTTCGTTGTGATCTCCTTAAGAAGCCTCCAACTCCACTATTCCTACATGCTATGGTGTACGGTTTCTGGATTTTATTTTGATTGTCCTGCGCCGTGTGCTTCTCAGCCGACCCGATCCTCTACCTGCATGAGGGAGTTTAGGTTTCACCCCACTGCTACGCTTTGCTAATTTGCTTGCAATGCAATCCGTTGTAGAGGTCCCAATTTAGCCAACAAAAACGGCTTTCGTGAATAACGGATTCGTGAAAAAATCGAACTCATTACGATCATAGAGAATGCGAAAAAACGGGTCTCGCAATTCTGTCTGTCCGTCTGTCTGTCTGTATATTTCGAGCTACAGCTCAAGCCACTGAAGCGATTATCTTCAAATTTGGTGGTTAAGGGTCTTTGTGAATTCCCTAGAGGGGAAATTTAAATTTTTTTTAGGACCAAAAACTAACGGTACATGTCATATAAGGAGTGTTATGACTTCTTCCAAGGATTCTTCGTTGGATCTCAAAAAATAGAGGTAAGTTAAGTACTTATGCGTAAGATATGTACTTATCCGGGTCTTACCGTAAACACAAAGTTGTTGAGACATTCAGTAATAATTCTCAATTTCAACTTCATCGCAAACGTTTCGGACATCAATGGTTGCAAATCTTACTTAAAATCAAAAAAATCTTTGCAAGACCAAACTAACTGCTTTTAAATAGAAGTTTAATAAAAACAGGAGCCTCCAACTCCACTATTCCTACATGCTATGGTGTACGGTTTCTGGATTTTATTTTGATTGTCCTGCGCCGTGTGCTTCTCAGCCGACCCGATCCTCTACCTGCATGAGGGAGTTTAGGTTTCACCCCACTGCTACGCTTTGCTAATTTGCTTGCAATGCAATCCGTTGTAGAGGTCCCAATTTAGCCAACAAAAACGGCTTTCGTGAATAACGGATTCGTGAAAAAATCGAACTCATTACGATCATAGAGAATGCGAAAAAACGGGTCTCGCAATTCTGTCTGTCCGTCTGTCTGTCTGTATATTTCGAGCTACAGCTCAAGCCACTGAAGCGATTATCTTCAAATTTGGTGGTTAAGGGTCTTTGTGAATTCCCTAGAGGGGAAATTTAAATTTTTTTTAGGACCAAAAACTAACGGTACATGTCATATAAGGAGTGTTATGACTTCTTCCAAGGATTCTTCGTTGGATCTCAAAAAATAGAGGTAAGTTAAGTACTTATGCGTAAGATATGTACTTATCCGGGTCTTACCGTAAACACAAAGTTGTTGAGACATTCAGTAATAATTCTCAATTTCAACTTCATCGCAAACGTTTCGGACATCAATGGTTGCAAATCTTACTTAAAATCAAAAAAATCTTTGAAAGACCAAACTAACTGCTTTTAAATAGAAGTTTAATAAAAACAGTATTGTCCTGTCCTCCTATAAAAACATTCTATTTATATGAATATAAGTCCAGCAGATGGAATGTAGTTTCCATTTGACCAACCCCTATTATTACTTATATCGTTATATCTATTAATTTTCCACTCTACAACATCATCCACAAAGAAAATGAATGAAAGAAAATATATTTCCGAACAAATGGTTGGTTGCGTCCTAGATAAAATTAATTACTTCTTTAGGATGAAAATAAAGTAAAAGGATATATACTACATGCAACCAAGAAGAAACCTTTTATACTCATAAATTGTTTTATAATCATAACCCCTGCAAATTTTCACTGCTGCTAAGAAAATAAGGCTACTAACCATGGGGATTTAAGGGCCATAAATTTTGAATATTGATACACGGAGAACGGAATAAAAGTTGAAGTATCTACAAAAGTACATTCATATCTGTAAGCGAAAGAGTTGTACTCGTCGTGTTCACAAAGCTTAAATAACCGGCATTCCTATGTAGGTACCTACTTTGATGTCTCAGAAAATATGACTAGATATTGTAAATACATAACAACGAATTATATTGCAATTTTCAATTCGTAAAAAATGTTATTTCTGAAATGATGGTAGAGGGCGCCCTAGGTTGAAAACTAAAGCTTAATTTAAATAGCAAATAACTTACCTGTAATGGCCCTCTTGCGGATGATCCATCCATCCATATCTAGATGTTCTTTTATTCGCTGTAAAACAATTGTTGCTACCATCTTGGCCACCGCTGCGCTGACAGAACGCAAATCCCTCTCCATTTTTCACACTGCATCAAATTTCCATTCTTCGGGCGCTTGACGATTATTCCACCAATCTTTGTCCGGGTACAATAGCCATAAGTCGTCAACGTTTCATCAGTTGTTGTTCGAGGCGGTATAGGTTTCGTTAGCGTGATTTCCGCCAGTTACGAAGGGTGCTAACGTCCGTGAACCTATTCTTGAAAGCTAGGAGGCTTTTTATAATGGTGTTCGAAGCTTCTTTGGTTCAACAATCGAGTTAAGTCCGGTTGGACGAGAATCGTTGTTACCACGAGGATGTAAAATAAGAATTGATTGGTGTCGCTGAATGTTGCTGTATCCATATTAGGTAGTGAAGACTGTCGGATACTTGTTTCAACTACATCTGGGAAGAAGGGATCTGTGGAAGGGCTTAGTGTAAGGTCTTCCTGCAAAATAAGCTGCAAATATTTCTTCTGTGTGGCGTTTTTGTTTTTTCATTGTTGTTTAGTATTACTTAGGTAACTTCGAGGATATAAGACATAAGGTATATATTTTATTAACTGCACTCTACTTTTGAATTGTATGTTGTTGAGGTGTTGAATGGATTTGGATCACTTCACTGTTCAGTAATTTATGTGGGATGTGTTCTATTCAGCTCTGGCTGGTGAATCTTAAAGAGACGCGTTGCGCCGCTTGAAATTACCAACTCCAAAGAGTCTATTACTGCATTAATTTCGGTGGTAATGCAGCTATTGCAGATTCCTGTTCTGTGGTGGTAGTGTGATAGTTTATTTAACATCCCTTTGTAGCCTGTTGATAATATGTAGTATGGGTTAATACTTAGCTGCATCGTTTCATGGTCTGAATCGCCTGGCACTATAGAACAGGTATAGTTGGTAATATCTGGTAGTGTATACAAACAATTAGATGTTACCAAGAAGAAGTCCATTGTTTATAATGGTCTCGGGAAAGTCGGTATCGGACATTAAGTGAATGTTGGGGGCTGTTGATTTTAAGCCATTCAGCTTTCGCTTTGGCTTTATTGCTGGTGGTAATATTTCCTATTTAAATCACAGCCGATGAGTTCATATGTGCTTGAGAATGTGGAGGTCATTGTAGATATATCTCCTGGTGGAATGGCACTTGAAGAAGACGCTGATGATAGTTAGTGTCTCATCAGTAATCTGTTCTTAGCTTAATAGTAGGTAATGGGGTGGCTGCGCGCAGTGCGGCGACCAGTGGAAAAAAGTCAAAAAATTTGACCGTCTAATACCGGTTTTGAAGAATGCAAAATTATAGCCAGATGTCTAACTAGATGAACTATAATTTTTTTTTTTGTAAAATGCAACTACAGCTAGCTACACAACCTCTTAAAGGTAACATGTCAAAAGTAGGCCATTTAGTGATGATCTACGAAGCGCTGCACCACGGAGTTAAATTGCTCCAATTAAATCGGTTTTTAATTGGATACTCGTTAGAAGGGTAAGCTTAATATATTTTATTGTTTTTTTTTGCACTCGAAAGCCTTAGATCGTTTTAATAACCGGTAAGGTAACGGTTTATTTCTCCCAAAAACAGCTTATTTTCAAAGTTCAGTATAAAGTTTGATTCACGTGCATTCATTGAAAAAGTTAATAGGATATAAAGTGGGAAACACCATCTTTCCAAAAAGGTAACGTTCAGCCGCGTCCACCCGCGTCCCCGCTTTTAACAACTGTTTGTTTCACGTCTTTTTTATAGATAATGTGTACGAATAGGGAACTGTTTGAGATGTGGTTTTCTAATCCAAACGACCGATTTTCTGTTTTATTGGAATTTATACGAAATAAATTTAGAATTATCATTAGTTTGTAGCCGGACCAAGAACAAATTTTGAACAAACATGTTATAAATCTGTGTGCAAAGATTAACAAACGCTGGAAAAAGTGCTATAAAAACCGTTTTCGATTTATGGAAAAAAATAAGGACTGGCTCGATCATTTCCATTCTTTCCCGGAAAATTTGTCTCTTCCTATAAGAGTTTCCAATGGCAGTGATCAAGATTTAAGGACAAGATGTGGAAGACCAATCAAATCTTTTGAAGGTGTTGCAGCAAAACAAAGAAGAAGAAGGTTGAAGACCTAGTTACAACAAGATCTGTTGAGGAGCTTCAATTTGCAGAAAATTTATCGGAATCAAGTTTATTATATCAAACATCTTCCGCTGAAAAAAAACATGTCTTTCGCCCGAGGAAGCTTTGTCGTTATACCTAGACCTCGATTTGAGTGAACGAAGCTACGATATCTTAAGGAAAGCTGTAAACGCCCTTCACAAGGATTTCTTCCCAAGTGTATATGCTCTACGACCAAAGAAAACAAGTACCCTGCCAAAATCTACAGCCACGGAAACATCTGCGGAAGTTGACGTGCAAGACGTAATGGAAAAACAGTTCAAAGTATTTGTAAATCTTTTAAAATAAGCAAGGACATAAGAGCAAAATTAATATGTAAATGGGGTTTTCACGGTAGCGGAAGCCATAGTGTATACAAACTAAAATTTGAAAACTCTGCAAACACGGATGAGTATTTGTTCTTAATTGCATTTGTTCCCTTAAAACTAATTGATATTGATTCGGGTGAATATTTGTGGAATAACGATCGTCCTGGATCCAGTTTGAATTTTAGGCCTCTTAAATTTTTGTTTAGCAAAGAATGTCCTCAGCTGGTGAAAGATGAAGAGAGCAAAATGCAAGACTATATAAATAAGCTTAATGATTACACCGAGTACAAGGCGAGGAGAATAAAGCTATTTTAACAAGAGAGAAAAAAAGAATCCAGGCAGAGTTTAAAACAAAAATGGATTTGAATGTTGACCTCCCCAAGTCAGGATTTGGATCGTCCAATGATGGCAATACTGCCAGGAAATTCTTTTCTGAGCCCCATAAAAGCTCCCAAATTACAAAAATTGACCAGACTTTAATAGAGAAATTATCTTTGATATTACGAGTTATTGCAACAGGTGCAGAAATCAATTTGGAGAAATTCAACACTTTAATAGGCAGGCACGTAGCCAGGGGGGGGGCTTGAGGGGCTGAAGCCCCCCCCGAAATGATTTTCATATATAAAATTTAATAAGGAACTGATAGGTTCCTTTAAGAATATTATAGAAAATGCTTTATTTTTTTTTTAGAGATGCTTTTGAATCTTGTGAAGCCTTGGCGAAAGCATATTTCAAAATGAAATAAAAGGTGTGTTTTTTTGTACACCCGGGCTAAATTGAACAAAAAAAAAAAACGCCCTCGGGGCTAAGCCCTTAACATGTTAAATACAACAAAATACTTAGCCCCTTGAGCTAAGGAACTAAGCAAGGAGAATTCTCGGGGCTAAACTCTTTGAAGGGGTTTAAATTGTATGAAAACACCAAAATTATCGATTAAAGGCTTGTCCAAACCAAAGTGCGACAGTGCGTCACGACATGTGCGACACGATTTTTATATGAAAAACGTTTTACGATTAATCGTATTTGGTGTGGGTACTCTCATATGACGCTGTGTAAATAAATTTTGGCGTCACCGTGTCGCAGTGTCGTGTCGCACTGTCGCGGTATGGTTTGGGCAAACCTTAATTGTATGAACATAAAAACACAAAGATGGAGTTTGGTGTAGAAAAAAAATTAAATTGTTTATTTTTCTTAACTTTTACAAATTATTTTTTTAAATTTTAAAGTGTGTGCATTTAATGCTCTGGAATTTCTTTATAAATATGTTATTGAATTTATTAAACAAAAAATGCAAACAATACAACAAATCAGAAAAAGATTTTTGTTATTTATTTTTTGTTTATTTTATTTTGTAAATTGGATACACTTTTTTCATTTTTTTTGTCATTTCATTCGCAATGCTCCTAACTGTTTACGTTAAGCCCCGAGGCATTTTTTTCGTCCAACTTAGCCCGGGCGAACAAAAAAACACACCTAAGATCTAGAAACATCATCTGCTTAAGCCTATTTTAGTATGTTTTCGAGTATACCTGCTTATTCTTTAGCTCTAGCGCCGAACGCAAAATTTTTAAAAATCCAAAAAAAGAAATTTGTGCGCTTTTTTAGTAATTGACATTTTTAGCAATGAAGGACCAGTTTTTGACTTTGAATTATTGTATGGTTTCGCACTTTGTTAATTTCACTTCAATTTCATTTTTTAAGGGCCAACAGTTTGCAATATACAGCATTTCAAGATTTCGCAGTTAGAAAAATGTATATAACAGCAAGTAGAAGAAATTAACATTAAATTAAGAAATTTAGAATGCTTCTCATGAGATAAATCAAACTAGTAGAACGTGTTATTGTGCCAAAAAAAATTAATAAAACTGTCATAAACATTCAGGCAGGGGAGAATTCAAAAAAATGATTTCACACAAAAAATAACAATTCAAAGACAGCAGTAACACATAGAAAAGTATAGTATAGATTACACTGGTCTGCAACGAAAATTGCCTTCAAACTAAAGTATACTTTTCTAAAGGATTTTGTACCGCTGAACACGAATCTGAAAATAATATGAAAATGTTAAAAACTGGTACATTTACCGTCGAATTTCTTTGCTGGTAAATACTTTATTACAAAACTATTAATGGGATGGGAATGAAATCATTCAAAAATTCGCTTTTGATGCAGATATTGCAGATTCCAATTTAGGATTTGTCCAAAATACTCTCTGTAGTCCAATTCAAGCGTTTTAAGAGGTGGAAAGTTCTGAAGTAATACGTTTTATAGCTAACTTTATGTTTTTTTGGGATGTTGAGTATGAATTTGAAGTTACCCAACAAAATTTATCACGGAAAACATGGGAAATCATTGAATAACTTACAAAAAATAGTTTTTTTTTTAATTGTTTTTGGTGCATATGCCAACATATAAACGCTAAAACCGTTAATGTAGAACAAACTAAGACAAAATTACCAAATTTATATCTTGGCCGATTTTTTGTATGACTTCTGGATTCCTCAAAAAAAAATCCATAATGAATAACACAAAAACTTAATTTTTGTAGACCAGTGCTATCTTACAGCCAGAAACGTAGTGTTGAATTTTCTTTAAGAAAAATATTGAAACAAATTCATTTCAGCTTTAAAATTAATTTTTGTATCGAATTATTTCGTGGACTGGAAAATTTAAGGGCAAATGCCCAAACAACTTTAAAAAAAATATTTGAATCTAATGAAATTAGCAATTTTGAAAAGTAATATTTTTTTAAACTACTCGCTTCACGAAGACATTTCCTGGCTCAATGTGTAAAATATTATTTGACTTTAACATCCTTTTTTTAAACTACAGGGTTTTAGTTCAAATTACTAAAAGCCTGAAAATTTCTGAGAATGTCGCGTTCAAAACTGCCAAAAAAGCTTCATTTGACTTGAATTTGCATGGTCTTCATCTATAGAATCGATAATGGGTATAAACATTAATTTTTCCAGGTATGGTTTTGTATTTTTTGTTAAATGAATTACTCGAAAAAAATTGAAGAAAGCCCCCCCCGAAATGAGATCCTGGCTACGGGCCTGTTAATAGGCAAAACAAAAGACCTTTACCTACAATTATATGGTTGGTACTACATGCCCTGCACATTGCACAAGCTGTTTTTTCATGGAATTGAAATCATGAAATATTTTCAAATACCTATAGAACAACTAACTGAGGAAGCGCTTGAAAGTTTGCATAAAACTTTTCGCCGTACTAGGTTGAACCATGCAAGAAAGTCTTCAAGATCGAATAATTGCAAGGATGTTATGAGTTACTTATTGTTGATGTCAGACCCACACATTTCATCTCAAAGGAAAATTGTGCCCAAGCGAAGGATTTTTGATTCCAACATTGAAAGTTTCTTGGCTTCTGCTAAAGAACCTAACTCTCCAAGTGATGAGTTGTAGTAATGTACTGTTATATATGTAAATATGTATTTTATACATATATGTAAATAAAAATGTAATATTTTGAAGCTTACTTTAAGCGTTTAAAACTTGTAAAGAAAAAAGTTTAATGATTTTAATGTACCAATGAAGAAAATAAATTATTTTATTTAATATGCCTATATCTATGAAATAAATGTGAACAATCAAACTAAAAAAAAATTTTTTTTAAGGTTATTTACATTTCTTTCACAATATTTGCTTAAGTTGAAATAAAAAACAAATATTTAAGAAGAAAAAATATTAAAATCAAGCTGTTTTGAATTTTTTCCTTGTTTTGCACTGAATCAACGCACTGTGCTGCGGCTTCACTGGTCACGAGTTGGTAATAATGACTTCACTGGTATTGGCAGAGATATTTTGTAATATATTTTATAAGTGTGAAACAGAAGTGCAAGTAAGTTGTAACACAGCTGTCAAACTTCTACACTGTCTGTTGATGGAGTGAATCACGAGAAATAGTCTCCCCCGGTCTCCACGAACAGGATTACAGCCTAAACTACTTTTCTGATTGTAATAAAATTAACTTTTCAGTCTGAATGAACATTGGTGTGACAGCAATGGTTGCTCGTATCGATTTTAAATAAGTATCTTTATTCCCGATACTCCAGACATTGGGGCAACAAGAAATGTTGTCGTAAACCGTGCCAAATTTCATCAATCATATATTTTATTTTGATAATTTCTACACATCCCTATCACTTATGGTAAATCTGAGAGCCCGAGGCATTTTTAGTCTTGGCTCTGTAAAAGTAAATAGGATGCCTTAATGCAAATTTTCAAACGACAAAAACAAAGAACTGAAAAAAACTCCAAGAGTTTGTCCAACGGAATTTGTTGTACTTAAAATTAAATCCCAAGAATGGCAACCAGAATTTTGTTATTTTTTACTTGACAATCGATATAGCAATATGGATTCGTCTTGTATAGGAGGCTCAACGCAGGTAACTCATCCTCGATCTTGGAAGTTTTGTCTTTACCAAAGGCGGACCCGAACAAGATGTAGACAGCCGTAATAAAAAGACAAAGGCTGATAAATGGCTAAATGGCTTTCCAAAACACGGGAAAATAATTCTACCAGCTTAAAAACCAAGCTAGGACTGTTCCGCTCCAATGTTGATACGTACTTATGTATAACTGCAGCACGTGGAAAATCTTGACTACTGTCACAAGTAAGCTGCAATCGTTCGTGAATAGGTGTCAACGAAACATATAAGGGATTTTCTGTTCTAATGAAGAATTTATATGAGACGGGTCAAGAATCGATAGACATTGCAGACGTAAGTGGCAGTAGATTGTTCATACGCTTCGAAAAGGCAACTATTGCGTTGCTGGCCAAGCGATGCAGTGGAAGTAGCCCCTTTCCTCCTCCATTAGTGCTCTTTCAAATAAAAAAAAACTGGTTCACCAATTATCATATAGCTGTGTAACTGATTTTCTTTCACTTTTTACTGGTTTAGGTGAATGATTTAAATTGGGTGGTTATAACCCAGCTCACGACAACTGGACTTGCAAGGGTGAGATGTGTTTGGATGGCTTGGGCTAGGTGCGACGTTGGATGTATGCTGAGTTTTATCCGTCATAATTCTTAAGTTACGCTCACCTAAGTCGAGTTGTAGTGAGTCGGGCTATCTTGACCCGTTTTCAATAATTACTTTGAATAAAATATTTGTTTGTTTTGTAGTTGAATTGCAGTAGTTTAAGGGTTAATGAACATTGGGCGTTACTTTTTTCATATATAAGAGATGCCAATCAAAGCGAGCACACGCCTACGTCTGTTAGTAATGAAATGTGCGAACAAACCTTTATTCCCTACGATTAGTTTGACCAAAAAGGGATGACTGGAACCTGACCTGTAAGGTCATCTTGAATCTGCCCATTTTACATTCTTTCTGTTAAAATACTTTAATAATTCAATATGAAAACATAAAGCACATCCATAATAATGATAAACACAACAGAACCAAGTTCTTAATAACGTCACTCGATTTAGAGAATTAAAGAAAAGAAAAAAGATCTCAAGGCTATACCTAACCCATTAAAAAAAAGCAGCCCTATTTTTGACATTCAAAAAATTGTCCTTACATAAATTAAGCATAAGGATCCTAGCTTTCTTTCTTTTTGTTTGTTTTGTTTTTTTTTTTTTTATTTGCTAAATGCCATCGCTATTTAATAGTGCCATGTGCGCCACTTAATGCCAACCCTCATTTATTTAAACTTGTAAATGGTTCTAATGAAAAATAACGACCATTCCTCAATTCGCAAAGAAAAATAACCAACATACCTCAACTTTGAAAAAAAAAAAAAAAACAGAAGTTTTCCCTTTTTACCATTCTTTGTTTTCTAGACAAATATCCTTCGACAGTTGTTGTGTGTTGTACCGGTACCGCTATTGTTAAGGGACAGGTCACACTGAACAAAAAAAAAAGAACGAACAAACACTAGATATACTGTTATTCATGATGATTGTATGTTGTGTTGGTTATTTGTTTTATATGCCCTTGACAGTGTTAACGCAACAAACGTGAAGGTGTTGAGAACGTGCTTAAAATATTTAACAAACAGAAATTAGAAAAAAGAAAAACTTAGGAAATTACAAAAGAACGTGCAGCAGCAGCGCCCACTGGTTGGCATTTTTGCTAAATACAAAGAAAGAACTAACGGCCCATTTAAGTATTTGCAGAATAAGGAGAAACTAAACGATTTGGGATTTTATTATTCCTAGCATAGAATACCTTTCTAAGTGAACGGATAAAGTTAGCGAGAAAGGTTTACTGTGCAGGTTCTTAGTGTCTTAGCGTATGGCAGTGTCATTTTAGTATACGTAGGGAACGGATATCGATGCTTAAAGGTCGTTATTTGTTGGACGGGAAGAAATAAAGAGATTGCCACGTTTTTCATGTGGCATTGTTTTAGAGTGAAAAACTGCCTGAAAGGAAGTGTTTTTTATTGGTAATTAATTCATATAGCGTTAATGACCTTCTTTAATGATTAGACATTCAACAACAATAGAAGACCTTCGCCCTAAATTACAAAGTAAAACAAGTCTGAGTAAATTTATTTGTAAAGGTATCTAGGGTGGATGCGCTAGTTTCCAGAGACAGTTAGTGTCCGGATCTATTAACCTTTAGGAAAACTTTTTTTAACGCAATAAAACAAACGATATACCTCATTAATTTAAGAAAAAAAATTCTGAAGCCTAATTTCAAACTAATCTTCAATAAAGGCTTGCCCAAACCAAAGTGGGGCAGTGCGACACGACTTTTATATGAAAAACGCTTTACGTTTCGTCGCATTTGGTGTGAGTACTCTCATATGACTCTGTGTAAATAAATTTTGCCGTTGTTGTGTCGCACTTAGGTTGGGCAAGCCATTTAGTGGCTCTTGGTGAAATTATTTGAAAATTGAGTACCTATGTTTATTCTTATAGAACTCTTGAGCTTTATAAAAATCCTACAATGGGAAAAAAGATGAAATGGTCGGTTTCTTAGATAACAGGGATTTGCTGGTGACTATTGAAACCCGAAACCTTTTTTACGGAGCAGTAGATCCCTGTTTTGGTTCTTGTTCTGTTTTTCAGTGGTATCCCAAGGGGTCGCTGAGGAGGCGGATCCCAAAGCGTTGTGAGAAAACTGATCGACAGTAGTTACCTACCAACTGCTTACGATTTTAAATTCTACTAGCCGATTTTTTTAATTCCGTATCCGTACACATTTTTCATGAACTCATTGCTTGTGAATAATAAAAAATAAAAAAAAAATAATAAATAAAAAGAAACAATTATAAAAATATTTATAAAAACACAATTATTCAAATAACGCTAACATTTTTTTGAGTACTTATGGCATCTGGTACTTCATCAAGCGTCAGATGTGTAATATGTTCTAAAACAATGAAAACATTTAATGTCAATTATAACATAACCTCTTAAAATAATGCTGACTTTGGTTTATCTCACTTCTTAGCTTTGAATTCGACTAATGACTTTGGGTAATCTCACTTCTAGGTACGCCTTGAATTCGACTGATGGAATGTATGTTGAATTTAACGTTTCAAAAAAGCTCTACGTTCAATTTATGGTCGTCATAATCGTTCTAGCAGATCAACAATTAAGCGTCTAGTGGAAAAGTTTGAATCCACAGACACAGTACAAAATGTTCCCGTGCCAGTGAGACAAAGAAGTGCCCGTAGTGTAGAGCCCAAATGTGTCTCTCACACGTCGTTCTCAAGCGTTGGGCATATCTCTGTGACGTCTTTGTGGCGAATTTTGCGAAAAGATCTTGTCCTACATCCTTGCAAGATTAAACTGACGCAAGAACTGAAGCCGCTTGACCACCAGAAGCGTATTGTTCGTGAATTGTGCTGTGCAACAACTTGAAAATTATTCGGATTTTCATCGAAAAATCATCTTCAGCGATGAAGCTCATTTCTGGCTGAATGGCTTCATCAATAAACAAAATATGCCGTATTGGTCAGGCAGCAATCCACACGTACTCCATGAGTCATCATTGCAGCCCGAAAAAATTACGGTTTGGTGTGGTTTATGGACCACCGGAGTCATTGGACCGTACTTCTTCCGTGATGATACAGACTGGCACGTTACTGTGAATGGGGATCGCTACCGTTTAGTGATAACCGAATATTTTTGGCCCCAATTGGATGATATGGACTTGGAGGACATGTGGTTCCAACAGGACGGTGCCACAAGCCACACAGCGAATGTCACAATCAATTTATTGGAAACCAAGATTTGAAAATGTGTTATCTCACAAAATGGTCCAGTTGCTTGGCCGCCTCGTTAGTGCGATTTGACGCCGTTAGGCTATTTCATGTGTGGGTAAGTCAAGTCTTTATCGTCTATGCCAACAAGCCAGCGACGATTGATGAACTTCGTACGAATATCGAACGTGAAATTTCAGCAGTATCGCGAGATTTATGCTTGAAACCCGTCGAAAATGGGATTCAGCGTCTGGACTTCTGCAAGCGTTCCCTTGGTGGCCATGCAAAAGAAATCGAGTTCCATACATAATGGCATCGAACGTTCTTTGACAGGAATAAAGAATTTCAAAATTTTGAAAAACCCTTTACAATCAAATTATGATTTTGACATCGCAGAATTTTTTTACAGGGGTATTTTATTGTTCCTTGAAGCCCATAAAAAACACCTCTCTCACCACTTTTTTTCCGAAGAATTTCAATACCTATAAATCAGAGAAAAAAGGTTTACGGGAAGCAAATAATCAACTTGACATTTAAAATATTTTATTTCATAAAATGACAGAATACTTCGTGTTCCAATGTTGAACAATGGTACCTACTGGATCTGCAATTTCAAAAGTGGTGTATGATGCACTAAAGCTAAAGGAAGTTTTTATACGAAGTGTAATCACTGAAATTAGGAATAGAGCAGCCTCTTTGAAAAGAAAAATGTTGGGAGTGAGACTCGCTATTATTTAGCTCGTAGACATCATTTTGTAGCATTACTTAATTCCTCAAACCTTAAAAAGTCCGTTGTGATCCCCTTAGGGGGCATAGGGCCTCCACTACTCCTACGCGCCATCGTGTACGGTTTCTGAAAATATAACGTAGTTCACTTCAACTCGTCCCCAGCTGTGCAGATTCTGTATCATTGATAATTTATATAAGATATTTGCATCACAAAATGTAATAATTCGGAGAAAACTTACAGTTGACATTTTTGAACAACTGAAAACACAAAATTATAAGAAATAAAATTAGGTAATAAGGAAATATTTAAATAAGAAATAGGTAGAACATTTCGTTTGTAAAAAAAGAATACACATGTTTTTTTGTGGCCCAAAGTTTTATAAAACTGTCGTGATTATTTCCTATCATAATCAACTGATATAAAACTCAAAATATAGTTTAAAATTCTAAAAATTAAAAAAAAAAAACGAGAAAAACGCATAAAACTGGTATGTTTTTACCAATACCATTCAACTTTTAAGATAGTATCCTGAGTCAATTTCAAAATTCGTTTAGGATACCGTCCAATTTAGGATCCAGTGGTGCAATTATTTGTATTGGTTTAACTCGTAAACGCCTAGCAAAACAAATTATTCCACAAAAAAAGGTCTTTTTACGACACAAATTGTTTAAAAAAAGGAATCTTGGATTAAAAACAACAATGTCAGTTTACGTTAAAATTTGTTCTCATTCGCCCAATAAACACTACTCTTCTTCTTCTTGCTCGACACAATTAAATTTTCAATCTCTAAGTCCAGTTTTGTGCAGCACAAATTACACTCTTACTACACCGAATCCTGGTAAAAGCAGCTGCAAAACGAACGAAAAGTGTAACGAATATTTCTTTTTGAATCAGGAACAAAATTTAAAAAAAATCACTGGCTTATACCAAAAGTATAAAATCCACAGAAGTCATTCATTTGTCGCAGAGCTTCTAAGAACTTACTAATGAATAAAAGAACTTTTAATTGAGGTAAAACAAATTTTAATTAGAAGCTCGTACGTAGTACTTCTTATTTGCTCATCCTTCTTTCTCTAAATCCTTTCATAAGTACCTTCCGTGATCAAATTTCGTGAATTAAATAAAACCCAAGGGATACGACTGATTAGCTTTTAAATTTCTAAAATTAGATTTAATACAACATTTGAACCTGCAACCAATCATTTAATAAAATAAATAATAAAATCAGGAGAAGGATACAGTCAAAGCATGAAACACAAGCAGCCCTACAAAAAAAATGAGAACAAAGTGCTTGCTTAAAAATACTTTCATAAGCCTCGCCCTATGCTAATATTACAAAAAAAGGGCTCTTTCCATCCATAGCACCGAAGAGGAAGAAAATGTTAAACCGATATTGGGATAAAATGGCCTATTATACGTGCTCCTTTTTCTTTTTTAAAATCATTTTTTTTTTGTTGTTGTTTGTTCTTATTCAAAAAAATAAAAACATGTATGTAAATATCGAAGGATACGATAAATACATCTCCTGCAGGTTAAATTGAAGGTATTTTGCTAATCTTCTTAAATGTCAAGTGATAAACATAAAAAAGGCAAACAAAAAAGCTGAGGTTCCTATTTGATAACAAAAGCCCTTGAGTGGATTTATTGTTTGCCTCTGGAAAGTCAGATGTAAAGAAGTACATACTTAAAATTCAGTAGTTCTACTATATGAGTGCCTCTAAGCCTTTTCTAAAAATATTAATAAATAAAACAGCAAAAAAAAAAACATCAGCGTTGTCCTTAACAAGGAAACTATTTTAAAAACATTTTATTTTATTTATTTCTTTTTTTTTTGTATGTTTCTGAATTAATCCACAGAGTGAAAGAGCTTTTCCATTTATTTCCTTAAGCTCTTGTTTATACCCCACTGATCCGAAATGAAAGTTAACAAAGTTTTTTTTTGTTCGTTGCTTGGTCATGAATTATATCATAAGTCTTTCTGAACCCACATATCTAGGGCATGGAATTCAGTTTTGTTTTTGTAGAAATTTAATCTTAATGCTGTTTGATGTTGACGTGTATGTTGTTTGTAGAAATTAAACATTTCCGAAGAAATAATATACCTAAAACTAAATCAACAAAACCGGAAACCGTTTGATTAGTTGGTAGCCATTAATTTACACGAATGTCACACACTAAGGACATTTAGCTTGTATTTAAGCAACTAAATTGACCACAAGTTTTAATTATTTCTTATATAAAGGACAAGGTATTGGCCCTGAAGAAAATTGAATGTAGGTAAGCAAACAACAATGCCATTTTTTAACTAAAATTACGGAAATTCTGAGTACTTTACTAACCTTACTGTAAGTAACTTAGCTGATAAAAGAACAATCGTTGCCAAAAACTGACACCAAGTTAAAGGCATAACTATTGTCACCAATACTTCTTTTGATCTTATCGAAAGGCTTTTGCTAATTGATTAAAACTTTAGGATAGTGATTACTTATTTAGGTTACGTAGGTCTCCAGACCTTTTACGTCCGTGGTGATCATCTCAAGGCGCGAAGGGCCGCCACTACTCTTACGCGTCATCGTGTATGGTTGCTGGAGATGTATTACCTAAGTGGGAAGAGTTAACCCACTTGTGCAGATTCCTCCGACTGTTCTTCCCAAGTGCTTTATGGCTGGCCCCTTTCTCTTACTGTCTATGTGAGTGGGTTATACTGATTTACAAGCCTTAATCGTTGCTTTGTTACAACCATAAAGAAGCATGGATTCTACATTGGAGCAGAATAGTCACAGCTTGGTCTTTAATCTGAAGTGTTTCTCTATATTCTCCAGACCCACGTATTTGATTCTCCCTCCACCTTTGTCATTTGAAGGAGATCCATGATCCATTTTGAAAGTAAGCATATATTCGAAGTACAAGTGTCTTACGTGTCCTTTTCCATATTTGCTTTGAAATTTTTAATCTGAGGTGCGAACTCTCTACGAGCTTTAGGTTCGTCGATTCTCACCCAAGTTCCTTTGAATTGACCAATTTTCAATTATGAAAACAATTGGTTTTCGGTGTAGGAAGGTTCAGTGCTACTGGTTATTCTCATTCCTTCAGGAAGATTTGTCCCAAAATTGTTGGTAAAGGATCCTTTAGTCTCTTTGTAATTGATTGTAATCTCCAAACAACATCTTTGCGGTATCTTACGGAAGCTACCATCCGATTGGGCTCCCGCTTCCTCATATCCGCTATTCTTCTGTGTCTGACGTCCAGAGACAACTTCTAGAACGTCCGTCGGCGGATCGAATAAAGATCAATTTATTGTAGAGTGGTTGGTGGTGGTGGTCTAGTCCGAAACCTTACATTCGGTATCCTGTCTCCTAATGACTCCCATGAAATCATGCTATTGAGTGCAGATTTGGTAAGTAGGAGCCTGACAATTTTCGTAGAAGAAAAGTACAGTGTTCTGGGTTGGGATTTACACTTATCCGAGCCTAACTATTAAAATTCACTAATTCTTTTTTTCAAGTTGGAGGCATCTGACTTTTTGCGGACTCCATAATTTTCAAGAAGAGCATTAACATTGCAGAAACCAATATTTGTTCGGGTATTGTACCCACTCAGGATTGGACCAACACAGGCGAAAAATCGATAAACTTGCTACTTGAATAGTATTTTCCAGAAAGTTTCTGGCAATGTTGGGTTGCTCTTGAAGTACTGTTCTTTTTTCGAAATTGGTAGACGTGGTGCTTTATAAACGATTAACCAAAAGCAGTTTTTATTAAAGTGGGCTTTTGTATGTCTTGTTATACTTCCAGGCTGCCTTGCCTATTCCGTCAGTTAACATTAAAGGTTTGAATAAAACAACATTAACCTGTATATGTTATCACCAAGTTCATATGCTGGAATTACAGCTATTTCAAAGACTGCCACACTTGACAATCAGATTCCTTCCATTAGTGGTGCTAAGTCGATGTATGCTCAAATTATTCGAAAAACTGATGCCCAAATTCGGTTGGAACCATCGCGATCGACCTGGCCATTGCAAAGCACATGCACTACGCATCACGCCAAGCTGTTGTTGTTTCATTCAAACTAACAGTTAACTCTCAAATTCAATAGAATTGAAATTGAAAAAGTAAATTATTAGTGATTCTATCCAGGAGCAATTGTATTGTTAAAACAGTTCATAAAAAGTGAAAATACAAAAAAAAACTAAAAAAACAAAACAATCTTCAGGTCAGGAGATTGTATTCGATTCTCCCAAAGAAAAAAGTTCGCCTCTTCTAAGAAGTTTATAACAAAACTAAACTAACCGGCTGTTGTGTTTTAAATCATGCTTTACGATTGTATCTGTGTAATATCCGAATAATAACATTTATAATACGTGCTTCATGTATTTACAAGAGTTCCTTGTAATAAGCGCATTTTTAATGCATAATGACAATCCAAGCGGGTTTATACGACGAAATAGTTTAATTTTCTTTACCAACAAAACAAACAATAAATACATTAATGACGTAGGTATTTAATAAAGCAATCAAACTCACAAAAAGTCACCATCACGAGTACTCGTAATAATGCTTATAAAAAATTATACACCCATTTATTATGGAGACGAAGTTTATTAGTTCTACTCGAATTAAGGGTTTCTGATGATGGAAGCACGATAGTCCCGGTAAAGTTTTGTTAACACAGAAGACCTCCCTTATTCCAACAAAGAGTGTGGATTTTTTACGTAGCATGTCAGGCTTATCGCGATAACAAAAAAAAAATCAATTACGAATGTTTACTTGAAAAATTGAGCTAATAACTTACTGTTAGTTTCTCAAATGGCTTATAATCGTAATGACGCACGATAAGAAGCCATTTTGCTATCGCTTAATTAAGATGTAGGGGAAACAAGAATAGTTCGTTGGCATATGGATATATATGTGTTTGGAGGCTTAAATCTATACCTGGTTCAACAAATTTATTATACTTACTTAACATTGTTTGTCTTGGCCTCACCTTTTTGGTTGGGGTTAAACTTATTTTAGTGAAAACAAAGGAATAAGAAATATCCAATTCCAATACCCCACGATAATCCTGCAGTTTATTTTTGGGTGACATTGTCAAAGTTTATTTTTGGGTGACATTGTCAAAGAATATTAACATTTTTGGATAAATCTAGTTGACTAATGGAAACAAAGGAAAATGTATACGTGTGTATTTGACTGCCGGAAGCAAGACGCACAGTGGTTCAGGTTTTTATTTAGAGGCAGTGTGAATTTAACAATATTGGAATCACTGAACTCCAACTGAACCGATTTTTATAAGATTTAAAAAGAAATGTATGTTATCGCTAAAACGGAATGCGAAATGGGTTGTTTCCTACCTTTTTAAGTATTTTAGAAGTTATAAATAGGTACCTTAACAATTGCTTAGTTATAAATCAAATGCAGGCGGTGTAAATAGATACGTTTGCTACGAGAAAACATGTAGTAATAGATTTTGTGGATTCAAAATGTTGCCATATTCCAAAAGACACTCCTTATTTACACGCTGACCAAGAAAAATTGAAAGTAATAGTAATATTTCAAGCAAATGTGCTGATTCGAATTTAAGAAGAAGTTGGGTGCGGGAAATCATTAATAAAAAATAAAGAATTTTCTATGGACAAGGAAAGTGCAATCGCAGCTCTGAAAAATGCAAAGACAACTTTTAAATATTCAAAAAAGTATCCTTCCAAAATATCCTTAAAACAGCAAAGAGATTATAGACATTTTAAATGTGTAATGAAGAAAATGTTATCAAACGATTTTCATGAACAATAAGTTCATTGTTTTCTGTGCTCTTGAAAATTATTGAAATTAATTAAATCATGGATAATTTTCGTAATTTAACTATTTTAAAAAAGGTAAGGGTGGTATTTAAATAAAAGCAACAACATTAAAGTCGTGTACATGGATTTGCAGGCCATTTTACCAGTGCCTTATAGTGACGTCTCATCCTTTTATCCAACTTCACAATATTTGAACTCTTTTCCAACGAAGGATTTTGTTTCCTTTCACGTGGTGCTTGTGACGAGCTTGTGCCAATAATTCAGATGGCTAAAGAGACGAAGCCACTTTAAAAAGTACACCAACTTCAAACGAAAGAAGTGTACGATCTTAAAGACCTGTGTGCCAAAACAGGGAAAAACTAGAAACGTAGATGGCAAGAAAGTAGTATGGGCCGAAATTAAGGAATTTAAAGTTGAAAAGAAAGACTTAATGGATTTGTGCCAGCAAATTTCCATAACAGGTTCTCATCATCAGTTTTTAAAAAGATTAAGATCAGAAGAGCCTGAGGTAGGAACATTCGCCAATAAACGTAAAAAGACGTCGGGCTGAAGCCTAAATGGTTTCAATTATTACGTATGCCTAACCACAAACTCAAATCTCTCAAAATATTACATAAAATAGTCATTATTTCCAGTTATTACTTTATTGAATTAAGTTTTTGTTTCAATAAAACAGCGATATTTTGACTTATCGCTGTATTGATTTAATTAAGTTTGTTTTCTTTCAAAAAATTAAACAAAAAAGGTGATTATTTATGTTCCTATAAAATCCGAAATCTTAGTGTTTTCTTTATATAATTTAATTAACACTTCCTTAAAAAGCATTTTTTGTTGTTGGAAGTTATATGTAAAAGGCAATTTCTGAAATTCAAAGATGCGTTTTTTTTTTTAATGTAATTTTTTTAGTTATTATCACTCTATTGTACTGAGTTTGCGATATAAAAACTAGCTCACATGAATCACGAAAACAGCTCACATTCACAACGTCTCTGCCTGTCTAGGGAAAATTCACTGTATTACCATATTTAATTCATCAAAAGATTAAGGTCTTCGTCAGTTTTAAAAAGCCTTCAAAACTAAGAGCACGATAGCTACTATCATTGTTGTTGAAGATATATCAGGACAAAAATGTTCCAATTATTCAAATGTGAATAAAGAAAAATTCTTGGCATAGAATAAAAGTAATTTCGGTTTCTTAACGTTGATTCATTAACCACCCTCTCTCAAATAAATTGCCATTCATTGCCTCGTTAAGGTCGTTACTTAGGCATTTCTTTTTTTGCAATGGTGTTGTACCGTTTCAGAGTTCAATCCTTTGAATTATTATTACGAGTATTATTCAAAAAGCAACTGTTTATTTTTTTTATAGATAAGATGTCCTTGAAAATCAAGGAACGAAAGATACCTACTTGAAAAAGCCAAGTCAAGGAGCAGCCATAATTTAGCAACAAAAAAGAAAAAAAACTCCTGAATCTATTCAAATTAATTTCTTCAGAAAAAGTTAAAAAAAAAAGAAAGAATAAATGTAAATGTAGCTCCACAACCATTCCGTTTTCCATTTTCAATTGAATATGAAGAAAACGGACCCTACTTAAATGAAACCACTAAAGGCTAAAAGCATTTCAGCAAATGGAGGTAGACAAAGGTTGGAATTGTGTAGGGAGCACGGTAAATGCTTCTTTTTTTTTCTTTGGTGGGAGTGCATCCGGGGAACATCGAAAGCAATATCCAAAGCAACCAACACAGGAAAAATCAAAAATTTGAAAAGAAAAATTAAAATAAACGAAATTAAATTGCGCTTGAAGAAATGACATTCCACTTCATTTATAGAAAATCAAAAGTCGAAATGCACGACGACGCACAAAAATGTTTTTGGAATCTCATTAAATTTTATTACGTTTCTAGGTACTAGTATCTATGAGCAGAAAAAAAAGCACAGTGCTGTGTATTTTTATGCGTTTTAATGTATAAGTATCTGAGCGCCCGAGTTTTCTTTAGAACACAATTCAAACTTAAGAAAAGCGGGCGTGGTTGCAGGAAGACGGATCCTTGTAAGATTACTTACTTCAAAAAGTTAAATTAAATAAGATTTGGGAAGTTAATCTGGTGACCAGGCTCCTAGTGGATCACTGATATGTGTCCGACCCCGCATTGAAAGGTGGCCCAAAAATCAATAAAAAAGAAAAATTTCTTAAACTCATTTTGATTGAATTTTTAATAGGCTTTACCTTATATTATCCTGAACAATTCATTATATATAAGTGCTAGTATGTATAGATATTCTAGTGAAAGATACAGATATTATTTGACAAATAAAATGTTCTCACATCACTGTAGTGGGAAGTCCTTGTTCAAATGAAACAGAATAAGAAAAGGACATAGGAGTGGTTTTTTGAACTTTGTATACATACCTATTATTATGTGAAAGCTCAGATTTTATGTAGCATCCTCAGTGTTCAAGAGGAAAATAAAATTACGGATCTGCCAACATAAAGAAAGTAATGCTTTCAAGAATTCTTTTACATTAACGTTCGATACAATATTTCGCTGTTGTTGTGATTGAGCTGACAAGTTTTCGATATCAGTAGAAAAATCCCATATCAGTAAGTAATACTTGATAATGCTAATTATTTTCGTTCTTTAGATGCTGATATTTGTTGCTGGCTTTTGTTTTAATCTTTATAATAATTAAACATTGTTATGGACCAACTTTTCAAAAATAAGTTAAATGTCTTATTCCTCCGAACAGATACCTGTATTTCTTAAATTTTTCAAATTATTCTTGTTAAATATATTGAAAAGTAACTCTTAAAATATCAAAAGAAGTTGGTGTGGGATATAAAACGATACCAAGTTCGTAGTTCCTTTAGAATTTTAATTTAGTTTATCAATTTTTTCGTAGTACCTTTTTTTTCAAACTTACCAAGCTAAATTAACGAATTGTAAGGCCACCAAGAACTTGTTGTTTTTTTTTTATGTAACTCCTTTTTTGCCTTATGCACCACTAATTCTGCCATTGTGCAAAATTTCAGGACTCTACTTCATATTTTTTGATGATCCGTCAGTGATTCAAACATATGCAATATGCAATACCTACGCTTACCGTAGTTACCAGGGTAAAAATTTGTGAGGCCCAATATCGCTAGAAAAGTCTTAGCGTAGATAAATGGTACAAAAGGATCGAAAGGCTGCGTTCGGGTCCGTTCATATGGATCGTTTCTTATAAGAACGTGTGTATTTTATCGAGCTGTCAGTTGAAAACGTCAACGTAAAACACGCAACGGATTCTATGGGTTGGCTCCTTGACCATTGCTTAATTTTACCCACTTATTTTTCCATAGTTTAAGTGATAGAGCTTACAAAATTAATTAAAATATAAATTCAGGCACTGCGTCTCGCTCGAGATGTGGTTCTTATTTTCTTATCTTAATTGGTGATGATAAAATAGAAATCGCATTCTCCTTCTGCTGCTTCGTATCCTGTTTCACGACACATTCGTAATTTCTTCTTCGATGAGTTCTCGGTCCGAAACAACATCTACTTTTTCCCGAAGTTTGCACTGCTGTTATTACTTTGCACAAGACCAAGACATTTGTATTCTTCGATGTGTCTATCGTTGATATTATTGTTGCTCTCGTAACTTGATGCTCATGAAATCATGATGATCTCTATCGGCGGCGGCGCCACGGTTATTATAATAGAATTGTTGCTCTTGATGATTTGTTGTTGTGTTGATCTCGGTCCGAAGTGCAGCTGTAGGTAGAGATCGAAGTAAGTTTCGCGCGCAGCCACGACTTACCACTATTTGGCCCTGAACTTTGTACTGTGGTTAGTCAGTCAGTAAGAGAAAAGGAAAAAAAACGAATTCTTCTTCTTCTTTTGCTATACTTTTTCTAGACATTTTGAGAATATTAAGCCTTTACTGAAAATTCACATTTCTCACGCAAATATAGAATTGGTAAACTAACCTGGGTATACTTTGAAATCTCTTACAAGTGCCTCAAAGTCTCCTACAAAATTGCAGTTTCCTTTTTACAAACATTTCAATTTTTTAGTTGCCTGCAAACCACTTACTTATTTCACACGGAAAATTAATTACTATTTCAAGAATACATAAAACGTTACAGCTAAGGTAGTGCAGTTTCTCACATCGCAATGTATATTACTACAAACTTTAAGCTATTACTAGGTACCTATGTATATTCCTGCCATAAACCGGACGAAAGCACCTACAACGGCAGGAGGTACTTCATTTCGAATATGTACCCATTTATGGTACTTGCAACACTTAAAACTACATGTAGAGTTCAAAACTACTCTACCATCATGAATGAGAAAAAGGAAACATTTCAAACCATCCTGCAACTTAAAACATCAAAACTCACAACGAATATGAATATAGTTTTGTTGAACTTATGTAAAACATTTAAAAATTTCCTGGAGGGATTGTTTAGTATTCTAGAAGTGCACTTACAGAAATGAATGTTTCTGCTTTTGGACTTGTAAATACCAACATACTCTTCTTAAAAAAAAAGGAAAATACCAGAGAGGGCATGCCTAATATAAAGATTATCTTCGTAACCGATTAATCAGCATATAATGCATTAACTCTGATTAACGTTCGCTTTATTCAAACAAATTTATTCCGAATGACTGGAGTATAATGAATCTTAATTAATTACACCCCCTAGAGATTAGAGGTGCTGACAGTCATGCAATCTCTAAACTCTATTTTATGAAGCTAAATCACAAAAAAAAAAGAGAATAACAAAAAATTGCCCACAAGCCATAAACCCGAAATTTTACAAAAACTCTACATACAACCCGTAATGAATTACTTACTCCGTCAAAAAAAACCTCTATGTAATATATTAGTATGTGTATCGTGTTAAAATTATATACATACATAAATTTTGCAATTTTTCTAGACAAATACATTTATTTATGCCATTGCGAGGAAAATGTACGAAAAAACAGCATGAAATTGGTTGAATTTTTTATTTTTTATTTTTTCCGACAGTAACATGGGTTGAATTAGAAAAAGTGGAAGTACCCATATAAGCCTTAAAAAAAGTTGACAAAAAATTATTAAATGTTATTAAAAAGATTTTTTTTTTGTGAAGGAACAAGAAAAGTATTCGCAATTTAAAAAGTTTTCCTTTTAGATTTAGGTTCAGGAGTCAAAACACAAACATCTCACAGTCACACCATGCTATCCATAGTGCTTATCGCCTCATGTTGACCAAAGTAATATCAGTTTTCTTTCGGAAGAAAATACACGACAAGAAAGAAAGGATTATAAAGGAAGAAAAACATGTTTGATGTTTGACAAGTTCAGATTATTTTAAGTAGAGGGACAATTTTAATTAAATTTGTTTTTTCTTTTTTTTTTTTTTGCAAAAAAGGTTAAGGAACGTGGAAAACAAAAAAATGGGTTTCAAATGAAGCAGATGGCGGGCGTGTAAGAGATTTTGGTTAGATAGGATAAATTGTGAAATGATCCATATTGCAGATATCTAAAAAATAAAATGCACGACTCGGTCGCACGTTCTTGCTCTTAGGACCAAAGTTGCTGTGGAATTTTAAGCTTCTTATATAATGTTTTAAGAATTAATATTTGTAAATAAGTAAAATAAAATAAAATTCATAACTAAAATGACATAAGCAGCTTCTTAATATGCTTAGAGCTCCAAACTTAGTATGGCATGTGATATGTGATTACAAAAGATACATTTTTAGAAAAAAAAATTTGAAAATCGTTAAAGTCGTTCTTAAAAAAAATAGTTTTTATATATAAAAATTCTCAAAGCTTGTTTAAAAATCAATTTAATTTTCATAAAAAAATATAAATGCACAAAAATTTCCAAAAATACTGTGACCCGTTTTCAAAAAATTGATTTTTCAAAAAAAAAAATTTGAAAGATTTTTTAAAAATCCAAAAATATTTTTTTTGAAAATTTTGATATCAAATAATTTTAAATTTCGGAGAAGCATCCGTATAAAAAAAGCATAAAAATTGGTTGAGTCGTTTAAGAGAAAGTCAAAAATGAAAAAAAAAAAACGGTTCTATGGCAGGTACCGTTAGTAGAATTTGTACAAACATTTCTTTCATTTCAGAAGTATGACCCTGCTATCAAAAGTAGATACAAAAATTTTAATCAAAACCGTTTGAGCCGTTTTTGAGGAAATTCAACTTTTCCTTAATTGTTATATGGCATGTAACGTTAGTTTTGGTGCTAAAAAAAAATTCAATTTCTCCTCTAGGGAATCACCAAAGATCCTTAACCACCAAATTTGTAGTACGAGGTATACACAGACAGACAGACAGATAGACAGACAGACAGACGGACTGACAGAATGGCGAGACCCACTTTTTTCGCATTCTCTATCATCGTAATGACATGGTGTGATTGTTATCTCGAGTTTGATTTTTTTTTACGAATCCTAAACTTGCCTTATAGTACCTATATCGCAAGTAAAAACAGTACCTATAAATTGGATAGCTAGTAGTAGGGGAGCCATTTTTACTAACGTACTAAGTACTACCTATACTAGTAGAAAGGTTGAAATGTTTTGACAATTGCTTTGGTGCTAGTTAAAAGACAAATACCAGATTCCACAGCCTATATTTTCGTTTTAGGTAATAAAACCTTGTTGATTCCGTTGTGATTATGATCCCTTTAGGGGCCAGAAAATCCTTAAGATGTTTAGTAGACAATCTATTTTCGAACGTTTGCAGCTTACTTGTGACAGTTGTTAAGATTTTCCACTTCATACAGCCATAAAGAAGCACGGATTAAACTATGTGTGAAGTTAGGACCGCCATAACAGAAGTTCAAAAATGAATTGCCGCATCTCCCCCAACCTCCCCCCCCCCCCCCCCCCCCAAACTCATGTTGGTGCTTACTTCACGTGAAGTTACTATGCATGTCGTTATTATTAATCAACAATTTTAAATGCAAAAGAGGATAGTTTCTAATTTATACCTGTCTACCAAATTCTTGATCTTAGCTTGGCTTTTGGCTGTGATTTAAAAATTTTACAAAAATGTGTAATATATTGATTTTTACCAAAACTATAAGAAATTTATGGATTACTTCATTATTTTGAAAATCAAACCTTTGTTCATTGGAACAATTGAGAACAGTACCAAAGTGCAAATTTGTAGTATCCTCTATACAAAAGTGACATTTTTGCAAGGTTTTTTAATAAAAAAAACAATTTTATTTTTTTCAAAATGACTAAATTTCGAACTTACCTATGCTTAGGTGATCGTCAACTTTTGTCGTTTACAGATTCTAATTATCTTGATTCTAACAAAAGTTATCGTGTTTACAAATTTCCAACGCCAACGACGATGACGACAATGTTGACAACAGCACACGCACATAAAAATGTCTCGAAAATGTGTTTTCTTTACGTTTCATGATGTTTCATGATGTATTAGACTAATTCTAAAAAAAAATGACTATTCCAATCTCTATACTTGTTACGCTATACGGAAAAGTAATATATAAATATACAATATATACCAACCAACTACTCTATTTGAAGTTGAAATAATTAAAGCTTTAACTACGGTTTTGCATGCGTGGATGTTATTTCCTTTCCTTTTACGAAATAATCTATATACCTAAGAACATTTTATTACTCAATGCAAAGTAAGCCAGTGTCATAACTTACACACTTCGTTAAGATTAAAGAAAGAAAATACTTATGTTTCTGTCATTTTACAAAATAAAGCTCAGGTATTAGGTTAAATAATTTATTAAATATAACCAATTCATGAATTATTGTCGAGGCGGAATTCCGTTTTCTGATGCCTCTATACTTCAACAACAACAACGAAAAAATATATATCCTTAATGAATTATTGATTATGCCGTCCCACGTATACCTAATGGACTTCCCTTTTTTCAGACATAATATTCAATTGAATCCCGAGCCATAGGTAGAAAGGAAAGAGCAGCATCCCTGAGCTCTTCAGAATGGATGGTATACGTGCTTACGCGTTTGTAGTAACCTACACCCCATTCCATCTCTATAATATTCCGGATATTCAGCCACCTGATTCTTTTCTCTGGAATCACCATCGTGATGGTATAGCTGAGATGGTAGGTGAAATTAAATCATGAATGATGGGTCGGACGACTAGGAGTGATAAGAAATTCCATGAATTCTGATGATACGAGCAAAACTTTTGACGAACAAGAGTAGAAGCGAACGAAATGAATGTAATGGTATATAATAATAATGCTGCATTGGAATTATAATATGTTTGAGTTTGAGTGAAGTAGATTATACAGAGAATAAATATGCCAGCAAATTATTTATGATAGCTTTTAATTTTTTATATCGACAAATTTGACTTTTATTCCATGTGGGAGGGTTGGGGTCCTTTTTCGACTTTACTTATGAAAACTGCCCTGCAAAGGTATTATTATTTTACCCAGCAAGATTTTCATGATTATGTTGAGCAATGATCCTTATTATCTCAACTCTTACCTTTAAATGTTTGACACTAGGTATGCACCAAAGTACTCAGTGACCGTGCTCGAGCGTTCCTAGGTCTAATTCGTTTACATGGGTAACCTCTATTTTCCTCATTTCCAGTATAATAGGTAGCATAACATATTTTTATTTACCATTTTTGTCATTATTTTACTATAATATTTGATTCGAAATTATCTTGTTCTAAAAAAATGTTAAAAGAATAAAATTCACTTCGGTTATCATTTATTTCTAAAGATTTTTTAACTAAAAAAAAAAAACATAATTCATTTTGGGCATAAGTATTTTTTGTATACATCTTATCTTTTTAAAAACCGATTATTATTGTCTGTTCTTTTATATCTTTTCCAGAACTACCATTCGTGTTAATTTTAAATCAAAGGTTTTGAAAGTCTTTTGGCAACGCTGCCGCTGGGTAGACTACAAAATGGTATTTCCAAACTTACTTAACCTTGGTATTTTGTTTTTACTAAATTTTTGTTCTCTTCAAAATTTTTAATTTATTTTCACAAATTTTTATCACTCTTTTTTTCTTTTCTTAAGCACGAATTCAATTAACTGGAAAAAGTATAAGGTACAGTACAACCAACGCCAACTGCAGTAATGGTACCGATAGTGAAATACCGGTTTCTTCGAACTCTCATCAAGTAATTTGTTATAGAATAGCTTTGTCTTACTTTTCTAAATAAACTATAATATAGATAGGAACCAAAGGATTGTGTAGATTGTAAAAATAAAAACAACTAACTTACTTTTTGCAAGTTGTTGTGTTGCCTTTATAGTAAAGATCCTATTTTACACGGTTAAGTCCAGTTCTCGAAACAAATTCTAGACAAAAATTTCGTTCTGCTTTTCGTTCAGCAGTACGCAGTTCGACAAGTGAAATTGCATTATTTGGAGAGCTCTCCACACATATTGCACACACATTTTACTGCCCAAAATATTATTTTTGACCAAAAACGAATACATTTTAGGTTATTAATTGTTTCTTTTTAGTAATTTACTTTTCCGTACACGTAGTGTATAGGATAAGAATAGCGATTGGCACAGTTTTTTTAGAATTTTTCTGTCATCATAAAACGTAAAGAAAATACGTTTTCGACACATTTTTATGTGCGTGTGCCGTTGATGGCGTCGCCGTTAGCCTTCGGAATTGTAAACGTGATATTTTTTGTTTACTTAAAGTTGGGGATAGCTAAAAAAATTTTTGTTTTCAGGAATTCTTTGTTTTTTTTTTGGGATTTAAACACAAAAAATCCCATCAATATCTAATTAAGACTCTTCACTTTCCCTCGAATTCCTAATTGTAAAATTAACACTCCTGCTCTCAATCTAATGTCGTTAAATTAAGCCCCAGCAGCGAAACTTATAGAGCATTAAAAAAATATAAAAAAGAACAATCTCTTTTTGATCAATTATTACGTAGACACATAAACATATATCAGTAACTTCTTATCGAACGCTTACGTAACCTTTGTCGCATAAATCTACACACAGGTAGTATTCTTGCCTTTCCTTTCCATAAGCAGGGATAACCTGTCAAGACATACCAATATATCACAAGGCAACCAACTTATTTATCGCACCTTTCCTTGTTCCTTCTGATGCTTGTATACAGCCCACATATTTAACCAATATAAAAGCTGCGCCCCTGGGCGAAATGTCGTTTGCGTTTCGTTTCGTTTCGTTTCCTTCCCTTTTCTTGTCTCCTCTCTTGGTGCGTGACTTATCTATTCCGGAACTATCCCTACTATATATTATTTGTTTTCTTCGCCATTTTATCTGGGACTACAGCTACTTTGACATTTTCAGGATGACTGCTTGCCGCTGAGCACTGACTGCCTTTTGCCTTTTCGGGTTTGGGTGAAATTATATTCTTCAACTTTTATCTCTTCAGGTTTTCCATTGCAAGCTTTCCATTCTGCGACGCCATCGATAAGGATAACGAACGAATTTTTCTGTATAAAAATATCTTCTTCTTTCTTTCTTTAATATGATGGTATTATTCTATTGGCAAAGTAAAGAGTCCTTGTCCGTGTCCTTGGCATTGTTCTTAAAAACGTAATAAGCTTTAGATGCGAGACACTCTGAATGGCAATATACATATACCAGGGGGTTGTATTTTATTACTCTGAAATGCTGTCGTTGGGAAGTTTGTTAACGCTAACCATGATGCCTTACCACTGTTTATTTGAGTTTCACAGGATAATTGCGTTTGAATGTCCTCTCAGCAAATTGCCCTATTATCTCTGAGGCTGTTTGGCAAAAAGTTTATTTGCGAATGTTCACGTTTGGCGAGAATTTTAGTCCCTTCTATTTTAGTTATACTCGACTTGTAGGTATATGTGCCTACTATAGCAGCCAGAAAAGCATATTATCTGGAATAGCTTTTAATATTATTAAACAGGAATTAAGGTTCTTAAGATAGATACCTCTAAGATCATTTTAAATGAGAAATAAGATTTTGTGTGCGGTAAAACAATAATTAAGTAACCAGAGTAGACTTGCAATGGCTTTTCTGTAATTATGGTGACCATATTTTTTTTATACGAGGAAAACCACCAAAAAAATTATGTTTTGCGTGTGACTGGCTCCTTAATAACTGCAGCGCCATCTTGCAGAAAGACACGAAAGCGTTTAACGAACGCAATGGAACTTAACGAAATTAGAAAAAAAGAAACGAGCAAAAGAATCTTCTAGAAGGAAAAACTTTTTACAAGGAAAGCTTGTTTGTATCGAAAAGAAAAAGAAGAGAAGATGTGGCGTTGGCCCATCCAAAAACAGGAAGTCAAAACACTTGTTGGTCAGATCGTCTTTAATCAAGGTAAGCGGGACATCTTGTGTGGCTTTTCAATCCCCATCGGAAAAAGGGGACTATCAACAAAACTGCTTAAAAATAATGTTTTCTTCGAATCCAGAGACAAACTAAAAGCTGAATGATCAATATTATTTCGTGAGGACCAATTCATAACAAGTGCACGAGAAAACTCAATCAAGACAAGGAAGTAGATATTGTCCATATTTAGATAGGAAAATTGTTGTTTTGTAAATTAATCTCGTGTCTGTGAATAAATGAAAAAAAAAAACAATACATAATATAATGCGCGTAAACACGTGTTAACCAAACGGAATTGAACGAAAAGGAACGTTCTTTCTTCACGAAACAAGAAACCCCTAGTACTTCCAATAACTAAAGCTTCGGGTACATATACGAGATCGTAGAGGGAGAAGTGGTCAGTTTGTGAACTACCATTACATGGATTGAAATGAATACACAAAGAATGAAGAATGAAAAATGAATATTAACATCATTTTTAGATTGTGGTACTCTTGCCATGGTTAGTACGAGGGACTATCACGCTTAAGGTCTTGGTTCAAGTCCTAGCTTATAGTACCTTGGTTTCAGGGGTACTGCCTCTTGCGAAAATCGACAAACAGCCAAGAGTATTCGTATCATGAAAAAGTAAAAACAGGGACCCTTAGGTTTCCAAGCAGTGTCGTAAAAAAATCTTGTATTAAAAAAAAAATTGAAAGGTCACCCTCTATGTACTAAGTGATGTACATTACATATCAACTTTTCACCCGATGCATTTGGAAAATAAGGCCTTCCTTTCCTATCTACTTATATATTTCTTTTTTTTTCCTTTAGGTAGGTACCTACCTTTGGCCGACGTGAAGCTCTATAATGCAATTTCTTAGGCATCATTTATTGAGCATCCACCTGGAAGCTTAATAAAATCAAAAGATGAAAAAAAAAATAAAACCCAACATAAATGAAAGTAGTACAAGTGAGTTTGCCATAAGCCACTATAAACTTTTTCATCTTTTTACTCTCTTGCATGCGAATGTGTGTGTGTGTGTGTGCTGAACCGCACTTAAGCGAATGCAAAAACATTAAATTCCCATAGAAAGTGCAATATTAAAAATTGATTTCCGTACCTATTCGTAGATCGTAGTTATTGGTTTGGCTGCTGCAGAAAAAGAATTTTTCTTAAAAAATACTTAGGTTAGGCATACCTGTAAGTTATAATCCAAGATGACTTTTAAATACTTATATAGCTAGGATCAATATATGCCAAGTTCCTTTGGAGGTGGCAAAGTAGTCATGAGTAGGTACTTTACTTTCAACTGATTATAGATTAGACGGTACGGGAATAATTATCTCGATAGAATCACGTCAGGTTGAACCACAGTCAGGTTGAACCACAGCGAGGCTACTCCGACGTAACCAGAGCATAGGCTTACAATGAGCATTTAATGCCGTATTTCGTCCTCGGAGTCATTAAGGGGAGTAGCCCTCCAGGTTGGGGGTTCCCGCCACTAAGGCAACTGCCAGAAGTACAAGCCTCGGATAACGATAACCTAAATTTTGACGTCCCTGGCAAACGAAACCTTAAAAATGAAAGATAGACTTTAAACTTTACGTGTAATTACTGGAAAGCCTAGATATATAGGTAGTTGAGATTGCAGCCATTCAGGAAATGCGATGGAATGTTGAAGGGATACGAAAAATGAAAACCTGCTATATATTCTCCATAAACTGTCTTGATTTTTAAATTTTTCCTTACCAAGGCGATCCTTAACAATTTTCCAAAGGTTCTCTATTGGATTTAAATGTGATGACTGCGCTGGCCAAAACAAAAGAAGAATTTTATTACTGTGGAAAAATGCCTTAGAAGCCTTTGCCGTATGCTTAGGATCGTTATCTTGTTGAAAGATCCACCGAAGGGGCATATTTTCTTCAGCATACGGCAACATAACATTTTCCATTATGTTTTCAACATAAAATTTTTCAGTCTTAATATATTGGATTCGACAAATAGGCCCCACTAAATGCCAAGAAAAACATTCCCACACTTTAATATTACCGCCTCCATGTTTGACGGTTTTTATGGTGTATTTGGGTTCCAACTGTTTGTTTATTGGTCTCCTG
The DNA here is from genome assembly GCA_948107695.1 of Meliscaeva auricollis. Classification (NCBI taxonomy): domain Eukaryota; kingdom Metazoa; phylum Arthropoda; class Insecta; order Diptera; family Syrphidae; genus Meliscaeva; species Meliscaeva auricollis. The sequence goes on from OX403616.1 coordinate 60,587,294, forward strand.
ACATAGCGCCGGCCATCAGATCCAACTAGATTAAGCTTTGACTCGTCGCTCCACAAAATATTATACCATTTTTTTTATTCCATCATCTCCTTTTTAATTTTGATGTTCGCTAGCGAACCTTAAACGATCTCTTATGTTTTTTTTACCAAGCAATGGAACTTTTGCGGCCGATCTTCAAAAGAGGTTAGCTTCTTGTAAGCGTCTGCTAAGTGTGCGTGCTGAAATATCAACATTTATTTCATTTGTAAAGTCCCGAGATGACTTAAATGGCTTTAGGAGAAAAATACTCTTTCTATATTCTTGCCTTATTCAGGCCCAGGCTATAAATGATGACCTCGTTCAATTGCTTGCTTTCGTAAAATTTTATAGTTCTTGTCAATAAGGTGTCGACCTGCAAAAGCTTCGTATGCAGTATATGACCTTAACGACATAAAATGCTCCTGAGATTTCTTGAATTGCTTTGCTTTTTCTGAAGATTCTAAGTAAAGTGTTGTTAGCTCTTTTATACTATGTGCACCAATTCGCTTAACGCTCTTTCGAGTGCACATTTGGAACGCTTGGAGTATTCTCCGCAAGCCCCAAAACTTGATTTTGGCCATCAAGATCTACAATGGCTTGCTGAACTTTTATCTGGGTTGTTACATTATACCTTTTTAAGATCAATTTAAAAAACTCAACGCCTTTTTATATCACTCAATTCTATTTTCCACTAATCAATTAACCAAAAACTTGATTTTTCCTTTATCGGGATAAGATTTTGTCTCTTAAATTTAAAAAAAAATCCTAAACTACCTTCATTTACATAGTTTTGAATTTTAACCCAAACTAGGTAACTAAAATAAGGTCATTCAAAAAAGATGTTTCTTGAACTTAATTAAAACTCAAAATCTAACTAAACCAATTATCGGATTCGTCAAGTTTTAACATCCTTATTCAAGATTCAAATATCATTCAATCGTGTCGTTTTATGACTTTCATAAAGGCATTTGAATATTCAATTTTCATCTCAATGCATAGCAGAAATATATATAGTAAAGGGTTCGATTGAAAGCTTAAAATTAAAATGACAAGAAAATCCATAAAAGCCGCAAGGCCACTCTTGGTTGGCCCTTAAGGAATTTTCAATTTCGTGTTTTAAATTGAAAATTAATATTAGGATATCCTCTACGTCTACAAGCATCAAGTACAACAATATGTTTATATCTACTAGGTAAGAGCCCAAAAGCACTAAAAACCAAGAACACCAGCTTTGTTGTCTTTAAAAGATACTTTTAGTGATTTTATAGCAGAGAAGAAATTGCAAAGGAGTCTCTGGAGGGAAATATCCCATCAGGCGATGACGATGCTATTGAAGGTTAAAAAACAGAACAACTATGCCAAACATCTATATATGGCAATCTTTCTACAATATATTTTAGCTATAGTATGTATTGTTCCATTCACTCATATTAGGTTGGATATGGATATGGTATTGACTATACAAAATCACAAAAGCCAAATATTGATCCTTTAAATATTTGGTAAGATGGAATAACACATGACTGACTTGTACTTGCTGTCGTGGAAAAAGGGCTTCCTTACCAAGGATTCATTTTATTTACAAACTTTTTTTTATGTCTTTTAAATAATGAATTTGTATGCTCCGTAAATACTTGTACGAATATTCAAGAAAACAATTTTGAATGAAAAAGGACACAAATATTATTTTAAAATGCCTTTATAAATATCTTCATATGAAAAGGACTCAACTGAGTATACTAGCTTTCTTATTATTGCCAATTAAAGTTCTAAAATAGGGCAGCTTTAAAATAAATTTATAACCTAACACATCGGCTGATAAGTCCGGGGTCTCAACCCCAGAATGCGCCACAATTACAAAACCATTATAACCATATGTTACGCGTGTTTAAGTGAGGCCACTTTTGAAATTTAGTAAGCCATGTATTTTCTGGAATTGGACAAGGTTCGCCGGCTTCTGTCCACTCAGCTGACTGGCGATCTAACTCCGAAGTGAATTGGTGGATTCATGTTACATCCATTTTAGCATAATGATGAAATTTATTCCGACAAACAGCTCTCGGAATCAATATTAAAGGTTTGAATGAAACAACAATAACCTGTGTGTGTTACAACCAAGTTCATGTGCTGGAATAATCGATGCGTTCCTGTTTTTGGCTATTCATGGCTTCCAATATTTCAAAAGTTGCCTCACTAAAACATGGGTATGCTTATAATGTTTTTGTTATTGTGGCACATTCTAGGGTAACCCCGGGACTTATCAGACGAGGTGTTACTATTTTCGTTTCCTTCTCTCTCTTGCGTGCGAACGTAATATCAGAGTGCTTATATCAATAATAGATCTTATGCAAGACATTCTCTGATACTACTTTCCAGTGGATGTCCTTTTACTCCGATTTCCCCAGCCATCTCAGAAAGCAACCATGAAGGTTTAAATGTGACTTCGACAAGGTCCCAGAAGACAGGGACTATAAATATCTTACAATTTTATTGGTCCTTGGTATAAATATTTGAATGTCATTCTTGTTCGAGGAAACATCGGTAGCCGATAGTAATTTTTCGTTTGATCTTTGCACTGATCTCATTTTACGCTTTAAAGTGAATCAAAAAAAAGTCGTTTTCAATACCTTCTATGACAGCTTCCTTCCAAAACGTAGGTATTTGGTTTTTATTACGGCTCTTCATAGCTATAGCCAAGTGGGTGCAAGAAATTTATAAGGTTACTCAGGAGATAGACTCTTCATCTATATACGCTACAGTAATTTATTTTCTGATAATTTACCGGATGATTAAGGTTATTGGGTCGTCTTGGTTCTTTGAGAGAGGGTTTTTCTAAGCGCAAAACAACAGCGGCTGGGAAGTGGGATTCTTCGTAATAGTGGAACCGAGGTAAACAAAGCCTCTTACATACCCATCCTCGCAACCTTCGTTGAAATACTTCCAATATTGCTAAGGTACAAAGTTAAAGAGGTTGTATGATAGTTACCCTGGCTTTGACCTTTATAAACATCAAAGGCGTCGTTGGTGATGTTCTTACCGACTTTGACAAAGTAGTAAGATTTTCCCATTGTTATCCTGAAGAAGTGGTACATCAACCGATTTTGGTTGATTAGCGCCATTTAACTGAAGTTTTTGAAAATTATGCTAAGAACTTAACCCGCTGTGAACAAACTAGACCTAAGCAGAATATATTGTTCTAGTTAACAGTGGATTGATGGCTATCTTCGTAGTTTTTCAATTTGGTAGAGTATTTTTTCCAGAACCCATTCCCTTTTTTTTGCAAATACTTGGGGCACTAAACAAACTTCTTCTTGATGACGTTGAATCACATCAGTCTTTTATTTTTGAAGCTTGAAATGTGGGTACATAATAGCGTTCCTGTTTATCTGACCCTTAGGACGATTGTAATGACTTCTTTGCTAAGCCTACTTCTCTGAATTAAACCCAAAAATATTACCTACATATTTAAATTTATTATCATCATAGGATTTTCTTTTGCTTCTGGGACCCAGGCCTGCAAAAATGGAATGACTTTCACGCGTTGATTTGTATGTTCAGTTCATATCTTAAGGACTTAGAAGACCATAAAAATATAAAATCGATGAACACATACAAAAATATTTGACTCAATAAATTCATGAATTTTATTGGCCAATTAATCGATTTCCATTGTGAAAAAACGGATCTACTGTTGTGGACCCAAAATCAAATGACACCAAGCAATCGGACGGCTTTGAATTTATAGCTTAAATAGTTTACGATGTTTATCTTTAATACAACCTTCAGTTATTTCGTTCCATTTTTTACCAACTTGACGGCTCGTAAAAATAAGGAAAAAATACACAGCAAAAGCGCCTCCTCCTTCGCCATCCTCCAGAGTGCTAACATAACTCCCTTTTACATTAATGGACTCTGTTGGAACATAAACCAAAATAAATATCATTTTGGACTTATAATTCACTTAGATGACACCATTCCACAATAAATTTTGTGGTTAGAGGCGACTGAAATGGGTGTTGTTGCCAATTGCCAGGATGCCTCCCTATAAGAAGAGATATTCTTGTAGGAATGGGGCTCATTTTTTGTTCCTTAGAAAATCAGATTATTGATTGTTGACAGTACAACTTAATGGAAGTTATAATAAATATAATGTCTGTGTCGCACAACGTTACTAATATACATTTGTTAAAAACATTCGGTTCGGGCATTCCCTTTGCGGAGAGATTAGGAGACTAATGCTTATTTCATCTTGAAGACAGAAGTCAACCTAGTTTCCCTTCACTGTTTCATGGCTTTTTATTCTTGTTGTAAAGCTTAGTGACGTTGACTTTGTAATTAATGCCTATCTGGCTTATCAGCTTAACGTGCACCAGAAAGCATTCCACTTTCATTTGATTTATTTGTGCACTTCATGTAGCTGGAGTGTTTTCGAATTGAAATTTAAAAAAACATTATTTTTCTCCTTTAAAAGATGTAAGGCAAGACTAGAATTCCAAATTCATTTAACTTTTGTTTACATTTTACTACACTCAGGGGTAGATAAAACTGATGACTAAAGTACTAAATATACAAGAAAAATATTGCAAGAAGAACCGAAATTAATGCTTGCCAGCTTTCCAGCGAAAGTGACAAAACTATTTATTCGATTCAGAACCAAAATCGGCCCCCTGTAATTTTGCGGAAATAAATGCTAAAAACTAATTTTGGAATTTGGATTTTTTTCATTTATTTTTTCATAGATATATAACTGTTGTGTATTTTCCCAAAATTTGGGGAATTTATATCAAGGAATATGAGAGATAAAGGGATCTAAAATTACCCTAACTTTAAGTTGTGAAATCTATGTAATTTCTTGCCTTAACTTATTTTTCATGTAGAGTAGCAATTTAATAACTGTTTGTAAAACATGCTATTGAGCTTTTTTCTTGGAAATATGTGGTAAGCATATATTTGTTTATGATGTTATTAAAACGAACTAATAGTACTAATAGTAGATACTTTAAAAAAAATGTGTACCTTAATATTTTAATAGAAAATTTTTAATGTCCAATATGTAGAGACAGGTAATAAATAAAAAAGGATTTTTTTTTTGGGTTTTTACCTGTATACGAGTTTTTGTCTTCAAATAAAAAACAAACAATTAGTAGAAAATATATTGTTTTTTTATGATCGGAAACACATTTTGAAGGGTGTTGCACAATTTTTTGTAACGGTAACCTTTTCAAAATTTGTACGGTCATAAAAAAAAAGATTAATTAATTTTGTATAAAACACGAGCCCAAACAAATTCGAACATATCTTTCGAATTCGCTTTAAAGTGTGGAGAACTAATGAAAGTACTCCTGCTATCTATCTATCTATCTATCTACGCCTGCTATCAAAAAACGAATTCAAGCGGAATTCATATCAAAGGTTGGAATAAAAGGTGACGTTGTAAAGCTGGGAACTGGAACAACGAATGATGGCAATACTCCAATGGCAATCCAAATGTGGCAACAGATATCACCAAAATAAACATTAGATTAATAACCAGACTTGCAGTCATACCTATTGGAAGTTATTTTCAGTAATTTTTCAATCGATATCCAAAAAATTAAGACTTATACTGAAGAGACAGCATAGCTCGCGATATTGTTATACCCTTGGTATTACATGCCCGCAACTGTTCACAAAATTTTACTACACGGAGCAGAAATAATAGAAAGTGCATGCTTGCCAGTTGGTCACTTTCAGAAGCGGCCCAAGAATGCAGGAATAAAGACTACAAGTACTATAGGGCCCACCACATCAGGAAGTTTTCCCGGTTATCAACGAATGAGGATATATTCCATATGATCCTGATATCATCCCATCCATTTATAACCCAATTAAGACCTGAACCGAAAAATGTCAATAATTTTTCTCATAATGATTTTTTTTTGTGACTTGGGATTCGTTTGGGACTTGCATGAAGATGAACTTGCGTCCGCTTGTTGATGTACAGAATGCGGATAAATCTGAAAATGTAACGTACTTCTATGGATATCTATAATATTTTGAATCTGAAGGTATGGGTTCTGTAATATAGTTTGATGTTTTTTATTCAGGTTGAAGAGATTCCAGCGTTTGAAGTACTGTTTTTGTCTCTTTGATTTCGTTTCCTAGTTTCCGTTAACGAAAACGATATTATATTTTCGGCAATCTTTGACCTTGGTTCTTCCACTTCGGGAGACACAATTCTTTAACTCATGCCGTGAATTTCGCCGTTATTTGTTACAAATATTTTATGTAATTCGCTTTCGTCACCTCCAAATCAAAATTAAATAATACCTAAATTTTATCATAAAAAAATATAAAATCGTGTTGCTACAAAATAGGTATTTATAAACTAGCTGTAGGGCGGGGATAAGATGCGTAAGTTTTACTTACGTTAGTTACCTGTATTGTGAAAAAGGTAGTAGAATAACAACTTTTGGTTCAGTGTAAATAAAATAATATTTCACTGTCAATTAATTTGTAACAGTAAAATTCAAAGTTCCAATAAAAGGAAACAAACTAAAAACTCGGTATGTATCGGTATGTAAACTGTGTCTAGAGATCAAAGACAGGATTCGAGTCGTGGATTCACAAATATTACAAAGAAAGTTAAATACTCTCCATATATAACTAGCGACACAGTCCCTATTGCATGATTAAACAGTCTCCTGCATGACCATGTCTCTCTTATTTCTAAACACAAAATATTGGTTGTTTTTATGTTTTATTTTAATAAAAATAGAAACAAAAATTAGTAAGTATGTTTGAAGCCTTGAAGAGACCTGATTGTTTGATGATTTTTCCTGGTACATCCCAGACTCCAGGGCCTCTATAATAGCTTCCGAACTCTTGCTGCCACCGCATTAATGATTATCTATTTTCTTCCATTTATTAATTTAAAGAATTATTTAAAAAAAAGAAGAAAAATGGGCAGTTTCTTACGCACCTAAGTTTGATGTTCTTGAAAAATTAAACACACGATGAAAAATCTCTGAAACAATATTTGCACAAGAAATGTACACAAGTAGACAAACAAGAGCATTGAAGTTGCTGCTAGAAAAAGTCCTTCATCACCGCTTCTAACTAGGACTCCATCAGTACGATGGGAACGAAGACGACGACGACGATGCCGACACCAACGACCCTGAAGGCTTTTTCAAGTTCCTCATGCCATAACAACCGCCACAGCAAGAGCTTCTGGAGTAAAAGTAGTCTTCCCGTATTTGATTCTACAAAAACATCCAACACCTTGAGATGGAAATCGATTCTCTTCATTAAGTTCTCTAATAGAGCACTTTAGCGACTCACCCATATCGTGCAGACGACAAATAAGTTCCACACACTCTGAAGAAGCTACTCTCAGCTTACCAATAATAGAGACATCACCGTTGTCGGCGGCAGAGATTGGGGCTACGAAGTTCATGGATACCAAACGCACTTACCCATCCTTGATAATATGGAATCGAATGTAGTAGGTAGAACGCGTGTCTAAAGATGTGGAATATTAATTGGGTTCGAAGGATTTATAATTACACTTCCGTTGATTTCCCATAGGCTTATGGATATATCGGTGCACACTGCAAACAAGGAATCCCCGGATCTGATTTTGATGACTTAAAGCTTTTATAGTATAATTATTATTGTATAGGTAAAAGTAGGTATATGTATATTGATTTGACATAGAAAAAAATAAATAGATGGTTAGTGGTTAATGTTAATTTATTGATTGGAATATGTTTCACATAATGAGGCACAATGCGTGTGGAATTGAATGTAATTATAGAAAAGTAGGCTTAAGGTGAAGATTTGGCTTAATTAACGAGTTTGTAATTATCCTGGTTTTGTTGTGCAAGCAGAATTTGCTGATTAATTGACGGCGAAAAAAGTGCAATGTGGTGTATTATTTTATTAATTAACATATATGATGTGGAGTGTTTTGCATTAAAAACACTAATCCAATTTATAAGAGGAATTAGAGCGTATGAAATAATTAAATGGTCTTGTGTGAGAATTATTAACATTAAAACAGTACTTCCGTTTTGGTTTTACGGATAAACCTATGTATGTAGGTACATATCACGAGTCGTGTATTTGAAAGTCGTATAAGCCCATTTTTTAATCACCCTTATTTCGCATGGCGTTTTTGCTAAAACGCCATGCTCTAGAAGATGGCGTGGGCTTTCCAGACAAGCTGTAATATTCAGCCCTTTTTTGAGCTCAGTTGCACAGTTAAAAGTATTTTTATGGCTTTCTCGGATCAGGCATCTCATGAGAGCTGCCGTCATAGCACTTATCCGTTTGGGTGTTTTGATTTGAGGTGTGTATTGTAACGAAGCGTAACAAATACCTTTATTTCTCTAATCGAACCCCCGAACGAATCACATTCGCACAGTCCGAACCCCGTACAAACCCGAACGAATAATATTCCGAATCTACTGTACTAGAAGTAAAAGTGCATTGAGAATAAAAAAGAATTATTATATAATTTTTCCGGGAGGCAGACTACTGAGTTCGTAATGTCCTAGAGCTTCACCAACCTGCAAATTTCTGGTCCTAAATTTTTTTCGTCTGAAATCCACTTCTTCCAAGTGTATCTCCGAGTAGGCAAGGCTTTTCCTTGACGTAAACAGAGCCACTTTCTCTTGAGACCCGCTACCGTTCATTCTGTAGTCTTTTGCTAGATACAGGACCGCTTCCGACCGATACATCTGTGGTTGCCCTTTTTCCAAGTGCACCACAGACAGGAACCGTCAACCGCTCACCGTTTGTTCTCTAGTCTTTTGCTAGAGACAGGACCGCTTCTAACCGATATTTCTATGGTTGCCCTTCTTCTATGCGCGCCACAGACAATAGCCGTCATACGGATACCGCTCACCGCTTATTCTATAGTTGCTGCTGGCAGAACCCTAATTTTCACTGGGCCCCCTGGTCCCGGGCCCAGTGCCCCGCAATCATCAACTAAATTACTAAGGCATCACTTAACCTCTCTTGGCCTATTTTCAGGAAAAAAATATTTCCATACAATTTAAGATACATAAAGAATGATCAGAATTCGTACTTTCTTTGCTAAACAACATTTGCTGGACATTTTAAGGCAAATTCCCAGCGAAATTTTATTCAAATTAAAACAGAAATATGAAGCTTGCATGGAAATAGTTGTAAATTGCAAAATAACCTATGATTTAAAAAGAAACCACTAGATGGCCCACCCTACTTGAACAAAATACAAGTCACTCAAATAATTAAAATGTAGGTAGATATTTCTTAGCCATAATTATGGTCCACATAAAGCTGATCTATATAAAAGAGTGTAAAGTTGTCAGCGTGTAAGCCACTTTCTAGGGATATGTCTAATCTAAGAAATCAGAAGAGTATACTTGAGAAAGAAGAAGAATAATGAATGAATGAGGCTGCTACTCAATGAGCAGTGCTGGAAAACGCGTTTAGGGCTTTGTAACAAAGCAATTGTTCATATTATACGCAATAAATATAATAAGTTAGTATAAGTTAGGTTCGATTCCCATGGTGTGCATAGAAAGTTTTTCATAATAAAATTGGATTAAAGCTCAGCACCACAAAAAGGAGACTGATGAGTGCATAAGTGGCAAAGCACGAAATAGCTATATCTCCAGCCAAACAACAGTGGTAGCGCCTTTAAGTTGTTGTTGTTGTTCAAACATTCAATACAAAGAACTTTTCCCTATGCAAGAGATGCGGAGTGTTCAAATAAACCCACAAGAAAATCAGAACAATTAAAAAATAACGTTTTCCCGATATAAATAAAATCCAAAATAGAGAGGCTAGTGAAATGTGTTTTCCTTTTCCTGTTAGTTTAATTTATTTTTTTTGCTTTGATTGTGATAATTAATTAATGATAAAAGTTTCGGATATATTTTTAAATCAAGGTAAACAATTCGATGACAGAAAAATATATACAAAATCAATGACGAATATTTTTTTTGTTTTTATTTGGCTTTGGGTGCGGTCGAGTTGTGTCGTTATAGAACATGTGAACATGCGATGTGAATTGGGAATAAAATAATAAATGGGTTTGAAATGCGGTTTAGTTTATTATTGGTTTTGGTTGCTGAATTCAATAAACAAACAGATATTCCATACTCAAACAGATAAATATTGAAAAATTAAAAAAAAAAAAAATTGTGGACCCGTGCCGATCCGTGCAAATAAAAATTGTGAAATGATAGCATAGGTATACTTTTTCTAGTGTCCAGTAAGAATTTAGACTTGTATTATATATATTTTTGCAAAAATTGCAAGTTTGGAGTCGTGTCTCATTGCACAGATTTAGAAGACTGAGATTTCTCATTATAAATTAAGTTTATATTGCAGAAAACCTGATGTATTGAGTGAATCTAGAAATTCATGAGGCTAGAGTAGTAGTTGCACACTTTTATTTTTATCGGACACAGTAGTCCCAAAATCAAGTAAATGGTCTTAATTCCATAGCGTTGAGGTCTCCGCACTGAATTAAGAGCAATTTTCTCCACTATTTGTAAGCTTACCCCAAACTCTCAAGTTGGCCAACTCTAGAGTTGAAACAAACTTGAGAGTTGAGTGACTAGTTGAAATTTGTTTTTCTTCACAAGATGCAATCGCCTGGTGAAAACGATGCAGAACTTTGTAGAAACCGCAAGGGTTGGTTTTCTATAAATTTTTAGACCGTGGCATCTGCAGACCTGCCCAACGAGACACAATATCTATTATGTTCAGGTGTGCAGATGGCACGGTCTAAATGTTTATAGAAATCCAACCCTTGCGGTTTCTACGAAGTTCTGCATTGTTTCCACCAGGCGATTGTATTTTTACATGCGAGTCCCAATTTTTCTTGGCAATATTATAAAATTCTTTTGCTGCTTGTTTCGTATTTCGGGCATGCAAATAAACTGGGACGCAAGGTTAGCAATTGCATTTGACTCTTGTTTCACGATACGATGTACTGTTTAATTACTTACGCCAATAAAATCAGCAATGACCTACTGAACTGACCCGAGTGCATAATACCTTAGCACAATCAATAATTGGGTAATATTTCGTAATTCTCGAATGTCGTTCGCTTTGATATAACGAAATCGGTAGATAAAATCCCATTTTTCGATCCTGACCCGTAAACACATTCTACTAAATTGTCTTCTTCCAATCGCCAACAATTCTTCTTCACCTTCTCTTCCAGATTTTCCTTAAAATTAATTTTCTCGGAACTTGTGAATAATTTTTGACAACTTTCAATTTTGCTCTCTCAACTTCTACTATTTTCGGAAGTTGGAAAATCAGAGGTTGATCAACTCGAGAGTTGAGAATCGGCAGATGAAACTGTCAACTTTGAGTTAAGAAAATGGCTCTTAGTTGTTCTGTGCTATAAACAATTTGTTTGAGAGAATTTAACAATTATATTAACTTAACTTAACTCTGAAAGGATATTTCTCATCACCAATTTTTAGTAGTAGTAACGCATTTCTCGTCTCAAAAATTAAGAGTGGCGTTTAGAGATATTTAGATTATTTAGAGTTCACTTTAAATTTGATTATTGGGAACGCCCAGGGTGTCTTTTTTTTAAATCAAGTTCAGAATTTTGGAAGTTTTAGAAAAAAACGCCTGCTGCCACACCAACTTTTGTGTATATGAGTTTTTGATAGCCCTGAAGAAGGAAGAAAAATTTTGGTACTCGATAAAGGGATTGGTACGCTTTTGGCAGCTAGAATTGCCAGAAATGATAAGGAAAAAAAGAATTTCTTACAGAACGTTTCCAACGTTACGGTTCACGTGGCTTGTCAGCAAAACAACTGCAACCAGAAATTGATTTCAGTATTGATGAGGGGACAGCATCACAGGATGTAGTTTTTATTGTTGGAGAAGACATTGATACATTGATCTACTTGTATTACAGTGGTTAGTGGTCCATTTCCTGAAAAAGTATCGAGTGTTTTCCTGAAAAAAAAACACAAAAACCTAAGTCCTCAGCAGTTTTATCTCCGGGAGGTTTTAAACATGGAGCAGATCTTGGGGTAATATGTTCATTTCATGCCACTTTCAGCTGTTGTGACATAACGTCTGCGAGTTACAACATAAGGAAAGAAAAAAATTATCTGTTATTCCCTACTCTCTTGTCACAATGTAGCGCCTGTAAAGTGTAGGCTGTCTGTAGGCTCTCGTAAAACAAATTGCAAGAATGTTATAAGGACTTTGCCAAAAAATATCTACACTCTGATAATCGCGTGGTAAAAAAACTCATTATACCATTCGCCGCACCAACTTGTATTTTATGTGGTTTAATTAAAAAAAAGCTATAAAGTTATGATAATTATTCTCTTTTTTGGAAAGCACCCAAACCAACTGAAAAAGCATACGAATAATTAAATTCTACCTTCAACCAAACAAATACTAATGCCAAAATTAAGAACATAACTAATAAAGTAAAATGTGCCTCCCACCATACCATCTTTTGAAAAATGTCTGCACATTGGAATCGCCTAATTTCTACCATCTGCTCCAAGCCAAATGGTCAGTAAAGGCATTTTCATTAATATAAAAAAATAAAACAAACAAAAACACAAAAAGAAAAGAAGCAAAAAATATATCGAAATCCCCTCTGGGCACGGAAACCTGCCCCACATTAAAAACCACTTATGATGTAAAACCATAAATTTTCAGCGATAATAACAGAATAGGAAGTTTAATTTCATCCAACCGTACGCGACCCTCTAATCTTACAAAGGACAACAAGGAATTTTCGGGAAAATAGATTCCCAGAGCAACAGGGCAACTTGTGAAATAAAACAACGACCACCGAGCGACGACGACGACGCACACTAGCATAAACATTGTACATCGTAATCGTACCAACCAGCTATCCAGTTGGTCTGGAATGGTGTGCTTCACTAAGCCCTTTTACCGGATGTGTTTTATTTTCCATTTTTTTTTTTTTTTAATTTTTTAAAGGCCAAAAATATATTTCACTCAGAGAAAACTCAGCTGCTATGTATACTGTAGCTGTTGTTGAAAATCCGAGGAAAAAAATCGATTTGAACGTGCAGCCCCTTCCTCCCCAGGCCAAAAGACCAATGCCGATGGCTCTATGGTGATAAAATCTCCTTGCCTACGACAAAATGCCCCGAATTCGGCAACCGAATTCCATGTAGCACATCAGGACTATTATAACCCGACCGCTGTCATCCTGGCACATATATAGCAACCTACCGTAAAAGCATCACCCACATGGGAATGGCTAAAGGTTAATAAAATTTGTGAGTATGACCTTTTTACGGGCACACGTTCGCCAATGGCTCGGATGGTTCAACGTGAGATTACACCTGACCCATGAACAAAAAGATAAAAGATTCAAGGTAACAAAATAGATCAGTTGGAAATTGAGACGGAAGAATAAATTCTGAATGAATTCAGCAAAATATTTTATTGTTTACTTATATTTTATGTACAAGTGAGGACGCACATAGGAAGAAACGGTTTTTGGGTAGTCTCCCTTCCTAGACCGAATACGCCATTTTAACTGTAATCATTTTATTTGGCTGTCATGTCAAATCTATATTTTTCTAATTTTTCTCTCTCAAAATACCGCTAGGGCCCGAATCGAATAAAAGGTCAGTGTCACCTTTGCAATCTTCTTTCTAATGAGCACCAAAATATTTTTAAGATTTTTTATCAATCTATCATTTTTTTTTTTATTTATTTTATAAAAAAAAAAACACCCTTTCACCCCAAATATTTGAATGGACTCTTCTGGTCCTGTATTCTCATATCATTACAATTAAAAGCTTAATACTATATATTATTATTGCTTGGTTGATTGATTTTAGAGGTATAATATTGCCCTTCGACCCATATTATCTATTGTGCCCCCCATTTTAGCTGAGTGAGTTGCTGCAGCTGCTCCTCTAACCCAATTCCCCTCAGAAAATTTTGTATTTGGATCATTGTCATAGACTGTTACTGTCCTTCTAAGGCCTGGTGGCATTCCAGGTGTTTAAATCTTTGATGCATTAGTGCATTGCAGCTGCCCAGGATGTGGTCGGGTGTTTCTTGGTGTTCGTTGCAGAATCTGCATGTGGCACTACTAACTAGACCTAGAATGCTTAGATGCCTTCTTAATTTGCAATGGCCCATGAGGAGACCTGTATTTATCCTTCAGCTTGAGAATTGGCCCATTGGTACGGATAGTTTGGTACTAGGCTCAAAAATTCCAGCACCTTTACCTTCCGCTGTTCCCGATCCGTCTGTGTACCATTTGATGGTGTTTTCTGTTAGTAAGTAGTTTTCGGATTCACCTACCCATTCTCTTTTACTACTTAGTCATATTTTGTAAGTTTTTCACAAAGTTAGATTTTGTGACCATGGCATCTCTTGGAACGTCAAGGAAGTTTGCTTCTGGGGATTTGGAAAGAAGCTCTCTTTCCCTATTGTCTACACATTTTCCAGTCCCAGTGCCGAATCTTATAATTGCTCCCTTTGCAGCACTTTCAACTGCTATGCTGAGTGGAGTTAGATTTTGCATAACCTCTCGCATGCGAGTCTTTGCACTTTTTCAAGTAATTTCCTAGTTGTTGAAAGATCATTTCTTTTATGCCAGGCAACTGCACCATAGGTAATAATGGGTCTAACCATCATTGTGTACATCCATCATAGGATGTATGGTTTGCAGCCCTATGAATTGCTTGCTAGTCTTTTGCATATCATTAAGGCTTTTGTGGCTTTTCCAACGGTTATTTCTACGGGTTTGTTCCAGAGGAGTTTATTAGATATTTTATCTCCTTCTGTGATTCCATTACTTCTCCATTTAATGTTATAGGTTTCATGCGGTGTAGAAGTTGTCTTGGTAGGGTTGATGTTGAGTCCAACCGATAGACACCATATCCTAATGTTTTTCAATCCTCCTTGGATAATATAACAAAGAGTTTATTCAAACTTCCCACTGGTCGCCTTCAAAGCCGGGACAGCTTATGCCTTGAGAAGCCAGACTAACAAGTAGCTCATCTACAATAAGACTCCAAAGAAAGGGTGACAGGACCCTTCCCTGAGGACATCCTCTTGTTGTGATGATAGTTTGTACATTGAGACCTGCCTTTACCTCTGCCGTTCTTGTGCTTAGCATTTCATCAATCTATCTGACAACAGTGATGCGCATTTTCTTACAAGAGTTTTATTTTTAGCGACATGTGAGATGTTGTCAAAAGCCCGCTCTATGTCTAGAAAGAACACAGGGATGTTTCTTTTAAATATTATTAATGTAGGTACCAATATTTTACTCGTTGCACCAAAAATTTATTCATCATTGCATAAAAATGACAATAACTTTTCTTAATGTGGTCATATCGAGTTATTGTTGGTCTTATTAGATTTGGCATGAAAAAATACCTTCAATTCATGTCGCTTGCGACTGGATTGTGTTAACATGAATTCTTCAGGTTGATAAACTTTAACATCCTCTACTTCTCCCCGTCATTAAATGCAATTAAAAAAACAATAGGGGATATTAGGGGACTTTGGACCAGCTACAGAGGAGGGCTATTGCATCGATACCAATCCAAAAAATTTATGAATTAATTTTTTACCTTCTCCATACAAAATTTCCTATCTTTCTATCATTCTTTTGTAATATTTTTCATTTTGAAGTAAGTGCACTTAAAGGACATATTGAAAATATCTATCGGGTTTTTGCCTATTCCTATTAAATAGTCAAAGTTCGGAAAGCTTAAGCAAAGTTCGGAAAGCTTAAGCAAAAATAAAATATATCGTTACCTTCCCGTAAGAATGTATTAAGCGACAATGCTCTGGAAAATAAATTTTTGATCTTTACCTACTTATATTTTGAACGGAGAGTAAAGTTTCGATCAGAGTGTGGGTGCACTAGCACCTAGCATGTATACAAATTAAACTAGAAGAAAAAAAGCTTAATCGGACGGCAAATAAAATAATGAACAAGAAGTTTTCCGCGGGTCCTCTTCGATTTTTGAAATGTCACTTAATACATTCTTACGGGAAGGTATCGATATTTTTTAATTTGGTCAAAAGTCAAAAATGTGTGTTTTTAAAACCAGAAAAACTATCGCTCATTTTTTACCGACTTCAAGAAAGAACAAAGTTTTGAAGAAAACTTGAGAGATACCGACACGACGGACAGACAGACAGAATTGCCGGACCAACTTTTACCGCATTCTGAACCATCGTAATGTTATTTTGACTGTTTTCAAGTTTTTTTTTTAATCCAAATTAAAATAGTAGGTATGTATCTATATCGCAAGTAAAAAGGATCATTAACGAATGGATATATTTGGATAAACCTTGCGTTTTTTTGAGAATAAGAAAACCAAAAGAATTTTATTTAGAACCAAAAACGGCTTCTTCTGTGTTGGTAGTAAACAAATATTTATCTTAGCTGTAAAAGGAAGTCCGTGGGACCTAGTCTTGGCTCTTATTTCTATTTTTTTTACAGGAGTCGTAATGAAATTTCTTGGATTGTTTTCATCCGTCTTGTAAATTGTAATACCCACAAGATGATTTCAATAAAAGTTATCTAAATTTTATCGTTAAAGAATACCCTCTTGCTGATTTGACATTTCCAATGTCTCAAGAACAATTACCGCATTATAACATTAATTATATTTTATTTACGAGAATATTTCATTATTAAACATTTTAAACTGACACTTTGTAATGCTATATTCTTTGGAATTTTAATCTCCTACTCCATGGATGTCTCTGTAAATCATACGAAATACATCCAACAAATTGATGACGTAGCAAACTTTAATTATCATTCTCATCTGAGACTAATAAATTCATTTGCAAGTTGATCCTTTTTAATTCGTTTTCCCTTTTATCATGATTTGGTTCGTTGTTCCATTTTGTATAATTGCTGTGTCAGTACTATATCTACCTAAACATAAATATAGATTCATTTGAAACAGTAAATCGATTTTATAAATTTTATCTGCTGTGTTGTAGCTTTGTAAGGTATTTATATATTCTGACGAAAGTGAATATTTAATTAATACAAATAGAAGAAAAAATTCACACTCACTTACTAAAATAATGGGTGGCAAAATCGTTAGTTAGTCCTTAAAGGGCTTTCTAGTTTGGCTTATAAAAGCTGTCTATTTAAAACACTCTTTTGACATGGTAATCGTTTTTAAAATAGAAGGCCCATTGATAGGTCAATTATTATTTTTAGATTGAATGAATATGTTGTGTAGAATAGATAAACGTGTTCTAAAAATAAATAGCACCGAGCAGTCTTTTTTCGTTTTTCCCTTATCGCCACATAAATACACTTCAAAGTTCAAACTCAAGGCTAATAATTACTGAAAGTCTCTTTTTTGTACCCTATTATTACCATCGTTTCTATTTATTATCATACAAAATACAGTCTTATGCTTATAAATATGAATCAATCTGTAAATGGAATTATTCATATTTTTTAATCAGGGTTTTGAGTAAGGAGGTTTAAGAATCACACAAATTAATAACATGTTGGATACTCAAATTACGCATTAAGTATTGGATTTATGTGCATTGAATTGTTCTATAAGCTCCAGTTATTTTAAAAGTTTTTTTTTTTTTTAAGTTTGATAAGATAAGGACATGTTCCTAGGAATTTATGTTACTTTTACTAACGTATTTATTTTTCCAATAGCTTTACTGCTAACTGAAAAATCTAGGCTAAGCCGCCGGTTATAGCGATCAAGAAAATGCATCCAGGAAAAGTTGAAACAGTATGAAATTGATTATTTTTTTCTGATGGTCGTTTATAGCGAACAGTCAGTTGACAAACTGTCAACAAATTCATATCAATTTTGTTTGTGACATTAGGGATGAGCGATATTTTTGAATACTTCGATGTTAAAACCGAAGATGTTAATTTATTGCTTGCATGCAGGTGGTCGTCCGATTTTCGATTTTAGCAAAAGTGGTAATTGCAATCATTTGTACACGTTTGTACAACTTTTAGATATATTTCCACACTCACCGTTTAATAAATATAGCCACTTCAAAAATTAAAGTGGCAGTAAGCCATCCAACCTGGGAACTTTCAAATACTGAAAACACCATCTGATAGATAATAGTTTGTACAATTGTGTTCCAAAATATTTTAAATTCTAAATTAATTTTAGTTCGAAAAAAATAGCAAAAACACTACAACATCAGCGGCAACGCTGGATAAGATCAGACAAAAGACATATTGTTATATGTTATATAGAAAATAGACATTACCACTGTTATGAAGTTCTTCAAATGGAGTCAAGGTTTTGTTTGAATACTCTATCCAGTTATATATAGAGATCAGTGGCAGAGCACAAAAAAAAGGTTTAAAGTAAAAAGTAAATTTGTGTTCAATAACTTACACATTAATGAAACCAATCATATTCTTCACTGTGAGAAAGTGATTGGCTTGAATATGGGCTATTCAATTGAAGACTCATCATTCAAGCTTGGTTGTTCAATATCATTTTTGAAGGTTATTATAACTTTATATAGGTATAACTTATAAGCTACAAAGCATTAGCATGTTTTTATTGGAATTCATAGCAATCCACAATAACACAACGAAATTGTAGGTAGGTACTTACAATCGACGAAATTACATGTATTCGTAAAATGAAGTAACATCCTGGTCTATAATTCTATATTCTCGATCCCTATCATCATCCTTATTCCTTATGTGGGAATATCATTTTGTGAGTCCCTTTGCATTTTATGAAATGGATAAGCAAGTTAATATGGATGAAGCCTGCCTGCCCTTTGCGAGGAAAACATTTCCTCAGAGCGAATCTCATGCCAAAGGACGAATCTCATTTTTTCAAGTTGATTGGCAATTGGGTCGACACCATTTGAAAAGTGATTGTGCTGTCGTCAGCGACAAGGACGACGACGACGAAGCTGTTTGTATCAATGCGAGTTTCTCATCTTAAATATTACGCGGCGCATTCCCTTATTATTATCATATGGTGGTTGTGTATGTTGTAAAGGAATACCTATTATGTGACAAACATACATAAATATGAACGAGCATCCTTTTATGATGCCTATTTTATTATGTTGTTGTCACTTCACGGCAGGCGACAGTGACATACATTACATTACATACCACCACCATCATCACAACACCGTCCTCGTCAGATACATATGTAGGTACATTGTTCGGTTTGCCTTGGAATTGTTCCTTGTAGCTTATAAATCTTTTTATCCTGTTTCCTGGTGACGTGAAATTATTTCATCTTTTTTTTTTTGATTTGACAATCCACGGCACTCAGCTTCTTCATTTAGAATTCCAAACACATAAGCAGCGGGTGGGACATTTAAATGTTAGATCCCGTAACATGAAAAGCACATTTAAGTACCCTATCTTTAGTTTCGTTTACAAAAAATAGAAAAAAATTGCAGTGCTGACAATTTTTGTATCGTCGTTATGGACTCGAAAAAATGTCTTAGAGCTCAGAGTTAATTTCAATTCTAAGACTTCTCTGGATAAAAAAGAATCACAAAAGTGAGTGTAATTAAATTCTATGGCTCTAAATTTCAAGGACGCACACAGACTCAAAGTCGTAATTGGGTTACGATGTAAAAGAAAAAGGTTGGTGGATCTGGAATAGGTATGTAATGGGGAGTCCTTAGAGCAATCAAAAATATATGGTCCTTAAAAGTTAAAATCCTTAACTAAAGTGCAAATATAGAGTGATTGTATGTGATTTAAAAATATTGTCACCAAAATATTACAAACAACATAAAACATATATTTTTAAATTTTATGATTTATGAATGACTGATGATGGTAGAAAGGCAAATTTATGTACATAGGAAAACAGCTAATAGTAATACAAAATAATATCTCTAATTTAAGTATAATACATATGTTAATATTTAATTTATTTTTTAACACTCTAAAAACATGTAGATGTCAATGTTTATATGTTTTAAGAAATAAATTGCAAGACTGGATCGCACTTTCTTGCTCTTATAGATAAAGTGACTATAATTTGCTAAACCTTAACCTTAAACCTGCTAAACAGCCGACGATCGGTGCTATTGATTGCACTCATGTAAAAATACAATCACCCGGTGGAGAATTGGCACGCTCAGCGTATGTAATTAAATAAGTTATCTATAATTTTACTTCACTTATCAGAGCGAAGCATTGCGAAACCGAAAAGGTTGGTTTTCCTTCAATGTTCAGACAATTTCATCTGCCAATTGGTTGGGCAGGGTCCGTCTATAATCAAACCATTTTTCAAAACTCAACTGTGCGATGTGAATTTGAAGATGGTAGATATGAGCAATACATTTTGATTGGTGACTCGGGATATGCAACTACTTCCTATGTAGTCCCTTTTACGGCAAGCAATCCCGAGATTGGTAGTAATTAACTAATGCAAGTTTACCAATCTCTAATCGTTCGTACACGAAATGTAAAAACCGTTTCTTTCCTATACTGGCATATGGCATACGAATTAATAAAGAAACGGCCTTGAAAATAATTACATGTTGTGCCATACTTACCAACATTTGCATTGAGAGATGTGAAATTAGCCCTTCGGAGAATACTGAAGATGAAGCGCCATTTATATGGCACCAAGAAGATGATATTACAAGTAATCCTATTGCAGCAGTAAGCCACTTGCCTCGTAGTCATCGAATAGCTCGCGAGAAATTTTGCCAATGTTGCATTATATTTTCCGAGTTAGTGGCGTTTAATTCTGATAGCGGCATCATTATTGTTTCTGTTAATAAAACTGTGCACAGATATTGTGGTGATGTAGTGCTAGTGTTGATTGTTTCAAGCGGCTGTGACAGTTGAGATGTCAACATTTTTGGTACACTTTTTGTCACTGCATTAATTTTGCCATTTAGTGCAAAGTGCAAGTTGTCTGAGACAGCTTTGTTTAATTACGAGCTGAATCGCTGTAAACTTTTGAAGAAGTTGGTGATATGTTGCGAGTGTTTTGATCGGATGGTCTTGTATCTCAAGCAAATGATTCCAAACCACTAAGAAGGTGGCCATTAAAGCTCTTCAGCTGTAACACTTCGCCAGCCATTTTGATTTTCAAAGCAGGAGCCTTAAGTTTGCAACGCATTCTGCCTTGCAGATGATGAGTAAAGGCGCAACATTGACACAATTTTCTTATGTCTTCCGATAAGAACGTCAGTTCCACTCCTCTGGGCAGCACTCAGAGTTCTAGGCTCTCTCTATTAGTGGATGCAGTAGCTCACTTGATGTCGTTGGTGCTGCTTGTAAGAGCTCTGCAGGAATACCGTCTAGTCCTACCGCCTTGTTGTTCTTCAGTGTTTTAATTGCGGCCATGCTCTCTTGGTGTGGTGCGAATTCGGGCATTTGTTGCTTTGGCCGGGTCATCAAGTATTGGATGCGCATCGCTGGCGAACACACGGTTTAATATCGAAGCGAAGTGTTCCTTCCACCTTTTAAGCTGGTCCGCTTCCGAATGGAACAGGGAACCATCTTCATCTTTCACCAGGTGTTGTTTTGAGCATTGTACACCAGTGAGCTCCTTAGTGATTCTAAACAGTTCTGCTGTCACACCGATTTGCGGCCTCTTCTGCTTCTTCAGCTAATGTGTTGATGTAGTTACGCTTGTCACGTCGCACGCTACGATAAACTTCTCTCATCTTCATACGATACGTAGACTATAGCTCGCTTCTCTCTGCTGCTTGAGTAGCTTCGATGCGAGCTCGAAGTTGTTTTCTTTCGTCGATCTTTTTCCAGGCTTCTGCGGATAACCAAGCACTATTTCTTCCTTGTGCCTGACAGACTATTCTTTCACCACCGGTAGTGAACACATTTTTGACAGCACACCATTTGGTGTGATTGTTGTCAGTCCTTGAGATAGATGGTTCCCTAGTTGTTGGCGAACTACGGGGTCATTTAGTCTGTCGGTATTAAACCTGGGCATTCGAGTGTTTGCTTGGGATCTCCAAGCTGCAGCTGTGCGTAATCTGACGAGAGCTACCATCAGCATTGGGCCATTCCCATATCTGCCCCTTTTCTGCTCCTGACGTACAGGAGACTACTTCTAAAACGTCGGCTGACCGGAAAGTGGCGAATTTGTTTGGAGGTTGCTTGCCTATCGTAGGACACCCAGCTTATTTTGTGGCACGTCTTGTGTTCAAACATGGTACCACCAATTAAAAGACGGTTGACATTGCAGAAATCCGCGAAACGTTTGCCATGGTCATTGCAATCGCCAACGCCATGCTTTCCCATAACATGTCTCAGTCCTTCGTTGTTATTGCCAACTCTGGCATTCAGATCTCCTATAACCATTGTGATGTCTCCGCGTGATGTATTTTGAGGAGCCCTTGCTACCCTGAAACTATAGAATGCCCATTTCCAGTCCATAAAATGTTTTAAGCCTGTTTCCGACCTATTCCTTGTTTAATGTTTTACAGTTCTGTTTCAAAAGAACTCTTGGTATGGTAGGGATTTCACGAATAATAACTGAATTTTATACAAAGAAAAAGAAAGACAGACAAATTAATAAAGTGCTATTTGCTGAGAGCATAATATTTCTGCCCAAAAGACTTTTTTTTTGTCCTTTCCTTGACAATTAATAACAAGTTATAAATCAAAAACAAAATTTAATTCATATTGCATTCATGGTATATACCAGTTTTTTAAATCCTCTGCGTAGGAGCATGCTTTATATTTCATTAAATGAAAAAAAAAAACAGAATGAGTATCACTTTGTCAGAAGTTCTTCCCCTAATATACCAAACAAATGTCATTTGCGGTGGAATTCAAAGCACACAAAACGAAAGACGGGAATCCCTTGGTTGTTAAATTAAAACGAACATCCAGATACTAGTACCTACTTACGAGTATAGGAGTAGGATGTAAGAGTATAGCTTAAATGCGAGATATGTGTGGTTTTCCAACCCCAAAAAGATGACGACTACCGTACGTACGTATGCCAAGATGAGTTGTAGCACTTATAGAACTAAGGAACTGGGGGTAAATGGGGTTGAATTATATGAATTTGAGCTCTATTTTGTTAGTGACAGATAGAATTGCAAAAAGAGACAAGAACAAGGCCAGACAATATGCGGTTTTGCATAAACGACAACAACACCAATGTTCTCTTCTGCATAAATTTATCTCAAAAGTTCGTACCACATCACATCAAGTGTTGCACATGGCACACCCCTACTGTAGAACTCAAGCACCCACAGATTGTCATCATATATGATGATGTTCTCCCAAATTCAATGCAAGATTGCAAGCACACATAGAAAAGCGAGGTCCTGATGCATAGCTTTCAGGACAATGTTCCCTGTCAAAATGCACAACAAAACAATCGTGTGTGCCCGACAGTTGTTTTTAATACAAATGGGTTTTGTTCAAGTGGCGATAGTGAGGCTGGCGTTAGTTCATGGGGAAACTAGAAGCATAAATTGCTGAGCGCTGACAGGGTTTTTGTCAACACATTTTAAAATATCACAAATTAGAAAATAACAAAAAAAACTGGTGAGGAATTTTGTATCCACTGGTAGAATATTGATTTAGTGCTTGAAAATCAACGTAGATACGTTTTTAATAATATTTCGCTCTTAAAACTTCGAAGGACAATAATTTTCATCGTATACCAACTTAAGAAGAATCGAAAAAAATATTTTACACTCCGTTTTTCCACCGAATGTGCTTTTTATTGAAAATAATTCAAACTTTATTAAAAACAAGTCATAAAGATTCTTTGTGCTGAAGTTGTCCCACAACGGCAACCATGATTTCCTAGACTTCCGTTTTGAACCCATATCCGCCCTCATTTTGGATTTTGTGTGTTTAAATCAAGTCAACAAAAAAAAAAAAAAAAATGGAACCTGGTTCTTGGGCAAATTTAATGCGTAAGCATAAGCATCAGGATCGTTATGACTATAGCAAGGGGACGGAACTGCGGTAGATTGGATTTAATTTTTATTTTATAACTCCATGGATCTGGGTCCTGGAGTGTTCGGTGTACACCATGAACCTATACAAACTTCTGTTTAAAGCACAAAACAATAAATAAAAGTTTATCTCGAGTTTGCACTACATACGCAACGCATACCTACTTGCAAAATTATTGAGAATCTTGAGCGTATAAAAGTAAAAGTTTAAAAATAAAATAAAATACGAGCACGAGGGTGTTTATTTCTATTAAAAGTTCATCCAAAGTTAAAAGTTGAAAAAAAAATTCTTGTACCATCAGTTGAAAGGAATGTAATAAGAAGAAATTTAATTATGCTAGTTTCCAAAGAATTAAATTCATTTAAGAATACCTTTTTTTTTAATTTGATTTCAGGTCGAAGTTTGTTTTTATTTTATTGATAAAGTTATGGGAACCAAATAGCAGAGGTTTTCGAACCCAATAAGAAAAGTATAAATAATAATTGTAACAGGGTGATTTTTGGTATATCAACAGGTTGGTATTGGTGTGGTTTATAATCTGAGAAAAGTCCTGAACTTTCAGATAACCCGGACCTAAGTGGTCATAAGTTATAGGGGGTCAAAGATTACAAAAATGGGGTTTTCTTTTATCTCAAAAAGGGTAGGTGTTGGAAAAAATAATATTCTACAATATTATAGCAGAGCTTTTCTTTTCATAAATTTTCCCTGTAAGGATTGTGGATATTACTTACCGTTTAAAAATTACAGCACTTCAATATATGAATACCTCAAAATTAATTATCTATTTGTTGTGCTTGTGATCTACGTATAACTAAAATTATCTATTGTAATTTCACACGCATTGATAACTTAATTAATGTTGCACAAAAACGTCATTGAATGACTATTAGGTACTGTTATCTGTAAGATTTTCTTCTTCACAAATATTAGAACAGTTAAGTCCTGGTTTTCTACAGCTGCAAGGGAAAATTTGGGATATCATAGCTTTTTTTTAATTCTATTTGTCCAAGTGGGGACAAAGCATTGTCAGATGTCATCAAAACTTAAACTTAAAAAAAAAGATTAAAAAAAACCTAATAAGATACAAAGCTTAAAATTGAAACCATAATAGGTTTTATGAATATTAATATGGGAACGATCGATATAAGCGTGTGTTGCCAGAGGTCATATATTTAATATATAAAAATAATTATTTAAAAAAAAAACTTCATAAGGTAAAAGGCTAGCTTTTATAGCTAGAGTTGCTATGAATGTGTTGCACAACAAAAATTGGCAGAAATCTGTATAGGTACATATTAATAATTAAACAAAATAGCAAGACCGTTGAATTAACAATAGGGCTGCCAGAAGCCATTTTACTTGAAATCTTCAAAACAATGTTTTTAGAAGACCTGATAATATACGAGGTTTAATAGGTTTTACTGATATATTAAAGACAACAATTCTGCAGAAATGTTGCTTCCACCATAGTGGAAGCTCTATTGATTATGATGGCAATCCTATGGCTGCAGCAACACTTCTGCCGAACTGCTGCCTTCAATATATTAATAAAAGCTCTTATTCTACTTACTTTTAACCTTTCATATTGTTTTCTAAAGCCATAGTTTTGAAGATTTCAAGTGAAATGACTCTTGGCAACCCTATGAGTAGTTCTACGCTGTTGTTATTTTGTTCTCTTATTAATATTTTTATATACTACTTATGTATCAATCAGCTAAGTACATCTTCAGATTTATTTTACATATTTTAAACTAACGATTTCATAGGGTTCCTTTGGCAACTTCTGCCAATTGTTATAATATATCAATAAAACCTACGTTTGTACTCAGTTTTAACCTTATATCTTATCAGAATTTGTAAATATATTGTTTTAAAATTTAAAGTTTTATGTCTGCTGGCAACCCTACTGTTTACTCTACTTTTGTTATTTTGTTTTATTCAAACAATGCATAAATTCTATTAATGTGCCAATTTTCAGATTTGTCGATCATCAGGTTTCTTATTTTTTTTTTTTTTTTTTAAGATTTCGGGTTTGATGACTCTGGCAATCCTATGGGTAAACTACACTTCTGCCGAATAGGGTTCTTCAAAACGTCTATAAAAGTTATAATTATGCTGATTTGCGCGTTCTAATCTTATCAGAATTAAGTTTTGTGCTGCTAGGAGTCACTGGTGTAAAAGCAAGGTGCCGTTTGTTGCTACTCCTATAACTGTCATTTAAGGCGATTTCCTACCTCGTGGTCAGCCTGCTAATATAGGGTTTATGAATTTTTGGGCCATTTTGTAAATTTTAACAGGTTTTTTCTTGAAATTTCAGACAGCTCTTTCAAGTCATTGCAGCAATGTCTCTTGAGAAGCCTGTTTCTCAGATGACACAGCGCTGGGAAGTTACAAAGAAAGTAAATGAAAAAGGTGATGGGCCCATCATTTGAGACTAATCTAACAGCTTTCGTCACTGCCAGGACCTCAGCTTGCAAGATACTGTCGTATTTTGGAAGTCTAATTGAGTTGGGTTTCGGCACCAATACCAGTATCTTTCTTGGAACTGTTAATTGATGGCTCTTTGAAATGCTAGTCCTCTCTGCTAAGAAAGGTATTCGTAAACGGCTTGTAAGGGCACTTCTACGGATTCGACTATACAAGCAAATGGGCTGTTATGTGTTACCTGATGAAAGAATGGAGGAAAAGTGATTACCTACATGAAGAGCACACGTTTCGTTTCTCATTTTTGCTTCTTGTTTCCTTTTATTTCTTATACGAAAAAAAAAATCCTTTTAGGGTTATTAAAACATCCTTCCTTGTATACCTCAGAGACTTATTACTCTATCGGACTGTGTAGTAGATAGCTTCTTTTATACCTAATATAAATTTAGTGGTAGGTATATAGGGACTATTAGGTACTGTTTTTTTTTTTCTTTCATCATTTATTTTGTGTGATTCTTTCTTAAATAAAATATACTTTTCGATTCATGCCGACACCTACATAAAAACGTTCACAGAGAACGAACAAAATAGAAGAAGGATGGGAATTTATTAGAAAAGTAGATTGCGGACGATTTAATGCTTTGAGTTGTAATACCGGTCCTTAGACCAGGCACCAGGCATATAATTCAAATACAAACCTCCCAGCATCCCAGCAAGTCCTAACTCAAAACTACCGCAACCGCAACAACACGAGCTGATATATTTCTTACCTCAGTATAATGGATTTCCTTACATGGAGTGGGTATATACACAAATATGTACAATTGTGCATACCTACATAAGAGACACATTAAGTATTTTATTTTTGTTTTATATTTATGTGGTTTCAACTAAATGTATAAAAAGCAACACAAAATATTAAAAGTTATTTTCCTTTCAGATTACTGCCTCCCAATGACCCTTATGGATGACACAAGAGAAAAGCCCTTAAATCTGCTGTGACATTAGCCCGAGCTGACAGAAAGAGAAACTAAATTTACGAGCCTTTAAAATAAAATTTTGAAAATACATAAATTATTTAGGCAGGTAGGTAAGGTAGTGTAGGTATAAATATAAGACCTTCAGAAAATATACCGCCCTTGAGCAATGCTCAATTAAAGATTTCATTCGTGTGGAACAACTTTAGCCTCAATTTGTATAGAAATCTGTGGTTCAATGAGATATATGAGAATCCAAAAATTTCTGCGAGTTTTCATCTCTTCGTTTTTTCTTTCTCTCTCTTAAATTTATGTACATTTAAACTTCGATTGATTGTTATGCCGAAAGGTGAATGTTAAGTGGATAATATACATTTCATATATATATGTACCTCTACCTACGTACCCACTTTATTTAGGTAAGTTGGGTACCTATTGATAAAATATTTTATTTATGAGGGCAAATGAGGAGATACTTAATTCACGAGTGTCTGCGGGGCTTTAAAAATATTTACAAATAGATATGTAGGTGAACTTGGAAACGATGCCTACCTAGATAAGCTCCTATAACTCCTTAGTCATTGAGAGCCTGAGCTTGAGGGGTCACCGTCACCGTCGTCGTTGTATTTTTTATTTTTTATAGAATTCGTTATAATCGAAACAACAAGAGAGTACCTTCCTACCTATTCCACGAAAAAACGGAAGTTTTTCACGCGAGACAAAGTTTAAATTTTCTAATGTTAGCATATATGTATTTAATTGATAGAGTAGGTACAATTCTAATTCAAAGAAAATCTGGGTTTTGCAAAGTAAAATCGACTCCTCCTATTGTTTACGTAGATTAAGTTATATATAGTCTATACTACCCGGTCATAATAACGATCGATCATAAAAATCAGATAAATACGTGATGCGCTACGGAGGAACGCCACCGCCCGCCGTAGTCGTAAATTGTAGTCCCCATAGCTACAAATACCTACTACAATCCATAAAGCATTACCTAACCACCATTTCGATTCCATCGATACGAGATACGACTATAAACATTATGTGGAAAATATTGATATTCGTAAAACGACGAATATCAAATGAAGTCTACATAAAAAGCATTTGGTTGCATGGTATGTAGTTTTATACCATGCCACCAAATGCTTTTTATTTAGACTCAATTTTCACATTTTCTTCTGGCAGATATATTTACCTTATTGGTCTCCAAATCTTAAAATGTTTCCAAACGTCCCACTACTTAAGTACCTATAGTGCAGTCATTAGGAAACAAAAAACGCTTCTGTGCACATTTTTCGGGTAAGACAAATTTTGCAATGCCATTGCTTAAAGCAAATTTTACTCACCCCAAAAATGTTCCGCAAATTCCCTTATGACTGAGCTGCTATACCAATAACGACAAGCAGTTAAACTCTGTGTTCTTGGATCTTTGGGATAATTGATAAAAGTTTGCCGATGTCGAATTTTCCGATAATAGTCGCTTTTAGCTGCGAGTCCATGGATTTCCGCACCCTAACTCTAGGTACTACCAGGTACCAGATAGTGATCTGAGTTTATGTTGGCCTTTCGGATTGTTTGGAAATCCAGGATACTGGATACATGATCAATTTGTTTAAAAGTAAGCTGATCAGGTGCTCACCAAGTAGAAGTCCGGAAGATTCGCCGTGCAGGTTTCGTCATGGTCCTTTGACGGTCGAACAAAAAAGATCCTCTTGCTTCCAATCTTGATGATAAGGTCACCAAGAAGAATTTTGACGACGTACTTTGGGCACTTTTCTAGGGTTTTTTCGAGAATTTTGTAGAATGCTTACTTGGTGGGGTCATCTTTCTTTATCTTGCTGCGTCGCGACGTGCTGTACTTAAATTTGGTTCTGATGCCGACTGTGACAAGGCTTTGCTTTCATATTTCAAATCCAAGATTTCATGCCTAATTTTTCCCCTTACAAAGCCACATCCTACTCCAATGCAACCTAGCGACCATTATAGTGCACTAGTGAGCACATTTATATCACGATGATGTCACCTTGATATCATCCAATGTCATGTTGTACATGAGATCTTACTCAAAAATGACTCATGACTGACTCATAATTTCGCACTTACTTACATCAGACACTAACGTCACATTAATGACATTGTAATGATATTCGTCTGACATTTGAACTTAAAATTTTTAAATTTCGTTTCTTTATTTTCCTGATGCAAATCAATTTTTCGTACCAGCTGATTGAAATTTCTCAAAAAATGAAACAAATCGTTCCACTGCCCCAAGGCAGTTGGGAAAGTTCCAATTGTACAGAAAAGAGTGAGAAATTTTTAACCAATCATCAGGGCTTTTAGGAATTGGCATTTCTAATTTTTGGAGATGTTTGTTAATAGCTCTTATTGTTTGTATAATGCACTTCCTAACTGTTGTTCTTCCCATTAAAAAACGGAATGACAAATCGGCAAAGCTTGCTCCAGTAGCTAGGAATCTAATAGATAAACATGTTTTAATCAGTTGCACCAAAAAGTATTTCAATTTTCTTACCGGAGGGTCAAAACCAGCTTTTCTTTTGCGCTGATGTTGTCAAGCCGATATAAACAATATTTAGGTCTAATATCTACGTTAATTTTTGATAGAATTAAATTAAACTGAGTTTAACTCATTCTAAAGTACTCGAAAAACTTTATTGGGAATTGTTCGAGTCGATGAATCAATGAGAAGTACTCTCCTTGCTGCTTTCGAACTCGATACAGAGGATGTACTTGAAATCGACGATTTCGTCGCTAATTTTTTCTTATCGCTAGCATTAATGCTAAAATACACAGCAACTTCTTATTTTTTGCACAAACCATTTTTTTAATGTTTTCTGAATTTTTTGTACACAAACTGCAGAAGAATAAAGAAGTGTCAATAGGGTTGGGACATTAACCGATTTATAAAATCGATATTGGGAAAAAAAATATCGATGTTTTGATGTCGATATTAAAAGGTGCAAAAAATCGTTTATCAATATTTAGATCATCTGTTGGTCCACTTTCGCAATAAAATTTTTCAAGCAAGACTTCCGTTAGTGCAAGCGAGTGTGAGGATTCAAAAAGATGAGGAAGAAAAACATATTTGCTCTGCGAGTTATGGGAAATATGTGTGCAACTGACAATATCGAAGAAAAAATCGAAAAATTTTTGTGTGAAAAGTATAATGTCGAATTCCTTTCAACAAAAAAATTGATTTTCCGGGAATTGTTTTTTGGAAATTATAACAAAACAAAAAGTTGGCGCAAGATCCCCGCACAATCAATTTAGTAGATAGTAACAAGGTAATTTCGTGGATCGGTAATACAGTTCATCCCAGGGAGTTCAAGAATTGAAATTTGCTGCCGGGAAGTGAATCACTGTGTCTTCGGTAATAGGCATGAATAGGAACAAATACAAGCAAAAACAAAACGATATTCCCGTAATATTTCGATAGGGCTGATTGAGTGCAAAGGGGATGCAGAGTGATTTTTCATCTATACATTCCCTTCGCACTCATTGATTTTCGATAAGTCACGCCTTTTGGGTCATCTTGTAATAGCCGACTAATAGCCTGTTTTGACTAGAGCAAATGAGAGCTTCGTTACCAAAGATTTGAATGTCTTAACTCAATACAGAATTTACAGAAGTAATCGTAGTATTTTGGTATCTCGAACTTACCTTAATTTCACCTTTATTTCATGTTATCGATAAATGCATTTCCTGATCGTAAATGTGATTCTTTTTCTGTATTTTGTTATCTTTAATGTTCGTAACTTTCAGACAGTGTTATTTATTTCACAAGTACTTGAAACTACACACAAATCGCAGGAAAAATACATTTAAACAACAATAGGTGTTAAAATCATTGATGTTTTTGGTTCGATAATAAATTAACATCGATGTTAAATCTTCAAATTTAAAATCGATGTTTCCATAAATTTCTCTCATCTCTAGTGACAAAAAGTAACTTCGTATGAAATTGTTGACAGTTCTGTCTGCTGACAGCCAACTGACATATTTTTCCTGTTCGCTATAACCGACCATCAGGAAAAAATGTTCATTCTGTTCACAACTTCATACTGTTTCAATTTTCCTGATGAGTTTTTCTGATCGCTATAACTGGCGCCTTAAGTGGCAAGGTTCTGTGTAGTTTGCTAAAAGTTTGAAGGTTATAAACTGCGTGTTGGAATAGGTACTTTATGGTTGGAACAAAGCTAATGGGTCATCACAGTTACCTCAATGTGCTATGGCCCAGTAACCGAGAAAATTTAATATCAATAAAAACAAAATTACTATATAAACTATTACAAATTAGAATTAATAATAAATTTTTGACAATAGTTTCATTTAGACAGCAGGTTTTAATTATATTTTAATGTGTAACATGACATTTCTGCATCAAATGTACATTAAAAATGATTTTGTGATTTTCTCAGTAAGATGTCTTCGTCTTATGATTTATGCTAAAATCATTTTTCTAGTCACAACAGATGTCACTGGTATGTCATAATTAAGTGAAATTTCATGACTTAGATATAACTTACCAGTGATGTCAAACATGGAGCATATGTTCACTTGGATGGCGCATCTGCATAGCTCTAAGTTCATGTAATAGTTGTCTTAATCTTCTTCTCCAGGTTCAGGTTTATCCGTTAACTCTAACCAACATGGAGGATCACTCTCGTGGTCGACAAATTAAAGTTTTCATAAGTGCTAATATCTAGACAATATGTATATGCATACGAAAATTGAAATTCCCCGCTGACTTAATATGAAAACACCTTAAAAGCTGAGCTTCTCTTTACACCACTAGTGCTTTGAGCACAATTAATCTTTCACAAGTTCATTACTTTTGCCTTCTTTAGTCAAGAATCATAAAATGTAACAGCATTTACCATGACTCACCTACTTCTTACTGATGAAATTAAAGTCGACAGCAGGAGTACTCCTATGTTAGTTTTTGTCAACCAGAAAAAGTCACACCACTTTAACAAAGCGATTTTTTTTTACACAACTGAAAACTACTTTTGGGTTGGCAATGCACTGTAATTTTGTGCAATTTGACAGCGAACAATGTTTTAAAAGTTGTGCAATCAGCCCCGTGTTTCTGCGTTTACCTACTCTACTTCAATAGAAGGGCACACAAGGGAGGTCCTTCTACTATGGGACATGGGAGTTAGTTGGGCTAACGCTGAAAATAACACTACATCTTGTACATGTGCATTGTACATTGTGCATACTATGTGCGGTAGCTGTACGGATCTTTGCTGGAAACATTCATACATTCGTACATTAATGTATGTTGGTTGGAACTTGGAACAGTTGTTTATATGCAAACCAAAAATCGTCTGGCGTTGTTTTAATTAATTGCGAACTGCAATGCTATATGTCACTAACAAACTGAACTAGAATTTATGTGTTTTAGCCACACATTCGCCTTCCTCTACTGATGTTCAGCTTGACTTGGGCACTCACAACAACTCAAAACCAAAACCCAGTTTTGATATAACAACCATGGGAAACACAACTCATTTTGAGTGTTTCCGCTGCAAATTATTGTAGGTAGGTGGTACTTGTATTGTGTATTTAGGAAAAAAAACCTCTGATAAAGTGATACATTTTTGGTTTGAATTAGGAAACATGCTCTTACGCGGTTGGCTTTAAAGTATTGTACATTAAATTTAATTTACACGTACACTACATAGAGATAGGTATTAAGTTGAATACTGAACACTGAAAAGGGTTTAAACCAAACAATTCTGTGTGTTAGAATGCATTTTCCAGAATCCAAGCTAAGGATTTATTAAAACAGATATTATTGAAATTAGACTTACGCAAAGAGGCGATCTGTACAAAATTTCACAATCATTGTGGGGGGTCACCGTACGGTAGAAAAAGACTTCTTCTTCAAAAAAAGATTTTACGAGCTCTTCGCCAACATTTTCAAGCGGTGCCCCATCAAAATATTGCTGAACGATTACAATACCAAGATTACAAAGGAATCCCTTTTGCGAGATATCCTTTAACGGTAGAAATATAGGCTAGACAAAAACCTACTGGACGCATTGTAATGATGCTATCAGGGGCGCTACCAGAAGAAATAGGATAAGGGTTTGCAGAATCTCCATCGAAAATTAATTAGTTTAATTCAGAATGCTTAAGCAAGATAGTTCAAATCGAAGGCCTATTGGTTGTAACACTTTCTGGGCCTCCCACCAGCTCAACGATACATACAAGAAAGAAAACCGTTTTAGTAAGCTAAAGTATAGTAAAGGGATGAGCACTCGAAAAAAGCTTGTAATCGAAAATGTCTACAACCTCAAAATAGGATTTGGTGATGGAAAAGGCCCGCAGTCTGAAAGTTAGCAGGGAAAACGAATAATTGGTAGGCTCAGAATCTCAATGTGAGCTGGGAGATCTCCGAGGAGCTAATGATCGCTACTAAAGTGAACAGGAAGAGCACAAAGTCAGCAGAGAGATCTCTCAAAGAAGGCAGGGAGATATCGCTAGGAGCTGGTTATCAAAAAGCTTCATAATCTCAAAGAAAGAAGGGAGAACTTGGAAAGAGCTAGTGACTCGAGCATAGAATTTAGGAAGAATGATTCAGCAAGTGCTATGCATCGGTAGACCCAGAGCCTCAAAGTAAGCGAGGAAAATTCAGAAAAAGCTGTTGATTGCAGGGCCCAAAAGCTCAAAGTCAACAGGAAGAACTCGGAATGTTTTGATCGGTCGGCCAAAAATCTAAAATTGAATCAGAAATGCTTTCAATCTCAAGGTAAGTTGGGAGGTCTCGGAAGAAAATAATGAGATTTTAGAAGGAACTATAGAAATCGGTAGACACAGAAGAAAGTAAGCAAGACCCAAACACAGACACTTACTACTAAAAAAATATTTATGCTAGTATCACACAATTTGTGTTAACACCAAAATTTGTGTATTTTTGACATAAATATACACAAATTCATATGAACCACAAATTGGATGACACAAAATGACATAATAAACACGATTTGTATATCGTTTGGTTTCATCCGAATTGTGGTTCAGATGAGATGGTGTATTTTTATTGCAAAGATACACAAATTTTTTTAGATCACAAGTCGTGTGATCTAAGCTTTACCAAATTATTACTACAAAACGTGTTTATAGTAATAGTTTAGCATAAGCACGTTATGTCAACCATGGCATCATGATGAAGTTGATGTATACGTACCATTTAGTTTCTTACGTACAGTTGCTAAAGGAATTTATAGTCTGAGATGTACAGTTTTGGACTGGTGCTTAATAACGTAGTTTGCGTGCTTCCATCCTATCGTAAGGAACTTAAGAGACGATTTTTAAAACATACTTACCCTTCCGGAAGCTTCAACTCTTTCACCAAGGGGCATGGAAATTCTCTTTGTTAATGGTCAAGGAGCTACCTATTAAACTTATGGAATGGTAACTACTTTGCATCGAAGTTTTAAACCCTTAAAGCCTTAAAGTGGAAAGTGGAGACGGTTGACTGGAAATAAATCTAACTGGAAGGAGATTCTGAATGCGACCTAAATGAGCACAACACTGAAGTGCCAACATAACTAAGTTCCGCCTCCTCCTCTAACTCTCTCCAAAACAACCTCTATCCAAAACAAAGAAAAAAAACTCAATTCTTTTGAAATTGAATAACTAAACTTTCCAAAATAAAACAAGAAACTTTTTCATTATTTTTTTTTTTTTTATTTCAATCAGTTCATAAAAAATCCTTTATTTATTCGTCAGATGAAAACTAAGAGTAGAATTTCTCCACAAGTACTTTCAGGGCACTCAAATCTCCACTCATCTTAGCCTTTCCCTATAAAATATAATAGAAACAGTTCATTATACAGAGAATCAACTATATCAACCCTTGACTGCAGCAACTTACGCTTGCAACGAAATCATCAAAAGAAATTTTCTTGGATGCCAAAGCATAGAAGTCTTCATCCACAACAGTCAATTCACCATCTGCATTGTCAACCTTGCCTTCATAGATCTTGAGGTCCTTTAAGTCCAACACTTAAATTGAATCAAAAATTGTTGTTCTTAATAATTGTTGTTCAAATAAACGATTTATATTATTTTTGTAATAGAAGTCTTACCAAAACTCTTTGATGGAGTTCCATCAGCTTTGGTGAAATTAATTTGATAAATCACAAAGATGGTCCTCTTGGCTGGGTCGACGGCCTTCATCTTTTCGACGATTTTTTCAATAATAACTTGACTGTTCATTTTGGAGCTTTGTTTTGGGCTGCTTGGTGAATACTAAGAAACTAATTTCTTAAATTCAATGTTGCACTATTTATAATTCAATTTTCTTTTTTTTTTCTTATCGCAATTTTATTTCTTTGGCGATTTCGAAGGCAGGTATAAATGGGACCTTAGGTTCAATGGTTATCAAAAGAACTGATTAGATACTAATTTAATCATGCCGCTTTAAGGTTTATCATCATTGGACTTAAATACAAAAAATATATATTTGTTTATAGTTGTTTCATGCTTATCAAAGTTATTATTCGAAAATTCGTTTTTGTTGAAGTTGGTGTATAGATTGTCAAGAAAAATAAAAAAAAATTATCAAAACTAATAAATGAGCATTGCAGCTGTTAAATATGCATTTTATTATTTGTAGCGCAAATCATAAAATTTTGACTCATAGATAAGAAGTCATTGTCCTTGGTTTTCTGTAAGGCATCTTTTAACTTACAAGTTATGTTTAAAATTCATCTCTTCACACGAAACTAATTCTTCTTGGGGTAGGAGAAATTTTTGCGGTGGTGGGAGAGAGGCGGCATTAAAAGCTTCTTCCGAGTTTGAAGTGGAAGAACGAGAAGAAATAGGTACCTACTCTTATCCAAGGAAGAATTAGTCTTGTGTGAAGAGGCCCACTAACTTCGCATGTTTCCTCCATCCAAATCAAAATAAATGAGTCAACATCAATTAAATAAAAGTTGAAAAAATCACTTGTTATTCAGATGACAAATTATTTTTTGAGATTACAGACAGTGAAACGAAAGAACAGTTGACTGAAGCATAACAGAATTATAACTTGTAGCAGTAGTAGTAGATTGATACTGAATATATGATACAATGTCAAAATTGAAATTTTCAAAACACTTGAAAAATTAAATTTTACTGCCGAAAGACCATATTTTAATCCACAGCCATAAAAACAAAGCGGTATCTCTTTTTTCCTGATGGTCTTCTGGACGCATAGATTCAATATTTGTTTTTGGGCACGGAAATGATAAAAATATGAAAAGTTATTAGACCAGAACTTTTTTGTCTTTAGTATTCATTCCAAGATAAAATATAGGAAGTACAAATAGCCACAGATTCAGAATCCATTGACTTTTAAGCTCTATGCGATCAAAAAAAGTCCATTAGATTTGCGTCTGGGGAATCCGGCAGTCATTGTGCGAACGAAATGAAGTTTGGAAATTTAACCAATAATGGCTCCCTAGTTCTCTATATAACAGAAAAGTATTAAAAAGTAAATGGCCAAAGACCAAAACGTTTGCATGGCTGGTTACGACGACGGTGAAGCAGCTTCCAAGTTATTTTAACCATGTTTGGCATCGGGGAGTGTTTTTTGGCGATAATTGCTGCTTATACCAGGACAAAAAAATTCTCAAACCGTGTTTAAAAAAAAAAGTATGTACCTGTGCCATTTTCAAGAAAATGTTTAATAACATATAAAACCAAAATTTCAATAAAAATCAGTGATCTGTTTTTGAAAAATTGAATTTTTTAAATAAAGTTTTAAAGCTTTTTTAAAAATCAAAAAAACTTTTTTTTTTATTTTTATATGAAACAATTTTAAAATTTTTAAGAACCTATTGTGTAAAAATGTTGATCTAAATCCGTTGAGTGGCTTTCGAGAAAATCACAAAAAAGGAAAATGTTTTTATGGGAAGTACCGTTACATACAGATATTTACAAAAATATTTTTTTTTTATTTCAAAAGTATGGCTTAGCATATTGAATTACACGTACACATGTTGACCAAATGAGCCGTTTTTAAAAACCTTAAGTTGTTTTTATTTTTTGTAATTTTGGTCCGAACAAAAATCAATTTTCCCTCTAGGGAATCACCAACAACTCATAACTATCAAGTTAGAAGATAATAAAAACGAAGAGAAAAAATAATAAATAATGAAAATTATTTTTATTTTTAATTTTATGCGGAGTGATTGAATTAAATTATATTTAAAAGTTCAAGTGACCTCTACTCCAAAATGTGTTTTGCCACAGGTACAACAGGTTAGAAGATAATCGCTTCGGTATTTTTAGCTCAAGATAGAAACAGAATAACGAAATTCACTTTTTTCGCTTTCTTTATTATAGTAATGTCATGTCGCATTGTTATCTCGCCTTCGATTTTTTTTACGAACCCTAAACTTGTTCTGTACCTGTACCTGCAGTACCTACATTTTAAGTAAAAATCTTATTCCGCAAGGCGTTTGTATTAAAACACCACGCTCTAGAAACGACAATTGGCGTTTCTGTGAAACGACCACACTGTAATGGGGAGAGCGATGCTGAACGAAGAGAGTTTTATTTTTAATTGGACAAGAATTATAGCTTCTAGAGCGTTACGTTTTTCAACAAACGCCTTGCGGAATAAGGGTGATTATATATGAAATCCAAATACAGTTATCATGGTAAAATTTTATAAAACCACAGCGCAGCGGTTTGTTTTTGTGCAATACACTGCCAAAACTTTAAACTCGATTTCACAAAAAATACTATTTGGCGTACCAAACGAATCTTCAACAAGTTTTTATATTTTTAATATTAAATTGATTTTCGTTTTTTTAAATAATTTTGTATCCAAATTCTGCTTACGAAAACCACTTTCTTTTCTAGCTTTTATGAAAAAGGTAAATCTATTCAAATTGTTGCCGTTGTTTTTAACCGACTTCAAAAGAAGGAGGTTATCAATTCGACCGTTTTTTCTTGTATGTTTGTAAGCTCAGAACGTTGATCTCGGTGGATCAATTTTGATGATTTCGAAAGCTGGTGGTCTTCATGGGGTCCCATTTCAATATCTTCTAGTTCTTATTATGGCATCCATTAGAAAATATCAAAAGTCTTTAATTTGAAGTCGGTTGTTTTTCTTTTGAAAGGTTATCAATTGAAGTTTTAAAAATTTCTATTTTTGTATTTTCTGTTCATGGT
Source organism: Meliscaeva auricollis (assembly GCA_948107695.1). Lineage (NCBI taxonomy): Eukaryota > Metazoa > Arthropoda > Insecta > Diptera > Syrphidae > Meliscaeva > Meliscaeva auricollis. The sequence goes on from OX403616.1 coordinate 60,625,856, forward strand.
GTCCCCTTTCTACGAAAAAGTCTATGATTCTGGCACCATTATGGCATAATCTATAAAATGTTATGTTTTGTTTTTTATTTCTGCTTCTATTCATTTGCTCTATCATTTTATTCTATGTAAGTGAATCAGGTAGGATATGAAATTTTCTAAAGACTTTAATCATCATTGTACAGAACTCTTGTTTTTTTCCCCCTTGTATAATCGTGATCATCCAAAGTTCTACCCAAATAACGGCATAATAAAGTTTGCCACCAACTGTGTTATATGCCTTATCTTTTTCTGCAATATCAGCTGTTTATAAAAATAAAGTTCATTTTATCGATTCATAAATAATGTTACCTACATGAAAAAACAGTGCCATTTAATAGTTATCAAAGCAAGAGATCGTTAATAAAACGGTATTTGATAATATTGTTGCAAAAAAACTGTTTGAAGTATAGATCTGTTTGCTTTTATAAAATTTTCATTACAGGGTAAAATTTTTTTATTAGATGCGCACATGTTCAGTTCTTTACACATGAGGGTGTGTCAGTATTGTTTTTTTTTTAAGTTGCGGAAATGAAGAAAATATATGTCGAAGTTTCATATCTTACTAACGCATATCTCAACAAATATCAAAACTCTAAAAAAAATTACACTCACAATATCTTGATGTTTTGATATTATCGAGAAGTTGCAATTAGGTTTTGAATTTCGCGAAGGACACATGTCTGGAAATTGCAAAAATTTAGGAGTTAAAACAAAAAAAAAAATGAGCAGAAATAATACCGTTAAAAAGAAAATCAACCAACTTCAAATTTAAGACTCTGGATATTTTCTAGTGGATACCATTCCATTGTCAGAAAATCATCAAAATCGATTCAGCCAGTCAAAAGTGCTGTGCTGACAAACATTTAAAAATAAATTGCACGACTGAATCGCACGTATACTTGCTCTTATAGATAAAGTTACTGAGCATAAAATTCTATTTTCAAATAACCTCAAAACGATTTCTTCTATAATGATAGATTTTTAGAAAAAGAATTTTGAAAATCCTTAGAGCCGTATTTAAAAAAAAACTATTTTTTCTATAAAATTTTGCTTTTACTTTTATAAAACAAAATTGGTAGGCCATTCTTAAGATATTATTTATCAACATCTAAGTTTTGAAAAAAAAATATTGAGTAGTTTTCGAAAAAAATTATTTTTCAAAAACAAAATTTCAATTTTTTTTTTTAATCCAAAACAATAATTTTCGAATTCTTTTTTTGCAAAAAATTATTACGGCAACTTAAAAGCTTTCATGTAAGAAAAATGGTTGAAATTGATTGAGTCATGAAGGAGAAAATCAGAATTTATTTTTTTTCTTGCGAATGCATAACTTAATAATCTTAATATATATGTAGTACATACCTAAAGGGTTTTCCAATAAGAGGTGTTATTTTGAATAGCCCGCTATTTCGGTAGCTGTCACTTTTGAAGCTGTCATTTTTTGACATTTGAAAAGTAGAAACTACGCTATTAATAAAAATGGAACGATACACGCTTCAACAACGCATTGAAATTATTAAAATTCACTATAAAAATGGTGAAAATTTGGCAGAGACGGTTCGTAAAACTAAAACATTTTTGGGTCGTCGTGAAGCACCTTGTCGAACCGCAATACAGAAATTGGTGGACAAATTCGAGCTGTTGGGACAAGTTAGTGATGTGAAGAATAAAACCCGTGCACGTCGCTCAAGAACAACTGAGAATATTGCTGTTGTAGCCCAAAGTGTTGAAGAAAACCCATGTTTGTCCATTCCTCGTCGTTCTTTGGAATTAGGCATTCCACAAACGTCATTACACCGTATTTTGCATAAAGACTTGGGTCTTAAGGCTTATAAAGTTCAGTTAACACAAGAACTCAAGCCGGCTGATCATCAACAACGTCGTGTCTTTGCTGATTGGGTCCTTGAAATGCATGAAAATGAACCGGAATTTCATCGAAAAATCATCTTGACTGATGAGGCCCATTTCCACCTCGGAGGCTACGTCAACAAGCAAAACTGTCGCATCTGGGGCTCGGAAAACCCAAGAGTTATTGTTGAAAAGCATCTCCATCCTCAACGCGTGACTGTTTGGTGCGGTTTATGGTCCCGCGGGGTCATTGGACCTTACTTTTACGAAAATGAGGCTGGAGCAAGAGTTACGGTCAATGGATTGCGCTATCGAGAGATGATTAATGATTTTTATGGCCTGAATTGGATGGTATTGATCTAGACAACGTTTACTTTCAACAAGACGGCGCTACGTGCCACACAAGCAATGAAACCATCGATCTTTTACGGGAAAAGTTTCCGGACCGTGTTATCTCTCGAAGAGGTGATCACAATTGGCGACCGAGATCTTGTGATTTAACACCTTGCGACTTCTTCCTTTGGGGCCACGTGAAAGATAAGGTCTACGCCAACAGCCCAGCGTCGATTCAAGAGCTCAAAGATGAAATTCGTGAGGCTATCGAGGCCATAGGGCAGCCACTTTGCGATTTGGTTATGGAAAATTTCATGAAAAGGATATGGTCCTGTAAGCGTGGTCTTGGCGGCCATTTGGCTGATGTTGTGTTCCATTATTAACGGCCGATCATCCGATCATTTATCTCCAAAAATACCATTTTTCTTTGAATATCAAAATAACACCTCTTTATATCCTAAGTAAAAAGAAATACAGTCGAATTGATAACCTCTCTCTTTTTTGATTTGGTTAACAAAGGGTTTCTATTTCTACTATTACTAATTCAATCAATTTTATGGATTTTTTGAGTCTTATCTTTATTTACCGTTATTTTGAGATTATATCACAATATTATGTAATGACGGTACTAATGTGCCTCACGTCAAAAATCACGTTTATATTAAGATTTTTCCTTAAAACTTGACTTCTTCGAGCTTTCTTTAATTCGACAATTTTTACCCGGAACAACTACACTCAGAAAAACAGTTGTATTGGCGAAAATTATATTCATTGGTTTATCAATTTCTGTAGGTTAAAATTTACCAAAGTAATTTAAATTCTTAACTCAATAACGCCAAATGTCAAAACTAGGTAGAAATTGTTGTCACAAGAACGAAAGTATCAAAATGATTGTTGCTGTAACAAAAAATCAAGAAAATGTACTATGGTAACACTCAATGTATTAATTTATTTCGCCAATTTTTCAATATGGCTCTTCAAATTAATAAAATCTTTTTGAATCAACTTTCAACTTTCGAAAAGCAGTTTTAACCGAAAAAAAATGTAAGTGGGATTTTCCCGAGGAATAGTTGTTGGCCGCCATGTTTTAAATGGTGACTTACGCAGATGAGATACGATTTGGCAAAGTGAACATTCAAAAAAAGCACCTCAAAAACTACAACTATTTATTTTCCTTATTTAAACCGTTAAATGCTTACGTTACAAAATTTTAGATAACATAGACCAATAAAAAAAACTACCAAAACTTTCCAGGTAAAACTACCAAATGACTGGACTAGTTATTCCATGTTTGATTGTTACCTCGAGTTCAATTTTTGTACGAAACCTAAACTTGCACTATAGTACCTATGTATTGTATATTGCAAGCAAAAATTGACAAACTATATCTACTTTTTAACGACTTCAAAAAAGGAGGACATTATCAGTTCGATTGTTTTTTATTTTTTTTGTCTCTATGGGACCCCATTTCAATTTGGTCCATTTCTGATAATGGCATCCATTAGAAAATGTCAACAGTTTTAAATTTAAAGTGGGTTGTTTTTCTTTTGAAAGGTATTATTATTTAATATATGCTTTTACACCAGCTTTGGAATTTTTTTTTTAATTAAAGGTTATTTTGTTGTGGTTGGATTGCAACAATTTGAGTTGAATTTTTAAATTTTATTTAATTGTGCTTAAATTTTTTTAAATTTCATTCCCATAATTGTTATTGCAAATTAAAAGAAAAAGTAATTTTTCAGAAATATCTTCCGGCTACTCTGACCACTTTGAAATGGATTGACTTTGTATTTTGGACCTGCCCCTTAGCTCACACTCAGCAACTAACTTTTCGTATCAATAAAATGCACAAATGGACTTCTTATCAATTTATTTTTTGAAATGAATAATGGCACTATTGACATTCAAAAAAAAAAATCTCATTATATACAAGAGATAATTTTTGGATAAGGAACTTTATGTACTAAGCACACAAACATTAAATGTTATTTTGTTTTTATGAGCAAATGTTTATATGTTTAAATTATTTGGAAAAAAAATCGATACAAAGCGAAAGTTTTGATGATAATAAGTTGACTCTTTGATAAGCACCCACCTTATCTGAAACTTTCCCAATTTGAAGAGGTGGCGGTTAGTCATGTTCATTGATTTAATATTTTTGTAGAGTGGTATGAATTAATCAAAAATAATAACAACTCTTTGTACGGCTATATAAATAGCACAGGCAAAAATTAAAAAAACACAAGTTTCTCATTGAATTCGCTCAAGGAACCATCCACATCAGCCACTCAAAATGAACAGCCAAGCTATTATTGAAAAAATTATGGAAAAGATGCAGGCTGTCGACCCATCTAAGAGGACCATCTTTGTGATTTACCAATTTCACTTCACCAAGGCCGACGGAACACCATCAAAAAGTTTCGGTGAGAACAGGAGAACTTTTTTTTATCCTTATTTATAATTAAAAAACTTTCCAACTTTATATTGAAATTTGAATTGTTTCCTCAATTATTATTTTAGTTCTTGACTTGAAGGATCTTAAGATCTACGAAGGAACAACCGACAAGGCTGATGGTGAGGTGACAATAGTTGATGAGGATTTCTATGCCCTGGTTACCAAGAAGATGTCCCTTGACGATTACATTTCAAGTGTAAGTTTAATAAATTTGTGCTTTGATGATAGGGTTGTAAGTACTATTTTTGTTTTTATTTTTACAGGGCAAGGCTAAGATGAGCGGCAACTTGAGTGATCTGAAGGAACTTGTAGCAAAATATCACATTTAAGTATATTTGTAGTGGCTTACATAATAAAATAAAATTAAAAGATTTAAATTTTATAATGTTTCATCAATTATTATTTACCTACAACAACAACGGAAACTTTCCACGTGTAATAATTGGATTTAAATAACTTTTAAGTATGTCGTAACTGTATGAAAAGGCTTGACATAAAAACAAAATATTTTTGCAATTTGAAGTCTGGTTGGAAAGTTAATGGACTTTAAAGGTTTTACTTTCAGTGAGGTATGAATATTCTACTGTGGGCGTGTTTTATTCAACACTGAATAGCTAATCAATAAAAACATATTAGACTACCGAGTATTTTTTTTTTTTTTTTTTGCGAATAAAATGCAACACTGAGTAGCTTCGTTGTTGAATAAAACACGATTTGTAAATGTAATTGTAAAGCTAAACAAAAATCGTAAAAATAAATTTAGTAGTTGTAATATTGAAGTTAATTATCCATTTTGATTTCATTTCATAGTTTGCTTGATTTGTAGTGGAGTAACAAAAGGAAATTATATCGGAACCGGGCGAAATACTCTGATTTCGATGATTTTTCTCAAATGTTGGTATTCAAAAAACCTTTAAGAGCTACCGTTTAAGAATTGCCGCTCTTAGCGGATTTTTTTTAAAACTTCATAATAAGGTTTTTGTAAACAAATATTTTTTTATCAAAAAATGTTGTTAAAATTTATTTAAACTATGCCAAAAATTTTGCTGGCCTGTATAAGCTAGTAAAATAGGGACCTTTTTCACCCGTTCAGAAGAGCTGGAATTTTCTTAAAAGTTGACTTAAAGCAGAAAAAAAAAATTAAAAATTCAACGAAGTTATACAAAAAAACCTTATTTTATTAACATTTTAAATAAAGTTAATCCAATAAATAGTTTGAAAAAACAAAATGATTTTCAAACTCAGAATTTTGAAAAAAAATTCAATAAAAATTTTAACTGATTTTTTTTTCAATTTGGCGTTATAAAATATAATTTATAAAATATAATTTTTTCTTCCAAAATTCAATGGCCTTATTTCTTGGCAACCAAAGGTAGAAAATTCAAATATTTATTTGTATTATAGTTTCTTACAAAAAATTAAAAAGCATTAATTTTTAAGGAAATATTAAAATAAAAATTGAGTTCAGTTTCGTATTTTTTTTTTATTTCTCCAAAACTAGAAGAAATATACATTACCTTTTTATGTTCAACTAATATGAACTAAAACCAAACCACGTAATTCATGTTATAAAATCATTTTGATTTCTTTTTAAATATTATTTTTTTCCTAAAATTCAAAAACCAAAAAAAAAACTGACCATTTTCTTTTCTTGAGTATGTTGACTTGAAATAGGGGGTTGAAGTTTGGAAAAAAAAATTATATTTTTTATAACGTACAATTTCATTGAAATTTTTTTTCTCGAAATTTTTAGTTTGAAAATCATTTTTTCTCAAACTAGGTATTTATTGAATTTACCTACTCTATTTATAATCTTAATAAAAGAAGGTTTAACTAGCTATCAGAAATCACACCGGTGTATTTCAATGATTTTTTTTCTACTGTAAGTCAACTTTTGAGAAAATTCCCCCCGGGTGATTTTATAAAATTTTAACAAAAGTTTTTGATAAAAAAATGTTTGTTCACAAAAATCTTATTGTTAAGTTTAAAACAAAAATCCGATTACAGCGACAATTTTAAACTGTGAACTTGTAAAGTTTTTTTTGAATACCAACACTTGAAACAAAAAAAAATCATCCAAATCGGAGCGGTTTTGTCCAGTCCTGCATTATATTTATTTCCCTAAATTTATTTAATTTCGTGAAATTTAAGCCTCAAAGATCCTCCATGACCGAGAATCCCGATATCAAATAAAAGTGGAAAACACTTGTGCTTTTTTTTTGTTTTTGTATTCAATAAAACCACAACAGCTTAATGCATGCATTAGCCATTGACGGATTGCGATTCATATAATCCACATGATAGTACCTATTACTTTTTAGCATAACCCACTTAGTTTCAGCTGTATAATCAAAATTGTATTTACATAATTAACAAAGAATAATTCAAAACTGGTTTTGATTGTAATACAAATAAATCACTGTTAGTCAAAATTGTTCAAAAATGTTTAAATTTATTAAAGAAAACAAAGCATCAACCATGTTTGGTGACGTTCTGTGTCTGTGTTGTGTTTATTTGAAACTTGAATAATTTTCCTCTTCAGGTTTCTTGAGATCTCATAGATTTTTCTTAACAGGAGCTCATAAGCTGCGCATTTATGAAGTGCAAACGAGAAATGTAGTACAATATTCATACTCTTTTACTTCATGCCTCTATTGCACTTCATACATGCTCAGCTGAACAAACGGCCGTGTAAAACCGATCAAACGAATCAAAAAAAAATTTCTGCTCCGTTTTTGACAGGCAATTTACAGAGAAATCCTCTTCATGTTGCTAAGACTACTGAGTGTTCAAAGATTTCAAAAACTCGAACTGGCTAAATAATAAGTTCGTTTGGGTACTTCCTAAGCTTAAATATGAAAATTGTGAAACTTTTAAGAGGGGATGAAAATGCTCCGAATAACTTCAAAAAACTTTAAACCTACAAAGGAACGCAATTATCACAAACATCTTATACTTTCTTTTTTTATTTCTTAAATAACATTGTGTTATAGTGAAAATACACTTGAACGGAGACCAGGTAGAATTTGTTGGTCTGTTTTAACTGAAGAAGATAGCATCATTAAAATTGTAAATCTCATATTAGGGCTTAAAACCCGTTAAAAGTGACAGTTTTAATCCTATTTTGGGGAGAGAGAGGCGTCGATTTGTTCTACGTAACTCATCCACATACATACTAAACTCTACTTCAAAATTGTATTATTAAATTAACTAAAAAAATCTTATAATCTTGAACCCACTGAAACGAAGTCAATTTTTGCACGATTTGACTCAAAAAAAGCTTTTTAAAAGCATAATTTAACGTAGGTAGGTAGGTAGGAATGGCTGTCACGAGCACCTCATGACACAATTATCGCTGGGTTGCGCCGTTTTGATACCATAACTCGTGTGAACCTTTATGGGTTGTTTCTTAAAATTAATATAGGGCCACTCACTGCCTTGGAAAGCTTACACACCCCACAACCATCTACTTTGTTCCGGACTCGTAACTCGTTACTTAACTCGGTCGCTTATAAAACCAGATCCCTTCACCAACCGTAGCCTGCTGTCTCCCAGTTCAATGGATGCTGAAAACGACCAATCCATATAAGCGGCCGAAATAAGCCCTATATCCATTTTGTTGCGTTAAGAAAAGAGCGGATCAGGTCTTTGATCTTTTAATCGGAAATTTCAGCAGGTTCTTGATAGAAGGCTTTTGCAAGTAGTTGCGTTCTTGTTTTATTTTGCCATTTGTTATGTTTGAAAAAAAAATTGGCACTTAAAAAGGTGTGTTCCTCTCCTTTCAGAAAGCAGAAATAAAATTAAAATCGAATAACAAATAATGAAATTATAGCAATTTTATAACTGACAGTACCAAAAACGGGTTTTAACACCCTACAATGAGAATTTGAGGGTATATGGAAATTTGTTGCATGCCATTGTACTAAAGTTTTGCAAAACCTACAAAATATGCTTGGTCTCGGGACAAGTGCATTAATTTTTTTTTTTTTTTTTTTTTGTAACACAGTGTAATTAACTTTTTTATTAGAATTATATTTTTTCTTGATTTAAAATTCTTTTTTTCACTGTTTTCACTTTTTTTTTCAATGACTTTGAAAAATCTAATATTTTTGACCGAGGAATTTCTCTAAGCTGCATTTTTGAAAGAAGGGAAGTGATTTCCTCTATCACGAAAGAATTTTTGATAGACTTGACAGGATTTGGAATCAAAAACAGTAAAAATTCGTTGTTTTGGCGAGGAAGTATGAAGTGCACAAGATAAAGGAAATAAAACATTATAAATGTTTTACTACCCTTCTCTTTTGCACTTCATTTATGCGAAACTAAAAATGCGGCGTGTAAAACAGATCAAACAGACCTAAAATGAATGCATAGATACTCCAACATGATTATTTGAATTTAAAGAGTGATTCTCCAATTACAAATTGGGCCCCTGTTAAAAACTCAAAATCCAAACCTGTGTTAATAGTACACAAGTTCTATAAAATTCATTTCGGTATACTCAAACTGAAAAGAGGAAATGTGAAACTTTCTAGACTTAATTTCATTTCCGAAGTTTTATCTTCCACCCCACTTTTTTCTATTTCATCATCCGCTCCCACTCAAGGACGCAAAGACTCCTCTTCTATATCAATTGAATTGGGTCACAGAGGCCCGTATACCGCTATTGCTTGATATTGCTGCTTGCTGTATGTACAACACGAATCGGTCGATTTCCTAGATGAATAAGTCTTGTTCGACACTTCCGTTCTTTGTACCAGTACCACCCATCATCAATGCGTCGTCGTCGTCGTTGGTCCTATTCGTCCTAGTGCCGGTTGTATGTTTTTTTTTTTTTGAAAAAACAAAAAACAAAAAAGGATATTAAAGAGTGTTAGAATGCTTGTACAAAGTGGTCTACCCCAGATTCTGTTTCGATTGCACGAAGAGAGTACATTTAAGTTTTGTGTTAGGAAAGTCTAATAAAATATTCAATGCCTCTACAGTCGACACCCTCAACACCGCACTCACCAAACAGACCGACCGACGACAAGGCCATCCGGGTTCTGTTTTGTGTGTGAGTTATAAAAAAAGTTTTATTCATACAAAGCACACATGTGTTTAATTTCAGCTGAGATATGTATTTATACTTACTTGTTTTTTATTTTTATTTTTATTTTTGTTTCTCTTGTGAAAATTTACTTCTCATTTTCAGAATTAATGTTTGTGAATTTAAAATTGATCCTTTTATTTATTTTAATTTTTTTTCTCATTTTTTTTAAATGTAATATCATGGGTAGAGCGGTAGAGGAACCTTTAAGCAAAAAAATAAATATGTATGTGCAGTATGTATGTAACGTACCTACGTACATATATTTATGTTCCTTGTGTGTACTAATGTATTTTTTGTTTGTGCTATTTATGATGAAAGTAATCCATTTAAAAAGATCCCAATTTGTATCTTTTTCCGTTTATCGTTCGCCTCGTAGAAATGAAAAGTCTGGATGAAAATTGATACCGCTTCGAATGGCTTTCGTTTAGGCCTTTAGGGCATGTGAACATCATCTGTCGAAAACTAAAAATGTGACTGATTAGGAAGATATGTTGGGAGAGAGTTGTTAAAAAATGATTTTTTGGGACAGCTTGAATCTCCAAATCCGAATCAATCAACCAAACAAATTGGTTTAAGTTTTGTTATTAATGTATGTTGAGCTTTTGGGAAAAGTTGTGGCAACATTTTATTTATTTAAAATTAAATTTGACAAAGCCATCAGGTCAATGGGGTTTTGATGATTTATTCTGCTACATGTGTCAAACGAATCATTGATTTACGTGTTCATTCATAATGGGCAGCCTCAAGGCTAAAGGGAGGCTGGGTTCAAACGGGCCTTCATATTATGGAAACAAGAAAAACAATAACAAAAACTATAAAAAATTGATTGAAAATTTGACGAGTTGAGAAATTTAGTGATAAATTGTCTTGGCTTTCAAATACATAAAAACTTCCAATACCGAATTTGATGATGGTGGAAAGTATGTAGGTACCACGCACCCTCTCACTCTTTCAAATTATAAGATTCTATGATGATTAGAAAAGTGGATCATAAGGATTTGAATTTATTTCTGACTTAAATTTGGATTTTGTATTATGTATGCACCGCAAAATCATCCTATGTACTCAAAATCAACCATAATGCAAAACTTAAGGAATCAATGGATCTATAGAATCTACGAATCAATAGAATCTAATATATGGACGGTTTCTTTTCAATTTTTGAAGCCCTATATCCCAGAAACTACTTTTGCTTAGTGGCTGAAATCTGCTGACTATCTCAACTATATCAACAAAAATCTTTCAGGTTTCTCTTACTATGTATTGTGTGTACATACATATAATCCAGTCAATTAGTTTTTTTAACAGGAATGTTTTGAGGTTTGTTTTGATTTCTTTTCTGTTGTTTTGAGGTTGTACTAAATAAAAGACTTGCCAACAAAAAACCGCGTCAAATTATAGTCAAAAATGCAAAAACCTCGAAATTTTCAAACTTTTTACTTTCTACATTTCCTGAAAAAATTTATTTCTGAAGGACTAGTTAATGTTGGCAATTTAAACTAACAACTACATATGTAAGTAAGTGGCCAAGCAAACTGAATTTACGAAAAACGTCAAATGAAGTTTTACATAATATTAGGTCCGTTTGGGAACTTTTTGGGCTGAAATATGAAATCGGTCAAATCTTTTAGAATGAGAATGAAATTCTCTCAATCACAGTTGAAACTGCTCAAATACTCGGGAACACGATGATCTCAAGTATCGGACACTTTTTGTTTTAATTATAAAATAAGTCACTTTTTAATTGTATTTAAATTTTTTTGCTAATTGATTTAAAATTCCCGACATTCAAAAATATTTTCATATTTTTTTTTTTCATTTCTAATTTGTTTTATTTTTTTTTTGCATATCAAATGATTTTGACAGAATTCATACTTCAGCCGCATTTTATTAAATAAAATAATTTACTTTGTGGTCTCAGGGCATTTCAATAAGACTGAGGACCACCGTGCGTCACATGTGAACCAAGATTGGTTAAAAATCCATTTTCTATACTTCTTTTAGTCAACACAATTGCTAGTTAATTCCCCAGATATATATACCAGAATATCACATTTGTTCGATTCAGTTTTGAACGCCTCTGGTCTGGAATGGAACGTCTAGTTAAGACTAAAAATGTACTCGCATAGCATTGTTTCTGAGAATAGGATAATTTATACACATGAAATTTCGTTAACAGGACAACAATCATGAAAAACTTATAATATTTGTTGTTGTTAAACCCAAAAATTCTTATGTCGATTGCACCATGAATTGCAATGAACTCAAAATGCGCTTCCAGCGCAGCGTCCTGGTTCCCTTACACAATGGAAATGAAAATTAAGACTTTTTAGGTGGTAGGGAGCAAAATTAGTTAACATCGAAGCATACCTACGATTTGACAATTTTCCAACATGTGAAACACTTGCTTAATCCTCATCCCTAAGACTGGATATAATGAATAATTGATATAGTAAATAACTCTGCTTTAAAGGCAGGTATAGTCTCTTAATTAGGAGAAGAGCTAGTCCACCGGAAGGGTTGCAAGTAAATGAAGCCACTGGTAATTGGTAATCACTTTTGAATGAAAACCTTTTAAAGTATAAGGCCCAATTTTTCATATCCTGACAAGAATTGCTAAATATTCCTTCTCAGTGTCAGAATGTCTCGGGGTTTGGTGTAGTGGCATAAGCAATCACTCTTTCATGATTATTTAAGAATTTTTGGGTAGATAATTTTGGCTCACTTGAGTTTGTCAAGGATTCCAATAAATCAAAGGAAGATGGTATGCGTCCACACGGATATTATTTCATTAAGCAAACGATAATCCATGATTTTGTTTTCTTATTTACTAGGGCGACTAGGGAACTTTATGGACTATAATCAATAACCCTTTCTAAAGTAATGTTCTTTAAATAATTTTTTGTTTAAAAGGTAGCTGGGTCCTTAATTATATACTGTACCGCTTTGCATTGAAATTTCTATGTTAAGAAGGGTGATTAGGATCTCTTCTTGTAGCCTTCCCCTTGGTGGTTATCCTCCTTACGTAAAAATACTATTTCACCACTCCCTTTTTAACGTCAACTAGCAATGGTATTTCTTTACCGTATAGAAAGTCATCTTATGATAATACTCATTTTTCTAGGATTAGATATAAGAGAAGTATTTCTTTTTCATCGGCGAGTTCATGTTTCGAAAATTGCCTAGTATGTATGTATGTAGATTAGAATCCATTTGCTCAAATTAAAATGACCATCGGGCAAAAAATTATACAAAATTCCTGCATGAAAAACTCCCACACTGTTACACTGACCAATTTATCCTTAACCTTATTTCTAGACTTTCCATGCAACATTTCCCCCTCATCAGATAGCTTTTTTTTGTATATTATGGTCCGTCGCACAACCAAACTCAAACAAGACCAAAAATGCTCAATAATTCCATTTTTGCATATAGTCCTGGAATACTGAATACATTTGCATATCATCACTTCAATCCAACTAAATCTATGGCCTTCTATGGCAATCTGCTTAAACCCATTACTCTTCAAGGACGAACCACAAAAAAATTTAAAAAAAATTTTTTTTTGTTTGTTGTTGGTAAAAACGTGATGAAACTTAAATGAAAAACTGAGAGGCTTCGAAGAGAGGGAGAGAGTTCCTCGATAAATCTTATTTTTAACTTTTAATTTATTCATGCTCAGATTGTATACAGTTTATTGATTTTTTTTTCAAGAGAATTTATTCTGCCCCAAATATAAGAAAAACCACTAAACTCTTCTTTTCCTTCCCGCTCTAAGCGAAATTCCCAGAGCGTACATCAAGATAGATTGAAACGTGTTGCATACACAATTTACAGTTAAACGAGTGATGGACTGACCGACTGACCAGGCGCAGATGTTACCATGTGGTTGACCCTAAACATTGGGCAGATATAAGCTCAGCACCAAGCATTATTATTTACAAACAGGGCTGTATTTAGACCTATGTATGTACGGGATACTGGTGTTCACAAAACTTGGTTGTAACTTTTTATTATTTTTTTTTATTTTGTTCAAATTGTTTTTTAAAAAGTTAAAGACGATTTGTTCATCAGTCGAACATCCCGGTCTGATAACGGTTCGTGTGGCTTCAAACATGGTACCTACTATGTTAAATTTAGTTAACCATTTATCTAATTTGATTAAGTTCCCAACTCAGTGGGCATTAATTTAAAATGCCGAAGTTTGATCGATGTCATGGTATTCAACTACAGCTGCTTTCCTCTCAAGCACTGTACAGTTAAAGGCTGGAACGGTTTTGGAGTTTTCTTCTAAAATACTGCGTGCAACTCATGGTTTATGCATAATGTATAGTGATTCTCTTAAATAATTCTCATCATTTGTTTTCGACTTTGGGGAAAAAAAAAATAGGGAAGAGACCAAAGAAAATAGGTTTAATATAAACTGACAACCTACATAATTTTGAATTCATTGCGTTCAGGTTTATGCTCAACGGTCTCCTGTACAATTTCAAATCATAAGAATGGTGAAAAATGCTCTAAAAACCGTTAAAAATGAATAAAATCATACATTTTTACTTGCTTTATAGGGCAAGTATTTTAATCAAATCCAACATTACGATGATGGAGAATACCAACAAAGTGGTTTTCGTCATACCGTCCGTCGGTCTATGCGTCTGTACGTCTGTGCGTCCGTGCGTCCATCTGTATACACATTTCCACTATAACGAGTGGTCCCATACAACATTTTTGAGTTATTCGAGTTTTCTCGAAAACTGCTCAAACGATACGGTTTTAAGCTTTTTAAATGAACTCCTATCGATCAATGAAAAAAAACTGTCAGTGCCTCTGCGCTCAAGCTCAACTTACGGATTGACTGTACTGCAAAATTGAAAATGTTGCAATCATTCATTTTCATATAAATTTTTGATTGTTGTTTGTTTTTATTTGTTGTAAGGCTGTCCGATTTGTAAACGAGTATGACAGATAATTTTTGCTGACATTTAAAAATCTATTCCTAGGAATATTTTTTAACAATCTCTGAAATGAGCAGAAAGTTTATTCGACTATTGAAATAGTTATTCCATAGAATACGTGATATCTTCAAAATCGATTTTGATCTTAAATAAACTTAAATAAAAGAATATTTGTTCTTATTATGGTCTGAAGCATTCCTAAATTCAACTTTAACAATCTTGAAATAAGAATTCCATGCTTAAAAAAACAGGCTCAAAAGAAAATTTTTAGACTTGAATTAATAGTTTTCGGGCTTAATAGAGTTTCCGAAACGAATCGGCTTAATTTGACACCGATATTCTCGATTTTAAATCGTTTTTTTTTTTCTTAGTGTTGATTACAAACAATTGAGTTCAATGTTTTTCGAATTTTTTTCTGATTTACTTTATTTTAATTTACTTTATTTACTTTAGATGGCGCTTACAATCCAGAATTGACCTTGACCTCAACCAACGTGCCAGCTCTGTCCGTATAGCTAGCCACTTTCAGCTACGCATACCAAGTTGGTTGAGGTCGTCCTCGATTTGTTTGAACAGCACTTAAAAAACTTGAAAAAATTCTTAGCAATCCAAGCAACTTTAGCTACAAGAGCAAGAACGTGCGATCCAGTCGTGCATTTCATTATTATCAGTCATGGAACTTAAAACTTAAGATTTTTTGGTGTTCTTTCTAATCCATTCATCCATATGATGTTCATAGCCATCTTTAGATCGGGGATAAACTGAATTTAGAGTTTTGGAGTTTTTCAATTTCTTTGAAATCAGCTGTTTTCGAAACAGTAAAACACTTTGAAAAATTTGACTTGTTAGTGTTTTTTTTGTTGTAATGGTTTATTAAATTTATTTACTTTTTATCCAACTCCCCAAACTCGAGTTGACTAGGGTTGAAAATTAGAGCTAGTCTGAATACGAACTTCTTTGACTGAAATAATAATAACTACAGTAGTGATCAAAAAGGTTCCTAGAGGGAAAGTCTTGAGGCAAATTAAATATAAATCCGCTCCTGTCCTAATTCATTGGCAACGCCAAAAATTGCTTGATGTCTGTTGGTCTTTTTGTAGGGCGATAGTGCATAAATGAAATGAAATGTAGGTAGGGTACAAAGAGCTAATGTTTCCCCATTGAACTTGTGCCCTTTCTTTTGCGTTCAAAACAAATTATCGTTTCGTGCTTGTTGAAGTAGATGTAAACAGATATATGTACACACATATCCTGCTGTGTGTCCTTACGTTATTCGGTTGTCCTTCCTGTGGTGTTCTGTGAGCCATCATGCTCCACATTCACATTAATTTTCTCAGTTTTCTCATTTTTGTTTTCCTTTTTCAATTTTTGTATCCCTCCCAGTGTAGTCAGTAGCCTTTGACTTTTAATCTTATATCCACGGCAACATGGCAGGGACAAGGGACCAGGGACATCACACATAACTTTCGCTTTTCATTTCATTTGTATTCATTATTTTCGTTTCTTTCTATTACTTTTTACTTCGTCTTTCGGCCTGAATCCGCAAGATATGTGTAATATATCCACACAAGTTCTATGATTATATGCCTGGATGATGCTGCTGAAAGCTACAAAGACAAAAACTACCAAGAAAAAAAACAGAATCTGAAAAGAACACAGAGCTTGAGGCTTTTTTGTTTTGAAACAAGGACATCATTTAACAAAAAAAAAAAACTGTAGATATATTGTGTACATAACAAACGGATCTGTATATCTTAAGAATAGGAGTCAGTTGACATCCCCGGCATTTAAATTCATCGTAATCCTACCCCCCAGAGGCAGATTTGTATGTGTAAGTATTTTTCCAGGATCATAAACGAGATACGAGATTAATAATTGTAAATAAAACACAAACACAAATAAGCATTGAAGCAGCACAATGCGAAAGGATTACAAGGGTTTAATTCGTTTAATATATTTATGTATACCAAATGAGCATCCTTGTTTCTCCTCGTATAGTACATCCTTAAACGAACAAGAGAGTTTGTAGATATGTCCCCAAAAGACAATGCCATGTAGTGTGTAATCATCACACATTGTGTGTACTTAAGTTTCAAAGAATCCACGGAAATACCAAAATATTTTTTTTTAGTCCTTTTTCTGTGGAAAATCATTGAACCCGCTGAAACACCCACCGCCAACCTGTCGTCGTGTGCTCTTCCATAATTCTTTTTGTGTTTGCTTTTCAAGTTCTATGCAACAATTACGAGCACCCTTGAGCATCAGAAGAGGACAAAACGAAGCACAACAACGGAAACGTATCTCCCGCATAATCCAACATCATTCGAATCCTTAGAGATTTTCGGCTCAGGTAACCGACGTCGACGACACTATCACATGACAACACCGTGCGTCGTCGGTCGTTTACGGAATGGAGACTTCATAAACATGGCGTCCGAAGTCTCCACCACCAGACTCATGCGCATCTGAAACGTCAGGAAGATTATTTGACAACTGTTACTTGGATGCTGTTTTATCTCAGGACGATTTAGTACTAAAACACAAACAGTTGACTAGGGAGGACGACCAAGAATCGACGTTTGTTCCGAAAAGAAAAGAAAAAAATAAATAAAAATATAAAATGAAGTCAATCTAATTATTTTCAAACAAAATATTAAAGAAAGATGGTGTCCTTTATGGTGTCGTGTTTGGGCCTAAACATTTTAATCCTTTGTAACGTTCAGATTTTTGTTAATTCACTTCCGGATGTGATAAAAATTGGTGAGTTTTAACATCTATCTTTTCTTCGAAATCCTCTCGAGTGTGTGATTATTGATTTTTCATAATTTTTCCGGTGATTTTTTTATTTTCTCAAAGGTGGACTGTTTCATCCGTCAGATGATAATCAAGAATTAGCTTTTAAACAAGCAGTGGAACACATTAATGCTGATCGGTTGATACTTCCGCGTTCAAAACTTGTGGCACAAATCGAAAGAATATCACCATTCGACAGTTTCCATGCATCGAAAAGAGGTAAATATTTATTTTGAAGATATGTAGATAGATACACCATCTACATTCTATAGACACACATTTGTATTCCCCAATCCCCGAAAACATCCCATATCTCATCCTAGACTAGAGTATAATCGTCGTCATTCATACGTCTGTTTTGGGATATTTATTTATTGAGGCTATTTGAACTCTGTATAGCTTGTAAACATTTATACAGTTATACACGGCGGCGGGCTGTATTGATGGTAGAGACAAGAGATAAGTTGCATGTGCTAGAGTTTTCCACAGGCAATGAATCTTCGTTTTTTTTTTTAAGAAAAAAAAATTAAAAACATATTAACTTTATCTCATCTCATCGGATATATGTTCCGTTCTGAACAAAACAAACAGCTAAACAAACCCGAAGTTGCATAAATTCACTCAATAAAGTTTCTTGCTTGCTAAATAAAACAAAATATAAAAATGATCCCAAATAAAAGACGGAAATTTATAGTCCGCTAATTTTACCGTAGAAAATATACTGAATGTTGTTGATACACAATGGTGTAGTTTCTGACCTTGAATTTCATTTTAAAAATAATGTTTAAATAGATACAAAATTCAAATCTGCACATTAATTTATCATTGATTTTAAGAACATTATTTATTAGGTATTAAATAAAAATAATATAATTTATTAGACTTTAATAATGTTGAAGGTATAAAGTCAGGTTGTTGTCGA
Source organism: Meliscaeva auricollis (assembly GCA_948107695.1). Lineage (NCBI taxonomy): Eukaryota > Metazoa > Arthropoda > Insecta > Diptera > Syrphidae > Meliscaeva > Meliscaeva auricollis. Next base: position 60,644,284 of record OX403616.1, read on the forward strand.
AATTCAGCAAGTGCAAAAATATGTATTTTACAAAATTCATAAAACAATAAATAACTCGTTTGGTTAACGTTAAAAAACGTCCACATTAACATTTTTCAAACAAGTTTTTCGTGTCAAAAGTTAGATCATTCAGAACTAAAATACAGTTCAGTGGATAAACTTTTTATTAACTTAATATTCGTCTCATAACACTGGTCTGCAAAAATAAAAAAAACTCTTGTCCTTCATATAATTTTTTGAAATTATGTATGTAAGATTGGACTTTTCTAAATTTAAATCTGGTTTCAGAAAAATTCTATCACGTAATTTTTTTTTTAATTGAATTTTAAGAAATTTGATTGTTTTGTAGTAAAGAGCGCTTTTAAATTCCGTTTACGTGGTATATATTCAATTTGGAGAACTTATTTCAGAAACCAGATTTGTTTTTTTTTATAAATGTATAGTCACAACTTCAAAAATAAACTTTAATTTAAAGGATAGTATGGAATTTCTATACTCTTGATATTAGCCAAGTTACTTATGGTGTAAAGAAGGCAGTAATCAGAGTGAAACCAATAAAAAAATGTTATCTTGTTCTTTTCCAAACGGACTGAATCTTATGGATTTTTCAACATTTTTTTGTGAAGAATACAGGAGTCGTACAAAAAATTGGTCAAGTCACAAAATTGGTAATTTTGTCTACATTTGTCCTACATAAACGGTGTTAGCGAAAAAATTTCATTATTGAAATATAAAATAATTGTTTTTAAATTATTTCTCCTGTTTCCCGTGATAAATTTTGTTTAGAATCGTGCTCTGCATCCCCAAAAACATAAAGGTAGCCATTGAAAAACATTACTTTAGAACTTTACACATCTAAAAACGCTTTAATTGGACTAAAGAGAGCAAATCATAAATTTTACTTTGCAATATCTTTGCGCCGAAAGCGATTTTTTATATGATTTTAAATGATTTAGATAAATGAAATGCACTTCATTCACATCCAATTAATAGTTTTGTAATAAAGTATTTACTAGTAAGGAAATTTGACGTTAAATGGTCAAAAAAACGGGTTTTTGACACGTTCATATAACATGACGGGCTAAAGTAGTTTTGACTTCAAATTCGGGTTCAGCGTGCCAAAAGTAAAGTTTAGTTTAAAGGTAATTTTCGTTGTAGGCCAGTGTAATCAGTAACAACGGAAAACTTTCCAAGAAATTTGAAAAAAAAAAAAAATTTGGGTACCCCACTAATTTTGTTTGTAAAAAATAAATTAAAATGCATGACTGGATTACACGAATACTGGATCTTTATTTTAATAATTATTTTATGTACCTAAAGTTTTTATTAATTAATAATTTAATAAGATATAATGTACTAAAGTGACTGAATAGCTTCATAAAGGATATACAAATTCTCAAACCATTTAAAATAAAATGCGCAACTGGGTCGCTGGTACCTGCTCTCAGTATCAAAGTTGCTGTGGAAGTTAAAGTTTTTAAAATAAATGATTTTATAAGAAATGTAAAAACAAATAAAATTCATTACTTAAACGACATAAACAACTTCTTATCTTGTTTTAAGCTCAAAACTAAGTATACCATTTAATTTGGTAATTTTTTTTTGTTAAAAAAGAAAAAATTTTTAGAAAAAAAAATTGAAAATCGTTAGAGCCTCTTTTAAAAAAATGAATGTTTTATGTATGAAAATTCTCGAAACTTGTTTAAAAATAAAGTTGGTATGCCATTTTCAAGAAAATATTAATGCTTATCAAAAACCAAATTTCAATATAATACACTGACCCGTTTTCGAAAAATTGATTTTTTCAAAAAAAAAGTTGAAAGATTTTTTAAAAATCCAATAAATACTTTTTATAAAATTTTGATACCAAATAGTTTTAAGGTTGTTAAGGACCCCTCCTGTATAAAGAAAACTTAATCAAAATTGATGCAGTCGTTTAAGAGAAAGTCAAAAAAGAAAAAAACGGTTCTATGGGAGGTACCGTTAGTGGAATTTTTACAAACATTTCTTACATTTCAAAAGTATGACCCTACTAACAAAAGTAGATACAAAAATTTTAATCCAAATCGTTTGAGCCGTTTTTGAAAAAAATTTACTTTTCCTAAATGGTTATATGGCAGATACCGTTAGTTTTGGTCCTAAAAAAAAATTCAATTTCTCCTCTAGGGAATCACCAAATACCCTTAACTACCAAATTTGAAGAAAATCGGTTAAGCGGTTAAGCCTGTAGTTCGAGGTATACACAGACAGACAGACAGAATTGCAAGACCCACTCTTTTCGCATTCTCTATCCTTGTAATGACAAGTTTGATTGTTTTCTTGAGTTCGATTTTTTTTACGAATCCTAAACTTAACCTATAGTACCTATATCGCAAGTAAAAATTAAAAACGAAGTATGCAATTTGATTTCTTCTATAAAGATACATTTTTGAAAAAAAAAATTGAAAATCCTTAAAGCCGTTTTTGTAAAAATGTATTTTTTCAATATAAAATTTTGAAAGAACCTTAAAAAAAAGTAATATGTAATAGTAATTTGGAGTTTTTTTTTTGGTTTTTGAATATCTTTTCTAAAACGAATGCCTCCCATATAACGGTTTTGCTTTATTAGACTTTTCTCGAAAACGGCTCTGTAGTGTGTCAATTGATTGCTATAAAATTGGGTTTTTAGTTTTTCTCAAAATACTCGAACAACGAAGAAAAAAACAGGGTTGCCGTTTGTTTGCAAAAATGTTTTCTTTCTTTTTGTGTTAACGGTCTAAGAGATTTTGATTAAAACTTGTTTTTTTTGACACGAAACCAATACTTGCCCTATACCTAGAGCAAGTAAAAAAGTGCTCATTAAATTCTCTTGGAACTCCTTTCTGCATATTTTGAGGTTATACGTTGTACAATAAAATTTATCCGAAGTTGATATCTTGATTCGGTCTCGAGATATGATAAACGAAAAAAAGTGTCTCGAACGTACGAACGTACGTGAGTGCTTAAAAAGTTACAAACCTACTACAACTTATTACACTAAAATCTATAAAATATAATATATATTCTCTTTTAGTATGCAGCCTTTTAAACATAGGAGTTGCTGCAATTTTTGGACCGCAGTCCTCACACACAGCTGGGCACGTTCAAAGTATTTGTGACACAATGGAGGTATATTCTATAGTTTAAGATATCTGCAAGACATGTCCCGAAAAATCATATTCGCGTTTCAAAAATAATTTAGGTTCCTCATTTGGAAAACAGGTGGGATTACCGCCTCAGAAGAGAGAGTTGCCTTGTCAATCTCTATCCCCATCCAAATACTTTATCAAAAGTAAGTACAGCAAAGTTTATCTATGGACTGAAGTTTTACCACTTCATCAATTTGATATCCATTTCAGGCATATGTTGACATAGTCAAGACCTGGGGATGGAAAACATTTACAATTATTTATGAAAACAACGACGGCCTTGTGAGGCTCCAAGAACTTCTTAAGGCACATGGTCCATCTTCATTTCCCATTACAGTTAGACAATTGAGTGATACCGGGGATTACAGGTATGTTTTGACAATTTTATTTCTCAAGAATAGTTTCATTTGTGTCATTTTAGACCTTTGCTGAAACAAATAAAAAACTCAGCAGAAGCTCACATTGTTCTTGATTGTTCAACTGATAAAATCTATGAAGTTCTCAAACAAGCTCAGCAAATTGGAATGATGAGCGATTATCACAGTTATTTGGTAACTTCCTTGGACTTGCATACAGTTAATTTAGATGAGTTCAAATATGGTGGAACAAATATCACTGGATTTCGTTTGATAAACGAAAAAGTTGTTGAAGATGTTGTGCGGCAGTGGTCAATTGATGAAAAGGGAAATTCAAGACCAGCAAATATTACAACAATTAAGGTAAGATATGAAGAATCTATGAAGTTTGTGCAAATTGAGAAACAAAATCAAGCTTACAAGTTTAGTCAATTCAACAATTACAGCTTTTACCATTACCTAGCCGTTTTGCAAGCACTCTTAATATATAAAAAGTGCCTGGTAATGCATTACATTATTTTCATCAAAGATAGATTAATGAAAATCTTGCAGTGACAACTTTTTACAAAATCTATCCACAAATTAGGCATCTAAAACTGTTTGTTAGCAAAAAGAAGAGCCAAAATTCATTATTTTACTATCTAATTCAAATTCACGACAAGCCCGACTAAGTTTATAACGTCTTATCAATTAAGTTAGTATATGGTAACTCGTGGTAAGGATTCGAGCATTTTTGATATCATGTAACAAAATAACATTTGATAGGTCTACCATTTGTCACAATTTAACAAACGATAACAATGACGGAACGATATAGTAAGCAATAAAACATTTAAAGTCACTATGACGTATACGTACTTTTTTATATCATTATTCTAACATAGCATTTTGATAAGGAAAGACTTGAAAACATCAACTTAACCACATAAAAAGGCTAAGACAATGTTTTGTATGAGGTAAGGAGCGTAAAAAAAAGGGAGAAAGGCATGTGGCACTAATCTTAGTATTTTCAAAGGTTTCTCTTTTCGAATGTGTCAATAAATAAACTAACAACTAATTAATTTAAATCAAAATAAATAAATATCTCGTAAGATAAGAGGTAAATTAGTCAATTAAATATTATACACTAAACGAGAGGGCTGCTTGTAATTATTATTTAACTATTTCTTGTAACTACAGATAACATAAACAAAATCTGCAGGTACGATTCACACTGGTAACTTCCCATTGATGTCCCTTGAATTAACAGACATGAAGCTACGTTAGTTTTCAGAAATCTACTAATACTAAATTTAAAATAAGTTGAACCAGTAAATAACTTAAAACTATAGAAAATTTCCCAAAAAATAAAATGATGTTTGGTATTAGTTTTTTTTTTTTTAAATTAGATTCACTTTGAAATATATAAAATTAAAATAATATTAAAAAAAAAAAATAGTTCAACTGATTTTTTAAGATCAATTACCTTTGGAGGTTTCTTTTGCTACCGAATTCAATGATTTTCTTTGATTTCAGTTGAACACAAAAAACTAAACGTTATTATGTGCTACAGAGAAATAATAAAATGCACGACTGGGTCGCACAGAAAAAAATCGGGCCCCACCGATTGTCCATCCAACTCAAGAAACGCTATTTTTGGCGTTGGCCTACCTCATCGGCTCAATGGACAAATGGGGTATCAAATAAAAGCTTAGAGTGTCTTCTTTAAGAATATACTAGTCGGACAAACTTTACATGGGCCAAACACTCATCCAACCGCATTTGTAAAAAAAAAAATATTTTTGTTTGCCATTTCTTAACTTTGCGACATTATTTAGGTCATATTATTTTAAAATTAGTACGAAATAAATGGTACTATTCTCAACTAAAAGAAAACTATAATTAAAGAACAAAAAACCTACTAATTTTGATTACCAACGCTGACCACATTTTTCACAGAAAACTTATGTACAATTTTTGTATACAGCCAAAAAATCTTGTGGAATAGCTTAATAAGCATTTATTAGCATTGCTTCATTACATTTTTTTAAATAAATTTTTCTGTTAGGCAAACACAGATGGTACAAATCGCACTTTTCATTTTTTTCTTCGATCCGCCATTTTGTATAAGCTTTTTAGTGCTCATAAATTAAAAAATTAAGATATCTTGGTCAAGCATCTTTCAATATTGTCATTCGACAGATAAATGGACGTACTAAAATTATTTGTAAAAATTTGAGGCAGAAACTTGCACTTACGTATGAGACTATTTTATGCCTGCGCAGTAATTTGTTAACTGCCGGTTTTTTATGAACTAAATGAGGCCTTTTTCAGACGGAGATATTCGTCAAGTTATCGTACCTACACGGCATTTAACTGTATGATGGATGACATGGAGTCCATGCGGCCCCACGAACAGAAACATTTTATGTTTATGTATTGTGTGTTTTATTATTCGTCTAAGTAATTCTAAATTTTAAAATTCAAATATTAATTATTCAGTAGGACCGCACGAATATGGATGGTACTTTTTTATTTTCTACAGAAAAATTTTATAAGTAGAATGCATGCATGCAACTTTTGTTTTAATTTACAGGCTGAAACAGCTCTCATGTACGATGCTGTGCATTTATTTTCAAAAGCACTTCATGACTTGGACACAAGTCAGCAAATCGATATCCAACCAATTTCCTGTGATGGACAAAACACCTGGCAACACGGATTCAGCTTGATTAATTATATGAAAATTGTTGAAATGAAGGGCCTCACCAATGTTATAAAATTCGATCATCAAGGCTTTCGCACCGATTTTATATTGGACGTTGTTGACTTGGGCTCAACGGGGATAAGAAAAATCGGAACATGGAACTCAACACTTTCGAATGGAATAAATTTCACACGAACATTTAGCGAACAACAAATGGAAATCGAGGCAAATCTAAAGAATAAAACTTTGGTTATAACAACAATTTTGGTAGTTGTTTTTTGAGACTCTATAGATATTTTTAATTGATTTGACTATTTTTTTCAAAAAAATAACAGAGTGATCCTTATTGCATGAGAAAAGAGTCGGCGGCTACACTTACAGGCAATGATCAGTTTGAAGGATATGCGGTAGATCTTGTTTATGAAATATCGAAGGCATTGGGTTTTAGTTATAAAATTCAATTGGTACCCGATCACGCCTATGGTAGCTTGAATAAGAAAACCGGGTAAATCAATACTGTTACTGTTTTTAATCAAAAAAAAAAAAAGCCAATTCCTAAGAATAAGAATTTAATTTTGTTTCTAACAGTGAATGGAATGGTATGATCCGAGAGCTCCTGGAGCAACGTGCAGATCTGGCAATCGCTGATCTAACAATTACTTTTGAAAGAGAGAATGCTGTTGACTTCACGATGCCTTTCATGAACCTCGGGGTATCTGTTCTATACCGAAAGCCTGTAAAGCAGCCGCCGAACCTCTTTTCATTCTTATCACCGTTATCACTTGATGTTTGGATTTACATGGCAACGGCTTACTTGGGTGTTTCTGTGTTGCTCTTTATTTTGGCAAGGTAATGTTTTGAAGTGTTTTATGTTTTCTAAATTCTATCTTCAGTTCTTCAAATTCTTAAGATTTACACCCTATGAATGGCCAGCTTATACGGGCCATGGAGAAAAAGAAGAAAGCCAATTCACCTTGATGAACTGCATGTGGTTTGCCATTGGTTCACTAATGCAACAAGGATGTGATTTCTTACCAAAGTAATGTCAATCTTTAAGCCTTGATTTTTTTTGAAACTTTCCAACTCACTAACTTTCTTATGGTCTTTAATATTTTTTTGTATTTAAGAGCACTCTCCACTCGAATGGTAGCAGGAATGTGGTGGTTTTTCACTTTGATTATGATCTCTTCTTACACTGCTAACTTGGCTGCTTTTTTAACTGTTGAACGAATGGATTCTCCAATTGAGAGTGCTGAGGATCTAGCAAAACAGACCAGAATCAAATATGGAGCACTCAAAGGTGGTAGTACTGCTGCTTTTTTTAGGGTAAAGTATTTTAAACTTCTGGCTGTTTTTCGAAGGAATTTTAATAAACCTTCTCATAGGAATCAAAAATTTCAACATATCAACGTATGTGGGGTTTTATGGAGTCAGCAAGACCATCGGTCTTTTCATCAAGTAATGGAGAAGGTGTTGATCGAGTAATCAAAGGAAAAGGTAAATATTTCTGCTGATGCTACTTTTGCCCATCTAACTGGTGTACCTGCTTTAATATTTTAAGGAAGTTACGCATTTCTGATGGAATCAACATCAATAGAATATGTGACAGAACGTAATTGTGATCTAACACAAGTTGGAGGAATGTTGGACACTAAAGGCTATGGAATTGCAACACCTCCTAGTAAGAGCCTTTTAAGCCCTTAAAAGCTTGATTTTGAACAACTTTTATCTTCCCTTACTCTAGATTCACCATATCGAACTGCCGTAAATGGTGTTATTCTAAAACTACAAGAAGAAGGAAAACTGCATATTCTCAAAACCAAATGGTGGAAGGAAAAACGTGGTGGAGGAAGCTGCAGAGTCGAGACTTCCAAGTCAACGTCTGCAGCTAACGAGCTAGGCTTGGCCAATGTAGGAGGAGTGTTTGTGGTGCTAATGGGCGGGATGGGAGTAGCGTGTGTCATAGCTGTTTGTGAGTTTGTTTGGAAGTCACGAAAAGTTGCTGTTGAAGAGCGGTTAAGTGCAATACTCCACGAATAGAAGCAGGTTACTTGGGATTAAAAATTCCAAGGTTGATCATTTAAATAAAATAATGCAACATCGATAAACATTTTAGTTTTAATTTCAAATTCTGACCACATACCGAATAAAACTGCTCAAAAAAATATCCTTAGTCTTCTCTTTAAATCGTAAAACAAAAAAATTGAAATGTTTTCAAGAATTTTTCAGTATTAAATACGTCTACAATATTTATGTATATGTATGTCATAGTTCATAGTCATCATAAATCTTTGAAATGTAAACATTTGTACCATTTTAGAATATTAAATGTTTAAGAGTAAATTGTAAGTTAATAAAAAAATAGTTAAAAGGTAAAAAACCAAGTAGGATATTACAATAAAATCAGCATTAATTTGTATGTATTTTAAATGTCGAAAAAATAGTGGAATATAAAATTTTATTTATTTTAATTGTTTTTACATTTGTGTAAGAACTTCGATGGGTTATAATGTAATGGTGTATTATAATAAGTAGATATAATAATTTAATTTAATATTTGTAGAAAATTGTGGATATAAAATAAATTAATTAAATTAATAAATTTTGTTGTTGTTGTTTAGATTCTACACCAAAACAATAAAAATGAAAAAGAATCCCTTATAGGTAGTCTATCTAAGAGATGGCTGTGAGCTTTGAAAATTAATTTAATTAGCAAAAGTCTAATATGCATTTTTTCCAAATAAAACTATATTAACAAAAGCTAAAAATTGCCTGGGTTGATGAAGAGTGTAAAGGGGCCCAGAAGCCGCCAAAGTTGTAGATCATATTTGAAAATTTATCTGACTCAGGTACATCTGTCTTCTTGCAAGTGTGTGCGTGAGGGTATTTACACGGTTAAAAATTGTTGGTCTACTTTTTTAATATTTTTTGGGTTGCATATAAGGTCCACACCAGAGGCCTGATTATGGAATACGAAGCGAATCGTTTTGGCTGGCGAATTTGAAGTTTGGTATTATTGTTTTCGCTTTCCTCTATCGTTTTTGATTCGATCAATTATCCAAATCGAAATTAAATGGCACTTTTTTAGGCGGATTTATATTTGACTGCCTTTATTTGGTTTATTAAACTTTCGATAAGCAAGATTCAAATAATTGAAATAAAACATGTATGTAAATGGAATTATTTGATTATTTGAAAAAAAAAAAACATAAAATAATGTATAGTAATAATTTAAGCATACAAATAACAACACTCAAAAAGAGCATTTGATTCCATATATTATAATTTCAAAATCACTAAAATATTGTAAATAATGTTTTCGACTCGCTTCAAATTCGATAATAGGTGTGTTTTTTTGCACGCTGTTATAAGCTTAAAAATAAAATTTGAATGCTAAAACAATAACAACGATGTCCTCGATAAATTTGCTAGCTTATGAATAAAAAGGATAAAAAAAGTGCTTCCCATACACACTTAGAATTTGTCTCCAATGAATCTTCTATAAATTTCATAAATTCATTCAGATCATTCATTATTATTTCAAATTTTGACATACATACATACATACATATCTAATTTGAAATAAAAAAAACAATTTTGACTTATACAATTTTGACTTACTTTTGTACTTTAAATTTATTGCCTAAAACAATTTCAAGTCAAGTACTGAAACCAAATGCTAACTCCACGAAAATTATACTATTTTGTTTAAATAAGAATTATTTGAGTGTTTTTACAGTTGAACAGGATTACCACATTCTAAGTTTTACACTTTATTTTTTGATTTTGTTACATATTTTTTGAATTTTGTTTTCCAATATTAATATTTTTCTTTTTTTATAAGGCTAGTTTGCAGTTCAGCTTGCAAAAACAAAGAAACAAAAATTGAAAGCAAATTTTAGTCTGTTTTGGGCATAATTTTGTATCATATTTTTATGTTTATATTTTCAAATCACCGTAACCAATACATAAATTAAATTTTTTTTCACTGTATACTGTATTTTCAATACAGTATTTTTCAAAACACATAATACTAGATTTGAATAGATTGTGTTGTTTTTTTTTGCAATTCGTTTTACGTTGGTTTAATTCAGATTTTTTTTTATAAACCGTGCAATTTTTTTTTTTGTTTTTAAAAATAGTTTTTGTTTATATGTGTTCCCCGTTCTTAACTCTTTCTATTTGGGATCTTAAACATAAAAGTTGACTTTTTAACCAACTTATTAATGTACAAAGTAAGAAAATTTAACAAAAAATTACTATAATAAACTTATAACGATTTAAATTTACCAAAAACGACTAGAGAACTCAATAAATAAGAGGAAAAACTAAATAAATTAATTAATTAAACGAAAAAGAATTAAATACATAAGTGAAGAATTTTGTTTTCTCTCTCCATTTCCCGTAGCTCCCTTAGGTACCTATATCAACATAGGAAACCTTATTAAGTTGATCTTTTAGGAAGTCATAATAAAATCTCTAATAAATAAATCTGTATTTCAAAGTTCTGTAAAAATGCGGTAAAAAAAATATCGTTTTGATAATGTAAAAAAGTGCGCGCGCACTTTGATGTACAGAATTTTGAAATAGAGTATTTTAACCAACCAGAATTTTGCTATACAGAATTTTGACTTGCAGTATTTTGCTCATATAGCATTTTGCACATACAGAATTTGGACATACAGTTTTTTGACATACAGTATTTCGACCCCAACCCGTTAAAAATAAGACCCACCTCGTGGCTAAACTAAATGAAGTGCAAATTATTTTGAATTAAACATTTTGGGATGATTTTGAAAATTTACCAAAAGCCAATAATTTACTACCAATTCAATAATAATAATTGATAAAGCCCTTCTTGTTACTTATATCATTTCCTCAATTTGAAAACAATACTTCCCTTACAATCAAACACCTGCAGGCTGACATTTACAATATAGGTGAGCTAGATAAAAAGGCAAAGGTTTTTAGGTAAATGCCAAGAAAATCGACATTTTAATTGAATTTGAAATCACTTGTTCAATGGCATGCAATTTCCACCCCATCATTATAAGTGAAAGTGACTTGCTTTGATACATAAAAAAGTACCTAAACACTTTAGTCCTTTCTTAAACATTGCAATAACATGACGTATACAATTGGTGGTGTATTATTTGTCATTTGTGTTGCCCTAATTCAAAAAGGACATACAAATGATTCTTCATCGTTTTTAAGTGTAAACGCATCGCTAGGTTTGTACCCTTAAAATAGTATAATTATTTTTTGAAGTTGAAGTCGACTTCATTTAAATTTTATTTAAACTAATAGCTGTGGTTGTAGACCATGATTACGTACAGCAAAAAGGCTCGGATATTTTGTCTGATTTACAGAAAATTCTCGAAGATACAATTCGAGAAAACCTCAAGAACGGAGGAGTTAATTTGAAATACTTTACTTGGAGTCCAGTGCGTTTAAAGAAAGGTTGCCAAAAGTATTTTCTACTATTTTGGTAGTTTCTATTAATGATGAAGAATCATTTTAGATTTCATAGCTGCCATAACAATTATGGACTGTGATAGGACTTGGAAATTCTTCGACGCAACACAAATCAATTCAATTCTAATATTTGCCATTACTGACTCGGATTGTGCTCGTCTACCATCGGACAAAGCTTTAATGGTTGGTATTGTGCAAACGTTTTTTTTTTTTCAAAACATTTCCGTTTTTAAAAACCGATTTCCACAGATACCAATAATTGAAAAGGGAGATGAGCTTCCCCAACTTTTGCTTGATATAAAAGTACAAAATGCACTCAAATGGAAATCATGTGTCTTACTCCTTGACAAATCTATTGGTACCGTAAAATTCCTGTGATATTTTGAAACACTCTAAAATCAATTTTTTCAGTTAATCAGAATTCGCAAATAATCGAAGCACTTGTTCATGATAACCCGAATAGCAATATAGATCCAATTTCATTGTACATCTACACTTTCGATGACAATTTACGAAGTCAGCGAAAGAGAGCCAAATTGAGGGAAACTTTGAGGACATTCACAAGGAGTCGTAATAATCAATTCATAGTCTTTTCGAATTCAGTTGAGGATATTGTAGAAGTTGCCGAAGAATTGAAAATGTTTCATATATACAATCAGTGGTTATACTTTGATTTGCATAACAACGAGGAATGGACATTTGAAAGCTTGACACAAAACTTGAAAGAAGGTGCGAATATTGCTTTCGCTTTGAATGAAACTAGCCGAACCTGCCAGGTGAGTAACAAACTCAATTATTGAGAGTGTCCTTACCGTGAATTTTTCTTTTAAATGCCCTTGAAACAGCACTGATTTATACATTTTTTTATTTATTTTAAGGAATCGTTAAGATGTTTAATGTCTGAAATATCTATGGGCTTTATTTTGTCGTTGTCAAAACTCATTCGTGAAGAAGAAGCTATTTTTAGTGAAATCTCCGATGAGGAATGGGAAGCAATTCGCCTTACTAAATCAGAGAAACAGGAGAAGCTTTTAAATTATACCCAAGTAAAACGAAAAAGTTTTAAAAGTTTCGATAAGACTTAAAATATTTGGATTATTTTAGGATTATCTTAAATTGAATAGTGTTTGTGCGAGTTGCTCGAAATGGCGGTTTAAAACAGCAATATCTTGGGGTAAAACTCAAGAGCATTACAAAAAATCTCATGAATCTAGTAAATAAAAACTTAAATCATGGTTTTTAACTCAAACAAAAGAAAAAACAATTTTTTTGTAGCTAACAAGCAACTCAAAAACAAATATGAATTCATTGATGTTGGATACTGGAGTCCTATTCTTGGGTTTGTTACCACTGATGCAATATTTCCTCATATAAAAGAACGATTTCGAAATATAACTATGGATGTGATTACGTATCATGTATCTATGATATTATTATGTTATGAATTTAAAAAAAAAAATCTTAATTTTTTATATTTTTTTGTATAAGAATCCACCTTGGCAAATTTTAAAAACCAATGAAAAAGGGGAAATCCTTCAATCGTCTGGAGTTGTGATAGAGTTGTTAAGAGAATTATCTCGTAAACTTAATTTTACGTAAGTTTTGCCATCTTTACAAAGAATTTCAAAATGTATCTAACGTTTTTTTCTTTACTTTTTTTGTTAGATATCGCCTTTATGATGCCAAGTTATTAGAAGATGATACAGGGCTGAACGAAAACGACACAGTTAGTATATTATTATTTCTCATTGAGTTTTTTCCCAAGTTTTCTGTTAATTATGGATTTGAGCAGGGATAATATTTTTGTAGGACGGTTTCCCTGGGAAATTGCCATATAACTTTTGCGAGTAGAATTTTGTATAAGTATTTCTTGTAAAAGGTGACAGCGTAAATAAACAAAATAGAAACAAAAATTCAGGACTAACGTACTTGCTCTTAAAGTCTTTGTTGAAATATAAACTTTTAAGAAACTATCAATGGAATCACCCTGATTTTTCAACAAAAAATTCCTTAATGTGAAAAGACAGACAGACAGAATTACTGAACCCACTTCTTTTCGAATTCTCTATCATCGTAATGTCATGTTTGATTGTTGTCTCGATTTCAATTTGTTTTACGAATCTTAAACTATATATTTCTCAAAACTACTACCCATTTTCGACTAACGTTTCCAAAACGCAACGTCATACACGTGAGTGTCTAGAAATTAACTGATGATTTATTCAAACAAAGTAAAAATTGATTTTGAGAGATAATTGGATAATCTAATCGACCTGTTTTTGGATTTTTTTCAAAAAAAATTATTTCATGATTTTTGAACACCTTGAAAATATGAAAATTTGAAAATTTTAAGGTAATATTTTTGAAATTTTAAAAATGTCCTCCAAATTATTATTTATCAATAATTCGTCGTCAGTTAAGACAGTTCAAATTATATTTTGAAATAAATTTTAACCAATTTATAGAGTGCTTAATAGAAGGACCGATATCACAACTATTCTTAAAGATTCTTTTTTGCGTCTTCGGTCGAAAGTAATCCAGCCAAACCGGTTTTTTTCCGGTAAAAAATATAATATCCCATTTCATCAAAAATACTTCGATCATAAAAACCATTTAATAGAAATAAATTGACAAAAAAGTTTATTACAAGAATCCGTTGAATGCTTTGCAGCGGGATTCACACCTGAAATGGTAAGGTAGTTTTTCGTAGTGATAGTATAGTTCACACTTCGAATCACGTTGACTCTCCGGGAGTAAAGCATTGCGAATTCCATAATATGCATGCTGTTAAATAATTCGTTAGACAGAAAGTTACAGTGTCTCTGACACTAACTGCTTCTGATAAATTTGACAATCCTTCCTTTCGAAGGTAAAAATAAATTAAATGGTTGGTATACTTATCTCTTTTTGTATATTAGTGATTAGAGTTAATCGACTATGGTCCAAAAAATGTACTTCATCATTATCAAGATAAAATCAAGGAATTGGCGGATAAACTGCATTATGGATCCACGAAACAACATTTTTACTTGCTCTATAAGGCAAGTATTGGTTTCGTGTCAAAAAAAATTGAGGTTTTAATCAAAACCAACATTACGACGATGGAGAAGACCAAAAAAGTGGTTTTCGTCATGCCGTCCTTCGGTCTGTGCGTCTGTACGTCTGTGCGTCCGTCTCTACACATCTCCACTGCCCAAACGCTTGGACGGATTTTCTTCAAATTTGGTAAAGATGATTTTTACGTAATTTCGAAAGCTGTTTTTTTTTGTTTTTGAATATCTCGTCTAGAACTTATACCTCCCATATAACGGTTTTGAGTTATTGGATTTTTCTCGAAAACGGCTCTAACGATTTTGTTTAATAATTGTGCACAGATATTTTATATAACCTTTAACGATCTAATTAAGTTTTCAAGAAAAAATATGTATTAATTAAAAACTAAAAAAAATAAAAAGTTAAAATTGTCAGGAAATTTTTTATTATTTTGATATTTTTGTTACCTGAAACAAAAAAATAAAAAAAATATTCTGAGTAAACCATCTTTTGTAGACATTTTCAGATCTTTATGGCAGTCTGACTCATTATATCCCCCACTCTGTAATTGAACTCATCCAAAACAACAGGGTAAGATACTAAAATAATTGCAGTCCCAAAAATAATAAAATATCTACCTAATTACATATATCATTTACTATTAATAGTTTTTCATAGCTGCCGTCGCATGTTCCATTGATGATCCCGAATTAAAGCCCTTTAATTACACTAATCCAATTAGCATTCAAAAGTACACCTTTCTTTCAAGGCGACCTGATGAAGTGAGCCGAATATACTTGTTTACAGCTCCTTTTACATTGGAAGTATGTTTATTTTTTTGTTCAGAGATACGTATACGTATCTCTGTTTTTGTTCTTGTTCCTACGAAATTCCTTAACCCAAACGAAATTATCTTTTCACTTGCAAGACATGGGCTTCGCTAATTGGAGTCCTTCTAACTACAGCCCCATTGCTCTATTTGATAAACATCCTTGTGCCAAAGGAAGAGCTACGTACTAAAGGATTATGTAAACTAAACAGCTGTTTTTGGTACGTCTATGGGGCACTTTTACAACAAGGTTATTTTTGCTAAATTACTTTGGTATGCAAATATGAAAATTCAAATTGCTAATTCCAGGTGGGATGTATCTGCCTAAAGCCGATAGTGGAAGACTTATTGTAGGTGTTTGGTGGATTGCTGTTTTAGTCCTTGTCACAACATATTGTGGAAATTTAGTGGCATTCTTGACATTTCCCAAGTTTCAGCCTGCAATCGACTATTTGTTTCAGACATTTCATCATACCGAAGTAGAACAGTTTGGATTGAGAAATGGTACTTTTTTCGAAAAGTATACTATGGTGAGTGGTTTCTTTTTCCCCTCTGGAACATTTCTTAGCAAATAAATTTCTTTAAAAGATTACAACGAGAGAGGACTTTAAGAAATTTATGGAAAAAGCTACAGTATACAACAATTTGAGCACAGAAAATATTGGAGCTGTGGAAAAAGGACACCGTATTAACATAGACTGGCGTATTAACCTTGAACTGACCATTCAAAAACACTTTGAGAAAAACAAAGAATGTAGATTTGTATTAGGTAACAAAAATCATACAATTTATGTACTTATGCACCTCTTTATGTCAACAAATTTTTACTGTAGAAAAAATTTATGGGTGGTGTTGACGTACTTTAAAAAGTTCAAGCATAATTTATAATATTGTACATTTCAGGCAAAGAGGATTTTGTTGAGGAGCAAATAGGATTGATTATGCCAATTAATAGTCCTTACATGTCATTGATAAACGATGAAATCAAGCGTCTTCATCAAATGGGATTCCTTGATCGCTGGCACAAAATTAATCTCCCTTTAAGGGATAAGTGTAAAGGAAAAGTTCTTGGTCAGATAACAAACCATAAGGTTAATTTATCTGATATGCAAGGATGTTTCCTTGTATTGCTAATTGGTAAGAAATAATTAAATGGAGTTTCATTGTTTTTTTTTTTTTGGTGTATTGTAATGATATTATTTTACAGGTTTTACTGCGGCATTATTTATTATTTTATGTGAGTACTGGTGTCGAAGTCTAAGTTTGTCTAAAAAAGGCAATATTGGGCAGTATTCAACTTGACCAGAAAAGACTAACAGGATTAAACAATTCAAAAAGAATAGTTCTTGGAGTTGATGTGACATTTCTTTAAAAATTCAAGAAATATAAGATATCTTTTAATCTTACTTAATGCAATATTATAAATGTAATATAATAATTTTCCGATTTTGATACAATTTGGTGGAGATGGATACAAGTAAATCGTTTTGAAACATTTTTTTCAGAAAGATACAAGGAAAATCTATCTTAGCACAAATATCATAATTATTTAAAAAAATGCATTTGTAGCCCGGTATGCATTTCAAGTCCAGTGATTACAAATCTTCTCTTCTTTTATGTTGTTTTTCGAGTTTTGAATAACCCTAGCTAACAACTGCACTCAAAAATTTAAAATTTATTCAAGATCTTCAGTAAGGGTTCAGTACTAAATGAAGCGAAGCCATTTCTTGTTCTTGAGATATGGTGAACGAAAAAAAGTGTCACGATCGTACGAACGTACATGCACACACACACACAAGTAGATATCTTTCTAAAAACGACGGATTCAGACTCTAGTGACCTCAAAAAAGTCAAAATTTTATATTCGACAATCACAATAACTTCCAATGGGAAGTTAAAAAAGCCAATAAGAGGATTTTGGCGGACTTTGGACCAGCTATATAGGATGATATTCTGCGTCGCAAAAACATTCATGAATTAAATATTTTTGCCTTAGACCCTATCTTTCTTGGTCTATATACAAAAATCAACAATGAAATTATAAATGAAAAATTTAGTTCCACTTTTCGTTCAGCAGTAAGTACGCAGTTCGACGGGTGAAATTAAAGATTATCGAAATTGTTTAAAGAACACATTTTGCACTCAAAATGGCCTACTTTTCCCTACTTTATGTAGAGGAAAAATACCCCTTTTGCTTGCATTTAAGAGATTAAGTTTTAAGCAAGTGTAGAAAATATATCTTATAGTTTGTATTTTAAGGGGTAAATATAACAAACAAAAAAAAAAAAAAAGTACGTATACGCCATAATGAATATTTTAAGCATGTACTTTTTAAATTCATATTTATTTTATTTATTTGAAGCTTAAATAAAAGAAATATATTTGCCTATTTAAAAGGGAATAAACTTTATCATACATATAAAAATACATACATATATTATATATCTATAAAATGTAATTTCATAAATATATACATAGGTACCTATGTACATCAAACTATTGTAGCTGAGAGTCACTTCGGTCTGAAAGACGTTGGTTATAGACGTGAAATTGGTCTCGTTGGTCTCCATTGGAAATTAACAAAATCGAATTTTTTTCGGAATGCAATTCTTCTTCCGTAAAGCTCGAAAAACCGAAAAAGTGTAATAAAATCCTACTTTTATCTACACTGCAAACTTATGTTGTTTTCGATTGGTAATCCGGGCTGCTTTGGAAGTGTTTCATTGACCTCGTATGACAGTTCTTCTTCTTCTGTGGGCTAAATTCGCTTCTGGATTTAAATTCAGAATCAAAACCAGAAGAACTCACACACACATAATTTAAGTGTCAAAATAATATGGTTGAGTTTATTGTTAGAAATTTTGTTTAAAGGTTTGCCCAAACCAAAATGCGACAGTGCGTCACGACATGTGCGACACGATTTTTATATGAAAAAACGTTTTGTGCTTAATCGCATTTGGTGTGGATATTCTCATATGACGCTTTGTAAATAAATTTTGGCGTTATCGTGTCGCACTGTCGCACTTTGGTTTTGGGCAAGCCTTAATTCGTAAAAAAAAAGCATTTGCGTAAAAAAAATAAAATATAAAAAACAACAAATAATAGATACGATAAAAAAAAGTGTAAATTTCATGTCAAATCAAATATTTCGTAGTTAATTTTTTCCGGTATATACCACAAACACAGTGACACACAAACTTCAGAAGTGTTTTGCTGTTTTATTCGCATTCGCATCTCGGATGAGAGCTCTTGTTCTTCCGGATTATAAATCAAAAACGACATTACTCAATTTTCGGGTCTGTGATTGTTGAATTATCAAATTGAAAGGATTTTTTGACAGCTGATGACCAATCACAGATCCCAAAATTGAATAAATATTTTGTCCCTAACGTTTACTGAACCTGCCCCAAGATTGTAGAACAGTTTGGGGCAAGTTTTTTTTCTCATTCAATACAAAAACCTAGGCGCTTTTCTCATTTTTTTTTTTTTTCTAACGACAACTGAATAGAAAATTAGTAGTCTTCTACGGCAACTACCAACATTAGCAATGCAAAAGCATTAACTAAAGTGTTTTATAGTTGATCTTTTAGAATCTATAGTGGTGAGTTAAAGGTTTCTACTCGAGTCATGTCAACAATTAATGGTAATTTGTTTCTGTTAATGTCGCCTGCAGTACTGGACCCTCTTCAGGTGAAAGCAGTTTTGCCAACAACAACCCACGTTATATTATTAACACAAAATTTACGGAGAAATGAAATTAGGGAATTTGTTCGTATCACGAACCCTAACGTCGGTAACCGAACAATTTTGAAAAAATAAATCCTCTTAAAAATATTTGTATTCCCTTTTGTTTATTATTAACTTTTATGTTTAGACTTCGATAATCCATAGATTTAAGGAAAATTGGGTTTTATTAGAACCCCTCATTTTTATTTCACTTCTGGACAACAATTACTTAAAAATTGTATGAGATTTAAAAATGAAGACTTGGCCCTCCGTTAAGGGTACACTTTGATTTGCATTCATTATAAAAGACGCACCAACAACAGGAGGAACATTTTTTGACCTCTCGACTATAGTGTTAAATTATATTTAAATCTTAATTTGTTGCTTTGCACCGAACCGGTACATGCCGCTTAGGAATTCACAAAAAATATGGATTAGATCAGAGCGGCACCTTCTTAACCGAACTACTCTTTGGTCACTATTATTTACTTCAAACAAATCTTCATTATGTATTATTATGATTTTTCGACATCTTTTCTCAACAAACTCTTATTTGCAAAATTATTAATAAAATTTGCAAAGTTTATGTGTTTGGTGAAACAAAAAGTACAAATACTATGCAAACTAACAAAACTTTTTAATTTGCAGAAAAGAACTTTTCACTTTGAAAATTTGTTTGGTGAAACGTATTTTGGAAATAGGAAAACTTTTCAACGTTTCACTTCAATTTTGCGTCTTTGCAAATTCGAGTTTGGTAAAACGAAATTTGAAAAGTTGCAAAGTGAAAAGTGTTTGGTGAAATAGCCCCCAGAAGTCTTCCTCTTCTGAAACTGTGTAATTGTGCCATATCAGTCATTTATGCGACAGTAAAAGTTTCAGAAGACTTATGGACTCTTTTGGACTTCCAATCGTAAATGAAATTAAATAAATAAATACGTTAGGGTTTTAAAAAAATCAATTAATGACCATAAGTCTTCCATACATGAAAAGGCAAAACTACGTCAGTTATATTTGACCGGGTACCCGGGTACCGGATCAGTCCCGCACAGCAAACGCATAAATGGAGCAAAGGCTATACAAAATCTTGCTTGGAAATTGCTGAATTATTGCTACAACAATCAAACCAGACGTTTCTGTTTATCGTTCGTCCAAAACAAATAACATCTCGTTGAGAATAGTTACAACAGCATCATGAAGTGTCTGTTGCAAGATAACAAACAGCCGTTGTGCTAAATAATTCCATTAACAAGCCACGAACTTGTTGAATTAGCTAACTTATTCGTCATCAAACTCAAGTGTTTTTTTTTCTTTTTATAAAATGTTTTGTTTTTTTATTCACAAAAAAGATTAAATAAATTTGAATATTTAAGAAGAGTTAGCATTTGGACCACGACGACGACCGAATCCGTGGACAAAGTTGACGAAACGTCTGTTGTACTGGATCCTCCTCTTTGCGCGACCGGTCTTCTTCTTCTTCTTTTCTTGCTTCTCTACTTTGGGGGTTTGTCCCTTGACCTTACCGGCACGAGCTAAAGAACCGTGCACTTTACCTCCAAGAAGTGGTACAGTGACATCCAATTCGAAAGATGACAAGCTGCTTACGCATGCATCATTCTCCAAAGCGTTTCCTTCACAATTGAGGACGAACTCTTCTGTGATTCCAACCAATTGGGTCAATTGAGCCTGAAATTGAGAAATTTCATATGAATTCAGGTTGGGACAATGGAACATTTTTTTTTTGGTTGGGATTGACCATGGCGTCTATAGAAAATGGATGTTTAATAAACTTACCTTGATGGAGGCAATTGTATCATTTTGGGAAACCTCTAGGGTCTCAACGGTGTCCAAACCACGTACAAAAAGCTGCATGTTGGCTACTTTGTGGCAAATTCTAGAAATGGATGCAGAAAATTTCTGATTAGAACACGTGCGAAAATTTTCACAATCAATCTATTAACTAGGGGATGATTCAAATTTATCAAATAATATTTATAACTGAAGCACTTATGAACGCACCATTTAATTTTATAAGAAAACTATTAAATATTTAACAGAAATTGTGAAATTAATAAAAGAAATTTTTCTCACCTTGTCACTTGTGTCGGGGGATTTACGAAAAAGAAAGATGGCGCAACTTCAGTTTTGTGTTCACGTTTAATCGAGACTCGAATGAGTATTCATTTCGAAAATCGAAATGAACGCGTTCAGATTTACAATAGTAATTACTGAATTAAGGGATGTGTTCAAAAATATTGGCAAATTTTTCGAGTAGAATTTAAGGCAAGACCGCACTGTACAATGTTTATATGTTTTTTTTTTTGGTAATATGAAAGTGATTATTTGATTATTAGGGGTATTAATTTTCATGCAATCTTGGTGGGTGAACGTGGGGAACCGGGTATATATGGACAATTTGTATAGAAATGACTGTTAGTTTACCCGATGCATCACTTTACCAAGAGCTTACCAAGTTACATAAATACCCCTAATACGAACAATAGGGGCTTATAGAATATAAATGACTAAATGACAAGAATTACGACTTCTGCGTCACCCTGTAAAATTGCTGACTTAACTTAAAAAAATATTGAGTAAAGTCTGTATTCGCTTGTTAAATTGAACCACTGATTTTCTTTAAAGCAATGCGAGTTAAGTCTTTTTAAATAAAAAAGAATTTTTCGGACTAACAACAAAAGCAGAGTGAAAGACATAAAAAGCGAAAACAAAAATGAAGGAATATGAAAAAATTAAAACTCAGTGGGGCGAACTCATACACTTTCTAAGGGCAGTGTTCGTCAAGCTCTCATACTCGCCCTCTTAAGTTGCATACTTAAAATTTATTTGAAAATATAATAATTAGACAAAAAGGTTATCCTTAGTCGTGATTCTTACTTGGTGAATACCTTTCTTAACATATCAAAGAATACCTCCTAAAAAGATGCGACACTTTTCACCAAGTTCTGTTTTGACCTTTTACCACACAAAGTAATCAAACAGATCTATTTTTTTTTTATGTTTTCATCTGTCATCGTTTCGTGTGTAAAATTTCTATTGACAACGGCAGCAACAGGAATATGGAGGAAAAGCATTTCGGTAAGAATTAATTTTTTGTTGTCTTATATTGGTATTAATTTCATCCCTCATGTTTTTTTTCTTTTTAATTGGATACATTGTAGGTTCTGTCTGCACCAAAAATAAGTCGGCACCCGCAACAATAAGTAAGCTAATAGCTTCGCTATGGAAGCAATAACTTGCGTATGATGTGCTGATAAGGCCTTATGCAAGTTGTTATAAGATGTTGAATTTGTGAGTTAAAAAGGAAGGTGATTTATTAAGTTCATTATTTTATTATTTTGTGTTCATACATTGTTATGTCCTATATACCTTTCACTGCTATTGTTGATATTCTGAAATGATAATGTTACGAATATAGGCGAGCGAACACACCCAGGCGAAAAGACACATGTAGGTCTTTGGTTATCATTAATAACTAGAGCTCTGAATGCTTGCATCCGAACGTCAAACTTTCGAACTTCGAACGGAACAAAATGGAACGGAACGAAATCTGTCTATATCTGTCTCTAACTGTCTGTGTGTATTTGTCTCTTTTGCTTAACGAAACTGGAGATCTCTGGATCCTTCGAGAAGAAATGAGAGGAGTATAAATACGAGGTCGGAGAAGGAGATCGACACAGTTTAATTTTGACAGCGATAAAGATAAGTTTGTGAACGTGTAATTTGGAAGTGTTAATTCTTGTAAATTGTAAAGAGTAATAGTGAAACAGTTTGTAATAGATAAAAGTGTTTGTTAATTTGAGAATAAATAAAAGTGAATTAATAAAAGTGGAAATAAGTTTTATTTAGAACCCAGAAAACATTACAATAAGATTTTTATTTAATTTGAAAAAGAACTCGATTTACCTTTATAGTCCGAAAAGGATTCGATCCGAGGCATCTACGCATATTAACCAAGCACTCAACCACAAGACCAATATTATTGATTAGTGGAAAATAATAAATCACTTGTTACCAGACGTTTTGTTATTAGAAAGCTGATTGATACAATGAATACAATATATGTAGTTCGTGTCAAAGATACACCTCTTCAAACAGAATTTAAAGAGACTTTTTTTTAAAGAAAAGTATAGATTTAATGGTTCGTGTCAAAGATACACCTCTTCAAACAGGTCTAAAAAGAGGCTTTTTTACATCAGCTATAGCTGATTTAAGAAAGTATGGATATAATGGTTCGTGTGAAAGATATATCTCTTCAAACAGGTCTTAAGATGGCTTTCTTATACAAGCAATAGCTTTTCTAAGAAAAGCATGGATATAATTGTTCGTGTCAAAGATACACCTCTTCAAAATGGTCTTAAAAAAGTTTTCTTACACCAGCAATAGCTTCTCTAAAAAAAAGTATGGATATAATAGTTCTTGTCAATGATACACCTCTTACAACCGGTCTTAAAGAAGCCTGTCTAAAATTGTTACTTGGGGTGTAAGGTGTTTCTGTTTATTATCTCGACAAATTCTACATCCAATTTTTACAACCTTGCAAAAAACATAGTTTATCTGTACATTATGAGTCATTTCTAGTAAAATAAGTAGGTACCTAATATCAATTTTAAATGAAAATCAGTGAAATCAGCCTACTCTACTTATCTGATTTTGATATTACTTGGCAGAGAGAGGTTGTAGGTACTCGTACATACATATTTCGATCCGGCGAAGAACATTTATGCTATTTTGTTTTCCAAAATTTGTACCAATTTACCTATCATTAGTTTTATTAAAAGAAGCAACGCAAGTACGGGTCTCCTAGTAACAATAATAAAACACAGTTCTCTTCAATAAATATATAGATGTTGTATATTTACAAGTATACCGAATTTGTTTTTTGTTTTAACAATTAATTCTTAAAGTACGTATGTATATATAATATTATTATTATTAATTTATAAATGACAACGTGCGTGTGAGGTTAAAACTAAATTATAATTATAAATACTTAAAATTAAATGTGTTAGTTTACAATTTTTATATATAAAGAAATCGATGCAACAAGAAACCGAAAAAAGGTAATAAATGACAAACAAAACGAGAAAGGTGAATCTTAGCATCTCGGGGAATTTTTCTTCTTTTCTCAATTACAACAAATTAACAGAAGAACTTTTGTGCTTTAAGTCTTATCCTAGTGAACAAATTCATTTGCTATAAAATGTTGAGGCTCTACGATCACGCTAGTATATTGTGGCGGGTTGACATTTTTAAAGGTATCACCGAACGTACTCTCGACGGGATGATGTGTTTGTTGTTGCGCGTGATGTGCGGCGTGATTATGATGATTCGCCGTTTGCAAATCGCCATTGTGATGATTACTTTGCTGCGAATGTTGATGCTGATGATGGTGATGATGATGATGATTGTGGTGGGGATTCGAACTGTTGTCTGAGAAATAGTTGAGTTCGAAATTGTGACTTAAATCACTGTAGGTAGTGTGCGGGGATGTATCGTTAATGATGGAGGCATTTCCGGTTGACATTTGACGTTCACTTTCCGAACTGCTGCTACAACTGCTTGAATTCGCCGAAAACGGTCGAATTATATTCGCATCGACAGAGTCGTAATAGTAGTGATTGTTATAGTAGTTGCTACTAGTAGTGTCGGCGAATTGAATACTTTGGTTGATGCTAGAACTAACGTCGTGTACAGGTGTAGGATACACCTGGGCGTAGTCGAAGCTTCCTTGCGACAGTCGAGACTGGAAGCATTGTTCGACCTTTGAGGTAGCACTGGGGGTGATGGCGGTAGGTGTCCCCACGGTTGCTGGCGTTGTCGAATGAACCACATGCGACGAAATCACCGGGGTGAGTGGTTCACTCTTAACAGCTCCCTGAATCTCATTCAACACAAACTCCTTTGCTTCCAGTTCACTGAAAAGTAAACAGGATTCAATTTATTATTTACATTTCCGCATGGTTCATGGTGTATTGTTGTTTACTCACCTAAGTACGTAGTTCACACTCACAATGCAGTGCGGTCGAGATGAACGGGTGTTGTGAACCACAGTGGCATACGATTGCACCCAGACCCACCCTCCGCCTTTGGTGAGAAATCGATAATATTTGGTGGTAACTTGTCCTTTGAACATCACTGCAAATACAAAAGGGATTTTACATTAGAGGAGTCCTTTTTTTAAAGAACTCAAACAAATTGCTTACGTATTTGATGGGAACATCTCATAGGCAAGGCATCAGCAACGTGAATATATTGATAGAGGGTCTTTTCTATTAAATCCTGGGGCTCGTATCCTGTTAGTTGTGATACTCTGTAAATAGACATAAAAACAAACTTTGCTATAAAATATCAATTATTTTGACTAGATTCCTAAATCCTACGTCCATTGGCCAGAGTCCTACCAAAAAGGAAGAAAAGATAACAAAAGAAATTAAATCCCATCAAATGATGAGGGTAATTGAGTGTGATAATGCCTAGCATAAGGTTTGAGCTTGTAGAGTATTTATTATTCTGTTTTTTTTTCGGAGGGTGACTCTACACAGGATGTAAAGAAACACTGGTGGATGCTCGTGTAAAGTAAATAAATATTTGGGCAAGCGTATTGGATTTCAATGAATTTGCATAAGCGGAGGGGAGAACGCAGAGAAGTTTTTCGATGAGCTTAAATTAAGTGCTGACATTTGATTTGAAATAGTACAATGGCAATTTTGTTGAATGCAATTGTTTTCAAGTGGTTTTTTGGTTGTTGGTTGGTGTTTGGTTATACTTTGTATTATTTTCTTGCCTACATTTAAGGAGGGGTTACAAGGGTATTTAGGGCAACATATTGCAATGACGGACCATAAGCAGTGCTCGCAAGCTCCACGAATACAAAAATGGAAAGAAGTACAGGCGATTTTCTAAGCAAAATATAACTATAACCTCTTAAAAAACGAAACCCAACACCGACGTCTTTAACAAAAGGTCACCATGAACGATCACCATAAATTTGACAATTTGAGATAGTGACAGGCTTCCCATTATAAACTCATGCAACGGTACTAGTGCTGCCAGAAAACGAAGAATTCCTCTTATCAATCGCTGCTTTTTGGGACTAAGAAGGGAATTGAGCAGCGAACTCTATCGAATATAATTAAAAGTATTCCAGTAATTAAAGTATTACGCTTATCGTCCAGTCCTGGGCTGAACCTTATTAGGAGCTAATGGTTATGCTTTGTGATTTTTGGATAAATAGAACTGGCTTGAGAAGATTATTGTTACATGAGGCCTCCCTACTGTTATCTGTTATCTCTCCTAATGTGTCGAGGTGTTGATGAGTTGTTCACATTCGTGAAAGCTAGAAGTTTAGAATGAAGAAGTTTGATATTGCTCGGATCGGTGAAAGATAGGCACAACCTTAAGTACTTGGTTCGAGGGATGAAGTACTATCTGATTTTGTCAAAGATGAAAAAGAAGTTTATGTCGTCTGCCAGCCTCGGTACTCAGGGTTTTGAAATTGTCCGTAAGTGAGTTACAGGTTTTGAGAAATCATCCTTTTTTAGGGATATCGTATCGGAGACACAAGGAGTCCCCTTATTTCGTAAATGTGACTAGAGCAACCATGAAATAAGATGCTCAGGTAGTAACGTTGGTCACCGAATTGAAAGTAAGGAGTAAGGCTGGTATTTTCATAACTCACTATTATTCCTTGGTGAATTGAATGGGCCATCGCACACTGGGTTAATTGAACCGGGGTAAAACGAAGCTTGTCGGCGAATGAAATGGAATGATTAAACATTTTGCTCGTTTCATTTCATTTCATTCTATCACAAACTTCGTTTTACCCCGGTTCAATTACCCCAGTATGCGATAGCCCAGTAGGTTTATGATATTTTAAAATTTTATTGTGACGGAATAATCATCATTACTAACCGCTAAGTTTCTTAAGAAAACTTAGAGCCGTATTCATCAAGCGCTCATAAATCAATAATAAATTTCTTACCTTGCATCCAAAAAAATCAGCTTCAAATCCATACTTGCTCGGAACATAAACATGTTTTGATGCAATTTAATTTCGGTTATCGCTGATGATGGCAGTGAATGTCCAACAGCAACTAATCCTAAATTTTGTATGCACCTCTGACCATCTCCGTAATCAGGAAATATTCTAGCTTTCAGGTATCCAGAACAGTGTATTACCTTAAAACATTAAAAAAAAATTAATTCATTATTTAAAAATTATTATTTATTAATTTTATTTTTAAACTTTAATACCTTAAAACCAGAAGATGTCAGTCCAGCATTTCTCTTAGCTAAAACACATTTCATACGCAGGAAAAATGTTTTTTCAATCTCAATAGTATAAGAACCTCGTTCACCTTGTCCAGATGCATAAGGATTTGGTGTATTGGGTGGTAAATTAAGGGAATTTATAAAAACATCCTTTAGAAAAGGAAAACGAAAAATTATTCATAAATATTTGTTAGAATTAGTTACTTATGTATTTAAACTTACGGGATTTTGATACATATCCGGCCGAAGTGATAAGATAGCATTCATTTCGTCCTGATCGAAATTATGAATGTATTCGTATATTGAATTTCCAGTCAGTTCGACCTAGAATCGAATATAAAAAATCATTTAAAGTGATGTCCTTTTCGCTAAAAAAAATACTCAATAAAACAACAGAATATCCTTAGTCTTATGACCTTCAGAAAGTGTAGTACAAGAAATAAAGAGGGAGTTCTAATTAGGCAATTCCTCTAAAAATCCAAGAGAGCATTAAATTAAGAAATTCTCTCATTCTCATGTTTTAACTTTGGAAAATATTGAAGTTTGAACAGCTTTTTCAAATCCAACTACCTCGGTTTTAATGCATAAATTTGAATATCTAAGTATCTTTCCATATACCTATAGCTTTATTCAGACAGAGTAAGTAGATAAATGTACCTACTCGTGTTTTTCCATTTTGTTTTCTCATTATTTATGAGTGGTTTAATATTCTTTGTTCGAAAAGGGCAAATATAAATTTATTCATAAAAAAAGATCAACTGCATTGCCAAGAATTGACACACGATACAAAGGTACATTATAAATGTATGAATCATAGCCCGGGAGATAGCTTTGCAAATAGGGGATCCTAAAGTCAATATATACAGGTGCTTCAGTAGTGAGACAGCTCCTACCCATGGAAATATCCTGATTTTCGCTTTCCATAAAAAGTGTGTAATTTTGGACCCCCAAAAATATCTTAAAATTTCTTTTCTTTTCTTTGGATAAAAGGAAACAACCTTATAATGGAAATCTAAGCTGGGCTGGATCGGGATATTCAAATATCGACCAGATAAGTAGGTACCTGTTTGTTTAAGCAGAGTAGCATTAGCATTGACAATTCTTTTTATTTCAAAAGGAACAAAACTGTATGCTTTCGAGACATCAATTCAATAGACAGAGTTTTTATCCAAACCTAAAAGGGGTGTCATTGAAATTTGTAGAAAAGCTTTCAAAACTGTTTCAAGATAACTCCGAAAAAAAGATAGAGACCACACCAAATATGCGCTCTTCGCTACTTTTTGCCAGAAGGAATTGGATTGGAGGGTATTCAAATCAAATAACTTTTGTTCGCAGATGATGCAGTGATATTCACTTAATGTTAATGTTATTTTGAGAGCGCTAACCACGAAAAACTCCGAATAGAGCCACTTAAGTTATAAGTGCTTGGTGAATTTAAGCTTTAAAGTTGGGAGCGTTAAGTTATGAGCCTTCGGTATATAGCGGCATAAAGAACGAAGGCCTACTTACATTGACTTAGCCACATGGCACATCGACTGTATAAAAGACAAAGTTAAAGACAAAGAGATATTCAAAATCCCGGACTATTTGAATTTCATGTAAAAATTACTAACGAACAAAAAACGAAATTGCGTAGGTATAGGAGTGGGGCACTTTTGTTATATGTAAGTTATAACTCTTACCTGACTCAATCCTAAGTGCACTGAAGCTGTCTCAGATATGTACATAATTTTTCCATCAGGTGCCACTACAAATATAAAACCATCCAAAGTCTGAAGTAGATGAGAGCCAAGTTCTTTTATAGCTGCTCCTCTCTGCATTGGTTGTGATGATCCCCAAGCTTCTCCGAGTCCTATATTATATAAAATTCAAAGAGAAAAAAAAAACAACAACGAAATTAATATACAAGAACAAAAAAAAATGCATAAATATTATTCCCAATTAATCTTATTTTCACATAAAAGAAAAAGTAAAAAAGGGAAATTTCTATTAAAATAAGAGAAAAAAAAAAAACAAAAAAAAAACTGGGATGAATTAGCGAACAAAAACACCAACATAATATCCGCCTGGCAAAAACAATAGCGCTCAATGACGCAAAAGTGCCACGCCGACAATATTTTCATTTTCCATTCAATGCTTCCATATACCGGCACGGTTTACGCGTGTATATAACACAAAACAACACAACCCGCTTAAGTCCTTTAAAACACATACAATGCACAAAATTGCCAAGGAGGAGGATGGAATCTCATTTCATTGAGACAAAAAAGTATGTTTTTCCCACATCATCGCTAGCTGCCGTGAATGCTATTAAAATAATAAAAAGTATAATAATAATTATTATAACAACAAGAATACAAAAGAAGATGCCAGGACTAAAAAGGACCACCACTCCTGTCATTGTCTTGTGTGTTATTCGGTGGCGGCGGGGGTTGTCATTCTCGTCTCAACTCTCACGTTCGTCAGCGAAATACACATTCACAATGCCACCCCACAAAATTATTATCAAGCCGATGATGACGAACAAGGACGTCAAGCTGGCTCTTGTGTGTGAATTTAAGGACTTTACCGGTTCTATAACGTAAAGAGCGTAGGTATATGTCTACACCCAAGAGCTTAAGAGGTGTGGGTTAGGCTATATATGTATTGAGAAATTGCCCAAAGCGATCTTTGGTTTGTTGTTTTTTCTTGTTCCTTCTCATTGTGAATGGAAGGATGTGCATCATGTCAAATGGTGCGAGATTGAAAGGCAACGTACGCTCAATGAACCGATTTAATTGTTCCAATTATTTTCATATGGAGCACGAATTCAACGACGGCGGACGTCTGTCATTTGAGGTTGTTTTTGTTTTTTACACGCGTGCATCAAAGAAAATCAAAATTAAGGACTAATACATGGTATTTTTTTAACTCACCATCCGGAAAAACTTGTCGCATTTTAAGGTACGATGTTGTTAATCTTATGATGGACGCCTTGTCCAATTGCGATGTGATTGCACTTGGCAATGGTAGTAATTTGGCCAATTCGAAGAATTCCGCATTTTCCTTTTCACGTCGGGTCCTTGCAGCGTTTTTACTTTTCTCCTTCATTGCACACGTTTTCGCAAGACCTGCAATTGCACAAAAAAACGTAATCTTTAAGTATAAATTGACCAAAGGACTAATAGGGAAACTTTCGTAAAAAAAATTAAAAAAAAAACCTAACTAACCGAGAATATTATTTTGGTTATAATCCTTAAGGACTTTTCTTTGATATTTCATTTCTATTGGAGATTATTAAAAAAAAAAAAAAAACTATTTCCAAACTTGACATACACACTCGTCAATCACCTGTTAAAGACTGATGGAATATTCGAAAATGTCCGAGTAAATATGGAATTCCTGAACGGAAGGAAGTAAGTCCGAATTTGTAAAGGATGTTGTTACCTGTTTATATATTCTTCTAATCTCACTTCCTATTGGCTATGTAACAGGTTGATTTGAAAAGAATAGAAACACACATTTTTCTAGTAACTACCTGTTTCGGCGATTCTTTTGTTTCCTGTGATCTTTTTTTCAGATTCATTCATAAAAAAGATGCGAATGGTGATCGATGGTAGTGACCTGATGGCTGACAAATTGCAGGTCATTGGAAGGTACCTGCATACTTCGTCGATAGGTAGGGATATTATGAATAGATATAGTGAATTTATGAATGAACTCTATACCCAAGTTTTCTAATAGGAAAATTGAGATTTTGAAGTAAGTTTTTGAAGCATGGGAAAAAAGTGTTTTATAAATGTGTAATAGAATAAGACTATTTCGTACGTGATAAGGGCATCTGTTGAGAGATAAAATTGAAAAAAAAACTACATGTGGCTTTCTAAAATAGAAAGGTCAAACGTGAGATTTAATTTGTTTGTAAATTTGTTTTGTAATATTGTAGGTTTAGAAAATATTCTAGAAAAATTGTAAAATGATTGATATTGGACGTTTTTGACTCCAGGAAATGTTTATGATATAAATTTCTAGCATTGAGCCGGTGTCATCAAAAGAACCAACGTTCATAAACACAGATGGAGAGTAACCTAAATCAGAGTCAGATAAATAATATTTTTGTTTTCATAAACGTTTGAAAATTCGATTCCTTATAGACAGCAAATTCGTAAATAAAAATACTCACAAACAGGCTTTAATTGAGTGATTAAATTTGACTAAAACTTTGTATTTTTGTTTTCGTTTGGGGCTAATGAATATCCCTTGAATTGAATGCAAATCATTTGCTGGAAAGTTGGTACAATACCCGCAAAAGTTTTTCATTCGTAACAACTGTACAACATTTGACCCAAATTGTAATTTTATTACGGCAAACATAATGCAAAGCAACCCATTCCTTTAGAGCTCATTTTTATGAGTTGATTGCGGCAAACGAAACTGCTCCTCGCATTTAAACACCTTTTTGTTTACTAGAAAATTCTATTGTTTGCAGCAAACGAATGAATAGTTTACGAAGAACCTCTCCAGAAAGTAGCATGTTGAAAAGAATTTCACTTTTGGTGTAAATATAAAATGCTGTAAATGAATTTTATATTATATATATGTATATCAAGTTTTCTTAATAATTAACTCTACGTCTGTGGTGTTCATATGCATTCTGTGCTATACGAAAGTTATCTAGTTCGTGGCGCAACAGCAACAGCTTTTGTTCGAAATCGACCGGTGTTATACATAATTATTTTACCGAAACGAATTTAAGAGTTTGTTGCAAACGAAGTTGAAGTCGAAACATTACCATCCAACAAAAAAAAAACGTTTGACGCAAACTATTCGTTCTCTCGAGAAGTCGCTGGCTTAATCACAGTTGTTACGCTGAATTTTTTTTTTTATCGTTTGCAGAAAGTGTTTGACCCAAACTAATTTACGTATTTGCTGCAAACGAAGGAAAAAACTGGTTTGGGCATTTTTTTCGTCTGCCGTAATCGATTTGTTCTCTCAGTGTACTTTTGGGGCAACCGGCGCAGTGTCCCGGGTTAATTTTGGGCGCAACTAACTAACGAGGAACCAAGGTCTTGTGAACGATAAGTGATGACAACAAGTCTGCTTGAATTGGGGCCTACAATTTTCTTCAGAGTCAGAACGGCCAAGGTTAGATGCACATGGATTCATGGAACAAGTTGGCGAAGGTTAGGAAATTAACCCAAACTTTTTCGTGATACTCCATTGCACAAACGATTACCGCGATGCTGTGAATTTTTTAGAACGCATGAACATACAAGACAACCTAAAATGCATAGGAAACATAATTAAAAGGTATGCTCAAGACAGACAAGGCATTTGGATCAGTTCAACAGGGAATCACTGAACTTAATCCACCAATGGTGACCTAATTGTCCGTGAGATCGGGTGCGCTTAAAAATGCGAATAACTTTGTTCTCCGTTGTTGTTTTTTTATTACCGTTTCGAGTAGCTGCCGCATTGCACGTCTCCCACCATCACTTCACTTCAAAACTTCAATATGAGCAAAGGTTGTGTACTTTATTTACTAGCCCGGTCCATGAGACCGTGCGTCACCATTGATGAAAGTCAAATTTGCGTCACAAATGATGGGTGAAACCGAAATTTTCTAAAAGTGTTTTTTTTTTTAAATTTTGTAATCAATTTTGAAAAACGTATTATTAAAATACTTGTTATTTTGAGAGGCGTTTACTGATACAATACCCACTTGAATATTTATGTTGAACATAAGCGTTTATGGGTTACTTTTTTCTCTTCGTAAACTGTCACATAAATGCTTAAGTATCGTATGAGCAAATCGGCCCCGAATGCTCTAAGAAAACAATTTTGTGAATTTTTGTATTGAAATGAAAAATCTTTTTTTTTTTATTTAATATCTTTGTTTTATTGGAGTCAAGGAAATGAAATGTGAAAAGAAAAAAACTGGTGAAAGATCGCGAAATACTGCGGAGAACAGCAAGGGAGGTTATTTAAAACACTGCTTATTACCACGAGAAAAAGCGTAAACTACCGCGGTGGTGAAAGAACATTTAAACATGACTCTTTTCTCTTCGATATCCAACGGATTTATTCACGGCCAAATATACGTTTCTTTCTGAGGTATTCCACACTTTAGCAACAGTGGCTTTTCACGTTTTTTCCTTGACTTTCCACACTTTTTTCCCAACATTTCACGTTCTTTCATCGGTCCTTACCGTTGTTTCATGATTTTCACATGGACAACTGTATGTGACCTGCTCACGCCTCGCAGAAACTTTAAACTCATTTATCTATGTTCCAAATGAAAAAAAAATATTGTGTATCCAACAGCACATAAACGTGAGAACAAAATAAAAAATCACTCTCCAGGGCAAAACAACGTCTGCTTGGTCAGCTAGTTAATAAAAACAAAAAATGTCAAAATAAAACCGTTGTTTCATTTTTACATGTATTTTCCAGGTGCGTCTATTCAAATTAACCTTCAAAACTTGGTTCCTTTTGCATCACTGAGAAAAACTACTAAGTAGGTACTTATTAATTTTTTTTTCTGATAAATAACATTGTTTGATAAGCTATATGCAAAAAGAAATAGACAAACTACAATTTATGAAAAAAATACTGTTGGGAAAGTCCAGTTGCTTGTAGCACCGTTTTGAATATTGTCTGTATTAAAAAATACAATAAAAATAAAATTTGTGTTTTGATATCAGGGTTGGCACTCTTGTAAGACTAAAACTATATTACAAATCACATGTTCTTATAATTATATTTTTCTAGGTTAAGAAAATCAAACATAAAAGAACAGTGATACAATCAATTGACACCAACATTAATAATTGCAACTTATATCCACCAGCGATTTATAAACCCGATTCATTACAACAACAAATAAGTGTGGATATGTGAAAAGCCGGGTGATATCATTTGTTCTAAGTAGGAATATTTTTCCGAACCTATGTATACCTAAGTATACATACAAAATTGTACAAATGCCATAAAATATTATGGTCTCATGGTATGTTTTTGAAAGGAACGAGCAGAATGGAGCAACAGATTTCCTAAATGGTTTCTATCCGCAAAGCATACAACTAATCCGCAATCCTAATGGACAGACATGTTTCTTAAGAGGGGTTATGCAAAAGTTGAAAATCAACAACAACAACCATCCACCCCAAGAACATAAAGTCTAGAAACTGGCTAAAGAAGTCTATGAATAAAAGTATTGCAATCAAACTCTACCTTATGTATTGTTTGATAATTCTTTTATGCTCAATAAACAAATCAAAAGACGCGCGGAGCTACTTAAAAACGCCCTTATAATTGCCCACTCTATTTGGAGTTCGACTAATCCCTTATTTGTTAATCGGATACACTCTCCCACTGCTACTGCTGCTGCAGTAGAAGCTGGAAACTTATCATGAAAAAGGGCTTGCATTTATGTTGCTGTTTTTTGAAGATAACTTTAATTAAGGGTGTAGGTTTATTTAGTTTATGCAGGACCTTTGCCCATCTCCGAAGTGTTTATACTCGCAACCTTCGCATACGAAGGTGGGTAATTCGATGTCATGTGTTGTACACATTTAACACTTATGGTCGTTTTTCCAAAATACACAACATTCAACATATGGACAAACTGACGAGCGTGAGACTGACACGTTATTTAGTGAGTGAGTGATCTATGGGAATTTCGCGCTGAGAAGATATGTATAGCTGGGATATTTGAACAGTGCAGATCATGTTTTAAGGATACCTGTGAAAATCATCAATTTAGAATTCCAGATTTTTCAAATCAACGAAAGTGTAGGTACTATTGGAAAATCCCAGTTTCTTCCGTGAGAAAATTTTAACATCGCATAGTTTTGACAAGCAAAAGGTATTGGTTACCTGCCAATATGTGATGTTCAGCGCCTTACGCTCTCTTGGCACAGGTTTTATGACCGATTGTTTAGAACATTGTTTGCGCGGAGCGTGAAACGCCTCAGAATTAGGCAAACTTTAGAAACAATAACACTAATTACTTTTATATGAACTTTTTCAACAAGCATGGTTTTGTTCTATGCACCACCTAACGATTCGGCAATCGTGGGAAAGTTGAAGTTGTTGCCTTTTCGTCTGAGAACAGAAATCTACCTGATACCGAATTTTGTTTGTTTATTTATCTTTTTTTAATTTCTAGAAAAGTGGAAACAATATTTGTTTGTGATAATTTTATCTTATAGGAATAGGAAGGATTCAGATAAAATTTTGTGCGATGTAACAATTGATGAAAAACATAGCTTGATCCACTGCTGGAAATGGTATCTAGCTTATTAGTCTCGTAATAAAGAAAACAGAAAAACATGGTCTTCATGAGGCCCGTTTGCATAAAGACATTGTTTGGTAAGTATGATCTTCTGAGTTCATCGGACTTGACACCGAACCTATCCTGTTGCAATCGATAACAGACAACTCTTTAGCATACTAGATCAGTAGATGCTAGGAGTAACTTTTTCTGTATACATACTAGACATTATCATATTAGCAACATTATTTGGTTGGTGAGAATCTAAAAGTGTAAGCAGCTACATACTATGTATATCAAACATAATTCTTAAGCAAACATCAAGCACCTAGCGAAAAATCAATCAATCAGCAATCAGAAGAGATAACACATAAATTGGAAAAATATTCCAAGAGCTTGGAAATCGCCTATGTACCAAAAAGTCAACTGGGATACATCTCAGTAGCCCACACTCAGAAATACTGCAACAGATGTGCTAGACACCTTACAGACATTGGTAATCGAGAAAACCCTGCATCGACTTCAAATGAAAATCCTAGTGGCAATCGAACTGAGAGTTTCAGCACTATACAAAACTCAAACGGTCCCTCTAGAATATCGCGTCAAAATCGTGCCAAAAAGTAAAGTTATCCCAAAGTGGTTTGGAGACGATTTTAAGTCGTCGTCGATGAAAAGTGCCTGAACAATGAAGAAAACACAGCAGTAGGCATCAGAAAGATGCACCATGAATTAAGTGCAAAACATTTACAAAAGAGCTAAAAAGGATCAATATTATTTACTAGCCACCTTGGAGCCTTGTTAAGATATCGAAGGAATCGAGTCCCACAAAGCATTAACTGAACGGCCAATGACAAACCTTTTGAGAGGTTACTTAATCAGCAAAGTGATGAATGATGGCTAAGATTCGCCTTTTTTGAAACCTTAAGAAGTAAATCTAACTTTTACATTAGCGAAAAATTTACTCAAGTAAAATGAATGGGTTGGTGGTATAACATGGGTCACATCAGAAATCAGATAAAGCTAGTTCCTAGCCGCAAATTGAGGTAGCCTCTACCTACTGTCAAAGCAGTGTATGTGTAATCAGTCAAGACCAACTCTTAAGGCATTTAGGCTAGCTGTCACCAGCTAGAGAAATTAAACATGTTCAACTTTTGGTTGCGGGCAACGGCGTGTAATACCCCTTGGCGTAATGATTAGTGCGATAGAATATTACGTCGAAGGTCTGGGCTCGATTCCCAGCCTACAACACATTGATTTTTTTTTTTCTAGGGTTACTGCCTCTTCCGAGTGGTGGGTAAATCAATGTTCAAGACCAGACCTTCGGGCTGATAGACTTCGGTTTATTCGCGTTCATTGTAACGTGCACATGACTGATACCTGTGTATCATTTGAAACTTGCCAAGTATGACTGCTTGTCTTGTAAACTTACTTGGAAAGACATGATTTGAGCATGCACCAAAAATGTGGAATTGCGGTGACATTCTCAATTGATACAGCATGGAATATCTTTTCTAAGTTGAGCTAGGCAATGATAAGGCCTACTCGGGTTTATAAAAATAAAAAGTGCAGCTGGGTACTTGGAGCACTGCTATCAAAGCCGGATTTTCTATTGTCTTGATTTTAGGAAGGGTGCGCAAGCTCCCAGGCGGTGATGTACGTATTCTATGATCCTGATAATGTATTTGTCCTCCGAGAATTTAATTTATGGCCTAATTTATGGTACTCTCGTCAACCATATTTTATCTGCCTCTTGCGAGTATTTGAAAAACCCTCCAAGAGTATTGTTTGTCACAAAAAGTTCCGTTTGGAAACAGCTGAAAATTGTAGGTCCCCTACATTCCTGCTAAATACACGAACACTGGTTCGTGAGCTAGTCTGAATATATAAGTGGTTGACACAAGCCCAGTGTCCTCCAATGCTCCAATGCTGAGAATAACTACAAAAAGGATGCATTTTCTGTGCGTAAAGAAAACTGTTCGCTTTATAAACCTAGTACTCAAATCTCGTGAAATGCGTCCCACACCGTGTTTTAGCTTTTAAGCCGATTTTACAATTTGTGAAACCTTCCTAACTAAGGATATCCAAACTTGAGATTTGCCACTAAAAGTGAAACATGCTAAATTTCACCAGCACCAGGCTGCTGCCTTAATTCAAGAAACTGGCATAAATGGGCTTCTTCAAATAAAAAGTTGAGCAAAATTGACCATCGGATAATTTATATAATTACCCCTTTTTCTGTTGAAGGCGTTCCAATAATACTAGCTGATCCCTACATTGGCATTGGATTGAACGAAATCATGGTAAGTTTCTAATATTCCTATTCATATATACAGGTTGTCCGGTAAACATAGGATCATCCTGAAACTGCGTATAGCCATCTCAAAGGGTAGGTACTCAAAACACCTATATGCAGTTCAGTTCAGTGTACTTACTTTTTTTTACTAACTTTACGTTTTTGAACACCCCGACTACAAATGGATGAATTCCATCGATTATCGTTTGGTGGCAAAACATAATTGGTAGGAATTGTAAAAACTTTTAGAATGTTTTTATAAACCAATATTGAGATTTGTTACAAAATTAAAAAAAAAAAAAATGAAAATGCAGTAAGCAGAGGTATTTTAAGGCAGAAAACTTGTTTGTACACAAAAAGTACCTATCTGTTCATACAACATCCCAAAAAATCTGTGTTCGGCCATTGCAAAGTAATGGAGAGGACAAAAAAACTCATCTAATACCGTTTATCTCATTAAAGAAGTATTATATTTTCTTGAAATTTTGTGATGGATGTTAAGGGTACTTCATAAAGTTGTCGTCCTAGAAGTTTCATCAAAAACTAATGACTGCCAGTGAAGTTATTGAAAAAGAAATACGGTAACGGAGAAGACGCGTACTCCGTCTTCTTCGTTACCGTCATTCTACCCAATAAATTTACTGGCAGTAATTAGTTTCTGAAGAAAAACTTCTAGGACAATAACTTTATGAAGTACCCTTTAACACCCACCAAGTTTGAAGAAAATATATTACGTCTTTAATAAGTAGGTAAACGGCATTGAAAGTGTTTTCTTGTAACACAAGAAGTAACACAAGTAGCTATGCTAAGTCAATTCATCCAACAAAAATACGAATAGATATGTTTTTAACTTCAATTATCTCCAGAATTGAGTTTACACATTCAATTTGACTTACTGAAATGTTCAACAACCTACCGAATTACGACGTCAAACTTCAAAGATCATTAAAAATAGGAAAAAAAACATTCATTTTAGACTTCTGAATTTTTATATGTACCTACATACATAAAAATTCTGTTATTTTAAAAAGTTTTTCTTTGACTTTAACTAATATTTATTTATCTTTTATCAAACCTTTTGTCTGTCATAGCCGCAGCCGCTGCAGCCGCTGATGCACCGGCCACCCGCTTCAACAAAAGATCACAAATACCTACCTATCACACCTTTTATCGGTGCTTACTAAATAAAATGAACGTGACGTTTGCCTTGTGTATCAAAATGTTAACCTATTTCGTTATTAAAATTTCAATTGTTTTGTTTTTCTAAATAGCATTCCATCTCTCTGGATTGTGGATTGATGTTTACGAATAAGTATACAAAAAAAAAAAAAAAAAACCTTAAATATAAATTTTTTTGTCTATAGATACCTATACATATGCAGTTAAAGAACCATCATCATATCGAAAATGAAAATGTTTTCCTTTCGAAAATCAATACGAAGTCACGTTTTCGAAAACATCACGTACCTATACCAAAGTGAGCGCATTCAGTTCTTTATATCAATTCTTTTCAATATATGGAAATTCCACAAAGAAATTTAAATTCCACCCCTGTAGGTAAAGTATGGTTGGAAAATCGATTTATATGTTCCCAGACACCCCGGTTTTACGTGGAGGGTTGGTAAACAAACAGTGTATTTACCCAGAAGCAGGTAACACTTTAAACACACCATAAAGAGCGGTGGTTCAAGGCAACTTCCCTGAGTTACTTTTTATATGGTTACCTTCTACTCGGCTCCCACAACCCCAGGAAATAGTTTGCTCACTGGAACTATGTCACTTTTCATTTAAGATTTTTGTATTGTTTTCAGCAGGTAAACCAGACATTTAAACCATACACTATGAAAGAAAGGATATCGTTAGCTTTTTTCAGGCATTTTAACACAAATACTAGCTCACAAATAACACACACACACACACGAGACTAAGTATATATACCTATTTATTATATGAACCTGATTGGTTGTTATTTTTGTGATATTTCAACACAATACAATACAATAACAAAGTGTTTACAGTTAGAAATATGCATGGAGTTGATGTTTACGATGGATAACCTGTTTGGTGGTTGTGTATACGCCCCTGGTTAAAGATAACCACGCCTTTTAAGTTTCTTTCATTTTGGCTGACTCAGCTATTTTCATTCACTGCCAGTTTAG
Source organism: Meliscaeva auricollis (assembly GCA_948107695.1). NCBI lineage: Eukaryota > Metazoa > Arthropoda > Insecta > Diptera > Syrphidae > Meliscaeva > Meliscaeva auricollis. The sequence goes on from OX403616.1 coordinate 60,684,551, forward strand.
GTATAGCGTATAGGTTAGGTTCGTATACGGTAAACCAAAGCCATTCGAGATTTTTTTTTTTGTTCTTATTTTTATAACTGAATGGTGAATGAGAATCGGAGTTCGGAGGCTGTGCTCTGGATATGCGCACTTTGAATTGATTCATGCTGAATTGCCATTTTGGATCGAAGTGGGGTCAGGCGGGAGAACGGAGGAGAGTTTTGTTTAATTGGGTAGGTATTGTTGATCGTTAAGTAAATTTAAATTGAAAAGGTAGGTAAACTTCCTAATAGTAAATATACGTGCATACACTAAGGTGTAAGGTAAACAATTTACTAGTGACATTTCATCAGATTCAAAAATTCTTTTCTCTTCTCGTTTTCATATTAAAATGTCAGCAGAGACGTCGCGTCGAGAGAAAACTTGGGTCAAAGGGAAGAGAAAATTATGGGCCCTTATTAGATTAAATAGGTATAGGTACGTGAAGTAAAGGGATTTGAAAGCGTTTTAACAAGATTGAATTGTGCTGAACTTCCATAGGTACCTACCTTCTTGCTTATAAAAATATTTAATTTGTAAGACCAAAATTAGATTTAGTTTACACTACTTAGTCGTGTTTTATTCAACACTGATTAGCTGCTCAGTATTTCTCGAAAAACAAAAACAAATTAGACCACTCAGCATTTTTGTTTTGTTTTTGTTTTCCTGTAGGTACTGGCTACTCAGTAGGTATTAAATAAAATACTGCTATTTTTGCTGATACAAAATTTAAAATTGAGTTCATTTCAACGAAATTATCTCGGAAATTAAATCACATGCGAGTTAACAAACACAGCTACGTACAACATAGGTACCTTTCATTTTGTTGTGAATAGATCACAAATGACAAATTAGTTCTGTTAATGGACTTATGTAACAAAATAGCAACAGTGAAATAGACAGATGTGTAACATTGAGGCATTTGTTATTTCCATTAATTGGAGCATAGACAAATTAGTCTATATACAGATCTACGTGTGAGAATCATGACGGAACAAAGCGGAATACTGGGGAAAAGAAGCGAAAAGTTAAGTTAAATGCCTTGAATATCGCTGTGTTTTATATAATTCATTCACCAGTATTATGTGCTTTTATCCACGGTATTCTGTGCATTTTACAGTACTAGTCGGTCTTTTTTCGAAATTTTTCCTCCCCGAATTTTTCCGTTCTTTTTTCTGTAACTCTAAACGATTTTTTCTGTGAGCGAGAAAAGGATTTTCTTCCGGTATTTTACACTTTTCCCATTGTACTAACCTTACTTACTATTCTTCGCTGTATTGCGTGGTCTTTTACCAGTGTTCCGCGGTAGTATGATCTATTTCGCATATGTATATTTTTTTCACGACTTCGCCTTTCTCCCCTTTATAATAATTAGATACTCTTTTTCCCGTGGTGCAAAGCGCTTTTTTATGACGACCTTTCTCTTGCAATTTTCTGCGGTATTCCGTGATCTTTCACCTGTTTTCTGCTCATTTTTCCATGGTATTCCGCACTATTTCGCATTTTTTTCTGCGACTTTACACACTTTTTCCGATGATACATGATATTGGTGCACTCTAGATTTAAATAAAGCAAATATAAGACCCTTAAACCAGTTTTAAATTTTTGAGAGTTAAATTATAGAACCTTCAAACAAATATTTTGGAAAGCTAGTATTTAGCCTAGGTATTAGAATTCAGAAGTTGACTCCATTTTTGAGTAAAGTAATGTAGGAAAACTTATCAATCGAAATAAAATTTGTAGGATGTATTATGTATACTCCAGTCAATCCGTCATTTGACTTTGCGCGCAGAGGCACTGTCAGTTTTTTTCCATGGATCGATAGGGCGGTTCATATGAAATGCTTAAACTATAATTTGTTTAAGTTCATGTGAAATGCTTAAGCTAATTTATTTAAGCATTTCACATGAACCCCTATCGACCCATGGAAAAAAATTGACAGTACCTCTGCGCGCACCACCTGACATGTCTGCTAACCAAAGCTTTGGACAATAATGCATTTTTTGCTGTTTTTTCGAATAGGTTTTTCAGTTTCAGTATGTAATGAAAAAAAAAATAAAAGAAAACAAAAATAACAAACAAAAGAAAAACTTAATTAAATAGAGACATTAGAGATAGAAATTAATAGTTACGTATACGCCACAGTGAACCTTTTCGATAAGATTAGTTATGTTTAATATGCAATAAACTTAACAATTATCTTCCCATTTTTCAGAATGAGGTTTCAAATGAAAGCAGATACATAAAAGGATATTTCAATATGGATTGGAAATTGAAAAGAAAACGAAATCCTAGTTTTGGATGGAACAACTCACGCAAATATCTTGCTTTCTCTCGGCTTTCCCGACGATTTTGAAAATATTTCACTAATATAACAAGCTCATTTTTGTTGAACCGACCTAGTGGAGATGATATAAATAGAGTCAAGTCAACCTTAAGTTATTGTGAATAACACTGTCTTCGAGTGACCTTACGTATTCAAAGACGTTTAGGTCAGTCTCGGGTGCGATATAGAGTTACATAGTATAGTTATAATCTTTATCAATTTCATACTAAAAACATTAAAATTACATAAAACCAAAAATTAACTAAACATAGATTATTCATAACATACATTTGATTTTTTTATATGTTACTAGGAAAAACGCCAGTAGTGTAAGAATATAAGTTTACAGCTTCGAAAAACCTGTGCTAACCTCAAAGTTTTCGGACTTGTTTTAGTTATCAGCTTCTAACTTATAAACGGTAGGATGTACAGAAAATGTAAACACACAATAAAGTATTTTCTACAATTAGCCACAGCTCTGTCAGTTTAGAAGGTCTTGAAATACACTACTTCAAAAATTAAGTAATAATTTTCACAAAAATTCAAGCATTTTTCTTTCGAGCAGAGTATTTGAAGTGTCTAAAGAAAAAACGGCGCATATGTCCACTTTTTGTAAAAATTAAACTAATGATGAGGTCCCATAGAATTTTTTGAGTACTATCTGCGGGTGTATTCTTACTTTTAGAAAACCAATTAAATTTTTTCTTAAACAATTAAAAAAAAAAAGACATTTTACATAGCTTTTTTGTTGGCATTATCGATTTGAATGGACTTATGCCGTTTTTCCCCTGGTCCATTCATTTACTAACAGTCCAATTAAGGAACACTTTGGTATAAAATTAACATATGGCACATGATTAGAGAGTATTTTTTAATGTTCAATTCAAAGAGACTAATAAAGAAATTAATAACTTAACAATGTAAATTCAATTTTTAAGTGTAAGTTTATCATGGCTAACGTATTGTACCTACACATTATATATAAATGTTTTTTCTTATTTACTTTTTGATTTTCGTTTCATGATTAATAAAGTGCCCCTGAAGAAGACTGCATGAACACTCAGTCGAAACGTTGGGAAAAAATAATGAAAATCTTTCCTTAATAAATTGTTGAGACCAAAAAAGCCGAATAAGAGAAATCTTAAAAAATTAAACTAAATAATTATTTGGTCAAAAAATCCTACAATTAGGTAACACATATGTACCTTTCTTATTAGACCAAAATTATTAAAATCCATTGCCGTTCTGTATGAAAACTCAATATCCTGTCCTATCACAACTTCCCTCTCTTTTATAGATTCTTTTTGTCTTCAAATTGAAGTGCAGTGGTTGCATACACTTTGTAGAAGTAAAGAAAACCTAAAACGCTAATTACCTACATGAAATTTTGAAAAAGTCGAATCTTCATCTTTTAAATGCCTTAATTATTGTATTAACTTCTAGGTATCACGAGGTTTATTTTCCATTCCGTCCAGTGCATACAAAAATAAAAAAAAAACTCCAAGACCCAGTCACTTGTCTGTGATGGGTTACTCACTCTACAAAGCTATTGAATAATTATAAAGCACTCATCTCTTGAATGTCCCCCCATTTCATTGGAACAATTTCGAAAATAAACAAATCTCTTCCATTCTTATAGTATAAGATTGAACAAGCATAAAAAGAACACTTTTGAAACATGACACTCGCAAAGCTTGTAACAACAGATCCAATAATAATTAAATCATTGTTTTCCTTGCCCACTCCTCGTAACTCAATACGTTAACACTGCTCTTCTCTCGAAACAGAAGAACATAACCAGAAAAAAAGATCAGACACAACAAATCATTACTTTTTGCATCCATATTGATTCAGCAGTATCTTCACGGCTTCAATGCGGACAGGCATAGCTTTTGTTGTTTCCACTATCGCACAAGCAAATAGGTCTTGAGATACAAGCACGCCGCGAATATGTAGGCACCCTATGCGATTTAAAAATGCACTCGGAACGAGACGAATCAAACAAAAATACTCCGAAGCCAAGTCATAAACCGCGCGTCATTTGGCCACCGAATTTACGACTTTTCTGAGCCTTGGAACTTGGCAACCAACAAAAAAAAAAAGAACACAAAAACTAAAGAAAAAGCAAAAGCAACTCGGTGTATACGAGTATTTTGCGCGCACCCAGATCACAGACTAATGTCTGAACTCAGAACCAAAGTCAGAACTCAAGCCCTATGCAGCGCGAGTAAAGTGCAGCTCAGTTCAGATCGTCAATGTCGCCTTCATCACGGGCAATGTCACTAAATCAAAATAAACAACGACTTGTCCGTGACTTGTGCCAGCTTGCGAAAATTGGTCAAGTTGTATGTTTTAAGTTTGGTATCGTTTAGCGCTTCATCTGAACTCTAATGTTCGAGTTTTTTTTTTTTTTTTTGTTTTTTTTTTTTAATCACCTCGAATTGGGTCTTTCGTATCTAAGCAAAATATAAAAAAAAAATACAACTGAGGTTGTAATGATAAGTTGAGGGATGATGACAAGATGGTGCATGGATTTGAAAAAAAAAAACTAAAAAGCACGTGCTGTGCTGACTTGTAGTATTTAGGTATATTAATTTATGGAACAAAGAATTTGTATCAGCTTCAAAATTATTATTAAAAAGAATGACTCAATTAAATTGAAATAATCTTTGTATTTAGTTTGTACCTATCTCATTTTCAAGGAATCATGGCTTATGTTTTCAAATTGGTTTATCTATAGGTTTTAGAGGGTGTACCGAAAGTAATGATGCAAATTCAAAATCATGAAAAACCTAATCATGGCCTCTCAGAATTTTGTAATCGAATCTGTAAGCAATTTTTGTTAAGCATTTTTTTTGTTTTTGAAAAAAAAAAAACTTTAGCTACTTTGAACCAGTACGTAGCACCTATAATTGGTTTTTGTTTTCAAAAACATTTACACTTAATGTTTAGGATTAATGTTAATGATTAGTAAGTGTTATTTCCATATTTTAACATTCACAAGGGAACTTGATGGCCTTCAAATAAATTTACTGTCAACCAAATTGATCATGTTGCGATAGCCGCCAGGTATTCATCTTGTATCCTGGATGTCCGAATGTTTCGACTGGGAACATAAGCTCGGGTCAATTTAACATTAAATAAAACAACAACAATCTTTATGTTTCACTACAAAGTTTATAGGCTGGACCGATGATCAGATTCTTTCTTAAGCTCATAATACAATAAATTTGTGATCAATTAGGTTCCTAGAAGGAAAGTTTTGGGGTTGTTTTGATTTCTTTCATACTTTATGTTTTTGGGGGTGCTGAATCTGAATATTAGCTTTGCTAACAAATTTTCGTGATGCAACATGGTCAAAAAGGCAAAAAATCGCGAAATTTTCAACAATTTTGCAGTTTTTGGTAAATTTTACCATTAAGGATTAGTTTTTGTTTTTGGTTACAATTATGTACAAAAGAGTTCAATAAAACTCGAATTTTATTGAAGGTCTTAAATAATTCCTCAACCTCAAAAAAAAAAAAAACTTATAAAGCTAGATGAAATTTTGTCGAAAATCACAAAAACTGGGACATTGGCCTATAGAAAAAGGTTATTTTGTTTGACCAGATGAATTTGAATCAAACAGAAATATTGAGCATATCGTATTATTAGCCAGGAGTGGAAAAACCATTTCAGCAATATCAAGTTCTTAGGACGAAGACAAATGATGGCGAAGTTCGCTAATGCCTTGGGTGTGTTTTCTGGGGAATTCTTTCAGACCTTCAATAATATATCAGAGATTAATGAAAAAGGAACGTTATATTGACATTTACCTACATTTTTGGCAACAGATGGCTACGAGGGATTTGAAGTCACTTTTCAAGCTAATAAATACCACAGGAAAACCTCTTAAATTGTCAAGGAATGCGTAGGAAAACAGTAATTTCAGATGAATGCCGCCATCTGAAATTACTGTTTTCCCACCAGCAATAACCCTTGACCTCAGTTTGATTAAAACTTTCTTTGCAATTCTAAAGCAATGGTAAAGGGCAATACGTAAAACATGAATCTAACGCTAACGGGCTTTGGGGTTGAATTTAGCTGAAATGAGGCCGAATTCTTAAACTTTTTCTTCATTATTTGATGGGTAGTAGGTCAATGCATTGTTTGCAAGTGATGAAAAACAAGTCCTATTGGACAAATTATTGAAACAAGAACTGTATTCAAAAACGGGCAAAATTGGACAAGTCCCGAAACCAATGTTATATATTTATTTCTAAATAATAAAACATTTTGTTTCAATTTTAATGAAGAAAACAAACGATGGTTATATACACAAAATTAAAATTGTTTTACAAAAAGGAATTTCAGAGTTTGCTACAAACGAAGTTGAAGTTGAAAAATGCCTGTCTAGCAAACGAAAAGTCGTCTGACGCAAACCATTCGTTCCCTCATTTTGTTTAAATGCACAATACGCCAATCATATATAATACAGTCCGTGGCAGAATGACAAGATACTCGCTTCGTAATCGAGGAGTCACCGGTTCAGTCACAGGTGTTAAGCTCAATTTAGATTTTTATCGTTCGCAAAAAGTGTTTCACCCAAACGAGTTTCCAAATTCATGCAAACGAAGCCTACACATTATACAGCAAACGAAAAAGTCGTTTGGGCAATTTTTTCGTTTTCCGCAATCGATTTGTTTTCTCAGTGTTTGTATGGCCAGCTTCGATCAGGAGCGTACCTTACCTACATCAACTCGTTTCTAGAATTTAGTCGGGTAAAAGAATGTGCAATAAATGGTAAGTGCACATAGTTTACCAAATATTAAAATAAAGAAGATGCTCCAATTACAGAAGTATTAGTCTTATTAACAACGCGTATATAATTCTGTTGGCTATTTTGTGTGTCCGCCTTTAACCTTTAAGGCTTGCCCATACCAAAGTCGCGCACTGTCGTCCGACAAGGCGAAAAGGACTTTTATATGAAGAACGCTTGGAGCTTTGTCGTATTTTGTGTAGGTTCTCTCATATGACACTGTATAAATAAATTTTGTCGTCGTCGTGTCGCATTGTCGTGCGAATGTCTTATTACCTCAAGTTTTCTATCGGGGTTGAATTCATGGACTTGTCGACTGGTGCCCCACACATTGGATCATAGGATCCAACGTGTCCTATCCATCTCAGTCTCTTAAGTTTCAGCTTTTTGAACAGGTGGGCAATATCCGTCGTCAAATATTATAATCAAATAATATTTATGCGTTTTGCATCGTCTTAAATGAAGATCTGATGTAATTTCCGGTGATCTTCTAGATTAAGAAGCATTCACTAGAAGATTACCTTAGAGTACTTTACTAGAATTTATCAATTGAACGCATCACATAAGAGGGAATATACGTTCCATTGCGTAGGCGGTAGGGTCAAGTCCCACTGGCCAAAAGTCCAAATTGGCTTTTTAATCCACTTAAATGAGCCCGAAGTCCATACAAAATTCTTATGGTCTTTAGCCCCATCGTTTGTAAGAATTTTGATTTTTTACGGCAAAAATACGTTTTTAACGTATGCTCCAAGACTCAAAATTGTCCTCTAATGCTGATCCGTAATTCTAATTCCTTGTATTATTTCCAGCTTTCCGATACACATGAAATACCATTTCAGCTCCATACCATAGTCGAATCCATGATTGTTAAAACAACATACGTAATTTTTTTTATTTTTTAACGAAAAACCCTACATTTTTAAGGACGCGGCCGCGTCGTCAATTCTAACTTTAAGATCACCCACGTCGTCAAAAATATTAGCCGATTATAAAATTAAAATTGTGAATGGGCCCGCGTCGTTTAAAAAAAAAAAAAAAAAAAAAAAATAAAGCAGTTTTTGTCCAATCATTAAAAAACTCTTATGTTGTTTTGACAATCATCGATTCAACTACTCTATCATTGTACTTTAAAGTAATAAATTGATAATTCCTCCGTCCTCTCCCTCTGATCAAAATACTGCGAGTCTACGCTCTTGACAACTTGTACTTGACATGATCAAAAAAAACAAAAAAAAAAAACAGATATGCGTCATCATATTTTGGTACCTACCTTATTCACAAAAAACAAAAGAATAAAATCTTTTTTAGGTCCAATTATATTTTTTTATTACAAAATAAATTCATGTGACGAAGTGACGAAAACTCATTGCAATATCATATTAACGCATTTGATGGCTGTGTTCAAAATAAAAAAAAGAAAACGTCGGCATTGTATCTTTTCAAACTCGCAATCTTTTCACACGAAAAACAAACAAATGGACAGCAGATCCCCAACAAAATGAAAAAAATAATTTGAACATGAACATAAAAAAACTTCGTAACGAATTGTAGGCGCGACAACCGACAACGATGATGATGACTACGACTCAACGATGAAGACTGAAAGGCATAACAATGAATGAAATTCGAAGCTGTGACACCGCATTAAAGGGCTTCAAATTTATCGTTTTCGAAACTCCTTTCCATTTTCAGTGCAGATCGTAAAAGTATATTGTTAAAAATCATAAACGCTATGACATGCGCATAGTTTTGGCCATTCAAAAAATTATTTACAAATAATGCATACTTTTGTGTGAAGTGGATGAACGCACCAGCAAAGTTATTTGCATTTAAATTCAAAAATATAAAAGTGTCAACCATTGTGTGAGCCTTTTGTTGTTGGAAATTCTTTAATTACGCGGTACATTTGACATTTGAGCCGCGAAACGTAGTTTGGAGCTCTTGTTTATTACAGGGTTACCATGTTATGGCGTTTAAACTTGTCGACATTGTAGAGGTATCAGAATTGGAGATTTCTGCTATTCATATCCAAATTGTTGCACGTCGAAAACTGAGTACTTAACAGTTATTATATAGGTAGTTATTCCTGTAAAAAATGGGCTTAGCATGATTACGATAGATGGTTTGGGAATTTTAGACTAATTGCTGGAATTATCACCCCCACGCGTTTCACTGAATAACCAAAAGGCAACCAGTTGATGAACGTTGGGAACAAAGCAATCTACTACACTCGCAATACACTTGCAAGATGCAATTCAAACTTAGGATACCATCAAAACCAACAAAGAAATCATGCAATCAGTTTCAGTGAAAATGAAGAGAAAACTATTGCTTTGAAACTTTTTGATCGATCTTTGACAAAGAAAAGGTACACAGAGTGTTAGTCTCCCTTTTTTGAAATACGATTCACGCAACTCCTCGATTTTCGCAACAGCTGAAGTTTTAACATTGTTGACGCAGTAATCGCAACTCTCCTCCAAAATTTACTCGATAAGTGCAACTTTTATTCTTATAATCATATCTCTAGAATTAAACTTATGTATAATTATGACCTTATATCTCAATGAATTAACTAATTTTTGCTTTGTTTTTTATTATTTATAAGTTTTTGAATAAAAAATTGTTGCAATTATATTATATGAGTGCTGGTTTTCTGATTTTTACTTTAGATCTCAAATTGAGCCTAAAATTTTTTTACTCGGTTGTTGCAACCACCCTTGTTTTAATTAGTTGCGATAATCGAGAACGTACTGTAGTTCTTTTGAAAGTTGATTTAAGTTTCCCGGTTTGTACCGGAATGTTCCAAATTTTTTTTCGAAATATGTAGTTATTCAAAAATAAGACCCGAAAAACCATTTTAACCAAGCCTACCTTTTTTCGAAAATGGAATTTTTGAAAGTTGTTCCCAATTTTCGGACCTCTAACTTTAATGTTTCGAAAGTTATGGGGAAGAAATAAAAGAAATATACCTCTTTATTTTTGATGTTCTAAGTTCATAAATGTTTTGCTTTTCTCCCAAAGAATTAAAGGTCATAAGCTCTGTTTTTTTTTTTAAGATATACGTATCTTTCTAAACATTTATCAAAAAAGTAACTAACTCATCGAAATTTTATCAAAATATACATACGAGTATGTATGTACATTGTACTTATAATGTACTAAGAAAATTCTTTACCTTAATTAAATGGTATATCTATTATATCTAGTACATTGATGATTTTGTATAATTATTAATGTTCCAAGTAAGCACTGTAGAAACAAAACAAAATCATACATTCAGGGGTCTGTTTCTCATTTATTACATCAGCTACATTGTAGTACGTTGATGATTGTGTAACATCATTAAATGCACTACAGAAACAAAAATAAGGCGTACATTCTTCCAGTATTTCCAGTCAGTGACATTGATGTAGTACAATAATATCTACAATTAATTCTTAAAACAGTAATGATGTTACACAATCATCAATGTACAACAATATAGCTGATGTAGTAGAAGAGCAATGGCCCCTGAACCCCCCTTTTGAAAAATTTTAAATCCAAAAATTCTAAACAGAGGCAAGCACGCTCCCTCCACCTACAGCACATTTTAGCTTGTTGTGACTTATCACATTTTATGTGACTCAACAAGTAGAAGAAAATTTTATAATTGTGGCCACCCTATGATACTAATGTGCTATGTCCGTTTTTGGTAAGACAACCCTCTATGTATATGAAATAGACGTGTGTGTGTAGAGATTGAGGTTTTCAGACTACTCCCGTGAAGTTGGTGCCCCAACTTACAAAAAGTTAATTTTTGTAGAGCTCTGGGTAGATTTGGAAGAGTTCTAGAGTTATTGCTCAAAAATAGTTACATGCAATCTTGGATAGAAATCGAAAAAAAGAATATGGGGGGCCAGCTTCGGGCGGTCCCCTTTTTTCATGAAAAATAGTTTTGATTGAAAATTTCGGTTTTTGATGAAGAGTTCTGGAGTTCTCAATGGGTTTTTTAAAAAAGTTCTGAACAATTAGTACATATTTGGAACAAAGTTAAATACAGAAAAATGATTTGTTCAAAATTCCGTTTTGACTTCTAGATAGGTTCCCAATAGTTCTAAAAAAAATGTTAAAAAAATTGGTCCGACCTATATTTCAAAAGTTATGGGCTAAAAAGAGCCCCGCCTCACATATCGGGACTTTTTTTTAGCCTATAACTTTTGAAATATACATAGGTCGGTTTAGAAGTATTGAGGGGCTATCTAAAAGTTTAAACGGAATAACCTATAATGCAAAAATATTTTTGGACAGTTCGTTTACTACATTGACCAACGTATATACTTAATATACTTATAACATATAACAACTTTAGATATATGGCTACCAGAATACAACAATTAATTATTTTTAGACTTTTTAATCTTGGACTTATTCTGACAGAATATATATTATAAATAGGTTTATTGATGCCCATATTCTTAAAGGAATGCAACGGATGTGCAACGGGATGCATGTGTGAATACTGTTAAAATGTTTTTTTTTTTTTGTATTTTCCTACTCAACATGCAATGTTGCGTCACAATTTTACGCTCAATGAAATTTGTAATTGATCCAATAAGGGCTTCCGTAATGCGAGAACACCAGCGGAACCTTATATCAAATGATGCGAGAAGGAAAATATAACTTGTATACTTATAAATGCTGAGAAATGTGCATATCTCGCTGCGCAACCGACGCGAACGCGACGGTGTGTGTGGCGAGTGTATAACTATTATCAAGCTGTGATAATACTGATGCCTTCGGAAGGAAGTCCTTTTTATGGTAAGATTGTGTATTCTTGTGGGTTAATCAATATGTTCTCAAAAAACAATGGACGCGTGATGATAAATATAAAGGAGGGTTCAAAATATACCTACTTTGTCTGAAAAGAAGCTATGAAAGAAGAAAAGGTTGACAAACATAACAAACGGGTCTTTATTGTTCTTGAACTAAATTTCTTAAGTGGCTGCTTCTAGTGTTCTTAAGTACTTAACGCCACATTTAGTGAAGCATTGCTTAGTAAACAATTTATGAGTCTATTTAGCAAGACATAGGCAAGACATTTTTAATATTTTATTATAAAGTGAAAGATTGAGTATTGAGAACAATTTTATATGCAATCGATATTATATTGTAGTTACCATAAAAACGAAGAGAAAAAAATAATAAATAATGAAAATTATTTTTATGCTGTTACCTACATTTCCCGTAATGTGGATTTTTTTCCGTAGCGATTTGACTATCAAAACTTATAACTCATAGGTATCAATAAACACCGAACAGAAACGAGTCGATATTAGGGGATTTTCTTTTTTCGTTCAGAACAGAGTTTTTAATGAATAAAAGCTGAACACAGACAACTTCTATAAAAAGTGCAAAAGCAAAAATGTACAAAATAATTGGTGTACCTACATTATGTACATAATGTAGGTGAATAGCAAGTATAAAATAACATTTTAATATTTAATGCTTTAACCAAATTATATGAGCGCTCAGAACACGTGCAGTTCAGAGGATGTTGGGAGCATTTTCGAAGTGCGATCGAGCTCTGTTCAGGTTTTTTTCTGAATGGAAAAAGAAAAACCCCTATTTACTTTTTGCTTGAAATTCTTACCAAAAAATTTTTTGGCAATGTCGTTTCACGTATGATAGTTGGCAAATAAACATTCATCGAATTTTGCGGTATGTAAAATGTACAACAAAACCTTCAATATTTGGATATTTTCATGCGGAAAACAATTTTTTTTTTAAATAAACTACTTACACTTAAGAAGCGGATAACTTTTTAAAATAACTACAGGTATACATACCTACACTACGCTAGCTATACAAATTCGCATATTCTCTATTGTTTGACCCTATCCTTGTTTACTAAAAACTGTGTTATTAACAAAGTTACAAAAACCACTTCAGGGGTGACAATCTATATAACGTAAACTAACAAATTATTTCGTATGTGCAAACGGTTTGCTTCATATTCATATACATACATATGTACATAGTTTAATAAACGATAGAATTTGTTCTGAAGTTACGCACAATGGCACATTTTTTTTTTCATTTTTGAAAACCGAACAATCATTTTTTTTATTTTTTTATTGAATCTGATCCCAGCTCTTGGTGCTTATACTTAGATTCTTTAAAAAGAAAAAAGTTTTAACAAACACTTAAGCCCTATTTATTAGATTTTCTTAAATATTATTCTCAAAGGTTGTTTAGTTAAGCTTACATATTTAAGCAGCCTTTAAGAAACTTTGAATTTCGTTCGATGCTTAACCAAAAGACAGTAATTCAAAAAATTTAAAAGATTCCGACAAATCTAGAACAAAATGCATCCACATTTTTGAAACATCAGCTGGTTCCTGACAACTTCTCAATAATGAACTGGAGAAATTATAAAATAAAAATCACGACTGGTTGGCACGTACTTGCTCTTATACATAAAGATACTATATATACTAAGTCGTTTTAATTAAAAATTTTTAAATGAATTTAACCTCAAAACAAAGTATGCAATCTGATTTCTTCTATAATGATAAAAAAAATTGGAAATCGTTAGAGCCGTTTTAAAAAAAAAAAGAACTATTATAAATAAAAATTGGTACTCCATTTTTAGAATATGTATTTTTTAACCACATCTAAAAACTAAATTTTTGGAAAAAAAATATTGAGTTGTTTTCGAAAAAATGATTTTTCAAAAAAAAATTTCAAATGTTTTTTAAAAATCCAAAAAAATAATTTTCAAAATTTTTTGTACTAAATATTATTACGGCAACTTGAAAGCATTCATGTAAAAAAAAAGGTTGAAATTGTTTGAGTCATGGAGGAGCAAATCAGAATTTAAAAAAAAAAACAGTTTTATGGTTAATAACGGTTTTTGAAAAAAATGGTTTTCATTTAAAGATAGACCTTATGCAAAAAAAATTACCATGATTTTTTTAATAAAAATCGTAGGCATCGTTTTTGAGAAAAATGATTTTTTCTAAAACCGGTATATGACAGGTACCGTTATTTTGGGTGCAAAAAAATAATTCAAAAAATTTCTGGGGATAGTCTCCAAAAAACGCCAAATACCAAGTTTGAGGTAAATCGACACACCCGTTTAGGCTGCGGTCTCTGATACATTCAGACAGACAGACAGACAGAATTGTCAGACCCACTTTTTTATCACTTTTATATTTTAAAGTTGGTCAAACAGGAAATGCCCGACCCGGACTAAAATTAAAAATTTACGACTTCTCTGATATACGATAGAAACAGAACACGAAATGCTGGGTTGGGAAATGCCAGCAGATGGCGTTGCGTGCATAATACTTTGAGAGTTAATTCAGCTGCAAATTCATTGCATCCCATTGACCAAGCTGTTGAGAGGTGCACGACGATTTATCACGATTATCATTTGAATTCAATTTAAATTAATACTGGTTAAAAATCGCAAAATACCGTACAGAAGACCATAAAAAAAAAAGCTTATTACCGCGAAAAAAGTGCAAAAAAACAATGAAAGTCACAGAAAAATTCATGAAAAGTCTCGGGAAAATATGTGAAATACGGAATACCATGGAAAAAATCGCGAAATACTGGTGGAAGATCGTGGAATAGCAAGATAAGTCACGAAAAAGGAAAAAAACAAACAAAGTCACAGAAAAAAGCAAGGAGTCACAAAGAGAGTGTGAAAAGCCGCGGAAAATATGAGAACAAAAAGCACGGAATATCGTTGAAAAAAAACTCGGAATACTGATGAAAGACCACGGAGTACCGCAGCAATAAAAGGTCATGACAAAAGTGCTAAGAACCACCGGAAAAGCGTAAAATACCGCGGAAAAAGTTACAGAGCAAAACTTTTAAAAATGCATAGAAAAAATAACAGCAAAACGTTAAAAATTTATATAGCTTAGAGTATTTTTATCTTTATATAACAAGGAAAGTCGTGTAAAAAGCGGAACTTCATAGAAGAATGTGCGAAATATCACGGACAAGGAAGGACTCTCAAAATGCATGCTTTTTTCACGATCGACACTTTTCTTTCTCAGATCTTCCACACTTTTTTCTCCACTTTTCACCTATTTTCCTTGATTTTCGATACTTTTTTACACGTTTTTACATTTATATTCCGCATTGTTCCATGTTTCTCAAGATTCGTTAAGTTAATTGCCTTACACCTAGAGGAAATAAAAGTTGAAAATCAAAAACGATAATCAAACGTTTTTGCAGATTTATAAGATCTAATAACCAGCTAACAAATGTAATACCGATAACATTGCTATTGACTTCTTGAATTCAAATAATAGCAGAGCAAAGCAGATGCGTCACACCTATCGATTGTTGTTACATTCATTTATTGCTTATCACACGCACCAAAATTCTCTTAAGTTATTCATAAACACATCCATCGTGATAACATGACCCACAATTTATTATATTTTATCCCTACACGAAATATCCCATAAGAATATAAATAATTATAATTCAAAGCCTTTTTTCACACTAGAAAAAAAGAATCATTGTTATCAACTTTATAGGTACACATCCTGTCAAAGATCCTTTGTTGTCATCACGTCCATTTCAATCGAAACTGATCGATTAACAAAACGAATATACTCGCGGACACACAAAAGAACATTTTTACTTTATAACGCATCACATCAGATGATGCACTCTTGGTTCTTATATTTACAAGATGCGATAAGAAAAAGTTCACATGCATCTTTATAAGACACGAGATGATGTACCCGCATCATTTCGATTTTTTTTATAGAACGAAGAACGCGAATATCTCAAGGGTTCGATATTGTAAAAAATATTTTTTTTGTCAGATTTCATAAGGATACCGCGAGAAGTCTTAAATCGGACTTTGACTAACTTCACTGAGGTCGAACTGATAAAATGATAGATAAGTGTGATAAAAAGTAGGAAGATGACATGGGTCACTTCATTCATATTTTGTTTTGTTTTGCCTCACCTTCTTAGTTAGAACTTTTGTATCCTTATTTGAATTTCCTCCTCAAGCACTTATTGGAATTTCAATTGGATTTTTTTAATACAAAATTAAATCACTTTACTCATCACTTCAGTGTTAATTCACTTAGCACTAAGCGCACTATACTCTTGTTTGCCAATAACTGTTAATGAACAAATATATGTCGTATAAGAACACGATAAGAACTCTTTAAAAAATAAATAAAAACAACGGAACGTAACCGCCACCGTCGGCCATTAGGGATGAGAGGACCCAAGTATGTATTATTCTATCGATTTGTTAACGGTGTAGAAAAAATTCAGCGACAACACGAGTGCGTTCACGACATCAATGCTTCGCGGGATATGAAAGTATGCTGCACGGTTTCCTTTTTGGATTTTGTGTTGTGTCGTGTGTGTGTCCCCAAATCTATAAACAGGGGTGAAAAGCAGGGAACAGCCTCCGCGGCGTAAATGTGTGTACATAAGGTCCCCGACATCGACACTTCGACAGCCAACCCGATGCGGCCGAGAGGAAACCCTGCTGATTCACCGTCAATATATTTCCGACTGTTTTATGTACAAGCGCGTCTTTGTTTTCTTTTGTTACGTCGCCGTCGTCGTCGTCATCGCGTCTTCGTGTCTGTTGTTCGAATCGGACGTATAGGTATCATCTGCTTGTTTATAGGGTAGGTTTAAAGATTTTTTTTTCTCTCCGCTAGATGGCTTCTTGTATATTAGTTACTGATGGGGAAGGAAATGTACGCGTATTTTTTTTTTAATATTGATGGTTGATTTTGTATTTTTCTTTTTGTTTGACGAAGATATACTTGAGTGTGTACATAAAACAGGATGACTCCTGTCTGTCTTCCAATTTTTTTTTTTTTTTAACTTTTTTTTTGTACTGATGACTTTGCTGACAAGTTGTTTGAAGAATCTAGAGAGATGGTAAAAGATATTCTCTAGCTCATGGCAATTCGTTGACTGGCTTCGCCGACAATTATGAAACAGGAGACTGCCCATAAAAATGAGGAAGAAAAGGCGAGAGTGCGCATGCATTAATTGTTGCGATTATAGAGATGAGCAGGGTAAAGAGGATCGTTATGTGCTAGGTAATGTTATTGTAGGTACCTCTATATAGTTTTTTTTTTTTTTGTTAATGATAATTTTCATCATTGTTTATGTTTTATTTTCTACTGTTTAGAAATATTAAACCGGTAAGAATGGTAAAATGTAAAATTTGAATTTGAGGTCTTTGAGTATTTTTTTGATATTTATTTTGGAATTTAAACATTGACTCACTGTTTCCTTAGCGAAGCATTCATGAGCCATGATCCATTGAGTCAATCTAAATGGAATTAGTCTGATGATTTGTTTCTTAGTTACGGTTACGGTCAGGGGCGTACATACCATTGGGGAATCGGGGCTCTGCCCCGGGGACCCCGACCGACTACAGGGCCCCTACTGGACATTATGCAGAGTATGTCGCATTCAGAAACCGCATAGAAAAATTAAATGGATTTACATTTGCTACCATCATGGGCCCCCAGAAAAATAAATTGGACTGTTGTTCTGTGAAGGTTCCAAATAGGCATGGCTTGTCACACGAATTTTTGAGGACAAACAGATATTTAATTTGCACGACTGGTAAGAAACAGGTTCTTAAAATATCTTCAAGGGGCCCAAAGAAAATAAATAGAGTGAATAGATGGCATACAAATATTACCAAGCAAATAAAAAGGATCAGAGAATGGAAATGCCAAAAATATATTATTTTAGTGATGTAACTATTATAGGTAAGCCAGATAATTTTCTGTGACTTCTTCCATTTAGGGGCCCCAAAACATAAACTTGGTTTGTTAACGGCGAACAAATACTCCCCGGTGTTTGTGTGCACTGTACGAATGTACATGCTAAACCGATATTGTTTCAGTAGAGTGTAATTACCACATATCTGGTAGACGATTTTGTATGACCCCTACCATTAAACGGCCCCAAAAAATACAAAATTAATAATGTGTTGCTTAGATGCCAAAAAGAATGATATTCTCTTAGTAGGTAACTACTAGATACTACATGACTGGCAGATAATTTTGTGTGACCATTTTCATTCAGGGTTTCCAAAAACTAAATTATGTGTGGTTGCCAAACAAATATAATTTGTGGCAAATAGGCAAAACACTTAAGTCAATTTTGACTTGACTTTTTGAGTAGGTACCTATACTAAGTTTTAATATTATAACTTTCGAACATCACCGAACTGAATCAGTATGTAAGGCTTGTTTCATACCTTTGGTTCAATTGAATACGAACAAGCAAGAGACCGAGCCGAATGGAACCGGATACGTGAAATGAGCTCTGGTTGTCGTTTTTTAAATTCTTCCATAGAAAAACAAAATTCGAGAAAATCGAACATGAACCTAATACGGACCGAACCAAATGAAATCGAATTCGTGTAAAACAAGCAGACAAGTAGTATATTTAAAAGCTGATTCCGCTGCGCCGGCAGCTTATCACCCTTATCAACCCTTCTGACCTAAGTCACAAGATCATTCTCATTTTATTGAATTTTATTTGTAGTTGATATTTGTAAGACACATTGGATATTTGCAGCTCAAAAGTTTTAAAATCTTTATATATGTAAAGTTATACCTACCGCTTTTCGATAGAATTTTCAGTTTTCTATAGTAACGTGCGTATTTTTACTTATAAACAACATTATGTTTCGTTACCCATGTATTTCGTTTATTTCGATATTTTAAATAAGGTACAGACTTGAAATTAGAAATTTTCAGAATTAACCAAAAAAAAAAAATGCCCCCCAAAATTTTATCTACTTAGGTATTACTCTTTTATTAATTTTTTTTTTGTGTGTTCTGGAATGCTTCGCCAAGCTAATATGAAAATAGCGAAGTTATGTCCATGTACCGAGGTGAAATTCAACTGAAATTTGTTTTTTGAACATAATATTTACAATTGGACTTCAGTACATTATGTAAGTAATCTTACGAATAATATGATACAATGGTAAAATGTAAGAATTGTTGAGAGGGGTTGCTTCAAAATTGTTTAGTAATTCTTTAAACAAGAATATTTATGTAATATACATACTGCAACCGAAATACCTACTTATGGGGTATTTTTATTTTATGAGAATTTTGGTTCTTGCAAGATTTTAGGCTTAAAAACAAAAGAAGTCCGTTTGTCAAAAACAGAACATTATCTGTAAGCATATGGTGAGAAAAATTAAAGACACACTATATGTACGAGCTGAGAACCATACAACCCAATATCTCACTATAGGACCGCTACGCTTGACTAAATAAAATTATACCAAAAAACTTTATGCAGTTGTTGGAGCCATGTGAGACAACAACAAGTCGCAAATCATCATAATTTTGACCAACCCTTGAAACAAATTTGAAATCAAAAAATTTAATGAAATGATATTTTTCATTAAAAAAATTTCAGTATTTTAGATCTTAATGATTGTTTTTTTTCTAGGGAAACAAGTTGTCGAGTTATTTCTTTTTTTTTTTTTCTTAAAATGATGAGAAATTCAACAATTTATAGATCCTCATCAGCAAACTGCAGTTTAGATTGAAAATTACACTAAATATTTCAGATTTCCTCTAATTTCATTCTGCAGTACGCAGTATAAAAATTCTCGACCCTAGTTTAAAAAAAAAATTCTTGAACCTTTAACCGTTTAAAAAAAATTGTTATGCTGTTTTAAAGAAAATATAAGACCAACAAATTTTAGAACCTTTTTTTAAAAACACAAATTAATTACTTTTTTTTTGTATCAATCAAATAATAGATATAAAAATTCCTAAAAACATTTTGTGTAAAAATTTTTAATCGAAATCCGTTGAGTCGCTTATATGAAACTCACTTTTTGGCAACATACAACGAAGATCTATCTCACTAGCAACAATTTTTGTTGGTATCACTTTTTTCACCAATGAAATGATATAAAACTCCCATCTTTCATTTAACACCAATTTCATTAATATGGCCGTCCGAAATTCCCATTCTCCTATATCCGAAATATTTAATTGGTCAAACAAACCAAGAAAAATAGCCCATAAAAATATAAGTACACATAAATACATGCACATTAGACTAGCTCTTAATTTTAACTTTTTTTGATTTTTAATGGTTTCCACTCCCAACTCTTCTCCTAATGACCCAAACAAAATTTACTTTACGTGTCAGTTTGAAGATGAAGTACTGGGAGCAAAAATTTTGATTTCTTAAAATTCATAAAGTTGATATTTCGAATACTTCTACAATTACTAACCGATTGACTTTAATTTGGTGTGATTTTGTTGTTAGGGAAATAATACAAGACGGTTAATAATTGAAGAAGTAGTCGAGATATCATCTCTATACAACACCATCTCTGATACAGGATAGAAACACTGGCGGAAGATCGTTGAAAACCTCAGAGAACAGCAAGATAGGTTACGAAAAAGGCGTTTATTGCCACGAAAGAGAAAAGCAAAGAAAGTCACAGAGAAGCTTGAAAGTCACAAAAAAAGGCCTGAAAAGTTGAGGAAAAATATGCACGGCAAAAAGCGCGGAATACTCGTAAATGAATTTTTAAACACCAAGCTTTTTTCACGATCTCACATGTGTCTTTCTTAGGTATTCCACACTTTTTCAATACTTTTCACGTATTTTCCTCTATTTTCAACACTTTTTTACACGTTTTTTCCTCGGTATTCCGCATTGATCCATGTTTCTCACATGGATATAGATAACTGTAATATTAAGATCGCTAATGCGTCGGAAAAACTTCAAACTAATTTGTCTTAAACAAAAATGTTGTGTATCTAAGAGCACTTGAATAAAAAAAATTAAAATGCTAAAATTATGAAGCCAATGAAAAATATTGTCAGTGGCGAGCCAATTTTATAAATGATCATGTAATAAAACAAAATAAAAATCAATGTGCAGGGCAGGACAACGTCTGCTGGGTCAGCTAGTAACGAACATTTGATATTTATTATTTTTCAAAAACAGTTCTAATGAATCTACCGCAAAAAAGTTTGTACCTGCCTTGCGATCGTTTTCTTTTGTACTCGTAAGCGACTCAACTGATTTCGATTAAAAATTTTTACGCAAAAAGTTTTTAGGAATTTGTATTTCTATTAAGTATTTGATAGCAAAATTTCAAAAAAAAAAAATAATTTGGATTTTTAAGTAAAGGTTCAGGTTCAACAACGAAGATCTTTCTTACTAACAACATCATTTATTGGCATCCTCATTATTGAAAAAAATGCATTCTTATTGCACTATAACTTTTAAATACCCATTGTATTCATACAATGTTGAAAAACAAATATGCACTTTATTCGTTTTTGGAGTATGTCATAAAATTTCTGCCAAATACTTTGAGGACTAATCCACATTACAAAATAGTTTTTTTTAGCCTTAAGTACCTATGAATGGGTGTACATTACATTTTAGTGTGATTATTTTCCTTATAGTTTTTATAGAGGGTGTCCCGTAAACATTAAATAATCCTGAAACGATGTAAAACCCAGTTTATGACTGCTCTCAAACTAGAAATAACCAACCTATTCACTCTAGACACAGTAAAAAGAGTTACCGCTTTGAAATCTACATTTTTGTTGCGCCAATTTTTTAGAAAGATTTTACGAGGGTTTCAATACGATGCTTTAACTTTTTCGATATTTATTTTTTTCGAATTTTGGTTTAAGAAACTAATTTATTTTTTTAAGAAAAGAAGATCAAGAGTTATTAGTTAGAGTTTTTTACCAACAATGTTTTGGCTCCGATAGTATAGGAAATTGCTGCAAAAGAAAATTGATGGAATTGCTCCATTTGTAGTCGTGGATCAGGACTATCCAATGTTTACCAGACAAACGTATATAATTTATTATATATGTATGTACATACTATATATGTAATGACAGAAAGAGAAAGATTGCATAAAAACCAGTAGTACAAAACAACAAAAAAAAGAGCCTTAGGTCGCAAAAAATTGCAGATCGCTATCGCTGATTTCTTGGGATGTTGTTAGGAAATACGCCAGCAATATATGACTAAAGAGAACCTCTTTGTATGTAAAACAAATTGCAATTTTTTATTTATAATGAAATAAAGAGTCAATTAAAACTTAACTTAAAACTAACCTAGAGATCATCAGTGGGCCTTCCATGCTTTATTTTGTTTAGTGGTGGATAATAGAAACACTTTTTATAACTTTTTAGTTTCTAGTTTTTACATTTTGTTTTATTGGATTAAATGTTGTAATTTCTTAAGTTTTGTTTTTCTTTTAAAAACTAAGTAATTTAAGTTATTTATAATATTATTATCAATACCTACCTACTCAAAGACTGAACAAGACTAAGATTCAGTTTACTGCTCTTTAGTGACAAATTTATACCGTCCGGTGCATAGAATTATTGTAAATATTAGTGTTCGACCGAAGCTTTGGCTTCGGCCGAGTTCTGCCCAAAAAAAACAACATTCGGCCAAACAAGAACAAAACAAATCGACATTTTTTCTTTCTTCAAAAAACATATTTCACATATTTTGTATGTGTACTGTGTAGGTGTACGTTAATACGTATTTAAAAATAAGCATAAAAACAAATGGAGGACATCAGACGAACGGTTAGTATGATTTTATTTTTAAATTCTTCCATTCATATTAAGCTGTTGAGGATGACGACAGAATCAGCAGCTGTATGTCGTCTAATCAATTAATACGTATAAACTGTAGCACTATTAATAACCTAGTTTATAACATAGCGGTGTACCGCCCATCAGATTTCTAAGACGATGTATTCATCAAATTTAAAAATAGTTTATACATTACATATAGTTAAGTTCTTATGGGCTCCACACTGTCTTAAATGATGCATTAAGCGATTGGTTTTCTTTAGGGCTGCCCTAGAAAATGTTTATTCTTTAAGCACGTTCGCCAACCCAACCCTTTCCAGAAATATAAATCATTTGTTTTTAAGTCTATAAAGATTTAAGTTTATAACTTTGTGAGAGGATAGGATAAAGAAGACAAAACAACAGGATGACGGATGTTTCAACTTCTAATGAAAAATTGTTTTACGTCATTTTTGAAATGACAAGAAAAATACAATATAATAATATTTTTAGAAAATGTTTCAATGGTAGCCGCTCGTTAATGGGAGGGAGGGTAAATGGGAAACATGTGGATTTTATGCAGTATAGATACTTAATAGATAGAACCATAGAACCATACAATTAAAACATTTTTTTTAAATGTTTATTAAATAGGTACAAAATCAAAATCATACTCCTTTAGGTTTTAGGTACATCGTAAAATGTACTGTAGATACCTGTAGATACCCGTATGGGCCGGTATCCATTGATGTTGATAGTGGAATACATTATTTTCATGCTAAAATAAAACAAGCAAGTTAATCACTACATTTTAATTGTACCTACATATTCTTCAACCAACCAATTGCTCCACTCTCCAATAGAACCAACAAAATTACGCAGGGACATTCTGTGGCAAATAGGCAGAACACCTTAAGTCCATTTTTTTTCATTTTGAGTAAATTAAGTTTTAATATTTAAACTTTCACACAGAAGTTTTTGAAATTAAGGTTTCGTTTTAAGCAAATTGTATTAAATTGTTGCTCTTCTTCCTAGTGGCATAAAAAATAATTCCAATAAAAAAATACTTTTTTGGTGGTCATTTGTGGACTTAAGATGTGTGTGTTACAGCTAAACTGTAATGATTTGTAACTTATGTAATAGAGTAGACATTGAGAATTCAAAATATATCAAAAACTCTTTTTTGCGAATAATAATGGTCTCATGTTGTTCTGCCTATCTGCCACAGACTTATGACAACCAACCACTATAGTGTTTACTCACTTTTGAGGCTCTGTGTATTTTTCGACTATTTTGGTATACAAAAAAGATGTGTACCTAATTTTATTACTTACAAGTTTTGCCTACAAATCGTAACCAAAATTCAACAAAAACGATGGATTTTGAACGATTATCGTCATTTGTAATACAGGCCCTGCTTAATGCCTTGTCAAACAGAGCGCGTTTCGATGACGTGTTCCACCGCCGCGTTGTAATATACTGTTAGAAAATAGAATGAGTCGTTATGAATTTCCTTTACTGATATAATAATTCCAAAGCCAAAATTGTTTATTGATCCTGATTTGCTTCTTTCCAATTCATTCTGATTTTTCATTATTATTTTTCAAGACAGTTCAATAATTAATTACTTGTTTATTTTTGATTGGAATAAGTGTTTAATGTTCTTCTTGTGGTTCTATTCGAATAACGAATCCTCTTTTAATTAAAGGTGTATCTAACACTTCAGCAACTCATATCCTCTTCCACATAGAAGGCGTTTTTAACGCCGCATCGAGTTTAAGGTTGTCTATTATAGAAAAAAAAAAAAACGTTACGCATACGTCACAGCAATCCACCCTCACATAATGAGATGTTATTGGAAATTCTACTTCAAAGTTTAAGAATGAGATATCAAATAGAAGGTTATTATATTTTCTAATGGTATAAATAATTTGGATGATACTATATCGTCCCCCTCATGCCAAAAGGGTGAATGTGAAAAATTGAAATTTTGCAAAGGTCGGTTTTCAAAGCTAATCTACACATTAATATATTAATCTGACTTAATTTTTTGCACAGTTTTAGTTCCTGAAAGTCAGAGATAACCAAAATTAATTTGCACATTCATGTTTCTGGCATGAGGGGGGGGGGAGGGGAGGTCGATACATAAATTAAATTCAATTTAGTTTTCTACTGTTCAGTCATTCAAGACAGTCTTGGTCGCAAAAATTGTATAAAACCGATGTTTTGGGACATTTGTTAAAACAAAACCCTCTTAAGTGTAAAACCAAGTTTTCAGCTTCGAAAGATCTGAGCTAACAGCATGTAGTCTGGACAAAATAGACATTCAACCCAGCAATAATTCACATAGAGCTGAAAATTGGTACGGAACATTGAAACATCGATAGAAGTAAACTGGCAAAAGTCCCCAGAAGTCCCATGTATGCATAAAAAAGTTATTCAAGGTTAAATGTCAAAAATGTTGGTTTTTGGATTTTAACTTTAAAATGGGAGAAGCTATCAAAAAAGAGTAAATGTGAGACCATTTTGTATAGGTCTTGTAATTCCCTAAAAACATGTTATGACATTTATGTATCTATAGGCAATTGTTTAGAAGATATGGCGACATTAAAACGTGTCAAATGTCGAAAATAACATTTTTTTTCATATTGCTCTTAAACGAAAAGTTGTAATGGAAGTTGTAGATTATGTGCTCTTCTATGACGGGTATTACACGGCGCATGTTTAGTTGCGCATGTTTTAAGTACAAAAGAGAAAGGAAATAAAACATTCACACCATTTTATTTTTTTTCTCTTTTTTCATGTCATGAAGGAGAAAATTAGATCTAAAAAAAACGGTTCTATGGCAGGTACCATTAATAACAGTTTTTGAAAAAATGCTTTGACTGACTATGAATTTTTTAATCAAAATCGTAGGAACGATTTTTGAGAAAAATGAGTTTTTCTAAAACCGTTATATGACAGGTACAGTTATTTTTGGTCCAAAAAAAAAATTCAAAAATTGTCTGAAGATAGTCTCCAAAAAACACCACATACCAAGTTTGAAATAAAACGACCCATCCGTTTAGGGTGTGGTCTCTGATACATACAGACAGACAGACAGAATTGTCGGACCCACTTTTTTCTCGTTCTCTATCATCATAATGTCATGTTTGATTGTTATCTCAACCTTTTTTTTTTGTACGAATGCATAACTTGATTATATAGTACCTATATCGCAAGTAAAAAAGTTTAGGATACGCTAGTTATCATTTGGAAGGAAGGGAGCTTAAAAGAGAGGTTTACTCTTTTAAAATGCTTTTTTTGTTAAATATTTTTAACTGAGTTTTTAGATTAGTCTATTAAATTTAATAAATTTTTTTAAGAAAATGCGCATATTTAATAGAAAAGTACAATACAGAAATTTATGATTTTTGACAAAATTCAAAATATATTTTTTTTTATAATGGCATTTAAAAATGAAAAATCAATGTTTTTTTTGTACAAAGGCAACTTATGTATAAACACTCAGAAACATTCTCATCTATAGCCTTAACAGTTTAAGGATAACAGACAAAAAGAGATATTTTAGATATTCCTCTCACAGAATCGGAATATCTTCTAAATGATAGCATGTACGAAAAAAATCACCTGAATTTTTTTTTTATTAAAGCTTTCAGAAATTAAACTGAATTTTATTGTGTAGGGAAACGCATCATCTACAAAAACTTAGAACACTTTTTTCGATAGCATTGACCATTTAATAAAAATAGGAAAAAAAACGATATTTTCCACATACACCTCTCTTTTAAGCGCCCTCTACCTTCCCAATGATAACTATTACAAAAGCATATAATAAACTTTTGTATGTAAAACATTAGTTTGTATAGAGTGTTATTAAAATAAATCTCAAAAATTTCAGATTTTACAAGTAAAGTACGAATGGCAGATTTAAATAAACAAAATCTTTTTTGAGAACTTCTCCTATTTTAGAGTTAAATACGAAAAACCAACATTTTCGACACATAACTTTGCATACATGGGACTTTTGATATTTTACTTCTATCGATGTTTCAATGCTCCGTACCGATTTTAAGCTCTATCCGAATTATTTCTGGGTTTGTATCTTTTTATTTCTATTTTATCTGGCCTACATGGTGCGCCAAGCTAGCTTAGCTTATTACTTTTGGTAGGTCTTAGTTCTTGAATTACAGCCTTTGGAAAAGAGATCAGAAAACGATCATGAAAAATCAATTGCTTCGATCAATTGTTTAAGTTTTTCCATATATGTTACGCATACGCCACAGTGACCAGTAATCGAAAGAAAAAAAGTCGATATAAATCAGTTATAAGGATTCAACAGCAGAATGGATGCTAGAGTAATTTTTTTTTTTTTGAAACATTTATTTTGGCGTTCTATGACTTACCTCAAAAGTTCCATCGCGATGGAACTGTAAATTACACCGATCTAAAGTCAATATTGCATTGTAGTTTTGTATGTATGCAATGTAGAAATAAGCTTTTTAAACAAACCGTTTCAACTTTTTTTTTAAAGTTGTTTAGTGAATCAAACTGACAAAAAATCCACAAAAAAAAGGGTTAAAAAAATAGCTGAAATGGTTAATTTAAAAAACGTATACTTGAGTTGTACTGATTGGACTTTCAAGTTTGAAGTCTCCAGGCTAAAGGAAAATGACAGCATATCGAGATGAGTATCAACCAATTGCTATTTTGCCGTTCTTATCGAAAGTTTGTGAACACACAAATAAGGGAATATCTGGATCAAAATGACATATTATGTTCAAATCAATCGGGTTTTCGCCCTCATCATAGCTGTACGACCGCTCTAATAAATATAGTTGAAGAAATAAGAGAGAGTGTTGATAAGGACCATGTCACATTCCTCACACTCTTAGATCTCTCAAAAGCATTTGACACCGTAGACCATCGAATTTTATGCAGCAAACAGAGGGACAGGTTTCAATTCGAATCATCTGCAATAAAACTTGTATCCTCCTATTTATCATCTAGGTATCAAGCCGTTGTTGCGAATAATCAAAAATCTTCCTTCATTCCAATTAGTAGAGGTGTACCTCAGGGATCAATATTGGGACCTCTGCTATTTACCATGTATATAAATGAGCTCCCGTCCTTGGGTTTCAAATTTGGACAAACCACCTACAATTGGCCATAGGAAAAGTGTATGGAGGATTACGAATGTTATGGGCCACCCAAAAAATCACCCCCATCAAAACAAGAATGATACTTGCTAAGTCACTTTTGATTCCTTTACTATTATATTGCTGTGAAATTTTTAGTAATTGTGGTTGTAGATATAAAAGGAAACTTAATGTAGTATATAATAGTGTGGCAAGGTATATTTTCGGTTTGCGGAGACATGATCATATTTCCGCTTATTTTAAAATGATACATGAGTTGAAATGGTCGTATATCGTTAACTGAGCAGTTGTGAAAACTGGAAAGTTAAATACCTTTTTGAAAACTGCAAACATAGTGCAAGTTTTTGAAAAGATAAACCAGCATCGTGCCATACAAAGTTTTTGTTTAATCAGTGCAGACATATTGGTGCATTCAATGATCTATTATACAATACTAATCGTTTAGTATTTATATAAAATAAAACTGATAGATTAAAGTCTTAAAATTATTTTTTATTATTTCCACAAAGTATTGGATCTTTCAAAGTTCATTATGTATGGAAACATTATATATAAGTATACAATATATATATAATATATTTTTTTTTTTACATAAATATTTAATAGTAATTATAGAAAAGCACAAAAACAATTAAATGTGATTAAAGTTTCAATTAAAAAGAAAAACATTTAAACTAAGCAAAAAGTTAATTAGGTTAATCTTCACCGTAATCCACCGTCTTCTTATTAATGAATTCGCGTGAGATCTTCTACTATTTTAATAACATCATCCACGTCTGCTTCTTTCTTTTGGTTATTTATAGTTGTCTGTTGGTTGATAAGACAAGAAAAAATATTAATTACTTTAAATTCTTGTTTTTTTTTTTTTGTTTAATTTTACTTACTTCCAACCCAGTCACTGATTCTTTCATCTTTTCTCTGCTTAGATCGAGGAAGCATTCAATAAGATCACCATCGATAAATCCTTCGCATGGCTCATTCTTTTGAGGTGTATTGAAACTACGATAATATGAATGATCAATTTTCCCAACTGATTTGATTGTATTTGTAAGTCTTTCTTCCAAGCTATGTAAGAATTCATAGAAGTCTTGTGGGATTTGAGTCACAATGCCAATGCCTCCATTCACAGTTCCATAGAGAACACATCCCTGATTTGGGGTAGTTCGTTCGCCGACATTCTGCATAACCAATGAACCGTGTCGGAATACGTTGACAATATCACCCAAATGGAATCGTGCCACTTCTGGGAGTAATTGACGTTCTTCGTCGGTCGTTGCAGCACTAAAACATTCAAAGATATATTTTTTGTTTAAGGATTTATTTCAAGATTAAGTTCATTTACCTATCTTTTTGGCAAACAAACAAATTCCCATTCGTTTCCGAGCCCAAGAATGTGTCATCATCTAGAATTTCGACTGCTCGCATCCATTTGGGGTCGCAATCTCGGGCAATTTCAACGAAAATTCCTTCCATTTGTTTATGTTGC
Source organism: Meliscaeva auricollis (assembly GCA_948107695.1). Taxonomy (NCBI): domain Eukaryota; kingdom Metazoa; phylum Arthropoda; class Insecta; order Diptera; family Syrphidae; genus Meliscaeva; species Meliscaeva auricollis. The sequence continues at coordinate 60,713,946 of OX403616.1, forward strand.
AGAAGAGTCATTGACCTTATCAAGTCTCCCACCAAAATGAAATCGCCTGAAAATAATATGAAGAATTAATAAGGTTAATAGAGGTCTAAGTAAAATGGGATTAGAAGAATACAAAAAAACGTCTGCAGTTCAGAGAAATTTGTATTATGAAACCATTACACTTACCCTTGGCTTTCAAATACAGAACGGTAATGTTGTTTTGGATATTACACTCCATACGTAGTTCCTTCTCAATAGTCCATTCGTAAAGCCTTACAAAACTATTGATTCCCGCTAAAACTTTTCCATTGAATTCCACTAGTGTATGGCAAGATCCATCGATTTTTGTCTCAGCCACTTGGGTTAGCTTTCCATCGTTGTAATGGAAAATAATGATCCTACCCACTTTCGGTTCAGCTTCGTCACTGTATATGAGTGCTGTTGACACCACATAATACGTATTGGAATCATAGCCTAGTTTTGCCGACATCAATGCAATAACATACTCTGGTGGCATGAATTGGTGAGCGTGCAACACTTCAAATGTATTTTGATCGATGATCAGTAAATTGTTGATGTCTAATTCCTGGCCAATTTCAGCATTTGCCGAGGATGCATTGGCGCCACCTGGCTTAGGAACCATATTACTTGAATAAGTAATGTTCTGTGCCTGCGTTGAGGCACTTGGTCTTGATGGCTTTGGGCCACCGCGGCCTTGAACGTCAATTCTTACAGTGGCAACTCCGAAAGTTTGTGAACTCTCTTGATAGGCAATGCGACGTGGACCTTCACCCAGAGGTACTGTTCTAATGTGCAACTTTTGGATTTCATCAATTTTACCCAATATAACCGAGTTTTTCGTAGCCAAAGCTAAACTATCTGGATAGGCTTCGGCATTCAAAGAACACATATGATTGACCTCTTTGAGATTAACATTGGAGAAGACTAATTTATGATTCGAAGAATAGATTACTGTTGGCCGGTCCGAGCACGCAAACACATTTGTTGTTGAAAGTGATTTGAAGGTTCGCAAAATTGTTGGCTGGGTTCCGAGAGTGACTTTCTTTTTATCCGTTAATTTGCCATCGGTTTTGTTAAGAATGAAATAAAACATAGATCCATCACCAAGGGCGCACAACAGATAGTGGATGGATTCAAATGTTGTCATCAGGATCGAACGGGGAATTATTTCTGTAAATCAAATTGTAAATTGTAATTTAGTTGTTATATAAAAAGATCTGGAGAGATCTGTTAAATTGTAAAGCAGATCAACCTTCCACAAGCGAGCAGTGACAGGGAGAATATTCTAGAATTTTAACCACTATTGAATAAATGAGGTTAAGCTACGTATCGTGGCTAAAAACAAAAGGCAACCTTTCCAAAGTAAAGAATTAAAGGGTTACTACTTTTTCTAAACAAAATTGAATTATTGCAACGGCAATACTCCTATAACCGAGTGGTTTTCACAGGATTCCTTTTGAGCAAAAGCTCAAAGTAGAAGCTGGGTTTCATAAGACAACCAGAACAACCCTGGTCCGATGAAGAGTGCGGGCAAGAATACGCAGCCAAGAACTAGGCTTATGAGTCAATTCTCCTTGCTTCAAGAGAGGAACAACGAACTCTAAGAAGATGGATCACGAAAGGCAAATTTTCGATGGGACGGGAAGTATTGTTCGAAAATTCTATCAAAGTGTGAAATTGTCTACCATTTCAACTTGGACGATTATGATTAAAATCTTAGTTCACTCGACCTTAAAGAAGTAAAAACCGAACTTTTTAAGGCAGCGGAAGATGACTTATTAACGAGAATACTTCATACAAAGACTCATTCCCAGAATTTGGTCGGTGAAAAGTATGCTCAATTTATATAGAAAATCGGCATAGTATACCCTACCTACAATAAAGGAGATGCTCTAAACTGCGCCAACTACAGAGTCTCCCCACATCGCAGATAAAATCGGTGGATAGTGGAGGAGAGTCAACAATAGGAAGAACAATATTAGAAGGTAATCTAAACTTAAAATGTAAAATTTCACAAAATTAGTGGCAGTTGAGCCAAATAAATGTCGAAATCAAAAATATGCACGCCGATATCTACGGAGTTTTTCTAGATATCGACTTATCTCTCTGACTAATAGGATTTGAAAGACATCGATTTGAAAAATTTAACTTGGGAGAATCGCTTATGTTCAAGGGTTCAAGGAACAATCACCCTCATAACGGTTGTCATTTTGCCTAGAACGCCAATAAAACGACTCGCTCATTTGACGTTTCAGAAAAACAATTACCAATGTTATGGGAAGAAATGTGAAGAGCGGGGATTCCCCCCGAAAGTTATTTTTTAACAAATTGTTGGCGTTTTAGTTAAAACGACTATCGTAATAAGGGTGAATAAAATGCAAACAAAACACTGTTAATAATTTTTGTGATGTACACCTTATTTTTTGTTTAATTTGAATGTAGTATTTGATTTTAAAAATAAGTAAACTTTGACTACCTGTATCAACCGAGTCCTTCTACCGATTTTAAAATATTCTCTAAACCAGTAAATCAATTGGTTTTGAATTTTAAGCACACGCGAAATATTATTATTGCAACGACTTTATAAAGTTGGCCCAATGTGCGGCGTAGTGTCTGTGGGCGGGCGGTGCACGTCCAACCAACCTGTCAACATACCTCATAGACTTTGGCACTACATACGATTGAGACTATGTTTCTAGGTAATATTGAAAGGATTTTGTGTCCAAATTGTGCTAAAATTCACCTGAAGGGTTCAATAATTCTTAGCCAGTATTATAGGAAAAGGTAAGTGGAACTGGATTTCATAAACGTTTAACAAAACAAATACTGCATTTCAAACCAAGGAATGCAATGGAACGCCATGACACTGGCAGGCAGAGAAGTTAAAGGACTTAGAACAGTTGTGGAGTCCCTCTGCCACTTAAAATCAACACGGCGGACTTGAAAGTTATGTAGACCCAATTAAAGTAGGTTTCAATGCGAAAATTCCACCAACTTATCAAAATCAAAAAGTAATGTATTAAAAAAATATAAAATAGGCATTACTTAAACTTTTGAAAAAAAAAATTAAAATCAACTTACCACCTCCTAATTTTTCAGTGTAAATAGCTTCTAAGTTTGGCAGAGATAAAATCACAGCTGAAATATCTGTCCACAAGCCAACTGCAACCAAATCCGATTGAGAGCTTGAATCATCCAATGGTGTGATGTCCAAGCAAGCAACTTCATACTCCAACGACTTGTGACATTTTTCAACTAATTTTCCATCTTCAATGGTCAGATAATATAAATCACATGCCGATGCAACAATCAATTGTGTTGTATTGCAAGCAACAACACCAATTCGTTTACCACCTGGTGGTTGCCATTCAGCCACAAGGGTCTTGGTGCCACCTTTAACTAATCGGGCAGTCAATGGTGTTATTTGAATGATCTGTGAATATTAAATAACATTTTCATTTTGTAAAAAATAAAAAAATATATATATTTACTTGTTCAAAATCAACATTTGAACAATGGAAGGTCTGTTGATCACTTAAGAAACCAGGAATATCGGTTTCTTCTACTTCTTCGCCAGTCAGAGTTAAAATACGTGTGTGTCCCACAAAAGCTAATACCAGTGTGTTCTCGAAAATGCTATCGTCGATTCCGACTTTAAGTGACCACATGCCTTTGATGCCGGGCAAGTCAATGCAAGCGTGCTCTTGAATTCCAATACCGATCCTACCAATTGAATTATTATTAAATTTTAAATCTCCTTTGAGAATCTTCAAGTACCTAATGATCCTCAATGAGCCATCTTTAAAACTGCCAGAACATGTTATTATTTGTCCTTGGCCCTGTCGATCTAAATCGACAACTCCCAAGTCCAGAATTGGACCTAAATTTGTGAATACTTCCATTGGAATCACATAAGAACCGCCCTCGTTTGGTGTGGTACTCAGACGTACCAATTGCGAGTCACCATGTTTTGAACCAATAAACAAAAATCCATTATCCAAATAAGTAATGCATTCAGGGATCGATATTTCACCTATGGAGAAATGCAATTTAGAAATACACAAAAAGATATTAAATAATGTCGAAAATGTTTGTACTACCAAGTAATTCGACTTTGATTTCTTTAACAACAAACACTCCCTTTCCGTTGTCTGCTGTCTCTAGGAACAACATGAAAAGCTGACCAAACATATTTCCTAGTAAATACCGTTGCCCCTTACTATCGACTCGAGCATAACAGTTGATTGTACTTTGCTAGAATAAAAAAATGTATAAAAATGTTTTTATAAATATTTTGAGTAAACGATTTCAATTAATGAGATGAAAATAATAAAATATATAAAAAAAACACTTTTAAAACAAATAATTTTTATTTATTTAAGATTATTTTTTTTAAAAAATTATCACAAATTAACTTATCGACTTTCGATAAGTTAAGCCCGATGATGGATGAATAAATATCCGAAACGCGTCGCTAAATTAAAATAAAAAATATACATATATGTTGTAAAAATAATTTGTTTTAAAGGTTTTTTTTATTTTCATATTTCAATTTCAATTACCTTAAATGTTGAGGGGGCAACAGCGTGATAGTTACTGCCATCGTGGTACACAATTGATTCTCGACCAATGACAATTGCTCCTCCTAATTTAGGAACAATAAATAAAATGAAGTGTTTTTGGAAGAATATAAAAGTAAAATTAGGTTCAGAGTTTAATTACAAAATCATAAAAGTTAATCCTTGTGGATTTTATCATAATAACCATTTAACTAAGCAATGGCGAAAACGACGACAATGAATGTAAACTCTTAGTGCCCTATCTACAAGAAAGTAGATGCTCTAAAATGCACCAACTACACAATATTTGGCTCAAATTTGACCAAAATACCACTGGGGCTTTATTATGTAAACCAAAAACGAACTGTCTGTCTATCTGTCATATGTAAAGAGAAAAAAAGGGACAGCAATCGTCCAAACGATCGCAAAATAATAAGAGTGAAACCAATTTTTTTCAATTAATTTGCTATAAAAGGAAGTCTTAGAATAACATTGGTACTGTGCGGTAGGCGGTTAATGTGGACCCCTGAAGTTCTCGATTTTCTGGGATAGTGAGAGATCTTTTATTGCCGAAATACGACATTTATCTTGAGCAAAGGGGAAAATCTTTTATTGCCATGTGTTCAAGAGCTATAGATTTCACGAAATCGATGATTCTTGTTTTGGTGTGTGGTCGATGTAATTTTTTGCTCCGCTTTAAATTTTTATATAAATAAAGGCTGAATTTTAATAAGTGTTTTTTATTTGTGTTTATTATACATATGTATATTGTTTTGTATATACGTGAGTGAGTTTTCATGTTTTGCTTTAATTTTATATAAATAAATTAGAATAACTACATAAGTATACCTGTCGGTTAATGTGGAGTACGCACAGGCAGGTAAAGTGAATAGTGCTCCATATTAGCCAACTATTTATGCAGAGGTCTTAACTTATGCATACCCTTATAGATTCATATGAAAATGTCGAAAAATTAATGCAAGTGAGAAAGTGGGTACACAATGCGATGTGAAAGGCACTTACTGCCATTAAAAATAACGAAAAGTACTACTCCAAATAATTCGTACCATGGGGCCACATTACCCGCCACTTTTGTCACAGATCAGTTTTGCACCTTTGTCAAACTTTTGCACACATTAAATTCGTTTGTGAAAAATTAAGCAATATGTTTTGCCTTTATTTCTTAGTTAGATGATCAAACGTAGCCCTTCCTCTGAACAATGCTTTCCGCGTCCCATTATTAAAAAAAATAATACCCTTTAGACACTTTAGTACATGTTTTATGGTAAATTTAATAAAAAAAAATGTGAAAAGAAGCGAATAGAAATACATAAAGCACTTTTATTTTTTTGATCATTGTAAATCTGACATTTGTAAGTGAAATTAACGGTATATTGCAAGTGATCATCATTATTTATTGGTGGCACTGGAAATGTTTTATAGTAAAGTAAAAGAAAATTCGTATACATATTCGTAGACATATACGATATTAAAATGGGAGCAAAAAACGCTTTATTCTTTGAACCGAACCAAATTACACACTGGGTGCTTCTAGTTATGCCACAAGTACAAGAAAAGACCAAAATTTAACAAAACTTCTTCAAAGCCGCAAACCATAGATGGTCATTAATTGAAACTTGTTGGGTATCGAATAATCTTTCAAATAAAACCACACAGAATGTTCAGTGAAGCAAGCTTATGAGTTCTCAACTGTCCCTTTCGGTTGGAACCCACGTGATCAGAATAGGCATGAGAACAACAGGGTGGTCATTGGCCGCGTTCACATTCGCATGGGATAGCCTATCCAAGATACCTTCGCTACCAGTTTATTTGCGAATCTTTCTCAGTCAGCTGTTAGTTAACATAGGATTACAACAACAGAAAGGTATCTGGATAGCTTTAGATTTTTATGTGAACGCGGCCATTACGTAATTAGTTTATCGCCAAACGATATCGCTTCGAAGATGGGCTTGCTTGACTGAACTCTAAAAATCAATTTCGTTTGGGGCCTGACTCCGTAAAGCTACGTATATAGTTCTTTTCGGCTAGTTTACAGTTCAGCGTTCAAAAACAAAAATTCAAAGCAAATTTAAGTCTGTTTTGGGCATAATTTTCTAACATATTTTGATGTTTTTATTTTCAAATCACCGCAACCAATACATAAATTACAATTACAATTACAAGGACAATTGCCGTTGTTTGTCATTAAAACTTCGGCATTCCCACCCCTCTAACATCTCTTCCCATTAGAACGATAGTTGTTTTATAGAAACGTCAAATGTCGCTTCTAGCGCTAGTCGTTTTCTTGGCGTTTTAGTTAAACGACAATAATAATAGGAGTGGATAATTGTTCTTTTTTTCGCCAGCACAATGGACAGGTTCAGGAAAAGTAAGGGAAATTGGAAGAATTTTAAATAGAAGGATTTTTTTTAGAGCTGACTAATCACAGACCCGAAAATTGATTAACTGTTTAGTCCCTAATGTTTCTAAATCTACACAATGTCACTGCCATTGTTCTGTGCGAAAAAAATCGTAGTGAATATGAAATGTTAAATTATTTTCCGTTCAACGACCAACTGAACTGAACTTAAATTCAGTTAGTTTGCCTTGAACCCGTCCAATCATTTTGTGAAAAAAAAATTTACAATCGAACAATAACTTTTTGTTAAAACTGTATTTGTTTATTTTCCTCACACGAAAAAAAATTTTCGTTTCAGGAAAAAAAAATAAATACATTATTAACAAAAACTAGTTATGTAAATGTAAATTTTTTTTTACAAAATATTCTTTGCGTCATTTCTCATCTATTTGTGTTGTTTTTGCATTTTAAAACGAGTGAAAAAAACATAAAAAAATCCATTCGAAAATTTTTCCTCATTCATTTTCCTGATCGCTATAACCGGCCCCTTAAAAGGAAAAATATCGAACGATATCGTTTTGACAATAACTTCGAGCCCAGTTCGGGTATCAGTTTTTCAAAAAATCGAGTATACATCGACTTAGACCACTAATGGAATCTGATGATTGGGTGTGGCAGCCTGTAAACCTGGTTGTGACACACAAAGGTTGGTGTTGTTTCATTCAGGTGTGATAGAGATAGATATTGTAAAAAGACATTGTTCGATCGTTTTCCTTTTACGGAATCGGGTCGCTGGTATACTTGATGATTGTACGGCTTCGATTTTAAGTCGAATGTACTCAAAATGAAACAAAAAAAAAAACAAAAATATTTCAGCGACTATAAATTGAGTAAAAGTAACTGAGTGTAATTTAACATTTGTTTGATGTCTGATGATGTCAATTAAATTATTTATTTTCGAAAGGGAGAATGGCAATGCGATACAAAATTTAAAAAAAAATGGAATGTGGAGACAATAACAAAAATATTAATTTTTATTTATTTGTATTTTGCAACATTAATTTGTATTGTTCAGTCGCAGACCAAATAAAACAATGCAGATGGTAATTTTTTTTAGTTTGAAACAAATTGGGCGATGCCTCCAAAAAGCTACTTAAAGGCATCCTTACTTAATTCCACTTAACTGTGCTATCATTCTCCAACAATTTCTCCTTTCTTAAATAAATACCGGGGAGCGCATTGGATCCCTTGAGATCCGAATGAGATGATGCGGCTACCGTATTATCACCTTATCTAATGTACCTCAACCAACCAAATCTAGAAGAATTTAGGGAGTTTGTTTACCTGGGATTCACTATTAGATGGAAAAATGACATCAGTGAATTGATTTATCTAAAGATCTTTGAATGCGGTTGCGAAAATGATTATGTTAGGAATCTGTACACATTCCTTGAGAAGTGTTTCCCTTGTTGTTTGCAAATTGAAAGAGCCTTTAGTATCAATATTAAATTTGGGCATTTGGATGATTTCCAAGGAGATAAACAATTTTTTGAAACTACCATCAGATGTTAACCATAAGGCTTCCATTGTACTTGCAAGCTTCCACCGCAACAACGCCTTTCTTGACTATAGTAGAAAGTAGATGAGAAGAAAATCGGCCCATCAGCCGAAGTCTGAAAGTGCCTATAAGAATGTGTTCCCAACAACCAGCTAACCGGCCCGGTAAGCCTATTTTCTTTCAGTTCTCTTATTAGTATCAAGCTGTAACCTGAATAAAACTTCAGTAGGAGTCAGCCGCTCGAAGGCTGACAGCAAATATCTCAAAAATTGTTAAAAACAAAAACCCACTCACCCAAAGGCGTGGGAACAGGAATCAATAAAGTTGCCTCAGTCTCAACGTTGTCCTGCTTCCAAGCGATTTTCATAAATTCCTTGTCTCTCAAATTAATCTCATGAGTCTTTACGTGTCGCCCATCGTTATCCTTGTGTATAACAATTATGGTTGGATTAACACATCCATAAAGAAACTCAACATCATAGACTAGGAGTTCGTCCATTCTGCAATTCAAAATCCAAGTTTTAGGTCGTTCATTTGTTTGCAAAGAAAACAACAAAATACCTCAAGTTAGTTGCCTTCAATTCACTGGTGTCCTTGTCCAGGGGAATGATGGTAAACAATCCCATGTACAGGCACATTCCAATAACCCGAGCTTTCGGATCAATCACTGCAATCATTCCACCTTCGGTCTCCCTTCCGACCTGGTCGTAAACATTGCCATGTGCTTTGGTGTTTATGGTAATGTTGTCGCCGACCATTTTGATCTCAAGAATCATGACATTGTAACGCTGGGTAAGAATGAATAGCACGTCTTTTTTGCTATCCTATTGGAGCATTGAAATGTTATCATTAAAAACAGAAAATAAAAAAAAGAACATTAAGTACAAACCTGTGGTCGGAAATGTCGCATAACCGTGATCTGCCCATTGATGTTGACTTCCTTTAGAGGACGCAGTCCCTCAGGTGTAACCAAATAAATGTCCAATTGATTGTTCTTAGCCACAACTAAATTAAGATCTGTTGCCGAAGTAAAGTTGCCTGGGAAAATTTACAAATTATATAAACCATGGTCAATTTATATGGCTTGTTTATATAAAAAAAAGACTGCACACAATTCACACGAATTATTATCGTCACAATTTGCATTTGTCCAAAATTAAAAGCGCGTTGCATCCACGAGTTTTCACTGTACTTACCGGTAACACAAGCCACTACAGCTGTGGGTTTCTGGGCAGTCACTACGTAATGGTGAGACATATTTGCTAGGTCTTCTGCAATTCAATGTGTGGTTTAATATTAAATTCAATTGATTTTAACCAATTTAATGATTCTAACAAAACTAGAAACAGAATATTTTTCTTTGAAAAACACCAAATAAAAAATTACGACGGTGCCTGCCGCGCTTCGAAAAGAAGAGTGATTATCAGAGTTACCATACCAAACTTATTATAGAATTAAGTGACATTTTGTGACATTTGATTGTAGCAGAATTAAAAAGCACTCAAAATTGTTGATGGTTCATAAATGAAACTTAGAGGCTTGCCCAAACCAAAGTGCGAGAGTGCGTCACGACATGTGCGACACGATTTTTATATGAAAAACGTTTTGCGCTTAATCGCATTTGGTGTGGGTACTCTCATATTACGCTGTGTAAATAAATTTTGGCTTTTGGTTTGGGCAAGCCTTTAATTAGTTCGAAATTGCATCTTTTATAATTTTGATTGTTTACACGGATCATGGATTGGATGTTGGAACGATATATCCAATGGCAGGCTAATGTTCTTGTCATGGGAAATATTACATGTAGACCTCAGGTTACGGTGGTTTGTCACCCGGCGTCTCCATTGAACACTTCTGATGAGAGGACTACGCGGCCGTCATCAGATAGTCAGAGACCAACAATTCAACATCATGATCTGGTCATTGCAGTCAGTATATCTAGTGGGGTACTGTAATTGGGGATTTACATTAGGGGTATTCATGCAACTCTGGACAACGTGATAAACCTGGTAAATGTGGAAAACATGTCAAAATTTGTATGGAAATGACAGTTCGTTTGCCAGATTTTGCTCTTTATCACGTTTACCAAAAGATTACCAGGTTGCACGAATACCCCTATTGACGGGGCGACCAAATGACAGCTCTCTCCCTTGGACATTTGACCGATATCAAAAGCCATTTTGACAGTTCGTCGTCCGGTAAGCTAGCCAATAGGCGGATCCTACAAAGAGAAATCTCTGAGGTCTCCAAGATTTTTTAATTCAATTTCAATTTTTGGATTCAATTTCTCAATTTTTTTAGTTGGTAGGAAAGGCCTATTGTGAACCCCCCTAATACCTTCGGTGAAAATTTGAGGCGAGTAAACTGACGTTCCATTCCGTTCACTCATTGATTTTCAGCGAAAAGTGACTCATCTCACTCAGTCGGTATCGGAGTGCACTCCTAGTTCTATAATGAAAAACGAGAAAAGTGTTTTATGGTTTTTCATAAATATGAACTAGTCGAATATACATCAAGTGCTTCAAGCACCCAAGTGACATTTCATGACACTCCAACCTGCTCATTTGTTTACTACATTTTTTTATTTATCAGTTAACTGGGTTATGAAATAAGAAATTTAAAATGCAAAGTCAGAAAGTTTTTCGTCGATTCCTTAAAATTAAATCTCTCCACAGATCCACCCAAAGATTCAGCTCTGATGAAGCTCGACGCGTTGTAGTTACCGGTCTGGGTGCAGTAACACCACTTGGACCAAATGTCAACGTCTCATGGCAAAGAATCCTCAATGGAGAGGCAGCTATATCAAATTTAGGAGAAGCTTACAAAGGTATTCCTTGTCAGGTTGCTGCACAAATCAACACAGATGATTTGAAACTTGAAAACTCCTTCTCTAAAAGTGATCTGAAGATTATGAGTCCCGCCACAATATTGTCTGTTCTTGCTGCTCAAGAAGCTCTAGCTCACGCTAAACTACTTGATATCACTGACGAAGAAGAAAAAAACAGAACCGGTGTTTGTGTTGGAATGGGGATGTTCGACCTACCGGAGGTATACAACTCCCATGCATCACTTACCAGAGGATACAATAGAGTAAGTCCATATTTCGTCCCCAGACTTTTGCCCAGTATGGCTTGTGGCCATATCAGCATGCGATTTGGTCTGCGTGGTCCTAATCATTCTGTGTCCACTGCTTGTGCCACAGGGGCACATGCGATTGGAGATGCTTTTCGCTTCATCAAATACGGAGATGCCGATGTCATGGTAGCTGGTAGTGGAGAATCCTGCATAGATCCCCTTGCAATAGCCGGATTTTGTCGTTTAAGAGCCCTTTGTACATCCTTCAATGATGATCCAAATCGAGCATCTAGGCCTTTCGACGAGAAAAGAGATGGTTTCGTCATGGGTGAAGGCGCTGCCATATTGGTATTGGAAGAACTTCAACATGCCAAAGCAAGAGGTGCTACCATCCTAGCCGAGATACTCGGCTATGGTTTGTCAGGCGATGCATATCATATAACATCACCTAGTGAGGATGGCACTGGAGCTTTTCTAGCCATGACTCGAGCAATGAAAGATGCGAGAATCGATCCCAACTCAGTTGGTTACATCAATGCACATGCTACTTCCACTCCAACGGGCGATAAAATCGAAGCAAGAGCAATTAATAGAACTTTTAAGGATCACACCAAAAACATTGGAGTTTCTTCAACTAAAGGAGCGCACGGTCATCTACTTGGCTCGTCTGGAAATCTTGAAGGACTATTTGTTGTTAAAGCATGTGAAACTGGAATACTTCCGCCATCCATAAATGTAGATAAAGTCGGCGAGGGCATCGATTTGAAAATTGTCACCAAGCAAGAGAAATGGAACACCGATAGACGAGTTGCTCTAAAGAATTCATTTGGATTTGGTGGCACCAATGCATGTCTTTGTATATCTAATTTTGTTGAATAAAATATTTGTGTTGACTTCATTGCGATTTATTAAAGTTTGTTATTTTGTCAAAAAAAAAATAAATAAAATTGTAAGAACAAGGATCTGTCTTATGCTATTAGATCTTATATAAAAACAATTTAGATTGTTGAGGTCATACTCAACTTGTGCACCTTGTGCCTTAGATGAGGTATTCATTTGTCCCCCGATGAACTATCGTTGTTAGATTCGAAGACTTGTCGGGGGCACACAACTCTTCCACGAATCTTCTCCTTCACTCTCAACCTGCGCACATTGAACCGAACATCGCCCAAAGTATTTTTCTCATAAAAAAAACTAGCTAGTTTTCATCTGATCTCAATAAAGTTCATGCATCTATGCAATATAATTATGTCTCCAGATAGACAAGTTTTAGCTACTTCGAAGTTATATCTATCCTGCCATTTTATCGGGGTCAATAAAGTTCGGACTCTGTTCTTGATGAAAGCATACCTAATTATAAGTGTGTTCAATGACGTTGTTCTGGACTACAGAACTGCTGTTCAAGGAGGTTTTTCTGTTCTAGGCTGTTCTAGTTTGCTGATCAATGACGCTGTCTAGAACAGAATTTTCTGAAGCTGCTTTTGAGTCAGAACAGATTCGTGAAAACCGTCAAATGTGTTTGTTGTCGTTTTCTGTTCTGACGTTTCTCACGAAACTGTTCTGATCTGTCTTGTTCTGTTCTAACTATTTCCTTGTTGAACGCACTTTATATGTTTTCGTCGCATTTATTTTTTTTTTTTTTGCATCGAATTTGTCGAAATGTGACAGATATGATGGGTGGCTGATTTTTCTAGCCTCAGAAAAACTAATCGGTACGGAAATTTTTAAATGCGCGGTGCGGTGATGGGAATCGAATGCATACATGATACCTGCCTGGGCCGCTATATCCTTCGTCAAATATTGAGGTGTAGGAATAGTGCAATTGATAATGACGTTTATTTATTGATAGCCAACGCGACAAACTCACTGATACAATACAAATACACCAAAGGCAGACATTTAAGTGGTGCCAAGCCCCCCGCAGACGGTCCCGAAATAGTACAGAAAAAAAAAAATAGAACAGAAATAATGCATTTTTGGGACCGTCTGCCAGGGGTTTGCCCCACTTTAAATGTCTGTCATGGTTATTTTCGTTATCAGGAAGTCCAGGGCTATAGAATGCGACCAATTTCAAGGTTTTCCCTTAATAAATCCATTTTCGAAAAAAACGCTTTTTCGTGCCGTCTGACAGGGACAGGGGTTTGGCCCCACTTTAAATGTCTGCAATGGGTATTTTCGTTATCAGGGGTCCAGGGCTACAGGATGTGACTAATTTTAAGTGGTTACCCCAAAGTCTAAAAACGCTTAAAACAACGCATTTTCGGGGTATGTGAGTGGCATTTGTGGGTGGAATATACTTTTAAAATTTACTTTCGAAAAGATCCAAAAGCAGCATCGAATTACATAGTAATGCCGAAGGTTTTATTTTCCTAATGCCTTGTCTATACCCCATCGTACTTTCTGGATGGCTCTGATATCCTCTTTGTATGCATCTGTATAGGTTTTCAATAAGTTGTCCTGTTATATAGGTACTAGTTCCGAGGGATTAAATTCTCATTTGCGTTTTTTTTTTCTTTTCTTTAGGGCGGAATGCATGGTCCCGTTGAGAAAAATCTTAGGAATTTGATCAACCGAAGTCCTTATTCAAAGACAAAATGGAGGTTACTGAGGTAATTTTCGAGTAAATGCTTAAAAATTCCCTCTCAACCTCGGTTATGAACAGTTGAAGTGACCACCCTTATTGCGAAGGTCAACTATCAACTGATAGTTGATAAAAATGGAAAATCGAAATCTTAGTATTCAGTAAGTAAAAGTTTTGATAACAGAGAATGATGCTTACCGTTGTCAATTGAAATAAAATTGATAAATATTATTGAAAAGTTGATAAACTTTTAAAATATTTAGGATTTAAAATACCAAATTTCAATATTTATCAACTATCAATTGATAGTTAACCTTCGCAATAAGGGTGGATGGCTAGGGCAACCGTAAATATTCTCGAGCATTTGTTTTTGAGCAGTCATATCGGAAACTTGGATTTACAGAAATGTGTTTCATATAAAACTAACGGAATATATCCACTCGTTTAAGTTGGATTTGGAAGTACATCTGGATGTAAGCATTGTATATATATTCTTATAGTACTATCAAGACGAAAAACTATGGTAGCGCCGCCTGGGTCTACCGGAGCTGTGCTATTTTTCGGAGTTTTTGTTTTTCAGGTAATGGAGGAATAAGTATAATAGTAAAAAGAGAACAAACTATACAAAATCCATGGGAGTTGGAAGACAACTGCCAGTTTGATTTTTGATATGTGTTTTTTTGAATTATTTTTTTTCTTACTAGGTTCATTTTTGTGCGGAAAAAAATTTTTGAAAAATTTATAGGTTAAAAATTATTATATTATATTTGTTTTAATAATTTTTTTATTTTAATAAAAATTGATAAATACATAATACGTACCTACATTGCATATTAAAAACAAAAACAGTAGCTACTTATTACCTAGTATGTATATATTTTTTAATAAAATCACCCCTTACAAAATACCTAGTTTATTTCTAATTATACCTAATAAGTAGGTAGATATAAAAACTACTAAAAAATCGTATTACAAACAAACAACTATTTTGTTTTTGTAATTTCTCCAGCCTTAGTTCTGGTCTGTCAAAATGCAAACATCCGTTTTCGGATCTTACCCTTACTCCCATTACTGTGCTAAATATATTTTTCTGTTCTAACACACATATTTTTATTCCTTCATTTTACTCTTCCGAGTGAAACTTGCTATGGCAGCGCCCCCTTACCAACGGAAGCTAAATTATTAAATCGTGTGTTTTGTATTACTATAGGTTTTATATACAATGATGTAAGTAGTTTTTAATAAATAAATCCAAGTCTATATTATTCACTTCTTAAATCCAATCTTGTTTAGGTAATCCAAAGAATTTAATCTGATCTGTGGAGGTCTGTTTAAGTTCATAAATCCAGATGTAAAACAATTTGTTTACATCATTCAGTTTTTTCAAGTATTTTTTCAGAATATCTAAGTGCGACAGTGCGTCACGACATGTGCGACAAGATTTTTATATGAAAAACGTTTTGCGCAAAATCGCATTTGGTGTGGGTACTCTCATATGACGCTGTGTAAATAAAATTTTGCGTTGTCGTGTTGCACTGCCGCACTTTGGCTTGGGCAAGCCTTTATAATAAAAGATTACAAATAGGTACTGAGCAATAAATAAAAACCAAAAATAATAAAAATAAAAAAAAAAAACAGTGAAGCGCCTTGCTTGCGCTTTTTTTTAATTACATTTTCACATAGGTAGGTATTTGCAGAGTCCATTACCCTTCATCCGAGACGAAAATACATAAAGGGGCATTTCCAAGACGATTCTCAGTTAATATATAAACAAAAGGCTCTAAACAACTGGCAGTCAAATTAAAAAAAAACGTGGAATAGCAAAAGGTTAGGCATAAATCCTCGGACTCAGTGCAAAATGTTACTAATAAAATAAAATGTCGTCACTTAGACGTTTACTAAGCTTAAACATCGAGGAAGGTGGTTTAGTGAAGAAATAAGTAACAAATATCCGGAATAATTTTTTTTCTTTTGGTTGATCATCATCATCATCATCATCAGCTCGACAACCGGGGTCCGGTCCTGGCCTCTTTCAACAAGTCTCTCCACCTATCCCGGTCCCGAGCCGACGCCATCCAGTTGCGCACCCCAAGGCTTCGGGCGTCCTGGTCTACGCCATCTCTCCAGCGCAAGCATGGTCTACCACGCTGCCGTCTACCATAGAATGTACCACAAAAGACTTCCCAAACAGGTTCCTCTTCGCTCATACGAGCTAGGTGCCCTGCCCACCGGAGTCTACCGAGCTTAATTTTTGTCACTATGTCTGCTTCAAGGTAGATTCAAGGTAGAACGCGGCTAAGAGGTCACAGTGCCTTTTGCTAAGCACCCAAGTCTCGGATCCATACATGAGTACTGGCAGGACCATGGTCCTGTACAGCAGCAGTTTTGAAGTTATGGTTGTATTTCTGGATTTGAATAGCTTTGACAGACTGTAGTAGGCTCTGTTGGATTTGAGAAGCCGCCCGCGTATTTCTTCTTCTATGTTGTTATCGGCTGCTACTGTTGACCCAAGGTATTTATGATTGCACCACTTCAAATTCGTGCTCCGCTACCTTGATTGTTTGACCAACTGTTCTTCTCGCATTCGACGCCACCACGTACTTTGTTTTACCTTCACTAATGTGCAGCCCCAGATTTTGTGCCGCCTGCTCGATCTGGATGAAGGAATCGTGTACAGCTTGTTCGGTTCCTCCGATGATGTCGATGTCGTCCGCGTAAGCCAGTATCTTGCTGGACCTGTTGACGATGGTCCCTCTTGTTGCCGTGCAACCCAAGCTTGCGAAACTTGGTGTTATGATTTTTGGTAAATGTTACTTTACTATTCCACGAATATTTTATTTCTATAAAAGGGAAATTTTAATCTGTGAATTAACTCTTATTCCATGGTTTATCAAGTTCTTAGAATAAAGATGGAATTTATTAATAGGGATGCACACTGACTAACTTACCGGACGACGAGCTGTCAAAATGGAAAAATGACAGTCGCTCGGATGGTTTTCAAATGATTTTGATATTTGCCCGGGAGAGAGCTGTCATTTGGTCGTCCGGTAAGTTAGTCAATCTAAGCCCCCCTAAAAAAGTAAAAAAAATTATTCTAATACCTTAGTATTTTGACTAGTTTTTGTGCATTTTTAATGGATTTTTCGACGACGTGATCTTCTTGGCGTAGAATGAAAATTCACGACATAAATTGCCCACATTGTCTGTTTCTGTACTCGCCCGCTGGATCCCAAAAATACCCAAAACGTGTTAATTTACTTTTTTCTCTCACATAAATGCCAGAGCTTTTGACATTTTTTTATTTCCCCTCTCACTTTTTGATTCCATGAAAATATTTTAAATTGCATACCTAACCCCAAATTTCCTACCAGACGACACGCGCTGTGTGAAAAACCCCGCGGGACAAAGTTACAGCCTTTTCTAACAATTAAACATGAGGGAGGATCCATAAGGGTTTGTTTTTTTTTTTTAATTTTGAGATAGTAAGCTCTCATTCATATCATAGCAATAGAGCTAAATGTATGGAACTAGCTTTACTTTTTCTAAGTAAAGGAGCACTTTTTCCCTACAAAAGCAAAAAAAAAAAAAAAATAATACGAAACCTAGCAAAACTCAATTATGTCTATTTAATTACATGTAATCGATCGGTTTCTCACAACCAATAACAGTTTAAAAAATAAAAATACTTCATTGCACATTTGTAAAGTGTCTTAATCTTTATTTGGAAAACTTCGTAAAAATTTACACGAAATAAAATATTATATTATGTATACTTAATTTTTTTGTTTTTAATATTATTTTTGCATTATATTTTTTTTTTGTTTTTTATTTTTTTTTATGCTTATGTTTAACTGTGTGAACACAAGTACGAAATAGATCAAATTAATATTTCGTCCACAAAATAAGTGTGTGTGTTTTTCTAGATGTGAGTTTGTTTTAATTTTTTTTCAAGTGTATATTTTACAATTTTTATAATTATTTAATTAAGAGCTTAAACATATTTTTTTTTTAATAATAATTATAATAATAATAATAATTAATAATATATGCTAATTTTTTTGTTTTATTTATTACACCTACTCTAATACAACTACACTTATAAAACACTGTAAATATTTATAAATTTGTTTTTGCATGTTTATGAGTGTGTATGTATGTATGTATGTATGTGTGTGTTTGTTTGTGTTTTCTTTTATCTTAACTTTTTTAAATTTTCATTATTGCTAAACAACTTTCAAAATATGTATCCCACCCTAATCGCTTTGAAGCATTGAAATAATAATAATAATAATAATATTGTTGATAGTTTCTAATTACATAAATATATATTTTTATATTTATATATGTATTTTTTTTAAATAAAAAAGGCTTTTGTTTGTATTATTTATATTTAACTATTTATTATTATTATTAAAAACACCAATAGAAAATTTATTTTGTTTTGTTTCAGAAAAAGAAATTGTACGACTTCACCTACGTATTTTTGGGTACTTCGTTTTTTTTTAACTGGGAAAAGTTTTTTTTTATTATTTAACTTTGTGTGTTTATGACTGTGTTTTTTTTAAGATTTTGAAATCTTTATACGTATTTTTAAAAAATTGCAATTAGCTCCACTGTTAAACAACTGATTTAATGCATACATGCGTTAGAAGGTAATATATTTTACATTTATATAATTATACTTGTAATTTTAATGTTTTTTTTTTTTTGTTATTTATTTAAATATAAATATAATCACATTAAAAAAGGAAGTTTCCAAGTTGATTTCTTAGTACAAAAATATTTATTTTTATTTTTTTTAAGATTTTTAAATTTATTTTAGCTCAGCTCAATTATTAGACAGAAAAAGACCTGGCCGGGACGAAATAGTTTAGAGCATTTTTATTGTTGAAAATTGTTGGCAACAATGCCCTTCTCATATCCTAAAAGTTTCAAAGAATCTCATTTCGGGTCTGGTCACAATCTTAAAAAAAATGCATCAGTAATGCCATTTTTGTTTTAGGTATTCATTTTTTTTTTAAAGACGTCATCAACGTCTTATTTGCAATGACGCCTAGAACAAAAAGAGTGAGTTAAAATATTTTGGGTGATAGGTTTTTTTTTAAGGGAGAAAGAACCTTGTGATCCAGAAAAAAAGATCAAATGCATGAAGAAAACCGTTTTTCAATTAAAATTGCCTCATATTCGTTTTTTTTTTGTGTTGGCTGCTATATCTTGGCAAATTTCGGAACATTGCCACAGACGTTTTTTTTTTAGTGTCAACTTGGTATTTTAGTGTAGTAAATTTTTCCGTAAATTTGACACTCAATAAACCGTCTATGATAATTTCCCGAAATTTCCCAAGATACAGCTAACGCTTGAAAAAAATGAATATGAGTTCAGTTAAATTAAAAAAGTACCCTTTCACACACCATATGCAACACATGATATGACCTTTTTTCACAGGATGCTTTGGTACTTGTTGCACACTGTTCTTTTTCCCTTAAAAATAGCACCCATTCAACCAAAATATTTCGATGCAGGCTTGGTTCTAGGTTGTCATTAAAAATAAAACATACAATCCAAATTTTATCGCTTATCAGTTATGCAGTTTTTTTTCAAGAAGGTGACCAAACACCAAATGGAATTCGTTGGGATGTTAAGGATATGAGTAAGGTCATGGTTGTCAACAATTTATAACAATAAAAATGTTATAAAGCATTTTGTCCGTGTCAAAACCTTAATTCCATGAGCTTTTATGAAAGTGTATGAAAGTGGAAAGAAGATATAAAAAAAATACAAACACAAGTAGGTTGAGTTTTCTTTTTGAAAAATCGCAAACGAATAGTTTTTTTTTATTATTTTTTTTTTTAATTGACAAGAGATATCTTTATTTTAATAAAAAAAAATATTGCAATAAATTAAGTGAGAAAAAAAAAGAAAAAATAATAAATCGTTAAAAATAGGATACAAGTTTCTAGAGATTATGTCCCAAATTACTTTTGAAGTAAATAGCAAGGGGTACACTTTTATTTAATTGCATCTAGTTGAAAATTATTAATAATTATGTTCTTTTTTTGTTTTAACAAACGTAAATGGAATAATTTTTGAGAATTTGTCAACATTTTTTCATTCAATGTTTTTTTTTTCCTTTTTTTTTTATTTTACATACATATATGACTATGGCAGAAAAAACTAAGTTTGTTGATATTTGTTGTTTTATAATTAAATACGTAAATTGTGGCGCTTCCAAAATACTCACTGATTTGGTTTCTACAATTTGCAGAATCTTTGCAGGAGATTTAATTTAAATAAAAAAAAAACAAAAATTCACCTTTTGTATGAATTGATACTTTCACAATCTCAACAATTAACTCGAAGAACGATATTCATGCAAGAGTAATAATTTTGATTGAAGGTATAAAAAACAATAGTTATGTGCATTAATAATTTGTTTTTCTTTCTATTTTTTGTTTTGTTTGTTTGTTTAATTAAGAAGCGCATCCATTGTATAGGGATAGGGCTGCTGATGCTCTGTCGATGTAGGTCAGTCTAGTATCACAACCTGTGAATCAATTGGTCTGGGTACCATTGGTTTGATGGGTAAATTTCGCCAGGGTTTACGGGCAGCTCGCCGAAGCTCCACTACGGATAACACTTTTCTAGCTTTTCTGTTAAGAAAGAATAAAGTTTAACCATTTTAATATATCAACAGGACTTATTTTTTATTTTCTCTATTTTCTCTATTACACTGTGTGACAAAAATAATAATAAAAAAATATACGCGGGCGGAGATCTATCACGTTTTGCGGAGCTTGTTGCACTGATTACAAAACGGTATGTACAGATTCCGTAACACCCCCAAAATTTGGACTTAGGGCTAAAAAACGGTTCTTTGCACTTTCATCCATTGCAAAAAAAACTAGCTGCGTTAAATTTTCACCTATTTTAAATTGTCTTACTGTTTTGAGACTGCTTTCAGCAGTCGTATTTGACTTGGATGTCACTTGCTTTTTTTTTTTGTGTTTGTGTATCGATCTTAGTTTTGTTTTGCTGTTTGAAGAAAAAAAATTATGAATAAATTCATACATTCGTAATTCATAATCGGTTAAAGTCGTGACTATCGTTTTCCTTGGTTATCGTTTCCTTGGTTTTTGTTTCGTAATTTGTAAAACGGGTTATGGGTTTACGATTTACCTTAAGAGAGTGGAATGGTGTCTTTCGTTTTTTCTCTGAGCAAAGATCTGATAATCGTCATGTTGTTAGGGTGCGGCTACAGTTAATAAAGCTTATAGCTAGTATTAAAGCTTTTTCACAGAAAAAGCGAGAGACACTGAATAAACAAAACAAACTTGTGTGGGCTAGTAAAAATGCTAGTCAGTTCAATTCACTTTGATAAACGCACCTTGGCGTAATGCGTAGTGCATATGCTTTGCGATCGCCAGGTTGATGGTTCGAGCCCAGTTTTGGCATCAGTTTTTCAAATAAATCGAACAAAAACATCGACTTAACAATACTAATGGAAGGAATCTGATAATCTGTGAAATATCTTTAATTCCAGCCTATAAACTTGGTGGTAAAACACACAGTTTGTTGTTGTTTCATTCAAAATCTTTAATAAAAAATATGTTGGTTCGCAGTTTGGCTGAATGAAAGTTGTTCGCAAATTGTACCACCCATATTGGAAATATTTTTTTTTTTCTTTTATAAATTTGTTGCAAATATTAACTACGTAGAATTTTTTTTAACTCCACAAGTAAACGTTGAAAATATCAATTTTTTGTGTCATCCTAATGTTAACATACTCCATGTGAAAAAACACACTTTGCAAACTTTATGTGTGATTTAAAGATATTTTTTTGTAAATTGTAAAAAAAAAATTGGAACACCCAATTTTTCGATTATTTGTTTTTAAAGGGACCCATTAAAAAAAAAAAAAATTAGACTCTTAATTCAAAAAGTTTTCTTGGACGTTTATGAACGCATTTTACATGAAAAGATGACTAAGCGTAGATTGTCTTCATTTATGAATGCACACATATTTTTTGCTTTGTCTTGCTTTTAAATTAAAAAAGATGGAAAAAAATATTTGTCTTCCAGAGCAAGTAGAAAAAATTCGTGTTTAAAAAATAGTTTGTTGTTTTGTTTTAATATAATACCACTTACTTGCTTGAATCGGTGGCTCTAAAATATACATCATCTGGAGCATCCATCCAACTGATCACTTGTTTTCGTCCAGATCCTGTTCTCGACATTTGTGTGATTTTTGGTTTTCCATTTAACTGTTAAATTCGAAATAATTTATAACCAAAGTTAAAATTATATAAAGACAAAAAAAAACTTACGTGGTGTCTAGCTAATGGCTGTCCAGAAGCAGCCATCATTGCCGCAAACTGTTCAGGACTAGGACAATGCGATGGCATTGGATCCTTATTTGGCCGTTTTGGTGGTGGCCCTTGTATAATTGTAACTAAAGATAAACAAATAAATTAGGAAACATTTTATAAGAATACATCAACTCCTTACCATCTGCGCCATTCATCTCTTCCATTGGTCGCTTACGTAATATTGCAGGTGGTATAATTATAACATCTTTTTCGATTTCAACAACTTTATTTGGAATACGTTCATAAAGCAAAGATCCATCGGGTGCTTTTGGAGGCTTTGGAAATGCCACCAAATCAGGTTTCGGCAATTTATCTTTGGGCGTCAATATCAGCCACTCGTGTGGGCCGGGGCCTGGAGATCCTAAACGATTAGCAATTTTCGTCACACTTATTCTTTCTCTCTTCTTAGCTAATAAAATGTTCTTTATATCCAAATGAGATTTCCCAGTCAAACGTAAATTAACTGTAAAGGAGAAAGTAAATAAAAATAAACAAACAAACACAAGAAGTAGCGTGGTAAACTTACATTCATGCTTAATCAGCATCGTATTTATTGCAAATGATGTCTGCCGGGCAGCTTTTTTAGTTTTGATAAACTTTCTACATAAAATTCGAGCAAAACGTGTCATAGGATTTGTATGGAGATAGAAAGCAGTGCGAGTCTTCATTATAGGGCGCGGTGATCCTGAACTGATCGCAATACCATGCGCTTGGGCATAGTGTCGCGCTAAATGGGTTTTCAATTTGAATTCTTTGCCACAGCTCACAATTGAACATCTAAAAATACAGATTGTGATTAGACTGTGTATATACATAAATGCAAAATACCATCTTACCTGTGACACTGACGACTAGAAAGATCGTTAACTTTCTCATCATCTACTATAACAGTTTCAGCTATAATAACTGGGGTGGGTGTAATGGGTCCAACGGGTGTTGTTGCAGGTGTGGGTTGTTTCTTCTTAACCTCTGTATCACTTCCCTCAGCTAATCTCGTTGCATTTTTCAAACCTCCGTACTTCTTCCAGTAGTTGTAACAGTTCTGACACAATCGACATGTCATATGAGAGGGTCCCCAAGGATACCACTGAAAAATTATCAAATGTTGGGTTTCGTAAAAACGGACTTGATTTGCTAAACTTATAAAAGCGACTGCTGATCAGAAAGAAAATAGCTCCACTATAAAAACTTATTTGTAAAATGCTCCTAACTGTCTAGGATAGGTTGCGGAGGTTAACATTTTCTGTAAATGATATATCTAGTTAAAGAAATCGACCCTTTGTCTCGGATAAGGACTGAACGAACGTTGCAAACTTTTGGGCTATTGTATCGGTTATTGTATAGCATAGTTTTGGACAAGAATACATCGCTTCAATATTCATGCAATGTTACGCCACCAAAATCTAGCATATCCCGAAAAAAAAATGTTCTTCACTCTTAACTATCGACAGATCCCACCGCTTAAGACTCTTTTTTCTAAAGCTTAAGAAATATCTTGAAGAATTAAAGCTTCTTAATGGCCGGCAGTAGTGAAGAGCGAAAAATGTATACCAGCGATTTCATACCTGTGACGAAAAAGTCACGTTCACGTGAAGTGAAGTTTTTCAAAATGAACTGTGAAATCACGGTTTCACACATTTCACGATTTCGCACAAATCGCGGTTTCGCACATTTCACGATTTCAAACATTTCACGATTTGAAATCAGCCACCACGCCAATGAGATAAAGAAGAACGACAAGAAAAAGGCACAACTCATGCGAATGGTAAAAAAAATCAAGTGAATAGTGAAGTTGTTGGGTATGACTGCACTGCACTGCAAATTGGAAAAAAAATTGAAAGAGTGAAGACGAGGAAGAGAGCGACGACGGTGACGATGATGACAACGATGACGACGAAGACAATGATGATGACGATGACGAGATTAAATGAAATCGAAGGGATTAATAAAATAAACAAGTGCGCATGTGCAAGTGTGTATCTAATCGCACTGTCGTACTTTGGTTTGGGCAAGTATTTCTTTTGTGAAAAATCACAATTCACGTTCAATCGCAGTGAATTTCAAATCAACCCCACAATTATACCTGTGAATTAAATTTCACGACTAAGCTCAACCCTAGCCGCAGTACGGTTTTACTAGCAATAGATGGACATCTGACAGTAAATGTTGCATCCATTTTTTTTTTCAATTTAAATCCAAAAATGATTCGTTGTTAAGAGCCAACTTAAATATTTAGGTCATAACATCTATAGTTATACAGCCAATTTCTTCACAGAGTCCTAACACTAGAACCGGTCCTAGTCCTAAAGTTAGTACTCAAATCGGTATCAACTCATTTCTTAACCCAAGTACTGGGCCCAAGTTCTGTCAATTTGTTACTGAGTATTAGTTAAAAAACGGTACCAGTTAGATCTTCAAAATCAGAAAATCAAGTTTATGGTAAGTACAAATCAATTCGTTTAGGAAGTCGAGGTTTTCGGAAAAATAGGCACTTCGTTGGAAAGGTGACTAACTTGTAGCTAGGACCGAGTATCAGACCTAGTACCTGGTCTAGCTAGCCCGGATGCTAGACTGGCTTAGTACTTTTGTGAAGAAATTGGTCATTACTCCCTAACATAATAAAGCTTAATTTCAAACAAGTTTTAACCTTAACATTAAATTGGGTTATTGCTAAGGCACATTGTGTATATCCTTGCAAAGCTGATTCAAATAGCTTTAGATTTTTGGATAGTATCCAAAGGACAGCATTTAAAAATATTGTATACTATCGTCGAAACAATTACTTTACATGAACACCGTCGTAATGTTTCGTGTCTCGTCTGATTAAATCGACTGTGCTCTATCAATATAGCCAGTTGAATTTCTTTACAAAAATTAACCGGAATACCCGCACTTTTAGATATGCAAATCAGTTCACACTGGACCTTAATTTCGGACGTAGCGTTTCGTACAAAGATTTGTTCTTTAGCCGCACAACACGAATTGGGAAAGCTTTACCTAACTTTGTGTTTCACTCTCATTGTGTTGTCCACAAGTTTAAAGCCAATGTGCATCGGTATCTCCTCTTGCATCCCCTCCTATTTTCTAACGCTCGACCTGGGTAATTTTTAAAGGATAATCGTTAGCTTAAATTATAAAACAAAAAACGAAGCTTATACTGATAATGAGGAGACCTATTTTTAACATAAAATGCCACGGGGAGATATAAGATTAGAATGTCGAGGTCCCCGATAAAATGCATGTTTCGGAGACATGTGACAGTTTGACATGACAGTAGGGACAATTTCGTAGACTTCTGGAATCCTGTATTGTAATTCGTAGTGTTTAAACACAAACGGATGAGCGTAGAAACACTTTGAACACCTAAGAATAATTAGCAGTATAGAATATACTTCCATCAATCACACTTAGTGAAGAAACAGTGGTTGGCTTCCAGCAGAAACCTTAGGAAGGATCTACGGAAGAAAACACCCACCTAATGGTCCGTGGAAGTGGCTTAAAATCCAAATATGCATCAAAGCACTTAAAAATTACAAAGTGGGTAGACTCAACCGTATTTCCGCAAGCTCTTACAAGTAGCCTCAAGGACATCCATCAATTGACAGCATCCCCTCATAGTCATAACCTGAGAATACGATTGAGTTCAATAAAGCGAATGATCATCAATTATCCAAAGAAAGAAGATCGGATGCAGTGTAAAAACTGCAGTTAACCCTGAACAAGCTCTGTGATGGATCTTCCTGTATCGACATTGAGGAGCTTAAGGACTAAGTGGGCAGTTTTAGCTATCATTGAAAAGGATCACTGAAAACTTTCACTGCAAATTTAAAGTAAACGTCTTTAAATTTGCAATGAAAATTTTCAGTGAGCAAACAATTATTGGATTCAACTTTTTGGTCTTTTAAAAAGAATTTTGTACTTCTGAGTTCGAATCGGAAGTCAAAAAAAATCTATGACGTCACGAGATAATTTTTAATAAAATACCACTTTATCTCAAAAACGTGACATCATAGATTTTTTCTGACTTCAGATTCAAAATCCTTTGGAAAATATATTTTGGTGTCACGGAAAAAATAATAATTTTAATGATAAAAAAGTAGTTTAAATGAGTGAAATTGTGATGGGTTTGGATGCATTTGAATTTAACATAAAACCCCCTTGGTTTGTCGGTACAGTTCAGAATTAATGGTGAAAAATACAGGGAAAAGCTGCCCCCGTCGGAATTTGAAAATATTCCTGCAGGGGAAAACTTTATTTTTCAGCAAGATAATTCCCCCATTCACACGTCAAGGACAGTCTACGAAGTGTTTAAAGTCAGTGGGGCAAGTTGCTTCACCATGTAGTCCTGCACTTAACCTAATTAAAAACTCCTGAAGTTCATCACCAACATGCTTTTTCCAAATGAGAAGCATAAGAAGATTGTTTAAGAGATTAAACCCAAAATTTCAATGTTTAACTGCTTTTAATGTTCACCGTCTTTATACTTATTTCGCAGCAAAATTGAATGTTTTTGCAGTTCATCAACGATAAACCGAAATAATTTTCTATAGTGATGGATAGTATTTTTATTTTTTTGGTTTGTTGCTTGCTGGGTTTAACAAATACTTCTTTTAAAATAACTTCTTAACTTGAATGATTTTCTAGTAAAATCCGAACAAGCATTCTGGCTATATGTATGTGTCGTTATACTTATTTCGCATACTGTATGTAGGTAATTTAATAAGTAATATATTTGCGTTTGCCTCATATGGAACTTCTTAATGTTAAAATTTACAAAACCTCGATAGTCACAATGAGTGTTGAAAGAAAACATACCTGAGCTGACGCAACACTTGAGCATGATTCACACGGCTTTCCATTATTAGACAAATCAGTTCCACCGTTAGTTGTGGTTCCATTGAATATTCCACCTTTGGTAGGGTTCATCGCCGGATTACTTTTTGTGTATTGTGGAATGTAAACCTGTTTGAGTTTCAACTCGGCTTCCACAGCTTTCACTCGCTTTTGTTGCACATATCTATCTGTGGTCTTCCACATATAATAATATTCTACAATTTGTTTTAAAGTTTTCCAAGGAAGCTAAAATGTATATAAAATTGTAAAATTAAAAAAAAAAAAAAGTTATAAATTTAATAAAAAAAAAATATATGTTTTTGATATTGTACGAGTACTCACGAAATCCTGTCGAATATCATTGAAGTCTTTTCCATATTTATCAAGTGCCTCTTCAAATAAATTAGCCTCAGATGCACTCCAGTCCTCTATTTCATCTCTACAGAGCACCGGCCCAGTGGAAGGAACTAATGAGCACATAGCATCTTCCATAGAATAATTGTGCTTATGAAGAATATCCATGGCATGAAACTATATAAAACAAAACAAGAAAGCATACAAAAATGAAATTCTTCTCAAATTGAAGATTAAAAAAACAACTCATACCAAGGTGATATCCCTACTGGCAGCAGCCGCTGACATATGCAGCGATGGTTGTTTCACCGAACTACTACAGTCTAGTGCGCGGGCAAATGTTCCAATAGACCGTGAAACAACCAAAAATTGATCGATTTTTCTGTCGGTTAGATTATGGTTTGGCGTCCATACAAGTGTCTCGAGTTCTTCCAGCTTTCGCTCATCCAATTGTACATCTTTTAGTTTGCCAGGAATCTCACTTTGATATCGGCTTCCTACACGTATCTCGCCTTTGTCAGCCAACAGTGTTTTTTGATTGGGATCAAAGACCAAACAATAAAAAAATGTGTCCTGCAATTAGAAATGCATATAAAAAATAATTATTTCATAATTTATTTCAATATTGAAGCACTTCAAATATATTATGGGAAATTATTTGTCGTAGCTACAATGGAATGAAATTTACGACTCACGTCTTTATTGAGATAACTATTGAGCGATTCCGTTTCATTTAATAATGTCACAGAACATTTTCCTCTTATGTGGGTGGCGGGCAATGTTTCAACTTGTCGGGATAGAAATAATTCTCGATGTTTTATTTGGTGACGTTGCTTCGATGACAGCGATTCATTATTTTTTTCCGATATGATATTTGCCGCCGATGTACTAATCGGACTAGTTCGATCTTCATCCAATGATGCTGAAATGAAGAGAAATATTTGTTGTCTTATTATTTGACACAAAAAGGTAATAAAATCAAATTTTGTTTGTTGGGTCCAGGAAATCAAATATTTTTACTTGCCTTGACCCAACCTACAAGTCTTATTTGGATCACTATGAAAAGTATAAAACAAAATGAAGACTACAACAATTACTCAATTGGAATCCAGAAAAACGATATTTGTGAGAAGCGTATGTTCAGAATGTCGTTATTTCTACCGATTTTTAAATCGAGGTTTATGTATTTGAATTTTCATTTGGCACTAGAGCTATAGCGCAGGTGGAACGAATATTACATTCTCTTCGCACTCATTGGTTTTCGAAAAGAGGCGCGCCTTCGTGTAATAGCTGACTTAGTGCGAACAAATTGCGACTTGAATTAGTTCATCGCTCAAGCGTGTTTATTAGTTAAATCTGAGGGCGCTTATATAATCTGCTCAGATCGCTCAGCCTCTGCTCAGAGCCAAAATAAAGAAAACGCCATTTAACTTCACAACAGTGTTCAGATTTTGTTGATTTGTGATGTATGCTAGAAAATATCAAAGGATTTTGTTTCGAATAAAAAATGATTTCATGACGGTGGGTTTCAGCGTGTTTTCTTACTAAGGGTCAAATATTATAATTTTAATCGTAGAGACTAATATAGGTAATTTTAGAACTATCATAAAACTGTTGTTTACTTGTTGATTTTCTGTTTCATAAATATTTCTCTAAACATGTAATTCGGCAATCAAATAAAAGAGAAGCGACTTATGTGGCTCATACAAAACTAAAAGTACATAAAGAAATATCTTAATTTTCTGTACCAGCAGCAGGAAACGAAATTTAAACATGAAAATTTTAGAACTATACTCTGTCCAACTAAAATTGTCAGTACACGGAAGATAGGATGTTTAGCTCTTACTCTGACTGTTAAGAAATCCTGTGAGAGAGTGCAAATATTACAGGGTTTCCGTAGTGCACATTATAGATTTCGAAAAATCTCTAATAAATATAAAGAGGGTTACCAACTTTAAACTTATGCCGTATTTGTACGAGTGACAAATTTCATTATTTTTGTCTTAACTCTACATTAATGACAAAAGACAGCTTGTTCATTATTTAAAAGTAAATGACAAAAATAATGACATTTTGTCTCTGGTATAAATCCAGCAGTAGGTTTTAAAATTATAAATGGGTTAATATCAAGTGCCTATTTGACAAAATTCATAAGTTTTTATTCGTACTGATTTTCTATAACACCGTCCAAATTAAGATTTTTTTTGAAGAGTATTTTTTTGTATGAAAAAAATTACAATTTTGTACCATGTATTAAAAATTATTTTCACTTAAACTCACTTAATTTATGTATGAAGAACAGTGTTGCCGGAGACCTTCTTTGCAAAGTAGTGGGTAGTATTTTGAAACACAGGGTATTACAGAAGGTTAATATTTTTACATACTAGATTGGTTACATATAAAGGGTTTTCCAATAAGAGGTGTTATTTTGAATAGCCCGCTATTTCGGTAGCTGTCACTTTTGAAGTTTTTTTGACATTTGACAAGTAGAAACTACGCTATTAATAAAAATGGAACGATACACGCTTCAACAACGCATTGAAATTATTAAAATTCACTATAAAAATGGTGAAAATTTGGTAGAGACGGTTCGTAAAACTAAAACATTTTTGGGTCGTCGTGAAGCACCTTGTCGAACCGCAATACAGAAATTGGTGGACAAATTCGAGCTGTTGGGACAAGTTAGTCATGTGAAGAATAAAACCCACGTCGCACGTCGCTCAAGAACAACTGAGAATATTGCTGTTGTAGCCCAAAGTGTTGAAGAAAACCCAGGTTTGTCCATTCCTCGTCGTTCTTTGGAATTAGGCATTCCACAAACGTCATTACACCGTATTTTGCATAAAGACTTGGGTCTTAAGGCTTATAAAGTTCAGTTAACACAAGAACTCAAGCCGGCTGATCATCAACAACGTCGTGTCTTTGCTGATTGGGTCCTTAAAATGCATGAAAATGAACCGGAATTTCATCGAAAAATCATCTTGACTGATGAGGCCCATTTCCACCTCGGAGGCTACGTCAACAAGCAAAACTGTCGCATCTGAGGCTCAGAAAACCCAAGAGTTATTGTTGAAAAGCCTCTCCATCCTCAACGCGTGACTGTTTGGTGCGGTTTATGGTCCCGCGGTTTCATTGGACCTTACTTTTTCGAAAATGAGGCTGGAGCAACAGTAACGGTCAATGGATTGCGCTATCGAGAGATGATTAATGATTTTTTATGGCCTGAATTGGATGGTATTGATCTGGACAACGTTTACTTTTAACAAGACGGCGCTACGTGCCACACAAGCAATGAAACCATCGATCTTTTACGGGAAAAGTTTCCGGACCGTGTTATCTCTCGAAGAGGTGATCACAATTGGCGACCGAGATCTTGTGATTTAACACCTTGCGACTTCTTCCTTTGGGGCCACGTGAAAGATAAGGTCTACGCCAACAGTCCAGCGTCGATTCAAGAGCTCAAAGATGAAATTCGTGAGGCTATCGAGGGCATAGGGCAGCCACTTTGCGATTTGGTTATGGAAAATTTCATGAAAAGGATATGGTCCTGTAATCGTGGTCTTGGCGGCCATTTGGCTGATGTTGTGTTCCATTATTAACGGCATACCTTCCTCTTTATAATGAAATAAACATCCGATCATTTATCTCCAAAAATGCCATTTTTCTTTGAATATCAAAATAACACCTCTTATTGGAAAACTCTTTACATACCAATCTATGTATAAATATTAATTTGTCAATAAAAAACTAAATAAAATTTCTCTTGTAGTTTTCCTGTAACTTCTTCAGATTTAAATATGAAGGTTTAACAAGCAGGTAAGGGGCCGGTTATAGCAATCAGGAAAAAGAATAAGGAAAAATTTTGAATGGTTATAAGTTATTTTCACTCGTTTTAAAACACGAACACAACATTAATATCGATGAAAAATTACGCAAAGAAGAAGAAGAGAAGCAATTGAAAAATTAGTTTTTGTAAAAAAAAGTATTTACTTATTTTCATGACTCGAAAAATTTATTCGTATTTGGAAAATAAATAAATACAATTTAAAAAAAACTTATTGTTCAATTGAAATTTTTTTTTTTCACAAAATCTTCTTTGAGTCATTTGCCATCGATTTATGTTGTATTTTCGTTTAAAAACGAGTGAAAATAATTTAAAAAATACATTAGAATGTTTTCCTGATCGCTGTAACCGGCCGCTAAAAAGGAAGATGGGAGAGTTCAGAAAAAAACTTCGAATGGTTGTTGTGGTTTATTTTTGACAATTTTTTTTTATAGATAAATATTTGGCACACCATCAAACTAACAATTTTATCATTTGCCACAAAAATTTGGAAAAAAAGAACTGAAAACTGGATAGAAAAATGACACTGGAGAAATGAAAACCACAATATGACAGCAGATCGTGTTGAAATGTAAAAATCATCTAAGCTTATTACAAATTTGTTAAAAGAAATTTTGAAGGACTCCTTTAAATTTGAAACGAAATATATCTTCATGATGATGATGAATAAAATTTTTAATCAACTTCCGTATTCATTTTTGACATGCTAATACTAAGGTGCACTTTCCACAGGATCAGACGCAAATTGAATTATTCTAAATTTAATCTATTCATATTTATACTACGCAATTCGAATTTAAGTGAGTCAGTGGCTCAGAGGAAAGAATCGGTCTTCGATAGCGAGAGATTGTAGGTTCCACTTCAAATGTGATCTTCGTTTTTCTTCTATTTTTTTTAAGGGACTGTAATATTCAAATATCTCCTATTTTTGGATGCCCTGTTTATAATAAGAAAAACAAAATTCTGTCAAGATATGAACTAGCGACCACTCGCTCCCGACAAGAGGCTTTTTCCACAGCACAACCGGCTTATTTACATGTTTCGGTTGCGTAGAATGTATATAAACACATTAAAATTAATTTTATTATTTACCTAATTCTTGATTCAAGTTTTGAGAACCGAATGGACAGATAGACTGGGAAATGGAATGATTTTTAGAAAAACCATGATTTGCTAATCAAGCTGAAAAAATGAACAAACACTCTTTGATTATCATGGATCTAAAATTTTATCGATTAAGAGGAATCTGTGGTAACCAAATTGCAGATTTAATTCACTGTGAACAAACTTCCCCTTAATCTGCGTTTTAAGACTAGGTACTAATAGGACAGAGGGTCTTGGGTCTTGCCCTATCTATATAACAGTGGTCGTAAAACTTTGAAAAATCAATAAAATTAAACTGAGCAAAACCATGACTCGGATTTTATTTGAAATCACAAACTTAGTTCCGGACGTTGAACTGGTTGGAACAAAGCTAATTTTGCTCTTAACAAACATTAAAGTTCGAAACAAATAAAATAACACTTAATTTAAAAATACAAAACGACTAAATAAACATGCGACTTATACATCAAGTCAGATGAATTGTACAGAAAAAAAAATATAATATATCTGTATATATGCATAATTATGTATGTATACAAATGTACGACAACTACAAAACTAAAAAGAACAATATTAAACAACATTTATCTGCGTGCAAAAACAAAAATAATCTAACCAAACTCTGTGCAAATCTATGAAATGTTGTTATTTGGAATTTAAAGTTAGTAAGGTACCTATGGACGGATCTAAAACAGCTTGTGCCGCTTGTTCTTCTCCAACTGGTGTTCGAAGCCAAGTCTTCTTCAGTTTCATCGCCAGTGGTGAATCTTCGGCTGTTGCCACTGTTGTGATGAAAATTAAATTTATTTTGTTAATGCTGCTTCGAGATATAGATTCACGGTGTTATACAAATTTAACAAATTAAAATATCTTTTGATATTATGTATATATATTTATCCATAAACAAAATCTCAACCCATCAAAGGAAAGTAATAGAACTTATTAATTTTTATATAGAAAGTAACTCCTTAAATATGTTTTTCAATCAAATTTTATCCCAATGTTAATTACAAAAATTTGGTGATGACACTTTGGATTCCAAGTGCCACCACCATCGAAATACCCATTCGGTATCGCAAGATTGTGTGCAGGATAGTGAAAAGCTGACTTCCAAAATCTCGCACCCCGATTTCAGTAGTTTTTTGACACCTCAAGAAACAAGACTACTTGTCAAAATTGACATTTAATAATTTGCATAGGGATGAAAATTGATGCAGAGCAATATCACATCGATAGAAGTAAAATATCAAAAGTCCACAAAAGTCCCATGCATGCAAATTATTCAAGGTAAAATGTCGAAAATGTTGGTTTTTCGTATTTAACTTTGAAACCGGACAAGCTATTAAATAAAAGTGTATTGGAGACTTGTAGGTTTTGTGATTCCCTAAACACATTTTTTTTCAAAAATGTGTCAAATGTCGAAAATAACTGTTTTTCTTTCACATTTCTCTTAAACGATGAGTCCTATCTTTGAAGAAGTTGTAGATTATGTTCTTTTTTATATATAGTTCCGGACCTTGAAATGAGTGTTGGAACATTCATTTTATATCAAAACTCAAACATTGCGACTTTTCGTACTGAACTGAGATTTTTAAGATATATCTTGAATACACTCTGTAGACATTACACAAAAAAATTTAGGATATGTTTTTTTCAATGCTATCGAGAAGAAGTGTTCCAAATATTTGTAGATTATGCGTTTTCTTACACAATAAAATTCAGTTTTTATTTTTGAAAGCTTTAATAAAAAAATATTTTTTAATTTGATCAAAAGTCAAAATTCTTCTTTAAAAATGGCTGAGAGTGGCGACATTTAAAACGTCTGGGACCCCAAAATACTTGAGCAGGACGTCGGTTAAAGAGGTTATCCGAAATAAAAAATCTGAAAAATCACCGTTTTCAACCCAGACTGTTTTCGACATTCTAAAGACTCATATAAAACAGTAAAGTCTACAGATTGTATTCAAAATATATCTTAAAAATCTCAGTACCGAGATTTATCTAATTCGAAATCGAGGCGAGTGAGTGAGATGAAAATCGATTTAGCTGGCAAAAGTGAGTGAGTGGGTGAGTGGAATGAAGTGTCAAATTACTCGCCTGATATTTCGAAGGCTAGTTTTGAATGTGTAGGTAAAATTTAAACATTTGCATAGGTATGCGTCATTTTTTGTTTGAAAAATGTCAAAACAATAACATATTATTGACATATTTCAAAAAAAAAAAATGTATAGCAAAACATGTTTTGCAGAGGTTTGAAGTTGGAGTATGTCAACGAATTGGTAATATTACCTAAAAATATGCAAACTCTCAAAGACAATGGCTAAATTGTGGAAAATGTACATTTTTGAACTTCTTTAAAACATGTTATGAAAATAGGCAATAATAATGGCTGTAAGCAAGTCAAAGAAGAGGTTTCTTTATAATTTTTAATTGGATTTACTAACCGTTTTTTCTCAACAGTAAATAGCGACAATGCAATGGTATTATTCCTTGGTACATTCTTTGAATGTCATCTTTTGAAATATCTACAAGAAGTTTTTAAGTTGTGCGCTCGTACTTGATAAAAATGCCTTCATGATAAAAGAAATATTAAATAGATAACTAAACTAAACTTTGCAAACCACTTTTATAATTTGAATCCCTTTCAAACACATATCTTGGGCGGTCTGAGAATAATTGTTTTCCTCAAAACAAATAAATACATTTTTTAATTAAAACAAATGACAAAAAATGACATATACGATGAGTTCGAAAAAAATTCAAACAAACTCATTCCATGAGAATAGCTTAATCGTTTTTGCGAGAGAAATGAGATGAATAAGGCGTGTTGGCGAGTCATCTCACCTCACTCGCCAAAATAGCTAAATCTCGACACAGGTCTTACGAGTTCAGTACAAAAAAAAATGCACGACTGGATCGCACGAACTTGCTCTTGTAGTTGAAAGTTATTATAATGTATTTGTATATTGAAAAAAAAAAAAATAAATATATATACATATATATATATATATATATTATATATATATGACGACGGACGGCAAGACAAAAACCACATTTTTTAACTTCTCCACCATCGTAATGTTAATTTTGATTAAATCCTCGATTTTTTTTTGACACGAAACCAACACTTGCCCTATAAAGAAAGTAAAAAAGTCTTTTTTATATAAAAAAAGCACATAATCTATAACTTTTTTTTTTTGTTTTTGTCAAATACAACTTTTTGATAGGGCTCACCGTTTAGAGTAATATGCAAAAAAACGTTATTTTCGACATCTAACACATTTTGAAATCACGATATACGAAAAACCAACATTTTCGACATTTTATCTTGAAAATTTGTTGTATGCATACAAACGACTTTTGCGAACTTTTGACATCTTAGTTTTATCGATGTTTAAATGCTCTGTACCAATTTTAAGTTCTATGCGAATTATTTCTAAGTTTGCATTTTTGTGTGTCTATTTTATCTGGACTAAAAAAAAAGAGTTAATTCTACACTGAAAACTTCTTCAGTGTTAATTGCGGTTTAAATTACTTTCTTAGGATATAGTAACCCCTTGTTTAACTCAGAGTTAAGCTAATATTCTTCATGGTCATAAAAAGTGTTTACATACAATTTTGTATGCATGTATGTACCTCATTTATGCAAAGTTAAATTGAACGTACCGTAACCATTAAAAATTGACACTTAATTACTTAAACATATGTATAAGAATAAAGAGCCCAACCGACAGAATACGTCGCATCCGCGAATCAACAAACTTTGAGACAAAAACGCAAAAATAAGGCACTACGGGTAAAAAAGGGCAAAAAGAAAGAAACAAAATACAAACATAATATGTATGTAATATGCATGAAACGTGTTCCTATTAAGTCGATACTTTCTTACGATTACTCAAAAAAAATAAAGAAAAAGTTAGACGGGTTTCTAAAAAGCTATGTTCCTTTTTTAGTTTCCAATTTAAATATAACTCATATAAAAATCATATCATTGGAATAATTAAAGGCACAAAAATTTAAGATTCAAGTTTTAATTTCTAACAAAAAAGTGCTTTCATCAAAACAAACAAAAGATAACCTAAAATTTTTCGAATAATTTTAGTTTAATGAATAGTTTAGAGGTGTTTGATGTCTATGAGAATAATTGAAAAAAAAAACACGGATACATTTTTTTGTACACTGGTTGCTAACAAATGAGATTTTTTTTCATATCGCCAAAAATATCCACCTGGATAAAAAAAAACCCTATTATGCGTAAAAAAAATATTATAAAGTAATAAATGAAAACAAAAAAAAAAAATGGGAGAAAAAATAAAGGTACACATAATACAATGCACGTGAATAATTGGTGGGTAGAAGAGTCTAAATCCAAATCCGGATGTTGGTGTATGTACATGCGAAGTCTTTGAATTCTGTTTGAGGGTTGAATATTGCATAGAAAATGGGATATATGTTGCTCCCATGGTGGCAAGCATTAGAGGTTGAGGTGGAGGTGGCAACGCTTAAAACTTATATCCATACAAAGACACATCACACATATAGTTTGGTCATGCTGGGTATGCGAATAAGCAATGTTAGATTTGGTTTCGGATGATGATGATGACGATGATGATGACGATGGTGCTGCTGTTGTTGTTGTTTTTGTTTTTGTTGTTGCTCCTGATGGTGATGCTATGGGTAACTGGGCTAGACGACTATGGTAGGTACTTAAAAGTGGGTGGTAGACAAAAAGATAACCCCCTCCAAATAGGGAAGGGGTTCTCCCATCTTAACAAATCGATACCATGTTTCCTTTTTGTACTCAACTGTACACTTTTCAGATTTGTACCTTTTTCAACAAACAAAAATTGTGTGTGCAAACGAAGTAATGATAAGCCTACAACTTCTTTTGTGCAAAATCAAAATCACAATAAATACTACCTACATACATATTTCTAATTGGAATTTTCTTATTCTAATTTTCTGCAACACCACTCCGTGTAACTCATGTTTTCTTCGCTTATTCTGTTTATTTACTGCATCAAAACTAATTCATTAACAAAAAGATTTATTAACCTCCCTTCTTATAATGAATGTTCATGTTTTTAGGGAGTACCTTAGTTTTGTTTCAAAATAACGCATTTACTCCAATTGATTCTGCAGTACCAATATCCCTTTTAATCCGTCGTTTCGCTTAAACTACACAAAATCGAAAGTCAACAGTTAAATCTCGTTAATTTGTTGGCTTACAATGCCTATCAAGACTAAGGGTTGATTCATTCTTAGACAGTTTCAGTCTATTATGCGTTTGAATTGAAAAGTTCCCACATTTGTACTGTTGTTAAAAGGATACAAAAATCAGTTTGTAGTTTAATAATATAAAGGAGAGAAAAATAGAAAAAAAAGTAAAAAAGTCATATTTGAAATTTCAGAAAAATTAAAAACATACTTAGTTTGCTTGAAAAAAGATAATTTCCACCTTCTTTCGCCCCATACGTCGTAGCAGGTTTTTATTATAGGATCATTATTTGTTTTTAACTTGCGATACATATTTATGTACGTACAAGTTAGCAAGTTTTGGATTCTTAAAAAAATCGAACTCGAGATTAAAATTAAACATGACATTACGATGAACAATTCTGTATATATATGTGCGTCTGTCTCACTCTATTTTAAGGCGTGAATATAGTGAATGCAGAATAACTATCTTTTTTTTTTTAAAAGCGACTCCAACAATTTTGATTAAAATAATTATGTGAGCTACAACAGAAGCTAGTACTTTTGAAACAAAAAAAAATATTTTTTATCGGGTAATAAGTTGGTACCCATAGAATCGTTTTTTCTATTTTTAGTGGACTAACTAAAGCCTAAAATATAGCGTTATGTCGGAACCGGGCAAAACCACTCAGATTTGGATGATTTTTGTTTTCAAATGTTGGTATTTAAAAGTACTTTAAAGTTACCGGTTTGAAATTGCGGCTCTTTTCAGATTTTTTTTTATTTAACAATAAGATTTTTGTGAACAAACATTTTTGTTTAAATTTTATAAAATAAACTACGGCAAAAATTTTCCAGGTCTGTTTAAGAAAAACAACTAATAAAAATATAGGTCTATTTTCACCCGATCAGATCTCAAAAGTTGACTTAAAGCAGAAAGAAAATTGTTGCATTGACAAAAATGAAAAAAACAAGTTATTTTTTTAACTTTTCCTATAATGTGAGTGCATTTTCTTTTTGTTTAAACAAAATGTTTACCACAATATGAGCTTCTTTCGAAATATTAAAACAAAAAGTGTATTTTTAAAACAAAGAACTGATTTTAATTAAATGAATTCTTGTACAGATGCTTTTGAACCAAAAAAAATTGCACTTTAATGAAAGAAAAAATTAGTATTTTTTCTTGGCATACGGAAACTGAAATATTCATTGGTAAGATTTACATATACTTTTTTGTGAGTCCAAGGACAAGGCAATTTTTGAAAAGTAAGAATCAGTATTAAGTGGTACAATTTTTTAGGACGCTCTTTCAAAGATTGCAGTAAACAAATCATTTCGATAAAACTATGACTTAATCTAGTAATTTATAAAAATGGTGTATAAAACCAAAATTATTTGAATGCACAAAAATAGGCTCATTACTGGTCAATGATTGTAAAGATAAAAAAAAAATAAAAATCAATTATGGTCGGGGTAAACAAAACATTGGCCCAAAGTAGAGGTTCGGGCTAATTTAAATAATCACCATATTTAGTTTTGACAATCCTGTATATATGGAGGTCTCACCGCTGTCACGGACCAAGTCAAAAAAAAAAAAAAAAAAACGAAATCAAATTGTCATTTGTTCGAGAAAAACATTTACCATAAGATTCAATAATAGCGTATTTACTTTAACTCGTAATATCGGTTCACATCAGCTTTTAGCCCTCCATAGGTATATCGCAAGTACAAAATGGAATAAATACAATGACGCCCTTAAAAATTAGATTAAAAAGAATTTCGAAAATTCCAACTGCATACATTTTTATTGTTGGTTTAATAGCGGTTTCTATTAAAATAATCAATAGCAAAATAAATTTTTCAATTTATGTTTGGGCCATGGTTCACAGAAATTGGGAGCACATCTTAAAGTTGGTGGTCTCCGCACCACTGTTTTATCTTACGATATATGTATGTACATATGTCAAGTTAATCATTCGTTACAAAATCGAATTCGAGATAACAATCAAACCTGAGGATACGATGATAAAGAATGCGAAAAAGCCATAGCCTAAACCAATGGGTGATGTACTTTAAACTTGGTACATACGAAGTGCTATTTCCACACTTTTCATGGGGTTTTAATTTTGTGACCAAAATTCACCGCACCTGCCATATAAAAAAACATTATTTATTGATGTTATTTTATTAGTTATTCTTTTCAAAAAATGGCTTTCATGATTTCGATAAAATCAAATCGTAGACAAAAAAAAACACATTATTTAAAATTAAAAAAAAAACATTTTTTTGGAAAATTTTGTTACTTAACGACACCTTAAAAGCTTTTAATTTATAATTATAATTATAAAAGAAAATGGTTCCATTTCAGGTAAAATTAAGAGAGATTTTTGAAAATAATGGTAATGTAAAAAGACATACCTAGTCCACAAATATGCATGTTTTAAAAATCAGGTACACGTGGGTGATTCTCAGCTATTTCCAATCGTAAAACTGGATCTTTTCATTTTTCGTAAGTTTCCTGTTATTTTCTCATGTAAAAGCACTCTTCA
The DNA here is from genome assembly GCA_948107695.1 of Meliscaeva auricollis. Classification (NCBI taxonomy): domain Eukaryota; kingdom Metazoa; phylum Arthropoda; class Insecta; order Diptera; family Syrphidae; genus Meliscaeva; species Meliscaeva auricollis. The sequence goes on from OX403616.1 coordinate 60,754,324, forward strand.
AATTAACCTTTAAAGTAGTTAATTTGTGGTTTTGGAGTAGAAACTACGAAATTTCGTTGCCACAGTTGTAATCGAGTTGCCACAGTTGTAGTCGCATTGCCACGGTTGTGGCAGTTTTAAAATGCCAAGGTTGTGACATTTTTGTAATTGACGAAACAATTTTTTGAGTTACAGATTTTTCCGAAAGGTTTTAAGGTAATGTACGCAAAACCTACCAAAAAATGATTTCATACACAAAATACAATGTATAACCTTTAAGTACCGAGTGCCGCGGTTGTGACCTCAGTTTTCGGAACACCCCTGTCCTATAAAAGTTGCTCTATAAAACGCAGCTATTTTTTCTTATAGGTGAAGGTAAATGATCAAACTTAACGCATATTGTATCGCAGGCTTTTGACTGATATAGTACTACCATAACGTTTCAAACCAAATTATTTCCTTTGAAACTCGAGGACAGAATTAAATTGGAAATTGTGAGTTCAAAAAATAATTTAAAGCTGCATATGAACCTGGAATATTGCAGTCGTAATGATATCTTTTCGATTTCTGTTTTGATTTTTTTTCGTCGATATTTTCTAGGAACACAGGGGTAGGGAATGCCACGGTTGTGACATTTGGGGTATATTAACATACCAGGACTTAAGACAAATAATTATTTGGTGGCAAAATCCATCTACTCTATCAGAAAAACATAATTACTAAATCGTTTTCGTCGCTTCTTGTCAAAAAAAGCATAAAATGTTTATGAAATCGCCTGAAGACACAAGAACCACAATTATCTAAGAATCAACCATTTAGCAAATACCTTTATATTTTACCTAACAAAATGAATTCCAAACGCTCCACTTGAGCTTCACAGTCCCAAAAAAAAACATGGATACAATATTTGAAGATTTTTTGTCGCTATTATCTTAAGACTATTCCTGATATTTTAATGATTTTCAAAATCATTCCACTCTATTTTGAGTTAAATAGCTGCAGATTCTAGATTCAATGACGGGAACTAGAAGCAATGTTTTAGAAACACGTACTCGAATCTTATGTGTATTGTAAGCTCTTGAGTTCTCATTATCATTTTGTAGTTACTTTTAAAGATGTGGAAGGAAGATATGTTTGAAAAATCAAATAACGATCGATTTAGTTATTTTTCTCTCGTTTTCATTACTTTGAATTTTAGTTAAATTTTGTTAAAAAACTGAAAAAAATATAATTAACTTAAAAAAAAATATTTCTAAATTTTTAAAACCTTATTTGATTGACCTTCAGAAAAACAAAAGTAAAATATAGGAGTTATGAGTGTACTTACATTGATGTTTATCCGCCAATTGCACAAGGGGAGGAGGCAAGTCTCTTCGTCTGTAAAAGCACATTACTTTTGCTTCTACATTTCCGGTTTGATTTTTATTTAATTCTTCTATTCTACGTATGAGATAAGGAATTGATGGAGATGTTTCAAAGTAAACGTAGTCTGAAATTTAAATAGACATACATTTTTTGGTATAGTTCATCTTCAAAATTATTAATTACGTAAATGATTCAATAAGGATTATTTTTTTTGGAAATTTGATATTCTTTTACTTTTTATTTACGAATTGGCAACGAAAGAGCATGAATGTTTTATTAAAAAATAAGTATAATGGGTAAATAAAAACGGATTGCACCCATTGAAAAAGTAACTTCGAAATACATAATTTGTTACCCATACAAAAACTTACTAAAGACAGGTAGTATACATTGGATTACATTAACATGGTTAAGTATTTCAGTCAATTTGGAGTAAAACGATGACGGAAATTCTAAGGTAATGTTCAAATAAATAAATTTCGATTTTTGTACCAAACAAATGGGATTTTTATTAGTAGTACACTCAAATTTATTAACAGGGTTTTCTTTGCATTTTAATTTTACTTGCTCTATAGGGCAGGTTTTAGTTTTGTCTCAAAACAAAAAATCGAGGTTTTAATTAAAACCAACATAACGATCATGGAGAAGTCCATCGGTCTGTGCGTCTGTTCGTATGTGCGTCTATCTGTACAGAGAGCCACAGCCTAAACTGTTCCCCTCCCATATAAGGGGAACAGCTCTAACGATTTCGATTAAACTTGCTGTATATTATGTAATGAGTGATTGTAACAATCCTACGTTTTTAGTTTTGCTCCAAAAATTCGAGTAACTGAAATTAGTGCAATTGCAAGCTGTTTTTGAAAAACGAAAAGGTATACTCTCCCCTTATGTGCACTTAAAGTAGAAGGTTGTTTTTCTCCTTAAAAAAAGTTTTTAAAGGTCAAAAAAAGTAAAATTTGTGTTTTCAACTTAAAAAAAAAGATTTCTTATTTCTTTGAACAAAACATGAAAATAGTTGCTGTTACATTTTTTGGTTTCTGAAAGAAATGTTTTTATTTTTAACGTTTTGAATGAAAATATTTGTTGTTAACTAAAAGACTGAATTGAATTCTTAACTAATAAAAACTTAATAATTTTTTTTTTGTATTGTCTTTTGGGAAAATAAATTATAATAATGTTTTGAAAGTGCATATTTTTTTTCATTTTTACTGCATATTTTTTTTTAGTTTTAAGTACATATTTTAAATCCCAGACCTACTTATATAGTTTTATATTAAAAAATCGGATATAATAAAATAAAATAACTTTTTATAAATATTTTAAAATCCTTACAAATTAACCTTTTTAGCACAAAAAATGACTATGATCATACAATCAGGTAAGAATCTTATCATCAGAAAACAGAATATTCTCAGACCCATTTCTCGCGTGCCAGTTCAAGAGTCTTTTGCTTCTTTCCAGTCTAATTTTTTTGTCAGTCAAAGAGTTCACAAATGATCCGCTAAGCGTCGATAGTCTTTCGAGTGAAGATCATCCCCAATCAGCCTAGAAATGGATCTGGTGGATATATCCAATTCTCTTGACATTATAATTTGATTCCGATGGGGATTTCGGAGACTTGTTCACACAATGCTTTTGCTAACGCAACCATATGACCGAGGCGTGAACGACCAATTCTTAGTCTGTTTTCCAATCATGAAACTTCAGCGAACCGACCGAGATTTCAATAAAAAAAAAATGTGTGGTTCCTAGTGGTTTTAGCAACAAGAAAAATTCACCAGGATGCTTGCTTGAAGTTTTGTATTTATATGGCAGCACTAGGTGCAATACAATTCGTATTTGCACTGTTAAGAATTAGAACCGCTGGTAAATATATTTCTGCATAAGAAAAGTTTCCTACGAGTTTTAAATCGTATCGGAATATAAAAAAAAACACACACTAAAAATCATTATTTTCGAATACCTACCCACACACTCTTAAAACAGATAATAAAAAAGAAGTTCAGAGTGATTCCCCCTTTAGACTTTAATTCGAATTCTAACTAAACATTAAACTTGATAAGAAATTCGAAGGCCAATAAACTTGACGAATGCATTTTAAATTTCATCAAATTATATCACCTATACCTATTTATCCAAGAAACTTATGCGTGTTGTCTCTAAATTAGTTCTAAATACCAACAAGTATCAGTGTAACCCTACCATCCACAGCCCACAATTAATTTGTTTTAACATAATATCTAACATTTTTTATGACTAAAAAAAAAGCATTTCATCACTCTCCTCTTGTCGTTATTCTTCTTCTCATCATCATCATCGTACCTAGAACCCATTTCAGCCTAACGCAATGCATGAATAGCATGCAAGTAAAACAAGTACAAGTATATATCATACGTTACCTACATAATATAGATAAACTCGACCACGTAGTTACTGCACATATACCTACACTACACCTCAAAGCAATTGAGACTTTTAGAGCTTAGCTTGTTGACCACCTATTTATATTTTATATCAATCAACCCTTCCTCTGCCATCACTTTCTCAATTTCAATCAATGCTCATGAAACAGGTGAAAATTGAAAACCACAAATGTGTTGCAGGCAAGAAAAATCGGCTCCCTTATATGCTCCACTAATTATACCCATATTTTCCTGCTTTCTGATGATGACCTTAAACTTATATTCTGTTTTTGTGGTTCGGCAGCAGCAGCGGTGATGGCCGGTTGTAATGGTCAGCGCCTCTCTACTTGTTTCACTGCTTGCTGTGCAGCAAGGAGACATTCTCGCATAAAATCTTTCCATTCTTCTACAACTAAGCGTACATTGGCCTACCGTTTCTATTTCACATCTTCAATTAGTTCTTAGATGATGACGGTGACGATTAAACAAAAATAAAAAAAAAAAACCAAAGTGCCTACTTATCTCACCTCACTGATTTTTTTTTTCCAATAATTTCGGCACAAAAACAAATTAAAGAAAAAAAAACAAACCACTACATATTTGTCTTATACCTAAATAAACATTTTTAATAAATCTAATAAGAAAAAAAAATAGATTAATAAAAAAATGATTATATACGGCGCCTCATCATCGAAATTAAAAAAAAAAAAGAAAAATCCTTTTAGCTGCACCAACAGCTCGGAGCAGCACATTTGAAGAGGAGATGAGGTAAAGCAAGGCATTCATATATTTTTTTTTTGGGGAAAGTTGAATTGATAAAGTTGGATTGGAAGAATCAGGGGGAATAATCGCTCACCTCCTACTCGGTACATGTTTGTGGCCATTTTCACATTTATTTAACACACAATTTCACTTTTAATTTATTAATTCGATATTAGCGAATAGTTTTATATAGTTTTTATTAATTTCCCGACATAGTATTTGCGTAAAAATAATATTGTTATGATTACAATCACACAAGACGCGTTTTTTTCGTCGCCATCTTAAAAAATTACTACTCAAAAAGTTTTTAGATTTTTTTCTTTCAATATATATGCGGTTGGTAAGACTGGATAATTTTTTTATGTCTGCATGTCAAACTGCATTATCATCTATTTTTTTCATAGGAGTGATGCCAAAAAACTAAAGGCTTGCCCATACCAAGCGCGACACAACAACAAGGGATTTCAGATCAACTTGGGTAAATGTGTGTAAATTATTTATTGATACTTGATACTTGATATTGATATTGATTATTGATACTTGAATTGAGAAAATTATGGTTCTTTCCTTGTCTTTGCTAACTAGCTACATATTTGTGGCTCGTTATATCTAAACTGGCCAAAATTAAACGTTAAACGTTTTCCACAATTACCATTTTGTCCGATGGTAAACTTTTGTCAAACAAATTTGTGTGGGAAAGCTTACCATGTTCTGGTAAAGATTTCCTATAGAAAATTGGACAGTTCGATTACCAAAATTACCATTTTACCACGTTTATCAGGTTGCATGAATACCCCAATTATGATAATGAGTAAATAAAATTGTTTGTCGTGTCGCATGACATTGCGATACTTTAGTTTGTGTAGACCTTCAAACCAAAGTGTCGCACCGTGATAGTTTGAAACGGCAATGCGACATGACAATAAATTATAATTACGCAGCGTCATTATATGAGACTCCCACAACAAATGCAACTCATTTTTGTTTACGCCGTGTGGCGCTTTAGTTTTGGTAAGCCAAACCAAATTGTAGCACGATAGTGCGACTACATTTGGCATTTAATATAACGTAAGAAAATTTGTATCCAAACATGCCTAAATTTTGATAGATAACAAGGCCAAACAAATCGTTAAAAAAATAAATAAGTCAGATATTAATTTTATGAATGCGATTTCATCACATAACCGGCAGGGTGAACATTTGCACTCCCACATGAATATCTATATTTTCCAGTAAATATTTCATCCCTCCAAAGTTAATTGTCCATCATATAACAATTATTTAATCAGCTTTATAATTAATTTTTGAGAAAAAAGAAGTTGGTAAAGGTGCTGTATGAGGTGTCAGATAATTTTTTTTTTTGTTTAACAAAATAACAATTGACGTAAAACCAGAAATTATTTTGATATTTAAAGACGAAAGGAGATTACATACCATCCAATGTCACAAGAAAGCTGTAAGCTTTTGTATAACGAATGAGAACGTTGGTGGATGAACAAAATTATAAAATTTTATGTATATGACTTGTTTCTTAAGTATTTAGTACCTAGGTGATAAAAGCTTGTTGCCAAAATTATTTGTTTTAAAATCAACTGCGTACTGAGCCTTAAAATTGTTTCTTTTCTTGGAGTAATTTCTGGGCAGTACTTTGTAGGTGCTTTTTTTCGATCAATTTTTGCCAAAATTCATCGTCGGTATGGTAAATCAATGAAATGTCAAATCAAGTGACGTGGCTGAGCTAAAATTGAAACTTTTTTTGTAAATTTTGGTTTCTGGGGTCCTACTTGGCAAATTTCTACATTTTCCATTTATCTCTCGGTTAAATTGTGAAAAATTTGACCAATTACTCGAATTAATCACAATGACGACCTACGAAGAATTTATCCAGCAAAATGAAGATCGCGATGGTGTACGATTGACATGGAATGTTTGGCCATCGAGTCGCATCGATGCAACTCGTCTAGTCGTACCACTGGCTTGCCTCTATCAACCACTGAAGGAGCGCCCAGATCTGCCACCAATTCAATATGAACCTGTTCTATGTACAAGGAGCAATTGCCGTGCAATTTTGAATCCATTGTGTCAAGTAGATTATCGTGCCAAGTTATGGGTGTGCAACTTTTGTTTCCAAAGAAATCCGGTAAGATAGAAAATTATAATAAAATTATTCATTTTTTTAATATTAAATTCCTTTCCGAAATAAAATCATTGCAATTTGAACTTTGACACGAATAAAATACGTATATCTGTAGTTAATAAAAATAGGTAGGTATATCAAACTACTTATCATTGTTACACCTTCCTGGGCTCTATAACACAAAACTAAAAGTACCTATTCGTAATACAAGTGAGATTTTACAATTTTCCATACAAAATTAAGCTATTTTACCTGTAATACAAGAGATCATACTTGTAGTATTATATTATGTTATAGGAACATGATATCTAAAATAATTTATTCATAATTACATTTCCTTCAAAAAATTCCCGAACTTTTAGGGATTAGGGGCTTACAAAGAATACAAAATAACATTTCTATCTTGGAGTAGGTACAATTATTTTGATTGTCACGTCTTTGTAATTGTCGGTTGACGTGTCATAGACTATCTGTATCTGTATCAATGCTGTAGTGACTATATTCACTACACAGTTCAGCGCTCCATGTGGTAAACTGCACAGTATTTAGAATTTGCCTGTCTATTCTAAATTTTGGAAAATCATAGATCACCTAAAGAGTAATCCAACCAACCAATTAACTCGAAATTGGAAAATTTGCACATTCATGCTTCTGGCATGAGGGGGACGATATGTCTGATTGTTATCTCTAGTTCGATTTTTTTACGAATAATAAACTTGCCCTATAGTACCTATATCGCAAGTAAAAAAATCATCAAAATCCTTGACCATACCTGCTTACTCAAGTGATTTTTTTAATCACTATTTTATCAGTTTTTCTGAATTTCAAAGGACTATTATTTTGTTAATACATGCGTTAAATCAAAATACTTCTCTACAACGCTTACGTACAAGCTGTCGCACGAGCAATTTGTGTGGTTTGTGCTATAATGCAGGAGTATTTTTAAACAAGAAATCATGAATATAATACAAAAATTAGCACAATGTGTCATGTGTGTGCTAAATCGTTTTCTTTTCCGCGCACTTGCAGCTTTTTGCATATTTTTGCTTGGCAAACGCAAACCCTTTTTTCACTCTCTTCTGGTGGCACTCGGAGTTCGGAGATATCTCTATGAGTGGATGCAGTAGCTCGCTCGATGTCGTTGACGTGGCGTGTAAGAGCTCTGCTATCCAGTGCCTTACCCTCCTTTAAGTGACTTTAAAACTAGCCATTGATGGGTTCAAGTCTAAAAATTCACCCAAAATACTCGCGTTTCAAAGAATGCAAATAAATTTACCTTTAATCCCGATTTCATATGCAATATGCAGAAATTCTGTTTTACTCTCACTATACGCATGTGACGGGCCTTAATCCATAGTATTTTTCCCTGCTCATTGAAATTTTCAGAAATTTAAAAGCAATATGCATCGGTATCTCTTTTTTCATCCTCTCCGAATTGCCTAGCTTTTGAGTTGTTTTTAACACATTGTGGTTTCCAGGTTTAGTTGCCTCCAACTTCTTGACTATTGAAAGAGAGAACGAGATCGGACCTATTCGCGGAAGTTCACATTTATTAAAGTAGAGAGTGAGCTCTCTTGTATTGAGTTAAACACACCATTCCTTCTCGTTGGTATGTTTGCTAATAGTATTTTCTAAGAGTCCCTTCAAAGTAATATGAAGAATAGCCATATCAATCTTAGCCCTAATATTTGTTTTTCCTCAAAGTTCACAGTTAAACTGCGATTGCAGATCGACATTCTTAAATGTAGGTTCGAACATGTTAGGAATGTGCCAACAGCACCTTATTTTTAGTTGGAATTAAAATAGTGAATTTCAATAAAAAAAATTAAATGAATTCAATAAAATTTGCATCTTCCAGTTTCCTCCACAATATGCTGCCATCTCAGAACAACATCAACCCGCTGAATTGATACCAAGCTTTAGTACCATCGAATATACAATCGCACGAGCTCCCTGCATGCCGCCAGTGTTTATATTCCTTGTCGACACTTGCATGGACGAAGAAGAACTCGATGCATTGAAGGACTCACTGCAAACATCTCTTAGTTTATTGCCACCCAATACTTTAGTTGGTCTCATAACTTTTGGAAAAATGATACAAGTCCATGAATTGGGATCAGAAGGATGCTCAAAGAGTTACGTTTTCCGTGGAACCAAAGATTTGTCTGCTAAACAAATCCAAGAAATGTTAGGAATCGGTCGTGCTAGTAGCGGTGGATCTGCAGGACATCCCAATCCAACTCCAGGACAGCCACAACAACGTATGCCACATAATCCAGTTGAGCCGCCAGCAAATAGATTTCTACAGCCTATCAGCAAATGTGATATGGCATTGGGAGAATTGCTGAGTGAACTTCAGAGAGACCCATGGCCAGTGCCACAAGGCAAGCGTTACCTTCGATCGACTGGAGCTGCTTTGGCAATAGCTGTTGGTCTTCTTGAATGCACTTATCCCAACACAGGTGGAAGAATTATGTCCTTCGTTGGAGGACCATGCTCTCAAGGTCCAGGTCAAGTTGTCGATGACGAACTTAAGCACCCAATTCGTTCCCATCATGACATTACAAAAGATAATGTGAAGTACATGAAGAAGGCAATCAAACACTATGACGCTTTAGCTCTTCGAGCTGCTACCAATGGACACTGCATCGATATCTACTCATGTGCTCTCGATCAGACTGGTCTGATGGAAATGAAGCAATGTTGCAATTCCACCGGTGGTCACATGGTCATGGGTGATTCTTTCAACTCTTCACTATTCAAACAGACATTCCAACGAGTGTTCGCTCGTGATCAACGTTCTGATCTGAAAATGGCTTTCAATGCAAATCTCGAAGTTAAATGTTCGAGGGAACTCAAAGTTTCTGGTGGTATTGGTTCTTGTGTTTCGTTGAACATAAAGAGTCCATGTGTGTCTGATGTAGAAGTTGGTATGGGTGGAACGGTACAGTGGAAGTTGTGTAGCCTCAATCCCAGCACAACAATGGGATTCTTCTTTGAAGTTGTCAATCAACACGCATCACCAATGCCCCAAGGGGGTCGCGGTTGCATTCAGTTTATAACACAATATCAACATCCAAGTGGGCAACGTAGGATACGTGTTACAACTTTGGCGAGAAAGTACGTGATTCCGTGGCAGAAACAAGATAAGTGTAACCAATGGTGTTTTTTTTATCTTTATAGTTGGGCTGATGCAACATCAAATATTCATCATATTAGCGCTGGTTTTGATCAAGAGGCAGCTGCTGTTATAATGGCTCGCATGGTTGTTTACCGTGCGGAAACAGATGAGGGTGTTGATATTCTTAGATGGGTTGATAGACAACTCATTCGATTGGTATGGGTTTTTTTTAATTTGAATTTGAACAAAAACTAAATAAACTTTTAATACATAACAGTGTCAGAAATTCGGTGAGTATGGCAAAGATGATCCAAACAGCTTCCGTTTGGCAGAGAACTTCAGCCTCTTCCCGCAATTTATGTACCATTTGCGTAGATCGCAATTCCTTCAAGTATTTAATAATTCCCCCGATGAAACTACATTCTACCGACATATGCTCATGCGGGAAGACCTAACACAATCGCTTATTATGATACAGCCAATTCTATATAGCTATTCGTTCAATGGTCCACCTGAACCGGTTCTGCTTGACACATCTTCCATACAACCTGATCGAATTCTCCTCATGGATACATTCTTCCAAATTCTGATCTATCATGGAGAAACAATTGCCCAGTGGCGGGCACTTAAGTATCAAGATATGCCTGAGTATGAAAACTTTAAGCAATTGCTACAAGCACCTGTGGATGATGCTCAGGAAATATTGCAAACCCGTTTCCCTATGCCACGGTACATTGATACCGAACACGGAGGCTCACAGGCTCGATTCTTGCTTTCCAAAGTTAATCCATCGCAGACGCATAATAATATGTATGCTTATGGTCAGGTAAGCATTCGACTTTGTTTTTGTTTTTCTTAATTTTGAGTGTTAATTTGATTGTCTTTTTTATCCTTTTCAATTTCCCAAACAAAAAAAAAATGTCCTTTTTGAATTGCAATTATTTGTAATTTGCAGCCACCAATTGGCTCAACAACGGTATTTATTTTTTTTTGTTTTCATTCATTTAACTAGATTCATACTTTTCATTATACATATTATTATTGGTATTAGGGAATAATTTAGATTTAAGTCAATAACACTGGTGTAGGAAAATTTAAGAATTTTAATTGCGGTTTGGTTTGTCTTAAAAAGAAGACTTTTATTGTAACTTACATTCTTCAATTATGTATGTGCCCTAGGCCGTTCGTTATTCGAGTTTTTTTTTCTTAGAATCAAGCTCCAAGGTAAAAATACAATTTTTCTAAATAATTAAAAAAATATTTTTACCCCTGGAAGCGCTTAAAGTTTCTTATGGGAAACATAAGATTTTTTTTATGTTTCAGAATTATATTTATTCTTTGCTCAGTATACTCAGAAAATTGAATATGACCAAAATATGTAACTTTCTGAAAAAGAAATATTTTTTTTATAATATTTGGAGGTCATAACTTTCGCTATAACTCCGCACTTAAATAAAAAACGGTTCCGGTCAACATTTCCAACCATTTTCATTTTTTTTTTCCTCGAGTACAGGTCGATTCAAATCAAAAGTCCTATGTGAAACTTAATAAAAACTAGCTCTGGAAGGATTTGTTTACTCTCATTAGGCGTTGTCAACATACATTTTCAATTTAAACTTAAATAAAAAACGTTTCCGCCCAACCCCCTTTAAAAAATTACATAATTTTGAGTAATTTCCAACCATTTCCAACCAATATTAATTTTTTTACTTGCGATATAGGTACTATAGGGCAAGTTTAGGATACGTAAAAAAAATCGAACTCGAGATAATAATCAGACATGACATTACGATGATAGAGAAAGCGAAAAAAGTGGGTCTCGCAATTCTGTCTGTCTGTCTGTCAGTCTGTCTGTATCTATGTTGAGCTAGAGCCTAATGTGATTAAGCGATTATCTTCAACCTTGGTAGTTAAGGGTTTTTGGTGATTCCCTAGAGGGGAAATTGAAATTTTTTTTTTAGGACCAAAATTAACGGTACCTGCCATACAACCAATATACAAAACCTCGATTTTCTCAAAAACGGCTCTAACGATTTTGATTAAAATTTTTATGTGTAATACAACAAGCAAGGTCGTACTTTTGAAATAAAAAAATATTTTTTTATCGGTTAAAAACGGTACCTCCCAAAGAGGTAAAAAATCTTTTTTAACAAGATCAAATGGCATACTTAGTTCTGAGATCAAAACAATTTAAAAAGTTGTTTAAGTCATTTAGTAATAAATTTTATGTTTATTTTTTTAATTTCTTATAAAATTAAAAACTTTATATATGAAGCTTTAGCATTAACAGCAACTTTGACCCTAAGAGCAAGTACGTGAGACCCAGTCGTGCATTTTTTTTTTTTTGCATAGGTATAAATAAAACTCTGATCAATACAATAAAAATCCTGTGTATTTCCCATAAGAATATTTAAGCGCCTGCAGGTGGTATCAAAAATACAATTTCAAAATAAAAATCGGAAAAAATAGGGTATTCTTATAAATAACTTGGAAATAATTTTTACACATTAGAGCTGGATCTAAAAAGAACGAATGTATATTGTGAAACAATTCATGAGCAAAAATTAAATAAAAGGTTAATTTCATTGATTGCGCAAATCTTCGCAAATAAATAACCATAATTTGATTACATTTTCACAAAAATAACTTAATTTAATTTGAAAGATAGGAAATAAATATGTCATAAGGTGACAGTGCTTGTTTGCTTATTCATAGGTGTTCGAACTCCATTCTGGGCAGCAGTTGACTTTTCCTTACCCCGCAGCTTTGACTGGAAGTCACTTTGGAATCTTATGAGATAATAACCATCTTAATCTCAATCTCAAAATTTACACACAAATCCTTTTTTTATATTCTCTTCCTTCTAACAAAGTTGCATTTGAAAGATGTTAGGCAGTGTGTCCGAAAAATAAAAGTTAAATGGCATTTTTTAAAAATATATTATAAAACTCTGGCTTCAGGGTTTAAGGTCAGTTCAACCTTTTGTTGGGTATTTGGTTAGCACCTCATTTTAAAAATATTTACTTTTAAACCAGCCCAATTCCTGCCTTAAATCTGTAAATATATATCCATTTCAAACTCAATGTCCTTGAAATCTATAAAATATTTTGTATAAATGGGTGATGGTGAATGCAATGCTTAAATTAGCTTTGATTGCAATTATTTATAACGAAACTATTTATGACAATTTTACATTTATTTTGTTTAGGATGGCGGAGCCCCTGTTCTTACGGATGATGTTTCACTACAACTTTTCATGGAGCATTTGAAAAAGCTTGCAGTTTCCTCAACAACATAAAATGAAGTTATGATGGAGGCAACATTGAAAAAAAAAGTTCACCACAATTAAATATATAAAAAAAAAAAATGGTAAACATTTTTATCAAATTGCGATATGAGAAAAATTAAGTCTTAAAACATATTTATAAATATTATTCTTGAAAATAAAAAGTTATCAAAATGCATTGCGCAAAATATAAAAAATAATATTTTAATCTAATCGTTAAAATCTAATATATAAAACTCTCGTGTCATAGGGCCATATTCATAGATGTTATTTAAGCCGTTACTAAGAAAGACTCGGTTTTATCCTATGTCATTTGCATAGGAAAAACCCGAGAATTTCTTAGTAACGGCTTAGACAACGTCTGAGAATCGGTTGCAAAAAATTTTTAATCGGGCCACTACCACGCTCACTTTTATTCGTTTTTGGTTTCTCGAAAACGGCTCCAATGATTTGGAATCAATTTTCAGGATTTATTTTTAATAGCAAGAAAATGTTGATTCCTTCTAATAAGTAAAAGACTTTTCTTTTATAAACAAATAATTAAGACTATATTTAATAAGAGCTTGATAAGGAAAAAAATAGTTTACAAATTTTCACAAAACAAACGTAGAATAGAATACTCAATATTATAATAAGCAAGTTATTAGAAACTGAGTTTGATATGCAAATGGTTATATCAACAGAAAAAAATATAAATTAGTAAAATCCGCCTACTGCCATGCGCACTTTTATTAGTTTTTGGTTTCTCGAAAGCAGCTGTAACCTTTAAGGATTTAGATGAAATTTTCAGAGTTTATTTTGATGAACGAGAAAGCAGCGAAGAGCAGGGCAAGACAGGATACTAATAGTAATTAAATTATTTTTTATTTAACTAGAAAATTATTTTCTAGAAATAATGTATATGGTAAAACAACGTTTGCCGGGTTCACCAAGTTAGGTGGGTGGTAAAACAGTAAAACGCATTGACTAAAAATTTCAGGTCCAAGAAGCGTCATGTGCAGTAAAACACTATTTTTTCGATTTTTGAAACCTAGTACTGTTTATGAGAAATTGAAAATATTTTTTCGATTTTTCGATTTTATTACTTTATTTTTTTTTTAGTTAATTTCTAACGGTAGGTACATAATAGAGAAAGGTAATATTAAAAGCTTAAACCTATTTTTAATTATATTGCATAAAAAACATGTTCTTTAAGATTTTTGATTTAACATTGTCATTAATTGTTTTAATAAGATCATAATTATTATTAAACATTAATCAAAAGATTTAAAGGACTATTAGCGCCGTAATTAGATCTACTATGTATATATATTATTGAGGGGCAATTGCCTTCTTAAACTATAACGGCTAGCATTAATATTCAGCCGACTAAGAACTGATGGAGCTGATATAGATCCATTAATTATACCTATAATAAAACAGAATTGTAGGTATTCTCTATGACTTAAGAGAGATGGAAGATTAATTAGTTTAAGACTATGAGAGTAAGGTGGCAATATATCTATCTGACCAGGGAAGGAAACGTAAGCAAAATCTCATAAATCTTCTTTGGATGCATTCTATTCTATTAAACAACACACCCGTATTCCAAAATTGATCTTACAAACGAAACATAAAGTAATTTAAGGACATCAGGATCTTGAAATTCACGACCAAATCTTTTAATAAAACCAAGCGTCTTATTAGCTTTTTTAATCATAAAGTTAAAGTGCTCATGGAATGTAAGTTTGCAGTCTAGAACTACTCCAAGATCAGTAAAACAAGATACGTTACACAAAGGTGGCGAACTCAACATATAATTATAGCTTATCAAGCTATTCTTGCGTGTACAACACATTGTTTTACATTTGTCAATGTTTAAACTTAAACTATTATTATTGCACCATACCCTGAATCTCTCTAAATCTTCTTGTAAGAGTTCGCAATCTACAATTGAGTTAATTATTCGAAATATTTTCACGTCATCGTCATAAATAAGGGACATAAAATTAACTAGGACGGACGGGAGATCATTGATAAATAACACAAACAACAACGGACCAAGATGACTACCCTGTGGTACACCAGAATTAACTATAAAACTTTTAGAACGTTCACCTTTAAAAACAACACTGTATAATCTATCTTTAAGATACGAAGATAACCACAAAACAAAATGATCATTGAGACCAATTCTTTTTAATTTAGTAAGCAGAGTTTGGTGACTTAATTTGTCGTAGGCTTTGCTAAAATCTTGCAGATTTTTTTTAAAAGTATCAATGCAGAATATTGTGAATTGCAACAAATTTGTTACTGTAGATTTTTTTCTTACAAAACCATGTTGTTTATTACATAGAACAGATGAACAGTGAAAAGACAAAACATCACATATGATACACTCAAACAATTTTGGAATGACCGGTAGCTTAGCGAAAGGTCTATAATTTGACACCAAATCTCTTTTACCTTTCTTGTGTGTTGGAATTAGAAATGAAATGTACAACTATTTATTAAATGATTGAAGAGCAAATACAATGGATACGACACATAAAAGACGGCAATCCATCAGGACCAGGTCTAAAATATTTATCTAGTTCTTCTATATATTCTAAAATAGTTGCTTCAGAAATTGTAAAATCAATTGAATAAAAGTGTGAGAACTTATTTGGATCAGAAGCTGTGTTTTGAAAGGCATAGAAAGAATTCGGCAAACATATTGGCAATTTCTTCTGGGTAGTGGCTTATTGAATTATGATAGCTCATATTAGTAGGATACCCGTCCGATTTTTTTTGTACAGTTTACGTATTTCCAAAAGTTACGATGTTAGATTTTAGTTCATTTTCTGTTTTAGAAATAAAGTTCGTATAATTAGAATTTTTAGAATCATCATCAATATTGATATTAGAAAATAACATGTCCCAGTTTATATCATGGAGTAGATCAAAAAGTTGGGTAAAATTACATTTCTTAAAGTTGAATTCATGCTGATTCTTACAAATACATACTAGGTAATCAATTGATATTTAAGTTTAATGAAATTGATAATGCTGGGTGGTGACGATCTTCTTCTACTAGCTTTGTATCACTTATTAACACTGCTCCATCGGAATTGCTGGTTTCAGAAAAGAATACGAGGTCCAAAGTTTTCCCAAATTGATTATTAATCCCGCTTAATTTCTGATTTTTTTGCAGGGGACTCGACGGAAAATTTTCAAAAAAAATGTTGGGATTTTTAAAAAACGTTCCAAAATCTTATTTTCAAAAATTAATTTTTCGAAAACGCGTGAATGATTTTTTTTTTAATTTGGGTTAAAGATGTCCATTAACATTTTCTTGAAATTGGCATCCAAACTTTTTTTTTTAAACAAGGCTTGAGAATTCTTATGTACATACATTATAATAAATTAATTTTTATTAAATCGGCTCCAACGATTTTCAATTTTTTTTTATTTTTCAAAAAATTAATCTTTTTTAACGAAATCAAATGGCATATTTAGTTTGGAAGTCCAAGCAACTTATGAAGTTGCTTAAATCATTTTACACGGCGCATGTATAAAGTTCAAAAGAGAAAGAAAATAAACATTCATACAATTTTATTTTTTTTCTCTTTTTCACTTCAATTTTATGTTTATTTTTTTAATTTCTTATAAAAGTGTTTACTTTTAAAAACTTTATATATGAAGCTTTAGCACATACAGCAACTTTGACCCTAAGAGCAAGTACGTGCGACCCAGTCGTGCATTTTATTTTTTAATTATTTGTAAATAGTTTTTCCTCCCTTGATCCAAAAATAACGAACGGTCTAATCTATATATTAAATCCGTAAAAAAAAATTCTATTGCTCCTTTTTTGAATAACTTTACTTCAACAAATATCAATACTGTATGTTTTATTTCCACTATGGTTAGGTTAGGTTAGGTTAAGGTGGCTGTCAGGAAAACTACTGACACACCTAGGCCAATAATAGGCCCATTGTGATACCACATAAAAAGTAAAGGAAGTTCCTTTAATTAAACCAGTTGGAGCTTTTAATAAACCGATGGAGACTGTGAATCAGTCAGTCTTAATGAAGTCGCGGGGCATGAACAGAGAAGGTGTTGGATTGTTTCTTCTTCCTCCTCGTCCATGCAACTACTGCAAAAACCGTTAGAGAAGACCATTAGTCTTCTGGCGTGTATACCTACCATGCAGTGTCCAGTGATGACATCTAATATGCAGTCTGCTTAGAGACAACAAGCACCTAGAACGCTTCGGATCTAGTACTGGCCAGATCTGTTTAGTCCTTAGACAAGTAGAGATATTGGTCCATCTGTTGTTTGTCATCGTAATAGCATCCTGTTTTAGCATAAATTTACATGTAGCGATAGGTATTCCAATATTCACCTTGTTAGGTAAAATTGGACTTACGGTTCCTTTTCTGGCTAGTTCGTCGGCTATGCAGTTACCTGGAATGTCTCTATGTCCCGGCACCCAGAAAAGGTGAATGTTGAACTGTTCTGCCATCTCTAAGAGAGACGAACGACAGTTTCGAGCGATTTGAGGGCTGCTTGACTATCTGAGAAGATACGAATATTCAACTATACAATTTAGTATTTTACAGTACATGTACACGTTGCCGTTATCCGTAATTCTGCGGTCGAATTTTGACCATTCGGCCATACCAGTAGTAATAATAAAACAAATAAGCTTACTTGTGCATAAATATTTCAACAATTTTATTGAAAGTTAATTTGTTTGAAGTACACGTCCACTAAGCACTATTAGTTTTCTTTTCTTTTTTATAGTATACCACTTCCATACAACTGAATGAAAATAGAAAAAAAAAATACAAACATATTTTTGTGTTCACACTTTTAACATAACATAACATTTAAATAATACTTTGAACTAGCTAGTTTTTTTTTTGTAAGAAGAGAAAACAAAATTAGTTAAGAAATCGAATGGACATTTTTTGTTCAACATCAGTCCTCTCGAGTGCTTTGCAAAAATCTTCAAACGAAATCTTTCCTTGGCAACACATATCAGCTTCCAGAATTGTGCGTTCAGCAATGCTTATTAGCTGTTCTTGACTTATATTGGCTCCGACCATCATATGGAGGATGTTTAAAAGTTCATCACGACTAATCACACCATCGTCATCCAAGTCGTACATTTTGAAGGCAACTGCATTATGAATAATAGGAAACAGTTAGATGTACATATTATAAAAATAAAAAATAAAAACCCAACATACATTTCAACTTCTCTTCGCGACTGTTTAGTTTGTTCTCTTTCTTTTGATTAATTGGTCTAAAATGTGCCAGGACTTGCATAAACTGTCGGAAATTCACTCTATCATCTGTGCTGTCAGCAAAGAAAGCATGAACAATTCGTTCGCAGAGGGGATTAATCGCCAATTCTGGTATCCGAAGAAAATCTTCACGGGAAAGAGTACCACAATCACCGCGATCCAAAGCAGTAAAACGTGAGTACAAACGCTCTATTTGATTTGGAGTAACTGAAAATAAAGAATCAAATTGAAAGATTTTAGAATGAGTATTTGAAACAAATAAATAATGCTCGATCTCGAGCGATTTAAAAGAAATATGATGGAACCTACATGAAATTCGCTCGAAATATGTACTCAACTTCTAGTTTAATGTGATTTTATTCTTTTTTGATTCAGCAGTGGATCCATGTACTTACTTAAAATACATAGGGCCTTATTTTTATGTCCATGGTGATCCCTTTAAAACTTTAAAAGACATAGGGCATCCACCATATCATGATCGTGTACAGTTTCTGGAAATGTACCTCAGTTCTTCATTAATATACGACTCTTCTGTCATGTGCTCTCGGTCGAAGGGCTCATCCATGATAAACAGAAAACAAGGTATGCTTATTATGAACACCATGTCGCCGTTTTGAAAAAAATGATGACGTAGTAGTCATCTCCGATGCTAACAATGGAGTTTGATGCTGTAAATTTCAGTTGCATTGTTGTTGTTTTCAATGAAAAAAATTGTTAACTCCGAGTCCATAACTGACGTTTCATGAGAAAGATGGTTATGACGTCTCAGAAAAACTGTGAAATCAAATGAGCATACCTTGTTTTCTGTTTATCATGGGCTCATCTACCTGTCAGCGGATTTCATTGCATCGCTCGGCTTGCAATGAAACCTTTGCCACTTGCGTCTTCGTATAAAGCCCATAATAAGATATACAGTTGCGCCAAACACCACAACGAGATGTTTCCATCTGTCCGAAGTATGTACACAAAGTTTGAGTTTCAAGTGCATTTTGGGGGCAGATGGAAATATGCAAACTTATATTAAACAATCTCTTCGGGAACATGCAAGGTAACCACAAAAATAAGCACAATTGATGTGTAGACAAAGTTGCAGTTCGCTGCGTGTCGCTAAGTTGACCTCGATCAGTGCCTTCCCGATTTCTACACATCTAACCACGCTTTCATACTAACGGCCATATTATTGACTGCCATTGATTGATTGATTATAGGGCTATAATATTGTGCCCCCCATTTGAGCTGGTTGAGTTGGTTCCTCATACTGCAGCTCCTCCTCTGCAAATTTATTATCGTGTTCGTTGCAGAATCTGCAATGTGACACTACTTATTAGGTCCGGAATGCTTAGATGACTTCTTAATGGCCCGTGGGGAGACCTGTTCTTATCCTGATGTTACTTCTACTCAGTTCCTGAGAAGCATTTTGGTCTGCCCCAGTTTAACTTTGTCATGTCTTTTGTTCTTCTGGTCTCCTCGTCTTGTTTTATTTTGTTTTTCATAATTTTTTTTCCTAATAGCAATAGAGCTCGGGTCCTATTAGAGGAGGCTTTGCTTAGGAGTCCGCCTGCTTGTTTCCCTGGATCCCTACGTGCCCAGGTACCGAGTGGAGAACGACTTTATTGAGCTTGCCAAGTTCGTTAACTTATTGGAGTTGATTATACATGAGTTAAGTGCTTTTAGGGTAGTGATTAACTTCGGGATTGGCCCATTGGTACGGATGGTTTGGTACTTGGACCAAAAGTTATATTTTGTGACCATGGCATCTCTTTAAACTTCAAGGAAGTTTGCTTCTGGGGATTTGGAAAGAAGCTCTCTTTCTCTATTGCACTTGTATTACCATTGCCATACCAACCGCTTGTCTTTCATCTGTTTCTCTTTTGCACATTGAGCCTGCAGCACTACTCGTACGTAGGGGTTTTGTTTCTACTGGGACCCTTAACTCTTGTTGGTGGTGGGCTTTTCAAGAGATGAAGTGAGACGCAGCCAGCAAAAATTCAGGCGGCAACTTGCAATATTCGCATTTGCCGAGTAAATATTATGAAATTTGAGTTAATTTTGTCCTTAGATTGATATCGGACTAAAGATTGGTTACAAAAAAGGATTTTGAAGTCTCCTCTGTAAGCATGTGCGTATTGTTTATTTACAAACACGAAATGCAGTATACCTAAATCCGGCAGAGTCCATTGTGTACCAAGGTTACAAATAAAGCATAAAATAACGAATTCAGTTAAATGATTTTAATTGATTTGTTATGTAATGATAATATTTTTTACTGTCTTACGAGTACCTTGAAACAAGGTTTGCAAGGTCGAAGTCGAAGTACCTACATACAGGTGGAATCAGACGTCATAAATCAATCAAAATAATGTGGGTACATCGGAAGATTCATAATTTTTTCGTATATATCTTTAACCCTTCTAAAGTGGAGAAGTCATGATTTCTTTTTAATATATTTTTAAAACTAATTAAATTACTTAATTCAAATTAAATATTTTGGAATAAATCAAGTTGGAATTTTTTTTCTAAAAGTATTTTGTTTACTTACAGCCAGTATCATCTTGAATTTGTGCGATTTCTTCTGGACGAAGAAGCAATGATGATTTATTACCCATTTAAGATGGTAATTTTAAAGAAGTTTTCTTAATAAATTTAATATATTTTAATTTTTAGAAAAGAACAAGTAATTTTTTTAATAAATTTGCAACCAAACGAAAACTAGGTACGGTAGGAAGTTTTGCTTTTTGACAAATGTCACATTCGAGATGCGTTTCAGGTATTAGAAAAAGAAAAATGGCTGCATTCAGTTATTTAGCTGTGTTCACATTAAAGGCTTGCCCAAACCAAAGTGCGAGAGTGCGTCACGACATGTGCGACACGATTTTTATGTGAAAAACGTATTGCACTTAATCGCATTTGGTGTGGGTACTTCCATATGACACTGTGTAAATAAATTTTATCGTTGTCATGTCGCTCTGTCGTGTCGCACTTTGGTTTGGGCAAGCCTTAATTTTTTGCGGTAGCTTTGACGATATTTTAGATGCGTTGCATTGCGCTGCTTGAGTACATATCTACTTTAAACTACTTTTACCAGTGTAGTGTACCTTAAAGCCTGTTTGGACTGGGGCTAATGAGATGATTTCAGTCAAATATGACAAATGGATAATTTCTCATTCAAATGTAAAATCTAAAAACGAGATCATTTTGCACGAAATTAGCTTGGATTATCCATCACAAATATCTATTCCTGCATTGTAAATAGGTACTACATAAAACATGCATGAATACCCGTTTTGTATCTGCGATGCGAGATACTTTTCCATCTGGTAAAATGGGAAAGTTTATCACGCATATATCATGAACGCCCTTAAGTCAACTTGGGTAAAGGTGTGTATATATATGTATTGATACTTGAATTATTTAGAGAAAAATATGATTCTTTCCTTTTCTTCGTTAACTAGCTACATTATATGTGATTGGTTATATCTAAACTGGGCAAAATTAAACGTTAAAAGTTTTCCACAGTTACCATTTCCAGATGATAATATTTTCCCAAACAAATTTGTGTGAAAAAGTTTACCATATTCTGGTAATGATTTTCTATAGAAAATTTGACAGTTCAATTACCACATTTACCATTTTACCACGTTTACTAGGTTTAACGAATACCCCTAAAGAGGTGTGTAGTAAAAAAGAGTCAGATATACAAAACAGCAAATAGGGGGGTTCACATGGTAGAGCATGCTCTCGATCATGCCTCGACAACATACCATGCTCGTCCATATGAACGGACAAACAACATCATGTTGGCTGGAAATCAAAACTTTTTAATTTCTGACGAGCATATTGTTGTCGAGCATGCTCGCCCTAATAAGCTGTCAAACGAAATGAAATAATTTGTAATGAAAAAACTTTTTATCAGATTAGCAAAATTATCTCATTTGGGTTCTAGTCGAAACAGGCTATAAATTTGGAAGACCCATAAAGAATTTTAGGAAGGAAGTGTTCTGAATTTCTCAGTCCTCTGATATCTCCGATACCTGAACTGGTTCAAAGGCAATTATAAATGAACACACCCAATATTCTGCCACCATCCCTGTTCTATTTTGTCACTGCATTTTTGTTGACAGACAAAAATTTGTTTTAACAAAAGTTTACTTCTGTGAATTTTAAGATAAAATAAAAACTGCAAAAATCATTTCTTTAAACATGGACAAACTTACTGCCACTCTCCAAGCTGTAAAATCTCTTCGATCTAGTGTTGGTCATTGTTTTGAGCATCTTTCCGATGGCATGCGAGCCGAACATGGCGAAGACAATACCGATAAATTTATTCGGGAATTTCAAGAATATTTCAATAACGTTAATGTTAACTTGAGGTCCATAGATTATATTTTATATTAGTGGTCATAATTAAAACATTTTTCCTTTTTCAGAGAAGTAGAAACTCTAATAAACAGCCTTCCAACTCCAGCAGCTCCATATTATTTAGGAAACACAACATACCTTGCTCAAGAAACCACTCAAGATCGTCAGGCTCTCTATCCACAACTTGTTAATAGTTATAAATGGATTGATAAAGTTTGTAACTTTATTCTAGCTTCTTTATATTTTCTAATTGGTAATACTTAATTAGGTCCACGAACATAGTTTGCTTGCAAATAACTTATTGAATGTGAACAACCTGAGAAGGTCATACACTTCGACATGTTCCAACAAGCGAGGCAGAATGCCACTATCATCATGCAACAATACAGATCCAGAGTAAGTTTCAGACTTCGTAATTTTGTAACGATATCAACTATGTAACAAGATTCTTTTTGTTTAAGACATACCGATAAGTTGTTGAGTGAAATTAATCTGAATTCAGCAACGACAAGCTATAAAGTCTGCCGACCTTTTGGTTCGAATGCTGTTGTTATTGTAAGTTCTCGAATTCGCTCTAGCCTACATAAACATAAATTATATTCTTCAAAGGTCAACATAGCGCGAGTCCTAAAGGCTGCAATTGTTTGTAAAGGAGTTCTTATTGAATGGGTCACAGTGAAAGGTGTCGATGAGCCATTAGATGTCGATGACCTATGGGCTGAATCAAGATATGAAGTTTTCAGAAAGGTCCAGGAGCACACTCATTCAGCTATGTTGCATTTCTTTTCACCAACTCTTCCTGACTTGGCTGTAAAAAGCTATATGGTAACCAAAGCCAATCATGAAAACCAAAACAAAAATGATGGAGTAAATTTCCTTTCAGACCTGGTTCAATAGTTATGGCAAACTTTTTATTGAACCCTGCAGGCGGTGCGGAAAACACGTCAACAATGGACTACCACCGACATGGAGAGACTTGCGAACATTGGAACCATTTCACGAAGAATGTAGAAACTGTTAAATTTAATTTGTTTTCTTTTTTATTTTGGTACAAGAAAAGTGCGTATGCACTTGCTTTAAAAATAATAAAAAGCTTGTATTTGTATATTTAAGTTAGACTTTTTACTTATAACATTGTTTTGTTTGTTTCTTTCTTCTATTTATTAATATCTATTACTCCCAGCTGAACGCGCTTTTTCATACACATTGCGGCAAACTTTTGCTTAAGAGTTTCTCGTAGCTCTTGTCGCTGTTGATTGACTTTTTCTTGGTGACATTGATACTCCATTACGACTTCATTGGGAATGTAACAGTTTTCTTCGTCTTCCATCTCATCGAAATCCTCCTATGATTCAAAATTTAAAAAAAAAATAATTAGTTAAAAGAATTTAGTTTTTAATAAATAATAAAAATACTTACAAGCATTTGCAACAAACTTAAATTCTTCTCTCGACCACACGCGACAAATGGATCGTTTTCAAAATGATTGTTCGACGAATCAAACTTATCAATAACAAAGTCCGTCTCAGTATTATGCCGATCGTGATTGCAAAAACCATCCGAACATGACACCTCCGATCCCTCGGGAGTGCTCGCTGTGCTAGATGTCCCCGAGTTGGCATTTGGATCCGAACCGTAGCCGGCATCCAAAAGCTTCGTACACACATCACCGTCACTTTCGCAAGGACAAACATTTATATCCTCACTGCAGTCGATACATTTCTCTTTTTGCATATTGCTCATTTCTTCTTCATCTTCTTCTTCTTCGTGCTCATCTACATCTACGTCTTCTTCGTCTAGATCGATTGAATCGTCCACAATACTATTGTCACATGTCCTATAGCTATTCTTCTTCTCGTTCTTCTTTTTCTTCTTCTTCAGTTTTTTCTGTTCGCGCTTGTGCTCCTTGGCCTTCTCTGCTCGACTAATTTCATTGTATAGCAATTCTAAATTACTGATGCCCTGTTTCTTCTCCACTGACATATCAAAGCTGCGGCACAAAGCATGAACACCAACAGCAGCTAGGACTTGACAAGCGCGCTCTTCCTCTCTCAAACTTACATAAATTCTGCGCAGCCGTTCGTACATAATCATGCCGACGCATGTTAGTACTTCTTCTTGAGCGATTTCTAATGTCTTTGCATGACGCTCTCTTTGCTTGGTGTAACTGAAAAGAAAATTATATTATTCATGAATACAACGTTTAACATTAATTTTATTTATAATAAATAAAGCAATTAGAGAAGATCGTAGATAGGCTCACATTATAGCCATCCAGAAGTGCAATGAGATGGAGAGAGCATACGAAAAATTAATCATTCGATATCTACTACAGTATATGCCGCAGAAAACGTTGGAAGCTGCTGTTTGCATGCGGCTTTGTATTAAGAGGAAGTCAGGGCGGAAGTTGAGGAGCACTCTTCGAGGTTTGTCAATTCTCGCAGCAGGCAGTACTCTTTTAAAAAACAATGTGGCATATTATGCTGGGAATTGAATCTAGAATCTAGAATCATGATAGCCCACTGCACTTTACTATTACGCCAAGGGTACTACTAAGAAAACTCTGATGTAATTAATATAATATTGGAGAATGGTGATAGATTGAGACTGAAGGATTTATGCGATCTGTTGCTAAGAGGACTTGCTGTTTATCTGTATAATTTGTGATACTACCATCTATGAAGAGACAATTCTTTCCGAAGATTGGATTGACAGCACTTAAGAAATAAGGCAATATTTCAATCGTCAAAGGATCTCCAAACACTATGCGACATTTTTGACGATGACATCGAGTATGTGATCATTCCGGGGGTAAAAGCTGTTCACTTCTGCATTGAAAATGCCACTTATGGGCAGTGGCAATGAGGGTAAGGTTAGCTTTAACGAATACATACAGCGTTGAGTTTTTGATTGCATGCCTCTTGACTGGTATTACACGGCGTGTTTGTTTTTGATATATTGAATTTTAAACTTCCCAAAAACACTGTTTTTGTGATGTTTGGGTAAAGAGAGATTTCCTTTTCAGAAGCAAGACCATGTTTTTTGCAATGTTTTACCAAAAATACTATTGAATACAAATTGAAAAGAAAATATACTTTAACTTATTGTAATACCCGTCATTGGACATTCTTGCCTAGATCATTATTTAATGAACTAATTGCATATAACTGTTTCTGAATTTTTACGAACAGGAACCTAAATTCTTTTTTACTGATGTTTTGAAGACTGTAGATAATACGTCATTCGCAGTAACACTAGAAGACGGCTACATACTGAACATTGGGATCCTGGTAGATTTCACATCAATCTTTACAGCTGAAGCATTCGGTATTTTTCAAGCTATCATAACAGCATCAAAGCGCCATGGCAAAACTATAATCTGTTGTGACAGTATATCTGTCCTGCATTCTATCGCCAATCCAAACAACAGTACATACCTAATAACCGAAATAAGATATCATCTTATCAAAACTCAAACAAACTCAAGCTAATGTGGGTTCCTGTTCCATTTAGGATGCTCCGGTATACATCTATAACATCTTTACAAAGCAAGACCTGACTAAGTTCATACAAAAATCCATGAAAAAGAAACTAGCGAACGTTTTGAGAGAATACCATCATCAAGAATACAGATGTCATCCTCGATACCTTAACATCCCAAAATAAAAAATAAAAAACTTTGTTCGCCTAAGGCTTGGACACACAACAATCACACACGAATACCTTCTCATCAAACAAAACACTCCTGTATGCTATATATGCAACGTAGCACTCAGTGTAGATCACTTTCTAAAACATTGTACAGCATCTAAATAGCTCTTTGGCTCTATTTTCAAAGGCCTATCTATATATGAAATTCTAAAAACTCCTAATCTTAGAAACATTGAATTAATTAATCAAGTTATATGTGACCTTAATTATAAAATTTGACTTTTCTTTTCTATTCAGAGACAATAGTTCTCGCAGCTAGGCTTTATATCACTAAGATTACCATGTTACTTTTAAGTACTTGTTAATAAATATTAATAATAATAATAAAAACGACGAAAATATTAAAAACCAGAGGTGCTGCCACCATGCTATGCTGATCATCTATTCCAAATAATTTTATTAGAAGAGCTTTAGTCGAAAGTCTATAAATTTATTGATTATCTTGGTTTTACAAAATGATGAATAAATCTGGTTTGTTTTTATAATCAAGAGTACATCCCGATTTTTTGATATAACCTCATAACTTTCCCCAAAGCTATCTCTATAATTTACCAGATCAAGGATAACCTAATCTGTCAAACTATTAAGCACAAAAAAAAAAAAAAAAATCTATATAACATACCTTCCATTGACCTCTGGTTCAGCTCGCCGAATAAGGGTGTCGATAAAATCAGCCTTAGTTTGCACATGAATATGTTGCTCAGGTTGGCACTTTTTGATATTAGCATAAAGTGCTGCAACGAATCCCTTCTCCTTCGTTGTTGTCTCTCCTACCAGAATGTTATAAGCTTTTTCAATCTAAAAAAAAAAAAAGCCAATTACATTCACCAGACCATTTTGTATGATGAAATAAAATTTAAACATACTTTAGCTCTACATCCTTGACAGAATTTATGTTTCTTCAAATAATTCTCCAGCACTTCATGCAATTCAGTATCTTTGATCACAGATAATTCTTCGCGGCATCTTTGCTTCATAGATGACCACACCTCGCGCCAAGTCTCCGAAAATGGTTTCGAACGAAATGCATCTAATGAATGCAACACACACCGTGTCTTATTCCGCAACTTACTTTCAACTAAATTGTTAAGAACTTCATGGTGTCGATAGAGCAATGTCCCCAATGCTTGTGGCGTCTTCATTTTATCCTCAGCTATGCTCAGAATAACAGAGCTCTTTAGTACTATCGGATCAAGTGTCGGATGGCCAGACAGTGTAAGCTGATAGAACAATCGTTCAACACTGCGTCGACATCCGACACATTGAACACATTGGTTGAGCACAGCTAGGAAAGCCGAGCTGTCTATTTCCAGGGATTCTCGTAGCTCGTCGGGTGTTAAAAGATTAAATTTTCTTGTAAATTCCTCCAGTTCCTTGCCCTTGATATGAGTACTATCTATTGCGAGTCCTTTGCTATTAAGATCCATTAGCATCTTAGTTTAAATAAAAAATAATAAGATGAATTAGAATTTGTTTATAAATCAAAGGGCTTATTTTTATATTTTTTTTTTTTTTTAGATACTTAAAGCCCTGGATAAAAAGCCTTTTTTCAAAACCCATTTAAGTCACACGTCTAAAAATGTGCGGTGCGCGCTTTGAATTGTGTGTTCGCCTCAAATATTTTTGTAAAAATTGAAAATTGTTTACAAATAAATTTGTGTGTTCAATGCCGCGTGTCAGTGCTTAGTGTGTGCGCCAAAAATTGTTATTTTTTTGTATTACGACGTTTGTTTCCTATGACCAATCCTTTAAAAGATGTTTTAATTCTAAAGTAATATGCCAAATGCTTTGAAAAGATCCTACACAAACCTTTGGATAGAAAGGTGTCTAGAAGTAAGACGAAGAGCAGGTCAGGCATGCTTGTTTGTTTGCTGAAACTCTTCGAATGTGGGGTGTGTTCTTTGGGGAATCTATCTGTGGTAGGAAAAACACAATAACTCACGTCCATATTATTCGCGACAATGATAGGAATTTGAAAAATTATTCAAACTAATTTTATGAATCACGCAGTGTATGCGAAAAAAAGATATGAACGACGAAATATTATGAATCGTATGGCGTTTGAGCTGGCAAAAGTAAGAGTTTGTGAACCGAAGAGTTTGGGAACCGAACTCCTAGTTGATTTTATAGTACATGATACTAAAAATTATTTACATTTTTATTATTTTGGAATATAATAAATTATTTTAAATTTGTTTAATTATTATTATCGTGTCAGGCCAATTGAATCATTAGTTGCAAAAGCGAATTAAGTCCATTTGAGAAAACTTGTGGGAAAACGCAAAAAACTGAATAACTTCTTTATTTTACTATTTACAGATGTTTGTTTGTGAAATGTATATCTTATGGATTCGAGTGAAATGAAAAATACATTTTTTTATGTCATGTTCTATAACGGTTTAAAAACGATGTTATAATTCCATTCTTACAACTGATCTTCTGAAATTCCAAATAAGAGGTAAGCTTTAACAAAAGTAAAGCTTAAAATCACACCATAAAGAATTAAATAATAGAAAAGATCGTTTAATTAATACAAAAAAGTGTCATACATGGGCTTGTTGACACACTAAAAAAAATGAGCAAAAATGATTCTTGTGAAGAGCTTATCCGATTTAGTTAAAAATTCGTCAAGATATATTTCTCATTATCTCTAATGATATAGTTCCTTAAAATTTTGAAAAAAATAAATTTTATTTTGAAAAAAAAAAAATTGTGTACTACTAAACGGAATAAATCCTGGATTTTGTAGAATAAATCCTGGATTTATTCCGTTCTTACAATTGATGAAATTTTGAACGCCTTGTTACTTTGACAAGGAAAATAATTTTTCTGGGTTCTTCGATTCTGGAGATGTGTCTACGTCTTCATATGCCGTTTCCATCAAATAGTCATTTTCGGAAAATAATGGACTTATTCCGTTCTTACAATTGCTGATTCAGTTATGAATTTCGAATTGAGTCGTATTTGCTTTTGGTATGTCTCAATTTCAGCGTTTGTTTCAAAGCAGGGATTATTTTATATGACTATTCGGTACATTAAGCCCTATTTATAGTTCAGCGCAAAAACAAAAAAAAAAATAAATAAATTTAAAAAACTGTTTTCTGTCATTTCTGTATTCTATAAAAAAGAAAACTTGTTTGTCGTACCTCAGATAACACATAGGAAACTTTTTTTTTGTAGCCAATCAAAACAAGGGCAAAGAATGCAATTTGTTTTTTGCATGCAAAAACTTGTTTGCATGCAACAAAAACAACAAAATTGCATTTGTAGCCTCTGGTACTAACTGATATAGGAAAAAAGGTAATTTATATATTGGGTACGGTGATTTGAAAATATAAACATCAAAACATGGTAAACAATTATGCCCAAAACAGACTAAAATTAGCTTTGAAGTTTTTTTTTTGTTGTTTTTGCACGCTGAACTGTAAACAAGCCTTTAATACCGTCTAACTCATATAACCACAATTGTATGCTTATGCTTGTACATAAATGTAAATTGAGCCTACCAAAGAGAGTCGAAAAAGACGATACGAATAATATTTTTTTTATAATAGGGGTGAATATTTTAAACATTTTGTATCTTAATAAAACGGCAAAAATTACACTCTTTAAAGTGGGTTTTGTATATCTTAGAATTCTAGCAGTTATGCTGCCTTATTTCTTCATTTAACATTAAGTTTGAATGAAATAACAACAACCTGTGTGTGTTACCACCTAGTTCATAGGCTGAAATTAAAGCTTAAGCCTTCCATTAAGGGTGGGCTCGAACCATCGACCTTGCGAATGCAAAGCACATGTACTACGCATTACAACAACAAACCTGTCGGTTCAAAAAAATTATTGTCGGTTCAATACACGTTGATAAACAATGAAACTTTGCAATCGCAAGGTCGAGCCCAGTTCGGGCATCAGTTTTTTTTAAATAATTCCAACATAATATCGACTTAATTATAATTCCAGCCTATGAACTTAGTTGTAACACAAACAGATTGTTGTTGTTTCATTCACACTTTATTTCTTTTTTTAATCCGACATTTTTGGCAGCTATTTTAAATTTTTATTATCTTAGAGGCCAGCTATAGCGATCAGCAAAAACTATCAATAAAAATAGATGTTTTCATATGTTTTAAAAATATTTGAAAGATGAAAATGATACCAATCGATGGCAAATCAATTGAAATATTTTTTTTGACTAAAAAAAAAATCCTAGCAAAGAATATTTTTAAAAAAAAAGCATTTATTTATTTTACTGATAAAAAATCGTTTTACTGCACAAATGATTGCAATTCACAAAAACTTGAACATTTTGTTTCAGTTTTCTATGTTCCATTTTTTTATTGTTCCACTGATCATTAAAAAAATTACTGAAGTATTTTGTATGATTAAAAGAATAAATGATTGCGTTGTGGCTGATGCTGGTGGTTTTTTTATTTGTAAAGCGCGAAGTGCAGGTGTTATTGTTTATTTCTTATAAGTTAACGAATCAACAAATGCAATGAATAAACTTCAAGAAAAAATAAACACAAGGGAATTCGAATCAAAATTAATAATTTTGGAGGTGAAGTCACAGTTGCGTGTATGTCAAAAACAACCCGGCGTACAACAACTAAGGAAACCGCGTCGATGCCTGCAATGAGATCTCTGCAATATATCAGTCATATTTATTATGCTTCTAGTTTCAACTACACAAATAGAAACAGTTTAGATGATGATAAAAAAAATATCAAAATGACATTTAAATACTGATGTAACTTTACTGATTGCTATAAACGCACGTACGTAGAAAAATTCAGTTTTCAGCTGTTCCAACTTTTAATGATGGTTTTTAACTGATCGCTATAACTGGCCCCCTAAGTAACTAACAAGTTATATATCTCATATCAAAATTTTATCGAATTATCTTAAATTGAATTGAATTTACTTTATTTAGAGGGTATTTAGTTAACAGTTTTCCATTTGTAAAACGCCCCTAGGGGAGAGTGCCTCCACTTCTGATATGTAACAAAATATATTGTTGGGCTTATGTAGATATTCCAAAAGGTGTAAAACTTCTATCTACTGCTAGTACTGTTCGCTGGAAAGTGAATAGAGTAGTACCGATGGAAAAGTTTTTCACAACGTGTAAGAAAGCCATTCCAGATCGACTGGATGGTAAAGTGAATCTGGGCATGTTAAGATCTGTCTCAACTCTTTCCAATATAGAAGTGCAAATGAAGATTTGTCCCATTCCTCCCTTGTAATCTTTTACACCTTTAAGTAAAGGAGAAGTTCTACTAGAGTAGAATAAGAAAATGGGCTTCGAAAGAGCTTCAACGAGAACTTTGCTACATTTGGGACACTTAAGCAAAGGCTGTACAGACCTTTCTAGCTTGCTTGTCCTTTTTCCGGCTTCCTCAGTGGGGTTAGGTAAATTGTTAGTTTTAACCCTATATGGAATATAATTTATTTTTCTACATACGCTGGATTCTGTGTCACTATCAAGGAAGCATAGTGACCAGTTTTCTTTTTTCTTTAACTTAATATTTTTTGAGGGTTAATGGGTTGAGCTTAAATAACATGCCGACTACAGCCCAATTCAAATACATAATACCTACTTGACATGAGTGTGGAAAAAATATCTGCAGTTAGCAAGATGCCCCAAATGCCAAGATATACAATCTAAGGGGAAGAATACAATCGAGGAAAAATATACAATTAAGGAACATCTCTAGCCGGGTCAACAACATTAAGATGGCTGGCAGAAGTTGCTAGAACTTATTTGAAGGTATAAGTAAATTGGAGGACTAGTAGCCTGAACATTAAATTTAATTTAAATGTAAATACCTATTAAATATTAAGCACCTAAATAGTTTGTGAAGCTCAAAATGTGGATAAGCCACGTACGAAAACATGCTTTAAGAAAAAAAATAGAGAGACGAACCCAAACTCCAACCGGGTGACCAGATTAGAAAAGAAATTGACCCACTCGATGCACAATTTACTGCATCTAACTAGTCAGAATTATTTTTCTAAACAACAAATTCTAAACGCACCGTGGTATTTTATTCAATATAACAAATTAAAAATTTACATAAATAGGTCAAAAACATGATTTTCCAAAGAAATTGAAAGTGGATTTTTAGAGAAATTATTTGGTTTCTTAGAGCCGCAATTCCAGTTCGTTTTTTTGTCTACCTTTGCTCTGTGAACAGGCAAATAATGTACAAAATATGAGAACAAAAAAAAATTATCAAAGAAAAATTCAAGGTTTTTTTGTGTGGAAGTTTTATTTTTTTTTACCATTAAATTATCGCCAGCAATCACGGGTAGCTGTCGCCTGCCGATTTTTACGCTATTTATATTTTCCGCATGGTACACATTTGTTAGACGTGCCATAGTGGATTTTTTAGAACGAATATTAGTTGTTTGATATAAATTGAAAATACACGGCACAAAATCTGGATAAATGGTGTAAATTGAAAAAAATATTTTTGGATTTGTCACAAAAACACGTAGACCCAAGTTTAGTCTTTTACACAGTCGCCATTTAAATTTATAAAACCTAAATGGCAGAGTGATGCCAGTATATTTTAAAATGGAAATTGGTGGGATTCGAGTATCGAAACAAGGTGTGTTTGTATTCTATTTTTAGATTTGTTCAATGGGCTGCATGGATGTGAGTTTTGTGGATTGAAATGCACAGGGTGTACTGTGACTATGTTTTACTGACTAAAATTTTCTGCTTATAGCATCGTTGCATAATTTTAATTGTTAAAGCCAAATACGCAGATCACGCTAAACTAAATTTTATCTCTACAATATTTATCTCTACACGCGTTTTCTAAATGCCAAGATAAATTTTGATGTTGGAGAGATTAATTGAAATGTCAATTAATGATCACAGCTGATTGTGATTGTGTATTCAAGTTCCCGCGATAAAACCAAGAAACTTTGTAACTCAAACTATCACGAAGCGACTTCCATGTTGTTTTGCATTCCTCAACTAGCAGAATAAAAAATTATTAATTTATTTTGCATAACTACGGCTTGCCGAAACCAAAGTGCAACAGTGCGATACGACAGCGCCAAAATTTATTTACACAGCATCATATGAGAGTACCCACACCAAATGAGATTAATCGCAAAACTTTTTCATATAAAAATCGCGTCGCACATCGCACTTTGGTTTAGGCAAGCCTTAAAGTGTTCAGAGTATGTCTTTTATATGTCTTTTCGTCTGGGTGTATTCACTCCTACATTCGTAACAATACACTGGATAGTAGTCCCTTTGAAAGTCCACCATTTTCTTGGTTTAATTGGAAAATGTGACAGTGTACCCTGCAATTTATTTTTTTCTTGCTCTTTATTTGAAGAAGAAAAGAGAATGATTGCATAGTCTAAAAGAAAAATACAGATTCTTGCAATGAACGCAACAACTTGTATGGACGATGTATTTCACAATCGAATTTCAGGTTCTTCAATGTTTACCAACTAAGAACTTCAGAAATAACCAGTGAAATACGTCAAAGAAGTACTTCTTTTCCACTGAAAAAATATAGGCCCTCGGGAAAAAACTCAGTTATATACATCACTTACATAACAATAAAGTACTGACATTTGTACTTCAAAAGTACTCTAATAGAAATACTTCCAAAGCAATTTAATTTGTACTTTAGAAGTATTTCAAACAAGTACATAATTCACCAGTTTTATACGTATTTCAACCGTAGGTGCTGAGTATATTTATTTGGCAAGTTGGTGGCTGCGGCAGAGTTTAATTGGATTCAGGATTTCACAGCTATCTTTCATCGGAGCCACTTATAGCTGGACCCATTTATTTGTGAATTTTTTTTGAAAATTTACCCCCTATTGCGAACATGGTTCGACAACATACAATTACCAAGATTACAAAAAATAGATAAAATAAATTAACAGCAAACTAAATGTGCACCAAAATCAGTCTAGATTGTGCCTAAGACGAACAGGAGGGTGTGGCAGTCGTTCAGCTGGAAGCTGTAGAAGCATAACACTCACGCTCCCAGATGGAACTAGATTGCCAGCCAAGAGCAACGCTAAGTATCTAGGCATCAACTTTAACGAGCTCCTGAGATTCAACCAGCACTCAAGGGATGTGCTGAAGAAAGCAAACCTGGCATTCCATCGCGTGTGCCCCTTGATGAAAAGAAGAACCGGACTGAGCCAGCCAACTAACCTTTCAATATACAAGCAGCTCCTTAGACCAGTCATCAGCTACAGCTTTCGAGTATGGTACACCATCTCAAAAACAGCCATGAAGGACCTCCAACTGTTTGAAAGGAAAATACTGAGGATCTGCACCGGACTTATTTTCTTCAATCGACAGAGGCAGAAACATTGGAGCAACCAACGACTCTACGAAGAAACCAAAATCATCCCACTGGACAAGTATTTGCTACTATCAGCAAAGAAACTTGTCGAAAGTATCAATAACCACCCCAACTAACTGATGAGAATGATGATTACTCAACAAAGACAATCCGCGAGCCAAGGTACCTGTCCGCAATGGAAATACTAAACGAGGATATTGTTCCAGCAATCAACGACGACGAAGCAGTTAACTTCTACTCTGACCCTGGGTCAGCCCATTATCGTGGCTAAGCGTCACTACCTTCCCAACAATCGCTAAGCAGCACTGTCATTTGACAACCGGGAAGGAACACCCCGAGATGAAACAAGTCAACTGACTTTAAATATTAAGATTTTTTTTTTGACATGTAAAATATAACTCCCTATGTGCCAACAATTCTAACATTTTGCCACTGTATTATATTATTTGTAAGTTTAAGCCAAATTGTTAATATTATGTTCGCTTCGCTCTTCGTCGCTTTTTTGGAAGCGATTGTAATCAACGGCATTCGTATGTCTCGAAATGTTTACTGTTAGATTTGCAGTCTCTAGAAGCTAGGCGTAAAGTGCACAGTGTTAAGTTCGTTCGTGATGTTATTTGTTGCACCATTGATTGTGGGAATTTATTGTTTGAGTTAAATATTTATGCACCCCAGAGATCTTTTAGATCGAGAGACTTCTTATGGGAATCTCCTCATAATACCTCCTATGGTTCACGTGATCCAATCTCAAGATGTAGTAAATTATTTAACTTTATATATGATGAAAATTTTGATTTAATTATGTCTCGCGAAGCCTTTAAATCTAATTTAAATGTAGCATTAAGTTATCGTAAAATAGTGTATATGTATTTTAAGTCTATTATTACTTTTAAAATATCTGTTGATGTAAAATCGTAGATGAATAAATAATAAATAAATAAATTGAAAAAAAAATGATTCTAGAGTCGGGACCGAATATGGATATAGCTATAAATCAATCGATGTTAATTGATTATTTACATAACTAGATCCTGTGAAAACTATGCTAGAAATTGGCAGTGCAAAATGAATTTCAAGATTTTTTCAAAAATGATCGATCCCTTTTAAAAAAAAAAAAATCGCCAGTCTTTTTTCTGCCCCTGAAATACACCACATGGACAAAACAAACAGGTCCAAAGTTTTTTTTTTTTAAACGTCAAGTTTGACATTGCCGGAATATATTTTATTTTTTTCCTACAAGGCGAAAGAAAATCTTTTCCTAAAGTGTTTTTTTCTTTCTCAAATATTTGCAATTAGATTCTCAAATAAAAATGCTTTCAACAATTTGTCGTCACAAACATTTAATATCCCTGCAACGACAAATATCCACAACAAAATGCAACAAAGGTTACATAGTTTTGTAAGTATATTCTACTTTCAAAATTGCATGCTCTTTTGAAGATAAAACGCATTATGAAACTTGATTTCACCACTCTAGAGTTCCAGAAATCGGAGAAGACGCGTGCTCTGTAGAGGCGCTAGTTAAACCCGATGGACTGCCACATTTCGACACAATAACCATTGAGACCTGTATGGGTGCAATCGGTCAACAAGCTCTCGATGTCGAGAACACAGTGAAAGATTTGGAGAAAAAGATTAAACACAAAGAAAGCATTGATTGTGAAAAGATTTTCAAGGAACTTGATGTAGTCACTGGACCTCTAGACACAACCTGGGGAATAGCAAAGGCGCTTTATATGGGAAACAGCACTCTGATTCCCACAAAGGCATATATCAATATCCACGATCGAGCGCGCAACGCCAGAGCATCCAAATTTAATAACAAAACTATATACAAAACCATAGGAAAAGAATTCGAAGAAAATTCGAACATAGCACCAGAGAAGAGTCGTTTGATGGAGAAGTACCTGCTCGAAGGAAAACTAAATGGATTGGCCTTGTCGAGCAAAGACAGTGACATCCTCAAGGAAATTCTGTCAAACTTAGGCAAGGAACGAGCCCATTTCAAGAATAAAGTTAACATGTCCGTGAATAACTTCATGCACAATATCAACAACTTTAACTTGGTTCGAGATTTCCCCCCTGGGCTGCTGGAAGCCATTTCTGCGGACCCCAATCAACCTGCTAATGGTCCATGGCGTGTTCCACTTCAGCCGCAGACAGTTAAAAGTTTCCTCAAATACTGTCCCGATCGAACAGAGCGTTGGAATATTTGGCAAGCGAACAACCGCAAAGCATCAGGACAGTCGGAGAAAAGTCTCGAAAACAGTTCGCATTT
Source organism: Meliscaeva auricollis (assembly GCA_948107695.1). Taxonomy (NCBI): domain Eukaryota; kingdom Metazoa; phylum Arthropoda; class Insecta; order Diptera; family Syrphidae; genus Meliscaeva; species Meliscaeva auricollis. The sequence goes on from OX403616.1 coordinate 60,791,339, forward strand.
AGAGAAGATTCGAGGTCTGCGCAAGCGACAAGCCAATCTCTTGGGGTACAAATCTTTCGTAGAAATGTCAATGCAAACGAAGATGATCAAAGATGTCAAGAACGCCAAGCAGATGTTCGCCAAACTCCTGCAGTACGCTGGTCCAAGACAATCTGTTGAAATTCAATCGCTACAGGAGTTTGCCGTCGAGAGTGGCTTCGAGCATCAATTGGATCAATATGACATCGCCTATTGGCAGCGAAAATACCTTCGAAGCAAATTCGGTTTGAATGAGGACACCATAAGAGAGTTCTTTCCGCTGCCCAAGGTATTCGCCGGGCTATTCAAATTCTGTGAAAACCTCTTCCACATTAAAATTCTCGAGCGAAACAGTGCTGCTGTTTGGCACCCCAATGTTAAATACTACGATGTCTACGACGCCAGTGATTCGGGCAAACCAATTGGAGGTTTCTACGTGGACTGTTATTCCAAGGAGAACAGATTTGGCACGAACTCTGGATGGATGGTGGGAATCAAAAACCGAAATGTTTTAGCTGGCAATACTCCACTCTGTGGATTGGTTTTCAACTTCAACGAACCCATGTATGGCAAACCATATCTTCTGAGCATTGATGACCTCCGTATGGTGTTCAAGACTTTTGGTACAACCTTGCAGCATCTGTTAACCCAAGCTAACTACACAGACTTGGCAGGATTGTCGAACATTGAATGGGATGCTTCACAAGTGAGCGGACAGGTTTTAGCCAACTTCCTAGAAAATGATAAAGCTTTAAAAGAGATCTCTGGTCATTATGGGACGGATGAACCACTCCCAGACAAAGTTATAGATCACATTAAACTTCTCAAAAAGACTATGGCCGGCTACAACCTCTGTGAAGAATTATACTTGTCCGATTTGGACTTGGAGCTTCATCAATCAGATGCCTTCTGGTTGGATATTGTGAAAAAGTTATGGCCGGTCTATCAATGCTTGCCATTGGACAAAAAGGACGCACATCCTTGTTCGATGGTTGATATATTTTCGGGCGATTGGGGTGCCGCCTACTTTAGTCATTTGTATTCGAAAGTACTTGCAGCTGATATATATGATGCATTTTGCGATGAAAATAATAAGAATCCAGCAGAAACGGGAAAACGCTTCAGAGATACATTCCTGTCGTCGGGGGGTTCAATTTGCACGGCTGAAGTGTTTAGACGTTTCCGAGGTAGGGATCCATCGGTGGAGGCATTATTGAAGTCTCTTGATCTGTTGCATCCATCACAAACTATTTCTGACTTGTAAAACTGCATGTTGTATTTTGTAGGCTTAATCAATTGCGTGTTGAAAATTTAAATAAAAAAATTGTTAAAATTAAAAAAACCTATATAATGCATTTGTCATTAATTTAATGGATTAAAAAAAAAACGGAAGAGAAATGTAAAATAGAGAGAGAGCCAACAAAATTGGCAACGAAAGAGATTCCTTGCGTTCAACGGACCGAATTTGAGAGTAAGTACTAACTTTTTGGGGACCCTGATTGGTTAGATGACACTGAATTTACAGATAATCTGAAATTTCAGTGACATCTGACCAATCAGGTCCTCGAAAAATTAATTACTTAATGTGCGTTGAACATTAGAATTGATTAAGGGGCCAGTTATAGCTATCATTAGGTCTGTTTCTTTACTCGCCCGCTAGATTTATCATTTTGTAGAAAGAGTTAAAAAATAAAAATAAATCGAAACGATGGAAACAAATAAACAATAATATTAATAAATGGAGACATTTTATTGTTCCTTAATTTTCATTCTTCGTTAAACTGTTATTAAATAAATATGTTTGTTATACTTTTCTATAAAATAATTTCTTCTGAAAATATCTTCTTGTGGTGAAACAATATTTCACAGTATCCCATACCAGGTAGATAATAAGACTACTCTTTAGTGAAGTCTATCTATAAATTGGTCACCCCCGTTATCGACACCATCAGTTGCAACTAGCACTACTTTGCGATTTAAAAAAAGTGTATTTTCTGCGTGTTTTTTTTTTAAACTTAAATGTCATATTAGTGAAAAAATTTTATATGGATATCATCAATCAAAGTATATATAGTATTTAAAAGCAAAAATTTATTTGTATATTCAACTCAATGTTTTCATATCGATGAGTTTAAGTATCCACTTAAAAAAATAGCACTTTTTTCGTTGTTTTTCCAAATATTGAAGTTTTTAAATATGCACAACACCCCGCAACATAGTCTATCATATATTTTATTTAGCTGCCGAATATGTAGAACAATCTTTGTTTTCAAAACCATGCACAAGTTTGCACCTAAGAAAAAACTTCATCTTTAAAACTTAATTTCTCAAAAACTATTTAATGAAACAACTCGAATCAAAAAACAAAATAAAGAATAAAATATGGGCTTGAAAAAAAATTTAAGAACACAGCATTCTACGTGTTTTTTTTTTTTGATTTTTAAAAGGTCAGTGTGTAATCAGTTAATGGGTTTTACTGTACCAAAAAATAAATGAAAATTTATTATTCCACATAACTTTTTAGTCATTTGGTACATTTCATGTGAAAAATGTGCCAAAATATTTTTGGCCAGGTTTTAGACCAAAATACAGCACTGTGATTCCCTAGAGGGGATATGGAATTTTTTTTGTTTCGGACCAAAACTAACGGTACTTGCCATATGACCATTAAGGAAAAGTGAATTACATATTATCAAATAGGGCTCTTACGATTTTAATAAAAAAAATGTTACCTCCTTTTGTTAGTAATGTCGTACTTTTAAAAGAAAATAAATATTTTTAGAAAAATAAATAACGGTACCTGGAACAGTTTTATTTTATTTTTAAACTGATTTTGATAATTTTTTTATACGGAAGCTTCTTCATAGTTTTAATATCAAAATTTTCAAAAAAACTTTTCCTTAATATTTTCTTGAAAATAGCATACGAGTATCAACTTTTTTTAGGCATGGTTTGAGTATTTTACTACATTTATGTAGATTTTTTTTCTAAAAATAAATTTTTCTAAATGAAATCAAATTGCATATTGAGTTTTTTTTTTTAGTTTGGAGCTCTAAATCATTTAAGAAGTGATCTGAGTCAATTTTATATATTTTTTACATTTTAATATTGAAATATACTTTATATATATTTTTAAGAACTTGACGTCCGAACCCACCCACATAAGAGCGACCCAGTCGTGAATTTTATTTCTTATGAAAGTTTGATGAAGTTTGCTTCATTAGCCGAAATAAAATGTTCAGTCGTTTGAAACTCTTTAGAAGATTCGGAGGAATTTATCTCCGAAAACAGTATATAGAATCTACAAAAACACAAACGCTTGTGCAAACTAAAAAAGAAAGAATTTTATGAAATCGAAGCAAATAAGCTAATCACTTGTCGAAATTCGAAGGAATTTTGGATTTCGGTTAGAAGGTACGGCGACCAACCACGAATCAACTGTACAATTACTTTTGAGGACCTTAAAAATCATTTCCAAATTTTGCTGAACCAACCACGCCTTACAATTTTTATACGCTCCGCCTCGTTTCGAAGATGATATTCTAGATGCAAAAATAACTGTAGAAGAAGTGAGACTCGTGCTATCAAAATGCAAGAACAACAAAGCGGCCGGAACAGATAGAATACCAACAGAACTCTACAAATATTCCACAGAAGAATTTTTAACGAAGTTTACACACGGATGTAAAATAATTTTTGAAAGAGGTGAAGTTCCAAGAACCTTCAAAGAATCCATCATTTATCCACTGCATAAAAAAGGAAATGCGAATGATGTTAAAAATTATAGGGGAATTTCTTTTTTAAACTCTTTAACAGAAATCTTTACATCATTACTGCAAACACGTCTAAAGAAATGGATCACGTAAAAAGGATTATTGAGCGAATTTGTGTGAAATCCTCCCAGCAGGAATTCTGATTAAAATATTTATGTATGCTGATGACATCGTCATCATGGCAGAGTCTGCCAATTCGTTACAATTAATGATCAACCGCATTGCAGAATATTGTAACACCTGGAATTTTACTCTTAATTTGAATAAGTCAAAAGTAATGATTTTTCGAAAAGGACATGGAAGATATTCGAGAATTGAGCAGTTTTTCTAGCGTGAAGAAGAAATAGAAGTCATTCGAATTGATACCGCTTAGCACTAAATATAAAGTTTTTGATTCTACGGCTAAGTCAATTTTGTGTTATGGGCATAGGTGTGGGGGTTTCTAGAACCAGAGAGCGTAGAAAATCTTCAGACTTCCACGGACTACACCAAATTACATGTTATACTTGGAAACAGGACTGCCACCTCTGTTTATAACGACACTCAAATTACATTTCGATTACGTTTTGAAAATTCTATCATGCAACAGTAACAGAATTTCCAGAAAAATAGCAGAACATACTATCAACCAGAGAAGCTTTTTGTTCAAAAAGTGGATCGATGTAGCAGATTTCTGTAACTTTAATTTGGAACTTTCCCTACAAAATGTAGCCAACTGGAAACACCAACTGTATCAACTTTTGCAAAAATTGGATGAAAGATACCGATTTCAATATTTTGAATCTGCGAGAGCATCGATATATAGGAATTATTATAGTCAGCTAGAATAAGAAGAAAAAAATTATAAGTAATATCGCTTATTTTCAAAGCAAGAGGAGAACTTTTGAATTTAAATTTCCTTCCACACAGGGAAGATCTACCAATTACGTGCTCATAGTCAGCAATATGGGAGAGAGAGAAGACGTAAGACACTTCTTATGTGTATGCCCTGTGTTAAAAGAAACAACACGTTCGATTTGGAATACAAATGTTTTGACTATTGGCCAAATGTACGAAATCTTAAATGGACAAGACAGGATGCAACTTTACACGTTTTGTAAAATCAGCTTAGATTATCGAAGAAAAATCATTCAAGAAATTTTTTTAAAAACTATTTTATTTATGTATACTTTATACGCAATATAATTTTTAATTTGCTTAAGATACTGTTAGAAATTAAAAAAAAAAAACTTAAAATGTCAATCTGGCAGACGGCCTTCGGCTAGTGTCTAATTTCATTTGTAACTTATAAGTTTTTTATCAAAAGAGAAGCAATAAAATGAATTTTAAATTGAAAAATTGAATTGAATAGTGTTGATGATTCCGAATTCCGATTAATACAAGCTTCTAAGTCTGCTCACAAGTTCTCAGTTGGATTGATTTCCAGCATTCGCAGTGGGTATTGCAAAATTTAAGTATTTTCATCCTCAAACCATCACTTAAAACACGTGAAGTGTGTTACGACCATTGTCCAACTGAAAAGTTGTAAGAAACCGAGTAATACTAAAACGCAAACGGCTTTATAACGTTCTTCGATTTGTCCTTGTACAGAGTTTTGTTATTAATGTAGAGTTAATGACCAAAATTATGAGATTTATCACAAGTCTAAACCCGGCATAATGATAACTTAAGAACTAAAAAACGAAATAGTCCAGGAAAGATAGAGCCTATTTCAAACAAATTAATTAACTAGTTTTTCTAATTGGTATCGAAACAGGTGAAGAGTCCCCTAAAACGGGGAGGGGAAGTCAAAAAGATATCGTCCAGATGATAGTCATTTTCAGAGTTCCGTGAATCACGACCATCGTCGAAACGATAACGTTTTCATTTGGCGATTACCGAATAATGGAACCCCTGTATGTGTCAAACTACAACCATTAACCCATGCAAGTAGGTTCTTTTGACTACGTTTATGTTAATATTCAATTAAATGCTTAATTTAACTTACATGACGGGACGTTTTGTGCTGGAAGTGTCTATCCAATCTTCAGTTGATCCACAATGTTTTAAACATCTATATAGTTCGCTTTTGGTTTAGGTTTCCTTTCGCGATTTTTGATAGCGAAATTGATGAATTAAATTTTTTACTGGTTCAAAATCTGACCAAAATCCCGTGTTTAATTAAATACATTAATTTATATGAGAATAAGAAATATTTGTTTGTCTGTTGTTTTTGTTTCAGTTGGAGTTTTTAATTAAAACCATTGGTTTCATTATACAAACATAAAAATAGAAAATGTTACAATATATACAAGTATGTTTTTTTGTTGTTGTTTGTTTGCTTTTGCTTTTGTTGTTGTTTATGATTTGTTTTTTTTATAATTTTCTTACAATTAGGTAAGCGCTAGAGGTTGAATTTAAAATATAATAATAATTAATTAATTGTTTGTTTTTTTTGTTGTTGTTTTGTTTTATAATAATATTAAGAGTAAACAAATCAATGCTATACATTTACATAGGGTATATGGGGTATTTATGTATGTATATAATATATTATAGAAAAAAATAGGACTGGGTGGGCAAGGGATATAGGATGCGCGACGCGAGTGAAGAGTAAAATAATGGGGAGCAATGCAAAAAGGCAGCAGCTGCAGCAGCGAGAGGGAAGTCATACATATATATTTTAAATGTTTTGTCAAACTAAAAGCATGAATCTTTTATAATAGAGCTTCTCTCGATTTATTTAAAGCGAAGATATAATTAAAAAAAAAAAAATAATAATTATTTTCTTCACATTGTATTGTAGGCGGCTGCGTTAAAACGTTGCTTTGGTAAACTAAGTCTAGCGAGAGGATGAGTTTTGCCGTGTTGTTGCACTCGTCGATAGTTGCAGCTCAAGTTTTGAGTTAAAATGCTTTCTGTCATGGTTGTGTGGTTTGTGGGTGTGGTGGTGTCAGTGTGGGTTGTGTGGTTTTTGGTCAATGGAGGCACCGGTGGTCGCGCATTGTTGTAATCGTGGTGCACCTTTCCACCAATCGATCCAGAGTCCTTGCAATGATGTTGTTGATGATGATGATGATGATGCGGGGTCGTGTTGTTTATCGTTGCTGTTGCCGATGGGCAAAAACTTCGATTTTCGTAATAGGAACGAGGACGAGCTTTATACGGAAGTGTACTGCCTCCACCGCCACTGCCGGAACTATTTGCTGTTGTTGTTGCTGTTGCTGGTGATGGCGTTACTGATGACGATGTCAATGGTGTGTGCTGGTGGTGATGGTGGTGTGGATTCGAATGAGATCTGCTTGACTGATATTTATTCACTAAGCCTTTTACATTTCGATCTTTGGATTCTCTAGTTATGACGTAAGTGCTGCTGGGGTGACTTGAGCTGGGTGACGTAGTTGTTATGGTTGCTAACGTTTCCACAACTAAAGAACTAGTAAGTGAGTTGTCAGTGACGGTGGCGGAGGTGGTAGCGTCATCATTTGTAGCGTGATCACTGCAGTGTTGCGCAACAGGCGACGATGGTAATGATTGACCCTTGATTGGGCCTGTACCAGAAGTCGCTTTTGCTTCAAAGCTTTTTTTCAGAGTTTGTACATTTCCGGATATCTTTTCGTCGGCGGTGGAAGAGTCTTCTTTTGCTGAGGGGTCAGTTGGACTGCGATTTGAGACATCCGAAACAACACTCTCCATGTCACTACTCATTGTGTATGAATCCGGAGCAGAAGCCGACAATTCCTGGCGCACATCAGTGCCACCAACACAGCCACCACCATCATCGGATATTATTATTTCTTCGCTGTTGCAACGATTTGGATGATAACGCTGTCGCGAGGTGGCAGATTGACTACGGAATAAATTCGAGTTTCTCTTACTATTGCTACTACAACTACTACTACTTAAAGATCTATTAGCTGATGATGGTGGATTAAGCATAATGCTTCCGCTGGTCGTGGTAATGGTTGTCGTCATCGGCGTCGCACTGTTTGTCGGAGTGGTGTTGGTTTGTTGCTGACATCGTTTCTTTAATACTGTGCACTCCTCGAGTTTTTGTTTTGTCCTCTTGACCGTTCCTGTGTTGCATGCAATGTCGTCCTTTTTGGCAGTCTTGTTAGGTTGATTTTGAATTTGACCCTCAAAAATGGCAGAGTGGTGAAATGTATTTCGATTGGTGTCGTATGAACCCCACGAACTGTTTCTCGATGGCAAAACTCGATTATCGCCTGAGCCCCAGGATGAATGACGAGAGGGAAGTTCACGTCGTTCGCCTGGATAGCCTAGGACAACTGCCGAATCGACACTGCTATTCGAACTTTGTCTTGACGATATGCACGGATCTATGATGACGCTATTGGGAGCCCATGAGTGGGTTTTGCGTGTCTGGCGTGGCTCTTCTTTCTCAAATACATTGTCAACATGCGATGAGAATAGATCTCCTGTCTCTCGACGATGTAGATGACGTCCAGAGTTGCGGTGGATCACTCTGGCCGATGATGCGACATCGTTCAGAGTTGATTGAATATTCGACGTTTGGGTAATAAGTTTTGCCGAAGACGTCCAAACAGGGCTTCCAAGATTTTTAGTACTTATTTGCACATCGTCAGTATTGTCTAGAACACCTACTCGACTTCCGCTTCCGGTGCCTTCGACTGAGATGGAACGACCAATTTGTAAATTGAGTGATTTTCTGTCGTCTGCTGTTTTCTTGTCATTCGATTCCAGTCCATCGATAATTGTCTTAACCGATGTTGTGGGAGTATTCTTTTGTATATGCAAAACTTGGTTCTGGGTGACGCTGTAATTTTCTCCGTTGCTGCCAGGAAATCGAACATTCTTGGGCTCATCAGCCACACTCCTTTCGGGAGTGAGATTCTCTAGCGATTGACTTTGTTGCTTCACAACAATGGCGCTTTGAATGCTCTTTGGTGATGTGCTACTGGACCGTCGGAGCAATTTACGCTGCTTTTCAGTGGCCGATTTCTTGGATTGATTCAACGCTTGAATAAGAGGTGTCGGTTCGCTACCCGGTAATAGTCTGGCATCTTTTGTGCTTTTCAGATTTGTCTCACTCTTGCTACGTTGAAGTTTTTCTTTGTTTTTCATAGCATCCAACATTCCCCGATAGGTTTCCAACTGCGAGAGGAAGTTTTTATTTGGTTTAATGCAACTGCGGCGTTCCTTGACATGCTGCAAGGCCTGATGGAACTCCCAATTGTAAGCTTTCATGGCGTACGCGATAACCACGGATGCTGATCGACTTACTCCCATCTTGCAATGGACAAGTACTTTTGAGCCTTCCGCTTTGGCACGCGTTATGTATTTGAAGGTGTTGTCCCAATGTTTCAATAGATTGGTTTTTTCATCATCGTACACCCTCACATTGAAATAATCGAACATGCCAGGGAAGAAATTATCAATTTCACGGGTAACATTTAATATGTGTCGAACTCTGTAGAAAAAATAAATTTAATAAGTTTTGTTTTGTAAAAAAAGAAAAAAAAAACTAGTATGAGTTGGTTTTTACCCATTTCTTTGTAATTCCTCCAAATTACTTGCATTCCATTCGGAGCCAAGATATACGTGTTCGAAAATTTCTGTAGGAGCATCCATTTGGCCAAGGATAATGAGCATCTCTTCGTCAATAAATGATTTGTATTCGCCCAAGTCCATATCAAGTTGATCTTCCAGACGTCCACGGATGTATTTGGATGTGACCTCGTCTAAATCAACAGACATCATGATTTCTTTGAGTTTCATCTTTATAACACGTTGTGTTTCATCCTTTTCTCTTGGTCTGGAAATAAAGAAACATATTTATTTAGTAGAGTACAATTAACCCTATTACCGATTCTACTTAAACGACAAGAAAACGAAACGCCATAGCAGCGACAATAATTGTTACTTTAGTAAAAATTAAACTTAAGTTTTGAATATTTTGCAAATACTTAAGGGAGTATCATTGATAACTGTGTAAAAAGAAGAGGTCCTAGCTGACTAACCTGTTGAACACTTAATCTGGCAAAGAAGGACTTGGACATAAATCTTCCGAATATGCCCTAATATGAACTATTTTCAAGATAGCAAGAAATCCAATTGATAAAACCTATAGGAGAGGAAGCTTCTGTCCACTTTCTAATGCACTGGAGCACATTTGTGTAAATTCATTCAAGTTGTAGCTTTATTTATTTATTGATAAATGTATGTTATTTATTGACGTGGTTTAGTTCTCCAAATATTGGACAAAAGTTCTGCCTTGATGATATAGATATCTAAAACAAATAAAATGCATTTCTGTTTTTCAACAGTTTATGTAAATCATTTTCACTCAATTTTCGATCTATACCCAATAAAGAATGGAAAATGATAAATGAAATTAAAAATCTTGAGGGTTTCAAAGACATTTATCACATACTGAATTATTAAAACAAGAATTAATAAAATAAGACTTATCTAGTAAATATACCAGTGTTTCCCAACCTTTTTTGTCCAAAATGTGTGTTTATATAAAAATAATATAAAAACGATATAGATACCAAGTTTTTTTTTAATAATTTCTTGGTGTAAAATAAAACTATGTAATATTTAGTATAAAAATAGTTTTAAGGCCGAAAGGCATTAGAATTAAGATACTGGATTGATTTAGAGCGCCCATATAGGGCCAGTAAGTTAGGTATACATTATTGATAGGTAGGCTAGTTTCATGAATTTTTGTCTAGCTTTAAGATAATTTTAATATTGAATCGTATTGAATGTGTGGGAAAATGTGTGTGTACGCAATTTTTAACATTTAAGAAATTAAAAGAAAATACAGTATGTTAAATATCAAAACAACCACCAACCAACCAAATTGGATCTTGAACTCGCTTGGAACAGCTGCTACTTGGATATCGTATTTGAGGAAATTCTCCGTCAAAAGCAAGGGAAAAGGAAGAAGCTTTACATGGGTGAAAGGGGAGCAGCTCATAGTTGTCCGTGTCTATCCTTGCCCAAACGATAGGATCGACTAGTTCCGACAAAAGCTAGAAGATCTGGAGGATTTCTTGGGAGAAATGGAAGGCGAAATCCTGGTTGCCGAAGACTTTAATGCCAGAGGCCAGGAATGGGGATTGCCAACTACAGACTCTCGAGGAAGGTGGACTGTCCGTAGCTAACGTAGGTGACACCCCCACCTTCAGAAGACCAGGACACAGAGGAACTATCCCAGATGTTACCTTCGCGACGGGCACCACATTCGCAAAAATCAAGAATTGGAGAGTAATCGAGGACTACACAAGGAGCGACCACCAGTATATTGTTTTTGATCTGGATGGTAACCAACGAGCCCTAAGCCATCGCCACCAACCAAGGACTCCAAGGTGGAATCTGAACAGACTTAACGCTGATCTTTTTAGAGGAGTTATCAAGAGAGGGGCAGATGCTGTGCTCCAAGTCCATACAAAATAGAATAGCCCCTGGTCCCTATGGAATTCCTACAGAAGTCCTGAAAGTGCTCACAGCAGCAGTACAAGCGTCGGGTGATCTTTCAGAAAGGCAGTACGGTTTCCGGAGAGGACGCTCTACAATCGGAGGGATAGAAGAAGTAGTGCACGCCTCCCAAATCGCCCAACAAGGAAACCACTACTCGAGGAAGATCACTTTGCAAGCAAAGCTGGACGTACGGAATGCCTTCAATTCGGCAAGGTTGAGCAACATGCTCAAAGCGCTCGAACAGAGATTCCACATTTCAGTATATCTCCTGAGGATGGTGAAGGACTATCTCAGGGATCGAGAGTTGTTTTAAGAGACCAGAGAAGGTACGCGAATGAAGGAAGTCACATCTGGCGCAGCGCGGGGATCAATCTTAAGACCAGACCTTTGGAACATCTCCTCCGACGATAACCTTCGCATGGAGATACCTGACGACGCCTTTTTCGTTGGGAACGCTGACGACATCGCCGCGGTGATTACGGCACGAGACATCGATAACGCGCAAAGAAAGTTGAACCAGGTCATGCGACGAGTATACTCGTGGATGGAAGAGCTATACTCGAGTATACTCGTGGATGGAAGAGCTATACTCGAGTATACTCGTAGATGGAAGAGCTATACTCTAGTATACTCGTGAATGAAAGAACTCAGCCTAGCCACGGAGAAAACTGAGATAGTCCTTCTGACGCAGAAAAGGATTAACACACAAATCGACTTCCAAATTGGAGCTGAAGTGATAAGAAACAGCGCGGCGTTGAAGTATTTGGGATTGAGACTCGACACAAAGCTGACTTACTGACAACAAATAAAGGCAGCAGCGGAAAGAGCCTCAAAAACAAACACATCACTGGGGGGACCAACATCCAGTAAGCGAAGGTTACTGATGGCGACAACACAGGCGGCAGTGCAAAGATGTGGAGCTCTACGATTGGTCAGCTTTTACCGAACGGTGTCAAAACCAGCCGTCCTTGTAGTCGCTGGAGTGACCCCTATCGTACCTCTACGACAAAAAGGTGGAAATGGGAGTGGAAGCGGGATCAGAGGAGGATAAACAGCTGACAAAACAGAAGTGTCAAGAGCGTTGGAGCTCGGAAAGCAGAGGACGATGGACGCCGAGGCTGATTAGGAATGTGGCTGACTGGAAGGACCGGAAACACGGTGAGGTTAACTATTACGTCACCCAGTTACTCACCGGACACGGATACTTCAACGCCATTCTCCGCAGGATCAGCAAAACGAGCAGTCCAGCCGCCAGTACTCGGACTCTCATGAAGATTATGCGCAACCTACCTTCTTCGCCTGCAGCAGATGGGAATCAGAAAGAGAAAAACTGGAGAGAAACATCGGCATCATCACTCCAGAGAACATCGTCAAAAAGATGCTGGCCAGCGAACAAAAGTTCTGCACCTATGGCAACTACCTTCTCAGAAGGAGAGAGGAGAGCAGTTCCGCGAGACAGAGTGTGCCCAAAATGGGTGCTTTACAACAGGACCCCTCCTTGAAGTAATACGAAAGTGGTTCCGAGGAGATGATCGTCAAGACATGGAGGTTTAGCTGGTATGCTGGTATGCCACAATAAGGTTGAGAGTCCGACACATGGGGAAGTATGTTGAAAAAGCACAGAATACTGGTGAAATATCGCCGAAAATAGAATGGGAGGAAAAAAAATTGGGAAAATCCGCTTTAAAATGCACGCAAAAAAATCGAAGAAAGTTACCGAAAAAACCTGAAATGAAGAGGAAAACAGGCAGGAAAATGTCTGCCAGGTCAGCTAGCCAAAAGTTTTAAATTAATATTGAAAAAGGCGGAACGAAGAGTACGCCGGGTCAGCTAGTAAATATATACACTCACAGGCACAATTAACAGCCCACACAGTTTTTGTCATGATTTTTTTTAGTAATTGCACGGGCTCAAGAACAACCTCTGAATGTCACCAAATTTAAATTTTTTTTTTAAATTTTGCTAATATACGAGAAAATGTCAGGGAGGCCACAGCGGCATACCGGTCATCAGGCCGATACTCATTAACAATATTTTCGTGTTGGGCTTAGCAAGGTACAATGAACAGCGCACATGTATAAAAGCGCGCTCAACACCTTTCGCTGCATAAGACATTTTGCTTAACCTCACCTTTTCGATATAATTGTCGGTTTTCTTTTTTGGCTCTGAGGAAATCTCTAAGCAGAGGCTGAGCGATCAGAGCAGAGCTCTGAGCATATTATGTCAGAGCCCTCAGATTTAATTAATAATCACACTTGATCGCTGAACTAATGCCAGTCGTAATTTGTTCGCACTAAGAAACATTATTTGTTTACTAATAATACATTTTTGTTGATACAAGTAGACGGGCGACTGTTATGTGAACTCATTTTTGATTTTTTTGTTTTTTTTCGTCTTTCAATTCACTAAAAACAATAAGCTCAGCATTTCGCTCAATGTGCTCGGCCATTTTATTCTGAGCAAATCGATTTAGCTCTGAGCTAGCTCAGATGTAAAAATGAAACACACTTGTTGTGGTCTGAGCTAAAAAAGAAACACAGATTTTTACTTTCGTGTCAAAAAAAAACTTGTGCGTCCATCTGTACACTTCTCCACTGCCCAAACGTGTGGACGGATTTTCTTCAAATTTGGAACAGATGGTACGTAATTTCAAAAGTTGTTTTTTTTTTTGTTTTTGAATATCTCATCTAAAACGAGTACCTCCTATACAACATTTTTGAGTTATTCGAATTTTATCGAAAACGGCTCTAACGATTTTGATTAAACTTTTTGATATGATTTTTTCAATAACGATTAATTTTTAGAATTTTTTTCAAAAAAAATCTATTAAAAAATTTTCAAACGATTTAAAAAAAAAAAATTGGTATGCCATTTTGAAGATGGCTAATATTTATCAACATCTAAAAATAAAATTTTGAAAAAACACAAAACATTGACCCAATATGGAAAAACTAATTATTTTTCAAAAAAAAAAAATCCAAAGTGTTCCCGTTTAAAAAAAAATATTTATTTTTGCTTATTTGTGCATATCTCTCAATACCTACACACGTCAGATGACCAAAAGCTAAAATTTTCAAGCTAAGTTAATACATAAAATAGCTTTGCACTACATGAGCAATTTCGTGCGATCTAGTCGTGCATTTTATTTTTTGACAGTTCCGTGATCTGCTAAAACACCAAATGTATACTGTAAACAAGTGGCCGCGAGCACATCCATTCGTCTGAAACTCATCTCTCAATGGCTCAATAATTCTACTGACCATACCATCATTCAAAATACATGCAAATAAATTCCAAGATACTCTGACTGCAACACCTCCTATCTCGTTATTGACAAAAAATTCCATTTCGTCAAGATCTACTAGTGACGGTGATAAATTTTTGACGGGTAATTCCATTCACTTTACACGGATAACGAATGGAGTGGGTTGCACTTTGAAAGATAAAATCTTAGTCTCTGCTTCCGTTTCCATCACAGGAGTTACTATCTTGGCTCAAGGAAAATGTGATATTCCCAAATAGCCAAACAGCCCTAAAATCACTCGGATCTGTTTACAAAAACTCCATAAGTGGCTGAAACTATCGATTGTTTATCATGTAGATGACATGGCTCAATGTTTACTATTCTGGATGCCGGGAAACAGAGAAATTCTTGGAAACTTTGAAGCCGACGAACTCATCACCAATCATACTAACAAGGTGAATATTGGGATACCAATCCCTAAATGTAAACTTATTCTAGAGCATGATGTCATTGAGATGACAAAAAAGAGATAGACAAGGACAAGTATGACTACTTGTCTAGCGACAAAATAGATCTGTTCATTACTAGATCCGAGACGATGTAAATGCTTGAAATGCATATTGCATTGTAATTTATTAAAGGTCCCGCATTTTTCCTGAGAACCTTTAAGTTAACTTAACGTAACCTAAACAAAGTGCTATTTTATTTTTTGTATAGATTCAAAAAAAAAGGTTCAATAAGGAGTACTTACTTATTTCTTATGGCATCAGGCGAAGGAGGACGTCTACTTTCTATAGAATCCATGGCATTCCACTCATTTAAACAAGATTGCTCCGACTCAACACGGCGCTCATAATTTGACAACCAATCATGCGATGGTCCACCCGGATAAAAATTATTTTCACGAGCCTTTTGAGATACTTTATGAAGCGTTTGTAAAGCCGACCTATTAGAGTTATCAACTTTCAAATAGCTTTTAAATTTACTTTTAAAAACAATAATTTACTCACCACATTGCTTGAACAGAAACTGGTTTAAAAATATGTGTTTTACCAAAAACACTAACACTAAATCCCCTAAAAATATAAATATTCGTTCAGATACAAATTCAAAACACAAAAAAAAGGAAAGGAATGTAGGAATAGCAGTTTAAAAAAAAAAGAAACCAACCCGTCACCATCTAAATGAATGGTTGTATCGGCGAGTATTGGAACGACCAGGCCAATTGTGGTGTTCTCATTGCAGTCTATGCCTAATAAACAAGATTCTTCTATATCCTCCGCACAAGATTCATATTTATCCGAATCGGATTTCGAACAACGATTTGTCGAGAGCAGCTGATTGCTCATTGCGGATCGCCGTTTATCCAAGGCATCATCTGCTTCTAAGGAAGGGTTAACCTCCTGCTGCTGTTGCTGCTGTTGCTGCTGTTTGTTCTCATTGCTACTCTGATTCTGATGTTGTGAGTGAAGGTGGTGTTCATGAGTTTTAGTATCATTTATCTGTTGTTTGCCACATTTCGATTGACACCGAGACGATGTTCGAGATTTTTTCTCGGAACCGTTTCGCAAACAACAGCGTGATGCAATTACCAGATATCGCGTACGGTTGGGTCGCTGGGATTCCAGTTTAACAGCCTTTGCAATAAAAATTCAAAATGAAATCAGGAAGAAGCAAAGATAAATAAAAAAACCTACCATTTTAAGAGTCTCTTCATGTCTTAGAAGGTTAAACATGGACTGCAAATGCTGCTGAATATCTGAATTATTGCTTTGGGTACTATTGGTGGATCTTGTTGAATCGGTACTCAGCCGTCGTTCGGCATATTGAGGAATATCTTTGAGGGCCAACACCAATGCTGTGCCTTTACCAGCAAAGAAGCACTCACTAAATACAGATAGTGGGAAAAAAAATTATTTTTTATTACAAAAAAAAAAAAAAAAATAATTTAATGATAGTTTACCTTCTTTCATATTTGCCACCATCGTCCTCGTCAGCCTCGCCGTCCTATGAAAAGATTGTAAAATTAAATAATATACTTGTACTATATTAAATTGAAAAGAGAACATTACTCTAACAGCCGAATTATTTACAGAGTCCTTACGCTAGGACAGGTACTAGTTCTAAAGTTGGGTTTCCATTTAAGCGTAAATATGTTGTGGACAGCCCTTAAGCTTCCTGAGAGTTGAATGATGGTGGGAATAATTAAAACCTCAAGAAACTTGAGGGCTGTCCGCAACATTTTTGGGGTCAAACAGGCAGGAATAGTACGGGCTTTCAATGTTGGGGCTCTGTGAAGAAATCGGCTGTAACACTATCCTGCAGAGAGTACACAATTATTGCAAAGCTTGAACAAAGTTAAGAGCTTTGAACACGTATCACTTGAGTTCCAAGGTTTATGCGATAGAAAGTCTATACATAATTACTATCTACATAATTATTTTGTCCTAAATTGGAAATGAAAAGTCAACGATAACAAATACTGATTTTGACTTTAGGTTCATTTTATTTCACATAAAATGAAGTAGGTAGATAGTTAATGATTCATAATACTTGTAACAAAAACCAACTGACTGTTTTTCTTAGACATAAATATCAAAAATTTTAAATTAAAAATAAACTCTAATACCTCAACAACAAACGGCCCAGCCCAAATCTTCGCTTTATTTAATACTTAGTACTTACTAAGGTTCTTAAAGATCATGAATTTGTGATATTATAAAAATCAAAATTACATGGGGTCTCTAGTTTCCTGACTCTTTTTACTTGCGCTATAGGGCAAGTATTGGTTGCGTGTCAAAAAAAAATTGAGGTTTTAATCAAAACCAACATTACGATGATGGACGGTCTGTGCGCCTGTGCGTCCGTGCGTCCATATGTACACATCTCCGCTGCCCAAACGCGTGAACGGATTGTCTTCAAATTTGGTAGAGATGATTTGATTTTTATGTAATTTCAAAACTTTATTTTTTTTTGTTTTTGAATATCTCATCTGCTGAAATTTGAGCTTTTTGCATCTCTGCTTTGGACTAAATGAGCAAGTTCGTGCGATCCAGTTGTGCAATTTATTTAGTATACTGATGGAAATCAATTTTAAGTATTTTTCAGTAAAAGGATGATAGACAAAGTGGGTGTAGATCCAACAGAATTAAATTTTTTCTCAAATGAAAGCTCATTAGTAGTACTTTTAACATGGGGGAAAAGCATAAAATCGACGGAGACCAAAATGGCTCAACACTGGATTATCTTTTCAAAAACTTGCACTATATATATAGTTTTCAAAAAGGTAAAAGCCAAGTTCAATTCACGAGATATGACCATTTGAACTCACATAGATGGGAAAAAAAACAAACAAAAATGAACCTTATTACAGTTGTCAACAAATAATATGACATTAAATCAACTAATACTATTCATGATATTAAGTGAATTAATGACGATGAATGAAATCAAAATCGCTGTCATTGAGTTTAAGAACAGTAAAAGTCCAAGATTTGTAGTGTTTTTTCCAAGGAAAAAATAAAAGTCTTCTTTTGTATGAATTTGATTTTTAAATGAAATGTTATAAAGCTTATTGGTAGGTCTAAATATGCAGAGCATTATTGCGTAGTCACTTCAAAATTGTTTCCATCACCCATATCCTGCTAATAATTTATTTTTGAAGTCATTCTTCCTTAATTAAATATTCAACCTGTAATAACTTTTTCAGCCCATTATTACTGTTTTTTTTCATACAGACACTATAAGAAGGTAAAGAGTAACAAGAACAAAACACATTTTTTGAGCTTTTAATCAAAACCAACATTACGATGATGGAGAAGTCCAAAAAAGTAGTTTTCATCATGCCGTCCGTCGGTCTGTGCGTCTGTTCGTCTGTGCGTCCATCTATACAGAGAGCCACAGCCTAAAAGGTTTGACGAATTTGCATGAAATTTGATACACATAACTTCTTTGTGATTTCCAAGGTAAGTTAGTAAGTGGGACACCTTTAATCGATGGAGGGACTAGTTGAGGAATTTTGTATTTCCATTTGAAGAGGACAAGTTCCGTTTTGTGAAGGTTAACGCCCAATCCACACCGATCTGACCATTTTAGTAGCTTGTTAAGGACGGTTCGCAAGAGTTCTATTAGAATCTGAGGATGCTTTCGTGATACGGCAGTAGCAATGTCGTCAACATATGCAATCACTTTGAATTACTCTTCTTCTAGGCTTATTAGCAGCTCATTTACTAACATATTCCATAGAAGTGGGGTTATGACTCCACCTTGGAAAAATTCCCAAGTTTTGCGTTTATTATCCTGCTTCTCAGCATCTGATTTATAAGCTCACTAAGTGAACTTTCTACGTTGAGATTCTGCAGTGCCATTGTGATTGCAGTGCCGTCGACATTGTTGAAAGCGCCTTCTATATCTAAGAATGCTACTACAGTGTACTCTTTGTTATATAGGGAGTATTCGATGGTACGTACCAGAGTATGTAAAGCAGTATCTTCCGATTTTCCCTTGCAGTAAGCGTGTTGTGCCCTAAAGATAAGGTTTGGCTCAATCGCATTGCGCAGATGGATATCAATCAATCGTTCTAGGGTTTTAAGAAGGAATGATGATAAACTTATTGGGTATAAAAACGACTTTAACTTCTCTCCATGGCGATGAAATGTGAACCATGTTTAAACATCTATTCAGTATTATCTCTAGATAAGATAAGGTAAAATAACATCAGAAGTTTTTACAGTTCAGCTGGTCCAGCGGACTTGTATGGGTCGAAGTTTTAGTTTTTCCCCTGTTATTAACCCTTGGATAAGTTTTGCTTTGTCGTTTGGCTCAATTGAGTTTATGCTACAAATATTTTGCGAGTTACCTGGGAAGTGAATGTCAAGTAACAAAATCGAGTGATGCTTCACATGAATTGGTAAATGAGCCGTTTAAAGTTTTTAATAAACTTGGCATAACTGGATTTGTGGAGAGGATTTTTCTTAATCTAGATGCTTCAGAGGCATCTTTTATTTTATCACAGTAATTCTTTCATCAATATCTTTTACTTCAATTTTTTTTTATATATCTTCAGAGATTCCCATATGAATCCCAGTCTGAAGTTCTCAAAGAGTCTTTTATGATCTGATGAAAAAAGAACGCTTTTTGTTTCTGTAAATAGTGCTTTTACTGTCAACAAGCCATCAATAGTGCTGTCACAGATGTGCTGTGTTTCACAAGACGACCACAACGAAACTCCTGGATTGACGAAGAATGCTAAGAACAAGGCCTATCAGGCAATGCTGCAAACAAGAACCAGAGCCACTGAGAGGGCAGCCCGAGAGCTCTATGGGCAAAAAAGAAGCAAGGAACGCCGACTTCTCAGGAAGAAAAAGAGAGAGCACGAGAAGCGAGCGGTCGAGTCAATGAAGTGCGATCAATGAGGTGAGCTTAACGATTGCCAAACTTAAGTCGTATAAGGCTGAAATTCTTCAAAGCAGCAGAAGATGGGTTGGTAGGGAGTATGCATCAACTTATCTGTACAATTTGGTTGGATGACAACAAGCCCAATGAATGGAACCTTGGCGTAGTGTGCCCCATCCACAAAAACTCTGACATGTACCAACTACAAAGGAATTAGTCTCCTAAACGTCGCATACAAAATCCTGTCGTCGATACTGTGTGATCGCCTAAAACCTCTTGTCAACGATCTGATTGGCCCTATCAGTGTGGTTTTAGGCCAGGCAAATCAACAGTCGATCAAATGTTCACACTTCGACAGATTTTGGAAAAAACCCGGGAATTCCAGATCGATACACATAACCTCTTCGATTTTAAAGTCGTGTATGATAGCGTGAATAGAGAGGAGTTAAACAGAGCCATGTCATATCTCGGCATGCCTGCCAAACTCGTTCGCTGGCGCAGGATGACAATGGAGAAATATCGCTGCTCCGTCAAAGTCGGTAGAAACACCACTGAACCGTTTGATGTTGAGAAAGGTCTACGCGTTATCATGCAACCTATTTAACATCGTTCTTGAAGCAGTTGTACGCAGATCACAAGTCAACACCACTGGTACAATTTATCAAAAGTCCGTTCAACTACTTGCTTATGCAGATGACATAGACATACAGCCCTATTCTAAACAAAAATTCCCGGGGAAATGTTTTCGGGAGAAGGGCTCCAAATCGAAATATTCCCGGAATTTCATTATGTTTTCGCTTGTTATTTGTTCCCCTTGTGTTCAGAATAAAGTAAAAGTGAAAAAAGAACGAAATTGGTTGCAACTTTTCGATTGTCAGCTCTTCTCCCAAAAACATTTCCCCGGGAGTTTTCATTCAGAATAGGGCTGATAATAGGCAGAACAAAGCGAGCTGTGGTTGGTGCATTTGCCAGTCTTGAATCGAAGACGGCAAAAATGGGACTGGAAGAAGGGAATCAAAACATCGACTCAGCGACGACGGCGAGGACTTGTCTACCTGTGATCCACTATAAACTCAAACAACGACATCAGCTCAGAGATCAAACGGAGAATTACTCTTGCCTATCGCTGTTTCTTCGGACTGAGAAGGCTTTTAAGTAGTAAAGACCTTTCTCATAGAACCAAGAAAAAGCTATATAAGACCTTAATATTCCCAGTTCTGGTGCATGGGGCAGAAGCATGGGCGTTAAAAGATTCGGATGAAAATTAGATTGGTTGATTAGCTTTGATAGAAAGATTGTTGGAGTGATTTTTGGTCCTGTGTGTATCGAAGGAGTATGGAGAAGAAGGTTCAACGACCAGCTTTACGGGCTCGTAAATCTTACAATCCATCGTGGGTTGTAAGCGCCATCTTAAGTAAGTAAGCTTATACTTCATTGAAAGAATCTCAACATTACTTGACCATTTTTCATAATGAATAATAATTTTTTATTGATTCCTGTTTACCTACTTAAAAAGACATACATATGTTCTATAACCCTTTATATTAAAATCCGCATCAGTCTGTAACTTCTCAGATATGCGCAAATATCCTGTATAAAATAAATTCATTCCGAGAGCATTTTTGCAAATCCGAATTCATCAAATTTTATTTACCCTCAGTTGAAATTTGCGTATTAACAAAAAATAATGCATTTTAAGAAGAAAAACTCATTTTGGACAGTGATTTTATGTGACGCTGGCTGATGACAATCCAAATCCAAAAAAAAATTAATGTAAAATGTAAACATATTTTTGCCATACATATTATTTCAAATAAAGAAAAAAAAAAAAAAAACAGGACTGCGCACAAGGCCCTATTTGATATTTTCTTCTCGAGAGGCGAGAGGCCAAGCCTTGTAAAAACAAAAGAAAGAATAATTTTCCAATTTTCCACATGAAAAGAGGTTGAAATGATTTGATGGTGGCGCTGGGGCAGAGCCGGTGGATGGAGGAGACGGCAGACGCACGGACATAATATTTTATTAATAACAAAATTTTTCGCCTTGAACAAATCAAGAACGAATGAAATTTTTAAATATTTCAAAAAAAAAAACAGAGAACACGCTTCAATTCGGCAAACTCGTTGGTCGTTGTACGAGTGCGAAGATGGGAAGACGTCCCCCCGCGC
The DNA here is from genome assembly GCA_948107695.1 of Meliscaeva auricollis. NCBI lineage: Eukaryota > Metazoa > Arthropoda > Insecta > Diptera > Syrphidae > Meliscaeva > Meliscaeva auricollis. The sequence goes on from OX403616.1 coordinate 60,813,385, forward strand.
TGCTGTCTGCGTAAAAAGAGCAAGAAGAGGCGCATTTTATAACGAAAATTTAATTTTAGATTTTTTGTTTTATTATTTTCTAGTCAAGGCGACCAAAACCAAAAGCGCTCTCGACTCGATAAAATCGAGGAAAATTAGAAAGAATACTTGTAGGTATCCGTCTGCCGCTGCCGTCAAGTTATTGTCGACGACGACGACGACGACGACGAAGACTCAGACCCACCGCCAGCCAGCCACCTCGTTCGTCAGTCCTAATCATTGGCGGGCGGTCGGGTCGAGTGCGAGCCGTCCCCCCGCAATTATTATTATCGTCACTCATTACTTTTGGCAAGGAACAAAGGAGATGATATAAAGAGACGGCTGCGGGTGGGTGAGGGTGGCGATGGCGACTGGCGATGCGAATTAAAGGCGTATTGTTGATATTTTGCGTATGAATGTCCGTAAGTCAACAACAACACCAAATAAATTAAAGAATACTTCTACTTCCTTAATCAATCAACTTATTTATTAAACGAAAAAAAAAAAAAAAACAAAAACAATAAAAACAAAAAATAAATAACAAACTGTGTTCATCATTATCGTGATTATCGCAAATAAGTTGTTTCCTTTTTTGGTAGCGCATAGAAGCAATCAGAGTCGAAGCGAAGCGACATCGATGATGATTAAAATAAGCGAAAGGAGGAACACAATTTTTAAATTTTCACAGGGAGGTTAATTTTTTCTTTTTTCATTTCTCGGTTTTATATATTTTTTTTTGTAATTCTTTTTTTTTTTGCACTTACCGAGTTGGAACATTGTGGAGAACCAGTAACACTACTAGGCGATCTTTGCACTGTCACCAATGCCATTCTTGCAATTGCATTCAATTTAACTTGTGAATTTATTCATTTTTTTGATTATTTTTTTGTTTTTAGAATAATTGTATTGATATTTTGTTGTTATAAAATGCACACACACCGTCGTTTTAATAAATAAGAAATGTAATAAATCTACAGAATCAAATAACAAAATTCTACGAGAAGACAGAAGAAGACATTTTTAATGTGACGCCATGTTTGATTTTTTTTTATTCAACTGTTTTTGATATTTTGACAGTTTGTGTGTGGTGGATAAGGTGAAAGATGTAGAATGGTGACAGATTGCGGCTAGCGGCTAAGTTATTGTTTTAGGGCAAGTTGTGAGAAATGGGTTATCGAACAATGGTATAATAGGGAAGCTTTTGAATTTGAAAGCAAATAGTTTTATAGGTAGATATTATAGCCTGTTTTGACTAAGGCAAATGCGCTTCTTCCACTGATCTCTATAAGACACTGGATAGTGGATTCATATAAAAAAATGACTCCAATTGAAGGACTGTTATAAACTATTATAATCAGTCTATCTCATCTTTTTTTTTGAGAAGAGAGAGAGATAGAACTCTGCTGATTTACCTTGTCAGTATAACATTTTTTAGCTGTAGAACAGTTTTATTTGTCAAAGTGACAAGCAAAACCAATTTATCTCTCTCTTTCACCTGTAAAGAGCGAGCTAGAACTCTGCTTTGGTACCATAAAATGTCATCTTCAATTTGAATCAGTAAAACTGTCATACTTAGAAGGGAATTACAATTACAATTTATTTCGAATAGTCTTACACAATAAGATACAATATCTTTTAAAACAGTATAAGCTTAATTATTTATAATAGATGTATTGAAAAAAAGAACTGAAAATAAAAAATTAAAAAAAATTAAGTGAACAAAAGAGATGCAACAGATACAGCTACAATTATTATATTCATTTGTTATGTTTAAATTTAAAATTTTTATAATTTGAATATATCATTAATACATACTCAAAAGCAAAAAAAAAAAAATTAAATGAAAATTGTTAAGGCAAACCAAAGAAAACAAAAAAAAAAAAGGGAATCCACTATCCAGTGTTTTATAGAGATCAGTGGCTTCTTCACAGAAGACTAATTCCGTGATAAAATTCGGTCTAATTCTTCTGTTCGACATCACACGCGATGAACTATTCCGAAAGAAAAAATTGTGTGCATGAACCATCTTCAAATGTATTTGTTCAGAAATATATTATTTTCAGAACCCCAAAATGAAAAGTTGTGTGTGTATCAGTTTTGTTCTTCCGTTCTTCAACTTGAAACTTGGAAGAAGATTTTGTGCGGTCCCGATCACACGGAACGGCATACGGAATGTATGCCAACTCTCCCCCACAACCGTTAAAATTATTCTACCCCAGGAAGAATTAGTCTCGTGTGAAGAGGCCCAATGAGATGATTTCGATCTAATTTGCCAAATGAGCTTCCAAATGAGATAATTTCCTAAACAAATTTCAAATCTGAAATGAGATAATTTCCATCTCATTTGCATGAAATTAGTTCGAATTATCCTTGACACAAACCTATTTCTGCAATTTTTGCATTGTGAATTGGTCACAATTTTGTTCTGTATAGGAAAAAAGGAAACAAACTGTATTGCATATACAAAGACGTTTGTAAGAAAGAAGAGTCAGATATAGAAAACAGCAAATGAGCTGTCAAACGAAATGAGATAATTTGTAATGAAAACACTTTTTATCAGATTTGCTAAATTATCATTTGGGCTCTAGTCGAAACAAGCTATTAGGTGTATTTTTTTTTTTGGAAAAGCTACCTGCAGTACATGGATTTAATAGCCTATTTCAAATAGGGGTTAAAATCTGTGCTGCCAACTCATTTTCATTTAATTCATCGATAAGTTAGGTGTGTTTTTTTGTACGCCCGGGCTAAGTTGGACGAAAAAAACGCTGTCGGGGCTAAGCAATTTACGTGTCAAATACAACAACAACTTAGCCCGAGGGGCTTAGCTGCTAAGCCCCGAGAATTCTCGGGGCTAAACTCTTTGAAGGGGCTAAAATCTGTGCTGCCAATTCATTTTCTGTTAAATCATCGATAAGTTGTATGAAAACACCGAAATTATCGATGAATTGTATGAACAAAAAAACACAAAGATGGCGTTTGGTGTAGAAAAAAAAAATTAAATTATTTATTTTTCTTAACTCTTACAAATTATTTCATTCAAATTTTAAAGTATGTGCATTTAATGCTCGGAAATTTGTTTATAAATTTGTTATTGAATTTATTAAAACACTAAATTCAAACAATTTAACAAAACAGAAAAAGATTTTTGTTATTCATTTTTTGTTTATTTCATTTTGTATATTGGAAACTTTGTTTTCATTTTTTTTGTGTCAATTCATTCGCAATGCTGCCAAGTGTTTTCGTTAAGCCCCGAGGCGTTTTTTTCGTCCAACTTAGCCCGGGCGTACAAAAAAACACACCTGTTGTATGAAAACACCAAAATTATCGATGAATTGTATGAACATAAAAACACGAAGATGGCATTTGGTGTAGAAAAAAAAAATTAAATTGTTTATTTTTCTTAATTCTTACAAATTATTTCATTTAAATTTTAAAGTGTGTGTATTTAATGCTCTGAAATGTCTTTATAAGTATGTTATTGAATTTATTAAAACACAAAATGCAAACAATTCTACAAGTCAGAAATTTTTTTCATTTTTTTTTTGTCATTTCATTCACAATGATGCCAAGTGTTTTGGTTAAGCCCCGAGGCGTTTTTTTCGTCCAACTTAGCCCGGGCGTACAAAAAAACACACCTATTATTTTTTTGGCGTTTCCAAATTATATGATTGGCCTCGTCTTTCATGTATATATTTGTGCTACTTACCCAAAATACATGATGGCAAACCTAGTTCTACAATTCACAAATAGATGGCCAGTGTTGGTTGCGTTCAGTAGTTCTGTAGATCGGCAGCAATCAAGGTACGGAAAGGCGATTTTTTTGGATGTTTTAGAGGGAATTTATATGAATGGTACAATTTAATCGTATATAAACTACCTTTTTGATTATTATTCCATCTAAAACAGCCTGATAATATAACTTTTTGGTTGAATAGCTGTTTGTGGATTGTTCAAAAAACAACAACACTCACTAACTTGGTAGGTTATGTAAGCTTTTAGAACTCATGAAATACAAGATTGGCTGAATGGAGTTATATAAAAGCTTATATACTTCGGTGATTGGAAGTTGCATATAGGATGATTTTACTGCTTTGGCTAAAGAACGGAACTTGAGAAAGAAGATAAAGGGGAAAGTTGGAAAGATAAAAAAAATTCTCAAATCACATTGCGTAAACCCACGGAACGTATACCATACATATTTCCGTTCCCGGTTGTAGTTTAACTTTGAATACAAATTTGATATTAGTAACTACCTTAAGTAATTTACAAGCAAAAATTGAATTAAAGTAAAATCAGTGCTAAAGGATCATCATACCAATAGATTAATAAATCAATTATTAAATCGTAAAAGGTAAATTAATATGGTGGTATGGTGGTGGTTTTTTTTTACAAAAAAAAATGTATATGTGTGTATATAGGTATACCTCACTGAGGGAAGTGCGCGACGGCGACAGCCAGCCATCCAATTACACGATTAAATTGCAAAATCGTTTTGATTAATTAATCAATTGTTGAAAATTTTTTTGTGGGCGATCACCATATACACCTACCTACATACATACGTAGTAAGGGGTGGTCGCCGCAACTATTTTAATTTGCATACTTCAACTTCAACAAAAATCCAAGATTGGGCTTATGCTAAAGGGACTCCTTGGAAGAAAATTGGATGAAATTTACGCTCCAAGCCAACTTTAATTGTTGTTTGTACCTGCATAGAAAATTTAATACCAAGAAGAATTACCTGCATACGTATAAATCGAGCCATATGCAGACGAATCCGAGCTCAAATTTTTTTTTTAATTTTTGGTGCGATATATTCATTGTAATTTTTCTTTCGGGTTATTTAAATTTAACCTTGCTTATTTTTTTTATATATATTTTTGGTTAAAAGCCTAGTAAAAAGGAATCGTTAACCGCGTTTTTGGTACTAGTTTTTTTTGGTTCTTGTAAGTGTCGTTTGGTGAGACACCTAATTTATTTCCTTTTTGTTTCGTGTGTTATTTTTTTTTGGGACTCGGGTTAGGATATAGACTCACTACCCTAATTGAGCTCAATCCAGGTTGGGTTGCCAGTATCTTCCCTTTGAGTGTTCCCCTTAATTTTTTTTTTGTTTTTTTTTCTGTTGAATTTGATTCAAGGTCGAATCAAGGATATAAAAGGGAATCAAAATAGCTCACCATTACCTTAAAAATAATTATACGTTTAAAAAAAAAATATCTATGAAGATTTTGTTGGTGTTCCTTAATGCTAGCTTGTTTATTTTGGTTTTTTTTTGTTAAATATTTATTACTATTGTTCATTCATTTGTCATTTTTTTAATGAATTTCTATATAAACAAATTCATAATTATTTTTAAATTATTAAACCCGATTTTTTTTAAATAAAAAAAATTTGTAAATCGTACCAATATGGTAGAATTACGTCCTTTTATTTTGTTTCAGGGGATGCTGATGGTGACGTCATGATCTGGTGAAGAAGGTGAAGAATACTGAAATGGTGAGTTTTGCGTAAAAAGGGGGGGGGGGGGGGGTCAAAAATCGGCCAACGACTCCCAAGGTAGGGTGGGATAGGCCACGTCGAATAACATCACGACGCCCTCTATTGGTAATGTCCGTTCGCTTTAATCGGTTTTTCGCTTTTCGCATGAAATAATAATGTTTTAGGCTGAATTTTCGTGTTTGTGGACAATATCCCACACCATGTCCGGCGAGCTAGGCCCGTGCATCGACAAGCATGCCAGTCCACACGCATGAAAACGAACATACTTTTTGTTCAAACTTCAATCTTCAGCCCATAACATTTCGAAAATAAAAATAAAAGCTTTTTTTTAATTTTGTCCGAGTTTCGTAGTTTTAGAATCCCCAAGAGATGCTCTATCAAATAAAACAGTAAACTTCTCCTTAGCAATGTTTGTAGATATTTCCGTTTTTTTTTTGATAATTTTATTGGACTTTTTGAAACTTCCTCCATCACAACCAGCTGACTAAGCAACTGGATCGGATGAACTTATAGTTTGTTACATTTCATAATGTAAGCTCGTTTTTCCAACTTAAAAATAAAGTCAATTAAATGTGATTATCATTTAGTTCTCATAAATCAGCAACGTACATATATATCAGTATTTTAAAATTCCAACAATTTTGTTGCAAAATGCAATTAATATGCAGTTGACAGTTGCAGTGTGTAGAATAATAATAACTTTTTGTTTTTAAATTATAAAAAAAAAATATAAAATTTTATTTTTCATAAAATATTTATTTGTATAAAAGGACACTTACAATTATGCCGGATAATTTCGTTTTTATAATATTATTACATATATTATAATTTTAAAAACAATATATCCCATCGATCGTTTATACTTAAGATTTATATGTCCTCAAAACTTTACGCAAAGAAATACACAGTTTTTTTATAATTTTTTATTATTTTGTTTGTTTTTTTTTTTTTTTTTTTTGTCATAAAGTAAAAGTAAGTAGGTTTTTTTCTTTAAATAATTTAAATAAATACTACATACAAAATAAACCGGCGAATTTGTATTTTATATATAATTTTTTCTGTCGACAAAAAAAATATATATGCATTGTAAAAAAAAAAATCATACCTACGTACACTAATTTTTTTTTTTATTTTGTATTACATATTTAATCCTATTTATGTAATTTTCATTTATTTAGAAGAATGGTTGTGCGCTTGACAAGCCCTACTATTTTTAAATATAAAATAAAAAATTTCAATACTAAAAATTAAACTACAGGCGGCGACTTGCACGAAAAATACTCTCGCGCCTAATTAACACAATAAATACATAACTAAATAAAATATTTATTTTTTTTTATATCTAAAGTTTTTTTTTATTTAATTTAATTTTTTAATACAGTATAAGGAAAAAAAAGAAGAAAAAAACATCCTAAGCTCAAGTAACTGAAAATCATTTCATCTTACATTCATTAAATTATTTTTGTATTTTTTTTTTATTTTTAATGCTTAACTATCAGTTTACACGTTCATAGTTTTGAATGTTGCGTTCGTTTTTTTTTAATTATTAGTGTGTATTTAGTAAAAAAGTAAAAAACTATCATTGGATTTTCAATCAGTCGAACAATAGGATGTGCATATGCATGCGTACGCTAAATCTTATGTTCTTTTTTTTTTTAAATACTATGAATATTAATTTAAATACACTTATAATTAAGTTATAGTTTCCTTTCAACTAAACAAAATGTATTGAACTTCATTTAAGGATACCTATTTATTAAATAGATACACGTAAACAATTAAACGTTTTTTTTTTTTATTATCGTTCTATTCTACAAGTTTTTTATTTTTTATTTAAAACTTCTCCTAAAGTCATTTAATTTATAATTTATAGGTCGTAGTAGGAAAGAAGACAATGCTTTAGGTATTTAAGAACTTGTTGCTCTAACAACAAAACAAAGAAGACTAGAAGAAGAAGCAACAATTTACAATTTAAAATTAAAATTAAAAAAAAAAAAAAAATTAAAACATAAAAACTTAAAATTAATAACATTCTAGTTATTAAATCAAATTCATAACGTAATTTATTGATTGCCAATGTAATTTTAATTATTTTAAATGTGCAACAAAAAATCACGTTACAAAAATAACATTGTATTTATTGTAATTTTTATTATATACTTATAGTAAGCTTTTTTTTTTTTTTAATTGTAATAAGTAAGTGCGAGCTAAATTAATTGCACCTATACTATGTATACAGCACAATATCACTGGTTGCTTCTGACATTAATAAACTAAATTCTAATTTAATCAATATATGTTTTTTTGTTGTTGTGTTGCATTTTCGTTTACAAATTTAAAATGTTTTTTTTGTTTTTTTTTGTTTTTCGTCTTTTTGCTCGAAATCAATTCAATTCTCATCAATTTCATTATTAATTATTGTTTGCATCTTTTGTTTTTGTTCTTAAAATAAGTTTCTTATAATTATGGAATTGAGATTTTTAGTATTACATTTTTTTTTCGGTGTTAATTGTGTTGGCACCTTAATATAATATTGCTGCATTCTTTGTTTTCTTAAAAAAAAAATAATTAATGGCTAGTTCCTCATCTTCGGCGTGACGCAACAACAGCGATCATTTGACGAAGCATTGGTTCAGGTGAGCATGTTTTGGGATCACACTTCATTTGTCCGTCGCCACCACACCTGAAAAATAATTAAATAAATAACATAATAAAAATTAAATTTTGGTAGACCAAAGACAAATATTTATTTTGTAACTATTTAGGAATTACTAAGTAAAGTAAAAGTTTTGAAAGTCACTTTGAACACACTATCTAATCTGCCCCAAAATTGTTTCAGGAAAGAGCATAAAAAAACGAGAAATAGAGAAAAACATCAACTTGCAATCGAAAAGTAGCTGATTGCCTTAAATGGCGCCCAACGTTTTAATGTAAGCTATGAAAATAAAATATTATTTTAACGAAAAGAGGGTGATTTGGGTTCGAATAGTTATTTACAAAGTAAAATGGAGCCCAATTTAAACTAAGCTTGGATTTTGACGTTACAGATGGGTTCACGGCTACAATGGAGCAATACTATCGCGGAATCCTTTTCAAAATAGAGAACGAGAAGTAGAGGGAAACATAAAATTGCATTTGTAATGATGAATGTCTTAAATGTCACCCAACTCTTTTATCAAGAAAACGGCATTAATTTAACTTTAGCTTGAATTTAGGACACGCCAGGGTGACTTGCGATGGAATAATCTATTTATAAACATTGTGTCCAACGTGATGGATTCTATGGCAGAACTTATTTGCAGAGAAGGGTGACCCATTGTTGAAAGGTCGATTAGTTACAGATGGTATCGGAAGCATTATCTTTTATCTAGTTGGACTCAAGGGTAGTGTCCCTAATTCCAGTCAGGTTTAATACCTTGGTGAACAACTTATATGGGCCTCTCCACGAGAACGACCACTTGACTTTGCTTTTGTTTATTACAAAATACCCAATGTTTTTTAAAAATACAATAACAAAATGGTAAAATTTTAACATTTAATACTTACGTGCAGTGCATGCATGGTCCGCTAGCTGAGTCGATTTTATCGCCCACCTTATAAGACTTTCCACTGATATGGCACCCATTCTTTGCTGCCGCTCCCCTATACGCATGATGCAGGAAATGAGGTGGTAGCGTTGTGCTAGTTGTTGTTGTGCTTGTTGTTATATTAAGTGTAGTCGCCATTGAGACAGGACACTCATAACGTGGACAACAGAATCCACTAATTGGCTCCTCATGGCATCCAGATATTGGTGGTGGGCATGATTGTTGCAAGCAAATAATATCACTTCGGAAACAGAAACAGAAATCACATGGATCATCACGTGGTATCTGTTGAGCTGAAACGAATAATTTGCCACCATATCGGCAAGTTCCAGGTCCGAAGACTTCAGTTTCATCTTCGTCAGTGTATTCATCCTCGGTATACGATGGATATTGAGGAGGAACTTGTCCATAGCCAGGTGGTTGGTAGTGTGATGTTGGTGCATTTGTGATTGCTTGTGATGTTGTGGGTTGTTCTGTTGTTGGTGCCGATGGTAGTTCCGGGATTTTATGGTCAATTTTGTCACTGGCATTAAGTTGAGGAGCTGAAGTTGTGCGGTCGTGTTCGATGTGTGGGAAAAGTGGGTGGATAGTCGTTGATAGTGGAGTCTCTTCTTCCGAAATAGATTGGTCATTTGTGACAATTGGTTTTGGTATATCTGAGTCAATTTTGTCTTCCAATGTTGGCACAATCGTTTTGTCGGAAGTCGAAGATGCGATTGCACCTTCAGTGGGCTGAACGTGTTGTTTATGATCTTCTTCAGCAATTTCTGCTTGAGTTTCGGGAACTTGTGTTTTCTCTTCAGATTCATCCACTGAGCCTGTATCTTGATCTTGGGGTTTATGGTCTTCACCAAGCAAGTCGGAAGGAATTTCAGGTGCTTGGGTTTTTTCTTCAGAATCCCCAGTTGAACTTGTTGGTTGAACTGGTTTAATATCTTCAGCAACAATTTGTGGTGGAACTTCTGGCACTTGTGTTTGTTGTTCAGATTCTTCAGACGAAGAACCTGGAAGAATATTTTCGGTCGACATGGATATTTCAGGTTTTTCCTTTTCTTCATCTTCAGGCAATAATGTTGCTGTTTCGAGTAATTCTGGTGAAATTGGTTGTTGTGGGACAGTTTCTTTGTCTTCACTTGGAAGCCTTACAGTTGTAAAGTCATCAGCACGTTCGGTCACGAACTCACCAATAGTTTGAATCTTAGTATCATCCTTTGGTGCTTCAGTGTTATCCTTTTCAACTTCTGATTTCTCTGTAGAATATCCATGCTCAGAATCAGTATGTACTTCAACTGGTGATGAAGTGATGGGTTGTTCATCGACTGAAACAACAGTTGAAGAAACCTTTATATCATCATGTATTTCGGATTCTGTGGGGGCAATTTCATCACCTGGTTTGCTAGTTGTAATTTTAGTACTTATTTTCTCTTCTTCTGCTTCTGTTGAAGGAGCGTCTTCTGAAGGCTTTTCAGAGTGAGCTACAACTGGTTTATGTGATGAGATATCTTTCTCAACATTCTCTATGCTTGGACTTTCTGTCTGAGCAACTGGTTTAATATCTTCTGGCTTAGAATCTTCAGATGAAACATCTTCCTCAGATGAGATTGGAGTTATGAGTTGTCCAGCTGGCTTAGGTGTTTTGCTTTCAGTGTCTTCAGCGGATTCTTCCTCAACTGAATCTTGTGTTTCAGGCTGTTCGTCCGTTTCTTCTTTGTCAGCCACAGTTGCAATTTGTGTTGTTGGAGATTCTCCTAAAGATGGTTTTTTTGAGTCAGCAGAGCTTTCAGTTTGATCTGGAACAACATCAGATGAAGGTTTGGCTGTTACAATATCTTCAACCAAAATTTGGTCATCAGATTCCGGTTTACTCTGTGAAATGACTTCGTGACTTGAAATAATCTCAGGCATTACAGTGGCAGCTAAATCTTCCCTTTCATCCTTTGGCTTGGTGGAACTTTCTTCACCAACTAATTCTGGTCGTTGAGTTTCAGTTTGGCCTAATTTGTCTTCACTATCGGATTCTTCGATTTTAGATACAATTGAAGGACTTTCAGTTCCACTATCTGGCAAAGCACCTTCTGTTGTAAGAAGATTCTTGTCAGTTTGTTCTCCTTCGCCTGAGCTTTGTTCATCGGTTTGGGAGATTGGATTTTTTTCTTCAGAAGGAATAACATCAGAAATACTGGGTGCTTGAGTCTGACTTATTACTTCTTCATCCAACGTAGATGTAGACACAGTAACAGGGGATACAGACTCACTTTCAGCTGAAGAAGACTCGTCAGTAGTGTCCGCTTTGTCCACATCAGTTTGGGGACGTTTTGTAGCTTCATCAATACTCTCAGTTGCTTTTGCGGGAGTAGTACTGAATGGAAGTTTAGTGGAGTCCAAACTATCACCTTCTTCAAAAACTGTTTCGATAGGAATGTCAGTTGAGGTTTCATCTTCTTCGGGTTTTTCCTTTTCTTCATCAGTACCTTTAACAGGAACAGAAGTTGCAGAACCTTTATCACCTGAAGTATCCTTTGAAGGAGTTTCTGTAGCACCAACATTTTCATCACTTGTTTCAATATCTTTAGTTGGAATAGATCCAGCTGGAGCTTTCAAACCATCCAAGTTTTCATCCTTAATAATTGTCTTGATAGGAATATCAGTTGAACTTGTTCCATCTTCTTCTGTGCTCTCCTTGTCTTCATCAATAGTGTTAACAGGAACAGAAGTTGCAGAACTATCTGTGGCACCCATAGATTCATCACCGGATTGCACAACGGAAGGAGTTTCTGTAGCATCAATACTTTCATCGCTTGTTTCAATATCTGTAACTGTAATAGATCCAGCTGGAGCTTTTGTAACATCCAAGCTTTCATCCTTAATGTTTGTAGAAACAGTTGTAAGTTCCATTTCTTTTTCCTGGTCTGCAATTGGAACCAAAACAGATGGCGTTTTGTCTTCGGGAATGTCAGTTTCTTCATATTTATCACCAACAACAGGAGCAACGGTTCCAGATATAATGTTTTCTCCCTCTTCGGATGATGTTGAAACATGTGTTGGTTTTTCTGTTGACTGTTTCTCATCAAAACCATCGGCAGGAACAGCGGTCTGGGCTTCGAAACTAGTTTTTTCTTCATCTGATTCTTTTTCTTCATTTGAAGATGGCACAATGACACTTGGTGCATTTGTTTTGTTGGGAATATCCTCTTCGGTTTCTGGGGTTATTGAATGAGACTCATCTTCAGAAACTGGAGCAAGAGTAGACGAAAGAGATTCTTCTTCGCTGATTGGAGCTGTGGTTTGACTGTCTGTTTTTTCTATGTTTGCAATATCTTCTCCAGAAATTGGAAGACCTTCAACTGAAGGGTCTTCGCTTACTGGTGCATAAGTAACACCAATATTATATTCTTCCTCTAATTCGGAAGATTCGGAAGTCGACGGTTGTTTTTCTACACCTGGAGCACTGGTTTGACTAATAATCTCATCCTGTTCAACATCAGTTTTGTCTTCTAAAATAGGTGAGCCACTTCCTTCAACTGAATGTTCTTCGACTGGTCGAGAAGTGTGTGAATCGATAGCTGGAACACTGGTTTGACTAACAATCTCATCCTGGGCAACATCAGATTTATCATCAGAAATTGTTGCTCCACTGCCTTCTTCGACTGGTGGAGAAGAGGTCACACCAACCTTGGTAGGTTCTTCCAAATCTGAAGTAGAAGGTTGTTTTTCGATAGATGGGGCATTGGTTTGACTAGCAATCTCATCCTTTTCAATATCGCCTTTGTCTTCTGAAATATTTGAGCCACTTCCTTCAACTGGATGTTCTTCTTCTGTTGGAGAGGCGGTTGTATCGATAGCTGGAGCGCTGGTTTGACTTATTATCTCATCCTGTGCAACATCAGATTTATCTTCAGAAATTGGTACACCACTTCCTTCTTCGAATGGTGTAGAGGTTACTCCAACTTTGGTTTCTTCATCCAAATCTGAAGTAGGAGCACTGGTTTGACTAGGAACTTCATCCTTTTCAAGATCGGATTTGTCTTCCGAAATAGGTGAACCACTTCCTTCAACTGAATTGGCTTCAGGCGCTTGAGAAGTGTGCGTATCGATAGCTGGAGCACTTGTTTGTCTGACAATCTCATCCTGCCCAACATCAGATGTGTCTTCAGAAATTGGGGAACCACTTCCTTCTTCAACGGAAGTAGAGGTGGTTACATCAATCTTATTTTCTTCTTCTAAATCTGAAGCAGAAGGTTGTTTATCGGTAGTTGGTACACTGGTTTGACTAGTAGTCTCATTTTGTTCAACATCAGATTTGTCTTCAGATTCAGGTGCAACGCTTTCTTTGATTGGATGTTCTTCAATAGATGGAGCGCTCGTTTGACTAGGAATTTCGTCAGTCTTAATGTCATGTTCATCTTGAGTAGCAGGTGTATAATTGTCAATATCTGGGACACGAGTGTGACTTGGAATGTGAACGTTTTCTTCGCTTGAAACTGGTACAACAGTTTGGCCAATAGCTGGAGCACTGGTTGAACTAACCACATCATGTTTCTTATCCTCAGAATCTTCTCCCGAAATTTCAGCGCCACTTCCTTCAATAGAATGGTCTTCAATATTTGTGTGAGTTGTACTGTCTTCCTTTTCTTCACTAAATTCAGTTTCCTTTGGTGGAACAATTGTGCTTGTAATATGTTTTTCTTCATCGGAAACAGGAGAAATTTTTTGATCGTTCTCCAAATTAGACACGTCTCCCGAAACTGGCACTGGAGAACTAGTTTTCTCGTCGGTTTTATCTTTCTTTGCTTCAGTGGTTGATTCTTCTTCCGATTTATCTGGTTTGATTGTTGATTCTTCGGTTGGTTTTTCTTCTTCAGATTCCGAAGATGAGATTTCATCTTTTTTGTCAGAAGTTTCAATCTCATGCAAATCATCTTCGATTGGTTCAACGCGTGTAAGAATAGTGCTAGCAGGTTTTGTTGTGACTTTTTCAATGGCTTCTTCAGTTTCTTGATTTTCCTCTGTTTCTCCAGATTTGATGGGCTTAGAAGGTTTCTCATTAATAGTGCTAACAGGAGTGGTTGTGATGTCTTCAATGTCTTCTTCACTGCCTTTGCTTTCTTCCGATTCTTCAGAATCAATGGGCTTAGCAGGTGTCTCTTTAATAATGCTAGAAGGATTCGTGGTAATTTTCTCAACAGCAGCTTCACTTTCTTGATTTTCTTCTGATTCTTCGGATTCAATGGGTTTTGTAGGCTTATCTTTGATAGTACTAGCTGGAGTCGTAATGATGTCTTCACCAACTGTTTCACTTTCTGAATGTTCTACAGAGTCTGCAGATTCAATTGGTTTTGTGGGTGGAACTTCTTCATCAACTTTGGTGTGAGAAAGGTCTTCAGGCATTTCTGGTTTATCCAAATCAATTTCTGGAATATTTGTACTTTCATCAACAGGTTCGATGTCACCTACATGCTCCGATACAAACGGTTTAGATGTAGTAATTTTTTGATCTTCTTCTGTTTGAATCGTTGGTGATTTAGTGATTTCTTCGGAATCAGTTTCTTCTCCTGATTCGTTGGAACTCTCATTGGAAGTTTCAGGTATTTCTTCACTTTGTGCTGAGTCATCTACTTGAGTAACTGCAGGAACAGATGGTGCTTCAGAGCTGGCTTCCAACTTAATAGGTTGAATAGTTGTAATTTCCTTTTCAATAATGCTTTCAGTAACTACCCCAGTTTCAAGAATATTTATAGTAAGAGGAGACTTAGTTGTAATCTCTTCACCAAGAGTAACTTCTTTTTCGGGCTCACTAACCGCATCTAAAGTAAATGGACGTTCTTGGTCGGTTGGTGCAGCGGTAGCCTTTTGTTCTTCTTCGGCATCTGTAGCACCAGGAACAATGTGCTCTGGTTTAATCGATGAAGAACTGTATTCTGGTACTGCTGATGTGACCTCAATTGGCTGTTCAATATCGCCAGTGACCTGCTTCGTTGGTTTTGCAGTAATTGGTTGTTTTGTTGTTGTTGCACCTTCAACAAATATGTCTTCATCGGAATGTTCAGTTGATGCTTCCTGAGCTTCATCGGCCTTGACATGAGACATTGGTTCTTGCGGAGTCAGATTTGGTTGTTCAAAGTAAATAGACGGGGGTGTTGCATTATCTCCTGCTGGTAATTCCGTCTTGGATGATTCAGTTTGACTGATTGGTTCTTCCTTCTCTGGCTGTTGTGTCAATTCTACTGATTCTGTAGAAATATCAGTATACTTGCGTGTAGGAGCTAATGTGGTAAATTGGATTTCTTCATCTTCAATCTCTTCAGGAGTTGTTGGTCGTTGATCCTCCTTAAAACTGTCTATTCCACAAATGTATTGTGGGCAACATTTATCAGTGCTAGCTTCATCCAAGACGCAATTGTTTGGTGTTGGTGGTTCGTAACATTGGACTTTTTGACACACAACAATACTATTGATACATGTACATGAAAGCTCACAATCGCTAGATTTGGGAATTGTTGCATTATTTGCGAAAGTTTTGCCATTTGCCAAGCAATCTCCTTCACCTGGAATAGCAGATGGAATGAAAGGAACTCCGCTGCCCTCAGATGTGTCGATTGGTTGAGATGATTCCTTATCTGAATGTTCAATAGGAGTTTGTTGAAGATCATCAACTTTATCGATTGATTGTTGTTCTTCATCAATTTCCTTGAAAGGAACAGCAGTTGTGGAATCTTGTTTTTCATCAGAAACAACAGCTGGTTGAGCATCTGTTGTTTGACTCGATAAACCAGAATCAACTATGGATGGTGCACTGGTTGAGTAGTCTTCTTCACTTTGTTCCTTTTCAGTAACTGATGCACCAGAGTCTGCAAGAGAAGGACTAATTGTTGTTTGTTGTTGTTTCTGTACCAATTCATCACTAGCACTGGCGTTTTCTGGTAAGCTAAAGACAGGAGTCCTAGTCGAAGAATCATAGATATCTTCTTCTGGTTTCTGTTTGATTTCTACATCACCTGCTTGTTCAGAAGCTGGTGGAGAAGATACTGTTGTCAAATCACCTAAGACTTCATCGACTTCTTCGTCTGAAATATCAACAGCAGAAGCCACGGTGGTTGAATGTACGAAACTAGGTATTTCATGTGCAGAAATAACTGGTTTTTCTGTGTGTTCTTCTTCGGAACTTTCTGATTCATCAACAATCGATGGTTTTGTAGTTTTTGAATCAGAAATATCTTGCTCTGGTTGCTTCTCATTGTCAATTTGTTCAGTGATTCCAGAATCTTCAATAGATGAAACAGTTGCTGCTGTTTCATCAATGTTTGGTTCTTTTTCACTTATTTTATTAGCTTCTGGTAATGGAGATCCTGTTGTTGCACTCGAAATTTCATCTTCGGGAGTTTTCTTAACATCTTCTTCAGCACTTGAGCCTTCAGATTCAATAATGGCGGGGGAAATGGTTGCTGCATCAAGAAGTTCCGGTTCATCCTTGACATCTTCTGCAATGCTGGAAACTTCTGGTTTTGATTCTGAAGGAGTAGTTGTTGAATCGATATCTGATTCTGGTTTTTTCTTCAAATTTTCTTCGTCAACACTTGTTGCTCCAGAGTCAACAATAAGAGGTATTTCACTTGTATTGTAGTCTGGCTTACTCTTTGTAACATCTTCTTCAATGAATGGTTCTTCATTATCAATTGCTGATGGATGTTTAGTTGTTGAATCAGTCAAACTTTCTTCAGGTTTTTTCGTGTGGTCTTCTTCCGCACTAGCTGTTTCAGATTCAACTATTGGTGAAACAGAAGTTAGTTCAATTCCTTGTTCTGGTTGTACCTTGTCTTGATCCTCTTCAACATGTGCTTCACCTGAGTCATCAGTGGATGGAATTGAAGTTGTTGAATCTCCTGTATCACTCTGGGGTTTAACCTCAACTTCTTTGTCTTCAGTATCAGGTGCTTCAGAGTCTGTAGAAGCAATGGTTGCGGATTCAGATTCTATATGTCCTGGCTCAGATGCCTTTAATGGAATATCAGTTGATGTTTGTCCTGGAAGAACTTCTGATTCTTTTACAGGTTTGGCATCTTCTTCGGCAGTGGAAATATCACTTTCAGTAACAGAAGGTGCTTTTACTATCGTATCTTGTTCGCCCTTCATTTGTTCGTCTTCAGCAATTGGTTTTTCAGAATCAATACCAGTTGAAGTAGATTCACTGTCTTCTTCTCTTTCGGTAACTGACGGAGTTGAATCACCAATAGAAGGAACAGCAGTTGCGGATTCATCATCAGAGTCTTTTTCTGTTCCCTTTGCTGGGATTTCTGTAGACTCTTCTTCGTCGGCAATGTGAATTCTAACTGGTCGACCGGTTGTTGTTCGCTTATCTGTACCTGGGGTTTCTTCTGTTGATGGTGCTTTATCTCTTTCTTCTTTTTCTTGACTTTCATTGACATTGTCAGCATTTGTTTCTGAAATTGGAAGTGCAGTGGTTTGGTCAGCTGTATCCCTTTCTTCAGAAATATCTCCAGAAATTGGTTTGCTTGAAGTTCCTGATATTTCTTGTACAACTGCTGGGATCTCTTCATCCTCTTGAACTGGTTTTTCTTCAATGATACCTTGAGTGCTCTCATCGGACGTTGTCTCGTCTTTAATGGTTGATGGTTTAGATGTAACTAAGTGAGAAGCAATTTCATTTGATTCTGCTAATGATTTTGGTGTTGTACTATCTTCATCTACTTCACTAGCAGTTGCATGAATTGTTGTACTATCAATTCCGGCTTGTGGAAGTTCGTCCTTTGTAACATCTGATGGAATTATCATTGGTTCAACTGACGCTGGTTCATCCTTTGGTTTTTTCTTTGGTAAATCAGATTCAGTTCTGTGATCTTCAATTTCTAGCATACCTATATCACTGTTTTCACCTTCAGTAATCATTTCATAAACTGGAGAGCTAGTTGAACTTGCAGAGGATGATTCTGAAATATCTTCATCAATCTTATCATGAATGTCGCCTTGACTGACTGTTGTTTCTTCCGAAAAGTCTACACTTTCCGATGAAGTTTCTTCAGGTTCAATGTGTGCCTTTGATGGCGCAGATGTTACTGCATCAGATGTAGTGTCGGTAGATGGAGCAGCTTCGGTGACTTCGGTGTTATCTTCACTCTCAGATTCTTGCACTGATGCTAATGTTGAGGAAGCATTTTCAGATTCCAATGCTGGCTTGCTTATTTCAACTGGCAATGCAGTCGTTGCTTGATCCTTTTCGGAAGCTTCTTCAGATTCAATATGCGCCTCCGATGGTACAGATGTTTCCGATGAACTATCGGCAGATGGTACATCTTCAGTTGCTTGTTTTTTATCCAAATCTTCAGATTCTTCAACAGAAGCTAATGTTGTGACAGCGATATCTTCAGTTTCTGACTCTGGCTTACTACCTTCAACTGTCGATGCAGTGCTTTCATCTTGTTCTGGTTTAATATGTTCCTTTGATGGCACTGTGTCTTCTTCTTCTGTTTTATGATCTTTTTCAACCATTGAACTTATTGTCGTTTTTTCAACTGGGGAAGAAACTTCGTCTTCATCTTCTGTACTCTGTATGTCGCCAACAACTGGAGAAATAGTTGTTGTGTCCTTTGAAATATCTTCTTCCTTCTTTCCTTCATTTATAATTTCATCTTCAATAGGAGCGTGTGTTGATTCGTCTTCGTTGTCCTTATGACTAGATTCAAATCCTGCTTCAGTCTTATGAGTTGTGCTATGTTCGATTGGTGACTGTGTCGTTTCGAAACTAGTCTCTTTGATAGCTGATATGGTTGTCGAAATTGGTTTCTCTTCTTCTTCCTCTGAAATCTTATCTTCTACTTCCTTTTCTTCTTCAATTGGTTGTGCAACATCACCAGCGATTGGTAAACTTGTTGTCGGAACTACTTCATCCTTCTGACCACTTTGAACTGTTTGTTCTTCGGATTCTGTGGGCAATTCAGTAACGAAAAGTTTATCATCAATATGTTCTTGTAATTGCACATCTTCTTGTGAAACGGAATCATGAAGATTACTCTGAATTATTGGTGTAATAGTTGTAAGCATATCTTCAGTCAACGATCCATCGGTTGTCACACTATCATCATCGCATACGTAATTGCTGGGACAGCATTCTCCAGCAGCTGGTGGTAGAGCACGGCAAGTCTTGGCACCTGATTCCAATGTTGGCATTTCACATTCCCGCACTGCGCAAACAATATCACCACGCATACAGTAACAATGCTCGCAAGCATTTTTGCCAGTAATAGATGCTCCATCAGCATAAACTTCATTATTGTGAATGCAATCGGTAGTAACACTGGGACTTGTTGTTGATGGCAATACGTATCCTTCAGTTGGTCGAATAGTTGTCGTTGTTGTTGAGAAATCTTCAATTTCCAAAAGTTCATTTTCGTGATCTGTTAGAATAGTTAAAAAATGATTAAGCATTAAAATATTGAAAAAGTGTCCGAAAAAGTAATTATTTCTTTACCGCAATTATATCTGACCGGACAGCATGATCCTTTGTTATAAATTGGTTGACATCCATCAATGTGCAGGGTACATTCTTGCATAAGACATGCAGTACGATTTCTAATGCAATAGCAAAGTTCACAAGGTTTGTTTGGATTTGATGGTACTTGAGCTCCTTCAACGTAAAATTTGCTATCAATACTGCAGCCATATTTCTCTGGTATGCTCAGATCCGTTCCTGGGGCACTTGTTGTCAGTTGATGACTATGGTGTGCAATATCCACTGGGACTATTGTTTAAAAGTTAGTACAAATTTCTTGCCTCTAAAAATTAAATGGTTTTTTTACCTTCAGGGCATGTAACAATTGGACAACATTGATCTTCGCGCTTCTCGACTGTACAATCATGGCCAATAGGCTTTGTGAATGGACAAACCCGCAGGTAGCACATTAGCATTTTGTTGTGACACGTACAGTTCAGACATGGTTCATTTGTTAGTATTCTATCACCTTCACTATAATGGTTGTAGTTGTAATAACATCCTTCTGAAATTGCAAACAAAAATATGGTTGTGTGGTTTTTAGAAAACAGTAAATCATTAGGAAAAGTTTTTAATAGTAATGAATAATATTCAAGGTTGTTTTTCTGTCGATTTCTTTGAAGAACTGCATACTGGACCCGCAGTACTATAGCCCTAAGGTTGTTGCCCATTTAAATGTAGCTGGGAGCCCTCAAGCTTTCTGAGTGAATGATGTTTGAAATAGTTCAACTCAACACTTTAAGGTCGGTATTCACCAAACGCTCATAACTTAAGGGTGCTTATAAGCCTAAGATACTGCCTTATGAGTGGTCTCGACCACTGTTAAGTAGTTAGCAGTGATTTCGAATGAATCTAATCGGTCTAGACAACTCATAAGTCCGACATTAATAAATCTATGCTTTGATTTCACCCCAAAACTAAAGCATTCTTTCAGATTACGCCATTCGAGTAATTACCGATAATTTTATCGGAAATCTTTGAACTTATTTGTAGAAAATTACCCTCTTAATTCCCCGCCCCCATCGTATACTCCCATATTAACATATTTTATAGAAATTCTCTCACAAGATACTGCCAGCGAAAGAATGTTACATCCAACATCATGTCCTGAATTTAATAACACTGCCATCACAAAATATTACACATGACCAAATAATAAATGAGATTATTGACACCGCGCTTGAAGCCGCCTGTTGCTGCCCGCCCGCCACTGCGTCGTCGCCTCAATGGTGTCGTTGACAATGTCAGCAGCTTCCCCATCATCTTCGTCATAATCAGCACTATCATTATAAACATTGTCCCCTTCCGCACATCCATGACTCGTCGGGTCGTCATCATCGTTGTTGGGACCACATTTCAATTAGTGACAAGCGTGCAATGATGGAAAGAATCACTATCGCCATCTCGTGTTAGTGCCGCACAGCATCAACGTCACAATATCCGTATCCTCTCCGTATTTGAACACGGTGTGGTTATACATATTTTTTGATATCTCAAGCCCGATTATGTAGCCGGTTGTTATGACGTCGCGTCGTCATCGTCGAGCGACACGCCATGCCATTACCAATACCAACCCAACACCTGCTACCTGTTCCCATTCACAATAGCGAATATGAACATGGAAGGAAGAAGAATCCCCCAGCACACTAAATAGCTAATAAAATCATTTATGTGTTTGCTTTGATTATATCATTTTTCGTCTTAATTTATTCAACATGACAAATTATTAATTACAATTACACGGACGAAGCGACGACGCGACGCGAAGCAACGTAACAACGGTAGCCAAAAAGATTTATTACCGTTATCCCTATCGAATCTCCTGCAAATACCTATACCTACCTACTTATCCCCAGATCCTACCTTCAACCCGCAAATAACTTGAAATCGTACACCAAATGGATACTTTAAGCTTTGATTTATGGCAAGCAATAAAGGGCGTTCGAATGTCATTAATCAATTTCGAAAATTCGATGACATTCCAATTAGGTTGTTCGAATCGAAATCATGTCGCATGCAAATGACTGTCCCTCGATAATAACGACCCAGCAGCACAGAGTGTAATGTGTTATACATTTAAATTGCATTCGAAATAATCGCTGCGATACACTTACTTACTAATATAAATACAACAAAAAAATACAAATTGGAATAAAATTCCATGTGAGGGATCTTGACGAGTTCTTTGTGCTTCAGAGCAAAATAAGCATGCAGCTTTTCTATTGTTAGTCGTTATAGGTATAGGGTTGGAGTTGAAGGAGGACTCATTTTTATTGTATAAAGAACAGAAGGTACCATGAAGAAGTGCATTACATTTCATGGGTTGTTCTTTCTTGTTAGACATCTTGCTATACTATAAAGGTACACAAGCATAAGTGCACCATGCCTTAGATCAGAGCCTTAAGCCAGTTGTTGCATGACATGTGGTCTCTGTATATTGGATAAAAAAGAAACTTTCGCCTAAGAGAGGCACTTGTCTTTTCCTTTTTTACAACTTAAAGCATGCATAATGCATTTAAGAACGCCTAGGAGTATACTGACGGCTCGTCGCTGGTTATTTATTTTAACTATTATTGCACTTGCTGAATATAAAATTTTGTTTTGCTGAATATGTTATTTTAAGTTTTGTGTTTATAAGCCGTGTAATAAGGATTTTTTTATATAAGAATTCGAGATGGAAAATTCGAATTCGATATTGAATAAAACAAATTTAAGTAGTTTTTGGCAATTGGAAACTTCTGCTACGTTTCCACAAAAGACGTTTCAAAATGTCAGGTGGGCAGCGAACTAAAGTAGAAGTATAATTGTATGATAAACATTCGGTCAGTAAGCTTTCACTAGCGCAAAATAAGCAAGTTGTACATAATGGGGTTTAAGTAAATTTTGTGATGTTTAGCTAGAATTGTTATCAATCAGTTATCAATTTTAATCTATGAGGTGTGATTGAAGGGCACTCTTCCACTTCAAAGGCAACACTTTATCGCAGACCGGAAAAACCAAACTGAATTTTGAATCCCCAAAAGCATTGAATTTTGTATGTTCGCTCGGTTTCAGACGACCTTAAAAAAACTTAAGGACTCACCTCGTAAACTATACACAAGTCTCACGGTAATCTGTTTTGATCGGATGGTGATCAGGTCAGCACTTTGCCATGAATAAAGTAATGAACAGTAAATGCTCGAAAAAATAAATTAACAGCCATAAACACTTAAATAGGGCTTTTTTCAAGCAATGCCAATAACATCAAAGCTAAAAAGAAATGATCTTTTGTTACATTTGCAGCTTCAAAGGCTTAAGAATGTTTCAAAGGTAAATTTATTCAACTTGCAAGCATCAGAGATATAATTATATATATTCTAAAATGGCGCCCAACGATCACAAGGCTTTTAAAACTGATTGGGGCGCTTTGAAGTTTAATAAGATTCTTCGAGTCACGGAGCCATGCATTCAAAACATTAATGAAATATCGAGCACTTATGTTATTTTGATTTGTCCGAAAATTTAGGAATTGAATGAACATCCTGGCTAGAACACTGTGGGTCTGTTTTGGTTGTCATCATGTTCTGTTCCAGTAATATCATGATTCATGAGGTTAACAGAACACGGCCTTTATATTTTGAGGGTTTGGTAAAATTATAATTGCTTAATATTGATCTCTACATCGCACTGGATAATGGTTTCATGGCACCGATTTCTTTATGTAGAGCGAAATAGATCCATGCCCACTACGCAGATTCAATTGATTTTATATACCAAATGACATGACGTTAGCTCTGCGTAAACGTGGTAAATGTAGTTAATGGCTGTCAATATTTGTGTTAGAAGTTTGACAGTTCTTTTACCGATTATACCAAGTTTACTCAGAGCTCACGCAGTGACCATATGGGATGTCGCTTTTAAACTGAATGTGGTTTATTCAATAGAATATACTCGAGTTTTTCTTAGTAACGGCTAAGACAGCGTCTATTAATACCATCTGTAATTGGTGTAAAAAAAATCGGTATACATCAAATGTCATTTTCAATAGTTGTGTTAAATTGAAGTAAAACAAAATTGTAAAACAAAATTGTAGAGAAATACCATAGTATTATTATATAGATCATTGGTATATCAAAGAGTTCAAAGTAAATGTTTCGTAAGACTTACCTGAGTATTTTTGTAAATCAGCATGAGATTCTTGAACTGGAGCTAAAATAAAAGAGAAAAAGAAAAATACATTAAATCAATTATTTAAGACACACAATTAAGATAAATCTAAGATATTTTCATAAAATAAAACAAAGATGAAAATCCAAGTTTATAAAAAATTGCTTAATTGTCTTATCATAGAACCTACACTAGGAGCAGTTGTAAAAACATCAGCACATTCTAAACTAATCTCTTCAAAAAATAAAAAAAAAAAAAAAAATGGAGAAAAACCTAAACCTACAGAAATCCTATAGAAAAAATAGTAAAGAAGCATATATAAGAGAAGATAACTTTACAACGACAACAAGCTAAAAACACCACTAGCAACAAAACGAATTTTCAACAAGTGGGGTCCAAGTTGTCGCTAGCGTGTTTCTCTTGAACTCTTGCAAGTTACACAGGATTTATAGTATGTGATTCCAAGTAGACGCGCGTTTGATAGGGATCCTCACTCTCTGTAGGTAAACACATAGAGAAGATACCCGATCTGGGGCTAGTACACACTTGTATGATTTTTTTTTGTTGCTTCTAAATCATGTGTGTTAACCCATAGAAGGTACATCTCATCTTCTTCATGCTACACCACCACCACCAACAACAACAAATTCAAATCGCAGTCTAAATGAAACGTATGCCAAAAGTGGTCCCAGATCTTTTTCTTCTATATGTGACTTTGACCAAGAAATGACTCTTCGTATAGCCTCCCTAGACAGTGTTGTTGATGCTTAGTTGCTTGAGCTAGCTGGCTCTTGCGATATGCTACAGAATATCACAGATAGAAGAAACCCCAGAAGATGAAAAACGTCGACTACGTAGTTGTACAACCAACTTAGTATAGGATCAACAAAAACAACAATAAAATAAAAAAGACGAACATTAGCATTACCGTCGAGGTACACTCTTGGAAGATGATTATGATGAAGAACAAGCGAAGACGCGAAGCACCGAGAAGAAGGTGCTTCTTGGGCACGCTGTGTTCATATATGAACGTGTGCATGAGCAATTTTCCTATTTTTTGTTGTTGTTAGTTTCTTAGGTTGAATGACCCATGTGTGTGCAAATGTTCCTCCTTCCCAGACCTCCTCACTTTACTTGATAAGTGTATAGTTTTCTTAATTCTTAAGCTGAACTTGAACATGAAACACATCCGTGCATACAATAATAAACTTTTCAACAACCGTACTAGCGATTTATAATGTTTCTAAGGCGCATTACTACCGGGGGCAGGAGTTACTGGCAAGTGCATAAAGCTTTTTGAAAAATTTAAGATTTTGGAAAGACAGTTATATGCAACACTTAGTAGCTACTCAGTTTTTCATTGCAGTAGCAAAACACAAACAAAAGCTAAGTAGTAAAAAAAAAAAAACAACGAGTCAGTACTGGAAAAATTTTAGTCAGTAAAACTGGTGCGGAAAACGAAAACGAGAGAAGGCGCAAACTCTATTAGTTTAAGGCTGAAATTACATAAGGCTTTGCGTTTTATTTGTTGCTGAGTACAGGCTCGCAGTACTCAGTACTATAAAAACACGGCTAATATTGATGAAATTTAACGCTTTTTTCGCCAAAGTTCACAACGAGCGCAGAGTTTTAATTTTAAGTGTTTTAATTTATTGGTGAGTTGAGTAGGTACTGAGCTTACAAATAAAACACGGTTGATATTGAAATTTAACGCTTATTTCACCAAAGCAAGTTAAAAACACGATGAATTTAAATTTTTGCCATTTTAATTATTGCTGAGTAATGGTCTTCAAATAAAACACGAGTGATATTAACTTTTAATGGTTATCTTACCAAAGTTAATGCATAACGTAGTGAATTTAAATTTTTAGCGGCTAATATAATTTTTGAACAAATGCAGCCCTGAACAGTTTTGGTTTGTTTTTGTTTTTAGTTAGTTTACTGGCAGTTGGCCAACCAATTTTAATAGACAATTTATCACTATGCGAAAAAAGTTACCATGGAAATTGAAACTTTGCGCCGCGGAGCATTGGGGGAGGTTTTGGGTGGTCTAGGTCTAGGCTATATTTTCCTCCTCCTACCGTGTGTGTTTGTGCATATACAAGTATACACCTATCTATAGAAGACATCGGCCATCATCGCAGGCGCATCTTTACGGTGCGTGTGTTCCTTGCAAAGGAGCATCATTGCAACCACACAAATTACACGAGATGGTCTGTTGCACATAGGGTGAGGCAGGTTAGGTTTGTAAGTAAGGTTCTGGCTGTGATGGTAGTTAGGTTTTATAATGTATCTCTTGCATTAGCACCCCCATAATAGTGAGATCTTGTGTTAAAAAAATAAAAAGAAGAAGAATCATTTTCACCAAGGCAGCGCAGCGGCTCTTCGGTTAATTTATTTTGTTTTCTTCTTTATAGCAGGGTCTGGGCAGACCGAGTGAGCGAGTGCTTCTTTATTTATGGCGAAGTCAATCTTTCTTTTATACTAAGGTTGGGGAATTCTTTTATTGAGAGTTTTGTTTTCTACAGCGTTAACCAGGAGGAGGAAAAAGAAAACGAATTCGAAATTACAGATGCATAGAATTTTCATTTTCCTTCGAAACTGATGTAATTTAGTTGATTATCCCTGGCGATATGAACCGTCGCCGTCGCCATCACCATCGCCATCGTCGCCATGTTGTTGTCGGTTCGGTAGGTATAGTTGTAGGCAGAGTGGAAGGGGCAGAGTTAGGTTTCACGTTTCGCAAATTATGTGAAAGAATTACACACGGGCAGGGTTGTGAAGATGCGGATGATGGTATCCGCAAAGTCATCGACTGCTGTAACAACAAAAGTCGTATCGCATCTTGGACTGCACTATACTACCTCATCGCCAAACTTCAACGTGTCGTCGCGTCAGTGGTCGCAACCACCGCCGCCACCGCCACCACTCCAATA
Organism: Meliscaeva auricollis; assembly: GCA_948107695.1. Classification (NCBI taxonomy): domain Eukaryota; kingdom Metazoa; phylum Arthropoda; class Insecta; order Diptera; family Syrphidae; genus Meliscaeva; species Meliscaeva auricollis. The sequence continues at coordinate 60,840,075 of OX403616.1, forward strand.
TGTCGAATTATTTAACTTTGGTGAATTTAGACTGCACGCGATTTTGCTCTATGTACCTTGAGAGGTTTTTGCGATGATGGCCATGCATTAGACCGAATAGATTGCATCTGTAAGGAGCGTAGAAGAGTGTCATTAAGTGTGCACTAGAGCCAACAGAGGCCAGCGAACGAGCAGCGAACGAACGAAGAAGTAGGTATAGTACATGCAGTATATGCTCCCCCATATCTCTGATCGATCTAGAACAATTTCCAACGAATCTTCGAATCTAATTGGATAGGCGCACTGCACTCACTCATCAGGAAGAAAAAAGGAAGACATTTTATTTTTATGTGTTATATGAGAGCTCTAGAATGTTATCCTTGTCGTTGATGGCTAGGAATATCATCATAATCAATTAAATGGTCACTGCCATTGACCATCTCAACTTTACCCACAGCATATATATGGATGCTTGATTATTGTTACAATTGTTTTTGTGCTTGAAGTTTTGAAGAATCACGGTTCATATAATTGCCGTGTTTATGGCAACAAGATGTGAAGTTTTATTTTGATTGGACATTTGATTACAGGCTGATGAGGGCTATATATACACAACATAAGTACACCATGGTATTAAAGAACTGTGATGTACTGATATAAGATGTTCTTTATGCCTTTGGAAAGTTGTTCACCAGGTGAATTGATTTTAAGGAAGAGATTATGTAGCGGAATAGTTGGTAGATTTTATTTTGTATGCGGGATTGAAATGATATATTTTGAGCAGAGTCTTTGAAATCGTGGTAGGAAATGAATTGAAATAAGTTCAATAGTTTCACATACAATACTGTTGAAGCGAAAAAAGATAAAACTAATAGTATCATTAAAATAGTACAAAATATACATTCAACCAAAAGTCGGAGATTTTCTCAAATCTACTGACAATGGGGAGCTTTTCACCAATGTCAGTTTTGGAGTGGTTAAAAGATAAACATGTCTTCATTGAAAACAATAATACCTATCACAAGTTTTTTTCGTTGTACTTCGATTGTTTATCTTTTCACCAGGGTAGATGGTGTTATGGAAAAGTAAGTTAAAGTACCAAATTAATCAAATTAATTTGGTTAATCTAGTAAATTCACAAATGAATTTTGTTGAAAAAATCTTAAGCTATAATTAGAATTGTTGTTGGACGCACTTATTACCTTAAATTGATTTAAACTTGTTGACAATAATTGCTGTCTCCATCAAATCTTTAGAAAAAGATAGGGACATCTCTTGTCAAGAGGTTTACGTTTGTTCTTATTCGTATGCTACGAATCGACTCCAGGTATAAGATATTGAGGAAAGTATACATTTTTTGACAGCTGTCAGAATTGATTCTTTTTGTTTGTTCTATTAATATTATTATTGTTATTGTAGCCTGCTAAAGACAGTTTTTCTTTCTAAAGTTATTTTTATCATTGTGGCTTTAACTTCTGTTTTCTATTTTAGCTTTGTGCTTGGTTTAAAAGACCGTTTAATTTTCATCCCTTAAATGTGAGATTAACTTTTGGTGAATACATGGTAAAAATTTCAACAAAATAAAAATGCTACATCTGTATTTTTTGATTTATGTTCTGAACGCACCCATTCAACATTTGCTGAACATATCCAATAATTTCGTCAAAGCACTGGCAAAGTTATAAGTGCCAGTATTGGGCTTTTTACGCATTTGTCTTTATCGCTTCTCTTTCACACAAAAATAGAAAACAAAAAAGAGAACGGTAAATCTTTTAAGAAGAATGTAAACAAACAACGCATACCATTTTTATTATTTTTGCAAAAAAGTGTATATTTTCTTTATATTTACAGTTTTAATGTATTATTATGTTAATTTTTAGTTAATAACCAACTGATTTAGCACAAAATATACTTTAATTTCAATTTTTAAGCTACTAACTTTCTTCTAACTACAGAGCTGGCATTTTTTTGCCATCAATTTTTTTTTTTTTTTTTGCCTATTGTCTGGGGTAAAAGCCCAATATTAATGAAAGCAATGGCAGTCTCTCAGTCGTATAAATGAACCGTCGGAATTTGGTCCAACGTTAAAGACCAGAGCTTCCATCTTTTTAGTTTTAGTTAAACTCTGTTAATTTACTACTTGGGACTATATTTAAGGCAAATAATTTTTGAACTCTTAAGAAGAAGAAAATAGTTTTTTATTTTTTAAGAAGAAATTGGACATTGAGCATTTAAGTATACTTAAAATAAGTACAATTTATATTAAGTGAGCACCTGAGGAGATAGTCTTTTCGTTGTAAATTAATTTGCCACAGATACAAACAAATAGTAATACCACTATAAGCTTCATCAGAAAAGAAAACTTGGTATGGTTATAAATGCATATATGAAGATGTTGCACCCAAAATTAAGGGAATTCTACGAAGAATATAGCTTAAAAAAAAAGGCTCAATGAGATCGAGCAGTCTGGAAACAGAACGGAAACCAAGTAGTAAAGTGCAAGGACCAGAAGATGCATTCAAGCTAAAGTTCCGAAAGCTGTTTAATGGGAAGGGAATTGACAGGCACAAGTTGGGCAGTTATGAAGACAAAAATCCCGCAGTACAACATAGGATATATTGAATAAGCTACTTCGGCTCCGCTACCTTACTTAAAGTTCTTAAAGTACCAGAAATAACGCATTTGTACCGCACATGCCACAAATCATTCACAGAGTATGGGCGGAAGGAAACATGGCTGCTAACAAGAGTAAGGCAATCCTATACCCTTCGCATGAATTATAAACCCATGGTCCAAATATTGCACAACGTAGGTACTGTATGAATCTTTAATCTAGAAAACTTTTATAGATCAGTTTGGCAACCATGTGTACCACTGGTATACTGGTACACTAAGAAATAGATTGTATTACGAGGTTTCTAAGGCCGTTATTCACCGAGTACTCATAAGCCTATTTATCAAGGAATTCCGAAAAACTCCTAAATTATGACCGCTCGATGAATGGAAGCATAAGCTATAATTGCTTATTCCATATCAGTCACAAGCGTACCAGTAGTTGGGGGCCCAATAATTAAGTAAATATAAAAGTAAGTTAAAATGGAAAATGCAAGATATTGTATATTTTTTAAGAAAGAGGAAATAGTGAAAAATTATGACAAACTCTATTTCTTGAAACTATTCTTTAATACGCGAATCTTATATGATTTCTAAAAGCAAGTGTCGACCCAAAACATTAACGTTTATCACCTCTCTGAAATTTACACACCAATAAAACCAATTGACCCAAAACATCCAAGATCTCTGTTCAAAATACCGTCACATGGAATGAATGATTCATTCTCAAAAGACCAAAGTTTATATCATGTTGTATTAACCAAAAAAAAAAATCTTGACACAGTTTCTGTTCTCACAAAAAAAAAGTTAAATAAAACAAACATCATCATCTTTCAGGTTTAAGACAAAAGATAAGTTCCCTGACTCCTTGCGCGATATAAAAATTAATTAAACCAATTTAAAAACGAACATCCAAGTCCGAGGAAGTGCCCCAACTCGTTTCGGTTTGTTTGCTTTTTTTTTTTTGGTTTTCTTAGACATCGTTAACTATTTTTTGAGCGCCATGCCGTATCGCTCAGCGCACACTTCGCGCGTCTCTATTTTTAACGCACTCTTCCGACTTGGCTTGGATTAAATCTTTTTTGTGTTTTTTTTTGTTTGTTTGTTATTTATTGCGAATATTAAATTCAATATTCAGATGAACCAGTTACGAATAACGGATTTATTCGTGTTTGAGATGTGGTTAATCCTAGTGAATTTCCTGTTCTCCACATTCTCTCTGAGATGCTGCTTATAAAATAAAAACCTGCCTTTTAAGAGCTGGTTTTATTATATTCTATTTTAGGATCCAAAAAATAAAATACCTAATAAAACGAAAAATAAAATTTATTTTTCACACGATAAAACGTTATATGCTGTGTATAGCTTCTATAGAGCTGCTACTTCCGACACTTGAATAAAATTGCTCACACAAATTATAGTTATAACGATGTTTCTCGGTTGAATTGATTAACTACTGGAATTAAAAAAGGTGACATGATGGATGATCATCGGTTGCTATCGCTACCGGGTCGGGTACCACCCGAAATCTGGTCTGCGGGATCAGTGTTAATCGGATTAATTGACAGCTAGGTATGTTATATAAGTAGTTGACGACGACGATGAAAGAGGGGGTAAAATTGTAAAAGAATTATGGCGACAAAATTATAGCAGGAACTTGATGAACGAGACAAGATATAAAACACCTTGAGAAGAATGTGAACTTCTTAATAATAATACCCTGACTTGTAGTGTTTAAAGCGCGGTAGATGGCGCTAGTCATGCGATCGTAATTTGTTCATTTAAATCATCTGCACAACACACATTCGGTGTGTTTATTCTCTCCTTGTTTTTTTTTGTTTCTTCAATTAAGTTCATTGTTCGCATAATTAATTTTAATTAAACTATCTTATATAACTCAACATTTATCGTGCTGTAATTATAAAAGATCAAGCAATGTACCTTAATATACCTTTGTCTGTATATATGTATACCTCGAAAGGGTTCAACGTTCGCCATAGGTAACTTAAGATTTTGAACTTAGCACACCTCCTAGAATGAGTCTCAGTCAACATGAAAAATAGCGTGAGATAGTTTTGTAGCACCTTCATGCATTCATATGGTAAAAAAAGAGTACCACTCATCATTGTCAGACTTAACACATTTAATGAGAACAAAAGTAAAAATAAGAGGTGGAAAGAATATACACAAAAAGGTACACAAAAAAAAAGGGAAGACATGACTTGTGACGACGACGGAAGTGATCGCGTAAAATATATCAAACAAAACGAAATAAAAAAGAATGCGAAGACACTGCACAAAAAGTGTTGTTACACCTCAGAAGATAGGTATAATGCCTTGCAAAAATTATGCAGAGATATGTTATAGTCTTGAAAGGCTTAAGGTTTATGTACCTCACATACAAATTTAAATAAACTTATTTAAATGTGGGATTTGATAGGAAAAAGAAACATTTTTTTAACCAAAACATGTACTTCCAAGGACTAGAAAAAACCCTTAGTAATGGAGCACGGTTTTAAAATTAAGTTTACCTACAAAATTAGGGCTGTTATTCACCAAGCGCTCATAACTTAAATGGCTTTTTTCGGAGTAAGCTCTCCGCTCTTTAAGACCCTTATTCACGGAAGTCTCATAAATTAAGTGCATCTCTTCGGAGTTTTTCAGGGCCAGGGCTAACATTTCAAGAGTGATCGAGATCACATATAAGATATTATTTTTATTTTAATGAGGACTATAATGGCCGGGTGAATACCGGGTTACAAGCACTCATAAGTTCTTTGTTAAATAGTTTTTATAGCACTCGGTGAATACCTGCCTAAGAATCATTATCAAAGTCCGCATTAAGGTGAAACATCGGTAATGCATTGTACATATAGGGCTTTTTAGAAAAAAAGAAATATATCTCTGACTCAAGCTTCTACGGTCAAATCGACATTTTGGCCCAATCATCAACAGAAATAATCAAAGTTGTTTATAGTTTTGTATTTGCTTTTTATCGATCCAAAGTGTTGGCTGTCAGTTTTGAGTTTGACAATTTGATAAAAAATCCCTATTGCCCATTTTTCCACACAAAGTGTCACTTAAGATTCCAATATTTGTGACTTACCTTAAGTATCAATTCCTCGACTGTTATCTGGCCTTAACGTTTGTGTTAGCTTATGGAAACGAAATGTCATAATCACAATTACAGTCTTACTAGAGCATCAGTAGTGATATCAAACTTTAAAATCAAACAGGAATTAAGGGTATTCACCAACGGCATAAATCTACCATAATATTATATGTATAAAGTTGTAAGCTTACACAAAAAATTAGCATGAATGCTCTTTACAACCATTTGTGTAAATTCTTTGTAAATAAATTAGCTGATTGTCAAAGAAAGCCAAAGATAAGATGTACAGATTAGGTTTGTGCCGTTCGATTGTTCTGTCAATTCTTTCTTAGAACTTAGGGTTATCTCAATAGAACTTTATTAAATTCATCAACCAATCTTTCCTTTGTGATAGTATTGGGAAACCAAGCCTAAATAGAGATATTATAGCTTATGGCTTTAAAAGAAAACGCAACCTCCTGCGTTGAAAGAACCATTGTAGTATGTTTGGAAACGATATATCCTCAAAGCGTAATCATACAAAATTAACACTTTTTGCTGAATCATTCGCAAAACTGATGGTCGAACAAGCTTCTGGATACTACTGGTTTCATTTTTTACTACTTGACAATTAGGGGTATAAGCTTCATAGATCATTTGATCAAAAATTAATAAAAGCGTTAATAGTTGTTTTATTTGTTAATTCATTACTCAGTAAAAACTCAAACGCTTATTTAAACTCACCACACTACCTGCTTACCTTGGTGAAATAAGCGTTAAAAATGTAGATATCAGTCGATCAGTAGTGTTTTATTTGTATGATCAATACTCAGCAATAAATTAAACGCTTAAACTGTAACCTCAACACGTTACTTACTATCTTGAGAGAGGGCTCACTGTTGAAATGTATGCTTTTTTATTTTGAAGAAATAAGAGTACATTTCAGCTCAACAAACTTAAAGGCTTTTTGTATGTATTTTTTTTTTGTATTTATTAAATGCATCGGAACTATTAATGTGAATTCAGCATTTTTAAAAGATAATTTTCTTTTCAACACATCCTTCAGAATTAAAAATAGAGCTTGGGCCCTCTGTAATTCACTACACCAAAGCTCAATCGACAGCAATTTTACTGACCAAAATATCGCCAGTACTATAGCTTGTTGTTATTGTTTCCCAATGGGAAATTTGCATTACTGAGTACTGAGCTTACGAATAAAACACAACTATACTAATATCCAAAGCACACAAAACAGACATTGATATCCCATACGATAACCATCATCTTCTCCTTTCGTTCAGGTTTTGTATTTTATAACATTTCCTGGCATTGAAAATGCTCATTCTCAGATGCTGATAAGCACATGTACAGGTACACGCACCTTTTAATATGATCATCTTGTTTGCATAATAGTGTGACAACGGTAAATATAAATCAAAAAAAAAAAAAAAAAAATGCTACGATTCAAGTTTTAAAACGCCCTTTTTATTTACCTCGAAAGGCAAATACCAACAAAACAGAAAGACCAAGAATTTTGTGAATAGGACGGAGCCCATGACCAGTGATGAAGATAGAAGATACATCGAAACTATCTAAACATCTAGCTAAACATTTGAGTCCTATGCAAGCAGAAGGATAATACATCATTGGGTGTTTATTCGCATGTGTGTGCCTATTTCCTGGGATTCATGTTGAGATGACCAGCAGTGACCAACCAACTGTTTACTTATATGACATTGAGATAACATAACCTAAAAAAAAAGTAAATGGCAGCGATAGAAACTTCAAAGTTCGAAGAGGATAAAATAAAACGCTCCAATGGCAAAGATCACGACTATATGTGCGCCTCGCTATACACCGCCATCCGCCACCATACGAAATGTGTTTGGAATTTTTCTACCAGACCATAAAATTCGTGCGCTCAAAACAAGACAAAAAAATAAATGAAAAAAAAATAACTCGTCCATCGTCGTCTGTCGGGTCAGTTACAACTTCACATCTGCAAGATACACCTCTCTATAGCCACACGGCTTACGGCTATACCGTACCGTTTACCTATATATTACCCACATAATACCTATCCTCCTTCCAGCTATAGAGAAATTGCTTTGGTGACGCGACAACATTGCTAAACATTTGTATAGTTGATTTATCCTGTTATCAATGAATGCGAAATTGATTAATTGATCTTGATTCAGCGCTATTAAAAGATTTATACAAGTCGTATAGGAGTGTGGAACGAATGGAAACTAACTAACGTGGATATCGCGTCGTCCATCGCACGTTTATGATAAGTATTTTGATATAAAATTCCTCATGCAAAGAAATGCCAGTTATAAGTTGGGTGGTGGAGAAGGATTTCTGGCACACAAAAGGGCGCTTATCGGATACGGAAGAGATTTTAACGTTACGATTTGGAAGGTCACTTCTTTGCGCGTATTAAGAACTTGGTATAGGATTTTGTGATGGAGAACCTTTAAAGATTTATATCAGCACTTGAAATGTAGATAAACAACCAACAAAGGAACTTTGAGTTGAAACGCAAAATGTCGCAAGAACAAGAAATCGCTTAGAAATAAAATATATATAGAAAATAATTTAATAATAATGTCAGCAAAAACTCTGCTTTGATAATCAATGTTGGCTCTGAATGCATTCATTGTATAAAATGAGATCACTTGAGTGCATGTGTCAAGTGTCAAACAAGACAAATTGATAAAATGAGTGCGTCCTGGGCTTTTTTTTATGGGATTAATTTTCTGAAATTGCTTGCACAAACTTGTTCTATTTGGCAAACGCATCTGCATATTCGATCGCTTATGTCAAATGTCAAGCAAGACATACTAAGAAAATGAGTGCGCTCAGAACTTTTTTCCAATTTGAAATGACTTTGTTTGCGAAAGAGATTCATTTGTTAAAATCGCTTAATGAGTTCTAGAGATCTCCAAATTACGTTTCCCTAAGTGACCAAATACCTGTATACCCATGTTTTTCTTGTCTGTCTAAAGTGGGCAATTTGTTTAGCTACTGTTACACCACTCGGAAGATAATATCATTGCCCACTTTTTTTATTAGGTTATGGGATGTCAAAATTTGAAAGGCAACACGGGTTTTGTTTTACGTCTGTGCCCTAAAGATCTAATTTCTTTGGAAGATGACTGACCTTAGCGGTATGGTAAGCTGTGGATTGTTTTTATTTTTTTGGTGATGCTACTCGAGCGCGAACATGAAACAAGAGAGAAAGAATTATTACGCATTTGGAAAAAGCAAGGAACCATAGAGGTTTTTGCCCCCAGCATCAACCTATCATTTTATATAAATGTATTTTGTTTTGTTGTAATTTCTAGCCAACTTGGGTGCTCTTCGTGTTTGAATCTAATTCTTGGGAATTTAATTAAGTTTATGATGGTCTCTCTTGTTTGGAGGAAAGGTAGATTAGTTAGGTAGCACCTGTTCCTTCTTATCACCATTCAAAGATATTTAATTAACGTAATAACCCGGGCGCTGAGAAAATAACGGAGTGTGTTTTTTTTTGTTTTGTTCTTGTCCATTCAACTTTGATGTGTGTAATGCTTTTTAAGATCTTTGCTCGATGCTAACACTATACTACTTGATGCTGGTGATAAAATTTTAATCGGAACTTCCGGAAAATATGTGTAGAGATGTGTGCGGGCTTATAATAGATAAGTAAGTATTATGTATCATGAGGTGGTTAAGGTAATTTCTTTGTTGTATGAATAAAAAAACAAATTGTTTGTATCATGGAGGAATATAAGTTTATACACGGATGCGTACCGACCTACTCGTGATGGGATTTCAATTTTGTGAAACACTTTTTTATGGACGAATTGACGATTAGTATGTAACATCCGATGACTATGAGGATTGACTCCTGACTTCCAGCCAGTAAACATTATGATCATATTCGTGTTGCTCGCAATTTGTGTTTTGATCGACTTAAGTTCATAGTCAATCAAAATTGAATTTATTCAACAATTTTAAATTACTAACTACCGTTTTAACTTTCTTCGATTAAAATGCAAATTTGAATGAACAGAAATTATTTTACTAGCAGTAATATCAAATTTGAAGTCTTAAAGCTCAAGAATATTCTCAAATAAACGCGTTTATTATCTTGAGTAATCATTTCCATTCGATTAAAGAAAATATTTATAAGAACTTAAAAACAAATAAATGAGTGGAAAAAAGTTTTTACCTCAGCTCTTTTGTTTAAGTAAAATAGAATTTTGTTTGATAACATTTCCCCAATATGAAGTTCATCACTTTTAATTTTTAGACGCCAATAGTATCACTATAACTTCAATATTTATATACATGTATATGAATATGTTTCGATATCTTTAGTGGAGGATTTAGCTGAAACTAAAATTCAAAGCTTAAAGCATAGTTTTGAAAAATAGGATTTTTAAAAGAAGAAATATAAAAGTCAAGGTACAATCTTTTACTTTGATAACTGTTATTGTTTTAAGCCATATTTTCAATAATGACTGTTAGATATTAAACAACCATCACTGAGCAGCTAACCCTTAACGGACTGTGAGCTTGATATTTGCATGAATCACGAGCCTTTATGACTCATGATTCTGATCTTTTATCCGTGGTTCTTTCATTTCTTTTGTCTCAAGAGTTCCGTCAAATAATAATAATGTTCTCCTACACCCACATATTACATGTTGTATTTATTCATTACTCTTCTTTCATTTCAGAATATTTCGAATTGAAATGAGTCAGATGAAATAGTGAACTCTTCCAAAACTGGCATTTCCCGCGCGCTGTCAAACGAACATCATAACTTTGCAAGTCACACACATGTCTCTTCATTAAGTTAAATAACCACAAAAAAAAAAAAAAAAACAAAAAAAAAAAACAAAGTAAAATGTGAAAAAAATCTGAGATATTCCTTTAATGGCGTTAACCACTCACTCATTAAACCGTTTAAATAGCGATAATAGCCACGTGTGTTGTGTATAGCATTCCTTTTCAATTTAAGAAGGAATTTACATGACAAGCAACATGCACTGCACACAGGCAGGACGTGTGCGCTATTTTTCAGAGTAAACGCATCATCATGAAGAGAGAAGTAAGAAAAAAAAGTTCAACGAAACGACCCTCGCATTTCTGTTGGAACACATCAGTAAAAGAAGGTGAACTCTTTTGAGGGAGTCCATCGTGATATAATTCTTTATTTTTTTTTTTAAATTTATTTCTTTTGCGTTTTTTGTTTGTTGTTGTTGTTTTTGATTGAATGACCAAAACTGGTTAACCTAAATATACCCTCTGCTTATTGAGATAAGTAAAGATACTTCTTGTCCCAATAACATAAAGTCGGTCATGCAAATCCACAGTATATGGTATCAGTATTTACTCATTTGCATTTTTAATAAAATGCAAGTGGATCCTTCAAAAAAGAAAACAAATATTGATTATTTCCAATATTTTGACGACTGCATTGACAAACAATATAATAAGAGTCAAATAGGTTGATCAAACATTGACATTGATTCCCTGAACATCCATCAGGAAATGCATTGCTCTTTTTCCTACTAAATATGAACGAACACAAAACAAAAATAATGTTACACCTCATTATTGAATTTAATTTTTGACATTTTATAAACTAACTAAGATAGGAGGCACTTGTGTTAGACTCATACTCATAGTGTCAGTGGGTCTCTTTGTCCAGTCATATTTTTTTGTGTGAATGGGTTTTTTAAACAATCTTAATGCTCCATTGGGCATTTTCTCACGACGACGACCGAAGACCGACAACGATGAATGACAACAACGAAAACGCAACCACCACGAACGATGCATGGTCTAGTCATACAGAAGTATAATAAGAGATGAGGTATATAAAAATACCAGACACATCATAAATAACAATAGCTACTCGCATAGTTATTTATCAAAGATACACATGCAGTAGATTCCCCCCTACCCCTCCCCTCCTAAATACATACATCACATAAATATCACAAAAAAAAGATGATAATGATGATTATGATACGAACGCAGTTGGACAAGAGTTGTGGCCTCCATGAGGCAGAGTAAGGAGTTACTTAAGGCGCATGTCTATCTGGGGCCCTAACAATTGGGTTTGGCGTCACGAGCTCAAAGCCATCAAAGCCGATCAAAAAATTCTTACAATATGTTATAGATAACAAAAAATCTGACTTTTCCATCGTACTTTTATCGTTATCAAATTTTAAGAGAAGAAAAACTATTTACTATCCGAAGATTCGGGGAATTAGCAATTAGCCTTTTTTCAGTAGCCAATACATACGTCACTTATTTGTGAACTGTTCAGCTTACATTACCTCCATTCATTGCCTGAACCCTTATTCTCACTATTTTTACGTCAAAAATGTCTCAAACACTTAAAAACATATGAGTGGAGATAGAACTTCACCCTGAGGTGGCCCTATACTGAAGCACTTGATCAAGTATATGTTTCCTAACTGGAAATGCTTACAGCAGTTGAAGAAATATTTTTCTGCTAAAACAACAATAATTGAAGGAACACTGGGAATATGAGTTCAACATTACCCTAAAGCTTTTATGAAATTATATAAATCCATCCCTGTATTAAAAGTAACGCGCGCACCTGCACCAAGTTTGGCGGGCAAAAATGTCTAGTTTCAAGTTCAATTTCAATCTTGGAGCACTCAAGGTGAAACGTTGATGATTTCAAAGCAAAACAAAAATAAAAAAAATTCATGATGATGATGACGCGTTTCAATCATGTTGCCATCATCTTTTGTTGAAGATGTTGTCTATGTGATTTCCACAATTTTGTTGCCGTTTTGTATTGTTTTTTTTTTCTTTCTTTTTAAATGCGAATGGCTATTTTGGTTTTGTTTTGTTTTCTTTTTTTTTGGTGGGGCTTTTCCAGTTTTTTTTTATATTTAGATATTTATACGCAGAAAATTGATCAGTTTGTGTTGTTTGTAAAAAGGTGGGAATGAGGGTAGGTTTAATGAACCTTAAAAATTGTGTTTTTATTTAAGAAGGATGATTATAATTCTATGATGAAATATTTTTTAGTGGAATTTTGATATTAGTTAAAAAAAAGCGTTTTTTATTCTGCGCATATATTTTTTTTGCAATATAAACAAATTTATTAATCATCTTCTAACAATAGACTATGAAATTATTTTGATTGGATTGTTTCTTTTATTTTTTTTTGTCTTATAATAATAATAATAATAATTGTAGATGTATGGTATGCGGAATTCAAATGATTGGTTTATTCTGTTTTTTTTTTTTTTTTTTTAGGAATTAAATCGATAGTCGCAGTACTTAAGGTTTTAAACAAGTTATTGTATAATGAGTTGAATATTTAAGGGCTTTAAGTAAACAAGAAAAAAAATATACTCTGTTTTGATGTAAAGATGATCTGGAATGCCTTGGAATAACTATAATTTTTTTTGTTAAAGAATGTCAACGAACAGAGTAAAATCTTGTTGGTTAAATTCTGCGAAATGTACAATTTTAAATTAGTTTAAATCAAGTTTTTAAGGAAGGTTTCCCACTTATCAAGATTTTTGCAAGCCAACGAACGATACAAACTTAGAAAAGATTTAATGTTGGGTGCCATGTCTCATCGAAAAACTACTACAAATAAGCTTTTTCAAGCTAATAAAAATAGATTTTTGTATGTTTATTCTATAAATAGCACAATAACCCAGTATTTCAGACTTTATGCTGAGGTTTTTATTACATTGACTTATGAGAATAATCTTAGCTTTCGACTTTGAACGTTTGACGCAACATTGTCAACAATCGGAAATAGAAAGAAAAAAAGGTATTAAGGACTTATTGTGTTTGTCAAACTTGAATTTGTTTGTAATGTCTATTTGCACAATTTAAGGCGTCGACAAATCTAAGTTTTTTGAGTATTTTTTCTTGTAGAGAGGAACATTTTTGAAGTTAAAGAACACTCTCTCAACTGATTTCCTTTGGCATGTAGTGTAAATCACATTTGCTTGTCATTAAATAAATCATATTTAACAACATTTTAAGAGTTAATTTTTACAACAAAGTGATAAATAAAGAATCTTGTAAGACAAGATCTTCAGAAATGTGAAGATGAAAAGTCGTAACGAAAAAGAAAAAAATATAGAACGCCTGTAAAATGAAGTTTAAATCACACATTTTGGAAATTTTGTGGAACATCGACAATTTTAAAAACTGATCGACCATCGGTAATATAAATGAAGAAAGTTTCCAAATCTTGCATTTTTTAAAAGACTCTTTCATTCGAAAATATTACTAGAATACAAACAAAAATTAAACATAAATTGAGATTCTGTCTAATTTAAAGAACTTTGTCCCCTCATGTTTTTCTTTGATATTTTCTTCTAATTAAAATAAATCTTCAAACTAGCAATAATAATTTGTCAGAAAATCCCACATCTGCACACATATTTTTCGCAAATTTAATTGCTTTAATGTCTTGTTTGTATAAGAAAAGAAAAACACCGTAACAAAACTTCACATCTAACAACTGTCTGGATAAATAAAAGACCCACACTTTCCACCCTCTCTCTCGGTTCATTGATCATCATCATAAGAGTCCCAAGCGGAAATATACATAAAAGCATCGCACCTTCTTCATTAAATGCGTTAGCAAATAGTAAAAACAATCAAAACTGCGTATACGCTGGCGCGTGTATATTGACACACTTGCTTGGTTTCTATCATCTTTATATTTGCACAAAGCACTATAGCAAATAAATTCGTCTGGGAAGGTAATTTGGTAAATCCCTTGCAAAATGCAATATATCTTCCAAATTAATCCCAATTCGAACGAAATCAATTTCGAGTACAAATCTCTCTCATTGTCTGTTATGTGTGGAATGACATTTAGATACTACGATTGACAAATTAGCTTTCTATAAATTCAGTGTGAAGAATCCAAAGGGGACTTCAATTTAGATCTCTAGTAAAGGTAAAGTTGCCTTCATTTCGAGTAGAGTGTAGCTATAATGTAAATCCATTTTCATTGCTCGGTGGGTACACCGATAAAATATCCCACTTAAAATTCTCTCCCAAAAAATGAATGAATAGAAATCACCCTATAACTCCCAAAGGATCAAGTGTGAATCCAATTGAACTTTTCTCGGTACAAAAATCGACTGCATCCTTCCTCCATTGTCCACACCCGAAGAAAAACCAACAGACAGTGTATACCCAGGCATCATTTGAAGCATATCAAGGACACACATGCCTGCCTGATGATGCCTGGTGATGGTGTATTATACTATAAGTATAAGTAGGTATATTGTGTCATTGTGTGGTTTCAAATTTCCATTATTAATGATCATAAAAGGAAGCTGCAGGATAATAATACACAAAACCATAAGTACTCACCTCCATGCGACAATAATGGCAACACAACCAGTGCTAACACCACCGACAGAACTAATTCGAGTCCCAGCGGACTCGAACGTCTCCTCGTCATGATGGAAAGTCCTGAAAGAAACAAAAAAAAAAGTAAAGAAAAACAATAAAGAAAAGCTGTCATCGTTATTTTTGTTGTTTTATATTTATTTTTTTTTTTTTTTTACTTCATAAAAATGTGAGACGAGAGAGAGAGGAAAACAAAAAGGGAAATCCAGAGAGATATAAGAACAATAAAAAATAAATATGTTTGCAATTGGTTGGTGGTTAAGTTGGTTGGTTTTGTGCTATAAAAATCAAGAGAGCAAATGAGAATAAAATTTGATCTTTGACACTCAATCAGGGATGACAGTGTACTACTTCTTTGATTTTGCTATTCGACTGAAATTCTCTTTTGCAATAACTCATACTACTAAACGTCAGCATACAACAGAAGACAAATAAGTAGTGGATTTTTTCTGTGAATATATGATTCACATGTAGTTGTTCCGGAAATGTGCAATCCCAGGTTCATAGGGAAGCTAGTATTGATGCCTGATATCTCAGATTGTGTAATCCCAGGCTTTGGTTTAAGCGGAATCTGATCTGCTACCTCAAGTTGTGGTTTGCATTTGCTTGATTTTAAAGTATGACGTAAGAATAGATCGATAAATTTGAGAAATGCATTGTGAAACCTTTTTATAAGCGAAGACATTCGAATAAACTATAACAACAAAAGTTTATCGCTTCTTTAGTTAAACTCGCCTGCATCCGTTTAGTTTTCCCTAGCTTGACAAAAAAAGCATCGCTGTCAACTTAGCACTTATTAAACCAAATGTAATATCAAATTTCTTTTTCGAAAGACTCTATCTGAACCGTATGGTTTCTTCAGCTTTGTTCTAAAAAGATTATTTCAATTATCTCTAACAACTGCGTCAATTAACAATATACTTTAACCCAAAAGAAGTACAAACAGCAAATAATCTGAAAAACAGTGCAAGGAACTTTATTTCCTACAGCTGGCCTTTATCCATTACTTACTCAAAAACAAAATAGTGGAAGAAGTGATATTCAGCAATCTCAATAGGTTTCGCAGCCAACACGCAATCATTCTAGACTGTTATTGGATTCTTTCTGGATGTCGTCCGGGGGAAGAAGCCTTCGTACAGCTGTACGAACTTGAAATCGTCAATAAAGAGCGTAAAAGCCTAGGTCACTCAGATTTCGATCAACCCAATAGAATTTGAGAAAATCTACTTTGCCGAAGATTGTCGCACTAAGGCCATATCAAAATTCCCGGTGGGTATAGCTGTCCCGGAAAGTTTCTCCCAATTCTATAATCTGAAATTTGAAACCAACTTCACTAAATTGGAATTTAATTTCTGGTTCAGAAGGCACTTAAGTGAAAAAAGCAGTCGCGCAACAGTCTGAAAATTAAAGTTCAACAAAATCTTCTTCAACAAGATGCTTAAAGTCAAACTTCACTGCAGGAATCTGCTCAAAAAAGCCACTTGGGAGATGGGCCGAACTAAGCCAGCAAACAAAGATCCTGATCTTCAAGCAACTCTTGAAACCAGTAATAGTTGAAAGCAGCCACGAAGAAGTTTGTCAAGTCGTCTCATTTTTTACCGCACTCGTCTTTAACCGGCAGCTAAGGAAATACTACAATGGAATGACGATATCTTCACAGAATGAAATATAATCCCGCTGGAGAGGCACCTACTGCTAACAGCTGAAATGCAAGATTACAAAAGATCAACACTCACCAGGAAAATCTAATGCAAAGAATGGAAACAAAGCACTGATATCTCGAACCAAGAATCACATGGCGCAGGGCAGTCGAAGAGAGATTTGCACAGCTGGGGAACAGTTGTAAATAATTGCGTTATATCTCCGAAAAAAGGAAAAGATGGCGCAAACGAATTGTAGAGGCTCTATACCCCTTAAGAGGATAGCAACAGACTCATCAAAGTCTGAGCACCTAAAGAAAAAAGAAGAAGAAAGTACCTATGTGCAAAGAAAAGACTTAATAGTCATAGAGGTAGTCTTCTTTGCTGATACAGTCCTTCTATACCAACGCCACGTTGCGGTGGCTTAACGCAAACTTCACCCCAAACTTGGTTTAATCATCAGTGCTGTCTTTTGAGCTATGAATTGGAGGGAATATATGTATTTTCTTGAATGCAATCGAATAAGGAACCGTGTTATGCAAAAAGGTATAATCCTTTATTACAGAAATTTTTTCTACTTCATCTAAGATTGATAACCTTCTCCATAAAACAAAGCAGTGGATTTAATTTAATCAACAACCTGGTTCAATTTTATGTTCATCCCTGGATACTAACTACACACACCAACCATCATTCTCACCAGTAAATTGCCTAACATAAATATCTACAAAACAAAAATTTATTATTAACTTCAAAGGACATACTGAAAATAAAAGAAAAAAAAAAATATTCGAAGAGAACAGAGAAGAAACAAAGGATATACCATTAAAATGGTCGCATATTTTGCACAAATAATCGCATACAAGTTCGAGGGTGGAAGAAAAATAATAATAATTATTCCTCCCTCATCCAAAGAATGTCCTTATTTTTGCTTTTGTTTATGTTTGTTTCTATACGTGCGTAGGTAGGTACACACATTATTTTTTTCCAAAATCGAATTGATTTTCACGCAGTCAGGCTCTTTCTGTCCAGTTTTTGTGACAGATGTTCAATTATAAAAAAAATATGCAATGGGGAAAGGACATTCATCTTACCCACCCACACATCCGTCTTATTCCTTTCATAGTTAGTTAGTTAGTTGTTTTGTCGTTGTTTTTTTTTTTTTTTGATTCGATTCGAAAATCATTCGTCAATGGACAGGAAAAAGAATATATGATAAATTCGATAGAAAATTGAATCTCATTTGTTATTGGTTTTTGACTTGACTAACAACTTCAATATAAAAAAACAATAAGACCAGAAATTGAAAAGGACTTATATGTATCGTTCTCTACTTCTAAATTTCAAATAAAATATATCGATATTGAACAAGTCAAAACAATAATACCTCGTCTGTTGGTACAGTTGACGTTCTAGTAAAAAAAAAAAAAATAGGAAAAAGTTTGTTATGTTTTATGTTTAGAAAACATGAGGAGGGTTCATGTCTGTTATTGATATCCTTACAGAGGTAGAGAGATCTTTAGATGTATTAGATTTTTATTAGAAAAGAATTTTCTGTTAGTGGCATGTTGTAGGTATGTGTCTTGGAGTAATCTCTAGGGAAACCAAAAACTGAAATGAAGAAAAACAACCATAAGCTTCTTTAACGAAATTGAGATGAATTATGTAGATACTTTTATACATAATTGATATAGAAAGCATAAGTTTTTGGGTCATTTTATGGACCTAAAGAGCATAGAAAGTTTGTATCTATTTTGTTTGTTTTGTTTCATCTTAAAAGATATTCTATTTCGTATAGATATTGTTACAAGGAAAGTTAAAGGACAATGGACAACATAATAAAAACAACAAGCAAAGCTATTCAACTTACTTTAATTGTATCTTGAAGACTTGAAGTATGTTTTTAGGGTACTAACACGTGGACTTCAAAATACAAAACTTTAAAAGCTAACTTTTGTCTCTGTTGTGCATTTTAGTTGTAAGTAAGTAAGCTAAGTAAGTAAGTAAGCTTTGATTTTTTAGGAACAAAGCAGAATATGTGCTGTCCGGAGTAGGTAAGTCAAAGAAGTTTGATTCGAGTTATAACAAAAACAATGATTAACAGAAAAGCCAGAGACTTGTTTTGAAAATTTGATTTTTTTTTGCGAGTTGACTATTATCACACGATTTGTGTAAACATTAAAATTTGTGTGTTTTTGACATAAATATGTACATTTTTATTACAAAAATACTCAATTTTGTGTGTAAACACAAGTCGTGTGATCTAAAGCTTTAGTTTTTTTTTTTTTTTGATAAAATAAAATAGTAAACGCTTAATTGAATCTGCCGAAGCGAAAAGTAAATAGTTGGGCTACACTTTTTCACGTAGTTTTTTAGTTTTATTTCTAATAATTTTTATGCGTCTGGGAGATATAATGATCAAATTTATTTTGAACTTGCTAGGAGAACCTATCTCCAGAGATTCTAGAAATGGAATTCTAAGGAAAAGCATGAACGTTCCTAAATGCAAACTTAAGAATGTCTACAAGGCAGAGAGTCCAAAAATGCAGCAGAGTATTTTTTTCAATTCATTAGATTCATTCACATTTGATAAAATGCTAGAATGATGTTGCGAAGTTCTCTTGGGTATACATTCGGTGCGTTTCTATATCTCCTTTGCATTTGTGTTTTGTTTGCAAATCTTTCATTTAGGAATTTGGCGATTACTTTTTTCGGGCCGAACTTTTACTCTGTTCTCAAAATTGGTTCACAAACACAGAAGCGAGATTAAAATTCATAAAATTTTTGCAAAATCTTCTCCTCACCATATTATATTTTTCGGCAAAGTGAATGTGAACTGAGATGCGAATTGCAAAATTGTATTAAAATCCATAATTCTTATTGCTCTTGTTGTGTATATTAAACTTGTTGAATTTGTATTGATAACCAACTTGTTGCAGGGCGGAAACTTTGTTTCCGCACAAAATTAAAGTAACTTGGGTCTTTCGTGATGGTAAAACAAAGTTTTCGGAATATGTTGATTCGGAATATGATATCTCATTTACACCCTGACTTTCCTTGGTGAGAGCCACATCTAACCATTAATTGTATCAGAATGGTGTTAACCGGCACTGAGCAGGTGCTTCTCTACCATCTCTACCTCATACCAACCTACGAACAGAGAAAAATGAAAGGACATGGTTGGCTCATCTTGGAGAAAATAACAGCTTCAGAAACATGAGTAAATAGAAAATCAATTCTTCTACACTCAAATGTTATCGAAAAGTATGGACATATGACCAAAGCAGGAAATGACAACCCAATTGCGATTTTTATTTGCCTTTCTCCAACCCCCTAAAAATGATTGTTAACATCCGGTACTACTACAGCTAGTATAACAGATAACGGTATATCCCTAGAGTTGTCATACAAATAAAGTTCATGAAAACAAATTAACAAGGTTTTTACTAAAGGGTTCTTGTTCGAAGATGTGACATTCTTCTACACATCTGGTTATCACGAAAAGATGACCCGAAACCAAAGCTTCTAAAAACGTTCCACAAAGCATTTCATCAGCTCTTTTTCTTGATATTGTAATTTATTGCCGATTTAGAAGACCCTACCCAATAGTTATACAAAAGTGGTTATCTTTGGATAATATTGTGATGTACTCTCGATTATATAGGTTGTAAGAAAAAGAGAACAAAAAACAAAAAAAAAAACACTAAAACAGAATTAAACTTTGTATTCTGAAGAAGTTTTCTTAGCCTAAACCTGAGGAAGCAAAAGTGCTCTAGAAAACCTATTGTCATCCATATGGGCTACTCAACAAATATGAACCTTTTTTTTGTTGTTGTTGTTTCTCTTGTGTGTTTCATTAATCTCCATCTGTGTGAATAAATTTTTATTTTTTTGCCAATAAGAACGCGAATATATGTTCATATGACAACAACGGATGGTATATAGAAGAAGAATATAATATTGTAGGCAAAGTAATAGCAAAAACCAATAATAAAACCAATATCAAGTGAGGCAAGATCCAAACCATATTGGGGCATTAGTATTCATAATATCAAGTCCGATGATGCGTTCCACAAATGGCAATGTTTCTGCTACCGATGAATAAATACAAATTGGACCTGACTTGAATACGCAGTCTTTGGTTCAAAAAAAATATAAAATAAAAAAAATAAGTACAAAAATAGAAAGAAAAGAAGAAGGCCACTTCTTTGGGCGACTGTTGTAAAGACAAGCTGTTTCAAGAATTTTTTTTTTTGAAACCATTTTCTCTTTGACAGGGAAATGTAGGGAAAACTGGAGTAAACTTGGGTAATAGAGAAAATTTAAAATCTCATACCTAAAAATTTGAGCTCCTAAATAAAAATAGTAAAAACAAAAGAAAAACTGAGTTTTAAAAGTTGAGGTTCTTAATGGAATGTTTCTGACACTAGTTAGGGGAGCATTGGGTAAAAAATAATAAACGTCAACTAATTAAGTTAATTTAGCAAACGGGATAACAGTTTGAGGCACGTTTACTGCTCCTTGGATATATGTTCGCACTAAAAACAAACAAGCCCCATAATCTCCTATTCTTGCCCACCTATAAGCCTCAAACACACCAAATTGACATTTGTCAGAGTTGTTCTGGAAATAAGAACGACTCTCTGTGACCATTACCGCCGCTTCTGCCTTGGCCATTTGATTGAAGATTGGCTTACTCCAACATAATGTGTTCAGTGTGTGTAATACTGACTGAATACGTTCCTCAAGACCACGCACGACGGACGAACAACCAACTATGTAGGTATGACTATATGTGCGACAATATCCAAGTAATGATGAAAACCGCGAAGAAGAATTTGTTATTTGTTGCTTCTGCCATTTGTTATACAACTGACTGCTGCTAACATACTGCCTGGCAAGGAACGCGGGTAATTCCAGTCGCTGAGCTGTACCGTGTCGTCTGTTTGCTACTGAACAGTTTTTTACATGGTACAAATTATTTAAATTTTTGTTGTTTTTATTTGTATTTTTTTTCTTCCTGCCTGCACCTCAAGAATCATCCAAGTTGATATAAAAATAAAAATCGTTCTACATCATGTTCACTAGTTCAACAATCGACATGAACTCTATGAGAAAAGATTTACTAGCTAGATAGTAAAACATTGGCATTCTATAGATTTGATTGTATATTATAGTACTACCTTCTACCTAGTGTCTTACATTATTCCAATTTCCAACGTCGAAAAGTTAGGCAAACTTGAAAGTTAAAAGAGAGAGAGAAAGAGACAGAAAAGGAAAGATGCGGAGTTAATTGTATTGTTTTCGCAGGGGGATTTTCATTTCTTTTCATCACATTTTTTTTTTTTTTTCTTTTATCTCGGTTATTTGAGATCTGAGAATATCTGTTGTTTATGTTTTTTTTTGCTTTAAGAATTTTATGGGTAACCTACAATTCTGGAAGTCTATATAATCCGTTACAATTTAAATTGCATTCAAATTGAAACCCAATTAGAGCAAGAGATACAAGTACATAATATTAATGCAGGGATGTTTGAGTTTTTTTTTCTTCTTGCTATCGAAAATAGTGATGGGTAAGTGAGATAATGGCTGTCGGTAGTGTAGTGAGAGAAATGTCGAGTTCGAATTGACATTTACTTAGAGTTTCTAAAAACAAAAATCCGAAGAGAAAGATAACACAATTAAGGAAAAAAAACTACGCGGTTCTCGAAAAATCATGCGTCAAAAAGTGCCTGAAGTATGGAATCACTTTATTGGAACTTTAACTCAATAAAAGTTAAAGACAAGGTGATACACAAAAACTATTAGCTACTTTGTGTATAACTTAGCATTCAACACCATCAGAAGTTCAATATGTCAAAATTATTGTTCATCGTATCGCCGAACCAGTAGGTGGAGTCAGTTTTCTTTGGCAATTTGACAGAACAAATTTTCAGCTAAGGTAATGTGCAAGGTCGTTAATGACCTCAATGAACTCGGTGGTCTTAACTTGTGACGTGTAGCAAGGAACTGGGTTGGATGGAAAGGCTTGTTAGTTGAGCCCGTGGTCCATCTTAAACTGTGAGTGCCATCAAAAGGAAGACCGCCCTCAGGGAATACGGTTGTTTTTGTTACTGTATGGTTCAAAAACATGAACTCTCGATAGGCTATACATAGAAGAGATGTCAAACTATAGGCAGTTACTTGTAAGTGATATAGGTACAGCGGATGCGTCTTAAAATTCGGAAACTACTTAAGTATCATAGGTTTTGATTTATTGACGTTCCATTCTGTAGCATTCTCAGAGCAGATGAGAAATAGAGGCAAAGGCTTACATTGATTGGATAGGCTTATTTCAACACATTTAATGACAAATAAACTGCAAACCCAAAAATTCGAATTAGAAAGTAGAAGGGAAGTTGCTAAAAAAACCCTCCTGTCACAATTATTCTTCAAATTTCACACACTGAACATATAGTAGGTCAAACTGATCCCAGAGAGATCCCAACTCAGACATCAGTTTAAAAACAAAATGTTTGTAATGTATAATCCTCAGTGTCGCACATCGATCACACATAGCATACACATATCCGATAGTAATATGGAATTCTCCATATAAAAAATAAACATACTATTCAAACGTTTGTTATAGCATCTCCTTTATTATGGCAAACCTCTTTCTATGTTTATAGAAATTTACAAATATGCGAAAGCGGAAATACCTTCCCAATGCGGTTGAGGGCGAACAGAATTTATTGTTCTCGTTCCTCGCCCATCTCAAAGGAGAGTAGTCAGCAACAGCTTTAAGCAGGAGCATCAGAAAGCGCGACATGCACTTACCACGAGGAAGAGACGGAGAGAGAGAGAGAGAGAGAGAGAGAGAGAGACATATGAACAACACAAACATATATGTATGAAAAAAAGATACAAAACTTACGTTGCTTGACCCATTGACTATAAGAAGCGATCTTGTACAAATTTCTATCTATCTGGCTTCCCGTTATGTGCCTAGTTTTCAAAGATATATAGTGGTACAAGTACACATATGGGTGAAGCCCACATACACACTATTCGAAGAGACCATTGCCTAGGTACCTCACCATCAGAGACCATCATCAGCATCTCAGAATGGAAGCAACCAAACAACAGCAGCGCACCGCATCTCGCATATATTCCACTGGCACTGCTGGCTGGTTTAAAGCAAAGATTGCCACTGCTGCCAAAGCTGATGCTATACAAAAGCTGCATCTGGCTTGTTCCAGAACTCTATAGCTGTAGCTTGCAAAGAAACAAAAAAAACCTGATCAGGAGAAAATTGCGTGATGGTGACATGATGATGATGATGGCGTTACTTATGCCATTCGGCTTGGACCTGATAGCATATAGCGAGGTAGTATCTTAAAGTGTTTGTTTTGGTTCTTCGTTATTTTTTTTTCCAATTTCATCATCATCATCGTGCCTAACGAACATGGCGAAGCGAGTGGAATTTGTACGGTGGATGATGGCACGTTGGGACTTCAAATATTATTTGAAATTCCTTCTATACATATTTGCTGAATCTTTTTCTTCTCTTCCTACTCTTCCATCTATATCTTTTTTGTACCTATATGTATCTATACTACTCGGATATAATAATGTAGTATGTGCTGAAACTGATGACGATCATAGAAATTCTATATGTCAGGTGGTCATGCATTCATCGTTCTCGACTATCGTTGTCTTTCGTCGGTCGTCTATCGTCGTACCTATCGTCCGTCATCGATGACTCCAACTAAATGGTGGCTCCCTATATGTGTGCACATTGATTAACCAATCAATAGAGATAGTGGGTACGCTAGCTCCATACGCTATACCTCTCTATTTCCTCCTCATCAAAGATACATGTATCTACTAGATGCTTTTTGGATTTACCTTTTATATTATTTTTTTTTATTTTCTTAATTTTACTCGTATTTACTCTTTCTTATTCCATCGATGAATTGGCAATACAGTCTCTACCACCCCAATCCATTTTAAAATAATAAGCAGGCCCGTATTTAAGATTAAAAGGGCGCCAATTTAAATGCAGGATACGTATTTGATGTTACAAAGAATGGAAAAAGTGTGAAAAAGGTTGTACACAAGAAGTATTTCGGTACTCTTAATGCGGCCCCTCTAAATCAGGGCCCGTTGTCAGTAAGTGTTCTTGTTGTTTACCAGTCTATATTTTGACAACCTTTACAACACTTCAAAAAACTGTTGTAACTGTTATAAATTTTCATGTCCCTAGAAACAATGTACAAATTATTGCCCAGGAATACGATTTAATGTAACGTAACGTTCACTTTAATGTAACGTACAGTTCATTCTGGAAAAATGCGCTAATGGGGTGAATGTGCCTTAAATAGGATTTGGATGGGAAATCTTTACTAGCAAATGGTAAGGGTGGTAAACTTTTTATAATGTTAGTTTGGCGATCAATGAGCAGTTGAGTTGATGTAGATACCACTTCATACACGACTGATTTTTGTAAAGTACGTTCATAAAACGTGACCGTTAACTTTACCATTTTACGATGAGTTATGCCGGATTTATACGAGTGGTAAAATGTCATTATTTTTGTCATTAACTTTAAATTAATGAACCATGATAAACAGAAAACAAGGTATGCTCATTAGCTTTTTGGCAGGTTTTCTGTGAGGTCATAGTCATCTTTCTCATGGGCAGTTCGCCCGAACGTCAGTTATGGATTTTGAGGAAACATTTTTTGAATTGAAAACAACAACAATGAAACTGAAAAAAACTCGATTGTCAGCATCGAAGATGACTACTACGTCATCAGTTATCCAAAATGGCGACATGGCGTTCATAATAAGCATACCTTGTTTTCTGTTTATCATGTTAATGAACAAGCTGTCACTATTTTGTCATTAATGTAGGGTTAATGACAAAAATAATGACATTTATCACTTGTATAAACCCGGCATTAGGTAAAATTTACCACTCAGAGTTATCTTTATGAAAACGCGGTAAAGTGGGAAATATGATGAATGAAATGTAAAAATGACATGCCTCATGATAAAATGGCCCGTGTGGTCAATAGGGAATTTCCCGAATCTGTCAAAGACGAAAGTGACAGCCAGCAATCTGATGAAATCGACAGATGCAGAGTTGAAAGGTAATCGCTAATTGGTTAAACACAATGTCAGTTTCATCAGAGTGAAGATTTTGACGTTTATGTTTTCTTTTTGCTTAAAAGCTAACTGTCCGTGATCGCCTGTCCCATGATGGTTCAATGATGAATAATAATAAAGCTCAACATACTAGACAAGTGAACTGTGGCCCATTTGCAATTTTTCTCAAATCCTTTCTTTTCGGCAATGGTTCTTAGTTTTTTTTTTGTCAAAGTCATGGATTGATTGGAATTTAGTTTTCATTCCGTTCATGACCGAAGTCAAAGACATACCTATACTATAAATATACACACACAGGAAGACTCTAGGTTCGCCGGGCTATAAATCGTTTGAAATCATTGTCAAATAATTCGATCCGTTTATGTGTTCACTTTCTGTCTAATCATATTAATGAGTGCCAAAAGAGGATGAGTAGATAATTGGCAAAATTTAAGTCAGGTTCCTGTCACCTTTTTGTTTGTGATGTTTTTCTTTATTTTTTGCTGAAAGCAAATTCTCTGTATGGTTTGTTCTTCTTTTAGGTATTTTGATGGATTTTTGTTTTCTTTTTTTTTTTTTTTTGATTTTGACAAAGACAGACAGACATTGAACTTTCTGTGAATAGATAGAGAGAGATTCTATTTAATTTTAACGCAAAAAGAGAGCTTGGTGGTATGAGAAATACGTGAAGCAATTAAGCTGTCGAGTTTGTCGTCGTTGTTGTCTCGTAAAATTGAATAATTGAAATAAAATTTTGTATCTTTTTTTTTTTAAATCGTTGACAGCTGCTACAGAGTTTTCAGAAACATTTGTACTGTTGTAGATATTGTCGGACCATCAGAGATTTGCAAACAAAAGTTGTTGATATAACTCGATTAAGCTGATTGAAAGAGACTCAAAGAGATTTTACTGTTTTGTTTGATGAAATAAAATAAAAAAGTAAGGTTAACGATTGGGTGTCAAAGGCTTTATAAGTAATCTGATTAAAGGCAGTCATTTCGGGAATTGATTTAAAATCTTCATAACGGATAAAAGGAATTATAAACAGACACCTAATAAGGGTATTCATGCAACTCCGTAAACTCTTAGTAACCTTGGTAAAGTTCTTAATGTGGTGAAAGAACTGTCATTTTAATACAAATTTTGACATGTTTTCAATATTTACCACGTTTACCAAGATATTTCTAGGTTGCATGAATTGAATTCCCCATCACGATGGTAATGGAAGATTTAAATGTCAAAGTAGCCAAGAAAAATGATGGGCTTTGGCAGGTCATAGAAAAATAAGACATTTCGTGGATTTCTGCAACGGCAACCGTACTGATAAGCCAGCAACCTCCAATCACATTGACCACTTAGCAGCGATCAGCCAATGATTAAGAAGTAGTTTGCTGGATAACAGGTACAGATTTGAGGTGGATTTATAAACTAGCCTGATAAGTCTTTGAATCCAGTCTATGCATTAGAGGTGAAGAACAACATCAACAAACTTGATGTGCGTAACTAGCTATAGCGAAGGGACTGGCTTGGAAAGTATCTACTTTCAACTGGTATAACCAGTTAAATACTCATAAGTCATCTCATAACGATTGCATAAGGTCACTTCTGAATCTTATTTATCTCAACATGCTTCCTGTATTTATGAATTCAATTAAGACTCACTAAAGGTTAATGCTTATGGGATAAAGATAAACAAACATTACGTCCATACTTTAATGAAGATTCAAACTTTATTAAAGGCTTATACACAATGCTGCTATATGCTTGTTTTACCTTTATCAATATGATATGCAACAAATGTCACTCGCAGACCATCCTTGGTCAAATATGTACCCACATTAGATGAGTATAGAAAACCTAAATGTGTGACATATCGTGTTAATTTGCACCAATATCAAGATTCTGTTACAACGGACATGTAAACATACATGATGTACATATATAAGAAGCCTATGAGCATTTTGTACACATACAAAAAAAAAAAATATATGTATAGATGAAGACTCCATTATGCATACTTGTTTAAATATTGAATAAGAATTGACCGAACTCCACACCGAACCGCGCATACAAAGTTGACTCAACTCAATTCACCACTTTGACGCTGCACTGTTCTGCGCTGCCGTTGTTGCTGTGATGCTGATACTGATGCCTGGCTGCTGCTGACGCTAGAGCTCCAAGCAAAGTTCTTAAATTATGCATCACTTGGAATCATGAATACCATGGTCATGATTCATATCCCGTTATTTTCTCACAAAAAAAAACCCATCGACCATACACTGCAGGCGCATCGTGTTAACAAATTTGTAAATATCAGGTGTTTACCTGTGTGTTGAACGCTAAGAATTTTTTTTTTCTATTTTATTTATTTCTTCTGGGGAAAAAAATATTTTTTTGTTTTTATAAAATATTCTTCACTTAAACAAGCTGGTGAGAATGCGAGATGGCATGTAAATAGCCGGAAGGTGCAACCTAACAACAACGACGATGACGACGACGACGAAACTTCCACAAGAAGGATATTCTCTTGTTTCTTCTTGTGCCAAAGTCACTCATATAGTATACCTACCATTTTAAAGGCACAAACCAAAAAAAATTACTTTTGGTGAGAAAGAGATGATATGTTCTTTGGTGCAAAAATCCACATCCATTATAAGTTGAAACAATATTGTTGCTATTAAGTTTCAAGAGTTCAAACATAAATCTGACAGCTGAACATCAATTTAAGTTTCAAATGTCATTTGTTATCGGTTATTTGCTCATCAATCGAAAAGTAACAACAACAAGAAAACTATCTCCATTCATTTGTCAGAAATCAATATATTGAAGACTTTCCCATTCCCATCATGTGAGTCTTATAGAACCACCTACAAAGATACATTATACTTGTTGCAGGTCTATTTAGGATCAAACATCTCAATAGACTAGACATCCCAGCTTGTTCTAAGAATTGTATAATGTCTTGACTTTCTGCTAAGTTTAAATTAATTATTCTTATCCGGACAAAAGGTTAAGGAAACTTTGATCTTATCATTTTAATAGCTTTATAGCTCTTATTGTCATTCTTTTTTTTTTGTTTTTCCTCGTCTTTTTCTTCTTCGTCTATACGAAGTCATCATTATTATTATTATTTTTGAATGAATGAAATCGTGTGTGGCATTGAGGAACTAAATATTTGTACAATGGCAAGTTTGGAGGCACATCATAATGGTGTGTTAGTTGAGGAGCATATAATAAATCTACTTGTTGTATAATTTTAGTAATTTGTCATTAAAACTTTATCAGATAATAGATGGACTCTTCAATTTGGCTTGGCGAATGTTTTTGATCAAGTCATCAATAAGATATTAAAATGATTAAAAGAAGTGAAGGCTATACGAGCTTGCAAAAACACGGCTTGAGTTATACAAGTAACAAAATATCAGTAATAAAATATGCTTTTGAAAGCATTAGCAGTCTTCAGCCTCACAGTCAAAGTTGAGACCGAAAGTAGCTATTGGCTGACAAAACTAGGATGAAAACCTTATCCGACCAGCAGTTTTGTAAGTGAAAGTGTAAATTTTGTCAAAATCTGCATTAAAATAATTCCAGACGCTGTTTTGTTCGCCGCTGCCTGCTAACAAAAATAAAACATATTCAACTTCACCATAGTGTGTTAAACTTTTTCAGTCGCTTATCGATTATTTAAGCAAGGGCCACAGGCTACACCTAGTGGGTTACCAGCTGTTATCGGGCAACCAGTTTTTTTAGAAGCAGCCTGGCTACCAAAAGTTAAACCTGTTTACTTCGCCAGCTGGCAGCTGAGGCCTGTTACCAAAAGTTGAACTAGTTTAAATAAAAGCTACGTGTTACCTGTGGTCAGTTTTTTATTTGCCAAAAAGAAGCGGCTAAAAGCTAAACATGTTGTATTTTGCTGGCAAGCAGCGAATATCAGCGGCTGGTAATCAGAGTATATGTTTTGTTATGAATGTTCACACCAAGGCAAAGCTGACAGTGTGGCTGTCACAGTCGTTAATCCAGTGGCGTATGCAGAAAAAAATTTGTGTAGGGCCCTAAGCTCCCTCTAAATCTTTCAGATTTACGAAGAAGTTTCAGTTAATCATGTACATTATGATAAATCATCTAAATAATAACATGATCTTGAATGGTTTGATGGAGGGGGGGGGGGCTTAAGGGGCTCAAGGCTCCCCCTCAATACGCCATTGCGCTCTTCCACGCGATATATCGGCTGGAATGTTGGAAATTTTGTGTTTTAATAATAGGTTATTAATAGTAAAAAACATTGAGTTCAGTCTAAGCTGGAGTATCAAGAAAAAAAAAACTGAAATTTCCATACTGCTGTTGTCTCTTGTGCACATACATTTGATGCACAAACTTTCAAATGTCTGAATATGAGGTTTCTAAACCATCTTCTAGCTGATACCCAAAATTTTATTAATATACGTCTCAAAAATGTACCAATAATTGAAAACTATTTGATGATCTAAGCTAAGAACTAAAGGATGATGAAAAAAATCAAAACAAAATATAAAAACTATACAAGTCGCAACAAACAGTAAGTAATTTGATACAAATAATGACTTCATTTCAGAAGTATTTCATGAGAATTTGAAATCTATATTTGTATTAGATATCTACTATCGCACGTTCTTCAATTTGTTTATATTTTTACGATAGGTAAATTTTTGTATTTAATTGTTTAATTTGTATTGTTTTCATTGATTCCAGTTTAACTTGATGCCTGGTTTCATCTTCCTCATTAAATAAATGAATGAATTTTGTGTATCAATTCCCTTTTCAACTCGACTGTTGACATCAAAATTTTATTCAAATTGTGTACTTATACTCACTCACTCACAAGTTATGAAGGTTAAATACTTTTTGCGTCTTCTGCAATCTTTTAAACTTACCTAAAAAGAAAAAGAAAAAAAAATAATGAGTTAATTACGAGTACATTATTTGAGAAAGAAAAAAAAAACAAAAATAATATTACAAAATATGTATATAATTTAATCGAAAACTAATTGAGAAGCGAGTTTTTTATGCTTCTCATATCTTTGCTTCTATACTTATAAATACTTGGCCAATTAGTTCTTAGATAAAGTTTGGTTTTTAATATTTTTTTTTGTTAATGGGTAAATTAAAAAAAAATAATGTTTACCTCGCCTTAGGTTAATGTCAATATTTTTCATTACCAATCTTGTTTGAATATTTAAGTTTCTGCCTACTTAAAGGTTCTTTACTTAAATTAAGTTTTTGTTTGTGTATCTGTTTTCTTTCTTATAGATCTTAGGAAATAGTAAAGGGATCTTTTCATTAATTGAATCATTTTTAAACATCGAGATCAAAATGTAAATATTGAAGAATTTTTGTTGAAACAATTTAAGAATCAATATTGAACAACAATAAAACACACCACATGACCACATGGCCACCACAAAATTTTGATTACGTTCGTTTAATCCTTGAATATAAAAAAATATATGGTAACGAGATTCGTGAAGCCGTCACATTAGCCGTATTTTCGTGAAATCTAACATACAACCCAAGAACCAAGACCCAAGAAAATAAACAAGAATTGAAATGGTAAGGTAGTTCCTCGAATTGATAATATAGTTCACCCGGTAAGTTCATAATTGCTTTAAATACGAACGCGTACCCTGAGAATCACGCTGACGCCCCGGGAGAAAAGTATTGCGAATTCCATAAAAGGCATGATTCTTTTCAAACTTTAATAAATATCTCTTACAGTTTTTAGCTTTACAAGTTTAAAAAGTTCTAAAAAGTATATAATTCTTAAAATTTTGCAAATGTCTTCAAATTCCACCGATCAAAATTGCCCAGTTAGAATGGCATACTGGCATGCAAAGTGTTTTTTTTGTTTCCTTTGATCATTTGCTTATAAAAGATGGTCTTAAATCTCCCAAAACCCATCTGTGAGGCATTTAAAATTTAATTTTTGTTGGGTAGGGTAGTTTCTGAAACGCAAAATGTTTTGAAAGCTTTCTTCCGGCCCATTTCCGTTTTTGGAAGGCATTTAGAGTTTTTATTAATAAGTTCTCCCTCCAGGACTGCCTGTAAGTAAACCGTTCGTATTTCCAAAAATGTTCGCTATAAAGAAACTAAAAATGTAGGGGTAAGTACAAAACGGCCCACTAAGCCATTTTATCCGTGTGCCAAAGGGGGCCATTTTGTCCGTTTAGGGCAACTTATTTAACTTTTAACACCGAAAAAAGTAGTCTCGAATAATTAATTTCAGTAAATGAAAAGAAATACTTCATTTTTACATGCATTTGCCACATTTTCCAAGTTTTTTTTTTTGTGTTGTTTTTTTCAATACATTTTTCACAAAAAAATGTATTAGAAATAGTTTAACAGATAAGTAGACGACATATTTTGACCTGCCAAATTCTAAATAATAGCTTGATGTTGCAAACATTTCGTATTTGTCGGTGATGCCAAATAAACTTAAATTTAGGTTTCTTTAAATTCTATTCTGATTCTACGATTAAACCTTGGTGGGCCATTTAAGGCCACGTTTCCTTACGTTTTTCCTTTCAATGTACATATATCAGGCAAGCATTTAAGGCTCCAATACCTCACAAATAGACAAACATACGTATACAACTTTACTATAATTGAGATAAAGAGCAGAAAATAGTCATTATTTGTCATTGGGATTTGGGGAAAATGCAGGAATTAATCTTCTTCAAAATGACCCCATTTGTTAATTATTTCTGGCCAAGAAGATTACAAAAATCTCAAAATAATCAGAGCACGCCAATTTAACAAATGAAATTTCTCACAAAACTCATCTAAAATTATCCAATTTTCTCAAATTGCTGCATAATGGTCGTCTAGGGCACTAGCCTTTGCAAAATTTAATATTATTTTTACAAATCCCTACTGTCCCAATTTAAACACTTTACGGAAAGTTAAACTCAAAAGTGTCACAAAACTAATTTATTTAATAATCTATTTAGCTGTTAGCTGTCAAGTTTCTATACCACCAACAAAAACTCACAATAATGGTTGAAATAGTTTAAGTATAAAAAACAAACAAACAGTTTGACACACAAAAAAAAGTACTGTTGATTTCAAGAACTTATAAGATCTCAAGTTCTACTAAGGCTGCCTTAATACTTAAAAAAAACTGAACTTGCAGAAAAAAAATTACTGAATAATGGAAAAAAAACGCAATCAATTTTATATTAGCATATAAATTAGGGCAGAATAATAATTATGAAAGGACTATGTCACATCTGACAGCAGCTACATATAATAAATTAATTTTTGCTCGGTTGCGCAATGGGTGATGGTTGATGGAAGTGTTACCACCCCCCCCCCCACTACTTTCACTTTCTACAGCATAATGGTAGTAAAAGAATGGCTTAATTTTGGTATAGGTATACAAAAAAGGATATATAGAGAAGACGTTCTTGACATTTTATCTCTTCACTAATTAAAACATACCTACACCATTTTTTTTTGTATAATGAGAGGATGACAGAAAAGACTTCAACCACTGTCGCAGACCTACAGAAAAAGTAAGAAAAAAACAAAAAAAAAAAAAACTCTCCAATCTCCACGGATAGGGATGGTTCAATGATGTATACTTTTGGTATTTTTGCTGATTTTATTTTAAAGGTACTTCTTGTGATGGTAATAATTAGGCAAAAGGAATTTTTCTATTTTAAGCTAATTCTTATACAAGTGTTATAGAAGTATGGAAGTTCCATTTCTATTTCTCCATCATTTTTTTCCCATTTGATTTGTTTTTAATTTTTTTTTTTGATAGCTATCAAAACACTGTCAAGGTCTTTTAAAAACAAAACATGAAGATGATCATTGAAAAGAGCTCCTGGGCAAACATTTTGAGTGGTGTGGTGAGTAAGTAACAAATGCGATAATGATAAAATACACGAGTAATGTAGGTATTTATGAAATTTGTAAAACGTGACGAATACAAGAAACAATGTTTTTCTAGTGGGGCAGCAGCAGTAAGACACTTGAAAAGCTTATTTTTTTATTTAATCATTATTATTTTTTTTTTTTTTAACTAAAATAAAAGTGATTTTGATAAATTATTTTGATGGTTTTTGTTTTGAGGGTGAAGAAGACTTTGCTTTTGAAAATGTCAAAACATGTCTGCATGATTATTACAAATTTGGTATTGGTTAGTTTGATCATACATGAAACTTATTATGCATGGTGGCGATTTTTTTTGTTCGTTGTGTTTTTTTTTTTTGTTTGGTGGGCTAGACAATGTTAAGTGGTTAATTTTAATGAGTTTAGTGTACTTATCGAATTGATGGTATATTTGGAAACAGTACGTGAAGAGTTATGAGTGTGCCAAGGTCACGGACCTTTGATTTGTATATAAATTCACCATGACTAAGTTTTTGTTGTTTTGTGAAAAGGCTTTGTTTTAATGTGTCAATTATTGATACAAAATATTACTTTTATTTTTTTTTTTACTTGCCATGAATGTAAGTTATGAACCTTTCAATGATAAATAAAAATCAATGTAGTTTAAGCAGACGATTGACCTATGTTTGATGGGTCGAAATGAAGCAGACAAGGTAGCTACTAGTTTAAGCTGTGACAAAAGTATGCTTTTACTTAGTCTGCTCTTAGTCTGCTAGAAACTTTTTGACAATAACTGAAACTGTCCAGTAACATGTTTGAGTAGAACGGTGTTGTGAAATAAGGCTCTAAGAAATAGGGCAACTTTATTTTTAAGTAATGGAAAAAGGACCTCATGACTACTCTTGCGGTCTAATTTCAATCTCAACTATTAAATAAGCTCCAACCGACATTGCTTAGACATGCAAATAAATCAAATGTAAGTAATTGTTTTGGTTATTATTTTCCAAAGCATTTAGTTTTGAAAAGTAAAATTTTGACAAATGAGTTTAAAATATTAATCTATTTTTGACAAATTTGGTAGCCAAACAAAAATAAGGGGATTAAACTTGGAATGGATTGAAAATAATGAACAAAACTAAGTGATTTTGTATTTTGATTATTTGTAAACCGTATCAAGTTGAGTTTCGAAAAGTGTATAATTAGAAAAAACTGAGTTTCAAAAGTTTATATTTTTTTTAACACTTAAATACTAAAAAGTTCTGAAAATGCTCAATTGGAAATAAGACCACATTTGGGTCTTATTTTGCAGGACGTTATTTCAAGTCATCGAACGGAACATTTTAGTGGTCTTAGTTTGTGAAAAAAATTAATGGAATTGCTTTTACTCTTTTGATTCATTTCGTCAAAGAAATATTGATAGATGATATGCGAGGGCATTATTTGAATGCAATCAAGTCCGAAATTGGAATTTTAACTATTTCACATTAGAGTTTGTTGAATGACATCGAAGAAATTGCTGTGAACATTTGTAAAACATTCTTAAAAAATGAATTATAAATGAAGCGTTGAGAAGGGGTTATTTTGAAATTTTACATTTTTTATGGTTTTTAGAAGGTCTAAATGACTTTGATAATATCTGAAGATTCACAAATATCTTTACAAATATTGTTGCCACTTGTCAATTATTATTGAAACAATTATTTGACAGAACAGCATTAACAGTTATCATTATCACCTTTTTTCAGTATCAAACACTTTGTTCTGATGTCAAATACCTATTCCATCGCTGCTTATTATTATCAAAAAAAGTAACCCCGAGTTAGCAGGTTAAAACTGCTTGAGCGCCTATATTTCAGTAAAACAAAACAGTGAAAGTGAAATATTTTATAGGCGGTATTTCATCATGTTTCAAGAACTCCTACAACTAACAAAAATTCTTTTTCTCATTAGTGTCTCATAAAAAGACATTATATTTTAATTATGAAAATCCATCAAAATCATAATGTCAACATTATTTCATAGAAACACACTCATCTAAAGCCGAAATTTCCCGTACAAGAAAATTGTATCAACCAATTCAATTTAAGTGACGCGGAAATTATGTGTCACATCTCACGTGTATCTTTTTGATATTTTTTTCCCTTGCAAACTTTAGTTATTCATAAGAAGAATTTTTCATTCATTCTTCTTCTGGAGATGATAAAGGTGTCCATTCTAAAACTAGGTCAAGGTTCAAGGGTGTAAATGTGTATTCATATTAACAAAAGAAGTTTATTAAAGTACCTACTTCTCCTCATAGAATGATACTATAGTGATACTCATGAAGGGACATTCACTATTCATGTCATCAAGAAGGTATAGTCTCTTCATAATTAAGTCCGTAGTTGATACAAAATAAAAAAAAAAAAACAAGCACGTGTTCTCACAAAAATAAATAAACATAAAATAGTTTTTGAACTTGCTTTATGACTATATTTCCATCGAAATTCCTCATAAATCTTCATTTAGAGAAGATAATCGATGTAAACATTTTTCGTTCATTTTTTACATAGAACAAATAAATAAAAACCGAAAAGATAATTAAGTGATTTATGGTTCCTATTCTTTTCATTCATATAACTAGTCCAGTGAAAGTTAGTTCATAGTTTTTTCTTCTTTTTTTTTAAACCAAGAAAAGAATGAAACCTGGAATTCTAACTAAGTTCTTTTTTTTTTTTTGCTTTAGACTCTTTAAGGTATAACCTCCATGTCCATAACTTCTATTGAACGTGAAGGTATTTTCATGTATGCAAATCCATGAATTACATTATTTGAAATATTATATTTAATCGCATAATAAATTGGCCCATATAGGTATCTGTTATTGATTGATCGCTACATCCTTTGGGTAACAGGTTATTTATACCAACCTAATCGACTTTTGATAAATTCTTTAAGAAAATCCATTATTAAAATATTCTGAAAAGCGTCTACAATTATAATATAGGTCAGTTTGATGAATGAATTACCCAAAAAAAGAAACATTCCTAAATGGGGAATTACTCCTGCTCTGAAAATGCAGTTTGGCTATTTTGTATTCATAAAACGAATGTGTGCAACCAACTTTAACATTATTTTGTTGTAGAATTGAATTGTATGAAGGCTTGGTATTAATGAACACGAAAAAATATAAATCGAACACTGATGTGTTCTTTAAACGATTTTAATATCAAGTATAGGATTCATTTCGAAAATAGCTTTCCGATATTCAAAATGAAACAATACTTTAGCTTCAGTAGGTACATACACCTTAATAAGCTGGATAATTTTTTTTTCAATTTCGTTAAACTCGTCGTTATATTTGCACTTCACCAAAAAACCTTAGGCAATTAGCGTAGATAACACCCATTTAATTTGTACACATATTCTTCGGAAGACATCTTTTGTCGATATTAGAATTCTTGTAAAATGTGTCCCTAAAATTTTTAGATAAAGAAGGTTTTAAGTTCTTAAGATGGCTCACAGTAGAAGTGACAGAACAATAACTTAAGTAGATTGTTTCGAACCAGTACCTTCCGGTCTAGAGCTTCAAAAATTGGTTAGGTACGATTAAACCATCAAACAGAGTGTGGTATCTATGATTATGTGTTTATCAGCCTACAAGTCTGTAATATCTGCCGCTTCCAATTCTTTTTACTCACAGCTCGACATCATATTTAGTTTTTTAAAAGCTTTAAGTTAAGTTCTCGATCCCTCGCAGGTTTTCATAAACTACTTATGCTATCAATTTGCGTGAAGTGCTACTAGTTCCTACTCCGAGCAAGTGTTTGCTTGCAACTGCCATTAAAATCGCTAACTACTCACAATGATATTACAAAATATCTTGGAGAACCCTAAAAAAACACCGAACTGCATTTTTTTTAATGAATCCAAGCTGCTTATAGATAAGGCACGCTTTTCATGATAAGAGATACTCTTGAAGGCTTCACGCAGTACTCCCAAAACGCAGTACTCCTAAAATTGTACAGGCTGGTTTCAAACCTGAGCTCCAAGTGAAGTCCATTGACTCACGCACTTACTACCATGCCAAGGCATCAATTTTTAAACAAAATTGATGTTTTAATAAGCCATTAAAGCAGCAATCCAAAAGTTATTTCTTCTAACATCACAAAGTTAACACTGGATTTCCGCAAGAATTTTTGATTCTTTAAAGCCTTAACTACAACGGCCACTTTTCGGAAAAGGTGCAAAAGTGAAAATTTCCAAACAAATTTTTCTTGACTCTTTAACTTCGGAAAAATTTTTAAAATGTGTCAAAAACCTTAGATTTTGGATTCTGAAACAGACGGTTTACTTTTTTCCTAAAATAAATGGACCTAGTAAGAAAAAAAAAGTGGTAATTTTAGTTAAACCTTGATGCAGTAGAAATTCACTGGACTCATATACGGGAACTAGATGAAGCTGAAGTTGCCCAATAATTTAATATTTGATTTTAATGCCACTGCAGCGAGTAAAGCAAAGAATATACCAGCCCTTCCGGAATGATGCCAATGATAGGCTAAATTTAATAACTGACAGTAGATCTTATTAACGTCAAAGGTTTCTGTATCCGTTTTGGAACAGTCACCATCAGTATAAATTACTTCCGTCAATTCGCAGATTGATGGCCTGACCTTTTTCAAGCATTAAATGTTCAGTTTGGGTTCATAGTATTGACTTCTTTACCCCAAAATGTATCCAAACGCAATTTTGCCGCTAAATAAATGATAAATATCAAATTTGTATAAGAAAACCTTATACAATGCTTATATCAATCAGTTAATTTTATCAAAAGAAATATCTATCTCCTGCTATAATACCCTTCCAATTAAATAATTCTGCAGACATTATTATATTGCATGTGATGGTCTTTTAATAAGATAAAAAAATAATCTACCCCCAAAAATATCCACTCAAATGCACTTGAAAAGTGACAACATAAAAGACAAAGTATAAGTAGCAGTATATAGGTATGGAAACGGAAGAGCAACATTTTTCCGCAGCAACAACTGAACGATATGCAATGCTTTTGCTTTCATTTCTGCTGGTGCACTTAAATTATGCTATATTTTTTTTTTGCAAATTTGTCCTTAACATTGTACATTTTATACACAGGCCACGGCACAGACAATTGCAGCCAAAAGTCCAAGGACATAGAATCCAGAGAAATATATAATGTACCTACAATAATAACTGAAAAAAAGATGAATCCAAATACAACAAAGACAAAAAAACTACACGAGACACATAAAAAACGGTTAAATTGCACACATACACATACCTATACCACAGAAAGCCGATCCAAAAGTGCTAGGGGAAGTTGGGGTATGCGGCAGAGTTACCATCTCAAGTATATTTTAGGTTTTAATAGGTTTGAAAAGCTTATAAATTCAAATAGAATACAACAATTCTGTAAGTTATGATCCTAACATCTGAAATCTTCACACAGTCTTAACACTAGGACTGGTACTTGTCCTAAAGTTGCGTCTCAATTAGAGCGGACAACCGTTAAGCTACCTGACAGTTGAATTTTGAATCCTTTTGGAAATAATTCAAATCTCAGTTCAAATTTTCACCCATTTTTAGAACTAGTACCGTTCGGAGCGTAATCTACTTAAAAGTTTTATATAGTCGACCTTCAATACTTCAAAGACTGCAAATTCTTGACAAATAGTTGAGCCCTCCATCATAATTGTTTGACAATATTCCCTTTAATATTCGTTTCTTTTGAAGACAATAAGGTAAAAAAGAATTTAAAAAAAAGTCATTATGATTTTGAACCATTGGCAACACTGATTTAGGGTGGTTGGGTTGGTGCTTCGTGCTTATGAGGCTGAGGATAAAATGAGAAATAAGGATTTGGTGTTTTATAATATCAAAACAGACAACGAAAGTCCTCCGACAATTGTCTCCTAGAGAGAGAGAGAAGAGAAGCTAGGGGAAAAAGTGGTTAATTAAAATTGCAAGAAATAAATGAAAACAACGAAAAAAAAAAATAAGAATGGTACACAATAAATAAAACGAAATTATGCGGAATTCCCATAACGCCTAAGGATCATTGGTTTGATTGCAGTATACATTTTTTTTTTTTCAAAGTTACTATAATACCTAAACGGAAGACGTTAATTTAAGATTATTTGAAAATTATAAGAAATTTATTATTCAAATGCAAAATAAATTAAATTCTTATTTTGACTAAGAAATCTAGGTCAAATGCAATATAATTTACAAGTAGGCATAGACAATAAGATGAAAATTCACACACATTGTGTTCTATAAATCTACAATTCTACAATTTTATTATAGTCATAATTTGCAAGGCAAATACATATATAGAACAAAGTCTAGTGTTTAAAGTTTTTTCTTCAATTGGATTTTCATACATACATACATACTTGTGATGGTGAATGTGTTAGTTTTCTTCATTATAAGATTTTGTTTATCTCTATAATTGTTCTACACTCTTGACCTTCATAATTTGCAAATAAGTTTTAATTTTATTTTGGAGGAAGAACAATTAACAAAAAATTATATTTCAATCAATTAGTTTAACTTGTTGAAGATGCAACAAAAAAAACAACACTGACGTGAAATAATAAGATAGAATTGAGTAGATTTTATATACGACGACACTTCCTCTATCTTAATTTTTCCACTGATTCTCCAAACTTACCTAACTTAATATGATCAGAAAAAAAAAATTGTGCTTTACCTTCTGAGATTGTTATTACATACATTTGAGTTTTAGAACTTCAAAGTTTTTGTAATTCTTG
The DNA here is from genome assembly GCA_948107695.1 of Meliscaeva auricollis. Classification (NCBI taxonomy): domain Eukaryota; kingdom Metazoa; phylum Arthropoda; class Insecta; order Diptera; family Syrphidae; genus Meliscaeva; species Meliscaeva auricollis. Next base: position 60,880,621 of record OX403616.1, read on the forward strand.
AAATTCCATCAGTTTCTTTGATAGTGCTGAAGCACACAAAAATTGCAATAAAAACAAAAGTAGCTTTCTACGTTACAAAGTATGGTAAAATGGAATTCTAGAGAGCCATTTACATATCGTTATCACCAGGCACTCGCAAGAATCAGTTATCAGCGAGGGGGAAGAGGTTCCTCTTTCTTCCTCGCACCTACCCCAAATCCTATAATGACCCCAAGCAGGGGGGTTGCAGGGGGGCAGCATGGCTCCCCAAACATACCTCACTGTTTATACGCTCATAGGTGGAGCCCTGGACCTGCGGCCATATGGCAAGGCTCTTCTAAAAACTGTTAATTGTATTATAGTTGTTAAAAACAATTTGGCTTTATTTCCAAATTTAATTTGGCCTTATTTCGCTTTTGAAATAAAAATAAAGCCAATTTGGCCTTGTTTCCATTTCAAAAGGAAAATAAGACCAAATTTTAAATTTGGTTTTATTTCGTTGGGCCTTATTTCACGTCACCGTTTGATGAGCGTGTGTCCAACGAATCGACTGCCGCAAACGTGCCCGCGTATTTATGAACGAAGTCGAGTTCTATTCTTCAGGCCGATACTAACATTTTTGAAATATCTCAAATGGCTTGCGTTTAAAAAAAAAAAAATTGTGAATTCCTTATCGGAAAACCCTTTATTATCTTTTCGTCTTAAATTTTATGAGCATTTTTTTTACCAACATTAAGGGTCTTCATTTATCCATACCTCAAAAACTTCTTTATTAATCAGATTACGGAGGGTTACCATTATATGATACCTACTGTTCTTTGTTTGTGCGTACATAAATCATTAGCGATTTTTGTATCTTCATAAGACTTTTGTTTAATTCATTCAAAACCTTTTATGTCTTCAAATATGTAGAACTCATATAAATTCATTCGTAAAGATTAACTCTAAAAGAATCTCAAGTATTTCTATTGATTGATATTGAGATCAAAAGAACAAAGCTTTTCTCAACAAAGAAAGTACAAAATCTTAGTCATCGTAACTAACTGCCTTCTTTTTCCTTTCTTTTACGCATCACAAAACATAAATCCCCCTCAATAATATTGATGTCAAACAAATAACATTCACTATAAAATATATACTTTCACTAGAATTCCCACTCATTCTATATCTTCTATCAAATAAAAAACAAAAAACATAATGATTTCTCCTTAATCTATAAGTAATCGCTTACCAACAACAACAAAAAAATAAGTATTCTATCGACAGATATTCATAGATTATACTTTCTCAAACGATGTTCTTCTTCATCTATCTACTACTAATCCCACCATTAATATTCTCGAAAGAATCTTCTAAATATGGATAAATCAACAAAAGAACATACAAACAATACAACAATAAAACGATACAAAGATAAATCGCTTAACACAAAAGCTTACGCTAAGTATTTAATGAAGAGAATGATCCAAAATCTCCTATATTAAAAACTTGTAGTTGATTTTGAATTGAAATTCACAAATTTACCGTTTGAAAGATACTAAACAATATCTTGGAGCAAATTCTTTGGTAACCGCCCATTGCCAAAAGAGGCTTTAAAATTTTGTTTATGGACACAACAAGTTTTCAAGAATAAAAAGCGAAAGAAATTTCTGTGTACCTACAATTCCAAGGTCTGTGGAAAAAAAAACATTTTGCTAAAACCATCAATCATCAAAATTACGATCGAAAGTTATAATTTTTTATGTCAGTTAATTCTTGGACAGATGTTAGAAGAGAGGTTTTCAACACACGCATTATTACTTAATAAGGAAAAGATTTGGTATACCTCTCTTCAATAGGAAGACTGCGATGGTTTAAGATTGATTTGCTTAATGGTTCTGACACTAAAATAAGAAGAAAATTGGCAAAAACAAATTGTCAGTTCTCGACATTAATGTGAAGAAGTAGATCTCAATTGCCCACTACCTACTATTGAATCCATGAAAGTAGAGTAACCTAAATTACATTATAGGTAAAACAAAATAAACGAAAGCGAGATGTAAAGTAGGCCTTCAAGCTCATTATTCATCCATAATGTGTTGCGTCTGCGCGATGCCAATCATTTTAAGCCGGCAGTCTAGGGTCGCCATTGCTGCGCCGCTGTGCCGCAGGCTCTCTGCACTCTCATATGAATTGTATGAAGTTGGCGACAATGACGGCTTTGCGGGACAACAGTTTAACCATCATCATGTATCCCAATGTCAACACTCGTTCGAATTAGATCAGGTTAAGAGAGGGAGAGACAAAGACACAACATAGTAATAAGAAAAAGATACAGTATTCTGTAAAAATAAATCGATGTGTGATGTTGTGCATAAAATCATAAATCACACAAACAACACGTCAATTGACAACCAGCCGAGTCTTTTTTTTTTTTTTAAATAACAGCAGCTCTTGAAACAGCCGCACAGTTAAACTTTCAGTTGAGATATTATATTTTGAGTGCTTTTTGCCTGTTGTCCGGTAATGTGATTTGCAGAGTTGCCAAGGCTTTAAGATTTGTACTTTTTTTGTTGTTGTTGTTTCTGTCAGAATCAAGGTGGGGATTGAACATTATGACAGAACCGATTGATACTTATCAATCGATTCTCAAGAACCTAGTTCTGTTGCGTTAAACTCCGAATTCTTTAGCAAGGGTCTTTAGTGATGATTTAAATTGTGACCCACAATCTGACACGATAATAGTGAGGATACTGTTATAAACGAACAACTCGTTCAATAATGGGCTGGTAACTAAACCTTGTTCTTGAGAATCCCCATTGAAAAACACAAAGTTTCTGACTCAGGTAGCATTGGTGGTATCTTCTGGACCCACCGTTAAGAAATGTGTCAGGGTTGTAAGGTCATTAGCATCATCTTTCAATATGCACAGTGGCCGGACTGTTTGGACTGTCAAAAAAGCCGTATAGAACTGACCTCGCATACCAGCGCCAAACGAACAACCTTCCTCTACAGGGGCCAACCCATAGAATCCGTCACGTCCGTCCCGTCATCGAATCCAATAAAGTTGAAAGTTCGGCTTCTTTTTCCGTCGTGTCGGTTCTTATGAGTTGCTTCTGATGGGAACGTGTGTATTTTATCGAGCTGTAAGTTGAAAACGTCGACGTAACGTACTCGACGGATGCTATGGGTTGGCCCCTTATAACACACAGAGAAATGCATTTGACGGCACTGGCACGCCAAACCCAGTGTTTCCACGAATTCTATATGGACCAGTGAAATCGGCAACGTAATACTCTAACGGTCATGATATTAGAAATCAAGTGGTTAAATCGGCCATCAGCTTGTTTGATGTTATTTGTAATTTGTATAAAGTTTATACGGCAACCCTGTAAGATGTGACAAGAGTTCCAAATGCAGATACAAAAAATTTTGTATTAGATCTCCCACGCACAACACAACGCAACGAAACACACCGCCAAATATGCCCCCTTCGTTTCATTGTTTATTTATTCTTGTGTCTCGTTTAAGTTTAATCTAAAAATTTAATTTAAACAGACTTATTATAGAACAAAGCCTTGTAGATTTGCCATATCGGATGCAGAGATATACGTATAATAATCTGATAAACTGCTGATTGCTCATAAGCTCACCCAGGGGTTACGTTTGTCTCTCATCTTAGATTAAACGTCTTGAAATAAAAGGGGTTGAGATTGAGATACTTTTTTGTTTTCCTATTTAGCACACTACATCTATCCCATGTATCTAGATTTCGATGATTTTGAAGACACACAACAACAACAAAAAAAAGCTTCGGAAGAAGGAAGAAGTTAAATGAAAAAGTGTGCTAGTAAACTAATTTTGTAAATAACCTCAAAAATTATATGCTTTCTTCCGCTATGTAGTAGCCAAGCCAGTAGGTAGGTATACTATTTACATTGATATTCTTTCAAGTCTTGCAAAACTGAATGAATGCACTTGAGTTTTTTTTTTGATTATTACCCAAGGACGGACGGTTTATATAGTTATTTAAAGTAAGCACAATGATGTGTGCAAATGTACAAATCAATTGTCTTGATTAACATTATGAAAATAAACGTGATATGCGAGCATTTGTGTTAGAAGAGGAGATGCATGCATTACAGTACAACTAGTTAGAGACTAAGGAGAGCCAAGGCAATATTGTGGGTGAGGGACATCTTAATGCAACATTGATGTGTTACAAGCTTTTCCAAAATGTCAACACAATATAGCAGTTTTCATTTCAAATTTGTAGTTTACATTGATCAGTAGCCAAAAAAAATTGTTTGCAATGCATTAATGCGTAAATTTAAATGAAATAAACAGTTATCAAAGTCATTTAACTTATTTTTGAATATTTTTTGATATTTTTATTCGAAAAAAATATGTTTTTGCGCATGGAAGAGCTTTTGATAGCAAATCTGCTAGTTGATCAGTTCCTTCTTCCAGTTTAATTTCAAAGTTTGATGAAAAATTTAAATGTCATATTAGAAAAATATTAGATTTAAAAGTCAATAAAGCATAAGGTCTGTTGCATAGTTTTTGTGCACTAAATTAGAAGAATGTCAAATTTCTAGAACTGGAGAGAAAATTCTCTCAGAACGAAGTAAAACACTGGAAAACTGGAACAGCTTACACTAATGTGTCTTGCAATTCTTTTTTTTTTCTTTTAATTCGAGTAAAACATATTTTTTAATGAAAAATACGTGCAAGGGTGATTTACTTTATTAAATATCACAGTTTCTTTTATTTTCTTTTTGTGTTTTTGTTCACTTGACTGTATTTCAATCAATCATTTGACAGAACTCATATTTCTGCAGGAAGAAGTTCTTGTGGCTATTTATGTAGTTACGTGCAATCGACTGAGTAGAATTATTAAGAAGTGACCTCTAATATTATATTTTCGGTACTAGCGCTTTGTCTCAATATACAGGAACAAGCAAAAGTTGATGAAAGCCTTTCTAGTGGACTATGATCCCCGTCGAGTTACTAACCTAAATTTTCTTTAAGTTACTGTCAATAGAAGACTTTAGTAATTCTAAAACGTTGCGTTTAGTGAACTATGGAAAGATTAGGGAGCAAATCGTTTGCAGCAAAAGAAAAAATTGCCAAAACCTTTGCTGTACAATTTTTCGACTTTGTTTGCAGCAAATTGGTAAATTCGTTAGGGTCAAACACTACCCAATTCTGACTCAAAAGCCAGTACAAAAAATCCTGATCTAAATTGTTTTAGACAAGGTCGTTGAACAGCAAACTAAAATAGTTTAAAACAGAAATCCTTCATTGAAAAATGGCAACTTAAAATCACTATTTATCTTTATCGAACATTTGAATCTCACTAATAGCTTCTACAAACTTATTTGCCTCCAATTCTACATCACCATAAAGTGCATTTTAATAATTTACTGAGCAATTCTAATCATTTTCCATTCCAATTTTCCATACAAATGTATGATATCCGGCAAAAGATACCAACAAAAAAAAAATACACAAAATTTATTTCCTTACACACACTTGACAAAATAAAAAAAACAAATTCTCAAGTTGTTGCATCTAAAAATGAATCTAATACCTTCACCACAAAAAAAAACTATAGTTTTTTTTCCTTCAAATTTTATAGCTTTCACAATCGAAATTCATTAGTTGTCGTGTTCATTATTGATTCTATCTTTCTCTCTCTCACTGTCGAACCAATCAAAGTCATTTATCTTTCTAATAAAATAGCACAAAAATTGATAAATTATTCAATAGATTAGGTATACCTACCATAATACCACACACATACACCAGATTATATATGTACATAGATAGATTTAATTTTATTCTTTTTAAATATATTTTCTAAATACGTCATAAAATCAAAAACACAATCCAAAAGTCATACAAATGGTTATTTTAAAAAAAATTCATTCACAGAAGGTACATTTGTGTATTTTTTTTCCTGGCACAGTTTGGTGTAGGTATAGTGTGTGTGGCACCTTAAGTGCACTTGAGATTTTTCAAATATACAAGTCAGTGAGCAGGCGGTGGCAAGATAAATAAAATACTGTTATTTTCTTGTTTTGAACAAATTTTCGACTTTGATCTTGTTTTTCCATTTTTTTTTGACAGTTAATTTCAAATACCCCTTTAGAACTTGTTCAGCTAATTTTTTTAGTAATCTTAATGGCATTCTTCACAATCTTTTTAGTTGAGAGATACGAGATGTTAAACTCTTTGTCTTTGGTTCTTTTTGTTTTGTTCTTTTCACAAAAAATCAGTTCACTGATCCTTAATATACTTTTACTAAGGTTACTATCTGCGTTTCTTTCATGAGATGGATTCCTCAGGTATTTATTGCTCTTTTTTTTCTGGTGTATTTCTTCCAAAAAGTAAAGATGGACAATCCAGATATGGCAAGGAGTCGAATTCTTGCATAAAAGTTTCTTTATTGTCGAACAACAAAAAAAAAATAAACAAGACAATTTTCCTTCTGGCTTTTGAGAGAAAGATATATCGAGAGCAGCAAAAAGACGACGAAAACGAAGATATTCTCGTCCTGATGTGAACTTTTGAAAATCTTTTTTTTTTTTGTGGACAAAGAGACAAAATTTTCGTTGCAAGGTAGGATAAAGGTTGTTAAGGTATACATTCACTTTTGCAACAAAAGATGGTTGCATGGTCTTGGTTTTCTTGTTCTGTTTTGCTGTTACTTTGAACGCAAGAAAAGACTCGTAAAACATAATAAGATACTACTTACACTCTATATTTTCTTCCATCGAATTATTATGGTTAATGACCTTTTCCCCAAACACACGATATGATAATGGTTTTAAAGTTTTTGCCCGGCAGCAGCCAGCCAGCCAGCCTACACAACACTGCCATCACCGGAAGCCCAAAAAGGAGACTATACCAAGCCGAGACCGAGACGCAAAGACACGACAAAAGATGAAGCAGACATGACAATGTGGGGAGGCCCCAAATAAAAAAGTGTACGTATCTTTAGGATTTTGTCAAAAGTGTATCTTTTTTCTTACTACATAATTGCTCTAATGGGTCAAGTATTGGTTTCATGTTTAAAAAAAAAAAAACTAAATCAAGTTTTTTAACAAAGCATTTATGGTCAATTAAAGTGATATGAAACTTTTTGTAAACTAGGACTAGGAGTCGATTATGTCCCAAATATGAAAATTTGAATTTTAAATCATATTTTGTCAAAAACGTTAAGCAAGTAGGTCCAACTCAGTGGTGCATTTTATTTTTCCTACAAGAAGTGATATACTCGTCTTGGCATCGTTGGAAGGTCCATTTCTTCTTCTTTTTTCTTGTTTTCGTTGGCTATAAACTTTTTCGGCGCATAACTTAATTATTTGGCCGCGAACTTGAACTGTTGAACATACTCGGTTAGGTTTTGGGTTCAAAAAGAAAAATAAAAATACATTTTCAATGCGGGCTACTATTTGTAGATACAAAAACGAATATATTTTATGTTTAAAATTGTATCTTTTTGTGTTTATGCAAATGTTACAATTAAATTTAGTTTATTAAACTTTTTTAACATCTTGTCATGGTTTTAATTTGATAATTACACAAAACGCATAATATTAGCTAGTAGATGTCTTTCAAACTTATCATTTATATACTTAAACCACAATATGTTAAATGAGACAGAGAAAATATCTAAAGGTACCATGTGGTGGAAGGTGCATGAGAAGGGAGGGGGGCGCTTCATTGAAGAAAAGATTTTGCGCCTTTGAGGGTGAATGAATTCTCAACGGTACTACTACGCCAAAGTTGATGTCGCATTTTAATGTGAATTTCTTGTATGATATCACGTTTCATTTCACGTGTATGTATATGTATATTTTGTTTGGTAGATATACCTAATACTCTGTGTGCACTTTGCAAAGGGATAAAGGAACGCGGAAATTCAGCATCATCTCACATGGTTCTTGGAAGTAGTCCCCTAAGGCTATCAATCGGATGCCTAGTGAATTTTTGTTGACTTTTTTTTTTGGGAAATTTTTGTGTCTGCATTTTATTTCACTTTCGAAGAATACAAAAATAATCATTTTGTTATTTATTAGTTTTTATTGTCAAAAAAAATCTTCTAAGAGAAGATTTAGTAAGAATTTTGTCACATTTTGTATTTTTTTTTTTTGATTAAAGACACAAGTTGTTCATGATAAATTTAAACAGTAAGATATTGGCATTGAAAGTATTTAAGGTTAAGATTCATTTTTACTGTTCTGTTCTGGTAAATTTGCTGCATCCAAATGGCATACTTTCAACCAATAACTCGGGAGTTTTTCAGTCCAACGTCTACCTGATTTTGGAATTAGTTAATACCTGACACATGTTATACAATCCAAAACCATTAGTTATACGTATACCCTAACATTTTTGCTCTTGTAAGACGCTCCAAGATTCTTAAAAGACTGATTTTCCAGTGCGAAAATAGTACAAACAATCTTTTGAAGCATACTTTCGTTTTAAACCAAGAAGGTGAGTTTTTTGTGTTATAATGAGTGATTTATTTTTATTACGAGAGTTTATGTGTTATATAATGAGATGAAATAAATATTTAAAAAATCTTATAAGGCTCTTGTAACAAAAGCGCTCAAAAACTATTTATGCGAAACGTTAATTTATTGAATCGAAATTTCGTCTAAGAGCAGCTACTACCCCTTAGCTTCAATAAAAATTGATCCTTATTTTAAAAAGCATGAATTTTACAAACAAAAACAGTTTTCTACTATATTAAATTCAAACATTAAATAGATAAAACAAAGTAGATTACACATATTTGTGTATTTTCCTCGTAGTGATTTTTTGAGACTTTTTTTGTGAAACGTGTTTCACAAGTTACAGTATTTATAAACAAATAATTATCAAGAAAACCTGAAATTACAAATACCTAGCCTTCATTCAATGAACGTAGAATCTACGGTTTTTACGTTTCAAGTTGACTCATTTCTTAACACAAATTTGTTACAGAAACTAAATAAATATATCGTTTAAAGTTAATTCATAACTTTACCTATGAATTGCATATTTTTGTTTTATTGCTAAATGCTAATAAAACAAAAAGCTGATTCACAAATAAACTTTTTACCTCTATTTTAATATATATTTATGAATATGTAATTGATGATTTCTCTGGTCAATAACCTACACCATTATTATACTGGGCATCAAATAAAATTCATTTCGATTGAAATAAATAAAAAAAAAATAATACAACTTTAGCTTTTGAATTATTAATAAAATTTATTGAATTAATATTTGATATGCCAGTGCCATATGCCTACCTACTACGATAGAAAAAAAAGGTTAACAATTACATTAAATTATGGAATGTGTTTAAATTTGCATTTTGGATGTAGAATTGTAGAGTAGTATGGCAATTTGCTACGTGACTGCAAATTATTTTGAATTTTACTGAAATTACATTGGGGAATTACTTTATTACCTATGTAGGTACATTTAAAATTCCCAAATACACTCTTGTATGATTATTGTGGCTTGTATGTAGACCTATATTCATAAATAACATGAGTAATATTATATTTATTAATATTTACGACACATTTATAGTGAATATAACCTAGTGAATATTTTTAACATGAACGTCATATTATTACTTGATATCCAGAGGTTTCGATAAGTTTTTTATATATCACCAAAGAGAAGATAGAGTCGGTTATACCAATTTTATAACTTCGTATTAGAAGAACTGTCAGAAAGTTGTTTACATTTCTAATTTCTAAACTATGTACATAGAAAGACAGTCATTTCAGTGAGAAAAACTAAAGTTGAGTTAACTCAGAATAGAAGCAGCTTTTTAATTGAAGAATTACTTTTATCTCAAAATTGTCAAAAAGCTATGGCATCGCCCATTTGATTGCATAGCCAGCAAAGTTATTAATTTCATAGGGTAACTTACTTCATTTTAATAGTTTTTTGACAATCAGAAATATCGTTTTGATCTAGAAGTATTGGATGTTGGCAAAATTCGTTGATTAAAATTTAAAGAAGTTACAGAGCAATCAAAATTGATTAAACACCACATTTGAGGAGTTAACTCGGAATGTAACTCAAAACCGAATGATTTCCAACTAAAAACTGAACCTTAAAGACTTGCACTGCTATTATGGTTTTCAATTAATAAATTGATAGTTGATACAAATTGAAACTCAATATTTTATAACGCAATTAATAAATGTTTTGATCATTAACAATTTTATTCATATTATCATATTAAATTCACAAAAAAATGATTCTTGAATAAAATTGAATTTATAAGTACCAAATTTCAATATTCATCAACTTACAATTGATAATCATTGACAACCATAATGGGTTTGTTGGTTCCCCGATGCATACGCTTTCTATTTCAAAAAAATTAAAAACGATATTTGTAAATAAGCTGGTCCTTAAAAATCTTGAAACTTATTACCCCTTTCACCTTTGATTAAATTGTATTGAAGTTTTTTGTTTCCAAGTAACTCAAAAAATTGGTTAAATTTTACTGCAATATTCATGCCTATTACGGAATTCGCAATACTTTACTCCCGGGGAGTCAACGTAATTCACAGGGTTCGCATGCGCATTCGAAGCAATTATAAATTTGCTGGGTTAACTATATTATCACTTTGAGGAACTACCTTACTATTTCCACTAAGACACTTCCTGAGCTGCGAGTTTCACAATTAAAAATATGGCTGGAATTAGTGCGAATCCAACCGCAACGCATTCGTCAGATTCTCTTATAGGGCTAAATGTTTAGCTATCAAAACGAAAACATATTTTTTTTCAGATTCGTGAATAAACAGTCAAATTTTGTAGCACGAATAGCTCACGAGAACAAAGGCCATATGACTAACACTCGCAACTGTTTTTTGTGTGCATGTGGTTAGCAGAAATGGAAGGGACCGATTCCAAAAAGCTAGCAAAAGTGCACTTTTCGTAATAACCAGTACTTTTTGAGGTTTTGTGAATTCCTCGCATAAGCACCTAGCCATCGAACTCAGACCCTTCTGACCCTTCTCTACCTCAAAAGTGTGCGTGCAGAAAATGTTATGCTGCACTAAACTGTACTGGAAAACTTCAAAACAGCTTGGGGCACTGATTTTTTCCCATGAATCTTTTTTGTTCTTTTCTGTTTCTGTGTGGAATTCACTAAACACCAACGTCAAATTTTATAAAAAGATGGTTCCGTGGACGATTTTTGTGGTTTCGGGCAAGGTTACTGCAATTTATTGTAAAGATATGAGGAGTTCTTATAATTATGTAGATTATGTAGATTCCAAAAGTAGTTGAACGTTTAATGAAGCTCCAATGTCAGCTAAGCCATTCACTTTCTGCATTCGAAAAATGTGATTGAAGTACCAACTTATGGATTTTGAAAGTGAAGCAGAAATGGCTTCCAATATTTTTTTCGTGGTAAACGTTTTGCTTAGAGTTTTTTATACGGGTTGGAATTTTGTGGGTTTATATGTAGGTTGAACCATTGTAGATATGGAAACCTAAACCTGCCTAATGAACCAGAAAATCCGATGGGTGTGTTTACATTGTCGTTTTTTGTCTCTAACTCTAAAATGCTGAATATTGTAAGAAAAAGGATAATCAAAATTTGTAGACAATGAGACTACCTACAAAAGCTTTGGTGAACATTTTTTTCCTATGACCAATGGCTTGAAAGTATCGTGACAAAAGGTGCCCAAATTTAGTTTTTTGGCTTTGAGTTCGTTAAGAATTGTAAAATGGTAATATCGTAAAAAAAACATTAAGTTCTTTTTTCGTACGGGCTTCCATTAAAAAGTTAAGGCGGCTTGAAAATTGAAAAAAAAAATATTTTTGACTGAAGCAATTAAATATTTTTTTAAACTTTATTTAAAATACTTTAATTCACACAATCTATTTGTTCAGTGTATTTCAATCAAATTTTAAATCACTATATCATAAATATTATATCTCATCTTTATGAATTGCAATAAAATTTTAAATAAACCAGACATAACATTTTTGACAAGTCCCATTTATATCACTGTTATATCCTTTTTATGTCATTTAATTTTTTTTTATCAATCTTTTTATCAAAAAACAAACAAATGAAAAAAAATATCTGCATTTCAAGAGTGCAGCAACAGCAGCAGTAGCACCATTTGTTCAAAATGCCCATTATTGGCACTCAGTCACAAAACTCTATCACAGTCCATATGTGGTTTACCTATTCCCAAAAAAATTTAAGTTTTATGTTATTTTTTTTGTTGTTTTGTTTTACTTTAACCACCTAACAAGTGCGGGGGTGGTTTTTTGCGGGAAGGAAAGTGAGATCCCAGCATCAGCCAAGCCAGGCAGCAGCCGAAGGGCTGCAGAGTGTTTCATATGTGTGGTGATTTATAATGAAAGCGCACTTACTTACATATAAAAATTGGCAAAACGAATAAAACCAACAAAAAAAAAAAAAAATTCTTCCTTTGATACTTGTACTCTGTGTGGTAGGAAGGAAAGAAGGTTTTTTTCGGGAATTTCGTTTTCGGCGTATTTTTTTGTTATTTTTTTTTTTTGGGAGTCTGGAAAAATTTATTGATCAGAATTTTTGTGTGTGTTTAAGAGTGTGTCTGTGTGTGTATGCACTACGAAACTACCCGCGCCAGACAGAAGGACAGACGACGAAAATGTCCCCAAAAAAATACAAAAACAAAAAAATATTTTCGCATGGAATTTTTAGGGTTTGGTGTTTCACTGCCAGTACCATTATCCCAGGCCAGGCACCCGCAAAAACTGACTCTTATTCATTTTACTAAAAGGACACACCAGAATGTCTCAATTAATTTAGGGGACAGTTTCATTTTGTGAATGAAGAAAAAAGAAAAATATTTAAACTCATAAAGTCTTTAAAAAAGCTTCCTATTTTTTTTTTTTTTTTCTTACAAGGAAATAGAAATATCCTTCCTTATGTCTCCCCTAAATATATCCACAAACACTACACAAAAAAAAACAACAAGGCTTCGAGACGACCATCACACAGGACATAGCAGGCGATGCGATGTAGATGCTCCTGGTGAAAGACACTTAATTTTTGATGCCAACTAAAGGTAGTTAAATTGTATATGTACTGTACTGAGTTGTACGTGGACGTGTGGTGATGGGTATATACCTATACCTATAACTCCCCCTATAACTCACATCATATCTTTCACTAATCGTGTGTCTATAGAGAAGCTAGAGATACATTCTATTCCTTTATGGGTATATATCTCTCTCTGAATATATCCTTTTTGAATGAAAACGTAAGTACATATACCTTAGCTATGTACTCACTCACTACTATTTATAAAAGAGACGACCTTTCCTTTTTCTTCTTCTTGTTTTCTATAGAAAATATAGAAATATAGAAGATATAGGTACAACAATGCATGAATCTTTGATGCCGGCAAAGCAGAACGAAAAAAAAAAATAAAGAAAAGATACAAAAATAGTGATAAAGTTTCTCTCATTGAAGATATTTTTAAGTTTATCCTTAAAACTAAAAAAAAAAAATTAAATAAAAGAATTCCAATTAATTCAATATTAATTATTTAGTTAAAGGTCTATTATTGCATACTTTCAAGAGTTAAATATTTAATTAATGAAATTTATCCTTCAATTCAAATGATTTCCTTAAAAATGTTAAATTATAAAAGTCCACTATTTTTACAACAAATTTCTTATGCATATATTCTTCAAAATCTCAATATCTGTTTTTTAGTAATAATTCACTTTTCTTTGAAGCCTTGGAATATCCTTAAAAAAAATAGCTTTCACAACATTTTCGTGAAACATAAACCTTAACAAAAACAAATTAAAAAAAAAACTTAAATTTACTCATAAATTAAATTTATTTTAACTTTATATTCGTCATTTAAGCTTTATTTAAAGGATAATGTTGCATATTTTTAGGATTCAACTTTTTTTTTGTATTCTTCTTGCTGTGAGACTTTAATTTAATAAAAAAATTCTAGCAACAAAAAATAAATAAAATAAAAAATAAAAAAATATTATTATTTAGGAGCACTTATTTTTATTTTCAAGCTTTTGATCGTCACAATGAATTCTACCGAAATTTCAGATCAAATTTGTAACATAGAATGAAAATATGCAAATATTCAGAAACACTAAAAAAAAGGCACTTCTGCATACTCTTAGGGTTAAACCATTGAAATAGGAACATCACTGTATTTTAAAATTCAAAACGTTCAAAAAATCTTCCTATCATCCTTTAGGGAATAGGATAAATGATATAATTGCATTATTTCAGTTCTAAAAATAGAATTTCACTTTAAAGATTGTAGATATATCCCACTTCTGAAATTTAAGTCAAATTAAAATCTAATAACGAACACAATTAAATCCTTAAGCCCAAGGATGTTTTATGTTATTTTTGAAAAAAAAAAAAAAATACTTTAGCCGGTTTATTTTGAAAGCCTTAACAATTTATGATTGAAATTTATCGAAGAAACACTCACCTTTCACAATTATTCTACCACTTGAACAAATAGTGGTTAGTTTTAATTTTTTTAAATCCAAAATATTTACAAAAAATAAATCCCGGTTTTTTTTCTCGTTATCCTTTGGATTTTTTTTTATATATTTTTTGTATATCTTTCAAAATCACAATTACTTGTCCACTTTTTTTATTTTTCTTCTTGTTTTATAAAAGAAAACACTGCTTTTATATAAATTCTCACTGCACAATTGTTAGATTCACAATTATTGTAATTATTTTGAATATCCTTTTTAATTAATATTATTATGTAGGTATATCCTTTTGATTTAAATATCCATTGATTTTGTGTGTGTTTATTAATTTGTGCCGAACAAAAAGTATCTTTTATTGTTTGAAGTGGGAGAAAGAATAATTGTAAAATAATATATCTAAATATTATTTTTTATATTTTTTTTTTATAGCGAAGATAGATATGACGAAGAGATACAACCGCTTCATTTAGTTCAAAGAGACTCGGAGTAATAACTTCTGTACGCTTATTTATATAGCCTCTGCGAGGCAAGAGTGGAGAAAAGCTACTAATTCAGAAAGAAAGAAAAAAAGTGGGGAGGCGAGAAAAAGAACACACTTTGACCACCATGCCGCGCCACACCACCGCACCGCGCTACAGCTACACACCGGATCGGCTTTGGCGTTTGGCTTACAGCTTCGGCATCGGCATCGGCGGCATCGGATGGATAGATGGATTGTGGATGATTTGGTAGATGGTTTGGTTCTACAACCATTTTTGTTGGGTTCTATACGAGCCGCAATGGATAGATAGATGATGTTGGGTTCCATGGTTATATTATTGCAGAATTGAGTAGGTATCTCATGGATGCTTTTACCGGAGAATTCTCGTGCAAAAATAGAAAAAAAAAATAAATAAAGAGAAGTTCGATTGGGTTTGTGTTGTTTGGTTTGGTTTGATGTTGAATGTTGAATCAGTTTTGTTGCTAAGTTGTGGTTGTAATCTAACAAGTTTGGTATCTGTTTGAATGCAACTAAATGAGACCAGACCAAACTAAAATCTCGTGGTGTAACCATGGTGATTCGTTGGAATTTGTATATTTTAGAGGTGAAGAAGAGATGTGTGCTTGGTTTGGCATTGGATGAGGTACATGGACCAAGTACGAGTGCAGCAGCAGCAGCCAGCAGCATCAACGAACAGGGTTGGTGCTCTTGGTTAAATTTCTAGCGATAGATAGAAAGATGTAGCCGGTGGTAGTGGTGGTGGTGGCTGGTGGCTGATGATGTTTCAGATACCGGCATTGTTTCGTATAAGTTTTGTTGTTGCTACGATATAGTCTTGTCTGATGTACCTGAACTGAACCTATGGTGATGAGGTTGAATATATATATTTTTTTTTTCATTTTTTCTTTGTAAATGAATTTTTACTTGCTTAGTTGGTTGCAGAGTGCAAGGTGTATGGAAAGAAGTGCAGTAGCAGCATTTGAAAGTTAATTGTGCGGATATGTTGTGTACTTAAAGGATGCTTTTGTTCGAGGCAATTGGGCATAAGTTGGTGAGGATTGGATATGGTGTTGCATTGTATAGTTTTTTTTTCTCTGTATATTTCGGGTAGTTAGTAAAGTTGAGTAAGTGTACATAGGTTTCATTTTTACAGTTGGTAGGTTAGGAGGAATGAAGTCTGAATAAAATAGTTGATGGTGTTACAATTAGCTTTATATCATCAAAGAGAAGTTCAAGGGCTTGTGTAATGGAATTTTTAATATTTGTTATGTCATTATTTCGACAAAGGGTATATTGACATAATATTTTGGTGAATAAATGTAAGGTAATTGACCTTCAAATGTCTGGGTAGATTGGGGTGACTTTAAATTTAATTATGTACCTAAAAGAACATAAACTAATTTATAATTTAGGAATATAAGGGAAGTTATGTTTCTTTGCATTTACATTTTTTTTTTAAGTTTCAATGAATTGCTAAGCTCATATTATTTGTATTATTATTTTAAGTTTTATATTTATTGTGAATGATTTTTTATGAGTTTTGTTTTCTTATTATTTATTGGCTATGATTTTATTGAGACAAAAGTTTTTGGTCTTCTGATTTTCATTTAAAAGTAATTATGGAATTTTTGGAATGTTTAATTTTGCGATGACTTTGGTACAATCATTTTTTGAGACAAGAGCAATTTGTGACATAATTGCTTTTCATAGGAATTTAATAAAGCGGACACAATGTTTTTACGATGTATTTATAATTTAATTTTTTAAATCTTTTGAAGAAGTGATAAAAAATTAAAAAGGGTCTTCGATGTCTTATACTTAACAAGCGACAGAATACCCGAACAAAGTTGAACTTAAGATAGCAGGCATATAGGTACATTTTGAGGATGCTGTCGTATACATATATTGAAGGCAATGCACGTATGCATTGCATTTACCCAAATCATGACCCAAGGATTAGTTCCAGTTAAACTATACATAGGTGGAGATATATAACTTTCAAATGTATTTTAAATCGAGCTGATATTTATACCTTTCACTTGGCCCAATTAGAATTTCAAATGAAATAAATAAAAATAAAAAAATTTTTATTAATTCGAAATGTTTTCTCAAGATGATATTGTATATCACCAAACTTCATGGGTTTGATCTATTTAAAAACAATTATCATCAATAAATGTTTTAATAAATAACCATGAAAACATGCACAATACGAAGACATGTTAATATATTAATAATAAAACATAACATAAATTGTGTTCTTTTAAAAAAAATTATCATAGTGAAAGGGTGTTGCAATAAAAAATATCATTTTGAATTTATCGGTTGTTTAAAGCTAAAGGAGCTTAAAGAACAGTTTTTTCTCTGATATTTGAGTATTGAAATGAAAATAGAAAGAAAAAGAATACTTGATATTATCAATTTTTTGACAAGAAACAACAAGAAACACTGAAATCTGTGTTATCTTAAAAATTAAATACACTTTCTTAAGCCAGCACCAATTGCACAATGATTATGTCAGATTCAAGGAAGACATTCGCGAAATAGAGCTACAATTCTGCGATAAAAAAAACTCCAAAGCATAATACCATTTGAACAAAAATAATCAAAGGCACCCATTTGGTAAATAATAAACTTTTAAATCTATTACAGTTATAATGAGCTTGTGTAAAAAAAAAGTACTGCAAAAAAGGACAATCTATCTTCATTCTACATAACTTGAAAACAAAAAAATGAGTCGGTGGTGCAGTTTTATGAATAAGGTTGCGTTCAGAGGCATTATAAGGAGTGCATAGCGTTATCCACTCACTACAATGCCTAAATTAATAAGGCTGTTAATGTTTAAAAATTCATTTTAGTTGTCTTGCACATAAATACATGTTTATTTTCAAAACCAACTAAAAGTGATTTTTTTTTTAAATTAAACTTTCTTCTGAAAAATAATAACTTGTCTGTAGGTGCTTATAAATTTTGATTTTCGCACAAAGCATTATGTTTTAAGCATTTTATGTAGGTAAGTATGTACACTGTAAAGTTTATGAATAAATAGAATAAAAAGCTAATAGAAATTCATGGATATTAATTCTAAACATTTTGAAAAATTTAGGCGTCACGCTTAATTTTTTATCAAAAAAGCGTTAAATAGGTTATCCGATATGTTTGCATTATTTTCTACTTAATTATGATAATATTTTTATAAATTTGTGTCTGAGAATTCAAATTCTGATTTAGATTAACAAAAAAAAAAAACGAGATAGCTTTATTATTATTATTATTAGACTAACATCTTCATGGTTATTAATAAAAAAAACGATCATTTAGGATAGTAATTGTTTGGTAAATGATGTCAGCACCAAATACAAATTTGTGTTAATATTTTGCGGTATGGTGTTTTGATTTTTGTGCGATGATTAAAGATTTCCCCTGGAATTAATTATTCCCATGAGCATTGTGAGTTTTGGGTTTTTAAGCAGGAATTTATAATTCAGACGACATTAAAAATAGAATTTTGAATACGTATTGATAAATCATTCACTGTCATTTAAAAATGATACTTTAACAGCTCTTTTGAGTTTTTATGCAACTGCCTTATAGATTTTATTATGGAGAATTCAAAAAGTTTACAATTTATTGTTTACAAAATGGCAGCAAGATTACGAAGTGGAATTGATAAAACCATTCTTTATGTTAGAAGTCTGCTAAATTGATGTCAACAAGGAAAAAAAAATTCATGGGTATGATTTTTTAAAGTTTTGTGTAGTATTTTTCCTAAACTTAGTATTTGGTTTATATCTTGCTTAATAATAATTTACGAATGACGACAAATACTGAAAAAATTTGCAATAAAATGTATTAATTTTGTATTGTCCATAGGTGAAGAAGATTTAAAGCAGTGTGGTAAAATACTGTCAAAAAATCTATTTTTTGAGGACAATTTACGAGAGAAATTAAGCCATGAAAATAAAAATATAGTAGATGTATAATCAGTTCTATATTTTTAGCATATAGTTTTATTTCTGACGAACAAAATAAGTTATTCCTTCAAGAAAACTATGGATAGGTTTTTAAATTATGACCTTTTTTGTAAAAATAGCTTAATGCATCTTTCTCTGTAACTTTTCATTATTTTGTATATAACGGGAAAACTAATTTGAATCTGAAAATTTAGATTAAGTAACTTTTTGTAAGAAATTTGATTTCCCATCGAAATAAGTATCTTGTAAAATTTCAAAAATAATTATGCAGGAAAGGTTTAAAAAACAGTTAAAAAGAACTTCTTTTTTTACAAAATTGCTCGTAATTTTAAATGAAAGTTTTATAATACAAATCCTATATACTACTGAAATAAATAAATAAATGAGTCAAGTAGAAAACTTAGCATTATAATAATTTGGTTTTGTAGAAGAATAAATTCTTATAAGTAGTTGAATGTTCAAATAACTAATGTTGCTAAACTTTTATTTAACTTTTCAAAACTCAATTAATTTCATTGCTACCACAATATTTTTTAACCTCGAAAAAACTCTTTCTCTCTCTCTAAACAAAATAAAGAAAGAACAAAAAATAAAAAAAGAAAATTGTTTGAATTTCACATTCCACCATTATACACCGCAATGTGCCCATAATTGAAATACTCAAGCCAGATATATTAACTCATCTATAAAATTTACATAGCTTAAACTATGCCTATTCTCGGAACCTATAAACATCAGAGGGGTCGGGCTCAGGCTCGGGCTCCGAGACTATATCAGCTTTGAGTTTCATCTCATATTCTTTCTATCTAAACACAGAATACAGAGCTCTTGTGCTATTTTCCGATTAATTTCTTCTAAAAGATGTCACATGCAAATGCTTGTCTTTGACTCTGACCAATAAGGAAAAACAGACGCAGATAATGTAAATAAAATGTCGTGTGCAATTTAAAAGGGGCTCGCCGAAGCCCCCAGAGTTTGTACTGTGTATCTATGACTGTACCAAGTAGTCTACAGAGATATGTACACCCAGCAGAACCAGTATCTAAGTACCATGTTCAATTGAGAATAAGTTTATTCGGTTTTGTGTGTCGGATGCAAGTACGAATGTTGTTCATTTTCTTCTAATTTTTTGTTTTTCTTTCTTTATATTTATCAAGTTTGGTGCACTGCTGGAAATCGCGATAAGGTTGACTATTTTTACGGGTGCTCTTATTTGAACGATGGGGATCTGGCGAGAACCGCAGATATGCGTAGGTTATTACATATATGCTGGATTTTTTTCTTACCTCTATATTTAATATGAATGTATGATATATTATTGGATGCAAAGAAGATACATTTTGAAAACTGCTTTGACATTAACCAGAAATGCAAGATTCAAAAAAAAAATATACATTTGATTTTATCCAAAAACCTTTATTTTTCATTAAGATAACTATTTTGATTGATTTTTGAAAGATAATGACCTAAGGGCGATTCAAGCAACTGATTTCGAATCTTTATCTGCTAGTATTTGGATATCTATGGTGTGGACTAAAATAAATGATCTCCTTGGTTGTTTTAGAAATGGCTTATTACTTAAGTTTTTAAGCTCAAAGAAATAGCGGTTGACAAGAATGATTATCTTGACTGATCTCTGCTCTGATGTCATGTAAAAGTTTAAATCAAGTTAACAAAGTCTCTACCTACATACATACATTGAAGTTATAACCGTTCATCGTGATGTTCTGCTCCAGTCGTTGGTGTTGGGCTAAAACCACACTGAATGTGGAACATTTTTTGTTATAACATGCAAAACAAATTGAATTACATTTTTAAACTACTGCTACAATTGGTATGAGGGGAAAAAATTTATAGTCAACGTATTGTATATGGTGAATCGCAGATATTTCCTTAAATATATTCAAATTAGATGCACAAAAGAGACAAAAAACATCTTCGAAGCTTTTTTTTTGTGAGCGCAAATTATCCTTGAATGAAAAAATTTGCGTCCGGAAAAGTACAGCGGAATATATTTTGTTAAAAATTAGTAGACATCTACAGCTACAGCATCCCTTGATGCAAAAACCTTACTTTTATGTGTGTTACAATGGCTTGGAGGTGGAGCTCAATATCATGTAGTTGTTATATCATCTGTCATGTTCTAACTTTACGACAATTTTGTTTTCTTAGAAACATGTTCTTTCCAGTAACGGAGCCCTGATTAAGTGTCCGTACGGTATTCCCATTGCCATCATAACAAGCTTCTGTTCTGGTCTGATATCCTTTAGTAGATCGTTTCACAATTTGATAGAACTTTCGAGCACCATTGACTCATATACTTCTTCCTTTTTTGTGAAACCCATTACATGAGATGCGGCACTTTTGATGACAAGTTGGTAATGCTGTAGATACTTGGTACTGCTGGTAGATTTTCTGAAAAGCCACATCCAAACTAGTGATGTCTCCGTTCGCTGTAGCATGTAGTAGATATCACAGCTTTCAGCTTTCCACCTATCTTAGGTTCATCAACAATCGTTGTACGTGCAGATCCGAAATTCGGTGTCCAAGTTTCGTTTGAAAGGTTAGTCAACATTTGTATAATCCATATTCAAGGCCTATTGCTGATTCTTAACTATAAAAATTATTAAGGTGTCCCTATTCAGGTCCTAACTCCTAGGACAAGAGTCAACCGTTGGAGAAGCCCATAAATGTTGTTTCCCAAGAGTTCAACCTGACTCGAATTAGTGTCACAACCGTTGATTTTATCGGGAGAATTCTTCCACTACAGTCTTATCTGCTTGGAGTGACGTGTTGGGAACACTCCTCATATCATGTCAAGGTTTACCCCCATAAAAAGGGGCAGTAAAAGACAACAATATTTTAAATATAAACTTTTCCAGGTTTTATTTCAGTTGGTGTACTTCAAGTCCCCTTTTTAAAACCAGGAAGAATTTGCAGTTTATATTTTGAGAATCCAGAATATTAGATGCATATATGTACATCACTAAACGTTCTATAAATACTGCTTTTGATCTATGATCACAATATCACAACCCTTAGCTTTCATTTCAGGCTTTTAAAGTTCTCCCGCTTTGCAAAAGTTCAAGACTTAACGATTATAAAAAGTGCATTTTATTTGAATATGATCATATTTCTACTTGATGCTACGCCCCTGATTTTAATTTATTAATTTATGGGTATGCCTAAAATTACCTATGCATCCACCGTAATTGTGCTGTAAAATTTTAAGATTCTTAATAATTAATGCTTGAGTGTTCCCTCCTCTTTAATAGATTTGATTGGAACGGGAGGTTTACTGCACCCCTGATTTTAAAATGTCAAAGTTTTCAATTTCAAACATCATTTCAGTAACAAACAGTTTCGCGAACGTTGAAGGTACTTAAGGGTCCGAAATCATAAGTAAAACAATATCGATATAATTTAAATATATAATTTAATTTAAAGGTTAGTTATTCGTCAGCAAAAGTCATATCTTTCATAATTTACTCAGCAATGTACGTTTTTTTCATTATGTTTTTCTTAACTGGTCACTGTGGCGTATGCGTAACTTTTTTTTACTGCACATTTTGAAGGCAAATACAGTACTTTTCTATATCTGTCCAATCAGTCCGACGAATTGACCTTGGTTTTCCATTTTCTCAACTTTAAAATTATATAACATATGGAGTTTTAAGATCTTGGAGCCGTGCTCAATTATGGAGTTAATCTGAATCTACCTCATTCAAAAGTTAAGTTTGTCGAAATTTATCAAAATTGAAAAAAAAAAACACATGCCATCACCAAAGAAACAATTCAAAATATAAGGTGGTACATAGATTTGCGGTCAATAAACGCCCATTTCATGGTAATCAATTAATAAAACACACTTTGCACCTACTTCCGCTATTGGCCTTTGCAAAATAATGAATTATTATAATTAATTGATCATTTCACGCAGTTAAACATTAATTAAATACATGCCTTTACTATGTATAGTTTATTGAGGAACCAACACCCCAAAACAAAACAAAAATTAAGCTAAAACATTATAATCTTCTTCATTGTGATGGCAGCAGTGGCGCGGCCGGGCGTGGGAAAAATCTCGTTGATTTGACATTGAAGAGTGGTTGAAAAAAAAACAAACATTAACAAACGCAAAAAAAAAATACTAATCTTTTATTTTGTATTTTGATTGTATCGAGGTAACTTTTTTTTTCTAATGTAACTGTGTTTTTTTTTTTTGCAAATTCACTTCGAATGTGTTCATTGCTGTGGACCAAACCCACATCCTACTTTGAAATCGACTTTGAGGTGTCGCCAGCTTTTCTTCTCTTCTTCTTTTTGTTAAAACTTTCAAATTTTTGATTTGTTTGCTAAAATCAATGAACTTCACCTCTGAGCTTCTTTCATTTTTTATTTAATCTTGATTTATCAGCAATCTTTCGCTGTACAAATATTCATACATCATAATGAATGTTGAAAAACTGACCAGGTTATATGTAATATTTAAATGCGGAGGCCAAATTTGTTGTTTTTTTCTGGTTTTGTTTTATTTTTCCTTTCAAAGATTAAAGGTAAGTTAATAGCAGACTTTTTTTGAATTCTTGGTAGTAAAAAAAAATTCCAGGAATTTAAGAAAGTATATCATCATTTTGCAAAAGATGAATATTTGCTGAAGAAAGAAGATCTGTCGCAGCTTGAAAATTGTTGAGGCATTTGTTTGTTGGTAAAAAGTGATGTGCTGCGGACAACCATGATGACCAGAAATGGAGGTATTTAGTGGATTTTTTTGGATTCTGACATCCCAACTAAAACACCACGAGTGTCAGACGTAACACTGTCAAAAAAGAGGCTGTGACCCACACTGGTAAGTTCGCATTAGTACCCTTAGAAACTAGGTGCCTCAGTAGGTAACTACAGTCGACTACGCTTTACTGCACTCCGGTTAACTGAAAAAATCGGTTAACTGAAACGAGAAATTTATAACGAGGCTTTTTTCAACAGTTTCCATGCAAACTACTTCGGATAATTGAACTTCGCTTAAGTGAAAAGTTCTTTTATTTGAAACAAAACACTTGACTCAAATAAATATTTTCACCTTTCAGCTCCCCATGAATGGAAATATCACTGGACGCTGTCTTCGAATTTTCACATTTTTTTCAATTTGAAATGTGAAAATGTTTCTTATTTCTTCATTCTCAACCTTTTTTTTATAAAACTCCCCTGATGTGAAACTATTTTCAGTTGGCCGAACTTCGTTTAAATGAGAACTCCGCTTAAATAAAACAAATTTTATGCAATTTTAGTGTTGTTTTGAACAGTTTTGGGGTTAAATCTTTATTCGTTCTCGAGATATGGAAAACGAAAAAAAAGTACGAACGTATATACAGACATACAGACATCTTTCTAAAATCGACGGATTCAGACTCTAGTGACCTCAAAACGTAGACAAATGTCATAATTTCCACTTCGACAAATCGCACAAATCACAATAACTTCCAAAAACACTTAAGAATACGCCATTATATATTGCTTTTCAAGACCTAACAATTTTGTCTAAATTGTACTTTTTGTTTAAACATTATATTTGTTTATGGGAGTATTGACTCTGTGGTCCTAATTGATTTAGGAAATATTCCTTTTCATATTCAAATGGTCGTGAAAGAGGTTGAAGTTTGTTTTTTTAAATTAGAGAATCATAAAATAGTTAGATGCTGTTGTACACTTTCTAATACGCAAAAATTTCGTCCATGTTTACCTACTCTTCTTGAAATTACAGCATTTACCAACTGTGAATTTTAATAATCTAGGGGAATTATATAGAAAGTAAGAGTCGGTAAACAGCAACCAAATGTTTTGCAAAAAAGAAAGGCTACAACAGCATCTAACTGATGAGCCCACTGTTGTACCTGGGCGAATCGCAATTTGGAGTTGGGTTACTTGAACTTTTAAATTCCAGTTTTCCGCTTAAAAAGAAAAATATTTTTTCCATTCCATAAAATCCCAAAACACACAAGTCGTCCATTTTTTTACATGAATGCTTTTAAGTTGCCGTAATAATATTTAATAAAAAAAAATTCGAAAACTATTTTTTTTGATTTTTAAAAAAAGTTTGATTTTTTTTTTAAATCATTTTTTTCGAAAACTATTAAATATTTTTTTTCAAAACTTAGTTTTTAGATGTTGATAAATAATATACTAAAAATGGCGTACCAAATTTTTTTTATAAAAGCACTTCCAAAATTTTATATAGAAAAAATTATTTTTTTTGAAAACGGCTCTAACGATTTTCAAATTTATTTTTCTAAAAATGTGTCATTACAAAAGAAATTAAATTGCATACTTCGTTTTCAGGTTAAATTCATTTAAGAAGCTGTTTTAGTCATTTGAAAATCAAATTTTATGCTTTTTTAATTTTTATTTTCTAAAACTGCATTTACATTTTTTTAATTAAAAAGGTTTAGCATAAATAGTAACTTTATCTATAAGAGCAAGTACGTGCGACCCAGTCGTGCATTTTGTTTTTGATAGCTTCCACCATTTAAGAGTTTCCTGTATTCGAAAAACCAATTTTTTTGTCATTTAACCTTGAATGACTTTTTATACCTACATACATGGAATTGAAGCGGAAACTTTTGAGATTTTATTTTTATTGATGATTCAATGTTGTTTTTCAATTTTCAGCTCTATGCGACCCTTGTCTGGGTTATAACTTTTTACTTTGACGCATGTTAAGGATCGCGGGTAAAATATACGAACTGGGACATGATTTTTGCTTGCTATATAGGAACTATAGGGCAAGTTTAGGATTCGTAAAAAAAATCGAACTCGAGATAACAATCAGACATGACATTACGATGATAGAGAAAGCGAACAAAGTCTGTCTGTCTGTCAGTCTGTCTGTATCTATCTGAAGCTAGAGCCTATAGTACTTAAGCGATTATCTTCAAACTTGGTAGTTAAGGGTTTTTGGTTTTTGGACCAAAATTAACGGTACCTGCCATACAACCAATATGGAAAAACTTGATTTTCTCAAAACGGCTGTAAAGGTTTTGATTAAAACTTTTATATGTAATACAGATAAGGTCGAACTTTAGAAATAAAAAAAATATTTTTTCATCGGTTAAAAATGGTACCTCCCATAGAGCTGTTTTTCCCTTTTTTATGATTTTTTCGTAAGCGACTCCACGGATTTCGATGACAATTTTTGCACAAGAGGTTCTCAACAATTTTCAAGTTATTTCATATCAAAATTTTGAAAAGTTTTTTTTTTGGATTTTTAAAAAAAGTTTCAATTTATATTTTTAAAAATCAATTTTTCGAAAACGCGTTATTGAAATTTTGGTATTAGATGTCCATTAATATTTTCTTAAAATTGGCATTTAAACTTTTTTTTTAAACAAAGCTTTAAAATTTTTGTACATAAAAAACTAATTTGTTTAAAAACGGCTCCAATGATTTTCAAATTTTTTTTTTAATTCTTTCTTAACAAAATCAAATAGCATACTTAGTTTTGAGATCAAAACAATTTAAGAAGTTGTTTAAATCATTTTAGTAATAAATTTTATCTTTATTTTTTAATTTCTTATAGAATTAAAAATTTTATATATGAAGAAACTTTGACCCTAAGACTAAGTACGTGCGATCCAGTCGTGCATTTTATTTTTATCGAAATCGTAGAACTCGGTTCTAAGAAAAATAAGATTTTCCAAAATTGATAAGTATCGTTACTTTTCGAAAAAAAAATTAGTTTCAAGAACCCCCTGAAAGACTGTCAAAAAAATACACAAGGCACCGCTTTTGATAGATATGTTTATGTATATGTAAAAAAGACATTGTTTTAGTTAATTCTTAATAATTGGCAGTCAATGGCATCACAATAGAACTTTAATTTAAAAATTAAAATTATTAATATCTGAAGAAAACAATAGACCAGTAGCCACATAAATCGAGGTCATGTTCTACACAAGTAGGCTATAGGCGTATCGTCTATTGGTGAGTAACCAATCAATAAAAATCACCACAATATAAATTAAATTAAATTAAGAAACAAAAAAAAAACTTTAAATTTAAGTTAGTTAAAAAAACTTTAATAATAAAATCATCAATTTCGCTAACAAAAATCCAGATATTCTATGCCCTGTCCATCATCATACTGCGAAACGTGGGATTTTTGGATCAAAAATTGTACCATTGTTTTATGTGTATGTTTAAGTATATTGGGCAAAAGACATTTTATGATTTAATTTTCTTTGAAATATAGCTGACTGTTATGACAAAAAGATAGAAGATATGAATTTCAATACAACTTATTAATTATAAATTGATTGGAATCAAGTGCAGGGTCAGAATTTGGCATTTGAGAGATGGAGGGGCCTCAAGTGCAAAGTGACATTCCATGAAAAGATATTTGTTTCTAATAACTACTACCCATTTCCTGTTTAGAAGATACAGACATGTTGAACAGTAAACCAGGAACACAGTCAGCACAGCGCAGACGAAAATGATAAGTTTCTAAGGTAATTTTAACTTGCAAAACTAAAGAGGTAATTTGTTCGTTTTCGCTTCGTTTTCGATTTATAATGATTTTTATGATTCTGGCCTTATCTTTTCCAAACGACACGTCCGATTTGAAAGTTTTTTTTTATTCATTGAAGAATTTAGAACTGTCTATCATCGTAATGACATGTCTGATTGTTATTTCGAGTTCGATTTTGTTTACGAATCCTAAACTTGCCCTATATTACCTATGTATATCGCAAGTAAAAAACACATTAATAAGTTTTAATTTTTGCTATTTATAATGAAAACCCAGTTAATTCTCTTTAAACGACATAAATTTAAATTGAATATGAAAGATCAATATTTTTTAGTAACATAAGACACAAACTGAGTAAAATTAAAAATAAATTGAAATTTTAAACAAAAAATTATTAGAAATGAAAAATTGAAATTGCTGTAACAAATTAGCAATAAAATAACAAACTAATTCCATTTTGATTTGCAAAAGTTGCTGTGCTTAGTTCACACTCATATAATATTCGTATTGCTGCATATTCCAAGTAGGCAATTACTATAGTGAAGTTTCAATTAAAATTATTACTAATTCTTCCTATTGATACTAATATTACAATCAGAGTGCCTATAAGTTTTTCTCCGTTTTTAAGTTATTGAAATTCTATACAGGTCCGTAGCAACTCTGTTTTCCTATAATTTTACAAATTTTATCGTAGATTGTGACGGATAAATTAAAAATTGAAAAATTAAATTATCATGTTAAGGTTTTTTCTTAAAATTGCAAAAGCGGGTCGACTTTTAGATCTTTTTTCAGCCTTTGACAATTTTAAAATTAAAAAACAAGTTTTCGATCATAAGTGTGTACCTATTAACGTTTTAAAACTTAACATATTTTCAATAAATTGAGTCAAACATCATCCACAAAGAGACTCAATACTAGTTTAAAAGCCGCAGCATATTACTTCCATGTGAGGTGTAACCGATGCATATGGTCGGGCTTAATAATAGTACTTTTAACATAAACGATTTCCTCTCGCGCAAGAAATCCGCTCGGCTCTCGGTCTATTTCCAAAATAAAGATCTTAAGATTTAATCATTTTTCGAATTTGTTATATTTTATAATACTAGAGTGCAATAATTGCTTTTTGATTCTAAACTATTATGTTTAAAACAAAGATCTGATGGAAATGATTCTATAATGATTGTAGGTCAATCATAAGCCAGGGGTCACCGGTTTAAATATCGACGATAAAATTTCTTTTTTCTCAACATTTCTGATTTTGAGATAGTTAGATTCGATAAATAGTTTTGATACAAAAAAAAAAAAGTCTCTTTGCACTCCGCCAACTCATTTAATTTCAAGTTGCGTAAAATGTACATATTTTCTTTTTTTTGGTACTTAATTTTTTTGCACAAGCTCATTACATAGTAATAATGGATTGGAAAATGTTTTAAGAACAAGAATTTATGTAACATTGAATAGTGGCGACATAGTTCATTATATACAGTAAATAACTATATCTGTTTAGTGGATTCTAATGAATAAGGTTATAAAATTTGAAGGTTTAAATATTTTATTTTTATAGTAATTATCATATCTAAAAGAATTAGGTAATCTTCGAAGATATTTTTGTACTATACTGACCCACACGTCCCTTGTTGAACAGTGAAACACATTATTATATCTTTTCAAAAAGAAGGTAAACGGAAGAAGAAACTAAAATCAAACAAAATACTTAAGGAATTTTAAAGCATGAAACAGTTTCCTTGCTTCACTATAACAAACAATCCTTATTTGTGAGAATTTCTTATTTTGCTGAAAGCACATGCAGTAAATTATAATATCAAACAAAACATAAAGGAAAGAAATGCAAATTTTAATTAACGAAAACGGACCCCAGGGATAAGGCCTTTAAATAAATCAATCCAGCACTACCATATTGAATGAATAGAATGGTTGCGGTGCGAAGTTATTTGTACAAAATCATTTGAGTGCACCAATTATGTGAGAATATTTTATATTAATAAAAAAAAAATCAAACCGATAAAGTTCGATTTTAATCTATTTTGACAAGTGGAGAAGAAAGAAATAAAAAGGAGGAGCTGAATTACTTCTTGTTTAACAATTTTGTTCCTTAAGTAAACTACACTAGACTTAAAATTCTTGGTGTTTTGTTGTTTTTAAGAATTTTGAGTTGGTATCTGCATCGAATTATGTACTATAAATTCTTATTTATACCTTTTCTTTTCAATAGATTTGTATTTAAAGATACTATTTTTGATTATTTTATCTAAGTTTTTGGTTAAATGGACATGAATTCTAAGTTTTCGACCTTTATAGAATCGAAAGCAGGATAGTATCACAAATAAAAAAAAATAAAAAAATGTGCCAATTTTAAAGTTTTTTTGTGATTTTATAACTAAAACATTAGTTTGATATGAACGATGCATTGCGGACTAGCCTCAAACCCCATTTTGAGCTTGAAACAATATCTCTGCCACTGGCTGATTCTTCAGATTTCAATATAATTATGTAACAACCATACCTAGTTAGCACCTCCCTACATCGGTTTGGACACTCATCATTTTTATCTAATTAAAACAAGAAAAAAAAATCTCTTTTTGTTTAATTAAATTAGCATGACTATACTGTCTGGACATTCTAAGAAAATCACAAGATGACAGTCTTCTCTGCAAGAGTTTATTGAACTCGAAGCAGTTAATTTGATGAATAACGCCGATCTAACCAGATGATATGTAAAATACTAAAACAAAAACCAAGAAATGAAAACAAAAAAAAAAAAAAATAGTTATTAAAACATTCACCTGTTTACTGAGAACTTAAAACTTCAAGCAACCCAGAAGCCAAAAGAATCGCAAGTTTGCGAATCGCATCAACCAACGACTCAACTTGGAGACTTTGTGGGTAAATCCAATTCCACATTCCAATTAACCCCTTTTCAATCTTTTTTTGTTGGTGTTAAATGAGGTTTAATCATTTCTGTTCTTATTTATTTTTGCTCATTATTCTTATAGTTCTGGGCTAAAAGCTGAATGCGGTATGGTGTGTGAATCAAATGTAAATGGGCTTTTCCCACACATGAATGAAAGATTCACTGAACATTCAGAGAAGAAGACGACGAAAAATATGATGATTGTAAGCCAGGCAAAGATTCTTCCCACAGAAATGCTTCGTTATGAATGTTTAGATATGATAATTAATTTATCGAGTATTATGAATATTGATTAATTGTAACTGTAAGAGTATTGATTGTGAATATTTAATTAGGTGGACTCATATGCACAGTGATTTAAGCAGAAGAGTAAAGAATTTTTTAATATTTACTTTATAAAGCTGTGGCAAAATGGAACTCTATATTGAATAAACTGTATACCTACAAATTAAATGACCAACAGCTCTGTTCTCATTTCGCCATCAATAAATAGGCCCAACTCAAAAATTAGCAGAATTAATTGTGTATAACAATAAAAGATATTGATTCCTAAAAGCGTTATCAAAATTCAATTAACTTTATTGTACGACGTACCTCTCGTGAGTTACAGCATTTAGAATCAAACAAAAATAATCCCAGTGCAATTTGTATGGAAAAACGAAAAACGGAAAATGAAAAATTTATCCTATGCTATTGGTTTTCATTAGAATATTCTTCTTCGGCTTTTCATTTAAAGAACCATTACTCGAAAATATGACGTTGGTTGGTATTTATAACGTAATAAAAAAGATGATAAGCACCACTCATGATAACATAACTCTTTTGACTTAAATTGTTGGAATGGTTACGTGTGGTTCTGACTAAGGAAGATAAAACTGTGGATTACTGAACAGTGGGGTCGTGAACAGAATAGATCAAATTGGTGCAATGTCAATGAAATAACGGCATATTTTCGTTTCTGCCTGGAAAGGTAGACAAAATTATTACCAGGAATCTTTTTCACAATCACCCCTATCGGGAATGAAATTTTCCGGCGAATAGGGTCCAATCGAAAAATGCTAGAAATAGTGTTACGTTTTCGCTATTATTTTGTTCCTCTGGTATTAGGAATAACGTAAAAGTGAAAAGGGAGCAACTTTCTCAGCAATTTTAAGAGGCATTTCCCCAAAAACAAATTCCCCGAGAAATGGTAAAACGAATAATTCTGCATAATTAACTAAGTTATGACAGTCACAGTCTTCAAGTAAATGAGCGAAATATTTATCAGGTTGATGGAGATCTCCAACAAACTGAGAAATCAAAACAAAATCTTTAATTAGCTGTTATCTCCTATTTAATAGACCTTATATCTTTAATACACGTAACATCAATTAGCTTGAATTCAAGCCATTTAAGCAACTCAAAATATCATTTGAAAATTATATTTATGCAGTCGTCTTCTTATTGTTTTTTTCAGAGTCATCAACAGAATTTTTGAGCACAAAACAAACGATATCAATTGCCCCCCATTGATTGGTCTTTAATATTTTGTGTTCTCACTCCAGAATGGCAAATCATTCACAAACAATGAAACAATCCAAGAACATGCATAAGATAAATATTGTGTATTTCTTCGGAGTAGGCAAACTCAACGTCAGACTGGGACTGCGCCGGCCGCTGCTGGTCTTTCCAAGGAGGAGGCACATAGCACAGAGACGACTATGACGACGACAACGGGCAGAAGGCACTACGATGATGGCAGTGGCTTGGCTGTCTCCTGGAAATTATTATGCCCGTCATGACTGCATGCGACTGATCAAACATAATACAAAATGCGACCGGCTACATTCAGTCCTTTCCTTTCATCATTCGATCGAGTTCGGCTTCGGCTTCGGAGTTATTAATTCCTGGCACATTCTAGGCGCCAAATGCACTATTACGAGTACGCCGCACCGTGCCGTAGGCATAAACCAAGAAGAAGTGCTGTGCCTGTGCTCCGCCACCGGCCGCGCCACAACCGTTGTCGTTTTGCTGTGTATACATACTTGTAGTCCAAGTCATCGTCGTCGGTCGTCGTCGTCCATGTCGGAGACGACCACGACGTGCACTCCTTCCGTCATATTGGTGACTTGATTCTGTTCTAGCTTCCTATTTTAAATGGAAAACCAGCAATGAGAGGACAGGAGAGACCCACAAATGGGAATAAAAACTACCATCCATCGTCCGAGGAGAGATGGATTAGGTACATACACCAACCACCAAGATGGATGGAATGGAATGGACAATTGTTTCTCCAGTTTGGAGTTGCTCGCCACATTAAGGGATATGGAGCAGCCTCCTGCAAAGCAAAAAGATAAAAAAAAGTATTCCTAATCGAAGAAGTACGTGAAAGTGTGAGGTTTTTGCTTTCTTCGGCTCGTAATCACCAGCATGCCAGAGTATACGGCACAGTGTGACTTACCGCGAAGGGATAGGCCCGGCCCGGTCGTTCGTCGTTATCGTTATGGTCGTCGTCGTAGTTCAGCTCTGAGAAAAATCCACACAAATCGAACTTTGAATTGCAACATGGTAGTTGAACGACCATATTGTTGGCTCGGACAAAGCTAGAACTTAAAGAAAGAAAGAAGTCTTGGAAATCACTGCAATGCCGTCTGGAATAATAAGCTGTTAAACAGAGGTTCTGTGATACCTAGTTCTTCTAGAAATCATAATGTGGAGTTTTGCTTCTATGCTGCGTGTAATTTATTGCGTACCATGTAACAACTACCGGGTTCACACGTCTGGCGTTCCTTTTTTTAAGGCACGCAGATTCACCTACAATAACAATAATATCGTCGTCGTCGTCTCGGTCTTGGACTCTTCGTCTTGGTCTTGGTATTCGTAGTTGTCATTTTATTTTTTTTTTTGGTTGCCATTGTGTTTTGTTGTTCGACAGTCTGGTCGGTGGCCATTTTCATTGAATAAATCGATTAAATGGAATTAAAGTGTCACAGATTGCGGGAAAGTGCTGATGCCAGAGGAGAAGATTCCCTTTCAAGAAAAAAAAAACACAACCGCACCAACAATAATATGACAGGGAAGTCCCTAAAGTTTGTTCTTGTTTTGCAGCAGAAGGTATAATATGATGTAGTCAGTCTGTGTTGACGGTAAAAAGGACATGACATTTTCGAAAAAAGGACTTCATCTATGGATAGGGGGAGGGGGGAGCTAACAAAAACTTTTACTTGTATTCGGCAGTTTTTAGTTTTTCTTTTGTGGCAAAAGTTATTCTACCGCAAATTTCACTATATTATTATTTGGAAGCCCAGAAAAATAATTTTGGGTTAGAAATATTTAAACTTTTAAAATTGAAAAAAAAAACAGCAATGAATAATTTTGATTCTTTTGGAAATGCAAAAAATAAATTGAAATGGATTTCAAAAAATCTGTCATTTATCATAAATTGTACGAAAATTGTTGTTGTTTTCTAAAATTAATCAGGAAAGTTGAACTTTATAACAGGGAAAATGTAGAACCCAATAAATAAACAGATTCAAAATAGTGAAGCAGATTTTCGAACAAAAAAGTTAGCAGACAATTAAATAATGACAAAAACTTTTCAAATTTTATTTACATATCAAGTAGATGGAAAGAGTAACGGTATTCTGCATTGTACCTTCGGTGACCTTGAATTAATTATCAGTGTTTATTTTGAGAAGAAAAATACTATTTCAATTAATAAAATTAAGTATTTGATTTTTTAAAGGCAAGAATTTGATGGTAAAGATGAACAAATAATTCACTCTACTTTTTTTTCACAACAACGTTAACTAATAACGCTTCTCACTGTCGAATATTTAGATGTAAGAAGAAGATTGATTAAAGTGAATGGTTTTGAGTTAAGGTTATGGTTATACCCTAATAATTCCTTTCAATTAATTCCTTTCAATCTAAAAATAATTACATCAAAATTATGATCATGAGTTCTATTTTCTTTTCTAGATATTTTTAATGGAACGTACACTAGGTATATGAAATTAGTTCAAATTCCATCTACTGCCTGGTATGACTAGATTATTGAACATTGTCCTTTATTTATTGATAACATTTTGAACGTAAACCCGCAGTAAAAATTGCTACACGTAGCAGAAGAAAACAAATTATAACAACATTTCCGATGACAGGACTATCGGCCAGTCATCAGATACTCCAATGGACACCAACAATCCAACATCTAATCCATGATCCGGTCGTCGCAGTCTGGATATTTCGTGTGGATCAAAATCCTGTCCTCGGAATGAAGCTTATCGGGAATATGTTTACTTAACAAAACAAGAGAGCTCTAGAGTTTTTGAGAGTAAATAATTGGAGTATGAAATGAATACGAGGTGGAAGAGGGAGATCGAAACAGTTTAGTTTTGAAAGTTCTAAATATATGTACTTATTCTGCACCTATGTCGTTGTGAATTTATTAATAATAAGTTGGATTTCTTGTGACTTATAAAAAGAAATAGTTTGTGTTGTTTTGAGTGGGAAAAATGGCAACTTCTCCCACAGTAACAACTTTTTGTCACAAAAGTCAAAAAAAAAGTTTTGTCGCAGGCTGCGGCGAATGAAGACAGCATCTGATGTGATGACACCAGCTCGGTGCCAATAAGGGATGATAAGAAGATTAGCTGATGGAACTCTTTCCAAAGCAATATTCTTCGTAAGAAGATTCGGTTTTATATGTGGGAGGAGGTCGAGTGGAGGAGAAGATACAACAGCCAACTACAAAACCTATACAAAGATGTGGATTTAGTCTCAAAGGTCGACTTTTACTGATGGATTGTGCTATTGGCCTATTGAGTAAATTGAAAACCACACTCTAAACAAATTTCAGAATAGCCATTCGAAATGTATTTTATTTATAAGTAAGCGTTCCTTGTTAAAAAAAAAAATCCAGATGAGAAATAATCCATTTCGGGACAATTGTGTTCTTTATAATAATGCCACAAACTTGTTTGAGACTTAAAGAGAAAAGGAGGTATATTATGTGGATAAGTAATTTAACTTTTTGTAAACAGTCGATCTGAATACTAAATACTCATTTAAATAGCTCATTATTGCTGTCAGTTGGCTCTTTAACAATATTGATTGTTTTGCTGATGAAAAAAGAAAATCACTTCTTGATCGTTCATCTTCATCTTGGCCATTGATAGAATCAACTTGTTTTGTAAAAAATTGCCAAACAGTAGCCATCCGAAGTCAATCATTCAAATGTACCCAAGAGGCCAATACCATAATATGCCGAACCGATATCATAACCAAACGTTGTTGGTCGGCGGCGGCGTCTCATCGTCATCGTACTCCGGTATAACAACTTAAATACCTCTAATAGCTGTAATTTGTCGATTGGTTATGCAGCAGCTTCAAATCAAGTTGTCGCCGATCGCTGCCGCGTCGGCATCTTGGCATGCAGCAATTTGTTGCAGCCAAGCCGCATAGATCAATTGTGACTCTCTTCAGCACAAACTGAACCATTATGTCTGTGCAGTGCAGTGCACCACCATAGGGCTTTCTTTTCAAAGCAGACAGACATAGGCAAGCAAGCCAAAGCTGCCAAAGTCATACCATTGCACTGGCTTGATAAGACGTGACTAAAAAATGCCGCACTTGTTGCTGCCGCTAAATACCTGTCATCTATGACTATCGTGTTTTCTATTCTTGGCATAACAAGAAAAGCAACTTCCTTCGTGTGGACAACCAACGACGACAACGACGACGAAGACGACAACGATGACAACGACAACATCGAGAGGGATATTAATAAGTAGAAGTCTCCCGGTCTTCGCTTCTTCGTCCCGATTCCCGATTCCCGATTCCTAGCAGTTTTCATGGTTTTCCTTTGAAAGGGAATCTTTTGATGATGATGATGGCGTGCCAGTAGCACTTTCCCGTAATCTGTGACAAATTAATTTGAATCGATTTATTTAATGGAAAAATTGAACAAGCTGTCCAGTGTATCACGTAAGACAGCTTCAGCCAGCAAGTCTTTTTTTTTTTTCAAAGTAAATAAAGATTTTAAAGAAGAATAAATAATTCAAGAACTTGTTTTGCTCGTCTTATGATGACTAAGATAATTATAATATTACAAATTGTTGAAATAAATCATAGACAATATTGGAAGTGTCAAATCTTTCCGGCAGTTTAATTATTGGAAAATTGTTTAGAGGCATTTTATCAGAAGCCATCAAAGATGCATACAAAATTTGTCATTTTTAATTTGAAAGAAAGAATTAAAAAAAAAAAATACTGCGAATTAAAATAACAAACCTCATCTTGACAGTTTTATTAAATGTTATGGTCGTTAATTTAAAATGTCATCTTTTGAAATTAATGTCAGTTTATTTTCTAATTCTTCTATTAGTACTAGGTACTAAAAGCAACTCACAAACACTTAAAATAACTAATTTCATTCAACTGGAGAACAAATTAAGGGTTAAAAACTGAGAATACCTACGTATTTTAAGTGTTTTAAGGAACTCATTGCTAATTTCTTCAAAGAGTCCCAACTCCTTGCACTTGTATTAGTACCAGTACAGTAATTTATATTTCAGTCTTAGCCCTCTCTCCATTTTTGCACCTCAACCTCAAGTATTGTGAGGGAACTTCCTGATAATGCTGTCTGCGATGGGTTTCTTTTGAATTAGAATGGACGGTCATGACGATTCTTCAACATCATTCGTTTTACACCTTACAAAGTAATAGTTCCTGACCTAGCTTGGAGTAATATAGTTCAGACTTTGAACTATCACGCCTAGGGTCTGGGTTCAAATCCAGCATATAGGTAAGGTTAGGTCAAGGTGGCTGTCAGGAAAAACAACTGAAAGAGAAGTTATGGAATGATTTCTTCTTCCTTTCTCGTCCATGCAGCTTCTGCAGATGTCATAATATTGTACATTTTTGTCAAGAAGAAAAACCCTCTAACAGTACTCTTGTAATGAAAAGTCAATCTCAGCTGCGCCGTGCGAACTCGGTAAGAAATTGTGGGTCCACTTAATTTCTACCGACTCCAACATCCCCACATGAATGGTTGAGAGCTTCACTCACTCACTGTCACATGGCTTTGGTTCTCCCTGATCTAGTAACGACTCAATTTCATTAATTCATTTTAATTTTAAACATTTTAGCGATTCTATATGGGAAATATACGCAGTTTCTTGAACAGTGATACGTCACTGAACAGCTTAATGGTAGTCTGTTGTTTTATTTTCTTTACCAGAAAAAGTTGTTTTGTCTATTGCACAAACCTTATCATAAGGTGCAATGAAATAAAGTCCAATGTAATAAAGTCTAATGCGTAGTTTTTGAATTTTTGAAAGTGCAATAAGGTGCAAAAAGATTTTGGGCTTGGAAAAGAAGATTATAAAAAAGGTGTGTGTACTCATGTGCGCGCTCTAGAAGTTATATTTCCTTATCACATATCATTATTTATTTTGTATAGTTTTGTTTTTTGGAAATGTAAAATTATTTAAGAAATGTAGTCAAAAGTTCTAGAAGGGAAACATTTTTTTGTGAAAATATGAAATTTTATAAATCAGAGTTTTTAATATTTTTTTTGTTTAATAAAGTTATCAATGTTAAGTTTAAGGCACCATCTCGTTTATAATAATCGAGTAAAAATTGCCAGAGTAGCCTTTAGGTATTTTTATGAAATCAAATCAAATATTTCATATAATTGTTATTTTATCGACCATAGCTCTGTAATTTAGCTAAATTATGCGATTGGCCTTCTTTAAAGGGTCTTATCGAAGCTTGTAGTTGACCCATATTATTGTTTGATACTTTAAAATGACTATAATAAATAAAAAAATTAAAATCACTATAGTAAATGACGATAATAAATTTCAATAAAAATAATTAATTAATAAAATTTGCATTAAATTTATTTTTTGTTATTTTTACTGAAGTTTCCAATGTTATCTCAACTTTAAAACTTGGATAATTTTAATATACCTAAGCAATTTTTTTCACTTCAGATAATTCAGAAATCTTGTCAGTTCGTAGGCAGGATACCTTTGAGTCAAAGCCGAATATTTACAGTCTTTGATTTTAATTTAATCAATATATTTTGTAGAACATTTTCTTAGATCATAAAAACATCTGGAAGTTAAGCTGACAAAAAAAAAAAAAAATATTAAATTTTTTATCAAATTTTTATTATTTATGAATTCCTTAAGAACATATATTCCCTAAATGACCTCTGTGGCAATGTTTTATGTAATAATTGCCCAATATTTTTACGCTTAATTATAGTCTAGGGTTGTGTCTGATAGAATTTACCTCAACTATAAAAATCCTGCAACTACAAATCAAGTTACGGATTTTTATATGCAATTGAACTGGCTTTTTTTGAAACTTTTTTAAAGCTTCCCTTCTAAAATCTTCAAAAATTATGAAACTCAATTTAATATTGTGACACTTTTATAGCATGTACCGTTATGTGTGATATATCAAATTAAAGATCAATAAAATTGAATCATAATTTTATATAGCTTGGGTAAAAAGTAATGTCTCTTCGTGTAAGGAAAAACTCTTTTTATCGTTATCTCCAGACAGATTACGAAAAATTCTGAAATTTTGAACAAAAATGTATTTACCTTTATCTAATGGCGATGTTAATTTTAAGTTCCAGAATCGAAAAATAAAAAAGTTAGAATCACAAGAACGGTTGAAACGCTCAAAAAAACTTGGACCGAAAAATCTTTCTACCGTAAGTCATTCAATTTTTTTTGTAAATCCAGTTTCTTCACACATGTGTTGAAAGTACATAAATCTAAAAGCCATTTTGACAAAATATTTTTTCCGTTGTTCCCCGATCTTTAAAATCAAAAAAATCACTCAACTAAATGTTTAGAAACGTATAACATTTTCAAAGTTCAAAACACTCATTTTAAAAGCGTTAAAAAAATCCATATGAGACGCCTATTTTATTTTGTTTACTATTTATCAACGTGCTTAATTAGTTTTTCTTCAAAATATCTACTTTACTCACAATAAAGTTCTTCTAAAAGGTCTAAAAAAGTATTTGCTTTTCGGAAAAAAATCATGTCTCTAAAACGAGATTTTTTAGGATTTCATATTCAGCCAAAAATATTCATCATTTCGATTAATCATTCTACCCACATTAACAAAAAAAACTTTTTTTTTAACATTACCCTACTTTACCCTAACTTCCCGATGGAATTAAAAAAAAAATTGGCTTGATGGGAATCTACACTATACCACCTATCTTTTGGTGTATTTAGTTTTTTTCACTTATAGAATCCAACAAAGTCAAAAATTTCGTTTTGGATTTTATAAAATTGGACTTTTTTTCGTGGCAATCTATCATGAAACGTAGGCTGCGAATGTAGAACGTTGCAAATAGGAAATTCCCTTCCAATAAATCAAGAGCTTCCATCCGCTTGAGTTGAAATAGATTCAACTTGATTATTGCTTTTTTCTTTTTTTCTTAGGATTTAATCGGACTTGAATTTTTAAAATTACTCGTATTGCTTCTCCTATGTTATAAGTTAACGATAGTTGGGAATAACATCCAACGAGCAATAGGATGTGCCGAAGCCAGCATGCACATATGAACAAACTTGCCTTCCTGCTGCCAGGATCGACCCACTGCTCCCATAAGCAGGTGTGAGCAATTAGGGAAGGAAAGGCCTTCGACACCAAAGTAGAAATATCCCAATAATATGCTGACGTGATCTTATTATCCTTACTATGATGTGGGGATACATAAGAACATTCTGTCTTTAGTCCTCGCCGACAACATTTTTCATTAAAACCTGTTTAAATTATCTGACTTGAACCTTTCCTCATGTAAGCTACAGAAGTTATCTGGTCGAGAAATTCAAAATGGCACAGTGTCGGTATAGAATTAGTTTAGTTATACTCTGTAAGGAGCTTTAGAACTGATGAAAAGATTGTGGGTCATTTTAGTGGTTGATTGATTTTCCAGACCTTAAATCACACTATTAAGGGCCAGACCATTATCAGTAATATAAATATACATAGCTACTGCATAAAAAAACAATAATTATATAAATACTGTAGTACGACTAGCTCACGAAAAACTGACTAGTGGCTGACTCTCTCAAACATTGTGTAGTTAGAAAGTATAGAGGGAGCCTACTGCTGGTTCCGAACTGCTAGTTGAGATGCCGTTTCGTGACAAGCAACAGGCACTCTTGGAGGTTTTATCAATTCCTCGCAAGAGTCAGTACTCCTAAGAAATAAATCAAGGTGGCATAGGCTGGGAATCGAACCCAGACCTCCGGCGTGACAGTCCATCGGACTAACCATTACGCCAATAGGTACTACTCTATTCTACAGAGTGTAAGTATTTGTCTCAAGGATTTGTCTAATCCCACACACAATAATTTGTTCACCGGTAAATTACTCAAAAAACCTTGTTTCTAAACACGCAAATTGCTGCCACCACCGAATCGTATTACTTTTATTTCTCTTCAATCAGTTTCAGTTCACAATAAAAAAGTTAAATAAGTTGTAGACTTATTCTGCTAACATCTTTCCCCAAAAATTAAGTTCAACTTCTATCAATGCTTCAATAACGTTTACTTAAGCTTCAGTATATCCAATTTTATTCCAACAATATAATAGTAAATTCCAATATTGTCCGCAAACTTTATTCGAATTTATTCTTCTCTTTTCTCGTTTGTATATAAGATTCACTATAGCAACTATTGCAAGTGACACTCTTAAGAGTTTATTCAACTTGTAACAATGTTCTTCTTCTCCACCTACAAGACAACCTATATTTTTGAACATATTTATATACATTCAAACTTTTCCATAAAGACTGTGTAGCGTAGGTATGTATGTTCTAGTGAGTAAGAACTTAACAAAAACTTTGCAAAGTTTTGTGTCCTTTCTCAAATCAAATCCTGTTGAAAAAGAAAACGAAATAATCTTTTTTTTTTTTGTTTTGCTGGTCCATGCATGCGGAGGAAGGAAATGTACAAGAATTTGCCGGCAATGTATAGAGAAGTTGTTCTTTCTCTCATTTCAACTTCAAGTAACAACTATATACACAAGTAAAGTGTCAGCAACAGGGTGCTCTAAGGATTTCCGCCATTGAATAACCTAAAAATAAAAAAAAAAAAAAAAAACAAAATACTCTCCACCATCGAGCTCTGTGAGTTCTCAATTTCGAGCCCCTTCTATTTCTAATACATGTATGTATATACACTTTTCGCTGTGATATCGTTAAAATCCAATTTACTTCTACCAATTGCCCTTATATCAAGCAAGCTCTGATGCAGCTCTTTCCCTTTGGTCCGCCATTATGCCATCCACCATGAAAACATAAACGTTATTTAATTGAAATCTCCCCCCATATAGCCCACAATCTACTTTTTAGCTGTGGGCCCGGATCCGGTGCGGTGGTGGTGATGCTGTATTGCATGATTTTATCCAAAATAAAAAAAAATAACAAGGAAATAGGAAAATAAAGAGATCCCTTTATCTCATCCATGTGGACTGAGCTTAGCTCCACAATCTTCTAAAGGAAAGAAGACCACGTGCTGCAAAAGACGAAAAAATTAAAGGAAAAAACAAAATTTCTGCTCAGTTTGTTTGCCCACTTGTCTAATCCGCATTGAGTTGCACGAAAGAGAATGAATGAAGTAAAAAAAAACATCCCCATCAGTGATGTTGCATTCTCATCACAACACACAGCAAAGGAACAAGGAGGTTACAGCAGAATAATATCCTTCCACCCAACAACCCAACACGCAGATGATATAGAAAAAAATAGATGGAAAAAGATAGAATAGATTCTCTAGATTTTCGGGAATTCATAGTAAAAGCATTTAATCCGCACTAAGCCTTTAAGTGCCCCTCCAATGGTGAGTACCATTGCTGGCACCAGTATCGCCATTGCCATCGCCCACCCATCCAGAACAGCACACGCCTTGCATTTGCCTGTGATGTTTTGCGGCTCCTGCGTCCTGCCCTGCTGTATCCTTGTTTTTTTTGGTGAAAGTGAAAATCAGGAACAGCAAAGAGTCCTGCTGTTGATGCCAGTTTGGTAAACATGCAGCGGAAGTGGGTGACAGGCGGGGGGTGTTTCTCTTTTCGTTTGTGATTGTTTCCAAAAGGGAGTAAATCTCCTGGCAGCGCATTTGATGGCAAACAGATATACCTACCAGAGTACCAGACCATCACTACTAGATCCAGCATCACTGTCGCAAATGAAAATTTATTTAGTCGTTCTGGTCGTGATATTGGCTGCATGGAAGCTGGAACTGATGGTGTTCCAACTTGTTGTATGTCATACATTAAGGCGCGTTGCTTAATACTTTTTGAGCTGTCGCGCTGTCGTCGTTGATTTTATTGGAGTTTTCAGGTAAAGGGAAAGGGTATCGGTCGGGTTTAAAAAATCAATACCGCCATGGCAATGTTACTGAGATATAACTCAACTGACAACCTGAGGGTTGGAAAATTTTGCCAGTTTTAAAGTGTATTGATGTATTTTGGTCCTTCGAAACTTAGTGAGTAAAAAGTAATAGAGTTTATTTATTACAATTCTATCCGAAGAAAATTCAGATGGCTTACTTGGAGTAACATGGTTTGCAGAATTTGAGGAACAATGCTTTAGAATCAACGAAATCATAGGTATCCATTATCTGTCAAGTTTTGAACACTTTATTTTGGTATATTGTATTTTTGACTGCCTGAAGTTGGAGCACCGGAGTACCAAAAGCAGCCAAAGACTACAAATGACAAAAACCATCACCTTTCAGAGTATATTTAAAACTTGTACAATCATTAGGTACGGTTAAGAAAGCGTCTATAAATGATTTATTAGTGAAAGCTGGGACAACATCAACCAACGGATTGTGTGAAGAGAATTCCAGTCCACCGACATTGTGAATTGAACTTTATTCAACACCACAACAACATACAATTTCAAAAGAGGTTGCGCAGTCAAACCATGACCTGATGCAAAAAAACTACAAGAAAAAGACGAAGAAAACAAACTTTACACTAAACCCAAAACGCATGTCTTCCCGGATGGAGTATCTAAATTCTTCTTAAAGAGGTATCCGCATATGATCTTATAGACCGTCATCCATTATTAACGGCTTCTTCACGCAAAAACTAAATAAAGAAAATATCGTAACGGTTTCTAAGAAAGGTGCTATCTTCAACTACATGCAAATTATTAACAACCAAAGTAAGCCTCTGAAAGAGCTGATACTCCGGCGAGAAAGTCCATCTCACTAACCATAACAGCAAGGGGTACTGCTTGGCAAAGCTAGACAAAATAAGACACGAACTTCAAATACTTCCCCAAACCATCAGCAGGAGCACTTATGGAATCATCGGTGG
Organism: Meliscaeva auricollis; assembly: GCA_948107695.1. NCBI lineage: Eukaryota > Metazoa > Arthropoda > Insecta > Diptera > Syrphidae > Meliscaeva > Meliscaeva auricollis. The sequence continues at coordinate 60,924,363 of OX403616.1, forward strand.
CGATTTTAAAGCCAGGCATAAATGGTGGATGGACAGTGAAGACAACAACGACGGAAGCTCAATTGTTAACAGGAAGCACAATTGTTAACAGTGACCAGCATTCCATGGACTTCTTAACCCACCTTTCTTCCGAAATACCTTGTCTAATCCGCATTTCTTTTTCTCAACTTCTAACCTAGTATTCGTCCTACCAGACCTACAGAACCATTTCAATACTTGACACTTGTCAATGAGTCGGAACATGTCTATAAACCTCCAACACCAACATCCAACCCAAGGTATACATCAATTGCACTAAATTCATGCTGTTAAGCTGTAGATAAAAGTCAGTGCATGAAACATCTAACCTACAGCCAGGAAACTTCTTAGGGAGAGATTAACACATCTAATGACGCTTTAGAACAAGCTGTTACTGGAGCTCTTGGGAAACCAAAATTAGAGCTATCAGGCTGTGCTGAGTGAATTCAACTTTTTAAACAGCATGTTTTGGAGCTCTGTGCAACACCTGAATGACGTCTTGTACAAATCAAGACTTTAGGCCACCAAACCAGGACCAGGCGCTTTATAGAAAATTCCTATAAAATATTCTCTCATATGCCAGCAATCATCACAACCACCAACTGTGAGGTTCCATCTTACGAAAACAAAGCCAAAGTGTATTCACCACGTGACCCCTTAGAGGAAATAGGCTTAGCCATTCAGCAAGTGCAGACGTATTATGAGAGTGCTAGGTTTACGAAGAACATCTCGTTTCCAACTCCCGAAAAAATTCAGGACAACCGCGAAGATTTAGATTGAATTTTATCTCCTCTGCAACCTGAACAAAATACTAGAAGCACTTTTCCTTGGACAACTAAAAACTATGTCCAACAACAACAATATAGTTCCAGACAGTCAGTTTGAATTCCACTCTCCGTTACCAACTAATCTTCAGTATAAAGTGGCTCTTTTGAATTTCGAAGTTCCTGAAAATCAATCAAAATAAATTACAACTTCCAACATGGAGCATAAGAGCCGAAGTTGCAAACAGAACTAAACTAGTAACATTCCCTTTCAACAACTTGGTCCATTTCCGCCCTGGAAACGTGGAGAACTTCCTATTTGCTACTGATTCACTGACATTTTCAAAGTCTCTATCCGCGATACTAGCTTCTAAAACACAGCACCTGTTCGACTTTTGGCAGTGTTTGGGATTCAAAATTAACTTCTTATGTGGAACTTATGTGGACTCTCAAGTACAAGGAAGTTATAGGTCCCATCATCATCTACAGCTATACCTACCCACTCTAGTTTACGGCTTTGAAGACATACATGGGCAAGGTGGCAGTTCTCAATTAGCAACCCCAAAAAATCCTGAACCTCGATACCTAGTAGCTAAGTATCTACTTGATGAGTACCTGATCAAGACCATCAATAACGATGAGGACATACGATTCTACGCTGGATCGTGGGTTAACACACTTCCGTGCTGAAACATCAAGGTTTTCCATTTAGGACCCCAAACGTCCTTCCTAGAATTTCATTCCAAGGACTTTAGTACATAGGTTCTCCTCATGTGTTCCAAAAGGTTCAATTGTTCGATCCCAAAGGCATTTCCTTTTTTACATGTGTCCTTGAAGTTAAGAAAACAATGGATTGTAGAACATTTTGTTGGTGAAATTCATCTTTTGAACGTCAATTGTAACTATGCTTTGCTGCACACAATCTGTGATGTCATTTCCGAAGTGTCACTCATGAAATTCAGCAGCACAGGACTTAAGTGGTGCGCTTTTATCCCAGAATCTCAAACACAATCACGACACACTACCGATAACCGCGCTAACTTTTGCATATATTTACTTTTACATTAACACTCACACACAAACACACATCACTCGTTTAATAAACAATATACAGAGTCCTTGGGCTGCGTATGTATAGTATAGACAATTACCCCAGCAATTTATTGTGCCATTTCAATGCAATAACAGATAATAATTTTTGTTTTCACAAAAAAAAAAAAAAAAAAAAAATAATAAAAGGGCAACGTTGATGGCCGGAAATTTCTCATAAGAAGTGGGTGCCGTTATTCTCTGGGGAGTTAATTAGATAGTAATTGGAGCAATTATCATCTTTATCTCATTAGCAGAGCTATAAGAATGCTACATAGCGCGCGTTTCCGATTCCTATTCCGATCCTTTTATGCTGTAGAACATCCTTCAGTTGTTTTGAATTTTCTTTGCGAGAACACAAACTATAACTTCGTCGACTGTCACATCAAATTTTATTTATATCTTTGAGTTGGAAAATGCGAATATACATCTTCGCCTCCGTTTCTCGCGCGCCTTTGATGCTATATTGCTATTTGTTTAACTTTTTTCTTTTTTTCTCTTTTTGTGAATCTGTGTAGCTTAGTAGTTGCCGTGGCAATAAATGTGACTATGCATTATTTCTTCAGTAGCGGATTTATTACGCCACAGGAGTTAGAGCCGTCGAGGGAAAATCCGAATACAAACGTTCTTCTTAGAAGAAGCAATGTCAACTTGACAACTGAAATGAAAGATGAAATTGCCTGAAATTCGCTTCATAAAAAGCTGATAACATCAAAACTACAATAAATTAACGATTGTTTCATAGTTAACTGATGATTGTCGATAACGTAGTGTTCTGTTAAAAATTATAGGGACCCAGTAATTCTTAAAAAAAGCATTCAAATATCATCAATTGACTCTTTTTCTACATTAATAAAATAACAGGGACCTCGGAAGAACAAATGGGTCCATCAATTTGCCAACTAACCTCCCGCTCTACCTAAAACTAGTCTGCGTGCCTTGAGCTTACCAGGAACCACTAATGGCGCATTTTTTCAAAATGAAGATGGACACCTTGTATAAGAGAATAGGTATACCTAGTTTATAAATCCATCCCTGGCTTCTATCTAAATAGCGCCATCATCATCGTTGTGAGAAAACATATCAAAGGAGCCCACAGTAAGTCGCGAATAGATAATAATGATGGCATGGCCATGGCAACGAAGCACTACGCCACGGTCGCTGGTTGGTTGGTGGTTGGGTCGTTGGGTGATGCTGCCAGCTTAGATGTATGTATACAAGACTTTTACATAGAAATATACATACAGGATATCATACATATATACTTACCTGTCAACCGTCAACCTGTACTACACACCTGGCTAGGATATTATATTCGTTATGACATGCCACGGGCACATTTGAGTCGTCATACAATTTGCTCCGTTACTCAGATATCAAACAATTTGCGCGCAATAGGGTGTTGGAGATTTGATTGGTAATTGCCTTAGGAAAAATGTCTACGCGATTTACATTTACATATATATTGTAATTACCTTCATAGCTCAGTGTAATGGACAGGACACAACGAAAGCCTTTTGCGACAACACATCATGAGGATTCACTCAACTGCATCAGATGCATGCATACCTATGCAACATTCTGTTGACCTCTTTCCGAATTCAACGCTATATTTATAGGTAGTCTTTGATAGCCATAAAAGGTCCTTGACACAACTAGATAGGATGTTTAAGTATTTTAATCATGAAACCTTTTAAAATTCCATTCAGAAAGTTTGACAAGATGAGGTGGAGATGAGATGTTTGGAAAAATCTTTGTTTTGCATTCGGGCTTTATGTAGTATGAAATATTATGAAAAGAAGATGATAAAAAAAAGAAATCTGGTCTGTAATAGCTTTAAAGATTTAACCTTCTGTGAACAAGTACTCTTTGAAATACACATTATGTGAGAAATATTAAGTCTAGACTTTGATGATTTAAAGTACTAAGTTATCTGGGTCAATATGGTGCCTAGTTTATATCCCTGAACGGATGTACCTTTTTGTTAGAAGAGATCATAATGTTTGTACCGGGTTTAGATGGCTATTAAATCAGTTTATTAAATGTGTGACAAGGGACTGAAAGAGTCAGCATCCATCATAATTTGGATTTACTTTTTTTAAAATTTGGTTGCTTTCAACGATGGGAATTCAAGGATTAGCATCTTGGTCCTGAACAGTTTGATGTGAAGTAATATTTTTGTACCTTAAACTGTAAAACAATCTATTTCATGCCAATGCTTAACAGGAAGAAGAATTTAATGAACAAAAATAAATACATATTGGCTCTTCTACGCTTAGTTTGGTTGATAACTTTTCTCCACTATTACTGCAGTACAACAATAGCCTTAAGGGTACTTTCTCATTATCCTGCACTGATGTCTTCGAATCTTGTATATATGCAAACAAATCAAGCTATGACTCCTCTTAAGCCCGAATTTACGTATAATACAAAAATTCAATTGAATGTCCTTGAGTTGTAATTAAAATTTGTATTGGCGACTTTTTTCGTCTCCGACACCTATTGTGGACACTTTTTGAAAATTTTCCACCTTACCACTTTTCTCTTTATGCCACTTTCTTAGAATCCTCTAAAACGAAAATAAACGCAAGCAATGCACCACACCTTTCTATAATACATAACCTTATTTTGATGCAATATACTATAAAATTTTGAAAACCGTTGGAGCCGTTTTTTAAAAAAAACTATTTTTTTTATATAAAATTTAGCAAGGACTTTTATAAAAAAAATTGGTACGCTATTCTTAAGATATTATTTATGAACATCTAAAAACTAAATTTTGAAAAAAATATTGAGTAGTTTTCGAAAAAAATGATTTTTCAAAAAAAAAAATTCAAACTTTTTTTAAAAATCCGATTTTTTTTTTTACTAAATATTATTACGGCAACTTAAAAGCATTCATGTAAAAATAATGTATGTATCAGAAGCCACAGCCTAAACGGATGGGTGGATTTACTTCAAACTTGGTATGTGGTGTTTTTTGGAGACTATCCCCAGATGTTTTTTGAATAATTTTTTTTGGACCAAAAATAACGGTACCTGTCATATACCGGTTTTAGGAAAACTCAGTTTTCTGAAAAATGATTCGTACAATTTCGAATTCAAAAATTATGGTTATTTTATTGGATAAGGTCTATTTAAAAAAAAAATTTACAAAATTATTTTTTTTTTGAAAAATCAATTCTTCGAAAAATACTTAATATATTTTTTAAATTTAGTTTTAATATGTTTTTATGAATAATATCTTAAAAATGGGTTACCAATTTTTTTTTACAAAAGTCCTTGCAAAATTTTATATAGAAAAAATAGTTTTTTGTTAAATAACGGCTCTAAGGATTTCCAATTTTTTTTTCAAAAATGTATCATTATTGCGGAAATCAAACTGCTTACTTTGTTTTGAGGTTAACATATTTAAGAATCTGTTTAAGTCATTTGAAAAATGAACTTTATGCTTTTCTAATTTACTGCATTTACAAATTTTTAATTCAAAAGGCTTAGCAAATGTAGTAACTTTATCTATAAGAGCAAGTACGTGCGATCCAGTCGTGCAATTTATTCTATCCTACATTAGGGTGATTTGACCCTATCAAGGAAGCTTGCCAGAACTTTGCCTTATAGATAGGGTAAGTTAACAGTGTTTTTCCCCAACTTGTGTACCTCAGGAAAAGGTTAAAATGCCTGAGTATTTCAGGTATATTTTTTTTTTTGTTGATGCAATCTTTTCGTTAATGAAAAACCTAAACATGAAATTAAATTTTATTTTGTTTGTTTTGTAAATAATCATGCTAATTATGGTATTCGCAATACTATACTCCTAAGCGTGATACGCAGGGTCCGCGTTCGCATTTAAAGCAATTATAAACTTACCGGATGAACTATATTATCAATACGAGGAACTGCCTTACCATTTATATTAACACACTGCGAATCCTGCCCCAACGCATTCGTTGGATTCTAGATTTTAGATTTTAGAGATTAGATTTTATTCAAAATTAATTGGATTCTATAATAGGGGTGAATACAATACAAACATAGTTTCAATGTTAAGATTATAATAACGATAAATATGTGCAAAAATTGTCCTTCTGTGTCCTCTATGTCTGTCAATTAGTTAACCTTTATGGGGAGCTCCGGTTACTACTGGAACATACAGGGTGTCGCGTAAAGAATGAACTTTTTTCGAAATAATTACGAAAAAGTGTATTTTCAAAACAAAGAACTGATTTTAGTTAACTGAATTTATTTAAAGATGCATTTGAACCAAAAGAAATCTGCACTTTAATGGAAGAAAATATTATAATGAACCATTTGATTTTAAATTTTTTTCTTCATGGCCTACTAAAACTGAAATATTCCCAAAAAAAAAAAACAAAAAAATGCATTTTTGTGCAAAACTTTGATAAGAAGAGATGTCGGGTGGTGAAAATTTTGGGTTCAAATGAACCCCTGCCGATCCATGAAAACAAAGCTGATAATGCTTCTAAGCACAAAGTCAAATGACGGTAAAAAAAAAAAAAGAATTTATTTAAATTTTTCTAAAAACCACGACTGAGTTCAAATGGTTGTAACTTTTGATTTAGAAGTTGCATTAGTAAGATTTTTACTTTTTTTGAAAATCCAAAGACAGTATAGCATCAGTACGCTCTTTCAAAGATTGAAGTAAATAAATAATTTTGATTAAACTATGACTTTATCTAGTAATTTTATAAAAATGGTGCATAAAACCAAAATTATTTGAGTGCACAAAAAAAGTCTCATTACTGGTCAATGATTAAGTGAAAAAAATTAAAAAAAATTAAAACCAATTGCAAACAGGGTGTGCAAAACAGTGGTCCAAAGTAGGGGTTCGGGCAAATTTCAATAAAACAGCTGTTACTCGAAAACCGTTGTGATTCGGGATGAAGAAGTTACCAAATTCTGAAAGGTCATGAGATGGCCCATCACCATATTAAGTTTGGACCTTCCTTTACGGGACACCTTGTATAGTAGGTTGAGCAGATTGCCTGTGTTGGAATCAATTAGCTTTATGAGAAAAAATACTCTGAAATACGTAAAAATGTAAAAAGTTTTTACTCGGACGGAAAAAATCTAATAATTTGTTTTGGTAGCATAGCACATCCCTTAACAGAAAAAAAACTTTAGGAGTCCGTCGTTGCGAACAAACAAATAAATGAATGTAAAACGTTCACGAGTATTCATTAAATCCAATAATACGGTAAATTAATACATGCAGTTACACAGACATGCACTTTTGGAGGTTACATTGCCTTATAGTGTTTTAGTAAAATCACAATGAAGATAAGGTAAAGTTTGGCATTAAAGGCAGGTTTACCTAAGAGCTTGCGTACCTACACCTAAGATTCTTAGAATTGGAAGAAAAATCACTTTATATTTACCTACTCAGATTTACCTTAGAGAGGTGAAGAGCAGAGATACCTCATATCCTACGTAAAGTTACATAAATTATGGCGCAAACTCGAACTAACCCAACAGGGGGAAAAAACACCCTAGAATCTTAAGGCATTGTAAGCTATATTTCACTACCTAAGCCATCTATAAACTGCCTTAGTTTTTAGGCAGAATTATGCCTGTCTAACAAACTCCATACAACAAAAAATTACCTTACTTAATTTTACACAGTTTTTTCTCTGAGTGTAAGTTCATATTTAATAGCCTTGGGCTACACGAGCAAGGTCGTGCGATCCAGTCTTAAAAATGTTGGCACAAAACCTTAAACGATTTAGTTAAATCTTGTTAATTTTCGTACTCGTTACACCCGAAACGAAAAATGATGTGTAAGACTTAAAACCATTCTATGATTGATGTGTATTAAAATAAAAAAAAAAATCTTCAAAACTAGCTTATTTAATTTTGACTTCCTGTAATCAAAATCATATTTCTTCTTAGAAATTCGGAAAACTTTGAGTAGGAAGTAAAATAAACGCATGGTTTTAGTCTGCCATTGAACCGCCTTCCTTAAGATTTAGTTCTTCAAAGGCTTCATTCTTTCATTTTGTTGTTGCAGCCATTGAGTTAAAAAAAGGCCTCCTTAATGAGACACCCTTTACCTCAGATTAATTCGTTACTATTATTTTCCTTTCATTATTAAGTTACTTTCAGTTTGGGTGTTAAAATATGAATATCACAAAATACTGCCGTGCGGCCCAATCAAAGCATACAATGCTTCAACAACAAAATCTCAACTAATAGACATAAAACTAAAGGTAGAGGCTGCAATCGACTAGATTTATTGTTGTGAACTATATTCTTCAAAAGAAATGCACCCTATAAATATTTCCATATTTCCTTACAACTGACACTGAATGTAAAATATACACTGTTGCCAGTTGCCACCACTTTTCCACTTTTAACAGAAAACGTGTTGATGCTCCTGACTATTTTGTAGGGATTCCAATTCCAGTTAACGTCTACTCCTATGCTCCTTCTGCTCCTATACCTACATACCCTCTTGCACCATTTTGTTCATCATGTGTACACGTTCACGTTCGTGTCGTGTATGTTTATCCAACATGAGCCGCATCGCTCTTAATAACATCAAGTGCGTGCACAAGTGCCCGTATGAATCTGTATAAAATGGCAGCACAATCCCAGTATACCCAGTCCCAAGCACACATTTTTTTTTTTTCATTATTCAGGACAATTTACCTATATTGCGGATGAGATTTTCCTCTCCGGAACACTTTTAACCTAGGTCTAGGCCTGTTGTAAGCCTGTAACGTCTCGGAGGACAACAAAATAAAAAAATAGAAGACAAAACAACAACAATAAAAAAAAAACTTAGAAGATTGTAAAACAAACCTTAAGGCCTTTAAACACCGCGCGACCGACCGACCGTGGGTGGGTTATGAAGACTGTACAGTACCATATACTCCAGAGGAATATGTGTATATCATTCCACTCTGTCCACCCGCCTCCTCGCTGCCCCTGGCAGGATGTAATGGATTATTGTAACTAGGCAGCATCTTAGACCTTCTTGTTACACAGACTCGAGCTCCTGGGTTGCGCGCTTTTGCGTCTCGCGTCTCTATACACTTTAAAGGGACTGAAATTTGGAAATGTTTGCACTGTTCCAAGGTGTTACAGCTGCGGGAGGAAGGATATCGTTAACATCTGAGAGATAAGATGTATCTCATGCTGAAATCTGTGACTTTTATCTCCTTTAAGTTCAAAGTTTATACGTTTCCACGGTTTTCAAACTTGTGATGATGTTGGTTTGCTATGTTTGTCTACTTTGTTGCGTTGGGATTGTGTAATACGTCATGTAAACGGAATCTCATAGGTACTTCTTAGTACTTTTATTCTAAATTGGTAAAAAACAGGGAAAATGTGATTGTAGGTAGAAGAAGAAAATATAAGTAAGAGTTGACAATATGTACAAAGCAGTTGGGTGTATGTGGTGGTTTGAAGATTTGCTTTGTTTTTTTTTTGCACGTGGCGGAAGAGTTTCTTTCGCTTGAAATGTATTCAAGAGGAATTGTTTATATTTATGCAATGCGTGACCCCATTTGGTAAAAAAATAGGTAGGTACCACTCTTTTTCGAATAGCATTTTGGAGGAAAGAAATAAAGAAACATTGTGACGGGTTATCCATTTTATTCTTTGACATACATCCCTGGTATTTGGCAGCCATTAAATGTAGATATATTTTATTAAAACTGAAATATTTGTACATAAATATTTAATGTTTTACCATGAAATAACAACTGTCAATAAGTCTCCGATAATTGGCTGACTTTGGACTCACGTACGCGTACGTAGGGCTACACAAAATAAAGTTCTTTCAAGAACTCTTAAAAAATTAAAATTAACTTTAAAGTATAAAACGAACTTATCCTTCAATAAACGTATTAAGGCATGTGGTTCAAAAAAAAATATCTATTTTTGTGCGTAGTTTTAGGATATCACCCTCTTGCAATTTCCTTTATTCTTTTTATTAGCTTAAATTCAGTAATGGGCTTACGGTTTTTGGACCTTCTTGCATTGAAATGCTAGCAACTAAAAAACTACTCAAAGGGTTTTCATGTTTATGGTATTGAAATATTGCCATTAAAATAATGAAAAAATGTCTTATATTTTTATTTGAAATAAAAATAAAAACAAACTACTAACAACACTCACACGAATTTGTCGTTCAATTAGAAATACATATAGAAGAAACTGATTTAAACAGATTGTTTCGTGAAAACCATGATTTGTAATTGATATTGGTAGTTTTTTTTTAGCTAAGCAGTAGTGTTGTTTACCTGCTTTGCCTTATTAAAATGCTTTTTACGTATTAATTGCAAGAACTACCATATAAAAAATTTACCATATATATTCAAATTTGAAGCCTTAAAAAAAGTGCTAATTAAATATTTGGTTAGGTGTGTAAAAGTTCTGGTGGGGTCAACTTGGTGACACCCAGTGAAACTCAACTTTTTCTACACATAAATAACTGTACTTATTTTACCTTCCCATGATTGTAACCAGAGGATACTGGTCTTGATCCAAACTTATAAGCCTGTTGAACGAAAGAAAATAAGACACTATGCCTCGGATAAGGACAATAGTAGAGAGTTACCCGATACACTAGATTCCTTCAACTGGAAAAAGAGTTCATGCGATATATGGTTGGGCTCGGGCAAATATAAATCCCCTACTAGTAAAACAATACTAATCTACTCATCTAAAAGCTTCTGCTGTGTTGGGCTACTACTTACCAAAACTGCAATCAGCAGTCTGAGATTGTGAAAGCTTCTGGGAGATAGGACCATGAAAACAAGGACATTAAATATCTAGAGTTCGTTGCATCACCACTATTCTTTTCCTAAGATTACACACAATTGGAGTTCGGAGATCCCAGCAACTTCTTCTATCGAAAACCAATGCTGTGCTGTGACAGTTTTTTTTTATAACCAGTGGTGTTATAATAGCCATTTGTACACAGGGAAGAAACAGTGCTTGGTTGTCCGAATAAACTTGAACTAAGATCAAAGAGAGAAAATCACGAGAAACGAGTAAGAGTCTACGTATTGCTTAAAAGTTGAAATAAGTGTGACACCAGAACCGTATATGGCATCACTAAGAAGCTCAAAGACGTAGAAATCTCACAACAACATCCATTGCAAAAGCAGACAGTAGTTTTCTCTACCCCATTCTGATGAGGACCGCACCTCAGAAGTTGGAGGATACACTCCACTACAATTTTAATTGGTGGAAAAGATGCGCACGTAACACTTGATGATACGTCCGAAGTAGAAAAATCCCAAAAAATGCATCGTACCTCCAAGCAGAGAAGAGATCATTGCGATGATTAAAACACTTAAAAAACCACAAGGAGGTAAGATTTGAAAGTATTCCCACAGAGCTCCAATGGCATCAAGTGAGTAACTGTATCTGTATCCATTCATTGAGAGAACTTGGAACACCAAGAGTCTCGAGTCGAGGAGGAATGATCCTCAAGCCGTCGAAGAAAACTGATTTGATGCAGTGGGATTATGCGGTTGCCAAAATAACAGCAAAAAAAGCTCTAAACGGAAGAGTACAATAAATGGACATCCCGACTAAAACAATAAGACTATGCTCTTACGCTCTCTCAAGATCATTTATGCATGGATCTCTATCAAATGAAAACAAGTGTCGGGGGAGATGGGCAAATCTTAGAGCATGTCAAACACAAAAACGATCAGTCTCGGTCTCTCGGAATCGGAAGTAACTCATCCGTTCAAGTCAATATTTCAGGACAACCAGTAGAGAAAGTAGAAAATTTTCAATATCTTTGAAGTTTTGACTCTATAAAAGGTGGAACACGCTTCAAAAAGGCACTAATTACACTAAAAGCCTAGCGATGCAAAGGAACTTGTAGACACAGGCAGATAGAGGTACGGGTAAGCCAAGAAATATGCACATCGGTGTATTTGCAGAACTAGAGAAGAGTTAGAGAGAACTAATTTACATTTCCGGAAAACGTAAGCACGATCGCGCAGGAATATTTGTAGGCCCAACGCTCTTTTAGGTGACCACCACTGACGTAGAAGGTCTAAACACCTAAGAAAATGATACAATGAAGAACAACACATGTGCATTCGAGGATGAATATTAAACGGCGTTTGGAATAGAAGAGACATGAAAGTAAATTCTTAAACGCAAGACGATAATGCCATGAGGTCCAAAAAATAGAGAAATTGCGTAAAGGTTGAGGTAGGCAGACGTAGGCAGACTAAGAAAGAAGCTATTGGGTAGGATTCCGGATAAGTTAGTGCATGAGCTGAACGATACGAATTTTTCTAATAAAAAAAATAAATGATCCAACGAGTGAGATATCTTGATTAAGTAAAATTCTTGTGATGTTTTAGTACATTTGCTATTTTTTGTCACAAAAAACTTGGAATAAGACGATTTTTATGCGTTTTCTCATATAAACCAATACTTAAGTATTCAGAAGATGGTAATCAAAAGCTTTCAATAAACCGATAAGAATCTTTTTTATTCCGAAACTCCAAGAGACTCCTGTTCAGTTGATGACAAAATAATCAAGAATTGTTTGTCCATAAGTGGACTTTAAATACAGCCAAATCCAATATAATGAGGATTCTTAAATTCTAAGAAGAAAAACTCCACACGCAGTATGATAAAAAGTCTCTGGAAAAGCGTTTGCATACAACACGACCATTTTATGTACTGCGTAAATTTTCAATTCGATTGGAGAATATGTTTGAGAATTCCCCTTAATAAACCTCAAACTAGATGCACACATTTCTATAGCTATCCAATATATGTACCTTAGCACAGGACAGAAGAGTCTAACTTTGTTACATTCCAAACATTACTAACTTGGTAATAAATGCCGCAAACAGGTATTGGCAACAAACCAGCCAAAATGGAACTACCTCAGGCAACACTCATCATGCTGGTAGGTAGGTGTAGGTATACCTATCCTCGCATATATGTACGTACGTATAATCTAGAGACTTTGTGGCCTTAACCACGTATAGATAGATATTGGAAGGTACATGCAATGCAACTCTGTTGGTCAAGGCGTTGTTGATGGTCGAAGTCGACCTACCAACTCTTCTAGTGGTGAGGTCTGCTGGCTGGAAACCATCCGCATATATTAAGCGTATACATATACTACACACACAGATATACGCACATACTTATAGTGTAATAAAAAAATGCAATCAAACTTACAATATAGGCACTTAAAGTTCTCAACTTGATTTGGTACACCCATCAGATTCATCGCCGAACATCTTCGCTTCGTTGGGATTCGCAAAGTTGAACTCACATTGCCCCTTCTCGTTCTCATCTCAGCTCTTGGACAGAATTCCCATTTGGAAACCCTAGAAACAACGAATAAATCTACACATTTTTGTATAACACGGAAAGATACTAAAAAGATTCCTGCTTCCACCGTTACCGTGCGTCGTCGCTTTCCCGCGCACCACCACCGCGTTCCTTTTTGCACAAAACTCACATGTGCAGGTGTAGAATTTGTGAAGCAGCGAACGGACCAAGCCTCACGTATGTAGCTACATAGTTGTTTATAGTTGTTAGGCCCGCTTCTATGGGCGCATAGGTGGTAATGTACCTACATTAAAAATGTCCAAGTTGGCCACATGAGACTTCTCTGGAACAAGCGTCAACAATATAGGTGGCACTATACAACTGCCGAAGAGACATTCCTCCCAACAAATAATGGATAATTATAAGAAACGCTGAATCTTCAGGTAGTTGTAACTTTCTTCAAACAAAACAACGAAGCTCCAAATGATGAGCATCACAATGAGAACCCCAAGGCGTTTCTCCCGCGTCCATGTCACGTCGTGGCGCGTCGCGTCGGTCGACCGGTCAGCATTTGGGAATAGAAAGAATTTTTCCATATTGTACAGGTCTTGTGTTTGCACTTGCAACATTGAGGTATCTTTGCTGAAAAAAAAATACATAAATGAGCGAGAGGCGATTAATGTTTGCTTAAAGTAATAGGTCTTGCGTGTCTAGGCGGTCTATTGGCACCACGCAAGTGACGTGGTAAGGCAACAGCAGCAACAGCGTCAGCCAAAATGGACACGCCTGACTTAAATAAAGCCTAAGAGAGTAGGACCAATGTCTTGAGAATAAGGAAAACACTTTAACGAAATGGGTCAGGCATTGCATTTAAGTTGTAAACGCCATCACATTTTGCAGTGTATTAGATAAAAGTAAACAAAGTTTTAAGCCTCTGCGCGTCTGCGTGTGCTTGGAGCAAAGTAATGGTTTGCCTGGAATGTGTTTTCTGTTAAATAGGGTAGCAAAAAGTTTGGAATTTATTGCCAAAATGCCAACAAAGAAGTAAAGTTTATGAATTCGTCAACACAAAACCAACTCATTACTGAAAATTTACGCACATTTACAGAAAGTATAGGTAGGTTAGGTCTGTAGATATGCAGGTATTCAATATTTTTTTTCATTAAATATTTTTCGTATCATTGTTTTCGCATGTAAATTTGCAAAGTCTAAATGGTCAGAAAAACAAGGAAAATTAAGCTAATATATGCATTGCATATGCATGTTTATGAACTAGCAATACTATTGAAGATCTTCCAACAGCTGTCAAAATATTTGAATCGACATTTTTTCATGTTGAAACCTTATGTTTTTGGTCTCATTCAGACTCACATTCCTCCTGTCAAAAGCTGTGTATTGGCATTTTATATTCTCTCTTCCCAGCACTCACCAGTTTTGACGTGATTTTTAAAAATATTACTGTGAGTTTTAGTTGGTACAATGATTTTATATTATTATAAAATATTGTAACGAATGTAATTACATCAAACACACCCAATCAAAATAGATCTTCATTAATCTTTGAACGCTTTTATTAAGCGATTTGAACGCAACTTAATGGAGTGTATTTGTCTCTTTCTTTCTTAACGAAACTAGAGCTCACTAGAACTTTCGATAAGAATAAAAAAAAATACAAGCTCGAAGAGGGAGATCGACACAGTTTGATTTTGAAAGTGCTAAAGATAAGTGATCATAAAATTGTATTTTTGAAAATTGTTAAGAGTTCAAAGACAAGTAAATTGAACCCAGAAAAATATTACAACTTGTTAAACTACTCCATTGTATCGGAATAAATTGCTTCAAACTATTTTTTAGTTAAATCGAAATGCTCTTCTCTTATAGATCTTTGTAATGGCCATAATGGCTGACTGTATTTCTGTGTAACTACGAGAATTTCTGAAACTCGTCGAGGTACTAAATCATTATAGCTTTTATGAACTTATTTTTCAAAGAATTATGTTCATAATTTATTTTTAACTCTTTGTTAAAGCGAAGAAGAAGAAAATTAATCTTTTAATGCTGCTATAAATTTTGCTATAAAACAGAACCAAATAAGAGATATACCTACACTTAAGCTGAAAGGCATCAAAACAAAATTATATTGTTCAGTGGTAAGAAAAGAGTTTTGAGAGTGTCATATAAATTTTAAAGATGATAATGTGCATGGTATCATAATATTTTTGTACGCTTATAAAGTTACAATAGTTATACTAATTTGGTATGTTATTTTGTGATTCGTTGATTTAATTCATTTTTGGAGAAGGAAAATACAAAAGATACAAAGATTATTGAGCATTGCATCTATCTAATGCACAGCAAACTTATAAATAAAATGTAGACAAGAAACATCAAAGAAGAATTAAAACTCAGAAATTATAAATTACGATTTAAAATCAATTAATTGTATTAAAATCGGACAGAGAGGATAAAATCAAAAAAAAATAATTAAGAAGCCAGAACAGACTAACATCAGCATATGTAAACAACTTGTAAATGCAAGTGGAATTTCAACTGCAAAATCTGTTGAGCTCATATTCTAATCTTGACAAATGGGGAACAAGAAAAATCTTAGATTTTAAGGTAAGGCAAACAATAGAATCCGTCAAGTCCATTCCGTCAACTAATGCGTTGTCAATGAAGTTGAAAGTTCGGTTATTTTTTCGGTCGCGTCCGTTCTTATGGGTCGCTTTTCATAAGAACTTGTGTATTTTATCGAGCTGTCAGTTGAAAACGTCGATTAAATGGGCTAAACCTATTTAATGCTTCTAAAATAGATGACTGTTTCCTATAGTTTTTCCCTTGTTGTTGAAAGAAAAACATAATCCCAATCACCAAAAACGCTTTTCTTCTGTCGATCCAAAAATGTTTCTTTCCTTAACTAGCTATGTACTTTCTGTAGGGCGTATCTATTCGTCCCAAGCTCGAGTACAATTTTCACATATTTGCAGATGCTCCTATAACTTAAATGAGTTTCTTGGACAGAATACAAAATATAGACCTTTAAAAATGATAGGTCATCGATTCAGAACAGAAACAATCACGGCTCTTTCGCACCGACTTACTTTTTCATGTATTTCCTTGCTTTAATTTTTTTTTTTTTTCAAACAGTGATAACATGAAATAGCTAGTTATATTCTTCCCCTTAAACAATTCCTACGTTTTACTCGTACTTCTAGGAATGCTTATCAGATTACTCTTGACTTGAGCCCAACTTCGGACATATTGTAAAATACGGCGATTCATTCTTCAACCGCCCCGCACAGATGTGAAACGCATGAAAGTAGGTATATCAATTAACTTTATTTCCAAAAGTTTTCTTGTGCATAGTTCACAACCTCTTACACAGTGAACCAGTTCGGAGTGTTTAAGAAAACTCAATTGTTATGACCGAAACTTCAAGGTTAGTAAACCAAAGATCAAGCACACTCAAACTCCTAAGGCATTTAAACCAAAAATTTGGAAACTATGTCGGTACATTTAGTCCCAAAAAAGTTATCACTGTGCGACAGTTTATTCAAAATCTAATTCATTAGTATTTTCAATTCTTCCCGATAAATTACCACATTTTTATTTTCAATTCTAGGTTAATATACCAGGGAATTTAAAAAAAAAAGAAAGAAATTGTATCAGTAAATAAAAGAAAAACACACAAAACCAAAATCAAAATGTCGTCTTTTCTTGTTGACCCACAAATCTCAAATAAAAAATAAAACAAATCCAATTTCAAACTGTATATTAAAGCCACAAATCGCCATGACATTCACTTTGCCAAAAAAAAAAAAACACACAACAAGACAAAAACCAAAGAAAACAAACAAAAAGTTATCTTTGCAAAGATAAAGAACCCCGATAACAATGGGCCAACGAGAGAAAAAGAGTACGTGACGCCAAAAAAGTGTTACATAAATTACCCTAAATGCCACTTTCATGATTGTAAATGATGGTAATTTTTTTGTTAATGTTTATATATGTGCAATTTCTTTCCAAAGAACTATCCTCATGGCCAGTGTTGCCAAGTCGAAGTATTTCATACAACCAAACAACACCCATTGAAGCTTAAGGTGTTCCATAAATGGTAACAACTTTCAAAGTCATTAACTCAACCACCTGATTCTGGGTTGTAGAAAAAATATAAACTAACCAACTATGGCAACCCTGTCCACCCCCTAAAAAAAGCAAAACATTCTTGAGGTGAACCACGCTCGAAGAAGAAATATGTAAACAAGGAAGGACACGACACACACCACTCCGAAGAGCCATGTTAATGTTAGCATTTTGGCAGTTTGAAAATATTTACAAAAATCATTCATATTGTAACAGTATATCTCTCGAGTGCTAAGGTGCGCATCTGCAAGAGGTGCGAATACCTCAAACATGTTAGGCGCGACCACGACCTCTACACAAATGTTGGCAAATTGGAATAAGAAAATTGGTAAATCCGCTAAGATAATTCTGTCTCAAGTCTAAATGCAAACACACCAAGGAACTAAAAAGTAAAAAAGGCAACAAAAAAAAACTCAAGAAACAAAACAAAAAGATTCAGTTTCTACTGTTTATGATGCGGTTCCATAGGTTCGGAGTTGGTTGGATTGCCAGGAAATTTATTTCTTTTGCCAAAATCTTAATTAGCATATAGTACCCCAGCAGTGGCGGGGCCCCCCTTAATTTGCAAAGGAATCTGGAATTTAAGCTATGAGAACAGGAAAGGGACAAGAAGATGCAACCGGGATAGAGACTCATGAGACGGGATGCATTGGTTCAGGTTGTAGGTAACTTGTAAGCCTTATTGATTTTAACAATTTTCACAAGCACTTTGCATTTGCCATCATCACTCTGTGGAAAAAGGGTGGTGGTTGGTTGGAGGCAAAAATCTGCAATTAGCACCTCGGCCCAGGAACTCGAACGAATGAAAGAGGTTCTACTTTACTTCACGTCTTTGCGGGCTCTTGTCCCTCCCAAGATGGTGCACTTTTGGGCACGTTTGGCGGATTGGAAGATGTGCACACTGCACATAGGCCACGGATGCGGGATGCTGAAATGTTGTTGGTTTGCTGCTGGTATTTTTTTCACGATGATGTTGATGCCCATGGTGTCGGTGGACGCTCGCTGGTGGTGGTGGTGGCGAGATGGCAATGGCGGCGGCGGCCGGCGGCAGCAAGAAGAAGTGATCTTATTTAGCTTTCTAAGAATTTATCATCTGGAGGTCTTTGCAGAGTTGTACGACCATCGCACATCGGTCTTGCTTTTTGGTTTTTGTTTGAGAATCCTGATTTCCGTATTAAATGGAAGCGGACAAAGAGTTATTTATGTTATTTCTTGTTTCTTTTTTTTTTTTTTTGGCTTTTCAAGACGTTCTTATGTCATTGACTTTTCTGAGATTTGTTGCGGACTTTTCTGATGATGGTGAGAAGATGACTAATTTTGATGAAATTTCTTACATGCTGGATGGAGCAACAAAAAAAAATAAATAAACCATACGAGTAATTTTTGGGACTTTATATATTTTTGGAGTGTTACTTTTTGTTAGTGTAATTTGTTTCGAGTGATTAAACACTTTTGGCTACGGATGAGAAACAATTTATAGTGGCTTTGCCTATAGAAGCTTGGATTCATCTGGCGGTAAATTCCTGGAATTTGTATTCAATTAAAAGAAAGGAACAACAAGAAAAGTTTCAGTGTCAATGTCTGAAATATAATAAGTGTGTGTGTCTTTTCTTTTATTTCAAAGGCGAATTAACTAACTTAGGACCAAATTTCAGTATGGTATTAGATTACAAAACAATTAAATTTACAAAATTTGTCGAGTTGAGTTTATCAAATGTATGAACTTAACTTCAAATATAACATCAAGTTAAGAAAATGTTACATGGGAGGTACCTATAGATAGCACATTCATTATTACGTTGTAATTATTTGTAATACATTTTAAGGAAAGCTGTTGACCGGTTTAAGTCCCAGACAACTTACAGGCGATTTTTTCACAGAGCCCTGGAACTAGCACCAGTACAACATAAAAGTAATATTGTTTGATGTCCATTTGGGAACAAATATCCTGGAACAGTCCTCAATCCTTTGTGTCAAAAAAAACTTGAGGCTTTAATAGAAAAACAACATTACGATTATGGAAAAGTCCAAAGTCCGCCGCCAGCCGCCGCCTCCGGCCGGTCCATCTGTACAGATTTCCACGCTTGATCGGATTTTTTTAAATTTGGTACAGATGATTTCTACGTAATTTCGAAAGTTAGATTTTTTTGGTTTTTGAACGAATTCATCCCATACAAGATTTCCGAGGTATTCGAATTTTCTCGAAAAACGGCTTTAACAATTTTGATTAAAATTTGAATGTATTTTAAAACAGTAAAAGTCGTACTTTTGAGTTAAAAAAATGTTTTTTCATTGCTTAATATGACAGTACCTCCCATAGAACCGTTTTTTATGCATGTAGGTAGGTTCTATACAATGTGCTCCACAGTCACAGATGAAAAACTTAAGAAACAATTTTCTCGCTTCTTTTTCGAGTTATCACGTTTTTTTTTTATGATCTTTGCAATACAGTAGTTAATTGAAAATTTGCGTATTTCTTGACAACAGTAACTTTCCAAATCTGTGTCGGTATTTAAGCACATTGATTTCTATAAAAAGAAGATGTATTTATGTAGATAGATTTATTGTCATTAATAATTTATTATTATTTATTAACTATGTATGTTTTTTTAAAACTCTTTCAATACATTTTAAAACGAAAAAAGCACACTCACATTCCTCCTCCAAATTAACTGTAGGTGAACACTCATGGGCTATTGTAATTTCAAATTCTTCTTGTACATTAAGATTTGTAGAATTCAATTGACAGTTGTCATGTAATATATTGAATGATTTCATTACACAGGATGTATAGCATTTTGCAAAGGTATCTTCTTCAACGAGATCAAGAGTAAATGTATCCGAGTTTATTGCATATGAAAGTGATTGTGATGCTCTCGTTAATAATATGCAGTAATAAAACGGATCGCCAGAAATAATAATTTCAGATAGGACCAGTTGGAAACAAATTGTTTAGTTTCGTTACTTTTAATTTAAAAATAAGGAAAAACTAAAAAAAAAGCATACAAACAACTTAATTTGAAAAATTATTATTGGTATAAATATTATAACAAACAATCGTGACATTCTAGTTTAATTACGAGGCATAACTAAAATCTTTGCATATTTTTGTAGCGGCTTTGAAGCTTTTGTTATATTTTTTTGTTTTTAAATAAAACTATCTGTATGATGATTACTATCTATGAGAGATGATTAATATTATTAATGAGAAATAGAAATCATACAAGCTTCTAAAGACCCAATGATAATAATTAGTTGTCGTAGGCAAAAACTATTTGAAAGTGAATTACTCGAAAATGTAAATGAATCGTAATTATTTCATCAATTTAGCAAAAACAATGCTTATCTGACTGACATCAAACAAAAAAGGACGGCATTAATTTATTTACTTTGCGTTGGTGCATATATTATGATAATACATGCATAGTTGATCATATTTCATTATTACTTGCTTTATAGGGCAAGTATTGATTTTTTGTAAAAAAAAAATGAGGTTTTAATCACCAATATTATGATAAAGGAGGATTTCAACAAAGTGGTTCACGTCATGCCGTCCGTCGGTCTGTGCGTCTGTTCGTCTGTTCGTCTAAGCGTCCATTTGAACAGAGAGCCACATTCCAAACAGGTTGACAGATTCACATGAAAGTACAGATGACTTTTTTGTAATTTTGGAAGTATTTTTTTTTTTTTTTTTTTTTTTTGAATATGTCTATTAGAACGAATACCTCTCATATAACGTTTTCGATTTATTGGATTTTTTCAAAAACAGCTCTAACGATATTGATTAAACTTCTTGTACGTTATGTTATGAGTGATTGCAACAATACTGCATTTTTGGTTTTTCCCGAAAAAATCGAATAACTGAAATATGGTGAAATTTTGCGATCATGTTTAGTTACCTCTTTATATATCCTAACCGGCTCAACCGATTTCTTTCAAAACTTGTCAACAGGTTCTTCTTATGATTTCAAAAAGTAGTGTGTTTTTAATTAAAAAAAAAAAAAAAAAAAAACAATTAAAAAAATTGAACACAATTTTTTTTTTGTTATTATAGATATTCAAAAACTGAACTGTTTAATGACTTACAGATATATTATTACTAACAGATATATATTAACCCAAGAGCAAGTTCGTGCTAAATACAATTTGCTTAAAGCGAAACCTTAATTCTATTTCAAAATATCTGTGCAAAATTTTTAATATTAATTTAATACTTAATTCATCTATTCAAAACGAAAAAATAGGTGCCTTTTTGCCACAGATATACTATATACAACTTTTCAAAATATACACTGCAGATGACTTGAATCAATCCAGTGCTTGTAAGAATTAACAGTTGTATTGTAACACCTGTTTCAAACCAACAACACATTTAAGACATAATATACGGACCTCTAGGAAAATTTATTTCAAAAATATAATCCTACTAACGGAAAGAGGCACAAAAATTTTAATCAAAACCGTTAGAGCCGTTGGAAAAAAATTACTTTTCATCAATTGTTATATGGCAAGTACCGTTATTTTGAGTCCTAAGGAAAATTCAATTTCCCCTCTAGGGAATCACCAAAGATCCTTAACCACCAAATTTGAAGAAAATCGCTTCAGCGGCTTAGGCTGTAAGTCGAGATAAACACAGAGAGACAGATAGACAGAATTGCGAGACGCACTTATTTCGCGTTCTCTATCATCGTTATGACATGTCTGATTGTTATCTCGAGTTCGTTTTTTTACAAGTCCTAAACTTGCCCCATAGTACCTATATCGCAAGTATTTCTATTTGGACTTTAAAGTACTCGAGGCCATATTTTAACTTTAAAAATTTATCTGCCCTGTAAGCTTATTGCTTCTCACAGTTCCTTTTTCGTGCCGGTGACGCGATGATAAATTAGAGCTTCTTAAAAGCACAACCATCAATTCTACGATTTAATTAATGAAGAAATGCATTATTTCTAAAGTCGACACGTAAATGGAAGTGGCAGGTTGATATGGGTATGGGGACTAAAAAGTTAAATGCAGCTAGATTTTCAAAGCTCAAGAATAAACGCGAATTCTAGCAAACCCTAATTTAGTATGAGGTTTTTCTAAGTTTTCTGTAATATTTGGTAGACAGCGGTGGAGTTTCAATATCCCTGGTCTTAAGTCTGACAACACATACAGTAATGAAAGCATTAAACACCTCATGAAGTTAATAGGATTGGTATACCTCAACAATTATTTTTGCCTGCAAATATATTTCAATACATTTTTTTTTTTTTAACAACTTAGTCTTCCTCCTTGTTCTTAATTTTGTCTTTTTCTGATAAACATTTAACTATTTGATATGAACATTCACATCGGTCTGTTCCAATTACTGCATTTGCACAAGTTTCCATTTGCTTTAAGTTTTCCCGGTCATTTTCACTGCTCACCACTTCTTCCAATTGTGTGTCATATTTCAACATGTAATTACACCCATCCGTTATGTTCAAATAATCGAAAATGCAACTCGAAAAACATTTGAGATTCGGATGCTTTTCAATGATTTGTTCTATATGTTCAAAATCTTTATCTTTCGCTTCTGTCACTTCTAAAACTTCTTCCATTGTAACATCTTCTTTTTCAAGACATCCAGTTGCTTCGAGGAAAGGTGTAAAATTAAATGATTCATTTTGGGGGGCACCCTGTTTAGAAATAGAGAAAAAAAAACATAAAAAGATGGTTTGGTATATTTTTAAAAGCTATTTACCTGAACTTGAGTGGTAATCAAAATTACAAATAAAGTTAGAACTAACCTCAGCATTTTTAAAACAGCAATCGTTTGATATCATTTATTGGCTGTTTAATTTATATAGGAAACTAGGTCTGCTAATCGTTAAACCTGGTTGTGATTTTTTTTAAAAAAAGCTTTAATTGCTCGATGCAGTATTACGATTAGCATTGTTTTTTTTTTTTTTAATAATTATAGTTGAGCTATTTTGATACGAGACACAAAAGTTTTTTGTTAGTTTTGTGAAAACATCAATTAATTTTGTTTTTAACAAAAGAACGTTAAATTAGATAAAAGTCATCATTCGTATAATTGAAATAGAAAACCAAGATAATCGTTTATCATTTTTATGCATCTGTTTTCACAGTCTTTAAATTAACAAAGGTTTTTGTAGTTTTTCTATTGCATCTATTGTTAAATTAAAACAATATTTCTTTTGCAAAATAAAAACATTCGATTGGAGCCGTATGGTTGCATGCGTCTAGAATTTAGAGGCATGTCAAGTTATAACAGTTATTAGCAGTGGCTTAAAACGCTTATGTCATGCTTATTGGAGCGAATATTTCATCCATCCATTATGGAAACAACATATTTTATTTCTGTGTGACTGCCTTTTTCAAATACCCGTCCCCGTTTTAGAGGTATTGAGTGTTATTTTGTCGAAAGGTTTCTAAGATGAATCCATGTTTTTATTTTCAAATTGAAACAAATCATTTTCCAACATTATACTGGTCTCTTATTTTGCTAATCGGTTACCATTTTTTGCACCCAACGGGAGAGGAGGAGAGAGGTGGACCTTCGTGTTTACGCAATTTTATTGAAACACACCATGAGTTATGACCTCAGCTTGATGCCACTGATTCTTTGTTCTGACGGTAAATTTCGTGGAATATTCAAAGGGGTTTTAAAGCAACCAGTGCGACTACTGAAAAAAAAATTAAAGTAAACTCAATCTGTGAAGAAGTTATCACTGCTAAACTGCCATATTCAAGAAGAGCTGAACAAAAAAAAAATGCATATTGCATATATGTATATTAGGGTGGTTGCTATTTAAAAAAAATGGAATTTCCTTGCTCCCAGAGGCTTATATTGTTGAAAATAAATAAAAATATTCTCCAAGTTTCGAGGCTCTAACTTAATTCTAACCCGTGCTGAAGTTTCTTATGGAAATAACATGGGGTTTTGCTTTTTGAACAGTTAATATTTAATTTGACCTGAGCTGTTAGTACTTAAATTCGATTCGGCTTTGAGAGGTATGATTCAAAGGTATTTTTCGATTAAGACCAAAAATAACTAGATACGAAAACATTAAAAATAAAATGCTTGACTGGGTCGCACGTACTTGCTCTTGTAGATGAAGTTACAGTTTTAGAAAAAAAATTAAAAAAGCATAAAATTCGATTTTCAAATGACTAAAACAGCTTTTTAAATAATTTTCGAAATTTTTTTTACTAAAAACTATTACTGCAACTTAAAAGCTTTCATGTAAAAAA
The DNA here is from genome assembly GCA_948107695.1 of Meliscaeva auricollis. Lineage (NCBI taxonomy): Eukaryota > Metazoa > Arthropoda > Insecta > Diptera > Syrphidae > Meliscaeva > Meliscaeva auricollis. Next base: position 60,948,902 of record OX403616.1, read on the forward strand.
ATGATTGAAATTGATTAAGTCATGAAGGAGATAATCAGAATTTAAACAAACGGTTCTAAGGCAGGTACCGTTAATAACGGTTTTTGAAAAAAATGGTTTTCATTTAAAGATAGACCTTATTCAAAAAAAATTACCATGATTTTTTTAATAAAAATCGTAGGCACCGTTTTTGAGAAAAATGAGTTTTTCTTAAACCGGTATATAACAGGTACCGTTATTTGGGGTCAAAAAAAATAACGTCTGGGGATATTCTCCAAAAAACGCCACATACCAAGTTTGAAGTAAATCGACCCATCCGTTTAGGCTGTGGTCTCTGATACATACAGACAGACAGACAGACAGACAGAATTGTCGGACCCACTTTTTTCTCATTCTCTATCATCGTAATGTCATGTTTGATTGTTATCTCAACTTTTTTTTTTTTTGTACGAATGCATAACTTGATATATGGTACCCATATCGCAAGTAAAAATCAAGAAGTGTTCCCGTTTAAAAATAAATATTAATGTTGATTATTTGTGTATATCTTTCAATACCTACACACATCGGATAAGCAAAGCTAATAGTTACATTATAATAGCTTTCGCAATTCCAGTCGTGCATTTTATTTTTAATGGTAAGGAACTTTGTGCAAAAAGGGCCAATATGCCCTGTAAAAATAACGATGTCAGATTGATACAAATTTCTAAAAATAATCCGATGTTTATGGAAATTAACATCACAAAAAATACAAAAAAAAAGACCATATGCGTATTATGAGTAAAATTAGGTTCTCTTGTAATCTTGATCATAATGAACATTTCCCACTTCTCTTTAAATACAATAATTAAAAAAAAAAAAAAAAAACTATAAGGGGATTTTGGACTTTATTTAGTTTAACTTCTCTAAACTCAATTTCTTGTCTTTCCTGGTCTATATATCGATTTAAAACAACCTTTACACTCCAGTAGAATTTTTTTCTTAATTTGCTATCCAGATCGCTATAATCGGCCCCTTATGAAATATAATTTTTTTTCCAAAATTCAATGGTCTTACCGGGCAACCCATGAGTTTACCGGGAATATTCTTGATTTTACCGAACCAAGTCATTATTTTACCGGAGAAACCCATATTTTACCGAGAGGCAACTGGTGATATTACCGTGGAAACTCGGGATTTTGCCAAAGACATCCCTGATTTTACAGGGTCTAACCATTGAAATATCCCAAAACTATCGAGTGAATCTTGTCTAAATTCCAAAATTTTAATAGATAAGACTAATATATTCTTCCATCACTTCTTCCATCAACTTTATCTTCTCCTTAAACCCTTAAATTAAAAACTGTTTAGACTTTAATTAAAAATTTATCACTTTAACTTGGCGAAGACAACCAATTCGACAGATAAAACAGATATGAAAAAAAACAGCAACTCACAATTAAAGAATATTATAAAAGGAGTTGTATTTAACAGCTCAGCAATAAAATGTTCTTTTATATATAATTCGCAATCATTGAAGAAATATCTATAGATATCAACAATTTCATTGCACCTGAACCAAACTGAACTGAACGAACCCATGGGACTATGTCAGAGATGATTCGGAGCCGCTTTGGTATGGCGTAGCCTAAAGCTATAGAAGTTGATGCTGATTCTGAAACAAACAAAATACCTCAACTGTCTCTCTATATAATGGAGAATATATTGCATTTTACAAGTCAAGCCCTTGTGGTTTTATTTGTCTTAACTATTTAGATGTGTGTGCCATCTTTCGGTGCACATTTGTAACCACAATGTGAAGTTAGTTACGAAGAAGAACAACAAGTTGAATAAATCCACAAAGATGCAAGAATAGTTTTTCCCTTTAGGTACATATGTATGTATATTTTATATTGCTACCTATACCTCCTGGTACCTACCATGGATAACCATTAATAATAGAGTGTAGCTTTGTAGGCCTTTGGAGTTATTCTATCTATAAACCTACATATTTATACTTACAGTGTATATGTTTTTGCATTCTGAATGAATTAACGCATTGAAAATGGGAAGACATCCTCCTTTGGTTGCTTATTGAGCCTCTGAACCATAGCTTGATGGTCATCGTGACTTTTAATGAAGATTGAGCCTCCAGCAGCCGGGAACATTGCTGATGTTTGCAGACTTCCCCTTTTTTATTGCATACCACGGCCGGTTGGCACCTGTTAATGAGTTGGTGTTTGGTGAATTTGCAAAACTTATAGATGCGCCATCATACACTGAAGGAGAAAAGATTGGATAAATTTGTTAAAATTCAAATTTAAAAGGTTTAAAGGTCTTGAATTGTCTAGAAACTATTGATTTCGAGGTCCACTTATGTAACGTATAAAATGGTATACATTGTGTGCGTTTCAGAAGTTACAGTGTTCAAAATTTCTCTCCTTTTTGAGGACCTTATTAGCCAATATCTAAATACTTCACAGAGCTTACCGTTAAAAGTTGATTGAACTTTGTCAGTTATCAACTTTAAGGACATGAATGTATCGTAAAACTTGTAGGTTTTCTTAAATCATGTTATAACGCTCCTTAAATTATCCCTCTAAAACAATTTCTTTGAGTGTAGATCTATCCATCCAAAGGGAGGGAACCTAAGACATGCAACTTCCACAAAACGAAGAAAACAAAATTATAGAGAATATACAATTTTTTTCCTCCTGAATAAATGTAGGTAGGTAGGGAGCGGAACGGACAGTATTTTTATACTTCTTTCTATTTTTAGCAATGGCTTAACTTTCCATAGCTAGGGAATGTAAGGTAGAGTTTAAAAATAGAACAAAACTTTTTTGTTTTAGATATTTTTATATGCTCACATTTTTATTATTATTATTATTATTCCTTTGGATAAGTTATTTTCATATTATGAAGGTTGGTACCTACACCTACCTTCATATAAATTGTGGATATACAGGGTATATTTAGTGGAATTGTACTGGGAATAAAAATCCCACGTTATTGTTTGTTTGATTGCTTGATTTTTTTTTTTCTTATGTGATTCGAAAACAATGAAATTTCCGCAGACTTTTTCAATCTTCAATCAAGAAGCGATGTGAATTGTGATTTCAAGGCCGTTGTCTAGGATTTAGTTTTTAATATTAAAAAAAAAAATGTAAGCCCTCATACAGAATTGTGTGCAAATAAAGTGGTGTCCTATGCTTCATTCCTTAGAACTTTTTTAGTGAAGGGATTTCAGACATGCCTGGAAGTTGTGACCTAAATTAATTTAAAATTCACGCAGATGGCATTGGTTTTGACGTATGTATTAAGAAAGCAGCCTAATACTTTTAATCAACTTAACTGTTTCACTTGCAAATAATTTGGTTGGAAGTTAGACAAGCTGTTAAAACTCAGTCGGAAACCTATTAATCTATTGGCCTCATTATCTTCATCAGTTGGGCAGGGCACCTTGTATAGTAAAATCAGTAGAAACTCCTCTTATATCATTAAAGTTGACGTAGGAGCTTCATTGAAAAGTACATAATTCTAAGATTTTAATAGTTTCGATTTCTAAACAGGCTGTTTTTAAATTTTTATTTTAAATTCAGCTTTTATTTCCTATCTCGGAAAACTGCTTCAACGATTTTGAAAATAAAACTCCGCTTATATTATGAAAAATAAAAAATTACATTCAACAAAAAAATATGACATATTCTTAAAAGAAAATTCCTATGTGTATTTTTGTAAATTCTTTTATTTCTTGACTTAAACATAAACCCAACACATCAATGCATTATATACAATAGGTTTGAATTGTATTTATGAGCAGTTGATCGAGTAGATGGTCGTCCCATTATTTAAATTTATTTTGTATTATGACTGAATGGTTACTTTTGGATTAGTTGAAAAAAAATTATTTATTATTAAAAATTTGCACTCTGTAACATTTTTCATGTATAGGTTAGCTTAATTTAGGTTGACATAAGTAATTGTTTGTGTGTATTTATAACGGGTTACAATATCAGACAAACATCTTCGCGCATCTCTTACAAAATAAAAAAAATATATCGAGTACCACCTTTTAAAACTTAAGTACTTATTAAGTATCTACCTTAATTCACAGACAAACAAAAAGCTAAATCCTTGTCTCGTAATAGGCTTATCAATTACCTGAATTTGTCAATACTTTCTTTGCATTTATTTAAAATTTGCAATATCTTTGCTATTCATTAGTTATGTCAGAATTAATCTTGATGCTTTCCGAAGTTAATTGCAAACAGTACCTACTTCTGAATTGTATTGACCTTTTATGCGATGAATACGTATGTAAGATTGTATTACATTTATTTAACTCATAAGCAAAGAAAATAAATGCTGGAATTTGTAGGGCAAGCTTTGAAATACAATTTAATTTAAATTACGACATACGAATGTGAAAGAAGTGGTTTCTGAAACTCTCTGTGCTTGTCTTCACCAAGGGCAATTTCACGTAAAAGTCTGCTAAATTAAAAAAAAAATTATTCTTTTTAGGTGTAAAAGTATTTATTTAAGTATGATAACAATACTGTTATATCTATTCTATAATATATCTATCTATAAGTATTTACAATAGCAACACAATATAAGTTTTTTTCTTTTTTAATACAGTCTTTTTAAAAATTCATTTGTGAGCATGAAAGGAAAGTGAATTTTAAGTAGAATTTTAATTTAATTTTTACCAAATAGTGTTTTGAATTATTTTATTATCATTTGGTGCATTATACTTAGTTAAATATCTACTTCCTGGTGTGTAGTCCGTAATATATTTTAACATTACGTTAATATGAATTATTCAATTGATAACACTACAGTGTCCAAATGTAGTGTAGCTCACAAAATAAACAGAATTGTTTCTTTAACTTTAGCGAAAGTTCTACTACAGCTTGGAAAAAATTAACTTTTCTAATTAAAAGAATAAAATACACGATGTGAATTGAAATAATTAATAATTTTTTTTAAACACTGTTGTATTATACCTCACGAAGAAGGGCCGTTCATTAAAAACATATTCAGTCACGGCATGCAATGGGTTTTTCATGTTCTTTTCTTAGTTATGGCTAAAACATTAGGAAGCAGATTCAGAAAATGGAAACTAAAATTGATTAAATTAATTGTAGAATTTAAGGGAAAAACTGATATACCACCAACGTTTAATAAAACTAACAACATCGATTGATTCGCCTCAATCCAAATGAAAAACTTCCGGTACACTTGATCAAGTCATAGACTTGTTTGTCAGAGATGGTGTTAGTCGCCAAATTCCTTCCATCAAACACACAAGAATCTCTTACATTTTTCAAGTGAACGAGCATTTATTTTATGTTTCTCTAAGCGTTAAGGTAATATAATGTCAGGATCTACTTGTCTTCCTAATGCATATGCATTACAAATTCTCTACGCTTTCTAAGAAAAAAAATTTCATTTGGCTTTTGAATCAGTTATCTTACTCTGTAATAACCTTACCTCTGCTGCGTCACGTTTCGGTGTGTAGTGTAGCTCACGAACTATATTATTAATGGAACAAAACTCTAACAAAAAAAGTGTTCTATTTTTCCATTAATCTATTTCATGTACTTTGGCTCCAGATAAAATTTATAGTTATATAGCTTGTAAGTAGGAAGATTTTGTATGTTAAAAAAACACCTTCACAACTGACTTCCTTTGGTATGTAGTGTATCTCACTTTTTTCATTAAATATAACACATTTAACAACATTGCAAGAGCGCATTTGTACAACTACTTAAGATAAAACTGTAAACATGGTAGTATTTTATCAGAAAATGTATAAAATGTAGAAAGTATTGGGTTTTTCTTTGCATCAAAAACTTGCTCTTCTACCAAATAGCTTTTTTTTAATTCGGTCAAAAGTCAACAATTGCGGGACTTTGAACTTTACTGTTATAAGCTGAGGACTTTGATATCCGCTTTGCAGAATTAAATTTTCTACAAAGTAGCTTAAGATAAGCTTTCTTTGATAGGCGTTTCAAGAGAGTAAATATTTCCCCCTATTTTCCTTAAATGACAAAGGCTATCAGAAAGAAGTTTTCTGAGTATCTCTCTATAAAACAAATACCTGTGACCTATTCTTGCATTTCAATAACTTAATCTCAAAACTTAAATGCATGAAGCTATGCAATTAAACATTAAATTTAAATAAAAAACAATTAAAAAATCTTCTTAGCATAGTTTGCTCAAAAAGTTTTTGCTTAAATGTGCCAAAATCGTCAAAACAGAAACTAGAATCAAGGGCAATTAAAGTTATTAAATCTAGCATAAGTAAGTTAAATTCATTAAACGTTTAATACCTAAAACAAAAATAAAAAAAAACAAAACAAACAAAAATTCAAAATAAATTCCGCTTTGGAAAGTAAAATTAAAAAAAAAATAAACAACTCAAAAGAATCTACATCTCATCACGTACTTGACCACTTAATCCAATTTGTTTTAATTTCAACTACTTTTCAACAACAAGTGTCATTCATTCACTTTAGTTATTAAACTAGGTATCTTTTTTTTTTTTTGAAAAATTACAATTAACAGTTAATAAAAAGGGAAAATATATATACTTTCTCTGATTCATTAAACCTTAGAATTTAAGAACACAAGAAAGAACCAAAATGTTGTTGGCGACACGACTGACGATGGAACACTTTCTCCAGATTCTATCCAGTTTTTCTACATAAAAAGTAGTTTGCAATTAATCAAGAATTTTGCTTTTATAATGTGATGAAATGAAGTAAGTAATGTAAGTGATTGTTATAAATAGCAAAACACAAACAAACAATAACATTACGTGGGCAATAGATATAGGTACATTAACTACAAAGGTACATGAAAGAGAAATAATTCAATAACAGATTCGTTTTTGTATAGAAATTTTTTCCGAAGTCGGTAAATAAAAGTATTAATAAATCTATGTCCCACACATATATAAATCTTATTTGTTTTTAATTTCCATGTGTTTGCATAATTTTGTTTGTTTTAGTTATAAAACTGATAAGTTTATGAATCTGTTTCGTAAAGTATAAACACAATTACATATATTGTGTTTATACCTTACGAAACAGATTCATTTGTATTAAAATTATAGTTTTCTAGAAAATTTCAAAAATCTTATCCGTTTCCGTGTTCGAATATCAACGCTGTTATTTTTTGAATATTTTAGCCATTGATACTTGTTGATTTTGTAAACCTGGCCAGTTTTAAGGTGAATGTATATCATTATGTATAACGATACCTATTTTAGAAAAATTAATAATTGCTCACCATCAGAGTTGTGATTTTGAAATATGGGAATAAAATGTTGGTTGACAAAAGTAAGGCTGCCTGGAGGAACTCCTGAGTCCTGATGCCTTCAATGCTTGTTTTCTTCAAGAGAAACTTGCCGGGAGAAACTTCTTGCTAAAAATACATAGTCTTTTTGCTATAGTTTTCCAAATACCAAATAACAACACTAAGAACTTTTTTGTTATAGTAAAGAAATGTTTCGTTCTTTTGTTTAAAAAGGTATTTGTGTCAGTTATTTTTGGTTGATGGTTCAAATAGTAGCACAATAAAAACGTTTAATACAGCAGAAAGAATTGATCATGGCGAAATGCCGCGGAAAATAACATCGAAAGTCATGAAAGAAGCATTTAATGCCACGGAGAGAAACGCATTATATTACGGGAAAAAAGCGTGGATAGTTTGGGAAAGAGATCGAGGAATTCTGGTGAGAGATCGTGGAATATCCCGGAAAATAGCTTTCAACTTCATAATAAAAGAAAAATACCGCGGTAAAATGCGCGTAATAATATCATGCAAAAATGCGCGGAATACTCGTAAAAGATTACAAAATATATGTGAAAGATCGTGGAATACTGCGGAAAATAGCACAAGAAATCATGAATGAATAAGTTTACCACCGGAAAAAGTATATAATACCGTGGAAAAATCTCAGAAAATCACACAAAAAAAAACGCGAAAAATGGAAGAAAAACAAGCGAAATATACTAGAAAACAACAATTTTTGAAAATTTAAAATGAGATAATATAAGAAATGCTGGAATCCTTAAAATGCACAAATTGTCATCTGGAATTTGGATTTTAGTGTAATTCCTGGACCAAAAACACTTGACTTTATATAAAATTTTCTTTAAAACAAATTTAAGATTTCGTAATCACTTCTAAAAATCAAGGATTCCTTGATACAAGGGATTTCTAATGTGTAAATAGTAATTTTGGCTTGTACAAACCAAAGTGAGACAGTGCGGCACGACAGTGTTACAAGAACTTTTATATGAAAAACGCTTTGTGCTTTGTCGCATTTGGTGTGGGTACTCCCATATGACGCTGTGTAAATAAATTTTACCGCAAGCCTTTATTATACATCTTAACTGCAGCCAATTGTAATGATTGCATTTTTACTGACCTCTAGCCAGATTGCCGACGGCCATCATTTTACAAGCTACTTCCCCAAGTATTTTTAAAACATTTTATTAAAATCATCTAGTCATTAAACTCATCGTCTCATTCTGTTTATTGCGTGAAATTGTTCAAATTACATTTTATTTACAATAATTATTTTATAAATATCAGTAAAATCAAAGTTATTTAGATATAAGCAATAAAATTTCCATGTTCCCCTGTAAATGGACTCCAACTTCTAGATTTCTAGGAGCGTATATTCCAACAGAAAAGATATAACCGCAAAGCCATGAAGATAAAATGCCCCAACTTCTGACACAGAACTATGCAGCAGCTATACACATGCCGTGTAGACCAGGCCAACATTAGAGTCGGGCTATAAAGGAACAACAAAACACTATATGATGGCATAGTGACTCTGACTATGCGATAGAGGATTCCGCCCCAACAGAAGGAACCAGTAGACAACATAAATAATGCATCAGCTTCTATAGCTCGCGATACCAAAACTATTATTCAAGTGATCCAATTAAGTGAGTTGGTGGATGCGATATTATTATGTCAAGTGGCTAAGATTATTTGTGTCGTGCACATTATAGCGCACACGGCCAGAGTAATATCACGGTTCTATAGCGTCTCCAGAATTCTTTTCCATACACAATATATCCATGCATAGGAATCGCTATCTTCTGGCAATGTTCCGCATGGAACATGCTTGCTATTCAAATGAGCTCCACCATGGTCCACAACCATATAGAACCAGATTGAGAGGTACCTCTACACCATGATGTACACACATAAAAAACAAGAGAAGAAGGTACAAATTTTGAATTCATTAGCGGCTAGATTCTTGGCTGGTTAGCAAACAAATCCAAAAGCCAGCTGATCGTTGATGTGCTGAGCTGCGACTTAAGCAGAACTCGTTGTTGCACTTAGCGCACCCACTGAACTGAAAGTGCAGTTCAAAAGTATCTATTTTTAGCTGACGCAGATACAGATACACACGCATATACTTACAATAATCAATTTACAAGTTTTTTATATAATATTGATGGGACAGCTTATAAATTACATAATGATAATTGCATACGTACTCGTTTGTTACCATATCTACAGGGTCTACTTAAAGAGTCTGTTTTTCTTGATTTTTGTTTTACCACAGTTCCCACTTTGTTTAAAAAATAAGAAAAAGTTAAACATGGAATTTTGGAGAAAGAAGTATCAGATTGAAAGATTTTTTTTCCCTAAAACAGCACTGGACCGATGATTTTGTATTTTAAGATAAAAATGCATCTTAAGAGAGCTATTTACTATTAACTCAAAAGACAATGCTCTCCAGACAACGCGGTCTCTAGCTAGCTGTCACTAATTGATCACACCACGATGTCAAATCTCGTATCTGAACGTACGATTTCCAGGTGGGAAATGCGGGGACCTCAAAGCCATAAAGATCCAAAAATAACAAAACTGGATTAAATGTAAAATTAGCGTTTATCGATTAATTTCCGCTCGTCTGTACTCCCTTATCCTTTTGAGTATAATTCAAATAACTTTATTGAATTCTAAATTTCTTTTTCTTTCTTTGAAAGTTCCTGGTCCCCACAGGTCCAACAGCCAAGATATGGCGGATTTGGAGTAATAATCAGAAATCATAGGAAGATAAGGAATAAACAACAAAGTAACTATTTGTGAGGCATGGTGTTACACTAATAAAGATTGGATACGAAGACTCGTTGGACTGGCGTGTTCTAGTCATCTCAGTTGCTGTATTATTAGTTTTCTTTTTAAATCCAGCTGATATCGCTCTTATGACAGAAGAGGTATACTCCATTCTTCATCAATGCACACTGAAAGAAACATCACACGAAGAATCAGCCCAGCAAGCTATCACATAGTTAATCCTATTTTCTATCCAAGCAAATAAAGACTCTGACTACTTCCAAGTTATAGACACTCATGGTGACGTTTTGTCCCAGCGATGATGTTGGGCCTCTTTTCTAGAAGACTTTGGTTTCCGTCTAGTTTACGGCCGAACCTATCTTCGCCACCTCCGTTTCAATACTTGCAAATAGCTCGCTTATTTCTCCAGATATTGCCAAAAGGTCGTTTCATAGCGCATCACCTTGTCTCAAACCTTTTTTTGACATCAAAGGGGTGAGTCGGTGGTAATTAACTGGTTTTCAGCCTGCATAAACGAATCAAATCATTCAGGAATGTCAAAATATCATGGTCCTGCGTGTGAATTATATCGATTTAATGAACCTGTTTTTTCAGGATTCTTTCTTAGGAGTCAGAGTACTGTTCTTCTGTTATGCGTTGACTAAGAAGCCATAGATGAGGCATTTGCAAGAACAAGTTTGCAATGATTTCACCAATGATAGTCTAAAATTCCTGCTGCTGGTGGGTTTTCTGAGAGATTGAGGAAGAGGCGGTCAGCAGAAGTTCTGGTGTTCTCTCGCTAGTTGCCAAAATCGAATTTTCTCATAGCATTCGGTCTTTGCTGTGGCTCCATTGATATCTTCATCTGAAATGTCTCCATCTGCCTAGTTCACTTCTGAATATTTATAAGTCGATTATTATCCAGGCTGTTTTCTCCGGTCCCCGACAAAAAGAGGCTTTCTTTTCCGATCCTGGCTTTGACATCGTCAAAGCCAATCTTGACTTCGTTCTTCGAGCACTTAGGTATTAAACATTTTTGTTTCAAGAATTTTATAGAGCGTTTTTTCTGTGGCAGTGTGGACATCACAGTTCTTAAAGTCAAAATTCTAGTTGCCGAAGTTGAATCTTCGGGGCACCAAAAAACTATGCATGACTTGAAGCCATTTGCTGAACGGAACTCAAGCTCTTATGTTTCAGACCAATAATATGAAAATCATTTGCTGGAAAGTTAATACAATCCCCGCAAAAGTTTTTCATTCTTAGCAACTGTATTACATTTGACAAACACAGTTCAAAACAACCCATTCGTTTGGAGCTCATTTTTATGAGTTGATTGCGGCCAACGAAAATGCTTCCCATATCTAAATACCTGTTCTTTTGTTTGCATCAAACGAATGACTAGTTTGCGAAGAACTTCCCAAGTGGTGTTCGTTTATATACATTCTATGGTACCCGACAGTTACCTAGTTAGTGGCGCAATAGCAACAGCCTATGTTCGAAGTCGAGAAGTCACAGGTTCAAACACCCGTGTTACGCTGTAGTTTTTTTTTTTATTTATTCGTTCGCTTTAATAGTTTCACTCAATCAAATTTAAGAATTTGCTGCAAACAAAGTTGAAGTCGAAAATTATTATCCAACAAACGAAAGGTCTTTTGACGCAAACCATTAGTTCTCTGCTTATATGCATTCTATGCCAGCCATAAATTATGCAGTCCGTAGCGGAATTACAAGATACTCACTTCGTAAGCGAGAGTTCGGCTGTTCAATAACATGCTTAACAATTTTTGTTTTTAATCGTTCGCAGAAAGTATTCAACCCAAACAAATTTACCGATTTGCTACAAACGAAGCCGAAAAATTGTCCAGCAAACGAAAAAGTCGTTTGGGAATTTTTTTCGGTTGCCGCAATCGATTTGTGCTCTCAGTGTGTTAACATACGTTGAACATAAATATTTAAATTTCGTAAAAAATATTATACAGTGGGAACTCAGTTCTTAACCGCTGCACTGCCTTGGCATTGATTCTGTGTTGTGTATAGCTCTGACACCGCACCATCCATGTAGAGAGAGGAATGTAGTGCAGTCGCAGTGTCATTGTCACGCATTTGTATAAATATATTTCTGAGGTGGAAGTGATAATGACAGTGCAACCATACGGTCGTACAACCCGTTTTTATGCTATAAAGCCTCTTGTCTCGTATTTCGTATGTTATAAAGGTTCAAGTGACCAATCGACTCTATATCGATTGAACCTCTGGCCACCATTATCGAGAAAGAGCATATCTATGTTCCTTGTCTATTATAAGTATGTATATGGATGGATGATGGGGCAACCCAGTGAATATGCTGTTGGTAGGTGTATATGGACTGGATATGTGAACGCCTCTGGATGGTAAAAGAGTATGAACTCCCTGGACCCCGATGGACCTAATGGATGAAGGTGAGTAGAGTAATTGTTGTCATTGAAGTGCTAAAATTGGCACCAATATGTGCACCGTTTGGGCTGTGCTGCGGATATACCATCCATATCGGTCTTATTGGTGGGATGCCTTAACGACCGTTTGCAGTTAAGACAATATTTTGAGTGTAATTAAAATGCACAAACATATATCCACATACAAAACAAAAAAAAAACTGTCTCCTCTTATCTCTCTTTCTCTCTCACACTCTCTAAAGTGTTAAGGTGACTCGGACTATTATAATCGATATAAATTTCAAGCTTTCTTCTGGGGAAATGGAATGGCACATATAGTAGGTCTGGGAAAGAGGTTTAAGTAGGTGCGTCTTTGTTTGTGTTTAAGACCTTTGTAGACTTGAGAACGATTGTATTTCTCTGGAATTTCAGGTGTCATTTCTTTTAGCTGAGAGGTATACCTACTTAAATGAGGTCAGAAGAAGTTAGTATCTTTCTGTGCAAATGGGTCGAAACTCGAACATTGTTGGAAATGAAAATTCTTTGTTGTCAATAACAATTTGAAGACTTTGGGGTTTGGTTGACGATGATCACGATTATCAAGTTTACAAAATTTATTATGATGATCCAGTTGCAAAGTTTACCAATCAATACACAGTTCATTCAAATAATCCAGTTGTTTGGTGGTTTTACCAGGAACGTTTGAGAACATTCTTGAAAATTTATATTTTTCTGGCTTACGATTGTTAAAAAAATCTACTCCAAAAATCACTTATTTCCACACTATCCTGACGTGTCTACTCCACTTCTGAAATGCAAATACAAAACTGCCATCTCAAACTATTTAATGTTCATTGTTCATTTTGTCATTTAGGACCCAAAAACACACACAAAAAAACCTTACTTTTAATCTGACATAGGAAGTCTTCATTAAGAATACATTTATTTATTATTTTTTTTTTTGTTGTTGTTAAGAAAAAATGTATACATTAAAGGTGTCAATAGCTCGCTCACTCGCCCACGTTATCATGAGAATATTAATCAATTCACACCTAATCCGTCATATCTATCATGCGTCTGCATGTGTTTTGATTACATCTTAATTGTTGGCTTTGTCGTTAGAATATTAACGACCAACACGGCACACACGGTAGCCAACAAAAAATTTGTATTGACACAAAATAGATGTATCCCCTGTCAGATTTAAAAGCAATCATTATAATCGAGGTGAAGAATGAAGCGGTAAAGTTACAAAATAAGTGAGCTTTAAATGATGTGCATCAGTGTAATGAATCTACATAATAGATTTTATATAGCTGATCGTGTTACATGGAAACTTCCTATTCAAAGTTTGAGAATAATTTATAATTGTTTGGGGGGGCTCGTCTATTAGAAGTAGGTGTGAATAAATGTTTGTTTAATTTAAATTGCGTAACTGCTTTAAGCATAATTTAATTATGTTGTAATTAATGTAATTAATGGGTTGGGGTCGAAATACTGTATGTTGCAAAATACTGTGTACCAAAATACTGTATGTCATAATTCTGCACGTGCCAAATGCTTCACGAGCAAAATACTGTAAGTCAAAGTTCTGTATCGCAAAATTCTGGTTGGTCAAAATATTGTATTTCAAAATTATGTACATCAAAATTCTGTTAAAAAAATATCGTTTTGATAATGTAAAAAAGTGTACATTATCAAAACGATATATTTTTACAGAACTTTGAAGTACAGATTCATTTATTAGAGGTTTTATTAGACTTACTAAAAGATCATCTTAATAAAGATTCAAGCTTCTAATGTGGATTAATATATGGTATGTACCTAGGTACCTTATTAAGAGCTACCGCAAAAGGAGACAGAAAAGAAAACTCTACACTTTTTTAATTCATTTTCCCTCTTAAACTATTTAAAGAGTTATCTCGTCTTTTTTGGTAAATTTATATTTTTATAAATTTACTCTAGTATTTTTTTGTTTACTCTTTCTTACTTTGTACAAATTAACAAGTAGCTTAAAATTACAAAAAAAATAAATTTATATTGATGTTGACATTTTTGTAAAATGTATTATGTATCTAAATATGAAAACAGTTCGATTTTTATTCCTAGAATTCATTTATTTTATTACTTTAATAATTATATTTGTAAAACTTCATTGTCAATAAAAACAACACTAGTATATTAAAAACTGGTTTTATGTGTTTTTTTACGTAAGGAAATTCCAATGAAAAATACTGTATTCGAAAATACAGTATTTTGACGTACAGAATTTTACAAATCAGAATTTTGCAAGTCAGAATTTTGCTCTTACAGTATTTTGACGTACAGAATTTTGTATTTACAGTATAATACCATACAGAATTATGGTCATACAGTATTTTGACCCCACAGAATTTTGTCATACAGAATTTTGGAAAAATAGCGGGTACATCACAGTTAGGTATTATAAACAGGGTTTTCTATTAAATGTTCCTTGAAGTCTTAAACATAAAGAAAAATATGAATGACATTGGTAATTCCAATTTTTTCAGTACCGTTGCAAGAATTTTTTTTACAAATAAAGTAAAATATAGCTTTTTACCAAAGCTTTTAAGAATTACATGTAAGGATTCCATTATTTTGATTTAATTTTGTAAATTTGTACTGCTCACATTCGGAAGTGTTATTTTCGAAAAGTTTTTCTATGAAAAGTGATGATGATATTTCATGATGAAATAGACTTCTGAAAAAAAAACAATTTTTGTTCCAATAACTATAGATGCTTATCATTTACAAACAAAAAACAAGCGAATATGGTGGCATCCACTAGCATACAAACCAATGGTGTCTTCTAGTGACTCCTGTTTTGAATTATGAGCACGTTGAGTTTTTTCTCTGAGTTTTCTCAATAAGGGCCTTAAGATCTTAGAACTCCAAATGTAAATTATGGGAAGTTTAGTCAGTGGTTAGCGAATTTCACTGGTTCCTCATTCTGGTCAGCTTAGCTAAGTTAAGATCAAACCCCGAAAACGGCCATTGGCCGAAATTTTGGGACCAAATCGCGAACTGGCATGTTTCAAATGACCAAACCCCCGTTTTGTAATTTGATGAAAAGACAAAAATTATAGCCCTAAAATTTGCAGACAATTTAACTGTTAGTTTTTGGACATCTGCCACCACCGTAAAACCGAACTGAAAGCACGATAATCGCTTCGTATCGATACATTCTCAGTACTCCTTTTTTTAGTTTTTTTTATTAAAATTATTAGGGGGACGTTTAAAGATTAATGGAAATAAAATTGACATATTAAGAACTCTGCGGGCACACATTAAACGGGCAACTAAGCCACAGTAAATCAAACCTAACTACTAATTCGGGTTTTGTTCATTTGTGGAATGAAATTTCACGATTTGGTCGTTTGGTCACGAAATGCCATTTCGGGGTTTAGTCGTTCTTTTCGGTCAATGGTCGTTTTTGGACGATCTTAATCATCCCGGTCCTGCTATATGGGGCAGAAGCATGGGCGTTAAGAGATTCGTATGAAAATTTGCTTGGTTGCTTTGAGAGAAAGATTCTTCGAGTGATTTTTGGTATTGTGTGTATCGAAGGAGTATGGAGAAGAAGATTCAACGACGAGCTTTACGGGCTGTACAGCGACGTTGCCCTAGTTAAGAAGCTGAAAATACAGCGGTTAAGATGGCTGGGACACGTGGAGCGTATGGACATCAAGGCACCAGTCCGACGAGTCTTCAAATCCAACCCTGATGGTGTACGCAGCAGAGGGAGACCGCGTAACAGGTGGCGCACACAAGTGGAGAACGACCTCAACCAACTTAGCGTGCGTAATCTGTTTTTTTTTTTTTGGAAAATGTCTGATTAAGTCTGTTTTTTTTTTAGTTTTTATGAATAACTTTTTTATTTATTTAAGTTTTTATTTTTTTTTTTTTTTTTTGTTAAAAAGAAAAAATTGTTATTTTAATAGATGCAATGATTTTATATAAAGTTGTATGTTTTACTTAAAGAAATTCTAGACGCTTGGAAGGATGAACGGGCCGGTTTTATATATGATCATTTTTTGAGATTCTACTGAATTTACATTATGATATAAAAAATTAATATATTTTTATAAAAATATCTTTTCTATATATCTGCAGTTTTCAAAAACTTATAAATTTTATTACGAGTCAGCTTATGTTCAGATTTTTGTATTCTTATTTTTGTTCTCTTATAAATGAAATAACAACTAAGAATTCGAGGCTTATAAAAAAGAATTTTTAATAGCATTAATTTTGAGCTAGGAGTAAGAATTTTCGATTAGACATTCGTCAACGCTTCACCCTAATTTATGACCGATATTCTTGAATTTAGCTCTTTTTTGTTTTCAAAAGTTCAATGTCTATACTAATTTTGTAGAAATTAAGTGATGATATATATACACAAACTGAAAATGTTTTCGACAATTCGTACTCTGAAAAAAAAATCCATTAAACATTACGATGTTAAAAATATTTTAAGAAATTTATCCAAATAAATAAAGGCAGTGGAGTATTGAGCGAGGGGAGGGGGCTCAAGAAATTAAAGTTTGAAAATTTGAGGGAAGCATAAAAGAAAAATAATGAAGGAAAACAAGTTACATAATTTTTTTTTAAGTTATGAGCTAAGCTTAGAAATATCAAACCAAAAGTATTGACGAACAAAATTTCCAGTTAGCATTTATTCTAAGGTTGTTAAAGGAAATTTTAAATGTCCCTGCCCTGATTTTCCCTTTCCCATCAAAAAGCATCTATGTATGTACCGCACCATGCAAAAGTATATTTTTATGGGCTATTTTTAATCTTGGCTCAGATGACCAATTAAATATTTCTGCCATGCTTTATCACTACACCTTCACATTAAAAGGGTCTTTGTTGATAAGTTTACTGTCGACTGACAAAACAAGAAATTAGATGGAAAAAGGCCACTTTACTTTAATTTTATAAGCCTTTAATTAACGGTTTGACCTTGAAGAACTCGACTTGCGGATATGTGATTTATTGTAACTTCTGAGATAAGTTATAAAATGGCAAAATATAGAATTTGCCCGTTAGCATCCATTTCGCATTTGAATCCTTATTTTACTGGACTAATAAGAAAGAAAGCGGTTCTACAGAAATCCTTAAACAAAGAAAACTTTTGCTTCACAACAATGTTAATATGCAATTTTATAGAGTTTGCTATGTACATGGAAAATAAACATCTATAGACGTTTTGATAGAATTAAATTGGAATACAAATCTATGGGAAATCATGCAGATGTTAAAAAAAAAGTATATTCGAAGATAAGATACAAACAAATTCAATTATTAAATTGAAGGTAAACACCATTATCGAAAGAGACACCATTAAATATTACCTCTGCATGTACAAGACATTATTTACTTTTCGCTTGTTATTTATTTTAGCAAATCAGGTGATAAATAAAGTCCAGTCTTAGTTTTTTTGTTTAATGATTTTAAAAAGCTTTTAACAAAGCAGTTTCCAAAGAAAAAAAAAAACAAAAACAAAAAGGAACGTTGGAAAAGTTCTTATTCCCCAAATCATTCGTTCAATCATATATTATTGAGCAAATTATGCAAATTAGTATTACTGAGCTGTAGGGAGACTGCTTGTACCTTTTAGAAACTACCAAAATTATTAAAATCCGTTGCCTTCAAGTTGCTGAAAAAGGGTGCAATAAAATTCGTGTTTACGTAATATTTGATCGTTAATGATGATTACTACTTTTAATTCGTTTTTGGTTTTCATTTATCAAAAAATGCTTCATTTTTTTTTTGTATGGTAATGGTAAGTGGGAATTTTTTGGTGCAGAAACGTGTACATACGAATAAAATCGTTGCCGGACAAAAATGTCATGTGTGCGGTCTAAAAGTCTAGTCAAGCACCCAGAAAAAAATTTGTGCATACAAAATAAGTCTTTGTTATGTTTTATGCTGTTTCTCTCCAATATAAACGATAATTTATCTGAAAAAAGTGTGAGAGTAGTTTTTCAAACATAAAGGGGCCAACCCATAGAATCCATCGCGTCCGTTCCGTCAACGTATCTATTGTCGATGAAGTTAAAAGTTTGGCTACTTTTTCCATCGCGTCCGTTATTATGGGTCGCTTCACATAAGAACGTGTGTAATTTATCGAGCTTTCAGTTAAAAACGTCGACGTAACGGACACGACGGATTCTATGGGTTGGCCCCTTTAGTCTCAAAATAATGACGAATCTTCTTAAGAACAAAACATAACTCTTCATTATAAATAAAGTAATCAATGAGAAACGAAGATAAATTTACATTTTACTTTCAACTTTCTCACATAACATTTATTAGTCATCTTCCAGAGAACTCTGTATCTAAATTCCCAACTTACAAGATCAAAACAACATTCTTCATCTTTCTGATAACAAAACTTCATGATGATTAGTAAGAAAAAAAAAAAAACAAAGCCACTAACTAACTAAGTCATCAGAAAAATAATTTTAAAATTCAAATATCTTGACCGCTGACGCATCCGCATTTAGAAATACATTTTAGTCAGGTGGTAGGTTGGTGTCTTCAATAGAATTTCATTTGAAGACTGCGTTACTCGTGTGTCGTATCGCGTTTCTTTAAAGAATCTTGATTTGCCGGCCAGTGACGCAGAGTACAGCAATCCAATTAAATCTTAAATTGAAATCTCAATATACCCGCACTGTGTATACGAGTAATTCATATACAACCATTCATTCATTCAGAAAACGGTGTCCGTACGATTCGTGGTAAAATAAAATCCATAGAAATCCATCTGCTAAACACCTGAACGTGCTTTTTCGAATTTCAGACGTTTGCTCGCAGTAATCCCCATGGAGACGGCCGGGCGGCGCCACGCCGCCATCATCGCCAAAGTCATATCGATTCATAATCTTTTTTCTAACCTAAGCCTTCGATTGCGTCGTCGTGCTGCCCGCCCGCCACCTTGCCGCCACCGCACCGCTCCTGTATGTGCAATTACAAAAGTTGTAATTAACTTAATATTTTTACCTGGAGCCCGTTGATAAATCCGGTTGCTTGGATTTGAACTTGCATACCATATCGTATTATTTTGATTAATATTTCTTGCTTAACAAATTTCCAATTTTAGCAATCAAACGAAGGTATTACTAATTGGAGAAAATCTCTGGTAAAGGGAATTTTTTGTTTAATAAATTTGACTCATCCATTTGAGAAGCTTAAAGATGTTTAAGTTTTTTTTTTTTTGTTTTATGAATGAATTATGAGTGAGAAATGGTCACTGGTCGCGCTTGAGGTGAAAATGTTGCACGTTTACCTACTCTTTAACTTGAAAGTTCAATAGCTCCCTAATTTTCAAGTTCAAGGTTGAACCGGGTTTTTCATCTAAATATGAATGCGCGAAATCTTGGATCAATGAACTCCAAAACAAAAACTTAAAAGATGTAAATCTTTTTCTTTTGTGTGATGGGCTTAAGTGACAATAACCTTTTGAAATATAACATAACTTTGTCCACGTGAGACTTGAAATCAAATAAAATTCAGAGAAAAGATTTAGGTACAGCTTCTCTATGAGAACAATAGAAAATAATATAGTTATTTGATTTATAAGGTATGAGTATTACTTTCACTTGAAAGAAATTACTTAAAATAAAATCGTATTATGATTATTAAATAAAAGAAAGTTTAAAATCGAAAATAGAATTTGTTTTCAATAAAGCAAATTCATAACAAAGCATTGTTGGAAAAAACAAATTTAAAATTTTTTTATTTAACATCTACAATTAGAAATTAAAGAGTGGAGATTAAAGGTTTGCAAGAACCATGACTATTAGCATGGGCTCGAAAACCACAGGTCTTCCCAGCTGCATCCTAGAACGATTGGCCTGATGAGGTGCATTCGGTACCATTTCTGAGATGTGGTTTAAATTGGTGTCAAATTATAGGTTGAAACAACTTGTTCTGAAATTCGGAAGGCAAAACTTGGTCATTTAGTCACACAGCCTGATTGTAGTTAAGAAACAATAAACATCGCCTTTGTGTAAAAATGCTTTTTAAGGTATTTATGACCAAACTGCCTCGGAAAACCTCTGAATTTCGGACGAAGATGTTTTAACCTTTAATTTGACACCAATTTAATACATTCTTCAAATCGATGAATGTATAATAATACACAGTGATACCTTTTGTCGAATTTATCTATTTTGCTGCTAATTTTGAACAAATTTTGGTACTGTTTATGGAAACTGTCAAGCTGTCAGCTAAAAAAAAAAATATAATTTTAGACTTTGCCTTGCCTTAGCTTCGATTTGGCATCACAAAATTTCCATAATTTCTCGAGCAACACATAACAAACTAGAATTTAAAGAAAACCTTGCATAAATCGATTTTTACATTAACAGCCATTGTATTGAAATTGTTATACATTGATGCGGAAGACCTCTGAATTTTTAAAGTGCACGTCTTGTGACACCAATTTCAACCAATTCTCAGAAATGGTACCGAACTTACCTTCGCTTACCACGCCAATCGTTGGGTTTTCAACAACAAAAAAAGCAGTGCGGCAGTGTTATATTGCATACTTGATCTGAAAAATTTCATTACAATTCTTTTTTTGTTAAATTTCTTTTATTTTCTGAAAGACAACAAAAATAGCTACACATGTAAAATTATTTTCAATTTTCTCAAAAACTAAAGCTTAGATCACACGACTTATGTATACCTACACAGAAATGTGTGTATTTGTGATCTGAATAATAATTCGGATAACAATAAATAATATACAAATCGTGTTTATATTGTCATTTTCTATCATTACATTTCTGTTTCAGATGGTTTTGTGCATATTTATGTCAAAAATACACAATTTTGGGTGTTTACATAAATAGTGTGATACTAGAGACTAGACTTAGACTAGACTTAAGAAACACAAAATCATTTGATTTTTAAATTCAATTACGAGTTTATGAGGCCTGTTTATTCAGTGAAGTGTCAAAGTTATCGTACTTGTGCCTCTTGTTCATCCTCGAAAAAACACCCTTTCACCCAAAATAGTTCTATGGACTCTTTAAATTCTTGATTCCTAGGCCAAATGTAACATTATAACCAGATTTCAATTGGGTACTAATTTTGTAAGAGATGTTAAGCATAAATTCCGTATATTGCCCGTATTATTCCGTATTATATTCCAATTTAATTTTGACATGTTTGTGTTTAAATTTCCTTTATGATAAGTGTGGAGGCTCTTTTAATGCGCAATATTTCTATGTATGTACTTTTGTTTATTCTGTATCTGCCTCGTTTTGGAACTGAATATATTGACTAAAATTTCAGTAAATATTCAACAATCACTCAATTTCAGTTTGAAATTATTGTGCAATACAGCTATTTTTGCATAGTTCTTAATATTGCGTAATAATATTGTGTACCTAGTTTAAGGTGCAGGTCCGCATTACATAATTTCACTATTGACCATTTAAAGGAATAAAATCAAGTTAATAGTGTTTTTACTTGTTGCTGTACGTGTACATTGTGAAAGCTGATAGCGTTTTGTTTTTTTTTTTCTGCTGTAAAATTGTCAATAAACAATTTTAATTGATTTTTTTTTTTCAAGTAAGGACGAAAACTAATAATAATTATTTTAGCGGAATTCAATTCCGTATGAAAAAGTTGTATTATATTTCGGGAATAATTATTATAAGTTTTTGCCTTTTTAAAAAATAGAAATTCTTTTAAAATATTGATGCTTTTTCAATCCGCTGGAGAAAATGTATCTTTTAATTAGTTTAACCTGCACCTATCAAATCCTAACTACAAATTATATACGTAGTTCTATTTTTAGAGACACGTGTTTCAGCAGTCCCCCATATGTATATGTTTAAACTCATCAAGATTATCTTGTCCTGAGTGGATAAACCCCAATTAAAGTTAAAATTTATTTTCCTAAACCTACAACAAATATTATGAACATCAAGCATTTTTTCATCTGTGGTCTGAGGCTTATAGGTAAATGATTAATGTTTTTAGGTCAAAATCATGATTTTGATCACTGATTTGCGAATTACCATATACAAATCCCGTTATATATTTAAGCTATTTTTCAGCTTCTTTAAAAGTTCATTATCCCCAAAAATAAAAAAAAAAACAGTAAAAAAGGATGTAGAAATTGTGGCCGCAATAAACCATCAGTCAGTGATGGTCATTTTTATGAGCATGCGGGTAATGATTTAACTTCAGATAAAATGGAGACAAATTAGGTGTGGGATACTTAATGATGACTCGTGTATTTTCTGCTTTGATCTTTGGTTGGGTTAATGTTCATCTATGAAGAACCGACGAATACGCAACACGATTAATTGGCGCCCTCAGTTTAACTGAATTAAAATTTTCTTGGAAAGGAATTAAGTTTTGAACTAATTCAATGATCTTGATTTAAGGCTCAAACGGATGAACAGTTAAAACTTGAATAACAACTTTTATTATAGAAACATGATTAAAGGGCATATTTTGAAAACAATAACAAGGTTCTTATCAAGCATTCATGATTAAAAAAACTGGGTTACTACAATGACTTGACTTGTAGATTTTGACCAGAGCACGAAGCAGGCCTTAGTTTTCGCTAAGATTAATTTCATTCCATGATTCCATTATCGAGTCTGACATATTATGTCAAACTAATTATAGACTTTCAATGAAATGTTAACAACAACAAAAAAATAACTAAAATCCAACTTCCATACATATGTAAATCCTGATTGTTCATCAAATAAATAAAAAAAAAGGTTAAACTTATGCGAAAACCATTAATTTCCACCCAATTAGACAATGACATGCACTGCACACCCAATTAACAATAACGGTAAATTCAATTGAAATAATAATTTTATCAACAAAAAATGTGTATGTCGCGTGGTTTTGGTAGAAACCTTGACCATGGATTCGTTTCGGACAGAATTGTGATTGATAAATATTTTCGCTACACGCTTCACCAATTCAATAATGCAATTTGATTTATCGTTTACCTACTTGTATTTGATTTCATTTTGTGTTGTTGTTGTTAGTGCTGTAGTTGTTTATGTGCGATATTAATATCAATTTTGATATTTTATTGAGTCAACTATACTATTTGGTTTTATTTTCGGTTAATTGGGCCAAATCAAATTAGCATTAAATTAATATGTTGTGCTTTTGAATGAATGCATTTTCAAGGCCAACGAATAAAAGAATTTTTATACTCTCTATGCCAGAGCCTTGACAGCCATCAGCAAAAACTTATTTGCAATCAATACTAACTATATATACTTCCCACACACATAAGCCACCCACTAAAATTGTTATGAAATTTCACCACACAGTAGAGAAGGTAGATTTTCTCATTTGGTATTTTTGATTACTGTTCTTTTGATGGACTTTGATTGTTCTCCGCTATGAGTGCCAAACTAATTTCTGTCTGAAGTTTCATTTTGAAAAAAAGTGACTAAGGTCATAACTTTTTTCCCAACGATGAAGGCATTGATAGTGCCGTCTGGTTGATGTTTGAAGTCATAGTCTGAACAAAGATGAACGAAATAGTTCACTGGAGTATACATATTTCTGTCTCTACCTTTTTCCATTAATGTGACAGCTATTGTCACTTTAGTATTTTAAACTTTATCTGGAAAAATATATGTTAAGATAAGACATTTAAACAATTTCAAGGGTTTCTTAAAGCGTATTTCACAAAACGATATAAAAAACTTCCAGAAATGAAATAAAACAAGAAATTGTTCCTATATACGAATGAATGCATCATAATCCCACAGTACACATATCTTTGCAGGTTGTCAAAAATTATATGACGGATAAAACAAGAAAAAACATAGGTTTTTGTTGTTTTTCAATTTAAATGGAATGTCTGAAAGAAAAATAAATTTGCAACCCCATTTTTTTGAACAAACAAAAAAAAAACCATAGGACAACACACAAAAGTAAATAATTGTGATGGGGACATTTGTCCATATTTTTCTTTCGATTTTGACAGAAATGCGCAGAGCTGAACAAAAATGAAATGATATTACATTTAATGTACTTTGATCGTAATCTTCCTTCCAATTGGACTGTATGAAACAGAGGAGGAAAGGGAACAGGTCAACATTTTGGTTATTCTGCTTTTCATAATTCTGCTTTTTTGAAAAAAAAAATCTGCTATTTAAAATTCAGCTCATTCTTATTCTCAGTCTGTTAAAATTCTGCTTTTAAAAAATTAAAAATTCTGTAAATTTATATTTAAGAAAGAAAATTCTACTAATTCTAGTTTTATTAAATATAACCTCCTTTTAAAAAAAAAAATTTAACAAAAAAAAAAACATTGCAATGTTAAATTATTGAATAAGTTGCCAGTTAGTTAGACAAAGAACAGTGTACTAGGAGTCAACTTCAACAATTTCTATATCGCTATCATCAAGCCATTTTGCTGAAAAAAATAACAGTATTCTTCTTCAAGAACAAACAAAATATAAAAATATTACAATCTGCTCTATTCTTATCAAATTTTAATCAGTGAATCGGTAGATGAACTGCTTTATAGATCCAAAAAGCAACACTATCACTTACTGAAACTTCCCCACGGCTTATGTAATTGTTGATATTTATCAATCCTTACTTTACCATACACAAATTGAAAATTGGCAGATCATCATTTTTGGATTTTGTAATCCGAATGATAGTGTTCTTTGCTGGAAACAATTGTTTCTTTGAAGCATGTTACCGAAATAATTACATAATTGCTTTTTATTTAAAAAAAACTCGTTTCATAAAATGTTAATAAGCGTGTGCCTTTTAACATTTTCTAAATTTTCAGAATTTTGTAAAACAGAAAAATTAGAATATCGCTTACCGTTATTTTGTAATAATGGTTTTAAAGTTTTTTGGTATGTGCACGTCTGGAAACGTTTGTGATGTATCTATATTTCTGTAATTTTCATCCCTTGGTAACATAAATAATAGCTAATATTGTATGTGGACAGTAATTTTCAGCTTCGTAACTATCAGGTTGTATTTTTAGCAAATTGACAAAAAAAATAGGTTTGATGACTCTGATGGAACTCTATTTATTAACTAACGCTTCTGCAGATCTTTTTTCTTAATAACGTTAGTTAAGTCTATAATGGGACCGCTTTTCAACCTTGTGTAGCTTATCAGACATGTTTGTTATGTTGTTTTTAATTTTTGTACTTTGCTGATGACTATGGCAAACCTTTTATATCCGATTTTGTTTCTACTAATTTGATGTCTTATTTTATTGGCAGGAATTACATGGGTATTTATTTTCAGCTTTGTAGCTTATCAAGTGTTTCATACACTTTTTTAAAGCTTTAAACTCAATGTCTTCTGCCAAGTCTTCGGCTCCACCTGCACTTCTGTCAATTTTTTCATGCAACATAATTATACCAACTCTAGTTATGCAAATTTTCAGACTAGATAACATTTTTATTTTGTACCTTTTATTTGTCTTTCGTGTTTGACGATACCTGGCAATCCCTTGTCCCCACTTACGCTTCTGCCAATTTGTTTCCCGCCGTAGAATCATAATAAACTATGTCATCCGAAATTTTCAGCCTCACCGATGACGTTTTTTTGCTAAAAAATTTTCATGTTTAACCCCTCTCACATTCGACTTCCACTAGTGGGATTGTTTCTTAACTAGCAGTAGGGCTGCCAATTCCTGCAATATTTGTAGTTATTTTCTTAATTTTTTCTTAAAATCGTGTTCCCAGTTTATCATTAATGTAAAATTGAAAGATTCCTGACTCTTTCCTAAACAAAGTTTAAGCAGTTATTTTGTCTATAAAATTAACTAATAAAAACTTGTATTAGTCTGCCCATTCTTCTCTTGTTAACGTAAATTTAAAAGGCTTAAGTTTATTTTTACAAGCTTTACTTTATTTGTTTTGGTAGGTACTTTTTTTTATGAATGAAATTATTTTTTTGATGACACGTTTTGATTTATCTCAAATAAACCATTTTTTTTAGATTCTATAGTTTGTTAATACACATGCAACTCAGGCGTATATTATTTACTATTATAATTCACAGGTCACTAGACTGTTACATTCCAAAATTAGATTAGGTATTACCTATTGTATGTGTGTCTAAAAAATTCACAAGTTACCTTTATTAAATGTTAACGCCAGTTGAATTGTTTTGATATTATTAGCGTTAATAAGCAGGTGGGTTCTATGTTCCGCAAAAAATTTCACACTTTCATGCTAATGGCATTATCAAATAGACAAATAAAGACAAAAGTTGTAAACCCAAAAGACAAACGGAAGTGAGGTTGAATTTACTATGGTAATTAAGTTTGTTATTTTTCTGTTTTGTTTTTCTTTGAAGAAAAATAAATACGAAAACAGAGAAGAAAAAGATGAGGAATTTATTTAATTTTATGCATTGGTTTGCAAATATAATTAATAGAACACCAGATTCCAGATATTAGCGACTCTAATCAGATAAATTTCTTCTTCTAATGAACAAATCTGCATAATTCATTTGGCCGTTTATCAACCGAGCCTCGGATGATGGTAAACAATTAATTGAGATTTGGGACCAATAAACGATAAGTTGATGGTTTTTAGTGATTCATGTTTAGGATTTCCTAAATACATATTCAATACCAGTAGAAAGTTTTGAAAAATGACCTTTGTGAGAAAATTATGTTTTTAGTTCCGTTTATTAAAATTTTATTAATTTTTTTTAGTTTTAAAGCAGTGTTCGGGTTTGAATTTATCACTTGGTTTTTTTTAGCTTATTTCTTTGGCGAAAGATTCTTGTTTAGTGGGGCTGTGTGACTGCTCCACCCCAGAAGAAGGTCTTCTGAAAGAAACGAGTTCCGATTTGGATATCCTATTTTATGAATAATTGAAACATTTTATGGGTGTAACCCTTCCGCGACTGTTAACTGATATGTATATGGAGTATCGCTTGAAAAGAGAAGGTTGTCGCATGCGGTTACGATACATTGATCTTACGTCAAATGGCTGTATAAAGAAAGCTTTCGAATAAGTTTCTTGGTGAAGGAGAAAACTGAGGATCAGTAACATTACTTACTTACTTACTTAAATGGCGCTTAAAATCCTTGGTGGATTTCGGCCTCAACCTAAATAAACCTCTCCCACTAGCCCGGTCCCTGGCTAGTTGCCACCACTTTCGCACACCAAGTTGGTTAAGGTCGTCCACCTTAGATGAGGCCAACTGCTGCCGCGTCGTTGGTGTCCGTACTCTCCACATGACCTAGCCATGCTTATCGCTTTATTCTCAGATTTTTAACAAGGTTGATGTTCGCTGTAAAGTCCGTACAGTTCGTGGTTGTATCGTCTTCTCCATTCTCCATCGATGAAAATTGGACCAAAGTCTTTGTCTACGTCGAAGTTATAACTGCTCATGGTTTCATTTTGAACCACTATCGACAGTATTGGGTCTCTCTTCTCGATGACAGCATATACTTTGTTTTCGTCTTATTAACAGTCAAACCCATCTTCGCTACCTCCGTTTAAAAACTGCAAATGCTCCACTGACAGCTGGATTTGTTTTCCCAATGACGTCAATGTCATCAGCATAAGCTTCTAACTTCTGACTTGCAAACAATTTCTTCAAGCTACGAGATTACTCAAATGCCATCCCGCATAAGAGGGCGAGTTTGACAGGAATATCGAGATTTAACATGACTCTGTATAGCTTGTTATTATTAACGCTTAAGCCATTAACGTTTGCATATTGCTGCTCTAACTTCATCTAGGTCGGGGTTACGGATATTTTCGTAATCATCGTCCACGGTGAATGGGTTGCTCTGCATAACAGCTAAAGGTTGGCTCTATTTTCACTGTTAAGCAGTTTAGAAAAGTGTTCTTTCCAGATCCTTAACATCAATTGCGTGTCTCCTACAGTATTTCCATTTTCATTACGCAGACCTCTATTTTGGGCTGATATCCTTGGGTAGATCGTTTCACCCTTTGATAGAACTTTCGAGTTTTCCCCCCGCCGTAGAATCTTTCAATAGATTCGACTGCTTGCCTTTCTTGCTCCCTCTTCTTCCTTCTAAGAAATCGGTGTTCCTCTCTTCTTTTTTGCACATAAACCTTGCGGGCTATTCTCTAAGCAGTTCTTGTTTTAGCTTGCAGCATCGACATAAATCAGCGTGATGTTCTTAAAATCTGCCTCTAACCACAAAACCGCATCCAAAAAGCTTGTCCCCTGTAGCACTTTCCGTAGTAGATATCGCAGGATTTCATTTTTCGTATGCCATATCCATCCATCGCATTTCCTGGATGGCTGCAATATCACCTTTGTACTTATCTAGTATCTCTACTTGTTTTTCGGCTGCACGTGGCATGTATAAGGTCCGGACATTACACGTACAAATTTGTATTTTAAGTAATTTATATGCTTTGGATTCGCCAGGTGTGGACAACGGTATTTTGCTTTCAATAGGGGGGCTTACATTGACTAACTTAGAGGACGATCAACTATAAGACTGTCATGATCGACCTCGGTCAAATAATTTTCAAAATATTTTGATATTGGCCAAAAGAGAGCACTGTCAGTTGGTCTGCAGTAGAAACTAATGTAGGGCTTATAAATCTATGGCGTGAGATAAAAGACAATTAGGGTCTTATGAAATAAAACAAACAAATGTTGGGAATGATGTGCCGGGGAGAGGGATTTATGTCCCAACGATAAAATCAAAACCAACGGGTACATTCAAATTCATTTTATAATAACATGCATTTCTGATGATACTTTCCTATAGAATATGAAAGATACCTAAAAAACTGGAAAATATGACAGAAAAAGTAAAATAACACCGAATTAACATCAGTTCACCTTGTTATAGTGAAATAAGGCTGAAGGCTTTATTTCACGGAACCCTATTTATGTTTCAAATCGATTGAAAACAAAATAAGAAATCAATTTAAATTATATTGCCTGATTCGTTTTCCTGGGCGCTCTAACCTGCCCCCTAGACTAAATAATATCGGGTTCGAACTTTTTTGAAATGTGCCGTGCGTGTGCACCTTAAAATAAATTTGAACACGTTTGTAGACTTTGTGGCAAATATGTATAACTCTTTCTGATGTAACTTTATCCATACCAATTTTTTTTAACCATCAAAGGGTACCAACCAGATTCTTATGTTCGTCGTTTTTAATTTATGCAACTGGTTTATGCATTTATGCATTTTTTTGCATCCTCCACAAAACAAATAATGATAGCAATTGACCATTGTAGTCCCAAACTAACAATTTTGAAAGAAATCCCGGATACTATGCAATAACCAAAACTCCTCTTTCAATTTACTCTTAACGGTAACAATATATGTGTCAGCTATAAAAAAGTCGTTAAAATTTAATTGTATCTCAATTCTATCTCAACCAGCGAATGAGAATTTTTTGTTTGAAATTGAACATTTATCACCTTCATCATCACAACAACCATTACTCGCCAAATAGCGTTGCTAACACACGTGTAGGTGGGAAATTTGACTGCGAGATTAAAAAAACGTCATGAATGAATAACAAATCGTTTTGTATCTCTCTCTCTGAAAACGAACAAAATCTCCATAATCCGAATCATTTTGTCTACTTAACGGTTAAGTTAACCTCATACAGATCATATAGTGCAAGTCTAAGCTCATAGCATGGCGAAGGCGATGATGGTGAATTGTGAGGAACGGCCGGCGAACGGTCGGTCGGTGAAACATGCATTTTACATCACACACCTCTCACCTAGAAATAACAAAAAATGGAAAAAAAAATCTTATACTATAGGCTTACGACGACGACGCAATGGTGCGCTGCTGTGTTGTTGAGAACCTAGATGGACAATTACGAAAGGCAAAAACATTACGAAAAGCACTTCTCGCGATCATGAACGACATAACGACACCTACGCTTCCTACATATTTATGAGATACAACAATATATAGGTTCTCATATCTCGTCGGTTCATGTCGTCAAGAAGTCGATCAGTGAGTGTGTCGATAGCCATATATGGCAAATAATATCTTACCATTGCGATTTGTCACAGTATACATACTTCAATTGGAAATTTTCTGGCTCAGGAACGCATAGATGGGGGAGGCTTGTGGTGTCATGACCATCCAATTTAGTCAGTTGGAAACTTAGTGGTTTTCTTCTTTTACTCTATACTCTATAAGAGTTCGAATAAGACTTCTACACATAATAATCCTATAAGAACTTATAGTCGAAGAAATTTAATGGCTGAAGTGTTGATTTTATCGTGAAAAAAGTACAAATTAAAAAAACAAATAAGAATTCAATATAAAAATTAATTAAATATCAGTAATAAGCAAATTTATTTGAGAAATAAAACAAAAGGTGGAAATATGATCATATCGCGTTCCCGTGCCTTTGTACAGTTTCTGAAGTTTTCTGAAAAAACAAATAAAAATAATTTATTAATAACATTACCAATTACAATTACAATTACAATTACAATTACCATTACAATTACAATTACAATTACAATTACAATTACAATTACAATTACAATTACAATTACAATTACAATTACAACTACAATTACAATTACAATTACAATTAGGTACAGTTACAATTACAATTACAATTACAATTACAATTACAATTACAATTACAATTACAATTACAATTACAATTACAATTACAATTACAATTACAATTACAATTACAATTACAATTACAATTACAATTACAATTACAATTACAATTACAATTACAATTACAATTACAATTACAATTACAATTACAATTACAATTACAATTACAATTACAATTACAATTACAATTACAATTACAATTACAATTACAATTACAATTACAATTACAATTACAATTACAATTATTCAATGATATCACGATTCAATCCAAAAATATTAACCCTTTTACGAACTTCAGAGGACCACAACACAACTTCGGAAACTTTGAGACAATAAAAAATATAGGTGGAAGGCAGAAACTTCCCATCACATAATCCAGAATGGGATAGCATGAGAATAGGTATTGAGATTCTCGGGTCTATGGATAGCGACTGGACTCGTAACTGGAAATCTGTGCTTGTTGGCGATAAATGTGTGCCAGTTGTCGACATCTTTGGGTTTTATTATTTATTTTATTCTTCTTAGGCCAAATTCACTGTTCAAGTTGACCCTGAATCCCCTAACCACAAGTAACAAGCAGAGCAGCTCAATCAATAAGAAACTAAGAACTAGTCGAGATTTTGATAATCGATCTTTAACAATCGATTTAATAAAAAGGCGACTAATCGGACACAACCTAGTTCAAATTAATTAAAAATTAAAATTAAATAATTTCATACATTCCTAAACTTTCTGTGTTTCGTTTGAACTCATTGATAACGTGAAATGAAAAGAGCTATTTATTAAACATGACCACAAGCTCCACGAAAAGAAAATAAATCCGCTAAATTTTAAAGCAAAAATGATGGAGGAGAAGTTTCATGTTATGCAGAACTGGAAGCGCTACGAAGAATACGAAGAAAAATGAACATCTTCTGAGGATGAAAAAACTAAAAAAATAAAATGCACGACTGGATCGCACGTACTTGCTCTTGAAGATAAAGTTACTATTTATGCGAAGCCCTTTTAATTAAAAATTTGTAAATGCAGTTTTAGAAAAAAAAAACAATTAAAAAAGCAAAAAAATCGACTTTCAAATGACTAAAACAGCTTCTTAAATGAATTTAACCTCAAAATAAAGTACGCAATTTGATTTCTTCTATAATGATACATTTTTAGAAAAAAAATTTTGAACATCGTTAGAGCCGTTTTCTAAAAAAACTATTTTTTCTATATAAAATTTTGCAAGGACTTTTATAAAAAAAAATTGGTACGCCATTTTTAAGATATTATTTATAAAAATCTAAAAATGATTAAAAAAAAATTTCAAACTTTTGTTAAAAATCCAAAAAAATAATTTACGAAATTTTTTTTACTAAATATTTTTACGGCAACTTGAAAGCATCCATGTAAAAAAAATGGATGAAATTGATTGAGTCATGAAAAAGAAAATCAGAATTTAAAAAAAATGGTTCTATGGCAGGTACCGTTAATAACGGTTTTTGAAAAAAATGGTTCTCATTTAAAGATAGACCTTACCCAAAGAAATTACCATGATTTTTTAAATCAAAATCGTAAGAACCGTTTTTGAGAAAAATGAGTTTTTCTAAAACCGGTTTATGACAGTTACCGTTATTTGGTTTCCAAAAAAAAATTTTAAAAAACGTCTGGGGATATTCTCCAAAAACGCCACATACCAAGATTGAAGTAAATCGACCCATCCGTTTAGGCTGTTGTCTCTGATACATACAGACAGACAGACAGACAGCTAGACAGACAGAATTGTCGAACCCACTTTTTTCTCATTCTCTATCATCGCAATGTCATGTTTGATTGTTATTTCAACTTTTTGTACGAAAAAGCTTTTGTAGAAAAGCTTTGGAATTTTGTCACGAGAATGCGAGAAAGCGAATGCCGTTAGTATTACGAAAAACGGTTAATTATTACAGTCGTTACGAAAATCCATTTTTTTTTTTTGTTTGATTTGAAACATTTGGACAATACAAAAAATACTTGTCAAGACGAATACGACAAAAAAAATTTCACACCTAGAGTTTTTCAAGAGAGTTAGATTGCAGTTTAGATTTTTGTTTAAATCGAACAAGTTTTACGGATTTGGTGACTGTTCAAACCTTAGCGGACATTATCTGTAAAGTTCAGGATCATTAACTTTTATGTCTGCCAAAGCCTCAGTCTCAAATATTTCAAATTTTAAGTGATTAAGTCATATTTCCATGGATCTTACCTTTACCGCTAAGGATAGCACTCATTCCCATAGTTTTTAACTAAGACCACTATAACACCGGTGCATAGGTACCCTCCCGACTGAACCCTCTCAACACACCCATGCAACTTTGTTTCTCATTTAGCTTACTTTAGCCTCAGCTAATTTTCTAACAGTTCACACGATTTTATGAACAAAAAAAAAACAATAAACACAACAAAAAAACGAAAATACAAGATCACGGCCATGGCCAATGTCGATTTCATTAACATTCTGTCTGACTGTCGTGTACGCCGGCGCATTTCATTCAGCTCATTCCACAGGTTACTTTCTCTATTTGAAGTTTAGCGCGCTCTTTTTTCATTTGTACCTTGTCGATGGAAGTGACTTCAAAGCTTTACACATGGTTCTTACAGTGGGGTTAATTTTATTCTTCAATTGGAATAATATCAAGACCAAATTTTTGAGTTGCACTCCAAGTACTACCTCTTTGCCAAACCCTAAAAGATACCTTGTTCCAAAAAATGTCAAAGTTTTTCTGTTCACGTTTGTTGGGACAAAAGTTAGAGGAAGGTTGGAAATGGACCGACTTAAATAAATCAGTTAAATAAATTGTGTGCCATGACTAGCAAACGAAGAACAATAAGGCCTAGCGACTGACTCACTTAAGCATTTTCTGTAGCTAGCAGGAATGAACCGACTTCGTTCCTGTAAATAAGAGTAACCTTCCAGAGTAGCACATTCATATTTCCACTTATTGGAGAAAATACATTTCCTTACGAATTTAGATTTCCAATTTGGTTCAAATTCTTAGGCTCATATGACCCACTGTATAGCGGTGGCGATTGTTGGACAGCTTAGTGATAGAGCACAACGATGTCATAAAAAATCGTTGACCCCAATTTTAGGCTTCGACTGGTTCATATGGTTATATTGCAGACATTAAGGCACTCTTGCGTCTTCAACGAAATCCAGTTAAAGGAAAATAATCTAAATATAATGAAATAATCTCTTTTTGTTTTTTTTTGGGAAAAAAAAGTAAAAAGAAAGCACTTAACTTGAAGTCGGACAAACGAGTACGTAAGTTAGTGCGAACTACTTCGATTTTATTTGCTCATGTGTGACCCAGATCCTGAATTGTAAAAAGTGCACTTTTCAACCCAAAAACGAATTGTACCATTACCAGCAGAACAGATAGCAAAAAAAGGCAATAAATTAATATTAAACAAAAATAAACACAAAAGACTTGTATGATGATGAACTTCCGATTCGATGACTTATGATCAGATCATGATGCGTGTGTTCGTCAAACTTGAATCTAGAACTTTGTTCTTCTTTAAGATTCATTTATCTGTCAGGTTAATTCTCTGCTGAAAATGGTGAAAGCATCCTCCAAAGCGAAGAAGCTTTAACTCTCACCTGTATCTGTTATCTGTCAGAAATTATTCTTCTTATGATCAAACACACATGTTGCTTGTAGATTACAACATTCAATCAAACTGATTGCGGCTTCGTTGCATTATTTGAATTTTAAATTGAAACAAAAAAAAAATAAAAACCTTTATGAAAAATGTAGATAAAACTTTATTTTTTTTTCTATTTATTTCGGTTCAATGAGAGAGAGACAAGGTTAAAGAATTCAAATCGAATCCGCATCGCTTGCATGTGAAATGAGCTTCAGCACTTCTTTATGATGATGGGTTATGTGATGTATTATGTCTTATGAGATATGTATTATGTTATGGGGTGTGCTGTCAGTCTGTCACACATATTGCTGTTTAAGGCGTGTGTGGGTAAATTAATGTGGCGCAGGTTATTAAATTCATAATTTGTTGGCACAGACTGTTTGGCGCCACCATAATTGAGTTATTGTTTTCGTGCTTATTGTAATTCGTGATGGTTTAGGTGCAGCAGTGAAGCAGGTAATATACATAGATGGCGTCCTAGCGGGGGAGTTGTTTGTTATTTGTTTTGACATTTGCATGGAAGCTGATTTGATTAAATTTACCTTATGGTTAAACTGAGATTGGAATACTTAAGTTGAATACATTTTATCGATGGACTGATTTAGTTTTCTGTATTTTTGTGAAAACATAATCGAAGCTTAGACTTTTTTTTTAACTTCCGAGTTCCTTCTTGTATGTTTTTTTTTTTATCTGAAATATTTTTACAATCTTTTTTTTTAATATGTCCCTTAAAGTACATTTTTACTCAAAATATTTGGTTGCACTCTTTTGTTTCTCGGTTAACATTGCAAGTCAAGCGTCCATGAGGAATTATATCGCTGTATACGCTCTTGACGTCTTGGAAATGGATTCGGTAAGAAATATACTGCTAGTCAATTATCTCTACCTTACATAAAATGTATGTTTGTATTTCAAGTGGACCCCAGGTAGATAAGACCATGAATTCTTGGAAGTTATAACTATCCATTGTACCGTTTTGGCCGAGTCGATGATGTTGAGATTGCCTTTTTGTTTGATAGCCAATTCCATTTGCTTGGTTTAAGACTGCACTAATAGGAGCCAATCAGATCGTTGAAACAATGTTTTAGGCGATCACACATTATAGTATGGACGACAGTATTTTGTATGCGACTTTAAGTAGGCGGTACAGGTCTCAATAGATTCTTTTTCTTCCTGCGAAGTCGGTGTTTCTCTTTTTTTTTTAGCCCGTAGATCTCTCAGATTGCTCTCTCAGCGGGTCTGGTTCTTGTTTGCTGCATTGCCTGGTAGATCTTGTTCTTAACTGCATGCACCAGCCGAAATTCTTCGTCAACCTAAGAGTTTCATTGTGGTCACTTAGTGAAACTCAGTACCTCAGTGAAATCATTTTCAATGGCTTGTTGCCAATGGGTGATATGAATAAAAATGAGTACTTACTCAAATCTCTGATTTTGGAGCAGGTACTCCATTTGGTATGAATACAATTCCTTAACACATACATTTTCATGAGTACCTACTCACTTTATTACAATGAGTACCTACTCTGAGCACGTACTCCATTTTATTTATATCATACATGATGTCTCCACTGGTGGTTCGTGCTTCCAGTTGGTGGCTTGTTGGTCGAGAGATTAAGAGAAACATGGTCCGCAAAAGTTTTGACGGTCTCTTGCGAAATCAAATATTTTCACAGCATTTGCTCGGCGTTGTGGCTTCATAGATATCGCATCCGTACTCGAAACACTACAAAGTTGTGGTCGGAGTCAATGTTTACTCCCTGGAACGTTCGGACATCCATGATAATTCAAGCATGCCTGGCGTCAACGGCGATGTGATCAATTGGGTTCATGGTTTTTTGATCACATGACCGCATAGTCCCGTTGTGTATATTAAGATATGGGAATTGAGAATGGGTGCGAATGGGAATGCGACGATCTTTCGCCTTTCCGTAAAGTCTACTATACTACGGACATTTCACCCCTACACAAAGTCGATGCCATCCGGAGCCCTTTTTATGACGTTTCGGCATGAAGGCTGTGTTTTTCCAATTATGGAACTATATCTATACCTCCTCATTTCAAAATCTGGCGTTAAAGTCACAAAGCACACGTGCGCGCTTAAAAGGCTCAAATGATTTGATTTTGTCGTGATACGGGTGTCCATAATTCTTTCGCTGACATTGATTAAGATTTACTCTTAAATTTTTCGCTGACCAAAAACCTTATAAAAATATGCGCTTCTTACACTTACTCAATGCTAATAGACACTTTAAAGCCAATCATAATCCTAAACTGAAAAACTAGACCATTTCTTTTAAACGTCTGTCGTTTAGTGTTTGTGTATGGACAAACAAAATTGAACGGGAAGCCATTTAAATTCTCATTGAAACCATTTAATCAGCCGCAGGCATTTTTCGAAACTTCATTTAAATTCAATACCATACGAATGAAAATCGCGCATTTACTACAATTTTAATTGAAAACTACTTAGAATCATCTCAGAAAGTACCTATACCTACTTTCTAAATTCTTCGAAATAAAATTCAAATTCAGTTTTCTTCGGCCTTTAAATTAATCAAAAATATACTTAATTTCCATCATGATGAGCAAAGCAACAAGGTAGCAGCTCTCTTGCCAGCTAGCAAGAGAACAGTTAGATTTAATGTTCGAAACATAAATTTAATTTGCCAGTAAATCAAATTAGTACTTCCTGTCAATTTGATGATTGTTGTTGCTGTTGTTGTTATTGTAATCATCCAGTGTTAACCATTTCGTTCATAAATAGCACAACACCAAGGCATCATTTTATGTAGCTCATCTAGGTACCTTAAATGTGTTCCTTCCTGGATGGGGCCCAGGCAATCCTAAGCTATCAAAAACAAAACGAAAAAAAAAAGAACTTAAAAAGTCATAAAATCCTAACCTCATCGCTCTAAAACGGGACGCGCGAGGAGATAATAAAAACCATAGCATCGCTCACTGACTGATGCATCCATCATTATCATAGTCGGTGGTGCTGTGAATGTTCCGACAAAACATCTTCTCTGATGGTGTATACGTATACCTGTAAGTCTACTTTATATCTTGTGGATGTTTGTCAAGACTCAAGATCATGACAGAGATCCATCAACAGCGATCGATATCTTGTTGTGGTTACTGGCACCACACGCACGTATCCCGAGAGTGAGAAAGCGGTTAGTATTTTATTGACAAGTTGTACAAGCAAAGCAAAAATGTTGATAGCCTGCGTTACAAGATGTGCAAATGATAAAGTCGGCGCCACGGGAAGTTTCCTAGCGTTCAAATGCCAAAAACCTGTTCAAGACCTCCTCATAGTCATCTCATCATATCGTGTCGGTGTGTCGGTTGCTCGTCTGCTATGAGCAGAGCATTGTAATATGATTTCTAATGAAAAATGGAAAAATCGTGCCAAAATAGGTTTAATGTCTTGTCAATTGGCACTTGTACCTATTTATTGTTTCCATCTTGTAACAGGTGTTAGCCTCAGCCTCAAGAATGTTTTATCGGTTAGCAAACAATGATTGTTGATTGCTTGATGGTGAAATACAATGCTGGGGCTGTGACACGCATTGCAACTTGCATTTATTATGATTCATTTGAATAAAACCGGAGATGTAAATGGTAATTTCCCATCGTCAGCGGCGGCAGTGACGGCGGGCGGTGGCGAAGAAGAAGAATAAAACTCTCATCTCGGGACAATTGCATCTTTTAGAATGATATCATAGAATCACCATCATCATTAGCATCATCATCAAAGTTTCGATGACGACACGGATGTGATAGCTGAAAGATAACGAGTCTTACCACAGAATCTATTCTGAGGAATGATTAATTTTTGTATTATCAGAATTATACTTGGTGTCCTTCGATGCTTTGAGCCAACAACAGTTTTGTTTTTGTTTTTTTTTTTCTATCTATAGAAGAAGATGGACAGCTTAATTGTTGGACAACAACATAAATTTTAAAAAATCGAACATAGACACAGGCATGTAGTAGAAAAAGGTGTAACAATAAGTAATGAAATCAGCAACACAGTCACATTGAAGAGTCTTTATTAAGATTTATAATCCCAAGATGACAAATGAGAAAAGAGACAAGGTGCTGTCAAAATTGATGGTTTTTTATGTGTGTTTCTGTTAGTGTGAAGACTTTGGTTTATTCGTGGGTTTTATGGGTTCAAACTGTTTTTTTTTTTTGAGGACAAACTGATTAACCTTAAACTTGGACTTTGTGTGATTTGGTGTATATTGCGAAGTCCACGCGCTTAGTGTGGCAGAAATCTTACCTTGATGAGAATTTGCCCTCAGCAAGGTGATTTTGTTGATAAATTGAAATCATTACAAGATTCACAATTAGCCTTTAAAGTTATACCCTTCGTTAGGGGAGGAGTTTTGTTATAAATCGTCTGTATGTACTTTATGAGGAAATAAAAAAAATTGCACAGAAACTGTGAAAGGTGACCTTTGTTTTCATTGAAGAAGCCCTTCTTAAATCTTAAAATTTTGAATACTTAATAATAATTATTTGGCTTTAAAAAGAACAAGGACGTTACGTTTAATTTTTTTAAAGGTGTGATTTTTATTTAAATAAAAATCTGTTAGGCCTTTGCCAAAAGTATTAGGTACCCCTAAAAAGACGTCATATGTATGTAAGTAGTTGAAAACGAAATAGTATATTCAAATTAAATAAAATGCACGACTGGGTCGCACGTACTTGCTCTTAGGGTCAAAGTTGCTGTGGACGTTAGAGCTTCTTATATAAAGAAAAAATAAAATTCATTATTAAAATGGCATAAACAACTTCTTAAATTATTTTGAGCTGCAAACTAAGTATGCCATTTGATTTGATTAAAAAAAATAAATTTTAAGAAAAAAAAGAAAAGAAAATCGTTAGAGCCGTTTTTAAAAAAAATTATTTTATTTTTTTATAAAAATTCTTAAATCTTGTTAAAAAAAAGGTGGTATGCCATTTTCAAAAAAAATATAAATGCACATCTGAAACCAGAATTTCAAAAAAAAATCTGTGACCTGTTTTCGAATGGTGATATGCCTGTTGGTGTTTAAGTGGTTTGTTTTTTAAGAACATTATGAACGTTGAACATTGTTCTTCTTTTAGTGCAAAAGTTATTCAAACACTCGTCAAATGTATACAGTGACAAAATTAGATGATGAATATTAATGATAGTTGTATCTTCTTTCATTTGATTTCTCAATATTGAGAATCCAAAAGACTATAATCGTATAATGTAAAAGTCGGGTTTCTGTGGCGTACGCGTAACATTTTTGCTTTAAAAAACTTAAACTATTAACATATTATTTTCATTCTTGCCAATAAATAAATCGTAACAACTGATCTTCTATGATAATTTTTTGGTCTTTTAAATGATGATCACAATTCGGCGTTCGAAATTTTACAGGTGTAAAAATCACAAAGCCCAGACTTAAATCAGAAATGGCGTTGTATAGTAGGAATATATTTATTTTTTGATTTTCTTCTTTTATTCCATGCATGGGAAAACTTCTCGTGTCCATAATTTTCTATTCGGAAAGGATACAAATCCAACAAAGCAGTAAGCATTGAAATCGGTAGAGTAGTTCTTGAGTTATAAGTTGTGTGACAAACCGGACTTTGTTTTATACATTAAGATTGTTTTTAGTTCTTAATTTTTAGACAATTACCCTTTTACGTACTCGTGGGTCGTGGCTGCGAGCAACAGTCTTGGGTTGCAGTCCTCGTCGTTGGCCTACCGACTTCTCATTTGAATGGCTAAATTCTAAAATTTTAAATTGGTCATTTACCTGTTTAAGTTTAAAAAGAAATTAAAATTTGTACACCATTAAAAATTTATTTCCAAAATCTATAGATCGGGAAAATAAGACAAAAAAGACCCCTGGCCCGGGCAAAATGCTATACAGCATTTTTATTGATTGAAATTGTAACGACTAATGTCCTTAATCCTATTCCAAAAGTCCAAACGAACTCTATATGGGTTTTGGCCACCATTTTGAAAAAAACTGCATCTTGGGAGATTATTTAAAAGTCAAAAAATGCTAATTTCTATACTGAATTTATTAAGATCAAAACCAAAGAAATACTATTACTCTAAGTGGCTGTAATAGTTCTCTTTATGTAAATTCCTATTTTCAATTGCAACAGGGGTAAATTTTCAGAAAACCCTCTTCCAATAGTGCTACATCGATATGAACATTTAATTTGCCAAGACAACCAAGAAACAAAAGAGTTCATCAAAATATTTGGGTTTTTATAAAGGAAGAAGAAACATTATGCAACAAGTACCAAAACACCCTCTGAAAGAAACGGTAAATTTAAAAAAAATTAGTAAATATATTCGAATGTTTACTAAAATAAAAAATAAAAATACACCATACGCATATCATTGGTCTAAGAGTACTTTTGATTTAATTATAAGGGAGAGTGGCCTAATATGGACATTTCCATTTCTCCGTAATAAATAACATTTCACTTTAAGTTTTATGTTCTTTTCATAGTTTAACATTTTTTAGCCTTACAAGTTTAAAAAGCTCCAAAAAGTATTTCAAATTTTCAATTTTCAAAACGTCTTCAAAAAACCCTGATCAAAATTGCCAGGGTAAAATAGCATACTGGTATGCTTTTATGTTTTTGTTCAGTTAACGTGTTTCCGCAAGTTTCCAAATCCCAATACCAGCGTTCCTTTCTTCTTTTGCTTGAAAAGGTTGATGCCAGACCCTCTGTAAGCCTTTAATGATTTTATTTTCGTTGGGTAGGGTGGATCGTGAAATTCAATTTTTTTTTAGAAACTTTCTTGTTACTCATTTCCGTTTTGGGACGGCATTTAAAGCTTTTGATAATGAGTCTTTATCCAGAACTGACTGTCAGTAAACCGTTTATATTTTCCCATAACTTTCACTATAGAGAAACTAGAAAATGTAAGTACAAAATGGTCCCCTATGCCAAATTCCCCGAGTGCTAAGGAGGTCATTTTGCCCATTGTAGGAACTTTTATTTAACTTTTAAAATCGAAAAAAGTAAAATAGTTTAACCTAGAATTTAAGTTCTATAGCTAGCCTAAAAAGTAAATTCTTTATACATACTGGCAATAACTTTTATCAAGTTTTATAGAACATTTTGTCATATCTTAATGGCCACACCCTTCATTAAAAAGACTACATTAGAACAAATCGATATGAATGTGGCTCGCTAATTGAATC
Source organism: Meliscaeva auricollis (assembly GCA_948107695.1). NCBI lineage: Eukaryota > Metazoa > Arthropoda > Insecta > Diptera > Syrphidae > Meliscaeva > Meliscaeva auricollis. The sequence continues at coordinate 60,990,873 of OX403616.1, forward strand.
TTTGTTTATAGCTTTTTCTATAGTGTTCCAAGAAATCGTTGACAAAATAAAAGAAAGAAAATGTTTGAGTATCCGTCATAATCTAATCCATCATTCTTGACAGATTAAGACTGACATCGGATATGAAAAAGTTGTTTGCAATTTGGGATATTTTTTTTCCTTTTTTTTAAACAATTCACATGCAATTCAAACAACCTTGGCTTCACTCATTTGTTCCTCTTTCCTATACAAATCATGAAAAGAATTAAAATATCAGAAAACAGACCAATCTCTTGAACGCATCAAAATGCCTCTACCATAATCTACTTGAATTTAAGTTCATGTATACTTCCTGTGTTCTCCATTTGTCAACTTAAAGTGTGACACACTTTCAAGAATCAACAATAAAATAAAATAAAATACAAAATACTGGTTGGCCACGAATAATAATAATTATATACCGTCCATTCAATAAACTGCCAATTAATGCGATTGCTCCAAAATTGGTTAATGAAATTCAACCGCCAAGTCATGTTCCAATTTCCACGATCGCCAGCTTGAAATTTCATCAGACTCAAAGTAAAATAGGCCAACATTCGGTACGCACGCGCGAGACAAGCCGAAGATTACCGGCAACTTCGTCAAGTTCAAGGAAACCTTCATCGTACTTCGTCTGCGCATTCAATCGATAACACATTGATGTGTGATAGCTTCTGGTGTCTTTATCAAGCAATTAATAAATGCGACCGGGTGAATAACACAATTCGCCCTATTTCCCTACCCTATTACTATTTCATTTGTACATTGGTACTGAGACTCAGACACCAGCCGCGGCAAGTGCACTGTGCTGTGTATGGTTTTTTTTTCGACAATGCCCACGCAGCACGCGTGCTTCGCATAGTTTTGTGTGGTACCTCCGAAGAACTAATGAAGTTTTGCTTCAGTAGTGCAGAACGTGTAAAGAGGCAGCGTGGGCAGTTCAAAAGAAACCACTACCGAATATTCAGAGAGCGTATGCAAGTCCATAAAAAAAAATCAAAAGTCGTGTCGTGGGCAGGATAGCTGAAGCACGCGTTTGCATTTTGAACGCATTTCTGTTTGCACTTTTATTGCGATCCGTCATACCGTTCAGCGGATTGTCCAATCCAAACTCTATGCCGGCCGGTAGCGATGGTGTGGAAGCAGTTTTCGGTGATGTGTAGAGAAGAAGAAGACGCAGTCACTACTTCCTGATATGTGAATGAATTCCTGAGACTGAGACATTTGCGCTACTGGAATAGAGTGATGAGCTATGACTAGGTACGATAGCTGATGTCTCAGGATGAGTGGGGAATTCTATTGAGAAATTAACGGAATTAGTAAGAGTTCTTCTTCTTCTTCTTCTTCTGTTGTCAAACGGTGCAAAATAGACTAACTGGACTTTTGTGTGTATCCCGCGCTTTGAATAAGCAAGTAATGTTATGTGAAGATAATAATGTGTCTGTTTGGATCGGAGCACTATATAAAATACACTTACGGGTATGTGTGTCTAGTTTAGTGAAGATGGATCGTGTGTTTAAAATTAGCAATGAGCAGTAATAATATAACGTCGTATTCTTCTTCGTCTTCTTATGGTGATTATAGCTTATTCAAACGCAAGAACTAAGATACCGAGGGACCAGGGAGTAGCGAATGTGAATTGGTTTTAAAATTTAGCAAATTAAATTACTGAAGAAATTTACATAACCTCGGCTTAACTTTATTTGTTTGCTCAAAATAGAAGAACATAGAGCTAAAATAGATTGAAGATTATTTAAAATGTGTTTTTTTTTTTCATTTGTATTTAAGAACCGATGTTGATCTTGAGTTGACCTCTTTTGACTAATACATCATCAAACTATTGCTTGGTGTTTATTCAGTAGCTTTAATTTTTGTTTACAATATGGATTCAGTTTAAATCATTATCATAAACATAGGCTTTGGGACACTTGTTAAATATTTGTAGGTTTAAGCCTGATTTACAGTTCAGCGCTAAAACCAAAAAATTAATTTACAAAACTGTTTTCTGTCTTTTCTGTCCATCGCTTTTATTATATAAAAAAAAGCAGATTTGATTGTCATACCTCAGATAACACGAAGGATCCTTTTTTGGTAACCCATCAAAACAAATGGCTAAGAATGCAATTTATCGTTTTTTGCATCTAAAAATTTTTTGCATGCAAAAAAAAAAACAATATTGCATTTGTAACAATTGATATAGGAAAAAAACCTAATTTATGTATTGGTTACGGCGATTTTAAAATATAAACATCAAAATATGGTACAAAATTATGCCCAAGACAGACTAAAATTTGCTTTCAATTTTTTGTTTTGTTTTGCACGCTGAACTGTTAACTAGCCTTTACCCCACGAAAACGTGTTTTATATTGACCTCCAAGGTTTGATGTGTTTGCGGTTTTTGTATTTATAAACTTTCAAAAACTTTTTCGAATCAAAGAAAGCATCTAATTGTCTAACATCAGTAGTTTGGCGTAATGGTAAGTGCGTTGAACTATCACGACGGGTGTTTGGTTTCAATTCCCAGCCTGGGTGGAATATCATCTTGTGCATTGTCTTTATGGAGCTCCTAGTATGTTTTCAGCCTAAAAGCCCAGACACAATGTACATTTACTGCCAAAAAATTCCAAGCGAAGATTTTTAAATACAATTATTCAATCGCAAAATTGGTACATACTTTCGAAACTGTTTTTTCGGCTTTTGGTCAATTTTTGCAATCATAATATTTTCGACAATCCACCTTTTTTAAGTAGCAATATTTTGTAATTGACAGCTCATTTGGAAAAAAGTGTTACTTTTTTAAAGACAATTTTATAATTCCAATCTTTTTTAGCCCGCGGCGTGTCGCCGCCGCGCCGCACAGTAGAATATCGTAGAACAACAGCATATCAAAAATGATTTTTTTTTGTCTCTTTTGACATAATATTTCAATTTTATCTAAAAGCTTAATAGTCAATCTTAACTATACAGCAGGAATTAAAAATATTGCACGTTAATAGAAAATGTTTGAAGCCCTTCGATTTAGAATTTGTTTTGATGATCAGATCATACCTGTTCGTATCAGTAGCTAAAAAGTCTATTTACATTTGATAAAAAAGGTTACTTTATGAAAAGGTTACTACAAAATAAGAAAAAAACCAAAATATTTTGCAATTTCAGGTAGACTTTATTAGTTGGCCTTGCTTCCCTTCGCTTGACATTAGATTGTAGCCTAGGGTCTTATGAACAACATTAAGCTGCGGAGACCTGTGGATGCCGAAGGTATCGGGAAAACAGTAAGAAAAAGTTGGAAAATTTAAAACCACTATTTGAGCTCGTGATAGGTGATGATAGGCTATACCCATTTTCAGTTTAGACCAATACTTCTGTTACCTCTTTTTTTTACACTTTTCCATAAAAAAACAACTGCTTACGGATACATATATATTTTACTGTTATAAACAAAAAATTCTTAATAATTCTTTCATTAGTAGGAAACCTTTAATATATCTACTGTTATGTTCTTTGATTTTAAGTTATTTTCAGGCTTGCTTTAGGAATTATTAAAATATATCAGTAAAATAAATGCATATTTTGAAATATTGATTTTAATTTTTTTTTTTTTTTTAAATTTTTGTTGTACGATTTCTTTTTTAAGGATCAGTTAAAAGCGTCTACGATTTTTTTTCTAAGCATCAGTTAGAAGTGTCATATATTTTTTTACATTTGTGCAATATTTCAAGGCTCTGTCCTTAATCACAAAAAATGAACGATTTTTAGTTAGCAACAGACAAGGTTATACAGTGTCAAGAAGTACATATTTCGTCATTTTGAAGATCTGTAAAAGAACGAGTGAGTCAGTTTCAATTTTAGAAAGCTCTGTTTACCTGTTTCTCTAAAGCCACCCAAGTTTAGTAGTTTAGTGTGCCCGTAATTTTTTGAAATGGTTTTTCTTGACTAAAAAAATACCGCATTTCAACTAAGAAATTAAAGACGTCTGCTCAATTATGTAGCCAACCATTTACACTCAGTCACGAAAGTAAGTATACACTAGATTTATTAGAACACAAAATTATGGTGTGTATTGGCTTTTGTGACATATTGGAATAGGGAATACTTGTTCATTCAAATGTTGAATTTTGTTTTTATAAAAGAGGCATGACCTATCGGAGTTTCTTTTAACCATAATCTTTATTACTATGGGGGCCCAATGTATACTAACTTCTATGACTGAGTTTAAATCACAATGACAGAAGACTACAAGTACTAATATTACAGTTAAGTTGAGGTTGAACAAAACTGTCCAGAAATTATCGAACTTTGACGTCATCAAAACTTGCTTGAATATCTTTTACATTGTAAGAAGTTTTGCTTGCATTTTCGTATCATGATAATGACGTTAAGGTCGGGCGATATAAAACATCGCATCGTTCTTAACAGCTATCGTCTTTCTTTTTGTTTGAGTTTTTCCACCATCAAACTTTCATCGAAACAAATTTGTTCTTTTATTTGAATAATTTAAAATCCAAACACTTCTTGCACCTGGACACAGAATAATTGCTGACCATTAATTTCATTAACTTTTAAACACACGCAATGAACTACTCCAAAATGAATTAAAGAACAAAAAACAAAAAAACAATCTCATTTCAAAAACATACTCGTAATGTATGATAAAGATCGTTTAAATCTTCAGAAGATAAGTTAACGATTAAATCGTATTTTCAGTTTTTTTTATATTTAATTAGTACAGAATCTAATTTTGGTTTAATAGCACAATTCTGTGCGAACTTGGTCAAATTCCTTTCTCTTTATCCAGATGAGTTTATTTAATTTTTTTTTTTGTTTTTTATTTAACACTGATACCGTTAGTGTAACCCAAAAAGCATGTGACTCATTAAATTGAAGTAATTTAGTTCATCTTGATCGATGCTGAGAGGCCATTTAGCCATTTAGCATCAGCCATAAGCAATTTGATAAGATTTTCGTTGGAATTGTAACCAGGGCACAGACTTGGCATGTTAAATCCATTATCATGTTGTAATTTATAATGCTATCGCTGATGGGCGGTAGACTTTGTATTAAATTGAGATTTTATTAGAGTTTGTAGTGGTTGCCTGGATATTTAACAGTTTTTTAAAAAGAATAAAGGAACAAAATTAATGCACGCATAAGGGAAGGGTACCTAGTTTTTTTTTGTTTTGCAAATTGAAACGTTTGTAATTTAATTTGGTCCAAATGGGAACATCTGTAAAGAAGTAATAAAAATGGATTTTTATTGAAATTTTAAACGTTTAACGCCAAATTTAATATAAGAAGATTCAATAAATTTAAAATACAAAAAACTGTATTCACTTACTAACTACATTTTTTTTAACATTCTAATATTATTTTTGTTGTAAGAAGTCATGAACATGAATTGAGGGCGTTTATAAAGGTTTTTAGATACCAAGAAAAGGTGGTTGAATGTTATAGAAATCGGCTAGACCCTCACCGAGATCAACTTGGTGAAACCCACAGTGAACCGCAACTTTTTTCTAAACACCAATAACTTCTCGTAACCTCCCGTACAACTGGACTCGACCTGCAATAATACTTAAGAATGCGAGTCTTTGAATGAAAATAAGAAAACTGTAATACCCTATTTCGGAAAAATCTTTCTAAAATAGGTTAAGGAGACTAGCATTCTCCATAATTTTAACCACCCGCTTACGGAACCAATACTACGCTTCAGATAAAAACTGATCAAGCTTACGAAAGAATGAGGTGAACATAGCTTAAAACAAAATCTGGTAAAAGCTGCAGACAGATGCTCCATCCAGATGACGAACAACTCAGAAAGTGGAATACTTCGCGTGTTTAGCAGACATGCTCAGCTTACCCAATATCTGTTGACTTTCAAAGTTACAACTGCTATCATACGCATCATGCCTTTTGGCGCAGAAGAGATTATAAGACTATGGCGATAGTACTGCAATGTTTTGGGGGTTTAAATTGAAGTTTAACAGCAACCTTTTTTAGTAAAAAATTATAAAGAAAGAGTTTTTTTCATGTCAAATTTCAATTGACAAATTCAGTATCTGAGGTAAACTCACCTGTATACAGCTAAAAAGAGAAGGGTTGGTGACGTTTTCCTCAAGACATAATCCCCAAACTGAAATCTCCAGAAGCAAAATCTAATAAGAGAGAATCCCCATGTCAAAAATGGAGATTTTTCTAAATTTCCAAAACAAATATGTTTAAGTAATGAGTAAATTAACATATTACTTTCGTTCACTATAGGTTATGTTTATTATGTTTATTTAATGTTTATTCAAAATACATAAGTAAAAACAGAATTCGAAGAAAAAAGAACTTCTTTACATATTTTAAACAAAACAAAAAAAATGTTACACCTATTTATAATATACTGCTAATCAAAATTAATAATTTTTAACAAAGAGTTGGGGAAGAAGCCAAAATGTGTGGAAATTTTTCGTTTTATTGAAACTATTTCAAAAAAGTATAATGTTACAAAAATGTTTGGATGTGAAGCAAAAAAGTTATAACAAAAACACGAAAATTTGAATTACATTGGAAATTCCAATTTTGTTCATTCCGTTACCAGATATGTTCTATCTGCCCAACAGCAGTGTTTTTTTGAGATCATAATTTTGATTTTTTTTTTTTTTATGAATGCACTACTTTCTTTAGAACAAGAAGAAAGGGCTAGGCAATAGCATACAATTTCTCATTTATAAAGTTCGTTAACGACATTTTTCCTTAACTAGGTACTTGATTTCGAACTAAATTTCTAATATCGGTAATTTTTTGCTTTAATTTTCTTGAACATGCTGCACTTTCCAACCTTTTACAAACATTTCAAATTCCTTTCCCTTAAAAAAAATGTCTACATGCTTGCTGTGGCATTATTAATGTATTTTAAAATCTATCGCAAATTGTCATTTCGTCCGAGTATAATGACTACGACTATGTAAAGTACCGGCGAGTTGTCAAAATTTTAATGCAGAACCATGGATATTGGTAACACATATAAAAATTAGATTGTAAACCAAAATTATTCAAATTAGTTGGCGGTAATTTAAGCAAAAAGGGAGCAATTTGTGTTTACGTATTCATATAATGATGATGACACTAATTCTTAGAATTTTTACAAAAAACAAAATTTAAAAGAAGAAAAACCTATACGTCTGGATTATTCTAATAACCTTAACAATAAAATCCAGCTTCATAAACAAAGAGTGAAATCATCAAAAACAATTTAATAGAGATTAAAAGTCACATTGATTAATGATCTTTGGATTTAGCCTTTGACACTTTCATAAAAGACTTAAATCTATGGCAAATACAAGTTTCAAAAACTTCCTGTAATAAAGAATAATATAAGATTCTTTCTACTTGACAGATTCGATTTAATAACTTTTTTTTTATAAAGATATTAAATAATAATTAAAATCCGTAAACAACTTGCATTCTCGTTTGAATTTATTCGAGGCGATACGTACTACAGGTATAAAAATAAATAACCGCACAAAGATAGTGAGGAGAACCTATAAATAAATTCACGAATCTTTCAGAACAATTGATCATGATTCAAATTCTATCATCACAAATAGGTAGTAATTATCATGTGCCAATAAAATTTATTACAAAGAGTAAAAAGGTAGGTATATCTACATCTAATCAATGTGTAGAAAATAATTAGTTAAAACAAATAAATCTAACAAATAATCTTATTTAAGCTCTGTGTTTAAATTCACGAAAGATGGCTAAATCAGATAAAAATAAACAAACAAAGCGGATAGTGGCAGGCACAGCATGAAAATTAAAAAAAAATCATTTTGTTTTCATTTGAAGATGCTTAAGCTTGGGTCCATCAATATTTTTACCTTGATTGCGTCATTGATTAATATTTTGTAATAATCCAATCTCTGACTAATAAAACAACGGAAATTATACCTACATCTGGAAGCACAAAGGATACAAAAAGATACAATGATAGTATGACAGAGATATTCTAGTATCTAATCTGTTTGCAGTGTCGTGCAAAAGTTTTATACAAAAATGATTTATTTTTTTCTAAATCTTGTCATTTCAGAGACAAAAATCATTTCTTTAACAAATTGTAAGAGAATGGAAGAAATTTGGTTCATTGGTACATTTTAATATGCTAAATCCAATGTGATTACCAAACTTTTTTGTTTATAAAATTTTGTTAGAGCAATAAGCAATGAAATTGAAATAAAATGCACGACTGTGTCGCCAAGGCTTCTGGTATAAAGTTTTTTTAAAATAAATAATTTTAAAAGAAACGGTCAAAACACAACACAAATCATCACTCAAATGACGTAAACAACTTCTTAAATTGTTCTGAGCTCCAAACTATGTATGCCATTTGTTTTTGTAAATTTTCAGAAAAAAAAATTCAAAATCGTGAGAGTCGTTTTAAAAAAAATTATTTTTTTACATAAAAATTTGCAAATATTCAAGAAAATATTAATGCACATCTAAAACCAAAATTTAAAAAAAATTACCTGTTTTCGAAAAATTGATCTTTGAAAAAAAAATTTCAAAAAATTTGTTTGGTAAATTTTTTAGTAAAATAATTTGAGAATTACTATCAACCCTTTTTGTAAAAATTGTCATCGAAATCAGTTGAGTAGTTAGGGGGAAAATCAGAAAATAGAAAAACGGGTCTATTGGAGGTACCGTTATTAACCGATGAAAAAATATTTTTTTATTTGAAAAGTACGACCTTCACATGGCGATACTGTTTGTTTGTTTCGATTTTGTTTTTTTTTATGGATGTTAAGAGCCTAGGGGCGATAACGCCTTTAGGCGCTTAACATCCACAAAAAAACAAAAACGAAACAACAATGATGAAATATTTAAAAATAAATTTAAAATATTTCTTGAATTTACATTTACATTTTTTAAAACATTAGATTAAAATAGAATTTAGTTTTTATAAGGAAATTTGGTCTTCAACCCGGTGGACTGCGATTTTACAATCAATTCTAACCAAATTAACAAAATAACAATAATAAGGTCAAAGTAAACAAAAAACGAAATGAAACTAATCGAAATTATGTTTATTTTTAAACTCATTGCACTTGTAATAGAAAAACGAGAAAATAAAATGCGTAGTTTCCATGGGGCGAAATAATCAAAAAAACTAAGTTGAAGTAAGTACAACTAAAAAAACGAAGTACCAGAAAACGAAATAAAAAATTTAAACAAAAGGTACCCGTTTTCGTTATCTTTTCGCTGTCGACGTGGAGACATCAGCTGCGTACTAGACCTAAAAGAGTTTTTTACAAAATAACAAGAATGTATCTAACAATTTCGATTGCATCCGAGAGAAAAGGCAAATGTGAATTTTTTTTACACAGCACTATGAAGTTTTATTTCATCTCCTTGACTTTAAGAACTACTTGCAAGAATGACATTAAAGTTTTTCTTTGATTCAAAATTAATACATAAATTCCTAATCCATTAATAAAACTAGATTCTTTTTATATATATTTATACATATTTTGTTTCAAGATGCTACATTAACAAGAGATCAAAAATGACAAATGATGAAACTAATTATGTTTATATAACATAGATGGAACATGCAAACGCAAAGGGTTACATAATTAGTAGATCTTATAGTTCAAGAGGTCAATCAGGTTTAGATTTCATGGGGCGTTTGGCTATAATTATTTATTAATTGATTATGTGATTTAGTGGCGTTGCGTTCTTTCAGCTACCACATATAATGATTGACTTCATATTTTAAAAATAAATTTTTGTGGTTTTAACTTCCCCAATATGGAAGAAGAAGATTCTATGAAAAAAAAATATTGAATGTGTGATTCTAAAAATATTTGGATATTAAATTTTTGAACGACCTTCAAACGTCATATAAGAACAGTAATTATATACCTCCACCTGTGGCAAAATCTTAGGTTAATTTTTACTAGTAAATATAATGAAAATTTAATAATAACAAAATCATTCATATTTTATTTATGATTCAGGCAATCGTTTTTTACAGACACTCATTTGGTTATTCCGAATTTAATCAAAATTAAATATATGGTGGTTTTAATTTTAACCGATGGAACTTGGCATCAATGGATGAGAATAACATAAGACTTTGTCATGAAGTCCAGGGAGATACTTGAGTAAGTAACTAGCATTTTTAATTTTGTTGTAGGGACAAAAATAAAATGAGAACTCTTTTTAGTTAAAACAAAATTAAGGTAAAACAGGATAGTTTCATAGTGCTTTCTGAAAATGCAGCATCTTTGGTCGCAGTTTTTTGAATTTTGTATTTTTATCATTTTTGAACGTCCCTTAATTTTGGCGAAAACTTGTGTCGAAATTAAAATAAATAATCTCATAAATTTCAGCTAATTAAATTCTAATTTGTTGCGCAAACCAAAAATGTGTAGCTCACATAGTTTTTCAATTATTGAATTTTTCGGTAAAATAATTTTTTGCTGAATAAGTTAGCAGACAAAATCTTAAATAATTTTAATTGGCATACAAATTTGTAGCTTTTTTAAATGCTCTTAAGCAGATTGAACTTCGTTTTTGTAGAAACTATAGCTTTTTAGTTCTTGAAAATTCCACTAAAATAAGACTGAAGTTACCGGACGAAAATAAGAAAATTATTATATTTTTGATGTCCACAATTATAGGTTTTTAAATACTAATTTGTTGCGCAAAAATCCCCTTTGTCGTTTTCTATTCTAATTTTCAATTTTAAGAGAGTACATACGTCCGGTCCGCTGCAGCCAATGCAGAAAATTAAAAAAATGATAGCTTTTCTCAATTTCGTAGCTAAAGCACTCTTTGAAATATTTATATTTTTGCTGAAAACAGTAAGCTCAATAGTGACCTTCCAAAATCTAAAAAAAATCAAAATAATTTGTTTGCAAAAATTTGAAGTCACCACTAGAAAAAAAAATTTTAATTGTTAGAGATCTTATTTTAGCGGAATTCTGAATGAAAAAAGAAAATAGTTGAGCTACTTGTTTGTGCTTTTCATTTAGTTCATGATGACTTCAAGAACATAGCATGATATTAACTCATTATTCCACACCCTACATAACGGCTCAGTAAAACAAGTGCTTAAAGTCACCATTGATGGTCAGTATTAATCAATCAATTTAAAATGAAGTCTTAGCAAGAACATAGTGACACATTGAAAAACCCACACAAATTTTGCTCAAGCAAGCAAAAAAAAAACAAATCTGAATCTCAGTCCCAGGCCTATAATAGACACGTTCTTGGATTCGAAATTGAAAATTGCTTTACATTAAACACAGTTCTACATTATAACGATCGATAATATGTGATGGCATTTGGTTTTTATTTTTTTATTAGAGTTACTGTGCCTAGAAATTATATTTTATACGGAAGCAGGTATGACTGGAATAATCAATTATTTTAAATACATCGGCTTAAGTGTTTTAGCTTGGCTTTTGTCGTGGAAAAGACATGAGAAGAACAAACCTATAGCATACCTTTCGTTGCTTATTAGCATAAAGATTTAATTGAGAAAAATGATAATGAGAAATTTTATTGAATGACCAAAGTTTCAATTAAATTTTCTGGAATATTAAAAAAAATTGTTATAGTTGTACATTTGATGGAGTTGGAGTTCATACTTTTCACAGAGTAGACTTTCAAATTTCCGTGAAATGATATTTTCAATTAAAATTCACAATAAACTAACAGACCTGATACAGTTCATTCTTTCTTGAATGGAAAGTTTGCTTCTTTATTAATAATACTATGATGAATAAATTAGAACTGCCCACTTACTCAATAGCTCAATAAAACGTTTCATTGCCAAACAATTTAATATGATGTGTCTAATAAAGTAACGTGACTTCACATTAATGTGTTAATTTAGTACGATTGTTGCTGTAAAAATAAGTTAATTAGATTAGAGTCTCTATAAATAAGTAGTTCGTATTATTTTTACTGCAGGATAATACACTTCCTCTCATCTGAATATGTTCACTATTTTCCACACCTTATTTTCAGGCTCTCCAACATTTACTTCTTTTTTTTCAATTATCCGATCCAACCTATACGGTCAGTCTTTGAGGTGTAAAAAAATTAAATATCAGAAAAAATGACATATAAAAATTTAGATTTTCTGGATTTTTAGAAATTTGGAATTCCAGTACGGTCAATAACGGAGAACTTAGAAAAAGGTGGAAGAGCTATTATTTTCTTAACTGAAAGCGAAAGAACCATGAATAATATTGAAATCGATAGACTATAAAAACACATGAAAGTCACACATAGAAATTAAATACAAAATGTGAAAAAACTACAACTCGAGTTACATATGACGTTTAAGAGCGAAATTCATAGTCGTTACGCAAGCCTAATTTTTTTTCAAGTGAGCGTTTGTGTATACTTTTCGCCACTTTTTCTATTTATAAGCGAGATTAGGAGAGAATTCTTAAGCATTTACTGGATTATTAGCTTAAAAGCCTCCATTTTGTTTTTGAATACGGACTTCGGTTTGGCCAACGCCTAAGATTTTTTTCAACTTAATGGAGTTGAGAAAAAGATCGACTTGAGTAACGACTATGAATTCCACCCTAAAAATTACACGTAAAATTAAAATTACTTAATAGATGATTGAGAAATAATTCACCATAAATTAGTGTAAAAGTTTTCTTATAATTTGTAACTTTCATGTATGTACATATTTAAAAACTCAATGCTATTGAAGATTATATCATAGAAAAACTATACCGTAAGGTTGATATGATAGAACAAAATTAGGAACTTGCTCAGGTGTAATTTAAAAATGTCTACAAATGGAGTTAGTGAGTTTTGAAAAACAAATCTATACCTTTAGATGTCAAAAAATGTTATTTATTTTTTTTTTCTAAGATTACTTTTTTATCGACAAACTCTATTATTCGATTGTGGCACGGTTTTGAGGGGTTGAATCATTCTTCTAACGAAATGCGTATGTGTAATAAATTGGTCTCAACCAACGATAATTTCCATATATAGCCAAACTTGACTTGTCTGATTGATTAATTATTGCTTCACTTTATCACCGATAAAATAAATTGGCCTCTTTTTAACAGGTCCTATTTCATTCAATATATTCAACTTGATATGAAGCATTCCGGTACCTTCAAATTTATAGTTCGTCAATTTTTTTATGTTCGGAACCATAATTGTGGTATTAAACATTGCTCTTAGTTTGTTTGATTTTGCTTAAATTTTGTTTTCAAATAGTTTTTGTAACAGAAAATATTAGAAAAATCAGCCAATTGTGGTTTTGAGTTATCACACATTGTAATGGGTTTTCCAATAAGAGGTGTTATTTTGATATTCAAAGAAAAATGGCATTTTTGGAGATAAATGATCGGATGTTTATTTCATTATAAAGAGGAAGGTAATAATGGAACACAACATCAGCCAAATGGCCGCCAAGACCACGCTTACAGGACCATATCCTTTTCATGAAATTTTCCATAACCAAATCGCAAAGTGGCTGCCCTATGTCCTCGATAGCCTCACGAATTTCATCTTTGAATCGACGCTGGGCTGTTGGCGTAGACCTTATCTTTTATGTGGCCCCAAAGGAAGAAGTCGCAAGGTGTTAAATCACAAGATCTCGGTGGCCAATTGTGATCACCTCTTCGAGAGATAACACGGTCCGGAAACTTTTCCCGTAAAAGATCGATGGTTTCATTGCTTGTGTGGCGCGTAGCGCCGTCTTGTTGAAAGTAAACGTTGTCCAGATCAATACCATCCAATTCAGGCCATAAAAAATCATTAATCATCTCTCGGTAGCGCAATCCATTGACCGTAACTGTTGCTCCAGCCTCATTTTAGAAAAAGTAAGGTCCAATGACCCCGCGGGACCATAAACCGCACCAAACAGTCACGCGTTGAGGATTTAGAGGCTTTTCAACAATAACTCTTGGGTTTTCCGAGCCCCAGATGCGACAGTTTTGCTTGTTGACGTAGCCTCCGAGGTGGAAATGGGCCTCATCAGTCAAGATGATTTTTCGATGAAATTCCGGTTCATTTTCATGCATTTCAAGGACTCAATCAGCAAAGACACGACGTTGTTGATGATCAGCCGGCTTGAGTTCTTGTGTTAACTGAACTTTATAAGCCTTAAAACCCAAGTCTTTATGCAAAATACGGTGTAATGACGTTTGTGGAATGCCTAATTCCAAAGAACGACGAGGAATGGACAAACCTGGGTTTTCTTCAACACTTTGGGCTACAACAGCAATATTCTCAGTTGTTCTTGAGCGACGTGCACGGGTTTTATTCTTCACATCACTAACTTGTCCCAACAGCTCGAATTTGTCCACCAATTTCTGTATTGCGGTCCGACAAGGTGCCTAACGACGACCCAAATATGTTTTAGTTTTACGAACCGTCTCTGCCAAATTTTCACCATTTTTATAGTGAATTTTAATAATTTCAATGCGTTGTTGAAGCGTGCATCGTTCCATTTTTATTAAAAGCGTAGTTTCTACTTGTCAAATGTCAAAAAATGACAGCTTCAAAAGTGACAGCTACCGAAATAGCGGGCTATTCAAAATAACACCTCTTATTGGAAAACCCTATTAAAGAATCATAAAATAAAATAAAGCATATTCTGAAGAGAAGTTCGATGTAAGATGTTAATAAAAAAAACTATTATTAACGTGCCATTTATAGCTTCATCATTGAAATTCTTTTAAACCTTCTTGTCCAGAGGTTGAATAAGCATTTAAATCATTTGTACTCGTACTTAGAAATGCATAGTTTTTGCCCAGAATGCCTTCATTTGAGCTGTATTAATATTTATATAACCTTAGACTTCAAATGCAAATATTTACAAGTGAAATAAAGAAGTGAAATGGCTTTATTTGAATCTGAAGAAAAATCTAGATACAAATCATGAAGTTCATTCAATCAACTACAAATATTGTCATTAAATGAAAGAGCTGATATACAAACTTTAATTTGAACAATTTTTAATTATGAACGTTTGTTTGAAAGAATAAGATTACTCAGACATGACTATACACTTTTTGTTCAAAAAATCAATATCAATATCGAAATATGTTCATTTAAATTTAAAATTGCTTTTCCCTTTATTTGATTGACAAATCTAAATCCGGAAAAGTGACAGCTGTATAGTAAATATTATATTAAATTATCTATCAATATTAATTGCATGTCCAAATAACAGATTAACGTGTTAAATATAAATCTATTCAGTTTTGATTGTTGCTGTGTGAATTTTGGCAAATATTTATTAATCATGAAGTGTGGGTAGAAATATATTTGATCGAAAATACAAAATTTAAATATTAGTCGATGACCTGCCCTATGGGTCAAACATAATATTTGGTACAATCGCAGATTATATTCGAAAGCCTTTATAAGAACCATCACATACATTATGCGTGCTAAAGAGTTATTTTGCTGATGCTGTCAAAATAAAATTTTAATCACTTGTTCGTGTGAACTGTGAAAAATGTAGAAATATGACATTTTTATAAAAAAAATTATAATATTTCATTTTGGCGCCAAGATAATTTTATAATTATGATCGTGTGAAAATTCACAAACAGGCATTTTATGGCATTTTAAATGATGTTTAGTAATTTGTGATTTTGGCCTACTATTATTTTTTTTTGTATCTTAAAACTGAATTTTAAAACATGTTATCACAATATTTGTACGGGTTAAATAGTACCAGTAACATTCATGATTTTTTAAAAAAAGGTATTTGGTATTTAACGTATAATTTTCACAATAAATTTTTTAAACATATTATTGTAATTGGTTATATTAAGTGGTAATTAAAATTAGTAATTATTTTCCAAACTAAATCCAGGACACAGATGAATGATTTCTTTTATTTCTTTATTTGCTTGCAAAAAGGATTAACTAAATACCAAGGGCGGAACGACTGTGGTACTTCCATTAAAATACTGTTGACGCCGCTCGAGAGACCTTTGGAGATTTGTTGTACGTCGACAAAGATTTTTTGATTTAAAAATGAAGAATAGATAGCGATGTTTCCATCACCTTTCGCTCTTATCCTCATCAAAAGTGGCTTTACAAAAAATCCTATATTTCAGTTTGATATTCCATTACATCTCCCTCTTTTTATGTTGTAAAGGGTGCAATTCTGCAACGATACGAATCATAGAAATTCATTGATTAAATCTTTTGAATTAAAAGCTTATTTTTATTTGACTGAAGAAAACCAAAATTTAAGCTTCTCAGTAAAGAAGTAAAGAAATAAAGAAGGTATAACTTGATTTGGAAAACAAAATAACGGTATTCCCTTATAGATTAAGAAAGACATAACAAGTCAGACATAATAAATTTATTGGTTTATGTTAAACATCTCAAGAGATTAACTTAATATTTTTAAAGTCAATAACTTTTAATATATTTTATGCTGATCTTATACCTATTTTGGCTTAATATCTGTTATTGTTAATATGAAAATAGCAAATTGCTCACGCGATCAAAGAGATGCGTAAGCAAGCATATATGTGTTTTAATAGTGGTCGTTATTTATTTTATGTTTATTTATTAATTATGTAAAACATGTGTTTTTTTACATTCTTTTGAAGTGTTCTAATGAAAATAATATTATGTTTATTGTCAATAATAGGGTTTGTTTACGTTGAATGACATTAGACATCTAAAAATAAACATGTGAATCACAATTTTTTTTATAATTTGATTTAAAATATTATAAACAATATCGATATACTTGATAAATCTTTTAAATCATAGAAACTATGAATTGTTAAATTAAATAAATCTATTAAATCATAGAAACTATGAATTGTTAAATTAAAACAAAAATTCGTGTAAAATGAGTAAAAACGATTTTTTCTATTAAGGAAGGACCTCATTTTCGAGATAATTTTTGGTCATGCATACATATTTTGGTAATATAAATCTATTATGTTGGGTGATATAGATAAAATAAATAAAAAATCAGCAGTTGTTTAAAAAACAATATCCATACTAACCTAAAAACCTTTTAAAAAATTTCAAGTAACTTTTGTGAACCCTCAAGAACTTTTTTGATCGACCTGAAATTTGGTACCAATTATTCAGAATCCAAATAGCATCCATTCTGCCTACATAGATATATCAAAAAAATAAGAAAAGACACTCCACTCTAAGCTATATGACACTCCATCACCTGCACCTCAAAGGTCTTTGGAGTGGGGATGGGGGGTGTAGTGAATAATGTTACTGATTTGTTCACTCATCGATACTTCTCTAACTCTAACCTATTTATGCTGTTTTTTTCTCTTCAAATAGCTGGCGGAATATCCTGAATTTCTTTCGAAACCACAACATAATAGTCTTCCGTTTCGGCCAGAACACATTCTGAGTCAAAACCATTATACATTATATTTAAATTTTTGGTTCACTTCCTGCCACATTTCAAAAGAGAAGAAAAGCATATTGTTCATAACCTTTGAGGTAGAATATTGGAATCAATCCAAAAAAGTCCATGTAAAACCCCATTTAAAACTAGTTTGAAAGCTATGTAAACTCATATTTGTGATGAGCTTCCAAATTTTGTCATCACACTATAAATATACTTGTTATCTCACGTTTTTCATATGTAAGTCTGAGTGCACCAAACTTTTGCACTTGATCTTTTCAAAGACATCATTAATAATTGCCGAACAAACAAAACAACCACCCAATTGACTAAACCGCAAAAAATCCCTAAGCCTGCATCTGCACTTTGTTAATTTAATATACACCTGATACACAAATCAGAGAAAACCTTGAGGAAAAAATAACCACAAAGGTACCAGCCTTAACAAGTGGATAGAAGAAAAACCTATCTCGGGATCACTATACCTACTTAATAGCTCCCTTTCACGACCCAGCTGGATCACTGTTTGCCTATTTATCTCCTGCAATTTCAATTTCCTCCGATTTCTCAGGTGATTAAATTACCCATAAAAAAGGTTTAAGTGCATTTTTACAACTTCAATAATGGCACCAAGTAGTAGGTACATTGGGATTGCAATTTTGGCGCCACTTCCTTTGCAAACAGTCCTACCAATCTTCTACCAGTCGTCATTCTCATCTTATTGCAATCGAAAGTATCTCAAGAATTGCAAACCGTCATCCAACGAAATGGTTATTTCATGTCCCTCCATATAATATTTGTGAGTTGGAACCTTTGAAAACAAATGCAAGGCACTAAAACTAAGCACACACGCTCTTGCGTGCATGTTCCACAAGAACGATTCGAATCCCAGGGAATAACTGCCTATGATGCCCTTTTTTCTGGTTGCGTTAATTTATTTTAAATGACAGCCCCAGAGTCTATGCATCTCTATTAATGTTGTAAAACGCATTTGAGTTCTCACCGCATTGAAGATCTTGGAAGATGTACATTAAAATGACCAAGTTAAACTAGCTGGAACAGAGAAAATACCCGCGTCCTCACCAAGAGAGTGGTGCCAATATACCAACATCATGTCCAAGTCAATCTGAGCATTCGGTCAACGGAAACTAATCAAATTGAAATAAATTAGGTATGTGCTGTGCAACTGCCTTGTCGATTTTTCCCCCAGAACCAAGCCGCCTTGTCTATTTTAAGAATTTCATCCACACGTAAAGCTATCAACGTAAAGTAGGGTTATTCGTCTGAAAGATTTTCGCGTCTCCTCTTTAGACGTGCGTCGCGCCGATATGGAGTCTGGTAAACGGAATTTGCAGCGTTAAAATTAATACAAAATATCGTAAAAAAGACTATTTTTGGAACCCTACAGAGTAGCAGTGGCGACGACGACGCACGCGGACAAGATGCGTGCATCTATCGATATAATACTCCAATCAAAGGATATAATGATGACAATCTGCGACCTTGAAAATGGTTGTCATCATCCATTTGTTGGTAATTGAATGCAATAAAATGTAATCAAATCGCCTGTCTTAAGGCAGACACTCGTACTCTAGTAAATCCATTAAAATAATATTTGTTAATGCTTTTTGTATTTACACATTTTCTGGTGTTACCAAATTTAAAATAACAAAATGGTAATCATGCCTATTATGGAATTCGCAATATACTTACTTTACTCCCGGGGAGTCGGCGTGATTCGCAAGGTTCGCATTCTCATTTAAAGCAATTAAGAAACTTGCTGGATGAACTATATTATCACTACGAGGAACTACCTTACCATTTTCACTAACATTCTTCCTAACCTGCGAAATCCACAATAGGAAATATGGCTGGATATAAGTGCGAATCCCGCCACAAAGCATTCGTCAGGGGTGAATAAAATGTATAACTATTTTAATTAGAAAATATTTTACACAGTTCTTGTGGTACAGTAGCCTACGCTAGGTGGCTGCTGGAATTTCAAAGATTCATTTGACTTACCGTTTTGGGGGATCTGCCCCCCTTATCAATAAGGGTAGTACAACAGTGCCTATTCGAATGCTTTAGAGACCGGGAAATTCAGCTGTATTCTAACATTGCCTCTTTGAAACCTGGTCAGATCAAAGAGTATCAAAACATTGCCATATCATGGCAACAACCAAAAGAAATTTAGAGAGTCATATGGAAAGAGATCTCCATGGTAAGGACTCGAGACCGGTGCGTGGAAAAATATCATATGCTGGCTTTTGAGGGGGCTTTGGTCCCCGTCTGTTGAATCTGCTGAAAAGACGCGGCATCACCTGGCTAGCCCAAATAAATAATGAAGCTGAAGCTCAAGCGTATAATACTGTCAAAGTTGAATAGTATGAAAGTAGTATATAGCGCTACAATGCGCTTAATTTTGACATTTCGTATGCGATCGTTCTTTCTCTTTTTTATGAATGGTCGTGATTGGGATTTGCGCGCTTCAGCATCGTCAACCACTTTTGCTTTTAATGATATCTTTGAATTCGCGTTTTTTTCAGCTTCAGCTTCATGTCATTGTATTCAAGGCAGTTATGGAAAATTTGGGACAAATGCTGATCCAAGAACCCTAAACCTACAAAAACCAGCTAAGCGGTTTAAATAGTTGCTCGCGTACACCTAAACTGCAATCTGCCGAGGCATACTTGGGCTTGCTACCGTTGTCTGCTGATATCGCATGTAAGAGAGAGAGAGCCCGTTCAACACTTCAGCTGACACCGACAGATGACGCCCGATAATTACTCATCAACCGATGAATCCGAACTTGTTTGGTTTCCTCGTCAGCTTTTGGACTTACTCTTCCGATAATGCAGTTGCATCTTGATCTTCCGATAATGGAAGGAGTTTATGAAGACGAAGGATCGAAGTTATCGCCCGAATAGTGAATCATAACTCTAATTTTGTATGGAACACCAATTATAGGTATGTCTTTCAGAATTTATGACGAAGGATCTGGTATACCTACCGATCCAAGCCATAATTGAGGGTAATCCTTAAACTCTGGAAGAAAAAAACTACTATGGCTTGTGTCTTGTGATAGAGACTGTGCCTGGAGCAGGCTTTGTGGTGGGTGTGATACTCCCACTTTTTGTTTATGTTAGTGTAACAAAAAAAGACGGACTTCTTGACGAAAACGGGACTAATGGCTCCTCTATGTATTAAGACTTGTGATAAATCCTATACCGACAGCAGGCTAGAACCTCAAAAGTCTGCGGGTATACTTCTCAGCCATTGAAAATAATGTCTTTTGGCACAAAATCACCCTGTTGAGAAAAGGTATACCGTGCATCCGTGTCTTTTCAGTGCGAAATCTTTTCCTCTACCCCCACAGAAAAATCTTCCCTCTACCAGGCTTATTGGAGCGTGTAGCCCCTTGAGCGTCTGGTAGATGGGATTGATGTCTGTTCGTCAGATTTTCCGAATCAGCTGAAGGAGATGTCGTTTACTTTAAGAGGATCTTACCAATCTTGGGAGAGGTGCCCGGTGTTCAACGTAAATATGCCAATCGCTGGTTTATTGGAGAAGTGCTCTTGTTCCGTTTTCTGATATTCCTACGAGAAACATGCGCGCTTTTCAGTCACTTTTGTTCGTTCAATCATCGTCATCCTGATGCCTTTTTATGTCTTTTGACTCTGGTTTGAGGTGATTTCCAACCTCGTGCTCACCCAGTTAATAGAGATTAGGAATTTGTATGCCATCTTAGAGAATCTTAGAGAGTGAGGAACCTGTTTCTTAGATGATACAGGACCGGGTAGTTACAAAGGCACTAGGGGCATCCTCTCTAATTAACTGTAGCGTAAGCTTTATTCTTGATTACCTGTTTAAGATTACAGAATGTGACCTGAATTGTTGAGTTTGAATAAGATCAAGTGTTAATCCTTTTTTTGCCAGCTTTTAAGCACTTTCATAACCAATGTAACAAGGAGCTCAACAAATTATTGTGAACCAAAAGCTCTTTTGGACAGCAAGTTCGATTCGATTTAGATAGCGGAAATTGCTTTTATTCCCGCTTGGCTATCAATGAAAAAGTATTACCAGCTTGTGGTAATGTCATGATTCAACCATTTCTAACAGTTTCATCATTACCAGGACCTTAGATTGGAAAACACTGCTGTAATTTTGAAGAAGTGGGTAGTACAAGGGTTTCTGAGAAGAACACTGCACCAACACCAATAACCGTCGGTGTATATAGCTATTAGCAATAGGCAGGTTAATAGCTCGTTGATCTGACAGTCGTGTCTGCTAGGAAAGACAATCGTGCACGGCTTATAAAAGTCTAAAGGTAGTACACGTCTGAGACTGTGTTTGATGCTACCATTTTGGCTACGCCAAAGGACGCTATTGGCTGCTGATTCTTGTACAATAGCCAAAGGACGCTTTTGGCTGCTGATTCTTGTACAATAGATTCTAGGAGAATTTAAATTGAGAAGGAACAGCTTTCAAGACCCAGTGATTTCAATAAGTACATGCCACTCTCTGTACCTTGGCCATGAATTAATGGTTGGTAACTTTGTCCATTGCACTCCACCAGACTAATTTTACTGTTCCGTATGTCTGTTCATGTCCAACTATGGTTGTAAACATTCATTTTTTATGTTTAGACTTGACCCCCCAGGTTTTACTAAATATCTTGTCACAGGAAAAGAATGCAGCTTTTTTTAATTCAGGATCACACCAAGATAATAAATTTATAAATAATAATTGTTATCTTTAATCCGCTTTTTAAAAAATTACTGACTAAACTTAATTGAAGAATAAGAATTGGGGATTAAAAAATTATAATCAAAACAGGAACAATAAACAAAAATAAACAAGATTGGTTGCCCCTTGCAATTAGTACAAATACTTAGAGACTTAAATACTTCTGAGTTCCATCTTAGTTGAAAGATATCATGAAGAACAACCAAATAAGGTGCATCATTAAAAACAAGCTAGGTAACGTTATAAGCCCATCGGGAAAGGCATCCATCGTTTCATCAGTGTTACCGTTCTATAAATTAAAACCAAGAAAAAAGCATTGATGCCTATCATCTGCATCTAAATGAATAACAGTATTTGATGTATTTTCTGTTTTCAAAATCTGTATTCATGGAAGAAATTGTCAATTTTTCAGCAATTTTAAGACCACAAAATAATTATGTAAGGTATGTAGGGAAGGGGCTTAAAAATAGGATTTTATGTTGAGTTTCTTACTAAATGAACAAATTCAATTATGTTCTGACAAAGTTCAAATGGTAACACTTATCTTGCAACCTCAACGTCACGGATCTTCTTAATCATATCTTGAATCATTTATATCTCTTACTCTTCGTATGTAACGTATCTACATGTATATAATTACGATTATGTATAGCATTATCGCCTTCATTAGCTTAATCATTGCGGTGATGGAAATAATTATTTCTGAAGACGTCTCGGTCGCTTCGTCGTCGTGCGTCGCCGTCGTCGTTTGTTACAAAGTTGAAAATTTTTTCCACCTCAATAACGAACACGGAATATATTTATATTTCATCACAAGAACCCGTCCCGTAGATATTGCTAGTTTTGGTATGAATCACTGCGCAAAATTGTTTATTTATCAAAATGTTATTTCCTTCTTGTTTGATGGACTTTAAAGGTATACAACTTGAAAGGTAGTTACAAGAGAGTTGGAAGGCATACAAGTATAGGTATATTACTTGTTTGAAAGAGCAGATGTTCGTTGTTCTAGGAAACTTAAACACTACTGGAATTTTGCCTGAAAAATTCGCTGAGATAGAAAACAAAAAAAAATGATGAAGAAAAAAGTTAACACCAAGTAAACTCGTGCGAACGTTTACCCATCATCAGGGAATGAGAAAAGTCAAGGACGCTGAAGGCCACTGTTTTAAGAATAGACATATTTTACAGAAATATACATGTGATGCGCAGTTAACGTACATGCGAATGACGCAACTATTATAATGCTTGCTAGATAGAATCTTTTGTAGCACCTGGTGATGTGATTATAAATATTTCATAAAAGATTAATTTTGTTTATGATACCACATGCTTTTATGTTTAACATTACTAAATTATCATAGAAATGACAAGTAGCAGACAAGTCAATAACTGGAAACAAACAGAAGCTTCAAAATATTAAATTTCAACAAGGTATAAAGTGCATTTAATTAAGCAGATAGTACATCTTGATTTTTTAATTTGGTTTTACTTGTATCAGATTACGTTGCAATCATAAAGAATTTTAATTAATTTAAAATGAATTTATGGTTTTAAGGAAGATGCTGAAAACTAATACAAAGCTTCTAGACCTTCATGAAGAACAAAGAAACAATTCGAATGGAATTCCTAGGCTCTCTAAGTCCCTGGATTTGAAATTATTTATTTGTTGACTTAACCGGTTGTTCTCAGCACTAATCAATTATCTAGTTTGTCGGTCCACTAAAATCAATTCTAATTGCGAACGAATTGGAATAGTGGAATTCCTCTATTTCTTTTTCCAATCTGAGCTTGCCTGTCTGACTGATCATCTTTTAGTTTTCAAACGGCTTATCTCTGAAGGTTAAAGAAAAAAAACTAAATTTGTTTATTATTTTCATCGAGAAACATTTATATAGCTATGTATATTATTTGGAAACTTTGTAGTGTAAATTGTACTTTTTGTATAGATATTCTACCTAACACACCATTTTGTGCCAGTTGATCGTTTTGTTTCAAGTCCAGTATTTGCACATCAAAGGTATCACAAAGGAACCAAATCATACACTTCTTTTTACTCACATACCTATGTATGTTTAGGATTAGTAGAAAAAATCAAACAATTAGACATGTCATTACGATGATAGATAGAATGCAAAACAAGTGGGTTTCTCAATACCGTCTGTCTGTCTTTCTGTCTATGATGTGCTGACCTAAACCACTGAAGCGATTTCCTTCAAATTTTCAAATTCGGTGGTTAAGGGTTTTTGGTGATTCCCTAGAGGGAAAATTTATATTTTTTTTTCGGACCAAAACTAACGGTACCTTCCATAAGACCATTAAGGAAAAGTGATTTTTTATCAAAAACGGCCCTAACGATTTTGATAAAAAATGTCGTACTTTTGATAGGAAAGAAATATTTTTTTTTGGAAATGCTAATAATATTATAACGGTACCTCCCATAGAACCATATTTTTTTCATTTTTGTTTTTCTCTTAAACGAAGCTTCTTCAGAGTTTTAAAATTACTTTATATCAAAAAAAAACTTAATTTTTTTTTTTTTGAAAAATCAATTTTTTGAAAACAGGTGTTCATTAAAATTTTCATTAAAATCATCTTTTTTTTAAAATGGTTTGAGCATTTTAATAAATTAAAAATTAATTTTTTCTAAGATCCAACGTAAAGATTTTCAATTTTTTTTTTATAAAAATTAATTTTACTAAATGAAATCCAAATCGTTTAAGAAGCGATTTGAAGCATTTTAGTATTTAATTTTATATATTATATATTTTTAAAAACTTTATGTAAGAGGCTTTAACGCCCACATATACTTTGGATAGCAAGTACGTGAATTTTATTCTTGATTCGATCAATATCTATAGAAGTCAATTCTGTAAGCAAAATAGGGTTGTAATTAATGAATACGTATATTAATAAATCAGATAATTTTCGGAAGTCCTTAAAAATAAAATGCACGACTGGATAGCACGTACTTGCTCTTTGGGTTGAATTTGCTGTAGACGTATAAAGATTATAAAAATAAATAATTTGGTTAGAAATTGAAAAAAACATACTTTTATGGTTTTGTTTAAGTTAAATATTTATTAACAAGAAAAGTCGAACATTGTTTAAAAAATAAAACTAATTTTAGTTTTTATATTTTTTATTTTTTCAATTAATACATATTTTTTTAACTTAATAAGTTTGTTTAGGTTATATAAATTATCTGGGCATAAGTTTTAGTCAAAATCGCTTAAATCATTTACAACAACAAAAAAAAAAAAACAAATAGTTAAACATTGATTTTTTTTTTAGAAAAACTAAAAATATTGTTTTTTTGCCATCACTGAATGTTTTCGAGAAAAATCCAATAACTCAAAACCCTTACATGAGAGGTATTCGTTGTAGAAGTGATATTGAAAAACACAAAAAAAAAAAAACTTTCGAAATTACGTTAAAATCATCTGTACCAGCTTTGAAGGAAATCCATCCACTAGTCTGGGCAGTAAAAAAGTGTACAGATGGACGCACAGCCGTACAGAGACACAGACCGACGGACGGCACGACGAAAGCCACTTTTTTTAGTCTTCTGCATCATCGTAATGTTGATTTTGATTAAAACCTTAAATTTGCCAAATTGTATGGGTAACTTGGCTGGGAACAACCGTGCTGCTAGTCTGCAGCTTTTTCATTCAAAATTTCATATAATGCACTGCTATCATACAAGACTTATTCCTCTAATTCACCTGCACCAACGGTCCTATGTGTTGAAAACCACATTTTCAACAATTTCTAAAGAAAATTTGCATATTTTCAAATGAAATATTAATCACAGCAAAACAACCTCAGAAACGCATCTTGACAATTACAATTTGCATTCATACTCATCAATTCGTTAATAAAGCTATGCTGATACTCCTAAGAATAAAAGAATATATCCAAGTATTATTACCACTTCATAAAAAAATAATAATTTATATTAACTTGTCCCACGAAGCTCAAAATTGATGGTTCAATAGCGTTTACCGCAAACACTAATAAATTCAAAATTTGACGTTTCTTTTCACCCATATAATAATAATAATAATATGGAGTCTCTCATTTGCATATAAAAGGCTTGTTTAAACATTTTTGTTGTCATTTAAGTTGATGGCTGATGGGTATTCTTTTTTGATCTCATGCGGGATGAAATTTAAATGATAATATATTTTTGAGACTTTTTTTTTTTGTCATACATCCATATGTCATACATCATGCTACTACTATAAAAATATATGAACAAAGTTCGTTAGCTTTTAGTTAAAACTAGTTTGAAGCGATAAAAGATGATGTCTTATAATGGAGTGTGAACAAAAGAGCATGAAGTAATCTTTAAGTAACACGCATAGCCGGTAGTTGCATGGAAATATAAATGGATGTCTTTTATTATAAATAGAATTAAACTTTATTTTACTTATGAAAATCCATTATAATTAATGTGTGATTCTTGGAAACTTAATTATGAACTTCATTTAAATCGACCTTGAGGAAGGAATATTGCGTGGCAAAAATGATGAATTGGTAGAAGGAAAATCATGAAAGAAAAATTAAGTGCTCGCTTGGGTCGATGAATACTGAAAAAGTAGCAATCCTGGTCTTTGTTTTATTGTTATTACTTTTGGGGTTTTTTTAAATATACATTCGCAGTTTTAATATTGACAATGTTGATAGCAAATTGTGAAATGTGAATGCCAAAAGAGATAATTGTCAAGTTCAAGACCCTAAAGTTTCTTCAAGACCATAAATTAGTTAAGTATTTTCGTAGTACAAGTACCTTATGGTAAGAAATTGTTAAGCATCATTACAAACAATTCATTGGAACTTAATATGTTCAAAAAGTGTCAATTTACTGCCCAATATTTCTATGATAAGCTTTGGTTCACCAAACTTCGCAAACATTACAGACAAAAGGAAGCTGATGCGTTCAAGCTGAGATTGTTCTGTGCAAACTGTAATTGAAGCAAAAGTTAGTCTTATTGAATTGAAGGCAAGGCGAGTTCATGAGTTATAAGTCAGTTGCAAGACAAACTTCTCATAGACTTGATTCATTCCATTTCGATACTAATTGTAAGGGTGTTTGGTTTTTGATAACGTTGATAATGGGATGAGGGTTTGTCCGTCGAGAACTTATGGTTATAACGATAGGTACTCTCGTCTCGTATAACGATGGGTACATTCTCGTTGTTACGAGGAATAGACAAAAGCTCCAAGGGTAATTCTTATCACGAAAAGTGTACCTCAACTAGTCGTTCGGAAGCGGCAGACAATTGTAGGTTTCCTCTATTCTACAACACGCACACAGAAAATGGTTGACAATGAGTTGATCAGTAGTCCTGCGTTCTTCGTGTCACAATACGAATTTATTTATTTATCTTTTTTTAAATTCATAATCACTGCTGGCACAAATTTCTAGACTGTTAAATTGTAAAGAGACAATAATCCGCTGCTCTTCGATTTCACATGGACGCGCGACGATGGTCAGCAAAGTTCCATTCACCCGACCTAAATGAAGCAAGATAAGCGATTTAAAAGCTTAAATCATATTTGCTGGTACAGAAAGCGTACCAACCGAATTGAAGGTGGCAAACATGGGATTGACTGTTAAAATCTGTTACGCAGCTGAAGCGAAACGAAATTTTTCTCAATATTAACAAACAAAATGAAAATGGCAAAAAATCATCTGAAAAATTATAAAATACTGTTAACATAGCTCTTTTGGTGCAGCAAGAATCTACGGGACAGTGAATTGCGTGTGAACAATGTATGGATTTTTGGTCCTGTGTGTGTATAGCAGGAGCATGGAAAAGAAGATCCAACGAAAAACTTAACGGGATAAATGGACGGCGCATTAACCTTGTCAAGAAGCTGAAAATCCAGCGGCCTAGACAGGTGGAACGGGACACGTGAAACGTTTGGACATGGACGACATCAACGACATCAAAATCAGCTAAGTACCTACAGTACAGTAAGTTAAAGAAACAAACGAGAAATTTGATCATTACCAAAACAAAAGAATAGCTTATTTTTCCAATAAAGTAACTATTTTCCTAATCAACTCAATCATTTAGCAATCACATAACATATATCATTTTTAAAATTAATAAAAAATCAAATGTGCCCATGGTTATCGAAAGTGAAATATTATTTTTCTTAGCAGTAAAAAAGAGTCTGTTATTAAGAATTCATACACTTTATTTCTTTTATAAAGTAACACCCAAGTCCTCATTCCAATTTTACTAATTCTAAATGAATGATTGAATTAAACAAGAGTGAAATGAATACAAAAAATATTATCATCAATCAACTTGGTAATTTTTTTTTTTTTTTTTTTTTTTTTTTTGTATAGAAAAGGTCGATGTTCTTAAAGAACAATTTAAAATTTGCGAAAGTGAGATTCATTGCTTCCTGTCAAAAGCCTATTAAAAATGAAAAAAAAAAAAGATGATCCCAGTATAAATCTACATAACGTGTTTTATTCTTTAAATATTTATAAAATCCCTAAACAAAGAAATCAACCATTAAACACAGTAGCCACTTTCGATTCTGGAGGAGACCTGGATTCATCTTTGGGTTTCTCCAAGAAAAAAAAAAAAAAAACAACTAATCTGCAAAATGATGTTAAGTCCGGAAACGTGATTTCGAATATTTCATCTTCGTTCAATTCGCAGATTCTTTTTCTTGTTGCGGGGATAAACAAATTGTTTTCAATTAATCTAAAATTAATAGATATATTTTTTTTTTAAGCCCATCACGGTTATTTGAAAGAATTTGTTTGTGCGGAGGACCGAAAATATTCTAAAAATAGCGCTGATATTACAAACTTTCTCAACCTGTTTCTATTTGTGTAAAATAAAGTTTTACGCACAATTTCTAGGCAAAAACAAAACCATTCCAATGATAAAATAGTATGCTATTAAACATTTTTAGACAATAACAAAATGATAACAAATAATAATTAATAAGCATTCTTTTTATTTAAATAGTTGTTGTTATTCTACAAAGCCATAATATAAATGTGAAGGTCACTTCTTTGAAATTTCTTCTAAGTATTTTGTTTTGTTTTTTTTTTTGTTCATCGATTGTAAATATTTTAATAAATTGTGATGATATGTGTAATATACATAATATGAATGTATGTTAGTGTTATTTAATTTTGGAAATACATATTAGACAAATTTGAATTTGATTGATTGTTTCTGAATTTTAACTCTAAAATCATGTGTCAGACAAATGAGGAAATGTACATACATATACCTAAATAGCTTAAGATTTCTGAAAGAATTAGGTTCCAAAAAAACAGAAAGGATGAATGAGATACTATTTTGGTAACGCTGCCCTTAAGCCAACTATCGTTGATTGAGGAACGTATTGATTAGAAACATTGGCATCCGAGGAAGTCAGTTTAAAAAAAAAAACTTTTTGCTGAAGAACTGCTTCCTCAAAGATTATAAAGTTAATTCATCGATGATAACTGTGTTATTTCATGTTCATTGTTTTTACTCATTTTTTAATTAGTTTTTTTCTCATTGACTAGAATCAATCGTCATTAGGAGTTTTACTAAAATTCATCTCATATTTTATTGACAAATTATGATTTTTAACAATTTTTAATATCATCTTATCCAAGAAGATAAGTAAGATTAATTCGAAACGTTAAAATATATCCATTTGAAAATAATGAAACTGGAAAGATCGTTAACACGGGTTAAAATTGTGCCCTGATACAAATCGATCTTTCGGCCCTCCATTTTGTAATATTTTTATGGATTCAACAAAACCTAAATCCGCTTTTACTATTATTATAATTATTATTAAATTCTTTATTGAACAATTTCTCGATAAATTAACAATTTTTTATAACTAAAGAATAATAGCATGGCAAAAATTTGCCGTCTGCTATTTCAACTATTGTACTGCAGATAGCTTTGTCAAAAAAAACTCACGTAATATTTCCGATGGAATATATGTTCCGTAGTAGGTTAGGTACTATGCACGAGTGCACCACATTTCGTGGAAATTTGAACTCCTTGAGAGTTCAATTGATGCGTTCAACCATCCCATCAGATGGTGATGAATTGGTAATGTCTTCGTCTAATTTTTTAGTGGCTTTAACTTTTTTAGTCACTTAAATCGCTTAAAAAGTGTAGATATTTTAATTATTCACGCTCCAACTCTTTTCTTGCACCCCCCTGAGGAAGAGTTTTTTACTGCAGGAACGCACTCGTTTTGGAGTGTAGACGCAGATTTTGGTCTTTCTACCTCTTCAGGCATTTAGCTTTTTTCTATTTTTTTTTGACGGGCCTACCATTACCATGTTCACCGTCAGTTAAGACTATAGCGAGCTGAAATTATTGCATGTGAGTAATGCAGTGAACTTAATCGCTTAGGATTTTGAGATGTTGGATAGTAAATTGTTAAGAAATAAAAATTTAATCTTCGGAATAGGTAGGCAAATTAAAGACTACTTATCGATAAGGCCTCCTGGGGACGCCACAAAGAAACAACCACCCACCCTCTAGAATAAATATGACTAACTTGTCGCAACACTCTTTATTTGCAGTTAAAAACTCTACTAAGGCTATGGCCAGTCATAAAAATAATTAAAAATACCTTTTTTAATGGTCTATACTTAGCATATTTTGTAAGGAATATTTATTTACCAGTTTGTGATATAATTCAATTTCCCAGTATCAAAATTAAGCGAGCTATGTGTAAAATAAAAATTACTTTTAAAAACAAAATGGCGGCTGAATGACAATAGGTGGAGTTTTGCAAAATATCCACATCAAAATACGGAACGGTTTTTTTTTCTCAGAGCACCAAATACCGAAATCTAATTTTCCCTGTTTACGATTCATTTCACAATGAGAACCGTTGTTAGTATTAGATTTTTGAAGTCTCTATAATTTCTACACAAGAAGTTTTTATTTAACAGACAGAAAAACCTTACCAGACCAGACAGAAACCTTACTTTTCTGTAACTTTTTAACAGTATCCGTACCTATGAGAAAAAATGTACTTAACAAGTTATTTAAATTTTCTACAAGGTTGTCATATAACTCGATAATCGAGGATTGAAAACACGCGTGTTATTCCGGCCTTACTATAATATTGTCCACAAATATTGTGCGAAAAAAAATACCTACCAAAATCAAAAATTTACTATAAAAAAATTTCGCTAGAAACCATATAATTCCAAATTTGGGATACAATATCTCTGAAAACAGCTTTTTCCAACACGATCATGACCTAGCCAGAACACACCAGACGGTTGGTAAGAAATTTCTTGGGAGAGAAAAAACATCAAGTTTTGGGGTGGACAATGCAATCACTGGCCTACATCATGTAGACATTTTATAGGAGCTTGTAGACCGGGAGATTATTACCTACGTTAAAGCTTTCAAATTACTTAGCGGATGGATCAAATGTGACAAAATATCTCCAAACTAATTTGTGTATTTGATTGTCTCCAAGGTTGATAGGTTATGTGCGGTTATTGCCAATAAACGATTCCTAAAAAAAAATTTACATGTTTAAAAACAATACATATCATATTCAAATAAATGAAAAAACTGTAAGCTTTTAAAGTTCTTTACGTGTTTGCATTTTTTTTCTTTGCTCGCTTTCAAACTTTCCTTTTGGACCAATTTTAATATTATTATCCTTTTGGAGTAAGATTCGGTAAAAATTTCATCTCACGTAAAATATTTCTTAGTTCTTGTAGTCTAAGAGCCGACAGCAAATTTTGGGAGTGGATGTATAACCAAAAAATAAGTATGCAGTTTTATTGGTATACCCGTCCTGGTTTTAAATTCGAAAGTCTGGCAGGTTTATTTTTCAGCCTTCTGTGGTTATCAGAGGGTGGAAAAACGTGATAATTCCAAGTCATCTGAGAAAGACAAATTCACATCAATTAAAATTTTTAATATTGAAACTGATGTTCTGCCATTTTTCCAGAAACCTCAATCGTGAAGATCTGATTATTAGAACTCAAGAAATAAGCTTTTAAATCCATACATATAATGTTTTTTTTTTGGAGATTTTTCAGATTAGAAAAACAAACAAAAAATAAAACATGTCAAACATAGTGCAACCATAGCCTTAAATATGGGTCTCTTTTGGCTTTTAAGCTTTGTTGGTGTTTTAATTGTTTTTAAAACAAGCCGTAGACATAAAAGATATGTGAGTAACAGTATACAATTTTCAGGGTTTTGAGTTAAGGAGTAGAACTGAGTACGCTGTAAATTTCATATTTCTATCTCATGTCAAACATAGTGAAATAATAGCCTTAAATAGGGGTTCTTTTACCTGTTTAGCGTTATTGGTGTTTTTTAATCAAGTCACTCACTTAGAAGATATGAAAAACACAAAATTTTATTTTGAGAATTTACAGTTAAAGACTAAACAAAAATACACTGTAGGTTTCATATTTCTATCTCATGTCAAACATAGTGAAATAATAGCCTTAAGTAGGGGTTCTTTTATCTGTTTAGCGTTTTTGGTGTTTTTTAAACAAGCAATTCACTTGAAAGATATGAAAAACACACAATTTTTATTTTGAGAATTAATAGTTAAGGATTAAAACAAAATACGCTGTAAGTTTCATGTTCCTATCTTTAGTCAAAACTAGTGAAATCATAGTATAAAAAATGTGTTTTTTCAAAAACTCAAAACTTTGAGCTTAAAATTTTTGCATAAGGAGTATATCCATCGAGTTAATTTAAAGTCTATTTTATTAAATTAAATGTATATTTAATATTTGGTAAGTATTAGCCACGTAGACATAATAGCCGAGGTTCTGGAATCCGTCAAAAACAACAAAAAATCAACAAAATTACCGTATTTTCAAAAATTGTTTTTTATTCAGGGTTAATAGATATCTGAATTTTTATTCTTTGGTCAAAAACTACTATTTATAAGCTTTAAAATGTCGTTTCAAACAAAAAGATATCTTAAGTAGAAAAGTTTTTAGAAGCAAAACTAAAATAACATGAAAATTACGTTTTCCAAAAGTTAACAAGGGGGTAGCGGGGAAGCAACGCAACTTAATATTAAATCACCATGGATTTACTTCCTTATAGTTCTAGAGAACATCCTCACAAAGTTTTAGCAAAATCAAAAATGAGGCAGCTTTTCCAATTGGACGTTTTAATATGGAATGACTCAATATTAAAAATTTCAATTGAAGTGTGTTTGTCTATCTCACGTGAATTGAAATAATTGCGATTTTTAACCCCCATAAAACCACAGAAGGCTGAAAAATAAACCTGCCAGACTTATGAAATCAGGACGCGTCTATGTACCTATAAAACTGCTCCTCAGATTTTTGACCTCCACTCCCAAAATTTGCTGTCGGCTCTTCGTCTATTGCCTGAGACAAGACTTTACTCCAATTGCATTTTTACTTGCTATTGTATTGTATTGGTTTCTTGTCAAAAAAAATTTCGAAGGAGAAGACTAAAAAAAGTGGTTTTCGTCTTGCCGTCCGTCGGTCTGTGCGTCTATGCATCCGTGTGTCCATCTGTACACATTTCCACTGGCAAAACGCGTGAACAGATCTACTTCAAATTTGGTAGAGATGAGTTTTATGTAATTTCGAAAGATTTTTTTTTGTTTATATATCTCATCTAGAACGAGTACCTCCCATACAACATTTTTGAGTTATTCGAATTTTCTTGAAAACGGCTCTAACGATTTTGATTAAACTTTTTGAAATGATTTCTTCAATAACGATAAATTTTTAGAATTTTTTTCCAAAAAATCAATCGAGCCTTTTTTAAACAAAAATATATTTTTTATTAAAAATTTTTCAAATGATTTGTCAAAATAAAAATTTGGTATGCCATTTTAAAGATACCTGTTATGTATACCAACATCTAAAAATTGAATTTTCAAAAAACAAAAATCTTTGACCCAATATCGAAAAAAAAAAAAAATTTCAAAATAAAAATCCAAAAAGTGTGCCCGTTTTAAAAAAACACACATCAGATAACCAAAAGCTAAAATTTACAAGCTAAGTTAATACATAATAGCTTTGGACTATAATGAGCAAGTTCGTGCATTCCAGTCGTGCATTTTATTATTTTTCTCTTCTGTACGTTTACATGCACTTGTACATCCGAAATTTTACTATGTCAACACAATAACGCAAAAAATCAAGAAAACATTACGTGTACTAAATAAATCATATTCTCTTAAGTATACAGATCCATGTATCTATTTATGTTGCATTTCAGCAAAAATTGCTTCAAGACATTAAATTATATAAATAATAATAACCAGAAACAATTTATTGGTTAAATAATTTTAAATGTGTTTATTAAAAATTAAAGAAAAAAAAAAACAAATCAATTTGAATCATCACGAATGAAAAATGACTAAATTAGCCGGAAACAGTAAAATATAGTAAAAATAGTATATGAGGTCATCAATATGCCGTAATGTAAGGTGTTTACCATTAATAAGATAAAAATATTTGTGTATATACAAAAAAAGAAATCAATATCTTTGATTTCACGTTTAGAATTTAATTTGCAAGACGATATGGGATGGTCCACAGAAGTTACCATCCACAAAGCAATTATATTATCGTTCTACCGCATCAAGTATCAGCATCAGGAAGAAGTCACAATAGAAATATAGTCATTGGATTTGATCAAGCTAAAGGCGCTTCAGTCAATTATTCTCTCTAATTGTATGATTAAGTTTTTTTCTATTTTTTTTTTTTTTTTTGCCAAATTAATCAATTTTACTGATCAATGTGTGGTTTTATATCTGTTAGGTTTGTTTTTTTTTTTGTTCCTAAAATTTAAGAATAGAAGAAGATCGATTTGCAGCGGTTTAATTGTTTGCTTTGGTAATTATGGGGGATAAGCCCATAGACAAGGCTGTTTGGGTCAGAGGTTACATACACTAATAATAATTATATCCTATGCATTTTCGAAAAAAAAAAGATACGCGGAAGTATTGAATATTTTGCGGTTTATTGTTAATGAAGAAATTCTATAAAATCAATTAAAATTAAGAATATATGTTTTCAATGAAGTTTACATCCTGTGTCTTTGTGAAGAGCGCAATGCCCTTTAATTTCGACTGAGTATATTGATGGTCAAATTTAAAACCTTCTAAGCTAATTACCTTATCAACTGATAACATAAAGTACTTCATTATTAGAAGATACCTATAATTGGAATAATCAATAATAATTATTCTCTAAAATCCATTCACATAATTATCACTCGAAAAGCGTTTAAAGGAATCTCTACCTCGATTAGCTCCTACATTTTATGCATATGAGTACACAATTGTCATTTGTAAGAGCTAATAAATAAATAGCTTAACACGCAACGCTGTTGAATTCAATTAAATAAAAATTATTACATTGTCTATAAAATCTAGTAATCTCATATAGACCTCAGACAATCGTTTCTATACAATTGTATAATTGACTTTGCTGATATACACTTGCCTCGGCAGGGATTGTGGTTGAGCTGATCACAGACGAGTATAGCAGCTATTAATGAATATTATACACCTGGAGCAACACCATTTAAGTGAGTAATTATAGTGAGCTTACACAAATATGAGCTAAACAAAATAGTCTAGGTTGAGTGCTGAAGGAAATTCAGGTAGGTACATTGACTCACATGTGTATTTATCGAATACCAGCATAATTTAAGTTGAGAATTCAAAACCTAGTTAAAGAGCATTAATTAAAAAAAAAAAAAAACTTAATAATTATGCAGTTTAATAAATAGGAAGTACTTGGTAGTATGCATTTTTAATCTGAAGTTGTGAATAGGGAAAATAATGCTCCACCCTATCAGTTTTGATGATTAAACTATATTATAAGAGGCAGAAATAAAATACACAAATAACGTGGGGATTTCTCATTGAATATAG
Organism: Meliscaeva auricollis; assembly: GCA_948107695.1. Taxonomy (NCBI): domain Eukaryota; kingdom Metazoa; phylum Arthropoda; class Insecta; order Diptera; family Syrphidae; genus Meliscaeva; species Meliscaeva auricollis. Next base: position 61,026,940 of record OX403616.1, read on the forward strand.
CTTATACAAGAATCCGTTTGTTTTCACTACTACTTTGGTTTTTTCGATTCGATTTCAATTTTAAAATTAACAATTACGGTTTAAACCATTATTAACGGTATCCCTTATAACCGAATTTTTAATATTTGACTTTGTTGACCATGGTTCAATGCATTGTGGAGGTGAATTCATGTTTTTTTTTCTAAATTTGATTTTAAAGCTCATTTCGTGGAACTTGCATACAAGAAAGCTCAAGTTTTGTTAATTACGAAATCTTAAAAAAAAATATAAAAACCTCGAAACAGCATCAACGATATCAAAAATCTAAGTTTTAAGTGGAAAGCGTTTTCGTTTAACATTGTAATGAACTTTCATTTGTTCAAAGTGCACTGGACGCAGTTTTAAAGTTGAACATGACAAATGATATTTCAAACTTTAATCAAGTTACTCTTTAAGTCGTTCAGCGAAGTTTTAAAGCGAAACATGCTAAAAAATTTAAAAGTTCAAGTTACAAAATAAATATTTACCCTAAGTTATTTCTAAAAGAAGGGTAGCATGATAGGTTATGCTCAAAAACTAGCCTATCATAGCTTAAAATGCCATTTACTGAAAAAGGCGCAAAATCATCGGTGTTTTTTGGCATTTGTACCAATATTGCGGTCGGCGCTCGAAATCCAGAAATTGTATTTAACATCGGCCTAACATCATAAGCAACTCAGCAAAAAATCAGAACTACCGGATTTGACGCAAGTCTCCTTCCTACGAAACGACAAGGTAACTGGTGGCATACATTTATTAGTTCATGCCTCAAATGTTTGTGAATGACTTAAGTGCGCCCATTTAGTGACGAATGAGACTAAACATAACAAAATTGAGCGAAGTTAACCTTTTTTAAAATGTTTTCCTTAAAAATAGCATTCCAGGCGACAGAGCACCGACCGACACGACGGCTGCGATACCACCGGCCACGCCGCGGCGCGCCGCGCGCCGTCCGCACCGTTTAAACGTTAAAGTTGACAATTTTGTTATCCGTCACCTTAATCAATGTATGAGTTACAGTATATAATTTTCAATTCATAGTTTGAAAACTGTTTATTTCTTGTTGTTTGTTTATTGTCTTGTTTATAAAAAGATAATCCAGCAGGCGATTTTTTATCATGGCTAGACTGTTTAACTGGATGCATAAAAATGAAAAAAGGACGAAAATTTCGAAGCTGCATATCTACTTGGTTTTGCCCTACTGGTATCTTAATAACTGGCCCATCACCCGTTTTCAAAAAATTGATATAAAACAGAGAAAAACTATTTTTTGTTTTGAAATTTCAATAATAATCCTTAGGACTAAGTAAAATATTTATGTAAACGAGTTTTAATCAAAATTGGTTTAACTGTTTATGAGATACACACAAATTAACAAAAAAAAATTTTAAAAAAACCTCAACACTGTTTTTCGCTATACGAAATTTGTGAGAAATAATTGAAATGCAGTTTTCTTGCAATCACTTTGAACAATACATGCACAAATTTTGAAAAAAATCGTTAGAGCCGGTTGCGAAGAAAATCCAATAACTCAAAACCTTAATATTCGTTCTAGACGAGATATCAAGAACAAAACCAAAAAAAAAAACAGTTTTTGAAATGCCGTTAGAATAATCTATACCAAATTTGATATGTACAGATGGACGGGCAGACGTAAAGACGCATAGAAGCATAGACGCATAAACACACAGACGCACAGACCGACACGGACGCCATGAAGAAAGCCTTTTTTTTTAAATTCATCTTAATGTTGGTTATAAACGTCGTTGTTTATAAACTTCGTTTTTTTTTAGACTAATCCAATACTTGCCCTAGAGAACAGATAAAAAAAATCTTATGCCGGGTATCGTAAAGAACCGTAATAATTATAATACCTCAAAAGTTCGACTGTAGACATAAAAAAGTAAAAGTAAAATAGCAAATGCTGCACAGTATCGTTTTCATTGCTTGCTGCAGCCACTATATTTGAATTTCAAAACTATGTGAATTGTGAATCCATGTGAAACAGCTTTGCAAATAAAAAATGAAGCCTTTTATTAAAAATAAATAAAAAATAACAAAACATCTTCATCAGTAAAAATTTCAATTCATTACAATTTATGAGTGTTTATAATTTCACTTTTAATTTCCTTTTGACCTAGTTTTTAAAAAAGCTTCCATAATTTAGTTTGTGGTTCCCATAACAATATAAGGCAGAGGGTTAAACAAAAAAAATAAAACTCAAACCTGATGATAGCTGAACACCTAACATATAATATCGAAATACTTATTGCGTATTTCTATTTCACAGTTAAAATAACAAAAGATACTTAAATTATCAATTGAAATCAATCTTTGTAACCTGAGGTTATATTTTGACCAATTATTTATCGTTGGTGGTGATTCTGCGCAAAGCCGAAGCTTCAATTACTTCTATTTCTACTTTATTTTTTCTTCAATAATTCATACTCAATTGGTCTTCAGAGTGGACCTAGGTAGTTTAATGAACCTCCAGCTTGGCAAGAGTATATTATGCCACAGGGGCAACCTTTGGATCAACCTCAGAATAGAAAAGTAACCAAGTTCGAATACGCACGTCTGCAAGCGAATCACAAAGAGTCTTTTGCACAAAAATATCACAACTTAAAGACAACGTGAAGACGCTTGCTGAGCACCGATCGATGATGATGTTGATGCCTCAAGGCTAAAGGGAAATCTTGGCTTCTCTTGGGACATGGGAGCACTTTAAGTGACTCCGTTAGAGAAGTTATTTTTCTTAACCTATTCATGGTGCGGCTAGAGACTAATTGAAGTTAACTATCGTGACGTCGTCGTCGTCGTTGAGTGTGTGAATGAGAATGCCTATAAAGCCTATTTAGACTATTGAGAGTGTTGGACCATTGGATTAATTGGAGTAATGAACGGTGGGGATTTGCTTTGGTAGAACTTTTTAGACTTCCTTAAAAGTGGAATTCTGGGATATAGACTTTTTTGACGCCAATTAGAATTGTTTGCACAAAAAAGTAATTAGAGTGACAAGAATGTGAAATTGCGATTAATTAGTTGCTGAGTGGTTCACATATTTTTTTCAATAGGAATTTTAATCATTGCTGCGCAAAAAGACTTAAATAAATAAAATTAATTTATAATGATTAAGAGTCTTTGGCACGCGTAAATATTTTGCCATAATTTTCTTCTGGAAAACATTTTTGCCAGTGCTGGATTCAATCTAAGGAATATTTATGTTAATTTGATCTTTAAAGTCTAAAAAGTGCTTAGAATTTGTATTATTTTTAAAGTGAAAAGCTTCAAAACCAAAAAAAATCACATGTTGACAAATAATTTGAATTTCTTTTATAAACAATATGAGTTCGGTTGCCAAATATAAAGCCCAAAAAAGTTATTAAGTAAAAAGCAAGCCTCTTTAAGTTTGTTTATTTTGAATTAGTTGTCACACCTCGAAGTCAAAGAAGTTTGAAATCTTGTTTTTTATTTGTTGTAGTATCTAAAGGATGGGTACTTGCGAGTACTTCATTCGAATTTACATTAGCAATGTTTTCTCTCAAACGAAACGGTTTTCGATGAGTTATTAACTGAGTATGAACCAATAAAAAAATGTGTGTTTTTTTATAGAAACAACTTGAACTTTTTGAAGTTATGCTTTTTTAAGCAAGAACGTGCTCATTTTTTATCAGAGATAATTTTGTTTGAGTTTTTAAAGACGTTTTTCATGATTATGTATTTTGTTTGTATAGTGGTTTTAAATTAATTTGTTGTCGGCTTAGAAGGAGGTTCCATTAATAATACGCCATTTTATACCATAATTGGTGTAACCGAAATTGTTTGTGAAATTGTCAAATGTGTTTCTTACCAGGGAAGATAAAAACTGATCATTGATCAGTGAGGTCGTTTAAGAATGTTGGTGCTAAACCCTGGTCAGATGCCTGCGTGGGCTTGGTAATGGAATGGTATGTCGCCCGTTATAGTTGACATTCACAAGACAGCCTGCTACGCAGTAAATTAACTTTGCTACTGGACAAAATCAGTTATTGGGACAAAGTTTGGGCAATAGTTTTTTTTTTCAACAAGAAAATCTAAGATAAAGCGACTAACACCCACTTAAAAAGTAGCGAAGGTAGTAGCCTGTGAAATAGCTATAATTCCAGTCTATGAACTTGGTGGTACCATAGACGAGTTTTTGTAGTCTAATTCAAAAACCTTAATGCTTTTAATATTGTTGTAGTGTCAGTGAGGTAGTAGAGTCGGTCACGAAAAACTTAGAGTCAGTCCTGCAATCTAATGATTTGTTTTCTTTTTTCTTAAAGATGGCTCCAACATCAAAGAATAGAAAAACGGAAGCATATGGATAATCCAAAATTGAGTAAACTATTTGCACAATAAACAGAAATTATAAAATCATTTAAAATTTTGCTATATCTCCGGTTATAATGACGTTTTTTTAAAACGGAAAAATGACTTACATAGTAGATTTTCATATCAATATTCTTACATTCAATTTGTGTTTCTTTATATATTGGTTGGTATAGATTTATGTTTTAAGTTCTGCATAGGAAAGTGACTTTTGATCCACCCTGCATATTGTGTGTACCACTGTACCTGTGTGTAAAATTAAATTAAAATCCTTTAGCTACTTATCAATTTTATTATGAATTTATGTCCCATCTGTGTGAAGTATCTACTGTTAGTTAAAAAGACAACTGACATTTTCTTAATGCCGGTCCGCTTTCTCAGCCTTAAAAAACTTGAGGGTGTTTATGTATCTCCCATGGGTTTATTTGCCTTAATACTGGATTTAGTTATGCCATCATGGGAAATTTCCCTAAATTAAAATTGAACGGCTTTGATTGTCAACATCAAGGAAGTACAAAATAACTCATCAACTACTTTAAATGCGACTATACAATCACTGTTTTAGGAGGATTGTAGATGTGTTTTAGATTGAAAATAAAAATAATTCAAACCTTTAATCTTTGCTTATATTATTTTTTTTTTAAACAAAGTTATTTAAAGATTATTTGCTTTGCTTTTACCTCGTTTAAATTTCAAATTCCAGGAACCCATTTGCTGCACAAAACTCTAATATAAGTCTGTAGTGCATTGCGCTTTCTTTCTGGACTACTGGCTTTTATGATGATGATGCTTGTGTGCATTCAAGAATTATAGACTCGTTTAAGAGAGGAGCTCCTTCTTCCTTTATGATGTTGACCTTCAGTGTTCAGTCATCATGATCACGACTCATCAAATTGTTATTTATTTATACTACACATATATGTTCAATCTAGGGTTTTCCCGCAGGTTCAAGGTTCCCTCAAAATGACTATGATTTTAGATTGCGTTTTGCGGTTTTAATGTGCGATATAAAAATAATGAGAATCGAATGGGAATACTTTGCTTACATATTTGATTACTTGTTTAGTCAGAATCAAAGGATGAGACAACTGAATAGTTTTATAACTATAATCTACTATTAAGGATTACTTCCACGAATTGAGAGATAGTCCAGTTCAATGTTTTCAAGTGGAATTATAGTGTTATTGCTCTAGTGGATATAAAGTTTTCTGTATTTTTTTACACCGAAAACCTGAGTTATAAATTAAAAAAAAAAAAACATAACCAAAATTGTTTTTTTTTGTGATTTTTGTCAGTTTAAAAATATTTTTTTAAAGCTATAATAACAAACCTCAATGTAAAATCATCAATTTTTACATTGGAACGAAAAAAAATAGTTTGTGATTTTTGTGGTGAATAAAATATTTTTCGTTATTACTTCAAAAGTAAGGTCGGACTAACGAACAAAAACGTGGGCTATCCTAAGCTAGCCATGACATAGCCGCCAACATCTTGCAAGCATGCATTCAAATTTTAGAACATTGTTGTTTTTGTTTTGTCTCGATTCTGTCGATTATGTCTCGATTGTTGTCGAGATTCAAAAACCTAAAATATATGGCTTTTAAATGCATTTTATTTCATCTCAATCTGATATTTTTCAATAAAATAAATTCCATCGACAATCACTAAGCATTTCAGTAACAATTCTAGTTCCTTTAATTTTGTAGGCTAGTGTATAAATGGTAATAGGAGACACAAATGTTGGTTGTAATCAAAATCCTTAAAGCCGTTTAAAAAAAAAAAATAGCTTCATTTAATCAGTTTTTGTGCTACCCTTTAAACAAGTTTTAAGAAAATCAGTCACGCTCTTACAGACCATTTATAGAAAAAGAATACAAAATTTACTTCAAGCATGAAGATTAATTTATTCTTAAATAATCTCAAAGTTAAATTAAATAATTTAAGTGAAGTTACATAATAAAACTTTTCCAATTGAAATGAAAATCATCTCTATCCTAATCAGACTTAAGCACGCATTCGTGGATGGCATTTGTTTTATTTTAATTACCTACTCTAAAGACACTGAGGCTTCCGTCACGCAACTTAATTGTATCACACCTTAAAGTTTTATTAATTTTTCCCGTGAACTTTTTATCAGTTTTTTAATAGGCAGGTAGAAAAGGCATACATGATGCTAGATTATACTTGCGTGTTCTGTACTTTAGTCTAGGTGCTACTTTGGGCCGAGTTATGAGTTGTTTTATTTCACAACTTCCAATTATTATTCTTGTAACTTTTTGTGGATGTAAACTCAAACACAAGTACATTTTACAATAGTTAAAAGTATATCAAGAAGACTTGACTCAAACAGGTCATTGCTCTTGGGCAGGAAAAAATAAACACAAACGTCTAGGTTAGCAAAAGAATTCAAAAGACTGGTTCTTAAGTCATTTATTATAGCTTAATAGATAAAAAAGGACGTCAGTCTTAATTAGATGTCAAGTAATTAGTTTTAACAAAAAAAAAATAATAATAATAATAATAATAAACTTAATAAATTAAAGTTTTGACAACGATTGAGTTATGTTACCAAAGCAAGGTGAATTGTTTTGAAAAAGTTCTGAGATTCTTAGAAAGTTTAAGAATGTCGAACATCCAAAAGCCAATACTCCAAAAGCCACAACAGCTGATGCAAAAGACATTTCACAAGGAGAATATTTACAAATTTCTCTGTAATTATTACAGATGGTTGTCCAAAGAGTAATCCGCTCGTTTGAACTTCTAATATCAATGCATTCATAGTTCAAGTCAAGTGGAAGGCTTCCGTAAGCTGCCTGAGTTATGAAACGGTGTCGTGTTTTTTCCATTTCTTGAATTTTCCTATAAAGTAGCGGTGGTAGGATAAACATCAACGGTGCGATAATTGTTCCCCCAATAATTCCAACAATAACGTCAAATTTTGGAACGAATTCGCCAACGAGCACTTCTAAGCCAATCAATGTGGATCGAATTAAAATGCGTTTTGCTGAAAAACCTAAAATTACAAATTGTTTTTATTACCAACTTTACTTTAATTTTTAAAAAAAATTCTTTACTTTCAGGAATACGGAAAAAATTTTCTACATGCAGAAATAGTGCTGAACTCCCAACAACGCACGTCAAACACAACTGCAGTGATATCAATAAAATGGCAGCGTAAAGAGGAAGACTTCTGGGAATCATTTCTAAAATATTTGGCAATACCATTGAACCAAATTTGTAGGCACCAATTATAGTTCCAATGAGTCCAAAGCCACAGGAGCCTGTAAAATAAGCATTTCGTTAAGTAAACACCATAACTTAGATTAAAATTAGATTATTTTAAAAATAAATTTTTGTCTTACACAAAATTCCAATAAGTGAAGCCCATTTAATTTGTGCCTTGTCCTTCATATCCATTTGTATTGTCAGGATCATTGAGTGAATATCAAATTGAAATGCTAGCACATTGAAACCGTTAAAGAAGCTGGCAAAGCTTGGAATCTCTGAAATTTAGTCATTGTTCAAACACCTCCATTAACTAAAATATAACTACATATCGCTCATTACTTTAAGACTGTCATAATTTAAAAAAAAATCTCGATTTTGCAAAAAAACATGTTTAAAGTTTTCAAATTGGTACATTTTCAATGAAATAACGCCATATTCTCGCATCTAACGAAGAAGATAGACAAGATTATTACTAGGAATCTTTATCACAGTATGAAGGATTGTAAAACGAATAATTTGACATCCCGTTTTTTGAGTTATCACAGTCTTCAAGTAAATAAACGATATGTTCTTTTTTTTTTTTGATTTGGTGCAGAATATTTCACCTAACACTCGATGGCTACTAATGCATGGAAGACTTATTTTTATAATACTATTATGAATAGAATATACTTTATGCTTACTACAACAATCTAAATAGTGGAGTAACTAAAGTAAATTAGCTCGGAACCAGGCAAAACCACTACGATTTAGATGTTGATATAGGTACTATAGGGCGAGTTTAGGATTCGTAAAAATAATCGAACTCCAGATAACAATCAGACGTGACATTACGATGATAGAGAAAGCTAAAAAATTGGGTCTCGCAATTCTGTCTGTCTGTCTGTCAGTCTGTCAGTCTGTCTGTATCTATCTTGAGCTAGAGCCTAAGTTACTTAAGCGATTATCTTCAAACTCGGTAGTTAAGGGTTTTTGGTGATTCCCTAGAGGGGAAATTGAATTTTTTTTTTTTAGGACAAAAATTAAATTTATGTGTAATACAACAGGCAAGATCGTATTTTTAGAACAAAAACATATTTTTTCATCGGTTATTAACGGTACCTCCCATAGAGCCGTTTTTCTCTTTTCTGATTTTCTCGTAAGCGAAAGTGCACAAGAGGTTCTTGACAATTTTCAAGTTATTACATATCAAAATTTTGAAAACAAATTTTTTGGATTTTTAAAAAAAGTTTCAAATTTTTTTTTCAAACATCAATTTTTCAAAAACGCGTGATTATTTTTTTTTTTTATTTTTGTTTTAGATGTCCATTAATATTTTCTTAAAATTGGCATTCAAATTTTTTTTTTAAACAAAGCTTTATAATTTTTATACATAAAAAAATTAATTTTTTTTAAAACGGCTCTAACGATTTTAAAAAAAAAATTTCTAAAAATTAATCTTTTTTAACAAAATCAAATGGCATACTTAGTTTTAAGATCAAAACATTTTAAGAAGTTATTTAAGTCATTTTAGTAATAAATTTTATATATATTTTTTAATTTCTTATAAAATTAAAAAGTTTATGTATGAAGCTTTAGCATCCACAGCAACTTTGACCCTAAGAGCAAGTACGTCCGACCCAGCCGTGCATTTTATTTCTTTTACATTTTTTTTTTTTCGAAAACATAAGAAGAACCTATTGACACATTTTAGGCAAATTGGTGGAGCTACTAATGATATACAAGTAAAAAATTAAAAATTATGGTAAATTTAGCAAAACACGTGTTCATCATATTTCCGATATTCGAATTTTTTGGGAAAAACAAAAAACGCAATATTGTTACAATAACTAATAACATAACGTATATCAAGATTAATCAAAATCGTTAGAGCCGGTTTCGAGAAAAATCCAATAACTCAAAATCGTCATATGGGAGGTATTCGTTCTAATCGAGATATAAAAAAAAAAAAAAACCTTGGAAATTGCAAAACAGTAATCTGTAAGCAAAGCAGTCAACCCGTTTAGACTGTGGGACTCAGTTCAGATGGACGCACAGACGAACAGACGAACAGACGCATAGACCGACGGACGGCATGACGAGAACTTTTTTGGACTTCTTCACGAAACCAAAAAAGTAAAAATCACAAAAGTACCCGCAAACAAAAGAAAACTATTAAGCTTTGATGATTTCTATCAAAAACTGCATTGTACCTCCAACAGAGCAAATATGTAATTTCAAAAAAAATAAATTTCTCTCAACTAGGGAATTTAATAAATAAACAAGTACGCATTTGGTATTAAAATCACTACAACAATATGCTAGGCACTGCATTTAAACATAATTCTTCTTGTATAAAACATTTTACTGAACGAGGAAGAAATTTAACTGAAGGAATTTCAAAAAAAATTAAATGCACGACTGGGTCGCACGTACTTGCTCTTATAGATAAAGTTACTATATATGCTAAGCCTTTTTAATTAAAAAATTGTAAATGCAGTTTTAGAAAAAAAAAATGAAAAGCATAAAATTCGATTTTCAAATGACAAAACAGCTTCTATAATGAATTTTAACTCAAAACGAAGTATGCAATCTGATTTCTTCTACAATGATACATTTTCAGAAAAAAAAATTGAAAATCGTTAGAGCCGTTTTTCAAAAAAAATATTTTTTCTATATAAAAGTTTGCAAGAACTTTTATAAAAAAAATTGGTACGTCATTTTTAAGATATTATTTATCATATCAACATCTAAAAACTAAATTTTGAAAAAAAACTGAGTAGTTTTCGAAATAATGATTTTTCAAAAAAAAAAATTTCAATTTTTTTTTTTTAAATCCAAAAAACAACTTAGAAGCATTCATGTAAAAAAAATGGTTGAAATTGATTGAGTCATGAAGGAGAAAATCAGAATTTAAAAAAACGGTTCTATGGCAGGTACCGTTAATAACTGTTTTTTTTTTTAAATGGTTTTTATTTAAAGATAGACTTTTTTTAAAAAACTGACCATGATTTTTTTAATCAAAATCGTAGGCACCGTTTTTGAGAAAAATGAGTTTTTCTAAAACCGGTATATGAAAGGTACCGTTATTTGGGGTCCAAAAAAAAATTCAAAAAAATGTCTGGGGATATTCTCCAAAAAACGCCACATACCAAGTCTGAAGTAAATCGATCCATCCGTTTAGGCTGTGGTCTCTGATACATGCAGATAGACAGACAGACAGACATAGAGACAGACAGGCAGACAGACAGAATTGTCGGACCCACTTTTTCTCATTCTCTATCATCGTAATGTCATGTTTGATTGTTATCTCAACTTTTTTTTTTGTACGAATGCATAACTTGATATCGCAAGTAAAAAATTAAAAAAAAAATTATCAAAACTGAAGAAAAACTGTACCCAAATTACAATTGCACAACTGTTTCTCAACAAATAGTTTCGTTATTTTGTTTTTTTTTTTAATTTGGTTTTGACAGAAATAAGATTTTTGCTGATAGAAATTCCTTGAGCTGAAATTCCCAGGAATTATTTACTCTCTCAAGAGCGCTCTCTTTTGTCGACAGCTACGAATTTTGTGAGTACCCAAACAGGATTTAAGTGAAAATTCTTACCAATTTTTACGAATTTTCTATTTTTGTCAGTAGCCAAACAGACCTATTATGTCGCTGTGTAACTTAACTTTGAAAGTGACATTGTTTTCTACTTATAGCGTTGTTTAAGGAGAGCCTTTACACAAAACACTTTTGCACGCAACGGTGCCTTACCAAACATTAAATAAACTATGATTTTTTTCTGACACCAATGCCCGCACAAGTGTTATGTGCATGGATCGCTTTAAGTATTATCTTCAGCAAGTTCTTTTCATAATAAATCACTTTAAAATCAAATATTAATAAGAAGAGTATTCGTGCAACGACATGGGTAAGGTATGAGAAATCCTTTCCAAAAAAATGTCAAATTTGGTATATGTACATAATGTTTTATGAAGGTAATTTGACATTCAATGAGCTACTCGATTGATGTACTACTTAATTTTATGACACAATTTTTGAGGGAGTATATTGAAACCCTTGCGTACCGTAAAATGAATGTTTTTGTAATATATTTATAAGCAGGATGCAAAAGAAAATGTACATTAAAAGACTATTGTTCCCAACAATCAGAGGAAAATCAACGCTTTCTTTGATTTTAAAGAAAACTACTTTGATTTAACTATTTTTTGCAATTATTTATCTACGAAGATGAAAGTTTGGAAATCAAAGATGAAAGAAGTGAATTAAAAGCGCTTTCCCTTGAACAAAACATGATTGAATCAAAATTATTCATCTTCAATGTAAAATCAAACAAAAACAAAAAATAAAAACAAGAACTTGTATCCATTGAGTTACCGGTCCAATGCCTTACCCCACGCTATGTCAGTTGAAATTCCAATTAATTTTAAAATGTACGTTCAAAAACTTTGAAAGCTGGTGGATTATACTTTGAAACTAGATTTATGCCAATATTAAAATGTTCCACTTTGAAGTGCATGTTGAACACGAAAAAAAATTGATTTCAACTTCAAAATGAATACGTAACAGTTTGCAAATATGTTGAAAAATGACATTACATACTTAAATCAACAAAGTTTCAAATTAAAATCAAATACTTTTACAACTTACAATTAAATATGACTCTATTAAATTTTACAAAAGTTTTTTATTCGCTCAGTGAAGAGTTTTTCTAAAACACTCTAAAAATTGCACCAAAATTAACCTGGTAACGGCATTGCCTTGACGTTGAAAATTTTCAAAATACTTTGCAAATTTAAAGAAAATTGAACGAGTTTTAAGGGAGCTACGAACTTCGTTTCCTTTTATTTTGGCGTAAAAGCGTCCTTGACATTTTTTTTACACTTGTGTTTCGAATTTCAAAATTCAAAAATGGCCACAGCTATATGCAATGGAGACATTTTTCTCAATTCTCTTAGATTTCAAACAAATTAAGTAGATACTTCAATATCGACCAAACAGACCTCAATCTTGTTGAAAACGTTTTTTTTTTAACAATTGGTATTACTTATAAACTCTTATTTTCGATCATACATACATATATGTTTTTTTATGAATTTATTATTTGCTTACCAAATGTCATTCCTTGGAATGGTTTTTTTCCTCCTTCTGCTCTGATAAGACAATACCATAAAAGTACTACAACACTTGCCACCACACAAACTGAGAACAGAACTAAACCCCTTTAAAGAAAATATATTATTTAGAAACAAAAACTATGTTAAAGGCATATACGTTATATACTTACCTCATATTTTTCGGACTTTCCAACCACATAAGTGGGCAAATTAATATTCCCAATATGATCAACCAAAAGCAAAATGATAAATTGAAATGTCCATCAGTTATACGAATTCCGATTAGTTGGAGATTTTGAGCAGCCACTACCAGATTCGGTATTCCGGTGGCAAAAATACTTAAATCCAATAAAATTGTCACCATTAAACTGACGTGCTTGCCATATGCCAAATCACTGATTGCAGCATAAGGGTATCTGAAATCAAATATTAAATTAAAAAAAAAAAATTAATATCAAGGTTGGACAAACAATATAAAGGACACAATGTAAAATATTTCCAACGATGAAATGCGGAAACATGTTAACTTCAACAAACTGCAACAGATGCTTGTAATTATTTCAGTCAGCTCAGCAATTGCACCTTGCATTTGATTTATTTGCAAAATGGGTTAAAGTGCTGTTGGCGGTGAATTGTTTTGAAAAATATATTTTAAATGAATTTGCGATTACAATGCATTATTTTTTATGCCGTTACATGTTATATGTTACACGTTACTTTATAGTTACATAATGTGTTACTAATAAAATAACTAATAATAAAACACAGCTATTATTATTTTTTATTAATAACCAATAATAGCCTGAGTAACTACTCAGTGTTTCATTATATTCGCAATACAAAAACAAAAAAATGGTTTGTAATTTGTTTTTGTTCTGCGAGTGAAATAAAACACTGAGTAGCTATTAAGTGTTGAACAAAATAGCCTAATATTAAAACAATAAGCCTTGCTAAGATTGGGAGTCCGGAGTGATGAATCTTCTCTTTTTTTAAATTAAACTTTGAGGTTCCCCAAAATAGGGAATAAATTGGCAAAAAACAACCAAATCAGCAACGATGGCACCCCACACGTGTGTAAGATTTAATAATTTAAAGCACAGCACAAAGCGGTTTTACTAACCGCTTGATTGAATCTATGAAAGAAAATGTTACTCATACGCCCCAGTGGCCGATGAAAGATTTTCTTTCCCAACCCAAATTATGGTATAATATTATTATTAAAGGGCAGCAAAGTAATTACATTCCAGCTTCAGATCCATGGATCTCCTAAGGAGCAATAAAATGGTGATGTAGCAAACATCAAAGAAAATCTATACTGAAAAGTGAGAAATTTTTTAAATTCATTTTTTTTTAGTACGGGTAATATAGGTATTTAATAAAACAAATTGTTACCCTCATAAAACTTGGCAAAAACTTTACATTTTCAATAAAATTGAAAAATCAAAAACTTTACATTCTCAATAAAATTGAAAAATCAAAAGAGTCCATAAAAATATCTTGGGTATTTTTTGGTGGTAAAGTGGGAGGATGTGAGGACTCAAAAAAATAATTTAAAAAATGGTGCTGCAATATAAACATATATGATACATGATTTTAAGGTATTTTTTGATGCTGAATTTAATGACATCAAAACTAAGTGAATAAGCCTACTCTATGAAAACTTATACTTTATTTTGAGCAAAGGTGTCTTTTTTCTGCTTAAGAGGCAAAATGGAACCAAAGCCCATGAAAAAGATGATAGGTTAGGTTAGGTTAGGTTAAGGTGGCTGTTAGGAAAACTACTGACACACCTAGGCCAATAATAGGCCCATTGTACTACCACATAAAAAGTAAGGAAATTCCTTTAATTAAACCAGTTGGAGCTTTTAATAAACCGATGGAGACTGTCAATGTCAGTCTTAATGAAGTCGCTTGTATCTTCAAAGAAATATTCACCTAAGTGAATTTTGTGTCGTTGGGAAAGAGCGGGGCATGAACGGAGAAGGTGTTCGATTGTTTCTTCTTCCTCCTCGTCCATGCAACTTCTGCAAAAATAGTTTGAGAAGACCCCTAGTCTTCTGGCGTGTATACCTATCATGCAGTGTCCTGTGATGACACCTATTGTGGAGCTAATATGCAGTCTGCTTAGAGACAACAAGCACTTAGAACACTTTGGATCTAGTACTAGCCAGATCTGTTTAGTCCTTAGACAAGTAGAGATATTGGTGCGATGATATACTCGTGAAATTCAGTAAGTGCGTTTCATTTGAAAAAAGCAAAAAGGTAAAAGGGTGTTTCTTTGAGGGGGAAAGTTAGCGGTGAAAAAAGTACCACAGCATCTGACTGAAAAATTATGCATTGATAAAACTTGGAAAAAATGTTATATTTAACATAGAAACTAAGAGTATAAAAAATCCATAAAAATATTTTGAGTGAAAGGGTGTTTTTTTCAAACCTCCTAAAGTTTTTTTTATAGGTGCACGAAACCAGCATAGCAATTGATTATAAAGTAGAAAATAGCTGCCACTATGCCCCTCTTGATTTGGTTGTGAATTGATGCATTCTATGATGAAACACTATGGAAATTTATAATACTTTTACCTCTTTTTTTTTGCTATTGTAAACGTGTTGCAGATTTTATAGAAAAATGGATTTTTGTACAACTTAAATTAAAAAGAATAAATTTATAACAATCCACAGTAAAAATATTTCTATCAATCACTTGAGAAAAAATTGACTCGCTTTTCGTTCTGTCCGGGTGAACACTTGTTAACAATGTTTTGGAAAATTCTGAAAGAAGAAGTGCATTTGAAATTTCTCTCTACCAAGAAAAAAATATCACACACATTTAAGCTCGAAAGCTATGGGCTCTAAACCAATGATTCCCAATGTGGGGCCGACGCCCCCAGGGGGTAATTTGAATTTAAAGGGGGCAATTTAACATTCTGTTGAATTAAACTATACTCTCCTTCTTCGAAAAACTAATTAAGTATATTAATGAAACTCTTGTCGGAGCGAAGATTTTGTGCATTGTATTATGACTCCGAAAAATGTGGACATACTGATACCGCTGTCGTTGGAGTTTTCGATCCTCTGAAAAACGTATCGCCTGTTTAAAGAAAAAGGCTTATTATTTCAAAAATGTCTAAATGGAACCACTTAGCAGCATTGCGAAAGAAATGACATTCGTCGCGTTCAATGCAAAAATTATTATATTATATTTAGATTTGCCACATGTTTTTTCGTCAGCTGTGATTTAATATAGGATTACAACAGCAAAAATGTATCTACAAAAAACAACAAAAATGTATCAGCTCTACCCAATGAGCCTCTACAAATTTCAAGTAAGGATTTTGTGCATTTTAAAATCAACATTTTAAAATCCAAAAATTCTCGGGACTTATGTAACTTCTAGCCCTTGGGTTTTAGTTGTTATTGTATTTAACATGTAAAGTTCAATTTAGACCGGGCATACAGCAAAAAAACACCTTTAGTAATGTTGTTTTTTGAGTCATACAAAAAATTAGAGAAGAAAGGCAAAACAACATTCAGGAATCGAGCCGCATAGTCTCACAAAATCACAGAAATGCAAAATAACGAGACAATTAATCTAAATCCTTTATTTATTACTCCGATGTAATTGGGCTGACCAAGGCCTAAGGAGATTTTTATTTTCTAAAAACTTTTCGTTACCTCGACTGAAAAGATAAAGTATCTTATGTCATTTTCTACATTTTTCAGGAGAGCAAAAAACAATTTTAAGAAGTCTCTGCAAATACAGTTTTGATTAAAACGTAATACATTTATAAATTTTAATTTTTTAAGGGTTTTATTAACTTTACTAGTTATTTGTATGAGTAGCGTAACGTATGTACTTTCTGAGCAAAAAGGCTTTTTTTACTATTATTAAGTCTTTTCCCGACAACTTTGTCTTAAGTCAACATTTTTTTATAAAATGTCAGAAAAATCTCGCCACTGAAAAACTAAAAAATTCAAAGTCTGCTTAAGATAGTTTACCTCCTTGTAGTCCAAACAAATTTAAATATATTTTTTTTAATTCTTGTAAAAATAACATCTTAAATCAACATAAGATAGTATACCTTTTCTCTTATGATAAATTTTTAATTTTGTACATAAGATTAAATTTGCCCTTTAATTCCTCTAAGCAGGAATGGGATAGAAAGATACTTGTAAGACACAAATGTGCTCAGATTAATGTGGGCAGTAAGAATACCTAATTAAATTAATTCATGATTTTTTTTTTATTGGTATCCTCTGTTGGTCCAAAGTCCCCCGAAATCTGCCTATTGGCTTTTTTTTTAATTGAAATTTAAGACCTGGATGTGTGGATGTGAAGGTTTATAAAGCTGAAGAGTTTATGTATATAAACATATGAGATATGATTTAGAGGATTTTTTTCATGCTTGATCGAATAAAACCTTTAAACATTTACTCGATATGACAACGTTAAGAAAAATTATTGTCACTTGTATGCAATGATGAATATATTTTCGATGCAACAAATAAAATGAAATATTTTAAAATAATGATACATTCACAAAATTTTGTATGAGAATCGAGGACCAGAAATATAAAAAAATATTTTGGGTGAAGGGGTGTTTTTTTTATAATATAGACCTTTGTGCAACCAATTCCAAAACACCCTGTACAAATAATTTAAGATTGATAAAAACTCCTTAAAACAATCCGATATTCATTAGGATCAAGATTACAAGAGACCACTATAATACATGATTTTAAGGTATTTTTTGATGCTGAATTTAATGACATCAAAACTAAGTGAATAAGCCTACTCTATAAAAACTTATACTATGTTTTGAGCAAAGGTGTTTTTTTTCTGCTAAAGAGGTAAAATGGAACCAAAATCCAAAAAAGATGAAATTCGGGAAGAAAGTAGAAAATAACTGCCACTATGCCCCTCTTGATTTGGTTGTGAATTGATGCATTCTATGATGGAATACTATGGAAATGTAAAATACTTTTACATCTTTTTTTTTTGCTATTGTAAACGTGTTGCAGATTTTATAGAAAAATGGATTTTTGTACAACTTAAATTAAAAAGAATAAATTTATAACAATCCACAGTAAAAATATTTCTATCAATCACTTGAGAAAAAATTGACTCGCTTTTCGTTCTGTCCGGGTGAACACTTGTTAACAATGTTTTGGAAAATTCTGAAAGAAGAAGTGCATTTGAAATTTCTCATTCCATCTCTACCAAGAAAAGAATATCACACACATTTAAGATCGAAAGCTATGGGCTCTAAACCAATGATTCCCAATGTGGGGCCGACGCCCCCAGGGGGCGAATTACCCCCTGGGGGCGTCGGCCCCACATTTAAAGGGGGCAATTTCACATTCTGTTAAATTAAACTATACTCTCTATAAAAAAATATTTTGGGTGAAGGGGTGTTTTTTTTATAATATAGACCTTTGTGCAACCAATTCCAAAACACCCTGTACAAATAATTTAAGATTGATAAAAACTCCTTAAAATAATCCGATATTCATTAGAATCAAGATTACAAGAGACCACATACGTTTCATGAGTGAAAGGGTATTATTTATACATTAAACTGGCCTTATATTTGAATATTTCTGGTCTTTTAGTTGGGAAAGGATTTTGTTCTCTGAAATTGTAAGAGGCATGTTTGAGAAATATAAGCAATTTATGAAATCGGTATTTGGCATAACCGTATTTTATTTTGTAACTAAAAAAATCACTGGACAGACTCTATAAAATGCCTCATACCAATGGACCTATCCGTTTAGGCTATGGACGAACAAAGCCACTTAGGAACATACTAAAATGTATTCTGAATTTAAGATGGATGAGGCACCCTGCACCTTATTTGTCACTTAACCCCCCCTCCCCCACTCCTATCTGTTTTTAATACTTTACTTCTTTCGTACTTAAATACCAATGAATCATTTAAGATCCACATCTTACATAACCTAACCTAGTTCCAAAATAAAACCGAAAGCACGTTCTAAAACTCCTTATTTTAAGTCAATATAAGATCCCAAAGTGTTTTCAATTCATCGATATCCTCAATTACACACCAATATAAATATACCTAACATAAATCTTCACTATGTACAGCTTTTACCCTTTTACTTATTTTTTGTAAGCAACTATTTTTTATGAGTTTAATAATTTTAGTTAAATTATAGGGACTGCACTATTATTTTCTTACCGGCTCTTTTGTGCAATAGTAGAATCTAGCATTTCAGCCATAATCCAACATTTGCCCAGCAAATTCGACGTATAGATTTGTAATCCAACAATAACCACCACCAAGGGTATGGCAAAAAGTCCCAATGGTATCAAAAGACCGGGTAATGTCACAAGGGGGAATACACCAAACAAATCGATGACATATGACACAGCGATAAACAAACTTAGACCAGACTCCTCTTTGTAAATGGCTCTAAATCGGGGCAATGCACTGAATCGTTTCTGTGCCAGAAATGGGAGTTGGTCATTGTGCCGCGCTACTGACGGTCGTATAATTCGTTTCTTAAACATAATTTATGTATTTTTTTTTTTTTTTTTTTTGTAAAAATATTTTCAATAATATATTTTTTACTTTAAATTTAAATCATAACAAGAAACAATCACGGAGCAACATTTTTTTTACCACAGCACGATAGAACAACAACTGAACTGAATCGACGCCGACGGAAGTAAGTCGAACTCTAGTTTGTAAGTTTGCCGCTGCTGCAAACCTCTGCTGCCGCTGCCTCCGGCCCGCGCCACAATTATTCTTGACAAGATAGACAGACACCTATGTTAGGTGCTGTTTGATGCACATCAATTCACATTTTACAAAGGGCAGCTCATAGGGAGTAATCTGGTGACAAAAAATGTGCTGCACAGTAATTTATTATGCTTTTCTCAAAGCCTAATGTTTAACTTATTTTCACTCACAAAATCAGGTGGTTCAATTTTGTATAATCCTAATAGCCTGGGATGTTGGTTCTTAGCTTATTGACATAAAAGCTATACCGTTCATCATGTAGGTATCAAAATCAATAAATGGACAGAAGCGTTCCCAGTTTTCAGCTTTTTGAGGCATTTGGTTGTTTGTATTTTTTGTTTTTTGATCAAAGCTAACAATGTGTACCTAACTTTATTTTTGTCAAAATATTTATTTATTTAGTTCTATATCTTATGACTCTTTTATCTAATTTTTGTCAAGATAAAACATATTTGAAGTGATAGTGAATGGGATTTTTGTTTCTGTATTAAGCATTATTTTTTTTGTAAATTTGGTTAGAACATAATAAGAAATCATATTATGCAGAATATTCATAGACTAGACAAAAATAAGAAGTGATGTCACACACTGACCTATTTGTTGAAAATGATAAGAAGAGCAGCAAGCAATTATGTACTAGCTACTCCTATAGCAAAACCAGTGTCTGCTACCGAAAAATTATCGCATGATGATCAGTGGCGTATACAGGGGGGGTCACATGGTCATGACAAGCCGGATATTTCTATTCTAAAGTTGCTTTCACCACCAGTTTTGAAAAAATTTAAATCAAACTCAAATTTGGAAAAAAATGCAAATCTTTTTTAATCTCATTTTTTTTTCCAAAAATTTGTGTAAACAAACACTATTAATACTCAAGATGCGTAAGTTTTTGAAAAATTAATCGAAAAATAAAAGTATTATTTTTGAAAATAAATTAACGCATTTTTTTTTTTAATTTTACAATATAAAACATTCACCCCTATTACCGAATCTTTTTTTTCTCCTGTAGAACTCGCAGGTTAGGAAGTGTGTTAGTGGAAATGGTAAGGTAGTTCCTCGTATTGATAATAGAGTTCATAATTGTTTTAAATGCGAATGCGAACCCTGCGAATCACGTTGACTTCCCGGGAGTAAAGTATTGCGAATTCCATAACAGGCATGATAATTTTTAATTAATTTAAAGACTAAAATATGGTAGTCTATTTTGTAAGACAAGACGTAAACAGTTTTTAGTTGCATAAAACTTTGAAAAAAATAAAAATACCTACACACAAAATTGATTTTTTTTTCTCAAAACTCAACTCAAAGCTAACTAATATTATTGGATATTTTTCCAAAAACAATGAACAATGTACCAAGTTTTTACATTTTGCTTAAAAATCGCACATGTGAACTCGCACAAAATTTCAGTTTTGAGTAGAACATCTCTAGAAATGCAACGGAAAAGTCTGAGAGTACCAATGTAATTCTTTTTTTTTTTAGAATTTGACTATTTAATCATAAAGAGTCTCATGAAACGTAAAGAAAACACGGTTTTGAGGCATTTTCCCATTCGTGTCATTGTCTTCTTGAGTCGCTGGCGTTGAAAATTTCTTCAAAAATTTCCTGACAAATATACGAAAAAGTTTAGGATTACCAATGTAATTCTAATTAATTTTTTTAAACTTTTTATCTATTACTTAAAAAAAAAAAAACGAAAATCATGGTCACAATTTATTGCTTTAGCAAAAAATCGAATTTCAATGTTCTATTGTTATTGATATCCATTCCATCTCTATGGACCAAAAACTCGATTTTGTTGCCGAAACTACCATCAAGTCTTGATGCTTATTTAGTTGTCCAAAACTAAATTTAATAGCCAATGTTTTGAGATTCAAATACACTCTCAAAAGCTTAAGTAACAAGAGCGAACATGATCAGAAAAGATTTGTATTAAAAACGATGAACGAATTGTGAATTCTTATGTACCTACACAATTTTAAAATAGTAAGTATTACGATGGATTTTGAAGATTTTCAGTTCCTTCTATTCCATTACTTTAAAAATCGATATTAATTCTCATTGGAACACTTAAACTAAAAATCCAAATTTGTGGTATCCCGGATTTTTCTCAGCGATAGTAAATCTTCCTTGTAATTATTTTCCAAGGAACAAAAAATGTATGAAATGACAGATAAATTTCCCGATATCAATAAATTCCGAGAGAAACATTCCCTCGGTATTTACGTTCACAATTGTTTTACGAGGGAAACGTTCCAATGGAATTTCGTTATCACGGAAACCCCCATTGTGGATATCCTTTCATTTGTTTTTGAAGATTTTATAATGTGTGTTCTCTTTTAAAAAAATCAAAAATTATTATTTTTTCTTATGTTCTTTTTTCAAATTCCAAAAGTTGGTAGGTATATCAAAGAATATGCACATTTTTACTGTTAAAACTTAAAATGTGCATAAATGCTTTTATAGAAAATGTTACATGAAAATTTTCTCTTAAACTTGCAACTTCTATGAGCTAGTTGATGTGCACAAGTACATTATGTGGTTGGTACTATGTTCCAGGGTGGAATATGATACACCTCTATATCAGTGAAGCCCTTAACTAGCTAGATACAATTATTCTGAACCTGAAGGCAATGTTCTATTATTTGTTTTCCGTTTCTGCTTGCTCTTCTTCAAAGACTATAATATCACAATTATAATTGCGTACAGTTTCCCTATATTGTATATCTGTTACATGACCTATCAAGATGAGTTCAATAAAATGAATATCTATAAATTTATTATAAGAATGTAATGAAATTTCAACAAAAAAAAACATGGTTTACCTATCTAGGTTTACTTCGGTTTTGATTTAGAATAAAAGAAGAAAGTGGTATGAATCTACATCCGCGTGAAGTAACATCGATTTTCTTAATATATTCCCTTTCGTGTTTAATTATAAAAAATTAGGGCCAGGGGGCTCTTCACCCTGTCGGCCATGTGTGAGCCTTCTGTAGAAACAATGACAGATGAACCCTACTTAATTCGTTCCGCGATTGTATAGCTCTAAAATGATCCCACTATATATAAACCTTCCCTTATCAAGTTCCAGCTAAAATTTCCATATGGGCGGTTCCTAACATATGGACGGTTCTACTCTTAAATTGATGTTTTTTGAAATTTATTGTATCAAACACCGATCATCTTCTACCACTTTCTTACAAAGTAAGTATTTTTAATGACACCAAAATAAAAAAGATATTAATATAAAAATTTTGCGTTTCGGGTGCTTCACAAAACTGTTATATTTTGATTTATTATTTCCGACTCAAAGTTTTTCAAATTTCTGAGGGAAAATATGGTTTTCATTACGGGAAATAAAATTTTTATATTTTTTTTTTATGGAAGTACTGAAGGGAAAGGACGAAATCTGGAACTGTTTGATTTTTTCAAACAATAAAAGAAACATAAAATCGTTTCAGGTGTAACAGTCACAGCTTTTCAATTATTAATTTTTATTTTTTTTTATTTTATTTTATTTTCAAAGGATACAATATAAATAAATTTTATAAACTATCAAATTCTCAAAAAAATTTGGATCGTTATTTCGTATGCGTACACAGGGCAGGGGGGGGGGGTTTGGGGTTCAACGAAATAATCATGAAGCTAAATACTTATGTTTTATATATGGAGGGGAAAAGGGGTGGTACTTCTTGTTGATAACACTGTGTGACACTCAAAATGTACTCGGGTGAAGACCTATCACATTTTGTAGAGCTAGTTGCACTGATTACAAAACGGTGCACCCAAAAACTGGAGTTAGAGGAGAAAAACGGTTTTTTCGACCTTCATCCATTGTAAAATAATCTTATTTTGTCAATTTTTATCCAATTAAATTACTGTTTTAGAAAAAAAACATTTAGACCTTTTCAACAATGTAGAAAACATGTGGTTTGGTTAAGACAAATTTTTTTCCGGCACCTAATCGTTCGAATTTCTGTATCTAGGTTGAAATCGTTGAAAAATTTTCTTAGCCAATTTTAAACCGATTTAAAAAACAACAATGTTTTAGAATATATTTTAAAAAGAGCGTGTTGTTCTTAAAATATATTCTTTAAATTCATGTCAACGTTGTTTAAATGACGGAAAATGGAATTTTTGAAATTGTGCAGCTTAGGTGGTTTATTCAAACCACATGTTTTTTACAATGTTGAAAGAGTCTAAATTTCGAAAACAGTAAACAAAATTTAAATGGGTAAAAATTTGACGAAACTAAATTTTTCCCATGGACGAATGTCGAAAAAACTGTTTTTTGCCCCTAACTCCAGATTTTGGGGGTGTTAGGGAATTTTTAAATACCGTTTTGTAATCAGTGCAACAAGCTCTACAAAACCTGATGAGTCCCCTCCCGCGTTACTCTGTTTTTGTCACACATTGTAATTTCTGCATCTTAGACAAAATGACATAGGAAACCATTATGGATAGGACAGGGTAAGGCTAAAGAGGTGTGGGAAAAAGTGGATTAGCAGATTTTTGTGGAGTCTGAGATATAAGTATTGGATTATTAAATCTCATGATAATTAAATTCACAATTTGAACTTCATAAGATAAAAACTGAAAAAACTGAATACTGCTGACGAATCAGCGATCTGCAATTTTTATCTAAAGCTCTTAATTTGTTTTGTACTACTGGTCTATAAGGAACTCAAAATTATGATTTTTTTTTAATTTTGTACTGAACAGAAAATTTAATCAAACATTTTGTATTATTTTTTTTTTATTACTTTTTATTCATTTTTATTCTGTATTTAACATTGTCATCATTCACATCTTCTTTTTTGTTAATTTTTTTTTTTTTTTAACAAAACATTCCTTTTTTTAATTTATATTATGTACACATTTACAAACACCATAAATTATTCTTAAAAATACCCAACTAAAACTTGAAAACAAAAAAAAAATAAGGGCACATTTATTCAAAGCAGATTTTTAATAAAATTGAAGTGATTCTTTTTATAATGATAAATATCTACGTGGTCAATATTTTATAATAATAATTCTAATAAAGTTATCACAATTATATTAAGAAGCAGCTAGTAAAAAATAGTTTATTATTTAGTGAATAATTATCCTTGTAACATGTATTACAATAATTTTAGTTCTTATTGAGTGCCCTAGTCTATGTTTTTATTCATAAAATATCTTAAGTTCCAAGTTTTTTTTTTTTTTTTGTTTTTCTGTCTGATGAAAGAGCATCTCTTCGTTTAAACCATTTCAGGGGAATTTTTTCTAACCTTTTTTGCTTTTATCTGAAATGAAATAAAAATTAGATTTTTTTTTTATTTGTTTAAATTTTAAATTATATAAGTTTAACAAATAATTAAAAAGCATTCGACTAAGGTTATTGTAAATGTTACTGTTGATTGATTTTCTTAGTATCCTCGGTATCCTTGCTAATATACCTTAAATAAACCGTAATGGCATATTATAATCTGTCTCACAAAGCTTGTCAGTAACAGAGAAGAAAAAGGACGATTGCATCTAGTTTGTTTGCATCGTATTACATAAGGGCCAAGTTCATGGAGTTGGAAAATTGGATTTCCAGAATCAAATGTGCAAAATCAATTAAATCTAGATACCTGTATTGTTAAATTTTCTTCAAGAATTCTCACGTGCCTTACAAAAAAAATGAGAAGATTGGTAATTTCTAATTAAATAAAAGTTGCTCGAAGGAATATGTCTGACTGTAGTTGCAGTGACAAAATAAAACAATTGTGTTCATCTGACGTGTGGATGGCGCTACAAATGTTCTTTCCGGTATGTCATGGAATTATTTTATCGTTTAAAATAGTTTTCTGCATTAATAAATTAAATTAAAGTGGTAATTAAAATTAAATTTGATATTATAAGGAGCGTACATCAATTAAGTATAATTTCGGGAATGTCTGTTTTGGTATGAATAAAGTATAAAATTTTAATTTTTTGACAATGTTATGATGCAAAATCGAGACCACTACAATACAACTTCAAAGGTATTTCGTTTGCTATTGTAAGAAAGAAAATAAACGATAAAAATTATCAAAACTACAGTTCTATCCAATCAACATTTTATCTTAAGCTTAAGCTGAGCTTAAGCAACACCTTGTCTTTTATTCAGCGATAGTGCTTTCTTCTGTGTATATAATTTTATACGTACTACATACATACATACATACGTACTAGATTATGAATGAAAGGAAACAACTTACCTGTATAAACACAAACTGCAATATATTTAAACATACAAAACAAAAACTTACCTCATCTTGATCATGACTTCCATTGGGGGACTCAGTTATGATCTGTACCGCTTGGCCTGGCAGGCGACTAAGTAATTTCGAGCCAATTGAGTCCGAGTTACCACAACAAAATATCCTAGGATGATCATTATCTAAATGAATACTAGTTAAAAATTTGGATTTAAATGAATTATTATCGGTTTCATCCATGGTTGATGGAGATGGAGTACTATCAAGGGACCTCATATTGACTTGATTTATATACGAATCATTAAAAATACGTTGATTTATATCGAGATGTGTTATATACTTACTACACATATAAATTATCCGTTAGCAAATAATTAAAGAAGAAATTTTCTTATTGAATATTACTCAAGTTTTACAATGGAATGATTATAAATATAAAAACAACTTCTTAAGCAAAAAGTAAGAAGAAAAACTTTAACAAAATATAATGAAAATGAGTTGTTTTTTTTCACTAAGAATGGTACGTACACTACTGAAAACTTTTGAAAGATGAAAAGCTATACAAAAAATAAATATAAAAATTATCATATTTATAGATAATTCATGCATTTTTTTTTAAAGGAAGGTTTATTTAAACATTAAAAGTTAACATCGAACATTGAGAAGAACTCACACTCCATTGCGAAACGCCAGTTTAGTAATCGAAAATTTGGGTAAAATTTTTCAAAAGATCGTTTCGAGATATGTTTACACCTTCTGAACCTTAAAATACACATAGTTTTCATTAAATGAGTTATTATTGGAAAATACGCAAAATGAAACTAGAGAATATCGTACAATTGAAAATAATAATAGTAAAAATACCTTACATATAATGTTACTTGAATAAATCCAGTGTTTTGCAAAAATTCAAGTTGAGTTTTCTTCAGACACAGTGAGAACCTCTGTTTTAAACCTACAACACTTTTAAGACATAATAGTCAGCTTTATCCTTTAGAAAAATCAGACTTCAAGTAAAACGTTTACATAAAGCTTTAACCAAAACCACTCATATATTTTAGCTAATTAGAATATATGAGGAATGACATTTCAAAAGGGTAAAAACACATTTTGTCATTCCTCAGAAAATCGAAAAACACAAAAAGCAAAATTGTAATTTTGCCTAGGATTTCAGGTTTTCACCGGTTCGTAGAGTCCGATTTGAAGGACACCGATTCTGTAGGTAGTGATCGGTAGTGATTATACATATATAGGAAATCATACAACTGCCCCGTATTCCAAGATACTTTTGCACAACAAGTTGAAGAGTTGTGTTAAGGTTTCCGGTTTTGTATAAGCTATCTCGTACTGCCAAACGGTTCACTAAGGAGCTTTATCTTTAAATAATTTTTTTCTGCCACGAAAAATTCGCGGATATGATACAATGGTCTGCTGTGCCTAGAGGCGATACAACACTTATACTATATTTATCAGGGTCAGGAGGCAAGAAACAAGTCGGCTTGACCATTAACTGCTGAAATTCGAGTCGGATCGTCAACCAGTTGAGTTAGGTGGTTTAACTCAATGCATACTATCATTCGGTTGTTGTCTGTAAAGCGAAGTCAGAAGAATTGTGTACATTGAAATTGCACGTCACGACGATTTTAATGCGAGAATAAAGGGAAACAATTCTTTGTTGAATTGAGTCAGACAGAGCATCAAATTCGGGAGAAGTTAAATTACTATCCAAATTTGGATTTCGGTTAATAAAACACAATGTTGTCAGTAGATCAACATTTTCACCATGGCAAAGACTACGAACGAGCAAGGTCTGCTCGAATTTCAAACGGAAATTCGGAATCGGTAATCGCAACCTTAAGAGCCAATTTTCTGTCGTAAATCTCACCTTAGTAGACAGGCAATAACAAGTTTAGTGCAAAAATTTGAGTCTACGTTGTGTGATGTTGCCGTGTCAGTGAGACAACGGCTTCTTCTTGGAAAACACTTTATTAAGTTAAACGATTTTTTGTTATTCATACGCCCCCCCCAGTGACTTTATTATGTTTTAATTTATTTTGTTTAAAAAGTTTAATTTTTCTAATTTGGCATGAGGCTTAAATTAAGCAGATAACTAGAAACGCTTAGCCCTGAAATCAGTTTAGCTATCAAGTTTACGAAAACCCCGTGAAATTCTTCAAAACAGAGTCATCTTTTGTAGTGTACGTACCGTGAGATGGATTCAAATAATATTTACTTACGTTTTGTAATTAAAAAGTCCATTTATTTTGATATATTCCAGAACAAGGTCATCAATCAGATATTTCACTGACTGTCCCCGACTAAGAAGTCGTCGAATCATAGTAGAACTAACTTCATTAGGCACCCAATTAGTTATCAAAGTTATGTTTTTCTAAAAATTGATTACAAATGAAAAAAGGTTTATTGTATTTATGAGTGTAAATTGTGCTAACCTGATATTTTGTGAGGATATCTGAATCAAATATAAACTTTTCTGGATTTGTTCCATTTCGAGTTATCACCACCAGTCCGTGATTACTTATAATATCTTCAATCTGGAAGGAAGAAATTAGTGTTTATTTACTTTAGATAATATGGGTTCTCATCTGTTTACATCGTCATTAGCCCAAAGCCCAGGTACAGCAAAGGATTCCAATAAATCCGCTCCACAAAGAAGTTTCAGTTGAACTTTTTCTCTGCGATCTTTCAATCCGCGGGGCAACCAACCGGGGATTACATTTGAATCTCCAGTAAATGGAGAGTTAATATAGTTGTTCATGTAATTCTATTCAAGTATATAGTAACAATTCATAAATTTCAAAAAGAACATAACTTTTTTTCAAAATAATCTAAAATTACTTGATGAAAATTAAGAACTTGCTGTGTTCGAGACCATTCATTTTTCTCGATTTCCCAATCAGATGCTCTTATCCAATCCGAGGATTGTAATGCTAATTTCACCATGGCGAAGCGATGTTTGGCCGGAGCTAAACCTTTTTTTCCGTATGAGTCATGGGTGGGTGATATTATCCCACCAATGACACTATGTGTGCCCATCACTTCGAAGTAATCACGAGCGATTTCTGCAAAGAAAATAAACACCACAACATTTGTAAGAAATATAAAAATAGCTTTGAGTTGTTAAAATAAAAATCGATCGATTTATTACCAAACATTCGAAAGTGCATGGGAGTTGGAGGACTGAAAGAACCACAAGCAATCAGTACAATTCGTGATGGTAGCATTGCTGATTTTTCAATTTGATTGCTCATTGTTTAGTTTAATTAGTTTTTAAAAATAATTTTAAGAAGCACACAGTTTTTTGAATGAAATTTAATAAATTTTAAATGCAAGAGGATTTTCTTATTATTCGGTTGTTTTTTTTTGTGTTTTTTGTAAGCTCTTGTAACGGAAGCGAACAGCTGAGTCGAATGACGTTTAACGATAACTTATATTTGACGTATAGTGTTATCGATCATCGAATTATGGAACTGATGAACTTAAGGGTTTGTTCTCACTTATAGCCTGTTTCAACTAGAGCCCAAAGATAATAACCCCTATTATAAAATCCGACGAATGCTGCTGTGGGATTCGCACTTGTTTCAGCCATATTTTCTCCTCTATAACTCCCAGCTCAGGAAGTGTGTTAGTGGAAAAGATAAGATTGTTCCTCGTATTGATAATAAAGTTCACCCGGGAAGTCCATAACTGCTTTAAATGCGAACGTGAACCCTGCAAATCACGCTGACTCCCCGGGAGTAAAGTATTGCAAATTACATAATAGGTATGAATTTAACAAATTTCATAAAATTTGTTTTCACTACAAATTATCTCATTTGTTTTGACAGCTCATTTGACTTTTTCTTCCTATACATCTCTTTGTAATTTCGATGTTGTTTTTGTTTCCTTTTCCCCTAAACCAAACAATGGGTCAAGGGCAACGAGTCAATTCAAACCCATTTGAACTTGATCCATGTTTACAAAAGGTTTTAACATTGACTTGCAAGTTGAAATACACTACTTGTTTACCCGGGGTCTCCATTGAACATTTTCGATGACAGGACGATTGGAATTTGAATGATTTAACATGAAGAATACCTGCAAGCCAACACTTTCACATTTGGTTGCAGGGTAAAAGTTTTCCCAAACCAAAGTGCCGCACTGATGCGCGACAAATCAAAATGGCTTTTTATATGAAAAACGCTTTGCGCTTTCTCGCGTTTGGTGTGGGTACTCTTAAATGATGCTGTGTAAATAAATTTTCACTTTGCCGTGTAGCACTGTCACGTGACAGAGTGACACTTTGGTTTGGACAAGCCTAAAAGTTTTGCTCAAACGCACGACAGCGCGACACGACAAAAAAATTTTATTCACAAAAACTATTACATTTGAAAATCAATGTGCACCTTACCAAGATCATGTAAGTTCACGAACATACCCATGACTATCCAAAGCAATCGATAGATTCAAATGTATCGAAAAACTAAGAAATGTCAAAATTTTTAGTATCGTTTTAACATGCATCTTTAAAATCCACTTTTATAATTTTTTATATATTTTTAATTTTTCAAATGAACAAGAAATGCTAAAACATTCAACGATACATAACACAATGTCTGAAAGATGAATTATCAAAGCAATTTAAAGCTTTTTCTCATCTGTGGACTGTGCCTGTGCGCTGGTGGTTTGGTACTTCTCAGCATTTTACCTTTAAATTCCGGTAAGAACGAAAATCCTGATTAATTTTACCCGCATAAACTTTATACATGATGTCAACAGACTGTGATTGTCCTGATATTCGTGGTCCATTGAAGTCAAAAAATGATATTCCTAGTGAAACTCTCACAATCAATTCTGGATCACCTCACAAACTAGCAATTCTCGTCCCATTTAGGGATCGTTTCGACGAACTCTTGCAATTCGTACCACATATCACTGATTTCCTGCGACGCCAGCAAGTCAACCATCACATATTCGTCTTAAATCAGGTCGACAAATATCGATTCAATCGTGCTTCGCTCATAAATGTGGGATTCCTATTCACTAAACTAGATTTTGATCACATTGCAATGCACGACGTCGATCTGCTGCCCATTAACAATAAGCTTAAATATAAGTTTCCGGACAAGGGGCCACATCATATAGCCTCGCCTGAGTTTCATCCCAAGTATCACTATGAGACTTTTGTTGGGGGCGTCCTGTTAGTCAAGCGGGAACACTTTCAACTCATGAATGGCATGTCAAACAGGTACTGGGGTTGGGGTCTGGAAGATGACGAGTTCTACGTTCGAATAAAAGATGCCGAATTGGAAGTCACTCGACCCAAGAATATAGGAACAGGAGTGAATGACACGTTTCGGTATGCAGAAAATGATCCAATTCAATAAAGAATTCAATTTTTGTTTCTTCATCCTTGCAGGCACATCCATAACAGACTTCACCGCAAACGGGACACTCAAAAGTGCTTCAACCAAAAGGAAGTAACTCGGAAGAGAGATCGACAGACTGGCCTCGATACGCTGCAATACAACATAAGTGGAGTAAACAGTTTGATCATTGATGGTATTCCCGTGACGGTAGTCAACATAGTTTTAACATGCGACATGAAATCCACGCCCTGGTGCGACTGCTCAGGGATTGCGGCAGCCGCTAATGCTCCAACATGACCATAAATAAAATTTATTCAAGTTCCAAAAGTGTTTGTTGTTTCCTCTATATTTGCAAATAATTAACTAAAACTAAGCTGAAGCCTAATAAACATGAACCATCCCATATAAGAATGTCCAGAACAGGACATAGGTACAAAGTCCTCCCAAAAATCCATTGGTTAGAAGACTCTGGCGATTGATAAAGTATTTTTTCCATTGAGTTCCCGACTTGAGAAGGAGCAAACACCACAAACCAACGACTGCTATTATGTACAGCATGAACCCAAGTATACCGGTGAGACCGAGGATTCCTTTGAATACAAATATTTAGAAAAGAAAACATGACAAATTGATTAAAAACGTATGCAAGTACCTGCGGAGCAACCAGACAAGGCAGCCATTGAGGTTCGACAATATTCTACGGCTGCTGCATTGTTTCGTATTGCTGATTCACTGTATGCAACAATTTCTCCACTTTTTAATTCACGAGTCTTAACACGAGTGGTCATTTTTAGTTTTTTACTTTTAATTAAAATATTTGATTAAAAATTGATTTGATTAATTCGTGGAGTGCAGGCAGATTTTTTTTTATAATTTATAAATTTGTTCAAGTGTCAAAAATAGTTCAGATTGCTGTAACATCGGAATAAATATAATAGCAAAAAAAACTGTTTGGTTACTTTTTGAGAATAATAGTTAAGGCATGTGTCACACTTAAATGTTTACAAGCGTGCGAAAGAAAAAGTTCAACCCCAATATTAACCAGTATTCGCCAAAAGTTCATAAAAGCACTCATAAGGGCGGATCATATGGGCTAGTATGACTCGACTACATTTGATGCTCGTCCATATGAACGGGAAAACAATAACATAATGGCTGGAAATCAAAAGTTTTTGATATCTACCGAGCCATATACAACATGCTCGAGAGCATGGCTCGACAGAAATCAAAAAGTTTTGATTTCGAGCCAACATGATGTTGTTTTTCCGTTTATGCTCGCGAGCATGCTCAGCCATGTGAACCCCCTTATTCTTACGAGCATGTTATCGAGCATGCTCGTTCTTGTGAACCCCCCTAATAGATTTTTTCACTGTCAAACTGCGTACTGTAAAACGAAATTCATAATGAAATTTTGTCGTTTATTATTTCTTAGAGTGATTTTATATAGATTTTTTCGTTTCGCTTCAGCAGCGTACTGGGATTAAAATCACCAAAGTGCAACAGTGCGACACGATAATGGCAAAATTTATTTACACAGCGTGATATGAGAGTACCCACACCAAATGTGACAAAGTGTTTTATGTATCAAAAGAGTTCTTGTCGCACTGTCGTGTAGCACTGTCACAATGTGGTTTAGGTAAGACAAGGAAATAGCAGAAAATAGAAAACTCTCACAATTTTCTGCGGACAAAGGCTTGCCCGTAGTGTCACACTGGCATACGACAGTGCGACAAGGGCTTTTACATGAAAAACGCCTTTTCGCTTGTCGCATTTGGTGTGGGTACTCTCATAATGACGCTGTGTAAATAATTTTGTTTGTCGTCGTGTCGCACTGTTGTGCGGCAGTGTGACACTTTTGATTCGGCATGCCTTTATCCGTAGAAAATTTCCTATTTTCCTATACCACTGTCAAAGTACCTAAAGACTTTTTCGTATAAAAACGTTGTCAGCATTGTTTTTACTGCATCACGTAATCCTGTTCACATTGACTAGCTTACGACGACGAGCTGTCAAAATGACCGGATTGATATCGGTCGGATGATTTTCATTTTGGTCGTCCGGGAAGTTAGTCAAAGTGGGTTTACAATGTGAGTCACTGTATAAATAAAATTTATGTGCTAAAAGTGAATCTACTATCACAAAAGCTTTAACTCATGTTGCGTTGGTTTCGGAGAGTGAAACTTTTATAGTGAAATGAAATAAATGCTTTGTCAGTGTAATCAGGAAAGATCAATTTTAAAAACGCTTATTGATAGTGAGAAAATTACATCTTAAGTTTCACCAAAAAAAATGGTCGTGTCGCGACGATATGTAAAAATTTCTTATCCGTATTTATATGTTCTCAAATAGTCTAACGTTCGCCTAACATTTCGAAAACAAAAAAAAAAATATCTGACAACAACAACAAAAAGAACCTCAAGGAACTTCGAAACTTTTTGACACTTTATCTATTTTGTTTTTTCTCTTTTTCATTGGAGTTTGAACATTGATTAATTAACGTCATGTTGTGATAATAAAATTATACTAGTGTTAAATAAATTAAATTTTACTAAACAAAAAAAAAAAAAATAAGCTTTAAAACAAGAAAAAAATGTTCTTCTAAATGTACAAATCAAAAGAATATTATTGTTATTTATGTAATTATTGTTATGCTAAATCGAATTGCAAACAAATCGAAAGAAAAATCCACGACATTATAAATAAATAAATATCTAAGTGAATAAAAAAAAAGAAGTTAATCCAGTGTTTTTGTTTGGTGCAGAAAAATATGCCTCCATCAAAGTGTTGCATGGTCTGCGGTGATAAGGCCCTCGGTTACAATTTCAATGCAATTACCTGCGAAAGTTGCAAGGCATTCTTTCGACGCAATGCCCTCGCAAAGAAATCCTTCACCTGTCCGTTCAATCAGAATTGTGAAATAACCGTGGTCACTCGCAGATTCTGCCAGAAATGTCGACTCAAAAAGTGCTTCGACATTGGCATGAAGAGCGAGAACATAATGTCCGAAGAGGACAAGCTAATTAAGCGTAAAAAAATCGAAAACAACCGTCAAGCGAAGCGAAAAACACCATCGTCGGGCAAGGTGGACGACGAATCGGTTCTAGATAAGATCAAACGCGAGGACATACCAGACGGGAGCTTTGGCTCAGACCAATACACATCACACGACTCGCAGAGTTGCAATTCCTTTGAAAGTGACAATCTGCAGCAATCGACTGCCCGATCGAGCAGCTGCACAAGTCTCGATATAAGCCACGAGAATATGACCAGCACACAGATTGTCGATTTTATAGTCAACGACCCAGACCAAGCTTCGCAAGCCATTAGTCGCTTAATGAAGACGCCCAAGGACGCCATTGTAACCTTGGAAAAAGTCATCAATGCCCAGAGCGATGCGCTGCGCCTGATCAGTCATTTGATATCGTTTCCGGGTGATGCTTTGAAAATCATAAGTAAACTAATGAATTCGCCCTTCGATGCCTTAACAGTATTCACTAAATTCATGAGTTCGCCCACAGATGCGCTGGAA
Source organism: Meliscaeva auricollis (assembly GCA_948107695.1). Taxonomy (NCBI): domain Eukaryota; kingdom Metazoa; phylum Arthropoda; class Insecta; order Diptera; family Syrphidae; genus Meliscaeva; species Meliscaeva auricollis. Next base: position 61,061,526 of record OX403616.1, read on the forward strand.
ATAATATCGAAGGTAGTCAGTTCGCCCCAGGACGTTCTGCAGTTTGTCAAACAATTGATGGACAGTCCTGGGGATGCTCTAGATATAATGACAAAATTCATGAACACTCCCGTGGAAGCGCTCCGCATGATCAACAAAATGGTAAAAAGCACAAACAAGGGCGAAGATTCGGAAGCTGGTGGATCTTCTCAAGCTGATTCCCAGGGACCTGAAATTGGTATGTCTCCGACGACAACGGCCGTCGTTTGTACAGAAGACGCCATCATCAATTCAATGCTCAGCACAAACAGTTGTGGAAGTAACCACAGTGGAAGCAGCAGCACTGCCAACAGCAACAACGAAGATTACTTTGTGATGACCAATGATTGTCCGGAGTTGGATCAACCGGGCGGACCCGACAGTGTGGTGATGGGAGCAGCTTCTGATACATCACTACCAGATACAGAAGCGATTGAATCACCTGTAACTATCACGGACGACAGTGGCAATGAGGCTAAAGAAAGTGAAAAAAAGAATTCACTAGAAGCAGTGCTGTATGAGGTGATTCAAATTGAGTACGAGATGGCAAACTCGATACCGCAGGCATGCAACCCGGTTAGTCGGGAGCTAAATGAAGCTGAAATGCAAAAACTCAACGAGTTGAAGGTGGCCAATAAGGCGTTATACTATCCAGTGGATGAGGATCTTTCTTCGTTGATAATGGACGATAGTCGAATAAAGGTGAGTTTTTATTTTGTTGTTGTTCTTGTTTGATTGAGTTATTGTGCACTTTTATTTATAAATACAAAAAATGTATATGCATATATGTATGACTGGAGGATTAGACTAGTAGGCAACAAGCAGATTGTGTGGTTTATCTGCAATATGAGAGTTTCTTATCATTTGCAAAACTTTTTTCAGGTGTTAATTTATTGATAACTTAATTGATTTTGTTAAAGAAGTGCCCATGATAAATAATTTTAATTGTTTAGAATTTAGTAATAAAAGAGAATTGTACCTGCTTTCCAGTTAGGTGGGACATACTCCTCTTTAGTTGGGAGTTTACGAGCATTCATTTTTGAGCTCGTTAGGTTGAGTTAACTTTTCCAAACAAATAGCAAGGATGATTCATTAACGGTTGTAGAAGCAGCTTTTAAGTAATGGAAGAACTTAAGTCAATCGCCATTGAAATTAAAGTAATAAAATTTGCATTTTATGCGTTCTACTACCCCACGTATGATTAGTGAACGAAGTACGACTTCAAGATTGTTTTTGGCGACCTCAATGCCAATTTTGGTACGGAGAACGTCCATAGTTCAATAACGGGCGGGTGGAAGACTTCCGGAGGGACGAAATGTCATCGTATCAACCACCCAATTCCCCCATCTCATTATAAACCAGGGGCGGTCCTGTGATCAAAATCCGTCAGCTAAATTGATTACATCGCGATTGACGTCAGACATGCTTCCAGTATCTTTGATGGCCGAAGGTTTTGGGAAGCAAATATTGAGCCGGATCACTACTTGGTAGTGGCTTGAGTACGAATAGAGATATCTGTCAAAAAAATTAATGTCGCGTATTTCCTAATCGGTTAGCTATCCAACAGCCGTAAGCGTAGACGACCTGTGCAGACATTGTCAACAAGCCCTCAGAAGTGCTGGCACTGATGTGCTGGGTTTCACTAGGTGGACAAAACGAAACTCCTGGTTCAATGCTTCAAACAAGAACTACAGCCTCTAAGAAAGCAGCCCCAGAGCTCTACGGGAAAAAAAGTAGCCAGGAACGCCGACTTTTCGGGAAGAAAAAGAGGGAACACGAGAAGCGGGTTGAATTTTCTGTTAGAAAATTCGTATATGAAAATCCTGTCTGCAATAATTCTGTGATCGTTTAAAACCTTTTGTCAACGATTGGGCCCTATCAATGTGGTAAGGCCTGACACGTTATCCGTCTATTAAATGTTCACACTCCGAAATATTTTGGAAAAAAAACCCGGGAATTCCAGACACACAAACCCTTTATCAATTTCAAAGTCGTGTATGATAACGGAGACGCAATCAAAATAAACAGAGCCAAGTCACATCAGCATTCCAATAGAAAAATCTCGCTTCTCCCTCAAAATCGGTAAGAACACCACTGAGATTGTTAGTCTTAGAAAAAATAAAAAAAAAAATAGCTTGACCTTATGCAATTTTATTTCTTTTATAAAGAAGATCGTTAGAATCGTTTGTTTAAAAAATCTATTTTTTAAATATATAAAATTTTCAAAAAAATTCTTTAAAAAAAATCGTATGCTTTTTTTAAGATACTAATTTTAGCATCTAAAATCTAATTTTTGAATATAATTCATGAACTCGTTTTTGAAAAAATAATTTTTCAAAAAAATTTATTTTTTAAATCCAAAGCAGCAATTTTGAAAAAAAATGTTACTAACCTCATAATTGTACTTAAAATCTTTGTTGTAAAAAATTGTTGAAATCGAGTGAGCCATTAAGAAGAAAAATAGAAATTAAAAAAAAAATTACGATTCTATGGCATTTATCGTTAATAGATATATCTTACTTGGCAACTTGCACATAATTTTTTTCATGTCTATTAACTTAATAGACATGAAAAAAAGCACACTTTTGTGCATTTTATTAGAACTGAACAATTTTGAACTTGCTTATTTTCCCAAATCCCGAAGGATCCAAAAGGCAAAAAATACGAATATTCCTGCTAAATGGGACGAAGATATAATATTTCACTATGAGAACACTTTATTTTTGGAGCTTTTTAAAACCTGCCTTTCGAAAATATTTTTTTATTTAACTATATGGAAAATAAAGGAACAATCAAGAATACCGGACCTAATTAATCATCCATCATAGATTTATTTTATTTTTATTGATAAATAATTTACTTTCATTTTCAATTTTAACTCTTAATTTTAATTCGATTTTTATTAGTATTCATTTTTCTTAAACCTTAATGTAGTTCATTTCAAAGATTGAGTTTTTTTTGGAACTTACCGCGTTTTATTTTTAAGAAACAATTATAATTTCTTTTTTTCGACGTTTCGAACAAGCTATATCATTCGTGGTCACGGGATGAGACTATCTCATCCCGTGACCAGGAATGATGTAACTTAATCATAACACGCTTAATCATCCCGGCCTTGTGTTTGGACACGTGAAGCGTATGGACATCAACGCACCTACCCGACGAATCTTCAAATCAAACCCTGATGGTATACGCAGCAGAGAGAGTCAACGTAAAAAGGTGGCGCAGGATGACCTCAACCAACTTGGTGTTCGTTATTGGAGGTGGCTAGCTAGGGACAGAGCTGGCTGGATTGCTATGTTGATTAAGGCCGAAATCTATCCTGGATTGTAAGCGCCATCTAAAGTAAAGTTTGTTTTAAAAGACAGATTTCTCGAAAAGTGGCCAACAAAAATCTTGGTCTTCTAACAAAAAACAAAAAAAAAAATTGTGAAATTGCGAATTTATTAATAAATAATTGCCATTATCAATATAAGTTCACGGAAACCGATCTTTTAATGAAATTTCATTTACATAGTAAAATTATTTTTTTTTATTTCTTGTGTTGGTGCAAGTTTAATGACTTTCAATCACACTTCTTTTCTGGACGCATAATTGGAATAAATAAAACATTTCCTCACATTTGAGCTCTTTTCTGACGTAGTACGTGTAGATTGTTAAAAAATAATAATTGAATTCATAACTAATTGATTTTTTTCTTTAAATAAAAGTAAAAACTAATGTATTCGAGTATTCAATTTTGCGTTGATTGAAGAGGCTAATAAAAAGAACAACAACAAAAAAAACGACACCTACTGACTACTTTTTGATGGTAGGTATAAATGATTCATTTGGGAATATCCTTTTAATGGGGAATACCTACCTAATTAAGATTTTCATCATTAAGTTTGGGTATTTTTTTAAACTTAATGTTTTTGACTCAAAAAACGATCACGGTGCGGTTGATTATCACCAAAATGTTTTTTTTTTTTTTATGAATATGATTTAAAAAATGAGTAATGAAGTCAGTCGTTTAAGAATACATAAGGCAGTCCAGCTATCTTTGCTATCAGTAAGCTTGAATTTTCTTATCGCACACCTGCATTGCAATCAGTTAGAAAACTTTAAATAGTTATTTACAAATTTTGTTTTGTTATTAATGACAAATCGTCTGGTTTCAAAAACTTTCTGTAACTCTCAATTATGTTTGATCAGATAAATGTAAGGATACCTTTAGTGTTGTTGTTTAGCTATCTTTCCCATGTGATAATGATGAATTAACAAATAGACTGCTTTTTGACATTGTTCCTTTTATCTAGCAAATTGTATTAAAATTTTGTTAAGTAAGGTCAATTCATCATATTTATGTGAAGAAGCGGATTTAATTATTTTATCATCGTGAACTAACTTTATCTTATTTTTTTTATAGACCATTATGAAATGTCTATGCTACATTGTATTGAAATGTTTTGCCACTTGAAGAACATTTTAAGTGATAGTAGAGCTTATTTTTTTTTTAAATGTCTCTAACGATTTTGATTAAAATGTTGTGGTCTGCTATTGTTGGTAACTATTTCTATTAAATTTCGTATGTTTCAATACTTGCAGTCACACTGCTGTCTACCGTCACTTTTTCTATTAATCTTTGAACAACAATGACACCCTTTAACTTCCACAGGGTGATTTCGCTAATGACGATTCTAGACATCAATCTTTAAATCACAATATTTTAAAATTTTTTTAATGCAAATATCTAAGAGAAAATCTAAATTTAATAATAAAACAACTTTTATGAGCATAAGTTTTTAATAAAGCATTCAAATTCCATTTTTTTGTGTTAACTGAAAACTAATGAGTGCAGCAAATTTACGACCCGCAATTTGATGTTATATAATTTTAAACGATGTAGTGACAATATTATAAAAATTACTTTACTTTTCAAGTTATGCTGCCGTGATAAAAAAAATATCAAAAAATCGGTTTTCTTAAGGGCCCTATCAGGAATCTCTAGTGGAATTTTATTTCCCTGGAAATATATTTTTCTTTCCTGGATTTTTTCAGCGGTGAATCTTCCCTAAAATTATTTTCCAGAGCACCAAAAACAATGTATAAAATAATGTCTAAATTTCCATAAAAATTATGTTCCCGATACCAATATATTCCGATGGGAAACATTGCCCCGGTATTAAAGTTCCCAAATTTCTTACGAGGGAAAGATTTTTTATTCTCGTTTCTGCGTACACCTCGTTACTAAATTTTCTTAAAAGATTTTGGTTTGACGAATATTACACGGCGCATGCAAAAGAGAAAGGAAATAAAACATTCATACAAATTTATTTTTTTTTCTCTTTTGCACTTCAGACATGCGCAACTAAACATGGGGCCGTGTAATACCCGTCTTAATATTAAAAGCCGCTGAAAAACTATAAGTACAGAAAATGAAATAGTATAAATTATGAAATAACCTCAATTAATGTGTTTTTACAATTAATGCGATTTCTTTTAACTAAAATTAAAACTTTAACTAAAATTTCTTAAAAAAAAACTTAACAAATTTTGCCGTGCAGCTACGTGGTTCACGTAGAAACGGGACAATATGTACAAAAAAATAAAAGTGGTTCACAAATAGCTGAGAGTTTTGTGATTTTGTTCAACAATTCAAAAGGTCAAGGCCGATTTTTTTGCACCCGCGATGTCATTGAAATGGTTCCTGAGTTGCTATTCAGACATTTAATTTAAACTTTTACCTTTGAGTCGGAAAGAGCAGGCAAAAATGTAGGCCTTCTTAAAAAATCTTCATTAAAATGTGTTCTCATCTATTAGAAACAAAATAAAGCAAATCAGTCGAAATATGCACCCGCGATAATGCAATCGCTCAACAGTATACCGAGTACTGGTACTTGAAAGTACTGTGTACCTAGGTGTGAAACAGTTTAAATTCAATCATTAAAAAATACACAAACTCTCATAAAACAATTTAATATATTTCAATTTGTTTCTCAATGTTATAGTTAAACAATAAGTGACAGTATTTTTAATAAAAACTTGTTTGTTTTCTTGTATTTCTAGCCGGAAGAGGGTCAACAAGATCCGCAACTTCTAAAAGTGATAAATCTAACAGCTGTTGCAATTAAACGTCTTATAAAAATGTCGAAAAAAATTGCTGCCTTTAGAAATATGTGTCAAGAAGACCAAGTTGCCTTGCTCAAAGGTGGCTGCACAGAAATGATGATAATGCGTTCAGTGTTATCTTATGATGGTGATGGAGATACCTGGAAGGTTTGTTATTGACTAAATCAAAAATCAAACATTATTTTATCAAAAATATTAATTTCTTTTTTTCAGATTCCCCATAGTAGAGGTGATATGTCAAGTATAAAAGCAGATGTGCTCAAATTGGCGAAAGGAAATGTTTATGAAGAACATGAACGATTTATACGGACGTTTGATCATAAATGGCGAATGGATGAAAATATTATTTTAATATTGTGTGCCATAGTTCTTTTCACACCGACACGTGCCCGCGTCATACATTGTGATGTAATCAAATTGGAACAGGTATGTTATTTTCGTCTTTTCTTAATTAATTTAAAATTAATTCTACCTTTTTTTGAATCTGAAAGCTAAAAGACTTTCGAGTTCAATTTTGTAATTGTATCCATCCACTTTATGAAGCCAAGATCCAACATACCGTTACCTCTAAAATACTGAAAATTTTGAACAAAAAAAAAAAAATCAAAAGTGGTCCAATAAATTACTAAATTATAATGAATGTACCATTCTTTTGACTACATTTGTGGAACATAGTCTACACATTTTTCGCCTCGAAAAAGAATAACAGATTTAAAGCCAAATATTTGTATATGATGTCTTTTAATTCTTGTATGCCAACAAAAATAAAATGCCAGACTGGGTTGCACGTACTTGTTCTTAGGGTCAAAGTTGCTGTGGATGCTAAAGCTTTTAATATATAAAATTTTAAAAATAAATAATTGTACAAGAAATTTTCCAAAAAACATACAATTCATTCCTTAAATGACTTAAACAACATCTTAAACTGTTTTGAGCTCCAAAACTAAGTATGCCATTTGTTTTTGTGGAGAAGGATACATTTTTAGAAAAAAAATTTGAAAATCGTTAGAGCAGTTAAACAAAAAGATAGTTTCAGTGTTGAGGCATGTCATTTTTAAAAAAATATTAATGGACATCTAAAACCAAAATATCACTGGCCCGTCTTCGAAAAATTGATTTAAAAAAAAAAAACAGTTTTAAAAATCCCGTTGAGTCGTTTACGAAAAAATCAAAAAAAAAAAAGAAAAAAGTGTGCGATGTACCGTTATTACCCTATGAAAAAATATTTTTTTTATTTAAAAAGTACTACCTTGTGTGTTGTAGTATACACAATAAATTTAATCAAAATAGTTTGAGTTGTTTTTGAAAAAAGTAAGTTTTCCAATTTTGTCATATGGCAGGTCCCAAACTAAATTTTAATCTCCCCTCTGGCGACCCACTCAAAACCCTTTACTGCCAAGTTTGAAGAATATCGTTTAGCGGTTTAGTCTGTAGCCTGAGATATGGACACGACAAACAGATAGACAGAATTGCTAGATCCAATTTTTCTATCATCGTAATGTCGCATCCTTAACTTGCCCTATAGTACCTATTTCGCAATGCAGCTATTAGATAGGTTCAGGAAATTTTAGGGAATAGAATTTTCGAGTCTGAGATTGGTTAGCTGTCAAATTGGAAGCATTTCTTTTTACCAATCACACAGACATGATAATTGACTAACTATTTATGTAATCCATAAGGTTTATTGAACCTGCCCAATTGATAAAGTCAGAAATCAACACAATTTCTTAACTTTGAATGAATTACTGCGCTTCGGGTAGCTGCCCAACGTTATGATATGACGCAACTCCAAACCTTTGTGATACTAATTTGTGATAATAGAAAATTAAAGCAAAAATTAAATAGCTTCCGGAATATAAGCAAACGCTTAGTTACAATCCACACCAAGGCCACATTTTAAGACATAATTTGTGTACATTTCCAAAAAAAGAAAAATTACTCAATAAAAGAAAGTTACTGTGAAATTCTCGAACAAAGTAAAAATTTTTAAAAAAATCAAAAGTAATTTTTTCCATTTTTATTTTTTTTTATTCTAAAAATCATTTGTTTTATTTATTAATCCTTTTTATTGAAATAAAATATATGTATGTATATTGTTTCATATAATAAGCCGTAGATCAGATTGAAAATAAAAATTATTAGCAGGATATGGACGAAGGGAAAAATTAGAAAAAATAGTATAAGAAAGGGGACAGATAAATTGCCCCCAACAGATTAGGGAAAGGGACATGGTGGGCGAAAAAGTGGGATGGATGTCAAAAATCGTGTTTTTTTTAGGATTTATAACAAAAGGTGACCTTCTATCGAAAAAAAAATTAATACAAGAGTTGTAGATGGCAAAATGATCTACAACTTTTGTTCAGATATTTTTTTTATTTAATCTCAAAAATATTGCAAAACATGCCAAAAAACAACTTTTTTGTTTTTTATTTTTTATTTATATCTTTTACAAAAATAATTAGATTTTGATGAAACCAAATTAAGTTTTTGCAAAAAAATTTGACATTCTGAACTCGAATCATGTATCAAATCTGCTCTATTATGCAAAGTTTTTCAGATATTGAATTTTTAAATTTATTTATTCGATTTTTTTGAGAAAAAAACTAAAAACGCCGTATTGTATTGTTACAATCACTTATTACATAACATACACCAAGTTTAATCGAAATCGTTAGAGAAGTTTTCGAGAAAAATCCAATAACTCAAAACCGTTATATTGGATCTATTCGTTATAGTTGAGATATATTCAAAAACAAACAACCTTGAAAATGATAAAAAAATAATCTGTACCAAATTTCAAGCAAATCCGTCAATCCGTTTAGGCTGTAGCTCTCTGTACAGATGCACGCACAGACGAACAGATGAACATACCGACGGACTGCATGACGAAAACCACTTTTTTGGACTTCTCCATCATCGTAATGTTGGTTCTGATTAAAACCTCAATTTTTTTTTACACGAAACAACTTTTTTAAAACTGTATTTTGCAAAAAGTATTTTTTTTTTTTTCTCAGTTTAAACTATTTACAAAAATGTTACATGATCCCGTATCCTTCCTTGTTGATGGACTTCTCCATCATCGTAATGTTGGTTTTGATTAAAACCTCAATTTTTTTTTACACGAAACAACTTTTTTAAAACTGTATTTTGCAAAAAGTATTTGTTTTTTTTTTCTCAGTTTAAACTATTTACAAAAATGTTACATGATCCCGTATCCTTCCTTGTTTTAAGTTATAAATGTTCCTTACAATTTATAGTCCAAAAATGAAAGCCAGATGCGAAAAAGTTTTTTAAGTTTTCGAGAAAACTGAAAATAACAGGATGCTACGACTTCGCACTCATTGATTTTTGAAAAGACCGCCTGTTGCGTCTCCTTGTAATATCTGACTTATTTAACGTGTTCTTTTTTCAAATAAAATGATATCAAAATGAGAAAACAAATTAGAAAATAATGAAAGAATTAGGTTCGATAAAAAATGATGGGAAAACCGTTAAAAAAATTGTAAGCCAAACTAAAATAAGTAGTTATGAATTCTTCATTGAATAAACAAAAATCTTAGTAACTTACGTTATTTGGCAAATATACGCCCAGTTAAATGTATAGAGAGCCAAATTCATAAAAACCTTTATAACTAGAAAACGACAAAATTACCTCATTAGTTTTTGGACTTAGAATGATCCTAGGAACCCATACTTTGCTTCAGTGGCGATGACTGTGTGACACCCTAGATAAAAGTTGTGTTATGAACCATTTAACTTTTTCAATAGAAAAAAAAATGTCCCACATACGCCATAGTGACCCAGTAAAAATTGATATTAATTTTGTATCACTGAGCCTATTAGTTGATCTTTCTTGGCCACTAATTGACTTTTCATATTCTTAAACAACATTAATTCAGTGCACAGGTCGTGTTTTGTTTGAGAGCTCATAGATAATACATTTGGTGACATAGTCTCTCTGTGGGGCAACTAGGTAGGTACATTAATATTATGAAATTAGTTTTGATAAGGAGCTTCAGATAAAACTAGTTTATTTGCAGTTAAAGGAGAACTCTAGCATGATTGTCCTTAACACTCACTGTAAAAAAATCAAAAAAATCGAAACTACTCTTTATAATAATTTTTTTTTTAATTTTTTTTCAGAATTCCTACTATTACCTTCTGCGAAGGTATTTGGAAAGTGTTTATCCAGGCTGCGAAGCGAAATCCACATTTATCAAATTAATACAAAAAATATCAGACGTTGAGCGTTTGAATCAAGTTATAATCGGAGTCTATCTAAATGTTAATCCATCACAAGTAGAACCACTTTTAAGAGAAATTTTTGATCTAAAAAATCATTAAACAAATAAATAAATAAAAAAAATATAAATAAATCCAAGGCTACAATAGCTCTTGGAAGCTACAACTTGTCAAAATAAAAAAAAAAAAACATCAGAGCTCTTCTGTATAACGTGCAATCTTTTCATATTTTAATGAAACTAAAAAAAAATCTATTTTTGTTGAAATCATAATAAATGTTACATTATTTTGAATAATTATATATTTTTGCATTTATGTTTATCTGCGATTGATTTGCTTTTATATCCAGCTTCGGCCAACACTGCCAGAGCGTTTCTTTGGTTTTTCATTTGATTCTTTGCGTCCCAAGACAGGACTATTGTTCGATCCAATGTTCTTGATAAGCATTTTCAGTCCTCGTGCTTGTGCATCGGGGTACTGAGCAATGTTGATGGTTTCCGAGGCAATGATGAAGAAGTCATCGACAATGTGACCTGGTGGGCTAACATCAAAGGGTGAAATGTCGTTTAAGCCCTGTGGCTTAGTTGTGGAACGTCCACGTTTGAAATTTTCATTGGGTGGCAGTTGGCTGAGATTCTGATTGCTGCCACTTGCAGAGGAGCTGAGTTGTTGTTGCTGCTGCTGCTGTTGTTGTTGTTGTTGCTGCTGCTGTTGATGCAAAGATTGGACGCGAGCTTTTAAATTTGAGTTTTCCTCTTGTAATCGCCGAATTAGAGATGCTTCGTGCTCGGCCTTGACAATTGTTGGCTGTGGAATGCATTGGTAGATGGTGGTAAGGAAGTTTCGCAATGAGATTTGTAAGGTCTCTTGCCATTGTTTAGAGAAGTAATGGGCAAATGTGGGTAGCTCTTCGGCATTCTTACAAAATGGTAAATCTAAAACACACAAACAACAAGGATGCGATTAAATTTTTGGAATCTTGTTTAACCAATTCTCTTACAAAACCATTCTTTCCACTCGGATTGTGAACGAATTTCTGGTGCAAGCTTAACAAAGAAATCTGATATCTTATCTGTACGATTGCTCGTGTATGCAGTTACCAAGTACAATTTCAGCAATCCATTTTCCAACTTTTTTACAGCTAAATTCGTTGGAGAACAAAAACGAATCATCGAAGAGGTATTGTTTGGATGAATATGAATAAAAACTTACCCTCAGCATAAGTATGTTCTAGTTTACTAAACAAATGAGTGTCGAGATGACTCCACAAATCGCGCAGCGATTGTAGATCATGGTTGTTGATAAAAATATTAAATTGCTCCAAGATCTTTTCAGCACGGAAACTTTTATCCTTATCGTTTTTTTGTTCGAAATCTAAAGCCCTAAGGGTGCTGGAGAAACCTCGAAACATGAGATACTCTTTAAGTAAATTGTCTAAATATTCAACTTGAGCCATATTTGTTTTCTGATTTTGGAATGCACTTTGTTTGTTTGGGTTTTGGAAAATTTTTATTTTTTATTTATTTATAATATTTTTTGCACAAATTTCTTTTCAGAAAAATATGCTCTCTCTCAGTGGCATTTGACACTTGACAGTTCTTATCAGAAAAACAAAAAAAATGTTATCCAAAATGCAGATATGTTACACGAAGTTCGGATAAATTAAAGGCGAGGACACATTTTGAAGTTATTTTATTTATTTTTTAGGGATTATGAGATTTTCAAATACTAAATTTTGTATAGGTATGCTTCCGTTTTTTTTAGAGTTTTTTTATAAGCAAAGTGCTGCATTTTTTCTTTGTGTTAAAAATCTGGTAAACGAACTATCATTTTCATACAAATTTTGACATATTTTCCACATTTACCACATTACGCATTTTTGTCGATGCTACAAAAAAAAACCATTAAAGGCTCTTGCTCAAACCAAAGTGCAACACGACAATGGCAAAATTAATTTACACAGCTTCATATGAGAACACCCACACTAAATGCGACAAAGTGCAAAGTGCTTTGCATATAAAAGTTCTTGTCGCACTGTTTTCGGCAGGCTTTAATTTGGAAGATTCAAGTCCTTCAAGACTTGTAAGAAAAATGCTTTGTCGTGTTTGGTGTGGGTACTATCATTATGACACTGTGTAAATAAATTTTGTCGTGTCGCTTTGTCACCAAACAGTGCAACTCTTTGATTTGGGCAAGCCTTGAGGTAAACTCGAACGAAAAGAAAACTTGGAAACTAATTTTTGTATGTTCTCTGGTAAGTGGCACCAACACCTTAAGAGAACTTAATTTATACTTACTAAACTAATTTTCAAAAAAAACTCTTAGCATCCCTGATGGAAACAAATCAACTCATCAAATCAAACACACCTTTTGTGTTACGGATTTTTTTCTCACATGTCAAATGACAAGAAGTTTTGCGTTCGAAAGCAACGAGCAGTGTAGAATTTGTTGAAAAATAAATAAAATAAATAAAATTGTATAAATTTACACCTAAATAAATGCAGAGTCGCGTGAAAAACATAAAATATGAATCGAAAGGGAGCGAAAGAACAAAATGATATTTCGAGGATAATTGGAAATTTACCAAAAAGGTTGCAGAAAAAAATTGCCCAAGAGACTGGTGCAGGTGCTGCTGACTACAATGTTGGTGAAATACCAAGAGCCAAAAATGTGCAACCAGGTAAATAAAATAAATCCACCAATCGGAATAATAAAGCTTCCTTTTATAAACACAAATATTATATGTAGATAATGCTGCAGTCAAAGTGGAAATTGTATCGAGCCAGAATGCTGCAGGAAATCAGCATTCCGATGTGGCGGATATAGATATGTTTCTTAAAATGACAACGCAAGGCAGCGAAACTGCAAGACCCATTGACGACACTCCTATTCCTGGAATTTTGCGTATTCAAAAGAAGGAAAAATCCAAACAATTAAATCCATTCACAAATAATTTGGGAAAGAGAGATGCTGCTACAGCAGTGAACAGCAATAACATCAACAAACAACACCCTACCTGGTTTGAATTTGTCTTTGTCAAGGATCTTTCCTACGCAAAACCACTTCCACTCTTGCACGATTTTGTGACCGATTTGCTAAAGCGAAAGGTTGTTGTTGAGGTAAGAGCTAATTTTATTTTTAAATTGTTATGTAAACACTATCAAATAGTTTAAAAATCTACATAAATTGATATGCATTTTTCCATTGCAACCATTTTCTTGCATATTGACTTATAACTGCGCAGTTAAAATTGAACTTCCAAAGTAACGTTCAAAAATAGTTCCTCCAGGTTAGGTACTTAATTGAATAACAGAACAGGTGCAATTTGTTAGCTTTCTATTCTCAAGTTGACGCAGATCTCTCATAACATCCTCCTCGTAACTTTTGGAACATCGATTATTATCTGAGCAAAACTGAGAAATTTCCAATAAAAATGCCTATCTCGACAACACAAGGCAGTTTATCAAAAAGTATTTTTATTCTTGACTAAAATGCCAATACCTCGAAATTGTGTTATTTTCTTTGTTGTTTTAAAATTTGGTTTGTATATTATCTATTGCATTGGCAATTTTGCGCTCGACAACAATATTTGTCCATTGTAGCTAAAAACATGGGAACTTATGAAAAGCTTGTGTCCTACCTCCCTAACTCTTACTTTCACCTCCACGTGGTGAACTTCGGGTGTCCACGTGGCATCAGGTGTACCTCAGCTGCATATATGGACTCGCTCCTTAAAGAAGGTAAATCCGCATCAAGGTAAAATTTCAGAGCGTGACGCTGTTCAGTGTTCACGCCCCCACCGAACAGAAGAATGACCCAATCATTGGCAAGTTTTACGACATCCTCGAGCGTACGTACGATAAGTGCCCCAAGTTAAAAAACCAAGATTTTCTTGGCGACTTTAACGCCAGATTTGGTAGTTAGGAGGTATATAGATCAATAATTGAAATGCATAGTCTGCATGCCGAAACGTCCAATAAAGGACTTCAGAATGATTGACTTTGCGAAAGGGCGAAATGGCACCATTGCAAGCACCCAATTTCGGTATACACAAGAGGACTTGGGGGTCATGTGATAAAAAAACCGGCAACCAAATAGATCACATCGCGATTGATGCCAGACATGCTTCCAGTATCTTCGATGAACGTTCCGAGGAGCAAAAGTTGACTCATATACTTGGTAGTGTGTCGAGTACGGATGCGGATATCTACGACGCCGCAACGCCAAGCAGTTGCTGTGAAAAAAAATTGATGTCGCAAAAGTAAAATCGCAATAGACCGCCAAAACTTTTGCCGACCGCGTTTTTCTTAATCTTTTAGCCAGCCAGCCACCAGCAGCAAGCACAAACGACCTGTGGAGACATTGTCAACAAGACATTAAAAGTGCCGACACTGATGTGCTGGGTTTCACTCAGTGACCACAACGAAACTCATGGTTCTTCTTCTCAGGAAAAAGAAGGGAGAGCACGAGAAGCGCGCGGTCGAGTCTAATGAGGTTTGAGGATTGTACCGACAGAGGGTATGTTCGAAAATTCGACCAAATGGTAAGAAGATCTAACCAAGGCTACAAGGCCAGAATGGAAACTTGCCGAGATGAGAGAGGGAATATGGTAGTGGATACACAGTCAGTGCTGAGGATCTGGAAGGAACATTTATCTAGGCTCCTGTTATTAAACCGGTCAAAAAGCTGAAATTAAAGCAGCTGAGGTGGCTGGACCACGTGGAGCATATAGAGATCCTCGCACCAGCTCAACGAGTGTCCGAACCCAACCCTGATGTGAAGGATGATGATGACTGGATTGCACCAACTTGATGTAGCTCATAAATGCATTGTTACAAACATTCATAACATACACCAATTTTAATCGAAATTGTTAAAGTCGTTTTCGGGAAAAATCCAATAACTCAAAACCGTTATATAGGAAGCATTCGTTCGAAACGATTTATTCAAAACAAAAAAAAAAAAAATTTGAACTTATCCATAATCGTAATATTGGCTTTAATCAAAAAATCGATTTTTTTTTTCTACACGATACCAATAAAACAATTAAAACAGTTTTGTGGTATGAGCTGGGTAGATAGTATAAGCATGTTCTTTTATCACCACTATGAACTTCCTGAAGATCTCAGCAAAAATAAATGCTTGGTCTTTTGCCAATAACCTACTTCCAAGTTCTGTTTGAATTGTAATCATTCCAATATCTTAAAAAAGTTTGATCACAAAAATGACAAAATTACTGAGAGACGAAAAATGCTTGTTTTAGACTAAAAATAACTTTCTTATTTAAGTTGGCGCTTACAATCCAGGATGGATTACGGCCTCAACCAACATGTCTCTCTGCTAGCTGTGTCCTTAGCTAGCCGCCTCCAGTTACGCACGCCAAGTTGGTTGAGGTCGCTCTCCACTTGTGTGTGCCACCTGTTACGCGGTCTCCCTCTGCTGTGTACACCATCAGGGTTGGATTCGAAGACTCGTCGGGCTAGTGCGTTGATGTCCATACGCTCCACGTGTCCCAGCCATCTCAGCCGCTGTATTTTCAGCTTCTCAACCAGGTCAACGTCGCTGTACAGCCCGTAAAGCTCGTCGTTGAATCTTCTTCTACATACTCCTTCGATACACACAGGACCAAAAATCACTCGAAAAATCTTTCTCTCAAAGCAACTAAGCAAATTTTCATCCGAATCTTTTAACGCCCATGCTTCTGCCCCATATAGCAGGATTGGGATGATTATGGTCTTGTATAGCGTTTACTTGGTTCTATGAGAGAGGGCTTTACTACTTAAATGCCTCCCCAGCCCGAAGAAACAGCAATTGGCAAGAGTAATTCTCCGTTTGATCTCTTCACTGATTTCGTTGTTTGAGTTTATTATGGATCCCAGGTAGACAAAGTCCTTGACTGCTTCGAAGTTATAACTATCCATCGTGATGTTTTGGCCGAGACTACAAATAACAGTACCTGTCATATATAAGTTTTAGAGAAACTTATTTTTACTCCAAAATGGCTTCTACCATTTCGACTAAAAAAATCATTATCATTTTTTTGGATAAGGTTTATCTTTTTATGGAAATTTTTTTTTTTTGTCGACCGTTATTAACGGTACCTGCCATAGAACGGTTTTTTAAAAATTCTGATTTTCTTCTTTATGACTCAATCGATTTCAACGATTTTATATAAAAGCTTCTAAGTCGCCGTAATTCAGTTCAGCAAAAAAAAAATAAATCCAAAATTGGATTTTTGGGTTTAAAAAAAAAAATAATTAGTTTTTAAATGTTGATAAATATTATTTTAAAAATGGCGTACCAATTTTTTTTTTTAAAAGTCCTTACTAAATTTTATTTAGAAAAAATATTTTTTTTTTAAACGGCTACCAGTACCATTATAGAAGAAATCAAATTGCATACTTCGTTTTGAGGTCAAATTTATTTAAAAAGTTACTTTAGTCATTTTAAATCGAACTTTTTTTCTAAAACTGAATTTAAAAAGCTATCATCAAGAGGTTTTAAACAATCTTATTTAACTCACTGAAGCTGGTGTTTACCGTCAGTGTACATGCAGTTTACCTGTTAACAATTAGATGGTCCTTCTTAAAAAAAAGACACTTGCAATATGCAGTGGTTTTTTGTCAATTCTGCTATTGTCCTAGACCCTTTTACCGATTGATATTTTGATGATATTGATATTTGATTGATTTGAGAGTTGATTTAAGGGGCGCAGTTTTCAACGTTTAACTAGTTTCCCCTTCTTAAAGTGTCCGTTTAAGCATCTTTAATTACAAGAGTTATACATTAGAAAATCCTTTTATCTTATCTGACGTACAAAATTAAAATTAAGAAACTAACCATATTTTTTGTCATCTAGAATTGGGATTCCTTAAACGGCTTTCGCAAGCAACTCAAAGACATATTTCTACAATTACTGTTGAATCAATTGAAATTTTGTTGCGAACAAAATGTCGAGTCGTACTTCTGGAAGCTCCTCTACTACAACATTATTGAATATTTAAAAACACATTCCGATGAAAGTCACTCACAAAACGAGTTGAAATCAATTGATATTATCAACGATGGACTTCAATATTACACAATGCTATTAGAACATGTTAGTCGCAAATATCTACGCACCAATCGCATCAACAATGATGAACCGACACACAAATACCAATTTATTGGTAAAGTTTCGTCACAAAAGATTCTCATATGCTTGGGCGATTTATACAGATACAAATCAAAGATTCTCAATTCCAATGACTATACTGATGCTTGTCAGTTCTATCAACGGGCACAAACACTAATTCCGTCGAATGGTATACCATATAATCAATTGGCAATATTGGCGATTTATTCTGTAAGTTTTTTTCATTCAATTTTACATTTAACAAAGTCTATAAATTTTATCAATGTTTTGTTCTTTTTGTTCAGAGAAAAAAACTCGATGCTATCTATTATCACATGAGGAGTTTAATGTCTTCCAATGCTATCCAATCAGCTAGGGAAAGTTTAAAGGTGCTTTTTGATGAAATTCGGAAGAAGGTAAGTTAATGGTTTCTTTGTTCGAATTTGGAAAATATTTTAAAACAAATTCGCTTTTAAATAGTATGAAGAAAACAACAAGTCACCACTTTTTGGAACTCCCGAACGAAAAGTTGATAAGGAACCCAAGTCTTTGCGTAAGGAGGTTTGGGTATATCCAGATGGAGTGCGACGACTGCACAAGACTGATTTCATTAATAAAAACGTAGAAAGTGAAGAGAAACGGTTGACCGATTTGCCAGGAGAAGAGGTAACTGAATAGTTTTCGAAGAATTTGTATTTAATGTAAGTGACTTCCTTTAAAATTCAAGGTTTTGAAGAAATTTACATCAACTTATTTGTACATCATTGGAAAGCTTTTTTCCGGAATCGGGTATGCTTACCTTTTTATTTTTATCGTTATCGAATATATAAATTCACACAATTTCATTTTTAGTTTTGAAAACTTTCAAGAAAATGTGAAGAAAATTATGGTGCAACTGAAAGTGATTTTGAATTGTCCATCGACTCTTTTATTAACCCGTCATAGACTGTTGAAAATTGCTGCATTAAATATTTTTGTCATAACACACAATAAATCAAATGGTAAGTTCTTTTGCATACTAAGAAAAACACTGACGAAAATAATCATTTATACAAAGATTTAAATGTAATAAAAATGTATCAAAAGTTAAAATTATTAAATATTCAGTCCTTTCTTATAATGTATCAGGTTTAGCCAACAAGAACTTATTTAGCAGTTTTTATAACTATGTGAACAGCTATGATTGTGTATTTTTGTTTGAAACCTTTGTAACAGAAGTAGATTATGGTAAATTTGAAAATAACTTTCAGAACTTTCAGTTTGTTTGGATCCCAGCAGTAAGAAGTGGGGGTTGCTATTTTGGAATAAAAAAATCGATTGAAAACGTGACATACAGTTTTGAAAACATGAATGGGATTACATTTGTACACTTGAATTTTGAAAACCAATAACTTATAATCTTACCAATATACTTAAACTGCAATAAATGGGAATCTGACTTCGAGAAATTGTACGAGTTTTTGATGGCAAATGATAAACCAAACGTACTCTTAGTAGGCGACTTTAACGGTAGATGTGGGAATGAAGCTGGATTAGAAAATGAAGAAGCTGGAATAATGCGTCAATCTAAGGATGAAACGTGCAATGCAAGAGGGAAAAAAATATTGGACCTTTGTGACACCTTTGGACTGCGAATTGTGAATGGAACCTCGCCATCAGATATGTTTGGTGAATTTACGTTTGTTGGAAAACAAGAAAAATCGGTCATTGATTACTGTATGGCAGGTGGAACATGGGTTGACTTGGTACGTGATTTCAAAGTTGATGTGG
This sequence comes from Meliscaeva auricollis, assembly GCA_948107695.1. NCBI lineage: Eukaryota > Metazoa > Arthropoda > Insecta > Diptera > Syrphidae > Meliscaeva > Meliscaeva auricollis. The sequence goes on from OX403616.1 coordinate 61,080,781, forward strand.
TAACATTCTCCGATCATCTGCCCACTAAAACAGAGTTTCAAATTAAAAGCAATGAAGAATCTGGCAACAGAAACTTACAAATGCTACCAAAACTTAAGTGGAATTACAACAACTCAGCTAGCTATCAGATCAATCTCAACTTTTTTCTAAATAGAACTACCGATTCGGAAATAGCATCGATCACAAACTGTATAAGATATGCTTATCCAGTCGTTGAAAGCAACAAGAAGAGGCTGTTACCAATCGAACCTTGGTTTGATGGTGAGTGTTTGAGAGCTAGAAAGAGGTCGTTTGCGTGGTTGAAGTCCTTCCGTGTATACGATGATGAATTCTGCAAAAATCAATACCTGGAAGCAAATAAGATATTCAAAGACATATGCAGACGCAAACGAAACAATTATTTTGTGGAGGAGTCTACGAGATTGGCGAAGTGCAAGAATACTACTGATTTTTGGTACTTGGTAAAGCACTTGAACGGAAATAAGTGTATGATACATAAAGACCTTACACGTGGTGTGCTCTATCAACATTTCAAGGAACTTTTGAATCCACTCTCAATAATGTAAGCATTGCCTTCACCGAACCCAGAAACGAAAATCTGTTGTTGGATTCTTGTATAACTCATGAAGAGATAATTAACACCCTGAAACGCTTAAAAGATGGCAAGGCAGCAGGCTCCGACGGAATACCTGTTGAGTTCCATAAGTACGGAACCATTGAACTTATAAATAAACTCAAGTTATCGTTCAACCAAATCTTAGAACATGGAACCGTCCCGCAAGAGTTTAAGGAATCCCTAATTTTTCCTATTCACAAGAAAGGAAGTACGCAAAATCCGGAGAACTATCGGGGGATAAGCTTTCTTAATGCCTCTTACAAAGTATTCACCGCAATTCTGCACCAGCGACTCAATACCTGGATTAACCAAAACCACCTATTAAAGGAATATCAAGCTGGCTTCAGGACTGGTTACTCCACGGTCGATCACATCTTTGTGCTTAAAAGCATTGGAGACTCCTTCCTTCTAAACAGGAAAAAACTTTATTGTTTCTTTATTGATTTTAAAGCGGCGTTCGATGCAGTAGATAGGCGCGAGTTATGTATAAGACACATTCCTCCCCATCATTATTAGATATCCGGTTAGCGGATACCTTTAATTCTTTATATGATGGGAAATCTTCTATTCCCACATATAATAATTCATAGTTGCACATTCCTTCACGGAGCAGACTGTAACATGAATATTATTTTAATGTTTGGTCATTTTTGCTGACCTAACATAATCATAATGTATCTGCTAATTGAAGGTATCTTAAAAGATTTCTCATTGAGTTGTTTCTAATCTGTTCAACGTGAAAGACGTCAATAAAAAGGTTTAGTGGTTAAATTGAATTTGTTTTATTTTTTTTAAAAAAGTTTTCGGTAAACGAAAATAAATAAATGGCGCAGTCGGTAGGATAATCTTAAAATAGAATTATCCAGTGATACGAACCTTACGACAAGTGACACGAATACCATAGTTCTAATAAAATCGAAAAGATTGAATTGTGAGTGTAGTGAAAATTGAAAAAAAAAAAAAATAAAAGCAGTAAACCCAACAATAAAATCGTGTAAGATTAAGTTGTGGTTGCTTATATTAAATATATTGATAAACACGAAAAGTGTAGAACAATAATTAAAAACAATTGATGTTGACACGGAGTCAATCTAAAATCAAACAATTCGACGAAAACCGCAACCTAGAACAAATAGAAATGGAACAACTCCAAGAACAACTTAGACAAAGAGAAGAACAGATTGTTCTGAGGGAACAACAGCTAGAACAGCTCAACACAGCGTTTCAAAACCTCCAAGCCAGAGAAACATCCCGACTCGACAGAGAAAGAGTATCAAGAGAAATCAAACATATGTCTACGTTCACTGGGACAGGTGACGTAACGGTAAACAGCTTCATAAAAAATGTTGAATACTACATTGGAGATGCGACAAATATTACATTAAGGAAATACATGGTGAGGACGATCTACAATGAGAAAATCCAAGGACGAGCCAAGGAAGTAATGATCAACATACCGGATGCCGGGAACTGGGAAGAAATTAAAAGACACCTGAAGTTGCACTACAAGCCGGATGTGGAACCATGCCAAATTTACAGGTTGATAAACAACCTAAAAGTTAACACTGTAAGTGAACTATTATTAGAAACTCAAAAAATTAAATATAAAACCGATGAATTAAAGGAATATTATAAAGGTGATAGTGCCATAGATCTAAGTACAGTTAATTGTATGCTAGTAAATATGATTAAAGAAATAAGTCAAGGAGTTCTATTAGATAAAATCTATGAAGAAAAAAATTTAGAGAGAATATTTGAGATAATGATAAGAAGACGATATGAGGATAGTTGCATTAGAGAGGAGTTTAGAAAAAATAATTATGGAAATAGATTGGAAAATAGACATATTAAAAATCAAAATAAGTTAGGATTTTCTAAAAACCAAAACAACTCATACTACAATAATAATCAGCTAAATAGTGGAAGATTAGGTAATTTAAGCAATACTAGGCAGTTTAATCAAAGTAATACTAATAACTATAATAATGGAGGAAATTCTGGAAATTTTTATAATACAAATAGTAGAAATACTAACAACTTAAATTATACAAATAGTAGGAGTGCAAATAACTCCAATAATTTTAATAACAGGAGTTCTGGAAATTTTAATGGTTACAGAAATCCAGGTAATTATTATAATTCAAATAATAACAGAAATTCAGGAAATTATAGTTCAAATTATAATAGAAATTCGGGTCAAAATCGCCCTCAAGATGAACCCATGTCTATAGGGAATATAGAAGCTAATAATTTAGAAAATAACAATGAGGTTAACAATGTTGAGTTTTTTATCAACTAGCCTCGGATGAATTGCCAACTATAGAAATTACAATAAATGAGAAAAAATATTTAGCTTTAATCGATACAGGATCCACTCTTAGCATTATTGACGAAAACATTAATGATTTTAAAACAGTTAAAATAAAACCCATGCATTTTACCACTATAAATGGAAAGGATGCAATTGAATTCGAAGCGCATACACATGCACCTGAAGAACTCAAGTTTCCTCAAGGAGCTTTTATTAGGTGGAAAGTTAAAAACTTACCCAACAGACGTTACCAATTTATAATTGGTATTGACATACTTAACAAACTTAACACACTTATCGACTTAGAATCAGGAACAATATGCCTTAACGAACAAAAATTAAAAATACTAGGGAAACCATACACATATGACGAAATATATACATTAGAAACAATAAACGACAGTGACATAATTAATCGACTTAACCTTGACTATTTGAATAAAGAAGAGCATGTAGCTGTAACCAAAATAATACAAAGATTTCAAAATTTATTTTTTAAAGAAGGAGATAAGCTAACGAGCACTCCAGTAATTAAACATGAAATAAAGACAACTACAGATTGTCAGGTAAATGCGAAATTATATAGGTATCCTCCTAAACATGAAGACGAAGTAAGAAGGCAGATAGCTGAAATGGAAGAGCAAGGAATTATCCGAAAAAGTAGATCTAAATACTCAAGTCCGTTAATAGTCGTTCCGAAAAAAAATGATAATTCGGGAGTTCAAAAATTTCGTATAGTTATAGACTATAGGAAATTAAATGAAATAACAATAGATGACAAACAACCACTTCCTAATATGGACGCCATATTAGACAAGATGGGAAGGTCAAACTATTTTACAACAATAGATTTAGCTAAAGGCTATTATCGAATTTTGGTTAAAGAGGAAGATATTCCAAAGACAGCCTTTGTAACACCCCAAGGCTTATATGAGTTTGTTAGAATGCCGTTTGGTTTAAAAAATGCCCCAGCGACATTCCAAAGGCTTATGAATGACATTTTAAGAGATTTCATAAACATTTCTTGTGTAGTATATCTAGACGATATACTAATTTTTAGTACATCACTTGAGGAACACATACGATCTATAACTGCAATATTTAAAGTACTTGAAAATACGGGGTTAAAAATTCAGATTGATAAATGTAGCTTTATGAAAAAAGAAACTCAGTTTCTGGGTCATGTTCTTACAGAAGATGGTTTTAAACCAAATCCTGATAAGATTAAAGTAATTGAAAATTTAGAATTACCTCAAACCCAAAAACAGATAAAAAGTTTTTTAGGTCTCAGTGGATTTTATAGAAAATTCATAAAGGACTACGCAAAAATTGCGCAGCCTATGACAAAGTATCTTAAGAAAGATACCAAACTTAGGACTACAGATCCAAACTATATAGTTGCTTTTGAGAAACTTAAAAGTCTTATTTGTTCTCATCCTATTTTACGATTTCCAGATTTTAAAAAACAATTTCAATTAACAACGGACGCATCAAAATATGCGTTGGGAGCTGTTCTGTCGCAAGAAGGACACCCAGTGTGTTTTGCTTCTAGAACACTAAATAAGCATGAAATTAACTATTCTGCAACAGATAAAGAATTTTTGGCTATAATGTGGTCTGTTAGTTATTTTCGACCGTATCTGTACGGTAATAAATTTAAAATTTATACGGATCATCAACCGATAAAATACTTACATGCTAAATATAAGGGAAAAGATATGTCAGCTAGACATCAAAGGTGGCTTCTAAAATTAGGAGAATATAATTTTGAAATAGAATATTTGCAGGGAAAAGACAATAAAGTCGCAGACTTTCTTAGTAGAATTGAAATTAACGAGGACGTTAAGTCTGAAGATGGAGGGATGAGTATGTGTAATAACTTTTCAAATATACATGATGATGATGTTTCAGAAATAGGTTTACTATTTAATTTAGAAGATGAGGAAAATGAAACTACAATGGCAACAATTCATTCCGCAGAAGAAGAATTGTTAGATCATATTCCGATAAAGGAAGAAATCGTAAACAAGTATAAAACTCAAATAATTTTGACAAATAATAAAGTCCAAGAAATAGAAATAATTCATGGGAAAAGAATAATATATATTGCAGAATGCGATTTTCAAAATCTAAATGATATTCTTAGAAGATTTATTAAAAAAGGATTAACGGGTATTTATTCAGAACTAAGCGATAATAAGTATAATGTAGTACAAGAAAAATTAAGAGAGTTATTCTCAAACGATAACCAGATAAAATTTATAAAGTGTTCATACAGAGCACAAGATATAAAAATAGAAACAGAAGCAATTAAACAAATTTCGATTTATCATGTTATGGAAAGCTTACATTCAGGTATTCAAGAAACTTTCAATCAAATTAAAAACAAAATATATTATCCAAATTTACTAGAATTAATTCAGATTGTAATTAATCAATGCGAAGTTTGCCAACAGGTGAAATATGACCGCAGACCAATCAAACCAAAACTTAATTTTACAGAAACACCAACGGAACTAAATGAATGTATTCACATTGATACATTTGTAATTTTAAAATGTAGTTTTTTAACAATAATTGATAAATTTTCAAAATTTGGTTTCGCATACTATTTAAATGATAGAAACCATTTGACTTTGGTTGAAGAACTTGAAAGTCACTTTGCTAAGGCAGGAAAGCCTAGCAAAATAGTTACAGACAATGAATTCAATTCAATCCACATAAAAGAATTTCTTCAAAATGAAGGTGTAAACATCCACTTTACTAAACCAAATTCCCACACAGGAAATTCAGACGTGGAAAGGTTTCATAGTACTTTGTTAGAGAAGTGTAGAATTTTAAAATTAAATACAGTTAGCGTGTCAGTTAAAAGACTAGTTCAACAAGCAATTAGAAATTATAATCAGAGAATTCATTCAACTATTAAAACAGGTCCATCTAATGTACAATTTCATAAAGTAGAATTTGATAAGATAAGAAATAATTTACAAACTATTAAGGGAAACAACATTACAAAAGCAAACAAAGGAAGAGAAAATTATGAAGAAACAAGATCCACAGGATTTATAAAAAATTACAAGGCAGTTAGGCATAAGCATCAGCCTAGATTTAGGAAGAGTAAACTTTCTAATATACATGTTACTAATATAAAAAGACAACCCAAATTTTCAGCTCTTCATGACAATATTCCTATCTCTGGTGATCACACTAGCTGAAGGAAGACTTACAATTAACGAAATAAAGGAACAGAATGGTTTTACAGAAATAAAAATAAACAACGTAGACGTAATTACAAAAACAGACATCATTGTTCACGTTGTGAGCCCACAGGAAATTTTAAACATTTTAGACAACATTTCAACCAATATTCAAGAACTGGACATAGAACACATGGAACTTATACGAACTGAACTTAAACATTTAAAAAACAGAGTACAGACTTTATTACCAAAGGACAAAAGACATAAGAGAGGATTGGCTAATATTGTACCCAGTGCATCTAAATGGTTGTTTGGAACCATGGACGAAGAGGATAGAATTAATATAGAAAAACATTTTACTGACATAGAAATAAATAATCATAATGCTATAGGCAATATTAATCAACAGGTAGTTATAAATGATCATTTTAATAGAACTTTTCAACAATTAAAAACAGTTTTAGAAAAAGATAGAGAAGTCATATTAGGACAATTAAATAGTGTATCAAGTAATATTATTCAGAAAAATTTATTTTATGACCAGTATTTTAAACTTCAAATTGTAAAAGAAAAAATTGATCATATTCAAAGCAATATAGCTTCGGCTAAATATGGGCATATAAATCCAAATATGTTAACTGATATTGAAATACAAAAATACGAAATTGATTTAAATAAAATGAAAAATATTAAAATGGGTGTAATTAATTTTAAAGAAAATTTATTGTTATTTGCGATTAAAATACCCAAAGAATTTGAACAAATTCAACTTAAAATCATTGTACCTATTCCAAATTTAAATAAAGAAGAAATTGATAGCCCAAAAGAAATCATATTTAAATATAATAATGTAACATATAAGTATGAAGAAAATAAATATTTGAATGAAATGCAAATAAGTAAACATTGTGTATACCAAGAAAATTGTAAACTTATAAAAAATAATCAAACTGATATTTTAACAATTGATGATGAAACCATAATTATAAAAAATGCTAAAAATATGAATATAACACAAAATTGTAATGACAGAAATTTAAATGTAACAGGAAATCTGTTAATTAATTTTAATAATTGTGAACTAAGAATTTTAGACCATTATTGGACAAATGTAAAAGAAATTTTTCAAGATCGATTCTACTACCCAATGAATAGAAGTTTTACAAATTTTAGCAGCAAAATAACTTTAGAAGACATAATATTTGAAAACGAAAATAACATTGAAAAAATTGAAGAATAACAGTATCATAAGAATATTTCTTATGGAATTAACTTTACGTTTATTATTTTATTAATTGTTTTAGTTATTTTCAGTTTTATTTTTCAAAAGAAAATTAAAGTTAAAATTAATAATAAAATTCAGGAGAATTTTAAACTAAAGGTGGGAGAAGTTATGTATAAGACACATTCCTCCCCATCATTATTAGATATCCGGTTAGCGGATACCTTTAATTCTTTATATGATGGGAAATCTTCTATTCCCACATATAATAATTCATAGTTGCACATTAATTCACGGAGCAGACTGTAACATGAATATTATTTTAATGTTTGGTCATTTTTGCTGACCTAACATAATCATAATGTATCTGCTAATTGAAGGTATCTTAAAAGATTTCTCATTGAGTTGTTTCTAATCTGTTCAACGTGAAAGACGTCAATAAAAAGGTTTAGTGGTTAAATTGAATTTGTTTTATTTTTTTTAAAAAAGTTTTCGGTAAACGAAAATAAATAAATCGCGCGCTTTTCTATAAGCTCTATGGACTTGGGATGTCAACAAAATTTGGAAAAGTTCTACAAAATTTGTACGAGGATACTAAGGCAGCTGTGTGGAACGGAGAACAAATGTCAGGATGGTTTCAAACGGAGTCTGGCGTTCGACAGGGGTGTGCATTGAGTCCTCTTCTATTCGCGCTTTTTATAGAGGATTCAAGTGATTGCCTTTCTGGAGGTGTGGAGTTTGCGGATACTACTATAAGGGCGCTCTTTTACGCTGATGACATAGTGCTGCTATCTACCTCACCCCAATCGCTTCAATTGATGATCAACCAACTATATAGGTATTGTACTACTTGGAATCTTCAAGTTAACCTCAACAAATCAAAAATAATGATCTTTAGAAACGGTGGCGGAAGAAATAGCCTAAATGAAAGATGGTTCTATAATTCAATACCTATTGAAGTCGTGAACGAATTTAGATACCTAGGAGTGTGTTTTACAAAAAACCTAAGTATGGAAAAGCATCTGAGTGAGAAACTTGTTAAGGCCAAGAGCGCTATCGGAGCTACGTGGAAAAAGTGCTTCACCAATAGAAATATAGCTCATAGCTGTAAATTCCGTGTATTTGAAGCAGTATCAGAATCAGTCATGTTCTATGCGTCACAGGTATGGGGATACAAACAATATGGAAGTGTTGAAAAGTTGCTGAGGTTTTTTATTAAAAGGATATTCCACCTACCTTCCAACACACCAAATTACGTCGTTATGTTAGAAACAGGTCTATCTCCACTCTTTGTTCAAACTCTCAAATCCCAGATAGATTACATTATCAAAGTTTTGAACATGAATAATGAAAGACTTCCCAAGAAAACAGCCCTTAATGTGATCAACCGGAGATACAGCTGGTACGCGGAATGGAACGAGCTCGCGCAATGGTGTGGTATGGACCTAGACTTGTATATTAATAATTTAAATGAATGGAAGGCTAAACTGTATAAGTTAATTGCTATGGTTGATGAAAAGCTTAGAGAGAAGTTTATCGAAGATGCCACCAGCTCTGTACACAGAGTTGTTTACAGTCGCCTTTGTCATAACTTAGGACCAAGAAACTATTTCAGGGATGAAAATAGTGTTTAGCATATCTCGATGATGGTGAGACTTCGTGCAGAGCTTCTACAATTGAATTATATGCCGCACAGAGAGGACCTTACTGGCCTATGTAGTCTGTGTAACCTGAGGGAAAGAGAAGATGTCTTTCATTTTTTAGGAAAATGTCCAGTGCTAATGGAAATAAGGCGATTCTTCTTTGGATGCAACTATTTAACTAACACAGAAATGATATCGTATTTAAATGAAATTGCGGTGGAAAAACTGTTTAAGTACTGCAAAGTAGCGCAAGCATACCGTAACAGAATTCTCAGCGAAAGCTTCTGATTGGAAAATAATAAATAAACTAGAAAAATTTGTTTTGCATACTAATATTTAAGAAACTTAGACACAATTATGTAATTTTTTTTTTTGTTTTTTAAATTGTCAATCTGGCAGACGGCATTGCCATGCTATACTTGATTTTGTTATTATTATTATTATTATTGTTATTATTATTATTATTATTAAAATAAAATCTAAAAATCTAATCTAAATCTACAAAGATTATTTTTAATTATATTTTAATTTAATTTTTATTATTATGAGGTTTTCACGCTTTATTTAATCAATTAATTTATTGCAAAATAAAATTAAATAAATGGTCTTCTTTCACATTTGCTTCTTAAAATCTAACAAATTTAAGATTCCATTTGGAGTAAGCACTCCAGTTCCGATTAAGAAGTTCTTTTGCCAAGGCAAACTGGTTTTCAAGGGTAATTCCTTGTCGGATCTGCAATAAGGTGTCAATTGAGGAATTGATATTTAGGCTAGTTAAGTTTAGATAAGACTAGATTAGTTTAGATTAATGGTATGACAGTTCATCTGGTTACGGTCACAGTCAGATCAATATAGTTCAATTATAAAACCCATGCAATTAGGCTCCTATATGATGAAATCTATAATAAAATCCTATTTCATTCAAACCAGCTTAAGACGTTGATGATTTTCGAGAGGCTATTGCCTCTCTTTACTATTACTACTTACTGTTTTTATTTTCACCGCGTTAATTTTCACGATTCCTGCTTTTCCCTCCACCCTTGTTGTCATCTGATATAGATCTAAGATACTATGAGACAGTAAACAAACGTCGTGCGCGTAGTTTAGATGATCTAGTTCGGATGTCAGAATCCATTGAATTCCTCTATTTCTGTTGAGCAAGGTTGCGCGCAGCACATCGCTTATCACTAACAAGTATAGTATTGGGGATAGTATGCAACACAGAAAACTCATCTGATAACCTTCCTCTATGCAAAATGTGAAATTTGTATCCATCGTTAGTTGCTTTAATAATAGAAATTAATTAATTTGGAATGCTCCTCCAGTGTAGGGCAATCCAAATAATTTGTCTTGTCGAACGCGTTTTCAAAATCGATAAATCGATACACGCCTCATGCTGCAGCAAAATTATCTCATCTTCATGCGATACGTAATTTCTTCAGACAACCAAGCATTGTTTCTTTCCTGTGTGCGACCAATTATCTTTTAGCATCAGTTGTGAAAATATATTTCACAGCACACTAATCGTTTTTGGTGGAGGTAGATTCAGTCCTGCTGATAGTTCTCAGCCCTTGAGACAAAATAAAAAAATAATATTAACCTACATATATCCCGGCAAAACAAAATATTAAATTTAGTGGTCCCTGGCTTGTAAGTGCACTGAGCGATCCTTAAGTATATCCATATTAAACCTGGACATTCGGGTGGTTGCTTGGAATCTCCGAGCTACCATCAGATGGTGGTCCCTGGCCATCCCCATATCTGCTCCTCTTTTGCTTCTGTCATCCAGGAGACTACTTCTAAAACGGCGGCTGACTTTGTGGCTCCTGTCTCCTACAAGCTTCAATAAAAAAAAGGGTATTGAGTGCAGTTTTTGCAAGTAGCGGTAAAGTAGTATAGTGTTACGGGTTGGGGATTTATAATTTCCCGGAACCAACCATCGAACTTATTTATTTGTTTATTTATTTATTAAACTCTTAAATGTTAGCATTTAAGTTACAAAATTTTAATCGTATCTATATAATTTATCGATTAATTTAATCCACTAAAAAACACAGTCTTGAAGTTTTTGCATTTTAGATTGTCATTTTCAGGGAAAATTAGAAAATAAAAATTCAATAAAGATGACAATCAATTTACACCATATTTCGATCATCTAAATATTAGTCTCAAATGTTACTCAAACAAAAAAACTATAACTTTCCTTGCCAAAATTCAATCATTCTTCTTATTATATTAAAAGACTTTTAGTTGTTAAAACTTATTCTTTTTCTTTCAGATTCCAGAAGAGAGATATTCAACCACGCGTTTAATGTTTCCAATCAGGTCTTTGGTATTATTGTCAAATCTGCCAATAAAAGGCTTCTTGAATCCAAAGACAAAATCGCCAATTCGAACAGGTATAACAAAAAACCTTTATAAATTTCAACTTCAATGAAATCAACTAAAAATACTTTTTTCTTGTATTTTACTTTAGTCCCGATGATCTTGACGTCAAAGACTTAAACACACTTTTGCAATACATAAAGGTAATTACAATAAATCTTCATAGTGCAATAAAAAGAACTAACGCAATACTTTTTTTTTACATAGGTTTGGTGTGACTGGCTCTCGGTAAACACAGATTTATGGAAACCATTTCACAATACCAGGTAACTAAGTCGAAAGTAAAACACAAATTTTATTCATCTGATAAATTAATTCAAAATTCAATAATATAGACAACAAGAACTAAATCCCTGGCTTGAGTTAGAACAGCATATCCATATTTTACAACAAATCAAAATACCAGAATCCAATGATACAAAATGTAGGAACATTTGAATTCACTAATTTATAAAAAAACAAAATATTTTCTTTTTTTATTTCTTATCGTCATTGAATACAACAGCAATTCATCTTGAAGAAGATATTTTCCTCAATGGATTTGTTTCGCTTCCATTAAAAGATTATCAAATCTGTGATAGCTACACAAGTGCCAAGGAGAAGGATCAGTTTTTTGTCAGAATCAATAAAATATGTGCATTTGGAAAGATTTTCTTGCAGTACGCTAATAATATGGCCAAAGTTGCTTTAGATACAGACAGTAAACTTAAGACGGGACACATAGAGCTAGATACATTTGAAGAGGTTTGTTTTTGTATTTCTAATTTATTCGTTTGATTTTTAGTAACACATTTTTTTTTTACTTTTCTTTTCAGTGTGAAGAGGGCGATGAAAATGATAATAGCGAAAATATTATCCCAATTGATTTGCTCTCAAAACTTGGCGTTTGTGATAAGGACATGGAAGATATATTGCAGCTATCAAAATTGAAAAAAGAACTGGAAGCCAAAACTAATATAACAAAGAAATATAACGAGAAATTGGAGGTAAGCTCAGAAATCAATAAGTAATAACAATTCTTTAATATTGGTAGAAAACTTTGCAATTTACAAAGCATTTGTAAAATCATTAACTAGTAGGAAACAAGGTTTAAACAAATAAAATTAATTTCCTATGTCCATGCTCGTCACCAGGTTGTAAAGAATGTGCAATTGTGTTTGCTCTTGAATTAATAAGATAATACTCACTTGAGGGATTTCAACCACCGCACTATTACCAAAATCAAAATATGTAGTGTAATGCTGATTTAAGTAATGCAGAACAAAATTATTGCCTAATTTTAACTTATCCGTTAAGAGTATAAAAACAATTATTTTCGCAGGCGAAAAAAAAAAAACAATTCAGCCCTATTCTGAATGAAACTCCCGGGGAAATGTTTTTGGGAGAAAGGCTCCCAATCGAAAAGTTGCTAGCTGGGAACAGATTTGAAGTGGAAATGGAATGAAAATCCTGATTTCTATTGGGAGCCCTTCTCCTGAAAACATTTGCCTATGATTTTTTTTTAGAACATCTGGATATACATATCTATAACGGCTTAGAAACTTGTAGACTTTAGGGACAAAAATTTTGAACCAAGTTTTACTCGTTTGGCGTTTGCACAATCAAAGTTAAGGTAGTGGTTCAAAAGTGGTTTCAGAGCTAAGGGATTCAATAACGTTAAACTGATCCCCAGAAGTCCGTCACATTTAAATAGCTGTACTAGGCTTGCCTTTTACAATTTTTATGAGAAATAATAAAGTTGTGGACTCTGATGAAATGTCTCAGAATACAAATCCAACCGCTGAATTTCTTGAACTTGTTCTGCGGATTATTTAATAAGATTTTTTCTAAAAAGAAATTTCCGTCTGGTGTCCGGGGAACATCTTCTTAAAATAATTTTTACCCAAGTTCACTTAAAAATTCTCAGCTGAGTAATTTTTTTTTTTTTTTAAAACTCAATTATGAATGTTAAAAACACTTTCGAATCAATTGTTTAATCACAATACTTTAAGCTGTTGCATTTAAGCAGAAATTTGAGAAATGAATTGTCTCAGTAACCTCCGAAAAAAAAGGAGCTCTCAGTTAAGATATTTTGTTTTGCATTACAAATTTCTGAGTTCTCAGATTTATCTACTGAAACACACGAATTTCGTTTATCGTCTAACGCTACATTCGCAAGGCTGACAATTGGCTACTTTTATGAAAAAATAATGAGAAGGTTTATTTTTGTATTGTTGTTGTTTTTCATAAATTGTCAAACCATTTAAAGGATGAGCTTAAAATGGTAAGAAAACGGAAGACATTTCGGCAATTTGTTATTCGTGCAAATCTAGTATAACACTCCCAGCTATGCCATATACGTGTAGTCTGGTTCTATCGCAAATCTATCTAAATTTTGACAGCGAAGAATTTTACTACAATTGCATTTCTATGAGCAAACGTACAGATCGATGTACAGAATTTACTTAATCTCGAGTGTTAGTAATTATTTGAGAGAGAAACATTGAGCTTAACATTCTTATGTAATCTTAAACAAACAAAAAACGAAGACTTACATAATATGTTAATTTTGTAAGATTAAACAGGTAAGTATTTTAAATATTACAATTCCGATTTTTTGAAACATTTTTTTTTCTTCTCAAAACATGAAATAAAAAATTATTAAAATACAAAAGCAAAGCAAAATGATTAGGAAAGAGGGCAACAATAACATTTCAACAATACCTACAACTGAGGAGTGACTTTTCAAAGGGGATATAAACAAAACAAGTAGAGTCATTTTTCAGAAAATCGAAAAAACTGATAATTTTTGAAAAGAGTCTACTTCACTACTTCATGTTTTTTTTTTTTTTTAGAGCTTCAATAGCAATATTTTGAAGCTCTAAAAAAAATCACACCTCTAAGGTTTATTAAGCTTTGTTTTCTAAGATTCGGTAATTGTATTTATAAAAAAAACTTTAAAACTGTTTATAGACTTTGAAGTTCCCAGTTTTTACTCATGCTTTAAGTGAACAATACATAATAAACATATGAATGTATTTATTATTCTGGCAGGCCTAGCGGTTCATTTTGAATATGATATATAGAAATTTCGTATAGTTTGAAAAAAGTGCATTCTTTGTTCAGGAGACTATTAAGCACAAACCATGAGTTGCATGGAGTGATTTGAAAAGGATAAAGTCAATTTAAATATTTTTTTCTCAAGACAAAAAATGTCACTTTTCGTGGAAAAACTTGGGGTGGAATCGGCTAAGGTGAGTGTTGATAGTCACATTTGTGAAAATAAAAAGTGATCAAATGAAGTTTTCGGTCTGCGTAAGGTGATCATCAAAAATGTTTGAATAATTGGCATCACTTTTAAAAATACACACAAAATCGAATTTAGCATTTAAACCTATTTTTTATATTGCGGTAGGCTAGAGGTAAGGTGCTTGACAGCTAACCTCGACTCTCAGGTTCAATTCTGGGAAATGACCTAACTATTTTTTGTAAGTTTTTCTTCTTTTTTTAATAATTATTCTTGAATAAAAACCATTGAAATCTAATAATTATCCTTGAATAAAAACCATTTAAATCTTTGGCCGATTTTTCTCTGTTTTACAAAATATTACAAATGAAAATGATAGCAATATTAAAAGGTGTCACCTATAAAAGTCATATGATAGTCAAATATGACAATCATCTCACAGAGACCGATTTTCTTGTCAACTATCAAAAATCATCTTACACAATTCCACCCCTGATTCCGATTTTTTCCCATAGGCGAATTAAATAAAATTATCAGAACATGTTCAAAACCAATACGCATAAACCATGAGTTGCACGCAATAATTTGAAAGAAAGCGATGAGAGCGATAGTCGAAAAAAATTGAGATAACTGTCAGAAAAAAATTAATATTTTTTGAAAAGAAAAAAAGAACAAAATAAATGGTTTTAAGATGAAAACCAAATGCGTAGTCGGTTATTTAATTCCCTAGTTGAGGGAATTTTTTTTTAAATATTTGCTTTCTTGCAGGCTGAGTTGAGTACTCATCAAAGCTTATTAATTTCCTTTTGTTTACATTTAAAAAGTGGCAGGACATTTTATTCAAAGCTTTTGGCTTATTTGTTGCATTTTCTCTCTCTCTGAGAACATGTCATTCCCAATCTTCAATTTTTTTCTATTTCTACTTTTTGTAAAATTTTCCACCCAAATCCTGTTTTGGTACGACAAAAAATTTCTAGTTTTCAACAAAAGTCATCGTATTAAAAGTTTATATATAAAAGCAGATAATTTGTTAAAAAAAAATATATTTCGTTTGGGAAACGTAAAATCAACACTTAAAAACTACATAACAATTCTGTTCGAATTATAATCACAAAAAACAATTATGGCCTGTTAACTTCTACTTAAACAACCACTGGGGGCAAGTAAGAGCTCTTTGGAGCTAAATATGATTTTGATGGTGCTGAATATGATCCAGTGCCAGATGGTGCTGAGTATGAACTCGATGGTGCTGAGTATGAACCCGATGGCGCTGAGTATGAACCCGATGGAGCTGATGCGGCAACACTTCCACCACTTGAATAGCTACCAGAAGGTTGAGACGCTGATCCTTGATAGTTTGAAGCTGATGGACTGCTTGAAGCATAGTTCAAAATTGGTGCTACACCTTCGTCGGAGCTCTTTGAACTTCCACCTAAGGCATCGTATTGAGCTTGAATAGCGCGTTGAGCATTGAGAGCATCATCTTGTGTCCTGTACTTGACGAAGTGCACCTCAGGTTTCTTTGAATTGACTTGTGAACCTTGTTGCAATTGTTGTGTGATATCGGACACATCAGCTTGTTTGGTCAAAACGTAAATGGCAGTTTGATCTTCGGTTGCTTGTTTGGCAACCTGTAAAGCAGCATTGGCTAATCCGTTGTTTTCTGGGGCCTTAATGAAGACGACACGTAAGTTCCTCTTCAAAGTTGATTGAGAGTTTTGGCTGTTGGCGGCATCAAGGGCTTCTTCGGGTGCAGAGTGGAAATAATATTCCTTGTTGAGTTCGGTAACAACTTGAGCTGGAGCGGCATAGCTGCCGCCACTGTTTGAGCTAGAACCAAATCCTCCACTGCTGAATCCACCACCGTTGCTATAAGAACCGGCACCAATTCCACCAGCAGAACCAAATCCGCCACTGCTTAAGCCACCACCACTGCTGAACCCACCTCCGTTGCTATAAGAACCGGAACCAATTCCACCTGCAGAACCGAATCCTCCACTGCTTAAGCCACCTCCATTGCTATAAGAACCGGAACCAATTCCACCAGCAGAACCAAATCCTCCACTGCTTAAACCACCACCGCTGCTGTATGAACCACCCGAACTCAGACCACCACTACTTAGTGCACCTCCAAATCCACTTCCACTGTTGTATGAAGCTCCACCGCTATATCCACCTCCAATACTGCTTCCCCCTCCCACTTGAGCACTACTGGGACTGTAATTGTACCCCAATCTTTCGGAGGACACAACAGCGATAAGGCAAAGAGTCTAAAATAATAATCCGTTTGTTAAAATTTAATCTTCTAAACAGGATGCTATGTTACTTACCATAAAAGCACGCATCTTGCTGTTTACTTTGGAAGCTTCGAACAGAGAATGATACTTTTGGACGCATCTATTAACATTTATATACCAAATCTTTCTAACGCCACCACTTTCAATGTTATGCATAACACAAGCCCCATTATTTTACATTGTGAAACAATTAACAAACTTTGATAGTTGTAAGTTAGGTATGCAGAAATGGTGATGCTCAAACGGGCTGTGAGGTCATCCATCTTAAAAACAAAAAAAATAGAAGCAAAACCACAAAAAGCCCCATCATCTAAACACCACCATCTCTCCAGGTCAACTGTCTACGTTTGATGAATTAATTCAATTTGTGGGTGATCGCGGTGAATTCAGTGTCACGGTAGCGCTTAAAGGAATTTCATTATTGTAGACTCTTTTATGGTCTACTTTACATGCATATGTTTGATAAAGTTTAATGAAGCTATTTTGGTATAAAAACAAGTTTTGCGATTTAGGGTTTTTTGACCAATAAATAAGAGGATAAATATTATTAATTGGAGTGATGCTCATTATTTAATTGAAGTTTCTTTTGTAAAATTAGTCAAAACTAGTAGTGAGTTTAAATTTTTTGATTTAACTAACTATGGTAATTAATTTGTAGGTTGTTTGTTGAAGAGACATCATGGTGTTAATCAGTGATCTTGCTTAGTTTTTGACTTTGTGAATTTATCTTCGTTTGAATTTGAAATGAAAGAAACACTTTGGAGTGCAAAGCATAAGCCATACATTTTTGTGGGCATTATAATATTTATTTTTTATTGCTAAACGATCTATTTGATTTATTATCATGTTTCTTTTTGAATTGAGTGATGTTTTATAATTAATAGATTTTAAGAAACAATTTTTTTGTAATTGGTGTTCTTAAGAAACTTTACAAATTCCCCATCAAAAGGAGCGCCTCTAACAGTTTTTACAGTGGGTCAAATATTTTTTCGTAAAAACCTTTCTGACTATCACTTTTGGAGAAAAACTTTATAACATAAATTTGTTGCCTAGAAAATTTCCTAAAAATACGTTTTATATGTATTTACTTTTCTAAAACCAACCGGTTTAAAAACAATTTAATCACAAGTTGTTTTTAACTATTTTCAAACAAAATATGTGTTGAACTTTACCATGTAATTTTACTTTTGATTTTTTTAAGAGAATATTTTAAAAGTATCTTTCGATAAAATATGATGGGGGTATAAGCAATAGCATTGAAAAATTTGAGTCACCTCAAAACTGAACATTGGATCAAATTCCCTAATGACTGAGCTAATCTGCCTCATCATAAATTCCATTCGTATCGTAGATTTGCTACGAATCCCAAAAAAACTCCCACAGATTCCATCGTAACGGAAAATTTCATACAAGTTGCCATTACGAACGAATTCAATGATTGCTTTTTAGGGATTCGTAATAAATCGAATGGAATTCATGATAGGGCCGAATATTATTAAAGCCACATCGAGTATGATTTTATTCGGTGGACTGATGCTTGCACACGAGTACGACGATCTAACCCGTCGTTTTTTTTGTTGAGTTTTCATTTATTTATTAATAAAATTATAAAAGAATTACAAGGTTTTTATTCACATCCGATAATTATTTTTTTTAAATTTGTTTGATATTTTAAATATCGCGGAACAGCTGTTTCGAAAATTCAGAATTCTATTTTCCGCTTTCGAAGGGAAAAACATTCTCTCGGGGTCATATTTGGAGAAGTATCTCGCGCGAAAAAAAATCTCCCGGGGAATACTTTTCCCGGCTGAATAATGCATTTCAAAAGAAAACAAAAAAACACAAATTCAAAGGATGATCGGCAAATATGTATGAAATGGGTGTAGGTCCAACAGAATTGAATTTTATCTCATGTGAAAGCTTATTACTAGTTCTGGATTTCTTATATGGAGACAAAGCCCAAAAACGCTGGAGACTAGACATAGAGCCCATTAAATGCAGCAATATGTCTCCACTTACTCAGTAGTGGTAGTAAAGATGTTTTCCAAAAAGGTATACAACTTTCAAAGACCATTCTCAGTTCACGAATTGGAGATCACCATTTGATTTTCCTTGGAATAGGCTCTAAATGAGCTTTATC
Source organism: Meliscaeva auricollis (assembly GCA_948107695.1). Classification (NCBI taxonomy): domain Eukaryota; kingdom Metazoa; phylum Arthropoda; class Insecta; order Diptera; family Syrphidae; genus Meliscaeva; species Meliscaeva auricollis. The sequence continues at coordinate 61,099,821 of OX403616.1, forward strand.
TGACTACCTTTTGAAAAATTGTGGCTAGCAAAATAATATAATATAATGTATTTTTTATTTATTTATCGAATTATAATCAAATCTTTTCACCAACATTTAAGTGATTAACAATACACATATTGTGTATATTTTATAAACTAACGTTATTATTAGTTATCTTTTAGGATTTATAGTCAATGTAAAGAAACTAAAATTGCATTCATAGTTTATCAACACCGGCACCGGCATGCAGTAGCATAATGCTAGTGCATGCCGGTGCCGGGTTACTATCGAAACAAATCTAATTTTAAAATTGATTGTTTTTTGAATATTTATGTGGTAAAACTTTTGTTAGCTAAAACGCACCATTAACTTCTTGAATAAAAAAATTATTTGTGAATGCTAATTCCACTTTATATATTTAACACAGACAGCCGAAAAAAAAATTAAAACAAGTCAACCAAAAAAGTAAAAGTAGTTTAGTCAAATGTCTACTTTGTAACACGCCGGTAAACCTTCAAAAACAAAAAAAAATCATACATAAATTATAGGTTTTACACTTTATCTTAATCTGCTTCTCAGTGTCTATACATTTTTAAACATTTATGCATTTCAGATAATGTTTATTTAATTGATATTGAAACTTGATATATTATTTTTACTTACATTTGTATGGTTTTTATTACTTAATGATCTATAAAATGTATGCAATACACGAAACATTACATTTAAAAAAAATGTGCTTCTACCGATCTTATTTTTAAAGTCGGACAAATGCATTTAAATTTGTCCCTAAAAAAATAAAAATCTTCCTCCCACTTAAATTACAGACCTATCGAACAAACGTCCCTACATTCAAAGATCATGGAAACACTAATAAATGAAATATCTTAAAGAGCAGAAAGTCGAAACAATATTGGTGAAAAAAAATTAAAATTATCGCGCTGGATATTGCTTAAGCATTCGATACAGTTTGGCATGAAGCTTTCTTATCAAAAATGAATGCTTTTAGTTTTTAAGATTCTCTGATTCGATCATTACAGAACCGTTCAATACATGTAGTACTGGTCTGACAACTCAAATCTGCTGGTGTACTTCCGAGATAAGTTCTATCTCCGAACCTATCCTAATTTTTATCAACGAACTTCAGATACAATTTCTAATCGTCTTCAATGTGTTTCCGACGACAGCACCCTATAGTTGCTAATACATGTTTCCAAAAATGTCCCATTAATCGGATTTGGAACTATAAGGCCAGGGTATGACAAATTCCTTACATGCCAATCAAAATTTAATGCTTCCAAATCCAATGCTATCTTCTATTCTTTTATGGCTTAGGCAAAACATACCACCGCTGACCTTATCTATAAGCTGAACTTGCATTTAGGAAACAGAAAACCTATCAGTTCTCGGTATGTACACTCCTCGTCAACTGAATACGCTCAAACATTTTTCAATACTTTATCCATTTTTTTTCAAACACTGTCAGTTAATGTGCCATCTGTTAATGCTTACAATTCCCTTAAGATGTTAAGAAAATAATTCCAAAATACTTTTCCAAAACAAATCACCAGTTTTTTTCTTTTGACCACTTGCAAAGATTTAATTTTTTTTGGAGTCAGCTGAATAGGTACAAAAATAAAAATTGGTATTGGAATGGATAAATCCAAGTTTTTTTTTTTAAGTTTAGTAGTGGGTACCTACTCCTACCTTTACAATAACTTCTTAAATTCGATCCGGCATGGAATAGTTCACCTTTTTAATGAAGTTAAACGAAATTGCAGAAATTAAGGATTAATTGGTTTTAAACTGACGACCACCCCCATATACTTTGCGTACTAACTATTCCCAGACATTTTCAATAATGTTTAGATCAGGTGTGTATGTCGGCCATTGAAGCAATTGCACATTTTACTCCTCTATCCAAGTTTTTATTACGCGCGTCAATAGCCGTGTTATCATGTTGGTAGGTCCAGTTAATGGGTACAAAGATGTTAGAAAATTTCTTTCCAAAATTCCCTTATTTCCAGTGCAGTAATTTTTGATGTTACGACCACAAGCTCCACTGTTACAAAGTAACAAAATGCTCTCCATATCATAACACCTCCTAAACGAATGTAATGATGGCGCTTTAAAAACCTATTTTTTTCTCAAATCGTTAAAATAAAAGTTGAACCCATGAGGTTTTTCATATGAAAAAAACACGTGACACCATTCTTTTTTACAAACTCATATAATTTCTTGAACTATAATCGTATAACTTTTTGCTTCTCGTCAAGCGGCTTTTTTTTTTATTTCATTCATTTTAGATGGCTTAAATTATTGGTAACTCTTAGAACTGTTGAGTGACTTGCGTTTACGCCAAATTTTTGTTTTATTTTGAATTTGATGCACACCTTAAAACTTTTAGTCTCTTAGCTGCGATTTTCTTACCTCTCATCATTTTTTTTTCACACGAATCTTTATATTTCAAATAAGAATAAACTACATTAAAATTTCCCTCTATTTTATCAGCCTAGCTGGTCCGGTTAGGCCTTGGTATCTGAGCAAATCAATTTTAGCTTTTTCAACAATGTTAATGCATGTAAATCTACCCGTTTTTCTTTAAATCTTAAATCAAGAATTGAATTTCACTTAAAACACTAAATTGTTGATTCAACTGTACATCACTTCAAACCACTGCCAAACCACGAAGAAAATGGTTTGTACCTATTCAGTTTACTCAAAAATAATTCCTACTTTGCATGTGAAACACTTTGCAAATGGGCGGAAGAAAAACTCTTAACATCTTACGGGAATAGTTAGTATCAACAGATGACACAATAACCATCATTGTTTCAAAAAATATACAAAGTATCTTCAAACATTTTTGTGCGTATTTTGTTGATGAGGATTGATGGTCATTTATAATAAAAATGACGAAAATCAAAGTGATAAGGGTTTCGCTGCCATATTTAGTCAGAGCTTATATCTTCTAAAGCGGATAAAAAAAAGCGTTGAAATTAGTTGGGAATAGCACTTAAATGCAATCATAGACACTCTGACACTCTTGATCATCGATGAAATGTTGCCTGTCTTTCCCTTTTTTATATTTTTTTTTTCAAATCAATGTTTTTGCGAAGTAGCCATCTTGCGAAGTAGCCATCTGCATTCTTCCTCTGAAACAATTTTCATGAAACACTCGTCTAGCCAAAAATGCTTATCCACTCTTGAGCTAAATTTCGAACGCACGGCAAAATACAGATATTCGTTCTTTAGCCGCACCGCACGTATGTGCAGTACACATGTAAAATACCTTACCGATACTTCACTCATTATAACCTCAAAGTATTTAAAATTAATATTAATCGGTTGCTCCTCCTAAATCCTCTTTACCTCTCTAAATTGCTCGCACTATGTTAAAACATTATGAGGTAGCGAGAATCCCTTGATTGTAAGTTTATATTAAATGACTATACTACATACATATGTGGGGCCGTGGTGCCGAATGCTTTTTATGTACATGTTCCTCTACTCTTACTGGAGCTATCTTTTTGCTTCTAGATCCATTAAAGGATGTTGGAGCTTTCAGCCTTCCTTTTCACAATGATTGTTTTCACTTTTTGAAACCGAATTCATTTTAAGTAGTCTTTGCATAGTTCATCCAAAATTTTGCATATATATTTATAACAAAATTAAATCTTATTTTTTGGTCTTATTTGCAGGAAATTTTGAAATTCGTCGATACCAAGCTTTATATTGAAGTTCGTCCAAAGTACTTGCTTCCCGATACAAATTGTTTCATAGACTATCTGGATGACTTTGAAGCTTTAATCAAGAATTTCAAAAAGTACATTTTGGTGGTTCCATTAACGGGTAATTTTATCAATAAAAATTATGCATTAATAGTTTAATTAATTAGTATCTTTCTCTTTTAGTGGTTAAAGAACTCGATGGTCTTTCGAAAGGAGTCAAAATCGAAACATACGAAAATTCTCAAGTGAAAAAGAGTCGTATCCATCATTTCGATGATGTCTCAACTAGAGCAAAAAAGTCTCTAGAGTTCATAAAGTCTGCCAATAACAACGTCAAGTAAGTTTCGAGACTATCACAAATCCATATCAAATTACTATGCATAAATTATTTCTGAATTTCTCATCTATAGATGTGCTACAACCAAAGGTTCTATTATAAATGCATCACTATTTGCACTTGTTGAGGAACAACAAGCATCAAACGATGATAAAATCCTTGCAACTGCACTTGCTCTAACAAAATCAATGAGTAAAGAGGTGAACAAAGGTGGGTTTTTTTCTTTTTTACAAATTATAAACGCAACCACGATGATGATTGGTTTTTGAATATTCATTTCTTTCTTTCTTGTTTTCAGACGGAAAAACATTTATCCAGACAGAGTTAGTCCTTATCACAACAGATCGTAATTTGCGTGTTAAAGCACTCGCAAGAAAGCTGGCAGTAAGCGAACTAAAGGAATTTCTTCAATGGGCGAATGATAGCATTGATCAAGATTAATAAGTGTTTACCTTTTTTTTTTGTTAAATCTCAATTGTCTTCTATTCTTATAAAATGTATCATTGTAGCAATTACCTAACATTTTTATTAGGTACTATTTTTTATCTTTCACGTAATACATAATACAAGTTAATTTGAAATTGAAAAAATGCTGTTTCTTTTGCTTTTAATTGGTACATTTAGTATTTTGAAAACGAGTCCAACTATTTTTTTTATTTAGCTTACGCTTTTATACTTGTGGTATTATTCTATATGAACATATTTCCTCGAATGGAATTTCAAATGCGCTCTAGCTCGGACTTTAAACAAGTTGGAAGCCTTACAAGCCCACCTCAATAAAAGTGAAACTTTATGTGTCTGTTCATACCGGCCGGCCTAAGAAAAATTAGAAAAGCATTCTTCTAACATTTTTAACTTATAAATTATGCACCCATTATTCTGAATTAATAGAACAAACTTATTGCAAAGGGTGAGTCAAATGAAGTACATATAATAATAACACACTTTAAACAAATGATCTACAAAGATTAACATATTTTTTTTAATATTTGGTCAGAGATAAAATTTGCTTAATCAATTTGCAAAGTTTATGGTAAAGGGGTCACTGCGGCGTATGTGGAAGATTTTTTCTACTAAAAAAATTATTTCATAATACAAATTTTTCAATCGCTGACAAACAAGTGCAACAAGTGGACCTTTATTGAGCATTAACTAGTCTTCAAATTTTAAAATTTAATTAGTACATGGATGCTAAATCACATTCGTCAAAAGTATTCAATGCATCAAGTCGGCATAATTTATTGAGTAGTGTGTTTTTTAGGGGAGTACGGTTGTCCCCTACTTTAGCTGGTACCTAAAACCCCCTTTTGAAATGCAAATACATTACTGGGCTTTCTTTTTTGGGAGCGAAGTTTCTGTAATATTTCGATTGAGTCGACACAAATCAAAAATGACTTTGATGCTTATAAACGTAACCGTTACAGCTTCATTGAAGATAAACGGTAAAAAACTGCGACAGTCGACAAACAAAAATTGCTTAAAAACGAAGAGAAAAAAAAATCAAAATCGTACAAATAGTAGTAACGTCTTTGTGGCACTAGGGCGACGAATTGTTTTCTTGGGAACTTTGTAGTTAACTTGGTAGACTACGAAAAAAATAAATAATAGGAACAAATTTTGCATCTTTACTTGAACTAAAATTGCACAAAGCCGTCTCATCAAGACAGTCTGTACGGCAAGGAGATTATTTTGAAAAATAACATACAAAAAAAGTTGTCCTTTTCTACGTTACGTCGGAAAAGAGAGAAACGACACTGTGTGTTGTTGTGACAAAAGGGTACAAAACATAAGGGGGCGGAGAACTATCATGTTTTATAGAGCTTGTTGCACTGATTAAAAAAACTAAATATAAAAATTCTGTAACACCCCAAAAATCCGGACTTAGGGTAAAAGAACGGGTTTTTAGACCTTTATTCATTGCAAAAAATCTACCTTCGTCAAATTTTCAACAATTTTTGATTTTTTTACTGTTTTGGAAAGGAGACATTCATATTTTTAACAATGTAGAAACAAGTGGTTTGGTTAAACCACCTAGACTGTATAAGGAAAAAAGTTTCAAAAATTCCATTTCTTTTTCTTCATTTACCCAACTTTGACATCAATATTTAAAAATATATTCTAAAACAAGGTTTATTTCCGAACCAAACAAGATAATTTTAACAACCCAGATACAGAAGGGGAAGAGTTGGAGAGAACTACGTTATATTTCCAGAAACCGTACACGATGGCGCGTAGGAGCAGTGGAGGCCCTATGTCCCCTAAGGGGACTTTTTAAGGTCTGAGGACCTAAGTAAGTAAGAAAGTACAGAAGTTCGAACGTTTAGGTACCGGAAAAATTTCCAAAACAGTAAAAAAATTAAAGTTGGTGAAAATTTGACGAAGCTAAATTTTTTGCAATTAATGAAGGTCCAAAGTACCGTGTTTTGCCCCTAACTCCAAATTTTGGGGGTGTTACCAAATTTTAACATACCGTTTTGCAATCAGTGCAACAATCTACAACAAAGTAATCATTACGGAGGTTTACGAGAGACGGAAAAGCTTCTGTTATGTTTCTAATAGCTCGTCGTTGAATTCTTTTCATATTTCAAACATATAAAAGAATTTTAAGCCTTCTTTGAATGGAAATACTTTTTTCTAGAACAAAACATAAAGAAAAATAATTAGTTGTGTCATCGACAGATTCAAAATCAGCATCTCGAAAACAAGAAAAGTATACTTTGGTTTCTACACCAAAAAATTGTTTAATTTTATTGGTCTTTGTTATTTAGGGAATAAAACAAAAACTAGCATACATGTATTTTTAATCATCGTGTTCCTGTATTTTGAGCAGTTGCATCTCCACACTTAAAAAAATGATAGATTTCATGTTTCATCCCATGAAATACCCAATCGTTAATTTAATAATTTTTTTCTTTTTTAATTATTTAGCCAGTTCACGTTTATGAGATCTCTGAGCTCTCAGTAATCTCAGGAACCTGAAGAGGATTCTTCAGTAAATAGTCTATCAAAAATGGAGCTGCAGCTCTAAAGAAAAATCTCTGAGACCTCAAAAAACCAACTGGCTCAACTGTCAAAATTGAATATAGATGTTTTTTTTTTGGATTATCCATTATAGCAATGTAGAATGCTTGCAAATCAATCAAATTTGCAAGCATTCTATGTCACCAGTAATATAAGATTTGGTTGAAAAGCTTACCTGTTAAAAATATAAACCGCTTGTATTCTTTGATAATATTGATCCGAAAAGACTACCACAATCCACGAGACTATTCTAAATTTCAACCAGATTTAACTTTCATTTCGAATATCTTCCGTAAAAAATAACTCCGAAGCGATTTAGATATAATGTTCAATATATTATAATTTTATTTTCTATCATATAATTTTTGTTTTTTATAAATATTTAATTTAAATTTAGCAATTTTTTTATTGCATTTATATAAAAAACTTAATAATTAAATTTAAACTAAGTTACACACATTTATAAATAATGAATTGATAAAAAAAAAAGAAATGCAAACTTTAACATATAAATTAGTGTTACTACATAATTATATACGTATAATATATTAAACAATTTTATTATTAATTTTATTTTTTTTTTGATTCTTAAAGAGCCGTTTCCAAAGCTGGAGAAGAAATTGTTGCCTCTTTATTCATACTAGCTGCAATAATTGGAATATTTTTAGATGCAGATGTATTATTGCTTTTGTTTAAAATCAATTCACTTGCATTGTAATTTCGATTGGCAGTATGGGCGGCTGCATTAACACCGGGCGATGTATTTAGCAAAGGTGAAGTGGTGGTATAGTTGGATGGGGTAACTCCTAAGGGCGATGTATTCTTAACGTACTTCCCAACAACTTGTGGTGTGGTGGTAGTACGACCAAAGGGAATCTTTAATTCACCTTTCATGAAGTTGTTCTCTTCGGTTTGCAAAAAGATGTTCTTTTTAAGATCAAGCTTCTCTTCTGATATGAGCTCATTGCGGTCGAAAATTGCATCTCCGGCTTCTGAGCTGGGCTTCGAACCACTGTGGTTGGAACCACCACTAGAGTTGGAATGATCTTCTTCGCTGTTGGCCTCTGGAATGGTGGTTGATATGACATCAGTTCGCATGGAGTTCATTCGCCATTGAGCTGAACGCTGCTTCGGCGCGAAAGACTTTGAAGGCGAACCAAATTGTCCCTGACGCAACATCCGTCGGTTGGCAAATGTTTTGGGAGAACCACTCAGGTCTAACAAAGTCATAGTTGAGTTAAGTGATTGTGTGGAAGAAGCCTTGTTTTCGATTGCATTAGCTGCCGCTTCGGCTTTTTCAGCTTCACGCTTGTTCATCTTTAACAATTCCACAGCTGAGAGCTTCTTCACTGGGGTATTCTTTACTGACTTGGCCAGAAGAAGTTTCTTGAAGTCCATCAGTGTGGTCTTGCTATTGCCAATACGATCAGAGCATGTATTCAAGCGTTCTGGATTATTTTCATCGCCTTTTTGAAACGATCGAGAACTGGTCTGCATTGCTGGGGTATTCTCGGCAGTCGGTACACTCTCTGCATTCTGATATGATTTAGTTGGTGTCGAAGTGAAGAAATTACTCTTGGTTCTCGGTACAATTGGTGAAATATTGGTGCTGCGTTGTAATTCAGCATTGCTCTTTGTTAAGGCGTTCCGATTGGCACGACTTATGGGAACCGCATATAAGTCATCTCTGCAAGTACCTGCAGTAGTTGTTGGTGATTGCTTATTTTGGCGACGGTTCTGTAATGTCCAATACACCGGTGCATTACGATTGAATGCAACACTGCTATCCAACACAGGAGTACTGGCAGCTGCTGTTGTCGGATTCTCTGTTGTCAAAGTTGTTCCGATCTTAGAGAAACGATGATAACCTGAGTTGAAGAATAAGACAAATATTAGTTATAAGAAAAAAATTGAGGAACAAATATTTTACAATTAGGTTAGTAGATAATTTGTTCTTAAGAAGTAATTACAAGATTTTGTTTTATATTTTTAGAACAGACACACATTCAAGTGCAGTGAGTAGATGAAAACCGTTAAAACAAACAAAGCAAAAATCAAAAGGATGCAAATAAATTAAAAAAAGTTTTTTTTTTATACTCACCAAGTGCACGTTGTTTTAGACTTACAATCGAAATGGGATGGGTTTTATGGTTGTGGGTGTTTTTGAAGGATGATTTATTTACACCTGTCTTCCACCAATGTTTTTGTGTGTGTGTTTTTTCTTCTCGAAAAATTAATGATATCTTATAAAACTCCTCTTATAACCTGGATGGAATACCGTATGACCCACATAAAACATAATATACTTTAAATTAAAAATAAAATTCCCTCAAATATAAAATCGTTAAAAGTAACTTGAGGTTGTTGCCCAGTGTGGTAGGGGGTGCGAATTTGCACGGTAAGTTTCCCCAAATTAATCCAATGAATGATTTCTACCGGACCTAAATTTTATGAACCTGACTAAGCTAAGTAGTGACTTATCAACAATTTTATTGAAATTTGCATACTTCGATTTTCGATCTAAAAAATGATTTCTACGATAACTCGAAAAATACTGGTTGATTGATTGACCTGAAAATATCGTATGTTAGATTAAAAAAAAAACACTTTAAATCAAAATAACACCGGAAAAAATTTGGACCGAACACAGAAATTTTAAAATGAAAAACGCAAAAGCGAACAAAAAAAATATGATGGCATCCACCAGTACACGAACCAGCGGTCTTTTTGATTTCAAAGACTTATCGCCGATTCCACCGAGCCCTTCAAAAAATTTAACAGGCCTTTAAGCCTTAAAATGAAGTTTGTTCCATATAAAAAGTGTCATTTAAAAATTTAAAAGGCTTTTAAGTTTTCGGTATAATTTTTGATACTATTCGCGATTTGCACTACTTTTTCAAAAAAGTATTTAAAAAAAATATTTAAATTTTTTTAGAACATAAGAGTTTTTGGTTGAATTTTGTTAAAATATTGGAAAAAAAATTATCTCTTTGAAAAAAAGTTTTTTAGAATTCTTTCAAGATCTTAATTTGAAAAATCCATGGCATGGATTTTGAAATATTAATATTTTAATCACACCAAGTCGAACAATTTTTCATTTTCTGTTTTATTGAGAGTGAACTTCAATCTCCATTTGCTCCTCTTTTTGTTCTTTCACTTTTGAATATTTGTATGGTTTTGTAAGATTCTTTAAACAAGCCTTTTAGTCTCTTAAAAAGATGATATCGATCAAAGAAAACAATCTATCAGCAGTTTTCCACGATTACAAAATATCAATTTCTCTATTAAGGTCAGGAAAGAAATTAAATTATCCAATACTCCTAACGTTCAATACTTGCCGTGTTTTATTCAACACTAGGTGTGTTTTTTGGCAAAGCTATTCGCAGTACAGTAGCATCTAACACGTGAGTAGCTACTCAGTGTTGAATAAAACACCGTTATTATGAATTTTTGATTATGCTTTAGAGTTTATAATATGATAAAAATGGAGATACAAAGAAACCCTAGCTAAAACTAACAAAATTTATTCAGGGGTCGAATCGTCTCATAATAAGACGAGCAAACGTAAACGTATTTGCTATTTCACTCTATCTCTCTTTTTGTACATATTAAATAGAGAGAGCAATAGTCAATACGTTAACGTTGGTTTTTTTTTTCGTATGTGGTAATTTGGAGCTAGATCTATACCAGACTCAACCGAAAAAACAAACAAAAACTGATTATTTTTAAACGTTAACCTTATGAATGAAATAACTTAATTTATAAAGTAAAAATAAAAAAAAAACACCAAACCATATTCCCAAAAGATGACACCAAGACAATAATAAATCGTGCCTGCATTGTGGTGGCCGGAAACAATAAATAGTGCACGATATTTTTCAAAATTTATTATTTTATTTATTTAAAAAAAAAAATGAATATTAGATAAAAAGTTGATATAATATCGCTAAGTACAAAACATGGCAGGAGTTTTAATAAAACATTTAAAGCGTAAACAAATTTACCAATAGCTATTTTATTATTATTATTAATTTATAATTTATTATATAGGGTGTTGAGGAAATTCTACATGAAATTTTCAATATTTATTCTATTAGGATTCAATTAAAAAAATATACCAAATATTGTATTCAAATAAAAAGAAAATAAAAACTTTTTGCACTTTATTTTTAATAAATAAAAAAAAAAAAAGAAAAATTACATTAAATATCCGTGCATTTCTATTAAATTTAAACAAAAAATATATTGAAAATTTCAAATAGAAAAAAAAGTGACGTATAAGGGACGTATACAAATAATCTTAATTTATTTTTTTTATTACTATTTTAATAAAACAATTACTTTTTTTCTTTATTTTTTTGTTGCCTCTTAAGTGTGCTTGTTTTAATTTATATTATTTATTATATTTTTTATACATTCAAATATTTAAGTTATTTTTTTTAAATAAAAAAAAAAAAAAAAACAGCGGACATTGTATTTATCTTAAAAAGAATTCGATAAGTAGTGCAAAAAACATTTATTTCCTTAGTTTTAAAATACGAAGATTACATACATTGTTGATGATGATAGTAATAAAGCCAAGCGTTTTTTCTATTAAATCTTAAACATTTATTGTTAAATAAATTATACAATGGGCGCGTCAAATTTAAATAAAAAAAAATAAGTATGTACTAGTAATTAAAAACAGAACACATTAAAAAAAAACTTTAAATACAAAACAAAATAAAAATGAAGAAAAAAAACAAACAAATATTGTTATGTACACAATTTACAATATAAAATAAAAAAATAATAACTTTTACCAATGCATTTTCCAACAACAAAAACAGAGAATTTAGAGGTCATTTATATTGCATATATGGCTTTTAAATTATTTGATGGTTCGTTTGAGCAGAGTGAAAAAATGGAATTCAATGATCTTTGGGTTAAAATTTTGTGTATTTCCCCGCAAAGACGAGTTCATTTCGTTCAAAATGATTGTACTTTCAGTACAAACGATGTGCCAATCGATGATTTTCTAACCCGCTTTTATAAATTTTATAAATTTCATATTTTTGGAGCAGTATATTGAGGTATGAGCAAACTCGAACTACAGAAAATTTTGAAGCAGTTCAACTTGATTTGTGTCCAATACTTTACCATTAGTATTAGCAGAGATTTCTATCATTAACATGCACTAAGGCATACCAAAGTATGTGTTTTCTTAAACCATCGATAAGTGATATCAACTTTGAAGATAGAACTTTACTGTAAAATAATTTTTTTCTTAGAATATACCCCAGAATCACCTCTTTAATTTTCTCGAATAATAACGGGACACCCTGTATGTAAACTACGGAAACATATAAAGGGTTTTCCAATAAAGACTTAACAACTTTTTTTTTTAATAATACGCAAACCATTTGAAATATTTCAAAAATGTAATTATCAGCTTGAATTACAATCAAAACATTTATGAAGAGAACTCGATTTCTATGGCCACTGAGGGCACGTTTGCAGCGGTCGATTTGTCGACCCCAATTGAAGTTGATTCATCGACACATTTCGACCGAAACGGTCGATATTTCGTTTTCAAGGTTGGCTCTGAGCTCTTCCAACGTCGTCGGCTTGTTGGCAAAAACCAATGACGTAACGTAGCCCCAAAGAAAATAGTCTATAACGAGGCGACCAATCGACTGGACAATTTCTTGAGATAACACGCGCACCGAACTAACTCTACAATAAATCTATTGTAAGTGTGCTGTGGCTTGACCATCCTGTTAAAACCACATTCCGTCCGTTCCAATTCGGATCGAAAATAAAGCGATGAGAACGCCAATCACATTTTAGATACTCATATGTATCTCAAATTACGAATTTCAGGGCGTACTAATTTTTGTTTGGTGGTGGCAGGCGTTGCAATTTGTTAGCGCCGAGTTATGATTTAATTTTAAAATTTTTGTGAATAAATACTTTTTATATACTTTTAAGGGTTATATTTGTAAACTTTTTATGTCAAGTTTTTAAAAATTAATAAAATTTTATACATTAAAAAAATGTAAAAAAAATTAAATCCATGTCTAAAATTAGATGAGCTTTATCTTAAATTGTTTTTAACTCCAAACTAAGTACATTTGTCAACAGATTTGAAAGAAAACTAATTTTGAAAATCGTTGGAGTAGTTTAAAAAAAAATAATTTTTGCATATAAAAGTTCTCAAAACTTGTTGAAAAACAAGTTTGTATGCTATTTCCAGGAAAATATTAGTGCACATTTAAAATTCAAATTTGAAAAATATACAGTGACCCACGTTCGATATTTTTTTTGTTAGGAACATTTTTATGAACATTTTCTCATTTCAAAAGTATGGCTTTACTTACTTTAGTACACACAAAAATTTTAATCAAAATCGTTTGAGCGGTTTTCGAAAAAAATCACTTTTTTAACGGCTTTATCGTAGGTACCGTTAGTTTGGTTAGTTTGGGTACTAAAAAAATTAAAATTTCTTTCTAAAGAATTACGAAAGACATTTAACTACCAAATTTGAGGAATACACAGGCAGACAGACAGACAGACAGGCAGAGAGAATTACGAGACTTTCTGTGCATTCTATCATTGTAACGACTTAAAAAAGTATGAAATGTTTTTCTAAAAAACAATTCAGCAATGGTTTTGGGGCCTTCAACTACAGAATGAAAAATTTTAAAGTAAAACAATAGAAAGGGCAGTTTCGAAATAGTATTGAAGCCTTTATTCCCTAGTTTTCCTTAAACAAGCTATACTACACAAGTTTGCTAATAACCCTTTAATGCAAGTACAAGAGTAAGTACAGAGTTAAACCTACTCTCTCCTAGCGTCTCCTTTTTGAAATCAACCTTCCATCTATACATTATCAAAAATGCACCATAGACATTTTTTTATTTGCTTCAAAATAAAAAAAAAGCATAAAAAAAACTAAAGGCCAAAGTTCCTTATAATACAAAAAAAAAAAACAAGTATGTAACGTTCTTCTAATAAAAGTCGCTTTCCTTCTCGGATAGAGTTCTTTAAACATAAAAAAATCCACAACCACCTTCCTCCATCAGCACTATATGGACCTACTCTCTAGTAGTTCTCAAACAAGTGCATCATGCTCAAGAGTAGGGATTCGTCACATCGTCATCATATACATAAACAGAATGAATGAACAACACCAGCGATTCACATGGAAATGGTTAATTATAAAAGCGGTAGACACATACTCTAATTTTTTTTTTGCATCACACAATGACTACACAGGAACGAACAAAAAAAATTGTTTTCAAAAAAAAAATAACACAAATCCACTTGAATAGAGAGAGAACATTGTACTCAAAACTTGAATAAAGAAACAAAGAAAATTATTATAAAATGACTGACAAGAGTAGAACACAAACTCGCTGCTCCCTCCTATTACACAAAACATGGTCACATAAATAATTCTAGGGAGGACTATTATAATAGGGGATTCTATATTCTCTACCAAATCTCTGTACTTTGCATAACATCAAATTTTTGAAGGATTCTCTCTCTATGCTTCTTAGTATCACCAGTTGGTTGGATTATTTTAAAAGGTTTTAACAGCACACCTTCAATGAAAGATTTTTGATACTTAAGCTGAGTGTTTGCCGCCTCACAATCTGATTCGAAATCCCCATCATCGACATCGACACCACCAACAACGCTAACGACTCCGCCACCGCTAGAATCGGATGTGTCAAAATTCTCTAAAGACTTATTTTTCAAATAGGACGAATCCATGGAAGTGGTTGGTGTTGTCGATAACGAAAACTCATCGACTAGACGCTCAAAAGATTTGGCAATCTTCCTAACTTTGTTGGATTCTGCACCAATCGCAGAATTTGGCAACATACCAAGTCCAACAACATCTGTGGTAGTTCTCATATCGATTTGCATGTCATCTGTATAAATCATACAGGTACTTTTGATGCTGCTGCTGACTAATTCATCATTGGCCAGCCTATAGCTATTGTTACGTTTAAGTGGTCGTTGTTGTTGTGGTTGCAATTGATTGCTATTACCAAGCGCAGCAGTAGTAGCTGAATTTTCTTCCAGCTTATTTGGGTCACGAATCGATAAGTCAGAAGAAGAACAAGAAGCCTCCCCCCTACTACTATCAGAACGAACTGATACTTTTCTAGCAAATGTTGTCAAATGCATTGGTAAATGTTTGTCAGTAATTTTTTCTATACAATTATTATTCAAATTGTTGTTATTGTTGTTGTTGTTGTTGTTGCAGTTGATTTTAATTGTGGATTGTGTGGAATGTATTTTTGTTAAGCAATTTTTCGTGTTATTTACAATAAAATTATTAGTTACATTAGAAAATACCTTACCTTCATCTAATACTGTACTGGTTGATGCTGTCGAAATTGTTGATGATGATGATGACGACGAAGTCGAAGAAGATAACGGTGAGGATGGCATAGCAGCCATCACAGTCGCCATAGTTGTTTGGGGTAACGGGGGCGGTGGTCTTTCTAGACACTTTGTCGTCATATTAACAATTAACGGTGGCCTATGATGATGTTGTTGTAGCGATGATGACGACACTAATACTGGACGCACATTTGGCACTTTTCTATTGACACAACCGCCGCCATTGATGATAGCTGATATAGCGGATTTATTTATTAATGCTAATGCACCGACAGAACTTTCACTGGGTGGAGCGTCGTTGTAGTCGTCACTATTTCTAATGATTTGATGATGGTCGTTGTTAAAGAGCAGAGCACTTTCGGTTTCTTTTACGTACGGTCCAGGTGCGAATGTTGTATGCGCTCCTTTGCGACGTTTCAAACTATCCGAATCGTAAATTGCTTTCCCCTGCGAATTCATCTTGACACGCGCACCCCTATTCGCCGCCGTCGCTAAATTCAGTGATGCTGCTGATGGCGATGTACTAGATGGTGGGGCTGTTGTTGTTATTATTTCATCGTCTTTTGCTCCATTTCCTGATGCTGCGCACAAAGACTGATTATTGATTTTTTCCATCGTCACTGCTGGCAGTGCAAAAGGATGCGCCAGTATGTTGCCTTTCGCTTGATGGTTGCGGCGAATATTGCATGGCAATTCATTGAGGGAAACATATTCCTTCTTTTCGCTATTATGCCCATCATCAGCTATTTGGGTGCCGTTGTTCCCCGACGACGATGATAGCGACGAAGTGGGACGACGGCGAACTATGTCATTGGAATAATAAATTCCAAGATTACCTCCTGTCGTCTTCTTGTTATGATTGTTGTTGTTATTGCTTATATCGGCAATGGTGACATATTCACCTGCCGCATCATAGATGGCGGTATCATCTTCCTTCTGTTTAGCTGGGGATTTTCGCTTGTTGGGAAGGACGACTTTTAATTTATCGAGCATATTGTGAAGTGGATGCTGAAGAGTGCGTTTCAAGTGGTTCAGATTGTGATCTTTTTTTGTTGGATCAATGAGCATATCGACGGTGGCATATGGGGTTGCATAATTAACCGTTGTTGTTTCTTTAATATTTTCATCGTCACTGGTTGATGGGGTGATTATGCACATTGATGGAATACGTTTGGCAGTCATGGCAGTCTTTTGTTTGATTCTTTCAATACGTTCCACACCTTCCAGATCCGAACTCTCAGAGTATTCAACTTCAGAAGATGGCAGGGGTTGGGCACAGCGTTCGGCTATGCGCGTTTCGAAGGTGAAATCACTTTCTTGGCTTGCCGGCGATGGCGAGGAGTCAGTGGTGATGGAGGAAATGTTATTTTTTCCTTCCGCATTTCCCTCTTTTGGCATTGCTGCCGTTGTGGCTGCTGTTGTCGACGACGCCGCCAAGACGTTTCTCTTTATTGTACCAGTTCGCTCTAATGTACTTCCCACTGTGCTGCTCGAGTAACTTCGTTCGAGGGTACTTGTGCTGGCACTATTGTTCAATTTCGAAAGAGAACTAATGCGTTCGGGTACATCTGGCCCATGGTCGTTGACCAGGAGAGTGGTGCAGACGGTGCCAGCTGAACTGGTGGTGGTGGATGTTGAACCTCTGCCAAAGAGTTCGTATTCATTCTCAGCCGTTAGGACAGTCTGATTTGACACACTGCCAAAGGAATAGTTACTGGGGTGGGTTGAACTTGTCTGCAATGGCGACATTGGCTCTTCTTCTTTCAATGTTCGCAAGCCCGAGTCCATGTGGAACGAGGTGTAGTAGCCTTCGGTGTCGCATGAGTATGCCGAGCTAGTCTCGTCGTCGTCATTTACCTGCAAGTCTGGGGTGGCAGTACCTTCACTGGTGACACTGCTCGACGCCGATGTATTTAGGAATCGACGCCGGCTTATTATTGAACTGGGTGGGCCACTGCCTGGATGGAAACTACTTACATTCAGGGATGTATTCGAGGCACTCGACTTGGGTTGGATGGTTATTTCACTTCCAATGGAAGTACGACCCGACTCCGAACTGGCACTCCAGTTGCCACTGGACGAATGTGGCTCATCTTTATTATGGCCATTGATACCGTTGCGTCGTTGACGATTCAAGGACGACGTATCGCGTAGTTTGACATTGCCGCTGCCAAGTGCCACTAGTTTCTGTGCAACCCCTTGCGACGACATCTTGCCACCATTACTAGCCAAGGAAACGCTCTTCTCAGACGAGGAATAAGAAGGTTTTCGTTCGTGCGAAAATCTACCTTCCTTTTCGAAAAGTTCATTCTTTTTGCTTGTCAGCTCGTGCACAATACATTCATCGTCAATATCAATAATTTCGGAGCTCTGAGTGACCGTCGTCGATCCTGATTTTGGTGGCGATGATTTGATGATGCTATTATTGTTGTTGTTGTTATTGTGTCCCGATTTACTGCCGCTAGGCGTAATGAATTTAAAACGATTACGACCCCATTGTTTTAGGGAATTTAGGCGTGTCAAAGTGCTCTTGCCTTTGTCATATGGCAAGGCAACAGATTCTTTTTTTAAGATGTCACTCGACTTACTTCGACCAAACTTGTTTTTTTCCTCATTGGCGGCGGCAAGGTTATAACCTTCATTTGGATTGACGGTGTCACCTGGTGTTGTGGTTTCTGCTAAATTATTCTTACCGCTATCATGGGTATCCGTCCTGTTTTATAAGGGAGGGGAAAGTGTAAAAATATTTTTGTTTCTATTTTTTTCTATTTAAGAATGCTAAACTATTTCAAACTTCAGTATTACAATAATTTTTTTTTTTATTTTTTCTAATTGATTTGTGAGTATTCTTATTGGGAGCCATCATCAGAAATAGGGGTCTTTCTTATCTCTTTTTTCTTTTTTATTAAATCATTCCATGCAAGACTATTAATTCGTTTTTTTATTGGAGTCTTGAGTTTAATTTATGGAAAGATGCGCACTGATTGAATCTAGTAATCAAAAATTTTGTCGATTGATTAGTGAATTCGGTTTGGTTTGGGAGCATCATAATTAAGTGTGAAGACTTTTTTCATTAAAAGGTCTTCGGAATGATTATTATTTTTTATTAGAGATTTTTTATTGCTCTGATTTAATTGTTTTTTTTTTTTGTGTTTGGTAGATTGAAAAGGAAACGAATTGAAATTGGACATTTTATTGGAAAAATTGGTATTGAAGAGTATAAAAAAAAAAATTAACATTGATTTGTGAAGCAGCTAATTGTGAGCATAGTTGTTGGAGCGAATGAAATGTTCTATGACACGGAAATTATATCCCAACAAAATAATAATAATAATTAGTTCAGGAATTTTTGTTTAAATTAATAGCTTCATTTGATGCAATTTGTTTTCGAACTTTTTTGTTAAGTCACAACATTATTTACAATATCTGCATAGATTGAATAAGCAATCAAATCTTTATAATTACTGGCTAGGGTAAATATTCCATTTAATTTACCAATTGTTTACAAGACTAATTTTATGCAAAACGTGTATGTAGGGAAGGTATTCGCTACAAAACAGTTAACAAAACTTTTTCCAATAAGCAATTGTTTAAAATGTATTTTCGATTTAAACAATAAAGTTGATTAAAAGTGCTTTTTTACACAACACGGTTAACACTAAAAAAATATAATAAATCTGTTAAGTAAGAAAAGTATACAGTGTTTGAATTTTTAAGTTTCTGTAAAATGCTAATTCTTACTCAATCTGAAAACAAAAATTTAAAGCTCAGATTTGCCTTTTTTCACAAACTCTCTATTATTAATCTCTTAGTGACTTTTGACGTAATGGTTAGTGCGATGGGCTATCAAGTCGGTGGAGGCCTGGGTTCGATTTTAAGCCTATGCGACCTTGTTTTGTACAGAGGTATTCCTCTTACGAGGTATTGAAAAATACTCCAAGAGTACTCGTTGTCAAGAAAAGTTCATCTCAGTTAGGCGTTCGGAACCGGCACAAAATTTCCATTCCCACTAACTATACACTCAAAAAAGAAATGGTTCAGTTCAGAGTGTCAGTGACTATAGGTCTTGGTTCTTCGTGATCTAGTTATGTCACAATATTTATTTATTAATGAATATTTTCGTTTGTTAATCTTCATCTCCCCGTTTAACCTCGAAAAACATGACTCAATGACAGAATATTTTTTGAAACTTTTTAGGACCTTGTTTATAGAATGTTAAAATGAAGATCTTCAAAAAATTGACCGTAAGCATTAACTCCGCATAACTCATAAGTCATAACTTTTGCCATGGTAATTAGATTGTCTTGATATTTTTCTCTTTGAATTACGCACTAAAAAGTATTTTTTGAGTCAGGAGCCATATAGCAACTTTTATTTTATTTGTAAGAAACTATAATACATATGACATTTTAATTATCTAAATTTGGTTGCTACAAATAAGGCCATTGAATTTTGAAAGAAAAAATTATATTTTATAAGGTACAAATTCAAAATGTAAATATGTAAAATAAGGTTTTTCTGGCTATCAAAAAACATATAATTTGATCTTGTATTAAACTTCGTTCTATTTTAATAAATTTTTATCTTTCTGAGAAAATTCCCCCTCCCACCTGGACGGGTGAAAATAGAGAACTATCTTTACTATTTGTTTTTCTTAAACAGACCTGTAAAATTTTTGGCATTGTGTATTTTATGAAATTTAACAAAATTGTTTGATAAAAAAAATGTTTGTTCACAAAAATCTTATTGTAAGTTAAAAAAAAATATCCGACAAGAATACCGACAAGAACATCAAAATTGAAGCGGGTTTGTCGAGTTCCGAGATAAATGCTTTAGTTACTCCACTATTTTATCCTTAATTTTATTAAACTTCGACTTATGGCTTACCTTTAAATTCTTTAATCAATTTTCAACAATATCATTTAAAAAAAAAAAATTGTAACATGAATATTCTCGAGGTGATGTAATTTAATTTTATTTAAAAGCAATGAAGACTTGAGAAATCGATCTATCGAAGAGGAAGAGGACCGATTGATCAAAGTTTAACAACAAAATTAAGTGAGCTACATTTTGTTTTTTTTTTTTTGTAAAATTTGTTTAAAAGGATAGAATGTTTTTCAAGAAAACTCTTTTACCCTTTATCTGTGCTGACGCTAAAAATGGAAAGTTGGGTTTGTGAAATGAAATGTTTGAAATTGTACGCTGAACGAAACGAGGTATTGACAATTTATTTTTTATTTTGTTAATTTTTTAGCATTTTGCTTTTTGCATAAGAGACTTTGGTATTTTATCTGCATGATAAAAATTTTAAAGCATAAAATTTCCAACATTTTGATTATTTTTTTAATTGTGGAATAGGAGTTCGCGGCAACACAAATTGCATTTATATATAATTGTTTTTTAAAAGGTTACAATGTCCACAGAATTTTATACCGTAAAAGTATTCCATCAGATCAATCGTGTCAAAAGTTATTTAAAATTTCGTTATTAAATACATCGATATGGGTGTTTTTGAAAGGTTGAGGTAACTCAATTTACTAATCACTATCTTCAAAAAAGAATCATTACATTTAAAATTTTGTCACAACAATACAAAATTTTCCAGGAAAACGAGTTTAAATGTTTCAAAGATGACAAAACAGGATACTATAAGTTCATGCCATTTAACACTTTCCTGCATCAAATCACAGATTCACGCTGATAAATCACCAAAAAATCGATTGTTTGTAGGCCAACATTATTTCTTTTAAGGAATCATCAAAAAGATCTGCGCTTTTAACGACCTCGTGGATTTACTTTGGAGTAAGATTATTTAAACATAAAGTTCTAACTGACACGCGCTTGGAAAAGCCAGACAACATATTTTATTCTATATCAATCTGCAGCGTGTTATTTTAGTAATTTAAGATTCGCTTTAAATACAGCAAATTTGTTATCAAAAAGGTTCCTAGAAACGTTCCTAAAGTTTTAAAGTAGTTTTGATTTCTTTCCTCCAATATGTTTTTGGGGGTGCTGAATATAAGGTTTGCCATACTAAAATTTCGTGACGCAACTTGGTCAAAAATGCAAAAAACGAGAAATTTTCGACGTTTTTGTAGTTTTTCAAAAACTGTTTCCTGTAGGATAAGCTTTTGGTTACAATCCAACATAGCGGTGTTTTTTTCAAGATGGGAGATAATTGTTCTAGATGAATGAATAAAAGATATGTCATTGGCTCAAAATAAAACTGCGCTGAACTATACTTATAATTATTAAGAAACATTTTAGAGGGGATACCCACGTTCAAAATCCCCACACTCTTAAAAATCCACAAATTTAATATCCACAAGCACAAAATCTCCAACAAAAAAATCCCCAGAAACAAAATCCCCATGGACATAATCCCCAAAGAAAATCCCCATGTCTTAATCTTTCTAACACATCAAAACCGGAAAATAGTTTTTAATGTATGTAGGTACCTATTATATGCATCGTGCACCACTTTTTCCTGAGTAATGATTTTAATAACAATGTTAAACTGTTTTTCAAGGCAAATGCCGAAACTCCTTTTGCCGCAAGGTTAAAAAGTTCTTTCTTTTTAACTGCTTATCAAGATGCAAGAACTTATCTTGTTGATGAAACAAGTAGAAATCTGGCCCCAGACATAATTTCTTAGATATATTCGAAATATGGTGAATCTGTGCTTAAGGATTTGGATTTTGGGGATTATATGCTTGGGGATTTTGCTCTTGGGGATTTCGTTCTTGAGGATTTTGTTTTTGAGGATTTTGTTTTGGGGATTTTGAGTTGGGGATTTTGTTTTGTTGATTTTGTTTTTGGGGATAGGGTACCAAACGAATTTTAGAGGTCTCAGAAATTAATACAGTTGAATAGATGTATTTTGAAAATTATAATGGCTACATATCTGGGAAAATTTAGTTTTCTTGAACACTTCAGTACATATTTGTAATCAAAAACTAATCCTTCAAGGTAAAATATTTCAAAAACTGCAAAACGTTGAAAATTTTATTTTGCATTTTTGACCATGTTGCGTCACAAAATTCGAATTCAGCACCCCATTATGAACGATATCAAAATTACCCCAAATATTCCTGCTAGGAACACAGACGCAGATTTTCTTTCACCTTAAATTGTATGGACTCTCTTAATTCTATGTTTCCATTACAAATAAATCATTTTTATCAAACTTCACATATTTTGCACTAGTTACACATTTCTCCAATCCCTAAAACAAAAATTAACTTTAATCCAAAATATTTGAATGGGGACTCTTTTGATCCTTAACTTGTATGACAATTGAAACCTTCACACCAAAAATGTTACCTTCTAAAATTTTAACATGTTATTTTTCGCACTGAAAATGCATTAATTTTTTCCTAAAAAAAAAACAATAACTTTTGTAAAGCTGCTCACATCGAGTTCATTTCTATACCAAATGTGTAAATGGTTTCAGTGTGATAAACCTTACTTTTCACATCTAAAAGGGACTTAAAAATTGTCAGTAAGCAATAATTGGACTTTAGGGGAGTTTACATAATGTTGGAAAGGTTTTTTTTACAACTCTCGTGATAGTAAATTTCCTGTTATTTATGAAACACCCTACAAAAGCAAAAAAAAATGTATGTTTGACTGAAAAAAGCTTTGAAAAAAAATATGATTTATAATATGAAAAGCCAAATGTATGTATTTTTTTGTATGGACATAATGTGCTGCAATTTTATTTGCAAATTTAGTTGCAAAACAAAAACAACTAAAGCAAAGACATGTTTAATTTTATACACGATTATGGTGCTTTGAATACTCACAAACCATTATGAAATAAAAAAGTGTGAAATACTGAAGTTTGCTATATTTTTTGTAGCATTTTAATGTTTAAATATATACAAGTGTACCTCAATTTTCTTTTTAAATTGATGTTGTTAGGCGTTAATTTGTTATAACTGTTATTTTGTCAAATAAACAAAAACAAAAAATTTTAACAAAAAAAAAAAATTAATAATTTTGTGGAACATTCCATATTACACTATATGTTTTTTTTTTTCAATATAAGGGGACATAAAACATGCCTCTATTGTATATGTATATAGTGAAAGAAAAAAATTGATTATATTTGCCAAAAAATAATAAGAACAACTTTTATAGAGAATAATAATATTTATACGTTTCTATTAACAACAGCATAACAAACCAGACACAATAAAAATAATAAAAATTTATAATAATTATTTATAATTATTTTAATTTTAAAAACGACATTCACATTTATGAAGTTAATTTTATTAATACATTTTTGATTTATAAAAAAAAACGATATAAATAAAAAATAACAACATACCCATTAGCTGCATCCTGAATCTCTTTTTGATCAATTCCTGCAATTGTATTCCTTCGTTTGCCACGAACTTTACGTGATCTCGAACGACGACTGACCGTTTGCACGTCATCGTTCAAATTATTACTCTCGGACATGCCAAGGGCACAGCCAGTGGTTGATTTTCTGGCCAGGCACATGCGTTCAAAACGTTTTCCAGATGTGTCCACTGAGATTACTTCGGCAGGATATCTTAAAAAAAAAAATAAAAAAAAAAACACACACAATAAAATAAGTGTCCAGTTGTGATTTATTATGGGTTGGTCACACGAAACCATTAAGTTAAAAAAAGTGGCGTAGGGGAGGTACTGTTAAAAAATGAACCTTGACCCTCTTAGATGGAGCTACACAGAGTCAGTTCATTTACTATTTCTTAACAAAAAGCACGTTGAGAAGGCTATTTTTCATGACAATGTTTTTTTTTTACTGGGATGGTTTTAAGGTATGTATTATGGCGTGGTAAGTGGCGCTTAAAGTATTAAGCAACATAATTATGTTGCGTATCCGAACATTTATTCGACAAAAAGCAACGATCATACTCATTGCGAAAGAAAAGGGTGGAAGACATGAGAAGAATTGAAAAAAATATTTCCCCTACACATAATTTTTAGGAGAGAATTCCTGAATCAATTTATTTTGGAGCCTCAGAACTCTCGGTTTCACCCGATCACTAGGCTAGACCTTAGAAAACTTAAAAATGTCAATCGAAATGGCGTGTGGACAGCGCTTATAGAGACTAATTGTACTTTTTCCATCTTGCCAAGATGTTTTGTTAAGAGGAATGTGGAAAATGTAAGCTGCTTCATTAAAGTGGCAAAAACCTCACTGATATCTTTGCTGACATCAGCTTCTATATATATAAAACTCAATGTTTGTCGGATGACAACATAAATTTATAAAATTGATGTAGGTAAACTTCGAAAAGATTCCTACGTTAAAAAAATTGGAATAGGTGGTGCTGATGTTGTTATGTTATATGCAATTTTTCAATAAAGTTCTGCATTCTCGGGATTAGGTTTAAAAAAAAATAATTAAAGTAACAAAAAAGGGAAAAAACTTTACTTAATCCAACAGAAAAAAGCGTTGATCATCGCGAAATATAGCGGAAATTATCATGGGAAGACATAAAAAGAGCGCTAACTAACTTCCGCGAAAGCGTATAATACCGGGGAAAAGCGCGGAATAGGGGTAAAAGATTGCGGAGTATGGTGATGAATCGTGGAATGCTGGGGAAATAGCATGAAAAGTCATAAAAAGGGTTTAGAACCACCGGGGAAAAGCATTTAAGGCCACGGAAAAAACATGTTAATTTCAGAAAAAGAGCGTGAAAAGCCGCGTTAAACCGTGAAAAAATTGGGAAATACTCTGACAATACAGCGGAAAACAGCATAGGAAGTCATAAAAAAGATGTCATAAGAAACATTATTTGTACGAAGGCAAAAAGTATTAAATACCGCGGAAAGAAGTTAACAAAAAGTAGTAAGTCGCGTAAGACTGTGAAAAAAATCAGGAAATATTTATGAACGATCGGGGAATACCACGGAAAATAGCATATACGAAGTCTTAAAAAAAGTTTTTGGTACCTAGGTAAAAAGCATCAATAGTGTGGAATAAAGCAAGTCACGGAAAATACTTGCGGAATACGATGAAAAAAAGCGGAGAATACTGATGAAATATGGAGAAATATGGAGAAATATTGCGGAAAATAGCATAGGAAGTTATGAAAGAACGCTAAGTATAGCGAAAGAAAGCGTAAGATATCGTGGAAAAGAAGAAAGTCACCTTGAAAAGCGTCGAAAGTGGCAGCTTGCCTAAAGTTAAAAAAATATGCGAAATATCCATGGATATAACCACGGAGCAAATTAGAAAGATTACGGAATACCGTGAAAAATAACATTAGAAGTGAAGAAAATGCGTAAAACATACCGCGGAGAAAATAGAAGAAAAGCTTCGAAAACACGGAAAAGTATGCGAAATTCTGCGGAATACCGTGGTAAATGCGAGGAATACTGTGGAAAAAAGCGCAGAAGACTTGCATTTATTGCCTTACACACCCTGCTTTCACATAATATTGTAAGCTTTACTTCAAGTTTTTATGTAATTCCATCATTATTGCTTGATTAAATTCTTAACTTTGGTGGATGTATGTATGTATATGTACAAGTACATGTACATTGTACATCAAAACCCTTTTGAAAATCTTAGTTACAGAAAGAGACAGGCTAAAATGGATACCATATTTAAAAAAAGGACTCCCGAAAACATGAAACTGTGTACCAAGCTCAAAAAGTCAATTTTAACGCTTACGTCCTATGAATTTACAGCCGACGAATTGCTGTTCCTTGGTTTTAAGAAACAATAAATTGTATGGCAAATCTTTAATTCGGATTGTCGTGTATATAACGGTCTTAGGGTTTCTTTTCCAGAACCTATCACAGTGCAAATTTTTGGCTTGCATAAAACATTCACACAAAACGCTTGATAAAATCTTATTTCCGCTCAGAAAACAATTTAAGCTTAGGGAAACACTCCTGAGGTTCACAATACCGAAAGTATGTCGTTAAATTCCCTTTTGCTTTAATTCTACAACTAGAAAGAAACACCTTTTTGGGTATAGTAGTTGGTTAGTCATAACTTTCGGAAACGGATTCAGGATTATTATTCTCGTAACGAAAAAAAATACGGTGCTTAACAGACAGTGTTTCAAGCCCTCCCAAGCCTCCAAAATCATGTTATTTTAAGGTGATTTTATCATAATGCACATGATTAACTGAAACTTTTTTGTAAATCTTAGAGATTTAGAGGGATCTCAAATACTCAAGTCCAAAGAAAACTTTATCTGAATACGACACTGTTAACAGAACTATGTACATAACTTGTTAAAGAGCGCACTGGCGTTGTCCTGATAGTCAAACTTGCAACCAAATCGATCATATTGCAATTGGAAAAAGACAAATCTTCAACACGCTGAATCTGAATGTACCAATATCTTCACATCATCACTAACATCGACTCAGACAACTATCTTGATGATGTTACGCGTGATGTTACAAAGCAGATAGAAACATAAAGCCTACATCAACTTGCAAGCGGGGAGCAACGGTGCTATGAATGAAGTGCTTGACTGCTAACTTAGAGGTGTAAGTTTGATCCCCAGCTTCAACCGGGCACTAACCGTGTAATTTTTTTTAGATAAAAAATCACCTTATGTTATGTTTCCTTCTAGATGTTTGCAATGACAGATAAAACTACAGTCAGCAGTCAGTACTGTACTGTAGAGATAATGAAAGCAGTTATTTCACTCAAAGTTAATTAACTGCAGTACTTTTTTAATGGTTTCAGTCACACAACAGTATAAGAAACTTCCTAATAAAATATTAAAATCATAGTAAAATGGTACTACAGTTAATTAAATTTTGTTCAAATAACTGCTTTTATTAGATTTACAGTCAGTATCTTAGTATAGACTGCTAACCGCTTACTATGCAGCTAAGGTACTTAGAAGCAGTACTACATAACATGCCAGTTAATATTAAAGTCGACTGACTTGACTAGCATTACCAATTGACTGCAGTCTTTTACAACTCTGGTCCACAAAATCAAGTTTTAATGGAACTTGAAAGTTTATTTTATTTTTTACTTTATAACGCCAAGAGATATCAACAGGTTTCTTATAAATACAAGGCTTAAAAGGTGGTGAAATATGCCTGAAGTTATTATCTTTCGCGCAAACAAATCCTTCAGCTTCAACAAATCCCTGCCTATTTTATATAATATCTAATCAACTGTATAATGTAAACATCATAATTCCCGAAAACAAAACAAAAAATAACCTTTAATGTAACTAAGCTTACAGTTGATTTAATGCTTGAGCCTTTTATCCCCTTAATCAACTTCCTATAAACATATACAACAAAGCAAATTAATAACCAATTAGCTGCACTTGAGTTGAATTAATTTATGAGCACATGGTAACCCTATCAGGAAGTAAACCCGCATATCTACTCTACCAGAACAAAACAGAAAAAAAGAAACATACACACACATAAAAACAGCAAAATAATGTAAAAGTAAAAATAGAACTCATACTCTGGAAACATTATTCTCACTTCAGCAAACCAGGAATAATAAATTAATGCGATTCGGTTGGTTGTTCCTGACAGCAGCTTTTGACATGTGTGTGTCTACAGGGTTCTTCAGTTGAAATTTTCATTTAAATTTTATGTCGAAAATACCTTTACCTCCCCCGACCACACAAAACAATTCAATTTAGCACACAAAAATTAACATAAAACGGTTGGGAGTTTGACATTAAAACTAGCTCATCCGTCAAACCGATAAAAAACAATTAATTTTCCCAAAATTAAATTGGGATAGGGTTATATGTATTTACATTTGGGTTTGGCGAGTGTGTATGGTTGTCCAAATTGGAGGTATATATTGGGCATATTATGAAATATTACTTACCTTAAAGCTAACAATTTACATTGTTCCTCCGGGGAAGGCAGTCGATGGTTTAAAGGCACATCTTTGTTTATGTCATTAGGAATATTATGCAAATTATCGTTACTACTATTTATGGAATAAATGGCGTCAACAGCATCAGCTGATAACACGGACGGAGATAGGGCTGGCGTTAGAACTCCATTATCACCAATAATCATCGATGTACTTATGGATGCATCTACTCGGTTCATACAATCGGGAGTGACTGTTACATCACCTAGGGCCTCGGATGATGTCCATTTCCGTAGGTCTTCAATACCAGCCGGCTGAAAAGGTACAAAATAGCAAAAATTTAAAATAAATTAATTAAATTTGTATTTTTAAATGTAAGCAACATATCCATAAGTCTTGGACTAAACACTAAAGGTTAAACAAAGCAAAACAGTATTGGTGTTTCTCTACTACTGAAAATATTTCCTCTCAAATGAGCTGGGTATGGGTAACCTTGTTTGGTCTTCTATGATGCGCTCTTCCTCAGAGTTTTTCTCTAAGAAGAAACCCTCTGGACAAAGATTTTCCTAGCGATTTCTGACCAAACTTTTTCATCAGGTTTCGTGCTGGGGACACAAGGCCTTTCATTTGGACTTCCGTAGGATATAAAAGAGCTAATAAGTTTTCAAAAAGCAGCGAAAATAAAACTTAAAGTTCTGTGTCAGCTTTAGGCTTTATGTGAAGATGCTCTTTCTTTGATAACAAATGCTAGGATATTAATGTACCAATACCTATAATTAATGAAATCGTTAGATTATCCTCATAGCTTTATTATTTACACTTCTTGGCAGAAAATGTTGGAGGCATGAGGATCTTATCTCACAACAAAATGCATCTATGTTTTACCGAAAAATGTGGTGCAAACATTATCCGATGATGTTGTTTATCATGATCATGACCTCTTAGAATTAATAAACCTGGGCTCAGACCACGTAATTTCTCTGACGACTATCGTCTAAACGGTAGCTATGAACGATAGCTTTGCTATAAACTGCTTTCTTATCGTCTATCGTTCTCGTTACCTTAATTTTGAGAACGACTATAAGCAACATCAAACATGACTAGTGTTTTTTTAGTGTCAGAAATTTTGTATTTTGATGTTGATTTGAAGTTTTTTTCTGACAATGAAAATACAATAAGTAATATTGGGGTGATGTTTTTAGTATAGGCGAGCCCAACTCGGTGGTAAAGCAACAGGATTAGTAATTGTGGAAAGGAAAAACATGCCAAGAAGAAGTGTGGATAAAAAACCAAACTTAAAATTGCCTCAAGAGGAAGGCACATACACTCCCAGAAATGAACGATTGGAATTATGATCCCTTTTTTGTTTCTGTTGGCTTTTATTTGAGTTTATAGAAATGTTTCTTCTTTGTGAAGTTTCAGAAATTCTTTGTTTCGTAGATAGATTGCGTACAACTCATGATTGTACGTGTACCGTCTCCGGAATCGTCTTTCCTCACATATGGAGCCAACAATTCTCCGTAAGACTTTTCTCTCGAACGCGGCTAAGAGGTCACAGTGCCTTTTGCTAAGCACCCAAGTCTCTCCATACATGAGTACTGGCAGGACCATGGTCCTGTACAGCAGCAGTTTTGAAGTTATGGTTAAATTTTTTGGATTTGAATAACTTTGACAGCCTAGGCTTTGTTGGATTTGAGAAGCCGCCCGCGTATTTCTTTATATTTGTATTTATAAAATAAACTAAGCAAAAAATTTTAAAGGTCGGTTAAGCAAAACAACTAGTAAAGATAGGAGTCTGTTTTCACCCGTTCCGGGAATTGGAATTTTCTTAAAAATCGACTTAAAGCGAAACAAAAATTATTGAGATACACCGGAGTTAAGAATTTAGGTACAAATTAAATTATATGTTTTTTGATAGCTAGAAAAACCTTCTTTTATTAAAATTTTTAATCAAGTTATTAACTTGATCTAAAATGTTAATAAAAAAGGTTTTCCTGGCTATCAAAAACATATAATTTGATCTTGTACCTATATTCTTAATTCCGTTGTATCTCAATGTTTTTTTTTCAGCTTGAAGTGAACTTTTGAGAAAATTCCTTCTCGGATAAAAATAGACCCCTACTGTAACTAGTTGTTTCCTTAAACAGACCTGAAAAGTTTTTGGCTACCTAGTTTATTTTATGAAATTTTAACAAATTTTTTGATAAATAAAACTTTGGTTCACATAAATCTTATCTTATTTTGATAAATAAAACTTTAGTTCACATAAATCTTATTGTTAAGTAAAAAAAAAATCCGATAAAAGTGAAAATTTGTAAATTGTAACTGTTGAAAGTATTTTTGAATAATGAAGAATTAGTGCTGTTAAAATTATTTCGAAATTCGATTTTTTGTTTTTTTTTTGAGTGAATCTTGCAAACAGAATGCAGCATCTTAAGCGTCATGGACACTCATTCCTCTAATAAGGAGAGCCTGCTCTATTATTGCAATCGCTATTATTTCGAAAATCGATGTTGGTATTGAATTTTTTTAATGCGTCTTGCGGGCAGAATGCCCTATGTTAAAGGTCTTGGACTCACGTTTTTCTAATGAGGAGAGACTGTTCTATCATTTTACAAAGAAGAATTATCTTGCTATCAGAAATAAACCAAAAGATTATTTTTTTTGCATTTTTGAGTGCATCTTGAAGGCAGATTGACCCATGCAAAAGGTCGATTCATATCTAGGGCGCCAATCTCTTTTTTTTACTTCTCCGTACACGTAGTGTAGAGGATAATTATAGCGATTTCGCACAATTTTTTTGTCAGAATTAATCAATTTCATCATGAAACATCATGAAACGTAAAGAAAATATGTTTTTGAGACATTTTTATGTGCGCGTGCCGTTGTCGACGTCATGGTTGGAAATTTTTAAGCACGATAACTTTTGTTAGAATTAAGATAATTGGAATCTGTAAACTCTGTAAAGTTGGGGATAAGCTAAACTTAGGTTAAGTTCGAAATTCAGCCATTTTGAATAAACCCGTCTTGAACTTTTTATACAAATATCTTCCAAAAATGTCACTTTTGTATGCGTAGTACCACAAATTTGCATTTTTTTAAGTGTTCCAATGCACAATGGTTCTGATTATCAAAAAATCGGAATACTTAATTCTCAAGAGTTGTTTGGTAAAAATCAATAATTTACACTTTATTGTAAAAACAAAATTCTTGCAACTATACGGAAATGTTTGGGATTACCAATGTTATTCATATTTTTATAACGATAATGATTTGCTATAGCTACCAATTATATCTTGAGCAGCATTGCTCATAAATAAGGCCCATCTATGAATACACAGACAGACGAATCCTAAACTCATTACCAGTAAAAACTATTAGAACCGAAGAACATTATTTTTATAATTGTTGGTAGAAGTTTTTTTTAAGGTAAGGTAAGGTAAAATCCTCATTTTATGATATCGTCTTATGTGTGCGAAGGGGTGACTTCCATACTTTCGCACCACGATTTTACTATATTTTTGGCAACTCAAAGATAAAGTTAATTCTGCACCGAACAACTGGTTCAGAGTAAACTTGGATTCAAATTACTTTCCAGAATAAACTAACCCCAGAGTTAACTGTTTTGGAACTAGCCCAGGCCCAAAATTCCTTTTTTTATTGTTTTAATCTTATTAATAACACGCAATTTGAAGACCCAAAAGCAACAATGAATGTAGGTAATATTTTTTGCGAGGACTAAATCGACAAATACATTTCCTAAATAAATTCTATTGCCTATCCCGTAATTTACCTGTATGTTAATTTTGGAAAAATGCTATAATTTGAATAAATTAAAACTCAATATTTTTATTTATTTCCTTAATAGCTCACAAAAAAAAACGATAATAAAAAGCTTCAATTAAAGACTAAAAAACCACAAGCAGAGGGTTTGTTTGCCAATAAATACAAAAAAAAAACTTAATCGCGTTAGAAACTTTTATCAAATAAAAAAAATTGTTGAGGCTTTGAATGACTACATGGTCACATGGGAAATGTTGGCCAGTCACGCCAAAAGGATTCAATACCATTAGGGATACGGATGGGACAACCATTTTTCTTTTCAGTCATTATAAATACCATCAAATTAATTGAAGCAATTAAAAAAACACGAAACCTGTAGAAAGCAAAGAATTTGGAACATATTCCTGTTAAGAGCTCATAGACCAAGTAGGAATGAGTTTTTTGCATAAAGTAGGACGATACACAAAACACCGACGACGACGCGATAAATGCGCGACCAACGCGACGCGACGCACAGTGGCGACAGCCATTCTGAGTTCTGACTCATTTAAAGTGTAAATCTAATTGATGTTAATGTAAGCTTAGAGCGCAAGTATTTATTTATTAAAAATGAAGTGTAATTAGCAAACACGTTATTTCCGCAAGAAACAAGTGGAGTTTGATTTGACCCACAAGAGGGAATGCAGCAATTTTGTAGGTGAGAATGCATTACTTAAAGACTCGTTAAAACAGAACCGGATGCATATTTTTAGATAAAAATGAAGACAGAAAAGTTTTTCTAAATTGAATATTAAAAATTTTCAACATTTAAATTATTTTCTAAAAAAATGGCATACTACTTCCTTCGTTTTGAACTCAAAATATTTTAGGACTTTGTTTTTGTCATTAAAGTAATTGTTTGGCGCTTTGGTAAAAACTACTCTAGGTATATTTAGAAAACTCTTCAAAATAAGGAGAGCCAGATGGCACTTTGACTAACCTTTTTTTAAATGCTGAAATATAATTCACAGTAGTTGATTTTGTACTAGCTAAGTAAATCTGGAAGGGTTGATAATCGATATAAACTTAGGTTAAGTGGGGATTGCTACAAATTTGCATTTTTTTTAATTGTTCCGTGTGAACAATGGTACTGATTTTGAAAATAATGAGATATCCCAAAATAGAAACATTTAATTCTTAAAACATTTTGTTAACACTTGTTTTGGTAAAAAAATAAATCTTCCAACGGTACGGAAAAGTTGGGGATTACTAATGTAATTCGTATTTTTTACCTACAATTTAGCACCTCTATTTTAATAGTTTTTTCTAAGCTTATACCTTATCGTTGCTAAACAATAAAGGCCACTGTTTTCTGTAACATGTTAAGGGCCAAAATCATGGAGATGGGAGATTTGATGTCCAGGCTTTTTTTTTAAATCAAAAATACCTTAAAATGAAATTCACTTCTGACGTACTGATTAATATAATTGAGATGAATCTCCAAATGTATTAACTTTATTTGAAACAGAGTTAGTTTTTGTTTGATTCTATCTAATGTAACAGAAAAATCATTCCGGAAACGCCTCCATAACTCAAAACCTTAAATTTAGCTCACTGTACTGAAGTCCTTTAAAAAAAAACTGAGAAGAGTCGTAATAAAAGTTGTCCGAAGAAATATGTTTCAATGTGGTGACAGTGACAAAATATCAATTTTGTATTCATTTAACGTTCAGATGGCGCTAGAAATGGTCTTTCCGGAACGCCATGGAATGGGTTTATCGTTCCATAAATAATCTTCTGCATGAATATATTAAAATTAATAAAGTGGTAATTAATTGAAGTTTAGTTTGATATTTAAGGAGCGTACACCAGTTAAGAGTCATTCCGGGAACGCCTGTTTTGGGATAAATAGAGATTAAAATTATAATTGCGTGTTAATATTATGATGTAAGCTCTAGACCACTACAATAAAACCTAAAACATATTTTGTTTGATTTTGTGAGAAACAACGATAATATTGAGAAAAAAAACGTCACATCCCGGAACGCTTTTAGGCTATGAATGGGTAATACAGTATTATTTGAACAAATCTGAGTATTTAGGTATATTATTTCAGAATCTAATGCAAATATGGCTTGAATATGGTGCCTTATCATAAAATTAGTGACAAAAAGCTTGTAAAAAGTATGAAAAATTATGTATTTCGTAGGTATTTTGGAATAGCAGAAAAACGTATTTTTTTAAGAAATAAAAATAGACAAACTGAAAGGAAGTTATACTTGATTAACGAGGGTATAATAATGATGCATAATTCAGATTGACATAGTTTTACGACCACCACAGTCGTTTCGGATCTTTGGGAACATATCCGTATATCACATACATACATATTTTTAAAATTATGTTTAGAAAATAGAATTGCTTTGACGTTGTCTACTTTCAATCTATTGCGTGCCTCGTTTATTAGTTAAAATATGCGCTTAACATTAGCATTATAAGCAGAATTCCCAAATACAAACTGGGCTATAATCAAAAGTTCATTATATAATAATAATAGATTGCAATTTGTTTTCAAAATATTTTGCCCATTTCTTGTGAATAGGTAATAATCTTGTCTACAATTCCCGTTAGTAGCGAGAGTATGCCGTTATTTCATTGATTACATGTACCAATTTGAAAACTTAAACAAGTTTTTTTTTTTGTATTTTGAATTATGACAGCCTTCAAGTAAATGAGCGATATATCCATTGCTGACTTGACATAAACCATGTCCACATTAAAATTTATTTGAAAAAAATGTAACATGTCTCCATTTAAATTCATGTTCTATCATGGTCTATTTTGTTTTGCTTTTTAAGATTTCTTTTATTGAATGATGTTTTTTGTGGTCAAACTTTATTTCACAGCAAGTGGTCTTCCGCTCAACTTGATAGAAGAACCCAAAGCCAAACACTGCAATGAACCATTTCTATTACATTTAGATATTGAGTGTAGATATCCTACACATATTTACATCGCAATTTCAAGAAAATCAAACGATTATGTTAAAATATAGAAAAATTGCTTTCTTACAAAAGTTATTTGGGTTATTTACATTTGATTCAAAAATCTTAAACCTATCAAACACAAAATCTTAAACCTAATCATCACACAAATTGTAATGAAGCATTAAACAAAACTCTCAACCTAGAAAACTCAAATCAATATAATGTACACACTTGTAACTAATGAAATGAATTATCTCTATGTTGGAAGACATAAAAATAATAATACAAAAAAAAAAATGTCGTTCCACCTAATCAAGAAGCGATAACCTCTTTAATTTTATGCTACATCAACCTATTAGAAACTTTTTAAGTTTTAGTTTTTTTTTTTTTATTTTGCGCTAAGGAAAAAAAAAACCGGCTATTCCAATCGCCATCCATTTTTGCCGCACATGCAATAGATGACCAAACTAATAAAGAAGAACTGTATATGTCTTCCTATATCCAATAGATACAGGTAGACATTTAGGTATAACGAATGAATCGCAGTCTCGGCAAGTCACCAAATTGGTCTTGTCATCCTTGCCATACATAGTGAACATGCCAAGATGCATGAAGGTATACAATTTTAAGTATAGACAAGACATTAAGAAAAAATAAAAATGCTCCCCTGAGTAAAGTATAGAAGGTACATTCAAGCTACAAGCAGAAATGTGCGAGCTGAAGAAAAAACGTTTTAACTATTTTATTTGGTGTGACCAGGGGGATTGTAAATTAAGCCCTTGCCTAAAAACATAGCACAACAAAAAAAGTAAGTTTCAAAAGCAGGCCAAATTCTGAGACATGAAAAAATACTAACTTCGTATTTCTCTTAAATTTCGTTCTTTTTGTTTGTCAATTTTTCCAAGTATTAAAATGAATTGACTTTGTTTGAAACAGAGTTAGTTTTTATTTTATTCCATCTAATAAAACCGAAAAATCATTCCAGGAAAGCTTCCATAACTTAAAAACTGAAATTCAAGTGATAAAAAAATACACTTGAATCAATTTAGCTACATGTATTCTTAACATTACTGAGGCAAAATTTACTTTAGGAATTCTCATGTGTATTCTTCTAACTTGCAGATGGCTCTACAAATGGTTATTCGGTATGTCATGGCATTAGTTTATTGTTGCGTTAATAGTTTTCTGCTTATGCAGAAAATTAAATTAAAGTGATAATTGAAATTAAATTTGATATATAAGGAACGTACATCAAATAAGCGTCATTTCGGTAACGCCTGTTTTGATATCTATATCTATAGAATCTATTATCTACAGAAAAACTGAATCGAAGTCATATTTGAATAATTGATTTATATAATAATATATAATTCAGATTGACATAGTTTTTTTAAATACCACCAGTCATTTTTGAAACATCTTTCATTTTCTGATGGCTTCATCATTTTCGGGAACGCTATTTAATGTATTTTTAAAAGGAAAATCTTAAATTTTAATGAAATAATTCAATATGTGAGTAATACTTAATGCTACCTGTAGGAAAAAAATAATATTAAAATTGAAATAACATTAATTAATACAAAATTTTATAAGAAATTCACATATTTTTGTGAATAAGCACAACAAAAAACAGAAAAAAATTACATATAAATATCCAAACAATTTTTTGATTTTTTAATGATTTGGGCGAAAAGGTTTCTGTTTTCTTACGGGAATATTTTAAAAATGGGAGCTGGTAGGAAAATTTTGATACTGGATTTGCGTTAAGCACCTTTAGAAAAGTATAGTTTTGTTTTGGCAACAAGAAACTTTGTTGACCAGTATAAAATGGAAAATACATTAATTCTTACATTCTAACATTAAGATTTCTCGAAGAAGAAAAGAGGTATGGAAATGATTTAAGCTTAATAAAAAAGAAGAAAGCCAGTTCTTTTATATTCCGTTACAATTTGTTTAGCATCGGCTCAATAAAATATAATATCTCAAAACCAGAGCCAGTTTCAAAATTCTGACTTCAGAATCAATTTCAACACATCGAAAACCTTTAGAAACCGTTATCAATGTTTGGGCAGCAAAAACTTTGTTGACCATTATAATGACTTATTTGAAAATATTACATTTCTGATCTTTTTCAATTCATCATTTCTTAGTCCTCCGTCAAATTATAAGGGCATCATAGGCATTTTTTTTATATGCACCATTGTCCAAATTTCAAAACTATACGATGATTTGAATGGAATCAAATGAAAATGGGCAGATCCATTGTGCAAAATTTAAAGACTACGATGATTAGAAGTTGTCCATTTGATACCAATTTAGGCGGATGGCACGCCCCTCAATTGAAATTCTCAGATTTTTTCTTTACTTGCACTGCAAAGTCTGACATTGTGAAAAATTTCAAGGCTCTAAGGTGACGGAAAGAGAGTATTTTGATAATCTGTCAATAAGTATCTCACACATTACTCATGCTGAAATTTGCTGAGCTATGTATTCTTGATTAGCTCAAATTGGCAAAATTTAAGTTCTTGGATTAATTTGTACTGAAGTTGGATGGGTGTCGAGAATGCCTTGAGCTGATTCCTGTTAATAAGGGTGCAGTGCCAAAATTGCTATAAAACCTTGGCTGGGCACTACCCTGTGTTTTTAATTATTCTAATACCATTTTATAGTAACAAAAATTGAAAGTGACACTAAGAGAATGACAATGTTTATATATCTGACGCATTTAGGTCTGTCCGCGCAAAGCGCCTGAGTATTTTGTAATTTTAATTTCAAGAAACTGTAATAACTCCTAAAAATTACATGAATCGAAACTAAGTATTTTTGAAATTAATAAATGCAGTTTTTTCGCATCTTTGAAACAATTATAGTAATTTGACGAAAAATTCAAAATGGGCACATCAATTACTTGAATGCACACAGCACACACAATTTTTCTTTTACGTTTAGATTATGTAGTAGGTACATACAGGTATAGGTACACTTACCAATCTTATTTCAATTTCAGCATCAATTCTAGTTCTCATCTTGCGATTAGCCTTTCCAAAAACAGGCGTACAAACCAGTTCGTCGAGCGCACCTGTGCAGCTGCTGTCCACTGCCCCCGCCGCCGCTGCTGTTGTAGTGTCATTTCGAGACGCCTGCAACCGGGACTCTGAGATCTTTGCTGCTTCCTCGTATAGCACTTTAACGCTGGTAGGACGAGTTTCGCTGGTAAAGAGCTCTTTATGGAATGACTTGTCGCAATGGTAATGAGTTTTACGTTGCGCGAATGTTCCCAGGTCACTCTCAGCTAGAAAAAAATTAAGAAAAAAAAATGAGACAATGTATATAATATAATGATTTTGCAAAGGATTTAAGTTTTTTGAGCTATGAAACTGACTTTTTGCATTAAATTTTACCCTAAACCACACGTAGATGAAACCTAAATACATTTGTTGAATTACTTTGACCAACCACAAGCACTTCCTTCTCTTTTATTTATAACAACTCATAATATATACATTTTTATTGTGTGTATCTAAAAACAAATACCGTAAATTAATGAATCCAAATAAAGTTTGTGCACAATCCGAATCGGATTTAAACAACACGTTTGAATAGAATGCAACACGATTCTTTTTTTTTTTTGTTTTTGTTATTTTTTTTTAATTTTCTTTACATTTTGTCTGCAATTGAATTTCAATGAATTCTCGAAACGTATCTTTGAGCAGCACATTTAGAAAGAGGTGAACTCATAAATTATTTATTCAGAACTCAGAAATCTTATGAAGTTTCAACATAGTGGGTATACACTTAATTTTGAAGAAATAAAACACCAACATTGCGG
Organism: Meliscaeva auricollis; assembly: GCA_948107695.1. Classification (NCBI taxonomy): domain Eukaryota; kingdom Metazoa; phylum Arthropoda; class Insecta; order Diptera; family Syrphidae; genus Meliscaeva; species Meliscaeva auricollis. Next base: position 61,138,696 of record OX403616.1, read on the forward strand.
AATTAGGTTAAAGACTTGGTAGCCTACTTTAAAATGTTTAGGAATCTTAATGCATTAAATAAAAAAAGTTGAAATAGAGCTAAACTGTTGCATACCTATAGTTTATAAGTGTTAGTTGCACCATTATCACTGTTTTTTTAAGTTTTAAAGAAATACTTATTTTAAAGGATAAAATACTAATTTTTAACAATTTATTAAAAATAGAAAAACATGCCTTTTTTCATAAAATTGTATATATGAAGATAACTTGAAAATAAAACTGAATCTAAACTTTTACTCAACTAACATGCTATTTTTTTTATCAAAAAACCTTTTTCGTTCTGTTGCTAGAAATTTTCTATACAAAAGTGCAATTTTTTGCAAGTACGTGTGTAGAAAAAAAAAATTTACAAAAATGATATTGTTTTACCAAAGTTATTGAGAACTCATTACCTTTTTTTTTTTAAACTACTAATTTTTGGGAAATCAATTTTAATCATCGTTGGAAAAAATGTAAAAAATGCAAAATTCTGGTCCCCTCATACAAAAGTGTTTGAGGGTTTTTTTGTTAGTTATATACTTAACACTAGTGGAAAAAATGGAAAGATAAAAAAAAAATTGATTTGGTCATTTTATGAATAGCTGCAATTAAACCGTTATTTGTTTAAAAAAAAATCATAAATATCCATTTTTTGATTTTAGAGATGAGATGTAAGAGATGAGAAAATAAATAATGAGATCACGACTGGATCGCACGTATTTGCTCTTACAGATAATGTTCCTCAATGTATATAGTGTTCCTTATTATTTAAAGTTTTTTAAATGCAGTTTGAGAAAATAAAAAATTAAAAAATGCATAAAATTTGATTACAAAAACCAAAAGCAGAAAAAAAACCATCTGAAAATCGTTAGAGCTGTTAAAACTATATTTTCTATATAGAATTTTGAAAGTACTTTAAAAAAAATTTTTTAAGCCATTTCTTAGCTAGTACCTATTTATTAACATCTAAAAACTAAATTCTGAAAAAAAAAAATATTGAGAAGTTTTAGAAAAAGATTATGATTTTTTTGTCGAAATCGTAGATGCCATTTTTGAAAAAAAAAAAAAAAAATTTTTTCAAAAGTTGATACATGACAAGTAGGTACCGTTATTTTTGGCCAAACATAAATTCAAAAACCTCATAGAAGACCCATAAAAGGGTTAACAAAAATCGTATCAAAATTTTAAAAATAAGGAATTAAAGCTGAATACACAAGATTACCGGACATTATAAAGATTAAGTTAAAAAAAAATTGTTTAAGTGTTTGCATCAAAAAACCAAACAAAAAAAATTTTGTTTAGCGGTGGTTTTTCCCCCCGCCATCAATCTAATTATATTATCTTTTACTTTTGAAGGTTTGCAAAAAATAAGCAGTAGTTAAATAGTTCTTAGTTACATATCTGAATTTTATATGATATAAAATGTACGATTGGATCACACGAACTCCCTCTTTTATATAGATAAAGTTACTGAGGTTGCTAAGACTAAAATTGTTAAAAAAAAAACTATATTACGACAACTTAAAAGCTTTCATTCAAAAAAATCTTTGATATCAAGTGAGTCATTAAGAAGAAAACCAGAATTAAAAACAACAACAAAAAAACATTTCATGGCAGTTACCTACTGTTAACGGTTGTCATAAAGAGAAAGACCTTATCCAAAAAAATGATAATCATTTTATTAATCGAAATCGTATAAGGAGCCATTTTTGACAAATAAAATTTGAAGAATTTCAACAAAAATTATAACAAATTTAATTATTATTTTTTTTGTATTGCTGTTGAAGAATTTCTTATTTCAAAATTCAATTTCGAGTAACACAGCGTAAGAAACTACTATAAACACCCAAATAGAATAAAATTCACATTTTCTTTTTGTATTCTTCTTCCTACACTTAAGATTTCAATTCAGGAAATAATAATAAAAAAGAAATTCAATTATGTTCATACCTGATGAAAACTTTATGAACGAATCACAAAACAAAACAAAAAACTGCTAAAGTGATGAAATATACTCCTATAGACAGGGTTTGTCCTGCAAATCCCAGAGGCCCAGACACTTGAACTTTTTTTTTTATACCACATCTCTATCTTCTTTAGACAAAAATATACATTCATCTTCATTATATCTAGAGTGGATGAAATATTAAGTGTGACCATCTGTATTTTATTTGAAAAAGTATTTTAGTTTTGCATTCGAAACAAAAATTAAAACGAAAACTAAAGACATTTTTTAATCTAAATTGACGAGTAGGTACTGTGTGACTGATAATAAATTTTTGATTTTTTTTAGCTAAAAAACTATTTTATTCAGATCGATTTATACGGTTTTGTTCAGTTTTTTCTTATTTTTTGTTTGTTTTTAAAACTATTGAAGATATTTGTAATTACAAATTTGGGTAAAAGAAAACTTAGTTAGCTGTATGTTATTCGTTGTCAACCGATATTGGGAATTAGTTGACAAGTTAAAAAAAAAAAAATATGGTCACCAAAGGTAAATTTATTATCTTAAAAAGCGTTAGCATTAATAGGATACAGGGACAAGAGTGTAGTCGAATTGAATTAAAAATAAAACAAAAAAAAAAACGAAAAAAAACAAGATATGCTCACGTATGGCAAATCACTTCAGTCTAAATGTACTCATTCTTCTTCAAGCTTGAAAAAGATGTAGATATCCATACATCCACGTACGGGTCTCGGGACGAGCGAGGCCATGAAATAATTATTTCCATTCCTCTTCACTTGGCACTTTTATGGTAGGTACAAAATAGGCATCTATTGTGTCTGAATTCTGAAAAGAATAGCTCTAGGGTTATGTTATGTGTATCTTGAGGCATTTTTTTTTCATAATCTAAATCTTTCGGTGCTTTGATTTTGAATGACCTCGAAGGTATCGAATTCTTTCGAAAATTAAACTGGTTTTCCTTTTTTTTCTTCATATCTTAAGTTAAGTAGATATCTATACGACGACAGCGAGTATCTTAAAGCGAGCATAAAGTATTAAGAGTTTTGTGTGCACTTGCTTCATTTGGGAGCCTTAAATACAAATTTCATATGTGTCAGCTAACAAGTTCACTCGCTTTTGAGCCTTTACTTTAAGTCTATTAAAAAGAGAACAAAACAAAAATTCTGTAAGAAATTGCAAACAACGTTTATCCATTCGAAATCCAATTAGACAACGGAATCTACTGTACAACTCTTGAGATACATTATTCATTGTTGACTAAAGTTATTTGTGTTGCAAGTGGTTTGTGTAAGTTGCAGTTTATCTAGAAGACCTTACAATTTTTATAGTGTTGGAGAGTTAAGAGCACCTCATGTTTTTTGCTAAGTGGATAATTTTCTCACAATAAATAACAAAGACGGAGGCCTTGTTTAGAGATTCATGTCTTTATGCAAATTTATTTAAGGACATAAACATACTTTCAATGCTTCAAAGTATAGTACATAATATTTAAGTTGAATTATATAATTTGAAATTCAACACTATATCGCTTCTATTATTTTTCTTGGGTGTTTAAGTAGTTACTGACGAACTAAAGCGAATTAAAGCTATTGTTTTTAGAGATCTAAGCATTCAAAAATGTACATTTGCAAACCAAAATTTTAGGACAATTTCTCAGCATATCAAAAGTTTTTAAGTTCTACACGATAAATTCGTAATACACTTTGTGACTGATTCGTTCAAAATCGTTTTTTCGATCTTTGGATTTATCAAAATCTGCGATCGATCTATCAAAGGCTTCTGAGATGCCCCAAAATAGATATGTCGATGACGAAGGATTCTATGAAAATTCTGGATGCAATCAATGAGTTATAAGTACTATCTTAATTTAAGGACGAAATGCGAGATTTTAGGAAAATTGAATAGGATTGGATGTACTGATGCGCTGCATATTTAGTTTTGAATGCCCGCATATCTGAAAGAGAGATAATATTAATCAAATACTTTTGAAGATAAGCTTAACGGTAAACTGGTGGGCATTCTTAACGTTGCAAGAATTAAGAAATTTTTTTTTGGAAAAGGTGGAACTTTATATTTCGCTGAAGCATAAGGTATTGATAAACTATGGTGCTTGATTTGAGTAAAAAAAATTGTTTCCGTAAATACTATCCAGAAAGTGCTTCCGCTCAGATATAATTGTAATACTCAACTTTTGGAAGAATGAATGCCCTATAGATTACAGCAAAATCAAATGTGGGAAAATAAATGGCGATATAAAATATGTCACCATTCTATAGAAGATGGTTTCAACTGAGAACAGAAAGCCATAAAGTGTCCTCGATGCAATAGACACTAAATGACAGTGATAAATCTGAAGAATAGGTTCGCGAATCAAGAAACGAATATTGAAAACTGCAGCGAAACAATTCACTAGATTAGAAAATTCAAAATTAGTTTTAAAGACTGTTATTGGCAGTCATAGAACTGTCTTTTTACCAACTCTAAGTTTCTGCTAAAAAAAGAAAACCACATACAAATTTCAAAACGAAAAAAAAAATTTTTTTTTGACTTGTTTTGTTTTTTTTTTTCTTTATGAATTGAACGAAAATTGATAAACTTTGAAAAATAAGAATAATCCTTTTTTTCTCATGTCTACCATAAAAGCGCTTCTGTAAGTTGTAGTTTTACGTCAAGAGTTGAAGCGAAATTAGGACGTATATTTCGATCATATAAGAATAATTGTGTTGAATCCTGGTCTTGCCAGTGATATTGGTCAACATTTGTGAGTCAGCGAAGAAAACCCAGTAACAAGTGATGACCGCTGTCTGCGCCAACTTTTCTTTCATTACGAGTACCACGCAGTGACATTCTTCATTTCAAACGTGGAAACAAATTAAGATTTCAGGATATTGTTATGCACTTTCAGTTTTTAACCCAACGAATAAAACGGAGATCTATAAAATGCGTTTAGCCATCCTATTTATAAGTCTGATTTAACTCAATTTTTTTTAAAGTCACATTTATGCAGATCTTTACTCCTTGTACTGCATAAATCTACTTAAATATGTTTAAATATACTCCTGCAGAATGACATCACAGAAAGAAGGAAAAAAAAAACAAAAAACTGCAACATCAAGGAATGCAAATTATTACCCTTTAAAGAAGGAAACAATTCAGATTCTCCGGATGAAATTGAGGATGATGTGGCCCAACCTTGAGACTTAAATACATATATTTAGCATAATTAAAGGTTTCACAAAACTGTTTGCATCCTTCTTCATACAAATAAAAAAAAAAAAGATGATCATCATAATAATTGAAATCATAAATTCCCTTGTTGAGTTGTATGGGCTGCACTCTCGAAAATATAAAAAAAAAAAATACAGGAATCTCCTGAATGTTGGGAGATAAACGTTGACTCCACATGAATTCAGACACATTGCCAGCAATCCAATAAAACGTTGATTGTTTTTTAAGTTGTTGCCCCGCTGAGTGCAAAGTAGGTACATATACATATACTCGTATGTTGTATTATGATAAGCATCATCAATACAATTAACATGGAATAAATTTTTCGGTCTTGTACCGTTTACTGTACATTTTTTTATGATATTTTTTTTATTCGTCTCTCTAATGACCCAGAAAGAAAAATGAACTCTATAAATGCTTCTTGCCTTAGAGATGGAAATATTGTTCCTATTTTTTTTTTTACTCATGCACGAACTATCGGGACGGTACTTGAGACTTAGCTCGCGGATGCACTCTGTCGGAATAATTAAACACTATGCACTGTGATTGCTGTTTGGTTTTTTTTTTTTTTTATTTAAAGAACGTGCTAATGACTTACAACAGCAGCCGCAACAGGCACAACGACAAATGTTGCAAATTGAAAAATAGCCATAGTCAAGTCTAATGTTAGGCTAGAGTTTTGTGTGTGGCAGGATATGGTTGCCAAAAGGCGAATCTTAAAAAAAACTAATATTTTAGACATCATAAGAATAGAAACTACTAGTACAAAAGTTGCGACATAAAAGATGATCTACTCATTAAGATTCTGCAATAAATATACTATATACTTGACACAAGACAGTTTTTATTTCAAAAACTATCATGTCAGGTTGGTAGGAATACTAGTGAACTTATAACTAAACTTGTTCTTAACTCTCTGATTCCCGCTAGGTCCATCAAAGGTGTATAAAAAAATGTTTTAACTTATCTATACAACATATTTTAAAAACAGTAGATTTTAGAAAAAAATAATGTTACTGAGTTAAAATTGTCTTTGAAAGTTAGTGCTTTTCTTTTACCGTTTAGAAGTTATAGCACTTTAAAATGTCATATAGATTCCTAAAGTAAGCCTTTTTTTTTTGAATGATGCCGTATTACCGAAATAATTCAGAAAACATGATGAAATCTCGTATGTATAACTTCTTAAAAAGTTTGTGTGTTTTTTGGCAGAACTATTTACAGTACAGTAGGATTTAGCACGTTTTTTCAAAAACAACAAAGAAAGGCTGATAAAAGGAAGTGCTTCATACAGCCACTAATACAATTTTGATATTAATTTGTAAAATGTCAAAAATCTATTGGCAGTTGGAATTATCCTTTTCTTTTATGGGCAGTAAGACGTTGTTTTTGTAATACGTGATAGATCCTACTGTTCTGCGGATAGCTTTGCCAATACAACACACCTAGTTTTGTAAAGAAATGAACGTGGAAGTTAATTCCTTACATCAACCTTTAAGAATAAGTTGGATCACTTTAAAATTTCGTTAAGATTGCCCTTGGGGGTAATTAATATAGGTGCTTTTTGTATATGTGGTATTTTCAGGAAGCCTAATCAACTGTATTTTGTGAATCAACCGGTCGTTTAGATATATGAATTATACAGGGTGTTCTGTACAGAAAGGAATGTGATGAATCACAAAAAACGCCGTACTGATGAATTCCAAATTTTCCTTTTCTCTTTGCGTTACAAAAACATTGCCACCGTTGTATCTCACTAATCACATAGAAAAACAGTTGATGTAGGAAGCACAGTGAGAGACTGCGAAAAATTGTTCTTTGCTACTTTACATTTCACATCTAGTCTCAACGAAATAAATATACCAGCAAATAGTCAGTTTCGACATAACCAGCATCAGTTAACACCGATCAGCTCCCCTCTCCGAATATTAAGACTGCGAACAAGAGTTAATCGACGTCCCTCTCTCCCCCCCCCCCCCCTTGCTAAGGCAGTTCAGCTGTCGAAAAAAACGGTCCAAATGCCGTTGAAAGCCATTCAACTTTTAGCGGAAGCTGTTTGATTGCCGAGGATAACCGTTCGATTGCCAGCGAGCCATTTAGTTGGCAGCTTCTTACAATCCACACATTATCTGAGACTTGCAGATGATATGAAAGAGAACGTTGAAACCAAGCGAATTGATACCTGTTACCAGGGAGCTACCTATAAAAAGTTTGGAATTATATGAAGATGTGGAGTTAATAAAAATCTATGTATACTCCACCCCATAAAGTTTTTAGTCTAGTCTTTGGCTAGAGGATTCAAGGAAAAAGTAAAACCTCATCTTTTATCAGATTTAAAATTATTTACAAGAACTTGAAGTTGATCACCAACAACTTGAGGTGTGAAGTTTTTTGTTGAAAAAGTTTAACATGAGATTCATGTAAATAAATTCTCCAGGTTCAAGAGTAGAGATAAACTTGGAGATAACCTCGGATAAGTGATAAGTGTACATTTATTAAATGTATTAAAGTATTAGCTGTATTTGGAAAATTCTAATGATGGTTAATAATTGCGCTCAGAGTTTTAATTAAAGGGACTGCTGAGGCACGTATACGTGACCATTTGAGAAATCTATAATCATGTCAAATTCTTCTGAATAATGTGAGAAACTTCACTCATTTTTTGTATAATGTGGGATACTTTACGTTTTCATACATTTCATGCATCCTGGTTTTGCAAATTAATCTAATTTTACCAACAACCTTTCTCTATTATAAAATTATCTGGCAACCTTTTCTCCTTTTTCAACCATTATCATCAGTCTTTTGGAGAAAAGTATATCCCAGATGCGGATCTGCATCCCGAAACAGAAATTCAGCAGCAGCAACAGCATCAGCAGTCAGCTTGTGTGACGGTTTCTCTTGATTGCAGCAAAGATGTGTCAAAATGATATGGCCACCATTGCTGGTGTGTCTTGTATTGCGGAAAATTTAAGATGATTTATGGATATTTGGTATACCTATATACCAGTACCAGCAGCACCAGCATCGGGAGTAAGTATCATCAGAATACCATAACCAAAAGATCATGCTTCTTCTGGAAGAGTTGGGATTTCTTGTCGTCATCATATGCACAAATATATTTAAGTGAGTCGAGTCTGTATCTACATTTTTACTACTCGCAGCAAGAAGCATGTCAGGAGGCATGCATCAGAAGCAGCAGCAGCAAAAGTAGCAGCAGCAGCATCATCATCATCATCACAAAAGGTGAATCTCATGCCAAAATAATGGACAGAGAACGAGAGCTGCTATGGCTAATTTAGGTTGTACGGTGTCATCTGGTGTGGCTGACTGGGGCTTATAAATATACTACACATAAAGTGGACAGAATTTTTTTTTTTTTTGGTCAACTGGGTGAAATTTTTAGACTCCAGGCAAAGATAATAATTTTGCTGCAGTGTTTTTCCTGCCGCGCCAAATCCATGCCGGCCGGTCTACACCAGTTGGATTGTGTATGTACACCTCTAGAGTAGGTATAAAGAGTATTTTATTATACGTTTAGTGTGTTTTGTTGCATGCATGAGTTGCAGTACATTTTCTTTCCGGGTATGAACGTTAGCAAGCACGAATGATTATACATTTTGATATCTACATAATATTTTTAAATACTGCAAATAGAGAGGTAGAAAATGGCATTTGCCTTTAAAAAGATATGTATGATGAGAGAGATTTGTAGTATTTGATTTAAGTAAATGTTTGTTTAACGTGAAACATGTTATTTATTTTTTCTTGCATTCGGTGTTAAAGTGTTGAAACTGAACGAAATACTCAAGCTGAGGAATACTCAATAAATATAAAACAAAGCTGAAGTTCCTTTTGTGTAAAAACAATCGAATCTTATAGAACACAATGAGGACTAACCTAACTCCTCTAGACTGATTATTATCTAGCTTTTTAGGCTTTCCGAGCAAAAGTATTATTTAAAGTACTTTACTATGAGACCTTACAAATTTTAACCATGTATTGCATTTTCGGACTCTACGAAGAATTCAAAATCATCCCACTGGACAACTCTTTCATACTATCAGCAAATAAACTCTTTAGAAGCATCTTCAACCACCCCAACCAACTGATAATAAGGATAATAACAACATCCCAAGCTGAGGATATGACGAAGCAGTTACCTTCTACACTGACCCTAGCTGTGCATCACTTCTAATCATTTGTAAACATCACAACCATTTGACGTACGGGAACGGACACCCCGAGAAGAACCAAGTGAATCGACTTTTAATATTAGGTTTTTCCAGGTCCAGTTGGTAGAGAAATCCAGGTCCAGTTGGTAGAGAAATTAAGGTGTTTTTTTTTATCTCCAGTACAAAAATGGTGGGATTTTTTTTTTGAGTTATTTAAGATTTTTGAAATCTTTTCTGGCATCACTGATTTCAGCTGACCATAAGGTTCCAAATTTCTACGAACAACTTGAAATTAACAGATTTGGATAATTTTTAAATAAAGCACTTATAGCTGCAATATTTTCGATACTTATCTCACTGCTCGCTGCACACATCAATACACCAAAAGTTAGGGTAATTGTTTGAGGGATGCCGCGTCAGGAGAGATGCAGCACTCAACCAAATCCATATATCTAATCTGGTCGTAAAGGCAAATATTTTGTTTGTTTTACATACAAACAAAAACGTAGGAAAAAAAACTGCACACATCGGTTATTAACGGGAGTTTTTCACTTTCTTTTGTATTACGGTCTCTTTCTGACTTAGAAAACTTTTCACTCTGATGGAATTATTTGTTGCGGAAAAGCCATTTTTAATGTAAGTGTTTTGATAAGGCAACGGTAATAATTTACAATCCATGTACCCAAGCGAGTACAGTGGTAGTAAATGGGAAATAGTTGTTTTTTTATAGGTGAACTTGGCATTTTTTTTACATTTGTGCTTTTTTGTGAATTCATTACTTAATGCACATGTGTTTTGACAACAACATTTCAAATATATAATAACTTCTAGTGGTAAGTTGGTGAACTTCACGACCACTTTAATAGAAAATCAGCCAGATTCCGCACCCTCTATTTTGGCAATCAAGAATTTTCAACGTAAATGTAGGCTTCTTAAATACATTTACTATAGCTGTGTTTTATTGGTAGATGGGTAGAAAGCACAACATCAAATATCAATAAATAGATTTTACTTGCTCGAACATTTTATGTTTTACTCTGATAGATATAAATTAACTTCTCAATTAAATCAAATTTAGATTAATTTTTGTTATTTTTTGTTCAGTCACATCGTTATTTAATCAAAAATCAACGAACGCATCCTTCGCACGTAGACTTCCAACCTTTATACAAAAAATTATTTGTTCAATACAACCCTGCGCCCTCTTTATTTCAATATTTAAAAACTCTATAGCCAAAAGCGCCATCTTGCTTTACACCGGCTTTGTTTTGTTTTTCATAAACCTAAAGTTTTACTGCGCTGCTTACCTAACAAACAATAAAAAACACCTTATGTCAAATCTCAAATTTTTATTACCGAATTGTTAATGGCGGAGGATAACAAGAAGTCGACTAGACTTCGAATAAGACTCGCAATAAGACTTCAATTGTTAATTCTTTAAACCACTAATATATTGGGACTTTATATCATTACATACTTAACCCATTAGATTGTTGGTAAATCGCTTTTACTAATATTATCTGAGCTCTTTTCCTACCAATTTGTATGAAGATGGACAGAGTGGAAATGCACAGCAAAACAAAAATTGTGTTTGCCTTGATATAGTTTTTTATCTTTTTAAAAAAGAATTATCAACACACATTATTATATTCGCAATCCAAGTTCAAAGCAAAATTCTTGACCATTAAATTTGTTATTGAAGCTTTACCAAGCGTCAATTTGAAATCTGTCTGAAAATCAATCAAACAAATTCTGAAATATAAATGGCTTTAATTGAAAGAAATCAAGATAAACTGGCATTGGCTCTCTATATTCACTTCAATAAACTGACAGCTTTCATATATTATGATTTCTTAATTCATTTCAAAATTCCGACAAAGTATTGAAATTTGTTTTTATTTCATATGAAACATTAAAAATCGCAGATGTTAAGAAAATAAATACAAATTTTATTCTTATATTTTCGTTTGATCTGTTTTTTTTTTTTTTTTGTTTTTTGAAAAAGAAATGTCGGCATATAGAAACTTCGCACTTTCAATAAACGACTCGGTTCGGTAAACAAAATCTGGATAATTTAACATTTTATTACCTGATCATGAGCATGATGTTTTGTAAATCGCGTCTGGTACTCCATAGTACAGCATTTCATTCAATTTATATACAATTTGATTATTCTTGCAGCCCTTTTGTCAGATGAAGAAAGGAATTCCATTCCATTCGCCTTTGCAGTTCAAGGCAGATCAAAAATAATGGCGTACGTAGTCATTTAAACGACACGGCGACGATGTAGACTATCATTTTGGCACCCCGGCGAAGTTTAAGAAAAAAAAAACGAATACAGCCATCGGCGAGGAGTCCAAAGGCTATTTGGCCTTAGTACGATTTTGTTTTTGTACTTAAATAAAAGAAAATTCAAGCAGAAAATAAAAAAAAACTAAAGTGTGCTACTGGGTTGCTGGTTTACGCTCTAATTTCTAACAATTTGGTAATTTTAAAAAAAGTTTGTTCCATTACTGTCAGCAAACTCTATGGAGTATTTGCAAACAAAAAAATTGTCGACCAATCGCGTATTGGAACAGACTTTTCCTAAAAAAAAATTGTCTAGTAATCGCAAAGCTTGTATAGACAAAAATTGGAAAAAAGAACAATAAGGCGAATTGCCAAAATTTAAGGCCAAGGCTGCAACAACTTCGTTCATCTGTTAATTGGCTCGATGAATTTTCTTTCCTTTACCTAAATTAAGATTAACGTTTTGGCTCTTCTCTTTGATTCGGGTTAGAAAAGGCAATTTTGGATAGTGAAATTTTTTGCAAGAATGCATAAGTTGCCTTAATAACACAAATACCTTCGGTTACTCCTATACTCATATAGCAGACCAAAAGAAAGACGAGATCCGAAAAAAATCAACCAAGGCTGCTTTAAAAAAAAAACGCAGAATCATAAATATACTCCTCTTGCGTTCTTTAGAATTTTTTTTTGTATTAATTCACCAGCGCATGATTGTTGTGCACGAACGTTGAAGTTGGTCTTCGTCTTACTCCAACATAGAGGCTTGAACGTTACGCTCAGAACTTTAGCTTTGCAAAACGAATTCTGATTAAGCGCCGTCACGTCTGGCTGACAGTGCAATTTCATTATTATTATTCTTTTATTTTTTAATTTTGTTTTTGTTTTTATGTTTATATCTTTTTTTTATATAAAAAAAATAAATTAAATATGCAACCATAGACAGAATTTTATTATAGTTCTATAGCTTGTTAAAAAGCTTACAGTGAATCATATAGACAAGACAGTCGGAGCAAAAATGAGCATTCATTTGCATTATAAACCGGGGCTATGATGTGCATCGCCATTAGACATGCAGCGTGATTTGGTTGTCATTATGTGGCAACTAATATGATTACTTTGTTGTTTTTTTTTTTCTTTTGCTTAAATCAATAAGACGAACTCTAAAGTGCACATAATTGGGGTCAATGACTGTAATTTGTTTTTTTTTTTTGTTTATTGGAGACGCGTGTACGTACATACACTTGAAATATGAAGGAATGTTAATTTGAATGCAATTATTTTCTTATGATAGTGTATCCAGATTTAGATGGCCTTCTTAAGAGTAATTGTATTTTGAAATGATTGAAGCATTCAAAGTTATAATAGAGGATTTAAATCTTATTTATTCGAACTGATCTAAAAAAAAAAGAGTACCCCGTAAAAATTGTGCATTGAGTTTTTGTAGTTTTATGGTTTTTGGTATCGCAGCTAAATCGATTTTTAAAAAACAGGAACAGAAGGCGCTGTCACTCTTTCTACACATACTTATTTTTTTAATTGATATCTGTTAACCAATTCGGGTTCTCTTAAAAAATAAACCTCTCATCATAATTTCCGAATAACTCCCATAAACCAAAAATAAAGACTCTAGGAAAATCCAATACATGAACATTTGAGGTTTTAATCAAAACCAACATATAACGATGATGGAGAAGTCTAAAAAAGTGGTTTTCACCATGCCTTCTATCGGTCTGTACGTCTGTGCGTCCATCTGTACACATGCCACAGTCTAAACGGGTTGACACATTTGCATGAAATTTGGTACAGATTACTTTTTTTTTATTTCCAATGTCGTTTTTTTATGTTTTTGAATATTTCGATTGCAACGAATAACTCCCTTATAACGCTTTCGAGTTATTGGATTTTTCTCGAAAACGGCTCTAACGGTTTCGATTAAACTTGGTGTTTGTTTTGTTATAAGTCATTGTAATAATACTGCATTTTTATTTTTTCTCAAAGAATTTGAACAACGGATATATGATATGATAACGATTGGAAATTTCCCATAATTTTTGGTAATTTCCGTCACTAGGTGTTCTTATCATTTTAAAAAGTATTGTGTGTTTAGTTTTTAAAAAAGTTTTGTAAAAACAACTAAACAAAAATGATTTTCTTGGATATTCTTTTTTTTTAATATACTAGTACCCAGTATAATAATTTTCTTACCAAAATTGCATTCTTTAACGACTAACAAATATATTATTACTTTTACTTGTAATTGAAGTGGGCTATACTTTTCTTACGGTTTTCGATGTGCCAATATCGAATCGGAAGTCAAAATGTTTCTTTCAGCTCTCATTTTAAGATGTTGCCATCACAAAAAATTTGCCTTTTTCGTAGTTTTCGAATTTATTTTTTGACTTGAGACGAAAAAGTTTGTTTTGTGATTTTCTTACGGGAATACATTAAAAATGCGAGCTAATAGAAATATTTCGTCTTCGGATTCAAGATGAACACATTAAAAACCGTTAGAAAAGTAATATTCTGTTTCGGAAGCAAGAAATATTGTTTTCCAGTATAAAATGAGAAATACATTAAATTCAACTTAAGATTTCTCGGAGGAAAAAACTAGATCTTTTATAATACGTTACAATTTTAACTGTAACACGTTACCTAACGTATTAACTCTCTTTAAAAATATTGAAAAACGCATTTCTTGTGATTTTGTAACGGCAATAACTCATAAACTAGAGCCAATTTGAAAATTTTGACTTTGAATTCGAGTTCAGCACGTCAAAAGCCTTTAGAAATCCCCATCAAAGTTTGAGCAACAAAAACCTTATTGATCAGTGTCTGAAAAACTTGAGTATACTCATGAAACTTGAAGTTGCAAAATAAATACGAAACCGTTTTTTCAACAACTCAAAGAATTTGCAGTGAGTTAAATCACAGTTGGTTCGGGATCTAATTTGTCTAAGAAACAAATTTTAGTGAACTCGCATTTAATCCCAAAAGTAGGATAATATCGCCTTGAAAACCTGAACCTATTTCAATTTTGCTTGCGATTAATGAGGCGTTCAAAATAAAGACCTATTTGCACAATTGTGTGAACTTGAATATTAATCAATTGATTTATCCATACCATGAAGAAACTAGTTCAAAGAAGTTGTCTCAATTAATTTAAGTGCACCAGCTATATCTTAAGGTCAAGAGTTGTTATCGTGCAAATGTTATCGATATCATAATCAATTCAAATTGAATTCAACATATTTCATTCATATTAAATTAAAAAAAAAAAAAAAAAAAACACACAGCAAGCTAAATTTTTGACCCACAAACAAAAAAACAAAAATAGACCAACCAACAAGATTATTTCCTTTGCTGTTTGCATAAATTTATCATAAATAAATAAAATATTCGTTACAATAAGACATAGCTATGGCAGCCCAAGCCCAACACAAACTTCCCTTTTTTATTCTTCATCTATTTTGTGTAAATCTAGACACAGGCTGAGGCATCTGAGTTGATTTATGACGATTATTAAAATATTCTTTGTTTTTATTTTTCTTTTTTGTCTGTTTTGTGAATAAAAAAAAAGAATGAAGTTCGCAATCCATATTGGGGAGCAGCCAGCGAGCGTGGGTATGTTTTCATCAAAACCGGGCAGAGGAATCATAATAATTATTAATTGGTCGTGTCGTCAAAATTGCGATGTTATATGAATCTTTTGTTTATTTTTTTTTTGTTTATGGTTTTTATATATAAATATCATGCCGTCGTCGTTGTCGTTCATCGTCATCATCATAGAATCATCACAATTACGAGCTAGGGTCTGGGGAATGCTCCGACGCTCCGACGCTCCGAGCTCCGATTGTGAATCTGATTTTGATTCTGATTCATGTCATCATTATAATTTTTGCCTCAATCATGCCATTTCAAGCTGGTTAGATGTCGTTAATAAATAAATCCAAATCGAATTTGCAATTCTGTTTCTTTATATAGGGTTGGCGTTAATGTTGACGATTTGAATTATGGTAATGGATTTGAAGGCGCCAAAGACATGTGTATGTGATTCATGTTGAGCAGTGTTTAATGCCATGAATGCTATTGCTTATGGGGTCTCCTGTTTTGAAATTGGGGGATCGATCCAAGTATTTTTTTTTTTTGTGAGAAGGAAATTTAGTACAGGAAATTATTTTGTTCGAAATATAGGGTTTTATTACAAAAAACTTAAAGTTCTTTTTATTTATTTAATTATTAATCAGATAATTATGCGCTGTCAGTTTAAAGTCTCAGTTTAGGACTAAGAAATTCAAACAAATATGAGTCTAAAATTTTGGTATCCATAGACTTTTGATATCTCAATTTTTAATAGGTACTCACTAGAGAAGTATAATTTAAAAATGTGTCCCTTTGATTATTTTAAAGAAAATGTATACGAAATAGTTCAGTAACTTTGGCGTTTCATAGGAAGCAGACCTTGCGTCAAATCTGGTAGTTCTGATTTTTTGCTGAATTGTTTATGATGTTTAAACAATCAAATTTTTCGACCTCTAACGCCGAATCCAACATTGGTAAAAATGAAAAAAACGCGATTTTTTTTGCGTTTTTTTAAGTAAATTACATTTTTAGCTATGCAATGTTAGTTTTTGACAATAAACTATCTTCTACCCCCTCACAATTTTGTACTTTCTATTATCCATTTCTTACTACTATAGTTTGAAAAACTTTATCTTTGAAACTGTTGGGGCCAGAGAAATGGTAGGTACTAAGCTCAAACAGTTTATAGGCAAAAATTTGCCCTTCACAGCTAAAAATATCATTTAGAGAAAAAGCGTTCTTTAGCATATTTACCAATGTTGCTTTCGACACTCGATGTCGAAAAACGGTTCCTGCGTTAAAAAAAATTGCAGTGTGTTGTCAAGATATATGCAAGTTTTAAATAAATGTCAGCATTTTTTGCGTTTTTTGCACCAAAAAAATAGTTAAATCAACAAATAAAAGATACAATTTTGTCAATGATGGTCGAAATAGTAAAAAACGTGCAATACCGCAGAAACAACCGTGAAAAACACCGGAATACAACAGCAAAAAGCGGTGATCATCGCGAAATACAGTGGGAAATAGCATTGGAAGTCATGCAAAAAGCGCTTAATACCGCGGTAAAAATTGTATAACACCGCGGAAAGTAGCGAAAGACGGCGTGAAAAATCGCGATAAAATATGCGAAATGCCGCAGAATATCGTGGTAAAACAGCGTGTAAGACCGTGTAAAAAAGCTCACAATAATGCGAAATATCGCAGTAAAAATATAACAGAAAAAAGTGTTGAGCCCCGCGGAATAAAGGACAAAAATATAATGAGGAGTTATAAAAAAGCACTTAACAACAGGAAAAAATTAAATACCGTGAAAAAGAAAGTCACGAATTAAAGCGTGGAAAGTCACGAAATACTTTATGAGAAATACTGATGAGAAATGGCGGAGCAACCAACGGGGAAAAAAGCGTAAAGTCATGAGGCGTAAAGTACACCGGGAAATGCGGAGAAAGTAGCATAGAAATCGTGGAAATTCGCGACATAAAAGCGTGACGTGTCACAAAGAAAGCGCAAAAACAAATTACACCGGAAAAAAGTGGAAAATACAGCGGGAAAAAAAGCATGGAAATTTGTGGAAAAGTTGAAATACCACAGACTGCTGCAGAATAAAATTACGTAAGACTTCGAAAAAAAGCGCAGAACACCACTGATATAAGGTATATATCCTGCGCAAATGTTTCCTACCTCATACGTGGTGATGTGCCAATGCCCTAGATGGAAAAACAAACGAACATTGCTAACCTACAAAAAAGCAATTAAAAAAGAAGGGATTTACAACACTAAGCTCCGATTTTTTACCAGTCAGTTGTTAGAGCTAAGGTAAGAATAAAATATTTTTTTTTAATGTTGAATTTATTCATCTTCAAGCTTCGAAAATTTTTAATTATGCAGTATGCACATTCGAATGAACACTGAAGTCGAAGCAAACGCAGCGCAGGTACTTCTGAGTTAGTACATCCATTTTGCTCAAAATACTAAGAGCAAAGTAGTTACATACGTGCATTTACAGAAACCTCATTTCAAGTCGAGGTGCACGAAGCGAAAGGTTCTAGGGCTACTGGGCTGAACTAACGGTACACAACCTTAGTGACAAACTAGTAACAAAAAACTTATTTTTAAAAACTCAATGAAATCCCTCCCATTCTCTTCAAACCCACACTTTAAAAATTATAATGTAATTCAAGATTGATTTCAGAGATAGTATTTCCTTCAATATCTTTTTCAATGCTTGCAATTAAAATTTAACTCAATTAACAAACGGTTCCTGGATTAAAAAAAATTTCAGTATGTTGTCAAGATATACATATGCAAGTTTTAAATAAATGTCAGCATTTTTTGCGTTTTTTGCACCAAAAAAATAGTTAAATCAACAAATAAAAGATACAATTTTGTCAATGATGGTCGAAATAGTAAAAAACGTTTAATACCGCAGAAACAACCGTGAAAAACCCCGGAATACAACAGCAAAAAGCGGTGATCATAGCGAAATACAGTGGGAAATAGCATTGGAAGTCATGCAGAAAGCGCTTAATACCGCGGTAGAAATTGTATAACACCGCGGAAAGTAGCGGAAGACAGCGTGAAAAATCGCGATAAAATATGAGAAATGCCGCAGAATATCGTGGTAAAACAGCGTGTAAGACCGTAGAAAAAAGCTCACAATAATGCGAAATATCGCAGTAAAAATATAACAGAAAAAAGTGTTGAGCCCCGCGGAATAAAGGACAAAAATATAATGAGGAGTTATAAAAAAGCACTTAAAAACAGGAAAAAATTAAATACCGTGAAAAAGAAAGTCACGAATTAAAGCGTGGAAAGTCACGAAATACTTTATGAGAAATACTGATGAGAAATGGCGGAGCAACCAACGGGGAAAAAAGCGTAAAGTCATGAGGCGTAAAGTACACCGGGAAATGCGGAGAAAGTAGCATAGAAATCGTGGAAATTCGCGACATAAAAGCGTGACGTGTCACAAAGAAAGCGCAAAAACAAATTACACCGGAAAAAAGTGGAAAATACAGCGGGAAAAAAAGCATGGAAATTTGTGGAAAAGTTGAAATACCACAGACTGCTGCAGAATAAAATTACGTAAGACTTCGAAAAAAAGCGCAGAACACCACTGATATAAGGTATATATCCTGCGCAAATGTTTCCTACCTCATACGTGGTGATGTGCCAATGCCCTAGATGGAAAAACAAACGAACATTGCTAACCTACAAAAAAGCAATTAAAAAAGAAGGGATTTACAACACTAAGCTCCGATTTTTTACCAGTCAGTTGTTAGAGCTAAGGTAAGAATAAAATATTTTTTTTTAATGTTGAATTTATTCATCTTCAAGCTTCGAAAATTTTTAATTATGCAGTATGCACATTCGAATGAACACTGAAGTCGAAGCAAACGCAGCGCAGGTACTTCTGAGTTAGTACATCCATTTTGCTCAAAATACTAAGAGCAAAGTAGTTACATACGTGCATTTACAGAAACCTCATTTCAAGTCGAGGTGCACGAAGCGAAAGGTTCTAGGGCTACTGGGCTGAACTAACGGTACACAACCTTAGTGACAAACTAGTAACAAAAAACTTATTTTTAAAAACTCAATGAAATCCCTCCCATTCTCTTCAAACCCACACTTTAAAAATTATAATGTAATTCAAGATTGATTTCAGAGATAGTATTTCCTTCAATATCTTTTTCAATGCTTGCAATTAAAATTTAACTCAATTAACTACATCAACTATACTCTTTCCTTAAAGAATGATTATATCTTGTCATTGTTTGAGTCGTCATCTCAACCGATGATGGCCCTTTGAACTACACTCTTAAAACTATAAAAGAAGATGCAAAAATTTTGTATTTAGTACAAAACCTTTAATTATGAACATCCGTTTTTATAATCAATCTAAATTGAAAGAAAAGGAATACTATATATAATACGAGTATAGATACTGAAATGTCATAATTATTAAATAGTTAAGTCATCAACTTTCATATATAATAATATTTATTGGAAACGTCAAAACTATGAGATATGCCATAACACCACCTTCCACTTTGCCATAATTGTTCGAGGGTAAAATTCTTTATTTAGTCTGACGTTCTACATCACACGGGTTCAGAGTTTACGTTCATAAAATACTAAACACACCCATAATTGATTGACAAAAGACGACATATACCATACAGCACACATAACATACTCAATGTAGTATAGTTTGAAAACTGAAGTCTGACCAAAGTATGTCAATGTATAAATTGCCACTAGTGTTTTGTTTGTATTATTTAATTTTCTTTTTTTTGTTCAAAGAAAACTTATAGGTATTGTGTGTGTTTTCTACTTCATACCGTTGAAGGAGTAGGGAAGGGGGCATTTCACTATTAGAAGAACTAAAGATTCATTGAAATTCATGTCTAGTTGCTAGTTCGGATGTGTAAAACTCTCCTCGCCATCAATATACGTTGCGTGTGCTTTTGAAGACTGTATAACTTTTTCGTGTATATAGGTATGCGCTCTACATGAAAACTGTTATAACTTATAATGAAAACAAAATTACCAGGAAATGCTGGGAATATAATTGTTTAAAGTTCACCGCCTCAACTACTGGCTCTTTATGCCGCCATCGAAAACGTTCATCACGTATATTTGTGGAAGAGGTTGAATTTTTACTGTTAAGAGCCATGAATAAAGTAAATGGTTTAATTAATATCTATTATTATGGGAATATGCGGCAAAATCTCAAAGAAATTGTAGGGATATGTACTTAAGCAATTTCGACTTTTATAGGGTTGGTCATTCAAATGAGTAGGTAATGAAGGTTATTTTTACATTATATCTGAGTTTACGTAGGTATTTCTTGAAAAAGGAATTAACTATCAATTGCTTTAATGATATTAACACATGACTATTGGCAATTTAAGAAAAAAAATCAAGGTGTTGTAAGTTCACTTTAATGGACTTAGCTGAAAGAAATGAAAAATTTATTCAGTGTAGACTTTATGACTAGTGCAAATAATTTTTTTGAAATAAAAAAATTATTATCATGATATGGATGCGAGGAAAAATTAGGAAAAATGGTTTATGAAAGGGGAAAAATAAATTGCCCACCATCAGAGTGGGGGAAAAGCGGGTGGCTGGTCGAAAAAGTGGGTTGGGTGTCGAAAATCGTGTTTTTTTACAATTTCTATCAAAAGAAGACCTGCTATCGAATAAAATTCTATTCAAGACTTGTAGATGGTAAAAAGATCTACAACTTTTGTTCAAATAATTTATCTGTGCATATAACATCACAAGTATGGAAAAATATGCCAAAAACAAATTAGTTTGTTTTTTTTATTTTTATCTTTGACAAAAACAGTAAGATTTTGATGAAACTTGGTTTTAACATGCAATACTATGTTTTTTACTCAACATTTTTTAAATAAATTTTTCTGTTTTTGAAAAAAAGTTTAAAAAAAGTTGACGAAAAAATTTTTGATTTTGTAAAATTTTGAGATGGATTCTTTTTGAATTAATCCTTTTTTCAAAAGTGAAAATTTGAAACTCATTTTTCTGACTATTTAACTTTAGATAAAATTGAAAAACCTTAGATTTTGGATTCTAACATAGGTAAATTTCTTTTTTCCTTAAAAAAAAGGTCCTGTTGAGAAAAAAATGGTTTCAATTTTGTAATTTTACAAAAAGTGGCCGTTGTAGTAGTGTTTATATCTCTCAATACTTACACACATCAGATAACCAAAAACTAAAATTTTCAATCTAAGTTAAAACAAATAATAGCTTTGGACTACATGAGCAAGTTCGTGTGATCCAGTCATGGATCAAGTTTTTTTTCAGATATTAACTGTAAAAAATTCTCAACATCATTTTTTCTTGCGATATACTATACTATACTATAAGTATATATATAAGTATATCAAGTTATGCATTCGCACAAAAAAAAAAAGTTGAGATAACAATCAAACATGACATTACGATGATAGAGAATGCGAAAAAAGTAGGTCCCACAATTCTGTCTGTCTGTCTCCCCGTCTGTCTGTCTGTATGTATTAGAGGCAACAGCCTGAACGGATGGGTCGATTTACTTCAAACTTCGCAATATTTTTTGTAGAAAAAATAGTTTTTTTCAAAAAAAGGGTCTAACGATTTAATTTTTTTTTTTTTCTAAAAATGTATAATTATAGAAGAAAACAAATTGCATGCTTTGTTTTGAGGTTAAATTCATTAAGAAGCTGTTTTATTCATTTGAAAATCGAATTTTATTCTTTTTTATTTTTTTTCTATTCACAAAATTTTAATTAAAAAGGCTTAGCATAAACGGTGGTGGTAATATTTTTATAAAAAGTATTCACTTTCTATTCTAATTAATATTCTAGGAAAAATCTTTGCCAAAGATTTTTGAATGATTGGTGAAGTTTGACAATCTATTATGCAACTTAATATAAAATACAAAAAAAAACATAAATAATTCATTCTTTTCAAGAAAAATTAAAGCGTCAAGTTTTTTAGTGTTTTTTCGCTTGGTCATAATTATAGCGACATCATTTTCTATTTTTTTAATTCAGCAAATTTAACACTTATTTTCAAAGTTTATTTTGTGTATAATACTATTTGAACTTAGCAATTAGTTGCATGTCTATAATTTCCCAGAACACCTTTGTATCTGCAAGGCATTGACACAATTAGATTATGACATGTTTCGATTGGTATTGTTTCCCATATTTACTAGATGTTTTCCCATAATATGTATGTCTTAATTTTTAAATTGTTGTTTACCAAGGCAATCCTTAACAATCTTTCAAATATTCTCAATAGGATTTAAATCCAGTGACAGCGCTGGTCAACACAAAAGAGGAATTTTATTAGTTCGGAAATTTTTTTTTTAAACATTTTTTTGAAAAATCATTTTTTTGAAAACTACTTAATATTTTTTTTTTCAAAATTTAGTTTTTAGATGTTGATAAATAATATCTTAAAAATGGCGTACCAATTTTTTTTTTAAAGTCCTTGCAAATTTTTTTTTTATAGAAAAAACCGTTTTTTTAAAAAACGGCTCTAACGATTTACAATTTTTTTTTCTAAAAATCTATCATTATAGAAGAAATTAAATTGCGTACTTCGTTTTTATGTTAAATTCATTTAAGAAGCTGTTTTAGTCATTTGAAAATCAAATTTTATGCCTTTTTAATTTTTTTTTTTCGAAAACTGCATTTACAAATTTTTACTTAAAAAGGCTTAGCATATAAAGTAACTTTATCTATAAAAGCAACTACGTGCGATCCAGTAGTGCAATTTATTTTTTCTAGAAACCATTGGTGTCGAAATATTTGTGAGAAAATAATGAATAAAACTGTGTTTATTGTTTATCAATAAAAGTTGTACTTATAATTGATTTAACGGTATTTTAAACGATTAATATCTGAGAAAGACTTGCCTTTTTTTATAAAATCGAATTAATGACCTCAAAATAAAAATAAATTCATTTTTTCCTGGAAAAGTGACATACAGTGGAATCCCTTTAAGTCGAACTCACTAATTTCAAACTTGAACTTTTTCGCCAAGTTTTTTTATTCCCCTGATTTTAAAATGACCTATTTTTAGACCCTGTAACTCGAATCTTTTCAAAATGTCCTTAAACTCGAAAGAACTTTGATATCGCGTGAATGTTTGACTTAGAGGAAGTCGACTGTATTTTAGATTCATTTCCAACCATATACATTTTTTTTCGAGTATAATGACCAAAGGGATATATAAATCTCTGAAACATAAAAAAAAAAATCTGAAAAAATTAGTGGATTTTTCACTGACGTTAGATTTCCGCATTTATTTAAACCCCACGGTGCAAAAAACACGAGGGAAGCACAGACGTCAGCAGTTTAGTTTCTGGTGGACAACCGATTAATTTTAGAAACACCTCTCGGCTAAATTAACTCGATCATTTTGCTTATTCACATGTTGCTCCATTGGGAATGGAACTTCATCAGAGAAGACGGTGTTCGACAACATGTCACTTGCTTGCAAACGACGCATCTCTTTTGCTACATCATTTCGTACCATCTTTTTGGAGAAAAATCTTAACAGTCAAAATGTAATTTCAATAGCTAACGCAATAGTTTTAAACAGCAGGAGAGGAAATTCACTATTCGAATGCACAATTAATCAACTAATGAGTATACGCACACGTCTTAAAGGTTTATCTACGCTTTGCAAGCCCCAAACGATTCGTCTCAATTGCCATAATGACTTAAATTACCTTAATCAGATTAACCTCCTTGTTGACAAACTATTTTTGATTAGTCTTGCCTCTTAATCTTATATAATTTTTTTTCAATTCTTAATCTTCACCTCGTGTTGAAGCACTCCCTATAATATAGAAGCCAACAATATTCATCGAACCCTAAATATTTTTGAAATGCAACATGACCCAAACAGTATGAACAACAATAATTCACAGCACAAACGAAGACTGGTTTTGTTGGTTTACACCTTTAAAAAAAACGAGAAGATCAAAAAATATGCAAAATGCCAATTTAATCACACGAAAATGTCATACAAATGCAATGAGAATTTCTTCCATCACAGTTCATAGCTCATATTACATTGAGTTTCATAGTGTGTGCACAGCCTAACGGTAATTTAGCACTAAAAGACACTTGTCAGTGTAGGTATGTGTGTGGTGTATGAAAAATGATAGCTGCTGGGAAGAAAAACGTCGAGTTAATCATATCTTGAAGAAGTTTTGTCCTTAGGCGACGAATAAGTAGAATATTCACCTTTTTTTTTGTGTAAACGAAGTGAAGAAGGGGTTACACCTTTTTGTTTCTTCCTTCCATGTCCCCAGGACATAAGTACCCATACACAGGTAAGTTATTTATGAAAACGCCTTTAGAATTATTTTTAGTTCCAAGACGACGAAACGTATGTTTTGTTAATATTCTACTTGTCGGTGCATATATGTATGTTGTTTATACTTGGAAAAGTACACATTTTTATTATCCACCATTAAGGACGATATAACCCCCAAAAGAAATTATATTTTGCCCTATCCTTACAAATTGTAAGGATTCTTCGAATGTGTTTTTATAATATAGAACCTTACCTTGCCTTTAGGTAAGTTTGCATCTTAAAGAAGGAGGAAGCCTTAGTATTATTCCTTAGTCATTTTTTTTTTTTGTGTA
Organism: Meliscaeva auricollis; assembly: GCA_948107695.1. Taxonomy (NCBI): domain Eukaryota; kingdom Metazoa; phylum Arthropoda; class Insecta; order Diptera; family Syrphidae; genus Meliscaeva; species Meliscaeva auricollis. Next base: position 61,163,617 of record OX403616.1, read on the forward strand.
AAACAATTTATGCTGGATAATATTTCAAGAAACTAAATGCTTTGTGGGAAAAATGCACACGCGTTTTGTGCAAGATGTAAAGGGTGTTCAAATGCAAACACCACACGATTTTGTGACATTTAAAAAATACGGAAATGACTGTTATTTAGAAACTATTACTAAAGGTAAACAGTGTAGTAGCGGAATAGTTTCTCTAGAACAAATCAACGATAAAGTCTTTGGTTTTAGTAAGGACCAAAACATTTGATGACCACTATAAGCTATTTCGATACACCTAAAGTTTTGGTCTATTAGATTTATCCATCGGCGGCGGCACCATCTAAAAAGTATGGCAACCCTAATATATATTTTAAGACTTTAATCGAATTGATTATGTCAAAAATACACAACAAGTTTAAGCAATAAATCTAGCCAATTTCTAAAATTATATGATTAACTTTCTTATACTATCAAAAACTGCGAGCTAGTCTGGCAAGCTTATTGGCTCGTGGCAACAATAAAAGTACGTTAATTTTATGTTTTATACCTTTTTAAAATTTTATTAAAAAAATTGTCGGCACCCTAGAACTTATATGACTCTGTTTTAACTGTTCATGTCAAAAGAAATCTGCTTTAGCAATAAAACAATATGATTAGCAAAAACTTTGGCTCGTCTGGCACATCGACCTGCGGTAACTCTGCCTGACTTTATTTTTTCTTAAAGCACGAGATAGTATAAGGTTGTACATATCAGGAATACAGCCCTCTGAAAGTACGTTATTTTCATATTTTATACCTATTTTAAATTTAATCTAAACAAAAACTATGGCATTTCTAAGACTGCGGAAACCTGTATATGTTATAAAAGTCATGTTAAACTGTTGATGTAAAAAAAAAAACCAAGATTGAACAACAACTGAGGCTTCTCTGGCAACTTTTCGGCCCACGGCAACCCTGTCAGACAGTGTTTTTTTAAGCTTTACTAGTAACTAAGCTGATATATACTAAATTTCAGCCTTGCGAAAGAAGGTTAGTTTTGACAATTTTTTAGCATTTTGAAAAATCGATTGGCAACCCCGGGCCCATGCAAACTCTGCCACTCTTGGGTTTTTGTTCATAACTAATACCAAATCAACTGTAAACAAAATTTCAGCCTTGCGACTAGTAAGTTAGGTTGAGGCCGTGGTCCACCATGAATTGCAAGCACCATCTTAAGTAATTAAGTCAGAAGAAAAGTCAAAAGTGGGGTTCTGAAGCACTATTGTGTAGAAGCTGCAACCGTTTGTCAATATATATTTAATTTGGTAACCTAATGATGATCAATGCTGATCTTCAGTAAGCCGGAAAGCTCACAACGCAGAAGAGTTGAGAAAAAATCTGCGTAATTAAACCCTCTGCATCGTTATAGTACCGTTTATGAATTATAAATTTTACTATAAGTTACATCTCAACTCTTAAATGAAACACCCTGTTTTACCAACTTGCATGAGATTCAATTTTTATTACACGTTTTATTAAACCGCTGATGATGACGCGCTCGCCCCTACCACCTCACATTCACTGACACTTTCCGTGTTGTTTTGAGATTCCTAAAATTGTTTCGTGTGTCCTTATCTAAAAATACAAACCACTCATTAAATACGTCGCGTCTCGTCGTATTTGATTCTGATATAACGAGGCGCACGCTAAATAGTGCACTGAACAACACAATACAAAAAAGACCCACCTTTTTGGAGTAAGTATAGTTATAGTGTCTCTGATGGCCTGGGGGCTGCCACTAAATAAACACACCACGCGCTGCTCCCTGCACCTAATTAAAACAAATGCAACTCGTCGTTGTTGTTGTTGGTCGTGCTTCGTGCACCCAAAATTATTGTCTTCCTATACTATTAAAAGCCCCCTCCTGCCACATGATTGCTCTTCCCTAAACACACACATTCTCCGAGGCATCCGTATCGTCATATCGGTGTGTTGTCTTTATATTGTTGCTTCAGCGTCCTTAGCATTAATCTGGCGTGAAGGAAATTTCGAAAATAAATTTTGTTCTTATAATACGGGACTGGGGCTAGGGCTAGGGCTGGGTACCACGTACCACCAGGATCAGTGCCCAATGCCGAGACCGGGACCGCGAGACCTGAGGGCTCAACTTAGAAACGATAAATTTTAATGGAATGTTGTCTGACGGTGGCATACTGCTGGTAAGCAGGCGTTAGTCTTTCTTGTAATTTGAAGAAAGAAAAAAAAAACCTTCCGCCACCATGGTATCACAATCACTCACTACATTATAGCCTGCAGGGAAAGCAAAGGAATTAATGGTATCACTCAGGAATAAAGTAGTCAGGAAGGAAGGACGGAAGGAAGAGTAGAGAAGAACTGCATTCAATTGCCGATGATGATGGCTCGAATTGTAATTAATACGTTTTTGTGTGGTGTTTTTATATCCAAAAGATTCTCACTACTCATCGGTTCCTGTGCTATGCTGCATGTCCCGAAAATACAACAATTTTCTTCAGATATATTTTGTTACAATTTTTTTTACGGGGTCTTCCATTTCCATTTATAGAGAGTAATTTTATTTGATCTTTATTTTCTTTTTTTGGTAATTTTTTCTTCATCTTTTAATTTTAGTGTTTATTTTAAGTTTTTTTGTTTTTTTTTTGTCAGTCGAGTGGAATATTTTTTTTTTTTTTGTGATGATGTTGACAGATATGCAAGTAGTTGTGACATTTTATTTGGTTTCCGCTCATATTTGGTTTGTTTACGACTTTTTAGAAGAATGCATTTGCTTTGTTTGTCTTTTTTTTTTTGTGTATTTTTTTGTGTAATATTAGATTATTCTTTTGTCCCCGGAAATATGGTTCAAGTCAAGATGGTAGGTTAGGTAGAAGGTAAAGAATGTAAGTTGATTAGGTATATTGTCCCGTAAGCCGTAATGCAGGGAAAAAGAAGATGCATAAATATTTAAATAAGAACACGGAGAGGAATAATAAAGTTGATGTCGAATGTAGAGCAAGAATCTAGTAAATATTTCAAAACCGTGAGAAAGATTATGACATAAGCATATGAGCAATATAGACACTATAATGGTCTTTATGGTTTATTTTAAATTCAGAAAATTCTCAATTTGTATTCCAAGAATGAATTTTGTTTAAATATTATAATTATTGTGGAAGCATAATAATGCAGTGTTACAGTGTTGTGTGTTGTAGGGAAATTTTTGTTTTTTTATAAATTTTATTTTGCAGTGTTTTAATGAATAGTCAGTTGGGGGACAAAAATAAGTCCATCTGACCCAATAGATCAAGGGCAAATTTTGGGATCATAGATACAACCAAATTCGACGAACATTTATGGTGAGGCCGTGGCCTTGGGGTTTGGATATCGAAATGAAAAGTCTGGCAGAATTATTTTATCGCCGGGACTGGGAATAGCGAATAGGAGATTGAAAACGATGAAATTTTCAAATGTTTGTTTCGGTGGTATAACCTCTTTATCATACACATAAACCAGAGGCATCTACATACGTTCGAATCAAGAATTGTTGGGCCCTAGACATTTTATTTGTCGCTACACTCAACCAGACGCATACAAAGTCGAAAAACGCAAAAAACTAGTTTTTCGTAACAGAGGTATATCTATGTATGTATAACCAAAAAATTGGTTTGTCAAAATCAAAAAAAAAAAAACCAACAATACGTAATCGTCTCGTTTCTGCGTGAACCACGTATCTGCACACAAATTTTGTATCTTTTTTTAGAACTTTAAGTTTTTCTCGAAATTAATTATTTGGATTAAATATAGAGAAATCGTTTATAAAGGGCACTTTTTGCAAAAATTTTAAAAATGTGTCAAAACCCTTAGATTTTGGATTTTTAAACTAGTTGTGTATTTATTCCTCAAACAAACGGATCTATAAGGAAAAAAATCAAATACTATACTTTTACACTTTTGCAAAAAAGTGGACATTTTAGTTAAGCCTTAAAACATAATTATTGAGGTAATTTCACAATTTATATTTTTTTATCTTTACTTATAGTTTTCCAGCGGTGTTTATTGTTTAACAAAATCTTTTAAGAAAATGTAGACACGAGGTTTAAATAGAAACGGGACCATATGTAGACTTCATTTTATCCCCAAATGAAATTCAGAATAATGACTATGAATGCGTCTGATTCGCTATAATGGTGACAATTTAAACTTCTGGTACCACACATATTTGTAATCAGGACTAACACAAATTCCATATAGTGCAAAATCCCTGAATGGATTATTTGCTTTTTGGCAAAGTTTTTTTTCACACAGTTGAAATTACAAAAAATACAAATCTCATTTATGTTCTATGAGCCACGAATAAATGATAGATATGATGTGAACTTTCACTAATAATTTCAGGTTATAAAAAAAAAAAATATCTGGGTTATTGATGTTTTGTTCGTTTTGCATTTTTTACAATAAAAAAAAAGGAAATTTAAAAGTAAAAAATTAAAATAAAGTAGTTAAGAATGAATTTACTGTTACTCCGACGTGTTTTGAAAGTGATGTTGTGTTCTTTTAATATCTCGGTTTGTTGTTCCTCCGCAAGGAAACATATGTATACTGAAACTATCAGTTTTGTGAATTTATTTAGAAATTTGTTTTATTCCATTCAATTATGTGTAGTAAAAATGCTCTATATGTTGTTAAAAATATATATTATGAAGATCGGTTAGCTTAACGTCATCCGCATTGTGTGGCAAAACTAGCCGAAAGGATTAAATAAGAAAAGTTTACTTTTTAATCTAAAAGAGTTTTATAATCGTGCTTTATTTGTTGTTTTCATTTTATAAATAATTAAAATCAAATAATTGAACCTTTTCTTTTGTTAAATTCATAGATTTTTGTGCAAATATATTGTATTCCATGAGCCTACGTCGTTACTAACTTGTCGTAGAAAATGGCCACAAATTTTCGTTTCATTCGGATTTACTGATACAAAATTCTACGAACTTCGAAATTCATTGCATAAATTTCCAATACGAATGAATTTTGTGATTGAAATTTCGGGAGATTCATACAATCTGTGATATGGCTGAATAAGAAGATTTTTCTTGGTTTTATGACATTGATTTGGAGTTTTTTTTAAAGATGTGGATTACCTCGCCTTTTAAAAATTTGATACAAATCAGTTATTTTTTTGAGTTTTTCTTAAAATTTCAAAAGATACATGATCTCACACAAAAATTAGGATGTGTGTATGTCGTAAATGAGATGCTTCTCACGATCACCAAGTTTTTTGTAACACCATTTCTTGGTTAAAAAATAAAAAAAACATTGAAATATTTTAATTAAAATAGTTTTAAGGCCGAAAGGCATTAGTAATAAGATAATGGAGTGATTTAGAGCGTCCGTAAAGGGCCAGTAAGTTAGTTATTAGTTATTGATAAGTAGGCTAGTTTTATGAATTTTTGTCTAGCTGTAAGATAGTTTAAGATTGAATTGAATAAAAATGAATTTAAAAAAAAAAAAAAAAAAAAAAAATGCTTCTCACGATGGCAGATCATACGCGGCAGTCTCATACAACAATACAACACGCGTCAGTCCAAAATGAATTAAAACAACGTTCTGCTGTTAATTTCATCAGCACAATTGTTAGTAAATTCTCTTCATGCAAACCCAATAGATTACTGTGTTAAAGACAGCTCTTCGCGGAGAATGGCAGCCATGGTCAGGTCAACAGGAGACCATATCAAAATTCAGACATGGTTTTACTCACTTGCTGTTTTCCAAATTAATTGTTAACTAATTTTATTTCTCATTTTTTACTAAAAAAAATTATTATAAAATCTTCATGGGCTTTGTGTATCTTTATACGTTCAGAATACTATTGATAGATTTCAGAGATTTACTTGTCATGAATTATAAATATAACCTTAAAATGGCCACATCAAGTGGAATCAAATTTGCTTAGCTACAGCTCTTTAAATGGCGCCTATAAGATTATTTTGTTAGACAACTTGAATCTTTAAATCTACTTCAGTCGATGTTCTTAAATATACATTAACAGTGAGATGTGTTCTTAAAAATCCATTTACATACATAAACTCTCAATCAATCATGTTTATCTTGTGAAAATGCTGAAGAGCTCAATTGATTTAATTGTAAATTAACGCCGTATGTTTATTATTACAACAATATAACAACTGACAGTGCACAGCAACAACTTTCGATCCATGTGTCATTGTAAATTTGAATTCATCATATGCGTTGGCTATTGCTACAATTTACAGAATAGTGCATCCAAGATCTAAGTTTAAATATAGTCCATGATCTAGAGTTGCATTTTGGAGAATAAAGACCAAATTAATTTGAAAAATCCTTTGCTGTTAAGTTACTCAAAAGGGAGCAATAGAATTTGGGTTTATTTATTAATACATGAGGTAAAGACTATTAATTACCTTTGAGGCGAGTTAATCTAGTCATTCGAAGTTCGAACACCATATAATGGTAACAGAAAAGTCTTTTTTTCGAATCTAGGCATTGGCTTAGGAATTTCTTATAACTTTGTTCTTGGGGATTCCTTATAAATAAAACAATACCTCCTGGTCTATAAGTTTCAGTTAAATGTTTTTGTTGTGCACTTGCCTGCTGCATCGTTATCAACATGTTATGTCGTCTGCCGCACTATCATTACAAGTATTTTCAATCATAAATCAGCACTTTGATATGGGAAAATCGATTGAAACTTATGCGTCTTTATAGGAAGAATTCACTTGAAATGTAATTTACGAATGCATGTGGTTTATGATTGTATAGAGAAAATGCGGACATGAACACCCAAAGAGATTTTTTTTCTTCTATAATTAAGCGAACATTATTTGACAACGCCTATATCGTTTATTCAATTCGATTCACAATAATGTATTGTAAAAAAATAAAACTCTGCCGGATCCCACGGAAAAGACTATGGCAATCTATTAAAAAAGTACCATCTTTAAAGATACGACCGAAGCGAAGCGACGACGGCGGAGTGTGTGAAGATTGTTTTGTTCATTTTGTTTTAAAGGCATTGATAGAACACGAGTTTAATGTGTTCTTCATTACCACAATTATTAGACAGATGGAGAGAAATATTGGGGAAAATGTCTTCTTTAGATTATGTTGGTCGGAACAAATCACTGATGTGGGTTTTCCTAATGTTTTTTGACACTGAAATTGATTTTTAAACTTTAACAATAAAGAATTCTTTTAAATTTACTTTAATACGGGCAGAGAAATGGTGAAGGTAAATTAACAAATGTATTTTGAAAACAGGCGGGCGAAAATAACTTCCTGTTTTTCAATTGAAAAATTGTATTTGAAAATTTACAACACTTCTTTGTTTTCGTTTTATCTATTTTGTTGTTAGAAACTACTACTTACTACTCGACCGTTTTTCAATTTAAAGCGTGCAATTAATTCCACTTTTGGGATTACCCCAAAAAAAAATTCAATGAAAACGAAAAAGATCTTAAATCATGTGCTTTTGGTTGTGTTATGCGACATGTCGTGCTGTTCTAAAAATACCTGTGACTAATTTTGTCCACCATGAAGGGAAAAACCCTATCTTATACTTTATACTATATTTGTATGAGGAAGAACGGGAAAACTGCTTAGAAATATATTGTTGCAGCAGCATTTCCTTATTTGACTTTTCAAATATATTTTAGTTGGAGATTGGAATGTTTTTTCCTTTGGAGGAAAAAGAAAAGTGTTTTGAGTTTTTGAACAAAATATGCTTTCGAAGGTTAAAAGGAATTCTTTGGTGAAGATTCTTTGTGGAATCAAATATTTTATTGAGCCTTTTAACTTTTCTTTCTAATAATACATCTTATTGTTTTAGTTTGAAATACTTTAATAATTTATTGTGCTACTTCTATCTATTTGGTAGTGGTGGCGAAGATAAGGAAGATTTTCTCTGTCTTCCAAGTCGAGTTCTTCATTTCTTCGCGTAGAGATACAACCTTTAGGCTTTTTAAAGAATTTTTGTTTACGATCAATAAAATGAAGGTGAGGAAACCAATTTTTTTGCACCGAAAATATATTCACAAGATGTGGAACAGAAAATAAAGATTATGGATAGTCGTTAGCTAAGAACGTTCTAGAAGAACAGAAAACCTCGTTTAGGAGAAAATTTGTTGAAAAAGAAGTGTTAAAAGTGTCGAAAAACATCTCATGGTGAGACAAAGGTTGACACAAAGCTCAAAAACCCTAAAGTTAAAGAGAAAACCGAGATCATCTCTAAAGAATTGGACTAGGTTTGATTAAACTTCGTGAATGTTCTGGCGATTGTCCAAAGAAAAAGGAAAGATGGACAAAGTTGTTGGTACATGTAAAAAAAAAAAAAAAAAAAAAATAGCCAGCCTCAGTTACACGTTCATAGCTTTGGTACTTACTCTTAGAGGACCTGCTGCTGAATTATTGCAAACCATGCCAGTACAGTACATAGAAAAAAACGAAGATTTCAATCCTCTTGTTCAAGCAATTGATAAATAATTTCAAGTTAGTGACAGGCAAGAAGTCTTCTGAACTCAACTTAATACTCACGTCGAGAAAACCAAAGGAGGAGAAACTTTTCAGCATCTCCAAGCAGGTATCAAACGACTCAGTTGTCTGGCTTATCCAACTGCAAATAATAATAATCAATTATTTCGCAACTGAATCATCAATTTGTTGTTTGCCCGACATCAACCTACAGAGATTAATCCGAATTGCTGGAAAACGAACGCTTACCGAAGCATTAGTGTTCACTCTGACAATGAAAGCAGCAACACAGTCTTTTCAAAGAGTTCATTGGGAAAAAGAAGTTGAAGTTAAAGAGTCCTTATGTTAGAAAATTGATTTCCGAAGAAGCAAGTGAGACGGACCTATGCGATGCTGGAATTTTAACAAGACCGGACATGTGGAACGCCAGTGCAGACTACCACCAAGAACAGCTACATGTTATTATTGTGGAAGCTAAATAACGAAGTAAAATTAAAACCAACGTTACTTTTTGGCTATTTTCAGGTGGAAAACGAGTAAAAACCAATTTCAAGGGGAAGAAACTAATTTATGATATCGATGACCACAGAACCACTATTCAGATCTTCCAGAATAAACAAAGAGGGTGACAGTGGGTGCATTTTGATACCATCAATACCTCATGGTGGAACGAAATATATTGAAGTCACAAAAATAGTTCGTTCAACAAAACAGAAATAGTTCACGACAATCTTAAACAACTAATCGGTAGTGAGTCAAGAGTCGGGACCTATCACGTCATGTAATAAATGTATATTTTGGTTCTGACCTTAAGAATCAGAATTGTTTTTAAAATCTATACGCCTACGAAATTTCAATTATTATTCATTTAATTGGTAATCAGATAAAAGCATTAGAAATACTATTCAACCGAATATAAATTAAACTTGAATCCAATACCTACACTGAACTTAACAAGTCTTCATGCTCTTTTTTTTTGTTTCTAATTAACTCTGCAACAAGAAAACCATAGCAAATAAAAAAAAACAATTAGAAATCTAATCAGCAAGCATTCAACAACCAAATGAATACAACAAAAAAAATAATAAAAACAAGAAAAAATTAACCAAAGCTGTATCTAATTTCAGACAATTGGTAATTCGAATCCACTTCACACCGTTTGATGGTGAGTTCCTTTAACCATTGCACGGTTTTAGATTTCCTTTTGTATTTTTGGTTAAGGTACCCCCCACCGTCTGTCTACTCGTTGTATCTTTCTTATCCAAGCTAAAATATATAGTTAATTACATTTATGAGACAAGGTATAGGTTCCTTTTGTTGAGGTGAAAACCCACAAGAAAAGATATACTTTGCTATAAAAAAAAAATAAACCACAACAAGAAAAGAAAATAACATGAAAATGTTCAGAGATAAATAAACAAAGATACTCGTACATAATAATGTCTTGCACGACATTCAAACCGGACTTCATAAAACAAACTGCGGCTTTTTGCTCCAACTAATGGTTTTGATATTGTGTTTGGGTGCTAGGTTGATGGGCAGGATCTAAACATTAAGTTGTGCGAAGTATGGTGGGTATAAGGGCGCTAGATATCTTAAGAACCGGAATAAGCGTTAGGGATAAGAGAAGAAATCGACTGTTAGGATTTGTTATTTTTTATTAACAACAGCATTTGCTTTAGAAAAGACGGTGCGAAAACCGAAAAATGATTTTTTTAACACACTATCAAAAAATAATTGTTCTAGTTTTGTTTCTGACGAAGTTCCCAAGAACTTTATTCAATTTTTGCTTTCGGTTTATGCTGAAATATAACGACTGAAATAAGCGAGCTGTTAATAGCGTCAGAAGTTAACAAGACCCACTTGTCAAAAATGAGGAGAAGCCGAAGTACCTACATGCTATGAACAACGATTGTCGATTTCCCAACCGAAATTAGCCTTCCTGAGAACACCATCAACATTGAACTTCTTTTCATCAACATCTAATATTCTTTCAATAGTGCCCAGTGACTCGAATCATAAAACAGTGCAGCGTAGTAACAAGCTCAAACAACCTTTACAACTTATGGCAGAACCAGCGGAAAACTTTATAAACTATAGAAAATTGAAGTTCTGGTTTTACAGAGGGATGTTGAAGAAACTTTTACCATACCACCTCAGAAAAAAATCTTTAGAACACCAATTTTGATGCAGCTATTGACTTGTTTGAGTTGGTGATTATTTAAGGTCCACTGGTGAACTTAAAGCAGCTCAAGACTATGAAAGATAGATAATAGCACCTTTCAGTATAAGTTCAAAGCCTGTGCATTCACTAGTAACAATTAAAGAAACGTTTCCAAAAGATATACGAGTGAGACCTGAAGTCATCGAACATCAACTATCAGACAGTGTAGATTGAACTCCAGTGCACAAACATTATGATCTGGAACACTCCATTCAACACCACAACAACATACAGTTTCAAAGAAGACTGCGATCAATAAAACCTAGACCTAATGCCTTTGAGCACATCAACCGAATTATTTGACTGAAGTAATCAATGCCGGCAGTGATTCTAACCAAAAATGGAAAAGTACCTAATAACGTCACAAGACAAAAAAGAAGCTCCAAATAGCTTAATTCGAGGGAAGCTTCACACCAAACGCATCTGCAGATTTTGTCTTCGTAGACGAATTTAAAGCAACTATCTAACGAACTTTGATGCCTAACATGGATGTAACAACATTCAGCGACGCCAATATTGCAAGTGATCCCGTTTAAGAGCCCAAAGAAATGAGCAGATCACACCGGAAATGATAACTGAAATAATTGGCTACTCCAAACCAAACAAATCAGCTGGAATAGATAAAGTATCTAACACTTTTTTAAAAAGCTTTCAGTCATGATCTTCTTAACCATCATCCGTATTAACTCATCAACAACAGCTACCAAGGAAAAGTGCTATGAACACGATTTCCAACTACAAGCCAATTTCCCATCAAAAGAATCTTTTGTAAGCTTCTGGAAGGGCTGCTACTTGCAGAAGAAGTTATGCAGCGCTAACAACACCATCTCAGACATAGTCTTTCCTTTATAACTAATACAAATTATATTTACATGTCCTTCTTTCAGAAACTTCTTCGCTCAACTGGGAAGATACAAAACAACAGTGATTAGTATCAGAGCTGGAGATGCTCAAGGCCTTAGACTTGGATCATTTCTGTAACTAGGATGCTGTCCTAACTTCCCACCAACCAACTTCAAGTAATTTTGAGAAGCTACTTTACGCTCATCCTCATTCCTAACAATAGAACTAGATCTGAAATATTGTGCCTACGACAAGCATGAGTACAAATCAGTTGCTGGGCTGAAATCTGTAGAAGCCCACAGTGTCACGCCCAGATCGGAATACATTGCCAGCCAAACGCAACGCCAAGTATCAAGGCATCTACTTTAACGAGCTGCTAAGATTAAACTAATATCTATCCATTACGTGCACCCCTTGATGAAAAGAAGAACCGAACTGAGCTAGCCAACTTAATTTTTAATATACAAGCAGCTATTTAGACCAACAATTAGCTACATCTTTTCAGCTTGGTACACTAACCCAAAAACAGCCATGAAAAGGCTACAATAGTTGGAAACCGACTGCAGCAAAACAAATACAGCAACACGACGCTACGAACTAGTCAAAATCATCCTAATAGGCATGTATTTGCTACTACAGCACAGAAACTTGTTGGAAGCATCTCCAACTACCTCAACCAATGTATTGATGGGGAGAATGACCAGACATTGCGAGATGAGGAATCAGTCCGCAATTCAAGACCTTAACGAGAATATTGTTCCAGCAACCAACGACAAAGTAGTAGTCCTACCAATACCAAGGGCCATTACTATGCTAACCATTCCCAAACATCATTTAAACTTTACAACTGGAAAAGAACACACCGAGAAGAAAGAACCAAGACAACTGACTTTTGATGTATGGTGAACAATCACAAGATGATAGGATGACAGCCTTCTGAGCGGCACATTCGAAAGGAAGATACTGCGTACGTTTGCGTGATCCGCTTTGGGTCAAACAAAAACCTGGATGCTATACTAGCTATACGAGTAGTTTAAGGACGTGTCGCTGGTCAGGAACCTACGCGTTAAACGTTTTGAATGGCTAAGGGCTCGGCCAGAGGAAGATCTCATCAGCGAATAAATTATCAGATATCAGGCAAACTCTAACATCTTGAGGTACAAAATTGATAACAGATGGCTAGGGATCAAGCTAACTGTAAGAGAATATTGAATGCTGACGCATCCAGCGATCCTTTGGGATCATGAGTTAAGTAAAGTAAATAAATCCTATTACTTTTGATAAAAGACACTACAGATCTATTAACTATTACTAAATTGACAGTACTGCAGAAAGGCTCTCTAAATAAGCAAGTCACCCCTGATTACTGTGGTTTAGTTCATTTTATTCAAGACTTTACCACTGAAGTTAATCAAATGTCGAAGAAAAAAATAAATACAACAACAGCAAACAAAAAAAATAAACATTAAAACTAAACAACCAGGGAAAAGGAGCTCTAATGAAAGAGGTCGCCATCGCTATATTGCCATCAGCATCAATGCAACAAACCATCGAAGTCAAAATCAAAATGACATCGCGGTTTGGTTTTTTGAGATACATTGCAACAGACATGGCAATATTTTTGTTATGTGGGCATCCGGCAGGCAGGCTGTGAGCAGCTCCTTTAGCAGTCTTTTGATAGCCTGGTATGTTAATGTAGATCGAATTGATAGAGTATTTTGCTGCTGCAGTACAAACCCAGAGAGAAGAGAGATTTTGATGTTGAAGAATGAAGGCGGTCATTCAACTAAATACACAAAAAAAAAAAAAACAAGAAGAAAAATAACAGTTTTTTGTACCAAGAAGCTGGTAAGTGCATGTCCAACATTATAACGCCTTCGTATATTAATAAACTGAAATATACATTTGAAATTCGAGTATCTAAAAAGCATAGATTTTATTACTTTTTCTTATCGAATGTTACTAGTTTTGGATTTGGTCACATATAGCACGTTCCGATACTTTAATAGCAATCGGAGTTATTTGTTTTACAAATGTTCCGCACCGACTCTTCTATATTTATTTTTCTTCATGTTGATGGGTGTATTGGAAACAGGTCGTTAAAAAAAGACAATCTCGAAGAAACATCATTGTACTCATTTGATAAAGTTTTTTTTATCTACCTCGTACTTTGGCGAAGTGAAAAAGTGATTAAAGTTTATACAGGCTTGTGAAGAACCATAAAATATTAATGAAACTTTAAACAAAGGGTATAGAAACAATTCGAATGGCATACCTACTTGTTTTCAACTCCTTCCTATCAACTTCAACTTATCATTTATCAAGTTCAGCTTATTTTTATATTTTTTTTTTTTGTTAAAACATTTTTGGACGGGAGTTTTCGAAAATATAAAACAAAAAAACAACCTTTCAAGTATCATCCTCATCTATTGGACATCCCCTCCATATACCTCCTTTTCATATCTGTTGAAATGTCATCATCCTCGTCGTCGCATGAATTGACACATTCTGTCAATATTATGAATGGCATCCAATGTTTGACATTCACACTGTTTAGCTTATAAATAGCGAACGTTAAACGCTCTAAACGATCTGTGACTCTTTTGAAATGTAAATATTGAGATTTTTTGCTCTTTTGTTTGCACAAGAAAATCTTCCGCTTTTAGCATAAAAATGTTTCATGGCACGACCACCGTTGGTTGTCGGTTTTTTTTTTTTCTTAAGTAATGTATTGATGAGGTTTCTTCTTGACAAATATTAGCTTAACAGTACTAGATGTATCTTTCTTTGATGACAAAGAAAGTAATAATCAAGCGTGGTTTGAGAAATTAAATTTTAATGAGAATAGCAACAATTGTTAAGTGTCTTTAGTGAAGACTGCCAAAATCAATTTTTCAAATAAGGAAGTGAATTCGAGAAAAAAAAATAAAATAAAGAAATTAAATAAATTTGGCGGAAGACAGAGGCAAGAAGTAATGCACTTTATATATATATGTAAGCGAGCACCTTGTCACAATCTCCATCTAAGAATACTCAGCTGATATAGAGAGCTTTCTATACACAGAGAAAAATAGTAGGTACCACCTAAAAACAAGAAGATTACCTTATTAAGCAATTTTAATAAGATTTTCACATATGGCTTTCATTTGCCACTTACACCAAAATTAGCACTGTAATTTTGTATTGTTGATTGGCCTAGAGGATAAGGTTTTCGTCTAATAGTGTCAACACTCAGGTGTTACCTCCAGCATGATCACAGTTTTTTTTTCTTTAATATTTGAATAAGGTTTTACTACTAGAAATAGTAAGATCATCTTCATAATTTAAAACATAAAAAATCTTATAGTTTTTTTCTTCTATTATAAGTGATTTTTTTTTGCTTATGAACTTTTCAAAGAGACATAAGGTACATAAGGAAGTCAGGCAAAATTGTTCTTGGTGACTTTATCGCCAAAATCCTCAATTAAGCCATCTTCCATTCGACAGCCTGCATGAAAAAACTTCCGAAGATAGACCCAGGCGGATCAATTGTGCGGCAGAGCATATCTCAAGATTCACAAGTGGTCTTCAAATCAGTTTATTATCAACCAAATTTATCACGTTGCTTTAGTTGCAATTTCTCAGGAAACCCACCAGCAGCACCAATTATAGACAAGCAGTGTGCAACTTCTGATGTGCTAGGTTTCAGAAAAACGAATCTTCTGTTTAGATGAAGAGTTCCACCAGGCACATGCAGCCAAAGACGAAACCCATGAGTCGATGCTGCAGATTAGGACCATAACTGGTGAGAGAGCAGTCTAGGAGGTCTATGTACAAAAAGAAAACAGAAAACAGGAATAGCATCTTCAAAGAAGGAATAAGAGGTGTCAGGAAAAGCAAGCGGTCGAGTCTATTGAGGAATAATACGCTTGAAGGAATTGTGCGAAAGTCAAAACCAGAGGCAAAATTTTTAAACATCAACGCACTTAAAATATCATTTACAATAATATGAAATATTTCACCATGATAAATACATTAACATGAACAATCCACATAATCCTTCACTGACCTTCCACATTTTAAGAAAGCAATTTTCTGACAACCAAATCCCAGGTTGCTGGAAAACAATTTAATTCAACAAATCCGTACTAAAAATAATAACCAAGTAAAAGAAAAGAAACAAAACAAAATCTATAGGTATAATTCACAAGAAACACAATTTTTCTGTGTTAACATGAAGATAACAATCAAAAACGATGTCAGTTTGTAAGAGAATTTCCCATAAAGATGACTGACTTTGGTTCCAGGTGTGGCGAACTGGTGACGACCGACAACAACGGTATTGCCTTCACTTGCTCTTATAATTTTTTTTTGTTTTTCTTTATTCCATGTTGTAAAATTTTTCGTTTCAATTTACCCAAAGGGATTGTATTTAACTTTTTTTTTTATTTCTCATTCTTATAAATACAAGCATTGAGATTTCTCTTTAGTATTTTTTCCTTTTTTTTTTATTTTATTCTAAATAAACTTGGCCCTAAAGTGACACGAAATGAAATGGAATATGCAATAAGGTGGACTGTTGTGTCGGATATAGTTGACCTTTTTACCCAGTTAGAATAGACAACAAAAAATGCCAAAGAAAGGAACAAAATGTAATAATCTGATTTTTTGTTTCTATTGGATGCTTTTATTGATTGAGGAATTCCCGGAACTTTTCAATGACCGCTTTACCCGTTATAAGAGAAGGATGAAGTGCAAGAAAATGTTTTTTTTTTCCTTATGTCTATCTCAATAACAGAAGGTGTTACAACATAATAATATTTTATAGCTGAGTTAATTTTACATGAATTTGTACTTGAAAGTTTGTGGATATCACTTACCGTTTAGAAGCTGCAGCACTTCAAAATATCATATGAATCCCCAAAAGTAGGCAATTTTTTGGTGCTTTATAACTAATATTATATGAAATCAAATAACTGAAATCTCTAGATTTTATTGTTAGGAGTGTTAAAAAACTAATTAAAAAAAACATACTTTTGGAATCTGTATTGAATAAGGAAGTGCTGTAACTTTTAAACGGTAGGTCGTAGGTGATATCTACAAACTTTTAAGAATAAGTTTATGAAAAATTAACTTAGCTTTGAGCTTTTTTCCAACATTAGCGTTTCTGAGATAAAAGCAAAACCCTATTTTTGTCAGTTTTGACCCCATCATCGGAAAGTTCAGGGCCTTTCCCTTGAAAAAACCTATCGTTTATGGCATGGGTTATTTGAATTGGATCATGATTTTTGAAATAACTAACTAAAGGAAATGAAGATTAAGCTGAAAAGTTCTTGCCGAAGAATTGATATATTTTGTATTGTGGGTTAAGGTTTTTGTATCATTATTGTTTTTTTTTTTATAAATCCATAACTCGTCTTTAAAAAGTCTCCTTATCGCAAGTAGAAGAAAAAAATCCATTATAGGGATGCCCGAGTGCAGAGTGCACACTGCAGAGTGCACAGGTATGACAATATCCGCCTGTTGGATGATGATGGGAAGATATTATATTTCCCCACGGGCTATTTTTTTGTTCATTTCACTGCCTTCTTGCTGTGATATTTGGAATTTGGATAATGTAAAACCTCTTCAACTTTTATTTTGTTTTTTTTTACCTTCAAAAAATGAGATAAGATGAAAATTCTATAAAAGCGCTGTTGGAAAATTTTTGAATTTATTTAAATAAATAAATAAATGATTTAGAGTTGATATATATGTGTAATACCATGCATAGAAACTTGTTTTGTGAATGTTATTTATGAAATGAATGTCTTTTTTTGTGTGTGGATTTTTTTTTTTCATATAAATCGAAAAATTCACATTCACATTATTTCCATAATGGAGATGTATTATTTAGATGCGAAGAATACACCATTAGGAATGGGGTCTTAAGAGGAATTCAAATATGGCGTATACTTAGGTATAATCATTTCCTATTACTTAAACACCATTAACTTTGTTTTGTGATGCATTAATATTTTAATCATCTATTGAAGATGGTTATACGATTTTAAGGAGAGGCTGGATAGTGGAACATAATGGTCTATTAAATTGGAAGAAAATAAAAACAAAATATTTATACCTGCTATTAAAAATATCGATTTAGGGAAATAACAGGAAAATTTAAATTTAGCTGAATTCAATCATCTATGGACTATAATAAGTTATTACATTTGATGAAATTATGTTTCATGCTTCTCGTGTGAACGAAATTCCGAAAATCTGAGAAATTTCTTTCAGCCAGATTTAGAACTATTATATCAGTAGTAGTGTTAAAATTCTGAGCAGTCTCTCCTATTTGTAAACATCGATCTAAATTCGATCGCTGAACTGTACCTCTCAGTCTTCAAGAGTCCATTAACATTTACCATTTTGAGTAAAAAACTTTTGAAAATTCCATAGAAATTACTTATGCATGTAATGTCAAGTTCGGCAAATTTAAAGAAAACGCACTACCAGGGTTACCATTTGTAATGTCATTATAGAAAAGCTAAAGACATTTGTGAAGAAGACTTGGATGGGACTTTGGAAAACGAGAATCTACACCTGCGTGATTATATGCCATAGTAATAGAATTATCTTCGCTGAAGTTATACAACTACTTAATGGAATTATACACCAGGACCGTTTGCTGATACGAAACTAAATATTTTTGTTGGAGATAAACGCTTATGATCTACTTTTTCCTCTGCGTAAAAATCACAAAGCTGCTTATTAAAAAAAAAACAAATTATTATTATTTTTGGGTGTAAAAGTACTTAAGTATGATAGCAATACTGTTATATGTATCTTAAATATTCACAATAGCAACACAATTTATTTTATATTATGTAAGGATCTACTTTTCTGCCTAATGCATATGCATTTTTAATTATTTATCCACAGCTTTTTTATGAAAGCTTTTTCAATCAAACGCAATTTCTGCAATAGAAGAGACTGCAAGTCTCTTCTATTGCAGAAATTGGGGGGTTCTAATTTTAGTTTTGTTCTTGGATCTTCTTCGTGGAACTCTCTTGTGCTTTTTTTTCACTGTAATAACTGTTTTAGTCACACCCCTGTTGCTGTTTTAGTCATTTATCTCGACTAGTTTTTAAGAATTATTCAATAATTGAAGTTCCGATTTTATGTGCTGTAAAGGTGTAGTTGTATAGGTTTTAGGTTTTCTTTGAAATAATAATGATTCTGGAATTGAAAGTGAAAGTGCAGCTCACGTTTCAGACTGTAGTGTAACCTACGAATTATATTAGTAATGAAACAAAACTTTAAAAACAAAAGTGTTTTATTTTACTATTTTCTATAAATATTATTTCATTTACTTTGGCTGCAGATATTTTTGAAATTAAAAAAAAAACATATTCGCAGATAAAATACAAAAAGAATTATAAATACCAGAACTAGAATTAGAAGAATTAAACCAGTTTTCCAGCGAATGTGAAGATCTCGTTATTTTCAGTTTACTCCAAAACTAAAAGATTATTTTGCGTCTGGTTTGTCAAATTGATAGGAACATTTGAAACTTAAACCAAAAACGGTGCGAGATAATGTAAAATTTTTGTAAATAATAATTTAAACCGAAAAAATAACATTTTTTTCAAAATGCAGATTTTGAAAATAAATTGTTCGGATTTTAGCCGAACCTATTTTTAGGAAAATTGCACCTCCTGCCTGAACGTAATCAACACGTTCTTATAGTTTGATAAATGTTATGGGTAACATCCAAAATCTCTGGATATAGATACTTTTAATTTCTTCTACCTTCTGTTTTACACATTTTTTATTGCTATATTTTGAAAAACTGTATCTTGGAAACTGTTGAATCTACAGAAATGGTACTGGGCTCAAATTATGGTACAAATATTTTGTAACGGTGAAACCGTAGAACACATAGTTTATAGTCAAAAACTAGCTGAATATGAAATTTACTGATGGCATTGCAGTTTTTTCAATGTTGCGTTCGGCGCCCGAGGTCATTAATTGGATTTAACAACGGCTTCAAATCAGAAACAACTCAGCAAAAAATCAGTACTGGATTTGATGCAAGGTCTTCTTCTTACGAAACGACAAGTTTACTGGACTAATAGATTTCTCAATTTAATTTCTCATACAAATAATTCTCTAAATAACTTGAATTGGAATTGTACTGAGTAAGTTCTTGCGACCTAGTTGTAGGTACCCACATATTGTTTTTAAACTATAGGTCAACTTCCATAGTTGTTTAACTTAGATGTTAAGCAACTGAAAAGCTATAATTTTATTACACTCATAATTTTGACAAAATAGTTCTGTGAAAGTGATTCAGTAAAACTATTTTTTGTCAAGTTTTTGTTTGTATTTCGTTCCACTGTTCATGCAACTATTTAAAACCCATTGAGCTCCAGAACCCAGCCCAGACACATGAACAAACTCATTTCTTAAACAAGTGTTCTTCAACTAACTACACAAGTAGGTACGACGAAAAAAAAAGTTAAAGGAAAAAAAAAATAAATGCTATAGGATGCTTCTCCTCATAAATAGACGAACTGTCAGACTGATTTAAAGGATGTTGTAGGCGATAATGGGTTTGCAAACCTTCGTTACCATATAATGTAGGTACTGTACCTACACACATAAATGCTTTGAAAAGGGTTCAACTTCTCGAAAGCAATATGTTGGGAACTCCCAATCGAATAACTCTACTTGTTCTTATTGTTTATTTTATGGTTGTGATTTTCTTCTTCCATCACTATACTGCATTGGTTCAAAAACAGCAGGTAGGATGCCAAACGTTGGCATTGGCAGTAACCAGATTTTGTTTAAATTTTATTTTTCTAAGAATTACTGCGTTCACGGATTAGTGCGTTACACCAGACCTGAACTGGGCTGAATCTTGTATAGGTGTATACTCGAATCTATTTAAGTAACACAACGAGACGAATTGAAAATATCAAAAAAGGCCCACGTTTGTATAAAATCCATTTGGATTCAGAATATAACTCACGTCAACAAAGGTAGAATAAAGAAAAAACAACAACAATTTCTATATTATTGCTCTCGTAATTGTAGTATTCTACCTTCACCTGTCTGTGGAGTGTCTAATTCAAGCATAATTATATTTAAACAAAGTTGTTTACAATTTCAATGCAACTCTGTAACAGGTAGGGTCACTGAAAACAGATGTTTTAACATTATAATTTTTTTTTTTTTAGAAAAAAAAGGTATTTTTTGTCATCATAAGGTAAATTATGAAAATTAAAAACAATTAGGGAATATTGTAAATGTTATCTTTTTGATATAATCAAACAATTTTTAGAATTTAAAAAGGTGCATTTAGGTTTAGAATGACGTAACTCT
Source organism: Meliscaeva auricollis (assembly GCA_948107695.1). Classification (NCBI taxonomy): domain Eukaryota; kingdom Metazoa; phylum Arthropoda; class Insecta; order Diptera; family Syrphidae; genus Meliscaeva; species Meliscaeva auricollis. The sequence continues at coordinate 61,184,510 of OX403616.1, forward strand.
TTCATAAAGGTGTAATGCTTATAGGATTAAATTCTTGAAGGAAGAAAAGAGTAAATAATTATAATTTATGGTTAAATAAATAAAAGTTATGTTTATGTTTATGAAAAAAACTGTGAAAACTTTAATATAATGGTTTCCTGTAGTCTTAAAATTTCTTAACATTTTTCTCAAATAAAAATTTGTAGTCATGACATGACCTTTCTTTTTCTTATTATCACCGGTACTTTAGTCGGTCGTACAGTCTTGATGTGAAGGTTACGTGTGTGTACTATTCTTCCAAAAATTGTATCAGAGAAGTTGTATGACATCGCATCGCCTTTTCTAAATATTTGTTGACATCAAATGCATCAATCGGTACCGAGTCTGAACGCCATCCTTAAGAAACGAAAGCTCTTGACAGAAATGCTAAAATAAGACATTTCTTTCTCGGGAGATGGAATCGGCACCTCGAAATGAGGCCACAAGAAAGAAGGCCCCAAAAGAAAAAAGAAAATGAATCCCCAAATTGGGGTATTTTTTCATAATGAAATTATGACCCAATGAAAAAAGGACTCACCAAAACGAAAAAAAAACCCTAAAATAAATGAAATAACGCCCCAGCTTTCTCTTGACTTTTTCGGAAAAATAAAATAAAACTCCAATTCTTCATTTCCATATTGAAAATTTTCATATTATTAAATGAAACATAACCCCAAACTGTAAAACAAATACTTAAATTTTATCCTGCACAAGTGGGGGGTTCACATTGACTAATTTACCGGACAACCAAATGACAGCTCTCTCCCTTAGCAAATGGCCATCTAGCCATTTTGGCCCAAAAACTGTTTTTGACAGCGACAAAGACACGTTTAGCTGTCAAATTATAGTTACACAGTGCAATTCTACTTCCTTCTTGTCAAAATTCTAAACTTATTTCAATTACTGACTTATTATTAATAAGATTTTTGTTTGTTGTTTTCCGTGTTAAATGTTTCAGTGCTGTGAATGCACTTACCAATTAAACACAACAAATAACTGTAGTTTTCAGATTTAAAGTGCAATCCTTTTTCAACATTCTGAGTAACTACTCAATTTTTCATTTTGTGTGTTGAAAAAAAAAACACGGCTAGTAAGATTATGTAGGTACTGGCGATTATTTTTAAACTTATTTTGCTTTTATTTAACAAATTATGGTAATTAACTCCTATAGTTGTGGATGCTAAAATTAGCATCGAAAAGGTAAATCATTAAAAGAAACACAAAACTATTTAAGTCGGGAAGTAATAATTCACTTTAAAGACGACCGACCAACACGTTGACGGGATATTTAGTTTTTTTCCCATGATTAAAAATAAAAAGTTGTACACGGAAAATTTTAATACCTAACCGAAAAAAGACGGTAAATGACGAATATCGTTTTGGAAAGAATGAAAAAAAAAATGGTAATTTAAAATCATTAACTTTTAAAAATTACAAAGAACTGTTTAATGTGAAAGTGTTGGCTAAGACTTTGGAACATAATCAGAAGGTAGTCATTAAACGTTTTAAAGTGATTAAATAGAAACACTCATTTGGCATCAGAAAAGATAAATGGTAAGAAAGCCCCTTTCACAGCGTTAGCACTTTGTTTTTTCTTTTCTGTTTACTAAACGAATAAAGAATGCCTGAAGAATAAAAAGACTTGCATCGTGTGTGGTCAGAAAGGATGGAATCAAATCGAAGATTCTCTTGGACTAATCATAATAAATAATATCGAATTCGGTCTATTTTTGTGTCTTACCTATACATAGGACGTAGGTATGAGCTATCTTCCATTTTTGCTCAATTTTATGATTATTACGAAGAAAACTACTCACAAGATTTATCTCTCAGCCAAAAAGTAATAATACGTTTGAAATTTCTTAAATTCTTTACTCAGGCGGATACGTCTATAAATTTTATAATTTTTTTTTATTGCAATTAACTTTTTTTCAATTTTCAAAATGAAAATGTAAAAAAAAATATTTATAAAATCAATTTAAACTCAAAAAGTGCTCCAAAATAAATCCTCGCTGGGTTAGAATGTGACATGATGGAAGATTTCTGGGTGGGCACCACACGACTTCGAGAATGACGACCGACGACGACAACAACGACATTGACGACTTAAGAGATCTTTAACTTTATGTATGTTGGAGGTACATATGTATATGTATAAACTCTAAGCTCTATATTGTGCAGTCAAAGAGCAATGGTTAAAGAAAATATTTATTACACTAAATCCAGACGTAAACCACTGTTGCCATATACGTCTCTAAGTGGGAACTATAGGGTTCACTTGGTTATATGCACTTTGTTTAGTCTAAATTTGTTTTTTTTTTGTCCAGTTTCGTACATAACACGAATTTCCCAGTAAGACTGTGCGTTTAATATAGAGTTCGCGTACGAATTTAATTTTTATTTTATTTTTTTCAGAAAGTCACCGATAGATATCTGAACTGAAATTTGTATGGTGTAAATTAAATGCTCTTTTCAGCAACAGGTGTCGCTAGTGTATATGTGTATGTTTTTTTTTTCATTTTTTGCAAAAAGTGCGAGTTGTAATTAACGCTTTATGTTTCAAAATTGTATCGTAAGGGAACAACTAAACAAAATGCCTAATATTTCGTGTTAGTTCTTCATTTAAAGAGGTTCACATTCAACAACATGTTTATCAACTTCTGTCGTGTTGGCGGATTTGTGAATCTACCCTAATGTTTTGGGTTCTGGTCTTGGGTTTATGAATTTGACATTTCGTGTCAATAAATTTGACATTCCCAATTGTTTTTGTTTTTCCTCGTATATTCTTGCAATTTTAATTCATTGTTTTAAACAATTTCGGTTGTAAAATATTGAAATAATTTAAAGCCACTGCACATCTGTACAAACAATGCTTTCGTTTGATATGTAATTTATGCCTCTTTGGTTTGTGTGGGCTGCGTGAAGTGTAACACAAAAAAAGTGTTCGCTGTTTTATTATATGATGATATAAGATTTACCAATAATAAATAGTGGAGGACTGTCTTACGGCTTTTATTATTACCAAAACAAGAACAATATCGATGTTTAGAATACAAAAAATAGAGAGAAGCACAGAGCCTATATATTATATATATCAGGAATAGTTAAATCTCGCTTTTTACACGTCCTTCGATTTGGTTACTACTGGCGTTGCAGTAACTGCTCTATTGGGACAAGCCTCTTATACGAATGGATTAACTGATGACCAAATTTGCAAAGAAATAAAGTAACACGAATTTAGGATCTGTTTGTGGAATGCTAGTTTCCACCCACCACTTGCAGCGGAATTCCTTGGAAGACTTCAGGGAAGATATAAAAGCCATTCAAGAAATACGACGAGGCCATTCAAGAAATACCGTCAGCCAGCGGTAACTCATGAATGTAGATTCGCCGGTCTTTGGAAATACACGTAAGCAATACAGGACTTGAGTTTTTAGCGTGGCCTTACATGAGGAAACACCAACTCATGTAAAAACGGCTTATATCATATCAAGTACGTAATTTCTATACTATGGGTCTTCTACCGAAGACCCTTATATTTTAGGTGGTAACGTTCATGTAACGTGGAGTAAGTGACTTTAGTTTGAGCATCAGGAGATCCTATTCTCTGGCTGATAATTATACTGGGGATCACTTGGTATGTATTGGACACCGGCTACCCGAGTGTTAAGGGACTCGTTCAGTTGTAGCACACTTGGCAAAGGTTAATTTGGGCAGAGACTCAAATTGTGGGAGTTCGTGCAGGCTGTGCTGGTTTTTCAGAAGTTAACCAAGTATTTCGATGGTTGGTGTACAAATTAGAATTGAGAGTAATGAGTACTTGTTCTCTCATTTTGATATCGTAATATGAATAAAATTGAGCACCTGCTCAATTTTTCGGAGCAGGAACTCAATTTTTGCTTTTTTGGACACCATTCCGGTCATTTCTGGAACAATGTTCATATTTCTGATATGAGTCGGGTTTTTTAATTGGTATTCTTTCTTTCTGAATTTCTTAATGAATGCTGTGGTGCTATGGAAGAAGCTCTTGCCACCGCAGCTATATATCAGTTCGACAAGTTGGCTGTGGGGCGTGTCTTAAAACTGATGATTCTCATACCGGTATTGCTGTACAGTGACATTTAGAGCGGTGCAGACGGTGTAGTTGAGAAAAATCGTGGGTAAGGTGACGTAAGCAATTGAAAGGGAACAACAACCAAATAAGCGTATATAACTGAAGACGACTAGTTAAGGAAAAAGCTAAGCGGAAAAGCTTGCTTGTAGAGCCCTTAATCTACAAAGGAGTGTTATTGGTTTTTGGGATTCAACATAAAGCAAGCTTCTAAGGATCTAAAAGTGTGGTTACTTAAATATATCACATTTTGACCATAAGTTTAATTTTGTTTAACTACGTCTAATCAATTGAACCGCACTGTATATTGCATCTCTATATTCATTGCATTTAATGCTCTATCATAGCCTTGCCCTAAGCGTCGTCGTCGTCGTCGTCTCATTTTATTCTTCGTGTTTGGGCGTACATAAGCAATTCCTTTACTATATATATCTCAAAATAAAGCAAATCCTTTGTTGTTGTTATTGGTGTATTGTTGGCGAGTTACTGCACGATTTGCCACATCACGTATGCTGCACGAATTGCAATTATTTTAATATCAAACTTTTGGTCAGCAATTTTTATTTTTTTTTTTTATTATTCGCAACTAATGAAATATGTAATAGAAAAGGCAAAGTTAATTCTAATGCTGCAGACATATGCAACTGCATGATTTACAAACATACACAAAAAAAAAAACAAAAATCAATCTTCCATGTCATAAATTAAACCTCGTCCTTGTCAACAACCGGAACTTTAAATCATTTATCCAAAGCCAAACTGTATATGCACATACAGCTCAACATCCCTTTGCTTCATACAAACTCCTCTTCCCTCTCATCTTCTTCAATGGAACATATGTTACGTGAAATATCTTCAACAATGCACCTTAAAATTTAGGGCAACCAGTATGTAGAGGGGTTCAAGTCGAGAGTTCACCATACTCATAGTATTGTACATAATACAGCTTCAAAACATTAGACTCTTTCTCTCTCAGTCTATGTCACTCAACCAGAAAGAAAAAAGAAGAAGAAAAAAACGGAAATAACTATGAAAATTATACCGCCTTTTGAGAATGGGATACGGATATAGAAAACGCCGGGTTCTATAGTAGGTACTCCAGACCGTTTGTCCCCTTGAAATCTTTGAAAACAAACAAAAGTACTGTAGACACGGTTCCGTTTAATCCGCTCTTCGAATTTCGAAGAGTTGGGTGACCCTAATTTTTTAGTTCTTCTATTTTTTAGCTGACACAATGTCAATTGAAATGCATAATTGGCCATAGTCGGTTAATGCACATACTCAAATACTCCTCAGATGAGTGTTTGATTTTGATTTGAATTTGCTAAAAGACTGGAACAATCTAAAACACTATTTATTTTTTTTTGGGAATGATACACATAGTGCTGTGCTAAAAATGATTTGTTTCCTTTTTGTAGTTTGAGAATGTTAAAAAACTCTTTGTATTTTGATTGAAGATCTCACAGAATTTTCAAAGACGATGCAATATTGCAGTCTAAGGTTGTAGCTCTAGAATGCCAGACTCTGGCAAGAGTAATGAGAATGAATATTGAGGTATAAAAGTTCTTTGAATGGAAGCACCTCAACACGACGAAGAACATCAAGAAATAATTCAAGTTTTCTTTCTGAAGACAAGGAAGATTCAAAAACATTAATTTAACTAAAAAGAAAAGACAGTGCTAGACTTTTCGAAATACAAAAGCCACTGAGAATTTAAGTGCTGTCACTCTTCAAAGTACAGTAAAACCCGCTTAAGAGAAACCTCAAAATGTCACGGTTTTTCTTTCCCTGAAGCGGATTTTTGACGGACCCCGCTTAAGTGAAAAAAAATGTGTACCTAAGCGGAGTCCGGATAAGTGAGAAAAAATCGCTTAATTCCATACATAATGCTGATGGTCTGTCATGTTTTCTAAGTTTGGAAAACAAAACCTTGACGATCCGATTAATAGAACTAAAAAAAAATAATATTTAAGCGAACCCTTTTTTGAGACATTTATGTTTTATTTTTTATTTGTTTTTCTAGTCTGAAAACTCTCCAAAAAAAGACCCCACATGCTAACTTAAAAAGCTTATTTCTTAAGTTTTGATTATAATCGGATCGGCAAGATTGAGGTCAGCAATATTGAAAATTTCAATTAAAGTGGATTTATTTAAACCATAGAATCCAGCGAAAGAAACCTGCCAGACTCACGAATTTGAAATCAGGACGCTAATACCTATTAAACTGCATCAAATCAAAACTTGGTGAAAATTTGAAAAGATGGATTTTTTGCAATGGATAAAGGTCGAAAACACCATTTTTGGGCCCAAAGTCTAGATTTTGGGGGTGTTGCGAAATTTGTACCTACCGTTTTTTAATCAGTGAAAAAAGCTCTACAAACCGTGATAGGTATTCGCCTGCGTATATTGTTTTACCCCGTTTTTGTCACACAGTGAATTTACAAGCAGTAAAATCTTTGGTTTGTCTTTTACCAAGATATACAAAATACAAGGTAATATACACCCGCCATTTTATTGACATCATCTGAATACAAATGTTGTTGTTATGGTAATGTTGAAACTCCTCAAGTGGGGAAATTCAAAAGGTGAATTCACGACACATTTCAAATGTCAAACCACGTATAAAAAATGCAGAAAAATTCAGCTGACGAAATGAAAGAGATAGGATAACAAAAATCTACGCATAATACCTTGTATTGTGTATAACTTGGTCTTTTACAAGAAAACTAACCAATTTTTTGGTTTACGTGGCCGAAATAGGAAAATAAATTCTAAATACATATTTTTCTCTTTAACGTATGTCAAAATACGTATCTCCGAGGCATTTGAAATGTTGTTTTATACTTTTAAGACCAAAATTAGCCAGTTAATATTCTTGAGATCACAGAGATTTATTCTTGATAGAAGCCCAAAAAAATGTTTTTTTTCACAGATAAATTTACTGAGGAATCCTGCTCAGGTTGATAAGATTCCCGCGCGCTCAGTGATCTCAGAAAGCTGAACTTAGCTAAATGTAAATAAACGCTTGTGACATTATCACAAATTCAAAAAATGTAATATTCGTGATGAAAATGCGATAAACTTGAAAAATTAAAAAAAATGCGTTCTGATTTTTTTTTTGTTCTGTTCCATTGATTTTTTTTTATGAAAAATATAAAAAATACTCGGGGATGAAGAAAGTGTTTCAGTTAAGCGGGTTTACTGTACCTTCAGATTTCACATCACGCCTAATATGACAATCGTTCCGTTCTGAACCACAGTAAGTGTTTCGCTATAACCAAAGTGTACACTATAAGATTATAACTTGGGGCTTATTAGTCGACTGACGCGACGTTTTGCACATGCAAATCACTGATTAAATATTTGTCTAAACAAAATTAAATGTGCACCCCACTGTAAGACTTTATTGTCTTCCAATATTTTTTTTTATTTGAGTGATCTAATTGAGTACCTACCAAAAAAAACCCTACGTGTTTTTCTTTTGACAAGTGACAAGCAATGCAGCTGTCATCTATTAAATATGTATGCGAGAGAAGAAAACCTTTGCGGTAAAACTGATTTAATAATAAAATGCTATGAGCCTCTTTAAAAATAAGGACACACACTTACTAATCTGTTCTGTATGGATAGTATGGCATATGTGAAAGGATCTTTTTACTCAGATTAGGGTTGTTGAAAGGCAGCAGCGGTGGCGCTGCCCTCGTCAGTTATCTGCATTTTTCATTTTATACTTCACAAGCATGGTGCATATATAATTATTATTAAAGGGATAGGCGGAGGCGCAGGCACAGACAGAGAGAGGCCAAAAAACCGCACCTCTTACAGTCGTTTACACGAAGAATGTGAGTTAGTGTGTGTTGGTGTGAATTGTCAGATTTTTTTTTTTCAATTTTTCAATAAAAATCAGAAAAACCTGTCTGATGACTGTGGACATAACCGGCCGAAGCGTGAAGTTTTGTATATTTAACATCGATGCCGCCGACAAACAAAAACCATGGATGAACATCTATCTATGATGGCCAATTGAAAATAGTAACGTATTCTAGGTTAGATGTTACCTGTTGCATGGATTTTGTTGTTTCTATGATTTCTGGGCTGGTACCTTCATCCTCTGGTATCATGGCGGGAGTGTTGTAAAGTTTATCTTTTATTTTTTGAACCGAATCTAACCGGATTGTCCCACGCAGTTTTATTTTTTTTTTTTTCCTATACTCAAACAATTTACAACTCCAACTGACGATTGAGAGAAAGTTGGATGAATGACTGTTAAAAGTTTGTATTGTAGCTTGTAGAAGTTAACTGGGAACTTGATGGGTGCGATGTATTGTGTATATACTCTAGGTACCACCATGATGATGAAAACAAGTTACTAAAGAGTAGGTATTTGCCGGCCTTTTTTGTAGGTGAAACGATGATGGTAGCAAAGGTTTCAATAGCAATGAAAGGACGGAGAAGGTATTAACTTTACATAAATGAGGAAAACAAAAAAAAAGAACTGAGTGTATCTATAGTCAAGTTTCCGGTCATTAAGAGCATTTAAGGTTTTATTAAACTTTTATTTGATGAATGGTTTTTCACGTGTGATGGATGCCTAGCAAGGTAGACGGTACCACACACAAACGATTGAAGGTAACAGGCGTTAAATTACAGTAGTTCTTTAAAAGTTTTTTTTTTTTTCTTATATTTAATAACTAGTTTTGTATCCAAAATACAAGGTTTAAGACATTTTGAAAAATGGGTTTGCGTTTGATTTATGTTGTAATTATTTTGAGCTCTGGAGACTGAGAATTTAAAAAATATTGCTTATCAATCAAAAAGTGGAATAAAGTGAAAATACAAATACCATAAGGGTTTTATCAATTTCGTGCCCGGAATGTACAAAAACGTTTTTGGTAGCAAATGGAAGGTGGTATAAGGCTTATTATAAACATTTTCAACATCGTTTACTGAAAAATTGAGAAGTTGCTCAACCTAAAATCTGTACGTTGGTGTACACTCTGGTTCAAGGCTCCATAGTAAAAAGGGCATGCCTTTTATATTTTTACACTCCACAGCTTTTTTGGATTATAATTTTATTTTACAACAAAATAAGGAAAATGTCACTTTTAAGGGGATGTCACTTGAAAAATGTCTGTACCTACTGTTAATCAACAGATGAGCGTACTTTGATAGGCGTAGGTGTATACTTCTTTTTTAAGTTGCGCGGGGTGCAAGTTGAACATCTTATCCTTTTAAGGACTTTAAAACTCATATAACTCATAAAACAAAAACTAACGCTTTTAATACAAAAAATTGTGTCTTCTTTTGTTATTTAGATGGAACCTACTTTTGAAATGAAAGAATTGGCCAAGCTAATTTTGATAATTTTTTATACGGAAGCTTCTTAAAACCCTTAAAATTATTTGATATCAACATTTTCTAAAAAAAAATTTTTGGATTTTTAAAACAACTTTCAATTTTCCGAAAAATGGGCTACTGTATTTTTTTGACATTTTGGTCTTTGATGTGCCTTATTATTTTCTTGAAAATGGCATACCATTTTTAAAAAAGGTTTGAGATTTTTTTATATTTAAAAAAATATTCTTTATAATTTATATTTTTTAATCAAATTGCATACTTAGTGTGGAGCTCAAAAAAAATTTAGATGCTGTTTATGTCATTTTAGCAATGAATTATTTTTTTTTTTTAACATTTCTTATAAACCTAAAAACTTTATATAAGACAGCAACTTTGACCCTTAGAGCAAGTACGTGCGCAGTGGAGCATTCTATTAACTTCTCATTGGAAGCTATTGTGATTGGTGCGATTTGTTAAAGTGAAAATTTTGAAATTTCTCAACATTTTGAGGTCTCTTTTTTTTCGACCACCGTATCTCAAAAACTAATGAAAATATTAACTTCGGATTGATTTTATTTTGCAACATATAAACTCAAAAGATTCAGGGGTTTCACAAAAATTAAGTTTGCAGTTTTGGTATTGCTGCAATTTAAAAAATAAATTGTAAAATTACTTTTGTCTCAAATATCTTGAGAACAAATAATAATATAATAAATAATAATTTGCTGTAAATTATTAAAATTAAAAAGCTGCAAGAGAATACCGAAAATTGTCAAAAATTGTTTTTTTTTTCTTACATGAACTTTACTTTACAGATAAAGCCGACTTGAAGAGTTTGCGAGATTATACCGAAAGCTCAATTTATATAATTTTTTTTGTGGAAAAATCTGGACAAAAAAGATTAACAAGATGATATAACTTTTTGTTCTAGTTTTTAGATCGTCTTGTTATTTGTATCATTGAAACCGTGAGCTGTACCTTAAGAACATGTATCATTTGCTTCTCTTGGAAACTAATTTTTGAAACACATATGTGTATGTAAGAAAAGTACGAAAATTGTCAATTTCACTGGGAAAAATCGTAAAATTTGTAGCGTTCTCATGGAGTGATTAGACCGTTAGAATGTCAAAAAATTGTACTTTCTCTGTTTTTTTTTTTTGCTTTTGGTTGTTGCGCAAAAAAGAGTAAAAATTGGCACTTTTTAGAAATTTGAAGTTTTCCCAATAGCTTACATTCAAAATTTAAATAAGAGACGCGAAGTACATAATGTGTGAGGGTCCCAGAGAAACTCGAATTCTTGCAAAAAAGGAATGCCCTTAATACCAACACATGGAACATTATGTGTAATGTATCACCAGTAAAATTATGTTAAATTGCTATCAGAAATTTGGAAACAAGAAGAAGAAACAAGAAAATTAATGAAAAATCTTCTAAATAAAATACCAACTCAGACAGAAAATTTGAAAAAAAAACTGGTACCTGTAACATTTTTGTATTATTTGAAAAAAAAAATCCAAAATACGAGCATGCAGGTACTCCTCCCAACCCCATTTACCAAATTGTTGCCAAATCAACTATCATTATTGCTGCATGTTCTTCTTTTTTCTTTATTATATTTCTCTTTTTTTGACAGGATACGATTTATTTATAAAACGACTGACTTCCCTGAATGTTAAATCCTGCAGAATAACTTAATTTAAATTCAACATGGAATGTTCGTTTGTTATTGGAAAAATTGATGATACGGCACCATCCAGCAGACTATCTCCTCCCCGCAAATGATTGTGGTGATGGTCATCGACTCTGGTCTTTTCCTCTGCACTTCTGAATGCGTCATTTTGCAATCATTTAGGAGCCAGAATCTATACACAATATTGCTACTATACAGTATACGTACGTGTGTTTTTGTAGACGTCCATCGAACTATTCAATATTTTTAGTTTCGAGGAAATTTATTGAGCTTTTAACTTCATTCAGCCTCGAGAAAATTCATGATGATGTTTAATTTTTGCACAAATTTCCAATATAATTTATTTTTAGATCATTTGATAAACAAAGTCAAAAAATTGTTTATTCAGTAAAAAAAGAAAGAAAGAAAAAAAATACAAAAAAATGTGTTCAACCATATTGCGGCATACAATTTCATAACAAAAGCGCAACGTTCTCTAGCCGTCTAGCGTCTCTGGCACATTGTTTCGCATTTTTGTGGCATAATTAAAAGTTGTGGCACACACAGAAGCAAAGCCAAAGCGCAATGGCATGAAAAAATATATAAAAAAGGCGCTTTTTCACATCGTTGATTACATTACACAACCCAAATTACACATCTGTCTGTTACAGCTTTTAACAACTTTACTACACCTATACACTCCGTGTCATTTGATCGGAGTCGTTTTGGAGAAATTTTAAGAGAGTGCAGTTGGTATTATGTTAAAATTACCCTTAATTTTAATAGACTGATAAAATTTGTAAAAATTTACATAATAATAACTTATTAGATATCGAAAATAAATTGCCAAGAAAACAGCTAGCAAACTTAAGGTCTATTGTAATACCATACAAATCTGTTAGAAAAAATATCAAAACTAGTTAAACCGTTCTTCTTCTTGAAGCTAAATAAATTCTCAAGCTCATTGTCGTTTAGAAGAGAGCTCTCATTAAGAAGTCTTTTCTATCGACGTCACATAGACTGTCGACGTGATGTGTATCTGAAGGGGCCAACCCGTCCGTTCCGTCAATGAGTCTGTTGTCAATGAAGTTTAAAAGTTCGTGGAGTTTTTCCGTCGCGTTCGTTCTTATGGGTCGCTTATAATAAAAACGTTTGTATTTTATCGAGCTGTCAACGGATTCTATGGGTTGACTTCCTCAGCCTTATTTTCGGTTGGTGCAATTTTATTTTTCAGTGGAAGAAGTACCGAAACGATTGTATCTACTTTAATTACTGAAAGGTCGATACTTGTGGCTCTACGACATTTGGCGAACCTGACCGTTACAGAATGTATTAGGCAAATCAACAGGCGAACCTAGAAAATTTACGGAAGAATTCAGTAAATCAACTAGCGAACGTAGCAAATCAACGAACGAACCCAGTAAATCAACAGACGAACCCTTCAAATCTACGGACAAGTCCGGCAAATCTACAATATAGTTCTGACAAAGGGTTATAGTAATTTATAAGACCCTTTACCACTGATGTGGAAAGTTTTATTTTGTTAGGAGCTCAACACTTTGTTACTAGTATTCTCAGCTCAGCGTCAACAGACAACACAGAACTGATTTTCGTTGATTATTTGCTTTCCGTGTAAACTAGATGTGAACTATATAAAAACTGTAATTTCCTATACTCGGCCACCTTATGGCCTTTCTTTTTCTATATGATAGTTGCTATTTACTTGAAATATCCAATCTGTAGCTATCGCGAAAAACTGTCTTTCTTTTCTTAAAAAAACAACTTCAATCAGCTGACGTGAAGTGTGTGTCTACGTTTGCAACCAATTCTTACCCAAGTTTTTTTTTTTTGTTAATTTTCTTATAACCTTTGCTTCATTCTAAAAAAAAACATTTTGTTTTTGCGCTTAAACTCATTAAAAAAGTTAACAATTCTGAGAATAAACAACAACAAGAAAAAAAGTCAACAAATGTCTTCTTTCTTTCAGAGAGTAATTTTAAATGAAGATAAATTTTCTCATAGAACGTGCGGTGTTTACTTTCACTCTTCTCTATGTCTGGGCTTAAATTTTGTGGAAAGAATAGTAAAAATATACATTCCTATTTTCTACAAAGAAAACTCCCAAAAAAATAAAAGAAATTATTTGAATTCGTTTACAAAAAAAAAAAAAAAGAAAGAAGAAAAACTCAAAACGACAGATGTACAAGAATGCAGGCAACAGCATATAGGAATACCACATGGTTGTTAGTGCTCACCCTACTACTTTGTTCAATACACTTAAGCAGGGGTAAAATAATGCTTCCAAGTGATGTTAATTATACGTCACTTCATTTAAAAATTGCAGACAGACACACATCATGGATGTGGTTCGAGGGAATGTGTGTTTCAATTTACAAAAGTAGCAGCTGAATTACGAATTTCATCGGGCGTAAATATTTCTAGACAAAAAACAACAACAGCAACAGGTACCGCATGCATTCAATTAAAATCATACATTATCTAGAAGAGGGTTTTTTTTGTAGCCATTTAATATTTGCACAATTACACTTGATATTTATGTTTGTATCGTAAGGTAATCAAATATTTGATAAATTTTATGATAATAGCAAACACAATTGTGGAGTAAAGGCGACGTCGATTGAAAGTGTTTCACCAAGACAAGAGGTCTGGGGACTGCTGGCTAGGTTACCTACTTTAACAAGCTTTATAAATTACTTTTATGATATACACCTACTATACTACTCATCAAATGAATAATCGAGCCGCATTTGGAATAGCGTTTTTTAAGTTAAGTGTTATTTCCAGATTGTATTCATAATTTGTTTTGTATTGTTGTTGATAAATAACTAAAGCAAATATATTTATAATTTTATGGATTGGGAGATGTTTTAATTAATTGATTTTGAAATTTGGTTTTACTACAGGAAATATTTTTGCTTACGACAACAACAGAGACACAAATATCTTTCACAATATTCAGCCCTATTCCGAATGAAAACTCCCGGGGAAATGTTTTTGGGAGAAGAGCTCAAAATCGAAAAGTTGCAACCAATTTCGTTCTTTTTTCACTTTTACGTTATTCTGAACACAAGAGGAACAAATTACAAGCGAAAACGGAATGAAATTCCGGGAATATTTCGATTTGGAGCCCTATTACGAAAGCATTTCCCCGGGAATTTTTATTTAGAATAGGGCTGATTATGTTTAGTTATAATACCTTTAGTTTTAATACCATCGATGCCGTTATCATAACTGAACCTTGAACTTTCAAATACAAAAAGAATCATCAAAATCCATCCACCCAGTCAAGAGATCTGAGTTAAAAAACATAAACAAAAAAAAAAAACATATAGACGAATTGATAAGCTCCCTCTTTTTTGGAAGGCGGTTAAAAAAAAAACTCCTTGCATCGATTTCTAAAGCGACATATACAAATATCAAAATCTCATCAAGCATGGGAGAGTGTAGTTGTAAAATGACACATGTATGTCCAATATTAACGTGCAGTCTTGAAGAAAAATCAAAAATCTCATGCTTGATGAGATTTTGACGTGTGTAAATGTCGCTTAAAGGGATCAAAAGTAATTACACTTAAGGATAATGTTGCAAAAGCTCGTGAATAATATCATTTTTAGTTTTATTCATGCAAAAATTGGTAAATCTGGTAATTGAACTGTCAAATTTTCTATGGGAAATCTTTACTAGAACCTGTAAACTTTTCGGCAAAAATTCGTTTGGTAAAAGTTTACCATCTAGAAATAGTAAATGCGGTTAACTTTTGATGTTTAATTTTACCAATTTTAATATAACCCACCACTAATATGTAGCTAGTTGAACCATTATTTTCTGCAAACAATTCACGTTTGTATAATTTATAACATTTACCGAAGTTGATTTTAGGTAAGTTCATGAAACGTGCGTGGTAAACTTTTCCATTTTATCAGATGGAAAAGTTTCGAAGAAACCAACTCTTTGATCTCCTAAGTTCTTAACTTTAAAATATTTAAATATTTCTTATGTTTTTAACTAACAAAACTATTGAATTTGTGTCAATAAAGTTACATACAAAAATGTTGACGGTGCATTTACAGCAGAAAAAAGTAAACAGCAGCTATAACTAATTGTAATAATTTTTCAATGACTTGAGCCTTGAAGTCAGTTCTATTTTGGTTATATTTTTAGTTATAAAGTTTTTAAATTTCAGTATTTATTTGTTGAGAAAAATAATACTTTTGACTTAAAACTTAACCTTAATTGACTGCACCTAAGCTGTACAAACATTTATCTTATTTTAACATTTTGTTCTATTTATTTTTTTAAATAAAAGGTTCCCTGAAGAAGATGACAATCACCAAACGTCGGGAAAATAATGAAATTTTTGTTTCATGAAAACAAAAATCACTACGACCAAAACATAAAATAAATCTGTTCCTATGTATTTGTTTTTTTTGTAATCCTCCTAATAAATTGGGTAAAAAAACAATGAGTTACGCAAAAGGCACGTATGTTAAGCAAACAAACAAAAAAATAACAAAAAACAAAAAATAATCAAGCGGCGCTGGTTGAAATTAAGATTAAGAATACTTTTACCGCGGCATTGAACCAATTTTGTATCGTTATCTTATACCTAACTTTTTAATCTTATCTTCTTATCATGTTTAGTTCAAATATCAATAAACATCTCTATGTTTGTAATTATTATTATATTTTTTGATTAATTCTAAATTTACTTATTAATTTCATTACCTAGGTAATTTATCAGTATTTTTAAACTATTTGTGGGCTTTGGTCAATGTCACTCTTATATACATAATTATCAAAATTGGTGGGTCAATAAGTTTTTTATTAATTTTTAACAAATTCGTCAAAACCGTGAGGTAAATTACCAATTTCAGTGGAACTACATGTAAAATAAAAAACTATTTAATGGATACTAGCATTTTATGGAACATAATGAAATTTGTGTCCAATTTAGGATATTTAAGAACACATATTTTATAATTTAACATAAAATAACTTTTTTGGTTGCTTTGGTAGCTTAACTTTGGGCCTCTTATGGATAATAATAATTAAAGCTATTTGGTTGTTGACCTCCGAGGGCTAAGTACTTGGCTAATCCCCTACTCAATTTAGAAAGTTATGAGCTATTTTTTTTTTTTTTTTGAAAAACAAACTGAAAACTTTTCTTTTGGAATGGGCAGCAACTTAAACCTCAAATATCTCGATTTTCAAAAACACGGATTTTGAAAATACATACATAATTCACTCATATAACAAATCAAAATTTCCGCTCCTCGTACCTGTACATTCTGGGCCAGAAATGGGCAATTCGTTGTATATAATATGTAGTAGCATTTACATCGAAAACCTGTCTAAAGTTAGTTTTCAAAGTTCTTCATATATGCAATTTAAAGTAATGTTTATCGGGCTAAGTTCAAAATGTCAAAAACTGAAATTTCGAAAACTCAATCTCGAAACACACAAAATCTAAGAAACAAAAATTCTGAATACTGTACATGCTTAACAAAGTGCTTTTTATTCGAAAGTGAAAAACTAATAAATATATTATTTGGATGGTGGGAAATATAAGGAAAAATTGTATACAAAAGGGGAAAAATAAATTCGCCCACCAACATATTGCTGGCAAGGGGGTGGGTGGGCGAAAAAGTAAGGTGGGTGTCGTTTTTTAATGGAGTGTCAAACTTGCGAATATTTGCAACTTCTTTTTTGAAAGCAAATGTGGACGGAAAGTATCAATCTGTCATTATGAATTCCTTTTATTCGTTTCTTTTCGTAAGACCTCTTATACCCCGTTTTCATGCAAAATTGAATGGTCGAGTTAGATTTTGAAGAAAGAGATAGCAAGATTTGGACTCGACTCCACTGAGCGAGTGGGATCGATTTACATCAAACCCATTTGAACTCGATTTAGGTTTACAATGGGGTTGAAGCATAGTTCAACCTGGCTTCAAACCTCCATGTAAACGGGGTATTAAACGCCCATGTGATTGTTCGAGTTCCAAAAGTGCCTTCATACATTCATCAGCTATTAAAATTACTACTGCTTTTCGTTCCTTTACTATATTCACTATTAACATGGCTCCAACATACATAATATTGTTTTCATAATAACTTTGATCAATAAATTGAAACACCACTAACTGTAAAACAATTATTGTGTCCATATTTGTACAAAAACACAGTTAGTTGATCGCTGTTACGAACCTGTACTCAGCCAAGTGTAACTTCAAACTCATCAACATTACCAAAATAAGACAACAAAAAAAAACAGAAAAAAACACACAAGAGTCTACCACACTCTAGTGGTTCCGTCATTCCTCAGTTACTAGTTGGAATAGGGTACCTTACCTACAATATAAAGGTATATAGACTCAAGAGAAGACCTAGGAGTTTGTTTTTGATGGTCATAAAAATATAGTTTCCCTCCTCTTTATACACATATAGGTATCTTGCTCACGATCCCGTGCACAACCAATTACTACAAACATAATGTGTGGTTAGTAAGAAAAACAACCTTCTATTCAACTGCATTGTATATTTAAACAGGTTGGTGATGGTGAACATACATGTTTCCACTGGAGCATCAGGAATGAATAAAAAAAAAATATTAACCCGCCACCGACGACGACGACAGCGACGAAGACAAAATCGACTTCTATCGATTGAAAAACTAACATAACTTTTACCTATCTTGCGGCCAATTAAAAAAGAAAAAAAAACTTCAAGAATCCAAGGAAATTCTTTAAAACTGAATATTTTGATAAACAAACAACTTTAAGGATCCACGTCCATCCATAAAAAAAACAAAAAAACTCGCAACAATCTGGTCAAGTGCTTCGCTCGATTTATCAAAAACAAATAAAACAAGAAAACTGACATGGGGCACAAAACATAAATTATAAAATAAAAGATATACAACCAACACACACATTGCTTGGAACTTGCAACTTGGAACTTGGGACAGGTGAAGTGTTTCTATCTTTTTTTTTTTCATTAATGGTAAGAATTTTGAACTTAAGAAAGTTTACGATAAAGTCCAGATCTAGAACCTAGAGAGCCAAGCCAGAAAAGACAAGACAAAACACCAGACATGCCTTATAAAGAAGCAAGAGAGATCAGAAATACTCGGGGGAAATATAGGAAATACATTGATGGCTTATGTATATAGATAAATAAACATTAACAACAAATAAAAACGCAACATTCTCCATCCCGATAGACATGGACGCATCGCCAACGTTAGAATAATGATCTCTTCGATGCATTTCACAGTGAGCGACGAAAAAACTAAACACTCAACAGTTCCATCATTAGGTAATGAAAAAATGTTACTGGTTATTGAAGTGAATTAATGGGAGCTTTGCATTTATAACGAAAGATCATGCTAATGGACACAATAATTAATCGATTGAAAACTTTCTAATCAGATATTGATGTTCTGTTATAAGTTACACCGACATAAACATTATACGTAAACTAGGTGATGGATAAGCACAAAAAACAAATAAATCAATTATCTGGGGAGTCCAAAATAGCAGCTCCGTGATGGCATAACCGATAACTCAAAATTTTTGACAGTATTAAAAATGTTCGGTCAATCGTTACTCCGCCATTTTTTTCAATGCACTAAGTCCTTGAAATCGAAAAGACTTTTCGGTCCCCAACTATTTGCTTATCGAATCAAAAGATTGTGTCCACCCTTCATTACCGAGATATATAAAAAAAAAATTCTCTGAAATCTAAAACGTCCCATAATTTCCACAAAAAATATTTTTTTCATATTCCAAGAAGAGCCATTCGTTTTTCCACCTCGAGTTCCTCAAATTTGGTACAGATGACTTTTCGAACGTCTTTTTTTTGTTGTTGGGAACGAGCACACAATGTTCGAATGTTATACAGGCTACAGAATTACATTTTCAGTAATTTTTGTTCTTTCCAAAAAAGCTCGGATAGCGAAAAACAGAGTTGCCGTTTTTTTATTTTGTATTTATGTATATCTCTTTGATGCAATTAATGTAAAACTGCTACTTTTATAAGCTTTAATAAGGCACATAGCCCAGATCGAATCCTTACTTTTCTTTGCATTTTTCCTTTATTTAAAGAATAGAGTCAATTTTGAAAATAAAAAATTACTTACATACACAGTTTTAGAAATCTATTCGTTTGATTTATTTTTAATTCAGTTTATTTTAGTGAATTGTTTTTAAAGAAGGACTGCGGTGACTGTAATAATTTTAGTACAAGAGTTAGCAAAGAAAAAAGAGTTTCAATATGAAAAGCCATATTTGGCTTTATATGGAGTAGAGACCTAAAAAATGTAAGGCTATCTGGTTTTCATTTTTAGATTAAGAATCGATAGAGATAGTTCAATTTGTAAGTCAATCAAATTCTCATTTCAACATTTAAAAACATAAACATGTACATATAATAATGTTTAAAAGTTGTTTTCTTCTATGTTTTTGAGTTTGAAAGTTATATGTGTTCAACAGTTTCGTAAGAAAAATCAGAACAGAAAACATATTTGACAGTTCTCACGAGAAACGTCAGAATAGAAAACATATTGGACAGTTCTTACCTGTTCTGACTCAAAAGCAATTACAGAAAATTCTGTTCTTAACTGTTCTAGAAAACGTCATTTAGCAGCAAAACTAGAAAAGTTTGATTTTTAGTTTTCAAATAACTTTGCAAATGTAGGTAATAGAAGGCAAAATTGACAATCTAACTTCTTTTTGTGCCACTTTTTGCAAAGCACAAATTTTCACACTAGATGTTTTAAATATGTACACATGTACTTACATAGTTACTTTTTCGGTGGTAAGTTAGTAACGCCCACTTTTTCGGAAAATCAGACAAATTTCACAACCTCTGTTTTAAGGATACAAAATTTTCGACAAGTCCCTTAAATACTTGCACTATGCAAAGTTTGAAACTTTCAATACCTACCAATTTGATTGAAAAATTTAAAATTCTTGATCTATCTCATTACATCCTTTCTATGTTATGTCAAATAATAATAGATTTGAAGTACATTATATAGTTATAGGTATTTGATTATGTTTCAGACAATGGGCGTATACACGACCCTAGGTTTCAAACTTAAAATTTTCATTTTGTTGGTTATATGCACCTCAAAATTAAATATTTTACAAAATTTCAAGAATCTGATATAACTAGTTCCTCGAAAAAATAAGGGATCAAAAAAAAGATTTTTTTTAGTGTTTTTTGAAAGGTTGTGTTTAAGAGAAAAATGGTTGTATGAGTATTTGAAACGTCAGATA
Organism: Meliscaeva auricollis; assembly: GCA_948107695.1. NCBI lineage: Eukaryota > Metazoa > Arthropoda > Insecta > Diptera > Syrphidae > Meliscaeva > Meliscaeva auricollis. The sequence continues at coordinate 61,204,944 of OX403616.1, forward strand.
TTCTAGTTTTTAGAAATTTCACTAATTTATCTTTAAAAAATTACCGTAATTACGGAAAAGGAAAAGCGCAAAACCAAAACCAAAATGTTTGTTTTTGTTTTTTAAGCTTCAATTCCTGATTTTTTAAATTTTTATACGATTTTCTTAAACCATTTATTGGGTTATGGAGTAGAAAATGGCGTTTCTGTCTTCAAACATCAATATCTCTGCTACTACTAACGACTAAAAAAAATTAAGAGCAATTTTGAAAACATTGCACACATTTCCTATAATTTTTAAATAATTATTTTTTTTCGTTTCTGACATTAATTTGAAAAAAAACATCAAAAACAGGGATATTTATGAACTTTTAAATAAATAACGGTTAATTTACAGCTTTCCATAAAATGACCAATGCTGTGCCTTTTACATCTAAAAATACTCTCAAAACATTCCTGCAATGTTTCAAGTCGATGTAATGTTACAAGCAATCGAACTTTCGAAACAAATTAAAGGATCTCAATTGAAAACAAGAATATCTGACTAAAAAAATCATTTTTTTAATTTTTAATTTTTTTATACTATTGTAAAAAAATTCTATAAATATATTAACCGCAAAGCTTACGATTGTGCAGGGTGACAGGCAGTGCTTCATAATTTTCATGATCTGTTAGTGAGTCAGTCAGTCAATTACGATTATTTATAAACTTATTTAAAAAATTATTTTAATTAAGGAAACACTTCGGATAAATCTATACTTCCCATATGCAGGTATTAACTTCAATCTTCTAACCAACTTCGGAAGGAAGCATTATAGGTGTGCCTGTGCATGTGCAACTTACCCCTATTATTCCAAAAAGGATGTGGTTGCTCATAGTGAAGAAATTGCTTGGTTTAAATTTATATTTTTTTGGCGGTTGAATTATATTCACCTTAGGGGATGGCATTGTCAGTTGGAACCTTCCCTTATATCAATAACAATAACCTAACCGTACATAATATGCGAATGAACTATGTATATACTCGTACATAAATAAGTGAACAATAACAAAAGCTGAAAGTATACTTAATGTGAAAATGATGACTGAACTGAAAAAAGATATCCATGCGTTTGCTAAATATAATGCTGACCTGACCTGGTTGACAAGAAATGTTATTATTCGAATGAATAACGAATAGAATTTCACATTGTTACTGGTTTTCTTCATTGTGAAGTTATTCTCTTTTCACAACATCATCGTTATATTTATCGAAGGGATTTGCATATATTGAAAACATTGACAACCATCAAAATGTATGTAGTTATGTGTACCAGGGAGACAGCAGAGCATTCAGAATAGCAGTAGCGGATGCTATGAAATCATTACGCAGAAACGACAACAGCCGCAAAGAAAAAAAAATATCTGAATAAAATATTCTGAAAAACAAAAATATCAATGTAACAAGGGAATAGCTTTTTTACACAAGAATTTGATGCTAAACGAGCTTCGTTGAGTTGGCAATTTTTTGTTCATCTTTTTTTATTTTTATTTACTTTATGAAAAATGTCTTAGTTTCATGCAAAGTAATAAAAATGAATCTAAGGGAAATTTTGTGCGATAATGTGATATAAGAAAGTTAAGTAAACAATTTTAGGCCATAAAAAAAAACTTTTTGGCAGTGTGTGGCAGCTTCATAGCGTAAAAAAGTTTGATACAAACTTAATCTACCTAAAAATATATTTTCAGGAGTACAAGTCGTTAAAATGTTGAGTAGTTTTTGAGAATAACAAAAGACTTGGTACAAAAACTTTTTTGCCAAAAAGTTTTATAAATCATTGTAATGTTATAAAACTTCAATTAAATTATGAAAATTGTTTAAGGTAGGTACATAAACAAAAAAACAAAAACAGAATGAATAATTTCTATATCATTCTGAAAAAAAGATCTCTTCATCATTTTGTATTTCATATTTTTGTGTTCAACAGTATTCTTTTGCTTTAAATGAATGTCATTTTCATTAGAATTCGCTGGTTGGCTCTTCTCGACGATCAAGATAAAAATGGTGTTTACTTTAACCTACTGCACTGCACAGTATTCAAAATATAAGTGCAGTCATTGCCAATGTTTCGGCATGCAATTTAAATAAACGATTTTAAAAGAATCATTGAAAGTTTCAGAAGAACTTAGCGATGAGTTTCAAGCAATAGAATTTTGTTGATATTGCCTCCGATAGATAGATAGATTTTAAGATTTGTATGCTTAAATATTGGCTTTTCCAAAACTTTTTACATTGGGATTTTTGCTTGCAACAGAACCCAAATGAAGAGAACCGACTTTTCAATAAATGGATATAGTACAAAAAAAGAAAGTCCTGGTCCAAGCCCCTATTCAGGCGGCCTACTTCAAGTTTTTTTTTTTTTGGAGTAAGTCTAGCAGAAGGCTCCATGTTAAATCTCTCGATCTCTGTTCTTGTACCGTAATTTAATTAAATATGGAAGTTTTCAAGTATGATAATGTGATTTCTTCAGTTACACTCAGTCCGCTTACTCACTTGTCGGTACGATATCGTTTCGGTATACCGGCTCGGTATCAATTTGTAACAGTAAAAATCCTCTTCTCTGAAAAAAAACACCCTTTCACGCAAAGAATTTTAATGGACCTCTTCGATTTTGTATTTTCATGACAAATTAATAATTTTTATTGAATTTCATAAAGTTAATAATTTACCCATTTTAATATTGTGTTCCAACTTATATATATTTATAGCATCTACTCGATTTTTGATTCTCTTAAAAAATGATACATTCATCCCAAAGGGAATTGCTCCTTTCTGGTTCAGAGACTAGAGCAAACACGAACGTGTTTGGTATCAAATGAAAAGTGGAATTGAACTTGTTATACATATTTGTGAAATATTTGGGAAATCGTTTATGGAAAAGTCGAGATATTTGAGCTTAAAGTTGTCCAACTCAAAATAAAGACTTCAGTTTGTTTTTCAAACTGTTCATAGCTTCCGAAATAAATGAAAAATTATTTATATTGGCATCAAATGTTTTTTTGTCTTTTTTGTCTATTCCGTAGTTATGAGAGACTGGGGTTTATCCTATTGAAATATCATAGGATAAACCCTAGTCTTAGAAAAACTGGAGTCTAAGAACGGCTATGAATACGAACGATTGAGTTTTAGCTTCCTGGAAAGCAACGCTTTCAAATATTTCAAATTGTTAGTAATTTTATTCATAAGTTTAAGAAACTGCTAACAATAATATATAATTAAATTATACCTTAAACATATGCAATACTATGCAGAGTTACTTTTCTTAAAAGGGTTTCAGTAAAGATTAAAGTTCATTTAAGCTTCGCTCAAGCTTTAAGGTTTAATCTATGGAGATGGCTACTATAATGAAGACGAAGACGAAACTTAAGCCTTTATAAGTCCGTTTGGGAACTTGTTGGACTGAAATATGAAATCCGTCAATTTTTTTTGAGTGAGGATGAAATTCTCTCAAATACTTCCGAAACTGCTCATAAACGATGATTAAAAATATCTGCCAATTTTGGTTTTATTTATTTATTAATTCACTTTTTGATTGTATTTCAATTTTTTGTTAATTAATTTAAAATTCCTTGCATTCAAAAATATTTTCTTGATTTTTTATTGTTTTTTTTTTTTTTGCTGTATAAAATGATTTTGACAGATAGGCAAAACAAACAAAAATTAAAATTTTAAATCAATTAGCAAAAAATTAAAATACCATCAAAAAGTAAATTATTTTATAAATAAAATAAAAAGTGTCTGATATTTGAGATCATAGTGTTCCCGAGTATTTGAGCAGTTTCGACCGTAATTGAGAAAATTTAATTTGACGGATTTCATATTTCGGCCGCAAAAGTTCCCAAACGGACCTTTTATGTTAACAGCTATGTGACAGTTTACGCATAAATATTCAACATAAATATTTAAGCTTCGTATCAGCAAATGGCGCTTGATTTAATAAATACTCATGTTGAGCAAAACATTCTTATAAAGACAGAACATTCTATGGACCAGGGGAACAGTTTTGGTTCTGTAAAAAAAAAGGGTGATGAACTAAATATGGAAAGAAAAAATAAATACATGAACCAAAAGTTAATCATTTTCGTTCTGGATCCAATGAAACTAAAACCGGAAGATATTTTTTCTTTTCTGCAGCTTTCAAAAACGTACTTATAAGACTTTCCAAGACTTTTCAGAACAAAAGACATTAAAAACATTTAATTCCAAGAGACAGAGTTTTGCAAGGCAAAAACCGATAAAACTTTTTATGTTCCAGTTCAAGAAATCAAATCTTTTCAGCTGAGCTTAGCTGAGCATTTGAAAATCTTAAAGGTAATTTTTTTATTTGATACCAATATGATCTCTCTGTTAAAGGTTTGAATGAAACAACAAATTTCTGTTGTTCATTTAATTCGCAAGTTAGGAGCAATTATTTGCAAAACAAAGTAAAATCTATATTTTGAGTTGAGCAATGAACAACTAGGCTCGTCCCACTTAAAAATCTCTGAGAAATTAAATCCAAAAATGTTTCTTCTTCGAGATCTCCGCAATATACAGGAAGCTGGCTGTTGAGATTTTTCTTTTTTGTGGGACGCGCCTAAATATCAAACACGTTCGTGTTCACTCTAGGCCAGGGCTCCATAGTAAATTTTTAAATGTTCAGGATTTTTTTTTTTTAATAAAAAAATACATGCAGCGAAATTTAAAATTTAGGTAACGGCTTTGCCACGAAACGGTTTAATTTAAAATTTTCATTTTACACATTTTTTCTGTAATCCTAAACTTTTGGTTCTTTCTTCGTACCGAGGATCAGATGCAGGACACAAAAAATCGAAAAGGACTCAGTAAATTCGTTTTCGATTGGAAATCCAAAAGTCTCCTGAAGCTGTTTTATTGTGTTATATTTGTCATTTTTGCGCCAGTAAAACGGTTTCAGAAGACTTCTGGATGATTCCGGACTCTTCTGTTTCCAATTGAAAACGACATAAGATGCACGCTTAAAGTATTAAATTGGTACCGAGCAAGCGTAGCGTACCCAAGCAATACCGCACCAATAAATCAAGAAGTTTGGGGATATTTAACTTTATTTAGTTCTTTTCCTAAAATTTGATCAATTCGATTGTAATTTTTTTTTTTCTGTATCAAAAAGTACCTATGAATTGCATTTTTATTGTAATCATTTTTATTAAATAAATCATAATAAAGACTATAACTTTACCGAATCCTACGTTACCTTCTGACAAAAAGGGTAAAAGAAAAGAACAATAATGAACTATTGTTTTTGTCTTCCACTGTTAGCTAGCTGCATCTGATATTAGTCTGCGGCTATACCTACTTACTGGTGGGATTATGAAGCTAGAAAATAATCCAACATAAATCAGAAGAACCCTCTAAGTTAAGACAAATCTGAAGTGTATGTGTGTGCGTGAAAAAAAAAGACGAACGACGAATCAACCAACTCTTTTTCTTCAAGTTTGTGTCGTTGAACTCAACAGTTGGAGTTGTTTTTTTTTATTTATTTATTTACTTACAGAAAAGTCATTAATTGCCTATAGAGATGCTAGCGAAAAAAACCACCCACATTTTTTACGTAGGATTCCTTCCTACTTTTGGATTTTCTTGCAACATTGTACAAACCATATTCCTGTTTTAATTTTTTTTTTTATTTAAATGAAAAAAAAAAGATACTTACGAACTGTGACCAATTTAGGATCAAAACCACTGACTTTTCTGTCCAACAAGTCAATCTTAGCTTTAATGCCTCGCGTTTTATCGCCAACATTTTGTAGCTCCTTATTGAGATTATGAAATATGTCGCTGGCAATTATAACCAAAGAAGCCAATTGCCGCAATGCATTGCTCAGAGTAATATTACTGATCGATTCCAGTTCATAGCCAGTTACTATTGGCGGCGGTTGATTTATAATGGCAGCAGCATTATCATCTTCATCAACATTCACATCCACATCCACATCATCTTCATCTTCGTCAGCATCATCATCATCGTCATCATCATTATTGTCGTCGTCGTCGTCTCCGTCAACTTTAGTTGCAGCTTGTTGTAAGCTGCGGCCATTGCATGTGGAATAACAATCAATGCCACCACCATCATCATAACCGGATCTCTTGTGGCTGCTTGATAGGAATTCCTTTAAATTATCATCCTCATTCTGTTCGTATGCTTCTCTTTCATGTCGAGTGTTGGCTTTAAGTCGTTCCTCTGCGAATGAAACTCCAGCTCGGCATTTCGATGGATGTCTGTGGCTGTTTGTCGGTGGAACTGGTGCACTCGAATCAACTTCATCGTCAACTACCTCGATATCGATGTCTGCTGTGGAGTAGCTGAAGCTGCTTAGCGAGTTCGTTTTACCATTGCAGCAGCTCCCAATTATGCCTTTGCTTTTGCTGCTGCTTGTATTATTGTTGTTGTTGTTATTGTGAATGCCAGCAGCATCATTGTTGCAACAATGTTGCGTCTGCTTCTGCTGCTGTTGATGGTGGTTGTTGTGCTTGGTAGAGTTAACTATACTGCAGCAGCAATTTGAAGTGGAAGAAGGTGGACTATGGGAGGAGGAGGAGGCATCTTCCTCTGGGTTGTAAGGTGTTGCAACATTGCTGCTAACAGATGGTTCAACACTTGCTACAGCAGCGGCAGCATTGGAATGCACAAGAACTCGGGTTGTTGTTGTGGCTACGGTGGCAGTGTTTGTTGGGGTTTGGGTGGAGGATTTTTGGCGTGCGACAACGACCGCACCCGTTGTCCTTGGACGATGGTCAGAAATGCGATTGCCATGGGAGCGCGACACATAGGTTGGTTGGATAACGCGTTGAACGAATGGCATTATTTTCTACTCCTCGTTCTAACCTACATCAACTCATTATACACAAGAATTAAAGAACAATTTAGGTAGGTAGGTAGGTATCTCAAGGGAGCACACTAGTTTTTTTTCTAGAAACTAGAAACACAAATGCACGATTTTTCCTTCCATCCACTTGAAGGTTTGAGATTCGATTTTGAACGAATCTTTTGAAAAAAACAAAACTACTCCCCACTGAATTCGATTTGTGCTGAATCTCGGGATTTGTTTCGTCGTACCTAGTGCCAGTGGCAGCAGCACCTTTTTCACTTATTCACTTCTTTGAAAAAAAAAAAAACAAGAATACGAGAGGAGGGAATACAAAATATTTGTAAAACCAAACGAACACGGACAGACAAACCAACAACGAGGCGAACGAAATAACAAAAACTGGAATAACTACTTTTTTCCTGCGTCTTCTCCCGAACTGAGCTGAACCGGACGGGACCACTGTCGGCATCTGCTGTGTGAATTATAATTAAAGGTAGAGAAGGGCTCTAGATTGGGTTACGTTTGCTTTTGCTTGCAGCAAGGACTGAATACTGAAGAAGATGAAGAGGAGGACATTGCTTCTAGATGGAAGACAACACACGATCAATTCCCAATTGTTATTCTGTACTTTCGCGAATTCCAGTGGTTGTGCAATTTTATTCTTTTTTTTTCTTGTTATTGGAATATTTTTATGTTAAGACCGAGGAGCCCATCCCTGATTGTTTAGAAAAAAAATAAACAAAAACACTGACAACACAGAATCTCACATTCGCCGGGTATTTTTTTTTTTTTTCTTTTTTGTTGTTTTTTTTATAAACGAAAAAATAAATAAATAAAGCAGAGGACACACGGCTACGTTCACACACGACCGGCAGGCAAGGTTCGATTGATGAATGAAATGAAAAATACAGCAAACAAATGCAAAGTGGATGTTTGAGAAAAAATTTCGAGAGAGAGAGAGAGAAAAGAAACAAATGTCAAAGAAAAGGAAAATAAAAGAGAGCGGTTCTCTCAGGTAAATATTTGCATATTCAGCTATTAGAAACGAAGCTGCGGAATATAATACATATTAAGGTAGACACACAATTGTGATTGGCAACGGAATGTAGCTAGAGTCTATACTACCTAGAGCCGCAACCATAATGGATAGTATTGAAAATGAGATTGGTATGGAAGTGCAATAAGGGTAGTTATGCATCCTGGTACACTCTTGGAAATGTTCAATATCTGGTAAATGAACTGTCATTTCCATACAAATCTCGACATATTTTCCACATTTATCAGTGCCTACATTTTGTAAAGGTAGAACTATAATAGACAGATGTGTATGGAAACAAGTGTCAAAAACGGACCAAAATAACCTCTCGAAAGAGACAACCACACACGTTGTCCATAATGAACGTGAGTGATTGGAAGTAAATTTTGGTTTGTTTAACTACAATTGCAACTAATTGTCAAATTTCTGCCGTAGGAGTGGTCAATGAGCGTTCCTCCCTTCCGAATCGAAACTTATCGAAAAGTGCACGAACGTAGTAAAACGTATTATGTGCACTTACATTCATGCCTATTATGGAATTCGCAATATTTTACTCCCAGGGAATCAGCGTGATTCGCATAGTTTGCGTTCGCATTTTAAGCAACTATAAACTTGACGGGTGAACTATATATAGGGGTGACCCTATGCCAGAATCCGACGAATGCGAGATTTGCACTTATTTCAGTCATATATATGTATTTTCTTCTTTACAACTCGCAGGTGAGGAAGTGTGATAATGGAACTGGTAAGGTAGTAGGTAGTGATAGTATAGTTCACCCAACAAGTTCATAATTGCTTTAAATGCAAATGCGAACCCCCTAATCACGCTTACTCCCCGGAAGTAAAGAATTGTGAATTCCATAATAGGCATGTATATCAATACGAGGAACTAACTTTCCATTGACACACTTCCTCACCTGCGAGCTCTGCAGGAGAAAATGTGGTTGAAATAAGTGTGAATCCCACCACACCGCAGTCAAAAACATGTTCAATCTGAATAAAATTCATATAAAAAATGACATTTGTGCCAATTCGCAATGTTTCTCTACAATTTTTTTATATGCGACAAATTACAGAACGTAGCACAGTTCAGTGTGACCCATGCTCAACACTTGGTTTAAAATGTGTTCGTGACTTAAATGCTGAATATGATAATACAAACTGTCAAAGTGACACCTGCCAAAATTGCTGAAATCTTTTTTTTATATATTTCAAGCGTCCGGTGGTGTAGAAAAATAGCTTTCTATAATAAATTAATTTGAATTAAATAAGTTAAGATATTTTAAAATAAACTAGGCAAAATGCCTAAATATTATTGTGACTATTGCGACACATATCTAACGCATGATTCCCCCAGTGTTCGAAAGACTCACTGCACTGGCCGCAAACATCGTGACAATGTTAAGTTCTATTATCAAAAATGGATGGAGGAACAAGCTCAGCATTTGATTGATGCCACCACTGCAGCATTTAAAGCTGGGAAAATATCACAAAATCCATTTGCAACAGCACCACCAAAACCAGGTGGTGTTGCTATCCCACCACCAACAAACATCGGTCCACCACCACGACCAGGAATGATGCCCCCAGGAATGCCACCAATGATGATGGGCGCTCACGGACCTATACCACCACCAATGATGGGTATGCGTCCACCTCCGATGATGGGTCCTATGGGCATGATGGGACCACCACCTCCAATTGGTGCGATGGGAATGCGACCGCCGTTAGTAAATGGACCTCCACCAAAATAATAATTATAATTAACAACGTCCTCGTGTAATTTTGACTAAACTTTAAAATAATTTAAGATTTTTAAATAAATTTGTGTTCATTCAAATGAATTACAGTAACTAGACTCTGAAATAACCTTTATTTCGAATGGTTTGTAGATTTTAATTTTCGTTTTTGGTGCTGAAGCGCTAAGTTCTCAACAAAAGCGACATAACATATGTCCGATTGTTCAAGTTGTTTTACTTTTGATGGCGCATACAGATCAGAGTGGACCACAGGCTAAACAACCCGATCCTTAACAAGCTACGAACACCAAGTTGTTTGAGGTCGTTCTTGATAACAACGGATGGTTTCCTCTCATGCCGTCTAGCAGTTTGGGGAAGTTCTCTTTCCAGATCATCAGTACCAAATGCATGTATCCTAAAGTATTTTCATTTTCATCACGGCAGGATTCTGTTTTGAGCTGATATTTTTGAGTAGATCGTGCCACAATTTGATAGAACTTTCGAAAATTAGAATTACCCTTGCCTTAGCATCCCTCAATAGAATCGACTAATTACTTTTCCTAATCCCTCTTTTTCCTTCTTTGGTGTTCTCATCTTTTTTGCATATAGTACTCGCGGCTCGCGGGCAACTGCAGCATTCACTCATTGATCTCGTCCTTGGCTGCATGGTGGGAAGTTGGTAATGATTCTCCTACTCGTCTACAGATGGTGCTGCTGCTGTGTTTCTTAAAGATTCCCCGGGTTCAAGAACATTAAGATGCTCTGATTGGCCAACTGTGAAGTTTGGCATTTTAACTGAACCGAATGTTCTTGAACCCGAGGATTGGGTGAGAAATGGTCGTCAAAAGTTTTGGCACACTCTAACTACTGCCAGGTAGTCTGAGCTTATGTTGGCCGCTCGGAACGTTCGGATACTGATGGTTCATTTTTTTGTTCGTGTTATAAAGTTTAAAATGGATAAGATAATGGCGAAATTTGCCGTCTGTCGCAGGGACTTATATGATATGGAGGTCTCACAGCTGTGTCCGTTACAGTTACAAGTTAAAAAAAAAATTAAATCCAGTGCCACAATCTGCGCAAGGCTTAACTCTAGTAAGGTCTGTCATTAGTTTGGTAAAAAAGTGTTTCGTTTCAATTTGCCATTTGTTCGAGAAAAACATTCACCATATGATTCAATGGTAGCGTATTTACTTTAACTCATTATATCTCTGAAGTCTATATGACTTGGTTCACTTCAGCTTTTAGCCCTTCATATGTTCATGACTTAAATATTTTAAATAAATTCTGAAATGATAAGTTTTCTGCAATTTAAAGCAACTTCACAGTATTTATAGATTGCGTCGCATTGTGGACCATTTAGTAATTTCTTCATTTCTTCTAGGGTTAAGGTTGATTTTTCAAAAAAAAAAACTGGATCCTGTAGTTTCTCATTATTTGGCAAATACCTATGAAATGGAACGTTTCTTCTCTTGCATGCTGGTTACAAAGTGTGCAGAAACTGGCTTCGGCGTCTCTCGCTTAAATATCAGATATTTTTTGCAACTATTTATATCGGTGAAATAGTTATTTTCGTTAAGGTTATGAACTAGAGTTGGGTATATGAGGCGATTTTTTGATTCGTATGCTTTTTGTGTATACATAGTTTTCTATGCGTTTAATGTCTAATTCTCTTATTATTGAATACGTTTGATTCTTTAGTTACAAAGAGCTTTCTAGGTTTTTTTTAATAGTAGACTCCAACTAATATTATTAGCATTTTTTGTTGTGACAAGCTTTGGGAGATCTCTGAGTGCTCCAAGATTTTTTAAGTGGAAAAAAATCGCAGCTGTCAGCTTCCTGTATTTTGCGTTGATTTCTAAGACGAAACATTTTTGGATTCAATATCTCACAGATTTTTTAGTTAGTGGGACGGGCCTATTGAAAATTGGAGTCACATACATTCTAAAGTATTCGTACCTTTTGACCACTTCAATGTTCTCTCTACCACAATACCATTTTTCTCTTTGCGAACATTTCCCTCTCGTACATCCGCTATCATAACTTTAGATTTATGAAGATTTATAAGATTCCAAAAATTACAATATTTGAAGACTTCTGGATGCTTCTGGACGTCAAATCGAAAACGATATTAGTTCCGTTATACAGTTCCTTTATTATTTTTAACATTTTTGTCGACATACCCAACCAAGTTGATTTAATTTGAAGTACAGTGCGTTTCTTTCTATAGTATCGACAGCTGCCTCTACAAAGAAGATGTATAATTTACATTGGCGGGGTCGGAAGTCTTGAATAATTGTATTTATCGTGAAGATATTATCGACTGTCGAGAACCCGACTGTTATACGTAAAATCAGCACTGCTGTTAAGATTTTTGCAATGGAATTTGTAAATTTGTTGGATCGGAAATAATAGAGCTTCTTTGAAGAGGTCAGGTACCGTATTAAAAATGTGGTTGAAACTTTCGCATACTTTCCGAAAAAAATTGAATTGGTGCGTTTTTGTGAAATTAGTGAACTCGATCTGGCTCTGACGTTTTACCGGCTTTTGCTTGTTTAATTACCGTTATTTCATCAATTGATATCTCTGCATCAAGGATTTGATTTTCCGTTAATGGTTTAGCATACTGTAGAGACAAGACATGTTAGGTGTATTTTGGCTGAGCAACTTCCCTCAATGTGATTCCATTAATGTTGATTCCACATTTGTGTCCTTCGCATTTTAAGATTATTTGTAGTTGCCTTCAATTATCCTTAATTTTTCTTTCTGTTGCCAGGTTTCGTTCAGTTTGTTATAGATACTCGTTTTTCTTTTTACTCACACCCCTTCGTTGCTGGACAATTAGTAGCGACAGTCAATTCCACTTCGACCAGTGAGGATGGATGACCTTTCTGCGGAAACTCTCTAGTATAAGAGAAGTAAACGTTCGGCCCTCCGCAACGTCAACGCTGATCCAATAGAAAGATAAGCGTAAATGAAATGGTCCGAAACATTGGAAGTCTGGATAAGCCAAATTATATAAATTCATTGGATTTTGAACTTTAATGAAACATACATAATCGTTAACCTCGATACTATACATAAGTTTCGCCATGAATGAATTGAAAAAAACTTTTAGTTGAAAGTTTTAAATACATTTTTTTATTATAATGACTTATAACATAAATTAAGTGGTCACAAATAATATTATTCTAAAATAAAGTTTCAGATTAAACACATTTATATATTTTGTTTAAGAATCTGAAATAGTAAATGTAATATTGTCAGAATGATATAAAACTAAAAAATCCATCCAGTAGATGTAGTTAAATTATTAATATAAAAATGTAGAGATTGCTTATGAAACAAAAGATTGTGCTAAAATAGTCAATTTAAAAAAAATATACAAAGAAAAACGTAACAATAATAATTTTAAACACAAATAAAATATAAATCAAATTGTTGATGTGGTAATCAAACCAAAAGCATGTTCAAAAAAATTTTCTAAGACAATCGATGTCGTTTACTGGGCGAAACTAGAATTGCCTGCCTCTCCACGTCAGAGAAATTGATAATTCTTTCTTCGGAACGAATGTACTCGGTGCCGATGTGCTCCAAATCTAAGTCACCATTTAAGACTAGCACCTACAAGACAACAATCAGTTTTTTTGTTTTTAAAAATTGAAATTAATTTTCAAGAATGTGGTTAAGAGTTCTTACGGGAATCTTTGGTCCAGCTCTTTCATGTATTAACCAATTTTCATGAAGCTCGTGTAATTCTTGCAGGTACTTGAGTGGAACGCAGCTCTCTTCGGAGCGTGCGCGTTTTTTCATTCGTTCATATACAATTTCTGGAGATGTTCGGAGATAAACTGCAAAATGATTTAATTAGTCATTTTTCAGTCTTTCGCTGCAACAACTATTAGAACAAAAACTTACCGATGAGATCAGCTTGAATATGGATTGATTTCTCAATAAATTTATACCATTCATCAAGGATTTGATACATCCCTTCGTGAAGTGTGTTGTTAGCATATAAATTCTCCACAAAACAGTATCTACCAGAGGAACAGAAACATCAATTAGGGTACTCATTTCATTTAATTACTTGTACCTACCTTGAACTGTAAATGGATCGTTCCATTAGTTTAACTTTCTTGTTTGTTGTCAGTGTGTGACTTTGCAACATTGTCAAGGTGACATAGCTCTGGAATGGCATTGCCCAACGATGTGGTTCAGTGTACATAAGTTCCTAAGACGAAAATATTCAACCAAAGTCTCTTTTTTAACTAAATATAGTAAAATAGATAATTACCAATAGGTTGACCCCATTACAGTTCCTCCATTTTTCGACTGGTTCGGTAAGAAGGCATATATCATTTTGGAACTTATTAAAGTGATTTAGGAATGTTGTTTTTCCACTGCCAATGTTGCCTTCAATAAGAACTGTGAAAGGTTGGCTGCCAGCAGCATACTTGGTTGAGTTAGCAATGCCCGACTTGGTGGCCATTTGTCGTCCTGGTTGAGATTATTTTATTTTTAGGTAGAAATTAAAATCCAAATGAAAAGATAAGACGACGAATTTGTCCAAGTTTTATTTAAAACAAACCAAAAGCAGGGCCTTGGTTTATGGAATAAAATAGTCAATTATGCATTTATATTCAAAGAAAAATCACAAACAAAATTATGAAGCGTAATGAGAACTGGTTCGGTGAAAATTTTTAGAATGAATAATCTTATGATAAATACAGAAAGAAAAATGTTCATTGGCGGGAATAAAAACCGCCAAAATTTTATATTTTGTTTTTTTTTTTTTTTTTTTGTTTACGTATGAAAGTGTTCACATCCAAATACAAGTTCGTCGGCACTGGTTTGATGAATAATTATTTTCGATACTTTCGTTTACGTTGATTACGTTATGTAAACAAACTTTCACAGAGCAAAAATGACAGTGGCCGGGTTCATCGAACAAAATCTAAAATTTGAGCACAAAAATTTGAGAACTTTTTTTCCACTGAACGCTCAACAATTCTGAAATTTCAGGTGACATAAATATAGAATAAACTTTTTGTATTTACGTGGAACAATATAATAAATATAACATTTATTTTATTTGAGATGTGGACGTTCACAATTTATCAGAACCTGTTGAATTCACTAGAGATTTACAAAAACAATTTCTTTTTTTTTCTCATACGCTTTAATTTTGTATGGTGTGCATTTTTATTTCGATGCTTTGTTTTGTGTTTTATTATTTGTTTCTTAGTTTCTCGTTTTCAGTGCCTTATTTATTCAATCACATAAAATTTTCTTAAACGTACACATTTGGGACAGAACACAAATCAACTAGTAGATGGAAATTTCCATCTTAACTAAATGTCACTAAAAGTCAGCTGAAATTTCAGTGACATCTGACCAAACAGTCTCGAAAGAGGTAGTTAGAGCTGTCAAATATTGGTGGTTGACCGTACCCAGTGGCAACTTGACAGCATCGGCTTTAGATGGAAACAGATCAAATTTTATTTTATTTTTGTTTATATTTTTTTTTGGCTCGAACACATCTGAGTGATCAACTCGTACTGACCGTTATGTATGTTTTAGGTTTATATGTCCCCCGATTACTTTTGAACTACCGATATAGCCGGGGAGGCGACCGTAGGATTAGGATCATAAGATTAGGTTTTTTTTATATTGGTGTCAAATGAAAAATGATTGCTACTGAAATAAAAACACAGGGTTGCCACTTTCAAGATAGTTGCATTAACGTGACTTCCCTGTTTCAACGAAAAACAACAACATCACTTTAGGCATCATAACTTTTTAGTTTAAGTGTTAAAATAAGGAAAAAATAAATACTGGCAGACAAAAGTCAAAAACATATAAACAAAAAAAAATAAAGTTAAGAGTGTACCTAAAGCTTAGAATGTAGTAATCCTGTTCAACTGAAAAACAGACTAGGCGCGTCCCACAAAGAGAGATCTCTGAAGGCTCCGAGATTTTTTAATTGGGACAAAAAATCTCAGCTGTCAGCTTCCTGTATTTTGCGGAGATTATCTGAGACGAAAAATTTTTGTATTCAATATCTCAGAGATTTTTTAGTTGGTCCCACCTATTAAAATAATTCTTATTTAAACAAAATGGTATTAAGGCTTGCCCAAACCAAAGCGCGACAGTGCGCCACGACATGTGCGACACGATTTTTATATGAAAAGCGATTAATCGCATTTGATGTGGGTACACTCATATGACGCTGTGTAAATATATTTTGGCGTCGTCGTGTAGCACTGTCGCGGTTTGGTTTGGGCAAGCCTTTAATTTTAGTGGAGTTAAAGGTTAAAAAATGTATCACATTTCGTCCCGTTTCTGCGTGAACCACGTATCTACAAAGCAAATTTTGTTTAATTTTATTAAGAAATTTTAGTTTTTCTCGAAATTTGATTATTAGATTAAATAAAAAGAAATCCAATTAACTGTAAAACATATTAATTGAGGTTATTTCACCATTTATACTTTTTCATCTTCCTTACTCATGGTTTTCCAACGATGGCTAATGTTAAGCAAAATCTTTTAAGAAAATGTAGTTACGAGGTTCACGCAGAAACGGGACGATTTGACAGAGTAAAAAGCTAAACATTAAAAACATTAAACCGGGCTTTATCTAAAAAAATGGAGGCTGCCAGCCATGTTGTTTTTTAGCTTTTAAATCTGTCAAATATGGTACACTTGACTGAAAAATCAGTGTTTGTGTTTTCTTGCAATTAAATAGGGTTGCCATATACTTATACCCATTTTAGAGTGGACACCAGCCATTCTTTAGATAGAAGAGACTTGAAGCTAACATTTAATGTACGTTTTAGCTTAACTTAACTCCGTCGAAATTAATACCATTTTGTTTTATTTGAATGTTTTTTCAGTTGCACTGGATTACCACATTCTAAGCAATTTCATGAAAAAAGTACTAAAAATTGAAAAGAAATCAATAAAATATAACAGTAATACCTACAATTAAGCATTGTGCCTTTTTTAAAAAAGCCAATACTCTGTTCATTAGCCGTTTTTTTCATTTAAAAAATGGTTTGAAACTTTAAAAAAATAATTAAATCAATTTTCAATATTTTTTAACCAATTGTTTTTATTTTTTTTTTTTTTCAATTTTTCTGCATAAAACAAATTTAGAAAAACCGGTTGGAGCAACCCGATTTCGATATTTTTTTCAAATGTTGGTATTCAAAAATACTTTAACTTATATGGTTTAAAAATTGACGCTCGGGTCTTTTTTTGTTTTTAAATATTAAGATTTTTGTGTTCAAACATATTTTGTTGTGATCAATTTTGTTAAAACTTTATAAAATAGACTCGGTATGCAAAAAGTTTTCAGGTCTGTTTAAAAAAAATAACTTATAAGAGTAGAGGTCATTTTCTTAAAAGTTGAATAAAAAAATAAAAAGTGTATGAACGATTTTATTTTGCCACCTCATATTTAAATTTGGAGATTTGACAGTTGGAATAGTGGGAGAATACATGGAAAAAGTGAAAATTCAGAAAAAAAAATTCAATTTCATGTCCGAGTTGCCACAAAGATTTTGGTTTCCATTTGAAAATGAAGTTTATTGTTTGAGATTATTTTTTTTTAAATACCTCTCAATGGTTAAGTTTTTAAATGGAAAAGGTCTTAAACCATTTTTGATGAAAATAAATCAAATATGGTTCAGTTCAGTGCTTGGCAATATACAACATTAAAACAAAATATCAGTTTGAAACAGAACTTTGTGAAACGATCACGAACACAACTAAGATTGCGAAATAATAGTAACCTAAGTTAAGGAACAACTTTATTCGCATAGCTATTTAAAATGAGCTGCCATATTTACTATTGTAGATTGTAGAATGACATAGTTATTGGTCTTGTAGACCAATTTGCCCCCTCATTCTATGTAGATGAGATTTATTTTTTTCTTTCAGCGATAAATCTACTGGTTGACTGAAACATACAAAATAACAAAATAAAGGTTTCGCTCAGATCTTGAACGAAAAAAAACTTTCTTTTTTTTTAAATGTTTAAAAACTTTCTAATAAGAGTTATAAAAGAACTTTTCAAAATGTTGAGATTTATTTATGATCTCTCAATTTAATACTACGGCTTAATGTTTCTGTGAAGAAATGACTTTGTACCGATTTTGAAAAGCTAACTGGCACCGAGTCCTAACTAATACTCTCCAAATTGACAGCATTAGGGCATTGATACTGATTTAGGACTAGTTGTTGTTGTAGCGTTAGGATTCTGCGAACAAATCGGATGTAAGAAAATTGTTGTGAGCTGTTACCACCAATATTCAGCCTGTTTAATATTTTGTCCCAATCGCTTTGAGCGTAAGTGCTTTTTTCACACTTTCTAATAGTCTCACAGTATGTGGATTTTCTTTCATTGATTGGACTACACATCGACGGTTGATAGCACAATTGTACTAAGTCCCTTGGAAATCTTATGGAGTAAGAACAATTTTGCTTTCCGCCGCTGATCTAGTTTGTGGAATTTTGTCATAATTTTTAAGTGAATGATTTCGAACAATAATTATGAGTTTTTTACGCAATATAATAAAACGTGTGTGTATTAGGATCGGGATCTGGATTTTGGTTTAATTTAAACACGTAATTTTCCAGCATACCTATTGATTTTGTAAAAACAGTCGGGGCGGCCACGGCAAGAATGCTTATTTGCTATAAGTTTTAAATTAATTTAAGTTGTTGTTGTTGTTCAAACATTCAATTTAAATTTTAATTAAAATCCGGATCCCTATGAAAGATAATAAAACACACCTAAAGACCAGTAGATATGTACAAATATCTCAGCTGTTGTCGTAAATTCAATTAAAATGGGGGACCCAGAACTTGTGTTCACGTATTAATATATGTAAGTACAGATACCTTATCATAGTTCAAAAATACAATTTGTATTTACTTTCCATTATATCTTCATAATGAAATTATTTATCTGTGTTACTTAATACATTTAACCGAATGACGTTTTTGTCTATTGACTGCTTCAGCGAAATTTATTTACAAATCGCGATAATAGGCCTTGTGGTCCTAATTAAAAGCCCCAAGTGTTCCGAAACATACCTAGCTGCGTATCGTATATCAAGTTGAGACTTGAAAATTATTCGTCATTTTGGTATTTCACATTAGTTGTGCTAAAAGTATCAGGAAAACGTATGCATTCCATTGAACGTTGTGAAGTTTGTACTTCTAAACTATTTTCTGTTATTGTAGAGTAGAATAAGTTAAGGGCAGTAAGAGCTAGAGGTACTTGGCATGGCACTAAATCTGAAATTGATAACCTACTAGAATAATCAATCAACACAAGTTTTCTTCAAAAAAAAAAAGATTCGTCCCTTTTCTTAAGAATAGTAATGTTTTATGAAAATTTATATAAGTGCACTTGTCCAAAAATTAAAATTACATTATTTAAGATTATATTTGTATTCACAACTGGAGAAGCAAACTTTTTTAAAGCTACAAACTTTGTTCTTGTAAGTCTTAAACACTTGGAGTTCTAGGTTGTTTAGAGGAATATCTTGAGGGAGAATAAAGTTCTGCAGTATTGTATGCAAAATAGATAAAACTAGATAGTAAATTAAACTTAAATTACCATAAACTTGTGTAATATTTGTATTCTACGATGTAGGAACAGTCATAACAATAATTCTGTTTTTTTTCATTATCAAATAACATAAAATCATTGAATCATTCTTGATCGAAAGAAAGTATAAGACTATAAAACAAAGGAATAATAAAAATGGTGCTTACCAAAAGTTCTCAAAAGCATTTGAATAATTAAATGACACGAAATAAATTAACCATTAATTTGTTAAATAAATTTTGTATTGAAAATTCACAAGAATTTTAAGTTGTAATTTTTTGTAAATAGAAATACCACAAAGAAGAGTACAGTATGGAATGGAAGGTTCATTCACGGTAGAATAGCAGCCGGCTGTCACGTAACGTATTCAACGTACGTAACACGTTTTGTTAAGATTAATTTTAGGTGGTAGACACAAGGACTCCGAGGCCACTCGCGCATGCAAGTTCTATCTTGCAAGTTGTCATACAATCAAGTTCTTACACATTCAAACTTTTGCTACGTGCAAGTCAACTGGCATGCAGATTTTGAAGCCAGAGTAGACTTGAAAGTTGAGACGAAAGAAATTTGACAGCTGCTATAAAACTATTCAAAAACAAAAACTCGTTCCGAAATTTGAACTTGTAAGCAGGTTGACTTTCAAGTGGTGTACAGCCTACGTCTCGTCAATTACACAACTAGAAATTTGAAAAATAGTACATGATGAAGGCTACTTGCAAGCCAGTAATTGCATATGTGGCCACAGGGTGAGTTATAGCAAATTTTATAGAAAGTGTTTTCATTGCAAATAATCTCATTTCGTTTGACAGCTCTTTTTTTGCTGGCAGACGGCTCTAATTGGCAGACGGCTTATTAGCCATGCTTGTAAATCTTTTAATTAATTCTAAGTTTATATATTTAAAAAAAGAAAAATAAAGAATAAATAATAATAAAAAAAAAAAATAAATATACCTGCTGTTTCAAAAGAAAACAAAGTAAAGTAAAGTACTGCGACTTCAATTAAAAGGCTAGATAATTTCGAAAAATTGATAAAAAGTAGGGATATTCATGAAACCTGGTAAACTTCTCCATCTGGGTAATATGGGAAAGTTTACCACGCATGTTTTATGAACGCCAATCAATGTCGGTAAATTATGTATTGATACTTGAATTATTTGAAGAAAATTATGGTTCTTTGCTTGTCTTCGTCAACTAGCTACATATTTGTGGCATGATTATATCTAAACTGCCCAAAATTAAATGTTAAAAATTTTCCACAAGATGGTAAGCTTTTACCAAACAAATTTTTTTGGTAGAGTTTACCATATTCTGGTAAAGATTTCCTATTGAAAATTTGACAGTTCGATTACCAGAATTACCATTTCACTGCTTTTACAAGGTTTCATGAATACCGATGTTTTCTATATCTGACTCTTTTTTCTTACAAACCTCTTTGTATCTGCGATGCAGTTTTTTTCCTTCTCTCCTATGCACACCAACATTTGTGACCAATTCACAAAGCAGAATTTACAGAAATAGATGTGTGTCATGGATAATCTGAGATAATTTCATACAAATGAGGTGGAATTATCTGATTTCAGATTTGAAATTTGTATAGGAAATCATCACATTTGGCAAATTTTATCAAAATCGTCTTATTTGCTTTAGTCGAAACAGGCCATATAATAGAGCATAATGGTCTGACTATCGCCTAAACGCATTCTTTGGATATCGCAAAGGGGTGATTATTTGTTTTTGAATGTAACGGTTTTCAATATTTACCAAAATACCTTTGTTTATATACTGAATTCATAGATGTCGCCCTATTTTTTACGTTCATTTTCACCACACTAAAATACGCTTGTCAAAAAGTAAAGAAAAACAAAAAGAAGACGAGTACAGAAAAGAAAACAAGAAAATGCAAAAAAAAATTGATTATTGATTTTTATTGATTGTTTTGTGTTTGAGAGTAGAAGAAGAAGAAAGAAATTCAATTTTGCCGCAGATTTTGTCTTTACTTTTTGTTTAAGCTTCTTTAAGTTTGAGATAATTCAGCATCTCTGCAACAAAAGAGTTTTACTTGGTATTTCAAATTAATTCAATTTATTATAATTCTTTTGACGGATTGCAAAAGTTGTTATCCGCAAGCAAAGGTAGGCGAATTACATTACAATTTTTTTTTCTCCTGGGCCGAGCGAAAAATGTCTACACACGAATCTGAAAATTTTATTCCGATAATTTTATTGTTGGGACTCTTATGAAGAAAAATATTCTTGTTTGTTTTTTTTTATGCAATTGATATAGATGACCAATCTCCAGGAGCAGCATGAAGTTGTTAAGAAGAGCCTGATTCAGTTTGTCAGTGGACATATTCCTGAAGCTGATTTTAGTGTTGTGGACGAAATTGTCCTCTCATACATAATATCGATCCTAGAGGAGGCATCCCAGGATCCTTGCTTCGATGTGGAAGGCTTCACCGAAATGATGAGTGCTTACTTCTCGGAGTTTTCACTCATAGATTCGGGGGTCATTTGTAATTGGATATTTAAGTTGGAGAGTGAACTCTCCGAAATGGAGAAGAGCCGTGGCAGTGAGACTTCTGCTAATATTTCACTTCAGTAAGAAATAATATTTATAATCGTCAAACAGAATTATTTCGAATCTCTTTATGTTTTGTGTGTGTTGCAGCTCCTTGAGTCTTTCTGATATTATCCCAGAATCTAAGCTTCGTGCTCGCCCATCATCGATTTCCGAAAAGGATGAGTGCTCTGGACTCGGCTCTGGTACTGGGAAACGTGCCCAACATTTATCAGAGACCAGTGATTGCGGATCAACAGACAGTTCCGGTTGTGACTATTTCCTGGATGAGTGTGAAGTTTTGCAAGAAATGTTCCCAGAAACGTCTTACGTTGAGGTAGGCAAAAACCAACAACAACAATACAAAAAAAATCAATTATGCTCCACAGAAGGAAAACCTACAAAAATTGATTCTTTTTTTTCCTTCAGGTTAAACATTGCATTGCCATTGCCAAGGGAGACATCGATAGTGCAACACAAATTTTGTTGCATCGTCAGGAAACGGGACAGTCTTTGACAGATAAGTCCAATAATTTGCAAGGAAGGAAGAGTAACGTGGTGAATGATACCGAATTGAAGAATCGTATCATTGCAAGGTAGGTACATACACAAATTTGAACAGATGAAAAATAATTATCTATCTGTCGTCTCGTCCGTTGTCGGCCGTCTGTAAAATAACAAAATTAAAAGCAACAAAATTATAAGCGATTGCGCGATGTTATCGTAGACATGAATTTTCTTTTTATTCAATTGCTTTTGTTGCAACACATGCAAAAACACTTATTTTAATGTATTGAGGTAGAAAGTGCACTAAAGTTAATTTAATATTTTTTTATTTCGACTATTTGTAATTTTAATTGAACAAAAACTAATAAACGCTTGGTTTAGACTATAATTATTAGTTAGGAATATGATTCAAGATTTATGAACAAGGAAACAGGAAGCATTAGAGCTTAAACATTTAGGACTAGGTACTTAAACAAAATTTAGGGTATAGGTAATAAGAAATAAAGTGCTTAATGATAACCAAGAGAATACCCAATTGTTTTAAAAGATTCGTCGGACTACATAATATTTCTATTTGCACTCAAACTATAGAAGGCTATCAGAAATGATATTACGATGATAGAGAATGCAAAAAAAGTGAGTTTCGCCATTCTGTCTGCCAGCTGTCTGTCTGTGCATCGAACTACAGCCTAAAGACCCAACTATAGTAAGCATGAGTTTACATAAGATAGTATCAAAACCTAACGAACTGCTTAGCCATTTTTCCGAAAATATGAGCAATAGCCATAATGAACATAGGCGAGCATATGTTTTTGGCACAATTCGAGCACAGCCTTTTGTCACAATTCACTTTTAAACTTACCATTTTAAGTCATTTTAATTGGTTCGATTTGTCGAAGTGAAAGTTTTAACATTTCTCGACGTTTTGAGGTCACGTACGTACGGTCGTACGATCGTGACATTTTTTTTTCATTCACCATATCTCGAGAACGAATCAAGATATTAACTTCGGCGGGTCAAGATAGCCCGACTCATGACAACTTTATAGTTACTAAGGGCACCTAGTTTCTACAGGTACCAATAGGGAGTTACCAGTGTGTACCCAGCCTCTTTTTGCATAATAATATTACTCAAAATGTTTTTTGTAAACATACCACTCATTTCTAAATCGTTTTGTCCATCTTTTGTGTATAAAATATAGGACATACTTTCATCTCTTTACTTTGTATTTCATCTCACTCCAATTTAAATCTGCCGAGCGGTTCAGATGGCAAAGCTAGATGCTTAACGAATGTTTGACGAAGGACGCATGTGCTCATTATTGTCAATTTAAAAGTTCAAGAGACCTCAACTCCAAATTGCTTAAAAAAAAGTTGAGGTAACAATCAAACATGACATTACGATGATAGAGAATGAGAAAGTGGGTCCGACAATTCTGTCTGTCTGTCTGGCCGTCTGTTTGTCTGTATGTATCAGAGGCCACAGCCTAAACGGATGATTCGATTTACTTCAAACTTGGTTGGTGGTTTTTAAAGATTATCCGCAGACGTTTTTTGATTTATTTTTTTGTAACCAAAAATAACGGTACCTGTCATATATTTAGAAAAACTCATTTTTCTCAAAAATGTTTCCTATGATTTTGATTAAAATAATCATGGTAATTTTTTTGGATAAGGTCTATCTTTAAATTAAAAACCATTTTTGCAAAAACCGTTATTAACGGTACCTGCCATAGAACCGTTTTTTTTAAATTCTGATTTTCTCCTTCATGACAACCAATTTCAACCACTTATATGATAGCTTTTAAGTTGCCGTAATAATGTTAAGTAACAAAAATTTCGAAAATTATTTTTTTGGATTTTTAATGAAATTTTTTTTTGAAAAATCATTTTTTTCGAAAATATTCAATATTATTTTTCAAAATTTAGTTTTTGGATGTTGATAAATAATATCATAAAAATGGCGTACCAATTTTTTTTTTATAAAAGTCCCTACAAAATTTTATATAGAAAAAATTATTTTTTTTTTAACTATTTTTAAAATTTTATAGAAAAAATAAAATTGCATACTTTGTTTTGAGGTAAAATTCATTTAAGAAGCTGTTTTAGTCATTTGAAAATCGAATTTTATGCTTTTTTATTATTTTTTTTTTCTAAAACTGCATTTACAATTTTTTAATTAAAAAGGCTTAGCAAATATAGTCACTTTATCTATAGGAGTAAGATCATACTTTTGAAATTAAAGAAATTTAATTAATTAATTTTAATTTTTGACTCACATAAACGACTGAACCAGTTTTGATGATTTTTTTAAACGGAATCTTCTTAATAACCTTAAAATTATTTGATATCAATTTTTCAAAAACAGGACCCTATTTTTGAAATTTTTGTTTTAAATGTGAATTCATTTTTTTCTTGAAAATGGCATACCAACTCTTTTTTTCAAACAAGGTTTGAGGATTTTCATATACATACATAATAAAAACATACATTCATAAAAACGCGGGTCCAACACCTTTTGCAAGGCAAAATCGAATGTGAAAATAATTGCTATAGCAAGATAATTCTTCTGTCCATTGCTAGAGCGATATAGCGGTTTCTCCTTACTAGAGGAAGCAGAGTCCAAGACGCTTAACATGCGGCATTCTGCCTGCAAAATGCACTCAAAAAATGCAAAAAAATGAACCTACAAAAATTATTACAGCATAGATAGTTCTTCATTCCAAGGATAGAGTAGAGCATCAATATTACAATAACAAGGGTCCAAGAGGCTTTAAATTGGACATTATATCTGCAACACTTACTTATAAATGCCAAAATCAACAATGATTATTTTTTTTAATACTAATTTCTATTGACTCCATGATAATTCTTATAAGTTTTTACATACAGTAGACGCTCGATATAGTGAATCTCGGAAGAGTGAACTATCCAGTATAGTGAACACCCAAAATTGTTCATGCACTACTCTAAAATGTTTTTGTTTTATGTTTTTTTTTTTTTTATATAAGTATGTATTATGAATTGCTTTTGTTTTTAGCTGTTTCAACTTGATTAAAACGTTTGCTTATCGATTAAATAAATATAATTATCTTCACACTGAACAATTGCGCATTTTTGATCAAATTTAACTCTAGAAAGCGTTTCTAGCCTCCCGCTCGAAATAGTGAACAATCTCAAAATAGTGAACATGGCTGGTTTTTATTACTTCACTATATCGAGCGTCTACTGTGTACTGTTTTTTTTCTTATGTTCCTTTATTCTATTTGTGAACCTGGCCTTGCGCAAGATTTTAAATAGAAAAGGAAAATATTGAAGTGATATTAGACGAGTGCGAGTTTGTATAAACTGTATGAAAAAAATGTGTGCGTATACGTATTTTTTGTATACAAATTTCAGTTTTTCTTACAAGATACATAATTTTTCTCCATGATAGAGTTTCCTACCCTTCACAAACATTAGTGTAATAGGATGGCGGTCCTAGGACACTAATTTTTGCACTCAAAAAATGCAAGCAGCAGATATTTGGGGGAAGCAATTCAAGAGAAAAACAACAAAAAATAATAAAGTTTATCTTAAAACGAATGTTTTTGGTGTCAAGAGTATGCGCTCCAATTTTTCTTTGAACACAGCTGTACATTGTCATAGTTTATGTTCCATATACTATAATACATATATGTATATATAATAAAAAACTAATTTGCCTTATTGCGACTAACCTCCCGGGCTACTTTGTAACTTAGGAACTTAGTTAGGATATACCGCTAGTTTGAGGTTATTTCGTGTAATATTCCAAAACATATGTGTAAGTGTTAGATTGCGAGGCCTGTGCCAACCTACAGATATCTATGCGAATTTGGTTCTTTATAGATTTATTTTGTATCTATTCCCACATTTAAAAGATCTTTTTTTTTATTTTCAAAGTTATTCTTAAGAATAATTGAAATAAAATGATGTTATGGAAAATCTCTGTTTTCTTTTCTTTCTCATAAATTATATTTAAATTTTTAATTCATTTTTAATTTTATCCTCAGGTATTCCTATGTTGACAAAAATGCTGCCACTCGCGAATACAAACCATTTGTACCAAAAGTCGAACCAAAAAAACTCGTTCGCTATCGTGATAATAAAATTGTATCGCTCAAAGGCGAACGCTACACCGAAATCAAACGTGACGAAGATGCTGAATTGAAAAAACCCAAAAAGCAGATTAATCCGTAACTAAAGTTGATCAAGATCTACTTTAAATATTTCATCAAAAAGAACCTTCAACAAAATATATTAATATTACTTCAAAAATTATTAATCCAAAATCTAATCATCATCAGCAGTAATTTATTCAATCTATCAATGTGCATAATAGTTGTAGTAGTAGTAGTTATTATTTTAGTCATAATAATTATTATAATAATAATAGAAAAAGCCCAAAAAACATCACCATTACAATTACCAATAATACCAACACAAACACAAACACAAACCCAAAAACCAATAAAAACAGCTTTTCAAAATATTACTAATTTACTGATGCTGCTGTTGCTATCGCCATCGCCATTATCATCACCATCTCAGCAATTAAATTTAAAATTAAAACTAAAAAACTGTATCACCAGCCTCGAATATAATTTAGGTAAAAAACAACAATTATTATTGATATCATTGCATAAATTTGATAAATTATTTTTATTATTAGTTGGAAAATTCATTTATACAAGTTATTTACCAGCGCCATGTTTATGAAATAACAATATTCATAGTTTTTTTAATATAATTTATTATTATTATTATATAGCGAATTTGTTTGTTTGCTAATTATGGCTGTGTTCATTTGGTGCAGCTACTGCCCATCCAAATGAACACACACACACAATTATTACATTCACTTATATAAATTATAATGTAATAGCTCAAATCCTATGGACTTTTATAAACAAATTTTTTTAATTTCCTTTTATATAAAATCAACAACAACAAACAAAAAAAAAACTAAAAGCAACACAAAAATAACTCGAAATATACAGAGTTAGCCAAATGAAGTATTATCGGTTCAAATTCAGAATCAATTTTCAAATATTGTGTTCTCCGATGAGAAAAAATTTAACAACTGAGCAATTTGTAAACTACCAATTTTAGTATCATTTGTTGATGTTTATTTAATCAAGGTCATGTATAAGAATTTGAGCCGAAGGTTCAGATGTTAGAGAAGCAATGACCACCAATGGGTGCTCTCCAATCGTTTTTATCGAGTCAAAAAATCATTTTTCAAACTTGCTTCCGTTCACACAATTGGTGCCGGATTCCCCAGATGCAAATCGAAATGCTAAAGAAAACTATTGTCCGTGAATGGGCCAAAATTCCAGAAGAGCACATTCGTATGCAACTAACGATTCGTTTTTGAATTTTTAGGGATCATATTCAAAGCTAAAAGTGGTTGCATCGAGCTAAAATAAATGAATACAAAATATTTTGCCACAAAAAAAAAATGTTGGACTTTTGAATCGATAACACCTCATTTAACTAACCCTGTATTAATTTTGTTATTAATGTGTAAAAACCAAGGCATTTCGCATTTATATGCGAGCGGAATTCGCCGACCCACCAAGCCGTTGGTATAATTTAAAAAAAAGAAAAAAAAAAATAACATAAGCTGGGTTTCTATTTTAAGTTTTAAATAACTTTTGCTACGGCGCATAGGTATCTATGTTTTAATACGGTAACTATAATCTAAAAAGGAAATTTAAAATACATAATTTTACAAATTATCTTTTTTAACTACAATTAGTTAGAATCAAATTGTTGTCTTCAAATAAATGTGAAACTTTACCGAATCGAGGTATTAATTAGACAAACCATTCAAATTTTAAGTTCATTCGGATACCTAGTTTTTGTTTCATAATTTAAAAATAAAAAAAACTGTTGCTCATGAGCACTTTTCCTTCCGATCAAATTGGTAAAATTGATTTTTGCTTACAAGCACTACGATTTTCTTGGATATGCGCACTGAAATTAAATTAAAGATCTTGATTTTTTTGCATGATTGGATTAGCTAATGAGAAAAAAATAAGTCAACTAAAATGTAAATACTTAATCAAAAAACATAATCTTAGTGAGACTCACATAACGGTAATTTGGTTCATTTGATTAGACGCAATTCCAAAAAAAAAAAACTAAATAACAATGACACATCAAAGTTATGATGAGCTTAAGGCCTGTTAACGATAACCAGTCCACTTTTTCAGTAAATTGTAAAAGAATAAGTAAATAAAATTATTGTTTCGGTCCTCTGTTAAGACATAACTGCTCATAGTTTACTAATTTAACTAAATTTAAGCTGAATAAACAGTGTTATATTACCTTTTCACTAAGTAAGCTTTTGTTTCTCATATGGATATAAGAAAAAGTCAAGATTTAATATGAAATTGTAGTGCATCTAACCAAGTGAACCGCATTGTATTTATTTTTAAACAAAAATCAAAATAAAAAAAAATAAAAACTGTTATCGGCTTCAAAATTATCATTCTAATGCCTTTCTTATTAAAAAAAAGAATTATTAAATACAAAAATCATTGAATGAAAATTTACCTACATATTTAGAAGGAAGAAAATGCAAAACACACTTAACGCACTCTATTTAATCTTTATTTATTGAATTTAAGTCAATTTAATAAAATATTACTGAAATATTCTTAGAAATCCCTTTATTTTAAGTTAAAAAAAAAATGTCAATTCGATTTATTTATACATTAAGATTATGTTAAGCAAAACAGAGTTTATGTTTTTTTGTATTGTTTTTTTTTTTTTAATTTTATGTTAAATATAAATCTCTTATGATTTGCCCATCAGACATTTATAAATTATTTATAAGCATCACATCTCTTTCTTTGTTATAATTATGTATGTCTCCCAGTATTTACATTTATAGTTTTGTTGTAAGGTTTTTTCTTTGTTTTGTTAAAACTAAATTCAAAAAAAAAAAAAAAATAGTGTTTATTATTGTATTTCGAAAATAGCATCAAAAATGGATAAACAAAAGAAATCAGTAACAAAAACAACAACAACAACAACCTATATATATTTACCTATATAATACTTATTATTATTATTATAAAACAAAATGAATTTTATTTTTGTGGCGATTTATTTATCTCTCTAACTATCTATATATCTATCAATTTATTATTGATGGTTTATAATATTTACACTTGTATCTTACAATTTTTTTTAGTTGATATTTGTTTGTGATACTAGAAATAAAATCTCAAATGAAATAATATAATACACACATTTATGTAAACTACATATATGCATAATATTGATGTGTTGTTTATTTCATTGTAATAGAACATCTATTAAATTATTTGGAGTTTTATTTTTTTCTAAAGAAGCAGCAGAGATACATTATTCAGTTTTGATACTACTAATAGGTAAATTAACAAAAATGCTCGTAAGATTTAAGGTCTTTTAAATTCAATTTACACGACAGAAATTAAAAACAAAATAGCGTAGTTGGATAGTGGTTAAAGGAGAAATAAAATCGGTTGAATTTTGAGCACTACAAACACAGTCAAATCAAAATTAGTTAGAGTAATTTAATTTTTCCAAAAGAGATATTCAAAAACAGAACAACTTTCAAAAGAAGGTGATGACCTGTACATATTGAGAATGTCAACAGAATGTAACAGAATGTAAACAGATAGACGAGACCGATTGATGGTATCACGAAATCTACTTACTGATGGAGTTCTCGAACATAAGCCTCGGGCCGTAAAAAAAAACTTTAATGCTAGTTCACATTGAATATTCCCTGTGTAACATGCAATCAAAGTATAATCAAGTGTGTTTTCCGCGAGTAATGAAATTTTGTCAGATGGAAATAATTTAACTGCCTTGAAGTAAACCATTGAGTAACATACATACATGATATCATAATTATTTAAAAAAAAAACCCACCTAGAGACTGTTGAGTTCCAACAAATACTATTTTGTGGGGGACTCTAACGAATACGTATTTTTAACTTCCCGTTGGAAGTTATTTTTTCTATGAATACATTTTATATTAATGCGCCTCAGTTCACTACGAGCAAAGGATGGACAGTTACAGAAATATGAAAAGAATAATGATCGACCATACATAAAAGAAATACCATGGGTTTATCTTAACTTGATACCAGAACAACTACTTTTGAACAATAACTTACCATTATACGTATGACATTTTGTATGGAAAAAATGCATGGTCTATGTTTCTTAACTTTCGGATAACAACAGGGTGCGCCACCACCCCAAGGAGTTTTTATTTAGCTGTACCATTGGATTCGCTCGATTCATCTCTCCTAGCATTTAATGTATTTGTTATTTATAATGGGGCATAGTCGTTTTTAAACTCCAGTCTATCTTAGACTGGAGTTTATACTATGTTATTTAAATAGTATAAACCCGAGTCCTTCTTAGCTTAGACAGCGTCTATGAATACGGCCCAATGTGTTTAACATTAAATACTATTCATTACCTATTTTTTTTTTTTATAATAAAATGCCATTGGGGTAACCCGTTACCCAATAATGTGGTTTATGTAACTTTTCTCTTCATACAAATTTAGCACTGGGCTCGTATTACGAATTACGGTAATTGTACAAAATATCTCGTTTTCGTTGAATTGCGATTACGGTTTACGATAATCGTTTTTGTAAAACGGATTTTTGTTTGGTTCTGCGATTTTACTGATTACTTGCTGATTTTTAGCCTTTCGTTTCGTAATTCGTAATGCAGGCCCTGATTTTTTAATTTAACTATTATATTGTCTAGTAGAACCATACTAAAACTCCCCATTTACTAAATCGGGTTTCCAACGATTACGTTACTGCATGGCGTCTTTTTTTTTGCAACTTTGAGAGTCTAATGCACTATGAAGATGAGTAATATTTTTGTAAGATCTGCTAACCAAACTTAAAACAAAATATATAAAAATTGGCCATGTCAGGATGACGTATCAAAAACTTTTAATAACACGAGTCATTCCTATCCTGTCACACAAGACATTCTAGGTTGGAAAAAGCTGCGGGTGTGCTTAAATTAAAGCAA
Source organism: Meliscaeva auricollis (assembly GCA_948107695.1). Taxonomy (NCBI): domain Eukaryota; kingdom Metazoa; phylum Arthropoda; class Insecta; order Diptera; family Syrphidae; genus Meliscaeva; species Meliscaeva auricollis. The sequence continues at coordinate 61,236,323 of OX403616.1, forward strand.
ACTTTGTCTTCTTTACCTGGTGCCTGGTGATTTTTTTTTATACAGGATGCACATTTTTCAAGTTATCAGCTAAAAACTGAAAAAAAGTCCTACAATTACTAGATTTTTGCTGCACCACACAGTGAGCAAGTGTTTAAAGCTGCAAATATGGTCCTACACTAGAATGGCATTTATCCCAAAAATATCTCAAAAAATTTGATGAAACTTAAACAACATAAAAAAACACGTATACGCCGTAGTGTCCCAAACAAAATATTCTCCCATCTTCCTTTGAAGGTTAAAGCTTTAACTTTTGTATGAATTTGATGAATTCCTCTTTAATTCAAGTAGGTGTATGGAGATTTTCACAAATGGTTATATTTATGTTTAGGCGAGAGTGCTTGAACTGTACTTTAAATGTTTTTACTAAGTTTACATTTATAAACTTATTTTTATGGCTTAAGGGTGCCATTTTTCGAATCGTAATTTAATCATACAATAATCTTTTTAGGTTCCAGAAAAATAGAGAATAGGGTCAAAAAAATTAATGCATGAATTTGTATTAATGGAAATGACGCGAAATGTTAATTGAATTAAAATAATTCAACATTCATTACTTATTAGATTTAATATTAAAAGAGACCAATTGCATATGGTCCTCATCATGCCACAAGGATGAATGTGAAAAATTGATAACTTGAGATGGTTGGTTTTCAAAGCTAATCGTTGTCGTATATTTTGACCGAATTCAATATTTACCGATTTGACACATCAATATATAAATCTGACCTAACTTTTGGCAAAGTTTTAGTCCCTGAAAGACAGAGATTACCGAAGTAAATATGAATAAAATAAGCAATGTGAACAAAATAAAATTTCCACATTCATGTTTCTGGCATGAGGGGGGCTATCCATTATATTCACATTTAAATAAACCGGCTGTGTCAATTACCGTAATTTCCCAAGATATAGCTAAGACCCAAAAAATCGCATATAAGGTCAGTGTAATGAGAAAAACATCTTTTCGCAAATTTTATGGTCCCTTGTAATCCTTTTTAAAAACAGCCAATAGGGGCGTTTGGGGGGGCTTTGGACCAGATATAGAGGGTGGTTAGTAAAATTCTAGGTTATTAATAAAACTTGAGAAAAATATAAACATTAGTATACATATTTTGGTATTGAGATGAACATGCATCATTTCAAAAAAGTAAGTGCAGTGATTAACAAAAAATACGATAAAAACAACTTAAAACAAAAAAAATACGTATACGTCAGAGTGCACCAAACCGAAAATTCTTTGCCTTAAAGGTTGATGCTTTAACTTTGAGTTAATTTAATGAATTTTTTTAAATTTAAATATTTAATATTTTGTCGAGCTTAACAAATGGTAATATTTTAATATACATAATAAGGCTGATTTAACTATGTATGTATGTATGTGTACTTTCAATGGTTTCATTAAGATTCCAATTGTAACTTATTATTATGATTCTGACTATTTAAATAACAAATTTTAATATTTGATAGCATAGGGCCATAGAATTGAGTAGTACACGTTTACCTCTGAAAATGCATGATAAACCTTACTAAGAATTTTAAAAAACACCCTGCTGGCAATAGTGCTCATTGTATCACAAAATTTAAATTCAATATAAACTGATAATTCTCTCTGAATAAAACATTAAAGAGTATACCATCAAAGTGGTTTGACTACAATTTTTTGTATGTTTACCTTTTAAGCCTTACCCTCTGCCACCCCTCGCAATCATTGCCAGCACCAAGCTTCAATCATAATACAAAATGCAAATGAAGCAATTATCAGATGATATTCTTTCTCTCTTTCTTATGCACAAATATAAATTATAAATATTAAAAAAAATCGAATAAAATAAAATATAATAGTATCTGGCGAAGGCAAGACGTAAGAGTTTATGTGAACATTTCCACTCAAGAGTATTTTTGTAAAATTTTGAGTTAAAAAATCCACATAACAACAACAAAAACACAACCACCCAGAGCTGTCATTTGTTGTTACGAATACGAAACGAAACCAACAAATTGAATTGAGCTTGAGATTTGGGAACAGAGCCAACCGTCTGGCAGACGTCTACTAACTTCGAACGGGTAAACGCGCAACAAGAGTGTTTTCTCTCGTCTCTGTGCAATTGAAAAAAAAAAAAAATTTTTTATTGGAAAATAATAAAAGAGTGAATTTAGTGACTACGAAGCATAAAAAAAGGTTTTCCAATCAAAAAAAGGGTAAGTTTATCCAAATAGAACTCTTTAATTTAACAATAAAAAAACTATCCCTCTAGCGACTGAGAAAACCCAGGCGATCTGTGATAACTTTGCAGATATTTTTAGATAAAAATTCTTATTTCTTGTAACCATTTCGTTTGTGTTTATTTTTTCAATTTTAAATTTGTATTGTGGCACAAAGGGTCAATGTTTGATGTTTGACCCCGGGGAATCTATAATTTGATGATCCTAATTAAGAGTAAACCTTATAACTCTCCTTAACTGTTCCATAACTCAAAAAGAAGACAAGCACGTGATCTTCATACATTTTTCTTACTCTTGTGATCGGTCATGGGATCTCGTCTCGAAAATAAATTACAAAAAAACTACCTGCTGTTTTTCAAAGGTAGATGTAGGTAGGTACACAGCACGATCAGTTTTTTGTGTGCGATTAAATGCAAATGTATATGTGTTCAGGGCGAACAAGTTGAATATTTTTTTTTTTTGTGTGCAACCAAAAACGAATAGCGAACAGGTATTTACACTTCTAACTCAATTGTCAAGTTTTTTCCCAGAACAGAACCATACAAAAATGGGGGTAATTCATAGCCAGCTTTTCATTGTTGGCTTATCATTTTTTTTTTGATATTCGAGGATTAATTATGATCAATTTATGTATTGTGGATATCTTGTCATGTGCCCATTATGATAGGGAGTTGGGGCATGTTAGCAACCGAACTTCATGGATACAAAAATTATTGTTTATTATATAATAATAATTGTGATGAACAAACAAAAATGTGGTATCTAAATTACTAATTTTTGTTGTATTATGTGCCCCGATCTTGTGTATGTAGATATATATCACGGGGTATATAGTAATTATTATTACTCTCTGATGGTTCGTACTGATAAGTTTCTAATTTGAATGATGCTAACAATAAGAAGAAGGGTGGGGAAGGGGACAGCGAATGAGAGACCGACAGAACAAACAAATAAACTTCAAACTGAAGAAGACGTCAGCATAAAAAAAAAAATGTTCAACAAATGGAAGCGAGTATTATAATTTATTACTCTTTCTTCCTTCAATCGTGAATCTATATTATGTACATTCAATGAATTTTAATTGAAATATAGGATTTTTTTGTTATTTCCAAAATAAAGCTCGTTTTACTTGTTTTGAATTTTTAAAAGTTTACTCTGACGAATAATCGTATAGGAAACAAAAAAAAGGCTAAAAAATAAATATTTGCAGAAATGCTTAGGTAAGGCTTGAGCTTTTGAGAAAAGATAAAATTCTTTTGAAATGGGAGAGGTTTTAAAGTGGAGACATATACTACTATATGTAAATCCGAATCGGAATTATTTATTGTAGAAAGATTTTGTTTTTGGATAAGGTTCTTTAGGGTGTGTCAATGCCGCCTTGGTGAGTACCTATTCAAATATTGAAAAATATAGCACTGCTACGTGTAGAGGTTAGTGCGTGTAGATTTAAGTACTTACCTTTTTAGTAGAAGTAGTAACTTCATTGAATTTCTGAGGCCTTAGAAAACTTTGAAAATCTCAGGAATATTTCCTATTGAAATTCCTAATTTTAAAAGTGCTGTCAAACGTAAACGTCTGCGGTGATATTGTTTTTGACCAGCGTTGTCATAGGTGCAGATTTTTTCTGAGTTATTTACTTAGAAAACGGCATTGCAGATATTTTTTGTCAGAAAATTTCATTTCTTAAATTAATTGCCATAAGGCAACACTCTTCTTGACGGATATTTTGCGATGTTCTCAATTCTGCCGACGCACAGTAGGATAAAATAGGATTTTAGCGCGCCAAAAGTCAATTTTAAAAAAGTGTCAAAAATACCCACTCAAAATAAATTTAGTGTTTGTAAAACCTTGTTTACTTTCTTGTAGCTCTTGGTTTTTTAGAGAGCTAAAGTTAATTTGAATTTTTAACCAACATAACTGCTATTTCAATCTATTGATATTAAATTTATTAATGAAAATAAATGGATCAAAGTATTTTTTTCTTGTTAGTAAGTAGTGTTTTTTTTTATTGGTTGGTTATAATGTAGATAATTTATTATAATCAATTTTTGTCAACATTTTTTTTTGTTTCCAAAAGTCCGCCAAAAACCGACAACCTCGCCCAAGTTCACCTTAATATACCCCATATAAAATTCATAGCCCACTATACGTCCCACTCGTCTATATATTCGAGTTTTTGTGTTTATTGTTTTAATGGACGTTATATGTCCATTAGACCATTAGTAGAATCAATCTCTAAGGTAGAAAGGAACTGTTTGAAAAACTATTTTCAAACAGTAAAAAAAAAATCCCCTAATTTTTTAGATTTTTATTTTGGCCCAACTTATACCCACTGAAGTTGCTTTAAGTTTCAAAAAAAAATTCAAAATTGTTGGAAATTACTTTAATAAATATGTCACTTTTCGAAGGAAAAACTATCTTTGTTTTCAAGTAGTTAGAAGTCATAGGCTCGATTTTATCAATTACACGGGTAAATTCATCTCAAACAAGTTTTGGTGCACTAGATTTTCATTTAATGCCACTGTGCGCCGCTGCTCGCAAACGGCGGGCGCACCGCCCCGAAGCGTTAAACAGTCGGGGTGCACAGGTCGGATGGCTTTGCTAGACTACGGCTTGGCTTACTGTAAGGGGATACATAATCTAATCCTTAATTGGAGGTATTCTGAAAATGTCTTCTAAACAAACAGTAGAAATATCAATCCATGGTCTGAACTAGTACCAGTTTCACCACCCAGTTTTAAAATGGCTTCCAGTGTCTCAGCAAAATGGTTGCTCAGACCTTGACGGGAGATTTAGGTATGTAGTCCCATTTGTTTCCAAGTCTCGGGAATTTATAGGTTTCTTCATTAAGTATGTACTTAAGGTTTTTGAAGATATTTACGTCATTTGAGTCACTGGCGCAGGCATTTTGGCCCCTGAAAAGCATCAAACTGATGTGTATGTCTGTATATGAACGTGTGCGGGCGGTAATCAGTGGGCGAATGTCGGTGGTACCTTTTAAAACCTTGGTCAGTGGTTGCTTTACAAATGAGTCTTCTAAAATCACTGTCCGGACGCCAATTTGTAATGATTTTGTCATTACATTCAATGAGGTATTCCTAGGAATACCTCATTGGGTCGCTCTGTAGTAAACCGGATATGTGGAGCATTTGTTAAAACTTATAGCTGCCAAAAAATTCATAATGTGAACATCTATCTTTTTTGTTTCCTTGTTGTATGTTGAGTTTCTTCTTCTGATATAAGTACATGGTCTTTTATTCATTACCTTAAAAACCTTATCTCACCGATTCCATATCTATACGATTATTTCAATTATGTCCGTCTTTAATCTTTATTCCTTTTAAAACCCCAGTTATATTATCACTGGTTTTGATTGACTGAAGTACTTCAATATTTATTTTTCTTTAAAAGATCGATTATAATCAAAAACAAATTCTTATGGTACACAATTCACTTCCTATTAACCAATTTTTAAGCATTATAAAATCAATCAGAGAATGATACTTTATTTTGTTGAATTAAGTCATAATCGTTAATGTTGATTGCATATAGATAAAAAGATAATCATCACAGATTTATTATTATTATATTTATACACTAAAGTACTTCAACTAAACACAATTGGTAAAGAACATACTTAAAGACATGCTATAACAGGAGTACCCCCTCAATATTTTCAATGGGTTACTGAATTAAACATCTTTTCAAATTGTAATTTCATTTGAATTATCAGTCTTATGAAGTAAATCGGTAGTCTCATCTACTTTTTAGTGCCTCTTTAACGGTTTTTATAATAATGAAAATGATCATTCTTTGTCAGCTCAGCGGTCTAGCCAGCCAAGTCTGTTCGAACAAATCTATTCATTCTTCTCGGAAAAAAGCACAATAAAAAAAACATTGAACTGGCATTTGCAACAGAAATTAATACTGAATATTGCAAATTACTATAAATTTGCAATGTTCATATCTCAAGTTGCAAAAGCTAAAAAAAACTAGCAAATTGTCACAAGTGATTTGCAATTATGTGCAGGCGATATGCAGAAAAGTTGCAAACACATTTGCAATATAGGTCTTGCGAATAAATTTGAATATGATTTTACAATAAATCTGACGTCAAAATGACGTCAGACTTAAAAACATTTATATTTTGTGCATATCGTGTGCTCGTAGCTTAAGCTGGAATGGATTAAAAATTATACGACTATTATTAATGTCTAGTTTTGGCATCTACCACACACATACAGCCTTTTTCATTATATAATCTGCTCTAAACAAATGAATAGTTATTAACTGCATAAGGATTTATTTCGCCACAACCTATTCAACGTTGCGAAAATTCTTATGCATACAAAACTTTTTAATCTTTAATGAGCTTGGGTAAACAAAATTCCAAAAAAAAGGAAAGGATCTATTAAAAAAAAATTGTCTTTCATCTACATTCTACGCAAATAATGTCTCTATTCAACGTTGCATAAGTTTTATGAATAAGGTTGTGTTCAGAGGCATTATAAGGAGTGGATAGCATTATGCAGTCACTATAATGCGTATATGAATAAGGCTAATAATACATATCTGTAGCAAATAGGCAGAACAGCTGAAATCCATTTTTTTCGTTTTAAGTTTCAATATTTAAACTCTCGCACAGAAGTTTTGAAAAAAAAGAATTAAGGTTTCGTTTTAGGCACATCATTATATTAATACGTAAACACGATTTCTATTTCTCCCTTTTTAACTTACAATCAATTTTAATAATGTTGGTTCCATTTGAAAAGTACAGGCAGCCTTAAATGTTTACTACTTGGCGTTGTATTAAATTGTTATTCTTATTCCTAAATTCCAGTAAAAAATACTTTTTTTGTGGACTTAAGATTTTTTGCCTGAATAAATTGTGAAAAAGTGGACTTATGTGATTATGAAAAGTGTTAATTACAGCTAAACTTTAATGATTTGGTTCTAGTAACATATTTAACTCATGCAATGGAGTATACATTTAGGACTCATAATCTGTCAAAAACTCATTTTTAGAAGAACAAACATTAAGTTAGATCCCGGTACGTATATAACTACATTTTGTTTCTGTTTTAAAAGAGTTTAAAGTTTTGAAAAATAATCTATGCTAGCTTACGCATATAAGAACACAATAAGAATAATGGCAAAAAATATACAAACATTGTTGCATGATAATACCTAATCTTTTAATGTTTGATGACGATATTCTAGATTTAATATTTCTAGCAAGTTACTACCTTCATATCTTGGACAAACATAATAAATTATTGTATACTATAAAATATATGTATTTACGTTTCCTTATACATAAATAATTAGCTATAAAGTCATCATGATACATGTTATCCCTGAGCGTCAGCATTTTCATTTTCTTTAGAAGCATAACATTATAAATGAAAGTGTTATTTTACGTCCTAAGGGGTCTCACATTTTGAGATAAACAAGTTGGATATAGCTAACAAAGCAATCTTTTTTTTATTTATCAGCAATAAGATCCAGTGTAAACTACATTATTACATACACTCTGAATCACTTACAAAAAACACTTCAAATATAATTTTTGTTCTATAATATAATATCACATTTTGTAAAAACAATTTAAAAAAAAAATATTTGCTTATGTAGACTTTTGTATTGGTCACTCTTGGTATTATGTCAGTTAGTTTCAACAATACCTAGTGCTAGGTATTCCTTTATTAAAAAGCTTAAAGTTCTGAGCATTTATTCACTTTTCTAAATAGCCATTTGTCTGTAGTACCAGTTCTCCATGTATTGTAGCGATATCTTAGTAAAACTCTAAATTTTATTCTTATAGAAAAGCAGAACTTACATTGGTTTCAATTTTGTTTCCAGTGTTCGTGTACCTAACCGTGTGATCTATACTGTATCTGAAAACCTATTAATGGCTTTAATTTTTTTTTTTATTTTTGTTTTGCAAAAAAACACATAAAATAAAACTAGTTTCCCTTGTTTTAATTCGTCAACGTTTTTTCTTATTAGTTTATACATTTGGTAGATATTTTTCACAGATGAACATTTATTACAGTTATTTCTATTTTTTGTTGTTCTCAAAATTGAATTAAAAAAAAAATCTGATCAATTTTTAAGTAAATTCATTATATAATTGAAAAAAAGTCATGTTTACGTTCAATTTAATTGTTTTGTAGATGGTTTAGTTTCCTTTGTTTTTCTTCTGAGTAAATAAAAAACATAAATAAATCTATTTTGATACAATTTATGATTGTTTAGATATTTGAAAAAATAAACCATTTCGTAATGGATGTTTCATTATTTTAATGTGCAATTTCGAAATGAGGTGGGCAGAGATATAAATCTATAAGACAAGAAAAAATATATCCTATTTTAATAACAAAAGAGGTAATGGAACATTGGATAAATTCTTTTAGTCTTCAAAGCATCTTTTGTTACAGGTGATTTTTTGCAATATGGAAAAAAGTTTTGATCAACAGTCTTACAGCCATTATTTTGAATTTGATAATTCCTACAATTTCTGTGCCGGGTTACTGAAAGAAGTTATAGAAGTTAGCTCATACTCTAATATTTTATTTCCAGTTTAATTGACCATAGAATACTACATTAATTATGAATTGCTGGCCAACCGTTAAAATTTGGTTTGAGTTAAATCTTGTTGACAAGTATCCAATACAGTGGAGCTAGGGCCCCACCCTGTAGTATTCCACTGCCTGTTCTCACCCTTAAGTACCCAAAAACTTATCAAACCTCAAATTGTTTGAATTAAAAAAAAAATATAAAATGAACTTATCCCCTTTTCAAAATTAACCATTCAATTATGAACTTGCTGGGGGAACTATATTATTACTACAAGGAACTACTTAACCATCCAGCCTCTGCGATCCTGAATGCGAACCAAAAAGTTTAAGACTCTCATGAAGACAACAACTGCTTTCCTGGGCGGTGGTTAAAACTCAGCATCCCTACATGTCAACGTTATTAGTAGGCTTTGTAGCTTTAAAATAAGAATAAGGCCACAAGCGAGCGAAGTTTTTAGGCTCTGCGTTGCTAAATGGAAGACGAAGGTTATGATATCAGTTATCTGCGTGACAGGACAGACTTTCACGCGGACGACTATTATATTGGAGGATGATAAAAATTTTGCTTCCTTCCTGCCACTAAACAAACAATTCTATTACCAATCTCACTCAGGCATCTGACGCCCCATCGTGTACGGTTTCTGGAAATATACCTTAGCTCTTTCTAACTCTTTCCCATGTGATTCTTGACCGACCAAGTTGTACAGAAATTATGACTTGAACGTATGTATGAGTTACTTCTGAGACTGATCATTAATCATATGTTTTTGACGTATTGATGTTCAGCCCTATGATTTCTTCTTCCACCCTTGTTATCATTTGATTTAGATCCATGATCCTATGGAAGAGTAAGCATAAGCATACGTTGTCCGCGTAGTCCAGATGCTTGAGTTGAGGGAATGTCAGAGTACATTTAATTCCTCCATTTCCGTTCAACAGGACTGCGCACAGCACATCACTTATTCCGAACGAGAATAGTATTGGTGATAGTATGCAACCTTTCCTGACTCCGCATTGGACTTGAAATTCAGCTGACAACCTTCCTTTATGCATTAGCTGATGAAATTTCATTTAATGTTGCTGATGTTGCGCTTTTCTGTTTTTGATTATTTATATTATGGTTGTTTTTTTTTATCATGTAGTAAAACTTTTATTTTTGTTATCTTTTTTTTTTGCAGGGCAATCATAAGTCTTCATCATGGGGGACATGTTCCGTAGCGAAGAGATGGCATTGTGCCAAATGTTTATACAGCCAGAGGCAGCGTACACGTCTGTGTCAGAACTGGGAGAAACTGGATGCGTTCAATTCCGTGATGTAAGTTTATTTAGATTAATATGAGAAATTATTATTGATGGCAATAATGTTTCTTCCTTTTGGATTATTATAAAATTTCTTAGATGATCACAAGAATTAAATTTACTTTGAAAGAAAAAATGTTTTATAGCTTTTTTTTACATTTTTGATTGTGAATATCGTTGTTGTGAATGGAGTCTGTCTGCCTTTTTTTCGTTTATAGCGCGGAGCACGCTCAAGTTAATAAAAAAAAAATATGAAAAGAAATTTAGACTGTCAAGTTCAAGAGCTCGAAAATTAATTTATTATTTCGATTTTAGTTTGATGTGCTAAATTTATGATGGACCTAATTTAAAAGACATGTTTTTTTTTATTTTTGTTTCTATTTTGAAAAATTTGATTTATTTAAACGCACAAACTGTTTGTATACAGGAGGTAGAGCTTATTTATATACAATTTCTGCTGCTGGTCATTTGCTTAGTATATTTTTTTGTTTTTATTTTTATGAGAACACGATAATTAAAAAAAAAAATATTGGTGGGCTTTAATGTGTCTAGCTAAAAGTGTGAACGGTCGCAATATATATGCAAACTATAGAATTTCTAGCGATATTTTAGTTTTAAAAATAAACATATTTAAGAATTTGTAGAGGATTTCTAGTCCATTTTGAATATACACATACGTGCGTCGTCATCATATAGTCATTATGGTAGTGTAACCTCATTAATTTGATGACGAATTATAAGAAATTCATATGTTTTGCCACGAAGGACAATAATTGCGTAGATATAATAATTGGTGATATTTTAGCTATAAGTACACCTAGAACCTTAGTACCTATTTAAATTTCAAATAAAATGTATTAAACAATTTCTCGTTCTATTAAATGATTTTTAGAAATTCATTGTTTCTTTTTATCTGGACAAATTATCTTTATGATTTTGAATATTAATAAATATTTCGGTACAGGAGTCCCAGTGTATTACCATAAAACTCACAAAAATCTCTTACTTTTTTCAAGTAAACGAGCATTTTTTTTTGTTGGGGAGCTACTTTTGTTGCCAAATCCTATGCTTTCTAAGACTAGAATGAAGATACATTGGCTATTGTAACAGCTTTTCCATGGTGGGGTTTTTCAAGCAAACGCTAAAGGTTAAGTCTCTTATATCGCTGGAATCGGTGAGTTCTAACTTTACTTTTATTCTTGAATCTTCTGTGTAGAACACTTTCTAAGAAAGAATTTTACGTAAAAGAGGAGACTTTTACGTAAAATTCTTTCTTAAAACCAGTTTCTTTTTTCTTTTTTCGAGTTGATTTTTTTCTAAATTTTTTAAATAATCCGCACAATTTTTTTTTTCTTTTTTTGTTTTAACTTTACCTCTGTTGTCTTAGCCATTTTATTCTGTTCTTAGTCTGATTCATAAGTTTAATATTTTTATATTAAGTTTTATTTATATTTTAAGTTTTCTTTGAAATGACAGAATGATTCTACAATCGAAAATGATGGTAGTGTTACTAGCGTTTTGGTCTGTAGTGTAACTCACGAACTATTTAAGTAATGAAACAAAACTTTAAAAACAGAGTTGTTTTATTTTACCATTTTCCATTCATTCATTTCATGTATACTTCAGATACAATTAGAGGAAGATTTTTGAAGTTGAAAAAAACTTTCGCAACTGACTTCTCTGGCATGTAGTGTAACTCACATTTACTCTTTATTTCGTTTTTATTTGGCAATATATTGTCCTTTCTCATTTTACATAATCGCTCTTTGTCGTGACTACCGCCACCGGCCATGTCAAATGTAGTGTAGCTCACATATGATATTGCCCTTCTACCGATTTTTTATTTAGTTCTTTCATAAGAAGCCCTTTTAGATCATGACCAGATCTTACTGCATCAGATTACCTTTCTTTTGGAGCTTTTCGAGTATTCGGTACCTAGTCCCAAGTCCCAAGACCTTTCTTTTAATGTAGTTGTTCAGAGCTTTAATACCAAAAGAAAAACTTTTTTGCGTTTGGTATTCCGGCATGTTTAACCTCAGACGGGTCATTCTCATTAGGCAAACAAAAATGTAGAACCGAAGCCAATTTCATCCCTTGGCTTCTGTACCATTTGAGTAGATTCTTCAACATCTGCATCTTTCCTATGTTTACTTGTGAGGTTCATAGTGAACCAACCACCATCCCATTCAACTTGGGTGATGAAGTTGATGGTCAAAGTATACATCCACTTAACTTGTAAGAAGTAAGAGCAGCGATATTTAACCTTAAGTCGCATATGCTTCAAAGGATATGCCCAATAAATGGTAGCGCATATAACTATTTACTAGGTTTTAGTCTTCTCAACATCGCATATAAACAACTTTGTTGTCTGTTCTGTGTAAGAATTCGCCAAAAACCAATTTCCAACGACCTGATGGGATTTTTATAGTGTGGTCTAAGCCTCCAACTAAAAAGCAGATTTTAACACTACGTCCAGCAGATCCTAGAAAAAAAACCCAAGAACTCCATCTTTTTATTAGCTTTAAACTTGCCTATGGTAGGGTTGATAGGGACATCCCTGCCAAACTTCCCCGCTTTTACAAAATGACAATAAACGAATCTCGCTTCTCCGTCATTATTAGTAAGAACATCACTGACACCTTTCATGTCGAAAAAAGTTTGAGGCAGAGCGATGGGCTATTGCTTCCTCTTTAACATCGTATTTATGTACAACTCAGAAGTCAACACCAGAGACACAATTTTCAAAAAGTGCGTTCAATTTTGTACTTATGCTGATGATTCTTATCATCAAGAGAAGAAAGCGAGTTGTCAGTGGAGTAGTTTTTAAGTTTTTATTGTATACTGGGACAAAATTTCACAACGGACGGTCATACCCGTAAGTTCGAAGTACCTAGTCAGAGTGCAAACAAGCTTGCCGCCAATGTACTACGATCGGTCTGGTTGGAGGGATAGTTAGTTGTACCTAATTGTAGGTAGGTGATGCGATCATTCCTTTTCAGTTGCTTTGGAGAACGATGACTTTTCTTTGGAACATGTATGGTGTTGATTTACTTGCATCCTTTTTTTCGAATACGGAATGTTCACTTGATTTTTCGGATTAGCTTACACAATTTTCATTCGTATTTTGGATTTCGGCTTCAAAGCAATGTTCTAATTACCGAAACAGTTTGCTCACGGTTGAAGTTAAGATCTTCAACCACTGAATCATCATCGTGTGGGAGTATTTCAGAAAAATAAATTAACCAATAATCTTCAATTACCTTCTCTGAAGATACACCTTTGTCTTTGAAAAATACGAAAAATGTTTGTGATGATTCTTCTTTTTTCTGGGTGATGTAGCGCGAATCCGGTATGTCTTAGAGCCTCTACAATATCCAAGGTTTTTTTTTTATGGGCAGAAGTTTGTATCTCGTAAGTGAAAAGTGCTATTATGCCTGCTTAGCTTAAAGAAATATGCATTATACAATTTACAGCACTGAGCAACAACTATAGGTTTTGCGGTTCAATTTTTTTGGGTAGCTTAGATGTTTTAGAAAGCTTGCGAACTGTCCTTAGAATCAGAACCACCTTGTTTCTTAATTTTTCTACTGGCCCTATACTCTTCAATTCTTGTATTTTATTATATTGCGCTGGCACTCCTAATCAGTGATCACAGCAAAGGAACCCAACAGTCGCTAGCCACGAGAAGTACATTCGTGAAACTAACGTTAGGCCAATACTTTAATATAAATATATATATAATTTAGAACTATTAAAGATTTCTCCCATTTACTTCTTTCACTATTCCTCTTTCATTTGAATATCTAGTCTTTAATTGCTGTGCTAATCAATTGTTTTTTCTTATTAAATTACAGTTAAATAATGGCGTCAATGCATTCCAACGTAAATTCGTCACCGAAGTTCGTCGTTGTGATGAGCTCGAAAGAAAGATACGCTACATCGAGACAGAAATCAAAAAAGATGGCATTGTTCTGGCCGATATTATTGATGACATCCCAAGGGCCCCAAATCCAAGGGAAATCATCGATTTGGAAGCTCATTTAGAGAAGACCGAAAATGAAATTCTCGAGTTGGCACAAAACGAGGTCAATCTAAAGTCCAACTATTTGGAACTTACCGAATTGCGTCAAGTATTGGAAAATACTCAAGGCTTTTTTTCTGATCAAGAGGTGCTAAATTTAGATTCCATGCGCACTAACTTACCCACCGATGAGCATACGGTCAACCAAAATCGTGGTCGCTTGGGTTTCGTTGCTGGTGTCATCAATCGTGAGAGGGTCTTCGGTTTTGAACGCATGTTGTGGCGTATTTCACGTGGTAATGTTTTTCTAAAGCGTTCTGATTTGGATGAGCCCTTGAAAGATCCAGCAACAGGTCATCCAATTTATAAGACCGTTTTTGTGGCATTCTTCCAAGGTGAGCAATTGAAAAATCGCATCAAGAAGGTGTGCACTGGCTTCCATGCCTCCATGTATCCATGCCCCAGTTCACATGCAGAACGTGAAGATATGGTTAAGGGTGTTCGAACTCGGTTGGAAGACTTGAAACTGGTTTTAAGTCAAACCGAAGATCATCGCAGCAGGGTATTGGCTACAGTTTCAAAGAACTTGCCCACATGGAGTATTATGGTGAAAAAAATGAAAGCAATCTATCATACATTGAACTTGTTCAACATGGACGTTACCAAGAAGTGTTTGATCGGAGAGTGCTGGGTACCAACCCAGGACCTCCCAATTGTTCAAAAGGCTCTTTCCGATGGTTCGGCAGCAGTTGGAAGTACCATCCCATCATTTTTGAATGTAATTGATACCAATGAGGCCCCACCGACCTACAATCGTACCAACAAGTTTACTCGGGGTTTCCAAAATCTAATTGATGCCTATGGTGTTGCTACTTATCGTGAAGCCAATCCAGCTTTGTACACCATCATCACTTTCCCATTCTTATTCGCTGTCATGTTCGGTGATTTAGGTCACGGTTTTATATTGCTTCTATTCGGCGCATGGATGTGCATCTGGGAAAGGAAATTGGGAAGAGTACGAGCTGGAGAGATTTGGACAATTTTCTTTGGTGGTCGCTACATCATTTTACTCATGGGTCTGTTCTCTATGTACACAGGATTCATGTACAATGATGTCTTCTCCAAATCATTCAATCTCTTTGGCACAACTTGGAGAGTTAATTACAATAGTTCAACAGTCATGTCCAACAATGATCTGCAGCTTAATCCAACATACGATGTTGAGGGTGTTTCCCCAATCGGACTGGATCCCATTTGGCAGTTGGCAGAGAACAAGATTATCTTCTTGAACACCTACAAGATGAAACTCTCAATCATATTCGGTGTGATTCACATGTTCTTCGGCGTTTGCATGAGTGTTGTAAACTTTAATCATTTCCAAAAGCGAGTCAGCATCTTCTTAGAGTTCCTGCCACAAGTTCTTTTCTTGACCCTTTTGTTCGGTTACATGGTCTTCATGATGTTCTTTAAGTGGGTGAAGTATTCAGCAAAGACTGATATCTCAGCCGACAAACCGGGATGTGCTCCATCTGTGCTAATTATGTTCATCAACATGATGCTCTTCAAATCCTCGGAACCCCTGGAACACTGTGACGAATACATGTTTGAGGCCCAGCACAAGGTGCAACTAATCTTCATTTGTGTTGGTTTGTGTTGTATTCCATGGATGCTATTGGGCAAACCCCTTTATGTGAAAATGACCAGAAAAAATCAAGGACATGTCAAGCATAATGGCGATGTTAACCAAGGAATGGAACTCACTCCCGAAACTGATAGCCCTCTTCCACTTGGATCGGAAGGACATGAAGGTGGACACAATGAAGAGGATGAACCGATGAGCGAGATCTTCATTCACCAGGCCATTCACACTATTGAATACGTCCTCAGTACTATTTCACATACAGCTTCCTATTTGCGTCTTTGGGCTTTGTCTCTAGCTCACGCTCGTAAGTAGTTTCTAAGTTCTGAGCAGTTTTTTGAAAATTTCATTTCCTTTGTATTTTTTTCAGAATTATCTGAAGTACTTTGGAGTATGGTGCTATCTTTGGGCTTGCAGAGTAGTTCATACACTGGAAGTATTATGTTGTATTTCATTTTTGGTGCATGGACACTGTTTACTCTGGCAATTCTGGTTATGATGGAAGGTCTTTCGGCTTTCTTGCATACTCTTCGTTTGCATTGGTAAGTTTTTAAATAAATCTTCTCATGTTCACTAACAGTAATTTTGATTTTGCTTGTTTTTCTTCAAAACAGGGTCGAATTCATGAGCAAGTTCTATTCGGGTCTTGGTTATGCCTTCCAGCCATTCAGCTTTAAATTAATTCTGGAAGCTGAAGAAGAAGAATAAGCTCAATTCAGTATTTTATTTCGACGAAGTATTCTTTGTTCTTACATATTTTTTTGTTCTGTTAATTGTTTTATTTTATTATTCTTGGACCCTAAAAGGGATTTTGTTTGTTTTTTTCTTTATGTTCTTCTTTTACAATTTTAACTTTCAAATTAAAAAAACATTTTTCTTCGCACTAGAAGAAATCATTGTTAGAATGATTTTTTTCTTCAGTTATTTTACATGTATTCAGTTTTATTAGAAATAAATTTTAAAGTGCGCATATTTTTTTGTTTTTGAAATACATCTTAAAAAGTAAGTAAGTATTAAAGGTCTACTTTAAAAATAGGAGAAATGGGGCAGTTTAGAATGATAATGAAATCGAAAATCTTAAAGCAGGAAACTTTAAGCGATTGACAAGAATAATTCTCCGTTTGATCACTGCACTGATGCTATTATTCGTGTTGTAAGTGGATCCCAGGTAGACAAAGTTCTTGACTGCTTCGAAGTTATAACTATCCATCTTGACATTTTGACCAAATCGATGATGTTTTCTCAGGGTTCAAGCTTCAAGAGCTTCCAGTTCAGTGCAGTTGAGACGCTCTGATTCGCCATTTATGACAAAAAATGGCCAGATTTTCAGATTTTCGTGACATTTGGGCAATCAAAGCTTCTCAACTGAACTAAATTAAATGTTCTTGAACGTGGGGGATTCTCCCTTCCAGTTGATACGTTTCGTCTTCATTGACAGCCAATTCCATATTTTCCTTACTGTACCAGTGAGTGGTTTTGATTTTCGATTTGCGTACAACAGCTTCAAGAACGATGTCGACGTTAAATTGATTGCAAAATAAGCGATTAAAGTCCACAGTTAACTTTTTTAGTAAGAGACTTGCACATAGGGCTCTCCGTTAGATAAACTCGTTTGGTGGTTTTGAGCAGGTCGTTACGTGACGACTTTATCAACTTTATTACCGCAAGACTAACCACTCCTACCCATTCCGCAAACAATATAGGTCACAAGAGTTATGGTATCAAAATGGCGCCAACTTGCGCTAATTGAGTTTTCTGAGCAGTTGTTTTAGAAGCCGTCATTACTGAACAGGAAACAACAATAAAACACATTTGACAGTTCTCACGAATCTATTCTAATCTGTTCTGACTCAAAAACAGAACAATTCTGTTCTATACTGTTCCAAATAGCGTCATTGAAAAGCAAAATAGAGAAGTCTGGAAAAGAAAAACCTCATTGAACAGCAAACCGTATCAGTGCCAGCATTCTTATACGATTTAAGTTTTGCAAACGCCAAGACTATTTCATCTAGGTCGGACTGACATAATTGTTGGCTATCGTGCGTCGTCCAGATTAAATGGATAACAGCGAAATGTTGGCCAGGTTCGCCGTTCAGAAGTTTCGAAAAAAATTTCCTTCCAGATCCCAAGCACTGACTGTGTATCTACTAACATGTTTCCACTCTCAACTTGACAGGGTTTTGTTCTGGCCTTGTAGCCTTGGGTAGTTCTTCTTAACCTTTGGAATCAATAGACTTGACCACCCACTCTTCGTGCTCTATCTTTTTCTTCCTGAGAAGTTGGAATTTCTCTTTTCTTTTTTGGCCGTAGGGCTCTCCGGATGGTCTCTTAGATCTGGTTCTTTTGCAAACATTTTCTGGTAGGCCTCGTTTAAATCTTGACATACATTTTTTTCACAGTACCTGCACGTTGTTGTTACATCATTGTTATCCGCATCCGTACTCGAGGCTCTAACAAATAGTGGTCTGAGTCAATGTTTGCTCAATGGAAGGTTTGGACATCAAAGGTACTTTAAGCTTCAATCACAATGTTATCAATTTGGTTGAAGGTTACGACACCGCCAAGTCCCCTTGTAAATACTGAGGTGCTTGTTACTACGATATTTTTCCCCTCTGCAAAGTCAAACATTCTGAGTCAGTTATTGGACATTTGTCATGCAGGCTGTGTTTTCCGACTATCGAAACATGGACATCTTCCTTATCGAATCTGACGTTATCCATAGTGTCCATAGTAAATGTTACAACGATTTAATTCCCTGTCCCATCGCACCTTTTGGATAGATGCTACGTCAGCGCTTACCCTATCCAGGTTCTGCACTAATTGTGGTCAGTAAAAAATATTCCACGTCAGATACAAAATTCGTTTTCAATGCTTCGTTTGCTGGATTTGTTAACATTAAGATCATCCGTATCCGAGACTTGTTGGTGTTGCGAAACACTGTATAACTCAGCATTCATTTTTCATTTACAGTGAAAACCAAGAACAAAAAGAAAACATCGAAATGAAAGAAAAGCGCACTTTCACCCATGTTATGCAGTTGGTCTTTTTTAAACACACTTTCAATAAAAAATTGATGGACTCTTTTGGTTCATGATTATCATTGCTAATAAAACGATGCATACCAAAATTTTATCGCTGTACTATTATAGAAAGAAGTATTTCTAAAAGCACTGAAAATAGAAATTTAAATAAAAAAGATTCAGATTAAGCTGAGAAAATAAGTTTGTTTTGACATTGACATTGTTCTTTTTATTTTTTTCCAGCTTCCAGCTTTCAAGTACGTGCGACTCAGTAGTACATTTTATTTTATAAAGTAAAACGTCACTCTTCTGGCTATATTAGAGCTTATTGGAGAGAAAGAAATAGTTAAAGAATATATAAATTTTGCACTCGATTGGTGTTTTAACTCAAGAATTAAGTTTTTTGAGTAGGTATACCTTCCTTATGCATGCCGGTTTGCCTTAAAAAGCGATATTGTTGACAATAACAATGCAATTAAAACATCACTCAATGTTGCATTGTATAGGTTTGTTATTCCGGATGTTGATAAACTTGTTTTTTTGTCCAGAAAATCTCAGACTCAAATAAATGATTGCTAATCGAATAATGAAATGTATAATGAATCTTAACAGTGCTGTGTCAGTTTTATAGTCAATTTGTTTGAAGTTTGTAAAAACTTCGCACTAAAAAAAGAGAGGTTTTATAATATTTTTCAAAACATTCATACAAGAGGGTCAGACAATTATGTCTGTCTGTCTGTCTGGATGTATCAGGAGCCATAGCCTAACAAAAAATTATAATAAAAAAAAAATTAAATAAAATATTATAATAATTTTGTTAGGTAAGGTCTATATTTTCATGAGAATCATTTTTTTTCAACCGTTATTAACGGTACCTGCCATAGAACCATTTTATTAAAATTCTGATTTCCTCAGATTTATCGATCTTGATGATTTTTTTTATATGAAAGCTTTTAAGTGTCAGTAATACAATTTAGCAACAAGATTTTCGGACACTGTTTTTTTGGATTTAAAAAAAATTGAAATTGAAAAAACGATTTTTCGAGTGCTAGATCAATATTCTTTTCAAAATCTTGTTTTATCTTTAAAATAGCGTACCAATTTTGATTTTAAAAACCTTTAAACATTTAATATTGAAAAAATATTTTTTTTTCTTAACGATTTTCAAATTTTTTTTTCTAAAAATGTATATTTATAAAAGATATTAAATTGTGTACTCCGTTTTGAGGTCAAATTCATTTAAGAAGCAGTTTTAGTCATTTGAAAACCGAATTTTATGTTGTTTTTTTTTTTCTAAAACTGCATTTACAAAACTTTAATTAAAAAGGCTTATCATTTACATAACTTTATCTTTAAAAGCAAGTACGAAGTCAAAACTACCCCAGTACTTCACGTTTCCGAAATATGCTAATATGAACATGTCAAAATATTTATTTTTGGTACATTTAACATCGAATTTCTGGACTGGTATATACAGTCCTTATCACTTGAATTGCCTCACTTATAGTACTTTCTTAAATCATCATTTCTTATACTTTTTTGGTATTTTTACAATACAATTTTTGCTGAGCAACAAGACAATACTACTATTTCTCAGATTTGGAGAAGTTTTACTATATTTATTAAAGTAAACAGTATTTTCTAAGATAATTTTGTTTGAAGTCGCTAAAATAATAATATTTTTGTTGTGACATTAGAATAGCCTCATCGCATTTAAAATAGTTAAAATGATAATTATTTGATAGTTTATTTTAGGAAAACTCTTTTAATTAATTTTTGGAAGTAAATCAAGTAATTTAAGAGCTGTTAACACCCCCTCTCATTTTTTATTACCTCAAAAACAAGGAAGGCTCAAAATGTTTCAATGGGTTTAGGAAAACGTTGTTTTAGGCTGCTGTAATGGATTCAGTTGATCCTTTTTTCACTTGCATACTGCTTCTTACCTTTATAAGCTCAGGATAAAAGTCAAACCCCATTTTTTTCATCAACATTTAAGGCTAGAGGAGCATGGCTACCAGGGTAGTTGTCCCTGAATTTAAATTCCAAATCTCGTTTTTATTCAATAGCTCTGTGATTCGGCGCTTTTTCTAGTTGAAAAATGATTTTCAACGCTCTTAAATAACCCCAATATTGACGCAAGTCGTTTCCATTATCACATCATCATCATCATCGGCTCGACAACCGGGGTCCGGTCCTGGCCTCTTTCAACAAGTCTCTCCACCTATCCCGGTCTCGAGCCAACGCCATCCAGTTGCGCACCCCAAGGCTTTGGGCGTCCTGGTCTACGCCATCTCTTCAGCGCAAGCATGGTCTACCACGCTGCCGTCTACCATAGAATGTACCGCAAAAGACTTTCCGAGCAGGTTCCTCTTCGCTCATACGAGCTAGGTGCCCTCCACACCGGAGTCTACCGAGCTTAATTTTTGTCACTATGTCTGCTTCAAGGTAGATTGCGTACAATTCATGATTGTACCGTCTCCGGAATCGTCCTTCCTCACATATGGGGCCAACAATTCTCCGTAAGACTTTTCTCTCGAACGCGGCTAAGAGGTCACAGTGCCTTTTGCTAAGCACCCAAGTCTCGGATCCATACATGAGTACTGGCAGGACCATGGTCCTGTACAGCAGCAGTTTTGAAGTTATGGTTAGATTTCTGGATTTGAATAGCTTTGACAGACTGTAGTAGGCTCTGTTGGATTTGAGAAGCCGCCCGCGTATTTCTTCTTCTATGTTGTTATCGGCTGCTACTGTCGACCCAAGGTATTTAAAGGATTGCACCACTTCAAATTCGTGCTCCGCTACCTTGATTGTTTGACCAACTGTTCTTCTCGCATTCGACACCACCATGTACTTTGTTTTACCTTTACTAATGTGCAGCCCCAGATTTTGTGCCGCCTGCTCGATCTGGATGAAGGAATCGTATACAGCTTGTTCGGTTCTTCCGATGATGTCGATGTCGTCTGCGTAAGCCAGTATCTGGCTGGACCTGTTGACGATGGTCCCTCTTGTTGCCGTGCCAGAGTCACGGATTGCTTTCTCCAACGCCAGGTTGAAGAGGAGGCAGGCCAAACCATCCCCTTGTCGGAGTCCATTAAAGATGTTGATTGGTCTGGATAGCAATCCGGCTATTTTAACTTGGCTTGTTACGTTGGTCATGGTCAACCTACATAGTCGTGTCAATTTATTTGGGATGCCGAATTCTCTCATGGCTTTGTAAAGTTCTACCCTGGCTATGCTATCATAGGCGGCTTTAAAGTCTATAAACAGATGGTATGTTGGGATGTTAAATTCTAGACATTTTTCCATCGCCTGCCTAAGGGTAAAAATCTGATCAGTTGTTGATTTGCCTGGAATGAAACCACACTGATAGTGTCCGATGATGGTTTTAGCGTATGGGGTTATCCGGTCTTGTAGGATAGAGGAGAGTATCTTATAGGCGGTACTCAACAACGTGATACCTCTATAATTGCTGCACGTTGTGACATCTCCCTTCTTATGTATGGGGCATATGATACCTTTTCGCCAGTCTTCTGGCATTTCTTCATGCTCCCATACGTGCACTATGATATCATGAATTGCTTGACGTAAGGCTGGCCCGCCGTGGTGGAATAATTCGGCTGGTATGCCATCGGCTCCCGGGGCTTTGTTTTTCTTGAGCCGTCCTATAGCCTTCTCAACGTCTTCTATGCTTGGTGGCGGTAGCATAGGGTGTTCATCTTGAAGTAGTGGAGCCTCCACTTCTGCTGTGAGCTGACCATTTAGCAATTCATTAAAGTACACTTCCCATCGCTCCAGTATGCTTTGTGGATCGGTGATCAGATTTCCCTCTCCGTCCTTGCAGTATGTGCAGCGTGGTGTGTACTGCGTCATGTTTCGGACGGATTGGTAGAACTTCCGCGCCTGGTGCGGACCTCGCTCTCGGCTGCTCTCTATTTCACAGATTAGGTGCTTCTCCCAGGCTGATTTTTTCTGTCTGTGAAGCCGTTTTTCTATTCTTCTGAGCTCTTTATATTCCTCTTCGCGTGCCCGCGTTCTATGAGATTGTTGCATTGCTCGGTACGCAACATTCTTACGTTCAGTCGCTAGCTTGCATTCATCATCAAACCAGTCGTTCCGATTTCTACGACTGCTGCCTAAGATGGAGTTGGCAGTACTAATGACAGTGTTCTTAAGGCGTGTCCACTTCTCATTTACGCCCAGCATACTGGCTCCAGGACTTACTCTCCCTAAATCAAGTGATTCTAGGGCGAGTCCTAACGCATTACCAAAGGTGTTACTGGTGTTTTCGTTGCGTAGGGCAGCCGTGTTGATTCGAACCTGATCGGCGGATGCAATGCGTCTCCGCAAGGCAATCCGCCCTCGGAAAACCATACCAACAAGATAGTGATCCGAGTCGATATTGGCACCTCGGCACGTTCGTACCGTCATCAAGTTCGAGTAGTGGCGACGATCTATCAACACGTGGTCTATTTGGTTACGAGTGACTCCATCAGGTGATACCCAGGTGGCTTTGTAGATATCTTTACGCGGGAACCTGGTACTCGCAACGACCATGTTTTTCGATGCTGCCAATTCTAAGACTCGAAGTCCATTGTCATTAGTGTTCTCATGCAAACTATGGGTGCCTGCGTAATGCCTGAATACCGGCTCCCGACCTATTTTTGCGTTCAAATCCCCAAGGATGATTTTGACGTCATACCTTGGGCAGGCATTGAGGGCCCTCTCGACTTGTTCGTAGTAAGTCTCTTTTTCTTCGTCTGAGGACTCCTCCGTAGGTCCGTGAACGTTAATGAGGCTAATGTTTGTAAATTTGCCTCGCACGCGAAGGGTGCATAGCCTTTCGCTTATAGCGTTAAAGCCGATGATGGTAGACTTCATTTTTTCGCTGACTAGGAAGCCTACCCCGAGCACATGGTGTTTTGTATGACAGCTGTAATATAAGTCATATTCTTTCTTCTGTAAAACACCATTCCCTGTCCATCTTATTTCTTGAAGCGCTGTTATGTCAGCTTTATATTTTGACAGGGCATCGGCTAGCTGCTGAGCAGCTCGAGCTCTATAGAGCGATCGTACGTTCCACAAGAAAATTCGTAAATCGTTTTGCCGTTTTCGTTGCATGGGTTTTCGTCGTCAAATCCGTCCGTTTCCGAGGCTTGTTGTCGGTCTCGTAATTCTTTTAGTTTTACGGGACAAGGAATTAACCTGTCGCCAACCTGTGGAAGCAGCCTGATCATATTAGCCAAACCTTTTTTTAAAAGGCTTGTTTCTAGCGGCCGCCACGGAGAGGCTATGATCACACTTCCACCAGTCCCGAATAGTTACGGCACGTGCATGTTTTCGTATGCTACATGTTATTCCCCCTATTCGTCTGATGGCTGACCGCCATTATGGTTTTATAAAATTTGGCTTCATTACATCTCATCTGTCTGAATCATTTTAGGTCATTTAAAAATTCGCTTTCGGCACGATTTTTATAGAATACTTTCTTTACCCCAATTAAACCGTTTTTAGAGATGGAAAGTTCTCAAGTAATAATTTTCAATGGTTAACTTTAACGAATCTAAAGTTATTCAACAAAATTTATCACGGGAAGTATGAGACATCATACAACAAATTAAAGAAAAAAAATTGTTTTTTTTATAGTTTTTTTAGTGCATAATCCAAAATATGAACATTTTTCGCTAAAACCGTTTGTGTAGACGGTTTCCATATTTATATCTTGACCAATTTTTTGTATCACTTCTGAATGGTTCAGAAAAAAATGTTGAAAAATCCATAAAAATCAGTAGTTTTAAAAAGCACAAAATATTTTTTTTTATTGGTTTGCCTCTGATTACTGCCTTTTTTACACTATAATTAACTTGGCTAGTATCAAGAGTATAGAAATTCCATACTATCCTCTAAACTACGAAATTTTTTAATTTCATTGTGATTTTTTTTAAATAACGGTTTAAAATGTGACTATACATTTATGAATAAAAACCAATCTGGTTTGAGGTCTTGGCTTATGCTAAGTGGAATAAGTCCTCTAAATTTCAGCCAAAACTGCTCTATAGTTTTGAATATATAGCAAATAAACCGAATCTAAGAGAGCTCTTTTCTACAAAACAACCACATTGTTTTTAAAAATCACAAAAAAAAAAATATATCCGTTATTGAATTTTTCTAAAACCAATTCAGAATAGTCCAATCTTATTTTTGTGTAAAGAGTTAAATTGCCTCGGAAAAATATTTGGGTACATTGTTTTGGGCAACAAAGTCCAAATGTTTACAGAATGTTTGCCGATTTTGTATCTGAAAGGAACTCACGTTCATGGAATTACTCATCATCATTTGTTTTTTATCTACCTATTAGCTCAAGATCAATTTGACAAACGCATAACATCGAAAGTTATGTAGATACTCTACTTTAACACAGTACTGTATACACCCACACAAACGCCATGCTTATTATCAAAATGTTAAGAATTGACACAAACACATAGGTAAGGTACACCCTTTGTGCGATTAGAATATATTGTTTTTGGATATTTTATTCATACTTTGCACTTACATTTTTTTTTTAGCAAAAATGTAATCTTTAAAGTGTATAAACTTTATTTATGTAGATACAAATTTGAGTGGGAGCTCCCAAAAACATCAATTGCTTTTAACTCAAGAAACCACAACTTTGTTAGTGGAAAAAAAAAATGATTTCAAACAATGCAAAAAAAATCCCCTTAAAGTTTTCAAATGGCTGGAGTGAATTTTGTAAAACATTTTATCGTCGGCTCGGAAAAGATAATAAAGTTAAGTCTATTTAGATCATTACCCTCGTTTTAGAAGAAAGTTTATATTTTTGTTTATAATTTTTGTTAGATTTTTGTTAAATTATTATCAAATTGATTGTTAGCAATTGAATTGTTGTGTGTGGTTAAAATATTGTTTAAAATCTATGGAATTTTAACACGGCTCGTTTATTTATTGTTTATTTTAATACTCGGTGATTTTTGTGTTGTGGAGTGAGTAACTGCATCTTGATGAACGTCTGTTTTTTGCTCTAAAGGGCGAGTATTAGTTTCATCTTTAATGAGAAAAAAAGTTCTACTTTTAATTAAAATGAAATGACGAATGTGGAGAAGTTCGTCTCAGTTAGGAGTATTTGACCAGTCTGGATTGTCGAAATTATTTTACGGGATTTCATTAAGTATTTAAAATGAACTATACACACAAGAATTAATGGCGTTTTCCTTTTGCCAGCGCCGTTTTTCTGACTGCATTCTGTTGCTGAAAGGCGAGTCCCAAACAATTTTCATTGATCAGCGACGTCAACGTTGCTCAGCGACGACCGACCATTAAAGCCTTTAAGACTTCCCCAAATCAAATGTCGCTCTGTCGCGTGACAGTGTGACAATATTTAGAACTCTTTGTTATATGAAGAACGCTTTGTCGCGTTTCGTGTGGGTAAATGCACTCTCATATGACGCTGTGTAAATACATTTTTTGTTGTCATGTCGCACTGTCGTGCGAGCGGCAGAGCGACACTTTGAGTTGGGCAAGCCGTAATTTTATGTCACTGACATATGAAAGTCAGCGACACGATTTATGTCACCGTCGTTATTAAACCAGACGGACTGTATATTAAGCCGCAGCGCCGAATATTGGTTTTGGTTTGTCAGCATTTACTTTCACCGATATTTCCGGTGTCGATGTTGATTTGGAAGAAACTAGTTCAATATCCACTAGCTAAATATTTTTTATTTTTAAGAATCCGCACAAATTTATTTATTATTTATTTTTTTATTATTTATTAATGCACAATGCACAATTTGTACTTCCCAAAAAATATCCACAAGAAAAATTGCAATTTGATATCTTCGAAATGTCACTCTATATGAATGTGTGTGTGCAAATTTGTGAAAAAATGTTGCTAAAAATCTCGATTTTCAAATTTAAATTGTACTATGCCTCTACCACCTCCAATTTAAACGGGAAGTAGCAAGTGGTACATGAAACCGTTTTTTTCGAATTACCACTATTTTACCTGTATTCCCCCCTATTTTAGCTGTCAAACCTGCAAATTTAAATGTGAATTGGCAAAAGGAAAACGCCATAATATTTTGAATGAAACACACCATTATCTACTAACTATATTTACGGTGGAATTCATGGTCTTCATTCAAATTGAGATGTTTCTCAAAGGGGACTTTCGGACATTGTAGCTATTCGTAATCGAGGTTGTGAGGGAATGATCAAGCAATTAGATACTTGAGGATTACCTGCCCTCAGTTCATCACACAAAACTAAGGCAAACGTTCTTGGTTTTCCCACTGTTTTGATTTTATTCCAGTGCGGTTTGGAGCTATCTGTAGAATTTGCTTGTTGCGTTCTTAATGACAATTTTTACATAATTCTACAACTATTACACTATGAGTACTTTTCAAGTACAATGTACTTTTTTTCACAAAGAACATTCTATTATATTTATTTTCAAATTTATTTAAATGCTTTTTATCTTTTAATCGAAACGAAAAAAAAGTACCCGCAAATCAAACCGATAACAAAATAATATAAGCAGACCAAGAGCCCACAGGAATTTTTAGGTGTGTGTGAAGGCATTTAATGATAAATATTTTTGGATAAGTCTTTGATATTGTTATATGAGCCGTTTTCGAGAAAACTCGAATAACTAAAAAATGTTGTATGGGAGGTATTCGTTCTAGATGAGATATTCAAAAACAAAAAAACAAACTTTAGAAATTACATAAAAATCACCTGTACCAAATTTAAAGACAATCTGTTCACGCGTTTGGGCAGGGAAAATGTGTACAGATGAACGAACGGACCGGACGCACAGATGCACAGACTGACGGACGGCATGACGAAAACCACATTTTTAGTTAATTACATGAAATAGTTAGGAACATTCAATTGCCTAACGGCAAGTGTCAATATTTCAATTAGAAAATCTAAGCCCAGTTTTCAGTGTATTTCGTGTAGGCACTAAACTGCAGGCAATAGCTTGCGACATCTTTTTATGAGTTCAATATGGAAACTGTACAAAAAAAAAAGGATCAGTAGTTGTAGATAAGTACGTTGTCTCGTTTTTCAAAATAATAATTTTCCGAATCACTTTTTCCCGAAAAAATTGTCCCAAATAACGGTTGCCCGAATCTTCTTCTTCTCCATTATCGACGATAGTCATGATCTCGGATGGGGTCACAACTCTCCCACTCTACTGCTTCACACTACGGCTCCGCATGTGGGGTTCGCCGGGTTGACCTCAGGAAACGTCGGCAGGCTTCTCGATTTTGAATTGTTCCATGTCTAAGGCCAACTGAATGCAGTTGTCGTTGCATTTGTCTTCTCCATGAGTTCTTGGGCCTGCCTCTTCTTCGCGATTGCATTGGAACGTCGTAAGCGATCGCCTTTTGAACTGGGTTCTCAGGGTTTCGTCTTTGTACATGACAGTACCAGCTTAAACGGTCATGCTGTATTTTATCCAAGATGGTGTTTTTGACGTGAAGGCTTCCTCGGATTTTCTTGCTTCTGATTCGATCAAGCTTTGTTACTCCTGCTGTCATACGAAGCATCTTCATCTCAGCTGCTGTCAGCTTATTCTCATACGTTCTGTACATTGTCCAACATTGTGAACCGTATGTAAGTGCTGGGCGAACAACTGCAGTATAGAGCTTTCCTTTCAGTTTAGGGGGCATTTTTCGGTCACAGAAGATGGCAGAGTTTTCGCGCCACTTCATCCACCCTACACTTATTCGGTGGTTGATGTCGTCATCACAAGAAGCTTGGTTGTTGATCATAGATCCAAGATATTTGAACTTTTCGCACTTGGGAAGTGTTGTTCCATTCAGGTAAATGTCCGGAATAGGGCCGTCTGGGTCAGAAAATGGACAGCAGAGATATTCTGTCTTTTTCGCGCTTATCCGGTACCCACTTCCCTCCAGAACATCCACCCACACATCAAGTGCTCGTTGCAAGGATGTTGGATCTTCACTTATGATGGATCCATCATCAGCAAAGAATAACTGATTCACTTTCGGATCCGTCACTTTTCCTTCAAGCAGAAAGTCAAGGACTGTGATAAAGAGCAAAGGACTCAGGACGCTTCCCTGGTGCACACCGACTTTGATTGGGAACTCTTCGGTGACTCCTGCGGGGCATTTTACCTTCGTTTTTACTTCCTCGTACATGTCCATGATCATCCGCACGTAGGTTTCCGGAACCCCTCGCTGTCTCAAGGACACCCATATCAGATATCGTGGTTGTCTATCGAATGCCTTTTCGAAATCAACTAGCACAATATGCAAATCCCTTGAGGAATCACGGTGTTTTTCCATTCGGATTCTTAAACTCTGTATGGCATCTGTGGTTGATTTACCCGAGACAAACCCGCACTGGTCATCAGACAGCCGTATTATTTTTCGCAGTCGGCCGTCCAAAATCCGCTCTACGATCTTCATGGTGTGTGACATCAGCTTAATCGATCGGTAGTTATCACAGTTTCGTGTGTCCCCCTTTCCTTTGTAGATTGGGAGAAGGAAACTTTCCCTCCACTGATTTGGCATTTGGTCACCGCTTATGAGTTTGGAGATGAGAATCGTAAGCCATTTACACCCAATGTCTCCCATCTTCTTCCAGAACTCAGAGGGTATTTCGTCTGGACCAATCGCCTTTCCTTTCTTGGAGTTTTTCACCGCCACGCTAACTTCTTCGACTGTAAGGTCGGGTACTTCTTCTAAATTAGGTTCGGCTGTTGGAAAGTATATCCTGGGAAATTGTTCATTTAGGAGTTCGTCACAATACTGTCGCCACCTGTGAAGAATTTTGTCGTCATTTACAAGTAGTAGGCCTTGAGCATCGTTAATGAACTTTGGTGAGCGAATTTCCTGGGCATTCCTTCTCCTTTGTGCGGCAATTTTGAAGATGGCTGCACCCTTGTTCAGCTTAGCATGTCGCAGTTCCTGGAGAGCCTGGTTGGCATCAGCAGCTGGATCAGATATTTCCCCAAGCTCGCGATACATGCTTTCCGTACTCTCTGCTTTATGCTGGGCACATTTCTTCTTGGCTTCCTTCTTGTATCGCTTGTAGTCCACTTCGAGTCGTGCTTTCTCATCTCTATTATGAGAGGGGCATTTGGACCAAGCTTGGAAAGCGGTCTTTTTCCTTGATATCACTGCCTTGACTTCATCGCTCCACCACCATGTTTCTTTTTCCCTTTGGTAGTTTCCTTTTGATGTTCCTAGCAGTGACCTCGCCTTCGACAAGCAAGTTCGTTGCAGAGAGTCCCACATATTTTGTACTCTGCACTCTTCGTTTTGTAGTCTGCTGATGGTTTCGCACAGATAATTTCTCATAACAGAGATGAATGCATTGCCTTTTCCTTTGTCCAGGTTGTACCACTTGATTCCTCCGGTAGCCTCTCTTTGTTTGTTTGCCGTCTTCGTCTCCATAAAAAATTCTGTCAGTAGGAGACGGTGTTGCTGGGCGATCGCTTCTCCCAATATCACTTTGCAGTCTTTCACTAGCGGCTTCATGGAACTAGATACCAGATGATAGTCGATCTGTGTTTCATTTCCACCGCTGCTATAAGTGATAAGGTGTCGGCTTTGTTTAATGAACATGGTATTCAACACTATAAGACCATGTGACCTGCACATGCTTAGAATTTCTTCACCAGGAGGGTTTCTAGTTCCGAATCCAAGGCCACCATGGCAGTCCTCATAGTCTTCGTTGCCGTTCCCTACATGTCCATTTAAATCTCCACCCACAAACAAAAGCTCTTCCTTTGGGATGTCTTTAATGAGGTTGTGGAAGTCTAGCCAGAATGCATCTTTTTCCACCTGCTCACATCCAATTTGGGGAGCATATGCA
Organism: Meliscaeva auricollis; assembly: GCA_948107695.1. Classification (NCBI taxonomy): domain Eukaryota; kingdom Metazoa; phylum Arthropoda; class Insecta; order Diptera; family Syrphidae; genus Meliscaeva; species Meliscaeva auricollis. The sequence continues at coordinate 61,267,013 of OX403616.1, forward strand.
CTGACTATATTCCACACCTTTCCTTCCATCACCAGTTTTAGAGACATCAATCGGTCACTGGACTTCGAAATAGCCAAAACGTTTCCAAGAAGCTTTTCCGCAAGGATGACACCGATTCCGTTTCTACCTTGCTCTGTTCCGTAGTAGAACATCTTGTATTGCTTTGTCTTGACGTCTAAGAAGCGGGCTCTGTTTCCAGTGTTTCGCCACTTGGTTTCTTGGACGCACAAGATGTCCACTCGCCTCCTCTTCATCACCTCTTCTAATTCACAGCTTCGGCCGTTCATACTACCCACGTTCCAACTCGCGACTCTTAATTTTCTTCTCACCTCGTGCATTACTTTGCTAGCCCCCGGAATCCGTATAGCTCTGACCCGATTATTACTAATCGGTCCAGGATCAGTACTGTGCGTAGCATCTGTACTGCCTGGCGGGGTAGTGCCGCTCGTATTAGCAAGATTGTCCATAATGCTCGAAATTTTCCGAAAATTTCGCGAAACGTTATCGCATATTTTGTCGACACTGGCATGCTCCTATTTGTGTTATTTGATCGTCTTTTACTACGCCGGTGATCTCCAGTCGCCTAACCCAAGGAATTGCATGCACGCTTAATGGAAAGCTCTTAGATGTTGGTGTGTGTCGCTAGGCTCACCTTGATGTTATTTTGCCTAGATGTGATTTGCACCTTATAGACCTGTGCTCTGAATATGTCGGAGTAGCTCATATAAGGGGGGGGTTCACCAAGTAATTCGACCTAACTGGAACTGCTGACGCTACCGTTGATTCTATAAATGAATTCTTCCGCTACCGTCAATTGTTGGGAGTGCCTTGGTGGGAACACTCCATCGTTGGGGGGGTAATTAGTAGCAACAGCCTACTCCGCTTCGACCTGTCGACCATGGGAGGCCCTTCTGCGAGAACAAGTTTCGCGATCGCATAGCTCTTAGCTTCATAGTAGTAGTCACCGTAAGCCCATCCGCCACGACAAGGCTTACCCCCATGGATGGGGGCCCGAATCAATTTTTTTTTTTTTAACAAGTGCTTTTATTCCAAATTCATGGCAAAATGAACAAATTTCGGATCTTGTTGCCTTCAGATAGTTGCAAATTAAAAAAATACGCAACAGATTTTCAACTTTGAAGTCTTAAAAGGTTGTCATTAAAATAAAGAAATACGTTTTTAATTAATTTTTTACATTGCTGTAAAAATAAGTTTTTAAAAAAGCTGAAAAGAATTTGTCGTTCAAATAGAAATAAATATCAATATGTTTTTTCGAAATGTTCAAAAATCAAAATTTAGGGCATAGATTTAAGATTTTGTGGTCTTAAAATCTTCTTATGGAAAATATCTAAGTTTTTAATAAATATTTATTATACAAAATTTGGAGAAAATATAACAAAAACCATTTTTTCATTGCATTAAGTCATTAGAATAGCATTTTGATATTTTGAGAAAGTGAGTTTCGGGCAATTTTTTTTCGGTGAAATGCAAGTTTCTGATTCAGAAAATGTTCGTCATAACTTGGACTTAAAAAATGAAAATTAGATAGATAGATAAGATAGATAAAGTCTTTATTTTTTTTTTTTTTTTCAATTATAAGATACAATATTTTTAAAAAGATTTACAAAGCATGGCTTAATAAGCCGTCTGCCGGAGAAATTAAAACAAAAAAATTAAAACAATATTTCAATGAAAAGAGAATTATTTTTATCTACTACATAATTGATATAAAAGGTACATAATATAAATAGATAAACAAACAAAGTATATATTTAAAATCAATCAATCAATTGATTGATTGATTTAATGTTTATGTTTATTAATGTTTATTAATGTAAATTTTATTTTGACTAAACTAAAAAATGAAAATTCAAATTAACTTCTCGTAAAGAATTTGGGGCAGTCTGTTTTAAGGCAGAGTAAATTAAGAGTTTGATATAAGTTATAAAGATAACCCTGACTAAATAACTTAAACTTAAAGTTAACTCATGACCAGTTTTTTAGTGTAATTCATTTTATATATTTTGAGTTTTCAAAAAAAATCTTCAAAACGGGGTTAAGCGCAGTATTAGCATGAATTTGCACTGAAAAACTAGGCCTGAGTTAATTCTAGAGCAAGTGATCACTAAAATATTTGTTTTACTTATAGAAAACATAGGTAAGCCTTGACCAAGGGCAACATGTTTCGAAGCGAGGAAATGGTCTTATGCCATATCTTCATTCAGGCAGAAGTTGCTTACGCTACTGTATCTGAGCTTGGAGAGGCTGGATGTGTTCAATTTCGTGATGTAAGTTCCGTCCTTATAAATAAAAATACTAAACTGAACTTAATGCTATTTTCCCTTCTAAACAGTTAAACCACGACGTAAATGAATTCCAAAGAAAATTCGTCTCTGAAGTTCGTCGTTGTGAAGAAATGGAACAAAAAATAAATTTTATCGAAAATGCTATCAAATGCAATGGCCAAAGTGTCCTAGATAATCTGTCCGAAATTCCCAAAGCCCCACAAATTAAAGACATTTGCAATTTAGAAGCACTTTTGGATAAATATGAAACTGAAATTCACAAACTAACCGAAAATAAGAAAAGACTTGAATCCGCCTACAAAGTACTCACCGTTAGACGGCGCGTCTTGGAAATTATTCAAGATTTCTTCTCGGAAATCGGGCTAATCAATTTGGATTCGATGCAAGTTTCACTGCAAGATTTCGATTCACCTTTGAATTTCATCGTCGGTGTTATTGATCCTCAACGTCAGTTTAGTTTTGAACGTATGCTTTGGCGTGTAACACACAGCAAAGTGTATGTAAAGTCTGATTTACAGTTCTATCTGCGAGATCAATTAACTGGACATCAGGTGCTAAGAAGTGTATTTATAATCATTTTCTTCCATGGTGAACAACTTCGCAATCGTGTGCTTAAAATTTGCTCTGGATTTCGTGCTAAAATCTACGAATGCCCAAATACATTTGATCTTCGAATGGAAATGTTAAAGAATTTATTCAACACCGAGCGAGATCTTAAGACAACAATAATTGAAACTAAGGTGCAACTTTCACGAGCTATCAACAATGTTTCAAGAAGCCTGTTAACGTCGAAAATTGCGATTAGCAAAAGTAAGGCAATTTATCATACACTCAACAAGTTCAACATAAATATAGCTAGAAACTGCTTGGTAGCTGAATGTTGGTTGCCATCTAAGGACTTGCCGACAGTGCAAAAAGCACTCTCTGATGGGAGGTCAGATGAAAGTGTTGTGGCATCTTTTGTAAACATCATCGATACAAACGATCTTCCGCCCACTTTTAACCGGACCAATGTCTTCACTCAGGGCTTTCAAAATCTCATTGATGCTTATGGTGTTGCTTCTTATCGGGAAGCGAACCCGGCCTTGTATACAATCATTTCTTTTCCATTTTTGTTTGCCGTGATGTTTGGAGACCTGGGTCATGGTCTTATTTTGTTCGTTTTCGGTATTTGGATGTGTGGCTGGGAAAGGATTTTGGCAAAAAAGCGCGGTGGAGAGATTTGGAACATTTTCTTTGGAGGTCGATACATAATCTTGCTAATGGGGTTATTTTCAATGTACACTGGATTTGTCTACAATGATGTTTTCTCCAAATCAATGAAAATATTTAATTCCTCATGGGTCGTCGAGTATAATTCCTCAACAGTTGAGTCTAATGCAAAACTTCACCTTGACCCTAAAGACGCAAATGTAGGAATCTATCCGTTTGGTTTGGATCCTATCTGGATGTTGGCAGAGAACAAGATTATCTTTCTAAATACCTACAAGATGAAGATGTCGATAATATTTGGCGTGATTCATATGTTCTTTGGCGTTTGCATGAGTGTGGTGAATTTCAGGCATTTTAAAAAGCCTGCCAGCATCTTTTTGGAATTTCTGCCCCAAATATTGTTTTTGAGTCTTTTATTTGGTTATTTGATCTTTATGATGTTTTTCAAATGGATAAACTATTCTGCAAAGTCTGAAATTCAAGCAGAAACACCAGGTTGTGCGCCTTCGGTTCTTGTAATGTTTATCAACATGATGCTTTTCAAATCAACTGCACCCCTAAAAGGCTGCAATGAATTTATGTTTAACGGACAGAAAGTAATTCAAACTATTTTCATATCAATTGGAATCTTGTGTATTCCATGGATGTTGCTGGGGAAGCCGCTGTACATTCAATTTACACGAAAAAGGCGCAATATGGTAAGTCAAATGTTTTTAAAAATGTTGAAGTCACTCATTATCATTTGCCCTTATCATTAGCTTAATTCTGCAATCTTTCAAAATGAAGCTCTCAGGAATGTTGATTCATCAGATGAACAAGTTTTAGAAATTCATGATGATGATGACGAGAATCGTTTGCTAATAGAATCTTCCGCACGAGGTATTGTTGAAAACATTGCAGATGATGATGAGCCATTGAGTGAGGTTTTCATTCATCAGGCAATCCATACTATTGAATATGTTTTGAGTACGATTTCGCATACAGCTTCATATTTGAGGTTATGGGCACTGTCCCTTGCACATGCTCGTAAGTATAGAACACAAATATTTGAAAATTTGGCAAAACAAAAAAAAAATTTTACAAAACAGAGTTCCCTAAGTTTTTTTTTTCTTTTTTTGTTAATTTATTACAGAATTGTCTGAGGTTCTTTGGAAAATGGTTTTGTCCATGGCATTTAGGAATAATTCAAGTATTGGTTATATAATAATTTATTTTATTTTTGGAGCATGGGCCATGTTTACTCTTGCAATTTTAGTTATGATGGAGGGTTTATCTGCGTTTTTGCATACACTAAGATTGCACTGGTAATCATTATTTGAATATATTTAATTAAAATTTAATTAATTTCATTTGTTTTTCTCCTAAAGGGTTGAATTCATGAGTAAATTCTATTCTGGACTTGGATATGCATTTGAGCCTTTTAGTTTCAAGACAATTTTAAAAACAGATGATTATAAAACATTTGATTGAAAATACTTAAAGAGATATTATTTAAATTTATTTAAAAAAACATTTATTTCTAATGTATGTATTGTGTCAGTGTAAATGAAGTTCAATGGATTAAAATAGATCATCCAAAAACTGTTCCGTAAATTATCATGAATTAATAAAAAAGTGTAATTTTTTTATAAAAAAGAATTAATAATTGATTTTTTTAACTACCAACACTATGTTGGGAGGTGCCGTAATTCGTTCTTTGAAGACCTCCTTTTTGTCGTGAAAGGATCATGAAAAAGAACAAGAACGGTATCTTTGGGAAATGCGTAAATTTGTATAATGCCGATAGAAAATTTTATGGAGTAGAGGCTAGTATGTACCTAGTTGTATTGGTGTAAAAGTACTGATTAATGGTGTTTTCCTTTTACCACTTCACATTTAAATTTGGAGGTTTGACAGCTAAAATAAGGGGAGACTACATGGAAAATAGTTTTTATTCTGAAAAAAAAAACTCTTTTTAATGTACCATTTGACACTTCCCATTTAAATTGGAGGTTGAAGAGCCGTGATACAATTCAATATTTCCAAAAAAATATTTTTTAAAAAATAGAAAATCTGGAAAAGAGCTTGATTTAATAATCTTCCAAACAAAAAATTTAAAACCACATATGCCCACAAAAAATAATTGGGAATATCGTGAGGAAAAAGTTACCCTGGAATGTTTCCCTCGGAATTAATTAATTTCCAGGGAAATTTATCTGTCATTTCATAAATTTTTTTGTTCCCTGGAACATAGATAATAGATAATAAGATTCACGATCGCTAAAAAAGTTCCGCGAGAAAAAATATTTCCAGGGAAAAACAATTCCCATGGAGATTCCAATACCAATACCAATATCAATTCTGTAGAAAACGGCCACCGTGAGTCATTCTAAAATTCTGGTTTTTGTGTTGTTCATGATGTTGGCCAAATGAATAAGTTTGTTGATAATTTCAGACCTATTAACAAATTTTCGAATTTCTAGTTTACTATGTTTGCTATACTATGTCAAGCTGACATAATGCAAAATAATAACAAAATTTAACATTCAAATTTGTTTTCAGAAAACATTCACTCTATTTTTACGACACTAAAAAACCTTGTAACACAATTTCCCATGCAACATTTTCATTTTTGCACATTCATTTTTCTGGCATAAGGGGCTATATTATGTATGTTTTTAATATGAAATGACCTTGAATTCAGTTAAATTTCCTGCATTTTTAGAGTGTGCAGTTTTGTTTGGGTGTTTGTATTAGTTCTTGTGAAAACGAAAACATTTTGAATTGCAGATTCGAAACTGCAATTTTCCAAAATAACAGTTTTCTCTTGAAAATAACAAATTAACTTAAAACCTCGAGATTAACATCCATTTTTGAAAAAAAAAAACTTTTGACGGGCAGACATAAACAAATAGAGGCAATTTCTAAATGCACCTATTTTACTTTCTCAATTTTGATCAAAATTTTATGTTTGATTTATTGAAATATTAAAACCTTAGTAATGCCGAGTTAAAAAATAAACAACATTTAATTTAAAACGACCACCATCTGCTTTCTAAATATTTTATTTATTTTATCTTGAAAATGTTGTTGTTCTTATGTGTAGAAAAAAATCTTCCGTATTTTTTAAAAATTTATTTACCCATACAAAACACGTTGTTTTTGTTGTATGTGAAAATGACCTTTCTTTTATTTTAATTTTTTTTAATTTAAAGCTTTTTGCACGTTGTGAACAGACAGACAGATTGTGTGGACAAATTCCTTATGATTTTTTTTCTGTATTCATTCTTCTAAAAATTTACCAGACATTTTTTTGTTTTACGCAAATAGAAAAAAAAAAACAAAAAAAAAAAAAAAGAATTATGATCTTCAGACAAACATTTTGGATGTCGAATAATTTTCGTGACGACTTAGTGATGTTTGAAAGTCAAAACCATCAAGTTCGTTCTAGTTATAGTTCCGTGAAATAAGATAAAAAAAGATATAGAACAAACTTAACAAAATCAAAGTATTCAAACAGAAGGGAAAATATGGTGGTGGGATATATTTTGATTGCAGACCAAAAAAACAATGACTAATATTTACAATCGATAGTTTTCAATTATTGAACTTCGTTATAATTAAGGTAATTTAATTTGAATTTGAATGTTCGGAAAAATGTGTAATATTATGAACTTGTTTAACAAAAGGCTCAGCTGTGTGGCTGCAACTGGCTTGTTCATATTAAATTGCATAAAAAAAACTACAATGTTTATTTTCTGATATATTATGTTCGTCACAAAATGTTCTTAAAATTTTGTACGAGTGGTTTTAGTAGGTACATTCAAACAAAACAATTTTACTTGAAGACGGAAATCTGATCGAGAAAAAAACGTAGCCACAGGGACCAAATTTGATAACTGAGATTTGTACTTACTAAAGTAGGCTAGCGCGCGCAAAAAAAAAATACAAAACTGTGAGTGATATAAATACTATAATATTGCAGTGCTAAGATAAATTGACGTAACTACATTTTCGGCATTTTTGAGTGAGGACCAGTTTTGATACTTTGGCAATGTGTAGTATTTTATTCTTTATCTTACAATAAAATATCTGGCTTCTTTAATAGACAAAAACGCTTGAGAAATGTAACCTTTGTTAAAGAAGCATGATTTTATCAAAATAAACAGAACTACCTATCGTCTCTTTTTGGAAAAAAATAAATACTTTTAATTTAAAAATTAATATAATTTTTTTTCTTTTTCAAATATAAAAAAATTCCAACCAAAAACATAAAACCGCATTTACATCAAAATGATCAAAATGAAGATACGAAATAATGCATTTGTAAGAAATATTAATTTTTTTAATTTGTTGTTTTATGTTATTTTACTATTTAAAATCTACGAAGATTAGTCAAAAGATCCAAGAAAATTATTAAGTTAACTTTAAGCTACACCGATGGCGTTTTAGTCAGAAACAGAAATCTAGCGGGTCAATGATTCTTATGCCACTTCATCGCTAGACAAATACCTGGATCCAACAAAGCACTAGAATGTCTAGAAAATTTTAATTTGATGGCGTCTAAAATAGCATGATTTTATTGCAATTTTTTTGGTCATGACGTAGAATCGTAGGCGAATAAAATATTTTAGGTATTCTAATATGGTCGGATAAGTCTAGCAAAGCATTGTTTTATAAATACAATGCATGATTAAAAAGAAATTTCTGAAAGCAGTTCCATAAGTAAATTGGCGTTATTTGTTAATGACCTAGTAAAGGTAATATTTAGGAAAAACTAAATAAGATTCACATTTTTTAACTTCCCATTGGAAGTTATTGTGATTAGTGATTTGTCAAATTGAAAATTTTTACATTTCTCCACGTTTTAAGGTCTCTTGAATCCGAATCCGTCGTTATTAAAAAGATTTGTATGTGTGTTTGCTTGTACGTTCGTGACACTCTATTTCATTCACGGTATCTCCAGAACTATTGCAGATATTAACTTCGGATAGTTTTTGTTTTACAACTTCAAACCTCAAAAGATACAAGGTATAGTTTAAAAAAAAAAACAGTTTTTGTATTACTGAAATTAAAAAAAGCAGTTGAAAAATGACTTTCGACTCAGATATCTTGAGAACAAATAATAATATCGACTTTTTATTTTACACAAAATAATGTTCTCATAAATTGGTGGGAATTATAGGACAAAACTTATAGAAGGTTTTTTTTTAAACAAAAAAATTGGAAGCAAATATTTAAAGTTGCTGAAAAATGGGGTTCCTCTCAGGTCTCACATATCTCAAGAATTAATAACGATACCAATCCCAGGTCAATTTTCTTTTTCAGATAAAACCAAATTAACATGAGGTTTCTATAGTTTTTAAGATAATGTTGCACCAAGGCTCTCTTTTTATCAAATAAGTTGATAGTACTTCATAAATAAAATTTTACTTCCTCTTCAAAGATTTTTCATTTAAAGCTGTATATACTCACTAAGATGCTTCAGAAAATTTAATTTCATAAAAATATTAAATTGGCCAACGACATAAGTCCATCTAATTTTTTCGTCAGTTTTTAATATATAAAATAAAATTATTTTTTCTTCCAATACTCCCTCTCCGACACATTTTTTATGACCAATTATTGTAAAGACAACTTGTTGACTATAGAAATTATCAAACTTTTTGATTTTTTAAATAAAGCAGTCACAAAGCTAGAAATAAAATGTTCACTGTGGTGTATATGTATTATTTTTTGCATTTACTTCATATTATATTTTTTTCCATTCATATTCCCACTCCCCAAAAGTGTTGATGGATTTTTCTCAAATTTAATACAGATGATTTTGATGTTATTTTTAAAGTTTTTTGAATAGCTAGATTAATTCGATATACATAAATTACTCGGAACGATTTTAATTTCACCGTGATAATAACAAAACTTAGTATTTGTTTTTTCTCAAAACTTTTGATACCTAAAGCAATAACTTTGCTGTCGGTTTGTTTCTGGTTTTTCTTTTTATACCAAAACATATTAAATCCTTCAACTACAAGAGAAAGTACGTGCGACACCCAGCCGTGCATTTTATATTTAAAGTGCATAATATTAATAATAATTCACAACGATTCTTAAAATTCCAAAATACACGATTGGTGGGATGGCAACAATAATACCTATAGGTACCTGCCACACTTTGTGGAACTATTTTGTTTTGATTTAAATCAAAATTTACATATATTTACTATTTACAATCTACAATCTGATCAATACGCGTCTCTAGCCAACTGATTATTTAAACTAAAACTAACTTCAACACTCAACTTGTTCAACAGGTTGAAATAAAATAAAAAAATAGTTCCACTTAATTCAGTCTTCGTTGGTTCGTTTGGAAAATATGTTGTAAATACGTGTAGTGCGCGGTGAAAATCATAGAGATGGTATTTCAGTCTTCTCTAGTTTTTTTTGTGTATAAAACTTTGTAAATATTAATAAAGAAGATTGTTTTATGATATTTGCATATTTAAAAAAAAAAAAAAAACTATTTTAAGAGTCCGTGTTCTCCACAAAGTTGTTTGAAAAATAAACTTATAATCGTTCAGTACAAAAGTAAGTATAGTTAATCAAATTAAATATACTTTGTTGTTTTTTTTAATTTTTTATAAACTATGTAGATACATATTTGTTGTTCTAATTTAAGGGAATTTTTAAATCTTGACCTTGCTGTTGTCATAGTTCAGTGGGTAAATTATGTCTTTTTGTGCATTTTACATTTATGCTACATATATGACTTATAATTGGTGTTTTCATTTATAAGTACTGTTCTAAGGCATAAAGTGTATTCGTGTTATTGCTCGGGGGTTTGCAAAATACTGGGTCTTTAGTTTATTTGTTTATGAATGAATTTAACTGGTGGTGGTACTAGTTTACGATTTCCATGATGGGTACAAAAGCCTAGTTACATACGTTTTATGTTATGAAAAAGAAAACACAAAACTGCCGGACTACAATTAGATATAAAGAATCTAGAAACTCATTGTATAGAATTCGAACTACAAAGTTTCAAGTTTTCAACTTTCGGCGTTTTAAAGCTGACTTGTCTAAAGTGATCTGCCTTCTATACATGGAGTTGGGAAATATGTGTAATGTAACGTAAATCGTAAAAGAAATTTCTATGTGACATTAAAATAAATTAAGAAATATGTACTTAAATATTACGAAGACACCAAGAATTCCTGGTCATTAGTCAAACTCATTAAATTTCACTAATTTTACCATTCCAACACTCATTTACGATATTGCAGTTAGTTATTTTCCTGCAGTATCTAGAAGAATTTAACACTACTGTACTTGAAAATGCCCTAAATAGTTCAGTTCTCTGGTACAGTTGAAATAGGCAGCAGTTAATCAGATAAATATCGATTACAGTATTTCCCCTATAATTTTGAAGAGTTGTTCTTCCAGACATGCAAAACTACTGTGTATGCTTTTCTTGTTTTACATTATACACGTTAGCCTAATATTCAAGAATCAAGTCATGCACTTTCCTTACTCTTTTAGATTATTCAAAAGCATCCGCTATAATTCGTATTGGAGTGATCTAAACGACATTTTCATAATTTTTGAGGTTTTTCTATTAGTGTAATCTCTATTATTTCAAATGATATCAGCGTTATAAGAAGTATAGGTAGTTTCAAAAAATTCCATTTCTTTGTTTTTTTTTTTTTATGAAAATATGCTATATACGTGCAGAGAAAATCCAAAACAATGCAATGTGATTCAAAATTTAAATGCCGTTGTTTGAAAATGCCTTATACCATACAAATTTTTTGATTTTTTTTTGAAAAATCTTTCGAGTCGTTCTTTAAAAAAAAAAAACAATTTTTTAATAAAAAAATTTCAAACGATTTTTCAAAAAAAAAAAAAAAAATTGGTATGCCATTTTTAAGATATTATTTATCAACATATAAAAATTTAATTTTGAAAAAAGTTCATTGACCCATAATCAAAAAAAAATATTTTTTTCAAAACAACCAAAAGCTAAAATTTTCAATTTTAGTTAAAACATAATAGCCTTGGGCTACATGAGCAAGTTCGTGCAATCCGGTCGTGCATTTTAATTTTAATTTACATCATTGAAATTCCAAATAATACCAATGACAAGAACATATCTTTGTTGATGATGTTCAATTAATGAGAATCTGCTCACTTGGACTAATAAAAGATTGTGTTGTAAAGATTAATGAGGATTCGTCATTAATAAATCAGTTTTCGAAACTATGTTTAGTCTCGTTCTCAATCCCCAAAAACCTAAAAAAGAAGTTTTGCTTGTGTTTTCGTTAGGGCATGCCTTTGTTCAATATTGGGTACATCGACTTCTATTAGTCGTAAAGAGTTAGTGTTTTCTTAAAATTGTGAAGAGAGCTACTATTTTAGTAAGAAAAACAATGTATATACCTCAATATAAGATTTTTTTGATATAATTACAAAAAAGATATTGCAATTTAATGAAAGAAAATGTTGTTATGAACCATTTGATTTTAAATTTTTTTCTTCATGGCATACTGGAACTGAAAAATTACCAAAAAAAAGAACAACAAAAATGCATTTTTGTGCATAACTTCGGTAAGAAGAGATTTCAAGTGGTGCAAATTTGGGTTTAACTCCTTACATTGCATGGTGGCTCATATATGAGCCAAACCATACTAATATGAACATTTTCTAGTTTTCGGAAAATATTCTTGTGTTTTTGCATACAATATGAAATAAGAACTACAGATGTTCTAAATTTTATTAATAAGCTCCATCTATGAAACAATCGATGGAACTAATTTGTTTGTCAAAGTAGTCAATTTGGTTTTTCTCGATTTTGCGTCGTTTTTGGCGATGTATGTATTTCAGTAAAAATTTATTTGTTGAAAAATTAATTAATTATTTTTTTAAATGGTTTTTATTCCATACACTACATATATTTTACTTATCGATTTATTGATTTAAATTTTTAAGATCCAGTTTCTTTTTGATTTTTTGGGCATATTGGCAAAAAGGGTCAAAATAAGAAGACCTATATTTTTCGACTATAAGTCAATAAAAAGAAAATTCCTCAAACACATGTCATTTTATTTAACATTTGCTACCACATAGATTGGTTTCATAAAGAAAAAAAATCATGCAGTTAAGGATTAAGCTCTTTAAATGAACCCCCATCGAGCAATGCTCGATGCCATGCTTGACTTGAGTATATGTGATTTCAAAAAAACCTCCAAAAGGGTTCTTGTTTTAAGGAATACCTATAAAAAAAAAAATAATAAAAAATATCAAAATTGCAGCTGTTTTTGAGGACTTCCTATAGATTACCTAGGGCCTGGTTCCATAAGGCCGCACCAGTAGGTAACAATCGAATTACCCCAGGGTGAATCCTGAAAAAAAAATGTTCTGCTTAAGTTTAATAAAACGAAAACTTAACCCCACTTCTCACAGAAAGGTAGCAAAGTTCCACATAAGTGGAAACTAACTGTAGCTTAAGAGGACTGGGCGTCTGATGCATCTTAGATTGTGGCTTATAGTATAAACTAATATCTCAGTCTGTACCTTACTACAAGATTATTAATTAACATAAGTGAATAAATACAACCTTGCTTTTTAGTAAAATCCTAGATACAACTATTAGTATAACTCAACCCACCAAAGTCTAGTACAAGAACTTCCCCATAAATTTGTAATAGAAATTTCGCTTGGTTTGTAAAGAACTTGGGCAGCATCACAGAGAAGTTAAAAGCTTTCTTTACTTTTTTTTTTTGATTTAACGTTCACGTTTAAAAGAGTTTGAACCGTATTCATCAAGCGCTAATAAAGGAGGCTCAAACTTCAGGTATTCATCAACCTCTCATAAGTACCTACTTTTCGCCTAGTCTCTTTTAACTAGGCATACTCAAATTGTGAAATCAAACTGTTATCGAACTTGAGTGACAGCCATTCAGTTAGCAATAATAAATTATTGTTTTTTTGTAAATAAGTTCTGGACAAACAAAATAACTCAAATGAAGGCACTTGTTTTGGAATGACAAGGTTTTTATTGCCTGCATGGAATTTCTTACAATTTAAAGAAATTTCATACATTCCAAAATAATTTTGCTTCATTTGAATTATGGAAACGGTTCTGAGATTCAACTAACGTATCCTAACATCATCTGAAATCCATTCCAAAATTGCCAGCCATATTTCAAAAAACACGAAATTATAAAAATTGCAAAACTTATTCGATTTAATTTTAATATGTTAGTTTTTTGTTTTTCTTCAAAATTTTGTCCAATTTTAAAACAATTAAAAAAATAAATGAGAAGCAAAGAAAGCACGGCTTTCACGAGACCACAAACGGATCCTAAAACGTCATTATGTTATGATGTAGTTTACAGGGTAGCGCTAACTCGAAGAGTTCAAGGTAACTTATCGTTATGATTTTTAGTGCTTTTTGTTTTGTTTTGCAGAGTTTTCAGAAAAAACTGATTGTTGTTCTAAAAAATCACAACTATAAAAGTCGACATATGGATACCGAACTAAGTAACGCCACCCTCGATTTTATTTCCGGAAGCCATATTTCGTGGTCATTGAATTTATGATTGTTTGGTATTTTAATGTTTTGGATATTGGTCATATTTGGCATTTGTCTTGTGTGTGCTATGCTTGAGCTTCTGTCTCTTTGTTTACTAATCAGAGCCAGCAATTTTAGGTTGCAAGTTGCTCTTGAACATCCAACAGCAAACGCAAATATAACCATATAGGTAGTCATTTGAAAAAAAATCAAAATGTCAAATTGGTCTCTGGATGAATGGATATTTGTCTTTTTAAACAAACAAATTTATGTACACCTACATTAATGGATTGTCCAAATCTCTTGGAATAAAAAATAATATTGAAAAATTACGCATATTTTTTGTTTAAATTGAAACGGATAAGTTTGTATAAATGACCTTGTACGTAGTTTATTCTTAACAAATAGACGTGCATCACATGTATATATGTATTGTACGTAGATAATATGGGTCCCACTTAAAGAATAAAATTTTAACGTACGTAATCTATTTATCAAATCATGCGTGTATGGTTGCGGTCCATGTTTATGAAAGCAAATAGTATCGTGTTCTAGTAGATATGTCAGCCGTTGAGCAGTGTAAGCCAGCTAATAAAACATTCCAGCAAAATTAAGAAATATGACTCAATAGGTTTTTGTATGATTTTTCTCTTATTTTTTTTCTTTTATTCAAATACACGTATGTGTGTATTTTTTAATTTGTATGAAAGAGCTTATCAGCGCAGGCATTTGTAAGTATGTGTAGAATTACTTTGTAGATTTTGATAGCTCATTTCCCAAAGGAAGACAATACAGGGGCGTTTGTATGTCAAATTTATTAAGGCGCAGGCAATGTTGTTTTTGTTTTGTATTTTGATTTAAATGAAATTTAATAAGTATTAGCCTGGAAGCCAACGTCATTAATTTTTGAAAGATTTGTGTATGGATGATTTAACGTTAGACAAACATAAAATCGGTACCTGCAGGCGCTCGTATGAGGCATTAATTTACAGTTAATGTTCAAAGTAGCAAAATCGCATTTTACATACATCTTAAATTATACTAATATAAAAATATATTCTGTATATTTTGGATCTCCTTTGTATGTTATAAAAAAATTTTTTTCAAGACGGTTGACTTGTTTCCATGTGTCCGAAATATGCAAGCAAAGTATATGAATTTGTGCGTCTTACGGGTAGATGAAAATATATAAACTGAGTTGAAACAAATACAGTTTTTTGGTTACATGCTAGGAAAATCTATCCTAGTGGCAATCATTTGTTTTGTGCCATAATTATGTTAAAAAAAGGTGTGTGAAGTTATACTTCCAGTTAAGGATTCTCTTATGAGATATCCTAAAAAAAACCGCGAACGCCAACCCTAGAGGGGCCGGCCCAACCGTTCGACTTACAAATGAACAATTTCAAGTTAATTATTCTTTATAATTTCTTTATTGATATGTCTTATTCCTAGCGTGTCCAAACTAGAACTAACTAAACCTAAAGTTGAAATTGTCAATCGTAGCTTATGCTCGTGCAAGGGTAATTTCCATGACCAAGCATTTTCCGACTGTGGGAACAGCGGATGAGGATCATATTTCCTCGTGGCCTTCGGCAGTGCAAGTGCATTTACCTTTTCTATTGAAATACACTGTCAGCACTAATACCTCAACTCGTGGGAAATGCTTTGTGTTAACTACCCTCTCCTCAAAAATCTACGTCCCGTAGATCCTCAATTTAAGATGAAATGTTGGGAGATGCTATTGCTGGTGGTGGTAGTTGTATCTTGGGTAAGTCAATCTTTTTATATATTGTACGCCATATCTTCAGGATTACGATAGCGAATATTAAAAGGATGGTCATATCCGTAGTCGTATATGTGTTCAGCTTACTTGTGAGACTGCTTAGGGTTTTAATGTTGTTCATACTCATATCGTGGAGGTATTCGATGTCGATTTTATGCTCAATCGCGGTGGTGTTTGTGAGAACTGGTGGTAATGCTTGAAGTGAGGTTGTTGTAATACTGGCATATGTCCTGTTGTTGAGCTGAACTGATTCGTTGTACAGTTGAATCAGATATGTGCCAGAAAGTTCTTTGAGTACTCCTTTGCTGGTTAACCTTCCATTGAAGTTTGTAACGAATATTGTATCTTCCTTGATGAGTTCTACTATCATAGCTGTGTTTGAGCGTATCGTGCAACTAGCATGTCCTCCTTTTAATAATCGAACAATGCACCCATCTTCGTCGAGCTTTTCTAAAGAGTCTTCATCGCAAACTGTCATGTTTCCTATATTAAGGCAATTAGATGTAATACCATAGGTTTCTTCATGGTTCACCAAAATTTTGGGGAAAGGTAAGTCTACCTGTTTTCCTTCGATAATTGATGCTCTGGTCAATAGAAGGTTAAATTTAATTCCGCTAACCTTAGGCATTGAAAGGACATACAGCAATATGGAATCATTGGTGAAAACCGATGGCTTACCAAATTGTAATGCTTCTACTACGTTTGCATAAGGTAAGGTTTCAACTTCATTGATGACCCTGTTGATTTCTTCTTGGTCTAGGAGATTAGTGTTTACTATTCCGCTTTTCGCTAGTTGGCACGCACGAGTAATCTCATTGACTTCTTCCTTGATGACCAGGAGTTCGTCTATAATACTCTGCTCTTGCATTGCCCTCCTGGATGAAGTTACTTGATTGGCAGTGCTGTTGATAACCCAATTTATCTTTTGTGTGATGTCCTCAGTTATTTTCAGGACACGCTCATTTATTTTGTACTGCTGGTTGTTGTTGGAAACGATATCTTCTTCGTTTTTGAGCACCTTGTCCCAGTCTGCAGCATCAGGGTTGCCTGCCAGCCATTTCCATGCGGACCCGATCCAGTTGATTGATCTTTGTCTTCTATGAGCTTTTCCTTTCAGAGAATCGAGACGTTCATGAAGTTGAGTAAGATGATGACGTGCGACGATTTTCCTCTCAGACTGCGTGATCTGCATTTCCACGGTTTCGGTCATTTTATTCACTAATTCTTCAAGTTTGTCCAAGCGAATGATGTGTATCAGATTGAAATGTCCATCAATAATCCATCCTTGCCCTTCCTTAATGGTTACCATAGGGGACATGTATTCGAATATACTGAACCCTTGCACGGCCGTTATTAATAAAAAACTGTTTAATATAAAGAATTAATAAAAGAAATATATGTATACATATAATATTAACTGTTAAGCTTAAAGATTAAATTATTTTCTAATTTAAGTCACATATTTTTATAAGTCTTTAAATTGACCAATTTATATTATAAGTGATAGTGCAGAAGTTACAACATAGGACATTTTTTTAAATAAGACAAAATAGAACTAAAATAAGTTTTTTTTTTTATTATTTCTGCTAATGTTTTCTTATATTTAAAATTATTTTTTAAGTGCTTTATATCATATTTGGTGCTTAGTGAAAGGTTTAATTAATAAGTGCTTTTTATTACGTTTAGTGCTTTGGTGAAAAGTTAAGTTAATGAGTGCTTACTAGGTGCTATTGCCATTTTCCTTTTTTTTTTTTTTTTTTTTTTTTTTTTTTTTTTTTATTTTACTCTCCGATGGGGAATTGAACCCCAGTTTCCCGCATAAGAGCAGGTGTACTAACCACTATACTATCGAGGAGCCTTTAAGTTTGATTTTTACTGATATTTTTAATATGGGTTTTATGGATTTTTCTACCTGTATCGGTCGTGATTGTCACACGATTATTTTTGGCTACGATATTTTTTTGGAATAAAGGTTTATTCTTCGCTTTAATCCCTTTTGCTGCAGTGTAAACGACATCTCCTCTTTTATATTTTTTGGGAGAGGTTCTTGTTTTGTTTCTGTAGCTGTTTGTCTCTCTTTGTTTTCCTTTTTATCTCTACTTTGAGATCCTGATTTATCTTTTTCCTAAAGTTCGCAAGATTCTGATAGTTGATTCTTGGGGACCTATCGAAGAAAACATCCGTGGGTTTCAGTTTGGTAACTGAATGGATGCTATTATTGTATCTGTCAACGGCAATGTTTAATAATTCTTTCAGACGCAAATCTTTATATTCTACTTTGAGGCAACGATAAATTTCAAGGATGGTTGAATGGAATCTTTCGACTTGTCCATTCACTTCCGATCGATATACAGGGGTTCGGTATAATTTTACCCCAAGTAGCTCAATAAAATTTGCGATTATGGGACTGACGAAACTACACTCATTGTCAGTGACAAGTATTTTGGGAACTGTAAAATAGTGGAGTACTTTTATAATTTTATCTCTGAGGTGAAGGACAGACCTATTTTTTATGTGAAATAGCTTTCCGAATTTAGAGAATTTATCAATGCAACTTATAAACTTTTCGTTCTGAACCTCCATTATATCCAGATGAAGTATTTCACAAGGATAACTTGGGATAGGAGTATGCTGAAGCTCAGGGCGAAAAGGATGCCTATCATATTTATTGATGTTGCAGATTTCACATGCTTTTACATACCTTCTAATAAGGCTATTCATGCCAGGAAAATAGTATCTTTCTAACAACTGTTCTTTATTCTCACGGGCATTCCTGTGCGCTCTCTTATGTTCTGCCATAATGAGTTCACATTTACGGTCTTCGTTCTTCACATCTTCGACCACTCTTTGTGTGATCCTGATTTTATATTTCGTGAAGTGTTCTATGAAGACCTCTTGAAGCATGTTTAAGTAACGTTCTGGCATTTTAATACCATTGACTAAATTAGGGTTTAGTTTAGACCTAAGAATTTGTATAAGAACTTCTTTGTCGGGTTCATCAATTGCAACATAATGGCGTTGATATCCCGGATGTGGTTCTTCACAAATTTCCAAACCTTTCCCGTCTTTGAAACAAATCTGGTTACGGAAAACGTTGATAGGTGCTAGTACATGGGGTATTAAGTCTGATGCATCTTGTTGTGCACTGTGAGAAGTTTCCGCAGTGGATTTACCTTCAGATTTTGCCGTTTCTGTTGTGGATTCGCATAGAGAGGGTGCGGATTCTGTCGTAGATCCATCACTAGCCAATCGAGATTCAGATTGTGTGTTACTCATATTTCCACTTGGAACAGGTTCATTCATTGAGTCCTGCAGGTGGTTTACTTGAGTCCTGAGTCTCGAAAGAGCATCAGCCACGTAATTTGATTTACCAGGTTTGTAAACCAACTCGTAGTTGTACTCTTCTATTCTAGCCTTCCATCTTTTCAATTTTGCATTATAGTTTCTGTTCCCCAGAGCAAACGTTAGAGGCTGATTTGGGGTCTCGCTTCGACAGAAAGCAGACGAGACTCCAACTGCCTTACAAGGGCTTCATTGACAGATGAGGGTGGATTTGCTATCCTCTTCTCAATTGCTTCAACCCTCGTTCCAAATTCTCTCAACTGGGCTAAGATATTATTAACTGCCCCGTTGAGTTGGGTAACAGATTCATTTAATTGATCCATTATTATTTTTTTGAAGGGAATAGGTATAATCTTTTAAATAGGCAATATAATCTTATTAATCTCTTACCATAAAATTTTTCTTTTCTTTAAGTTTTTTTGATATTTTTTTTGTATATTAAAGAAAAGGGCACCAGCACTCTTAGATATGTTGGTTCTTACCATATATCTTTTTTATCAATTCACTTAACTATTTCTTAAAATTTTTTGAATTTTCTTTTCTTTTTGGCAATAATTTTTTAATAAATATTATTTTTATAAAGCGCCAACACTTTTGGATATGCTAATTTTTTGCATATTTTTTTCACCAATTCACTCGAAAAATTTTTTGCACAACCTTTTTATTTTATTTTCCAATATATATTTGAAATTTTTTTTTTTTTATATATTTTTTCTTTTTTTTTTTTTTGACAATAATTTTATATTAATTTTTTGTTTTAAAGGCACCAGCACTTTTAGTGATACTATGTATTTTTTCCTCTTTGAGGATTAACAAATAATTTTTATGTGGGTATTTAATTTTAGCGTCACTCACAATATTTTCATTTTTATTAAAGTTTTTTTCTTTTATTATTTTCGTGCGCGGATATCTGTAAATAGAGATAGGTTACCGAAACGAAGAAAAAATAGGGAACCGGTATTCTCGGGGGTTGCCGTGTTTATCCCGTTTAGTTTAACTTAATAAACCTACTAATGGCACGCACAACTCCACCGTCGCATCCTTTAGCCGTGAAGGATATCAGCATGTTCCCATGCGAAAGTTTGAGCTCAAGGTAACAAAATGGTCAACTGTGTTCTCGTGGGTACAGCGACGTTCACCCAGATAGAGCGTATTGTCCTTGGCACAGATCCTTTGGCGAAAAGGATGCGATTGATGACCGGTCCCTGCTCGGGCGCCAGTTAAGGATTCTCTTATGAGATATCCTAAAAAAAACCGCGAACGCCAACCCCAGAGGGGCCGGCCCAACCGTTCGACTTACAAATGAACAATTTCAAGTTAATTATTCTTTATAATTTCTTTATTGATATGTCTTATTCCTAGCGTGTCCAAACTAGAACTAACTAAACCTAAAGTTGAAATTGTCAATCGTAGCTTATGCTCGTGCAAGGGTAATTTCCATGACCAAGCATTTTCCGACTGTGGGAACAGCGGATGAGGATCATATTTCCTCGTGGCCTTCGGCAGTGCAAGTGCATTTACCTTTTCTATTGAAATACACTGTCAGCACTAATACCTCAACTCGTGGGAAATGCTTTGTGTTAACTTTCCTATCATTATTTTGGATATGTAAAATATTGTAAGAAATGAAGTGAAAGATTCTAGAATTCAAACTGACCCAGATTAATGCTTGATACTTCAAAATAACCGCTGATCACTCTGTTGTTATAGTAAATTTAAATGAAATTTAAAAAAAAAATGTAAAAATTACAGTAGATTATTATAAAATTAATCATTTTTCTTTGTGGAGCCTATATTTACACAAAATAAGTAACAGTTGTATTAGATTTTTTTGTTTTTATTTTATTCTTTCTTTTGATACCTCAACTTTAAAAATCGGTTGAGTTTTACAAAAGTTAAATACTATTTTGTTTACATGAAAAAGATGTTTTGAATTTATTAACATACATATAATTGTTGAATTTTTTTTTGTTGTTTTATATAAATTTTAAATTATTTAAGTAGACATAGTCAGATGTTATGAATGGTACAATTGGTCAAAGTAGCATGCATTTTTTTCGATGTTTTTCCTGTAATATGTCATTTACAGTCTTTGTTTTTAATTTAATCAGTAAACTTTGTATAATGTTGTTTAAGAGAACAGATACATATTGAAACTGAGTTAAAAATATATTGAAAATTATCAAATTGTTCATTAAATTTTATAATTTTAACGTATTCTATAGCATTTTCACTTAACGACCCGTGTGGCAATGTCGATTGGCGATTTTGTTGAATTTCGATGAGAATCTTTTCAAGTTTGTGAAACTTTTATAGCATATAGAGTTATGTGTAATATATATAATGGCTGTGAAAATTTCAAGTTTGAAAATGTAAAAATGAAAAAGATAAATATAAAATTTCGTTGGAAACGGTCAAAAGACTTGGATTGAAAAATTTTGTTCTTACTATTTTTCATTGAAAAAAAATGTTTAAAAATCTAATTTCTTAATGTTAAGATAACTCATAAATATTTTTCCCATTATTTCTTGATTTTTAGAATCAATTAAGCAACCCACATAAACTTTCAAAAACATTTGTGTTTTTAAAAGCTAAAAAAAACCGTTTTGGAGCATTTTGAATATAATCCGTGTTAGATGCCTAGTTTTTTTTTATTATCTATCAATGTGCATAATTAGTTTTTCAATAAAACATCAACTTTACCCACACCAACATCATTTTCAAAGGTCTGAAAAAATATTTGATTTTGGAGTTTTTAGATTTTTTTTTACCAAAACTCATCGTCATTTCAATTTATCTTTTCAATAAAAATTTATTTCATAATTCTCCCCCTTTTACTTTTCGGCATACACAAAAAGTTTTTTTTTTCTTTTACCCTATTTTAATTAAATTATACCGCCTATCTTTTGGTGTATCTTTTTTTTTTCTACCACTTATAGTGTAGAAAATTAATCAGTCAGAAAACAAGAGAGTTATTTTCTTAAGTTAGTGTCACACGATTTCTGTCGCATTGTCGTGTCGCACTTTGGTTTGGGCAAGCCTTAAATTTAAGTATTTTTGTAGTAAAATTCCACAAAATCCACTCCACCATAAATTGAATGGCAAAAATTGGCATAAAAATAAAAAAATTGCATTTGTATGTTATTTGTGGTTTGTATGTCATTTGATGTCATTCAAATTGTGTGGTTTTGTACATTTAACTATTGTTAATTAAAATTACAAAAATGCATAACATATTTAGTATTTACACAAATTGATGCCACACTTTATTATGTACCTGTATAACAATATGCGCCTCAATTTCGTATGCTTAGGTCAAAATAATTTTTAGGCGCCCCTGTTATCCCGGTAGTGTAATTATCAATTACCAGTGGTGGGCTTATCTTGAAAGCTAAAACATGAACACCAGAACGAGACAGAATTTAAGTTTTAGATAGATGCTATGCTATATAGAGTAGGTATGCTAGTTCAAGAAAATTTCAACCCCATGGAAAGAGTTTATCATGATATCAGTTGGCAGTTGGCAGCTCTGCCCGAGTGCTTAGGACGTATTTTTTTTATAAATTTGTTTAACCGCAACTATAAATTTCAAGTGTCAATGTATCTATAAGTGCCAAATGTCTTTTGTTTATATTTATTCGTTCAGTGCATCTTGACAAACAAAACAAAAAAAATAAAACAAGCACACAACAGTTAAATACAGTGTTTTTAAATTTGTATCATCTGAAGTTTTGTTTCAAAGGTTAGTATTTTTAATTTTAATGCAAAAAATGAGTGTTTAATTGTTTTTGTTTTTATTTTTTTTGTCATTTTTCTGTTTACTTATTAAAAAAAAAAAAACCAGACATGCTGATAACTGTCTCCAATCAAGTCGTATATGTAGGAAACTGAACAATTTAAAATTAGAAGTGAAAATTTATAAAGAAAAAAAAGTGATTTCATTTATTATAGGGAAGATTATTATCTAGTTAACATTTCTGGTGAACTTTCGTGCCAAAAACAGTCGAGTCGATAAGTCATATATATTGTGTTTTTAAATTTGTCACGTACTTTTGCGTTATTTTTACATCTCGAAACCGTAAAGTAGGTCATTTTAACTAAAGAAAAATCCCTTGTGATTTCAATTGAAGGCTCAAGATTTAATTAATTGGTTCTTATCAAGTGAAAACTTTCATATGAATTGTTTATAGAATTCTATCGGTTATCAGATAAAATGTGTAAGATATAAATATTAAATAAAAAAAATTAATAAAAGATGATTTAAAACGAACTCTTAAAATTCATAATATTTAAAGTTCATTTAATAAATCAGTTGTTTGTGACAGTGAAAAGGTAATTGCAATTATTACTCTTTCAGTTTCAGTTCTAAATGCATTTAAATATAAAAAAAAAAATGAATTCGTGACTGAAAACAAAAAAGTAATCTTTATCCATAAACATTCTTTCATTCATTAATTGCACTTTTAGTGTGAGATTAATTTTAAGAACTATCTACTAAAATTGATATGGGAAAAAAACTATTTCGATTTGGCACAAATTAAATTGAGTTTAATTCATGTGCTGTAGGAATCAATTCTTTTTAAACTGAAAACTGTCAAACTGTTCGCAAGAGATCCTATTGAGTTGACGTGTTAAGTGTAATTATTCAACTCGACAATTTGAAAATTAGCCTTGGCTTAACTCATGAAGTGTAAAAACTCGCTCTTTTTTGCAAGTAAGCACTAATTATAATCTATCTACTCCAGATATAGTAATAATATAGTTACTATTTTGAAATCTTTATTATTTGTGCCAGGTTTTTAAATATATTTACACTAGGGTAAATACCTTTTGTATACCAGAGATGCTTAAACTTTTTCAATATTTTCTATTTCTTTACATTTTAGATTAAAAAAACAATATTATATTTGTTTTGTTTTAATTTAAAAAAAGTCCAAGAGTTTATAAAATGTATAACATTATTATATTTTGGCCCAATAGTGTACAAAAATTGCTGCAAAAGAAAATTGATGAATTTATTAATTGATTAAATGAATTAACAGAAAAAAGATTTGAAATGAAACTCTAAAGACTGTTTTGAAAATCCTAATAGCCATTTAATAAAAAAAAAAAAACATTTTTATATATAAATTCGTAGATTTACCTTAAGTAAAAATTTTTGATAAAAAAATTTTCATAAAAAGATTGACCTTGCCAAAAAAAAACGAGTATGATTTTGTTTCATCGAAATCGTATGAGCCGTTTTTGTAAAAAAATACCGTATTCGATTTATTACATGAACTAATAGATATTTTTTGTTGCTCTTAACCCCATAAACTGTTAAAAATGTAAACTTTTATTTACGCTCGCTACATAATATACATAGGGCTTGCAGATAACTCCGAAATCTTAGCACTCCAAATGATAGCTATAAAAAAAATTATATAAATGTTCAACAAAGTTCAAGAACTGGTATCATAATTTGGTCAGCGATAGATAATTTTTATAATTTTTGTAATATTAACTTCACCGATGGTCACTATGGCGTATGTGTAACCTTTTTTTATTGCAAATTTTGAAGTTTAATACAGAGTTGACATTTGGTCACCATTGTATGTCCATTCAAATGATAAAATTGTGCATAGTAAAGTCAAATAAAAGATAAAAATGGAATGAATATCGAATACCAAGTTATATTTGAAGAGTTAGAACTTTTCAAATATATGTAGCTTGGAATTCGATATTGTTTTTTCTAAAATAATTATTCTTATATTTGATCTTTAAAAGTTTTGAGTGGTATTTTCGAATTTATAAATTAGATTTTTGAGAACATTTTTTTTTTCAGAAATTTTATTGAAATCTTATGAATGATCAGGCTTTTAAAAAAAAATCTTTTTTTTTTATCATTTTACAGAAAAAAAAAGAATATATAAAATAAAATAAAAGGTAAAAGAGTTTTCTATTCTAAGCTTAAATTTTATTTTTAACATAAATTTGTTTTGTAAATAAGATTCTTAAAACAAAATTTGAGCCTGACGAACCAGCTTAAAGTTTGGTAACATCTTATAATAATAATTTAATTATTATCGTTATATTGATATAACCACATTATTTTCTTTTTTCAATACCAAAGCCAACAATAACCATGGGCAAATGTAAATCAGTAAATGCTGTTAGATACGTGTGCATTTGATTCTTTTTACATATATATACTAAGTATATTAATATGAAAACTATACCCTTCGTATAATTACGTGAGTGGAATCAAATGTAAGATATTAATTGTGGCTAAGTATCTAATAGGTTAGCCCCAGAAATCAGTAAACAAGTCACTTTACCCACAATCGTGCGAGTTCATCTTATGACTAGGGTGGTGTTTTAAAAGAATATTTTTGTTTTAAATGTGTTTTCTTGTTCCTATTTTGTTGTTTGTTAAAAATGAATAAATTAAAAATTAAAAAAAAAAAAACAAACCAAAAACAGAAAGTCTATATAGTGTATTTTAATTTTTAAATTATTAGATATTGATTGCTTTCAGTTAACAAAACTTTTATTTTTCTTGAATCAAGAAACTTTTCTTGACTGCATAATTACTTATTTATTCAAATTTCAAAACAAAAATTGGACAATCAAGAATACATTACGCCAAAATAGAAAAATAGGTATTTATTAATTAGTTCCATTTAACGGTCAGTGCTCTTGTGTTGTCGGTGAGCCTGTATGCGTTTACATATATAATTCACTATGTACAGTGAATGTACATTGTACATTAGAATGAACGTTTAAAGAAGGTAATCTTGGATTGGCTTTAAATCAGCTCCAAAAAAAGAAAAAAAAATTGTTTTTATTTAATTTAATTTGAAAATTAAAACTAATTAAATCACAACTTTTTTATTGATTACAATTGTTCTTACCGAACAAAATCAATTATGCAATTTTGGGTACTTTAAAGAGTGTCTGCCAAGTAAAAGAAACAAATTTTATTGTTAAATATCAAAATAATTTTTTGGATTAACGAGATTGGATCCTATAGTAGTGGGTTAAGGTGAAGGAGAACTAAGCTGGCCACTTTACCATTTCCATTGAATGGAAAGAGATATTTTTTTTATCCTCCAGTAAATCCTTTAAGGGAACTCTTGCGTGTAGTGTTGTTTTTTTTTAACTGCCCGAACTCATAAACTAAAAATTTGTAATAGAAATTGATTAATACCTTAACGAAAAACTTAGCTTGAATTTGATATTTGTGTATAATCAATTATGTAAAGCACGCAACATTGTTTGCATTCTGTGTAACGACATCATTGACAATAGTTGAAAATTAAGGTGGCTTTAAAAGTTTATGGAAACAAAATCAATTACAAAAACAAAAATCAAGAGATAAAAGGTGATCGAGTTTTCAGTTTAAAAAAAAAAAAAAATTAAATTGTAAATGATAAGTTTGAACACAATTTTTGAAGAAACACCACCTTGACAGCCATTTGATTTCATCTTTAATGCAAGATAAAATGATCTTTAAACTTATAATGCCATACTGTTCCTTATTGTTATGAAAAAGTGAATTCAACTCAGAAACATTACTTTTAACATCAAATTAAATCTAACGATAGTTGTCTATTTAAGTGTAACAATGGTGGGAGTATTCTGATAGTTGAAGTAAGTTTGGACAAAATTCATCTCATGGCATTTTTACTCTTGTATGTTAACATACGTTAAAGGTTAATTTTCTAATAAATTTAAAAATAAAACACTTATTTTGGATCACCCTTTACATTAGTAAAACATCATTAACTATACAAAAGCATTTACCTGAACCTTTATTAATAGGCTAACAGCCAATAGCTCAATTGAACTTGAACAAGCCATTTGGTATATTACCAGAAACTACGGTGGTAATTCATTTCATTAGTATTTCTAATTGGGAGTTATTTAGACAATTTTCCACACTATAAAAGGATTTATACTTTTAGAACAAGAACACCAAAAAGTATGTTATCTTTAGTATTAGCTGCGGTCATCGATTTGTTTTTTTAGCATTTTTTTCAAAGTACAATTTTATCTAGAAAATTGAAAGACCAGTTGACCGTTTTGGATCAATTTATCAATAAAGGAATACAATTTTACGTTTTTAAAACAAAATTGACTGGCCTTATTTTTAAGCAACTAAATGCAGAAAAGTACAAGGTCTTAGTTTCTTTAAAAAAATATTTAAAAAGTTACTTAATTTTTAAGAAACGTTTTTAATAAAAACTGGATTCGGTTCTGTATTTTTTTTTTTATTTCTCCAAAACAAGGAGGCATATTAACATTTTGAAAAAAAAAAAAAATATCAAAACTTTAAGTTGAAAATCATGTTTTCTTACGGCCATATTGTTGACTCATTTCAAAACTAGTTTTAAATTCCAAAATTTCCACAAATCGGTATTATTCACAGGCGTTCTGACATCTTAAACTCAAATTCTTAAAACTGATTAGGTATATTGAAATTGCGCCACAGAAAAATGTTTAGTAACACAGAAAGAATCGTGAAATACAGCGGAATATAACAGTTTATTATTTTATACTCCGCGGTATTCCACGATTCTTTTTGTGATAGTGGTGAAAGATTGTGGAATTTCGCGCATAGAAGGCAATAAAACCCCCCTTAGAACCGCGGAAAAAGAGTAAAATACCGCAGAAAATAGAGAACAAAGTCAGATAGAAAACCGTAAAAAGTGGCCAAAAAATATGAGAAGTTGCGGAAATATCGGCGACTACCGCGGTAAAAAGCGCGGGTGAAAAATTTTTAAAAATTGCGGAATACTATGTAGAATAGCATGGGAAGTCATGAAAAAAGGGCTCAGTACCGCGGGAAAAATACTGTGGAAATTCTGTGAAAAAACGTTAAAGGTGAAAATTGAAAAAAAATCTGAAAAAAGCGCAGGATACTGATCAAAGATCGGGTAGAGAACCATGGGAAGTTATGCGAAATACCGCAATCGCAACAACAACAAGTACTTTCAATCACATTAAACACAATTTCCAAACATACAATCAAAAAATTAAATTATAAAACAAACAACAAATGTCAATTTCAACGAAAAATAACGGTGGACGAACTACCAACACGATTAATTTTAAATAAAATAATTTTTGAGAAAATTCCCCATCCCATCTGAACGGGTTAAAATAGTTTAGTAATAGTAATAATAGTAATTTTTGGCATAGTTTATTTAATAAAATTTTTAAAAAATTGTTTGATTAAAAAACGTTGGTTCACAAAGATCTTATTGTTATGTTTATAAAACAATCCGATAAGAGCTACAATTTTTAACCAATAATTGTATTTTTGAATATCAACATTTGAAAAAATATGAAAAAATAAAATTATCCAAATCGGAGCAGTTTGGCCGGGTTCCAAGCTAATTTGATTTACTTACTCCACTATTATAAAAGTATAATAAACTTAGAAAAAACTAAAAAAAAAACAATCATCAAAATGGGAGGTATTTTCCCGGACTTTTGAGGAAAACACTGCATTGACTGGACAAGTAGGTTACAACAAGTTATAGAAATTAACACTTCGGTATCATTGTATCGAATGAATTCGTACATAAAAATCCTTGTTTTAATTTGTATAGCTTCCACGTTTACTTTCTTGCTGGCAACACTTAAAATTTCTAGTAATTGTAAATAAAACAAATATCTAATGTCATATTTTAAAATCACTTTTAGGACAGGTATATACTCATACATCTTGTTTAAAATAGTGTTGGACTTCCTCGATACTGTTTGACTTAATCACCTATTTTATCAATCAATAGGTACCTACCTAAAACTCAGATAAGATATCTTGAATTGAAATAAATATATGATTGAATTAATGAAGTTAAGTAAAGATTAACGGAATCCATTTTTCATTGGAATAGCAAAAATCCATTAAGGCAAGTTAGTTACATAGAGTTTTCACCTTAGAACGGTTCGTTTACTGCTACATATATTTCAATACATACTCGTACACATAAAAAAAAACTATTATTTTGAAACACCACATTTTCAGTTCTACAACACCAGTAGAAGATAACGTGATAAAATTTTTTTTTCTTCATTCTGTGACCATATAATTTATTTATAGAATTTATTTATTGAAGAAATGACTTAAACTAAACTACATTATACTTTAATAGCACTTTTGTTTTATTTACAGGATAATTAAATAAGTCCTCAGAATGGGGGACATGTTTCGAAGTGAGACTATGGTTTTATGCCAAATGTTCATACAACCCGAAGCAGCTTACACATCAGTGTCGGAACTGGGAGAAGCTGGGTGTGTTCAGTTTCGTGATGTAAGTTAATTGAATAAGTTTATTAAAATATGTACTTTATGAAGTAATTATACTACAAGTTTTTACAATCATTACTTTATTAATAATAACAATTAATCAAATGGAGAATATTTTTTTAAAACTTTAGCAATCAAGTGATTAATTTAATCTAACATAGATAAACATTTCTATTAGCGTGAGACTTGATTGAACTTCGACATTCGCCATTTTAGATTTATTTAAATTAATAACTCTACTAAAGAAATCACATGAAATTTATGTTTTAAAATGTTTCAGTATATAAATGAAATAGACTTGAATCTACCTTCAAATTTATGTAATCTTATAGGAGAACAAAAGTGGCGGAAAATATTTTTTTGTTAGTTTCATTATTGAAACATTTGCTATATCTTTTAGGAATGGATATAATTAGGTATAGATTGAGTATATAGAATTTATTTCTTTCATGATTAGCTGAATTAGTTTATAAAGTTTTTTTACCAGATTCAAATTGGTTACAAATGCAAGAACACTTACAAGTAAATGTTAACTGAATTGAGCTTTTCCTATGTCTTCTGTAATTTTTGGTAGAGATGTGCAACGGTACACTCGGAAACGGTAGTTAAGGCCTTGGTTGTCCTACAGAGCAGAAAAATTTGACAACCTGTCGAGACTTTATTAATTTCAGTTTACTGAATGATCTTTCCCACAAAGCCACGGAAACGGACAAGGGAAGAGTAATCAAAATTTTCATGGCCGTCACAAGTGTGACCCCAACGATGAAATATATAATTGCTTTCTTCAACATGCAACCAACATGGTGTTTTAAATAAAATCACATTCATGGTTTTGGAAGGTTGGAAATCTAACTGGTCACTAATTCAACAAACACACTGAATTTAGATGCGTCTTTCATACATACATGCACTTTGTATATATACGTTTTTCATCCCTTAAAGCCCCTTTTACATGAAAACGGCTAACGAATGAGCAAATGAATTAACAAATGAAATTTGATACATTTCCTAAAGCTAATTTTTTAACTAAAATTATGCTTAATGGTAAGAAACTCACTTAGATTAACGTCAAGACACTAAAAAAATTATTTTTATTGTTGATTCAAGAAATATTTGAAAATACTGATTGGTCGTTACGAATGGAATCTATTCGTTACGACCAGAATGTCTTTTCTAATTATTTCTTAACTTATCAAAAGAAATGAAATTTTAATGCCTTAAAGTTAATCAAAGTAAGTTTCTTATCATTTAGCATAATTTTAGTGAACAAACTTTAGTTACAAGTGTTTCCTATATTTGATACCAATTAATATGGGCGGGTACCGCCCTCTAAATGGGAAAATCGAAGATTTCGATTTTTTCCTTTATGCGAGTCTGTCAGTTACAGTTTTTCCAATTTGAAGTCCTGTATCTCATAAATTAATTATTTAACCCAGCTGAAATTTTTTGAGGTACCTTTTGTTGACTTTCTCGACACCTTTATTTTTACAAAAGTTAGAGGGTGGTCCAAAATGGCCTGAGTATGTTCCTGTAAATAAGGGATTAGTGCCAAAGTTGCTAGAAAACTTGGCTTGACATTACCGTGCCCCTTGAGAATGGTTACGCGCCTCCAGGATCCTGTTCCCTAAGGACTCTCACAAAGTTAGGATAGTGAGTATAGTTTTGGTAAACAGAGCCCAATACCTGGGTTGGGCATTTATGGTTTCCCCAACCCACTTGACCCTAGAATGTCTAATTTGTATTGTATGGACTTTTTCCCAAATTGGAGGAAATTGGCGTTTTGGGGACTTTAAAAAGCCTGAAATGTTCAAAGTTTGATCAGTCCTTATCGTTAGCTTGATGTCTCAGTTACTCAGTGTAGGTAGGTACTTATTTTTTTGTACAGCACTGGCACGAACTTACAAGATGGGCAAATTAAATCAATTAATAGAAAAGATTGCGGTTCACCGAGTACCACCAAGTTAATTACGGTCACTGCCTACCCAATTTCTACAATACCCAACCGCCAAATTTAGGTCTTCATCGCTTGTTTTTGACTTTTAACTTTACTAACAACGTAACGAAATTGTTATACTATGTACTCACTTTAATGTTTGATAAACGGTTTGTCGGGTTGTTTTTCCAACATTCTTCTTAAGGGAAATAGTATTATTATTATTAGTAGTACTGTTGTTATCTTGTATTAATATTTTTGATAAACTTTTTTTCAGTTAAACGATGGCGTCAATTTATTCCAACGTAAATTCGTCACTGAAGTTCGTCGCTGTGACGAATGGGAACGAAAAATTCGCTACATTGAAACCGAATTGAAAAAAGATGGCATCAAATTACCCGATATCATTGATGACATTCCACGTGCCCCAAATCCAAGAGAAATAATCGATCTAGAAGCCCATTTGGAGAAGACCGAAAACGAAATACTCGAATTGGCCCAAAACGAAGTCAATTTAAAATCAAATTATTTGGAACTCATTGAATTGCGCCAGGTTTTGGAAAACACAGAGACTTTTTTCTCACATCATGAAATGCTTAATCTTGATTCCAGTCACACCAATATACCTCCAACTGAGTATCTAGTACCTCAGAGTCGAGGAAGACTAGCTTTTGTTGCTGGTGTTATCAATCGGGAGAGAGTTTTCTCATTTGAGCGAATGCTATGGCGAATATCACGTGGTAATGT
This sequence comes from Meliscaeva auricollis, assembly GCA_948107695.1. Taxonomy (NCBI): domain Eukaryota; kingdom Metazoa; phylum Arthropoda; class Insecta; order Diptera; family Syrphidae; genus Meliscaeva; species Meliscaeva auricollis. Next base: position 61,299,182 of record OX403616.1, read on the forward strand.
TTTTCTTAAGCGTTCCGACTTGGATCAACCCTTCCGTGATCCAGCAACAGGATATCCAGTTTATAAGACCGTGTTTGTGGCTTTCTTCCAAGGTGAAGAACTTAAGAATCGTATCAAAAAGGTATGCATTGGCTTTCATGCTGCCATGTACCCCTGCCCAAGTTCCCGCCAGGAACGTGACGAAATGATCAAAGGCGTACGCACACGATTGGAAGATCTTAAAATGGTACTGAGTCAAACCGAAGATCACCGCAATCGAGTATTGGCAACAGTTTCAAGAAATCTACCCACCTGGAGTATTATGGTGAAGAAAATGAAAGCCATTTACTATACGCTCAACTTGTTTAATGTTGATGTTACCAAAAAATGTTTGATCGGTGAGTGTTGGGTCTCAACAAAGGACCTTAACGTTGTACAGCGGGCTCTTTCCGATGGATCAGCACAAGTTGGAAGTTCAATTCCATCTTTTCTCAATGTAATTAATACAAATGAACCACGACCAACTTTCAATCGAACCAATAAGTTCACTCAGGGCTTCCAAAACCTCATCGATGCCTATGGGATCGCTTCATATCGTGAAGCTAATCCAGCGCTATACACAATAATAACCTTCCCGTTCTTATTTGCTGTGATGTTCGGTGACATTGGACATGGCTTGATAATGCTAACATTCGGAGCTTGGATGTGTATTTGGGAGAAACCATTATCACGGAAACGTGGCGGAAGTGAGGTTTGGACGATTTTCTTCGGTGGTCGGTACATAATTCTACTCATGGGTATGTTCTCACTGTACACTGGGCTGATCTACAATGACGTGTTTTCGAAATCCATGAATATATTTGGATCCAATTGGAAAAATAATTTCACACATTATTCCGAGATCGAAGGTCATCCATCGCTGCAATTCAATCCGACAAATTTCACTGAAGGTGTCTATCCAGTTGGTATGGATCCAATATGGCAGTTGGCGGAGAACAAAATCATCTTCCAGAATTCTTACAAAATGAAATTGTCCATTATTTTCGGAGTGACTCACATGCTGTTTGGTGTTGTCATGAGTTTGGTTAATCAAGTTCACCTGCGAAAATGGGGAGCTATCTTTATGGAGTTTGTGCCTCAGGTGCTCTTTTTGTTGCTACTTTTCGGATACATGGCATTCATGATGTTCTTCAAATGGGTCCGATACAGTCCCAAAACGGATGTGCTTGGTGATTCTCCAGGTTGTGCACCATCGGTGTTGATCATGTTTATCAATATGATGCTGTTTAAGTCAACTCCACCTTCGGAGGGCTGCAGTGAATTTATGTTCGAGGGCCAACATTCGTTGCAAATGACATTTGTCGCTATTGCAATGATGTGCATTCCATGGATGTTGCTAGCAAAACCTTTGTCAATTCAGTTCTCTAGAAAAAAGCATGGTAATCGTGTGGTGAGTTTCTATTTTTATTCACCACAAATGTGGAATAGCAATGTTTTAAACTTTTATTTTAGTTCGATCAAAATGGCGCTGATGCTCCAAGTTTGGGAAGCGGTGGTGGTGGTGGTGGAGGACACGGGCATGGACATGACAATGAACCGCTGAGTGAGATTTACATTCAACAAGCTATCCATACAATTGAGTACGTTTTAAGTACAATATCACATACTGCCTCGTATTTGCGTCTTTGGGCCTTATCATTGGCTCATGCTCGTAAGTTTTGATCGACCGGAAAATGTAACCATCTTGCTAACCGTTTTTCTTCTGTTTCTAGAACTATCTGAAGTACTTTGGGGTCAGCTCTTGAAAATGGGATTTTCGGTGCCTTCATATTTTGTTGGCCCAATTATGCTTTATCTAATATTTGCCATATGGGGATTCTTCACTTTAGCCATATTGGTCATGATGGAAGGATTATCTGCTTTCTTACATACTTTGCGTTTACACTGGTAATTTTTAATTTTAAAATTTGCACATAAATCAAATAAATTTATAAATATACAATTATTTTTAGGGTCGAATTTATGAGTAAATTCTATGAAGGCTTGGGATATGCATTCACACCGTTCAGCTTTAAGGTTATTCTAAACGAACAAGAAGAAGAATTGTAAATGATGAAAACAAAAAATAATAATAAATGTCTCAATGATGCTGTATTATTTGTTATTAAATTTTCATAAAAAATTTAAGTTTTTTTTAACAATAAATATATTTAAAAAAAATTCGTTTACCCAACCTTACCAAAGGTTTATCTCGGAATTTAGATAACGAATAAAACTATTATCAAATTTTTTCAATAAGGAAACACAAAATTGAAATTGTTGTTATTAAAAAAGTTAAGATTTTGGTAATTTGCTTAACAGTAAGAAAGTATAGACTTTTTACAAACACGTTTCATGTCCTGTTGACTCCAATTATATGTATGTATTGTATGCTTCGCTTTTTACTTGTTAGCAGCCATTATTTAAGTCAATTTTGCATTTTTTTTTCATAAAAGTTCGTTTGTTTCTTCAAATCTGACCAAATTTTAAAATCATTTATATATAAACATCAAAATATGGTACAAAATTATGACCAGAACAGACAAAATTTGCTTTGAATTTTTGTTTTTTTGTTTTTGCACGCTGAACTGTAAACTATAGCCTGAAAATAGAAAATTCTGCCAATTTTGTTTTGATTTAATGTAACCATTTAATATAGAATAAATTAACAAATCATTATTCATTAGTAAAAATATTTAATAAATTGGAAGTGTAGTAAATTATTTAGACATAAAGTGAAAAAAAGAGGATAAGCAGAGGATTTATTTTTTGCATAGATGCAACTCCAGCGCTTTCGGGAATAACCTATATCCAGTCTAATAAACCAAGAGAAAACTTAAGAAGACCTAACACATTGCAGAAACTATGATTTTGTACCAGAAACTATGATTTCGTATCTGGTATCTTAATACAGAAAGAGAAGAGCTTATTTTAACCCAATCAAAAACCCAAAATTTAATTTTGTGACTAATCCTTTAAGTGTCCAAAGGAAAAGATGTTCCCACTTCATATTATTAAAAAGCTTTTCAAAATTCTTGATATAATTTGCAAAGTTAATTTGCTTGGTGAAACGAAAAGTACAACTAACAAAACTTTTCACTTTGCAAATTTGTGTCTGGTGAAACCTGAAACCTATTTTACATAGAAGAAAACTTTTCAACTTTTCATTTTAATAAAAATATCCTCTTTGCGTTTGGTGAAACGAAACGAAACTGAAAAGTTGCAAAGTGAAAAGTGTTTGGTAAAACAGGAATAGGGGACTAGGATACCCCTAAAATGGGTGCCCAAAATTCTCTTAAAAGTTTTTAGTGAGAAAACATTCAGACTACTTAGTTGAAAATCCTTAGCGGACTCATGCCATCGTCTATTAACTTATAAAAACAACTCAAACGTCTCTCCATGACTCCGGTACATGATTGAGGTTTACGCATCCTTTAAAAATATTTTTCAACCAAGAAACTGCCATTATATATCTTGCGGTTTCTGTAGCATAATTGGTAGTATGTTATGCCATCTAAGCCCACTGAGTTATAAGGAGAGAAGGTATTTATAGCCCATGATACACTTTCCCTAGTTATAACAGAGTTTATGTGTTGTGAGCAGCCCGGAAAATGAGTTGTCATCAGTAGTTCCAGAGAATCGGCTGGGGAAACTATCCATAATCCATTCATTCTTTAGAAACGAAGGGTTGCAGTATTCCTTTCATAAAGCTTTGCCCTTATAGATAAAGTTACTATTTATGCTAAGCCTTTTTAATTAAAAATTTGTAAGTGTAGTTTTAGAAAAAAAGAAATCAAAAAGCATAAAATTCGATTTTCAAATGACCAAAAACAGCTTCTTAAATGAATTTAATCTCAAAACGAAGTATGTAATCTGATTTCTTGTATAATGGTATATTTTTAGAAAAAAAAAATTGAAAATCGTTAGAGCCGTTTTTTAAAAAAAAAATATTTTGTCTAAATTTTATAAATTTTGCAAGTATTTTTATAAAAAGAAAACGTGGTACGCCATTTTTAAGATATTATTTATCAACATCTAAAAACAAAATTTTGAAAAAAAATATTGAATAGTTTTCGAAAAAATGATTTTTCAAAAAAAAATTTAAATTTTTTCGAATAATTTTTACTAAATATTATTACGGCAACTTAAAAGAATTCATGTAAAAAAATGGTTAAAATTGATACAGTCATGAAGGAGAAAATTAGAATTTAAAAAAACGGTTCTATGGCAGGTACCGTTAATAACGGTTTTTGAAAAAAAAATGGTTTTCATTTAAAGATAGACCTTATCTAAACAAATGACCATGATTTTTTTAATCAAAATCGTAGGAACCATTTTTGAGAAAAATGAGTTTTTCTAAAACCGGTATATGGCAGGTACCGTTATTTTTGGTAAAAAAAAAAAAAAATAATTCAAGAAACATCTGGGAATAGTCTCCAAAAAACACTACATTCCAAGATTGAAGTAAAAAGTATGACATGAACATGTAAGTTGCCTTTGAATATTTTTTTTCTGTTTGAAATCAACTTTTGAGAAAATTCCTACTCCCAGTTTAACGGGCTAAAATGGAGCCTTATCTTTATTTTTCCTCAAAGGCCCTGTAAAATTCTTTTTCATAAAACAGAGTTGGTAAAATATTTGTATTGCAGTTGATGCTGAAAAGTCCATTTTTTTACATTTTTACTAAAATAATCACAATCATAAATATAAGTATAGGTATTTGGCCTTAAAAAAATAAATATAATCTTCATTTTACTATCACACATAAAAAAACAAAAAACAAAAATACCTAAAAAGCATTATCTTAACTTTGCGACAAAATGTTAAGATTAATATCTACTTCTACACATTTCTTAACCATTCCGATCTTTATAAAATGAAATGGTTAACATTCAACCAAATTTAAAATCAATTACCTCGTGACTCTGTTGCAAAGTTAAATAGCTCAATCGATACAACCAAACAAAAAGAAACAACAACAGATAAGATAAGTTCGCATGTAAAAAAAAACAGAACTTATTCTACCAGCTTATGTACCTGCCTACCAAACCTATACAGAAAAAAATATCAAAAAAATAGATAAAGATTAATAAAATCCACAAAAAAATAAAACCACCTATAACCTAACCACTGTAGACGTCTTTGAACTTAAAATGTTATATGAAAAATCCATGTTAAGCAGTTTCCCGAAGAATTCCCTGCAGAACGGTTGTTTAATTTAAAAAAAAAAATACGGTTTAATTTTTAAGAACTTCAAGCGAAACTGGATATACCTAAGATTTGAGACTTGAAGATCTTATTCCAACCCCTCCCCCCACTGAAGTGTAATTTAATTTATTTGAGTGAAATTCTTTTGGCTGTTAATTGATTGAAAATGTGTGATTTCATTTGCAGGATAACAAAAAATAAATCCTCACTATGGGGGACATGTTCCGGAGTGAGCAAATGCTCCTATGCCAAATGTTCATACAACCAGAGTCGGCATACACGTCAGTTTCAGAATTGGGAGAAGCTGGGTGTGTCCAATTTCGTGATGTAAGTTTATTTAATAAATTTTTGCTTTTGTTGTTATTGGTGTTAGTGAAAAAAAGGTTTTGATTTTTTTTGCATTTTATGAAAGAAGGGTATGCTTAGGGTTTACCTTGGACGAAATATGAATTATACCATATATATCCATATCCAATTATTCGCCAAGATATGATTCAGTTTAAAAAAATATGTATTTCATAGAAAATCGATTACTGTTAATAGGTAATTTCAACAAAAATGATTCTTTAAACTAAGAGTGCTTGCAGACTTTTTTTTAATTGTTAAATGGAAAATGCTATAAAAACACTTTTATCCTACACCCATTCAATGTTTGAATGTAAGCTCATCACAGTCCCGAATCCCGATAAAAACAAAGAGTGTAATTGAAAGTCAGTATGAATCAATTTTATTTGTGTGAAAACGTCAAATTCATTTATCGTTTCTGTTATCGTGTCAAGTTGCTTATGATGTGGAAAAATGTCTAATCATGGCATTACTAGTAGTTAGTTCTAAGATTTGAGGACCTAAAGCTACATATATTAACTTTTCCGCCAACAAAGATTAAAGCCTTGATAAGAACTGTTCCTAAAAAATCAAATTCATCCTGACAGAATGTGTACTATATCGCTAATTGTGTTATTTCATAATGATTTGGCTAGATTGTAAACACTTATTAATTAAAGGAGAGAGACTACTTGGTCTATTTGCTCAGTTCTATGATATGTTTTGCATTCCTAAGCATTTTAACTAAAAATGTTGATCAAATGTATTGTCCAAAAATATTTTGCGAAGAAGGGTCGTCCTTACACGACACAATATTACTGCGCAATATTTCTATGCCTCTTTGCTTATTCTATATCTGCCTTGTTGTGAAAACGAAAAATATTGAGTAAAAATTCACAAAATATTAATTTTTTTAAAAATCACTCAATATATTGCGCAATCCAATACTAAGTATTGCGCAATAATATTGTGTCTTGTAAGGCCGGCATAATGCGAGCCTTATGCGGGCCTTACACGACACAATATTATTGTGCAATAATATTGTCCAAAAATATTGTGCGAAAAAGGGTCGTCCTTACACGGCTCAATATTACTGCGCAATATTTCTATGTCTCTTTGCTTTTTCTGTATCTGCTCGTTGTGGAAACAAAAAATATTGGGTAAAATTTCATAAAATATTAAACTTTTTTAATATCACTCAATATATTGTGCAAACCGAAAATATTGTGCAATACAGCCCTTACACTGTCAATATTATTGCACAATACTGTGTATTGCGCAATAATATTGTGTCGTGTAAGGCCGGCATTACACGACATAATATTATTGTGCAATAATATTGTCCAAAAATATTGTGCGAAAACGGGTCGCCCTTACACGGCTCAATATTACTGCGCATTATTTCTATGTCTCTTTGCTTTTTCTATATCTGCTCGTTGTGGAAACGAAAAATATTGAGTAAAATTTCATAAAATATTAAACTTTTTTAATATCACTCAATATATTGTGCAAACCGAAAATATTGTGCAATACAGCCCTTACACTGTCAATATTATTGCACAATACTGTGTATTGCGCAATAATATTGTGTCGTGTAAGGCCGGCATAAGAAAACAAGAAAAACTAAGCTACGTTAATTGTGTTTTTCGGTCTGGGGTTTAACCAAAACAGTTTTGTCAGTATCGATTAACTTCAATCTTTGAAACCTAGCCACATTCTTCAGAGGTTCAGAGGTCTTTCTGAAGACCAATACACTCTTTATCGAGTTTAAAGTCGCGAATGATAGCGTTAAAGAGGCGATGAGCTGTACAGAGCCATACCACATCTCGACACCCCTGCCAAACTAGTCAGTTTGTGCCGGATGAGAATGGTGACATATCTCGCTCTCGCTGCTCTGTCAACGTCCTTTGATGTCGAGAATGTTTTGAGATCATTTAATGCGCTGCTATGTAATCTCTTTGACATCATGTTTGAAGCAATTGTGCGCAACTGTGTGAGAAGTCAATACTAATGGTAAAATTTTTCAAAACTCTATTCATGCTGATGACACTTACATCGTCGGTCGCGAGAACAAATCGAGATCTTAATGAAGGATTTACAAATACTGAAACGGGGGTTTGGTTTGGCTGTTAACGAGATGAAAACCAAGTTTAACCAAAGAGACAACCAGTTTAACCTGCTGCAATCGCAATAAATCGATATCATTCAGTAATTACTGATTAAAAATTTGAGTGATGACTTGAAACAAAAAAAAAAAATCAAGAAAACGAAGGACACATTACCATCGATCAATGATCTAAGAATGCTTTCTATGATATGTCAGTTCAACAACGGCCAACTGATTTGAAATGAAAGGTAACTTTTTTTGATGCAATCAAATCATTCCAGCACTTATTTATTGATAATGATAAAGAAAATAACACACTTGGGTTTTCTAAAATAAGATCTATTTGGTACTGCTTCATATCATTTCAAACTCTACAACAATTTTGTTGGGTGGACCACGACCTAAATGATGAATTTTGTTTAATAATCTCCGTCGCGAGCTAGCGGTCTCTAGTATCCAGTTACGCAAACCAAACCCAAACCAAACATACTTTTAAGACCTTAGGTCTTATAAATGCAGTTTACATGGAAAATATTAGATTAAAGATGGTGGTTACAAAGCAAAAAGATTGAGGCTCCAGTCCACATTTCTCAAGTTTTTTCTCAACATTTTCGGATTGTGAAGATTTGATCGATTGGTGATTGCTGACTTTCCTGTCCTAAAATTACACTAAAAGGGCTAGGGGCCTAGTTCTCGGGTTCCATGCACCTTTATCAAACCAGGGGTTTATTTATGTTGTGAAGTATCGCATTCTTCCTTTATAGTCAGATCAGGTCGAATTCAGATTTATTTTAAGTGGAAACCAATCCTGTAATATTTGTTTTAGTTGATTCATTAATGTTTTCAAGGGGCTAAATATGAATCAAAAAACATGCCAGAGAGCGTATTTTGTCCTTTTTTCAGAAAACACAAAAGTGGTTAAAAAACACCTTTAAAATTATATATTTGATGCTTTCGATTTAAATAAATATGTTTAAAGTACCTACATAAGAATAAACTTCGAATAAGGTACATTTCAATGGTTTTTGTGAGTGCAGAAATCGGTTTATCAGATGTTTAGGAACTCGCTCAATGTTTACAATGAAATATTATTCGTTGTAAATAAAAAAATGCGTATCCAACAATTTTTCCAAGAGATGTGGAACTAAAACTAACCCTAGCACATACTAAGCAATCCCTTCCATATCATCTTTCACGGTACAGTAGATTTATGAAAACTATTTTTTTCAGCACAAACAATCTGGCAGCACGATTTATTAACTTGTGCTGAGTCTTATCTCACTTTTCTATCTACATCTACACACTACCTACGTCAACAAGCAGTTACGTATGCTTTTTCAAAATATTGAACTTTTATCTTATATTTTTTTTTTTTATTTACTACCTATCTATAATTAAAAATTTAACCATAAGTGTTTTTTAAGTCAGTGTTATTAATATATACTTAAATCAATACGAGATAAGATCGTTACAAAAAAGAATTTAATTGTGACATCTTACAAGTGTTTTATTTTATATTAATAAATAGTGATACATTTAATTTTTATTGTGATCAATTTCAATTATATAAAATCGAAAGTGAATTATTAAGAAATAGATAAGACTATAAATCACAATGTTTATTTAACTAATTTATCAATCAAAATATAAATGTATGCACATTATGTCACTTTTATATGTTTTTAACAAATCATTGAAATCAATATTAATTTATTATTTATGTATTGTATAGCTTGATCGAAATATTGACAATTATAGTTTAAATTTTGTATATATTTCTTCAGAATTTCAGTCACAGACTGTATTTTATTATTTATCTTCTGATTAATATTAGTAGTTTTGTTATTTTTTGGTATCCTAGAACAAAATATTTGCGGAAAGTCAAGAAAGATGTACATTTTACAATTCATTGGTATTTATTTTTAAAGTCCATGGCCCAATGGCTGCGTCATGCGTTCGACTTTAACTCTTACAACTGACAGCTCGATTAAACAATTGAAAGCTATGTATTCTTATGGAGAATGACTTATAGGAAAAATGCGTCACGTCCGTAACAGCGCACAGTGGTGCTTTTATGAGTTTCAGCGACAAAATTTATTTCCGTGGCCATTTCTTGACGAAAATTGATGAAATTTGGTACACTTAGAGAAATTAAGGAAAATACAAAAATTCTGCCAACTTTTTTATTTACAAAGTGTAGGCTCCAATATGTCAACTGAAACAAGCAATGAAAACGATAAACTGAGAACAAATCACTCTTTAAGTTATAATTTTGGCTGAATTTATGCAAAGTAGGTCCTTTAATACTGACTGCAACGGTATTATGCATATTTTAGTTATAATACGGAGAAATAAATTAAACAAAAAAACAAGACTATGTTTGCTTGCAATATACACACAATTTAGGGTACGCCCTTAGAGCCGTTATCGATAAAATTCGAATAACTCAAAAATGTTGTATGGGAGGTACTCGTTTTAGATGAGATATTCAAAAACAAAAAAAAAACAACCTTGGATTTTACAAAAAAACAATCTGTACCAAATTTCAAGCAAATCCGTCAGCCCGTTTGGGCAGTGGAAAAGTGTACAGATGGACGCACAGACGCACAGACCGACGGACGGCATGACGAAAACCACTTTTTCGGACTTCTCCATCATCGTTATGTTGGTTTTGATTAAAACCTCAATTTTTTTTTTTTGACACGAAACCAATACTTGCCCAATAGAGCAAGAAAGTAAAAAATGTCAATTTTGATAGTAGAAGTATATTTTGGGGTCACAGAAAATATTATATTCAGTTTTATTGAACATTGTTGTTTTATTTTATTTTGCTTTTTTTGAGTAGTTGCCATTAAAGTTAATTGGCAAGACTACAACTTCAAAATTGTCAAAATATGTCATTGTCATTGGGCAGTCATTGGGTCATAGCCTATAGAATGCGATTAACTTTAAAAACTGATTTTTCAAAATTTTTAATTTAATCCGTCAGGACGAAGAGGTCGATGTTTTCGGGTAATAAATGCTGATAGGCACACTTCTGCGTATAATTTTGATTTCTTAAGTAACACGAGTTTATTTGATTACTTAAGTCAATTGCTGTTGCAGAATCTTAATGAAGACTTCAAATCTCATTTTGAAACTTAATTATACACACTGTCCTCATCTTACCTGTACACATCTTATGGGAAAGGTTTTTTCGAGCTTTTTACATGCGATAGAATTACATATGTGAAACGCTGCAACCAAACTGAGATGCAAACGTCCTATTTTCTTTGTTACTGACAATCTTAGCGTGACAGAGTATAGCTGTTTGTTTTTCCTGTTTTTTTTTCAAATGGATTTTAAACCTCTACAGGTTTTTCAATTCTTTTGTAAATCAAATTGATCACTTCGCAAATCAAATTTAACCCATCTGCAAATGTTATTCATTTTGTTGCAAATCGAATTCATTTTTCGAACTCGAAAAAGCAATCAAACATGACATTAGGATGATAAAGATAGCAAAAAAGGTCGGTCCCGTAATTCTGCATGTCTGTCAGTCTGTCTGTTTCTATCTTTAGGCTAAACCCTTAAAGGTGTTACACCATTCTTAAAGCCTTCCTAGTTAATTTTGCTGTTTGTTAATCAATTTTAACAAAACTTTTACTCATAATAAGAAACAAAACAGCAAAAGAATGATATGAAAAAAGATCAAAGCTTTTCGTGATATCAATGCGATTGGTTTTCCTCTGAAAACAAAGAAATCAATGAGGTTAGATATTTTTGAAGTCAGTCTGAATAAGTTGATTTACCAGTCGAATGAAAATCACAATAATTTTCCATGCCTGCTTCGTATAACGCGTGGCCTTTTGAGATATGCATCTTGAGCCCCAGAATGTGTGTTTCGCATTGCCTACTTACCTGCTGCTTACTTAAAATGGCGCATACAATCCGGGATAGATTTTGGCCTTAACCAACCAACCTTTCCAATCAGCCCGGTCTTTAGCTAGTTGCCACCAGTTACGACTCCCGTGAAGTTGGTCCCAACTTTCAAAAAGATATGGTTAGATTTGAAAGAGTTCTAGAGTTCTTGCCCGAAAATAGCAATAATTCCGTGTAATCTAGGATAGAAATCGAAGAAATTGATATGAAGTGAAGTGCCAACTTCACGCGATCCTTTTTGAAATTTGGCATATTTTGGGTGGACCGGACCCTGAAATTACAATTTCGATAAATTAACATGGCACCCCTGAGTTGGGTTCTTCAAAATAAATAAAATTTGACAACTTTTAGGGGTCGCTAGCAACCTTTGAATTTTTGCACATTGTGGGTAGACCCTAGAATTAAAGTTATTAAAAATTCACATGGCACCCCTGAGTTGGGTTCTTGGTATTAAAATAAGATAATGTTTAAAATTTATATTAAATGTATAAGTAAAAGTTAAGCTTCCGGAACATTTACCCAAATTGTGTACAATACCTTTGGTTTATATATTATTGCACTGACTTTTTGTTTGAATCCATTAAAACCAAACAGTACATAAACAATTGTTTACTTTTATTTTGCAGTTAAACGATGGCGTAAGTTTATTTCAACGGAAATTTGTCACAGAAGTTCGTCGTTGTGACGAATGGGAAAGAAAAATTCGCTACATTGAAACCGAACTGAAGAAGGATGGCATCGTACTGAAGGACCTCATCGATGACATTCCGAGAGCACCAAATCCCAGAGAAATCATCGATTTAGAAGCTCATTTAGAGAAAACAGAAAATGAAATTCTCGAAATGGCCCAAAACGAAGTCAATTTAAGATCGAATTTCCTAGAACTCACCGAATTGCGTCAAGTTTTGGAAAATACTGAAGCTTTCTTTGACGATCAAGAAGTACTGAATCTTGATGCAAGTCGAAAAAGCATTACCGGTGAGGATTTCATTGCAAATATGAATCGCGGGCGTTTGGCTTTTGTTGCTGGAGTTATCAAACGTGAACGTATATATTCGTTCGAACGCATGTTATGGCGTATTTCACGTGGAAATGTATTTCTTAAGCGTGCTGATTTGGATAAGCCTGTAAAAGACTTGCAAACGGGCCATATGATACAGAAGACAGTGTTTGTTGCTTTCTTCCAAGGTGAAGAGCTAAAAAATCGCATCAAGAAAGTATGCGCTGGATTCCACGCATCTATGTATCCTTGTCCCAGTTCGCATGCAGAGCGCATGGAAATGATTAAAGGTGTTCGAACACGTTTGGAAGACTTGAAAATGGTGCTCAGTCAAACGGACGATCATCGTGCTCGAGTATTAGCTACTGTTTCCAAGAATTTGCCAACATGGAGTATTATGGTTAAGAAAATGAAAGCCATTTACTACACCCTCAATCTCTTCAACGTGGACGTCACTCAAAAATGTCTGATTGGTGAGTGTTGGGTGCCAACCAATGACTTGACAATTGTTCAAAAAGCACTAGCCGATGGTTCAGCACAGGTTGGAAGCTCAATTCCATCGTTTTTGAATGTTATCAAAACAAACGAACCACCACCAACATACAATCGTACCAACAGGTTCACCCAAGGCTTCCAGAATCTTATTGACGCCTATGGTATAGCTTCTTATCGTGAAGCCAACCCGGCCCTTTACACAATTATTACTTTTCCATTTTTGTTCGCCGTGATGTTCGGAGACGTGGGGCATGGTCTGATTATGCTACTCTTTGGAGCCTGGATGGTAATTTGGGAAAAGAAATTATTGAGAACACGAGGCGGTGGAGAGGTTTGGAACATCTTCTTTGGCGGACGTTATATAATTCTGCTCATGGGCATGTTCTCACTGTACACTGGATTCATCTATAACGACTTGTTTTCAAAATCCATGAATATATTTGGCTCAAATTGGAAAAATAATTTCACTTTATCCCAAATCGAAGCGAATCCATCGTTGCAATTCAATCCGACAAATTTCACAGAAGGCGTGTATCCTTTCGGCATGGATCCCATATGGCAGTTGGCAGAAAATAAGATCATCTTCCAAAATTCCTACAAAATGAAGCTGTCAATCATTTTCGGAGTGACTCACATGCTTTTTGGTATTTGCATGAGCACCATCAATAGCGTGCATTTCCGCAGATGGTCGAACATTTTCATGGAATTCGTTCCACAAGTTCTCTTCTTGGTGTTGTTGTTCGGTTACATGGCATTCATGATGATATTCAAGTGGTTCAAGTATAATGCAAAAACTGAGGTTCAAGCCGACACGCCTGGGTGTGCTCCATCGGTTTTAATTATGTTCATCAATATGGTGCTCTTGGGCAGAACTAAGCCTTTGGAAGGCTGCAAGGAGCATATGTTCGAGTTTCAGTTGTTGTTGCAGCAAGTGTTTTTAGTCGTGGCATTGCTGTGTATTCCTTGGATGTTGCTAGCAAAACCTATCTACATCAAGCTTACCAGAGGGAAACGAAGTGTAAGTTCTAAAAAAAGCGGGGTTTCCACTCCGGGAAGAACTGGAATTTGATAGTTTTATTACTTTTTTTTGCGTAGGTTCATCATGAGGACGAAGATAGCTCCATGATGGCAGATGGACATGAAGAAGAACCCATGAGTGAGATTTTAATTCATCAGGCTATCCACACAATTGAGTATGTCCTAAGTACAATTTCGCACACAGCTTCCTACTTGCGTCTTTGGGCCTTATCACTGGCTCATGCCCGTAAGTTTTATTGTTTCTTATTGCTATTTCATATTTTTAATATTTTTTTTTGTTTCTAGAACTTTCTGAGGTACTTTGGGGTCAGCTTTTGCATATTGGTTTCTCAACATCGTCACACTATGTTGGACCCATATTGCTAATGGTCATTTTTGCTATTTGGGCTTTCTTCACGTTGGCTATTTTGGTCATGATGGAAGGACTCTCAGCTTTCTTGCATACTTTGCGTTTACATTGGTAAGAATAAACTATTTGTGTTTAAAAAAAAATTTAAATAATATATCTCATTTTTTTCAGGGTTGAATTCATGAGCAAGTTCTATGAAGGTTTGGGTTATATTTTCACACCTTTCAGTTTTGAAAAAATTCTCAATGAGGAAGAAGAAGAATGATTTATTGAAATTATTTTCCTTAAGAAAAGTCTCGATATTATCAAATGTTTTTTTTTTGTTAAGAAAAAGACAAAGTTTTCAATAAAATCTTTTTTAATTATTCAAAATGCTTTTAAAAAATTGTATTTTTTTTTTATTTTGTAGGAAAAGTATAGCGATTGTTAGGAATTTTTACCTGCGATGTAGAGCAAGTTTAGATTCATAAATTGAACAAAAGATAACAATCAAACACGACATTACGATAATATAGAGAAGAAAAGTATGTCTGACAATTCTGTCTGTGTGTTAAATCTGTGTGCATGTGTATCTGTCTGTTTGTCCCTATATTTCGAGCTACAGCCTAGGCCACTGAAACGATATTCTTTAAACTTGAAAGTTGACAGTTATAGGTGATTTCTTAGAGGGGAAATTAATTTTTTTAGAACCAAAATTAACGATCTGCCATATGACAAAATGGAAAACCTTATTTTTTTCAAAAATAACTCTTACGATTTTGATTAAAAACCTAGAACAGACAGTATCGTACTTTTGGAGTAAAAAAAATATTTTTTATCGGTTAATAACGGTAGGGGAACACGGGGCGGAATCTCAGAGAGGAACTACAAGTTTAATAGTTTTTTGAGTCAACCGAGGGCTGATGTTCTTGCCTGTGTAAAAAAATGGACTCATGATTCATGTTCAGGTTTGTAAAGTCCTGATTTTTTTTATGCAACTCTACCTTTCCAGTTTTGCTAAAATTAAAAAAAATCCTATTCTGCCCCGTTTAGTGGGGTGGATTGGGAAAAGTCAGACTGTTTTCTAAAATGAAATCGTTCTTAATTCTTTATTAACATCTTAATTATTACTTAGCAAAAATATAATTAAAAGGTTAAACTGATACATAACTTATAAGGAGTTGTAATTTTAAAATTACAGAAGAAATTACCCAATTCTAGCCCGTGTTTCCCTACCTCCTTTAGACTCATTTTCTTTTTCTCTGATTTTCTTGTAAGCGACACAACGGATTTCGATTAAAATTTTTACTTGGCAACAAAAAAAATATTTTTTTTTTTTTTGAAAAATCAATTTTTCGAAAACGAGTAACTTTATTTTATTTAAATTTTGGTTTAAGATGAACATTGATATTTTCTTAAAAGTGGCATGTCACCTTTTGTTTTAAAGAAAGTTTGAGAATTTTTTTTGTTAAAAATAATTTTTCTTAAAACGGCTCTAATGATTTTTAAATATTTTTTTTTCTTTAAATGTATCTTTGCACTTAAACAATGATCAATAATGATGCAAAATAAAAATTAAATAAATTACACGACTGCATCCCAGGTACTTGCTCTTAAAGATAAAGTTACTATGTATGCTAAGCCTTTTTAATTAAAAAAATTTTCATTAAAAAAAAAAAAAACTAAAAAAAGCATAAAATTCGATTTTCAAATAACTAAAACAGCTTCTAAAGAATTTAACCTCAAAACGAAGTACGTAATTTGATTTCTTCTATAATGATACATTATTAAAAACTTTTTTTTTCGAAAAAATGAATTTAAAAAAAAAATTAAATTTTTATTTTAAATATAAAAAAATAATTTTCGAAGTTTTTTAATAAACATTATTAAGGTAGATTAAAAGCTTTCATGTAAAAATAAAATGCACGACTGGATCGCACGAACATGCTCATGTAGTGCAAAGCTATTTTATGTATTAACTTGTCTTGAAATTTTTAGCTTTTGTTCATCTGATGTGTGTAGGTATTGAGAAATATGCATAAATAATCATTTTTATTAATATTTTTTTTAAAACGGGAAAGGTTTTTGGAATTTTTTTTTTTTTTTTGAAAAATAATTTTTTTTTGCATATTGGGTCAATGATTTGTTTTTTCAAAATTTTATTTTTAAATGTTGATAAATATTAGCCATCTTACCAATTTTTTTTTTAAATCGTTTGAAAATTTAAAAAAAAAACGGCTCGATAGATTTTTTTGAAAAAAATTCTAAAAATTTATCGTTATTGAAGAAATCATATCAAAAAGTTTAATCAAAATCGTTAGAGCCGTTTTCGATAAAATTCGAATAACTCAAAAATGTTGTATGGGAGTACTCGTTTTAGATGAGATATTCAAAAACAAAAAAAATCAACTTTCGAAATTACGTAAAAATCATCTGTACCAAATTTGAAGAAAATCCGCCCACGCGTTTGGGCAGTGGAGAAGTGTACAGATGGACGCACAGACGCACAGACCGACGGACGGCATGACGAAAACCACTTTTTCGGACTTCTCCATCATCGTAATGTTAGTTTTGATTAAAACCTCAATTTTTTTTTGACACGAAACCAATACTTGAGTCATGAAGAGAGATTCAGAATAAAAAGCTGTTCTGTGGCAGGTACCGTTAATAACGGTTTTTGAAAAAAAAAATGGTTTTCATTTAAAGATAGACCTTATCCAAAAAAATTACCATGATTTTTTTTATCAAAAACGTATCAACAATTTAAAAAAAAAATTAGTTTTTCTAAAACCGGTATGTGATAAGTACCGTTATTTTTGGTAAAAAAAAAATAATTGAAAAAACGTTTAACGTTTTAATTTAAACTAAATCGACCCATCCGTTTAGGCTGTGGCTTCTGATAAATACAGACAGACAGACAGACAGAATTGTCGGACCCTCTTTTTTCTCATTCTCTATCCTGTAATATTTGATTTTTATCGCATCCATTGTTATGAAAGCATAACTGGATATATAGCAAGCAAAACGAATACCTCCTATATATGGAGTTTTTTTGATTTTTCTCGAAAACAACCATAACGATTTTGAATAAACTTGGTGTATATTATATTATAACATGGGTGATATAATGCTGCGTTTTTGGTTTCTTCCAAAAAATTTTAATAACGGAAATAACGGTGATTTCGAAAAGTATTGTGTACTTAATTTTTCAAAAACTAAAATTGTTAAAAAATTAAACAACAAATATTTTTAACAAAAACAATACTTGTCCTATAGAGGAAGTAATTTTATTGATTATGTACACTGAAAGAAAATGTTCATGTTAGTCGTATCTGAAGTAAAAAAGATTGTCTTCCCGATTGGGAAAGTAAATGCTAAGCTCTCCTAAGCTAACCATGATCAAACGAACTACAATATGAAATCATCGATTTTTACACTGAAACAAAAAATTATTTTTTTTTTGGGGGATTTTTTAGGTGAAATAAATATTTTGCGTTGTACCCTACGCAAAAGATTTGGTCGATGTTTACCGATTCCTATCATTTATCATTATTTATCAACTGTGAATTTTAATACTCTAGGCTAGACACCTAAAAAACGATGTTAAGCCCTGTGATTTAAATAAGAGTCGGTAAACATAGACCAAATCTTTTGCATATTGGAAAGGGTACAACAACAACTGATGAGCCGACTGTGGTACCTTGGCAACACGCATTTTGGATTTGAGGTCTCCTTGAATATTGAATTTATATTCATCGATATCGGTCCGCTTAAAAATAAAAAAATTAAAATAATTTGCATTAATTACTATATTTACTTTTCTCTTTATTAACAAATATTTTTCGCTACAATTTTTCAAGTAAGAGTGGGCTAAGAAAAAAAATAACACTGTGTGACACTCACAATATAGGTAGGCGGGCGGAGACCTATTACGTTTTGTAGACCTTGTTGCACTAATTACAAAACGGCATGTAACACCCCAAAATCTGGAGTTAGGGGCAATAACGTTTTTTTCAACCTTCATCAGTTGCAAAAAATCTTCATTCATCATATTCTTACTAATTTTAGATTTTTGATGTTCTGGAAGTAGACATTTAGACCTTTTTAGCAATCTAAAAAAATGTGGAACAATTTCAAAAATTCCATTTTTTTCGTCATTTGCTCAACTTTGACATCAATAAAAAAAAACATGCTGTTTTAAAAACATATTCTAAGATAATGTTTGTTTCCAAACCAAACGAGATATTTTCTTAAAAATCGGTTAAAAATTGGCAAAGAAAAAAAAAATTTTTTAAGTACCGATTTTTTGGGTAGTTTCGATTACCTCCAAAATTGAATTGAATTTTGTAGAGCTTTTAGCAAAACGGTACTTAAAAATTCCGTAACACCCCCAAAATCTACTTAGGATTAAAAAAAGTTTTTTTGAAATTTGATCAATTGCAAAAAATCTAGCTTTGTCAAATTTGCACCAAATTTGGATTTTTTTACAGTTTCGGAAAGAAATCATTTACACCTTTTCAACACGTTTTTAGTTTAGTTAAACCTAAATTTTTAAAGTACCTAAGCATTCGAATTTCTGTATCTGGGTTAAAATCGTAAAAAAAAATTCTCATTGCCAATTTTCAACGGAATTTTGACATATGTACAGTTTGTACAGTTTTGTAATGAGTGCAACAAGCTCTACAAAACGTGATAGGTCTCTGCCCGCGTTTATTTTTTTTCACTGGTTTTGCACACCGTGTAATAGGTTATATTCTGGTTTACCGTTGGGCAAATGCACCATATATTTTTTGGGTTGCCAACTTAACATATAGCCACCTTTAAGCCACCGTGTAATGATAGACCTACGATTTAAAAATATAAAAAAAAAACAAATATAACGAGAAGAAATGAAAATTTGAAAAGTTAAATCAAAGCCTATTGAATGCGAACAAATTAAATTTTACAAAGCAAAAATATTTTATAAATTAAAATTAACGAATATAATACAAAATAAATGATAAAAATAAGATATGATTGGAAAAAAAATTAAGATAGGGAGTTGTTAAAAATTCGGAATTCTAAAAAAAAAAACTATTTTATTTTTAAGTTTACGAAGTAACAATATGTAGCCAAATTTATTGTGGACTTATAAAAATATTCCAAAAAAGTGCTAAGTCTTGTTCTACTGTTACTAATATGGTAAAAGATTATTTCTTTCTAAATGTGAAACGCTTTACTGACATTTTGCTGAGCTAATCATTTTATCAATGAATTTTCTGGCACAGCAAATCAAAAAATCAATTCGATTACTCTGATTAAATCGAAACAAAAAACGTGATGAAGATTCGATGACGTGACAATAAACGCAATCATAATAATAAAATGATTTTAATATGGCACTTTGAGTTTGAGTATACGTCATTTAAAGAAAGGAAGTAATAATCACTTTATGTTATCTTTTACTTGCAATTCATTAGTTTTTAGTTCTTAATGGCAAGTCTCACATTCGTAAAGTAAAATAATTTAATAATTTTGACTTTTTATTAAATTCTGTCAGTACACTGAGGGAAAAAACGCAACGTAAAACTTAATACTGTCATAATTAACTGAAAGTTGTAACAAATGACCTCAAAAGTATTTGATTTCACGTTGAAACTTAGTTGATTTTAATATGCAATGTCATTTCAAATATGGTCAACCTATTTCCAAAGCGAATTGTGCTATTTTATAGTTGAAAATGCACCTCTTCCTAACCATGTTTTAAATAAGAGGATTTTAATGGTGGCAAAAATGTAGTATACAAATATGTACTCGTATAATCCACCAACTTTCAAAGTTTTTCAACGTAATTTTTAAAATTATGTTTATATTTTCCAACATGTAATTGACAATAGAGAGACAGCATGATGGGTAGGGCACTGTATCGGTAAATCGAGGGTCAAAAGTTCGTATCTTGTCGGATACAATTGTTTTTTTTTTTTTTGGTTTTACAATGAAGACGATACAACAATAACGTTAGTGGTTATTTTTTCGGAAAGAGTAAATCAACCAATACTAGTCTACTCTCTACTAAAGCAGATACTAAGAAAATCTTCTAAAAAGGTACAGGCTAGGTTTCGTTGGTTTTTAGTTTAACGAATCGAACTAGAAACTTTCACTTAAAGCAAATGCATGCGACCTAGTCTTTTCTTTTTTTATCATTGAATGTAAATAATTAATAGATATCGTTCTATAAAACCCCCGAACATTGTTTTAATTTTTTTAATGCGACTGCGACCACTTTGTTATCAAAATAATTTCTATCGGATTTGTTTTTTTTTTTTATAACAAATCACATGCTAGCACATTTGATGTAAATAAAAAAAATGTGATTTCTGACTCGTGAGTCGTGATGCATTCACAGTCCAAAAAGCAGTCTAATAAATAAATCACAGAATCACTGGTGATAACATATTTTGAATTATTCTTATCATCGGAAGAGTGCAAGTATATTTTGGTAGAATGGTTGTTTTGGGAGAAATCCATATCAATAATAAATTATAAAGAAAGTATATAAGAATCATTTAAAATTCGGATACCGCTTATTGTGCGGTTGAGTTCCCGGCATGGATCGGTGCTATCAGTGTCTTAAAATTAAGAGTGTTTAATTGTGCCTTCTTATTAAAAAAAAGGACTTTTATCTTCACCAAATACTAATAATTTTAGTTATTTAGATTCTAAATGAAGTAAATCTCAGTTTTACTTTGAGACGTGATAGGTATGAAGAAGTTGTTTTCAAGTCGTTCATCCTATTAAGCTTATTCGAACTAACTTGAACTTGCTTTTCATTATCAGACTTTTTATGAAATTATGTGTATCAATGTTGGTATTATCATGATTTTTGTTTCGTTGTATTGTTATGGTTTGTTTGTTATATTTATATTTTTAAAATTTGTTGATTTTTTTTTGTTTCTCAGAGTTTTAAAGTATTATTTTGTGCTATTTTCTGTGCAAAAGGAATTGTAGTATTGTCTGAGTTTTTTTTTTGACGTCCTTTGCAACTATTTCAAAACTTCAATATTTTCAAAGTGTTCGTACGTTTACGTTTAAGGTGATGCCAATATGTACAGATTTAAAAGTATTATAATTATCTTTTGAAAAACTTTGTCAAATTCTAAGCCTCAGAAAGCATTTGTTGGCTAAAAAAAATCAACTGTTCATTGTTACCAAAAGCTTCATGCGGGTGCGAAAAACAGATATTTTATTTTTAGCCTGTTCTGAATGTAAGTGTAATAATTTAATTTTGGTGGTATCGGAGGAATCCTCGATAGTTCTCACCTACCACTTCATTACGATAAAAGTAGAAGACTTATAACGGAAAGAAGCGCTCCATAAGGGTAAGGAGATCACTTCGAACGTAAAAGGTCTGAGGACCAAGTATGTAAGTAAATAAGGTAATAGCTGCCCTGGTTTGGTATCCTTTTGGTCAGATGATTGCAACTGTCCGTAGTTTTATTTCATTTTCTAAAAAGTGGTCTTACTCATTTCTTCCATCCGTTCTTTTTTGACTGAGCACATTCGGAGTAAGAGCTTAAGCTTTTAGTAAGAGCAGATTATACAAATTCTAGAGTTTTTTTTTGTCTGATGGAATTCCGTCAACTCTGCTAGTTGATTTCTGAGTACCTACATCACGTCAGTTATACTATTATTTTTTACAAGTTGAATACACTTGTATTGTATTGTATTGGACATTTCCACCGTTATAATTTCTATATGTGATTACTTTTGTCTATCTAAAAGCTGTGTTGGATATATGCACGCGTATAGCTTAGCACCAGCAAATAGTTGTCTGACTCATGCAAGTTACTTCTTTCAATTAATACATCAATAGTAATAACGGCTCTAGTCCGTGCTTATACGGATTTTTTTCTCCACTTTTCAAGCTTTCTTTCGCGACTTTCCACGCTTTTCTCCGCAATATTTAACGGGTTTTTTCCCGTGATAATAAGCGCTTCTATCATGAACTCTTTTGCTGTTCTCCGCAGTATTTTACGATCTTTCACCAGCTTTTTCCACTTTATTCCACTCTTTTTCCCGCGGTAGACCGGAGTATTTTGCATATTTTTCTTTGTTTTTTGGAACATATTTATACCGCTTGTCGTGTTATTCCACGATCTTTAATTCAAATTCAAATGAAATAACTCATTAACTCCCTAACTCGAAAACAAAATGGTGCTAAGTCATCGTACATGTCTCAACAGATAACTCAATGGTATGCAATGAAAGGAGATATCATTAAAATCGGTAAAGTAGTTCTTGAGTTATAAATGGTGTAACTAACTTTGTTTAATATATTTAGAAGATAAGTTATTTAAGCTATTCTTATAATCTTTTGCAAAACAACTTCTAATAATTTATTTTACAGATCCTTAGATAACTGAATTTGAGTAAATCCTCGTCATGGGTGATATGTTTCGTAGTGAACCAATGGTTCTATGTCAAATGTTCATACAACCTGAAGCAGCTTACTCTACAGTGTCGGAAATGGGTGAAGTTGGGTGTGTTCAATTCCGAGATGTGAGTTAAATGAATATCTTTATAAACTTTATATTTATTTGTAATTTCACTCTATTTTCAATTATTTAAGCTCAACGATGGAGTAAGTTTATTTCAACGAAAATTCGTAAGCGAAATTCGTCGTTGTGATGAGCTGGAAAGAAAAATTCACTACATTACCAACGAACTCAAAAAAGAAGACATTTTGTTACCTGACATGGATAATGATCTTGACATTCCTCGAGCTCTGAACCCTAAAGAAATGATTAATCTTGAAGCTCATCTAGAAGTAACCGAAAGTGAGATGGTTGAACTTACCGAAAATGAAGATAAATTAAAATCTAACTTTAACGAACTGAACGAATAGCGTCAAGTTTTACAAAATACCGAAGATTTCTTTTCCGATCAGGAAGTTCTCAACTTGGACTCAAACCGAATGGGTTCCAACGAAATACTTGTAAATAAAAATAATGAACGTGGGGAATTGGCATTCGTTGCAGGAATTATAACACACAAGAGGGTTTTTGCATTTGAGCAAATGCTTTGGCGTATATCACACGGAAATGTTTTCTTGCGACAAGCTCAGCTGAAGAAACCTTCATCGTTGGATGAAGATCAAAAAATAGTTTTCGTTGCTTTCTTCCAAGGTGAGGAGCTTAAGAGTAGGATCAAGAAAGTTTGTACAGGATTTCGGGCTACCATGTATCCATGTCCGAGTTCGCATGCTGAACGCGATGAAATGATTGCCGATGTTCGAAGTCGTTTGCAAGATTTGAAAATGGTTTTAAATCAAACCAATGATCATCGGCGTAGGGTGTTGGTTAATGTTTCAAGGAACTTGACCACATGGAGTTTCATGGTCAAGAAAATGAAAGCCATCTACTACACCCTTAATCTGTTCAATATTGATGTGTCTCAGAAATGCATGATTGGAGAGTGTTGGGTGCCAACTAGAGACTTGAATATCGTTCAAGATGCTTTAGGGCGTGGATCGGCAGCAGTGGGAAATTCAATAACATCGTTCTTGAACGTTATCAACTCCAACGAGTCACCGCCAACTTACAATAGGACAAATAAGTTTACTCAAGGCTTTCAGAACCTAATTGATGCCTACGGTATAGCTTCGTACCGTGAAATCAATCCAGCATTGTACACAATCATAACTTTTCCGTTTTTGTTCGCCGTAATGTTTGGTGATGTAGGACATGGCTTGATAATGCTCATGTTTGGAGCTTGGATGTGCATTTGTGAAAAGAGTTTGTCGAAAGTTAAAGGAGGTGGGGAAATTTGGTCGATCTTCTTCGGTGGACGGTACATAATTTTACTCATGGGAATGTTTTCGATCTATACAGGATTTATCTACAACGACATTTTCTCAAAATCAATGAATTTCTTCGGTTCGGGATGGAAAATCAATTATGACCATTCAACTGTCAAGGAGAATGTAGCATTACAGTTGAATCCGAAGAACTTCACAGAAGGAGTTTATCCCATGGGAATTGATCCGATTTGGCAATTGGCAGAGAACAAGATCATATTCCAGAATTCACACAAAATGAAATTGTCGATAATCTTTGGAGTCGTCCATATGCTTTTTGGTCTCTTTTTGAACCTGGTGAATCACGTTCATTTCCGTCGATGGGGAGCTATTTTGATGGAATTCATTCCACAGGTGTTGTTCTTAGTGCTACTATTTGGTTACATGGTGTTTATGATGTTTTTCAAGTGGGTCAAGTATAACGCTCGAACTGATGTTCTTGTGGATACTCCTGGATGTGCTCCTTCAGTCCTCATTATGTTCATCGATATGATGCTGTTTAAGTCAACTCCTTCATTGGAAGGTTGTAAGACATACTTGTTTGATGGACAGAAGTTAGTGCAGTTGGGTTTGGTTGCAATTGGGCTCTTGTGTATTCCATGGATGCTGTTTTCGAAGCCACTGTTTATTTATATCAAGAGGAAGAACAGGAGTCAATTGGTAGACTCATATAATAATGAATGTGATAACCAAGATGAAGCAATGAGTGAGATTTTTATCCATCAAGCTATTCATACCGTGGAGTATGTTCTAAGTACGATTTCTCATACTGCTTCTTATCTGCGCCTTTGGGCTTTGTCTTTGGCACATTCTCGTAAGTTTTGTTTTTCCAATTTTGTCACATGAATAAATTTCATTACGATTTCTTTCTTATACAGAACTCTCCGACGTTCTTTGGAGTAAATTACTGTCAACAGTATTATTGGTGAATAACATGTATGTGGGTCCAGTTCTTTTGTACATCGATTTTTATTCATGGACCTTTTTTACAATTGCGATATTGGTTTTAATGGAAGGTTTGTCTGCCTTTCTCCATACTTTACGTTTGCATTGGTAAGTTAAAAAATAAAACATTTTTCTAGTTTTTTTTTTTCTTAAAAAATCAAATATTTCTTTTTGAATTTCTCTTCCACAGGGTTGAGTTTATGAGCAAACATTACAATGGTGAAGGATATGCTTTCACTCCGTTTAGTTTTAAAACTATTCTTAAGGTTGAAGAGGAAGAATAGTAAAAAATATGTTTACGTAATGAAATTTTGGATTCAATCCTTCGAAGCAAATGGTTTGAGTTTAATAAAAACAAACCTCTACATTAAACAAAAGACTTTGATAATATTGTATTAAGACTGGATTATGAGTTTTTTTTATTAAGCTTTTGTTAAAATATCAGTTAATACCGTGAACCCTATGACATTGTTCAGACGGAGGTATTCTTTTCGTATGCCGTATGGCAATAAGTTTTGGATTGAGTTGTTCAAATAGAGAATTCAATTCAAAGAATTTTGTTCGATTAATAATTGCCATCTGGCAAATTTTTATTCGATTAATGACGCATGGAATTTAGGAAATGCGTGAGCAGTTTATTGTTTCGTTCTCTTTAAATAGAAACTGTAATACAAATGTATTCAGCTTATAGCTTATAATTGAAGCTCAATATAACAGATCGGGAAGACCTCAAGTTCTTAAAAGTACTTTTTTTGCTATTTTCTGAGCAGCAAATAAATAAAAGGAAAGGCATCACGATCAAATTACCTACCTTTAATTTGATACATATATCACACATAACTGTACATGCTATGAGCTTTACGAACTTGAAAAGAGTTTCATCGAAATTCAACAAAATTGTCTGCTTTGGTCGTCAGAACTCGACCAGCCAGCCACCAGTGGAGAACGGTAACGTTGGTTTCCAAATGGATTCGAGATGGTTCGCTTATAAAATTCTGAAATTTTTTGTTTATTGTCGGATTTTAAAGATTGAGGTGTCTAAATGTAGCTGAAATATCATTCTTTATTCTTTTACGCATCGTCGCCAACCAGATCCAAAGTTGAAGAGAGAACAAAAGTTAAATGATCAGAGAGTCAGGAAAAACACCGCCTAATACATGGGTCCCAGATTTTTAAATTGTTGCCATATACAACCAGGCCCATTGAAACTTCAAAAACCGCAAAAGACTAGTTTTTGGTAACAGTAGATAAATTATAGGTAGGTGCGTAAAAAATTCAGTAAAAATCCTCATCCTTCAAATACCTATATTTTCATATACCTGTCCAAACCAGTTTAAATTGTATCCACATACAAACAGACGAAAAAATATGAATTAAATTGATTATTCCAAACAAAAAAGTGTAAGATATTGATTTTTCCAAAACTTTTGAGAATTAAGTATGTATGTCTGGTGCATCAAAAGATATATGTACAAATTGTGAAAATTTCTCACCAGTTGTCCGATGCAACGCCATACGTCATCAAATATCCTTAGCTGCCAAATACCATTCAGATATCGATTAAAATAGATGAAAAATGCAACAGACTTCGGTTAAAAACTGGAGACTGGATTAAATGGATTCACAAGGTCAAATGATGATCAGGATCACTGCCTCTACTTTTGATTTTTGAAGGCAAGAAAATACACTACTTATGTAGATGTTTGCGTTATGTTGACCTTTTGATATTTTGCAACGATTAAAAAATTAAAAAGATAAACCTAATGAAACAATATCAAATGAAGGACATTGGAAGGCAAAATAGTTTTTTGGCATTCGGCTGATTCCTTATTTTTTAATGTCTGAAAACTTTTACGTTCTTAGTTGACTTACCTAATGGATTTTTAAAACATTGTGGAGCAACACGCTAACGGGTCAGCTAGTCTTTCCAATCAAATATTTCGATATTTCCATTCAGTGTGGAAATTTGGAATATCACTTAAAAAACTATTCATTAATCCATAACTTTAACTATAAAATTTGTCTATGTAATTTATTTACTTGTATTTATGTATTTTTATATTGATACATTATACAATCTACTCGTGTCACTAATACAAGAGACTTTACAGTGGGTGGCGTTAAACGAAAGTGGAAGCGGACACTATTTTATTATTACTATTATTATATCTGTGCAATATCTTTAACATTTATGATTATTATTCTATAGATCAATTTGATCAATATCAACGTAGTTCGTAACTCGTGATGCACTTAAAAGTGAAGTATCAGTAACGTTGAGCATTATAACAAACCTTGATAAGATTGTTATCAAAAAAAAATCTAAAGTGTCGAAGATTAAGGATGGTTTTGATATAAAACAGTGAAACACTCAATTCACAGCTTTTAAAAGCAAAAACAATTATGAAATTGAATGCAGTTGAAACTTAAAACTTGCTTCGTAAAAACCTCCCAGAGGAACTGGATTATACCTCGAGGTTTAGTCGAAAAATAATTGAGGAATTAAATTTTTCAAGAGTGGAAGCAGACCTATTAAATAAGACCTCATCATGGGGGATATGTTTCGCAGTGAACAAATGGCCCTCTGTCAGCTTTTCATTCAGCCTGAAGCTGCTTATGCAACAGTTTCCGAACTAGGAGAAGCTGGATGTGTTCAATTTCGTGATGTAAGTATGCACTTGGATCAGCATTTTGAACAAAGACGAAGAAAGGAAAAAAAAACTTCTGTTGAAGTGGAAACATTTAATAATTTTCTTTGAACGAAACTTTAAAATGGACTTTGCGCAAATACGCGAAGTGTATGCGAAAGTTTACACTGTAGATAAGTATGATCGAAACCAAGAAAATTGTTTTATTTGATTACTTTTGATCTTGTGTCAATAGTTTCTGACCTTTATTTGTCCGATTGTATTCCCCTTTAACTAATTGGAGGAAAATTTTGGTTCTGTGAAAAAATTAATCAGATAAATTTTATTCCATTTAGCTGTCAGCTATCACAGAAAAGGTTTGTTCGCCTACACTTTCCAATGTGTGCAAATTTTCTCCACCTTTTATTTTCTGTACGAACTTTCTGAGAACCTATTAGCAGGACTTCGACCTGATTTAGCTTCTAATAGTTAAATTAATTGGTATTGTTTCCTTTACAGCTTAACGATGGATTGAATTTATTTCAACGAAAATACGTTGGTGAAGTACGTCGCTGCGAAGAATTGGAAAGAAAAATACGCTACATCGAAAAAGAACTCTCCAAAGAAGGCATTGTACTACCCGAAGTAACTGGCAACATCCCAAGTGCACCAAATCCCCGAGAGATAATCAATTTGGAAGCTCATTTGGAAAAGACCGAAAATGAAATGTTGGAACTCAATCAAAACGAAGTGAATTTAAAGTCAAATTTTATGGAACTCACCGAATTGCGACAAGTGTTGGAAAATACTGAAAGTTTCTTCTCCAAAGAAGAAAATTCCAATTTTGATTCATATCGTCGATATTCGATTCATGCAGTTCTCAGCACTAATCAAAGTGGACGAGGAGAATTGGCATTTGTAGCTGGAATTTTGAATCGTGAGAGGCTTTTTGCATTCGAAAGAATGCTTTGGCGTATATCACGTGGTAATGTTTTCCTCAAGCGTGTAAATTTGGATGAACCTTTTAAAGATCCATCGACAGGACATGAAATCCAGAAGACCGTTTTTGTAGCATTTTTTCAAGGTGAAGAGCTTAAAAGTCGAATTAAGAAAGTTTGTGCTGGTTTTCATGCTGCAGTGTATCCGTGTCCCAGTTCGCATGCTGAACGTCACGAAATGATCAAGGGTGTTCGAACACGTCTGGAAGACTTGAAAATGGTACTGAACCAAACCGACGATCATCGCTCTAGGGTTCTAGCAACTGTCTCAAAGAACCTATCCACTTGGAGCATCATGGTCAAGAAAATGAAGGCAATCTACTTTACTTTAAATCTATTCAATATCGATGTTACCCAAAAATGTATGATTGGTGAGTGCTGGGTTCCTACAAATGACATGACAATTGTTCAAAATGCATTGACTCGTGGATCGAATGAGGTGGGGAATTCAATTCCATCATTTTTGAATGTCATCAATACCAATGAGCAGCCGCCGACTTACAACCGCACAAATAAATTCACGCAGGGCTTTCAAAACCTCATAGATGCTTATGCGATTGCTTCTTATCGTGAGGTCAATCCGGCATTGTACACTATCATCACGTTTCCATTTCTATTCGCGGTAATGTTCGGCGATGTTGGCCATGGCATAATTATGCTGCTGTTCGGAGCTTGGATGGTTATCTGGGAGAAGGGTTTATCGAAAATGCGAGGTGGTGGAGAGATTTGGACGATATTCTTTGGTGGACGTTATATTATTCTACTCATGGGAATGTTCTCCCTTTACACTGGGTTCATCTACAACGATATTTTTTCTAAGTCTATGAATGTTTTTGGTTCTGGCTGGAGGGTTACCTATAATTTTTCGACAATCAAAGACAACCCATCGCTACAGCTTAATCCGAAAAACTACACAGTCGGAGTGTATACCATGGGTATGGATCCCATTTGGCAATTGGCAGAGAATAAAATCATTTTCCAGAATTCTTACAAAATGAAACTATCCATTATCTTTGGGGTGGTGCACATGTTTTTTGGTGTTTCAATGAGTGTAGTCAATCACATTCATTTTCGTCGATGGGGAAGGATTTTCATGGAGTTTTTGCCCCAAGTCTTGTTCCTGTTATTACTTTTTGGCTATATGGCCTTCATGATGTTCTTCAAGTGGGTCAAGTACACTGCTGAAACTGAGGTACTTGCTGACACACCTGGATGCGCCCCATCGGTGCTGATTATGTTCATCAACATGATGCTGTTTAAGTCTACACCTCCGTTGGAAGGTTGCAAGGAACATATGTTTGAGGCTCAGTACTATTTACAAATTACTTTTGTTATCATTGCGGTTATATGCATTCCATGGATGTTGTTCTCGAGACCTCTCTACATTAATTTCAGTAGAAAGAAGAAGCTTCAAATGGTAAGTCCATCACTGCGTATATTTATCAAGTCAATTAGTAGAACATTTTGGAAAATTTTTAAGGTTAACCAGAATGGAACAGCTGCAGAACATTCTTCGGAAGGTGGCGTTGGCGGTGGTGGTGGACATGGACATGATGATGAACCCATGGGAGAGATATTAATTCAGCAAGCCATTCACACAATTGAATACGTCCTAAGCACGATTTCTCATACTGCTTCGTATTTGCGTTTGTGGGCCTTATCCCTTGCTCATGCTCGTAAGTTATTATTTTATCTGAAGCAAGTGTTGCAAGTCTTAAGCATTTGGACAACAACACCTTTTTTTTACTTATTTTCGTTTCAAGCCTTTTTTTGATTTTTTTTTTGTTTTTTGCAGAATTGTCTGAAGTACTTTGGGGTCAATTATTTTCTTTGAGTTTCCTAGTACCAATAATCTTTATTGGTCCAATATTGATATTTGTGTTTTTTATATTTTGGAGCTTTTTCACAATCGCCATTTTGGTTATGATGGAAGGTTTATCGGCATTTTTACATACCTTGCGACTTCATTGGTAAGTTTTCTATTTTAAACAAATTGAAGTATTTTTTCTAAATAAATTAAATTTTCAAATACAGGGTGGAGTTTATGAGCAAGATATACGAAGGAGCTGGTTATGCTTTCATGCCTTTTAGTTTCAATGCTATTCTCAAAGCAGACGAAGAAGAAGATTAATAGTTAAAATATTTTATTATTAAACCTGTGTAAATTAGTAATTCCTGGTTTTTGCTTCCAATTCGAATAAAATATTGTTTTTTAATGCAAAATACGATAAAAATGCAATTCATTTCAATTTACATATTTTTGTTGTCGTTGTTTCCTATTTGACCTATCATTTGACAGATCTCATATTTCTACCACAAAAAAATTTTCTAAATTTTCTGAATTCTTCATGATGGAGAATTTGTGCACATAAATTTGTTTGTTATCACAGAAATCAGGATAAAAATTACTAAATAGGGCTAAATTTAGTAATCTTAAACTGAGTGTACAAACACAAACCTTTTTTTCCCAACAAGCAGCTGAAATAAACAGAAAGAATCCAGTCTAATAACTTCCCTTACATTGGCGGGCAATTTGTGGCGGAATCACACGAAAGTAAGAAAAATACCATTTTGTATGTCCAGTATTGTAACTTTTAAATGCTTATTTGTTGCGCAAAAATTAATTGGGTCATTTTCTTTTCGAGTTTTCAAATTTAAGAGAGTGCTTTCGGTCCGCTGAAGTCAATGAGAAAATTAAAATAAAAAAGTTCTATTTAAATTTGTTTTTGCCAGTAATTAAAAATTTGTTGGGTAAACCTCAATTTTGTAGCTCAAGCGCTTTTTACAACACTCAAGTTCTTCATTTAGTTTTAGTTCATGGTGACTTTAAATTTCAGCAAAAAAAATTGTTTGAATTTGTCATTTTTGATTCCACCACAAAGTATACGCCAAAGCAAGGAACGTAGTCAAATATGGATTCAAGAGTGGAATAAATGTTAACGGGTATTATTTTAGAGTAGAATGAACATAATGAGACATAATAATAATTTAAAGGTATTGTGTCATGAAGAATTCAAAGGGCCTAATTTCAAAAGACAATCTGACTACCATTTTCTCTCTTGTAGTAACATTCACAGCTACAGCTAAATTAAATTACATATTACCAAAACCCCTATAAAAGTAATGGTAGGTATCGTAATATTTTTCTGAATGATTTAGCCTCGATTATTATCAACATTTTAAAATCAAAGGAGAACAAAGTGAATTTAAAATTTATTTCCCTTAAAAAAAGCATAATTGAAATAAAGCCAGAAGTATTGATAATAATTTCAATTTTTACTTTGAATGGTTTGAAAGTAAAAGGATGAGAATTTAAAATTAAATTTCGAAATATTCCACAGTTAATAGACGTGTAAAATTGTATTGTCTTATAGTTCTACTTTCAAGCAACAACGTTAAGAGAACTTCAAATCGAATAAACAGCTTAAAAATGATATTAATACTAAGAAATGTAATTAATAATAATAATTTTTAGTAATACACTTTGCATATTTGAATCAATTAAGTTTTAACGAGAAATTAAATGTATATGAATGTTCTTAAAATTAAACACTCCACAAATAAAAAACGATATTAAGGGATCTTAAAGTTTAATTAAGTAAAATCCAAGAAACTAAAAACTTAAAAAACGTTAAAAAAATTAACAGTCTTTTAAACCATAAAATGACTTCTGTTTCATACAAAAAAACGTCATTAAAAAATTTAAAACGCTATTAAATGTGGATAGAAAAACTTTAATGAAGTTTCAAATTCGTATTAGATAAAAAAAAAATACACATACGCCACAGTGACTACTTACAGTTAAAAATTATAAAAAAATAATAACAAAACAACAATGCACGCCTGACCAAATTCTAAATACAGTTGACTTTTGATGAGCTTCAAAATTATATACATACTATGTTACATATAGCCCAATCAATGTGGGATTTTGGCCTTTAAGGTCAATTAAGAGAATAATAAAATATATAAAAAACTTCTTAAAAAATTTTAAATTTATCACAACATATATATATTTTTTTATTTTAATTATGCGACGAGTTTCGGATATTAATCATCTATCATCGGGCTTAACTTATCGACTTTTGGTGTAATTGCCAATTTGATTATATGTTAAGGTCATGTTGATCTATTTTTTTTTTTGTTTATGTTTTTTGGGTATTGGCTTTTATCAAAACAGCAATTGTTTATTTGTTTGTTTTGATTTTTTTTTTATGATTTACAATTGATATTTATGAGTACGCAGACTGTATTTGTTTCGTGTTTAAAAAAACTTTTTATCTTTTTCACACGAAGCTGATTTAAAGTAAAAAAAAAGAAGTATCATACGGGCTTTAGCTCTATAAATATTTTAGCCTATTCGTACTGAAAAAAATCGAGTTTAACAGTTTTTAAAGTATAATCACTTTTAACCAGACTCTACCTCGTTTTCTGTTAAACTAAGGAAACATTTTAGAAGACAAAAAAGTTATATAATTTTATAACCTACAAGTAAATCTTGCCTTGACACATTTTACATAAAATGAATAACAAATGATTTATTAGTAGAACTGCACTTTTTTACATCTATAATTCGAAACGGTGCCTGCGTATCAAGCAGCACACCTCCGGGGTCAACAAATTTTTGTTTTCATAAGGGCCAATACCCAAACAACACACAAAAACAAAATTAAATCTACATGAGCTTTGGTATGGCAAGCATTGATTTTTTCCTCTATTGACTCAACTAATGCACGAGGCTAAGATCTCGATGCCATTTTTTTTGTTACCTATATCCGAAGCTAAAGAAAGTTGTTAAGTTTTTATTTACCTACCTGACGGATCTCATAGTGATTCGAATCAGAATAAAAGTAGTGGAAGTGACTCTGTGTAGTTAATATTATGACTGCAACACAATGTCATTTTTACTTTCTCTATAGATCAAGCATTGGTTTCGTGTCAAAAAAAAAATTGAGGTTTCAATCAAAACCAACATTACGATGATGGAGAAGTCCGAAAAAGTGGTTTTCGTCATGCAGTCCGTAGGTCTATGCGTCTGTGCGTCCATCTGTACACTTCTCCACTGCCCAAACGAGTGGACGGATTTTCTTCAAATTTGGTACAGATGATTTTTACATAATTTCGAAAGTTGTTTTTTTTTTTGTTTTTGAATATCTCATCTAGAACGAGTGCCTCCCATACAACATTTTTGAGTTATTCGAATTTTATCGAAAACGGCTCTAACGATTTTGATTAAACTTTTTGATATGATTTCTTCAATAACGATAAAGTTTTAGAATTTTTTTCAAAAAAAAATCTATCGAGCCGTTTTTTTTTTTAAATATTTTTTTATTTAAAAATTTTCAAACGATTTAAAAAAAATAGGTATGCCATTTTAAAGATGGCTTATATTTATCAACATCTAAAAATAAAATTTTGAAAACACACAAATTATTGACCCAATATGGAAAAAAAAAAGTTATTTTTCAAAAAAAAAAAAAAGTGTTCCCGTTTTAAAAAAATATTTATTTTTGCTTATTTGTGCATATCTCTCAATACTTACACACATCAGATGACCAAAAGCTAAAATTTTCAAGCTAAGTTAATACATAAAATAGCTTTGCACTACATGAGCAAGTTCATGCGATCCAGTCGTGCATTTTATTTTTATCGCTCCTATAATGGTAATATTTTAATCAGCTTCTTGCTGCGACGACGCATGTTTTGATTACTCACGCTAAAGAATGATTAATATTTTTTTTAATTTCATAAAATAAACAAACAAATACGTTAATTCGATGTCCTGGAAAGGTTGATAGATACATACAAAAAAAAAAAAATGCGTGAGTAAAATATTTTTCAGTACTACAAAAAACTTATGGTTTGACCCTCATAAAAGAAAACCGCAAGAAAAGATATGACAAAGTTTCTTTAAGGTCACTCAATTATAACACAGCAAGCAATAGATACAAATGTTGATAATGTTACTGCGGCAATGTTTGTAATGTTTAATAAAAAATGAACACAACTTACTAATTATTTTTCAATGGGACAAGTTGATTTGAAAATGAGTGAAATCAGTTCTACGAGTACCACATTATTTTTTCTTAAAAAAGAAAATGATATCTATGAACACGTTCTTTCTGTGAATTGCGATCAAAATAAAATATATGAAGAATTTTTTGAAGCAATTTCAACAAAAAACCTTATACGAGTGAGTATTAGCACCATTATGAAATAATAGTTTTAAATGTTAAAACTTCGAAATTTTCTTAAAGTGCCTTCGACTATTAAAGAAACATGACAACAATTACGCGTTCCTAAATCAACTAACCTTTATCTGTGACTCTAAGTGCTGTAACACTAACTGCTTAGCCTTAAATTTGTGTCATTTAGCCGTTTTAAATGACTGTAAGGAGATACTCACAGAATTACTCAAGTGTGGAGGTGATTTGAGTAGCAAAACAGTAGGTAATGTTATTTTCCAAAACATTCAATATCATTAGCTAAACTTTATATTTTCAGGAGTAACAATATCAGAAAATCAGCAACATTTTGTTGAAAAGGACTCCGTAATAGATCTTATCATTCGACGTTTCAATGAACCTGTTCAATATTTTAAAGACTTACTTGATGAATACATTGAAAATTCTGAACTTGGTAGTTCTTATCAATTCAAATTTGGTAAAAGATTATTATCTTAAATTTCGAAGGTAAGGTATTGAGGTTTTTTTTTTGTTGCAGATTTTTCTATTTTGTGTCCATCTTCACGCGCAAAGAAGAATTATCCAGCAAAATGTGAACATCAAATGTGTGTTCTTAATCAAATTGTCAATTCTTCTAACGATGTTTATAGTCCTGATTGTAATTTTCTTCAACATCCTTTGATTGGTGAGACACAAAATATCAAACATATTAAAAGTTTTAATACAAAATACTAATTCACAGAAGTGTTTTTGACATGCAAATGGCGACATTACCGAAGATTCTTCTACATTCTCGTAGCAATGCATGTTTTATTTGTTCTATTTCTATCCGCCACTGCTGTATTGATTGTGAACAATTACGAAAGGTTTTTGGAAATTCAAAAATTAGGAGAATATTTGAACATCGAAATAGTACCTTTATTCAGAGCACTAAACATTCTCCTAATTCTTGTTGGGTTTCAGCTTTTTTGTCATGCATTAATTCAGGTATTCGATTTTATTTTTTTATGTTTTTGATAACTTTATCATCTGACAATATTCTAGGCCTGCTTTATACCACTGCGAAAACTCATTTACGAATTTGAGATAATATCAAATCTCATGACTTCTACGTTTGCATTAATCAATTGTATTTACGGTTTAGTTCAACCTCTGAATTGGCAACTTAAAAATCAATTTCAGCTTATGTATTCGATGAACAGTTTGATAATCTTACCAGCATGGATTAATTTGCTGTTAATAATTGGACGTATACCAAGTCTTGGATGCTACAGTCTTATGTTTACAACAGTAATGAAGAACTTTCTGAAGGTAATTTAATTTATCTTGTTTCTGTTAAGGTCTAGGTATGGTTTACTTTTGACTTTGTCTTTAGCCTATATTCTGTAGGGAAAATATTGTTTTCATGTTAAAAAAAGTGTCGAGATTTTAATCTCGATTTTAATCTCGTAACGAATTTTATGTTAAGGCTTTAAGGTTCTTTAGAGCAGGGTATTTTAGTTTTGACCCGAACAAAATACTTTACAGCATTTTATTGGAAGAAATCCCGTTTGGGTTTGGCCAATATTTTGAAAATTAACATGAAAAAAACAAAAATGATCAGCCTCGCGGAAATAACTCATCCGTTCAACACCGTTAACACGTTCAACATTAGCGTATTGAGGCAAAAGAATACATTTCTGTAAAGTTTGTTTTCCGAAATTTTGCCCAAGAGTAAACTGTGATGCATATTTCTTGGAGTTTTAGTATTATGTTGAAATAGATTTAAGGATCTAGCGGAGCACTGTGGTCTTCATTTAAACAACCGAAGCCTTTTACCGACAGTGTCAGTTAAAAACATAAATTTTTTTCCTCCAATCAAAAAATGCTTTAATCTTCAAAACTGCTACCAAACGTTTAATTAAAAAAAGTATGTACAATTAACATATGTGTGTTTTAGGTGATGATCTCCTTTATATTTCTCATTGTTGGATTTGCTATGAGTTTTTCTCTAATATTTCCTATGTCGGAATATTTTAATAGTCCCTTTAAAGCAATATTAAGGACTACTGTTATGATGATGGGAGAATTTGAATACTCACAAATGTTTTCGGAAAATACAGTAAGGAAATAAAATTTATAAAATTGGTGTACATTTCCTAATTAACTTTTCAATATTTCAGGCCGGAACATCAAAGTTAATTTTTGTTTTATTTGTTGTTTCTTGTAGTATAATTCTGATGAACCTTACTCAAGGTATGAATACTCAAAAACAATAATTAAATAAGATTTTTTTTTTTTTTATTAAATAATCATATTTTTTTTTATTTTTCAAAAGGCATTGCTGTTAACGACATACAAATTCTTCATGAAATTAGTCAAACCATACGCTTGGAAAAAGAAACCAGGTTTCTATATGAATTTGAAGCTATTTTTACTCAAAAAATTATGACTTCAAACCGTATTCTGAGAAAGGTATGTACCTTAAATAATATTTTAAATTATTATTGAAATATACAGATACACTAACTTGTAATTCTAGATCAAGAAGCGATTGTATGACAGTGGTGCTATTGGAACCATTATAACCGTTTCAAAAAAGAACCGACAGATAATTTCAAGTGAATTATTATGTAAGTTCATAATAAATACATTAAGTTAATAAATGTTATAGTTTTCACTATTGTTTTTTTTTTTGTAGCTAAGTTAATTCAATGCTATAAACCTACCAAGTCAATATGGAGTCGAAAACTTTCATACCCAAAATTTTATTTTAAATGTTTGCCAAACCGATTTGATGTGTTGTAAATTTTTTTTATAAAACAAAGTCAGACAAGACTTAAATAAAAAGAACGGTTTGAAGATTATTGTTTTTTATCTTTTAGGAACCTACCTTTAATTTTCTTATTTTTAATAAAATTTATTGATTTATGAGAAATTAAATAAAATCAATAACTTATGCAAAGATTTTTAAACTTTGTCCCAACAACTTTCGTGATTAAAATGAGCCAGAGCATTTAAAGTTCTTAATCAAGTCAAGAATCAAGATTCAAGAACACCAAATGTCATAACTTCAGAATTTAAATGTTGTCTCAAGAACGAAACTGTCAAAAAATTAGAAAATGTACTAAAATAATAAGACAAAGCAGGAAAGCATTATAATACTAAAGAATTTCTTTTGTACATTTTCAAACACTTGCATAATGTTTGCAGTTTTCAAAAAAAAAAAAAATCAAAGCTATAGGCTTGAAGCTTGAAGCAATTTCAACAAAAAACCTTATACGAGTGAGTATTAGCACCATTATGAAATAATAGTTTTAAATGTTAAAACTTCGAAATTTTCTTAAAGTGCCTTCGACTATTAAAGAAACATGACAACAATTACGCGTTCCTAAATCAACTAACCTTTATCTGTGACTCTAAGTGCTGTAACACTAACTGCTTAGCCTTAAATTTGTGTCATTTAGCCGTTTTAAATGACTGTAAGGAGATACTCACAGAATTACTCAAGTGTGGAGGTGATTTGAGTAGCAAAACAGTAGGTAATGTTATTTTCCAAAACATTCAATATCATTAGCTAAACTTTATATTTTCAGGAGTAACAATATCAGAAAATCAGCAACATTTTGTTGAAAAGGACTCCGTAATAGATCTTATCATTCGACGTTTCAATGAACCTGTTCAATATTTTAAAGACTTACTTGATGAATACATTGAAAATTCTGAACTTGGTAGTTCTTATCAATTCAAATTTGGTAAAAGATTATTATCTTAAATTTCGAAGGTAAGGTATTGAGGTTTTTTTTTTGTTGCAGATTTTTCTATTTTGTGTCCATCTTCACGCGCAAAGAAGAATTATCCAGCAAAATGTGAACATCAAATGTGTGTTCTTAATCAAATTGTCAATTCTTCTAACGATGTTTATAGTCCTGATTGTAATTTTCTTCAACATCCTTTGATTGGTGAGACACAAAATATCAAACATATTAAAAGTTTTAATACAAAATACTAATTCACAGAAGTGTTTTTGACATGCAAATGGCGACATTACCGAAGATTCTTCTACATTCTCGTAGCAATGCATGTTTTATTTGTTCTATTTCTATCCGCCACTGCTGTATTGATTGTGAACAATTACGAAAGGTTTTTGGAAATTCAAAAATTAGGAGAATATTTGAACATCGAAATAGTACCTTTATTCAGAGCACTAAACATTCTCCTAATTCTTGTTGGGTTTCAGCTTTTTTGTCATGCATTAATTCAGGTATTCGATTTTATTTTTTTATGTTTTTGATAACTTTATCATCTGACAATATTCTAGGCCTGCTTTATACCACTGCGAAAACTCATTTACGAATTTGAGATAATATCAAATCTCATGACTTCTACGTTTACATTAATCAATTGTATTTACGGTTTAGTTCAACCTCTGAATTGGCAACTTAAAAATCAATTTCAGCTTATGTATTCGATGAACAGTTTGATAATCTTACCAGCATGGATTAATTTGATGTTAATAATTGGACGTATACCAAGTCTTGGATGCTACAGTCTTATGTTTACAACAGTAATGAAGAACTTTCTGAAGGTAATTTAATTTATCTTGTTTCTGTTAAGGTCTAGGTATGGTTTACTTTTGACTTTGTCTTTAGCCTATATTCTGTAGGGAAAATATTGTTTTCATGTTAAAAAAAGTGTCGAGATTTTAATCTCGATTTTAATCTCGTAACGAATTTTATGTTAAGGCTTTAAGGTTCTTTAGAGCAGGGTATTTTAGTTTTGACCCGAACAAAATACTTTACAGCATTTTATTGGAAGAAATCCCGTTTGGGTTTGGCCAATATTTTGAAAATTAACATGAAAAAAACAAAAATGATCAGCCTCGCGGAAATAACTCATCCGTTCAACACCGTTAACACGTTCAACATTAGCGTATTGAGGCAAAAGAATACATTTCTGTAAAGTTTGTTTTCCGAAATTTTGCCCAAGAGTAAACTGTGATGCATATTTCTTGGAGTTTTAGTATTATGTTGAAATAGATTTAAGGATCTAGCGGAGCACTGTGGTCTTCATTTAAACAACCGAAGCCTTTTACCGACAGTGTCAGTTAAAAACATAAATTTTTTTCCTCCAATCAAAAAATGCTTTAATCTTCAAAACTGCTACCAAACGTTTAATTAAAAAAAGTATGTACAATTAACATATGTGTGTTTTAGGTGATGATCTCCTTTATATTTCTCATTGTTGGATTTGCTATGAGTTTTTCTCTAATATTTCCTATGTCGGAATATTTTAATAGTCCCTTTAAAGCAATATTAAGGACTACTGTTATGATGATGGGAGAATTTGAATACTCACAAATGTTTTCGGAAAATACAGTAAGGAAATAAAATTTATAAAATTGGTGTACATTTCCTAATTAACTTTTCAATATTTCAGGCCGGAACATCAAAGTTAATTTTTGTTTTATTTGTTGTTTCTTGTAGTATAATTCTGATGAACCTTACTCAAGGTATGAATACTCAAAAACAATAATTAAATAAGATTTTTTTTTTTTTTATTAAATAATCATATTTTTTTTTATTTTTCAAAAGGCATTGCTGTTAACGACATACAAATTCTTCATGAAATTAGTCAAACCATACGCTTGGAAAAAGAAACCAGGTTTCTATATGAATTTGAAGCTATTTTTACTCAAAAAATTATGACTTCAAACCGTATTCTGAGAAAGGTATGTACCTTAAATAATATTTTAAATTATTATTGAAATATACAGATACACTAACTTGTAATTCTAGATCAAGAAGCGATTGTATGACAGTGGTGCTATTGGAACCATTATAACCGTTTCAAAAAAGAACCGACAGATAATTTCAAGTGAATTATTATGTAAGTTCATAATAAATACATTAAGTTAATAAATGTTATAGTTTTCACTATTGTTTTTTTTTTGTAGCTAAGTTAATTCAATGCTATAAACCTACCAAGTCAATATGGAGTCGAAAACTTTCATACCCAAAATTTTATTTTAAATGTTTGCCAAACCGATTTGATGTGTTGTAAATTTTTTTTATAAAACAAAGTCAGACAAGACTTAAATAAAAAGAACGGTTTGAAGATTATTGTTTTTTATCTTTTAGGAACCTACCTTTAATTTTCTTATTTTTAATAAAATTTATTGATTTATGAGAAATTAAATAAAATCAATAACTTATGCAAAGATTTTTAAACTTTGTCCCAACAACTTTCGTGATTA
Organism: Meliscaeva auricollis; assembly: GCA_948107695.1. Lineage (NCBI taxonomy): Eukaryota > Metazoa > Arthropoda > Insecta > Diptera > Syrphidae > Meliscaeva > Meliscaeva auricollis. The sequence goes on from OX403616.1 coordinate 61,340,446, forward strand.
AAATGAGCCAGAGCATTTAAAGTTCTTAATCAAGTCAAGAATCAAGATTCAAGAACACCAAATGTCATAACTTCAGAATTTAAATGTTGTCTCAAGAACGAAACTGTCAAAAAATTAGAAAATGTACTAAAATAATAAAACAAAGCAGGAAAGCATTATAATACTAAAGAATTTCTTTTGTACATTTTCAAACACTTGCATAATGTTTGCAGTTTTCAAAAAAAAAAAAATCAAAGCTATAGTGGAGTAACTAAAGCAAATTATCTCGGAACCGGGTGAAACTTCAAATGCTGGTATTTAAAAATACTTTAACCCTTAAGGGGCCAACCCATAGAATCCGTTGCGTCCGTTCCGTCAACGAATCCGTTGTCGATGCCGGATTGGACGGAAAGGGGTGACCCATACAATACGTTGCTTGACTGATTGCTTTTGACAGCTTCAATTTTGTTGGGTTTGTTCGATGTTTTGTTACTTAGTTACCACTGTTTACATGCAAAGTCGAGTGGTCGAGTTGGAATTTCAAAAGAAATCACAGTGCACATAATTAGGTAGTATATTCCGAGTTTTTATTGAAAACTTGACAAAGACAAAACAATTTTACTTACACAGCGTCAAATGAGAGACACCAAAAGCGACAAAGCAACTCAATTTTTTCATATGAAAGCCCTAGTCGTATTTTTCGTAAAACTTTGTCGTCAAAAAAGTAAATCTGAAGAACAAAAAAAAAAGAAGTTCATTTTGACATTTTTAAAAGGACTATTCATGCAACCTGATAAACTCTTGGTAAACGTGGTAAAGTACAATATCTGGTAAGCTAACTGTCGGTTCCATACAAATTTTGACATGTTTACCATATTAACCAGGTCTACTACGGTTGCATGAATATCCCTAGTAACAGATTATCAATTGTGTAAATGTGGTGTTGCAAAATTTAGCTGGACAATAGAATTCAGAATCATTAAGACTTAAATATCAGTTCAAAGTTGACAATTCATAAAATCGGAGACAAAAAAAGAACAGTTCTTAGTTCTGATATTCACCGGAGTGCACTTAGATAACGAACATCGAACAAACCTTTTATTGACATCTGAAATGACATCTCTTATCAAACGCATTGCCGGACGAAAAAGTTGAAAGTTCGGCAACTTTTTCCGTCGTGTCCGTCCGATCCGTCGCTTATGGGTCGCTTCTCATAAGAACGTGTGTATTTTATAGAGATGTCAGTTGAAAACGTTGACGCAACGCACGCAACGGATTCTATGGGTTGGCCTCTTTATGGGTTTTAAATTGCCCTTTATCATTTTTTTTTTTTACTTATGAACAAATTTTGTTACAAATTTTTAATTTAAATTATGCTAAAAAAATTTCACGTCTGTTTAAGAAAAACTGAGGGACCACGGGAAAGAACGATCACATTCCATTTTTGTCGAAAATGAGAATATGGCCAACTTCTAGGCCTCTTAAAAAACGAGTTGCCTCGCAAAAGAAGAAAAAGAATTTTCACCTGTTCATATGGGAGATTTATTGAAAGATAACGCAACGGAGTTAAATACAAGATCACGTGATATTTTTTTCGATAGCCAGAAATAATTGCTTTTACTTGCGATATGGCTAGCAGCTAGCATATATCAAGTTATGCATTCGTGCAAAAAAAAAGTTGAGCTAACAATCAAACTTGACATTACGGCGATAGAGAATGCGAAAAAAGGGTCAAACAATTCTGTCCGTTTGTCTGTCCGGGTGTATCAGAAGCTACAGCCTAAACGGAAAGGTCGATTTACTTCAAACTTATGGATCTATGGAGCTTACTTTGATTTATGGAGCATAGCTCAGACATTTTTTGAATTTATTTTTTTGGACCAAAAATAACGGTACTTGCAATATATTGATTTTAGAAAAACTTTTTTTTTTCAAAAATGGGTCCTACGATTTCGACTACAAAAATTGTAATAATTTTTTTAAGTAAAACTGATTTATTCTTTATGAATTCCTTGATTTCAACGATTTTTTTTTGAATAAAAAGCTTTTCAGTTGCCGAAAAACAGTTCAGTAACAAAATTTTGGAAAATTGGATTTTTGGATTTAAAATAAAAAAAATTAAACTTTTTTTTTCTAAAAAATCATTTTTTCGAAACCTGCTCAATATTGTTTTTCTACTATTAATTTATAGATGTTGATAAATAAAGTCTTAAAAATGTCATACCAATTTTTTTTTTAAGTCTTTTAAAAATTTTATACAGAAAAAATAGTTTTTTAAAAACGATTTTCATTTTTTTTTTTCTAAAAATGTATCTTTATAAAAAAATCAAATTACATTCATTTAAGAAGCTCTTTTAGTCATTCGAAAATCGAATTCTTTGCTTTTTTAATTTTTTTCCTAAAGTTTACAAATACAAACTTAGCACATTAAGTAAATTTGTCTATAAGAGCAAGTACATGTGATCCAATCGTGCATTTTGTTTGATTTTAATTCAAGTTAATTTAATGAATATGAAGATGAAGAAACTTTAGATCTTCTTAATGAAATGAATATACCTAAGCTATTCAAGTTTTGCTAAACGGCACTAAAGTACAGAAGAAGAATTTTTAACGAATCGTTTTAATAAGCAATTCTGACGTATTTTTGAGAAATTTTCATTGTCACGCAGGCGTCAATTTTATGATAATAAAAATCAATCTAATCTACATTTGATTTTCAAACTCTGAATTTTGAAAAATAAAATTCAATCAACATTTTTAGCTTTTTCTTTAAAAATTCTACGTTATAAAATACAATTTTTTCTCGAAAAATTAAATGGCTATCAAATTAAAAAAAATAAAATGCACGACTGGGTGGCACGTACTTGCTCTTATAGATAAAGTTACTTTATATGCTAAGGCTTTTTAATTAAAAATTTGTAAATGCAGTTTTAGAAAAAAAAAATGAAAAAAGCATAAAATTCGATTTTTAAATGACTAAAACAGCTTCTTTAATGAATTTTAACTCAAAACGAAGTATGCAATCTGATTTTTTTTGCAATGATACATTTTTAGAAAAAAAAATTTGAAAATCGTTAGAACCGTTTTTTAAAAAAAAACTATTTTTTCTATATAAAATTTTGCAAGCACTTTAAAAAAAAAATTGGTACGCCATTTTTAAGATATATATTTATCAACATCTAAAAACGAAATTTTGAAAAAAATATTGATAAGTTTTTGAAAAAATGATTTTTGAAAAAAAAAAAAAATTAAATTCATTGAGTTATGAAATCAGAAATCAGAATTAAAAAAAACTGTTCTATGGCTGGTACTGTTAATGACGGGGTTTTTAAAAAATGGTTTCCATTTCAAGATAGACCTTATCTAAAAAACTGGCCATGATTTTTTTAATCAAAATCGTAGGCAACGTTTTTGAGAAAAAAGAGTTTTTCTAAAACCGGTTTATAACAGGTACCGTTAAAAACCCCGTACCAAAAAACGCCACATACCAACTTTGAAGTAAATGGACCCATCCGTTTAGACTGTGGTCTCTGATACATACAGACAGACAGACAGAATTGTCGGACCCACTTTTTTCTCATTTTCTATCATCGTAATGTCATGTTTGATTGGTATCTCAACTTTTTTTTTGTACGAATGCATAACTTGATATATGGTACCCATATCGCAAGTAAAAATTGTTAATAAAAAACTGAAAAAAAATATTTTCTTTTTTAATCTTTCTTTCAAAATATAATAATATACCAAAATTGAATTGTTCATTTACTAAGAAATATATTTTTACTTTGAACTACAGGAGCAAGTTCGTGCGATCCAGTCGTAAATTAAATTATTTTTCAAAATTCCGAGTTTGAAAATCTTCTTTCTTAAAATATTCATTTAATTAAGTTAATTTAAAATTAAAATTTAACAAAGTTAAATTGTTTTCTTTCAATATTTTTTTTCCTGCACAAAGTCAACTTTTGAGAAAATTCCCCCTCCCATCTGAACGGGTAAAAATAGATCCCTACCTTCACTAGTTGTTTTCCTTAAACAGACAGTATTTAAAAAAATTACACAAACAAAATGTTTTTTGATAAGAACGGAAATTTTTAATCCATAGCTGTTAAATTATTTTTGAATACCAAAAATTAACAACAAAGGAAAGAGCGTCCCTAATGTGGGACTTGCATATTGTAAGTCAATCATTTATGAATTCTCAATATGAATCAATATTCTAATAAGGCTTTTTTTCACATAAAATCTTTTCAGTAGCCTAACATAGCGACAAATAATATATTAATTAAATAAATAATTTCATCGAAACCAGTTAATATATTTAAAATATGAACAAACGCTTTACTTATTTATCATAGAATATGAAACCTTTTATTTCTTTACTTTTTTATGCTTTCATCTTTGTAAGTCGTCTTAAAAATATTGATTAAATCATTTTACGGTTGATTTATTATTCTCAATTGCAGCTCTAGTACTTATTCTAACAAGGCTTCTGTTGCCATTCTTCTTTGATTAAATCAGCAGCTTTTTCGCCAATCATGAGTGCCACAGCATGTGTATGTCCTGAAGGCATAGTTGGCACAACACTATTGTCAACCACTCTCAGTCTTCTAACACCACGTACCTTCAGTCGTGGGTCAACAACAGCCATTGGATCTGAGTCTGGTCCCATTTTGCACGTTCCAATATAATGATAAAAATTATATGACAAGACTCTAATCGAACATCTAAAATATTCATCGGTACCAAATTTTAAGTGTTCACATCCCGGCACATTACGTTCCCACAATGTTGCATTAATCTTTTGCATAGCAGGTGTTTTTGCAATTCGAATTATTTCTTTTATCCCTTCGAGAAGAACCTCAACATCTTCTTGTTCTTTTAAATAATTTGGATTTATATCCGGAGGGGTAAATGGATTTCGATCACTCAACCATAAGCTACCTTTTGATTTCGGGGACAAAAGCACAGGAAGTGTTGTAAAATGATCTCGGTTTTCTAGTTCCTTAAAAGCCTTTGTATATATATCATCGCGAAAGTTTGCAGCTTCTTTGACAACATTCCCACCATCACTTGCCAAACCAACAGCACCCATTACTATTTCAATATTCGGTACATCTGTGGGAGTTCTCGAGTTACGGGTTCGAAGAAATGCCAATGTTTCAAATCCCGCAGTAGAAGAAATCCTTGTCGAAGCACTTCCGGCAAAATACTGATCCAAATCTTTCTGTGTAATACTGTTGCCAAACAATGTGGATCCAGTGGTATTTGTTGTAAAAACCGGTCCAAAATGACAAATCTGATCCAACAGATCCAGACCGACAGGAAGTTCAAGAAGCTGTGGTATTCCAACGTGTTGAAGATTCGCCCTAGGCCCGATTCCAGATAACATAAGTAACTGAGGAGAATGCAATGCACCTGCAGATAAAATAACCTCCTTCCTAGATCTAACCGTATAAGCCCTGTCCCTGTAAACATAGTCGACTCCATAGGCTGTCAAAGTTCTGGGATCAATATGGATCTTTATTACCGTTGAAAAGTTGATTACTCGAAGGTTCCTTCTTTTATATCGGATTGGCTCAATAAATGACTTTGATGAACTAGCCCTATGTCCATTTCGAATTGTTGCTTGGGCAAAAGAAACACCTAATTGCGAATAGCCGTTATAATCGACATTTTTAAGTCCAGCGTCTTCGGCGCCCTTTACAAAATACTTTGCTATTTCACTTCTGAATTCAACAAACTCCACACTTACTTCTCCCGTCAGATTATGCCAAGGCGATTGTTGTAAACCTTTTAAATTTTCAGCCATCTCAGATCGAAGGAAGTAGTGGAAAATGTCGGGGTAGGACCATCCGTAGTTTCCTAATGCAGCCCAATCATAATAATCCCGCATATTGCCCCGTGTGAGGTACATATAGTTAATGGAACTTGATCCTCCAAGAACCTTACCATGCGGAAGGGGACATTGCCTATTGCGCATTCCAAAACAAGCATATTCCTGAGGAGTAGTTTGGTATTGCCAGTCGGAATATGTTTTTTGTAAATTTGGTGCTAGAATTGGCATGTCATGAATGATATTTTCATTGCCTCCAGCTTCGATCAGCAAAACGCTCCATTGGGGATTCTCTGAAAGACGGCTGGCTAGAACACATCCTGCTGATCCTCCGCCAACGATTATAAAATCATATATTGCATTATCCGGTGGCACTTAAAATTGAAATTTAATAAAATAAATAGAAGTCCAAAAAATATAATTCATAGTATGATCTTACATTGTTGAGTTTTATCTCTATCTCTTTGGTTTTCTTCTGCTGCTCTTTGAAATACACTGTCAAAGACACTAGCAGTGTTGGTCAGTTGAAGACTGATTAATAGTGCTCCTACCAATAGTATGACGGCTTCAAGAGACTGCATATTTGTGTCGAACTGTTTTAGACTTGTGATTCAGCAAACCTCACTCTCTTTAGAGTCTTGAGTGAAATACACAAATAAAACAATAAAAAAAGCGATGCAGAAATAAACGACGACACAGATTGTTACCACTTTTATTTATTTAGGTGTTACTCACATGATCTTAGATTGCCAAAAATAACATAGAAGAAATTCGGAGTTAATGGCTTTGTTTCAACAAAAAAAAAAGTATCTATGGGATTTTGTATGAACTCTTTCTATGATTTAAGAGATAACACGATTTAAATTAATTTTTATGTTAATGTAAACAAAATCTAATTGGGCTATAAAAAAAAAACTGATGAAATGATTTTTAATTTATGAAGGGGTTATTACTGCTTCATTTTGTGTGTTTGAACATTGTCTTCGAATTGGTGACAATCTGCCACCTGCCGGTTCATTTTAGTTTGTTGGGTGCAACACGAGTTTAAAAATAAAAAAGAGACACTCACTATAACACATAAAAATATTTGTTTTTTTAGAATAAACAAAAAGTATAAACCTCACCTATCGCAGTAGTAAAAGCAGTCCCGGGTCATCCATTAGGGTAAGGGGCTTACGGTGACTATAAAATGAAATTTAGAACTATTCCATCGAGGAACTTATTTCTGCAGGAGAGACACACATGTTCAACAGTTCGATGTGGAGTAGGATGTCGCTACTTAACTGTGCTGTTGCATTGTAATGGATTCCGCGGGCAAACGTTACCCGAGAAAAAGTGCCGCGGTAAAACGTGTGCGGAAAAACGAGTTACGGGAGCCGGAAAACGGAAACGTAGCCAATAGCGAAGCTTGGGTTGGTTACGTTTCCGTTTTCCGTTTCGCATAGAGAGCAAACTTGTCAAAGTGCTGTTGTTTTCCTTGAAGCAATCAATTGCGTCGTTGGTCTCCAAAACGTCTCCAATTGTCAAAGTTTTGAATGTAGGTATTGAGGAACTGTTGATTGATGTAGATCCCTCTTTATCGTCATCCTCCTTCTCCACAAACAAAGAAAGAATTGAAAGAGTATTGGGTTGATATTAGTTTAAATTTGGCCATAAGGTTGATTCTTTCTGAAGACAATTGGTTCCATGTAGCCATAATGGGAATTGGATAAGAGCAGTGAATCAACTCCCTATGTCACTAGATCTGCGTTACTCAGGGAGCCAGGACTGTCATATAATTATTTAACATTAAATTTCATACAATTGTATTAAGAACATACTTCATTTATAGAACGAAAGGTTCGATAAACGCCACAAAATGGCGGATCGAAGAAAAAACTAAAAAGTGGGATGTGTGCCGTTTCTGTTGGTCTACGAGAAAATTTATTAAGACAAAATATGTTTAAAACGTCATTTTACAACATATTAGATAGATATATAACGTTTTTTTTTTTATTTGCCTAGGTAAAACAATTTCATTAAATTAGCTTGAAAAACAAACAAGTTGTTAAAAAAAGCTTTTTCCCGCCTTCTAGATGAGCTTGTCCCAACTGTCGATTTGTAACAAAAAATATTGTTGACCTTATGAAGATATTCCAAAAGGTTTCAAATTTCTCTATACTGGTAGTAAAAATATAGAACTTTGGCCAGTTTTCTGCAATAAATGACTCTACTGTTCATCCCATTCTAGATCTTGGCACCAAAACAATTAGAAAAGAATCTTAAAAATAACTACCCATACTCATGGACCTAATAAACTGGAGGGATCCCATATTTTGGACATAACTTTAAATACATTTATCGAACTTTAACAAAGACCTGGGATTTTCTGCATTTCGGGTGAAGTTGTTTCTGAAATATGAGTTTTTCGCACTTAGTGCGGAATTCATAGTCGTTACTTGAGTTCAGAATTTTGTCATGTATCCGCTTGAAGAGAGTTAAGGCCACTTGAGTTATTCATAATCGAAATTGTGAGGGAATGCTTAAGGATTTACTTTAGAATTACAATTACAGAATCACATCAGTAGCCTTCATTTTGTCTATGAATACTGACATCGGTTGAGCAAATGCTTACTTTTTGTTCCTAACTAACTGGAGTTGAGAAAAATCTTGACTTGAGTAACGACTATGAATTCCGCCCTAACTGATTATTGGAGTTCCACTTACGAAGGTGCATGGAATCCACTTTTATGATTTCAACTGCCTCATATGATTTATATTCATCCAGCTATTTTCTCGTCATTTAATCTAGAGACGTAACGTAAAAACATCTACGTAGAATGTCGACAGCCTTGGTGTATTGTTCTTTTCAATTTTGTACAATTTTGAAAGTTACTTTTAATAAATATTTAGGCTGCTTGTCACACCAAATGTCAGCCATGTTATGTGATAGGCTATAGGTTTTTGGTTTTGATACTTAAAAGCTGTTGGGCTGGTTGAGGAAACATTAGGGACTAAATATTTAGTCAATTGTACAGCTGCCACAGACCCGAAAATTGACTAAATATTTAGTCTCTAAGTTTTTCTGATCCCGCCCATTCTTATAAAACAATGTTAAAATCGGGTAAGGCGTTTTGGAGGTAGGTAATCAGAAATTTATTAAACCGTTACTTAGGGTGCCCAAATAAATAGATATGATTTTTTTTAAATTTCCTGGGAGACAATTTAGAGAAAAATTTGTTTTTCTTAAAACTAATGTGGAAGTAGGTACATTTACTGTTTATTTTGGTCGACAAAAAAAAACTAATTTTAAAAATCCCTTTGGACTTCACTGTGGAACACTCAGTATATACAGTTTGAGATGAATAGACCCATTTGTTTAGGCTGTGGACCTGTGGTTCCTTATATGAAGCAATATTTTGTCCTTGAGTCCGAAAAACAGAAAGACTTCATTTTTACGATGCAATTTTTTGTTTCACTTAAGTCCAATGAAAAAAAAATGCAGGAGTCTTTAAAGAAAAAAAAGAACTTAAGTCGACAAAGGTTTTGAAGAAAGTTATGGGAACCTATTAACTTGTTTATTTTAAATTATAAAAGTTAAGTACTAATAGTATAGAAAGTAGTATTAAAGTTCAGTCTTTAAATTTTTGTCGAACACAACGAGGCATTGGAAAAAGATACAAAAGCATGTTGAAAGCTGCCAAGCCTACGGCAAAAGCACAAGATGCTGCAACATCGATAGTTTCCTAAAAGAACAAACTTATTTATTCATACAAAAAGCCTGACTTTGAAAAACTTACATCTGGATCAGCTTGTCCCAAACGTTCATGTAAGAAGTCAGCTGCTTTTGGGCAAATCACAGAAGCGGTAGGCGTACAGTTCAACTTGTGAGATTGAAAGGCAACACTATGCAACAATGACGACACGTAACGAGTATGAGTTCCTTTAGTATTATCCTGTAGCCATGGCTGAAGACCTTTGTAGGATCTGCAGTTTTTTTTCAATAATTAATATTTAGTTTTTTTTTTTTTTTTAATTTAGTGTAAGCAAAATACTACCTCACTGTTCCACTAGCCAAAGCCAAACTTATACATAGAAGATATGTGACTGCAATAGCTGCATTAAATGGAACTTTGACGACCAACAAAAATGCGATGGAAAGTTGTTCGGCCATAACATAACTGGACCAGAGGGCAACCAAGAGATAAGCAAATATTGTACCATTGGGAGTATTTGGGTCTAAAAATAGTCTTTAAGTAAAAAGAGGTGTTGGATTAGTTTCACTAGAAAAAAATAATACACACAATAAAAAAAATCTTACGGATATAGAACACAACTTGCAATTGCCGATGAAACTATTGAAAATGGAATTGAAATTGAATTGTATGCAATTAATAAGGTTGCTCCAGTGTAAAGTCCTTCGGGGTTGTCTTGGGAAAATCGTTTTCTCCATATGGGGTCTGAAAATATTTGAAATCATTTAAGATGTAGTTAAAATATGAAATCAAAATTTAAGTTAAACATACATAAGCTAACTGTGGCTAAAATTCCACTTCCATATGAGAGACCGATAACATTGAGTATCATTCCGTTTTTGCTGAAAAATCCATAGGAATCGTCCTGAAATAAAAAAAAAATAAACAATGCAGAGATAAGTATATCGCATTAAATGTTTTTTTTTTATGTCTAATAAAACAATTTCATCAGTTAGTTATTTTTGTTGTTAAGTAAGTTATAAGCATCTGTTTGATATCAGAGGGCGCTGTGACTAATTTCGAATTGAACTTAAAACCTTGCCTTATGCTTTGTAAAATAAATTTAGCAGTTCACTAACATTTTCATACAAAAAACCTTCCACAAATGTCACTTTTGTATGATTAGTACCAAATATTTTCATTTTTTTCTTAAATGTTAAAATGGACAATGGTACCTACTGATTTTCAAAAAAGTTGAAGCATCCAAGTATCGGAGTACTTATTTATCTTCAAAAGTTTTGGTAAAAATCAATATTTTACACTTTTTTGTTAAAAAAAATTCTGGCAATGGTTCGGAAAAGTTGGGGATTACCAATGTAATTCATATTTTTTTTTTTTTTTGTATAAAAAAATACACTGTTCAAATTTAGTTAAAATCTGACAGTAAACAGAAAACCAATCGAGAACCATCTCGAATCCATTTGTGAGCCAACGCTTCCGTTCTCCACTGGTGGCTGGTCGAGTTCCGACGATCAAAGCAGACAATGTTGAATTTGGATGAAACTCTTTTCAAGTTTGTGAAGCTTTTACCATGTACAGTTATGTGGGATATATCAAATTAAAGGTAATTTGATCATGATGCTGAATGAAGTTGAATCATAATTTTGAGGCTTTGGTAAATAGTTATGAAGCGCCGCGTAAAAAAACTCTTTTAAAAACGTTGTCTTACTTTTTAATACAACCGTATGTAATACAGTGAATATTACTTTTTAATATTCTGTACATATTAGAATTTTTTTTTAATTATTTTGTATTACACTTTAATAGTTTTGTAATAAAATTGATATTTTTAATACGAAAAATTTTAGAATGTAATCCAAAAGATTAAAAGGAAATCTAAAGGATTAAAATTTAATGCTTTAATTTTACATTTTAATGCAAGGAAATTAAATTTTAATCAAACTGTATTAGAAGAGCATATCGTCTACGTCTGGAACAGATGCCATTTTGAATAAAATGTCTTATGTATGGTTTCAGGGTTGTGTTAACCCTTTACATGATAAAATTTAAAAAAAACATATGATCTTAGTTTGCACTATTTTTTAATGCGCTTTGGTTTTTTTCAAAGTACAATGTATGAATTACTGATAATATTTATATTGCCATAAGATTTGACTTCACATAATTTGAGAAAAAAATAATAAAGAAATATTATCAACATTTTAATATTACAAAATAATGCACGTTGTGTTTCATTTTAAAGAATTTAGAGAGAAGATAGAATAATAAAGAGAGAAAAGGAAAGAATAATATGTATTATCAAAGTCTTTTAATAAAACTTATATTGAAGATTAATACAATTGAATTATAAAATATTTTTCCATTTATTACATTTTAATATATTTTGAATTAAGTGAAAAATTTTAGTATTTGTCTTGTATTAAATTTTTATACATTTCTGGTGTGGACCTATATGCAAGCCTAAAAATATTAGAATGTACCCCAAAATTTTAAGCCGTGTATTAGACATCTAATTTTTTTTATAATGTATTAATGTGCATAATTAGTTTTTCAATTAAACATCAACTTTACCCAGAGCAACATCATTCTCAAAGGTCTTAAAAAATATTTGATTTTGGAAAAAAAGATTAACTTGAAAAGCTGATTTTTTTTAACCAAAGCTTATCATCATTTTAATTTATCTATTCAATAAAATTTATTTAATAATTCTCTTATACTTTTCGAGATGTACAAACATTTTTTTTTGTTTATCTCATTTTACCCTAATTTCCCGTTGGAATTTAAAAAAAAATACCGTTTTATCGGAATGTTACATTATATCACCTATCTTGGTGTATTTAGATTTTTTCTATCACTAAAAGTGTAGAAAATGAATCAGTCAGATTATCAATAACAATGGCCAACTTCTGTAATTTAATAAATTTATTGTGTTGCACACAAAATGCAAACAGATGATACCAGTGTCTGTGTGAAAAAACCAGTAATAATGGGCTGAAAAAATCTATGTGTTATATCTGGTTTAATATTTTTATAAATGCTGGTAAAGAAGTAAAACTTAAAAAAATATTGTTTTTCCATGCTTAAAACTCCATCCCGCTTCGTGTATCAATAGTCTTTGCAAAAATTACTTTAAAACCAAGAACCTCTGCTAATTTCAGGAGATTAACGAACAATGAAAATCTGATGGTTTTTCTAGTTTTTGAGAAAATTTTAATGCTAACGAAATTAAAATACAAACAGATATATGTATTTTCGTTACAATGGCTGTGACACATTTTTGTATTTTTATCGCTTTTTTTGTTGTACTTTTCATTCACTAAAGTATTTAAGCAGTTGGTCACTTAATATATTAATTTTTTTTAATATTTTTTCAATATTAAATGCATTACCTACAAATATAGTGCTGCTTTAGTTAATTTTAATATAAGATGCAATGGGTGTGACTTTTTAAGGTCACATATTATATTTTATTCAAAGGTAATTATTGAAGGAATAGTACCTATAGAAGATAATAGTAAGAACAAGAATAACATGTCACACCCGTTACAATGGAAGTACCTAAACGGGAGAAAAGTATACTGTAAACAACTCTGGGTTCTAACTTAAGGTTGGGGAAAAAGTATATAGCAAGACATTGTTAATATCCCAAAGATAACCATTCTCTTAATAAAGCGTTACTTTAAGAATCAATCAATAAGGACGAAGGTAATTGAAATTCTCTTACCCCAATATTCCAATAAAACAACCACAGTGTTGACATTGCAATTGGTAAAAGGAATAGCCGCAGAAATAGAGAACGCATTCCGGCAACGCCACATGAAAAAGTTGAAGCCATTAGTTTCCTTAAAGACCAAAAACAACAACAAATTAACAAGGAAATATTTATGTTGCAGAAAAAAACGTACAAATACAACATAAGCCAAACTTTTAACTCTCCAGGTTTGCCATAAGCTAGTGGAACCTTTCCACTTCCCATAGAATTCAAAGGTGCATCAGAAATGGGTGTTTCTCTAGAAAATCGTTCAACCAGAGCCTCAATCTGTTGGCTCGATTCGAGGAATCGATCGCGGCTTCTATTAATTAAATATAAAAATTAGAATTTAAAATATTAAAAATTTTTAAAAATATACCTTCGATCAACCGTTGACAAACACAAATAATACATTAAAGGGTTTTCAAGTTGTGGGCAAGGAAATCCAATACCATGGAAGTATTCCAACATCGCTCGTGTACTTCCAGAATAGACAACACCACCAAGGCATAGGAATAGTGCCCGATCCAAAAAAGGGAACACATCCGAACGAGGTTTTTCCAATGAAAGTAAAATTCCACAACCAGTCTTTTTCGCAGTATTTGATAGAATTGAAATGAGCAAATAGGCACTCAAAGGATCAAGCCCTTGTGTTGGTTCGTCCAAAAGCAACATAACTAAAAAAATTACAAAATTGTTGATTTTACCTTCTTTAAATTATTTTTGAAATAAACTTGCCTGGATCTCGAACAAGTTGAATTCCTATTGCTAAACGTCTTTTTTCACTTATATTCAGATATTCCACTCGTTTGTGAGCAACTTGGGACAGAGCAAGATCAGCTAATACCTGACGTACTTTGGAACTTTTTAGATATCCCGACAACTGAAAGAAATTTTCACATTTTGATAAAAAATGTATTTTATTTTGATCTAAAAACAGAAATTATATTACAATTGTTGCTGTGTAATGTAGAGTTTGAGCAATTGTGAGTCCCGGAATAAAAGTGCAAGATTGTGTAACATAGCCGCATCTCTGTTGAAAAAGTGCTTTAGAAAGAGGTGTTCCATTGAGCAACACTTGACCCCGGGTGGATCCCTCAGCTCTACGAGATATAACATCTAAAAGTGCTCTTTTTCCACTACCTTTTTTATTTAATAAAAAGTAAAAAGTATTAAAATAATTCTATTTTTAAACAAAAAAAAATTTTAAAAATTACCTTTTGAACCTAAAATTGCCATTACTTCCCCGCTATGAACAGTCAAATTGACACCTTTCAGTACCATAGCAGTACTGCCGCCACCATTAAAACAACCTCCGCCATCCACCTGGCAAACCAAGCAAAAACTCATTTAATAAAAATAAACAAAAATAGATTCATCAACAAAACATCCAAAACGAAAACAAAAGAGCTGACGTCAAAACTGAAATTCAATACCATATCATTGCATCTCAACGAGTTTGTTTACATTTCCTCGTTGAATAGAATCAAAACAAAAATTACAAACATTTTATCATTTAGTATATTGAATTTCATTTAAAGTGTTGTTGATTTAGAGACAATATACATATATATCATTGACCGAACAAACGAACCTCTGTGGTGTGGAAGATGTTATGCGCTTCCAGAACATAATCACTGCCAATCATATTTTATATCAATGACGTCACTTTGTTTTATTCTGACTGTCAACGAAAATTCACAAAATGCATATAATATATATGTAAGTGAAGACAGGTGTTTGTTTGTATGTATCTATTTCACCGGTGTACAAACAGAAAACAACAACAACAAAAAAAACAAAAAAACAACAAAATTGATAGAACTTCACTCCATCACCCAAACACTTTGTTAGCTCAGAAAGCACTGAATTTGTTAAATCAACTTGGATTGACTCTTATTGCCAACTAAACTATGGCATGGGCCATGGGCTTAGTCAAAATGAGAGAATGTAGTATACTTCAATCCAACAACAAAATTATGAGGTATGAGAACGAGAGAAACTATATTGTGATCAACGAGCTGGAACTGGAAAAGAGTATCTTTTTTTTTAACTTCTTATTGGAAATTTTAAACTAGTTTCTTACCAATACATTAACAATAATTTTACCTGTATCAATTCACATTCGAGAAATCGAGACATAATTTTACATTTTGCTTGTATTTGTTGAATGTTACCAGATTAGAAATTGTACATTATTTCGAATAAAGGCCATACGGGAAAAAAATGTAATTAATATCGGTTATATTTCGAAGAAATTTGAAGAGCTTTAATCAATCATACTCAAGTACAACCTTGATAATAAAAACAATTAAAAGGTACAAATATTTTAATACTGGCTAAGTTCGAGATAACCTAAAGTGCAAAATGGTCGTAATGAGACAAAACAAAAAGAATTTGAAACCAGCTATTCTAGATTTCAGATATTTTACTAAATAATTTTTAAAAATTACCGTTATCGCATAGTCATAAGGAAGAGTGCAGAACCAAACATTTTATTTTTTTTATTTGTTTTTCGATGCAACTTCTCCAACAAAATTTTTTTAAGGCTTAATCTTTATAATGTTCGAAAAGCTTATATGTTCAGTTACAGTTCCTCATTTTAAAAATTTTCTTACAATTTTTTCACAATCCATTTTTTGGTCTTGGAGGAGAAAATGACTTTTCTGTTTTCAAACATTAATGTCTCTGCAAATAATATTTAAAGAGAGTTTTGAAAACTAGGACAAATTTCCTAAAAGATATTTTTGTAACTTTTACGTACTTAATTTTTTTCGTCTCTGACGTTAAACTGTTAAACTTGTAGATTAAAATGCCAAAATAAGCTCGTTTAAAAGCTGAACCGATTAAGATTCCTATTTTCAGAGCATAAGAGCCATTTTTTGTTAAACCCTCTTCCATCATAATATTTGGTTAAAATTGTATTTTATTTTAAGGGAGAAAGAACTTTGTGCAACACCCTGTGAAAAAATGGCAGATTTAAAAAACATTGGAAGAAATATTCTGATGTTCATTAGAATGGTGCTTTTTGTTCAATTAAGCTAGTCTTATATTCGTTGTTTTTTTAGTTTCACCTATAACTTGGGAAATTTCAAGAAATTACAATAGACGGGTTTTCAAGTGTCAAAATTGAAAATAGGGATTTTTACATTAAAAGGACTATTATCAGAATAGAAATAAACTTGTTTTGACATTTAAATAAAAACTCAAGGACAATTAGTCAAAAGCTTAGCAAAAAATGGCATTATTGATGCAGTTTTTTTCAAGATGGTAGCCAAGCCCCAAATGGGATTCGGTGGGACTATTGAACTATAGAGCATTGCTATCAACAATTTCTACCAATAAAATTCCGGGTCAGACCTTTTTTGTCTAATTTTCCGGCCTGTAAACATTTAATCGTGTTAAAAGTATTTCTTAATTTTAAGTTAAATTACCCCTAGCTGAAAATAACGAGATCTAGATCAGTACTATAGACTAGGCACCCAACTTTCAAACAACAAAGTTATTTTCAGTTTTCTCGAAAACTAAAAGACTTTTTTGCATCTAGTTTTCAGTATTGGACTACAAATTGATAAGAACATTTTAAAACTTAAAACAAAAAGGGTACGGGATTAATATTTTTTGCACGTTGCAGATATTGCAAATATGTTGTTCACAAACCATCATCGGCTAAAATAAGTTTTGAAGCCTGATCCTGATGGGCAAACCTTTCCAGTTTCAATGATTAAGAATTTTTATCTTGTTGGATACTGTTCACATTAGACTTTTACTAAAAAGTTTATATAAGATGAATTAAATATAGTCAGTTTGTATCGACTAAAAGCCATTAAGAGAGCTAAATTAAATAAATAACTTTATTTTAAAATAAGAACTCGATGTGCAATTTTATTTTTTTAATCCTGATTTGAAGTGCAATTTATGAAAAACCATTCAACGAAAGAATATAATTCAAACACCAAATTAACGAATGGATTGTTAACTTTAACTTTAAGACAACCTTTTATGTGGTTTCATTGACTTTTAATATTTTTTTTCCTATTTTAAGTGAAATTTGCATTCAAATTGTAATTATTTGATGTGTTGCAAATTACAAATTACAATTTCAAATTTGTATTTGTATTTGTGTTTTATTTAACAAATTTGTAATTGCTTGTATGAATTTCAAATTTGATGGAACAGAATTCGCTAATTTTATGACAGTTTTTGTGAAAAAGTGTTTTCTAAATCATAATTTGTAACATAGTGCAATGCCCCAGGTCAAACAATTACAACTTTTAACTTTAACATACCAATATTCATATTATAATATGTTCATACAAAAACTGTAACAACATTTTACCTTCTTTTTTGAGTGCAAATGTTTATTTAAAAATAAAAAATCGTTAACCCAGTTATTGTGCCTTGAATTGTATTGAATGTTCCAAATAAAATTTGGATAATTCTTTGATTAAAAATATATTTTAAAGTCTGGCAACAATTTTAAAATACACAAATCAACGATACTCACTACACCTACACCATCATCATCAATACACACATACATAACTATCAATTTTTACCTGCATTACTGGAAAGCCAAACACAACAGGTAAAAAATCCAACTGGATACCTAGATAGAAAGATAGATTTTTCGGATTGGGGTCTTGGATTAAAATGGCGTCACACTAAAGGTTAGTTCTCTCAGAGAGTTTTGCGCATACTGTACTGCGCTCGGCGCGGTCAATTTAAATCTAACAAAAAAATAAATAAATAAATAAATACATATCATTTTTTCCAAGTGCACTTAGAGTGCAATAACACATTGAAAAAAATATAGAAAAATATAATTTTTTGCAGTGCGATTTTTACCAAGTGTAAACCAAGAGTGTGTGGGTTTAGATATATCTATAAAATAGTGAAAGATATTATTTTATCTTATTAGTGGAATATCTCAAAAGAATAGAAAATTCAAAGAGATACAACTTCTGATTGGATATTTTTTTTTAACTTTGGATTACTCTACCGTTTCTACAAAGAATGCGCAGAAGGAATTAACATTACTACTACACAGAAGACCAATAGTTTTAACATTGCTTCAATGGTAAGTTTTTCTTTATACTTTCTTCCATAAAAAAAGATACAAACTTTACTACAAATTGTGATGGTAAATTCGTGATTCTCCACTTGTACAGCACAAGAATGAGTACGGATAGCAAACAATGCCTAAACGAAACCAACTAAAGAACAAGAATCAACTATATATCCATAAAGACGTATCTCATCAAGTGTCTGCAAAGTAGACACAACAAAAAAAATCAAATAATAATGATATTGTCAGATACATTTATTTCACTTGGCTTCAACTGGAATGTACTGTTAAGTTGGGCTCAAGAACACACTCTTCGCGACTGTGGATATACTCGACGCAGAAGGTCAAAGATCTTAAACAGATCTTGTAAACATACCCACAGTCTTATATAGATACTTTTATAGTCAACCAATGTGTAAAGAAGGCTTTAGAGTGGTATAGAATAGAAAAGAACGCGTTGCCGTGGTAATAAGAAGAAAAAGAAGGAGCTGGCCTGGGGGAAATAAGTTGTTGGACTAGAAGTATTGAACCAACAACGTTCGTAGAACTTGAAGAAAAAGAAGTTGTTTTTTTCCCTTTTTTTGCTCTAGCTTGATAGTCAAGGATGTAACGTTGAAAATTATATCAAGGACTTATTCTTGCATGAGAATAAGAGTTTACGTACATCCTCTCAATAATAAATAATGATTTTAACTATATTTCAGTATAGAAATATGGGAAAGTACTTAAATGGTACCGTGAATTGAGATTAAGAAAGTAATTGTTGGAAAGTTTTACCTTATACCGTATACTTATATACCTTAACCTTATATTGCAATATTGATGCAGTTTTTTTTTTGCAAAACAGTGGCCAAATCCCAAATAGAATTCGTTGGGACTTTTGGGTTATGAGTAAGGGCATTGCTGCCCACTATTTCCACCAATACACAAATGCTGTAAAGTATTTTGTCTAGGTCAAAACCTAAATACACTGGCCTATTAGTTTTTAAGTAATATACAAAATACTGAAAAGTTACTAACAAAATTGAATTTTATTATCTCTACAAAAATGGTCATAACTTAAAAACCTTTCTATGGATTTGTTGATTTTCTTGTTTTCTTTGAGAACAAATTTGACTATCTATGAGCAGACAATATAAAAGTGAAAGTGCAACTGCTTTTTTTTTAATTGTTTTTTGAGTAACACTAACTCTATTTTTCTTTAAAAAAAGAATTTTTAACCCATTGGAGGTTATTGTGATTGATGCGATTTGTCGAATTGAATTTTTTTACGTTTTTAGGTCTCTAGAATCCGAATCCGTAATTTTTAGAAAGATTTTCGTTTGTGCTTGTAGGTACGTTCGTGACACTTCTATTCCTTTACCTATGTATTAACTTCGAATAGGTTTTATATTACAACTTATAACATTAAAAAAATATAGAAAGGAGAAAATAGTTGTAAAGTGTTTTTAGTCTCAAATATCTTGAGAAAAAATAATAGAAAATATCAGCTTCCATGTAATTTTGTTTTAAATTTTATGACCTAATAAAGAACTGATAAGAATTTAAAAAAAAAATTAAAAAAATTAACTGCCAGTTTTTTATTTTACAGAAAAACTATGACAATGTTTATATCTTGAGAACGGGCTATGATTTTTACTCTAGACAATTTTTTTTTCTACACAGATTTTTAGTCTGATCAAACTATACACAAATTGTATGGAAATTTTTTTATTTTGAACATAAAACTGCAAGAAAATTTAAAGCTGCTGAAAAATTGTTTTTCTCTCAAATATCTCAGGAATCAATAAAGATATCAGTTCGGGGTGAATTTTGTTCTACTTATAAGGCCGTAATTAAAAATTGATGAAGTTCTTAAGAAAAAAAATCAATTAATGTTTTTTTCTAAGCGAAAAACAGAAGAAAAAAAACATCTATAGCACTTTTCATTTTAAATATTTCGAAAACAATTACTGATTTTGACTTCTGAATAATTTTATTCTACATTAATGAAAAATAGTTAGCAACTTATAAGGCTAGTAACAAATACTAATAATAAAATTAATACTATTAAAAACCGTTCAAAAATGAAATATTTCAATAACAAACAGGACACTTTGGTCTTCGTTTCATGAAATAGAATCCAGTGTTTTAACCTTTCATATACGTTATGTTTAGGGGTGCTAAACTGAAATATGAGGTTTGCTAACAAAATTTCGTAACGCCACATGGTAAAAGATGCAAAACACGGTGAAACTTTCTATGTTTTTGCAGTTTTTGGAAAATTTTAACATGAAGGACTAGTTTTTGGTTTCAACTGTGTTGCTAAGAGTTCAAGAAAACTAACTTCCAAAATTTGAGCCCAAAAATGTTTATGAAGACACTAAATTTTCATTTAAATTCAAATTGGTAGTTACGAATGAAATCTAGTCGTCACGACCAAATTGTTTACTTAAATTATTTCTTATATTGACAATTAAAATAGAAATTTCAGTGTCTTAATATTAATCTAAGATAGTTTCTTACCATTTAGTTTAGTTTTAGTTAAAAATCTGGCTTTTGAAGTTAATCAAATCTCATTTGTTCGTTCATTCGCTCAGTCGTTCATCGCTCTCATGTGCACCGTGCTTTAGGTAGGTACATAGTTGTAACCAAAATCTACTCCCTTATGGTAAATTTGTCCAAAATCTGTGAAGTCGTTGCATTTTTTTGCAGTTTTTTTTGCATTTTTGACCATGTTGTGTCACGAAATTTTGTTGGCAAACCTAATATTCAGATTAAGCACGAAAAGAAAAAAAACAAAACTACCCCACAATTTGCCCTTTAGGAACCTTTTTGATCACAAATTTATTATTTTAAGACTTACTGAGGCTTCTAAAGATGGTTGAATTTTTGATATTCTAAAAATTAAAATGAGAAGTTACTAGCGTGTGTCGCTCCTAGCGTTTTTTTTTTAATATTTTGATACTCTGCTTAGTATAAGGATTGGGGGTTGGGCCATGTCGGAAATCTTAAGGGAAAAAAAAATTATGAAATGAAAGATAAATTTCCATGGAAAATATGTTCCAAATACCAATAAATTTCGACGGAAACGATCCCTCGCTATTTACGTTGCCAAATTTCTTACGAGGGAAACATTTCCAGGAAATTTTGTATTCACGATAACCCCCATTAGGTCTTTTAAACTTAATATGTTAAGTTTTAACACTCTATTTAAGTAAAATCTTCAATAGTTACAAGCCAAAAACATGAATAATGTGTCACTCAAAAATTAAAACCTTATTATTAATTTTATCATTACATACGTGATATCACTGCTCAAAAAGCAACCCTATATCTCTGACTTTCAACTATGTTGTTCCTTTTTTGGAATTTTCATTTATCGCACAAAAAGGGGAAACTTTGCAAAAATGGAATAAATAAACACAACAATGCTAGTTGTTGTTGTTGTTTTTTTTTCATTTAGACTTTGCACTGTTATTCTTTTGTTTTTATTTTTTGTTATTTAATTTTACCATGAACAAAAAAATAAACCTAAAATATTTACACAAATACCCATTAGTATAAAAGGGGTCTCTATTTTACAATCAAATTTGTTTATTTTCTTAATTTTTTTTGTAGGTATACCTATCTCATTATTTTAACGAATTACTTCCTTTGCTAATTAATTCAAGATCTTTTATGAGAATCTTAATCAAGATTTTGCAATAAAAACTATACAAAAAATAAACATAAAAATAAAATAAGAAAAAAAAACATAGAAACCATTTACCTTCGAAAATGTTTCAGTGAAAGTGTTGAAGGAAGGTTACTTGTGAACCTGTTTAAACTTTCGATAAGATCTGATGTGAAAATTAAAATTCAATAAAATTCCCAAATTTGGAAAGCAAAGTCAAAACCTAAAAAAAAAAATAAAAAATGTTGAAACCAAAGAGAAAATTGATTGTCTGAAAAGATGTTTACACTTTTTGTTGTTGTAGGAAAACTTTGGCATTTAAGGATTTAATATAAATTTTTGGTTTGAAGTTTTTGACTGTGGTAAATTTGTGGCAGAAATTTTGTCCACAAATAAAAAGAAGTTTGTTGTTTTTCGATAAAAGAATGCAAGTAGTCCACAGTGACTAAGGCAAACTGGAAGACGCTGCCGGCAATATTGCAAATTGTGTTACCCTCCTAAAGAATAGAATATTTGCTCAATTCTGTCTCTGACGATGATCACGATTAAACTAGTATTTAAAGCAGTTACTTTGTTCTTGGAAATGCAAAAGAAGTTTGCCAGGTGGGTACTACTTATTTTTAGCTCTACTATAGTTAACGCCTTCGCATTAAAACAATCCCACTTCTGAGTTCTGAGTAATCAAATGCATCACATAGAATGCAACAAAACAATGCTGCAAATGTTATACCTACCAAGTACCAACCCTGACAATGAGGTAATTATTTCAAATCCGTCAGATATATTAGAAAATAACACACATTAATGCTGCTACAGTCATCCTCTACATCTTCGAGACATCATGCTCTCGAAGTATGCAGTAATTGTAGAATAAATTATACACCTGCATCACACGGTGACGACCGACGACGACGACGGCGGAGATGATGGTGGTGGCTTGGATCGAAATTAAGTTTCATCATGTCTCAACTATCGCATCGTAGTCGTCATTACCGTCAGTCATTTCCTCTCCGTCTTCTTGTTGAAATACAACAACTACTATAATACTACTTCATGGATTCACGGATTTTCCTGGGAATGTGACAACGAAAGTAGGTTGGCTTTGATATTATTATTCACATTCACTTGGCCAGGGCCAGGGGTCTTTATGTCTAGTTTCACGTTTGAAGTAAAACGAAAAACGAAAAAAAAATAACAAAAATTACATGGAATTAAAATACCTAAACGACAAGCTCAATTTTCGCGTCCTAATTGAGTTGTTTTTTTTTTTTGTATATGTATTTTTATTTGCTTTGTCTTTTTTGTTTCATTGAGGTAACCAACCATCAGCAACTTTTGCAATACCTTATTTTGTATTTTTATTCAATTTGAAGACAACTCTTCGAACACAAACTTTTTAGGGTAAATCCCTTAAACAAAAATTCTTCGATGATCTCAACATCCGCCGCAGGTTCTAAGAATTGCCAAAGTATGTTGAACTGGTATTGTTTGGCTATCAGCTTCAGCGGTGATTGAATTAGTCACATTCATGAGATACAAAAGAAATAAGAAAATAAACTTGACTTAGCCGGCAGGCTATAAATAAAGAGATACCAACATAACTCTGGGAGTCTGAGTAACTTGTTCAAGATATATGTAGGTAAATATATACCTGACTTTACAGTACGGTTCACTTGATTGGTTGTTAAAAATATCGAATTAGCTGATAATGGTCTAGAAAAAACTAGGAAATTTAGTACCGAGAAGGTCAGAAAAATTATTTAACTAATTTGAATGATTTGTATCGAAGCACGCTGAATTTAACCATTGATTTTATTTAACCAGAGTTAAAACAAAGTGAAAAGTTTATTTTTATATACTATTTAAGCTACTTTGAGGTATTTTTGTATGGATTTTTTTACGCCATCAAGAAGTCTTTTGAAAATGTTTTACTGGCACACAAAACGACAGTTCGGACGATTCTGAGAAGAGAAATTCGCCCTTCGATTTCAAATCAGAATGCACTCAAGAAGCCTTTTGTTTTTTTTTCCCATTGTACTTTATATGCTAATACTTAACATAGTGCGAGCGATTGGGAAACAGATATAGGATTAAGTAGGAGATAACGATGTACATTTGTTTTAAATGTCTGGACATTGAACTGGGAAGGAAAAATAGAGCTGGCTAGGAAATCCACATTCGTGCAGTTTGACCAAAAAAAGAATCTCTATATTTGACGGTACGACCGAAGTTTGGTTCAAGGGTATAACGATGGGCATTCCTGGCGGAGCGGGTATTACGGGGAAATTGTTTCAGGGGAGGAAAGCATCTGGCTATTTCACTAGAGCACTGATTAAAAAAATATCGGTAAAACAATACGAGTCAAGAGACAAATTTTTCTGAGGTTCAACTTTAATGCTCTGTTTTGGACACTGTCTAGGAGAGCTAATGATGTTTTAAATGCTCCCGACCAAATATGAGAGTTGTACTCTAGTTTCGGACGTATGAACGCCTCATAAATTGTTGCCAGATCGGAGGGAAAAAAGAAGTTTTTACATCGCCTAAGAAAACCTAAACATTTCGCTGCATTTTGAGCAGTGGTCATTCCATAGAAGATGGTTGGTTATGGACATACCAAGAATAGAAAGTTTTTCAGTCTCAACAAGCAATGTATCATTCATGGATAACAGTAGGGGAGGAATATTTCATTTTAACGAAAGTAAACAGCTTCGAGTCTTGGCAGCATTGAACTCTACAGGATTATTCACATCCCATGTAACAATGTTGCTTAAGTCGGAATTTAGCGAGTTAATCATACTTTCTCGTTGCAAATTAATGCTAGAAGAAGATGGATGTGAGTCAGTGAGTAAAGCATAGCATTAAGCATGTCATATTTCATATAGCATATACAATAGTGGTTTGCTTATGCCAAGTCGGGTAAGCTTCAGGTAGAGACGTTTGAACCATACAGTATCGAAAGCCTTCTCTAAGTCAACCAGACATGCAACGGTGCATTGGTTTTAAGATTTGTTTCTCTAAACATCAGAAATGAGCTAAAACGCGGCATGAATTGTGTCATGCCCAGGCTTTATTTGATGTCTTCCAACCACTTTGACAGAGCTTAATTGAAAACTTTTTCAAACACCCTGATGATACCTGGAAGAAGACCTATCGACCAGAGATTTACCGGATCGCAGTTGTCATTTCTCTTTTTCAGGAGATAATATAGCACAGCTGTCGTCCAACTCATTGGATAATATGGATTGTTTAGTGCGCACGTTGGTTTACTTGTGCTTTACATTTTAATAGCTTGCTGCGGTAGATGTAGTACAATGGGGTATATACCATCGACTTCTGCTGATTTCTTTCCCTTTTATGAATTGAAGGTGAGCTGCAGCTCCACTTTAGTAACTAATAGATAGTTATAGTTCCATGTTGCTTGGCGAAGATGGCGTTTGCCAAGTGGTCTTCATTGAATCCTGTTAAACAAAGGTTCTTCGATCGCCATTGCACAATGTCATTACGAAGGAAGAAGTAGTGAAGAAGTGTGAATACTTGCATTTACGTTGTATACTTGCTGAAAAGCCGGGACTAGTGGGATGAAATGAAAATCTATTGCTCAAAAACTCGTTTATGACGAATTTACCTGTTTACTGTATAAAATCGAGCTTATGACCCCTAAGTATTTGAAAACAAAGAAGGCCTTTTCCCTCGAAAAGTACCATATTTTAAAATTTAAAGTCATTTCCAACAATTTTAAATTTTTTTGGAAACTTTAAGCGACTGGGTACAGCGGGTATCAGGTTTGATAAAAATCACGTTTGATAAAAATCTAATTTAATGTAAATTGTACCATGTTTTAAAATCGAAAAAAAAAACAAAAATTATTTGAATTTGTTTTATTTGTTCTAAACCACAAATCCGGACTGTCGTCCATCCTACACCATTAACATGAAACCAAACCCATCGGTTTCTTTTTCATCTATTTTTTTTTTTTGCGTATAAGTTTAATAAAAAGCAAATTAAGCATCTTCACACAGAACCATACACATTACACATGAGTTAGTCATGACATAGTCTTTGGATAGAATACAAACTTCGAATAGAAATGGAACTACAAACAAAGTTATTAAAAGTCGAAGGTACAGGCTTTTATTATTTGAAGAAAGAAATATTAAATTTTTTGCTTGCAATATATTTTTTTGTAGCTTAGAATAACTGAGTTTCATGCCAGACAATGAACGTTGTCTGACCTAGTTAAGTTACAAAAAAAATGTGTTCATAAAAGTCTCGCTCGAAATCGAAGTGTAACGTGTGTACCTACTCAAGTCTATGCATATGTTTTACATTCTTTATTATTATTATTTCTAGTGTTTAAATATGTTATGCTAACGGATGTTGAATATCAAAAAAGTCTAATGAAGTCAGTTTTATATATTTTGTTTACTTTTAAATTTTATTCCATTCGGACTTTAAATTGAAGAATTTTTAGAAGTGAGCTGGTTTTTATTATAGATTTTCTCTAACTTTTATTTTATGGAGTTCTTATCAGTTGCTTAGGCATCACTGGAATCAAAGTTAAACGTGAAGCCAAATGTTTATATAATTTTTACAATTTTAAATTAACCTATTTTTTAAACCTTTCGACCCTGTTGGATTACATATCGTTTCTACCTTTTTAGTATTTTATAGAAGAGCAGTTTTTAGTTTTGTGTTTCTTCTTCTTCATTTTTATGTTTTACAACGGGGTTGGTACTTTTTTAGCCATGTTCCAGATATTTTTTAGAATCTATTGATGTAGAAATATGCAATCAAGTTTATCTAACACATAAATATCCAAATCTCAAAAACGATCATTTGCTAGTTGCATCACATCGTGAGAAGAGGGACGATATGCCCCACTCAATAACACTAAAGTCGGATATACAATCGGTCTTATCGGGAATCTCCGGGTAAATTTGTTTCCCTGGGAAATTTTCTTTCCTTCGGAATTTTTGTTAGCGATCGTAAATGTTCGCTGGAATTATTTTCCAGTGAACAAAAAAATGTATAAAAGTCTACCCACGTTTGTAAGATTGCGGTTCTTGAAGGTTTTTCTGAATTTTAGCAAAAAGAAAAGCTAAATTGAGTATTTCTTAGTATTTTTTTTCCAGTACCTATAAAAAGTGATAAAAAGAAGTTATATGGCTTTCACACAAAACCATAATTTAGATTTCGTGCAAAAAGTACGAAATCTCATCGAAATCTTCAAGATTTTTTTCGATATTACATGTTTTTTATCATTTTTCAATCTTTTTGATCATTATATTGCAATTTGGCCAATTTTTCCCAGCTTACCAAGTGCCCTCTATGAATAATTTCAGAACTATTTTCCAAGAAAACTCTCAATAGTACCTAAATCATTTTATCTAAGCTGATCCAATTTTTTTTCTAAAAAGTTAAATTTCTGCATTCTGTCGAAAGGGTTTTAAGATATGTCATTTTGTCTTTTCATTTCCTATATAAAGTTTCTTGCAGTGCCAACGACAAATCATTATAAATTCGTACTCGTAACAAACCAAACAAAATTACATAACACTGTAATGTTGATAGTGTTATCTATTCAGCACAAAATGTTGCCATTTTATTCGAACAATTTTTTTTTGCGCTTATATCGTTACTTGTGGCAACACACAGTGGGAGCTTATACTTTGTCTCGATAAAATCTTTGTGGTCAAATGAACCACATTAATCAAATTGCAGCAATCGTTTGATATTATTATACTCGTACAATGGAAACATAACCGTACTTAGGAAATTAATTTCATTCACTTATCCAATACAGTTTGACTGGCATTTATAGATGCGAATGGCGTTTTATATGTATAGATCCAAACCAAAGAGGCGATACTCAACTGATTGGAAGCCAACCGATAGATGCTGGTGATGGATGTAAACGGCAACTTGTAACGGTCATTATTTTTTTTTTCTTTGTGCACTTTGAAGCTGAAGCATCAAGTTTGTGTGAATGTATGTCAGTTAGTCAGTCAGTCAAGCCAATTTAATGGAAGCTATATGAAATATACCCTGAATGGATCATGAAATGGTGATCTACAAGAAGCTTTAATGTTGTTATTGGGATACCTACCTGAATGAAATACAAACATACATACATATACAATGTTAAGCAATCAAATACCACTGTTTAAAAGATCACATTCCATTTGGATTGTTCAGCAATCATTGTTTTCTTTTGATTTGTTACGAGCGTCAAGTATTTTTGTTATAGTTTATGTCATTTAAAATTTTTGTATAAAATTATTTGTTTGCTTTAATGTGCTGTTTTCATGTTGCTATACAAATTTAACCTTTATTTCGCACTAAGCTTCAAAGCAATCTTTGATAGATTCTGTTTATTGTGATACATTTTTTCATACTACAGGAACATGAATCGGGCTGAACTTTTGGTATTTCAAGTAACATTTTGAACAAGCATTGTGATTTTTATTATTGTATAGATGAATAGCTGGGCCCTATATCACAAAGCTACTTTTTTAAAAAGTTCACAATTCAAATACAAAATGCCACGCATTTTCATTTTTAGTTGAGTTTAGAAATATTTCCATTTGCGAAATCTTGCTGGAAACACTTGGCGAGACGTTTATAAACATTGTTCTCTAACAATTTCTTAAGCGCTTTCGTCTTGGCTTAAATCACAATCTGCAGCAGGGATTCCAGATTACACTGTTGGAGGTACCCCGCTCGATATTTTTCCAAATTTCGATTTTTAATTTTTAAGGAAAAAAGATTCTTTATTTATATAGAATAAATAAATAAATATTATAGAATAAATAAATACTAATTATTGTACTTGAAAAACTAATTCTTTCTAAAATAAATGAATAATAGGAACACAAAAGTCTTAAGAACTTACCCTGACAATAATAACACATCTGTCTCAAATCTTTTTGCGATCCCAAATTGGTTGTATTTGCTGATAGAAAGTTGTATTTATTGGCATATGATTACTATGACTAAGGGCACGTTCACAATTTTTTACAGAATTTTTAAATGTATGCACTGAAAAATAATAAGGACTGTCGGAAGACTTTTTTGTTTACATATATCATAACTACATTAAATTAAAGTTTACTTCTTATTTACCGACTATAATAATCGAGATGAATCTCCGAATGTATTACCTTTGTATGAAATAGGGTTCATTTTTATTTTATTCTATCATATATACATAACTATAGAACTACCAGAAAAATTGTTCCGGGGACGCTTCCATAACTCAAAAACTAAAATTAAAGTGGCCAAAAAACTATACTAAAATAAATTAAATTTAGATTACTGAATTTTTAACACTTCCAAAATTTTCTTCAAGAATACTTATTAGGTGACTTACAAAAAAATAATGGAATCGTTATATACCAGGGTATTTAAGTTATGACTCAGCCGAAATACTTTACGTCCTTACTCTTATTCCAAAAGTCCCACCGAATCACATTTGGGGTTTGGTCACTATCTTGAAAAAATTGCACCAGTATTGCAATTTTAGGTTTCGCTATATTATATTCAACTAATGGTCTTTAGGTGATAATTTAAATGTCAATGTAATCTTGTTTAAATGCTTAATCGATTGACATCAAAACCGAGGCTGTACGACTACTCTTAGTGCCTTTAATAGCCCTTTTTATGTAAGTTCCTATTTTCTGTGCAACATGGGTATTTTTTTTAAAAACCCCATTCCAATAGTTGTACAGCGATAAACTTTGACATGAATGTTTATTTTGCCATAACAAACACGAAACAAAAGAGTGCATCGAAATATTTGTGTAAAGGGTGTTTTTTTTTAACGTTGTGCAACGAGTACCAAAACACTTTTGAAATTAATGGTAGATTTAGCAAAATTGTTATATATACTCCGATATTGATTAGAATCAAGAATAAAAAAACACCAAATCTCAATTTCAACGATTTTTTTGTGCATGAAATTTTGTTTGAAAAATGTTTTTTTCTGGATTAAAAAAGAAATTGAATTTTTTTTTTTTTTTTAGGAAAACCAATAATTAGAAAATAAGAAAAAAATGTATGTGTTCTATCTCGCAGCAACTTAAAGCACTAAATAATAGACGATATATCAGGCTCTCAAATGCATATAGTTTTCAATCC
The DNA here is from genome assembly GCA_948107695.1 of Meliscaeva auricollis. Lineage (NCBI taxonomy): Eukaryota > Metazoa > Arthropoda > Insecta > Diptera > Syrphidae > Meliscaeva > Meliscaeva auricollis. The sequence continues at coordinate 61,370,563 of OX403616.1, forward strand.
GAACAACACTGAAGACTTAGAGTTTTTCTCTCATGAATGCAAAAATTTAATTAATGTTTTCTATTTGTTCCATCCCAACCACTAAAAAAAATATTTAACAACCTATGTACTAAACATTATCTTACGTCATATTCCCTGATATCGTAGATATTTAGTAAATCAAATCAATTTTTATTTTAAAACACACACAGCACTTTTATAAAGTGATGTGATAAAGTTATTAAAATGGCCAAAACTAGGGAAATTACAGTGAAACACGAGTGGCTATCGTTGCACAGTTCAGAATGGTTTTTGGAAAATAAACTTAAGCAAAATATCACTGCAGACAAAAAAAGATTTACCTATAATAAAGCACTTCTTAACAGCAACAAAGTCGGATTGACAAAATCTCAGTAAGACTTACTTTACACTTGGATTCGCGGTATTCAAACGGTATTATGCAGATAATGAAAGTTCCAATTTTTAGTATTTTGGACTCAGGCTAGTTCTGCATTGTAGCGACCACATGTGTAGTGTAGGGCATTTAAAATATAATGAAATAATTGTTTAAATAAGTAAATGAAAACTATTTGAACAAAGAAAAGTGAATGTTTTTTTTTTTCAAATCTTATTGCAACATTTATTTTCCCCAACACTAGATTTTTCTATAAGACTAGTTGATTGAGCAAATCAGAGAGAGATTTTAAAATGGCATTACCACCACGATTCGATTCGAAAGCTTGTACATATATAAATAATAGTTAAATAAAAAAGTTAACAGCATTCTGACTCACTAAATTTCGTCAAATGTGTTGCATTTTATTACATTTTTGTTTAATCATTATTTTTAAGTACCGATTTACTGACAATCAAAAGAGATAATAGGTAAGGTATAGGTACTATAGGTACTTCAACAGGCAAAACAAGTTTTTATTTATGATAAAAACAATTCATTTTATCGATTTTCATAAAGATTGACGGCATAATTGAAAACAAATTAATGATGATGATGACTTATATTATGTTGCTGGCAACCTTTAAATCACATTTTATTTACAAAACAAGAAAAACTACCTTCAACTTGTAAACATTTTCATTCCAACACGATAAATCATATTGACATTTCGCTAATAAGGACTGTGTGGAATCTCAACTGCTGAGAGAATCGAATATCATCCAATGCAATCCATTAACCTTCAAATTTCAAATGAAATTATTGTTGTTGGCATAAATTTTATTGCTATTTTATGAATCAAGATTTCCAATGATACATCTTTACTGACCGGCAAGCCGGTCTGGCTATAAAAATTTAATAAAATATGAAAAATAAACAAAAAATCACAGCAGACTATCAGAAAAAATAAAATCTCTATCTATGAATTCACGCATTCTTTTGTCAAATGCCTCAAGACTCTTATCCCACATTCCAAAATACTTGAAATTGCCATATCTACTGATTTCCGACCAAGCCTTAAGGCAATGAGAAAGTTTTACGATTTACTAGTTATTTAGTGCTGAAGCTGATCTATGCTTTTTTTTTTTGTCATGAGTGGTGTCTCTCTTCGCGTTTTAATGTTTAACTTTATAATTTGACACACAAATTATCACTACTTGAGGGGAAAATCTTCTTCAATGGAATTCCATCATGACCAAAAATGGGGGGAGTGGCGGCGAATTTGAACATGAGCGGGCATTCAAGTGCGTATATTATTACTTTAATCGCTATAAGAAGCATTTTTTTTTTAAATGAGCTCCAAGCTGGAGCAAGGCTCTTGACATTTGCATGGAAATAGAATAAACATCAAATAAAAAATTCACTTTAGGAGAAATCAATGTCAGTTCGTGTCAAAACTATTAATGTAAAAAAACACACACATGATGACACACATTTTCGTTTTAAAATTGTTCTTATGAAGTTGTTTTCGGTTTGATATATTATTTTTATTGGAACACAAAAAACTGGTTTGACGTTAAAAATGGTTTGACGTTAAAAATGATATTAGTGTTGGTCGAAATTTTATTTTGACACAGTTTCTGATTTAATAAGAAAAAAAAAAGAGTTTTTTTTAATAGAATTTAGAGTCTTATACCTGTATGTTGCTATTTAAATTGTAAATTTCGTAAGTATTTGCTCTTATATGTAGTAAAAATTAAATGCTTCATTTTATATTGGATTTATTCTTCTGAAATTAACTAATAATTGCTAAAATATGAAACACATTGACTGAAAAATCAGTGTTTTTAAAGATTTTTGTTTGCATTCAAACAGAGTTGCCATGTACCTAATTACCTATATATTTTAAAGAAAGCACTCGATATTTTTGAGATAGAAGAGAGCTCAAGCCTTAATAAATATGAAGCATTACACCAGTAAACTGTTTTTTTTTTTTTTTGGATTCCAACGAAACACGTACTTTTTTTTTTTACTTGCAATATGGGTTCTATGTGTCTATAAGATAACATTCTAACAAGATGATAGAAAATGCCAAAAAAGAGCATCAGTCAACTTTTTTATTTACCGAATGGCGGCTCTAATATGGCGGCGGCCGGAACAAGCAACGACAACGATAAACAGAAAACATATCATTCTCAAAAATAGAATTTTTTCTGTTTACAACGTAGTCATGCATATTTCAGTAATACCAAGGACAAAAAACTAAACATTTCGCAAAACAAGACCATTTGAGCCCGTTGTATAAACACACTTAAGTATACACCCTTAGAGATATTTTTTGGACTATTACTTTGGTTTTTTGTCTGTCATAAGCAATTTCGAGATCTTACTAACAAATTCTCAATTAACAATTTTGAACTTATAGTGTTGCCAACAAACTTCTAACGCAAGGACTCAAAAACACGAAATAATATGAGACAACAATGTTCAATAAATTTGAAGTCAGAAAAAATCTATGACATCACGTTTTGGAGATAATTTTATACAAAAATACCACCTTATCTCGCAAACGTGAAGTCAGATATTTTTTCCGGCTTCAGATTCGAATTCAGCACACTAAAATCCTTTAGAAAAATTTTTGTCACAGAAAAAATTATACTCTGATTTATTGAACAAATCAATTAAATAAATTCAAAATTGCCTTTTGATGTAATTTTAAATTTTTTGTGTTGTAGTAAAAAAAGTCAAAAATCATCTGTTTTTTGAAACGAAATGCAGGAAGGCTAATTTTTTTATCGCTGAAAGTAGGATATTAGAAAAACTTAAGTTCTGATTTTCCGGACGCCACCCCTTCGTAAAATCCGCCATTTTGGAAAACTCGAATAGACTTAAATTAGTATTAGTGTAGTGGATAGGTCAACACCACTGGTACACTTTATCAAAAGTTCGTTCAACTACTTGCATATGCAGATGACATAGACATACTAGGCAGAAAAAGGCATTTAATAAGTAAAGCCCTCTCTCTTAGAACAAAGGAAACGCTATACAAGACCTTAATCATTCCGGCCTTGTTGTATGGGGCAGAAGCATGGGCGTTAATAAATTCGGATGAAAATTTGTTTGGTTGCTTTGAGAAAAAGTTTCTTCGAGTGATTTTTGGTCCTGTGTGTATCGAAGGAGTATGGAGAAGAAGATTCAACAGCTTTACGAGCTGTACAGCGACGACGTTGACCTGGTCAAGAAGCTGAAAATACAGCGGCTGAGATGGCTGTGACACGTGGAGCGTATGGACATCAACGCACCAGGCCGATGAGTCTTCGAATCAAACTTTGATAGTACCTATACGCAGCAGAGGGAAGCAGCGTTACAGGTGGCGCACACAAGTGGAGAACGACCTCAACCAACATGGCATGCGTAACTGGAGGCGGCAAGCTAAGGACAGAGCTGGCTGTTGGTTGAGGCCGAAATCCTTCCTGGATTGTAAGCGCCATCTTAAGTAAGTAAGTAAGTAAGTAAGGATAGGTTGTTTGGTAAATGTTGTAGGAAATATAATTGAGGCGCTTGCATCAAAAGGGGGCAGATCGAAACAACAAATGTGTTTTTAAATTGCAATTCTCTTTTAAAACCCGACTTTTTACAACTGGACCTGTCCCCAGGTCCTCAATTGTCCTTTATTTGCATCTGCATTTGTTTATAGTATGCAAGATGTATTTTTGAGGTTATTTTAATTTTCAATTTTACTATTTTGATTTTACTTTTATCCAAAAAAACATACGTAGTTGTCTTCAAGTGGAGATTACAAAATTTCCATTATACATTTTTAAAGTTTACAATATAAAGATAATTTTTGACTTCATAAGCATTGCATCTAGTCAGTCATAAATTAAGCTAGAAAATGTTTTACTCTGAGATAATTTTTACATGTATAGTATAAAAATCAGGCAATCAAAATTTACCCACCATTAAAAAAAAAAAATAAAAAATGCTTAAAATCGCTGGTAAATGTTAACTCAACTGCGTAAACAATTCACTATAACGATCAAAAATTACAGCGGCGTGGTCAAAATTTCAAAAACCCTCATATCAATGCATTTACTAGCTACATTTTGAATATTTTTAAAAATGGTCCGAAACTATTGACAAGACTGACTAGGTGCAATCAAAAATTATCTTTACATTGTAACCTTTTCAAAAAATACCATATGGATGTAGTTTGTGTAGCGGAAATTTTACTTATGTAATTACTTGGTCGAGTTTTCATTGATATAACTTTTAAATGCTATATCGTATAATCTTTAAATATATATCAACATTTTGGACATTTTGTACCCTTCACTTCCTATTAAGAAGACAATTACTTAATTTTTTTTTTTTTTTTGATAAAAAGTAAAATGCAAAAACTAAAAAAAATTTAAATTAAAATATCATAACCTCAAAAATATACGTTGCACATAAAAAAACGCAAATGCAAATAAAAGACTATTATATTTCCCACAATTTTCGCCCAACAACCTATCCACTAATATCCATAGCTTTAGAGACATAAATCGATTAGCGTTTTCCAAAATGGCGGATTTCACGAAGGAAATGGAAACCCAAAAATCAAGACTTAAGCTTCTCTAATGCACTACTTTTAACTATGAAAAATGCATCCTTCCTGTATTTCGTTCCATGAAAAATTCAATTTTTCTCATATTATTGCTTATTTGAAAAAAAACATCAATTTTGAATAGAAAATTTATGTATGTAGGTATTGTTGTCATTTCAATTTTTAAATTATTTGTTTCATATGGGTAGCATTTGGTAAAAGTGTGCAAATTGATATAAAGTTGAATTTGCTTATAAAAATTAGTATTTTGCCTTTAACAATAAATTCATTAGCGTTCTCAGAAATAAAGAAGCCATAAGTAAAATCAAAATTTATTTTAATCATTGTTCATCCCAAAAACAGGCGTTCCCAAAATGAACATATGATTGATGTACGTTCCTTATATATATATCAATATGAATTTCTATTGCCACATCAATTTAACTATTTATTTATCCAGAAATATATTTATGCGACGACGCGACGGTACACTTATTCAACTATGTACATACCGGGAACACGTTAGATGAATATTAATCGGGTATTTTGTCACTGTCATCAGACATACATATATACATATTTAGAAAACTTTTATTTAATTATCTTAATCGCACCTAATAACAAAAACTTTAAACAGTACATTACTAAATAAATCAATCTTTATTACTATCAATCAAAACACAATCCATTCAAGACTTCACTTAATGTATTCTTCATAAGCAAAACCTTTTATTTTTGGAAAAAGGTTTTTTTTTAGCGAATATCAAAAATCTATTTTTTATTTTGTTTGTTCCCTATTATGCCGTAACAGTTAGATGGCACAAAGTTTCCCATTATTGTACTCGTATAATAATACCTTCTTACAAATTATTTTTCCATTATTTATTCTCATAAATTAACACTTTTTAGTTCAGCGAAGTTGGTGTTAAGAAATCGTAGTTTAAAATACACTCGTAGGATGGAGTAAGATAATTGGTCCGTTTAGAGTGTTCTATTTCTTTTTTTATTATAAACAATCATTAATTATACTAACACAATAACTACTTCTCATTCTCATTAGCTTATTATTTCTATCGGACGATGATGGCAATCTTTTTTATGTCATAACCAATCGTCAGTGCCAGTATCACATGTAACACTGCAGACACTTGCAATTTTTGGCATTTTGTAAACATTTTATAAAAGTTTGAAATTATTAATCTATTTTTATTTCTTTTATTTACTTTAGTTTAATTTACAAAAAAAAGTTAAATTTTAAAATTGGTCTGTTCTTTAATTTAAAACGAGTATGATCCAGTCACCCAGAGGCTCTAACCCACTCTACTTATTTAGTACTAGTCCAACCCTGTGTGAAAAGATAGGTTGATTAAGTAGTTTTTTATTCAGCCAAGCATTTTCGCACACTCAATGAGTCTCTTTTTTTTTTGCGAAATTTCGAAAAAAATCATTAGTTGATGATGAAAATGAACATTGTATGCGTAGGAACTTTGTTGAAATAAAAAGTTATTCAGCTTAGTCGTTCTTGAAACTTAAAAAAAAATACTTCAAATGATGAATGAGAACTTCTTTTTTTGTAAATTAAATTTAAATTTGTCGGTGATGTTGAAATAATTTGAGGCTCTATTATGCGTGCAATCTTAATTTATGCATCACGATTTTTCATTTTTATTTTACGAATGATAGATAAAGAAACCCTTCGGATTTTCTTTAGGGGCCCAATCGAATAATAATATGTTCTGCCTACTTTGCTCTGCTAACTTTAGGGACATGTAGTTAGCACTATAAAAGATAGAGGGCAGCAAAGTTCCAAAAAAATTGTTTTTCATGTTTCGACATCAAACAGCAATACACACGAAACAAAATGAATAAAATTTTGTAGAAATATAAAAAAAATCTTGTTACCTTTCAATCCTGGCTTAACCTTTGCGTCGTATATTTTTTCCCTTCACTAGAGATTCAAATACATATGTGTATCAAAATACTTTTTATTTTAATACATCTTCACCATGGTCCTTAATTTCTATTGGTTTGATTGCTTTTTGATGTCAAAACAATGTTGAAACATAAAAAAAACTATTTTTTGGAATTTTGCTAACCCCTGTTTTCTTAAGCGCATAAAATGAAATTTGCTTCGCAAAACTTTATTTACTTTCTTCTTCTTAGATACTGTAATTTTGTTCATCATTCATAATTATTAATATCATATCTCTCGTTTTATGTATGAATATTTATTTAATTAATCAAACATTTGAAATAGTTTATAAACAGCATAACTCAAAGAATTTTGAAGATTAGGTTCCAAATTTTTTGTTTTGTGCCGTGACTTATGATTTTTCTTAAGTCGAGTTCTTATTGTTTTTCTTACGTATGACTTTATTTGAAAATGATATTTTATATTAGAATTTAAATAAATTGCACGACTGGGTCGCACGTACTTGCTCTTAGGGTCAAAGTTGCTGAACGTTAAAGCTTATATAAAGGTTTTTCAAAATAAATAATTTTATAAGAAATTAAAAAAAAAAAAAATTCATTATTAAAATGACGTAAACAATTTTTAAATTGTTTTTAGCTTTAATATTAGTATGCCATTTGATTTGATTGAAAAAGATAAATTTTTAGAAAAAAAAAATTGATAATCATCAGAGCCGTTTTAAAAAAAGTTAATTTTGAATATATATAAATGCTCAAAGCTTGGTTAAAAATAAAGTTGGTATGCCATTTTCAAGAAATGTAATACTATTGCACATCTAAAATCAAAATTTCAAAAAATACAGTGACCCGTTTTTTGAAAGATTTTTTAAAAATCCAAAAATTATTTTTTGGAAAAATTTTGATATCAAATAATTTTAATGTTGTTAAAGACCTTCCGAATAAAAAATTCATCAAAACTGGTTCAGTCGTTTAAGAGAAAGTCAAAAATGAAGAAAACGGTTCTATGGGAGTACCGTTAGTAGAATTTTTACAAACATTTCTTTCATTTCAAAAGTATACCCCTACTAACAAAAGCAGACACAGAAATTTTAATCAAAATCGTTAAAGCCGTTTGTGAAAAAAGTGAACTTTTCCTAAATATATGGCAGGTACCGTTTTAGTCCTAAGCAAATATCAATTTCCCCTCTAAGGAATCATTAAAGACATTTAACCACTAACTTTCAAGAAAATCGGTTGAGCGGTTTAGGTTGTAGCTCGAGGGATACACAGACAGACAGACAGACGGACAGACAGAATTGCGAGACCCAATCCTAAACTTGCCCTATAGTGCCTATGTGTATCGCAAGTAAAAAGCATACAATGCATTACTAAAACGATTCAAACAACTTCATAAATTGTTTTGACCTCCAAACTAAGTATGCCATTTCATTTCGTTAAAAAATATTAATTTTTAGAAAAAAAAAATTAAATATACTCAAGCATTGTTTAAAGAAAAAGATAGCTGGTTGATCAAAAAAATTACCAACACGTTTTCGAAAAACCGATTTTTAAGAATCAAAAAAAAAATAAAATTTTGATATTAGTTAATTTGAAAATTGCTAAGAACCTTTTGTGTATACAAATTTTCATCGAAGTCCAGTCGTTTACGAGAAAATCAGAAAAACTGAAAATGGGTCTATGGAATGTACCGTTATTAGCCGATGCAAAAACATTTTCTTTGTTTCAAAATTACGACATTTATAGTTGTAATACACAGAAAAATTTTAATCACAGTCGCTAGAGTCGTTTTTGAAAAAAAAAAGTTTTTTTCATTTCGTCATATGACAGGTACCTACCGTTACTTTTGGTACTAAAAAAAAATTAAATTTCCCATCTAGGGAATCACCAACAAAACTTAACTGCAAAGTTGAGGAAAATTACTTTAGTGACTTAGGCTGCAGCTTGCGATAAAGACAGAGACACACAGACAGACAGAGAGACAGAATTCTCTGACCCATATTTTTCATCGTAATGTCATGTTTTATTATTTTTATTACCTCGATTTAAATTTTTTTTTACGAATCCTGAACTCGCATTATAGTACCTACCTATATCGCAAGTTTAAACATCATATACAGTTTTTTGAAATACAGTTTTTTGCATATAATTCACATTTGCATTTGAATTCACAGTATTTTGAAATACAGATTTAAGATCATACAGTATTTTAAAATACAGCATTTCGGGTCTAATCAATTTTTCAAAGAAATACAACCTTTCATTGCGCAGTATGGCATCGAGCGCTATCTTTATCCTCGCAGGATATAATACCTGACGATATATCAACCAATCTGAAATGAGACCTCCTAAAGTCTAAAGTTCAAGACCAAGAAAGAATTTTGAAACTTCTGAGTATAAATTATACATCCATCGCGATTGTTGTTTATAGAAGGAGAAAAAGGTTGATTTCATTATTTTCGGTCATGAGTGTATTTCTTAGATCTCGCTTTTTTATATTTTTTTTATTTTCGTGGAATGAAAGTAAAATTAATTAAAAAAATAGTACCTCAACTAAAAATCATAATCCCATAAGCATGAAAAGTGGGTGTAACCTTAACAATAAAACAAAACACGAATAACTTGAATGTATACAATTACAATTTCATCCAAGTATGTAAACATTATTGTATCTTATTTGGAGAATTTAATAATTAATTAATTATTCACTTAGTAAAATGCATGAATGGTTTGCACCTTTAGTTTCAACACAAAGTAATTAAAAGAAAAGAAAAAACTAAATAAATGCAAACAAACTTAATACACGAAAAAAAAAATTAAGTGCAGTACATTCTGCGCATTAACCCTGAAGGTTAAATTGTAATTTTTGAAATTCCCATAAATTTTCTTATAAACCAAAAACAAATACAAAAAATAAACCAAGGTACAACAAAAAATTACATTATAGACAAAAAATATAAAAAGGCTTATCGAAGACTTACATTCCATTACCCCGTCCCAGAAACAAAGACAAAACATTTTGAATTACTGGTGCATGACATTGCCAGCATCGAAACTAGGTTACTGGTTGAATTCATCAAAATATGAAATCAAAAACAAAAATGTTTATTTTTATTTTAGATTCCCATCATGGTCCATATGACATGGTGATGACACGAACATTTATCAAAATATTATTCGTCTTCTACATCAAACGAACATATAAGCATTTTTATTATTATCAAGGGCAGTTTTCAACTGTGACTCATTTTGTATAATTATTATTTTGGCAACTATTATGTACAATTCAAAAACACAACAACACAGTGGAATAAAATACTGCAAAGCAAGACCAAATTTCAAATTTCTTTCTGGCATAATTTTAACTTTCTTTTATTTAAAAAGTGGAAGTAGAAGATTGTATTTTGTGTTCAAAATGCCAAGAACTTGAAAAATCTACTCATTAATGTTTTTTTTTCGAATAACCACTTTATTCACTATACGAAAAAAGAAACAAATTAGACCAACTAAGCACTTGTTTTAATTTTGTTTTACAAATCCTCTTATTTGGTACTTTTTTATATTTTATTTTTTTTCTAACTCAGCCATAAATATTGTCCCACTGTACGACTATATGCCGACGTCAAAGTTCCCATAAAGGAAAATAAAGCTCACTGAGCGTTGCAATTTTCAATGTCAAATTTACTTTGTTTTTTTTTATAGACTATACTACTTGCGGATGCCTTTTACGTTATATATTGTATAATCACCAGTTAAACCCGTCATTTCGTTTTGAATTATGCTTTTTAGAAAAACTGTTGTGACGGTCGTTTACCCTATAAGTCATACAAGTTTAATGTACTGTGCATTAAGCATATTGAAAAGTCAAATTTTGATTGAGAGGAAACCCCGGTGACTACCTATAGAAAAGGCAAATCAATTAGTCTATGCTCAACGGAATATCAAATGGGAAACAAAAATATTTAAATTGATTGTTAAGACTTTATTAAGCTATAGGTTAGAAAGGTTTTTGTCATAATATGTCTAAAGAAATAATAGGTATAAGACATAGTTGATTAGCTTACGGTTATATTAATGTGGAAGTCATTAAATAGCCAATTAATTGACTGTGTAGCAGTCTCCTCCAAATTTTGATTGATTTATTTATGTAAAAGCGAATATTTGTTAGATAAGTGAATTGTTTTAGTAAAGATGTCTTAATAGTCTTACAGGAACGAAATTAATCAACAAAATTATTTGACAAATGTAAGTAGATAAGCCTGGAAGTCAATAATCATATACTAACTGGCAGTATTTGCAAGTGTTTTGTAATGTCAGTAAATCTTGATTGAAGTTCATACTTAAGTTATAACCTTGTCTTTTTTTATATCTGAAGAATATATAAATATTTAGATCTGCAAAATAGACAGTGGCACAATGATTTTAAACCCTATTTTTGACCTATTTTTCGTTGTATTCTTATATTTTTTTTGTATTTTGATTTTAAAATGATTGAAAAATCACCTTAAATTAATTTGACCTCGAAATAAATTAAGCCATCCGATTTTTTCTTTAAAAATTAGAATTTAAGATACATTTTTTATTTAAACTAAAGTTTCAAAATGTTTTTCAACAAAAATATTTGTGTGTCATATTTTTGAGCTACTATAGAAGGGTAGAATCGGCACCCTTAAAAATTCTTTAAAAAATAGTGAACGTTCCCTCAGTGATAGTATTAATAGCCAATAAGTACAGCATTCTGTCAACAAATGCCACCATATAATTTTCAACGTAAGTTCTAAAAAGTGTTTTTTTTTTTCTTGGCAAATTAGAAGTCAGATTTCGCAAACTTAAACAAAGTTCGAAACTCGACACTATTAAAATGCTAAGCGTTTTGTATGTGAATTGTGAACTTTTTAAAAAGCTCACATGTCCATTTTTTGTATAGAATAAATTAATTCGCAATCATTTATTGTTCAAGGTGCCCCAACCATTGTCGGAGGTGACATGGTTGGGGCACTTTTTTCAAAACCTTAAAATAAATACAAATAATTGTTTTAAAAACTCAAACTCATTCAATATATTGAAAATATATAAGTTTTTGAAAACACGTTTAAAAATAATTGGAAAAAAACTTCGGAGTTATGTAAGAGTTTACTATATAGGTGTCGAAGGGTTGCCGACTCTATCCTACCTATTAAAATGCTTCGAAATCACAAGAGCAAAATTTAGAAATTTTAAGAACGGCCAGCAATTAGTTTTCCAAAAATTCATTTTTCAAAATTTTGCTTTGCACCAATGTTAATGCGGATTATGCCGACCACTGCGTCATCCGCCATTTTGAAAAAGTTGTTTATTCCATTTTCTCGGCCGTTTTTGTGCGTATATTATTATTTTGTCTACTTTTGCTGAAAAATAATATTTTCTAATGTCGTTTTCCAATCACAAGAGCCAGGTATACATATCTGCAATTTTCAGATTTTTGGTGGCAAATGGAATATGAAATCTGATTTCTAATTATGTGCAAAACTTTTTCATATACAAACCTTATCGAAAATTAACAACAAAAAATGTTCAGATAAATGTCAAATACAGAAGTGTGTGCAAAAGTCTGTGGGGAAGAATTTGTGAATCTTGCTAAAAATCGAGAGTCGGAAAAAATCCGTACTAGGCATTTTTGATTCTGAGAGTGGCAAATCGGACATGAGATCTTACTTTTACTAGCTGTCAGATTCACAAAATCGATTCTTTTTTGGTGAATGGAAGACGATATAAATTTTAATTTTAAAATATTTTTTTTACTGTCGAAAAACTGTCAAATTTTAATAAAAATTAAATGAAATACTTAAAAAAAATTTTCACATGCAACTTTTTAAATAAAATTTCCAAAGTTAACACAACAATTTGTACTTGCCTTATACGTCAAGTATTGGTTTCGTGTAAAAAAAAATTGAGGTTTTAATCAAAACCAACATTACGATGATGGAGAAGTCCAAAAAAGTGGTTTTCGTCATGGCGTCCGTCGGTCTGTGCGTCTGTTCATCTGTTCGAGCCACAGCCTAAACGGGTTGACGGATTTGCATGAAATTTGATACAGATTATGTTTTTGTAATTTCCAAGGTTGTTTTTGAATATCTCGATTAGTTCTCGAGTTATGTATTTGATTTTTCTCGAAAACGGAAAACTTGACAATCCATTTTTCAAGTTAAAAAGTAATAAAAAAAAACAAAACAAAATACCATATCATATCAGAATTTGTATAGGAAATTATCTCATTTGAAAGCTCATTTGGCAAATTTGATCGAAATCATCTCATTTGCTCTAGTCGAAAGAGGCTATTAGACTTTGCATTTATAAATTTGTTACAGTTATTTTACAAAGGCACAAGCAATAGTCGAAATAATTATACCGAGAAATGTATCCTATTTAAGCTTTAGGTGTTTTAAAGCTCATTACTGAAAATGTTGGTTTTGTTTTAATTAACCCCGCTGTCAAAATCACCTTTGCTATTTTTTAAGTTAAGTTTTCCTGGTTAAAGACTTTTATTAATAAATTCTTTAAAAAAATCTTAAATGAATCAGAATTCTATCATGTTTTTCTTGATTGTTATATTCTCTGATTGATTACTTTAAAGATTAGCCAAGAAAGCGAATACAACTATTTACATTATTGTAATAATAGCTTATTGATTATCCAACGATGAAGCAACAAATAGGTATTTGTTGTGTTTGTTACTTTTGTGATGTAATCAGTTATTGTCATTGAGTTTAATAAATGTAAAATAGAAGGTTTTCTTAAATGAGTCGCTTAATGTGATGTCACATACGCAATTTTTATTTATATTCAGTGGTAATTTTTTTTTGTGTATGATTTAAAATAAAGAAAAATATTTAATTTTAAACAATGTGTCTCCAGTGGCAAAATTTAAGGCATATAGCCAATAGCAATGGCAATGCCAATGTCAATTTTAGTTGATATGAAATTTAACCTCAAAACAAAGTATGCAATTTCTTCTATAATGATACATTTTTAGAAAAAAAATTTGAAAATCGTTAGAGCCGTTTTTTAAAAAAAACTATTTTTTAAATTTAAAATTTTGCAAGACTTTTATAAAAAAAATTGGCACGCCATTCTTAAGATATTATTTATCAACATCTTAAAACTAAAATTTAAAAAAAAATATTGAATAGTTTTCGAAAAAATGATTTTTCAAAAAAAAAAAATTCAAATTGTTTTTTAAAATCCAAAAAAATAATTTTCGAAATTTTTTTTATTAAATATTATTACGGCAACTTAAAAGCATCCATGTAAAAAAAATGTTTGAAATTGATTGAGTCATGAAGGAGAAAATCGGAATTTAAAAAAACGGTTCTATGGCAGGTACCGTTAATAACGGTTTTTGAAAAAAATGGTTCTCATTTAAAGATAGACTTTACCTAAAGAAATGACCATTATTTTTTTAATTAAAATCGTAGGCACCGTTTTTGAGAAAAATGAGTTTTTCTAATACCGGTATATGACAGGTACCGTTATTTGGGGTCAAAAAAAAAAATTCAAAAAAATGTCTCTAAAAAACGCCACATACCAAGTTTGAAGTAAATCGACCCATCCGTTTAGGCTGTGGACTCTGATACATACAGACAAACAGACAGACAGACAGACAGACAGACAGACTGACAGACAGACAGACAGACTGATAGACAGACAGACAAACAGAATTATCGGACCCACTTTTTTCTCATTCTCTATCATCGTAACGTCATGTTTGATTGTTATCTCAACTTTTTTTTTTTACGAATGTATAACTTGATATATGGTACCCATATCGCAAGTAAAAACTATATGTCCCCGAATGCCACCAACAAAACATAGTTCTGCAGTGGTAACTCGGAGGCCTTAATTTGTATGTTTAGGCATCTTACTAATAAGAAAGCTGAGGTTAACAGGGTTGATACATTAATAGACTTTTAGATTAGTTACATTAATAACGAGTTTTGCTTATGAACAGTTTTGCTGTGTCAAAAGATGAGTCTAAAATTTATTGATTAACTTGATCTCTTTCCAAAAAATCTTAGTTGCAGAAAATAAATACAGAAACCTTTCATGGAAATCTAATTCAAATAAATTTCTTAATCTCTGCCAAAGTGAAGGAGAAAATTTCTCCATTTTCCTGTAACCAAATGATATATTTTGTCTAACTGCCAAAAATAAAAATAAAACGTTGGCACTTGAGATCGAGCATAGCAGAGTCTTGAAACGATTCAATTGAACTTTCACTTGAAATCACTTTGTTGATGGAATGCAACCATTAACTTGAAACATTGCACTCTGTTTTAGGGTTTTTTATGCAAATTATTCATACCAAAACTTATTTTTCTATTCAGTAATTTTTTTTTTGATCCTAACAAACTATACAAACATTGATTATCGAATGATAAGAACACGATTAAGAAGAAGAAATAAAATATACTCAAAAAGAGAAATATCCAGAAAGTCAAGAAAATCTTCATTCATTAATATCTGACACACTCGACAAAAAAAAAAAAAAATTATTGAGATCCATTAACAGAGAGTTTTGCATGTATGTAATAAATAAATGTCTCCTCTCCTTATAATGCTTAAAACCTACTTTTTTATTTAGTAATCAAATTGAGTATTATATGAGATGAGACCTCGTCAACCGGTATTAGAATAAAATTACATACATATTACCGTAACATCCGCGTATGGCATCATTTGTCAAAGTATAAATATCTATACCACTTCGAGGCTGCATTGTATCATCAAATGTATCTACTGACCTGAAGCTCGTAACTCGTATTATATGCCATTGCATGCGAATGTATATTTACAGTAAATGCAAATGCAAATTAATAAATCTGCGAAAGCCAGTACCTACTTGCAGCATTCCACATTAAGCTGCTCTACTGTGCGTTGTCGTGGTCACGTTGTCGGTCGGTCGATTCGTTCTTACCAGTATATACAGTAGCAACACAAACAACTAGGTCAATTTAAAAATGTTCCTAACAGGCTGTGCTGGAGGTGGAGCAACAGTAGAGCTCGCTTTTGCAGGCAGGTTTGGTGGTTTGACTTCAATTCGTGTCCAATTTGTAAATGAACCAACCGACCAACGACTGACGAAAATCGACAACGACGGGCGAGGAGAGGGAACCAGCAGCTTTAAAGAACGAATAAATGTATCCGCCAGATAAACATACCTTTTTTTTTGTTAATAATTTAAAAAGCAGGTGCAGCAGCATACCAGACTTGTCGGTATGGAAGAGATACTGCATATTTTTATTCGTCGCGTCAGGTTATTCGCATTGGAATGCTGAGAAAGTGAAATTTTTTGGTCCACAACAATTATTTGATTTTTTTTGTATTTCGCTGTTTTCAGTCGGTAAAATCCGCCGATGCATGAAGCTATTAAAAAAAAAAAATTAAAAAACAAGAGAATCAAAACAACTTTTAACTTCGGATATTGTGGGATTCAAATATCTGCGTCTGCATGCATTGCGCCAGCAGCAACAAGTCGACTTTGTTTATAGCTCATTCACTCATTCATGAAGAGTGGGAATTTAATTTTTGCTTGGCTGAAAACTGGCACAAAAATGTTTTACATTAAGATTAACCTACTGCACTGACAACACGAATTAAAAAAGGTTAAAATCATTTTTTTTCCTTAAGGTATAAGTTCTATTTGATATTTTTAAAATGATGGAATTTTAAGGCAAGATTTTCTCATTTTTTTCTTTTGACACCCTCTTTGTTTCATATTTCCTGCAGCCTGCGAGTTTTAATATGTCATTTCAAGTTCCCTTTACTGTCTGATTTATATTCTATGATGATGTAGAAAAAATTCTAAAATTTGTAAGCCCAGAATTCTTGTAGTATTTTGAACTCAATTCTAAAAACAAGTTCGCGCTGCAGCTCTTTTGTTTCGCTCTACAATTAAGAGCAAGACAACTATAAAAATAATTAGGAGAAGAAATAAGGACAAATATTTGTTAAAAGAACTGATAGTGTCCCATCAATCATATTGCACAAGCTATATAAATAAACGCACTACAATCCACGATTCCAGCACCGTTATTGCGAAAAAACATAGACAATAAAAATACCCGTTTCACCATATGGCTATACTTTACCTCTATTCATTTGAGTACAAATTCATTTTAAGTGTATGTCTTTACTTGGCCTGATCAGGGCAGCCCTCTAATTTACCAACAATAAACGATAACAGTTCAGCCATCGAAAAAATATACCGTCATGTTTCTTTTTTACGCATGAATTAATTAAAATAGGTCGCGACGACGTAGTCGTGCCCGTGCGCCGTGCGTTTTACGTTGTCATTATAGTTGGCTTTGATCGTATAAAGTGGTCATCGTTAGTCGCGTGGTTTCAATAACTTATTAACTAAGATGTCTTTGACAAGCTCTCGAAGAGAAAATTGATTGCAATGGACGTAACCGTCACGATAGAGCCTTTACAATGGTAATTTAATTAAATTACCAAGTAACGTTTAAGAATGTAGGGCCCTTTCTATAAACTATATGTCACTCATCGAATTTCTACTTAGTTTATCATTTTTCTGCAAAATTATAGTGTATGGAATTATAAGTTCACTCAACGAACAATTTACAGTTGGAATTTATGTGTCATTCAACTCTAGAGTTGAGACCAGTTTCATGAAAAGGTTTTTGTGAGGAATTCTTTTATATCATTGTTTTCATTTGTTTTGTTGTTGTATTAATACAAAAATAAATTATAAGAAAAGACTATATCTATATTAGAGGGTTTAACTTGATTTTTTATAGTAACTGGCTTAATTTCTTTGATAAATTCGGATGAAATTTTTTAAATTTATTTAAATTTTTCAAAAAAATATAAATGATGATTTTAAGATTCAAATTAAATTACTTCTTGATAGCTTCGCGTTGTAAAATCTTGTTATATATTTTCTCAGTATACAGAGGCTTATCAATTACATAACAGGTGTTCTTGCACGATGGTTATAAACAAAGGCAAACAAAAATACCACAAAACAAAAATGCACTCGATATTTCAAAGAAATTTCATATGTTTGGCACCAAGCTCTTCTTTCCAAAACTGCTTGCTTTCGGTTACGATTAGTCTTTTCTTCTTTGGTTTAGAAACGACATTCCCAACCAATTAATATAAGTCGTATTAGATGGTTGAAAATCCGAAACCCAAAAATTTGTGATCTGAAACTTTTTATCCAGCTTTTCATACTCGTTTGTTGACCCTTACACGTCAACAATTCTGATCTTGAAAGCATTGTGGAGATAAAAACCCCTTAAATAACTCAATGCTGCTTTCTGTCGTCAAAGTGTTACTTGTCCCCCTTGTCACTGTCAATTTAAGACCATGTTTTTCGCAATATATTTTTAGCCCGAATAATAAATAACACTCTAAACAAATTCAAATTAATGTTCAGCGCATCGAAAGTTTTGCGAAAAAAATATGATCTTGTTTCTGAAAATAAAATCTATCTTTACCCAAAACATCATAAAAACAGTGTTTTTTGGATGTTAAAAATTTGATGTCTCAACAAATTTGCATGTTATAGTACTTTTGGTAATAGATTTGAGTTAATAGAGTCAAATTCTTTGTAAAAAGTTTAATTTGGTTATGACAGTACCACTTTCATTTACAGGAGAAATCAATCTGAAAAAGCGTTTTTTGTTTATTTAAATTTTTAAAAATTTTTACACAACCTTAAGAAAGAGAATTTAGTGAAAAAGAAGCCATCTAAAGATTTTTAAAAATCAAAAAGTTTTTCGTCAATTTTCTTGATTGAAAATAAATCTAATTTTTCAAAATAAATTCGTCAAGTTGATCAAAATCTAAATATTTTTGTTAAAGATAAAAATAAAAAAACAATAAAATTAGTATTTGACATTTTTCACAATATTTTTGAGAGTATATTAACAGCAAAATTATTTGAACAAAATTTGTGGATCTAATTACCGTCAACAACCAGGCCTGTAGCGAGGATTTCTTTTCTGAATTTTTTTGAAAAACTATAATACACAATACTTTTTAAAATGATGAGAACAACGGGACAACAAGTTTTAAACGAAATCAGTTGATATATACGAAAAAAAAAATAAAAATTATGAAAAATTTCCTGAAAAGCGTGTTGATCATAATTTCCGTTATTCGAATTTTTTGAGAAAAACTAAAAACACAGTATTGTTACAATCACCTTTTACATAGCATTCACCAAGTTTAATTGAAATTGTTAGAGCCGTTTTCGAGAAAAATCCAATAACTCGAAACCGTTGTATGGGAGGTACTCGTTCTAATCGAGATATTCAAAAACAAAAAAAAAATCAACCTTGAATTTTACAAAAAAGCAATCTTTACCAAATTTCAAGCAAATCCTTCAAACCCGTTTAAACTGTGGCTCTCTGTACAGATGGACGCACAGACGAACAGAAAAACAGACGAATAGATGAACAGACGAACAGACAAATAGACGAACAGACGAACAGACGATTAGACGAACATACGAACGGCATGACGAAAACAACTTTTTTGGACTTCTCCATCATCGTAATGTTGGTTTTGATTAAACTTGGTATGTGGCGTTTTTTAGAGAATATCCCCAGACGTTTTTTTAAATTTTTTTTTTTGGACCCCAAATAACGGTACCTGTCATATACCGGTATTAGAAAAACTCATTTTTCACAAAAACGGTGCCTACGATTTTTATTAAAAAAATCGTGGTCATTTCTTTAGGTAAGGTCTATCTTTAAATGAGAACCGTTATTAATGGTACCTGCGATAGAACCGTTTTTTTTAATTCTGATTTTCTCCTTCATGACTCAATCAATTTCAACCATTTTTTTACACGAATGCTTTAAAGTTGCCGTAATAATATTTAGTAAAAAAAATTCGAAAATAATTTTGTTGGATATTTAAAAAAAGTTTGAAATTTTTTATTCATCATTTATTTGAAAACTATTCGATATTTTTTTTTTTAATTTTAGTTTTTAGATGTTGATAAATAATATCTTAAAAATAGCGTACCAATTTTTTTTAATAAAAGTCCTTGCTAAATTTTATATGGAAAAAATATTTTTTTTTAAAAAACGGCTCTAACGATTTTCAAATTTTTTTTTCTAAAAATGTATCATTATAGAAGAAATCTAATTGCATACTTTGTTTTGATGTTAAATTCATTTTAGAAGCTGTTTTAGTCATTTGAAAATTGAATTTTATGTTTTTTTAATTTTTTTTTTTTTCTAAAACTGCATTTTCAAATTTTTAATTAAAAAGGCTTAGCATAAATAGTAACTTTATCTACAAGAGCAAGTACGTGCGACTCAGTCGTGCATTTTATTATTTTTTATTTTATCCTAAAAATTAGCAATGCCTTAATTAATCGTTGCTCATGTTCTTTGTTTTCTTCCTTTTGCGCAACTGATTGTTGCCTCAGTACATTCGGTGTTAAACAAGTGTTTTTGTTAGCTTTGTAAGACGCTTATTACGTCATATAGATTATATCTGATGAACTGCTTACATTTCTGCCAATAGAATTTTGAAAGTATTTAATCCGGAAGGCCTCGAAAGGAATATTTTCTTGGCATACCTTTAGGATGTTACTGTCTTTTTCGATAACATCCTTCCAACGTTTAATTCAGCTTATTAAAGGTCCACTACTTGGAGATGACCAAATTAAATCAAAGAATATAATACAACTTTGTACAAAATTGGAACGAAAACGGTTCAGCTATTAAGTGTATCGATAATGACCTAAAAATAAAACCCTTTGAACAAGGAAACCAATTTAAAGGTGTTCTCAATTTGTATTTATATAAAGGACCACCCTCATTCTCAAATATCCTTAAATTATAATCATTTAAAAGTCATAACTAAAAAAGTAATACCATGTTTTGTTTTTTTTTTTCTTTGCAGAATATGGAAATGAGTAATTTTTCTTCAAAAAAATTGTCCCGCGAAGAACGTAGATATTCTGTACCGCACGGACCAAACACACCTTTACCACCAGCCGCATCAGAAGACCTCCACGCATGGTCAATCTACAGGTAAGGTTTTTGCGTGTATATAAAGGTATGATAATATTGTGATGACGACTTCCTGAAATGATTGAATGATGATTAACCACAATGCGAATCAATTCGCTTCATGAATTTCTTTATGCGTCTCTATAGTATAGTATATTTATTGCATTTCCGGCTTTTATCCATGGTCAAACGCTTCATTGCACAATAACACGATGCCACCACCGGCCACTGCCACCATTATCTATCACCTGCCATATTCAATGAGAATTTAAACGATCATAAATAAAGTTCTTTCTATCACAAACTTATGGGTCTCTACTTATAATAATTCTCAACAATTGGCCCCTCCTAGGTGTGGTTTAATGGTTCCTGTGTGCCGGAAAGCATTTTTGTTAATTTTTTTTGTTTGTTGTTCCTATCAATAATGATTTCTATTTACTTTGCAGACAAAACCTTAATTCAGATTTCACAGACTCTGCCCTAGGGTCATCCGATAAATCCCCGCTGCCATATGGAAACTTCCAGCTACGCGATACGACTGTCCAATCAATTCTTAACCATCCACGGTACGGTCCAAAGTGAGTCGAGTTGTTTGACCTATTGTCGGATTTTAATGTATCTTCTTGCCCTTTTTTATGTATAGATCACCCTTGGGTTCAAATATGTACACGTACCTAAAGTTTGGCCTGCCTCGGGTATTTCCGCCAAATGCAGGCTCTCAGAGATCTCATCGGCCTGGACCGGGTCCGGGGAGAGGTCGGATCAATCGGGGGTTTCGCGATAGCTCAGGCCCACCTGCAGGTTCGTCGGGCTATGATAGCAGTGACAATGAAACAACGAGAAGTAGAGTGCCACCAAATTTAAGGTATTGAAATCTACATTTCTTAAAAAAACTTAAGGTCTAAAATTTCGTTACACATTTCAGAAAATATCGTAGTGAATCAGATTTTAGGGCAATCGGAGGAATTCCAACGCCACGGCCAGATTCAAGAGCTCAAGGCATCCCAATTGCTGCTTTGCGACAAGCTAACAGTCGGGCTAGTATAGCTGGTAAGTCTTTCTTAGACTTTCAATTCTTAGAAATATCTAAATTTTATCACAATCCATAGTTGGAAACCACATCAACTCACATTACATCCCCAATGGAAAGCACTATGGAAATCGTTCGCATAGTGAAGCAGATCTTCTTGGTGCAGATATCGGAACCTATGCCGACTACGACTCTCGAACTTACACAACCAATCGCAGTCGCATGGATAACCATCATCATCACAACCAGCACAATCACAATCAAATTCACCATCAGCACAACTCGCACCATAATAATCACACAATGTCAAATCGAAAACACTCCAGCTTAGGATTGGTGTATCCCAATATTCAGGTGCATTGCTTGGATGTGAATCCAGGCTTGCGAGGAGTATCCTTACAAGCTAAGGCCGGTGATCTATTTGCAATAATGGCGACTTCGCAGCCAGAAGGGACCGCGCTTACTGAATGTCTGGCTGGACTGAGAGAACGAATTTCTGGTGAAGTTCTTGTGAATGGTCAGCAAATAAATAGGCGTGGACTGCGAGAGCTGTGCAGTTATGTTCCAGCTCTGGAAAGTTCGTCACTTGATCCTCGTATGAGCGTGCAGTGTACATTAAATTTTCATGCAGCGCTACGAGGACCAATTGATCGCAGTGATTTTAAGGAAAAGGTGGGCATTTAGTGTATTTAATAGATTTTTACTTTCGACAATTTTGAGATTTGTTTTTTTTTAGTATTCACGATATAATGAATTAATGGTTAACAAAGACCAACTGGTTTTATTATTTGGTCAGTGATAGTAAATCTTTTATCAATTTATAGTGGTCACTATAGTGGCGTATGAGTAACATTTTTTTCGATATAAAATGTTTTGACAAATATTGAAATCAGATGGCATTTGTTGAGTATTTACATACCTACCTTCAAAATAACATAGCTGGTCATTCGAAATTTCACATATGTATGCATAAATATCTTCATCGTTCAAGAACAAATTTATTTTTGATAGTTGTCAAGCTATGATAGCGATTCAATAAGCAAAGACTGCTAAACGAAGAAATATTTTTTTTAAATTTCATTAAAAACTTACTCGTGCAAATTTAGGATGTGACAACTTTTGAAAACATAAACATTTAATGACTCAATATGCCGTATAAAATTGGCATATTTACATAATATGCCGTGAAGTATCAAAATTATTAGTTTTTATTTTTCAAAAATATAATTAAAACTTCAAAATGAAATTAAATACGGAGAATTTTTATGATTGATATCGATGTAGAATATTACCTCTAGACCAGGCCCAAAGATCCCACAACCCCCATTTTGGCTATTTTGTTAACCACATTAAAGAAGTGAATTAGGGGGATGCAGCGTTTACTTTAAAATAATAAGACACTAATTAAAGAAGGTATGAAGTACTCAATATTGTGGTGAGAATCGAGAATCATAAGAGTCCATTCAAGTATTTTGAATCAAATGATGTTTTTTTTTTTTTTTTTTTTGAGAAAGTACTAAATCTTTAAATGGAACGGTATCACCATGCTATATTTCTCCAATTTTGTAAAAAATCATTTGTTTATTATGAATATAATGGAAACCAAGAATCAAAAGTGTCCACACAAATTTCTGATATAAAAGGGTATATTTTTGGCAGTACTTTTCAATTGTCAAAAGATTTCTTAATTGCAATATGGGGTAACGAAACCGCATCAAAGACATTCGTAGCCGCATCCAATTCCAAGACGATTTCATGATTGCAATGAAATGAAGTTGAAAATTTTAACCCAGAATTTTTGCATAAATGTTATTTTTCAAAAAGCAGTCAAGTTTAATTCGGTGCGTTCTTTTTTCAGAATCAATGAGTTAATTTCGCGTTCCAAAACAACTGGAATTGGAAGTATATGTAAAGGGTTTTTCCATAAGGACTTGACAACTTTTTTTCAAATAAAATGCAAACCATTTTTTTCAAAACATTTATGAATGGAACTCGACTTCGTTGATATGACTAACGCGGGCACGTTTGCAGCGGTCGATTCGTTGGACCCAATTTTCAACGAATCGGCCACACATTTCGGCCGAAACGGGTGCTATTTCGCGTTCAGTGTTGGCTCAACGTCGTCGGCTTGTTGGCATAAACTAATGACTCAACGTAGCTCCAAAGAAAATAGTCTAGAGGCGTTAAATCGCACGAACGAGGCGGCCAATCGACTGTTATTTATGTTATTTCAAGAAATGGGCCATTTCTTGAAATAACATGCTCATCAAACTTACTCTTCAATAACTCGATTAAGGTGTGCTGTGTGGCTTGCGGCACCATCCTGTTGAAACCACATGTCATCCCCCTCGGTTATTTTTTTTTTTTTAATTTACTTTTAAGGGCCAATTTGTTCACCTTTAATCATCTTTAATCCATGATTATTGACAACTGTAAATCGTCGAATGACCGCTTAAACAATTTTTTTTTTCTGAAAATTCATAGTTAGAGTTGTTAACCATGATTTAAGCTAATCAACCGATTTTTGTTGATTAGTGCCTCTGAAAAATATGCTTAAAACTTAAAAAACTAGCCCTTATTCAATGGAATAGTAAAATTGATATTTGAATGGTCAATTATTTTTTTATTCTCAGTTTCAAACAAGTCTTTTTTAATGCATAAAATGCACCCTGCACGTGATACAGACTTTTGTCCATATAAAAAATACTACATTCATCGAGACCTTTCATTTGATGCATATCTTATAATGTGTTACAACATGGGTCGAAATTTGATCATATATGTACATACATACTCTCTTATTTGAAAACTTAAAACCTAATCCGGCGCAGTTATACTTTACGAATGGCAATAATATTTTATACGTACACGTATTCAGCCTCAATTGACAATATATTTTCCCTATTAAAACACATAAATAAAAAAAACCACCCAGCGCATATCCAGAAAAAAAATTGGAGGGGGGGGGGTGGTCGAGTATCTGAGCTCAGTCTAAATCTCTAAGATTTACGAAAAAGTTTCAGTAAATCATTGCATTATGATGAAATCAATTTAAAAATAACATGATTTTGGAGGCTTGGGGCTTTGAGCCCTTGAGCCCCCCTCAATACGCCACTGGACTCACCCTAATAATGGTGTTTATATTTTGTGCTATTTAAAATTTCAATAACTAGGGAAAAATGAAATATGAAAGCATTAAAACTAATAAACCCATCAAACTTCCATACAATTTTAAGCCCATACTTGTATTTTTGCTGGGATAAGAAAAAGTTTATAATAAATGTGAAGAAACACAAGCACGGGTCTTCTAGTAAATAGACACCAAAAGTAAAAAATAAGAATATACTATGTACAAATATTTATATTAATTTTTTTTTTGTTAATGTTTTTTTTTTTTGTGTACAAAATTTTCAGATGGATATTCTTATAGAAGACCTTGGACTCACAACATTCCGCGCCTCAAATATATCTTCACTGACACATTCGGAGAAGCAAAGACTTAGCGTAGCCTGTCAGTTGTTGGCTCAATCTTCCATACTTATTCTAGATCAAGTAACGAGCAATATGGACATTTTCGATACGTTCTTCTTAGTGGAATACCTTCGACAATGGTGCAGTGGTGGTAGAATAGTTATCATGACCCTTCAACCACCCACATTCGAGATTCTTTCCATGTGCTCTGGAGTTTTGCTGCTTTCTGGTGGCAGAACTGTTTTCTCTGGCAGTAGGTCAGATCTACCGCGTCATATGGGTAATTTAGGTTATCCATGTCCACCATTTAAAAATCCAGCTGATTATTATTGTGAGTTTTTTTTTGTTTTCTTTTTGAAATATCAAGAAGCTTTGAATAACTGCTTTTATTTGATTTATTTTTTTAGTGGATTTGGTAACATTAGACGATTTGTCTGCAGCGGCCATGTTAGAATCTTCTGCTCGTATTGAGTCTCTGGCAAACTCTTGGGATCAAATTAATTCAGAGCCACCTCTAGCTGCACCACCTGCTTCACTGCCAGCTTTTACACGGAAAGCTGGTTTCCTGGGCCAGGTTAAGGCTTTGATTAAGCGCTTTGCTGCTTACAAACAACCAGGATCGTTGCTAACATGGATTAGTAAGCTTATTGCTGCAGCAGTTCTGTCTCTTTGTATAGGATGTATATTCTGGGATGTGCCTGCATCAGATCCACAACTCACATATAATGACCGACTGGGTTACCATCATTGCATTATGGCATTAGCATATTGGCCGCTTCTCATGCTCACAATAAGAGATGCTCAAGATGATCGAAAACACGTTGAGCGAGATATTCGCTTGGGGATGTATTCAAGAGAACTTTATATAACAATTCAGGTATGGCGTTTAGAGTCTTTCAAGGATTAAGGTTATTGAACATTTCCATTTTAGTGTTTCATGGGTCTATTTCCGAGCTTATGTATATGGTTAGCCTACCTTCTACCCGCACACAGTATGGCGGGGCTGTACACTTACTCCACGAGTAGTGACACTGGCATTTATTTGTACATGGGTAAGTTGCAGCTTCTATTCCAAATGGTTCCCATTTTCCTATAATATAGTTTTTTTTGCTTTTTAGGATTCATGCTTACGTATCTGACTGTTATTCAAACACTAGCAGTCTTATGTGCCCATCTGCTACCATCAAAGATTTCAGCCACTGTTCTGAATATCCTTATTACGTTGGCCTTAACAGCTGTTGGGGGATATACACTACATTCGAGAAATATTTCCAAGATGTGGCATTGGCTGCAATTGATTTCGCCTCAGAAATGGCTTCTGCCTGTTCTGGTAGCCGATGAATATAGTCCTGAGACATTGGCCAATTCAGCTGGACTACAATTATGCAGAAATAAACAGGTTGGTTTACACAAAAAAATTAAAATTGAACTCTTTTTTTTAATCTACATATTCAATTAGGTTCAACATCAGGAAATAATTGTCCAACAACCATGTCCAACACCAAATGGAACACAAGTGCTAGTCGATTTTCAGCTTCTACCACAACAACATCTCCTCGATCCATCGAACATGGAGGAAACAACATTTATTGCTTTAATTTTATCATCTGTAATACTCTTTGTTTTTACATTCATTATTTTTAGTTTCAACTGTAGAAGAATTTTTAAACGTGGACCGAGGAAAACGTATTGAGATGAGATGAGTTTATGGTTAGAAAGTGTTTAAAACAAAAATAAGGAAAATAATAAATTTTAAATATTAATTTTTTTTTAAATGTCTTTTTATAGAAAAGTTAATTGTTAAGAATTATTAACATCACATTAGGAAATAAAAAAAAAAAAAAAAACAAATAAAAAAAGGACGATAATGTATTTAGGTAAAATATAAGACTTCTTTTTTATATGAATTGAATATAAAACACTTGCGTATTTTTAGAAAAATGATTTGTGATTTTGTTTTTCTTAATTCAATGGATATTAAATTGTTGGTTGAAGCCGTTATCCATCTTTGATTGTAAACGCCATCTTAAGTAAGTAAGTTAGTTATTACAAGGATGATTACTTTACTAGTATAGTTTTTCAGCTCAGACCTCTTTTATATGATTCCTCATCCCAAGATTTCGGTATCAGTGCCCTCTGAATTTATCCATTTCCGGTCATCAAAAGGTTGCGCACTGTATTTATTTAGACCGGTATTCACCGAGCGAATAATAGTGACTCTATGAGTAGTCTTAAAAACACTTAATGCTGAGAGCGCTGACTTAGAAAGGAAGTCACTTAAGTTATGAGCGCTCGGTGAATACCGGTCTTAGTTTCTTATAACTTTTCCATTTATCAAGCAATTTTTATTGGGTCATATTAAAAGACGCCACCGTCTAAGTCGTTACTAATCATACACCTGCAACCTTAGCTAATTTTTGGACTTAACTGGCAACTGAAAGGTAACTCTTTGAGACTATTATTATTTGATGTATACAGTATAAGGGTACAAGATTCCAACATTACTCGAAATTCCTGTGGCACAAAATGCTTATATCCTATCATAAAGGTCCACACATACTGAATTTCAAAATTGTTTATTTGCACAGTAAAATTAGAAAAATTATCGAATTTAGTTGAATTTTTGTGAAAAGCTTTATTTAAAGGTCCAGTACATGCAATAAAATTTATTTTTCATTCTGACCCTTAGTTTTTTTTCTGAGGGGGGGGGGGGGATAAAATAACGAGAAAGGGGTTTTCTTGCAGTGATTTTTTTTTTGTTTCTCAATCATGATCACTTTTAAGGAAAATGTGGTATGCAGAGTTGTAGTTATGCAATTCGTAGCCTATCAGCAATTACTTTTCTAAGTTTTTATTTAGCTACTTTTATACTTCAAAAAATCCACACTTTACAACTGCGAAAATTATAAATTCAGTTCTGAAAAGGTACAGAAAAAATAATATGGAAAAATTAGCTAGTTAAAAAAATTGTATTGGAAAACCATTTTTTTTCCGTTATTAATGAAGTTTTTTTTTTTAAATGTTATACCATTTTGAAATGAAAATTGAACACTCCAACTTTTAAGGTACCTTACCGAAACTTCGTTGTACATTTTGTTTTACACTACAGGCCATTGAATTAGGGTCATGAAAAAATTTTGAGTATTTAGTTAGTCAAAAAAGTGATAATTTCTTTAAAAGTATTGCAGGTGTGTTTAAATTTTTGGATGCATTTGTTAGCAGTTTCGATAAAATACACACGTTCATATGCGAAGCGACCCATAAGAACGGACGCGACCGAAAAAGTTATTGAAATTTTAACTGCATCGACAACGTATTCGTTGGCGGGACGGACGCAACGTATTCTATGGGTTGGCCTCTTTATAACAATTGACAGAAAGGACAGAGAAAAGTTTTCAAAATGTATTTTGTATCTTTTTCATATTTTTATATTTAACTTTTTTCGACTTTTAGACCTACTTTTGAAAGAAATCGTAAACACAACGATTTTCTTTACCCACTCCACATTTTCGCCTACTCATAATTTTCCCCAAAAATTTAATGGTATACAAATATACAAAAATAAATGATAGTAAAAATATGACTTTAATTTTTATTGCAAAATATTAATTGAAAAAAAATAATGTTTTATGATATTCGGTAATGTTTTTTTTTTTATAAATATATTTTAATGATGGAATAATCTGAGATTCGTGTGTGCCAAAATAATTCCATGTTCATTACAAGCCTCAATAACACCAGCATCATTTGTCGAACCAGCCGGACTGCCAATGTATGAAACTCCACTCTGGTAATACAAGATAAACAAAAAACATAAACTCACTGCAAGTTCAATAAAATTCACATCCTTACCAATCGAGCGCGATCAATATTATCTCTGAAGGGGAAGAAAGCATCTGAACCCAACGCAACTCCACTTAATTGTGTTAACCATTCGGTTTTCTCTTCTTGTGTCAACTCTTTAGGGACAACTTCAAACCTAATGAAATAGAAATGATTTGTCTTTATCAAAAGCAAAATAAATTAATTTCGTCTTCACTTACATGGATTGAAACTGAGCCAATGGCATATCCTTGCCAACTGTTCCATTTACGTAGTTATCAATTGCATTCGATATTTCGGCACGTTTTACACCGGGCTTAAATTTCATTGCTGCTACACGAGGATGTTGGCGCAACCACCAGTTGTCGGCCTTTTCACCGGCCAATCGTGTGCAGTGTATTCTTGATTGTTGACCTGCACCAATTCCGATAACCTGGCCATCACGAGCATAGCACACAGAATTACTCTGAGTAAATTTCAATGCAATAGTTGCCACAATTAGATCTCGAATGGCACCCTCCGGCAGAGTTGCAATCTTGGTGACAACATTTTTGAACAAACTCTTATCGATTATTGCATCATTTCGCTTTTGTTCCAGAGTTAAACCAAAAATGGTCTTGCGTTCGATCGTACTTGGTTCATAGTTAGGATCCATCTAGAAGAAAAAAAACTGTATTAGTTTAAATGGAATCATAAAACCAAGATTATCTTACCTGTAAAATGCAATAGCCTCCATTTTTCTTTTTCTTCAAGATTTCAAGAGCTTCTGGGGAATAGCCGGGAGCAATAATACCATCGGAAACCTCACGAGAGATGATCCTGGCAGTAACAGCATCACATTCATCAGACAATGCAACAAAGTCTCCAAATGATGACATTCGATCAGCTCCTCTAGCTCTGGCATAAGCTGTAGCTAGTGGGGTCAAAACGTCATATAGATCATCAACCATACACAGTTTGGCTTGATCCTTGCTCAGTGGATTACCCACTGCAGCTCCAGCCGGAGAGACATGCTTGAAACTTGTTGCTGCCGGTAAGTTCAGGGCTTTTTTCAGCTCACGTACCAATTGCCATCCATTGAGGGCGTCACAGAGATTTATAAATCCTGGTGAGCTATTTAAAACCTTTAATGGCAACTTTTCTAGCTGTGTAAACAGCTGAGCGGGTTTTTGATGAGGGTTCATGCCATAGCGGAGGTTCAATTGTGATCCTCCAGCAGAATACTGTTTGCGGAAGTAATCGGAAATTGCATCATCATATGTGGCAGTATGTGTGAAAGCCTTCAAGGCAAGAAGCTTCCTTAAAATCAATTGCAAAAATACACAATGAATCTCGTTCTTATTAAAATTACTTAAAAGGGAAACCTACCTTGTTTCCAGTGTGGTATCTCCAGTTTTGGATATTTCTTGCAGAACCTTGCTATAATCACTAGCCTCACAAATAACAGTCACACGTTCATGGTTTTTAGCGGCTGCACGAAGCAACGTTACACCGCCAATGTCAATGTTCTCCACAGCATCAGCTACGGTTACACCCGGCTTAGAGACAGTATCAACAAATGGATATAAATTACACACCACCAAGTGTACAAGATCAAAGTTTTGCTTTTTAAGGTCAGCTAGATCACTTTCTGTTAACCTTGATAATATACCACCATGGACAGCTGGATGTAATGTCTTGACACGACCGCCAAGCATTTCAGGAGCACCAGTTATATCGGATACATCTCCTACAATTAATCCGGCACTACGCAAAGCAGTTGCAGTACCACCACTAGCCACAAGTCTGTAGCCTAGAGCGGCTAAATTTTTGCCAAACTCAACGAGTCCCGATTTATCGGATACACTTAATAAAGCTAAAATAACAGATTTTATTAATGTAAGGAAATGGTATATTTTTTTAGGAATGGAAAACACCTACCTAACTTTCCTGATGCCATTTCAAATTAAAACTGTGGATCGAACGAATATCTGTAATCAAATAAGTTTAAAATAAAAAAAAATGTTTAATAAAAGTCAACCGAAGCGTTCGAAGATAACCTTGAGAATAACAAAAATATTTTCCATTTTTAACCTGCGATAACATTTTCGCAGATGATGTCGAATTAATTGTAGTCTATCGCATTTTTGTGTGCAGGGGGTTTGACCTGTGATTTGTTATCAATAATAGGGGCATTGATAACACGAAAATAAATAAATCCAGAGTGGATGACGCAAATATGTTAGATTGG
The DNA here is from genome assembly GCA_948107695.1 of Meliscaeva auricollis. Taxonomy (NCBI): domain Eukaryota; kingdom Metazoa; phylum Arthropoda; class Insecta; order Diptera; family Syrphidae; genus Meliscaeva; species Meliscaeva auricollis. Next base: position 61,402,039 of record OX403616.1, read on the forward strand.
TACTCATATGAGAGAAGCTTATCAGCTGCATTAATGTTTGAAATGTTTTTAAAAATAATTTGTATTGGCATCATAAGGGACGTTTACTCAAATTACTTGGTAACCACTTTGTTTTATGTAAAACATTCAAAGTTTTAAAAATAAACACAGTTTGCTCTTGGTGTTATTATACTTGTTATCACATTCAAATAACAAGGGCTATACTATGGTTGAGGATCACTTATGCAACATCATTCCTAATTTCGAATGTAAACAACCGACAAGACCCTACCTAAGTGTAGTTTACGTCTTTGGAAAAGAGCAGAACACTCATTGTGGAGCTAATATGCAATCTACTAATATTGTAAGAGCAGGCACCCACTTTTAGTAACCTACTAGTCACAAGGCTGAAATATTGTTTACTATTGATTTGGTAATATTTATGAACAAAAACCCAATTCTGGCAGGGTTTCCATGGATTCGTTACCAATCGATTTTTTCAAAATGCGAAAAATTTGTCAACACTAACCTTCTTTCGTAAGGCTGACATTTTGTATACAGAAGCTTTGTATACTTAAGCTTATAGTTAAGTTTAAAAAACTGAAAGGGTTGCCGTGGGCCTAAGGGTTGCCAGACGAGCCTAAAGTTTAAAATATAAAGAAAATTGAGCTCATATTTTAATAGAAATAGGCAACAGTTATTGCTCAATCTTGGTGTTTTTCTTTTTTTTTACATGACCAGTTTAATCAGTTTTATATGTGTATATGAGTTTCCACAGTTCTAGGGTTGCCATACTTTTTTTAAAAACTATATTTGAAATAGGTATAACAAATGAGGATAACGTACTTTCAGAGAGTTGTTTTGTTGATATGTACAACCTTATACTTTCTCTTGCTTTGTAAACGTTAGTTCTTTAGTTTTAGCTAAATACAAAAAATAAAGTTTGTTTAGGGTTGCCATGTGCCGAAGTGCTTGCCAGACTAGCCTGCAGTTTTTGTAAGTAAAAGAAAGTTCATCATATAATATAAAAACTGTCTAGATTTATTGCTAAGTGTGTATTTGTGACATAATCAATTAATTCAGAGTCTTATAATACATTAGTGTTGCCGCAGTTTTAGGGTTGACATACTTTTTTTTTTAAATAAATGTAAAATAGGTATAATGCTAATTATAGCTATCATTGAAGTTCATCATTAAAACAAATCAGTGGAGTGACGAGCCAGCTATAGCAATCAATGAAAAATTTTTGTCAATGAAAAATTCGAAAAACAAATTTAGAACATATTTGAATTTAGAGTTAACCTTTATTTTTTTTTTCTAGTAAATCTAGAAATCTAGAACTCATTGGCTTCATCAAGTATCATATGTATGCATGATATCAAGTACATCTATTGTTGTTTCCTTCAATGTCTTCAAATCTGAAATCAAAATGTTCAATGGTGCATTTCCATGATAGATATAACTGACCCCTATGTGAGAGTTATAGAATGTAGACACAGTTATGTATAATAGGTATCCACCTCTATTACGATTGTCGTTTTCACTAAAACGCCAATAAAATGACTCACTCTAACAGCGACATGTGACGTTTCAGAAAAACCATTACCAATGTAATGGGAACAAATGTGAAGAGCGGACAGAATGCCAAAGATTATTTTGTCGTTTTAGTTAAAACGACTATCAAAATAAGGGTGATTAGCTGTGTTTTATTTCTCCTCAGATCTGATCCGGATTGGATTTTTAGTCAAAATTACATGTATAACAAAAAAAACACAAGATCCACTTTTCTGATGTTTTTTTGTATACAATACATCCAAAATAAAATGCACCACTGGATCGCACGAACTTGCTAGTGCAAAGCTATTAACTTAGATGGAAAATTTTAGCTTAGGAAGCATAATGTTTGTAATATAATGAGCGTAATAATGGCAGTACAATACAACATATTGGACCAATACCATAGCATGAAAAACATCACCAAATCATGACATCCACCAAGTATTGTTGTATTTGTTAGGATCTTAGGATCTTGTCCTGTTTTAAGTTGCAGCCATACATACTGCCGAGACCCTCTTCAACTATACAAAAACGTTTTGGTTTCGTCAGTCCACAATATGTCCCTCCACTTCTGAATCGATCACGACGAATGATCTCTGGCATATTTTAACCTTTTTGCTATGTGTGTATTTTTTTCGAAGTGGGACATTAGTGGACGACCAGCATTGGTGTTAAGTTTAGCAAAACAAAAACTTGAAATATAAGTGGTGTTATGTTCTCCCAGGCGTCTTCTAACAATGTGCATATCACATGATAAATTTAGCTCATCAACAATTTATGAGAAATAAAACACAGCTATTATTGTAATGCATCAGGAAATTTAAATCAAATCGATTAGTGCAGTAGGTATTTGTGTTTCAAATCGATTGCAAAATACCTTAAAAATCGATTAGTATTTTTTCCCAATTCGTTTTCCTGATCTCTATCAGTGAAACGATTGTGTAAAAAATTCAGAATTAAAAATCAGCTGATTTTTTAAAAAAAGTTTTAACGGGCCATCGCACACTCGGGTAACTTTTTGATCCATTTTAAAAATGGTTGTTAATTTTACTCGGTTCATTCCATTTCATTCCAAAATCTTCACTTCACTCCCCCACAAAATTCGTTTTCCCCAGGTTCAATTGCCCGTGTTTGTTTCAGTAAAGAAAACTCATTGGGCCATCACATTGAAACGGATTGAAACGAGTAAAATGCTCAATCCTTTTTGGAGTGCATTAAAAAGTTACCCCAGTGTGCGATGGCCCATTAGCTTCATTTTGATATCAAGTAAATGCATTAATATTTGCTCAATTGTCTTAAAATCTGAAATCAAAATTTTCAATGCGATCATATATGAATATGTTTATCTGGCCCCTAAATAAATGTGACCCAATTTCTTCTGGATACCACTTTGTTTCTAACTCCTGAAATTCGATGTAACGCAAACTAAAAGCTTTTTTTACTACTCCATATTTTGGTTCAATTCTTTAATTCAGATTTTCTCGATGTATAGTAGGTACTGAAATGTTATGTAACACAATGGAACATAAATTAGCCATTAGAAAATGATTGGGAATTGCTATATTACCGATATTTCATTCTCACTGCCCCACCAGCTAGAATGCCAGCATGTGAATCCAGGGGCTGAGGCGTAAAATATATTTTAAAAATGAGCCTTTAGAAAATTGCGTGTTTTTTTACGTTGCTTCCTCTCGAAGTATCTACACTAACTAAAGAAATATTTACATAAAAAAAAACAAAAAATAAAAAAGGCAAAATAAGAAGGAAGCACTGGATAGACCTACCAAGGTACCTAGGTTTTTTCCGTCTTCAAGATTTTTCAAATTGTACTCCACCCTTTTGCACAGAAGCAATTTATATACTTCTTGATTACTTTAACCATAGAAAAGGAGTTGAGTGCTGGTTACTAAGAATGTAGGTACTAAAATTAAGCGAATAATACTATTCAAAGTTAACCGGACATGTCGCCTACCTATTTTGTGTCTTCTGCATGAACGCAATAGTGGGTGGTGCTGGCGCTGGGTGCAGACAGTAAACCTTGCCAATTTAGAATCAGTCACACCCAGTTGCTTTAAAATATAGACCATATAAATTAAATAAACTACGGCTTATTAGGAATTGGTTCAAAAGTTCTACTTGCAAGAACCTTAACTAGAAGCTAAACAGCCGCATTTGTACTATAAGCACGTGTAGACAACAGGTTGTTTGTTACTGCGCACCGTGGACATCACTTGACGATTTAATTTATTTCACTTGATTCGTTTATTATTCATTTACACCTTAATTTGTTCTGAATACAGTTTTTATTGTACATAATTGTTGATAAATGCACTTAACATAATTTAGATTAACAGAATTTGTAAATAGACTTTCAAAATTATCGCCCACGCAAATATTTCTACGTCAACCGGTTGGATCTGTAAGGTATTTTAATATTAATCGAATGGTACTTACTATATTTAAATTATCAAAGTCCTTAACACTTTAAATTATTTAATTACCCAAATTGAATTTAATTTTGAAATGTTTAAGCTCTTTAAAATTTCCGGTGTGGAAACGAAAACGAATGTGATCAATTTGACGTCTAGCGGTTCAGCTTTTTGTATTTTTTTTTTTTTTCTCAAGAACAAGATCGTATATTTTTTTTTTCTCTGAAATATCGTACGATCATTCAAACTTCACTACCGACAGAGGACGTATAATAAAGCTAGAAGCACATTGAAGATTAAACCACTACGGCAAAAACATCGCCAATGAAACTTTTGTCAGGAAAAATACTGGGATGGATAAGGGGGTTCACATGGTCGAGCATGCTCGCGAGCATGGCTCGACAACATACCATGTCCATATGAACAGAAAAACAACATCATGTTGGCTGAAAAGCAAAACTTTTTGATTTCTGACGAGCCATGCTCGCCCAAATGCAAAATCAGCAGTATGTTACCATAAGCTCTAGTACACGACAATGTGACCATCCAGGACTTTCATAAGATTAACGTTGCTTTAGAGGCCAATTTGTTCACGCTTGATCATCTTTAATCTATAATTACTCCAAACTGTAAAGGCTTGCCCAAACCAAAGTGCGACAGTGCGTCACGACATGTGCGACGCGATTTTTACATGAAAAAGTTTTGCGATTAATCGCATTTGGTGTGGGTACACTCATATGACGCTGTGTAAATAAATTTTGGCGTTGTCGCCTTAAATTGTCAAATATCCATTTGAATATTTTTTTTTTAGAATCCATAGTTTGAGTTGTGCGACACGATAGTGCGGCAAAATTTATTTACACAGCGTCATATGGAAGTACCCTCATATAAAGGCTTGCCCAAACCAAAACGCGACAGTGCGTCACGCACATGTCGAGACGCACTCTGGTTTGGCAAGCCTTAAATTTTGGCGTTATCGTGTCGCACTGTCGTGTCGCACTATCGCAATTCGGTTTGCGCAAGCCTTTAAATCAAAATTTCAATGATACATTTCAATTCAATGATAGCTATAACTGACCCTCGTCGCTGACAATTTTGAAGCAGCTTAACAAAATTAAACTAAACACCACAATTGTGTTTCTCGGATTAAAATAATTTACTGTAAAAAAAACTACAAGAAAGATACTCAAATCTGACATTAGCTGTCAAAAGTTCAAGCAGTTGGTTTATGTATTTGCTTTCTGACCTGGACCAATCAGAAATCGCCATTTGGTTTTTTGTTTCTCTTCTAACAAAAAATGCACTGCGTTCGTCCATTTACCATTTCATATTTCAATTTCATTCAGAGCGGGCATTAAATTTGTGTCGTGGCTAAATAATCTTTTTCCTTTTTATTTAGGAGAAATATTGTCCTCCATACAATTTTTTAACATATAAATACAAATTCCCAGGAATAAATAGTTTATTGTATAAGAAAATGGATAGAACAATGAAGTACCTACTTCTTGTTGGGTTAATATTCTTTTCGGGTAAGTTTTTTTGTGGTTGTTCATTTCTCCATTTTACCAAACACCGGTAACCTATATTTATTTCTTTTGAATTATTCTTTAAAATAATTTGCATAATTTATTAATATTCTATTTAATTATTATTTTGATAAAGGAATCTGCCAAATATCAGCAGAAGGCGAAGATTCCATTGAAGAAATTGAACTGGATATGGGAGCCTTTAAGGAAGGTTCTCGAACAGGTAAATAATATATATTTTGTGTACACACTCCCATTTCTACAACGTATACAAATTGGAACTTTATTTTAAATTTAGATACCGAAACCTTAAAACGTGAAGAGGAAGCTATTAAACTCGATGGCTTGAATGTTTCTCAACTTAAGGAACTCCGTGAAAAGGTAAGATCATTTCTTTTTTTCTTAAATTAGGGCGTACTTGAGTTTTCACGCCCATTCATTATGTGAGTTAAAGTCGTATACCTACTAAACATGTTTTAAGTCAATTTTTTTGAACTATGCACTTGTGTTTTTCCGGAATTTTATGACTCAATCGCAATTTATTTATAAACGATGCTTTTGATTTCGATAAAGTTACGACGGCAAAATATCGATTATTTTTAATTTTGGTTTTAATAGGAATGAGAACTCTTCTAGCTGTGTTGTCTCAAATGGGCCAAGGCTAGAAAATGTAAACATGACGTGTTGGTAATTTGTTGGCAACACGTTTTTGAGTTTTTACTTTGCTTTGCATTTGCCGGTGTTTTTTTAAATTTAAATAATAAAAACTGATTGACTATTGGTTGAATTTTGAGATAATTGGTTATTTTAAGCCTATTTTTGATAAATTTACTTAAATCAGTTGAAGTTTTTGAGAGCTTTTTATGTTCGTAGGTACTAAACAAATAAAGTACATTCGTATGTGTTTTTTGTAGCGCCACGTAACGTTTCAAGGCATCAAAATTAGTTTAATGATAAAATATTAAAAATTCCTTATTAGTTGTGATTTATTTACAAAATAATGAAGCCAACAGTATTTTGTCTGCACAAAGTAGTAAATCGATCAACAATCTAATCACTTTTAATTATTTTTGCCTTATCATTCTCACCCAATAAGAGATAGTCTCCTGATAATTCGTCAAACTCGTTGGAGGTATATTAAGAATGATGTTTTGGTTTGAATTATGTTAAAATAACTTAAAATGTTAAATGTTTGCATGATTAAGTTTTATCCAGAAGAAAAGATCACAAATATTAAGCAATAAAAAAGTAGAAAAAATAATTGAAGTAAAATAAATAAATAAATTGCTTACGCATTTTTTTATCACATTTTGCAGAGTCCATTACTCTGCAAATAATAAACAAATTGAATTTGTGAATTAATAGTATTTATTGAACAGTGAATTAACTATATTTGAGACGAAAATACACAAAAGGCAGTTTAAAGACGATTCTCAGTGAATATATAAACAAAAGGCAATAAACAGTTGGTCTTTTTTTAATGGAAAAACATTTGCGACAAATGTTATGAATAGAAAGAACAACCACAAATAAGATACATATGACATTAGGATGATTGACATTTGGAATTAAGACTTTTAAATCCATTGGATGCTTTGAGTGAATAATATGAACCAAAATTTTAATCTTTGCATCTAAGAAATCCGGATCGAAATGGTTGTATTCAAAATAAACTTCAATTAACGTCCAGAAGAGTCCGGAAGCATCCAAAAGTCTTCTAAAACTGTTTGATTATGTCATATGTGTCATTTTAATGCCAATAAAACAGTTTCAGTAGACTTCTGGATGCTTCCGGACTTCCAATCAAAAACAACATAAGTTGGATTTGATAAATGTGGAAACTTTCGGCAAGTGCACAGTTAAGATTACCAACATATCTTAATGTAATAAAATAATTAAAGAACGTGCATATACATATAAGGGGTGAATGAACCACAGGAATTGTTGTTGCCGAAAACTGATGTTTAAAGTTGATGGGTAACAAACAATACGTATTGAAATGCCATAAGTGGTACCACATTACCCTCTTCCGAAGTCCTTTTAAAATAAAAATGATTTCCTTGGATAATGTTATTATGCCACGCTCTGCACCCAAATTGCTGTAATTGCAATATTCTTCCAGATATTTACTATTATAATATAATCTTTTTACAGTTATCGGTGTTCCTTTCCTTTTATATATTTCTTCCTCAACGCTTCTTACGGACTTTTCCATTTCAGTTTACTGAATTGCGCTATAGTTGAAGATATGAAGCCTTTTCTTCTCTTGTTTTAACTTATTGAAGTTAATTTTAATATTGCTTATGCTCGTATCTATATTAATAAATTATAATAATAATATTCAAGAACGCTCAGACTGATTGATTTTTTCTTTTTTTTTCAAAATAAAAATACATTCTTACAAAAAATAACATTATTTCATCTTTATTGCAGGCGGAAAAGTTCACTTTCCAAACGGAAGTCAACCGTATGATGAAGCTCATTATCAACTCTCTATACAAAAACAAGGAAATCTTCTTGCGTGAATTGATTTCAAACGCCTCAGATGCCATTGATAAGATTCGTTTGCTTGCGCTAACTGATCGAAATGAAATTGAAACCAATCCTGAGTTGTTAATTAGAATAAAGGCTGACAAAGAAAACAAAATTCTTCACATCATGGACTCTGGCATCGGTATGACAAACCAAGATCTAGTCAATAATTTGGGAACAATTGCCAAATCTGGTACAGCTGATTTCCTTGCCAAAATGCAAGATCCAAGCAAAAATTCAGAAGGTCAAGATCTCAATGATATGATTGGTCAATTCGGTGTTGGTTTCTATTCGGCTTTCTTGGTGGCTGATCGTGTTGTTGTCACAACCAAAAACAATGCCGACAAGCAATACATTTGGGAGAGTGACTCAAACAGTTTTACCATCTCCGAGGATCCACGTGGAAATACTCTGCAGCGTGGATCAATTATCTCTTTGCACATGAAGGATGAAGCTCAAGATTTCCTCGAGCAAGAAACCATCAAGCAATTGGTTCGCAAATACTCGCAATTCATCAATTTCCCAATTTATTTGTGGGAAAGCAAGAATGTCGATGAAGAAGTTCCAATTGAAGAGGAGGAAGTTAAAGAGAAGAAGGCCGATGATGATGTGATTGATGAAGACGAAGATGCTAAAGTGGAAGAAGATGATTCCGAGGAAAAGAAACCCAAGACCAAAAAAGTCACTAAGACCGTCTGGGATTGGTCGTTGATTAACGAAAGCAAACCCATCTGGACCCGTAAGCCAAGTGAGGTCACCGAAAAGGAATACACTGAGTTCTATAAGAGTCTGACCAAGGACACTTCTGAGCCCTTAGCCCAGACACATTTCGTTGCCGAAGGTGAAGTGACATTCAAGAGTTTGTTGTACATTCCCAAAGTTCAGCCATCTGAAAGCTTCAATCGCTATGGAACCAAATCAGACAACATCAAGCTTTATGTTCGTCGCGTCTTCATCACGGACGAATTCAACGATATGATGCCCAGCTACTTGAGTTTTATTCGTGGTGTTGTCGATTCCGATGATTTGCCTCTGAATGTTTCACGTGAAACCCTTCAACAACATAAACTCATCAAGGTCATCAAGAAGAAGTTGATTCGCAAAGTCTTGGACATGATTAAGAAACTCGACAAAGACAGTTACGAAAAGTTATGGAAGGAATACTCAACCAAGTAAGTAGAAGAGTAGACATTTTAGCTTATTTCCAAAACTTATAATGAACTTTTTTTTTTTAATTTTAGCATCAAACTTGGAGTAATGGAAGATCCTAGCAATCGTTCTCGTTTGGCCAAAATCCTTCGTTTCCAATCGTCCAATGGCAAGAGCATCACTAGTCTCACTGAATACGTTGAGCGTATGAAACCAAACCAAGAACACATCTACTTCATTGCTGGCTCCAGTCGTTCTGAGGTTGAGAGTTCACCATTCGTTGAGCGTCTGCTTGCCAAGGGTTACGAAGTTTTGTATTTGGTTGAAGCCGTCGATGAATATTGCATCTCTGCTCTACCAGAATTCGATGGAAAGAAATTCCAAAACGTCGCCAAGGAAGGATTCAAACTGTCCGAATCTGAAAAGAGCAAGAACAAATTTGAAGAATTGAAGAGCACCTTTGACCCTCTTGTTAAATGGTTGAACGAAGAAGCATTGAAGGACAAAATCATGAAGGCCCAGGTCTCTGAACGTTTGAGCAACTCACCATGTGCGCTGGTCGCTGGTATGTTTGGATGGACTGGAAACATGGAACGTCTTGCCATGTCAAATGCCCATCAGAAATCCGATGATCCTCAGAGGTCATACTACCTGAACCAAAAGAAAACTCTCGAAATTAATCCACGCCACCCCTTGATCCGTGAACTGTTGCGTCGTGTTGAGGCTGACGAAGCCGATGAGACAGCAAAGGAAATGGCAACAATGATGTTCCGCACTGCCACTCTTCGTTCAGGTTTCATGCTACAAGAGACCGCCGACTTTGCCGATAGTGTAGAGCGAATGATGCGACAGACACTGGGTGTCCCATTAGACGAGCAACCCGAAATCGACGATGAAGATGATGCCGAATTTGATTCAAGTGAATCGAACAAGTCGGAGGAGGCCCCAGAGGAAGCCGAAGAAGAAGAGCAGCACGATGAGCTGTAGAAAACAGTACACAAGATGTAAATCAACAGACTGAATTTATTATTAACTTTTTTTTTGTATTTACGTACACAGCAAGAGTTTTTATTACTTTGTATTCATTTGTTTGTGTTGGTTTGCGCTCTAGCTCTCTTAATTGTGAATAAGGCGCATCTTTAATTTTAAAATTCCTACTTATCTACATTAAGGAACAAATCAATAATTATTGTTTTGATAGCAAAAAAAAATTGTAGCTTAGTTTATTTAAAAATAAAAATGTAAACAATTTATTTAAAAAAAAAAAACACTCCAACATTACGTCGAATAAAAAGAACTTAAATAAAAAAAAAAGATTTTTTTTTACAAATGTGAAAATTGTGAGTATTTTTCATACGTGAATAGTATTATCGAGTAATTCTTCCCTATTATGACGCACCGTAGATTCCTCTTGAGCTTGAAGTCTGTCCAGCGCCTCTTGCCGTGTAAATTTAAATTCATTCATAAAAACATTAACAGTCCATTCTGGGACCATGGCATTGATGTATAAATCTGTTAGCTGCAATATAAGATTCATTTGATGTCAAACGTTCTGAGGGAATTATGACATATATGTATATTCAAACTTACACTTGGAATTCCTTTTTCTTCAGGTTGATAGTTTTCACGCAGGAAATTAAGCATTTGTAATTGTTTTTTGTCCTCGATAAGCATTAGAGTTTTCATATGATTAATACCATCGTAGCCTGTTACTTTAGACTTTTTTGAGTAGGTTTTAAATATTGGATCCAAAACTGGTCGTATGCCATCAAAAGTTCCTAATATCTCTTCTAATGATAGGTGTGTGAGACTCCTAAAAAGGTTACGTAATTAGAAGTTCTTCATAAATGTTAAAAAAAATTGAGAAAAAATAAAGGTCATGTTTTCGTTGTATACCCGTGAACTAAGATGATTATAAACAATTCTTCGGAATCGGGAATCCCCAAAAAACTTTGTTTCTACGGAAATATATAATTGTCCCGGAATTTTTGTTTACTTCCGTGAATCATTTTATAGATCTATGAAATGACGTTCACAAATTGGAATAATAGGTGGCGTCTACAGTTTCAGTCAGGCTAAACTACTTAGTGAACACATTATACGGGCTACTACGACTTATTTGGAGCACAAGCCGATAAAGAGCGGTACCTGCCGGCACCCCGCTCCTGGAGTTAACTAAGCGTCTGGTCCTCCAGGATAAGGGTTGTGCGTCGGGGTAACTTCCCTACCACGGATAAAAAACTTTGTTCCGAAACAACAACATGCCTCAGATTAGGATGATCTTATGTTGATGAACCCAGCAAACGAAACAAGGACAACAAATTTCGGATATGTACGTGATATGTACTGTCCTTATACTGGCCACGTGCAGCCGAACAATTTGTGGAGAAGTTGGATAGGCTGAAGGCTGACGTAACTGCGATTCAGGAGGTGTGATGGGGTGGAGAGGGCATGCGAAGGATAAAATCGTGTGACATCTGCCATTTCAGAACGTGACGCTGATCTGTATTAACGCCCCCCACGAATAGAAGGATGACCCAATTATTAACGAGTTTTACGACCTCCTCGAGCGCACGTACGATAAGTGCCCCAAGTACGACGCCAAAACTTTAGATGTCCGCGTTTCTCTTAATCTCTCGGCCTGCCAGTCATATTGTCAACAAGCAACAAAAGTGCAGCAACCGTTGTGTTGGGTTTCACTAGGCGACCACAACGAAACTCCTGCTTTGAAGAAGAAAGCCGGCTGGCATGCAGCTAAGAACGAGGCCTACCATGCAATGCTGCAGACAAGAACATTCCAAGGACAAGTTTACTTACAGAATGTTGACTCAAAATATTTATCCCTCTAGGCTTAAGCGGGAGTTAAGGTTTCGAATAAAATTTCTATACTGCACACAAGAAAAATTGAAGGAGGGGTTCAAAGGAAATTTCTAATCTACTTTACGATAAAAGGAGCAATGAAAAGTGTTAATTTTTACAGAATATAGCAACAATTGGAGCATGCAAAAGATTTTTAAACAACAATGCACAAAATTACTTTAATTGCTGCATTTAAAAATAATAATGAAGAAGTTTACAAAATACAAATACAAAGCACTGTCTAACTCAAAACATAAATCTAAAGCAACATCCTCTCATCACTTACAGGATCTCTATTTCTGGTGGTGGCGTTTTCCGTCTGGCCTTGAGTGCGTCTCTAAGTGCTCCAAGATTTTTCATTTGCTGTGCTTCCTTTTCTTTGTCCTTTTCATTTCGCGCCTGATCAGTTTTGGGTTTTGACGATTCATGCCGTGAAGATTTTTTCGAGGTAGATTTTCCATTTGTCTTCTCTGATGGTTTGTCGTCGGCTCTTATGGAGTCTTTCGAGAGCCAACCATCGAGTGTTTTCTTGTTGGAAGAAGACTCGTGTTGCAATTTGATTCGTTTTCGCTTACCCTCTTTATCATTGGCCGTGGAGTGGGTTGGGCTTTGATGGGACTTGGAAGACGAAGACGTTTTCAATTGACTTTTCTGCTCCTGATCAGAGTCATCAGATCCAAATAGCACAGCATTTATTGTTGGTTTGCTGCTGTGTGATGCTGTTCGTTTTGATACGTGGCTGCGTGATGATTCTTTAGACTTTGATTTTATCTTGTCATCCGGTGAGGGTTTTCGTCTTGATGACGAATGTTTCTCATTATTGTTTTCAGTCAGTTCCGTTTCTTTGGGTTTTGAGTGAGCTATTCTGGCTGGCTTATAATTTGGAACTTGTGTTGGGGATTCAGGTATTTGGTCAGGCGAACTTGATTCAACTGCAATGGGTTTGGGAGAATATGGTTCGCTGATAGCAGAACCAGAGGTGTCTAAGGCCACAGGTGTTTTCACAGACGCTGTATAAGGAACGTACTCGCTAGAATTTTGATCAGATGCCGTAATGTGAGATGTTGGATCGTATTCACGCAAGTTTTCCTTGTGAATTAGAGTTTTTTTTTCTTCGATTGTTGGAGACATCATACCATTATTTGCATTAAATTGGCAGAGCTTCTCTTCGAACATGGTGATCTGTTCCATCAAGGCAATTGTATTGATCTTGGTGACTTGTATGTCGAGAGCAATAGGAAGATACGTTTTATCTTCTCCTAAGATTCTTTTTTGTGATCTACATACTTTGGTTTTTTTACAATCTATTCGTATGGCTCCTCCGAGATGAAAGTTATTTGATTCAAAACCATCGAGTGTTTCTGATTGACTATAGGGTTTTAGTAATCTTTCAATAGCCGCATCAATTTCCAGCCAATCCTCTAAATGCAGCCACTTGTTGGTTTGTATTTGAAGTCCTGTTGCGGATAGGGTTATGTCCTGCACTTGAATATCACAAACAAGGCACTTATCCATGACCTGATTTGAAATAAAATAGAAAAAATGCAATTTTTCAACATAGGCATAAGATTGAAATATTTTACTCTTCGGATTTCAAGTAAATGTGAACACGTTTCCATTGTTTACTTTAGATTTCCAACAAAATATGGTAGGCAGTTTATGGAGATCTTAATTTGGCCAAAAAATAATTTATAATGGATTAAAAAAAAAGAGAAACGTAAACAATTTTTGTGCGGCACCAACTGACGTTTACTGACAGTTAGTTCAAAAACATGATAAACAGAAAACAAGGTATGCTCATTAGATTTTTGGCAGCTTTTCTGTGACGTCATAGTCATCTTTCTCATGGGCAGTTCGCGCGAACGTCAATTATGGATTTTGAGAAAACATTTTTTTAATTGAAAACAACAACAATGAAACTGAAAAAACTCGATTGTCAGCATCAGAGATGACTACTACGTCATCAGTTTTCCAATATGGCGACATGGCGCTCACAATAAGCATACCTTGTTTTCTGTTTATCATGGTTCAAAAAGTTAACATCAACAGAGATGGTATACTAAACAAAAACATAGCATGAAAGATTATTAGCCAAGCCCAAACCAAAGTTCGATAGTGCGTCACGACATGTGCGACACGATTTTTATATGAAAAAGTTTTGCGATTAATCGCATTTGGTGTGGGTACTCTCATATGACGCTGTGTAAATAAATTTTGGCGTTGTCGTGTCGCGCTGTCGCACTTTGGTTTGGGCAAGCCTTTATATAAAATCAGCAGAACGACAAGAAACCACTTTTCTGTTCTCAAAATTTAAAAATCCATTTAAACTTCCATCTATTAATGTTGCTGCTTTGAAGGCTACGCGCTTATTCATTCGTCTCGATTTTTATCTAGATTAGCTTTTTCGCATGGTCTTTGATGTTTGCTGGATTTATTATTCGGCTGTTTGTAACAGCACGATGTTTTCTGAAATAATTTAAGGCTTGTCCAAACCAAAGTGCGACAGAGCGTCACGACATGTGCGACGCGATTTTTATATGAAAAAGTTTTGCAATTAATCGCATTTGGTGTGGGTACACTCATATGACGCTGCGTAAATAAATTTTGGCGTTGTCGTGTCGCACTGTCGTGTCGCGCTGTCGCACTTTGGTTTGGGGAAGCCTTTAAATGATGTAAAACTATTGACTCAGTAACGAAACTCACTCACGTCTACTTCGTAAGTTTATATCCATTGCTTTGAGTCCACCCACCTTTCTTATTGCCTTCTATTAGAACAATTATGAGTATCTCACAAGTCTTCTCTATTTTTTAATAATCTACTCTGCGTCGTTTGAGATCACGGAGGACTCGTCCGAGGAATTTTTCAATTGAACGTAGGGTGTTTCTTAAAACAATTATCCAGCAATAATTCAACTAAAACTTTTAACATTTATATCTCTCCGAACTTAATATTTTCTGACGTTTAATAAGGTCAATTACACATTTAACGCATACTCATGGAAAAGTATAAACTCTACCTATACATTCCAAACTCGCCTTCGAAATATCAGGCGAGTAATCTGACATTTCATTCCACTCACCTACTCACTCACTTTTGCTAGCTAAATCGATTTTCGACAAAAAGTGACTCATCTCACTCACTCGCCTCGATTTCGAATTAGCTAAATCTCGGCACTGGTAAACTTTTCCATCTCTTTACCAAGCATGTTTCATGAACGCCCCCAAAATCAACTTAGGTAAATGTTTGTTAATTATGTATTAAGGGTATTCATGTAACGATATAATTTTGCAGAAAAATATAAATTTCCGCAAAAGGTTTCCATGAACACCCCATTAAAAATATTTGCGTAAACGTGGGAAACAAACAGCTGTTTGTTAATTAAAGTCACAAAGTTTATCAGGTTTGTTCTACGGTTTCTGCTTCAAATTTTTTGAGATAAAATCCTATGTTGAATTTTTCTCATCCAAATTTTGACAGTTCATTTCTACTGATAGAAAATTCTATGGATTCTAAGGTTTCTATGGGTTCTCCGCTTTTACATGAATACCCCTTTTGATACTTGAATTATTTGGAGAAAATTATTGTTCGTTCCTTGTCTTAGTCAACTAGCTACATATAAGATGGCTAGATGACAAATATGAAACGTTAAACGTTTTTTACAATTGCCATTTTCAGATGGAAAACTCTAACCAAACAACTTTGTGTGGAAAAATTTACCATATTACCAGGTTTACCAAGTTTCATGAATACCCCTATTGTTTGTTGTGACTAAATTGTCGCTCAAATTATGGTATACTTATGGCCGATTTCACGAACATTAAAAACCCTTTTAAATTTAAAAAAACAACATCATGTTTGCTGGAAATCAAAACTTTATAATTTCTGTCGAGCCTTCCTCGCGAGCATGTTTTAGAGCATGCGCTCCCATGTAAACCACCCTATTAAATCTAGGTTTGTTGTATTAAAAATAAAAAAAAATTAAGTCAGTAGCCCTGCTCGAACTCGACATTAGTGTGAGAGAGCCTTTCAACGGATAAACTCATATCACAACCCTGTTTACCTTGGTAGAATCAAATTTGGATGAATTTTCCCAATAAGAATCGCACTCAACTTCACTTTGTTCATTTTTCTTAAATTGAAAATGAATTCCGTCAAAAACCCGTCAAGTTGTGAAAAAGTTGAAAAGTGGAAAATTTTCGTTCCTCGCAGCGAAAAAAGAAAATATAATTATTAACTAAAAAAAAACAGAACAAAACCGAAATGCTTGTTAAAATATAAATCCAAAAAAAAACCTCATTATTTACGGATTATCGTTGGTTCTATTCGTAAAACAAAAATATACAAAAACAAAATTGCAAATTTCCCAAATCTCTAATGTATTTGTCACAAAGTGAAAACAACAGAGTTTGCAATTACATTTTTATTTATTATTTATATCATCGAACGCAGACGACGACGAAGAAGACGACGACGACGGGGACGACTAGCCAGAAGTACGAGGGAAGCAACACAACGAGAAACAACCCCACACAACATCAATAATGGCTGGCCAATTAGACCCCAATGTTAAGGATGATTTGAAAACTCAATTTGTCACAAGAGAAGGCACCTATCGCCTGATGACTCTATCTGAATATTCACGGCCTAATCGAGTCGGCTACACAAACAGTCAAAGTTCGCCACAAGTTCGAGTTTCTATTGTTTCCTTGCCAAATCCTACAAATGGTCCGCTATCCTCTACCACCAATAGCGCCGTCAATAGTTCCTCTGCCAGTACGGCGGTGGCGGCGGTAACTTCATTGTCTTCTGGCAATGCAGGTGGAGGAGATTCTTGCAACAACAATAATGATCGACAAAATAGCTACTCGAACTCCATCACAGCAGTTCCTGGACTGTCATCTTCGTCAATCGATTCGCGTCTCGGAGGTGGAATCTCCGGCATTCACATGAATGGCGATCACAATGGAATCGGTGGTGGCAACATGTTTGGCGGTGATCGGATCTGCTTCAATTTCGGAAGGGAACTCTACGTTTATGCATTTCGTGGTGTCAAGAAGGTAAGAACATGGAAGCTAATTTTTTTTTGTTGCAAATATTATGACAGCAGCGTCGCAAGAGATACATCACACACTTAATAAATTGGGGCTCTTACGCAATACCCAAAGATAAGATGTATGTAGATATGTAGATGACGAGGGAAGTGCTACGGTGATAGGTTAAATATCGTCTGGAGCAGGAGTGCCAGCGGGGGCGCGGTGACAACGACGGGTTACGAACGATTTGCTACTGCTAATTGATAAATTTGTTTGTTTGTGGCCGTCATCGTAATAAACGTCGCCGCTCACCGCCCCTTATGAGGCAGTCGGAAGATTGCTTGGAGGTATGCACACTGCAGAAAGCACATTTTTTGTGTGTGTTTATCTATTTTTCTTCTTTTTTTTTGATTTAATGGCACAATAGGGTAGTTGATGTTGTTTCGTCTAAAAATCTAAATCAGAACACAGGAAGTAAGAGTTGAATTAGTAACCGTTCAACAGTTGTTCCCATTGCTCCATTCCTCACCTCCACTCTGTATCTCCATAGTGTCACAAATTCTATTTGCTTTTTTGTTACGATGGAGCTTTGGAGGGGTAAATTTAATCTACTCTGTTGTAAATGTGGCAAATTTAATAAAAAAAAATTCAAGGTGGCACTATACATCATTTAGCTGATGATGGTCTACTTAAATGAGTCTATAAAGATCAAGTGCTGATAAGAGAAATAGTAGTGGTGGCTGTGTGGCCAATACTAACTGATGTGCACGTTTTGTACGGGCATTGAAATGTGCATGCAAATCCAAATTGTTTATTTTATTTTGTTGGCAAACTGATAAGGGACGATGTCTAATTTGTTGATGGCGTGTATTGTAAATTACTGGGCATAATTTATAGTTATGCCCGTTATGCATATTTTACACAAAAATATCTAAAAAAAAATTATATTTTAAGTCAAATTGAAACGAGATCAAATATATTTTAACCATAACTTAGAAAGGCGATTAAACTAGTAGTAGATAAAATTAATCCCTCCCATTGCAATTGTCAATAACTTACTATCAATAAATTGCGAATTGATAAACTTTAAAAATCGATATTTCATTTAACAATTATTTGTAAACTTTTTGATAACTGAGAAATATGCTTACTGTTGCCAATTGAAATAAAATTTATAATTTTGCCAATTGAAAAAAAAAAATGTTAAATCAGTAGTTTTTTTTTTTTATTTTTTACAATTAAATGAAAACTTATCAACACAATATAACTGAAAGCAAAAAAACATTAGTCTCAAAGTTAAAAAATACCTTTTATATAAAAAAAAAAAATAATTAGGTTTTAACATTAGTTTAACACCACAAATACATACATCTATTGCATCCATTTTTTTTAGCTCAATATCGAAGCATTATTAAAATTGTTTTTTTTAAAAGAAACATTTTTATTATATTATATAACAACTAACTTATAATATATAACAATTTTTTTTGGTATTTTCAGTTAATATTTGATGAGTATTATTGACAATGCCAGGGGGTAATATTACCAAGGGCGTAGTATTTCGAAAAACTTATTTTTGGTAGAAGTAACTAGAATTATCTAGGGACAAAAAAATTAATTTTTGTCACTAACCTTTTCAAAAGTCCACAAAAAGGAAAGTGGGTTTTGAAAATTGAACCAAGAAACATTTTGTAGGAAATTAGACTTTCTATCAAAATAAAAAGTAAACAAAATATTAAAAAAATTAAGAAAAACTAGCCTTAAAAATATTGAAAAATCACGGATTTTGATACAAATTGGCGGAGCTACACTCATTCAAACATACCTAACCATTTTTTTTAGTTTTTGTAGATTTTTCTCGTAATCCTATTTTCTGCTTGCATACGGCAAGTACATATCTTGCCGTATATATAACTGTAGTTCGTGCTAAGTGTTTTTTGGGTATGCTTTACAAGTGTTATTAAAAACAATGGTAGCTGCAGTATAATGTCACGGAGACGATAACTTAGGCATTTCTTTGTACAGAAGAATGGGCCTAGTCCCTTCCTTTCAGCGGGAAGGGCAATTTTCTAAAAAAAATTAAAAAGTACTTTAAATGAAAATAAAAATATTTGAAACAACGGCAACAATTATAATAAAGCAAATTTAATATTTTAAAAAGCCAAAAAATAGGTCTCTTTATAAATTTATACAATTTCAATATAAAAACGAAATTGATGTTCTGATAGAGCTTACATATCTAGGACCAGATCTTTTAGTTGAATAGTCCAGATGTTTTAGTTGCGATCACGTAGTTCATTAAATTACTTCATTTCAGTTAATCAGGTTTCTCACCACTATTGGCAACAGTATGCATCCTTATTTGCCTCCACATTTGACTTATGTAATGTAATGCTTATATTTCTCAGTCCTTGAACTTCAGCTATGTGTTGTCTTACGGGGGCTAAATCAGATGGTTCTTCCATGCCTTCCGCATATCAGTTCTTCTATTTCTGACTTTCAGAAGACATCGTCGGATGATCGTTAAGTGGTCAATTTGCTTACAGATTGCTTTTATATCTGTGGAGAACTAACCGATTTTGTAGTACTTGTTTTTTTCAAACCTGGTACCAGTAGAACTGCCAACGTAATGTTGAGCCCAGCGTTAATATTCCATAAGTTGGCATTTAAATCTCTCATTATGATGTCTCCACGTAGTTTGTTGTTATAAAAAACCTCATTTTCGTCACTAAAACAGTGCTCCGTTGGGGTGTAACACAATAAAATAATGACGTGAATTGGAAAAAAAAAAAATATGAATTTGTTTTCTAAAATTCTATTACCTCTCATAGTCCTATATGTACACCTTTTTTCTAAAATTACAAATATTGTTTATTTTTTTTTTTTAATAGGGTTCCGAATTAAGCAAACCAATTGATAAAAAGTTCTACAAAGGTACAAATCCAAGTTGCCATGACTTTAATGCACATGCGGCTACACCGAGTGGAGCGCCTCTGTTAGTTGGATTCACAACTGGCCAAATCCAACTAGTACAACCTCAGCCGGGTCCACGTGAACTAAGAAAAATCTACAATGAAGAGGTTTGAAATTGATAACTTAAATAAAATTCTTAACAAAATTAATTTTTGTTTGATCTTTTTTAGCGCCTTATTGACAAAACAAAAGTAACTTGCTTAAAGTGGCTACCACGTTCGCCAAATCTATTCTTAGCATCTCATGCATCGGGTCATCTTTATTTGTACAATGAAGAACTGCCCTGCACGCCAACTTCGCCAAATTACCAGCCTTTCAAAATGGGCGATGGTTTTACGATTCTCACATGCAAGTCCAAGTCCACCCGGAATCCTCTATACAAATGGGTTTTCGGTACTGAGAACTGCAGCATAAATGAGTTCTGCTTCTCGCCTTGTGGCTCGAATCTTGCTATTGTCTCGCAGGATGGTTTTCTGCGAGTCTTTCACTATGACACAATGGAATTGCTCGGTATTGCTCGATCCTATTTCGGGGGTTTCCTGTGCGTATGCTGGTCACCAGATGGGAAATACATCGTGGTCGGTGGTGAGGATGATTTGGTAACTGTGTGGTCTTTGCACGAGCGCCGCGTTGTAGCACGTGGACAGGGCCACAGATCGTGGGTTTCCGTGGTGGCATTTGATCCTTATACAACATGTTACTCCAACTGGGACGGTGGAGATTTTTCCGATGATGAAAATCAGGTCAGTGAGTATAGTAATCATCGGTATGGCAGTGGTAGTGACTCCAACCAAGGTTTCGATTGCACTGGTGGTGTTGAAAAAAATTCTACACCTAATTCACGACACCGGCCGAATTCATTCCGCGAAAGTTTGGCCCCTGACAAACTGGCCATAAGCTATCGTCTAGGTTCGGTCAGTCAAGACACTCAGCTGTGCCTTTGGGATATAACCGAGGACGTCCTCCGGCACCCGTTGACGCTCCGGCAGCGAGTCAACAGCACGAATTTGAATGAAACTACCAACAATACAAGCGGCTTCACCACAGCCATTGGTAACAACACCAGTGCGCATCTAAATGGAGACATACATGACATTAAACTTATCAAGCCAGTCGCAATGACATCCACTGCTGGTGTCACTAATGGCAGCAACCCGAATTCCAATATCACCAAGGAGCATGATAGCAGTAATTGTAGCAGTAAACATAGTAGTAATAGTAGTTCGGGCAAGTTCTCAACAGCGAATTGTACGTTATCGTCGTCGTCGACAGCATCCCCGGCAAACGACACAGCAGCTGTTCCTGGCTCTTCGGCGATAAATCTTGGCAATGCAGCCGACATAGTTATAGCAAACAAATCAAATTGTAGTAATAGTAGTAATAGTAAACCATCTAGTAACCCATTGAAATTCCCCAACTGCATAAGTGCAACCACATCCGATCTAATCGACGTGGGCAGCAGCAATAGCAGCAGTGTTGGCATGGGTAACAACATTAATACGAAATCATCTTCGGGCAGTTCGTCAACCAAATCAGCTGATTCAAATCTATCAACACTAAGCACTTTAACACAACGAGTATCGAACTTTTTCAGCAATGAAAAGAAGTCTTCATCCTCTTCAACCTCCTCGTCGACATCGACGACAACAGTTTTTGATAACAGTCAAACCAATAACCACTACAATCATCAGAATCACCCTGGTGGTGGCGGGCGACACAATAGCCATCGAAAGTTGTTTAAGTCATATGTGAGTGGAAGCAACAGTAGTAGCAATCACCAGTCATCGTTTATGACAGCACCAAATAGCATTGGGTGTAATTCAATTGATGGCAATGGGATAGGCATTGGGGGTACTTTGAAACTAGGATCAAAGTCGTCAACACTGCAATCGCCTACCGGTGCGATTGTTACATCATATGATCCAATGAAACTTATCGGTACGCAATCGTGCCCCAGGTTTGATGAATGCCCTCTGCTGGAGCCCCTTGTGTGCAAGAAGATTGCTCATGAACGGCTCACGGCATTGATATTTCGAGAAGACTGCTTTCTTACAGCTTGTCAGGATGGATTTATTTATACTTGGGCGAGGCCAGCATATTCATCGGTAAGTAGTAATTTATAAATATAATTTATTTTTCCAACAGATTTAACATACAGGTGGATACTGTGTTTGTACAGAAAGTCTTAAATACATAAATTAAATAAATGTCTGTAATTGAAAGTCACAATTTTTCCTTCTTCTCTTCTTCGACGACGTTTTAATTTCAACAAGAATCAGTGAGGTTCTTACTTATAAAAAATATAACTGGATGATTACGCGAAAAAAATAAGCTAATTTTGAGCAGTTTTCAGGTGTAAATAGTGAACCAATAGAGAAAATGTGCACAGCATACCCTAAAATATTGTTCTTTTATTCGTTTTCCAGAAAACACGACTATCTTAATTTGATATCAAATTTTCTTTAAGCCAAGGCAGTACTTCTTTTATCTTTAAAAGTTTCACCTGGAACACTCTACAGTGATTAGGAACCCGAAAGGAGAAATATATTTTGCAAATCTAAGTTCACACCTCCACCTTAATCCGTCGTCGGTGTGAAAATGGATTGAATCATCTTTCAGGAATGCCATGTTGTCCCAAATTGATCTAGTATATAAGGTCTGTTTGGTTACTCGCCAAAACAACGAATTTCTACTATTTTTGAGTCCAAGTCCTGTCAAACCTGTCAAGAGAGAGCGTACTGAGAGAGAAAATCATTTCCCCTCTTTTGAAAATTTCTGCCCAAAAAAATTCTTGCGGCTGAAATATGAAGTCTGTCAAAATCATTTCATACAGCAAAACAAAAACAAACAACAAACAATAAAAAAACATGAAAATATTTTTTAATGTCGGGAATTTTAAATGAATCTAAAAAAAAGGAAACACAATCAAAAAGTGAATTAATTATTAAATAAAACAAAAAGTGGCAGATATTTTTGATCATCGTGTTCCTGTTTTTTTGAGCAGTTTCAGCAGTATTTGAGAGAATTTCATCCCCACTCTAAATAATTTGACGGATTTCATATTTCAGCCCAAAAAGTTTCCAAACGGACCTATAATATACAAAAAATACAGCAAAATGAAACTTGATTGAAAAGAAAGAAACTTTTTTGCTTCCTGTGAAAAAACATCCTTTTAGATTTAATATTTTTATAGACTCTATTGGTCTATTGACAGAAGAAGTAAAAAAAAAATATCCATGTCAAATTTGATCACTTTGCAATTATATGTAAGAAATTTTGGGTGATGTTTTGTCCATTGTACTGACAAAACATGCCTTTACATAAAATGAGCTATGCATTTTTAAAGGGGTTTCAGATCGTCTTTTTATTTATTTTTTTTTGATCAAAAATTAAAAACTATCCTAAAAACATGTATTATTTTCTTTTCTTGGTACTTCATTTTTGAAACAAATATGTATAAAAAAAATACAAGGATTGCAAAGTGCTGGGAAAAGTAGTAGAATATGCAGCGTTCTCATGGCTTCTACAACTCACAAAATTTCACTGCAATGAACTTAATTGCTACTAGTATGTATGATTAAATTAATGACGTCAAACAATTGTTCTTTTTTCATGTATTTTTTGCTGTCGGTTGTTGCGCAAAACTTTTTAGAACTTTGAGGTATTCCCGATCTCTTATATTGAGCTCAAATTTCAAAATATTATTTTTCCCTGCATTACAGGACCCAAAGTACATAAAATGTATGAGGGCCGCAGAGAAACTCGCATTTTTGCAAAAAAACAATCCGTCCTACTGTACACAGAAAGGGGCCAACCCATAGAATCCGTTGCGACCTTTTCAACTGACAGCTTGATAAAATACACACGTTCTTGTGAGGAGCGACTCATGAGAACGGACGCGACGGATAAAGTAGAAGAAATTTTAACTTCATCGAATGGACGCAACGGATTCTATGGGCTCGACGGCGCGCCGCGGCGGTGGGCTTACATATTCATTTGATGTAGGTAGGTGTTTTCTTTCCCTTTATTTTTCTTTCTTTTTCTGGTATACGCATTCATCGTCGTACCAACATGTTTTGAAAATCCTGGCAGGCTACGGCTGTCTCAGATATTTTCTTGATGACGGTGCAAAGCTTGAAACAGTGTGTTGGTAATCACTGTCGATTACATGTTTTTACAATGCAAATCTTTTAACAACAATTGTGAAATAAATATGGAGTATAGTACTTAACTCTGGGAATTTACTTAATTACTTACTTACTTATGATGGTTCAACTAGAGCGTGGTGCTCCTAGGCCTTGCTCAATACGCCCCTCCAGCTTTCTCGATCCCTAGCCTGGTGTCTCCAAGTTTCGCACTCCCAGCTGGTGGATGTCTCCCTTTACCTAGTCGCTCCATCGGAGATGAGGTCTACTCTGGGAATTTGACAGTTGTTAAACAAATTGTACCAATGACACTTCAGCAATTTTATTTTTGACCATGTTTAAAAACGGAACGCACCAACGTTGTTATGAGAAGCAACCCATAAGAACGGGCGCGAAGGAAAAAGTAGCCGAACTTTCAACTTCATCGACAACGGATTCGTTGACGTAACAGACGCGACGGATTCTATAAGTTGACCCCTTTAGTCATTCTTAGTTTGGTAAACCTTGTGATACATATAACCGTATTACGAGCTGGTGTAATATCAATCAGTCTTGGAGATTGTGCTTTCTAACTTTAGCATATTAGTCCCCATTTTAACTAGCCAACAAACTTACCACCTTTTCATTTGCAGTGTTGGCAAATTTTAAACAATGTACAATGATTAAAAACTACAGGAAAATGCGGAACAAAGTTCGTCGGTCCAACTAATAAACTTGTAAATTTCTTATTTCTTGTTCAAAATTTTAGCTTCGATATTATTTAACTGGAATTCTGAGTTAAAATATTTGGTTAATTCTAAAATCTTATGTGTGTATTCTCTTTGCTTTCTTTACAACTTGATATTATTATATTTCATTGTTTTTTTTTATGTGTATTTGCTTTCAGAATGTTCCTCAACATATGTCGCCTAGTCCCAGTGCACCTCCAGGAGGTACAGTAGTATAGTTTAATAAAATTAATAAATACAATTTGTCACGAAAATCTGATAAAAATAATAATACTATTAATAATAATATTTAAATAATCAGCACGGTTATAAAGCAAACAGCAAACTCAAAGTAAACAATTTTATTCATAAGAAGACTTTGAAAAACAAAACAAACAAAATGTAAACTAAGAATCCAACGCTACTTAACCTGCAGAGGATTGGCATTACACAATGTAAGCAAGGAACTGATAAAAAATTTAAAAAAAAAACACAAATTAACAAATAAAACAAACAAACAAAAAACAACAACAGCTTAATAGCTAAAAAATGGCGACGAATTCAATAGTAGTACATAAATAATTTATTAAAAAAAAAAAAAAAACAAAAAGAGAAGAATGACAAACGAAATAGCAATTTATTTGATTACGAAAATGTTTTATTTTTTTGTTCTTCTTTTTTTTTGTGTTCTTCTTTTTGTAAACATTATTTCAAATCTTAACAAAAAAACATGCCGAACAAAATACCCTATTATGTTATTGAACCACATTGTTATTGTTATTATTAGCATTATAATAGTAAAAAATAAAAACAATTATATATAATGTACAATTTCATTTTAAATGAAACATAAATTAATTTGTTATCTGTGTACTAACTCAACATACAAAATTGTATGTGAATTGATAATGTGAACAGGCAGATGTTTTTTTTTCGGGAATATCACTTGATTTGATAGGGGTCAAAGTTGGGAGTCAATGGGTGATATAAATAAAATGAGCACCTACTCAAATCTCCGATTTTCGGAACAGCTACTCCATTTGGTATGAATACAATTTTTTAACACATACATTTTCATGTGTACCTACTCGATTTTTACGGTGGTACCTGCTCTGAGCGCGTACTTCGTTTTATTCATATCACCCAATATATACAATACTACTTTTTATGATTTCGAAAAGACAAAATGTTCTTGGAAGATATAATTAAAAGTAGTGCACACCTATCGGACAATTTGTATGCATCACATAAGTCTCGTCACTCCTTTCGGTTGATTTAAAACAGATTTTGTTTGTTAACTTTAATAAAAAGGTAACCTTAAAGGTTTACGCAAGGTTTTTTTACTAACTAAACTAGTCTCCTTCTATACTTTAACAATTCGGCAATATGATGAGCGTGGACTTATCGAAGCAACTTTCGCAAATCAAAATGGAATTATGTGTAGTTGTTGATCAAATTTTGTATATGTATATAGTTTTTGTTTATGGGCTTTTTTGATCTTTATTTTTGTATGCGAATTAAACAAATTCCATATTTTGGAAATATGGAATTTGTTTAATTCGCATACAAAAATAAAGATAAAAAAAGCCCATAAATAAAAACTATATGCAAAATGGAATTAGTTTGTTATTTTGTTGCTAATTAGTTACGGCTCTTTTATTATTTGCATCCTTAATTTTCGCTAATTTGAAGTGAACTTGGCGAAAATTCGGGATAAAACATAAAACAAAAGAGCAAAAAAAAATGAAGACAAAAATTAGCAACAAATTATAGACCACATTTCAATTGCTTCTAATCATGTACCAAATTTAATTAACTTGGAAATCAAAAACAGAGTGTAGAACAAACATTGTAGGCCTAGTTTAAACGATTGAGAAATCTTGCTCTAGTAAAAATCTAAGAATTCGTCGTAACGAGGCATGCAATCATAAAAGTAGCAAAATTGGTAAATTTACCCCTTCCATTTTCGACTCAAAAAACAGATTTTTTATGCGGTGGTAACTGTTTAGCAACAACTTGTTTTTTTTTATTTTTTATATTTTGTATTTATGTTATTGACGATTAAAACTCTGTTTCGTTCACATTATCTTAAACAACAATTTAACAACCAACAAGAAACATTTAAGTTAACTCATTTTTTTATATTGGGACAAACAATATCAGCTTTCACATTCAGGAACATAATATGCATGAGAATAATGCATTAAGCATTTGACTTTTTCAACTAATCAAAAGAAATTAATGCCAATGCATGCCTTGGCTGAACATTTGTTGACTACTCATTTATGTATGGTGGCCTAAAAATAATGAAGATAGGTCTCTACTTCTCAAATATTGCAATTTTTGATTGTCTCAAATATAAAGGTTTTCGATTAATTGCATTTACTGCAATCAATCTAGCTTTTCTGTGATTTGCACTTAAACTTTAGTTAAAAGTAGGGCAAATTTTAGTTAATGAAATATGTTTTGATCAAATTAAAAGACTGTTTGAAGTTTTGATAATGTTTAAATTTCGAATTCATTTTTACAGATTTGCAATTTAAAAAAAAAAAATACCCATTTCTGCAATTTTTACAAAATTATAAAGATTTTCCAATAAAAATTTAAGTCGAAACATATTACAATATGAACTCAAACAGACAAAGTTCTGTCCAACTATAAAAAAAAACATCATAAAAATAAAATGCCAAAATGAGATTTTTTTGTATTTTTGAATTCTAATACATATTTTCAACTAACAAAATTTGGCCAAATTTGAAGAAAAAGGGGTTTTAAGACCTAGTGCAAAGTTTTTCAGTAATTAAAAATAACAATTTTTTCGACAAGTTTAACAAAATTCAGAATAAATAAACGTACATATGTATTGTATAGAAAATTATTCTCTGATTTTGACATTGACATACATATGAGTTGCCGACATATTTTCATCCTGGCATTTTAAAGTATTCATTCCCATTATTAGGCCCAGACGAAAAAATAATACGGTTTTGTTTACCTTACTTTTGTTTGTTTTTTAAATATAAATAATATATGAAGTGGTGATCATATTTATAGGGACAGAGAATGTTTTTTTAATTTCTTAATTTAAAATTTAAAATTATTATTATTATTTAATATAAAGTTAAATAATTGCTATCAAAATAAAAATTGGTTCAGGTTATTTCTAGAAATAATACATTTCAAAAGAAAAACAACCGACTTCAAATATAAGATTTTTAATATTTCATTATGCCGATGTTCAATTGAAATGGGACCCCATGGAGACTACCACCTTTTAAATACAAAAAAAAATCATCAAAACCGATTCACCCAGTCAAAAGTTCAGAGGTACCAAACATAAACAACATACAAAAATACAGTCGAATTGATGATAACTTCCTTCTTTTTTTAAGTCGGTTAAAAACAATTAATATAGAACGTTTCTACTGTCCCTTAATATATGACCACCACAGTATGTAATGATACAGAATAACATTTTGCTTTTATCTTAGACCCTTACACTCACACGCATTATGGAAAGCAGCATCATCCTTTAAGAATTGGGAAGCTTTGCGCTTATATATTAATGAAGAAGTAAAGTTTCTATTTTATTCAAAACATTTTTTATTTTTGTATTGGGCGTTATATTAGGGAAGGTATTACTGAAGAAATCTGTCGCAATTTTGAATTTACATGTATAATACGTTATGCCCCAAAACAATATTATAATGATCTAGTTGCAATGTATAATGTGTTTTTTAACAAATATTATATTTCAACGAGGGTTAACGAAACATAAAAAAAATACAAAAAAAAAAACACGAAACAAAAACCTTTCCGTCCTTGTAAAAATGTAAACACAAACAGTCAAGCATTACAACACAAATCAGGGCCTACGTTCTGAAACTCTCACATAGAGAAAAGTAGTTGAGAATCACTGCGAATAGGCAAAAATGTCATTTTTTTTTACATAGATTTCATTTCGATTTAACATATTTCTCGACTATTTATCTCGATGCGAGTGTTACAAAACGTAGGCACTGAATTCAGAATGTTACTATCTTTTATTGGCTGTAAGATAACATTATTTGTTTGTGATAGACCGATCAAGACAAAAATTAATAATTAAATAATTTGGCACTAAAAATCTCTTCTGATTCATAAAGCAAAAAAATGTTATTGTTATTTTGTATTGACAAAAAAAAAATGATAACAATAAATTCCCGCAGTACATAGGTACTACTTGTCGAGGCGACTAGACAAAATTAATTTTTGACAAAACCAAAGATTTGTTTTTAAATAAATTTGTACATAAATAAATGTATAAGAATAAAAATATTGTGTGCAACTAAATTTTATATTTTTTTTTTAAATAGGATAATTGAATATTGTTTGGGTATTGTTTGCATTTTTTTAAATCAATAAGAGAAGTTTGTTTGATTGTGTCTGAGAAGGGAATTTTATTAAGATTTTTATTTGTTTGTATATGAATCCTTATAAGATCTTAAAACAGGGAAACAAATAATTCCGATTTTATATAATTGTTACATATTAAGAAATAACCTTGTATAATTTTATTCAAAAAAAAAATTTTGAAATAAAATACTCCACATTTTATGATTAAAAAAATAAATAATAAACACAAAATGAAAGCAACGTGCAAGTGATCATCATCAAAAAAAAAAAATAAATAAAAAAATAAAAATGTTAATTGTATTTGAAACAACAAATCTGTTTTTATGAAGTTTTAATTTTCTATTTATTTAATATCTTTGAATAATTAACAAGAAACAAAAAAAAAAGTTCGTTTAAAGCGTTCTTTTTTGTATTAATTTCATTATTTTATTGTGTATTATAAATTAATATAATTATTATTGATCTATTATTATATATCAAAGTATATTATTTAGTTTTACGTTGATTTATTATTAAAACAAAAAATGATATGAGAATAGGAATATATTATATAATTTTATCATGTTGAAATACAAAAAAATAAAATAAAACTAGTTTAAATAATAAAAAAAAAAATATGAAGAAGAAAATATGAATGAAAAAAAAAAAAATTTAAACTAGGAAACAAATGTACATTCTAAGTTATATTGATTTAATTGCAATTAAATTAAAAAAGAAATGGAAAAATATAAATAAATGACGAAGAGAAACTAAACAAAAATCAATAAATGAAAATAGTAAGGGTACTCCAAAGTTGTTGAATTTTATTTGTTATATCAAAATTCTTTTGTATATTGTGAATTGTTAAGTTTGTAGTTTTGAACAGAACAACATCCTAATCCTGAATGGTAAAGTGATATAGTTCACCATTGTTTCAAAACATAACAGAAATAGTACAAAACAACAAATAAATCAACAAACAAAATGATATTAAAAATAAAATAGACACACTTGTAGAGCCATTTATTGCATTGAGGTCTAAATTTTTACTAATTTTATGAAATTTACACAGAAGAGACCTTACTGCTTGTTCATTACGAATTCATTAAAACATATTAAAAATTTAATGTTAAGAAAATATATAGTTGACTCATTAAATATCAGATGAAAAGTGAGAACAATTTCATAAAATACAGGCCCCCTGTGGTTGGAAATAATATTTTAATTTTTTTTGTAATAATATTGAACGTTTTAACTCAAATTTTATAATTTATTCATCGGATTTTACTGTCACTTATTTCAACTATAGTGAGAAAAGTAGAAAATTTAAAACCAGGGACGCCACCAGGGGGCGTTTAAGCTAGTTATGATGTTATGATGTGTTTTCGACGAAAATGAATTAAAACGTTCAATATTATTTTAATTTTTAAACTATTTTCGTGGTCTCGATTCATTGTAATTAATAAGAAAAACTTTTTGTTGTTATTACAAAAAAATAATATTAACACTTCCAGGGGACGTTGTCTTTATCGAATTGTTCGAACTTTTCATTTGGATTTATAATGAGTCACCCATTTAATTCATAATTCATTCACTTATCGAACAAAATGTTATTTTAACGCCCCCAAGTGGGCGTGGCCTAATCCTTATTGCTTCTAATGCTTCTAGCATTTTTTGTATCAAAGAAGAATGGAGAGTGAAAATTAACATCATCATCGGCTCGACAACCGGGGTCCGGTCCTGGCCTCTTTCAACAAGTCTCTCCACCTATCCCGGTCTCGAGCCGACGCCATCCAGTTGCGCACCCCAAGGCTTCGGGCGTCCTGGTCTACGCCATCTCTCCAGCGCAAGCATGGTCTACCACGCTGCCGTCTACCATAGAATGTACCACAAAAGACTTTCCGAGCAGGTTCCTCTTCGCTCATACGAGCTAGGTGCCCTGCCCACCGGAGTCAACCGAGCTTAATTTTTGTCACTATGTCTGCTTCAAGGTAGATTGCGTACAACTCATGATTGTACCGTCTCCGGAATCATCCTTCCTCACATATGGGGCCAACAATTCTCCGTAGGACTTTTCTCTCGAACGCGGCTAAGAGGTCACAGTGCCTTTTGCTTAGCACCCAAGTCTCGGATCCATACATGAGTACTGGCAGGACCATGGTCCTGTACAGCAGCAGTTTTGAAGTTATGGTTAGATTTCTGGATTTGAATAGCTTTGACAGACTGTAGTAGGAGAGTGAAAATAGCCCTGATTTATTCCTGAAAATAACATGATTAAAAAAAAAAAATCCTAGCTTAGTAAAAAAAAAAGTTATACAGTGGTGGTCCAGTATAACAAATGGCGATAGAACGAATGATAATGACGTATTCTATAAAGCGAACAAATAACAAACTTCAGTAAATGAAAAAAAAAAAATTACGAACAAATTGGAAAGAAACTCTTGACTGTAAATGTTTTTTGTATGTTCATGATAATATTGGAAGATACATACACAATCTCTCATTGCATAAGTGTTTTTCTTCGCTTGTTTTGTTATGTTTGTACATAAGTCCTACGTATTAGTTTCGTGTGTGTAAACAGTTGCTCCGTTCGCAATGCACAAAACTGTAACGGATTTTTAGTCACATTTGTTTTACATTTTGTGGCTCATGGAATATTTTACATGCACCCCTATTATGTTTGTCAACCACAAATTGATGATTGATGATTGATGATTTATCAACCAATTTCATCTATCTGTATTGCGGTTGTCAATTATTATTTACAAGTTGATAAATTGTCCAGTTGGTTTAAATTAACCATTGTGAATATGTCATCTGTCACCAATGGGTGTGCTATCGGGTAGCTTGTTTTTGATTTTGATGATGATTGACACTCACAATAAGGGTGATGGCTTCTCAGTTTCATGTCTGATGCTGAATTGTACTTTCTATTTACCTTAAGATTTGTATGAAAAAAAAAACGTTTCGGTATAACGAATTTTTGATATAACGAATTGACTCTAAACATTTTATCGTTTCTTATACTGGATCACCACTGTATGTCTATATTATATGGTAGAATGACATTTTAAACTTAATACTTTTTTCTCTAAGGCCAACTAAAGTGGCACAAATCCCACTTTTCATTTTTTTTTCTTCGATCCGCCATTTTGTGGCAGCCATCTTGAATTTTTGATATTTTTTTAAGAATTCGTAATGAGAAGCACTAAGTTCTATGTAAATTTTATCAAATAAGCTTGCTAATGAAAGAAGTTATTAAAAAAGGGCATTCCTTTCCCCATTGGTGGGCGTGCTCAAAATGCCTATATGTAACAAAATATATTGTTGACCCTATAACGATATTCCAAAAGGTATCAAATTTCTATCTACTGGCAGTAAAAATTCAGAACTTTGACCTGTTTTCTGTAATAAATGACTCTACTACACCAGCACCGCATACAACTGTATGTCGCATCTATTAGATGGTATACAGCTTTAAAGGTAATATGTTGTACATAATTTTACTTGGTTGGTTTACAATTCACAAGCAGTCTTCCACGAGAATACAAATAGTGAAAAATCACAATACGATTTAGTCAAGTCAAAGTACCACAGAGTACAATTCAATTCAAAAATTGAAAACTGTAAGTATATTTTAGTAAAATTTATGTTTTTTAACCTACATACACTACATTAAGTATGATTTTCTGTTACGTCTGGTATACATTTCTAAGCGTTTGTGAATTCAAAGCAACTAGTCGAAGTGAAAATTTTTACATTTCCCGACGTTATGAGGTCATTAGAGGGCATGATGCCATGCATGCTTCCCAAAAATATCTCAACTTTGCACCAGAGTCGTGAGTCAGGCTATACCCGACCCATTTTAATCACGGCACAACCTCCATACACATCTTTTGGACTATTTCCTCTCAGTTTAGATTGTCATTTAAAGAGAGTCGTGTTAGGTAAATTTGTACTCTATGCATAATCAATAAGAGCCTAACACTTTATTCTGCTATTCTTCCACAAATTAAAATTTTAGTCGTGAAAGTTTGTACTCTACCATCCGTCTGAGGAATCCCGAAATTGTGATACAAAAATGAAAAAAAAAATCGAGAATAAAAATAATTAAAATAATCGATTACAAAGAACTGCACCAGAAAACTTAGCACCTGTTGCCTGAAACTATACAAATAGAGAAAGAAATATCAAAACCACATACTTCATATGAGATTACCGATTGCAGCGGAATTAATTCGTTGGATATATATATATTTATATAAATGTATTGATCTGTTTTACAAATATAAAAAAATAATTTTACTTCAAACTTTATTATTTGTTGTGTTACTTGTTGTTTATATTTTTCTTTAAAAAATTTCAGTATTGTTTTTCCAATCAAAGGGCACATGTGCAATGAACTACCAAAATGTACACTTTCCTTGGACATAATAATTCAACAAAATATGTTTTAAAACAAGAAGAAAAAAAAAATAAAAAATTGAAAGAAAAAAAAAAATAATAAATGATTACAAAGTTACTTCGCCGACACTTGGTGTCGTTGGTTCTCTTAGAAATAAATGTTTGGATAATAAAAACGATAGTAAAGCTTGGCCTCCAACAACTAAAAACAGGAAGTACAACTTTCGTTTTCGATCCCCGGTATAATCCAGTTGCTGTGGATTGCCATAAGGATCATAATTAATCGGGCCATCGGAAGCTCCGGCTGTAGTTTCAAGCAAAACTTTCGTTTTAAGTGTTCTCAACTGAAAAAAATGTATTTATTATAAATTATAGACATTAAAAATATGATTTATTAATTTTTACCAAAAAGAAACCAAGCGTTAGACTGCAGTATATCAATGCTAAGTAATAACCAAGACTATGAAATATAGTACTAGTGAGTAGGCATGCAACGATGATAACGAACTTGTATCCAGAGAACGCAAGTAAATCCAAAGTCTTTAGACTTGTTTTGATGTTGACAACATAGAGAGTAATTGAGTAGACAACTAGTTCGAAGATGCTGTAGGCAAAAGCACTTGACGCTTGAATCCAGAGTTGTTCTGGCGAAAATCGACTTTGCATACCAAGCATCAGACCGGCTGCCACTACGTACGTTATGAATGCCATAGTGGGTATGTAGAGATCCGGTGCGTTAATATCATATCGTGGTTGCACTGGGTTGTCCTGGTCGTACTTCAAAGACCAGTCCTGCTTTAAATAAAAATAAAAAAAAACAAGTATTTTAATTACCACGCATATAAAAGTTATACAAGGATCCTATTGCTAGCTTCTATACACAAAAAGTCTATTCAATTTTATTCAATTCTATTGAGCTTGAAATTGATAGTGATAGTTAAAAATATAATAGAATGATTTAGCCAGTTCAGGTCTCTGAGATCTTTCAGAATTTCCTCTGATGGAAGCTGAGGAAGCGAATCCAAAAAAATTCCTGCTCAGTGTTAAAGCGCTTAGTACTGCGGGAAAAGAACCGGAAAAATATGCGAAATACCGCTGTAAAAAAACGTGTAAGATGGTGGGAAGATGCGCGGAAAACTAAAAAATACCGCGAACAAAGGAGCGCTTAATACCGCAAAAAAATGAAAAATACCGACGCGAAAGTCACGAAAAATTAATGAATAAAGAGGAAAATTTTCGAAACTACCAAATATACGCGGAGTACCGCCATGAAAAAGCCCGCATTGAAGAAAGTCACGAAGGAAAGCGTTGAATGTCACGGAAGACAGCAGAAAAATATCGTGGACCCCAGCTGCAAAAATCGTGGAACACCTAGGAAAGAAGTGCATAATATTGGTGAAAGATCATATTAAATGTCATGGGAAGTCAAGAAATAGCGCTTAGTACACTGAGATAAAGCGTCATATACCGCGGAAAAAAAGCATAGAAAGAAGCGAAACACCGCGGACTGCCACAGAATAAACTATTTAAAGACTTTAGAAAAAAAGAAAAGTCTGTTGCTTGAAGCAATTGTCAGCTAGTCAGATGTCAACACCAGAAGTACAATTTTTCAAAAGTCCGTTCATCTCTGGGCTTATGCTGATGACATAGACATCATTGGAAGAACGAATCGGGATGTCAATGTAACATTTGCAAGCATTTAAACAGAGGCGGCAAAGTTGGATTTGGATGAAATGAAAACAAGGAGGTATACGCTGTCATCAAGAAGAGATACCCAACAACGTCGACTGGGTCAAAACGTCAGCATGGGCAGTTATAACTTCAAAGTAGTCATAGACTTTGTTTACATGGGATCCACTATTATATCACACAATGACATTAGTGTGGAGATCAAACGAAGAATCACTCTTGCCAACCGCTGTTTTAGTTGTTGATCGTAAAAAAAGACACTAATTTAAGCACAAAATTAAAATTCTTATGCAGGACAGGAAAATGTGCTCCAAGCCAGCTAGCCGAAAATTTTAAATTAATTCTAAAAAAGGAGGAACGAAGTCCGTCGGGTATGGTAAGCTAGTTTCGAATAAAATTGAAGTAGAAAAGTACTTATAATGATGTAACCGAAAATCTTAATACCGATAAAAGATTTTTTCTATGGTTGACATGCGTGTTATTCCGCTATTTTTTAAAATAAAATTCCTTGGCTTTCCTTGACAATTTCAAATTTTTCCTTGACCAAAAATATTTAAAAATATTGCTTTGAAATATCATTTCTTCTGGGTTTTCTGGATTTCGGTTTTCGGCATTGTTGACCCCAACCCGAATTTAGATTGTGTGAAAGCCCCGTTAGAAAATTCATTTTAGAATGATCTTCTATGACAACGTTACGTTTTTTTCAAAGGATTGGAATATATTATATATTTATATTTGTTCAATTTGTTTATGGGAGAGGACACAATTCCGAAAACCCAAGATACTGATAATCAAGAATCCCGATAAACCAGAATCTGCTTTTTAAAATATTTCTGGGGATAAAACTCGATAAGCTTACTACGTGATCATTACTCAACGGACTTTTTTCTTCTTTGTATGAAGACCACAGTAACAATTAATTTGCGGCATTCTAGTTTAAACTTTAAAATTTATTTTTTTTGGCCCTAAAACCAATCTAAACGTTTATGACTTCCAATAAATTGGACTAATGAGACAGATCAATCGCTAAGAGTTGAGATCCTTTCATGCAATTGTTAATGATTTAGTTTTTTCTCCTTCAAAAAACTTTTTGCGGTTTTCAAAAGGAAGATCTTTTTGCAAAGAGAAGAAATGCTTAAGCTCATCAAACATTTTGATGCATCTCTCCACACACTTTTTTGTTCTCCAACTATTGAACCACGCAATATTTTAAAGGAAATTTATTACACCCCATTTTGGATGTAAGCAAACTTCTGTCTTTGAAAACGTAATAAACATGTCTTAAGAAAATATGAAGGTCCCAAGAAACACTCGTGAGCCTAGTCTTCATGACTCCATAAACAACATAAAGACCACATACCCTAATATCAATGAGTTGCATGGCTTCTGGATCCGTCTCTTTCCGTTCTTGCTTGAATTTCTTATGTTAAAAAGTGAAAAAGAATTTCAGCGAATATTTAAAAAAATTATACAGACAAAAGTCCCTGACCGCTTTCCACATTCGATGACTTTTTCTGACCGAAATTGTATTGACTTACCAGTTTAGCGGACACCATATTTTTGTTTGAATAAATCTAAAATTTAAATAACCGGTTGTAGTTTGGGAAATATAGAATTTAAAATTACTCGAAAACGGAAAAAAATTTCTCAAAATTGTTTTTGAAGGCCATGGCGCAGTCTGCGACGGTAATTGGAAAATACCCTGTAACTTCATTGATCTTGAAAGAAAAATGATACGGAAGGAAAAGGAACCATCCAATTGCCAAGCAAAAACTTTGAATTCCAATTCAGAGTATCAAATAATGACAATCGAGAAGCCATACAAATTATTTCGATCCATTCGATTAGCAGGGTCAGAAATCAAATAAACGTGGAATCTGGTGTGGGACTAATTGAAATTATTAAGGCGACTCGAAGCAATGCAAAACATGAAAAGTGCATTCAACATTAAAGGCAATTAAGTGACTGTTAGTAATATCTATTTTTTTCCTATTGCTTTGTTTTTATTTTTAATTGATTTTTGAAATAAATTAAAATACTTGCCTTGTGCGTGAATGGAAAAAACAAAAGACGCAACTTATTGATCACGTAGTTGTTGTCTACGGCAAAATAGTACTTAAGCTTTGCCACGGGAACATACTTCTCGAATTGACTTTCGACCATCTGTTTACCTTGGTCGGCCAAACGCTGTCCATATTGCATTGCCATGTCTTGCACCATTGGCTGTTGAAACATGGCAAACTGTTGTGGCATTTGAGGGACATTGGGCAAATTCCCACCTTGCTGTGGAGGTATGCTTGGATAAGATGGGAAATTTTGTTGATGTTGTTGTTGCTGCTGTGATGGTTGATGTTGCTGTTGTTGTTGTTGTTGTGGTGGAATTGTTGTATACTGGAAATCCTGATTCATTTGGGTCGAACCATTATTATAGGCCTGAGTGCCGGCATACGGAATATTCTGCGGCACCATCATCGGTTCAATTTGTGGATTATATTGTTGAGGAGCAACTGGGACACTTGGCCCCAATGCACTAATATCGCTAACTCGTTGCGGCTTCCTGCCGGCAGGACCTTGATCTATTTTAAAAGCATTAACACAAGTTTAGTTGGATTTTTTAACAAAACAAATGCAAACCAGACAGGTGAAAAATCGCAAGACAAACTGGAGGAATGGGGTTACATCAGCAATGGTTAAGGATATAGGCTAAACAGTTCACACTACCAAATTGTATGTTAATTGCTAATATTAAAAACAAAATTTTACTTTTCTTTTAAAATTACCGAGGTATAATTCTTTTTAAACAAAAAATCAAAAACAATCGATGTTTTTTTTTTATGAGATTGTACTTGCTTGCGAAGTTTTCCTTACTTATTTCAAACTTACGCTGTCGAACAGCTGGATTGGGATTGTAGTTCATTGTGGTTATTTGTCTCTGGAATGGGATTCACCGAAGATTTTTAAAATATTTTCGGTGTTTTTAGTGGAAAAAGAATTTTTAAAACTAATTTTTATTTAAAGTACACATCACCACTCAAACTTCATTTGAGGGAACTTTCGATTTGACACGAAAAAAAGAAAGAGTTCAGCAAAGATTTTTTTTATGACAGAATGATGAAATGTCAGCTGTAGTTCAGGTTTATAAAAGGAAAATAATTTGATCGTTCGGGGTTTTCCTTTGGGATTGAATAACTAGTGATAAGTTTTAAGGCTTGCCCAAACCAAAGTGCCACAGTGCAACACGATAACGCCAACATTTATTTACACAGCGTCATATGAGAGTACCCACACCAAATGCGATTAATCGCAAAACTTTTTCATATAAAAATCGCGTCGCTCATGTCGTGACGCACTGTCGCACTTTGGTTTGGGCAAGCCTTTAAGGGGCCAACCCATAGAATCGGTTGATTGCATTGCGTCGACGTTTTCAACTGACAGCTCGATAAAATACACAAGCTCTTTCGAGAAGCGAGCCTCAAAAACGGACGCGATGGAAAAAGTAGAAGAACTTTTAACTTCATCGACAACGGATTCGTTAACGGAATGGACGCGACGTATTCTATGGGTTGGCCCCTTTATAAATTGCTTTAGTTTCAATTTTTTCTTTGTCGCACTTTGGTTTGGGAAAGCCTCTAATAGCTTGTTTGGACTAGAGCCCAAATGAGGAAGTTTAGCAAATCTGATAAAAAGTGTTTTCATTACAAATCATCTCATTTCGTTTGTCAGCTTGTTTGTTGTTTTCTATGTCCGACACTTTTTTCCTACACACCTATTTTTATCTTTGATTCAGTTTGTTTCCTTTTCTAATATTCACAACAGATTTGTGACCTATTTAAAATGCGAAAATAGGTGTGTGCCATAAATATTCCGAGCTAATATCGAATGAAGTGGATTTTTTTCATTTCGAGAAAATTTGTATGAGAAATTATTTCATTTTACAAATTTGATCAAAATCATCTCATTTGCCCTAGTCGAAACAGGCTATAAGCTAATTTTGGAGGTGTAGATTTAAATCTGGTTATAAAATGTTCGAAGTGTGTGCCAAAATAATTTCAAAAGTAACATCTGAACGCAGCCACCCGTCACAGCGGATGCTCGCACAAAACACAAACAGGTTTTTGACATTTGATTACTAAATTTTTGTATTCTGCGTTTGTTTGCCGCATTTTTCAAAAGATTTTTCAAAATCCAATTAATTTTGAAACTCAAATAAAAGATAGTTGAAAACTTAAATAAAAATAAAACAAAATCAACATGGAAGTAACACCTAAATTGTCAAGGAAATCCCTTTCCTTAACTTCACGTTTAAAAAGTCGTTCTAGTGGTAAGAAAAAAATAAAAAAAAAACACAAAAAATCTAACAGTTTTGTAAAGTTTATTTGGCTTTTAATTATTAGCTTCTCCATCACCAAGAAATCGCCTCACAAGCTCTAGAGATCCATCATCACCAATTGCAATTCCAAGTGATGGCGGAATAGAAGGCACTCCACCGCATCGGAAATTTACTTTCAATTTTCCTTACTCCCCATCTAATGATACAGATTTTTCTCCACGTTCAAGGCTCTCACAATCCTCCAACAACAGTCCGGACGTTACTTGGAAATGGACTCAAGATGATCAATCGGTTGAGAACTCTTCCAGTACATCCAAATCAACGCCAAATAGCACCAATATCAGAGAACTCCGCAAGAAACGATCTGTGGAACGCAAAGAAGAACTTCGCAAAGCTGAATTAGAAAAGCGAAAAGCTATAAAAACGAAAAGGGAGGATGTACTGAAAAAGCAATGCGAACAAATGGAACTTATAATTTCTAAAAAATACACAGCCACCAAATCTATGGAACAGGATTTTATTGAAAACAAACGATTGTCTTCGGAATCTTCAGGTTTTGGTTCAAAAGAAAAGGAAGATGATTTGTTTAATGATTCAGCTTTCGATGGACTATTGGAGATTGTAAACACAGACTTGGATAAGCATTCTGTCTCCTTGGATACAAAGAAAGTTAGTCCCAGAACCAAGCAACTAGCTGAACCAGTTAAAAAACATGAATCTCCTGTTGGACTGCCTACCAAAGACAAAGACTTATATTTTTTGGATGATTCTGAATCTGAGGGATTTCTACTGGAAGCATCACAGCAAGTAGAAACATCAATTGAAGCAAAAACTAAGAAAAGTTGCACTAAAGGACTTGAACGTTCATTCGAAGAGATTCCAGTGGATAAGGAAAAGTCCTCCAACTATGATTTCCTTCAAGACTCATTCGACGATTGCTTTGCTCTGGTCGATGATGATGTATTTGCCGCAGAGGCAAAGAAACCTAGAACTTCATTGCAGCGGTACAAGTCAATGCCAACAGAGTCTCCAACCTCAAAAGCAGCAGCAAACATTGTTAGGTCAAGTCCAGAGATGAAACGATATCCCAGCAGTACTACTATACGTCGAAATAGTAAGTTTCGTTGAATCATCCTAAAGCCAACACAACGAACCTCATTGTGTATACCAAGAGTTAGTGCGTCATAAATGGAATACATGACGATGCACAATATATTTTGTCCCTTTAAGTCCTTAGTTACACCACAAGCACTCTTCTCTGTTCTCCCAACTGCTGAAGTGGATTGAGTTAAGTTTGTCTTTAATTAATAGAATTTCATTTTAGTGTGCTTCTTTTGAGAATTTATAAAATGCACCCATTCCCGTTATACGATCAAATTCAATAATTGTGATAAGTTTTTTTTGTTAAATAAAAATTTTATTTTTAAGTTAAATCTTTTAAACTATACTGGTTGTCTATATTTTAAGATCCTTACAGATACCATTCCAGAGATTCCAATTCACTGGTAAGTAGAAAGGGCGAACATCTATTTTTGTTGAGATAAATGGAGTTCACTGTTTAGGAAGAGAGCTGAGTAATGGTGGATGTGTCTGTTTTCTTTTGTGTTTTTGGACATGTTACGTTTGAAAATTTGCCTTTTAAAAGTAGTAACATATAAGAGGCACTGTTTAAGGATTGCAAGTTTTGGAGTTTGCGCTCTTCTTACTTAGCACGGAAGTAAGGTCAGGAAAAAAAAAGTTAAAATAGGAATGTAATTACAAATTACAACTCAAGTCGACCGGCAGCGATCGGGTAATCTATTTCCCGCTAGTAATGGTATTCCTGCAGCCGTTTGCTCAGTTTTGTCAAATTAGAGCTTAGACAGAACGAAATTGTCCCCAGGGAGAAGATTTTCGGGGATGCCCCGCTCAAAAATATCCATACGTGCAAAAATAATTATCAAACATCGTCGCTTAGAGTTCGCGAAAAAACATAAAAAAACCGCTCTCATTTTAGAAAAAGATATTCTAGAGGGACAAATTATCCAACTTCAACATCTTCGAATACGATACCTAGCGTTGTGTGGAACGGCCTGTCAATAAAGAACTTGATCCAAAACTAACGAATAAGAGTACAATGCGCATGGTTGTCACTCTTTAGGAGTCATGTTATTGGTGTGGGGTTAGAGCCCTATCTAACCAGTTGAATGAAACTTGGATCAATTTAACTACAAGGACATATTAGAGAATGTAATAAAGCCTTTTGCGTTTCAGTATATTACGGTTTCTTACAATTTTTCAGTTGGACAATTGTCCTAAACACACTTTACGTGTTGTGAAGTGATATTTTGAGGATGAAAATACTTAAATTTTTTAATGGCCATAATCGCCAGGCCAAAAATCTCTTTTTTGTAATAACATGTAAATTTTCTTTATTTTTGAAATATTTTGCCTGCAAATATGAAGCTTAGTCAACGATCAATGAAATCACACCATTTCAATCAAAAACCTTATTTCGCAGCAAAAGTGGTTGTTTTTAATTAATTCGCCACAACTGTAACTCCGAAAAGCGGAAGCTAAAAAAAAGTATATGAGAAACTTGTAGGTTTAGAAGATATCGCGATATTAAAATGTTCTATAAAAAAAAAAGATTTTCGTTTTTTTTTTGTAATTTGAGCAAAAATCAAAAAATGCGAGTTTTTAGTCTTAACTCGTAAACATTTTAAGGATATATTTTGATTACACTCTATAGACTATAAGGCTATGCACATAAAAGTTAAGGATATGATTTCGTAACAGCTATCATTTGTCATTGTCAATGTTGAAAATGTCGGTTTTTTGCAATTTGCAATGCTATCGAAAAAAGTGTTCTAAGTATTTGTAGATTATGCGTTTCCCTACACAAAAAAATTCAGTTTTAATTCTCAAAGCTTTAATAAAAAAAAATATATGGGTTTAAAATATCCAAAATTAGATACATCAAATAATTGAAATAAAAAATATGTATTTTATTTTAAATCATTCAACCAAAAACAAAAAGTATATCGCTCATTTGCTGCAACAACGTCATATCTCAAAAATGTTCAAACACAGGAAAATAAGTTTAAAGATTTGTATTCCCAAAAGCTCCATAAAACAAACCTGTTTTCAATAATGTTTTATGACTACAATTTTGAAGTTACAGACATGAAATTGATGCAGTTCGAAGATTATAAATTAAACTTTCTGGGAGTATCAAAAACTTAAATTTGATGTTTTTTGAGATATGATGCAGCAAATGAGCGATATACATATCATATATACATTTAAGACACGTGTTAAATAGTTTTTTCTGTTCGTTTCAACAACATACCATTCATTTTAAATAAAGTTCGTGCTAATTGTTAATGAGTTGTTTCTCAAACATCTATTTTGTAATTTTTGAATTTGAAACGGTCATGTCTCGAGTTATACATAGATTTTTCCTATTTTTTGTTTGTATAAGTAATTTTCAGGTATTTAAAAACTATCGATTCCAATATCAAATAAGTCTCTGTGACTTTTCGTTAAGAAAATAAGTTTTCGACCTTTTTTTAAGCTCACCCCAATTTACCACGAAAAAAGCGCAAAAATGTTGCGTTAATTTGCAATTTAACCAATGTTGCGTTTTTATTGGGGTCACAAAATTAAATTTAACATCTGCTTAACATCATAAACAACTCAGCAAAAAATCAGAAAATCAGATTTGACGTAAGTTCTGATGAACATTATATAGTTACTTTACTATAATGCAACTCTTTAAAATTTGGATTATGGGAAACTTGACTTTTCTATAGTAAAAGAAAGGCCATAAAGTGAAGAAAATTAAAACTTAACAAACGTCAACAAGATGATGTTGTATGGACAAGCAACTACACGGTTTTCAAGCAAAAAAAAAAAAAATAATGGAAATGCTTCAAGTACAATAAATTTGAACATGACGTAGAGTCATATTTACAAGAAGATCAGAGTGTTAAAAGCAAGGGCAGATTAATTTGAAGATGTTTTGCTATGGCTAGTAAATATATCTTAGCCCAGAATTTCATAATGTGAAGGGAAATCCAATCAAACAATTTATCATGTCCTGGAACAATATTTTGTGTTTGCTGTTTAAATTTTTCAATAATAAATAGTGCGTATACGCCCGAGTGACCCAAATAGGCTGTATGGTATGTTTCACTATTATCTTGAGATCTTTACGATTGAAATATCTAATTCTATTTGAATAAAAGTGAAATCTTTTTTGTTGATAGCCGCTGATGACTTGAAAATAAATAAGTAGATTGGGCTAATTTTTTTTTCTTATTAGAAAAAAGATTCACGAAAAGCAAACAACAATTTTACGGAAAACTTCTATGAAAAAAAAAAAATTGCGAAGTCAACCCCTATGATTCCAATATTTAATAAGAACAATGAAGTTACTCTGCAATAACAA
This sequence comes from Meliscaeva auricollis, assembly GCA_948107695.1. Lineage (NCBI taxonomy): Eukaryota > Metazoa > Arthropoda > Insecta > Diptera > Syrphidae > Meliscaeva > Meliscaeva auricollis. The sequence continues at coordinate 61,446,158 of OX403616.1, forward strand.
TATCAAATGAGAGTTTTCGTGCAGCAACAAGTTTTGTTATAAAACTTTAACTGTGAATTCAATTTTTTTTTTCGAATGATAAATAGAAAAAAAGGTTTGTTTGGTAACAGAACTTATGGACTTTTTGTTTAATTTAGTTTAAAGTTTAAACTCATTAAAACACACTCAAGTTCTAATTAAGCAAACTCGACAAATACATTCACAAGACATTATTTCGCGCATGTGAATTTAAAAAAAGCTCCAATTTGAAAAACTGAAACGGCTAAATAAGGTAGCTTCCCATATCTAAAACAACACTGACTTTAATGAGTAGAGGCTGGTGGCTGCTAGATTGTTACAAAACCCAATAAACAGCACCAGAAATAACGAACACGTGTGAAATCATAGGGATTCACAATGCATAGAAAAAAAAAGATAAAAAGGAAATAGGATTTTAATGCATGCGTAGCCCTTTGTGTTTCCTAAAATCCTTTTCTGAATAAATAAACGTAAAGTTGTCCGTTTCATCCCAAAAAGTGTTGATGGTGGATGATACAAGTACCCGAAATGTAATTCACGCGTTTCTACTTTGGTATCGTGTAAACTTTCATCATGGCAATATGGTATGGCTATAAGCTTCTACTGACGTCATTTGGCTGCGAAATGGTAACATATGGTCAATTTTGTGTTATCTATCTACATAATATATCGTCCCTATATAGAACCGGCTTATAAATGCTCGGGGATGTTATGTTTTTGTATGTCGGCATGAAGATGGGCCAAAAATGTTGAAATTTCTTCTTTTTTTTACATATACATATGTACATGTTAGGATCCAAATTGGATTAACTGCATTATGGCACAAGAAAATGATTGATCAAAAGTGTCGCAAAACGATATTTTATCTTTGAGATGAAGACAGGCGTGTTGGGCTTGCTGTGGGAGGATTTATTATAAATGTATTAAGCTTTTGATGTGACATATGACATGGCGTATACATATACATTTATGTAAAAACTGCAAATTGAGTTATTTGCTTTCCTTTTGCATTGCAAGGAGAATATTTGGCAAAATTAAATGTTTTAGCTTAGAAAAATGTATGATGCCAAAATTGGGTGAAGTAAAATATGTGAAGCTATTATAGTAGGTAGAGAAATTTGTGTACATATTTGCAATTGAGTTTTACTAAGAAATCCTAGATAGTCTGCGGTATAGTTGTTTGCAACTTTTCTCTACGTCTTTAGTGGCAAATTAATTTTAATGAACTGTGTGCTGTGGCTTTTTGTTTCAAAACCAAAAATACATTATTTTTGGTTAACGAGGTCACAAATGAGTATGTAAATTTATCAGCCTGTGTTGATATGAAAAAAAAAAATGATTCAAGGTTATAAATTGGTTGCCTATTGAATATGTTTCAGTTTACTTGTACCACAGTGACATGTGACACAGTGAAACAGAACAGAAAGTTACTGTTCAAAAATTATAATTATAACCTGACATCATTGCAAGATCTCTTCTATCCGAGGTTCTTTGACGTCTGATCAGGATTACGATTTGGATTTCAATATACTGACAGAAACGTTCAACTCTTATCAAATCGGGAACGGATGAACTATAAACCATTCTTTGATATTAAGTTGTTTTTTCTCTTGATGTAGATTCATCTACGAAGATATAAATTCCAATAACCAAGCCAAAATCGGTAGCACATGTTTAAATTCAATTAAATAAAGTTCTTAAATAAATTAAAAAAAAAAAATGGTTTGGATATTTAGATGAAATATTTTCAGCACAGTAGGCATGATTATTTATTTCATGCTGGTAGCATTTATTACTACTGGAAAATTGATAAAATGTTTAAAATGCTTTTAAAAATACATTAAACAGCAGCTTTCCCCGAAATGCAGCAGCTTTCCCCAAAATGATGAAGCCATCAGAAAATGATAGATGTTTCCAAACCGACCAAATGACGTGTTAATCATTATTATTGTTTATTTTCTTTCTAACAAAAACAAACGATATAATTTTAGGTTTATCATAGTGGTATTGATTTTGCATAGAAAAATTGTCAAAAAATTATAATTTTAATCTTAATTCATACCAAAATAGGCGTTCCCGAAATGATGCTTAATTGATTTATGCTCCTTATTTATCAAATTTCATTCAATTACCACTTCTATTTAATATATTAATGCAGAAAACGATTTTGTAACAATAAACCAATTGCATGACATACCGACATACCATTGCTACCATCTGTAGCGCTTTCTGAAAAATTAGCTCAACCTCTAACATCCCTCTTTCAACTTTCGATTTCTAGTAGTGTTTTTCCTAAACATTGGAAAGATTCTTTTATCATCCCTATTCACAAAAAAGGCTGCAAAAATGACATCTCAAATTATAGACCCATTGCCAAACTCTCCTGCATACCTAAACTATTTGAAAGCATTATTTATGAGTCACTGCTTCTTCATTGTCGATCTATTTGCTCACCCAAACAACATGGATTCTTGAAAGGGAGATCCACAACTACTAACCTCACTGAATTTGTTTCCAAGACGTTATGTGCCTTAGAACAAGGAAAAGAAGTAGATGTCATCGCCACCGATTTCAGTAAAGCTTTCGATAAAATCTCGCACAATATCATACTGTTCAAACTAAAAAAGCTTGGTTTTCCTCAACCATTCATATTATGGATTAGGTCCTACTTAGTGGACCGTCAGTACTCTGTTCTTTTCAGAGATTGTTTGTCCAAACCCATTTCCGCTTTGTCCGGTGTCCCCCAAGGTAGCCATTTAGGTCCACTTATATTTGTTTTAGCCATAAACGACGTCGAACTGATTTTTTCTAAATGTGATTTAGAAATCTTTGCCGATGATATGAGAATATCAAAAGTAATTTCTTCTCCTAGTGATGCCCTCTCTCTTCAAAGTGAGCTAAATTTTTTCTTTACATGGTGCCAAAATAACTTCTTAGAGCTTAACATTCAAAAGTGTCAGGCCATAACTTTTTCTCGTAAACGTTCCATTCCTTTTCAGAGGCAATACCTGATTAATGACCAACCTGTTCCTTTTGTTACTTCCATTAGAGATCTGGGTATCATTCTTGACACTCAACTCAATTTTCGCGCCCATTATGACAAAATTATCAGTAGGGCTAACTCAGCTCTCGGTTTCGTTAGACGTTGGTCTAAAGAGTTTTCATGTCCATATGTTACCAAAGCCCTTTATGTAACTTTTGTGAGACCACTCCTCGAATACGCCTCTCAAGTCTGGTCACCGTACCATCAAGTCCATATTGAGCGTATTGAAGCTGTTCAGCGCAGATTTTTACGTTTTGCTCTGCGTGGCCTTGGCTGGGACGACCCGTTCAACCTCCCTCCTTACGAAGAACGCCTTAAACTCTTAAACTTGCAGACCCTTCAATCGCGCCGTGATATTGCTGATATTCTCTTTGTTCACCAACTCTTAAATGGTGTCATTGACTGTCCAAATCTGCTCCAAAACTTCTGTTACAACACAAATCCTCGCCAACTCAGATCGGTTCCTCTTTTTCCCTTATCCTACCACCGTACTGATTACGGCTTTCATGAACCCTTGACTCGTATGCAACGTAAAGCAAACAATTCAAATTCTTTTGACACCAATTTGAGCAAGTCCGCTTTAAAACACACTCTCTCCAACTCACTACGTTAAACCCTTTCCTTACTCTATTTAATTTTTTAACATGACTATAAGACATGACTATAAGATGCCTTTTCCCTATCTTAATTTTAATTTTTAGTATTAAGTATTTTTTAGTTTCGCTTGTATTAAGCTAATAAAAATAAATAAATTTACAAAATAAATTTAGATGAATAAAGAATGATATTTTGTCACTTAAACTATAGTCAGGCATATTCCTTCGGACAACTTTTATTTAAATAAAAATAATGAATCTTCTCAGTTTTTTGGAAGGCACGTGAGAGTTAGTGTATTTTTTTGTCACTTAAATTTCTGTTATTTGAGTTATGGACGCGTTCCCGGAATGGTATTTCGGTATTTCGGCTATATTAGATGGAATAAAACAAAAACTAACTCTGTTTCAAACAAAGTTAATTTATTCGGAGATTCATTTTAATTATTTTAACCGGTACATCAGAAGTAAATTTTATTTTAATGTTATTTTGATTTAAAAAAAAGCTTCGGTATCAAATTTTCCACCTATGTACGATGAATCTAATATTACTAAAAAGTTCAGAATTTAATTGCTTGGACTAGCGTATTAGTGTAAGGTTTCAAGTCTCTACTCTCTAAGTGCTCCATATATTTGATACCAATCCAGTGAATATGAGCCGATGCCACGCCCGTTGAATGGAAACTTTCGATTTTTTCCTTTATACGATTTTTTTTTCACTGCGCAAAATTTCAAGATCATTGCTCCATATCTTTGTGGTCAGTGTGTCTCATCATTTAAAATTCTTAAAAAATATTTTGTATGCGTGTACTACTATTTTTCAAATATTCTACATGTTCTTCTAATTTGAAATTTAATAATAATAATAATAATTTCTTAGATCCAGCTTTCTGTATAAAAATCAAATTGCACTCAACTATACTTATGCATTATACCTATAAGTATACATATTTTAGAGGTTTTAGAAATTGATAAAGTTTAAAATGGTGTATATATTTTGAAAACTATTATTTCTACGATTTTGGGCTAAAGTTTAGGTATATTTCGTTTACTTGAACGTTTACGTGGCTACCTCTGTTCCTAATTGTAACCAAAAACTAGTCCTTCAAGGCTAAATTATCCCAAAAACTAAGCAGAAATGTTTGAAAGCTTTGAGGTTTGTGCGTTTTTGACCATACTGTGTAAATTCGTCAATATCTCAAAATCAAACTCAGCGCCAAAATACATAATAAAAGAAATCGAAACTATACCGAAAAATTTTCTCCCTAGGAACCTTATTGATCACAAATTAACAAATCACTCCAAATAAACAAAGTAATTGTGTAATCAATCATATATCCGGTTTCGACTGTTCTATCTTCATTAATAAATTAATAATTAATAGAAAACACACATTTGTTTTCCAACAATAAAATTCTCTAAAACAAATTATTATGACAAATTCCGGCGTTTATTTGTTATAAATGTTGTTGTTTTCACTGAGTGGGGGCTATACCTAATAGACAAAACATTTTTTATTACAAAAAAACAACATAACATAAGGGTTTCCCCCTCAAATCAATCCAACAACTGACAACATGACAATCGTATGGAAAGCAAAATTTCCCAACAGCTGTTCTCCAAAATTGAGCTGATATTGCTTTCAAATCTCGCACAAAAAATCAAGTATTCCAACGTATGTCTCAGCTTGGCAATCAAAAGTTAATCAGTTTTTCTTTTGAGCAGTTACGACTGTACTACATGCCCTTGCAACTTTTTACTTGTGTTTCAACTTCCATTCTCAATTGACAGGATGTAAATATGCAAAACATTTCATGAAGAAGAAAGAACTAAATCAAAAAACAAAGAAAAATAGAATAAAATAAAAAAAAGCAAAATTATAGATAATAAAAATACCACTCTTAATCTGAAAATGGTGACGTCTATGCTCCTTTTGACAGGCGTACCAGACAATTTTTGTACATTTCCACCCCCATTATTCATTCACATATCACACAGAGAATAAACTTTTAGTCTGCATATTCACACAAATACTTGTGTGTTCTTCCATTTTTATTGTAATACTTTTGTACATGTACAAGGGGAAAAAGCTCCGTTATCCCTAACACAATCAAACATTCAACTGCTTTAAAGCCATCCGACTGAAGGTATATAGTGAACCTCCAAAAGGTTTTTCGTTTCGAAACACGAATTTGTTTGGTCGTTGTTTCATCGAACGGATAAATTGCGCGGGTGAAAAAGTTAAAAATACAATTTTCTACCCTTTTGTTTTCTTCTTTTTACCGACCAAATCGAAAAAAAAAATCCTTTGAAAACATAGCAAATAGAAGGTTTTGGACGAAAATTTTCAAAAAACGCCTATATACAGAAATATCCTTAACCGGAAAACAAGCGGACGTGTGAAAAAAAAAAAGATTAATACTTTTTGTGGAAAAAATAAAAATTGAAGTTTTCTAAAGATAAGAAAGTTTATTTTCGAAATTATAATCTCATTAAACTGATGAATTTTTATGAGATGATGTTCAAATTTGAAGGATTAATTCTATGTTGGGCATTGATTTGTGCAGTTTTATCAGTAATCAGTGTTTCTTATGCCTCTGGTCCAGGATTTGGTAATGATGTCTTCACCAGTTCTTTTCTAGTGAGATTTCGACGAAGTGTTAAGAATGACTTGGCTCATCAAATTGCCGATCAATATGGATTTGATAATCTAGGCCCGGTAAGTCCAGACAACTTGAAAGTCATAATTTTCCATCAAAGTAGCAAAATCACAAAGATCCAATTTTATTGTTTTTCTTGTGATTTTTTTGAGAAAAATCAATGAAAATCACTTTGACGTTGAACTTGCAAATGGAAGTGAATTTAGGTTTCGAGTGTGTGTTGTGTATCTGCCAGGAGAAGAGTATCTCTCTTTTTTTTGTTTTTCATGGAGTACAAAAATAAATCTTTGTTTATCAATAAAAGGAAAAATTGTTGACAGAAATTTGTTTAAGGAAATAATATTAAAAATAACATTTATTATATTATAATTGCGTAGAAATATTTAATTTGAAATTATAAGCACTCATTGGAAAAACAAAATAAGGGTTGTTTCAAGAAACTTGACCTTGTGGATATTACATTTTTATGAACCACCTGCTTTGAAAATGTGTGGAGAAAGACGTCATGTTGTTACAGACCGCAATTGCACATTTCATATTGCCTATAGCTTCGGAAGTGGAGTGCAATTATTTTTTTGAATTGCTTTTAGTAGAACTCTTGCAACTAGGTAATAAATAATTATATTGTTGCCAAGGCAACTCTGAAATTATAGATGTTTTCTTTTATTTATATGCTGGCAGATTTTTTGCTTTTGAGTTTTGTATATGTATATGGTTTGTGTAAAATAGGTCAGCACATTCTGTTAAATAATGGCACACGAGTGAAAGAAGTTTTTAAATGTCATGAAAAGGTATTAAAATATATAATCTGCCTATTAGAAACAAGAAAAATAAAATAAAAAAATGTGCTTATGGCTTTTATCTTAAGAAAATAAACAGACTAAATCGCTTGAAATTTATCACAAAGGAAAAGGATATTTACAAAATTTCAAAAGTTGAACATATTTTATAAAATCAGTTAAAACGTACATATAAGCAAATTTTGAATAATACCTACATTTCTCGAAAGTGTATTATGATCCAGCCCGAGCTGACGTCAATGGATGTTTCTGAAATGTTCCTTTCCTTTCTTCCTTTGAGTAGGACTTCCATTGTCTAAAATCAGTCACTAAAAGCATACTTTATTTCAGCCTACTCGCATGGATTAAGTTCAAGGAAGGTTTTAGTATTATATTGATGATTTTGTATTTGAAAACCCTTCTGCATTACATCACTGAAATTACAACCGACATTTAAATCTACCCCCAAACGTTTCATCATAAAGTAGACTACCTTACCCTATTCAAACTATTTACACCTCTCATAAGAAAACTAACAGTCAAAACAATAAAATGCACGACTGGATCGCACGTACTTCTTTGGGTTAAAGTTACTATAGACGTTGTAGCCACTTATATAAAGTTTATACAAATAAATAACTATGATATAAATTAACCAAATATAGGGTTTTGCTTATAGTTATATATTTTTACAAGAAAAGTGGAATATGTGTAAAAAGAATAAAAATAATTTTAACTTTTTAGTTTTTTAACTAATACTTACATATATTTTTTTTAAACTTTATTAGATTAAGGTTATATGAAATATCTGTGCAAAAGTTTTAGTCAAAATCGCTTTAACCACTTACGAGATATTCACAGAAAAAAAAAAAATATAAAAAAAAATTGCAAAAAAAAACGGCAACGCTGTTTCTCCGATGTTCGAGTTTTTTGAGGAAACTAAAAATGCAGTTTTGTTGTAATCACTGAATATAATACATACACAAATTTTTAAGAAAATCATTGGAGCCGTTTTTGAGAAAAAGCCAATAACTCAAAACCATTATATGGAAGGTATTAGTTCTAGACGAGATATTCAAAAACAAAAAAAAAAAAAATTCGAAATTACGTAAAAATCATCTGTACCAAATTTGAAGAAAATCCATCCACGTGTTTGGGCAGTGGAGAAGCGTACAGATGGACGCAGAGACTTACAGACGCACAAACGCACAGACCGACGGACGGCATGACGAAAACCACTTTTTCGGACTTCTCCATCATCGTAATGTTGGTTTTGATTAAAACTTAAATTTTTTTTTGACACGAAACCAATACTTGCCCTATAGAGCAAGTAAAAATGATAATACCGTTAATTTTTAGAAATCCAGTTAAACATCTTTAAATTGGAGAAAAGAGTAGTGTTCTTCTGTCTCTTAGCAAAAGTTACTTAATTAACATACCAAAGAGGTACAAACAACGATGATTTAAGAATTTACTTTAAGTGAGTTCAGCGACCCGAAATTAATTTAAAAATTACTTTTTTGTACAGGTACTTTTTTCGTGTGAACTAGTGTAATTTATATATTTTCAAATAGGTATTTACAGTTAAAAATGCGTCCAAATTGTACCATAGCAAACCAAATCCGATAGTATTTGTGACACTGAGTTTCAAAACAGTCCTTTAATAGTTTTTGATATGAATGGAGTGTGGTACACCAAAATCTTCGTCTCAAAGAAAGCCATTAGTTTACACTATTAGTTGAAATCAATACGTTCATGAAACTTAAGGATATTGCAGTTTGTAAAAGCTACGAAAGAATCAAAAGTGGGATTATGGTTAGGTTTTTGTCATTTATCTTGGTTGCGTATTTCCGGCAGATAGGCCCGTTTTGAAAGTCAAGGTCAAATTTGCTCCAGTTTACTTCCCTATTAATGTCAAAAGCATATTTTTTTCTAGTAGCTTTGTCTTAAGCCTTAGTTAAAAGTTACACAATTTTAAATTACAATTCTCCTTTTGAATTATATAATTATATAATACGAAAACACCTTTAGTTAGAGGGTAGAAATAAGTGTAAAGATTTAATAACTGCAGCACAAATATCTAAAATACCTGCAATTTTCCATAATAAGAGCCAAACACCAAGCAAATGTTGAACAAAATTGCAGCTTTTATATGGGTCAGTAACCAAACAAAATATACAAAATAGAGCAACACCACTTTTTGTAGGACAAAATATCAGTTGCTCTTTTAATTGACTAAAAGTAAATAAATTGAAAAAAGTACGTATACGCCACAGTGTACCCACTTGTTTTCTTTCATAAACCTTATCTTCGCGTCGCAAACAAGTACAAGCTTTTGGAATCGAGTATAACGAATCAGGGGCAAAACAAAGAATTTTTTTTCAAATTATTGTATTTCGGGAAATTATAGACGGTTTTTTTGTCAAATCAAATTGATGGATTTAGATAAGATAAGATTAGATTAAACTTTTTTTTATTTAATAATTCATTAAAAAAGTTACATATGTACATTATATTAAAATAAAAATTACAAGTATGTCGTTAAAGCAGTCTGCCAGATTTTTACTAGATTTAGGAAGGAAGAAAAGTATACAATTATAAAGAAAACAGATTATATAAAAAATAATACAAAAAAGTATATAAAGTGATCAATTTTGAAAATTTGAATGTTACTAGAAAAAAAAAAATTGAAAAAATTGAATGTAAACAAAAACATTCCAATGTATTTTGAAAAAAAAATAAAAAAAATCATAAATTACTTGGATTTAGACTAACATACATATCAAGGAACTACAAATCAAGTCAAAATAAACTTAAATTACTTTATGTTATTTGATCATGTATGGAATAATATAACGAGTGAAAAAGAGAAACTGAAACTGAAACTTTTAACAAGTGTTTTGAACGTGCTTATTTAATTGTTTTGTTATTTTTGTTTTAATTTTACAATTTTAATTTTTCAATTCTTAAAATTGTTCACTTTTGTTTTGGTAAATAGTGATGTGCATGATCCTATTTAATTTTTATGTATTTTTTTTTCTTCCTTCTTTAAATGCTTCTCTTATCTTTCAAATGTATTTGTATCGCCATAATTTTTTTTTATTTTCACCTTCAAAAAAATCTAATTGTTATCGTACTCGGTGATAATGGACCCTAGTGCGTGCGGTATCTGCGGTAAAAAAGCACTCTTTCACCCTTATATACAATCATGTTGTCTTTTATTATTCTTGATAATACGAACATGGGAATATTGATACTAATCTTTTTAAGTCCAGTATTATTTTCACAGAGTACCCCTTGCTGTAATAGTTAGTTATGAATATCACATCGGTGGTCTAGGTTGGATTCCCAGCCTATACCACCTTTTGATTTCGTTCAGAAGTGCTGCCTCTTGCGAGGGGATGGTAAATTGGTATTTGAAAGCTAGAGCAGGTCTAATTAATCAAATATAAGGCTGATAAACTTCTGTTTATAGCGCAACAACAAAACTTGCGTCCTCGTGGTGTCCACTCTGATAACTTTAATTTATTTTTTTGATTTTTCGTTAACTTTTGCTTTCGGAAGTGAAGAACATATTATGGCTGAATTCTGATCTTATCTGTTAAAAAAGGCTACAATAACCACAAGTTATTGTCAGTGAAAACAACACGTTGTTAATGTACCTATTTTCGTCTTCAACAAATGATTTGTATTGGTTTGGGAAAGCATAGAAATAAGGACGTCTACATTTACTAACTGCTGTACAAACTGCATTTTAGTTCAAAACTTTTTTTGCCAACTAATAACGATGTGACAGTTACAAAATACAGTTTTTTTTGTACTCTGAACTCTGAGATATTCAATGTAATTATATTTTTGAACACGCCTATATAGTTCTAAAAAGCACACAGACATTTGGATAACTTTATACAAATAAATTTTTTCAGTTTTCCGGAGCAAAATTCTTACATAATAATTATTTCTATAATTTATGTATGTTAACCATTTCCCATTGACAGTTCATTTACCAAACGACTTATCTTTACAAAGTTCCATGAATAATACCATTTAAACAAATAAGCTTGTTTTATTATTTAAAGGATTTTTCAAAGGTATAATTATGTATAAATATAGCTAAATCTTAAAAATTAATTAATAGAGAAATTAGAAAATGTACCCTTATAACACTGTCAGAACCATAGACTACAATTGAAAATATCATTTTGACAACTATAACTTAAAGAACTTTTGATTAACTAATGGTTTTTTTTTTTGTTAAATTCAAAATTTGATTAATTGACATTTTTCTTTGGTTTTGATTCCAAATTGATTCTTTTTACTTGTCAAACAAACTAATGCCAGACGATATTAATATAAAAGCATACATTATGTTAAAAGAGGCCTTAATTTGAAGAAAGTTTCAATTATGGAAAATTATTTTGATTGATGGCCAAATTGAAAGCACAAATTATTAAAATGTGTCTTACGAAAATTGATTTTCTTACCAAACGAAAACTCCTTTCGCAAAAATATCAAACATACAAGAAATGTGATTTCAACAAGTTTATAACTGAAGAAAATATGCATAATAATCGAATCGAATTTTTGATTCTGATGGATGACCCTATTAAAATGTATGACATGGTATTCTTTAAAAACGGCTTTGAATAAGCAAATAGGACAGTACCCTTTCTACAATGCCCAAAACGTCTTTAATATATTCTTCATAAAAGTCATATTTATACCTACGCAGAAGTTAAACTTAATTTTGTTTTACTTGGGTAAACTTTGTTTGCATAATTTAAAGTAGCTATTTATGGATATATTTTATAGTCGATGTAAACAAAATAATATAAAAGTAAAATGTAAAATGTTTTAAAATAGAATAACTATGGTTATGGAATTGACGTGGGACGCACACAAAGTCGTTTTTCGGTAATTATATAGAAAAGGACAATTTTTTTTTGATATGAGGTACGTAGTCTAGGATCCCTATGGAGTAGGAATAAGGTTCCTTTTTGTCTAAAGCGAAAAGTTAATTATATTTACAAAAAAAGCAGTTCTTTTTTTTTCTACGCAGTAGATTTTAAAACTATGTATAACTGTGCTTATATAAAAGAAACAGAAATGACCCTTTTTTGGTAACTTTCAAGTCTAGGGATTAGTTTAGTTCTTAATGGCAAACGAACTTTTGTTTCTGGAAAATTAAATGTCCTCACTTAAAGGCATTTCCTTAGATATTTCAAATAATTGCGTAGGTTTCGAAATCTTCCATTGGAGTATTTGCGTTTAACTTTTAACTTTGAATTTCAATGATATTTGGCAAGCAAAATAAACCTTTTTAAATTAAAATACTTAAAAGTTAAATTGAAGTTTTTTTTCAGAAAAAAAATTCTTACGAACTATATTTGTTGTTAAAAGATATACTTATTTAAAAAATGTATGTTACAGTAATTTAAAAAAAGCTTTGATGTGGTCGGCTTAAAAGCTTAAAAAATTCATAAGTTTTTTCTACGTATCCAATTTAAAAGCTCAAGATGATAAGTTATCTAAATTTAGCTGATTTTCAATTAGGAGTAAAAGATTGCTATTATATGTAATAGGTACGAAATTCATGTCCCATTTTTTAAATTTGGATTAAACTGGTGTCAAAGTAAAGATAATAGTACACACTAATAATATTTGGTATGAAGCTTTCAGTTGTCATGAGAATGGGTGTTTTTTCCCATATACTTAGCTATATTTTGGGAAAAAAAGGTATAAGTATCTGTCCTCTTTAAATGCAGTTAAATAAAAAACAAAAGGGGGATTTTGAGGAACCTTGGGCCACTTAAAGAAGGTGCCATTCGGCGTTGTCGATACCAATCAAAAAAAATTTATTTTAACATTCTCCACAGTAAATTTCCTATTTTTTCTGGTCTATATGTAAAATTTAAAATTTTCAGTAATGAATTACTAATGATGGAGAATACCACGACCCATTATTGGAAAATTTTTAATTTTTGATCCATCTCATATCATCTTTTCTTAAGCTTCCACTCTGTCAAATTAAAAGATTCTATACGATGATTAAAAGTGCATCATCAAGGCATTGCAAGGGATCTACGTTCTCTGAGTAAAAAATTCTCAAAGTTTCTATTATTTTTAGTTCAAATGCACAGTAAAATTTCACCTGTTAATTTTATGGGTTTGTAAGAATTTACTGTCTATTGTTCTACAATCACAATTGGATAATTTTGACAAAGGTTTTTACTTTTTTTAACTATACAAGGTTTCAAAAAAGTAGGTATAAAAGAAGTATAATATCAGCACTGATGGTCACCCTTTTTACTAACAGAAACACAGTGCACAATGGAGCACATCTATATTATATCCATTTTGATGCTGTACCCACTTTACAAAGTTCCTTTGTAGATTGCACCATTTAAACCAATATGAGCCAGAATGACGTAAAAGTTCAACAATGAAGCTTAGCATTAAGTCCTTATAAGCTTATGTATCATCAACTGCTTTTGCATCTATTATTCTAACGAGTAATTTAAATCTTCTGATTGCAAAATAAGACACGAGTATGTCCTTCGACGCTATTTTAACTGGTGATGATACGATATATTATACCTATGGGAAACTTATATAAGAAGTTTGGTTTTAAAAACAAACAAAGCTTATCGTTATCTGAAAAACACACACAGTAAAGTTGGAATTTGTTTATTAAAGCTTTGACGCAAGAAGTTTCTAATCACTCTTTATTACCCATAAGTAATTTTAATGCAAATGAAACTTAAAAATGATTGAGATGGTGTTGCATCTTTCAATAGGATTAAAAGAAATCATTCTGTTTAGATTTGAATTTTTCTCGTAGGTGTGGTTAGTAAGTAAAGTTATTCAAAACAAAACAAAACTTTGGCATTTTACAAAAATGCTATCGAAATTGTACTCGTAGTTTGAATAGGAAACTATTTCTTTTATTATATATATTTTACTGCCTCATTTTGCTGACCAAAACCACTGAATTTCGATTCAAACAAAGTATTTAAGGAATCCAAGAAAAACATCCATAGGAAATATTGCAATAAATCAATAGATAGTTTTGGTATTTCATTTAAAATAATTGCATTTTCATACCAAATTCAAATTGTCTAATTCTGGTGTACCTACCTTCTAAGTGAAAAAAGCAAATAGCCCATCGGCATTGTGTCGGTAAGCTAAGTTTTGGGTTTAAGTTAAAAACAAAATATTTGTTTTTATAGTAATTTATAAAATTTACGTTAATCAAAAAAGAGTCCAAGAAAAAAACAATGTGGGTTCAATAAAAAATGTACAGTTTCGAAAGGTATTGGTACCACTAAGAAAATTTAAAATTGAATCGTAAAAAACAAATACCATTACTCATGTTTTATCAAAAGAAATGTTTCATACTGAAAGTGGTGAATAAACAATAAATACAATATATATAATGGCACTGTAAAAGGAATTTACATAAAATGTGCTATTATACGTGTACACAGTTATAACAGTCGTATATTACCTTGGTTTTGATCTCAATAGATTCAGCATACGAACAAATTTGTTTTGACATTTAAATGACCTCTTATGGCCAAATAGATTAAATAGATTTATCTTTTGCTAAAACTGCAACATTGATGCAGTTTTTTTAAAGATAATAACCAAATCCTCTATTACATTTAGATTTGTTGGGACTCCGGGGATTAAGTAGGGGCACTGCCTACAATTTCCACCAATAAAAATGCTGTAGAGTATTTGGCCGGATCAAAACCTTATTGCACTAATCTATAATAATAACGAAAGGATCAGCAAAGTCGTAGACACAAATTATATGTTAGTTTAAAAAAAGGTTAGCAAATTCAAAGCACTAGCACTAATATTCAATCACAAATTAATTTTTTGATGCTTGTTAAGTATTTTAAAAGTTCTGTCTAAGCGGTTTTATAAGCTGCTTAAACAAACTCCCTAAGATCCTTATTGTCAACACGAGTCTCTCAATAACATAGATTCGAAATAAGAAAAAGTTTTCCCCTTAAATATTGTCCTTGCTTGGATGAACTTTTTGTTTCCTTTAATTAGTTCCTGTATCTAGAATTGACACAGCAATTTAATTTCCTGATAAATTGATTGTTATAGAAATATAAATACAAAAAAAAAAAAATACATAAAATAAAGGTAAACTTTAGGACGATAAAATAAACTTTTACGCTTCACCGACAAATAGCTCAAATATAATATCGACATTGGAGGAGCTAGAATTTACGTAAATTGATAACAGAAAGTAAAACAATTGAAAACTTTAAGTTTAAGGTCCAAATAGATTGAAAAAAAAAGAAAAATTACTTTCTTAACAATCCAAAATCTGCATATCTATAGTTTGTCTAGTAAGATATTAAATAAATACTTAATTAATATAGATACAAAAAAAAAAAAAAATAATGAAAATCCTGCCAGGAATATTGTCTAAATCCTATGGCAATAAAGTTCATCGTGAAAAGGACACGTTCTCCCATGAATAAATTATGCCTCCATGCGTTTACAACGAGTGCCCATGGTGATAGACATTATGTCATCCAGTTCTTTTTAAGCTTAATCTTTTCTGAGACTGGTGAATCCATCCTTTAGTAAATATTCTGTAAAATTGAATTTATTTTATATTTTTTCATGTTTATTTTTATTATGTATTATTTTTGATAACTCTTTTGCACGTGTTGAAAATAATGACGCAATGTGTGCTAAAAAGGGTCTTTTCAAAACAAAAATGAAAAACAAAAATTGTTGTATAAAATAGAACGAAACCATAAAATGAAAATTGTTATGAGAATACTCGGTCCTTAACAAATAATAATATGTAAGTAATAATAACTGGAGTTATTAAATTTTCTATCCTTTTTTTTTTCAAAATCCAAAAGATAATATTGTTTATTTTTAGATTTTTCAAGGATGACATTTTTACGAGACTATAAAAAGTGGATATTTTTTTCTTTTCCATTTTTAACAGGTCATGAGTTTGGTTATTCAAGCATGACGACAAGGTGATGAGAATTTAAAATGCCAATTATGTGAAAACTGAGTGAGACACAATTGCGACAAGTGAGTGACAAGAATTTTCCAAAAGGCTCTTACGATACTATCAAGAGGAATGCTTTAACATTGATATCTCTCTTTTATAACACTTTTCTCTTGCGGAAATATGATCGTACATTTTCTTAACAATGGTTTTTTTCTTCTTTTTATACGATGAAAGGTTGTAAAAAAAAGTATGACTTTTATTTCAAAGGAATTTGATGTTACCATTTCCACATCAATGGCATCCTGGATTTTTCATGATGGGTAAAAGTTTTTTTTTTCATTTTTTTTCATTTTTATATTTTTCTGCCAGAAAGAACAATAGGGATCAGGTCACGCGTAATGATTTTGAGTGTGGGAAGGAATTTCCCTTATGAATTGGTTTCCTTATTCTTTACCTTTTTTCTTGTTTGACAAATAAGGTATCTCATATGATGAAGATATCTAAATAGATGTGTCGGTATTTGTATTTTAATTCGTCTCTATCATTCACACATGAAATTTAAATTTCTCCAAAATTGCAGAAATGACTTATCTACACAATTTCTATTAAAAATACGCAATTTTATAACATAACCAACAAATTTTCAATTAAATAGGGAATCAACAACAAAGTCATTTCGCACAGCATATTATATTTTCCTTTAAGTTGGCAAACAAAGTGTTTCCAATGGAAGTGTGAGCACTTAAAACTTAGTTCATAAAATTGTGCAATTTCGAGCTAAGTGGAAAAGTACTACAGCAGATTTATGGAAGTTTGTATTATTTGGAGCCGAAAACAATCGAATGCTATGGCATAGGCCCGTAGAAACTCTGGTTGTCCGTCCATTATTCATAGATATTGAAATTCAGTACTCACATCTAATTCTAAAAATTTCGCATGCTTGATAACGAATTAAATACCCTAGCAGTCTTATTTTGCACTGATAAAAAAATGGGGTTTTTCTTCCAAATAAACTTTAACAATTTTAAATTAGATGTTAAATGAGATGGTAGCTCTGCCTTCGGCTTTTTTTTTGGTCACTTGGGTACCTTGTTTTGTTCCTAATTCTCGCGGGAATCTCTAGGGAATCTTAATTAAAAACATTACAATAAACCATCTAAGAAGATGTACGCATACAAATATTACAATTTTGTACACATTTTCTTGGAGGAGGCGAGAGAGCAGCACACGTAAAAAATATTTTGTGTGTCCTGTTTTCTAATAATGGTGTTGTTGTTGTATGATGTATGTATGTGCATATGAAGGGTTTTGGAGGTACCTATTTTTTTTGTTCGAATAATTTTCACGTTTTCAAAACCGGGTTTTTGATTCAATTAGATGCAAGTGCATTTTTTTTCAGTATTGTCTCGTTTTAGGTCAGATCTATGGGTGGCCATTACTTAATTTTTGTTTAGGTCATCCTCAAATTTTGGTGTTTGAAGATTCCAATTATCTTGACTCTATCAAAACGTCAACGTCAACGACGACAACGGCACACACACGCACATTAAAAATGTCTCGAAAACGTGTTTTCTTTACGTTTCATGGTGTTTCATGATGAAATAGACTATTTCTTAAAAAAAAAATTGTGCCAATCGCTATACTAATCTCACTACGTGTACGGAAAAGTAAAAGACTAATTTAGAGTTTCAGTTCGAAACGATAATTGTAAGAAGGCTAAAATCGATTTGGAGGTTTTTGACCCCTCAATGCCTCTCACCAGGGTCCGCACTGCCAAAATATTATAATGTCATCTGAACTTCATATATGTACGCAGTTTCACTTCGATACGATAATTGTAAGTAGGCTAAAATCGATTTGAAATGTTTTGAAATTTTCGGGGGGTTTTGTATGAAAAGTACAAGAAGGTTTTATTCAAAATGGCTGAATTTCGAACTTTACCTAAGTTTAGCTAATACTCAACGTTAAGCGTTTCCAGATTTTAATTATCTTGATTCTAACGAAAGTTATCTTGCTTACAAATTGCCAACGCAAACGATACCGACAACAACGGCACACGCTCTTACAAATGTCTCAAAAACGCGTTTTCTATGCGTTTCATGATGATTCATTATAAAAAGACTAATTCTGAAAAAAAATGTTGCTATTCGCTATATTTATCCTTTACACTACGTGTACGGAAAAGTAAAATAAACTAATTTTTAACGAAAAAAGTTGACTAAAAATTTTAATATTTTTGAAATGGCTTTTTGGTTAAATCCTCTTTTTTAAGATCGTCTATAAAAAACACAGTGACCATAGAAAATATTTTCAAAAATTGAATAAAACAAAAAAACGCTTTTTTGACAGAAATGACAGTAATATTAGCAAGCAAGGAGTGGTTATAGAAACCAAGTTAAACTTTTGCAAAAGATTTTCACCCTCTAAATTCGAATAAAGTTTCAAAATTGCTCTGATATGTACAGTTCTTGGGATATCGAATTTTATACTTACAAAAAAAAAAAAAACTTTTTTTGTAATGTTTTGGAAAGCGATAGATTTAAATTTCAGGAACAAGATCATGTTTTTTCAAAAAAACTTTGGTTAACTATTTCAATTGAAAATTAGGTTTCTTTTTAGAATTAAACTTGATAAAAATACAATTAAAAAAATAATATTTTATATAATATTTGTATATCTTTAAATTTTTATCATGATCCAACTATTTTTATAAAAGATAAAAATAAAAAAAAATTGATTTTTGGCCTTTTGCTCATTATTTTTGAAGTTATATCATCTGAATAGAAGTTGTACTTAAATCTTTTTATTACCTACAACTTTTAAAATTTTTTCGAAAGGTCATTTTCTGAAAAAAAAAAAAACAAAAATCGTAAAAAAACACAATTTTCTACACCAACCCCATTCGAATTTTTATTTTTCATCATGACATAATGAACTTCTATTTTCGGGTAGTACCTATCATTTTAACTTAGTGTAATTTCCCTTTTCAAAACAAGCCTTGTTAAATATAAGAGATTCGAGTTTTTGTTTGGCTGATTTTTCTTTTTTTATTGTAATAAAAATGGAAAGAAGGGAAAATAGTGTCTCTCAGTTCAGTAGAAGGCTATTTCAAATTCCTAACTTTCGTTGAACCGGTTGATCTGACATTTTTAATGTAAAGAGCGAAGAAACAGAGATGCAGTCCGTAAAAGACGCAAATTGCAAAGCAAATAGCATATTTATCAATTAATCAAAAAAACTATTCCTTGTTTAAAAAATTGTTTTATTTTTCAAATGACTACTTACTTCTAAATGCATTTCAATAATAGCTTTTTTATGTTGCTTTTCTTTAAACGAGTACAGAACATTTATGATTAATTAGCTTCTTTTTTTTTTAATTAAACAAATTACTTCCGCCAATAGCTATAAAGTATTGTTGTTTACAAAGCACTTAGTTTGGTTTACTAATTACTCGACTATCAAAGTGTTTGTGTGGGGTTGTTGGTTGTATATGTTAATAAAATCGATCAGCAGGACCCAAACACAAAGTGTCAACAAGATAATAAAAACAAAAATCCCAGAATTAATACGTAATAATAACTATTTTATGACCAAACTTCATAAGTGTCAGATTTTGATTCATCATTAAATTTCTGCGTATATTAGTCATAAATAAGTAATTAACTTCGACCAAGCAAGTTCATAATAGTTATACCTAATCGATACAAGATAATAATAAATCTGTTGGCAAATTGCAATTAATTCATGACACATATGACAGTAAAATTAAGTTTTTCATTTGTCTATCTGTCTGCAGTCTATATGTCTATTTGTCTGAAATGGATTTATGACCTGTGAGTATTTTAGTATTTATAAAAAGAACCCAGCAATATTTACGAAATGCATCTGAGCTACTGGTTTAAAGATAGACAAAAAAAATAATTTTGTTTTGCAATAAAAATATGGAGCTGGTTATAGCGATAAGAAATACGCATAAGCAACAGTTGAAACCGTATGAAATTGAATATTTGTCCTTGTTATAGCGAACAGGAACATTATGTAAGGAAAAAGAGCCTGCCTTTCCTGATGGAAATAGCAACGAAAAAGTTTTTGTATACAATTCTTTCAGTGAAACAAAGGAAATTGGAATTCAAATCATTGAAACGATTTATTCCATTTTGTTATAATCATTTTTGATCTTTTTTGAAAATAGCTTTGAAGTTAACAAAATGAAATATTAGTCCAGTCAGTTAGCTCTGAATTTGGATTTATATGTCAAGCTGCCGAACAAAACCACCAAAAGCACCAATTTAATTCTATCGACTGCTTACGTGATTAGCTTTAAATTTTAACAACAATTAGAAAAGTTTACAAATAAAGCCTTTAAAAAAAACAACAGTCTTGAAATTTAAGACTTTTGATATTTTTTAATGGATGTCACTGCCAGAAATGAACCAAATTGAAATGGGATCCAATAGACCACCAGCTTTCAAACAAATACAAAAAAATCATCTAAATCGATCCCCCAGTCAAAAGTTCTGAGCTAACAAACATAAAAACAAACCCATTCCAATTAATATCCTCCTCCTTTTTTGATGTCGGTGAAAAACAACAACTCCTGCAATTAAATATTTGGTTATTTCACGTTGAAAGTCAAGTTTCACTAAATTTCTTGACTTCAAAACAATATTATTATTTGGTTCGTGCAATTTTGTTGCAAATTGCTTTAATGCACATTAAAATAAAGATTGCATGTTGTAGGATAATACCACGTCTATATAATCACGTCCCTGAAAAAGACACTTTGTTTTGCCTCCTCCATATGGCCAACTTATGTTCTTTCCATTCCATACAAAAAAAAAAAACATGTATGTATGTAATGTATGTATGTCCTTTCGCACCATTGACCAAAAGACCCACATTCTCTGGCTATAAAGTGAGTTATGCAGAAAATTCCCTGAGGACTTTGTCCCCCTCTCTCTCTTTCTCTCTGATCCACTCTTCTAATGGTCCTGCTGAGGAGAATATGAGTGTGAAAATGTCAACGGTTTAATCAAAAATGAAATCACAGAGATAACAGACATTTTGCGTTATACTGTGTGGAGGGTAAATTCGAAGTAAGAAAATGAGAATGCGGGTGGATTTGCTATAGTAGATTGTACAAGTAGTGTGGCATAACAGTAAGAAGAGTATTTTTACAAGCATTCGGGCCATTTTGCTCCACCATATGTGTCAGCAATTTGCTATGGAATGGAAAAATCAACTTGGACTTGGGTATCAAAAATATTATGTGACCACTTTGATATCTGCTGGGTGTGGTTCCATCTCAAGAGATAGTTTCTATGGTATAGGGGGTAGGAATGGGACAGCAGAATAAATAACTTTTTAATTGCATATTTTCACAAAATGTACTTATAGTCAAGGAGGTAATGTTGAAAGATCGGCTGCCTAATTTTGTTTTTTAAGTATGTTTATTTTTTTCAAACCTTTTTTTGTTTTGTTTGTCATACATAAAAATTTTAATGTGCTACGATGTCCAAATGAGAGCCTTCCGTTCACAATTCTACCCTCGGATCGGTTCCAAAACCATCGCACATTCTAAACGTTTCAGTGTTTTAGGTTATGAACACATTTTTTTTGTTCTGAACGAAAATAATTTTCAACCACACAAATTTGCCAGTAGGATGGTGTCGCATTACACTTTTATTTTGACAAGTATGTTTTTACATTGTTGAAAAGGTCTGAATGTCTTTCCAATACAGTAAAATCCAAAATTGGTGAAAATTTGACGAATCTAAATTAGCTGTTTCAATAGATGAATGAATGGATGGACGATTTTCGAAATAGAATTTACAATTGGAGAAATTCTGGCTGCAAGTGGTTAAAAAGAAATTTGCAATTCTGAACGCACTACTAATTTTGATGACAATATTCAAACAAAGAGTTGATACCAATTTTAAAATTATTTTAATACAAAATTTTTAAAATGGTTTTTTTTTTTTGATTTTTAAAAAAAGTTTCAAATTTTATTTTTCAAAAATCGATTTTTCGATAACGGGTAAATGATTTTTTTTTTTTTTTTTTGTTTAAGATGTCCATTAATACTTTCTTGAATATGGCATACCAACTTAGTTTTTTTCTTAAAACAGCTCTTACGATTTTAATTGTTTTTTCTATAAATTACCCTTCTTAACAAAAACAAATGGCATACTTTGTTTGGAGCTCAACGCAATTTAAGAAGTTGTTTAAGTCATTTTAGTAATGACTTTTATGGTTTTTTGAAAATTTTTTATAAAATTATTTATTTTTAAAAACATTCTTTACATAAGAAGCTTTTGCATCCACTGCAACTTAGACCCTGAAGTACGTGCGGTCAGTCATGCATTTTATTTTTGTTTAAAATAGAAATAACATAAAAATACATTCGAGAATTTTTCCTGATCGCTATAACCGGCCTTCTTAGATCTACCCAGTTTGCAAGATCTACCACTTTCATGATATTTACCACTTTCAGCTTAGAATTACGAGTAAGTGTCAAAATTACGTAAATAACCATTTTTGGCAAAGATTTTTTCAATTTAATCTTATATTTTCCAGTTTTGTGTTGAAATTTACTAGATCCATCTAATGACTAAAATCTGCCAATTTCGGCAGAGATTTATCATTTTTAGCTGAGATTTACAACAAAATCGTATTGTTCCTTTTTCTTTATTTATCCAAGTAATAACCTGTTTAATTCTTCAATCCAAGATGGCTGTCGCCACTAATTCTTATCTCTTTGTGCATGTTGTGCCATTGAAGTTAATACACAATTACAAATTCTGAGATGACACTTTTCACCAAAATAAATAAATGAATAATGTTTGCCGTTGTTAAAGGACATTATCGTTTGCAATGCTGGCACCCAGGTGGGTAGGTGGTTAGGCTAGGTCGATTGTGTATGCGTGGGAATTATGTGGTTTCGAGGTTTAACCCTTTCAAAGGACCAACATAAAATATGTATGCATATTTTGCAAAATATTTAACGAATTCTTATCCAACAAAAAAATAACATTTTATCTAATCTGTTGCTTCCTTATTGGAATTGGAAATGATAAAAGCTTTTGCCCTTCAAGAGAGGAATGTCGTGCACATAGAAACAAAAAAAGAGATACAAAAACCAACAAACTAGAAGACACGAAAATCCCCTTCGGGCATGCTGGTGAGAAACAAAATCAGGTAGATACTGACATATACATATGTATGTACCTGGGATTTTGTGTTAGAGGATCTAAAGCAAGTTTGCAAACAAGTTGGACCTTTTTCTATATTCTATATAGTTAAGCTAGAAAAGGATTACTATCATGTTTAGGGTTTTGCAAACTTTTTCTTTTCCTATAAGTTTTTGTTCCTCTTTTTTTTTTTGTTTGTTTCTTTCGTGTGCGATAAAGCAATTTTATCATTCCATAAATCCTTCTTTTGAGTTTGCTTTGAAAATGTTCGGTTGCAACTTTAGTGAGTGATGTAAGAGCCTTCTTCTTTTTTGGGCGTTGTTAAATCGTTGGATTTAAGAGAAAGTGGGTAAAGTTGTGCTGACTTTGGCTTTTTTAACTTCATGACATTCAAGTTTTTTGGCATGAATTTATTTTTCATAAAATATCAAAGGTTTCTTCTTTTGTGAATTAAAAACACATTTCCTGTGAGTTTTTGAGGATGTTGAAATGGGAAATCACTTTCTGAAAACTCGTTTTCTTTTTTTTTAAATTTTTCTAGAGTAAGTATAAAATTTAACAGAAAATTTATTATTTTGGGAGACCAAAGAAGAGAAATGCTTACACTAAATAAAAATATACCAATTGCTAAAGTTTTTCTATAGCAAAAAAAAGTTCCCTATATGCCACAGTGACCGTTTAAGCATAAACTTCATATAGCTGACCAAATAATGAAACGACGTCAACTTTGTTGATCATTCACTAACTTTTGAAAATGTTAAGTTGATGGTGATTGAAAATTTAACAAATAGGATTCTAAAATATTGAAACCGTAATAAATACAACTTTTTAAATGCAATCATTAAATTATGTTACGAATTTCCCACAAAAACGCATTTTTTGTGCTGGATTCGACAAATTCTGTTTGTCTGTCTGTATTAAAAGCCACAGTATATAAACGGAAAGGATGTAAACAGATTTTTGACAAAAATAAGGGTCCGGTACGGTTTTCTGCCGGTTTTGGAAAATTAAACTTATTGTTGTTTTTTGTATGTCTATCTCATTATCAAAACCATTTTTTTAAATTTCTAATGACGTTACTTGCCATGCAAACGTTTTCTTAATTTCTAGTTTTCTCCTGAGTGACTTCTTCAAGTTCAACTAAAAAAAAATAAAATTCAATTTCTTTGGACACGGCGTGCATGAGGAAAATACTGTTTTGAGACTCTCCACATTATCGTAAAGTTAGTTTTGATTGCAACCTTGAAATCTTTTTTTGACATGGAATCAGTTCAAACCTGCCCTATTAGCAAAACAAAAAACCAAGAGTACAAGTCAGAATACCAGAAATAAGTACGGAACCAGACCATGCTTTTTGATCGCATTGATATTGATAAATCGTATTTTAGTTTTATTTTATTCTTTTGTAAAATTACATAAAACTTTAATTTAAAAGTCAATCTAAGCAGCTTAAGTTATAAGAGCAAATTCGTGCGATCCAGTCTTGCATTATATTTTCAAATGTTCTAATAAAGACTGGTCTTGGTTGCCAAAGAAAAGATATGTTAACTTCTGAAATATTCTGATAAAAATCAATATTTAAATTTTTTTCAACCCTCAAAAATCGATTGCGGCAAACGAAAAATTGCCCAAACGACTTTTTCGTTTGCTGGACATTTTTTAAGCTTCGTTTAAAGTAAATTTGTAAATTCGTTTGTGTTAAACACTTTTTGCGAACGTTAAAAAAAGTTTAGCATAACACCTGTAATTGAACCGGGGACCCCTCGCTTACGAGTCAAGTATCTTGTCGTTTCGCCACGGACTGTGTACAATTTATGATTGGCGTAGAGCGCATATAAACGAAACGAGAAAACGAATCGTTTGCGTCAAACGGCTTTTCGTTTGTTGGACACTAATTTTCCGATTTCAGCTTCGCAAACTTTTAAATTCGTTTCGGTGAAACAGTTTATGCGAACGAATAAATAGAAAACCAAAGTTCAACGTTACACCGATGATTGAACTTGTGACCTTTTGATTTCGAATTAAGGCTGTTGCCACGAACTATATAACTTTTGTGTAGCACAGAATGCACATGAGCACCACAAACATAGAGTCATTTATTAAGACAATTTGTCTAATGCAGTAATTTGTTGTGAATGAACTGTGTACTTATATTTACACCAAAAGTGAAGTTCTTCGCTACGAACTACTTTCTAAAGAGGTTTATAATAAACTATTCATTTGTTTACTGCAAACAATAGAATTTTCTCCATGACGCCTCCATTACTACTGGATATGGATTTCATTCAAAGTGCATCTCAGCTAGCCGTTAGGCACCGGCAGAAAATTGTAAGTCTACTCATTCCTTCTAAGCTACATGCACACAGGAAATGGTTAAGAGTGTCAGTATCTACTCACTAGGATTTGGTTTTTCGTGGACTAGTCTTGCATCAAAATTTATTTAATTTTGTAACTGATGTAGTTATTGAAAGAAAATGTGTTTGACATTTATGGTGAAGTAATTTCAACAAATAAACTTGAAATTAGTTTGCTGTGGTCGTATTTGGATGATTTTGTTTTTTGGAAAACAAAAATATTTACAAATCGTGTTTGTGTTTTGTGTATGCTTGTGCATTTTCATGACAAAATCAAACACACAAATCTGACAACTATCAACCATTAGAATCAATTTAAATTCAAATCTTCTTTGATATATATGTAAATACAAAAACCTTAATTGTTAGCCATACACCCTATAATTTGTTTTCTAAAGTTCAATCTGCATTTTTAAATAAAAATTACGTAGAATTCTAATTAGAGTTATCTTTTTAAAAGAATCTTGTGCTCATAATAAGTATCTTTTTTTTATGTCTTTTGGCTTATAAATCATTTTTATTGCCAAGGCGTGTCAGAAAATAAATTACCTTATAGTCTGTCTGTTTTTTTTTTCTTCTAGCCGATTAGGTTATACAATTTGATCATATCATGCTTTGATTCGTGGGTTTCGTTTGTCTAGGACTAGGACGTCCCTCCAGGAAAAACAAAAAAAAAAAAAATTATGTAAATGCTTTGTCCGGAAGGGTATTTTTAATTAATTTTTTATTTTCAAATAAGAATATCGAACTGAGAGAAACTTTATATTATAGAAAATTTGTTTCCACTTGAACCTTATATTCACAAGAAGTGGATTCATATATTTTTGTTATCCTAGACATCTGCTAATTTTTTTTTTGCTTTTTCAATTTTAGTTTTAACCATTTAACATGACTAAAAAAAAGAAATCAAATTATTCTAATTTTTTATTCACGTTTTGATTTAATTTTTTTTTTCTCAGAAAGAGAATAGCAAATTATGGTGAAAGGATGAAAATATGTTTTGACCTCTTGACTTTATTATTTTTCATTTTCAATTCCATCAAAAATTTATTCAAATGTCTTTCCACACTAGAAAGTTTGAATATACTTTTGATATTATGCAATTAAAAAAAAAAAAAAAATATATAATCAAATCCAAATATAAACATTGAATTTTGTTGAAATGGAAAATGGCATTAATCAAATTATAAGGTACAGAAATATGAAGATGGAGATATTAATAATATTATTTATTAAGTAAAAGATCCTCTTTGGACATTATAATTATATTATGCAGTGTATGGAGCGTAGGTAGCTTCAGGAAACCACTGGATGTAAACTCAATTATAAAAATAACTCATATTCTGAAAGAACAATGAATTATTCAAAAGCTGTTGGGATTTCCTGCTTATGAGAATGCTGGATGGGACTTTTTGCGTCATGATGAAGTTTATAATAAAAGATTTGTTATTATAATCTGTGGTAACAAAAAATATTCAATGAGAAATAGATAAATGTATGTATAGATATCCTTGAAAACAAATAAAATAAGAGGAGGACAAGACCTGTGTTCTTTTGAATTTTATTATTTGATTTTGTAAGCAGGTCAACACTTCAACAATCCGAAAGAAGAAGATTTTGTATAAAGTCTGAAATTAGTATTCCTTATAAGGAAGATTGATTTTTTTGAAAACTCTGATAATTTCTATTGGTTCAATGCTCAAACCAACGAATTGTTGACCTAAAATAGGCAAAATAGCCAATAATTTAATTTAATTAATTTTTAATTAATTAAACGAAGAGAAAATAAATGAATTTTTTTCTATATAATAACTAAATTATAGTAGCTTTGAGCAACCACGAGATTTTTAAAATTTTCGGGAAATAACGACCTGCGATGGTCCCTTAACAGCGCAAAAGCTGCTCTCCTTGAGCAGAAGCGAGTGGCGCCCAATTGAACTTCAAGTCTACTTCAATATATTCACTTATTTCAAGGCTTACGCCACCTTTGGTTATTCAATTTAATTGATTTATAAAGTCTCAGATTCTATTTGCCACCACAAATAATTTTCGTTTTGATTCATGATCAATATTTTAAAATCTTGACTTTAACCCAGGGTTTAGACAGGCGAGTAGAACTAGTAGAATTTGTATCATAGCGTTAGTTTTTTGAATGTTTGTCTAACTAGTACATAACTCATTGCTAGTTCTATCAACTAACATGAAATTTTTCTTTCAATTTGAAAAACCCCAAAATTTGTTTCCATTGATAAACTAGCAACGCTTTAATTTGAAATTATTTTGACTTCAAATCAAAAATATTTTTAAATGATTTAAAATCAAAAAATAAATTAATTAGTAAAAGAGAAAACAATCGAAAACTTCAAGTTAATAGCAGAATAGTGAGTAGCAAACTTGCAGGCAAAAAAAAACTTGCTATAGTAACGCTGCTAGTTGACTTTTTGTGTAAGGATACACAAACACGAACAAACGCTGCTACAGTAGAGGAAATTCCCATAAAAATACTGCAACTTTTCATTGCACCTACTGCAAAACTGGCAGCACTTTTTTCTTTTGCATCCAAAATGATCTGTCAAACCAAAATGAAGGCAACCGTTATTTGTTGAACATTTTTTATCATAAAATAAAAAAAGAGGAATTTGAAGGCGGAAATTCGTATAAAAACAGACCAATTAAAAGTGGTTATTTCATAAAGTTGTTTGAAATTATTATTGAAAGTGGTAGAAAATCATTTTGCGTGCCTTTATAATTGATTTTGCAGAATTTTTTTTTACAGAACCTCATCATGCCGCGTGGAAGAATTTTAAGTGCGAAAGAAAGATCAAAAATCACTGCATACAAAGATTGTGGCTTTTCTGATCGTGAAAACGCGAGATAATAGGGAGATCCAATACAGTTATTCATAACTTTTTCTAGTTAGGTGAAAGTTATGGAAAAATTGACAGCCACGCGCAAAATAAAAAGCTAACAACACGTCAAGTTCGAATGATATCGCGTGAAGCCATCAAAAACAAGCTGTTTGCTTCACAAAATAAGGCCAAACTTGACTTGCCTGTCTCAACCCGACGCGTTAGACCTAACTGGGGATACCAATTTAACAACGGGTGCGACTGAAGGCATCGATTTTATGTTTTTCTAGCGTTAATACTACATGATAAAAATTAATTCATCCATACACAAATCTTTCAGAAATTGATGACACTCTGGGTCCCGGCCCATTTTATTCTGATTATATAAAATAGCTTCATATTTGTTTTGATATTTTTTTACATCAAGGGATGAATTTTTTAACGAGAAAAACAAAAAAAAAATTTAAAAAAAAAAAACTATAAAATAATTAAAAGTGTAAGACTTTTTTGTTACACTTGTGACATTGGCTTAGTCATATATATGCACGCAAAATTAAATAACAAAAAAGATTAATAATGAGCAGATGACCGAATGTAAAAAGTAAAAAGTTGTTTCCTAAAGAAAAAAAAAAAATAGTACTCATACGCCATAGTGAACTACGCGTATTTATTATAGTGGCTCCATGTAGTTCAGTGAATTACGGTTTTCATACCACAAAAAATAAATTGCATAGCTGTGTGTTTAATTATTAAAATTCAACTAGAAATTTTTCATATTTTTTTTGAAATTTGAAATTTTTTTGTTTTTAATTCTTTCACAGGCAAAATTGATTTTTTTAAATGCCAATCCACTGCAATATTATGTCCCACATAAGCACGTGCTAAGCAGACTTCTTACAAAGAACTTTAAACCAATCACAATCAATCATCGAAAAAGAAAAAAAAAAAAACTAAAAGTCATTACTTAATTTTTTCATAAAAGAATTCTCCGACCATCGCAATAGGTACCCTACCCATATCATATAATTTGTACAGGTATTGAACAAGCACATATGGCTAACAAAAACAAACAACTAAAAAGTAAGAATTCTTGTCGGTAGAAGGTGTATGGCAATTTTTGACACTGAACCAAAAAAATTGAGAACTCTCGCAAAAGGGCTTCGGAAAGCTTCACTCTATGCGTTGTAAATGTTCATAACTTTAAAGTATCGGGAAAATTAATACACTACATATAAATGTGTGTATCTCTATAGATAGATACATTATGTTGAATGCCATTAATCCTCCCTTGTGGGAGGGAGTAAGGTTAGATGGAACGTAATGAATTGACACTGTCACAAACACTTAAACAAGTATTTTGTATCTATATTTAAATTAAATGAATACTTAAGCGTGTTATATTTTACTTGTTCAAAGCCATTATTTGCAGATTGACGTCAGTGAAGGACTTTTGTGTCTTATAGTTATACACTTAGAGAAAAAAAACATATATGGGTGACTAGTAATTAATTATTTTCAATGAGATAAAGTTTTATAAAGTAAAAGTTAATATTGTTGTTTTGTTCGTACCTACTTCGTATGAGTTTGGCCTTAAACTAATTAAAGAGAGAGAATTTCTTCACAGTAAGTTATTGTTTTTTCAAGAAGCGTTTTCTCACATGGACAAAATGTTTAATCATTAGTTATTGAAATGTTAAATCTACCACTTAAACATTCTTGTCAGATTATTTATTTATTTAAAATCTATGACAGGAAGTATGCATAGTAAATTTTTTAAATCTATTAAGCTAGAAAAAATATTTTAAGTAACAATAGTAACGTGTTATTAGTGCGATATGTTTATAAAGTCAGTACATACTTGAACCAGAGTTGAATTACATTTAATCCGGTGAGTTAAAATCCTGAACTATGATTTAACAACCGGTAGTAAGTAGTTTTTATTGTCTAATACCCGATTTTATTTATAATTCAAAAGTCTATGGGTGTGGTTCTTAATATTGAGTTTCCAGTAGCGTCAATTTTCACGCACACAATTAGGACAAACTGATTAATGTATCAGGCTGTAGAGAAACGGGCTTACATATATTCGAGCTATAGGCTATGATGATCTTCAATGACCATTTGCAGTTGAACGAAGAAGTTCCTAAAAAAAAGGTTTTTACTAGTGGCAGGTGAAGTCTAAACTTAAAACGCAAGAAATTATGAATAATGGCTTCTCTCCCTGCACTGTCGAATGCTTTTGCTTTTCCAATCTTCAGGAAACATCCCACACAATGATAGCGGTCTATAATTCACTACGAAACGAGAACCGTTGTTCATATTAGAACATTTATTGGACAAAAGAACAAAATTAATTCCTATTTTTTTAAGAAAATGCAATTTAACTTTTTAACAGTAGCAATTAGCGATAAAAGTATTCAAAATACAAGTTTGTGATATGATAATCTGGGGTCAAAGACACGCGAATTATGTACAAAAATTAAAATACTCATTGAATCAAAAATGGCGGCTATATGACACTAACGTGGAGTTGTGCAAAATGTGATTTTTGGCTAGTGTACTGATGTCCTATCAGACACAAAGATCAAATTTCGGTCCGGATTTTTTTTCTCAGAGCACCATACAACAATTAATAACTTCCCCGTACTTTTTAGAGTTGGCGTGATTAATTTTTCGTTTCTGGGAGATTTGTATCGATTATATTGGTACAGTTGTTTAAGATGTTTATGTGACCGAAGTTTGTGGAAAGCATTTCGAAACGAACAAAGTTTTATTATCCCATTTAGTTTAGCTGACTTTTTGTTTGGCTAAAAATGGCTTATTGTCCCTGCTTTCTTCTTTCTGGTTAAACAGTTTTAGGCTTTGAATCGTTTTTTCCATCCATTTTTGTGCTCAATTAATATTATCCCCTTTTACTTCTTCCATGTTTGGTTGCTAGATTTGTAGGTGATGGACCAATTAAGGTTTTGAATAAGCTTCAAAATAACTTATGCACGTTTCCGCTTTGGTTTTGTTCAAGTTGCTTCAATGCTAAAGATAGTTAACAGGATCGGGCTTTTCAATAGATATTTTATTATTTTTGAAGGTATCAGGGCCAGGTTAAACGGCAGGTTGCAGGTGGTATCTTCTAATGGAAATGAGTTTTGAATGAAGGTTTTATAATACAAATTCTATATACTACTGAAATAAATAAATAAATCAGCCAAGTGGAAGACTTAGCATTATTTAATTGGACTTGTTAAATTATTGATTTAAAATAGCTTTTTTACGGCCATACATAGTCCATACAAAAATTTGGCGTTTCGTCCAGGTGGTCTGGGAAATGAGTTTTATTTTGTTGTTTGGTGCAGTTTCGAAGTATAATGTTCTTAATTTCGATTGAGCTATACAAGCTGTTTGAAGCCATAATGAGTAATGGTTAGAAGGATGATCTATCCAGGTATTGGCTAAACCTTCAAAAGCCTGGTTGTCAGGAAAAGTATATCTCAAATAAGCCATTTGGAAGTATAAACATTTGCATTCTTATAGATTCTTTTTATGAAGAAATGAATGTGCAACAATCACAAGTTTTTAATAAATTGAATTCATTTCTTTGTTCGGTGTAAAGAAAAATATTCAAAAGAAATGATAATCACATTGAAATGTGTCGTTATTATCGTCAATGAATAAAGACTAAGCATACATACATATTACTAGTACTGTACCTACCCCTCAACTACTGACAAGGCTCTTGAGCCATAACAGCATAGATAGTTACTTCCACCCACCCTTATGACCAAGCCGACCGACGACGTAATTGAGTGCTTATCCATGTTGGGAACGAGGCGAGTTTCTATAGTCATGGAATGAGAAATTTTATATCTACGAAAAAAATGATCCCTTTTCGGAGAGGAAATCGTAGGGGAGGGGCAAGGGGCAGCCAAAAGGCGTACTAACTTTAACCTACATGCAAAACAGCTTACCCTACAAAATATTCATCATACACATACACAATAATCTACACCAGTATATAACTAGAAGCTAGAAGGCAAAATTGGGGAAAATTGATTAAACATAATTACTTTTATTATATTTTTATGAATGTAAATGGCAATGGCTGTCGAAAAACGGTTCGTTCCTGCCATTTGCATGTCAAATTTTATTTGCGCAAAATAAGTAGTTTATCGGGCTTTAAGTGCTGACAGAGTGCTTAGGTCGTAAATTAGATTGGATTTTTTTTGTAACTCATGTAAGTGTCTGTATTTGCAGCAGACACTCTCTGTTGTTAGGTTAAGTTTTATTACTGCTGGATTAAGATATTATTATATAATTTATTGTGTTTATTTTTTTCAAAATGATATTTAATGGATTTCTGCTGAACTCTGACATTTGGTTGATATGATTGCTGAGAGATATTAATTAAGTCTTGTTGATATAATGCACCAAAGTGGAAAAAACAAATAAGGATAGTATTTACAAGATGGCTGAATTGCCTTTGGGGGATGGGTATAGTATATTTAATTATAATTATTTAATGAATGTGTGAAATTTGTTTGATAAAAGAAATGCCTACTTCAAATTCCCAAGTTGGTTTTGAAAATATACAACTTTGCATATTTAAATGTATACTTACGCCAGATATACTTATTTGAAATGTTACATGAACAATTTATTGATTTTCATAAAACATAGCGTGGAATTCGCCCACATAACAGTCTCATAATCCCTTGGAGACCTACAATCTTGAAATATTTACTAGATGTACGACAGTTTATTATGAATGTGCAGACAAACATAACGACTAACAAAAGGTTTCACCTAATCAAAACATTGATGTGTGAAATGAAGTTCAGTGAGTTGAGGAATTTTGAAAATTTAACTAGACTATAGTTGTTAAGATATAATGCCCAATTTACGAGTATGTACATACATATACCCACCATACCTACATACATACAAACCTTTTATTGAGAAGCAGGAGTAATTGAGCGTACACAGAGAGAACAAATCTTTTGCTGCAAACATAAAAAAGTGCCCAAACAACTTTTTCGTTTGCTGGACAATTTGTCGACTTTGTTTGCAGCAACGTGGTAGATTCGTTTGGGTTAAACAGCGTAACACATCGGTGTTACTCAGAAAGCAAGTATCTTGTCATTCTGCCAAGAACAAAACGCACATGAACAAAATAAGAGAACGAATTGTTTGCGTGAAACGACTTTTCGTTGGCTAAAGAATAATTTTTCGATTTCATTTTCGTTGAGGCATCGCACACTGCAGTAATTGAACCGGGACAAAACGAAGATTGTCAGTGAATAAAATGAAATGAATGTGCTTCCTTTTACCCCGGTTCAATTACCCTAGTGTGCCATGGCCCATTTGGATCAGACTGTAATGACACACAATAATTGTTTGTATTTCATTTGATGTCATCCAATTTGAAGCTAAATATGATTAAAGTCGAATAGGCTTTTTGCAAATAGACACTCGCAATAAAGTCCTAAAAAAATGTTTTCCTGCAATCATGTTGTTGTAAATGAATTGTATTTTTACACCAAAAGTGAGATTTTTTGCATGAAACAACTTTCTGGAAAAGTTCTTCGTTTGCTGCAAACAACAGAAAAGGTGTTTAGTGGTCTTTCTTTCAAAGATATAGCATAATCAAGAAAAATCCATGAAGGTGGGCACTTCAGAAATCAAAAAAATTGTAAAAAATTGTAAAAAAATATTTTCATAAAATAAAACAAAATAAGAAAAAAAGATATGAATAAAAACTTAATTTCATTGAACTTTATGAAGATCCTGGCTTAAAATTCAGAGTTAAACAAAAAATGGTTAGTTCCTTAAAGCTTTACTTTGAAAAGTATTAAATCTACCACGCATGAAACATGCGTGGTAAAGTTTACCATTGTGAAATATGCAAAAATTTACCAGGTTGCATAGAATAACCCTACTATTTTTCAATGCAAAATATAAGCAAATGCGATTTACTTCAACAATTACCACAATTTTTGTATTTTGTTTTTGAAAACCTGGCGTATGTCAACCTATCATTTGACATGACAGAACTCATATTTCTGCCGGAAGAAATTCTTGGTACTGAATTTTGGCAAGGTGGGGAAATTTCTTAGTCTCCTGAGAGCGCTCTCTTCTCGAAAAACAGGGGGGTCATTCCGTAATTTTCAAAACTATATTTGTCGAAACGATAGTCATAAAAGTGACCGTCACAGATTTGCTTTACGTAACTCTATCACTATCCTATCGTCTAGTTTTTTGAGAGCGACACACTCTCTCAAACTGTGGTTGAAATGTCTTCGGGCTATCAAAAATCACTGTCTGTGGCTGAACATTTAAAATATTACAAAATTCAAGTTGATTAATGTATATATTTTTTTGATTGTGTACGCATTGAAATTGTTTTATTGAAATTGTTTTCAATTTTTGATTAAATTTACATTTTCACTTTTTGAAATAATAAAATAAATGTGAAGCAACATTTTGATAAATTAAGAAAAATAAGACTTCCAACAATAAACAATCAAAATTGAAGACATTTTACTGCAAAATACATGCCAGACGGCACATATTTAACTATCGTGCCAAAAAAACGATTTTGATTTTGACTATGGTGATAATAATCGAGTTACGGAGAGCAAATTTTAAATCGTCGAAACGATATCGTCAAAAAGATAATGATTTTGAGAGTTACGGAAATCAACACCATCGTCGAGACGATATCGTTTGGCGATAATCGAATTACGGAATGACCCCCCAGCACAAGTTTGTAATTTGGGAATAGAAACCCGACTAAAAATTACCAAATATGACTAAATGCGGCAGTCTCTCACCGAGTGTGGAACAAACCTTAATGTCAACAGTTGCTATGCTATGAAAACTTCACCAAGTAAGCAAGTAGGTACAATTTTAATATATGAACCCGCTACTCAACAATTTAAAACGAAAAGGGTGTTTTTTGAAAATTTTACAATGCCTCGATAATTTTTGACTATAAAATTGCAGATATAAAACTCCATTTT
The DNA here is from genome assembly GCA_948107695.1 of Meliscaeva auricollis. NCBI lineage: Eukaryota > Metazoa > Arthropoda > Insecta > Diptera > Syrphidae > Meliscaeva > Meliscaeva auricollis. The sequence goes on from OX403616.1 coordinate 61,481,655, forward strand.
AAATCTTCTGTTGTTACATAATATGTTAAATGTAAATTAAATGATTTCAGTATTAAAAACAAAAGAATTCATCATTAAGTGATCATAAAATAAAGCCTTTTATTTTTAATACTATAAACATTTTATTAACATTTACCAAATTATGTACCTGCGACATAAAATATAATTATTGGGTATATAGGTGCAGTGCATACCTATAATGCAAACGCTAGTTGACCTCAGACTTTGAAACTTAACTCTTGTAGATACCTTATGACGATTTTTACTTGTTTTATTACTTGATTATGCTTTATTACTTGATTATGCTCAGGTAGGTATAACGTATAACCCCTTGTTCGTAGTGCCTATTTAATTCCACAGGTAGAATTTATGTACAGTGGTGGCCATGAAAATGGCACAATTCCTTTTTCATTTTGATCTTTTATTTAAATCAATATGAGGAACAGTTGATGATTAATTAGACATATGTACATATACGTTTTTGCTAATGTAAGAAAATTTGCATATTTTTAATTCTAAGTTAGGGAAAAAGAGAAATGCCGTCTTAAAACAAGAGCTTAGGTTTGTATGTAATTTAGTACTTACATAAATTATTGTAAAGTGTGTAATTGTTTCTATGTCAACCACGCTATGCGGGAAACATACATAATTATGGTTACATTACCACTTTCAAAAATAATATAGAGGTGACAGGGAGAGTAATTTTTTTTTCTTTTTGCAGTCCTCAGAAAAAATATTCCTTCATATCTTTGTGTTGAATTTTAACCGTAAAAATCACCTGGCGATTTATCGGGAACATTCTATTAAAGAAAACCATCTTACGATCTATAAAGCGTTGAAAATAAATTACATTTCCTTTGGAAAGAAGACTAAGCATACATTTATTTAATTCAAAAGAACTGTACATAAACTTAGTTTAATCAGACAAAAATTGTCAAAACAAATGTTTGTTGTTAAACGTGTATAATTTTTGAAGTCAAACGCTACTTTGTGTTGCCAAACCTTAGATTTTATTCCCTGAGATGATGACCTTCGTATCTTGTATTTCGTCTGTCAACTGCTCATTGTAATTTCAAAAGATAGGATAATAAATCGTCTTTGGACTTGCTACCAAAGAAGTTTCTAGCAGGTAATTCATGTTTATCGTCATAATATTACCTAATAAAGATATTTATCGAAGAACTTTTATTTGTATCTATAAGTACGATATTTAGGTATAAACTCTCATCAATATGTCACATTTTAAAATTGTTTATATTTATATTCAAGTTCTTTCAATGAGATTCGTTCTTTAGATTCCATTTCCATAACTTGCAGCCTTTCATGTTTGTCCATTTCTTTTTCTCTCAACTCCAATTCTCGTAGAGTTTTCTCCTTTTCAAAATCAAACCTCTTATTTTCCAACTCAAGGCGAGCCATTTGATATTCACTTCTTTCTTTAAGATAAGATGACATCATTTTTACGACTTCCATCAAGCAATCAGAGGTATCATGTTTCGCATTATTTGGGCTGGTGGAGTTGTAATGTTCAATGGGTTTTCTCTTCCCAGATTGAGTATGCGTCGGTGTTTGGTGGTTACTGAGTGCATGTTGGGTATTCACTGTAATGCCTTCAAATACTTGTGGTAGAAAATGTTCTTCAATTTCTTCAGAATAATGTTGACCAGGCGATGATGGTGGACTGTATGCCTGTTTCAATTCAATTCCCGGAGCATATTCTATTTCCAAAGTCGAATTATATTCACTTGGACTGGCTTTTAGTCTGTCTTTATTTATTCTATCACCAAAAACAACTTCTAGTGCATTATAATGAGGACACATCCTTTTAATCATACCTGATAATACAAAAAAAGAAATAGTAAATTTTTTTATATGTATGATATAGGCTCGTTAACTTACTTTGTCTAGATTGAATATCTTGAATATTTTGGGCAGCTTCCGAGTCCTTCCAATGATATGCTTTTTCATATAAAATTCGAAGGTTACGCGATTTGTTTCTAACTAATGACCACTGAATGCTCATGTGATACATTTGCAAAAACTTTGAATAGAATAATCTTGCGCTTGGTCTCTGAATTAATTATAAATACATTAATTAATTAATTTTTGTTTAAAGGGAATTTTAGCAGTTACATACTTCGAAATCATGTTTATTATCCTTCATGTAATTTACAAGAAGTGTCGTTTCGTAATCCGTCCATTTGCGATGTGGAATCCCCCTTCTTCTGCGGGCTATTCTCTAGAATTGAAGAGATCATTTTTTAATTACCTACGAGTTTTAAAAAATAAAATTTAATTGTAAAGTTAAAAGATGCTTTTAGGAGTTTTATCAATAATTCGGTTGGCTATTCCGCTGTATTATAAACTCAGCCTTAAGATATTTAATTTCGCTGTTTTTGACGTTTCTCTGTTGTCTGTTTGATAATTTTTAGTTCCAAAGCAAAATAAACAAAAGAAAATTTTACACGTGTTAGTGAACAACCACACTAGATACATTTTATCTACAAGATACAATACAACACTATTTCACTTATATTCTACTGCTTAAAAAACAACTTATCTTACCCTTTTTTGAGTCTTCTGTTCCATTTTTTAAATTAATTAAAAAATTGGTATTTTCTTTTATTTATTTATAAAATGGCACTTAAAAAATAGTAGGTACTACACAACACTGTTTCTGCACTTCAGTTCGTTTATCTTTTCATTTTCACAACTAAAGGGAATGAATACACATCTGACCGGCTATTGCAAAAATGCAAGTAAAAGAAAATACTAACACAAATCGAATATAAATACATCATACACTTATGATATGAACCATAGATACGTATAAGTATCTCTGTTATGAACGAATACCAACCTACACATTCATTTCTCGTGAAAATAAACAACCATCAGTGTTGCCGTACATAAAGTTTGAAAGTAGTATGTATGTAAAAAAAAACGAAAAAAGAGTAGTTTTTTCTAACAAGAAAAAAAAAATGACAAACAATTTAATAATACGAGTTTTAAGAAATTTTAATTTGTTTAAAAAAAATTCAAAGCATTGTCAATTTTGGCCTCACATCAATAACGATGAGTTTCTCTAGGAAATCTTTATTAGAATATGGTCGACTTTCCCACTCAATAATATTTGGTTAAAGTTTATCATATGGAAATGGTAATTATTGTAGAAAACTTTGTACATTTAATTTTGGCCAGATTAGATGTAACCAGGTAGTTGACGAAGACAAGGAAGTACCATAATTTTCTCCAAATATTTCCAGTATCAATACATAATTTACAAACATCTAACCAAGTTGATTTTAGGGGCGTTCATGAAAAATGCGCTGTAAGCTTTTCCATTTTATCAGAGGAAAAGTTTATCAGATTTCATGAATACCCCTAAAATGTTTATATAGCAGTTTGTCTCGAATTGTCCAGAATCGGCCCTCTGGATTCCACTTGGGAGGGAAGATACAAGAGTTTTTCTGTATCGCACATATTATTTTGAATAACAAAGTATAAGTATAATTAAACATTCGAACTCAAATGATACACGGTTTTGTGTTATTTTTTAATGCCTAATCAAATAAATTTAAACCCAATGTGATCCGACTAGTCTTTAAGTTTAAGTGCAATAGTCGGAAGTTATACGATAAGGAAGTATAACTTCCGACTATTGTATATAATATAAGAAGTTATGAATGACACAATTCGTTAAGGAGGCATACAAAATTCATTTTGATCTATGTTCTTTTTGTAATAAATTATTTACAGTCTTTGATTTTAATCAATATTTTGTGTATAATATTGTCTTGGAGCATAAATACATCTTGAAGTTAAGGTGAACAAAATTTAAAAATCATTAAATTTTTCACTATATTTTGTATTTTGTATGCATTCCTTATAAATATATATTTGTACTTAATGACTTCTGTGGCAATGTTTTATAAAATAACTGTGCAATATTTGTACACACAAAAATAGTCTAACATTTTATCTAATAGAATCTACCTCAAAATTTAGTTGCATAAAAAAGATCAATTTTCTTGATTAACATATAAAACAAACTGAGTGATATTAAAAATAAAAGTGAAATTTTAAATAAAAAATTAATAAAAATGAATAAAAACTCCTTTTAAGCTAATTTAGGCAAGAAAAATGTTCCACCTAAACAGTAGTTCTTATTAATTTTTAATCATTTCACACTTTCACTTTATTTTTAATATCACTCATTTTGTTTTTTAATGTTAATTAAGAATATTGATATTTTTATGCGACTCAATTTTGTTTGTTTTAAGAAAATAAACTAGGCTTTCATAATCAGCAGTAATGTGAGTAATATCTTTTTTGTTTATAAAATGATATAAAAGTGAGAAAACTGCTTTAAAAAACAATCAAAATTGGGTTTGATAAAACAGTGCGGGAAAACAGTTATTTGCACAAAAATTAAGGTCAAAGTAAAGCAGTTTTAAGTCCTTGATTGAATAAAACAAAAATCTTCCGATCGGACGTTTTTTGAGAAAGCAAAAATCATAAAAACCCTTATAACTCGAAAACGAAGCGAAAACTTAAGTTTTTCGACTTAGAATGACCTCACTAACTCATGGTTATTGTCTGCGGTGTTGACTGTGGGGCATCCTGTATATCAATGTGCATAATTAATTTTTCTCCAAAAAATCTACTTTACTCACAAAAACATCCTTTTCAAAGGCCTAAAAAATATTTGATTTTCGAAAAAAAATTATAGATCTCTCGAAAACTTGAGTTTTTAGCATTTCATGGCTAGCCAAAAGTTTTCATAACTTTGATAAATCTAAATCAAATTAATTTCATAATTCTAATCCTCATACTTTTCGAGATGTACAAAAACATTTTTTCAACTTTCAATTTAATAAATTTGTGTATTGTTTGTGTCTACAGCAATTGCGAGCTTTTGTTTTTTGGAATTAAAAAAAAATGCGAGACTTCGTATTTCGAGATTTTGATTTGCGAGATTTCCTAACCAACCCTACTACCGTTTTAAGTAGAAGAGAATTGTTGAAAAATTTATTTTTTTAACTAAAAAAACTGATGAAACAAAGTCACCCAATGATCTTTCACAAATTTTGTGAAAAAATCGCTAGTAATTACATTTTTGTAAGTTGATGAAAGAGGCCCCTGGTCATTGAAAAAATAGTAGTACTGTATGAGTGTTGGAGTACGGGATGACGAAGGTATTGCAATTACTACAATAGTTCTATAGTTGCGTTTACGGCAGCACTGCACAACCTACTCCACGCACACCATTTCCTGGTAATATTCTGATATTGAAACTTCTTTAGTGTGAAGCTGAACATAAGCAAAAACAGGTTCAACTTGAAGAGCCAAAGAGGAAAAGAGATACCTATTTTATTAGGTTGGTACTCAAAAAATGTTTTTATTTAAGTGTGCGTTTTTGCATTGCCCATAAGGCGAGAAGAGAACACACTCTATCTAACAATGACTATAGTGAAACTCTTCACTACCGTGAATGCAAGAGTGACCAAATGCGGTCTCGTTCGTATAATATTTAGACCTCCAGGGGGCGGATAAATCAATTTGGTGCTAATAGGCTTACAACTTACAAGTAACCTCTTGAACGTAAATAATTTTATTTTATTCTTATAAAAAAATTGAAAATCCTTAGAGATGTTTATAAAAAAACATAATTATAAATTAATTTTATATAATAAATAAATAATTATATTTTTTTATAGATTGCCATACCTACCTTGTTTAAGAAGATTGGTATGATATTTTTAAGGAAGTAATATTGGGCATTTAAAACTAAATTTTAAATATAATTACCAATCCGTTTTTGAAAAAAAAAATTGCGTTTTTTAATAGCAAAAATAAGTTTTTGGACCTAAATTTAAGAAAAAAAAATAATCTTTTTGATTTAAAACAATTTTTTTTTAATATATATTACGAAAATGGGTTAGTGATTTTTTTTTTTTTTAATTAGTAAACAATACCTTAAAAATATGACATAGCAAATATTTGTACATACCTAGAGACTCATATAGTTACGACAAACCTCGACATTATGAGTAGGGCCGAGCTTTGGCGTGTCTAGTCCAAAAAAGTGAATTAAAATCCTCCGAGGATACCTTTCAGATAGAACATGTTGGTTTAAAAACATAAGCTAATAAGATAGGCTCCTAACATAATAGTATGTAGGTAAGCACCTGTGATGTTTGTTTTTTTAAGCAGAGTACCTATTTATTAATTGCGTTATAGTTCTACCCCTGCTGCAATTCTTTTCATAGCTTTAGTGTTGTTATTAATGCACCGTGTAAATGTAAGGTCGTCAATCGTCAAAAAAAAGGTGTGTCTTCTCATGTACGTGCGCTAGAAGTTATACTTCCTATCATTATTTATTTTACACAATTTAAATAAAAAATTGTTTTTGATTTTATTTTTACTGAGATTTTATTCTTTCTATTGATACCTCAACTTAAAAAATTGGTTAAGTTTTACTAATGTTAAAAGCTATTTTGTTTACGTGGAAGGGATATTTTGATTTTTTCGAATTTATACTATTTTTAATATTACCTGATGATATTGAGAAGCTTGTGATTGTCTTATTGAAAAAAATTGTATATGAAAATAATTGTTGACATTTTATAAGAAAATTTAAATTATTGAAGCAGACATAGTCAGTTGTTATGAATGGTACAATTGGTCAACGGAGCATAAAAAATTCATTTTGTTCGATGTTTTTTCTGTAATATATCATTTACAGTCTTTGTTTTTAATTTGATCAATAAACTTTGTACCGCATTGTTTAAGAGAAACATCTTGAAATTGAGCTAAAATTGTATCCGAAATTATCAATTTTTTCATTAAATTTTTTAATTTTATAGCATTCATTAAAAACATATTTTCACTAAACGACCTCTGTGGCAATGTTTAATACAATAAGTGTCCAATATTTTTATGCAGAATTATAAACCAACATTTTATCTAATAGAATCTGTTCAATTTAATAAGATCCTGCAACTAAAACTCAAGTTACAGACTTTAATATCCAATTGAAATAATTTTTTTTTTATTTTTCTCTCTAAAATCTGTATATGTGCACTTTTATGTTTAAAAATATTTATTGCCTATCAAGAATACTAAACTTGAACCAACAATGTTGTAGAACATTGTTTTTTGAAACTCAAACAAATTTCATACCATATTGCAAAAAAAAAAATAAGAAAACCAAAATTTATTTTGTTCTTAATCACCTTTTACTCATTATTTTTATGTGTAATTGTATACAAAAAATTACACCATGTTGTAGCCTGATATTTCGGCTAAATTTATACACCACAATCTTTAAAATCCAAGAAACAATAAGATTACAAATTTTATAAGCAACCATCTCGAATCCATTTGTGACCAACGGTACCGTTCTCGCACGACAAAACCAGACAATTTTGTTGAATTTTGTTGAATTTCGGATAAAACTCTTTTCAAGTTCGTGAAGCTTTTATAGTATGACAGTTTTGTGTGATATATCAAATTAAAGGTAATTTTATAGTGATGCTCAATAGAGTTGAATCATGGTTTTATGAGGCTTATTTAAATTGTAACTAAGCACCGCGTAAACAAAACTCTTTTTACCGTTATGTCGGCTCACAGACTACAGAAAATGCATTTACCCAATATCTAATGGCTGTATAAATTTCAAGTCTGAAAATATAAAAATAAAAAAGATAAAAAAAATACAGTTGGAAACGGTCAAAAAAATTTAACTGAAAAATCTTATTTTTGCTGTTATTCATTGAAAAAAATGTTTAAGAATCTAATTTTTTCACACGTTTATAGACAACACATAAGCTTAAAAGTCATTTTGACAAAATATTTTTCCCGTTATTCCCTGATTTTTAAAATCAATCAAACCACCAACATAAACTTTCAAAAACGTATATGTTTTTTAAAGCTGAAAAAAAACCGATATGGAGCATTTTTAATGAAATCCGTATGAGATGCCGAATTTTGTTTTATTATCTTTCAATGTACATAATTAGTTTTTCAAAAAATTATCAACTTTATCCATAATGACATCATTTTCAAACGTCTAAAAAAATATTTGATATTGGAAAATAATTTTTAACTTGAAAAGTTGAATTTTTAGAATTTATTTAGAATTTATCTATTCAATTAAATTTATTTTATAATTCTAACCCTTATACTTTTCGAGATGTACAAAAAATAATGTTTGTCTTTTGCCCCATTTTACCCTAACTTGCCGGTTGAATTTCGAAAAATACCGTCGTATCAGAACCTTACCTTATACATTACACCAATATTGGTGTATTGGTGTATTTAGTATTTTTCTATCACTTACAGTGTATAAAATAAATCAGTCAGACTATCAATATCAATGGCTGACATCTGTAATTTAATAAATTTATTGTTTTCACACAAAATGAAAAATAAAAAAAAAACAAACCCAGTATAAAATATAAGTGTGTGTTTACTTATGCTTACTTATAGTGTCTGTGTGGAAAAAAACCAATAATAATGGGCTGAAAAAATCTATGTGTTATTACTGGTTTAATATTTTTATAATCGCTGGAAAAGAAGTATAACTTCAATAATTTGAAAGTGTGCTAACAAGACAAAAAATTCTGAAGAAATAAATGTTCAAAAACGCACATAAAGCTGTTTGACAAATCCTTAAAGTTGGTGCTCCTGGTGTTGCGCTAGTCTCAAGCATCACGAACCATTTTAGAAGAAATGCAAAAACTAAATTTGCGTTATACCTACGCCTGGCCTTGAAATCCATAAAAAGAGGTAATTGCTGATGGGTAGGTAGTGATTTGATATTTCTCGATATTTTCCAAGACTTTAAATACTTGCCAATTTGTTTACGAAAACCCAAATAAGTTACTCTAAGGTCCTTTTTGCAAATTCCTGCTACCTTTATCACTCATATAATGTCAATCGAAATGAAACTGAACCTCTCATTTTATGCGATTTGACACATCTGGCCAATTAAGTTGAAGCAAATTTTCACTTAATTGAAACCCATATATAACCCATAAAAATATATCAAGAGATCACCAAATCAATTTTCATGTTTAGGGTATGCCCTACCCAATTATAAATGGTTTTTCATCCTAGGCAAACAAAAAAAAAAAAAACGAAATAATTCCTACAGGCACAGAACCGTATACATAAATCTAATATTGTATCGAAAAATGATTAAATTAAGGAAGGAAGGGAGGCATTCAAGATATCTGCCGGAATGACTTAGTTTGTTCTTCATGAAGTATTTTGATTTCATTTTCTCCGGCTAAACCAAATCTACATACATTATAAGTTCCTTTGAAAAATGCTTATACATATTTGCAAAACGAATGATGATGACGACGACCACGCAAAATTCCTAAAGGTATTTAGGCATAATCTAAGTTTCACAATGCATAGGAATTCCAAAAGATAAAATATCGTTACAGATTCTTAGGATCCGTGAAGTGATGCCAAAAAGGTTGAACGATTTAGGCATATCTACATTTATAACATATATTCAAAAAGATACCCTATTTCTGCGTTCTTAAATCAAATCCCAAATGAGAATTGTATTTGCTTTTTGAGTGGGAGTTCAAACCAAAAGGATACACAACGAAAATCCTTCGTAAATATAGGTAGACATTCAAACAACAAAATAAATTGCCAAAGGGTTGTTAAAGGAAAGGACATAGGTAAAGGTTAATGGTGGAATTTTTTTGTCATGGGATATAGGCAAAAGAGGAATGCAGAGAAAAATATCGCTCGCTCTGGTATCTGATTTAAGAGTGTATTTAAGCAAAGGCAAGGAAGAATCATACGCTGACTTTATTTTGATTAAATATTTGAACAATATTATGAGAGTCGTTTATGAGATACGACAGGTCTGAGAGAGAGAATTGTGTTCATGTAAAAATAAATTACAAATTATACCTGTTGAAGGCCTGAGGAAGATATTTTTTTTTTTTTTTTAATTTTGATACAAAAATAAGTTTTGTAGGACAGGTACCTACTATTATAAGGTTGGGGTCTTACATTTGACGTAACATTTTTTAATCGTTATTAACTGGTTCCCTCATAGAACAGGGTTGATCAGGACCTCACCTCACCCTAGCTTGCTACCACCAGTAAGGCATATAATGTTTGTGGCGGTCGTCCACCACTTGATAGCACTACCTAAGATGATGGCTTCCTCTGCACGTGCGTCGTCATCCGTCGGGATTGGATGCGAAGACTCGTCGGCCTGGTGCGTTGGTCTTCATATGCTTCACGTGACCTGGCCATTTCAATCGCAGTATTTTCTGCTTTTTCACAAGGTCGATATCGATAAGTTCGCATTGCATAAGACTCCTTCACACTTCATCAATGCACACTGGCCAAAATATCACTCGAAGAAGTCTCTGACTTCTTCGCAGTTATAACACTGTGTGACAAAAGTGGGTAAAAAACTATACGCGGGCGAAGATCTATCACTTTTTGTAGAGCTTGTTGTACTGATAAGAAAATGTTATGTAAAAATTCCGTTACAGCATCAAAATCTGGACTAAGAGTCAAGAGTATTCGGAACTTCATCTATTGCAAAAAATCAAGCTTCGTCAACTTTTCACAAATTTTTGATTTTTTTACTGTTTTGGAAAGAAGCTTTTAAAAGAATTTAACGTTTATGTACCGGAAAAAATTCTTTTTAACCAAAGGTCTACATCTCTACTTTTCTAAACAGTAAAACGATCTAAGATGGGTAAAAAATTGAAAAAGCTAAATTTGCAATAGATGAAGGTCAAGGCTTTTTGCCCTTACTCTAGATTTCGGGTGTGATTAGGAATTTGTACATACCTTTTTGTAGTCAGGGCAATAAGCTCTACAAAACGTGATAGGTCTCCGCCGGCGTAGATATATTTTAAGAGTCAAACAATGTATATGTTTTGTAGAGTCGATGGTGCTGGCCCTCACTTATTGGTGAATGGGTCCTTGCCGCTTTCCATTCAACACTTAAAAATGCATCACTGACAGCTTGGTACCTTCTTCCCATTATTTCAATGCCGCAGTTTGAAAATCTGATAGTTGGTTTAATTTCCACTTCCCTTTAGCAGTTTGGAAAAGAATTCTCTGCGTATTTCCATATTTCCGTATTTTTATCATGGCAGGCCTCTATTCTCGGGTGATATCCCTGGGAAGATTCTTTCACCCTTTGATAGAACTATCGAGCATTACCTCTACTGTTGCATCCTTGCATATACATGACCTTTTGGTTTACGTAATCTCCCTCTTATTTCTTCTAATAAGTTGGTGCTCAACTCTTCTTTTTTTTTTCTACATAAACTTCTAGGGCTGCTAATCACTATCACCAGTTCTGGTGCTGGTCCTAAGATTTTGCTGCAATGTTGCGTAGGACTCGATCTTTGCTGCATTAGCCTTTTATCGAACCAGTGGTTTTGCTTTGCTTGTCTTCTAAACGTAACACATCAGAGGCCATACTTCTGATGGCAAGTTGGCAATGACTCTAGTGCTCATCTATAGTTAGTAGGTACTGTTGGTGGTTGTTCCGAGTGATTTAGGGTGACGCGAAGTTTTGTCGTGCAGACTGTTTCCACATCGATTATAGTTCTTGGCGTTAAAGTAGTCACTAACAGTTTCAGTTTTGCTGTATGTATGGAACCAAAATTAACTCAAATTCGGATTCAGTGCGTCGAAAGTTGTTATCATTTTGTTTTCAAGCTTTAATTTTCGTTTTGTATGAAAATCATTATGATTTTTTATTTCGGAAATATGGCAATTTTTAAAATGGTCGGCAAAAAATTGTTCGTCAATTACGATTATTATTATATTCTTCAAAAATAATCATTCGAAATTTGACCACAAAAAGAAAAACAAAATCCAAAATTATCCCAATTAAGGGAATCCTTCGAGATTTAAACTCCAATAAATGGCTAAAATATATTGTTGGGTTTATTTTCAAAGTTGTTTTTTTTCACAAAAAGACAGTTTAGCATTACTTTTTTTGTTTGTGAAGAATATACTATACACCATCCCTATTTTTCACAAACACCACAATTACACACACCCCTTTAGGATCGTAATGCTTCTTTGATGATGCTTCATATTACATCTTGAAGCTTTTGTTGGTAACGATGGTAATAACAAATTTTATGTCTTTTTAATTTTATTTTCAGTTGGTTGGAGGAAACGGTCATGAGTATCATTTTAAGCACCGAACTTTACCACATGCAAGGTCTCGTCGGAGTATAGCACACTCGAGGATATTGAAGAGTCATCCTTTGGTAAGTGGAAACTGTACTGTACATATATGTGTTTTTTTTTTTATTTTGTATCTTTTTATGAACTTATTTAAGAAGATAAAATTTTTATGAAAAAAATTCATAGAACTCTGACGTAAAGTAAATTGGAAATAAGATTCTATAAGCTCTATCGAAATGTTAGATATAACAAAATATCTAGTTCTGAGCGAAGAAATTCATTTTAACTGTTGCTATTATTCTGATTCTCTTTATAGACCAGTCAAATAGGGTTTAACTCAACTATACGTAATGAATGCATTTTTATGGCGAATCCAAAAAGACCAATACAATTTTTATCAAATATGACAAAAAGGGATGTACTTATAACTTAAACCTATCCTAAAAACCTCAAAAAATTTGCTGACATGAGACAATAAATTCATAGTCTGGGCGGATACTGCAAGAATGCTTTACTCATCGAACTAAAGAAAATTTCAAATGAGAAGTGAAAGATGATTTTACTAGTAGGTACGAAAATCACAGGTCTTCCCATCCGCATCCTGGCACGATTGGTGTGGTAAGGTGCATTTGGTACCATTTCTAAGATGTATTTGAAATTGGTGTCAAAAGTAATAACGTCCGCTTTTTAAACTTAGAGGTCTTCCGCGTTAACGTAATACAGTTTCATCACAATGGATGTTTTGAGGTTAGAAGCGATTAACGCGAGATTTTCTTTAAATTCTAGTTTATTGTGTGTACACAAGTAAAAATGTTACACATCACTCAGGAAAAAAAAGCTACATAAAAAGTAAATTGCTCTAACTAGATAAAAACATGTTTCGTTAAAGCTATGTTCACGTTGAGGTACAAGTTATTTCCAACAGAGAGTATATCACAATGGGTAATACTGTCAACTGATAACTCAAGCACCACTGGTTCGTTTACTGGTGGTGACAATGTTTTTGTTTTTTGTTCTTGTTTTCGTATTCAAAATGGAAAAGTTTTTGATTTTAAAATTTCAATGTTTGGACTCAAATTATTAAACGAGTACCATAACTTTGGCGCCGCAAAATAGTAACGAATTCCGTAAGAACTAAATACATGCATTTTTTACTAGGGAAGGGGTGGTCTATCTCCCCCAGTTTAGACAGGAGAGGCAATTTTACAAAAAAAAAAAGGAAAAATGAAAACACAGTTATTTAATCACAACAGCAACACCTTCAATTAAGATCTTTACTTTTTATGAAAGCCAGAATTCTGTTCTTTATTTTAATTTTTAAATCAAGGTTTTCGATAAAGTCGTTTTCGAACAAAAATATTGTTTTAAAAGCAAAATTTACGCAAAAATAACTTTGAAGTAACATTTAATACTATGTATTTTCTTCAAAATTATGAAATGAAATATGTATAAAATTTTATTTATAATATTAACTGCCCCATCAATTCTTAATCGAAAATTGAAAACCAAATGATTTTATCGATTTGTTCTGTCTACTCAGGAACTTAAGCCCCGATTTTTCTCAAGTGTGGTAACCGATGGAGGGCCATGGTAGCTTTTTTCGAATTTTTGTGTCAAGACAAATACGACATGAAAATATTTTGGTATCGACAGAATTATAACAGAATAACGGTCCTTTAGGGATCTTAAATTACCGTAAGTAGCCATGTGAAGTTCCTAGAATATAACATTTAAGTAAAATTCAGGTTCCTCATGTGCAACTTTACTCTGAGCTCCAAGGATAACAACTTTCAACTTTGAAAGTTTTAATCAAAATATCTTTGGTAAGAGTAATTGTTGGTATATTGTATCTTAAAATATTTTTTTGATTAAAACCCAAACCGCACAATTGCTTTAGAAAATGAATAACTTAATACATATTTTCCTAACAGAGTAAGTCCGTCAAGTGTTCTCGATTGCATTTAAGGAGCAATTTTTTGGCCAAAAAACTGATATCCTTAATCCAAATTAAAATAGCTTTCTTCTGTGATGAAAAACAAACCACAACCACAACACTTTCAACCGAATGACATTTCTAGGTTCTTTACCAAAGATTAGAAGCGACATACAGCAAGGCCATAGACTAGATGAAACAAACGATGAGAGTGAGAGGGTGTATTTGCACTCAGTTCAAAAATAGAGTATAGCTGTTGGGTGCCGTAAATTTGCATGTTCCAGTAAACTCATGCTTAAAACCAGAACGAAGTAGGTATGAACTAAAATAACGGTGACTATGGCGACAGAGAGACTCACAGAGCATCGACATCAACATGGACATAAATTGGCACAACCTCATAACACTGGCCTTATAGAAATTGAGTTTGTCAGTCAACTTCATCGTAACGGGATTATGTTAGCCAGCATACGTGGGTGGTAGGTTGTTGCTTCATTTCATATATAGAATCGTCAAAGTGCGATATTGAGTTTGCATGTTCTGCTTTCGAGGAGAAATCGAAAAAGCTTTAGAGGAGCCCGTTGGTTATTGGGCATCTAAACCCTCACCGAGCTCCGACTTATATTTACAATTTAAAAATCAGCTACCTCTCGGGAGTTATTTCTTTTTCGTATTTTTTTTTTTTACATTCAGTCTTCTTCTCTTCATCCAAAATTACAACAAGAGGGTGTAGGTATAAGCTTTTGGAATTCGTTCATATCCGAACATTTTTTTTTTGCTCGAATATGCAAATATTCATTTGCCACTCTAATGAGTTTACATGAATTCCATTTTCTTCACTTTCACCTAGAAAAAAAAAAATAAATAAAAATCTACTTGGAGTAAGAGTAGGTGACACTGTTTGTTGTCGGCTAGTTGGGAATTAAAAACAAGGTCACAGTAATGATAGATTTGAGCTTTGGGATGGCCCTGAACCAAAAAGATTTAAATATACGAATAACCTACATATGTTTGACCTTAATTCTTAGCAAGTGGAGTGCTTACCACTGCTTGACTTTAGGTTTTCTTTCAGTTTTAGCATTTTTAAGGCAAGGAAAATTGAGAAACAAATAATTAAATATAGCATAGGGGCTTTAGCCCTCTAGCCCATTGAAATATAAAGCAAAAATACACATTCGTCTTTTAGATATTAGCACTCCAAATGTCACTGTTCAACAGCGCAATAACATAATTAAACAGTAAATAGCTTAAAAAGGTTAAATTAATCTAGTATTTAGTCACAATTGAACTTTTTTTTATTAATCATAAAATTTAGTTTATAGAAGAAAATTTTCCACATATGCCCTAGTGACCGTTAAAGTAAATTATCTAAAAATTGGTACAAAATGTTTTATGGATGAAAAAATTGTGAAACTAGTTGAATTCTATTCTCTGTTGGCTGAGCTTTAAAATTACATTGTTGGTTATTTGAAAATTAACCTAGGTTTTGCTAAAATCTCGCTGCCGAAAAAGCTCGGCAATGTTGTAACTTTTTCTGTATTAGAATTTTGAAAATTTATTCTCAAAAATTATTTGATGAGGTATCAGGTCTGCCTTTGGGCCATCATTATCGTCCAACACTTAATGCAATAAAAAGGACAAAAATGGTAGAACGTCTTTGGCTTTCGGGTTAAGAGTTTTAAAATCATTTATTTCGTATAGTTCCAAGCAAAAGAAGTTTCTTAAGACGATTCTTCGGCAAATCTTCTCTTAATTTTTTTTTTAAATTTTTGTTTCTGTATTATACAGGGTCTCCGTTATTCTTTAAAACGGAAACCTTCTATAGAGAGGGAAATATAAATAATTTTTTTGGTTGAACATTATGATTCAGGGTGATTTGCATAAGATATGTTACAAAAAGCTAGAGCGTCTAGGTTGGGTCAGAACCGGAAACAAATCAAATGGGTGAGAAATACTTGTTTCAGTTCTAAATCGCCTTCAAGAAAACAATCTCGTACATAGACATGGCGAACTTACATGTATAAATAAAAAAAAATAAATAAACTAATATAATACTAGATTTTTTCCTAGTTTAACGGCGTGGTGCATCCACTATTTATGTACATAGCTGTATATCTTTCGTGCATTTTCCATTCTTCTTGCTGCAGAAGTAACTGCAAACCCAATGATATGTCTTATTGTTGTTGCTAAATACATTCATCCCCCTTCAGCTTCTTAATGAATAATTTGTTTTTTTAACTCCAAATTTTTAAATTTTTTTTCCAAACTTTTCTTCTTTGCTACCTTTTTTATAAAATTTCTTGTGAAGTTCTTTGGTTATGCGAACATAACATCCAGTAAATGGGTAGAAGTTCCTTGTTGTTTCCCATGCCATAATTCAGTTTGATGCCTGGTCTTCAATTGTTACATGAGTTCACATACATTTTGGCAACTTCGATCTGCTTCTTCAATCATTTACCAACCTCGTACCAACCTCAAACACAAAAGTGTTTCAAAAAGAAGAGCCTACAAAACTTGCTAAAATCATCATTAAAATAGACATTTCTAGTATCAGTATTCTTCTTCTGATGTTGTTTAAATCGATTCAAGAGAATCTGCATGGCTTAGCTTACCAACTGTCACTGGTCAATTACTTTTTGACATAAAAAGAAGTCAGTGCATTTTACCAGCTGCACATTTATCACAGAATTCTTCTCTCCCTTCAGAAAAAAAAAAATTTTCCAAACATGACCCTTCATCTGATGAGCTAACCGCTCGTGGTATATGTTTGCAGGGTTTCTGTAACTTTTTTACTAACTCTTGTACGGCCTCTGATGATTTCAAAACTTGAATATTTAAAACATACAACTCAATGTGTAGAAATCCATTAATTGCTACTTCACCATAACTGATTGTAGCAGAGTAATCATCCATTGTTGTAGTAAATTCATTTAAAGTGGCCGTCTTCAAAAAAAAAACAGTTGTGCATTTGCCAAGTAGCATCTTCGTTTTAATTTTTAAGCTTTTTTCTTGTTAGATGATTTATATCCTAACCAAAAGTTTGTATAAAAATAGTTGTTTTATTTGATGATTTAGAAGTTTCGGCAAAATCGAAAAATTGCAACACATACGAATTAGGACTACATCAACTTTTGTAGTCCCCATTGCCTGGACTATACACATTTTGATAAGCTTTTTTTTTCTGAAAGCTTTTGTATCTTTAAGTCTCAAAGAGTCTTTCCTTAATATCCAGGTTTAGTTTGATTGATTCAATAAAAATGCGGGTCATTATGTCTTGTGCAGATACTTCTTTGTACTTTTAATGGGATATACCTTTTGCCCCACGAGCACACTAGGTTTAAGAAGTTTAACAAATAAAGTACCCTAATCTCATAAACAAACTTTCTAAACCTAAGTATCGTTGACAAAAATAATAATTAAAATCGAAATCTCCGAAATAAAAAAACCTTCATTATATCCGGGAATGTAAGAATAGAACTTGATTCTTAATAGTAAGTACGAGTACCTTCGTCACTTAAGCTTTCCATTGAAACTTCAAACAAACTTAAAAACAACGCAATGTAAATGAAGGTTTTATCTATCAAAGATAAATTTTTTGTATTTACATAATTCTACGAATTATAAATAAAATTGCGCAACGCTTAATTCCTTAAAATTGCTAAATGCCAAAATAATCACTAAAACTAGATGACGTTCTTTTGAAATACAACACAAATTGTTAGAGTAGGAAATTCAATATTTGTTAATCTCATACAACAATTCAATTGCGCATTCAATTTATCATGTTTATTTTCAATAGCACTCTAAATTTAACTCACCTGTATATTTGATTGACACTATTACATACCATATAACAGTCAATTTATTAATTTGACGCGCACATTAGTAGATTTAACAGCCATGTCAAAATCATCAGCCTCAACAGCACAAAACAATCAAATTCAATCAATCAATAAACCAAAATTTAGTTACGTCCTACGTCAGGTAATTTTATTTAGTCCTCAGATATTTTTAAGGCCACATACCATTTTGGCTGCCTGTAACATTCCATGCAATGTACTTTAACCTCAAAATCTAATATTTAAGTTCATATCTGTTGGGGGGTGGGATTAGGTGGAAATATAAATTTTCTGAAATACCTAGGCAACTAATACTGCACGGTTGTGTAAATGTGAAAGCTCTTTTTGCCCCAATTGTGCAGAGTTAATGAGGCTATGCTCAGTTATTAGTATCGCATTCGCAACCCTAACTTACTCTTGGCCCTGTGGCATTCCAATAGGGATAAATATAAAATGAATGACTATTTGGGCGGTTGCACGTAGGTTGTTCTTGTTTTTATTTAAGTTGCGTTTGTAAGCTTCTGCATATACAAATGTATGTTAGATTATAAGTCTTTAACAGGGTGTCCGCTAGAAAATTTATGATTTGGAATGTGAATAAAAATAAAATTCACGACTGGGTCACATTGTATACATGCTCTTAAGGTCAAAGTTGCTGTGGACGTTAAAGCATCTTTTACAAAAAAAAAAAAATAAAAATAAAATATCATAAAAATCATTGATTAAATGACGTCAAGAGTTTTTTTTTTAAGGAATTGATCTCTAAATGTATGCTAAGTACTTATTGATTTATTATAGAAAGATGCATTTTTAGAAAACAAATTCTCTACAATTGTTTAAAAAAAATTGATATTCCATTTATATTAATTGCCATTGCATCCTGAACCAAAATTTTAAAAAAAGCACTCACCTGTTTTCCAAAAATTGATTTTTCGAAAAATATTCACCCTTATTCCAAATGCCGTTTTCTAGAAGCCATAATTCACTTAAAAGTTAAAATAAAACTTTATAGCTCTCTTCGTTACGTATATGTATATCTGTCTCTCCATACAATTGAAGTCATTTCACAGAAACGTCAATGGTCGTTTCTAGAGCATGGCGTTTTAGCACAAACGCCTTGCGGAATAAGGGTGATTAAAACTCCTAAAAAAAAACTAATTTTTTCTTTTAAATTTCTTATAAAATAAAATAAACTTGCCTTAAAAAGCATCTCAATCGCAAGTAAATAATAATGATCCTAACTTTGCAGACGATTTATCTGCTGAAGTTTGAACAGTCACCAAAGCCGTAAAACTTGTCCGATTTTAACAAACTAAACTGTAATCACTTTGTCTCGAAAAACTCTGGAGGTGATATTTTTTAGTTTTTTTTTTTATTCATCTTAACATCTTATCTTATGTAAGTTTTACGAAAATCAATTCATTATTACAGTCGTGACGAAAGTCCAAAATTTTATTTTTAAATTTGTTTTGATCATTTTGAATCGTTTGGCCAAAACTTTTTTGTTAAGATGAATAAAAAAAAAACTGAAAAATATCACCTCTAGAGTTTTTCGCGACAAAGCGATTACAATTCATTTTTTTTTTTTTTAAATCGAACAAGTTTTACGGCTTTGGTGACTGTTCAAACTTCAGCGGAGTTCAGGATCATTATATTCTGAGCCAGAAAAACAGATACACATAACAGGCAAAACTAAATCATGTACATGTAGGTTGATAACAAAACACATTGAACACATGAAATGTTAAAAAAAAGTCAACATAGACATTTATTTACAAAAACATTTTTTTTATAACAAATTCAATTTTAATTTCCATTATAAAAAGCTTTTACATTGAAAATAATAAAAAACAAAACTAACCACCATTCAATCGCAAAGAAAACACATTAAGACATATTCAAGAATTGCTTGGTTATATTGAGTTGTAAGTTATAATATTGTTATAATGAAAATTGATTTTTATTTCATAATATTCTAAGAAAGTGTAATCAAAATTTCTATGTACGTATGTACATATCCACTCTACATCTCTCTGAATCATTTACATTTATAATAATCTGAAAATATTTTATTTTGTGATACACTCCACATCAAATGCTTTTGGTCAATTTTGTTTTAGTGTTTAAGTTTTCTATAATAAGAGTCTTTGATAAAATGTTAGCGAAAACTGCAGTTTACCGTACATTATCCAAATTAGGAATTCCTAATTTTCTTATTTTTCGATTTTTTTTATGCTCCTTAAGGCCTACAGTCTAAAGTGACTACGGGAGGTTCCACCATGTGTACTCGTGGAATAGAAGAGAGATTAGAAATACAGTAGTCCCTCGATAATGTGAACTATTTAAAACAAGGCGTTTTCGGATTAAAGAGGGATTCACATTACTGGAACGTTTTTAATTTATCATTAAACTGGCTATAACGACTTTCATACATTAATAACAATATAAAGTAATTATTAAAAGCATAGTATCAAAATTTATTACGTTCAGAAAAAAATAATTTAATAATGTATTAGTTCATTTTCTTTTAAAAGTACAAAGAAATAACAAGAATCGGTGCAGTTTCGATTTGCATGTAGATATAATTTCCAACTCGTTCTCTCCAGATTGCAGCTGCATTTAAAGCTGCCGAAATTATGTCTATACAAATAACAGTTAGTACCTTTAATATATCCATCAAAACTGAAAAAAAAATAATTCTTTTTACTAAAGAAATTAACAATGAAAATATGAATAGAGATGACAATGTTAGGTTTTGGCGATTCACATTTTAGAGAAATTCGCATTATCGGTAGTTCACATTATCGAAGGACTACTGTAATATAAATGCATAAAGTCTGTTGTCTAATTGCATATGTTTAATCTAGAAGTTATTATACCTGAAACTGATTGCATTGATTAATAAACTAATAATGCTAGAAGTTAACCCAAGCATATGATAGCACCAATCTACTCGACGGCCATTCTCCAGCTTTAAACGAGTTCCTTTGGCAGAATACTCGATGTGCAATTTTTTTTACTGAAAAGGATTACTGATGGACATTATTTGCTTGTTGCCTTATTGCCTTGCTATTAATAGCTTTGAAATGCAGGGATGATGAATTTGTTAGCGTGAAACAAAAAAAAAAATCAAAATTTTGATCTCATGAAAACACTATGAGGCAGATTCATAATAATTGTTGTTTAATTTTCTGATATAAACTGGATTTTACCCAATACAAATAACAATGGATAAACCCCAGTTTAAGATAAACTGGTGCTTGAAAACGACTATGAATATGCTCCTATGAATTTTAAACGAAAAACAACTTAGTTTAACCCCCCGTCTCAACGAGAGTTAACTCCAATCCAATACTTATTATTCGCAATCGAGTTTTGATTTTACTGAGCAAAATCTATCTTTTCATTTTGTCTGTAAGTCAAAAAGTCTATGGAATAAATAGATACTCACCACTACATTTAACATTCTGTTGAAAGGATTTTTGATCCACACGAAAAACCCAGACTGATGGCGATGACCGGATGATGAATTGGATATTGGATTGTTGGTCTCCATTGGATATTATCTGATGGAAGACCGATGTTCCTGTGATGAGATGTGTTCAATTTCTTATTTCTATTTAATCATAAGACGTCCTGAAATGCAATTTTTCTAGTTTTCGTATTATCCAATTTTATTCAAAAATTGTCAGCAAACATATCTTATCATAGAAGACTTTCGTGCATTTAAATTAAAAATTAAAGAACTTTATTCCAAAGAAAGTTTAAAAAAGAAATCGAAACTAAATATTTTTTTTTGTTTTTACTTTTTTTTCAATTTTCTTCCCGAGTTTCATTGATTTAATAGCTTTACCTGAAGATTACACATAAAGTGGTTAACTAGCTTTATTAAGCTTTGATCCAAAATAGCAAGTCCGTACGAAACAAAACTAATAGTGCATTTTACTTGCATTCTTTTTCAAAAACTTTTTTTGTAATTTTTATTTTGAGGTAAAATTTCCTTAAAATTACATTCATTTTTAGTAAGGGTTTCCTACTATAAATAAGAAGATTTCTTCTTGGATAAAAACCATAGAGGAATCTTATTATTCTTACCATTTCTATTTTATGTGGTCCATTTTTCTGTGTGTATAGTATCTATTTTTCTTGTGTTGCCTAGACAGTGTACATACTCGCCTATCGGCCAGTGCTTTGCGCTTATAACTATGACCCTTTCTAGTGGCTATATCAGACCTGGATTTAGCTAATAGTGCCTCAGATCTTTACTGTCTATGGTGACCATATCTTCAGTTTGTCAGGCTCTTCCACCTTCATTTTGATTAAGGTTGGTAGTTTTCCATATATTCTGTTCTTCACACATAACCTCTCCATGGGGAGTGGTTTCTCTTCCCATTATTTCGTTTTTGGTTTTCACATTTATAATTTACTCACAGACATTAAATTGAACTAAAAATCAAAAATGTAAGCAAGTAGTTTCTGGGGGTTGCAAAGTATGTACGAAGTTTTCGTATCTTGGTATTGATAGAATAATCTTTGGTCAGAACATTCCATGAGTAAATCAGAATCCAAGTTTAGTTGCCCAGGGTAGTAAGTCGTTTCATAACTACCAAAAACAGTCTTACGTTAAACATTTACCCCATGGGCAGCGGCAAGAGCCATGGAGGGCTAGAGGTCCTTCACGGACAAGAGCTTGGATTAACACCCCCTTATAAGCAATGCTCTGATTACATCGAAGTTATGATTATGAAATATTCAACAGACAGTCAACACGAAAAGTAGAACTCAATCAAGTGGCACGAAGTGTTTACATTATAAGAAGACGTATGTTACTATATTATTAGCTATTGCACAAGTTTCCATATATATAAATAAATATACATTTTGATATACAAAATACATTAGAAAAAAAAAAAATATATAAATTCCCTTGAAACTTGACATAATTTCATCAACAACATAATAATGAAATCTTACATGTGCGGTAGTAGGTACACGGAAGCTGTGTATATACCCAAAATAACTGCGATCCGCTGTTGCTCTCACAGCATGCGGCATCTTCTCAATATTATATTGAACTAATTTTGCTACTTGTTGTCATGGAACACGTTCTATTTCTTACATATTTTTTTTTCCAGATTCACAATGCCATACAACAGCCGGGTTTTATACGAGTGAAACGTGGATTACGTCCTGCCATTCCGGCTATACATGGACTACCGTTCGCATCGATAAATGGCGTGCCCAGTACACAGGGAGTCGAACCAACTGATCCGTATTTCCCCTTTCAATGGTATTTGAAGAACACTGGACAGAATGGAGGCAAAGTGCGTCTTGACCTGAATGTTCAAGCAGCATGGGACCAAGGAATAACTGGCAAAAATGTCACCACTGCCATTATGGATGACGGTAAGAAGAATATACCTACATACATAACGGTGTGTGGGGATGGGGGATGGGAATGTCCTTCCCTGATTAAAAATGTTCATCACGCACAAAAGAAAATGATTGCACGAATAAAGATTTTTCTTTTTCTTTTTTATTCTCTTTGTAGGAGTCGACTATATGCATCCTGATTTGAAGTACAATTATGTAAGTTAATCCTTTGTGAAGTCATAAATCGATAATGCTTTGAATATTATAATATAAATCCATCGGAGAAAGAATGAACTGATACAAAATTCTCTTTTGGGAGAGTTTGAGGAATGTGATGCGGGTTAATGCAAAGTTTAAGTACTCCTCAAGGCTCAAGGGTTAAATAAATAAGTTCTCAAAGTTCGCATAATATCAAGTTATTTGAACTTTATCTCAAATTTGAATTGTTTCCAGAAGGTTTTAGTTAGTTTTTTTTTTTTTTGAGAAAATTATGTGGGTACACGCACGAAGCACATCACTTAAGAACGACCAACCGACGTTATATCCTCTGCTGACTTGAAATTCGATATTGTTTTCTCATACCTACTAGAAGAAGAAACTGTTGAAAAATTGCTTACATCTTTTCGGGACAAAAAGTAGCTACCTCTACCCATCAACTGGGAGTAAATGAATGATAATACTAAATTGGTGAATAATGGAACGTGTTATGGATGTGAGAGACATCGTTCTAAGCTCAAAATGTTTTGATAGAAGTCTTTGCGAGGTAAAAGAATTTGGAAAAAGAGTAAACATACGAATACGTCTTTATTATTATTGTAGGTAATGCTTATACTTTGTAAGGCATGTCAAGTCATTATTTTTAAGTACAAGCTCAATAGATACTTTTAGCCTTCCCCTAAAAGAATATTATTATTTAAGTGAGGGTTAAGTCGTTGAGCGAAAGATAAATTGTTTCATGTGTTGGTGTTTGAATTACTTTTTTACTTTAACCTTTACATAAGTTATATTGCTTCATCATGGTACCTACCTTTTGGTTAAGTGAAACAGAAGACGCATGATTTATTTTTGCAATATCATTTATTTTCAATGTAAATTTACATCATTTCAAAAAGCAATTACATGTTGTTGTCAGAAAGTGAGGAAAAATATGTTTGATGTCAAGAATGATAATTATTGGCATTAAATTAAAACTACTAATGAGTTGCTGATATTTTTTTTTAGATAGGTGAGGCTCGTGTTAAGGGATTTATTTCCACCATATCAAGCACCACAAAATAACAAGAATACTTATGTACTTAGCAGTTTTTAACAAGTTAATTGAGATTTCCATACAATGGGTATTGTGAATTTAAATAAAGTTGAAGCTCTGTTTGTTAGAATAGATAAGACCAAACAGTTTTAGCTTAAGCTTTGTTTCATGTTTCATGTTGTCATGTTTCATTTGTTAACTTTTGTTTGTTTATATAAAACATGTTTCGAGTTAGGAAGATTAAACTCTGAATTTGTGGATCGAAAAGCAAAGAAAGTAATTTTGGATTTTGCATGAATTTTTTGTCTGGATAGGATTTTTGTAAGGCGTTTGGGGCCCTCACCATCTCCACTAAGTGTTGACAATGTAAAGTTTTATTGCTTTAGGGCTAATTTACAGTTCAGTGTGCAAAAAAAAAACAAAGCATTCAATTTATTTCTTATTTTGACCCTATTTGCCAATATACAAAAAAAAAAAAAAATCAAAACGAAACCGAATCTTAACAATTTAAATCAATAATCGATTAGCTTAATGTATGTAGTGGATGAAATTGAAACCATATAATAAAATAATTAATTAATTTTTCCTGAAACACGTAGGTACATCGACAAAAACGATGCAAAATCGAGAAAAACCTAATTGACTACTTTAAAAAAGAAATTAGTTCCATCGATTCTTTCATAGATGGCGCTTATTGATTAAATTTGGAGCATCTGTATTTCTAATTTCTTATTGTATGCAAAAAACCAAGAATATTTTCTGACAACTGCAAAATTCTCACAATAGTGTGTTTTGGCTCATATATGAGCCACCATGTAGTAAAGGGTTAAGTCTGTATTGTGTATCATTTTGTATGGTATTTTGGTGTTAATATTTTCAAATCACAGCAACCTATACATAAATTAAATTTTTTTCCTATACCAATTGGTACAAGAGGCTACAAATGCAATTGCAAAAAAAAGGAGATATTATACGTGTTCCCTGAGGTATGACAAACAAAAAATTTCTGTTGCAATAAAATTAGGAATTTAAATGAAAAGGACCATAAAAATCACTAAGAGTAGTCGCATTACCTTGGTTTTGATTTCAATAGTTTAATAGTTATAGCTTAACCTAAAATTGCAATACTGAGCAATTTTTTCAAGTTGGTGGCTAAACCCCAAATGGCTATCGTTGCGACTTTGAGGATATGAGTAACGAGTAAGTCACACCACTTAAAAATAAAAATAAAAATATTTTGTATTATTATATTTTTTTTTCTTTATTAATTTAGTAACGACTAAAAGCATTGATAGAAACAATTTAGATAACTAAAAATGCTCTTAAGTATTCTGTCCAGGTCAAAACCTTACCATTTCCATGAGGAAAAGGAAAATGCCCAGAAAAATAATAACGTTACTATAAAAATAACTGGCAATAATATAGATCTTACTTACCTTATACTAAAAAGTCTTGCTTATGAAACTTTAGGTATATTGATCCACAATATGCACTGAACGTATGTCTTTTTAAGTGTAATTTACAGGCAGATAACAACAAATAAACCATCTTGAACCAAACTTTTTGGTATCGTGGAATGAAGATTTATCTTATAGACCAAGATAGATAGGGTCTAAGGTAAGAAAAATGAATTAATTCATTTTGATTGGTTTTGAATGTCAACCTCTATAGCTGGTCCAAAGAGACCCCCCCCCCACTTTTGGCTTTTTTTAAAACTCTGAAGTAGAAAAGTAGTTAAGGATGTGAAGGTTTGTCATGATGAAAAAATGTTAATATGATCCGGCTTTGAGAGATATAATCTTTGGGTATTTTTTAATTTAAATAAGATCAAAAATAAATCGATACCACAACGTTAAAAAAAGTTATTATCATTTGGATGCAACGATGAATATTTTTTCGGTGGAAGAAGTAAAATACAATGAAACGTTAGTAACCCCTTTTAAAATAATGGTAAATTAGTAAATGTTGGTATAAAGCCTTTAATTGTCATAAAAAAAAACAGGACCACAAGGGTCCATTCAAGTATTTTTGGTAAAATGGTGTTTTTTTAGTGGTAAAACACTGTCTACAACAAATGCTAAAATACTCTGTAAAAATACTGATAGATTAATAAGAACTCCTTAAATTGATCTGATATTCATTATTATTAAAATTACAAAAACCTGTACGTATCATGAATGAAAGGGTGACTTATATCTGAAACACTGACCTTATATTTGATTTTGTAGGGTCTTAGCTTGGGAAATTTTGGTAATGACTAGACATTTTATTTAAGTATTTAAAAAGTACATAATCAAGTCAAAATCTGTCAACTTGATGCCTTAGTAAAATTAAATACCTGTGGCAAATCTATCTGAGCTCAGAACTTTTAACTATTTGTAGATGATGGTCTCCATGGGGTCCCATTTTAATTTGGTCTAGTTTTGACGATAGCATCCATGAGAAAATATTAAAAGTCTTAAGTATCAAGTCGGTTGCTTTTCTTTTGAAAGGTATTATTATGTTACAAATATGTAATTTCAAACAAAATTGTCCTAGAAAATACGGTTTACTTTAAAAAAATCCAAACAAACTTCTTTAAATCTTGTAATTTTATATAAGAGGTACGAAAAAGCATGATTTCAGAATATTCTATAAGTGGACTATTCAAGTGATACGGACTGTACATAATCTACATAAAACATACATGAAGATTTTATCCATTTGCTTCCTTATTTTATTTGTTTGTATTAAAAGGCATTTTCTCTGCATAATTCGTAATTTTTTCGGTCGGGTACTGAACCAGTTGGGTTACACATAATGCCCATACCTCGTATCCAATTTATATTTAAATTCCTCTTAAAATTTTGTAATTTTTCCATTTTAATAAGGTACTTCAATATTACATAGACTAAAGTAACCCAAAACTAGTTATTAACACTTAATAAAAGCCATCACAGAATATTTCAAATTTTAATTTTATTTATGTAAATACATAATATTTAATTTGAATTCAATGAGATATCGATTTTTAAATTATATCACAAACTTGATATGCTATTGTTTTTGTCTTCTCTTCCTTCGACAAAAGTTTCACCAAATGATACGTTCTATGAGTGTGATAGCGGATATCGTTGGGTTTAATATTACAAACACCTGTGCATGAGCTGAGGAGACCCAGTAAACAGTTTTAATTGGATTTTCAATCACACAATGGCAGTTAATTTTCTTATCAAGCAGTGCATTAATTCTGGGCTATACAGAGACTTTAATTAAATAACCGTTGGAATAAATTTGAAACGAACAGACAGATAGAGAGAGAGAGAGAGACGGAGAAAGAAAATTTAGATTAGCATTAAAATAGTAGATAAAGACTATATATAGGTTTTCGTTTAATAGTAAGATAGAGCCGAAATCGTCTAAATTCAAAGATTAAGAATATTTCTTTACGTTTATAATTATTTCATTTGAAACAAATAATATAAAAGCCCTAATAGAAAGGCATAGAAATGCTTCAATGATTCCAAAGTAATTATCAATTAGCTGTCATGTCAGTGCTATTTACCTATAATTGATGTGAATGAAAAAAAACAAAAATAGATGTTGATGGATTATCACCTAGAGATATTGAGTAAAAGAAAATTGAACAATATTTGACCACATTCAACCATTCAACTCTTTAAGAAGAAGTGAATACAATTTAAAAAATCTCAAAAACATATGTTCCTTTATAGCTTCACAACAGTTAGGTAAAAAGAAATCTTTAAAAGTACTTTATACTTTTTTAAAGTTGATACGTTACGTTTTCTGCATTTCAAAACTTGAAAACAATTTTATATTTTTCTTGCTCTCATTCAAAAGTAGTTCACAGCACAAGCAAAGCATCAGCATCATTCTATTCCTTTTTCTGATATAAGACTTACGTATGCACTTGCGGAAGTAACAAGTTCATTATGAGTAAATAAGTTCTGAATTGTAAATGTCAAAGGGTAAGAATACTAACATGAGAATATACAGTGTTTGTATTTTATTCTTTCGGATGGAGAGAGTTAGAAATCATCATCATCTGCCTTAGACGCATAGTGAAAAGTTTCATAACTCAACAAAAGTGTAGGTGGGTAGCTGTAGCACTTTCGAGTACATAATACTGTTGGTAAACAAATTGTTAGTAGATACACAATAACTGTACGGAAGTTAAACTATGAACAAACTTATAAAACTGGGTTCTAGTTTATTTTGCATTTAAATTGAATGTTAAATTGGATTTATCCTTGGTAATGGTAAACTGAAGTACTAATATCTATTCGTATAAATATTTGTTATTTTGATTATGCGTTTAATATGTTTCAATAACTGAACACAAGGAGCACCATTTATATTGACAAAGCTCCTTTTTTTGTTTTAATCAACTACCTATAATGTAAAAGGATATTTTCGACTGTGTTTATATTGAGTTTTGAGGCCCAACCTTAATAGTTTTGGACAAACTTGACATATGTTAAAAAACTGAAAACAAAAAAGGATTCATATTATAATAAAACTATGATTTTCATGTTAACTAGCACACCAGTTGAATTGCTCTCTTATTGACAGAAACTCTATGTGACTCTTTTGTTTGCTTTTTCATAGCCGTTTACCGCAGAAACTATTATTAATTTTTATAATTTTGTCATCAAACTATTAAAATCTATTGATTTTACTTAATAGCAAATTCCGCAGGGGTTAACATATCAATTAATAGTTTTGTCTCAAAGGATTCCAGTTATCTAAGAAGGTATTCCAGTCAAAATGATCCGACTACCATGACGAAAGTTATGTCCTTTTTTTTATTTAACGTCTTGTATTAATAGTCAACAGTTAACTTATTACCAAAAACTCTTTAATAGTGGTGGTATAGTGAAAAAAATTTTAGCAGAAATATTTAATTGGTCATCAGAACGAAGAATAAAAATTAACCATACAAATATGATGTACATGTGAGGTATTAGATGCTTTCTGATAGGGATGGAAAAATCCTGGAATGAGCACCAAACACGTCCTTTAACAACCTCGGAATAACTGCTGACTGGCAAATTAATTCCGCAGTTTAACGCTTTTTTCTCCTTATTTAACTGTATGATTAAGATAAAATGATTTTAAGCTGATTTTTATTCAAAATTGAACGTAATAAAATATAATTTTTCTTTCAAAATCCAATTGCCTGATTTCTTAGCAACCAATGGCAAAAAGATAAAAGGTCTTATAATTATAGTTTCTTAAAAATATTCAAAAGATATTTAATTTTTAAGGAAAGTTTTCACAGCATTCAGTTTTTTAAAATTTTTAAATTTCTCCAAAACTAAAAGACATATTAACATTAACCTTTTTGTAATCAACTAGAATGAAATACATTCTTTTGGCAATTGGTTGTCCTGAAATTTCGTCTATCTCTATTTCGTGGCACATCCTAATCCGCTATGGTGATTTTCTTCAAACTTGGTACTGAAGGGGTTTTGGGTAATTTCCTATATAGAGGATAATTTGAAATTTTTGTATGGACCAAAATTAACGGTACCTGCGATATATGTAATAAGTAATAATAAATCGACAAACTTATTTTTTTCAAAAACCAATCTTTTGATTAAAATTTTCATGTGTACTAAAACAGACAAAGTCATACTTTCATACAATATTTTTTCATCTGTAACGGTACCTCTCCCATGCAGCCAGACTTTTTTTCTCGTTTTCTCGTAGCGACTCCATGGATTTCGATGATAATTTTTAGAAAAAATGTTCTGAACAATTGCAAAATTGTTCCATATTTTTGTTTTTACACCAGTTTCAAAATATTGTTTTTGAAAAATTGAATTTTCGAAAACGTGCTTATGTTTTTTTTTTAATTTTGGTTTTTGCATTCATATTTTCTTAACAATGGCTTTCAATTTTTTTTAAGCAAGGTTTTGAGGATTTTTATATATTAAATATTATTTTTTTTTTAAAACCGCTCTAATGATTTTCGAAATCTTGTTTTATAAATGTATCTTTCTTAACGGAATCCAATAGCATCTAGGCACGCATTTTGTTTTATTTGAAAACTTGAAACACATAACCAGCATGAAGAAAATAAAATGCACGACTGGGTCGCACGTACTTGCTCTTGAAGATAAAGTTACTATTTATGCTAAGCCCTTCTAATTAAAAATTTGTAAATGTAGTTTTAGAAAAAAAAAAAAAATTAAAAAAGCATAAAATTCGATTTTCAAATGACTAAAACAGCTTCTTACATGAATTTAACCTCAAAACAAAGTATGCAATTTGATTTCTTCTATAATGATACATTTTTCGAAAAAAAAAAATTAAAAATCGTTATAGCCGTTTTTTAAAAAAAC
Organism: Meliscaeva auricollis; assembly: GCA_948107695.1. NCBI lineage: Eukaryota > Metazoa > Arthropoda > Insecta > Diptera > Syrphidae > Meliscaeva > Meliscaeva auricollis. The sequence goes on from OX403616.1 coordinate 61,512,600, forward strand.
TATTTTTTCCATATAAAATTTTGCAAGGACTTTTATAAAAAAAAAATTGGTACGCCATTTTTAAGATATTATTTATGAACATCTAAAAATTAAAATTTGAAAAAAAATATTGAATAGTTTTCGAAAAAATGAATTTTCAAAAAAAAAAAAAAAAAAATCAAACTTTTTTTAAAAATCCAAAAAAAAATATTTTCGAATTTTTTTTTACTAAATATTATTACGGCAACTTGAAAGCATCCATGTAAAAAAAATTGATTGAGTCATGAAGGAGAAAATTAGAATTTAAAAAAAAAACGGTTCTATGCCAGGTTCCGTTAATAACGGTTTTTGAAAAAAATGGTTCTCATTTAAAGATAGAACTTACCCAAAGAAATGAACATGGTTTTTTTGATCAAAATCGTAGGCACCGTTTGTGAGAAAAATGAGTTTTTCTAAAACCGGTATATGACAGGTACCGTTATTTTTGGTCCAAAAAAAGAATCAAAAAACGTCTGGGGATAGTCTCCAAAAAACGCTACATACCAAGTTTGAAGTAAATCGACCCATCCGTTTAGGCTGTGGTCTCTGATACATACAGACAAGCAGACAGACAGACAGAATTGTCGGACCCACTTTTTTCTCATTCTACATTACATGTACATTACATGTATATCATTGTAATGTCATGTTTGATTGTTATCTAAACTTTTTTTTTGTACGAATGCATAACTTGATATATGGTACCCATATCGCAAGTAAAAAGAGACTGCAATTTCAAACTCACTCACCCTTCTGTGCTCATTTCGTTCCTTTGTTCGTTCGATACATTTTGTAAGATAAAAGTTGCTTAAAATCGGTGTTTTCCTATGTATTTAATGGGTCACACAAGTGAGTGATTTAATTAAAGAAAAAAGTTTGTCATGAAATAACAAAATATTCCCCAAAACAGAATGTGCTAAATAAATCCTCATTTGCATTTATCCTTACTTGTAATGATATCTAATGGCAAGGCATCTTCTGTCTGGTAATTGAACATACCTTAAGTGGATCAACGAGACAAATACGAAACTAACATTACATTATCTGCATCCGCAGTACCTACTTAAAAATTGATGGCATTTTTACAAATTTGATTATTTCTATCCTGTCCTTGTTACGTACACTTGAATTTTATTCTCTTCTCAATAATCCTTTATGTTGTTTCTGTTTACAGAATGCCGAAGCCAGTTATGACTTCAGCAGTAACGACCCATTTCCATATCCTCGATACACGGATGATTGGTTCAACAGGTAAACCTACATTCTTTATCAGTTTTATTGTGCATTAAGTTCCTTCTACTTCTATACTCTGTGTGTGAATTTGTCCTTTTGCAGTCATGGAACACGATGTGCTGGAGAAGTTGCTGCCGCACGTGATAATGGCATATGTGGTGTAGGAGTTGCTTATGATAGTAAAATTGCGGGTAAGAAAAAAAAATATGACCAATTGCTTATGTATTGAACTATTTTTACTGTTATGTGTATTTACTTTGCTACTATACAGGGATACGAATGTTGGACCAACCTTACATGACGGACTTGATCGAGGCCAATTCCATGGGACACGAGCCCCATAAGATTCATATATACAGTGCGTCTTGGGGTCCCACGGACGACGGCAAGACTGTTGATGGGCCACGTAATGCTACAATGAGAGCCATTGTCCAGGGTGTTAATGAGGTACTTAAAAACTATAATTATGAGAAAGTGTGTCAAATGCAAATAATTATTTCTTATTTAATTGCTCCAGGGACGAAATGGGTTAGGAAATATTTATGTTTGGGCTTCGGGTGATGGTGGCGAAGAGGACGATTGTAATTGCGATGGATATGCTGCTTCCATGTGGACTATTTCTATAAACAGTGCCATAAATGACGGTCAGAATGCTCATTACGATGAAAGCTGTTCATCGACGTTGGCCAGTACTTTTAGTAATGGTGCCAAGGATCCAAATACTGGAGTTGCTACAACGGATCTGTATGGAAAATGCACAACAACACATTCGGGAACAAGTGCTGCAGCACCTGAGGCAGCTGGAGTGTTTGCTTTAGCTCTAGAAGCGAAGTAAGTTTTATTAAGACACAAGGGTCATATTCCATTTATTGATTCTTTGTCTTTTCCTTTAGTCCAAGTTTGACGTGGCGTGATATACAGCACTTGACTGTGTTGACTTCTAAGAGGAATTCCCTGTTCGATGCTAAGAATCGTTTCCATTGGACAATGAATGGAGTCGGACTGGAATTCAACCATCTGTTTGGTTTCGGTGTCCTAGATGCTGGAGCAATGGTCACTCTAGCGAAACAATGGCGAACTGTTCCTCCACGGTATCATTGTGAAGCTGGTGCCGTTTCTGAACCACAGTAATTCTTGTGTTTTTTTCACTGAAGATAAACATAGTTTAAACTTATAAATCTTCTTATTTCTCCAAGTCAAATAGCAGCAGGGAAATCTCTATATCTTGAAATAAAGACAGACGCATGCAAGGGAACTGATACCGAAGTTAACTATTTGGAACATGTGCAAGCTGTCATAACAGCTAATGCTTCTAGACGAGGTGACCTGGAGTTATTCTTGACATCGCCCATGGGAACGAGGTGATAGGAATTTTTCATGATATTAATTTTATTCCAAGTGTGAGACAAAATGTGTTAAATTTGTTTTTGTTTTTTAATTTATTTCAGCAGATCAATGATTTTATCGAGACGAGCTAACGATGATGATCATCGGGATGGATTTACTAAATGGCCATTTATGACAACACATACGTGGGGGGAGTACCCACATGGCACGTGGAAGCTTGAGGTTCGTACTTTGTTTTTTTGAATGAATTTGATAATTACACTCTTAAATACCACCTCAGGGATTACTAACGACGAAAAGCCGAGCTTATTAATCAAAACCCAGTAAGTGTTCTCGCATTCACTACGGCTTAGTTCGTGAAGTGGAGGTTTGGTCTTCCTTTTCTTCTATAGAATCTTGGGGTTGGGATTTAGAGATTTTCTTGGTTCGATCACTGTCGTTCATTCGATCGATGTGGCCAAACTACTTCAGTTGTATTTTCTTTGCCACTCGCCTCTTCATAAATTGAAGAGCGAAAAAGCTAGTATCACTCATCTGGTCCGCTTGTCGCCCAACACAATAAAGATCAGAACTGACAAAGAAAGTGTTTCCTAAAACAAGCACTTCTTCTTATAAATAGGGAGTTTTGGACCTATTTGTTTTGCCACATCAAAATTGGTCGAAGTCCGTAGTAAATCGTATGGAGTTAGAACGATTTTGCATTTCGCTGACGATATGTATTTGCACCTGTTTTTCAATCACTGTAAATAGTTCTCATATAGCTCCATAAGATTGGCCGATAATGTCCAGTTCATCTTCATATCCAAATTAAACCGATTGGTTGAAGAAAATTTGTATTCATGTCAGATTGTCATTCGTTGCTCGGTCTCACATAACTTATTGCGTGGCCTAAGCCTTAGTCTTGGGAACTTAGTGCTACCTTTAGTTCTGATAATAAGTTCTTGGTTTTTCCAATTTTTAGCGCAATGTGAAGAATTGGTCGGCATTGGCACAAGATTTTCCAGGTTTGAAGTGATTCAAGAATTTTTTTCTATCGATGTTTAGTTAAGAGAGGTGCAGAGGAAACTATTCCTTTTTTTGTCGATATGAATATGAGAAATAAACTAAACTTTCCAATCATCGGAAATGATTTTCTCCGAACATATAGCGATGAGTTTGTGTATTACCAGGTCATATCCAGCGTCTTTAAAAAAAAAAACTTTCTTATTTATTTTTAACTTGGAAATGGCTACATTTGTTTCATTTTTATTGAACTAGCATTTAGCAAATAGTTGAGGTAACCTATCCAGAAGTAACGCATTGAATGCGTTGTATCAAGTTGCTCTTGTCCCTATCCTTATAGACTCCAGGGTGGATCATGAATCATCATCACTTGTCTTTTAAAATTCCTCACCTTTTTTCTGCACCTACTCGATTCAAGTTGTTGACTGTGTTTTTCACCAAGACCAATCGTTTCTTACCCTTTCTTCGTTTGTTTGAAGGTCTAGTGTTCTTCTTTGGTCAAAAACTTTCCGCCTCCATTTTTACTTTGTTTGCATGTGCGCAATCGGATTTGAAGCTTTCATTTCTAGGTGGTCGGCGGTTGTGAAAATCTTATATCTTATGAAGCAGCGGTAACATCGCGGCCATTGGCTTTCCGGGACCGCGTCAACAGACGCCCTCGTGTTTCTTGCGAACTCAAGAGATTCGTAGTGCTATAGCGGTCACTGCTGGTCCTTTATTTTCTCTGGCACGCTGTTGGTCTTCTTAGATATTCATTTGATTTTCTAACCCGCAGTTTGCCACCAATCAGATTGTGATCAGAGTCGATGTTAGCTCCTTGGAAAGATTTGAAAAAATATTAACATACTACTTACTACTTACTTAGGTCTTCAAACTTTTTTCAGTCCCTTTTGATCCCCTTAAGGGCTATAGGGCTGCCACTACTCCTACGCGCCCTCGTATACGGTTTCTGGAAATATACAGAAATTTTCTCCAATTCTTCCCCAGCTGTGCAGATTCCCTTTTGACTGTCCTGCACCATGTGCTTCTCGGCTGACCCCATCCTCTACCTGCCTTTGTGAGTGGGTTCCACTGCATCGCTGTACCTGCAATGCAATCGTTGCGTTTTCGAAGCGTATGATCAATCCACTCCCACTTACGTCTTCGGATAGTACAGTGACAGTCTATGGATTTTTAACCCGTACTTCTATGAATTTATTCATTTGATATAATGATTTGGCCAGAATATTCTAAAGATGTTTCGTAGACACCTATTCATGAGCGTTTACAGTTAACTTGTGACCGTAGTTAATATTTTCCATGTGCTCAGCTTGATCTTTAAGCTGATTATTTCTGAATTATTTTTCTATACTTTGGAGAGCATTCCGAATGCAACCTTTGCCATTTAAATATGGTTGTCGACGTCTTGTTCAGATGCGCCCTTGATAGAGGCAAAACTTTCAAGATATTTTAAGTCTTCTACTTTCTCTACTGGATTTCCCGAAATATTGACTTAAAGGGATGAGTTACTTCCAACATTGAGGCTGATCATTTTTGTTTTTGCAGTGTTTATTTTTAGCCCCACCATTTCCCTGGACATGGTTGAGGAGTATTTTCTATCAGTCTTCCAAGTCTTCTATCAGTCTTTAGAGCCATTTGCGCTTACAAGTTGACCTTTGCTCAAGACTTTTCGTCTAATTTTTCTTTTGACAGAAAATAAATCCATACTTCCATTATAGAAATCGGAGCAGTTTCTGCAATTTCCCTAAGTTTTGATCTCATTCTCATAGAATTTCTTGAAAAAATGTAAGATCAGCATTGAAAATAGCGAGATTCTGGTCTAGTTTCTCAGCCACGTACATTTATCTTCAATTTATTCCAAATTTAAGTTTTTTTTTTCAATTATTATGTTGACAACTTATCAACGAAAACCTTACACCAATTGATATAATTACTAACAAAACTTATTTAATTTTTGTTTCAGGCTCGTTTCAATTCACAGCAACCTCGTTCCGGATGGATTAAAGAATGGTCCCTAGTATTACATGGTACAAAGGAGCCACCATATAGATCATTATCACCGTCTTCTCCACACTCAAAATTGGCTATCGTCAAAAAGGCTCACGAAGAAAAGAAAATGCATTAAGATCAAAAAACAAAAAAATAAAAATCAAAAATAAAGTGCAATCATACATCCAATGAGGGATGCAGGCAGGCTGTTGTTTCATCAATTGAAACCTATAATTATAACTTTAGTTTATTTCCATTTTAATTGATTTAAATCTTATCTTATGCATTATAGGAAAAGAAACAATACTTACAAAATACATTTTTTTTCAAATAAGTTAAAAAGGAAACAAACATTCATTTTTGTTATCAGAGATTAGACTCGAGTACACTTATTGTTTTGTACCGAATTGAAATTATTATTTCATTACTTTGTGATGGAATTATCATTTTAAGTTTCATAATTTTTAAAGGGAACCACCGAGACTTTATAAGAGCTCATAATGTTTTTTCCAAAAGGGCCTGACTTAATTCAGATTTAAATTGTTGAGCAAAATAATCAAGGCCCACTCTATTTCGAGGCTTAAAAGATAGTGACAGGTAGGTATCTTAATTTTTTCGGGACCAATTTTACAGTCGGGAAAAATTATGGACTACTAGGTAGCGAAATAGTTAGAAAGTAACAAAATATCTCCAGTGGTATTATTGAATTTATAGAAAAAATGTCATTTTATAGCAATTTGTCAGAATAACAGCAGTGTCTGGTCTGCATACCACAACAGCGAATTACAAGCGATCCGTTTTTGGTTTGTTTTATACATTTAAACTATTACAGATTCAGATATACATATTACTTTCTATTAAATTTTTGAAGAAGTGAATGTTCATTGACTTTTATTGACCCTTGATATTATACACGCAAACTTGAAACTTCTCTTCAGCTTTTTCTTCTTCTTTAGTATTATCGAATCAAGTTACTATAAAGGATTCAGCTCGTCATCAAGTACATTTGTAAATTTTAAGAAAGTTAGTCGCTTCATCTTTATTTTGTCGTTCTTCACTAAATACACTTGCTATCTTCGGTCGTTAGATCTTTCACGTACGTGGTAATCTCCTTGGAGCATAGACCCTACAGTAAGAGCTATCATGTACGATTTCTGGAAATAAATCTCAGTTCTCTCCAACTCTTCATCAGCTGTGCAGCTTTCTTGTGACATCGAAAGTCACATTATACATGTAATAGCCAACAAAATGTACTGATTTTTATAGGGGCGGAATAGTCGCAGCTTGGCCTTTAAACTGAAGGAATTATTTTTAATAATTTTACAGAGCATTCAGAACTCAACATTTGCTTCCCGATACGGATATTGAATTTCTTGTGAATTCCAGCTTTGGTTAGAGACAAAACTCCTGAGATATTGAGAGTCTTCTTCTTTCTTTGCCGGGTTTTCCAGAAATCTTGATTTGAATAGACGATTTACTTCCGAAACTGATCATTTTTGTTTTTGTCGTGTTGATTGTGGTCCGTTAGTTATTGGAGTACTGACACATCCTTTAGTCTCAGGGTATTAAATCGGGACGTTCGAATGCTCTCTTGGTCGGAGGTTGCTTCCTTATCCATCGACCCCCAGCTGGTTTTTGGCACGTCTGATTTTTCTCGCCTAAACTAGCCGACAGAATTTTATATGAGATGTTAAGAAAACTAATTAATGTCTGAAGTTTCAATTCTTTTCACTTTTTTTCCTCCGAATAAATTTTAGGAATGAGTTGATGCATGTTCCTGACCTAGTCATCTCCCGTTTATGACTTCAATAGCTTGGCCAACAGGCCATCCAAACCACCAGCCTTATCCGACTGAAGTTTATAAATCGCTGTTCTAACTTCATCTAAAGGTCGGGTAGACGAATATTATGGCTTACATCGTTCAAGTTGTTCTACAGCAGATGGTTAGCTGTCATCATCGATTAGCAGTTTGACAATTTGTTCTTTCCAGGCCTCAGTGCCGATTGCGTGACTCCTACCGTATTCACATTTTTATCACGTCAGGGGTCAGACTTCTGTTCTGGATTGATATCCTTGGGTAGATGTTTCACCATTTGATAGAACTTTCGGACATTGCGTCTTCCGTAGGACGCTTAATTTTCGTGCTCCGTTTTCTTTCTTTTTATGAGAGATACACACGAGGCAACCGTTAAAGCAATGTGTTGCAGCAACGTGTTTTTTTTTGTTCACTACACTCCGAAAATATCAACATTTTTTAATATTTCTGGCAACACAACGATCCTCTCCTCTTTTTTGCACATTTTGAATAACGCTGGTCTAGAATTTATTGTGCATTCGTAAATATGTATGGAAAAATGTGTAGCAGTCAAGTTAGAGCAGGGCAAACACACGTACATAGAAAGAACATCCAGATTGATTTCAAATTTTGAAGGTTATCAATGTGACTTCTTGATTTGAATTTAAGTTTAGATGCAATCATGATGAAGAACTTGCTTATTAGGTTTTTTTGAGATATCAGGGATTTTTTTTGGCAGAGCAAGGAAGTACAATTTTTATTTCGGCTCAGATTTTGAAATGCGAAGAAAATGAGAAATTATATATTCAGGGATTCCTAAACGCTCAAAGATATCTAAGACGTGAACTGGGTAGTAACAATATATTTGGAACATTAAAATTTTTTTTTCAGAATTTCGTTGGGTAAAGGTATGGTGGCATTTTTAAAACATTAGGGTACTCATTATTTAAAGAAATTTGAATTATGTATGTTCATCGATGAGAAAAAAATAAAAATTTCAAAAAATTTTCCTCAGCAGTTTTATATTCCAAACGCTTCAATTATAATATTGTGCGTTTGTTGCTAAAGACTTCCTTTGAATTTAAAGACATTGTTTTATTTTGTAAGGACATTTGTATTTTTAATTAAATTTGTTTTCCTCAAAAAGAAACCTGTCAGTTTTTGATTTTCATTAAGAAAAATTAATTCAGTTTATATTGTTTTAAAATAAATCATAAGTTGTTGGACATTTTTTTTTAAGTTTCACAATTTAAAAAAAGTCTATCTACTTTTCAAATAAAAAAAAAAAACTTTTTCTTTTATAAAGCTTAAGCATTATTAATGATTTTATTTTCAATTTTTTTATTACAAACAAATTTAAAACTTAACTTATTTATGTAAATAAAAAAGATTATAAAATAAATATACAAATTTGTAGTTGATGAATTTTATTTACTTTTACCAGCCTATTGGGAATGTGTCTTATTAATTTTTTTAAGACATTGTCCTGATACAATTTATATTCATTTATGATTTTCTAAGTTTCAAAGCATAGGTATGCTAAAATAAGTGCAAAATTCTAAAATTTTTATTTAAAATTTAATACATCATAATATGCTCTTAAATTTTGTTTGCTTAAAATTATTTTAAAATAATGTAAGTTAAAAATATATAAATAAAATCTGATATATTAAAAATATAAACAACAAAACAAGAAAGCGCACAGAAAAAAACTTAACATTCTTGTATATCATTGTTATATACATTTTCTAAAACTACTCTCTTGTTGATTTTAAAATTTACAAATTAAAAAAAAAATTACGTGGCTATTATAAATAGCTTACAAAACTTTTACAAAAAAAAAAAACTCCAAATAACAAAATTTGTATATATACAATAGATTGACAGCAGATACATTTTACTGCACAGATACAAAAATTATTATAAAATATTTAAGACATCGTACTTTATGTACGAAATCTTTTAATCATAAAAACATTATAGAAAAAAGCATACACAGATTTTTACCTGATAATTACAATAGATTGCAACTAAACAATGTTACAACACATTCATGCATTGACAGTGTAAATAGGAAAATCAAATGCATGTTTGTTGACAAAATTATGTTAAAAAAATATACTAAAATTAAACATACAGTAAAAAAAAATCATTAATGTATAATATGTGTATAAGACTATTAAATATTAAAATATATACCAAACTATACATTTAATCATAAAACAAAAATTAAATATCTGCAAATATAATTATTATATTACAACAATTCCAATTCTTCTTTAACATAAAACAAAAAAAAAAAAATTATACACATATATACAAAATACAAGCTATTAAAATATTTAACAAACATAAGAAAGTACATTAAGATAACAATGTACCTACATTATGCATTTGAAAAAAAAAAACTAATATCCTTAGATAGTTTATTTTTTTTTTTATATTTAAGTTAATTTCTTACTAAACAATTCTTTACCTGTATTAAATAAATTAAAAATAAAGAAAACTTGCTCACACTCCTGTAGAATTTTTTAACTTGTTTTTGATTTTGTTTTTTCCTCTAAAAAAGAATTTTTATCCTAATAAAAATGTGGTAGTTTAATTTTTTTCTTTCGGGGGCCAACAATAAACAAAAAAAAATATTTTATAAAAAAAAAACAGAAATGGATAATGTATGAAGAAAAGAAGATATAATTTCTAAGAGAAATTTAAAATGTAATATAAATAAATAAATAAAATGAAATATATGATATGAGAAATATAAAGTAAATAAAAATGATATCTTTATTTTGTTGATGTTTATGGATGAGATACTTTATAAAAAAGACCTATTATATAAATATAATAATATTAAAAAGATAAAATTGTATAGTGGATCAAAAACAAAGTGAAAAAAAAAAGAAATATGAAAATAAATAAAAAAAAAAACAAATATAAAAGTACCTATATATTATATAAAATAAAAAATTAATAAATTCGTATACAATAAACTTTGATGTTGTAGATACTTACAGAATATATTTGCGTATATGTCTCTATCAAAAGTGGAAAGGAAGGAAATTCAAGTCAGTTTGATTTTAATTTGAATTTAATTACCTACAAAGTCCGAGGTTTCATCCCATGTGCAGAAACAGAATCAGAGCCGTTTGCTAACACGATACTTAAGCATTTATGTTCAACATAAAATCTTATGTGACAGTTTAGGCAAAGGAAAAAGTAGCCCATAAGTGCTTACGTTCAACATAAATATTTTAAGCAAACGGCCCTTAACCCATTTCCGACGCTAATAGTTCCAGTTGAGTTAGAAACGTGAAAAATCACATACTGCCTATTTTGGGTCTAATTGGATGAAAACTAAAAAAAAAATTAAAAAACTTCTAGGTTCCCGGAAAATTCACTTTGCGTTTCCGCATCGTTTGCCGAAAGCAGTAGCAAAATTACTGAATTTTTTTTATGTGAATTATGAATCAACTTTTTGAATAGTTTTACATACAATTTTTTAATTATAATGCTTCAGCGTAAGAAATAGTTTGTAAAGAAAATTAAGATTGATGTGTAAAAAAAAAAAAATCTGTACATTATTTTGATATATTTTTATAAAAAACGTTTTTTTGTGTGGTATTCATCGAAGCATTTTGGAAGCAGTGGGAAATTACATTTCTTACAGGAAAAAACTGTTTGGCTGAAACATTTTCGACACCTTTTCTGTTTTGATAACTGAGTGCTTCAAATGCAATGGATCTTCAATCTATTTACCAATGCAGCATCGAGTCTGTTTGACAAAAGTGTCCAATACTACTTTCTATCCTAATTCTGATACCATAGTCGCTTGTAGCATTGCCAAATAAATCAACTCCACCCATAGTGATTTTGTACTCACGAATTGCATTTGGCATCGGATTGTTGATGTGTTTCCTTTTTTTCCGATCAAATCGTTTCGCTTGCTTGATCAAATGATTTGACAAAACTGTTACATAGTATTGTCATTCCAACGAACAGCTGCAATTTAATTTTGCTTGTCGAAGACAAAATCCATAGAACCATAGAACGATAATAGAGAAGTCCAAAAGAGTGGTTTTTGTCATGCCGTCCGTCGCGTCGGTATGTGCGTCTGTTCGTCTGTTCGTCTGTGCGTCCATCTGTACCGAGAGCCACAGCCTAAACGGGTTGACGGATTTGCATGACATTCGGTACAGATTACTTTTTTGTAATTTCCAAGGTTGATTTTTGTTTGTTTTTGAATATCTCGATTAGAACGAATACCTCGCATATAACGGTTTTGAGTTATTGGACTTTTCTCAAAAACGACTCAAACGATTTTGATTAAACTAGCTGTATGTTATGAAATAATTGATTTAAACAATACTACATTTTTAGTTTTTCACAAAAAAATCGAATAACGGAAATATGATGAACACGTTTTTCGAGAAAATTTAAATAATTTTAAGTTATTTCCGTATATATCATTAGTGTCTCAACCGATTTCATTTAAAATTTGTAAGCAGGTTCTTTTTATGATTTTGAAAAGTGAATTTAATTATTCAAAAAAAAAAAAAAATATTTATAAAAAAAATTGTAAAAGAATATTTTTTTGATGTTTTTTTTTACAATATGAAAAATACTAAAAACTTAATTGTTTAATGACTAGCAAATATGTATAAAATTACTTTGAGCTACAAGAGCAAGTTCGATCCAGTCGTACATTTATTTTTTTTTTTGAAAAACTAAATACATAATACTTTTTTAAATGATGAAAACGACGGTCACAAGTTTTGAACGAAATTTGTTGAGCCAGTAATAATATAATACGGAAATAACTAAAAACAAAATACACTACTGGGTCGCACGTACTTGCTCTTAGGGTCAAAGTTGCTGTGGATGCTAAAGCTTCATACATAAAGTTTTTAATTTTATAAGAAATTAAAAAATTAACATAAAATTTATTACTTAAATGACTTAAACAACTTCTTAAATTGTTTTTATCTCAAAACAAAGTATGCCATTTGATTTTGTTGAAAAAGATTAATTTTTAGAAAAAAATCTTGAAAATCGTTTGAGCCGTTTAAAAAAAAATAATTTTGTATGTAAAAAAATTTTAAAGCTTTGTTTAAAAAAATAGTTTTAATGCCCTTAACTGTCATGTCTGATTGTTATCTCGAGTTCGATTTTTTTTACGAATCCTAAACTTGCCCTATAGTACCTACATATATCGCAAGTAAAAATGAAAACTTTTCCGAAAATCGTGTTCATCATATTTCCGTAATTCGTATTTTTTGAGAAAAACTAAAATTGCAGCATTGTTTAAATCAATTATTACATAACATACACCAAGTTTAATCAAAATCGTTAGAGCCATTTTCGCTATAATCGAGATATTCAAAAACAAAAAAAAAACAACCTTGGAAATTACAAAAAAGTAATCTGTACCAAATTTCATGCAAATCCGTCAACCCGTTTAGGCTCTGTACAGATGAATGCACAGACGAACAGACGAACAGACCACTTTTTTGGACTTCTCCATCATCATAATGTTGGTTTTGATTAAAACCTCAATTTTGTACACGAAAATAATACTAACTTGCTCTATAGAGCAAGTAAAAATATAAACCACAAAATGTATGCTCAAATGAGTCCATCATTAGTCGGGTTATCTTGAATACCTAATAAGAGTATTTTAAGGTCTAAGCAATGTCTTTGAAAAATTTGACTCATCCCCAAAAATTTTAAGATTAGCCTTTTTCTGCCTATTGATTGGAGTATTATCTTAATTAAATTTCGAAGCTCCTAGACAACTTCTTAACAATCGATGATCGAAGCTCAATTTTGGTACTGCGAATATAAAATTTTAACCAATTTTTGCGTTTTTATTTATCCCATGCATACAAATTTAATATTAATAGTTGATACCACCTATAACTAAATTCCTGCATATTATTACAGGGTGCTGTATATTTATTTGAACTCAATTTAATTAATGAATTCATAATTAAATTTAATTAACCATTGAATTCATTTTAACAACTTTCCAGTTGTTTTATGCATAAACACAATGCAAATATTTATATTTTGATTTGAATAATTTAATAGACTCATAAAGTGTTATTTATGTGACTTCTGTCGTCACAATGCATAATTCATTAGGATGGCAATTCATTTTCTTTAACAATTAATATATATCAAACTGGTTCTCATTTATTGCGGCCATTTGTTTTTGTCATCAACTTTAAGGCACAGTCACATATTTTGAAGCGGTAGCGAGAGGGTTATGTATATTAAAATAATAAATTAACATATTGATAAACACTTCAACTATACACTTTGTTTTGAGACAGATTCATACAAATGTATCTTAACAAAACAAGAGAACAAAAATAGGCCTATATTGGTATCAAAATGTGCATTCTAAAGGTTAGCCATGAAATTAAAATATTTTCGTGTTCATAGTTTGGAACTTTGAGATAAAATTTAAATTTTGATTTTGAGGTAGTAGCTTTGTTACATATTTTGTGTTGGAAGAGAGTCTGTTACATATTAAAACAATCAGGTTGTTTTGCTAAGTGGTTTGTTTTGAACAAAATTGAATGATCTGGATCAAGGGTTTCATAAATTTATTTATTTTTTATATCACTAACACACAAAATTAGACAGTCTTTTTTGTATAAGAAAACAGAGATAGTAAGGTGTTAAATGTCAAAATTGTGGCATATTCCGTTCGTTAGACTGTTCGTATGTTCATCTGTGTTTCTGTCTTTAAGACTAGTATTCACTTCCTGTGAAATGACAGCTCACCATCATAAGACCTTATGTGCGGTACGAAATTTAGGTTTTACCCTGGTGGGGGAAATTTCCCCTGCAATAAAAGAACATTCGCATGCACAAGCACATGAAAATTGATTATTCAGAATACCCAAAATTTTTACTCAAAATTTTGATGCCGAATCTGATCCTGGAGACACTTTTAATTGGAACAGGTATTTTGAAAATAAAAACACTTCAAGCAAAACCGGTTAAGAAGGCAAGTTATTTTTAGAAATTCCAGAAATTTGTAGACACGATAACTTTTGTAAGATTAAAGATAATTTATTGGTAACATGTAAACGCCAAAAGCTTATGATTAACAAAACTAAGGTGATGGTACGTAAAGTTTAGGTCTGTATTTTTCAATTTGAAAGCCTATTAATCCATTTAAGCAGTTTTTTTTTATATATATAATATATAAACTTAAACAAAAACAGTCTTAATTTGACTAAATAAAATACAATTAACCATAAAAACTATGTTTTCCAAAAACTTATTTTATGAAATAATGTCTGGTAAGTACACCATGCAATAAGCACAAATATTCGAGGCTGCAACCTTACACTACTAGGTTTCTATCCGAAACAATCAGTTTAGTGCAATTTTTGTACGACAAAAATTCTTAAATGAGTGAGCTACATTTCGTCGCTGTTTAAGAAAACCGGCATAGCTCAAAAATCATGATTTTTGATTTAACGATGCCAATCGACTAAAAAAAAATTCTCTATCTTTCTGTCAAACTGGCATTTTGCAATCCCGCTAGAAGGAGTTTGTTCCAATTGTCACATGTTTCCTTATCATGAAAAATCTTATGACTCAAAAATTAAAAACTCATTTTCTGAAGAATCACGTTTTTTGAGTTATGCCGGTTTTCTTAAACAGCGACGATTTATGAACATCATCCAAAGAGATCAGAGTATGATCACACAAACATTAAATGGTTCGGTTCATCGGTCGAAAAGAAAAAAATTATATTAGTATTTTAGTTTAAGTTTTCTGTAGAAACGAAAATGTTACGAATAGGCCACAGTGACCAACCATTACAATACAATGTAAGATTTTATCGTCGCGACGGTTCAAAGATTAAACTCACTGAGTACCTATATTTATGAATTCAATAGCACTAACTGAGTTTTGCCTTTAAACCGACGATCATTTAGACAGTACAGCCAAATTGGATGAAAAATCAAGGGTACATCACAAAAAGGGTTTTCTTCACATTTCTAATACATCATAGTCGAAAGTATACAAAAATTCAATGCACTGGATCGCATGTTCTTACACTTGTAGCCGAAGTTGCTTGGATGGCTAAATGCCGTTGCGTAAATGCAGTTTTCAAAACAATAAAAAAAAACATCAAAATCGATTATAAAAGTACTAAAACAGCTTTTTGCATGAATTTTACCTCAAAACGAAATACGAAGTTTGTATTCTTTTACGTATACAGATAATTTTCTTAGGAAAAAAAGCAACTATTTTTATTGGAGTAACTCAAGCTCAAAATGAGGCATTATCTCGGAACTGAAAAAAACTGCTCTGATCTGGAGGATTTTTTACTTGCGATAGTTATACATTCGTAAAAAAAAAAAGTTGAGATAACAATCAAACATGACATTGCGATGATAGAGAATGATAAAAAAGTGGGTCTGACAGTTCTGTCTGTCTGTATGTATCAGAGACCACAGCCTAAACCGATGGGTCGATTTACTTCAAACTTGGTATGTGGAGTTTTTTAGAGAATATCCCCAGAGGTTTTTTTGAATTTTCTTTTTTTTTGACCCCAAATAACGGTACCTTTCATATACCGGTTTTAGAAAAACTCGTTTTTCTCAAAAACGGTGCCTACGATTTTGATTAAAAAATCATGGTCAGTTTTTTAAATAAGGTCTATCTTCAAATTAAAACTATTTTTTTAAGAAACCCTTATTAACGGTACCTGCCATAGAACCGTTTTTTTAAATTCTGATTTTCTCCTTCATGACTCAATCAATTTCAACCATTTTTTTTACATGAATGCTTTCAAGTTGCCGTAATAATATTTAGTAAAAAAAAATCAAAAATTATTTTTTTGGATTTTTAAAATAAGTTTGAAATTTTTTTTTGAAAAATCATTTTTTCGAAAACTACTGCATATTTTTTTTCAAAATTTAGTTTTTAGATGTTCATAAATAATATCTTAAAAATGACATACCATTTTTTTTTTTTTATAAAAGTCCTTGTAAGATTTTAATTAGAAAAAATTGTTTTTTTTTAAAAACGGCTCTAACGATTTTCAATTTTTTTTTCTAAAAATTTATCATTGTAGAAGAAATCAGATTGCATACTTCGTTTTGAGTTAACATTCATTAAAGAAGCTGTTTTAGTCATTTGAAAATCGAATGTTATGGTTTTTTTAATTTTTTTTTTTAAACTGCATTTACAAATTTTTAATTAGCATAAATGGTAACTTTATCTTTAAGACCCAGTCGTGCATTTTATTTTTTTTCTAAATGTTGGTATTCAAAAATACTTTGACAGGTAGCGGTTAAAAATTGCCACTCTTATCAGTTTTTATTTTTTCTTAACAATAAGATTTTTTTGATAAAAAAATTTGTTAAAATTTTATAAAAAAAACTAGGCCAAAGATTTTCCACAGGTCTGTGTAAGGAAAACAACTAGTAAAGATAGAGAGTTATTTTAAGGAAAACAACTAATAAAGATAGGGAGCTATTTTCACCCGCAGAAATTTTTTTATTGAAATACAACACAGATACAAATAAAAGATCAAATTAATTTTATTTTAATATTTTCATAAACTTTCTTTTTTTACAATTTTAAATCAAATTCACCCAATGAATAGTTTAAGCAAATAATATTTTAAAACTCAGAATTTTGACAAAAAAAAATTCAGTCAAAATTTTTAGCTAATCGTTTTTTTTTGTAATTTTACGTCATAAAATTAATTTTTTTCCCCAAAATTCAATGGCCTTATTTAAAGTCAACTAACTCAAAAAAAAATTAAAGGTTTGTTTGTTAAAAAAAATTATATTTTATAACGTACAATTTTGAAAAAAATAAATTTCACTACTGGAACGGACGTACTTGCTCTTATAGATAAAGTTGCTATATATGCTAAGCCTTTTTAATTAAAAATTTGTGGAAGCAATTTTTGAAAAAAGCATTAAATTCGATTTTTAAATGACTAAAACAGACGGTGCAAAAAAGTTTGATTTTACGAATCCCCTGTCTGACACCGAAATCGGTGTGCACACCAGCCCACACACAGACACCAGTGCGTTCACAAGTGACGTGTGTATGAGCCGCGAAACGATTTAAATTCATTTAAAGCGGTCCATACACCCCACCCTGTGTATGAGCTGCTGTGTGCACCGGTTTTGGTGTCAGACACGGTGTTCGTAAAATAAAACTTCTTTCATTTTTGGCGTCGGTCTTTCGATTGGTGTTGTGTGTATGGCGAAAAATAAATTTATTTTAATTTCCATTTTTAATGCTGTCGTGTTTTATTGCTTATTAAAATCGGTTAACAAACTAAATTATTTTTCTAATTTTTTTTTAAGAATGAACCTTCGGTTGAGATAGTTCAATTAAACGTGGAGTTGACTTAGCTTTGAGTGCAGCAGGTGAAATCAAAAATGGATTTTGTCGAACGTGTCCCTCCTCGTATTCTTTTGGTTGTGACAGCTCAACAACACGATCACTTGGCTTTGCCTTAAGAGCATTAACTGCAACGCCAAAAGGATTTTCCCTTAAAATACTCTCTCCAGCTTGTTTTTCAGCCCGTGTTGCTAGTTCTATAATCCGTTCACTCGGTTTATATTTCAAAGCTCCTGGGTTAATTTTTATTGGCAAGGTCTGATAGAGAAGGTTTTCATCAATTTCCTTTGCTTTACTTAATTTAATAATTGTGGGAGTTGCTTTGTATTTTTTGAGCCCCGGAGTAAGTTCCCATTTAGGAACAACATCGTCTGTACGTTTCTTGGGCTTGCAAAGATATTGGAATCTATCCATTATCATGATATCTTTCCACATGTGGACCTGCATACATAAAATAGCAACAATTCTGACTAAACGCCACATCATAAGGAAAAAAACAGAGTCTCACCTCTTTTAAGGGCTTGAAGATTTTTTTCGGTTTGGCGAGTTTACTCAAATAAATTCTATGAACTGCCCATTCTTTTTTGGTCCATTTTTCAATGATTTTTCTTCGATTAAAATAGAGAGTCATTTAAAACAAGAAATTTTCTAAAAAAAATCAAGAGTACTTTTCTTCCGGAGGCTGACAGTTGGCTAATCGACTGTACAGGGAAAGCATACTTTTCTTGAAAGTTCGATTTAGTACTTGCAGTCGTGCGGCACCCAGGGTACCCCTAAAATCTTCTCGAATTGGTAAAATTTTTCTTAAAAAAACAAGGTTCCCTGTTTCAAAAACCAATCTAATAAAAAAGTTT
Organism: Meliscaeva auricollis; assembly: GCA_948107695.1. Taxonomy (NCBI): domain Eukaryota; kingdom Metazoa; phylum Arthropoda; class Insecta; order Diptera; family Syrphidae; genus Meliscaeva; species Meliscaeva auricollis. Next base: position 61,531,230 of record OX403616.1, read on the forward strand.
AATAAATCTCAATACCTCACACGGGGATAAGCCAATTGTTCGGTTCTAGTCAAAGTTGGTAATTCTCGAACCATTTCTGTCTTTCGGTTTTTAGGCTTGTACGTCGTTGCTGCCAATACTTTTGAAGTAAAATATTTGGGACAGGCTAAATTTCTTATTTGTCGTTGGTGTCGCTTTGGCTGAAGTTGTTGCAAGCGAGCAGCAAGCTTTGAGTATTCTTTGCAAATATCTTTGGCGAAACAAGTAGGGCCCAGTTGTCTTCTCATGATGCAATCACTTGGTTGTTTTTTGTGGGATGCCATATCGATTTTCTGTTTTTTTTTTGTATTTTTTTTATTTTATATTTACTAGAAATTTTGATTAGACAAATAAAAATAATTAGCTTTGAATGAAAACTAAAAAAAATCTGCTTTCAAATTCATTAGTATTGAAAGTGGAAATGTGGAAGTTTTTTTTTGTTGCTTCTCGCAAAGGCTAGCGTTGTGCTTTCGCTTTACCTAAAATTAATATGTTAGCCCTTCAAAAGGTCCATTATAAAGTGTGGACAAAGAGTATGATAATTGTTTTTCAGGTGGTTTTTTAGTTAATGGTGGCAACAGAAAAATTCAACCGGTTGTAGGAAAGGCAAAGGTGGTTTTACTTTTAAGAATGCAATAAAATACGAATCTAAAATTAGTTACAAATATACAGAAAATGCTTCGCTTTTCGTGATTTGATTGTTAATACCACTCACGCAATTTTGTTTCTCAGCAATGGATGCAATAAAAAGTCTTTGTGGAACTTTCGAAAATGAAGTATTGGTCTTCGATGTTGGACTTGATTTAATTTGACTTTTTTTTTTTGCATCACAAATGGCAAGCGGGAGGCAGCTTTCCATCATCGTTCTTAAGACGTGAGCAGCGGCAGCGTGCTGTTTACATTATTTTTGGCGAAATTTTTGTCTAGAAGAATATTTCGTTTCTAGGTCGAGAATGTCGAAAGAAGTCATTGGTTGAAGCCGACATCATCGTAAGTAAAGTAATGGAAAAACTTCTTTCCTGCTCATCAACCATTTTATTTACAGTGTTAAGTGCTAATGTTTTTTCTAGCCTTTCTTTACAAATAAAATTTTTCTCAAAATTTAAACAAATTAACAAAATTATTCACTTCAGCTATAATAGGCACTCCATTAATAGGTATTATGCATAAGTAAGTATATTTACGTTACAAAACGTATTGTTAAAAAAAAAAAACAAACAAACACTTTGGCTGTATAATGCAACCTCATGATTAAATTGAATCTTAAAAGCGCCTCCATCCATCATATAATAACATCTCTCTTAACGACCTTGTCTTAGCGGTTTTATTCAGCGGAACGATTTAAATAAATTATTCTTTTCCAATGCATACAAAAATATTAATTATTATTACTCTCTCAAACTGACAGCCCTACCTTATACTTAAAAAGGGAAAATACAAAAAACAAAACTAAAAAGAAAGAAGAAAACTAATTTGTCAAATTAATGACATTGCGTGAAGTTAAACACCTTTTTTTCTTACTTAACTTACAAATCTTCTATAAATATTCCCACAAATTAATAATTACCAAAAATGTTTCATTAATCTTTTTGACTCATCATTGTACCTTATACGAACTTCGGTTTATTTTTTTTTTTTAATCTATTTTGACCTACACCAATTGATTGCTGCATCTTGTAAACAAGCTTAAGAAATTTTATTAAAAAAAACATAAAAAAACTTGTTTTAAATTTCTGTAGGCTTTGAAATTAAGCGGTTAGTGGTTGTAACATAAAGTAGACCAAAATAACCCGCTTTGGGATAGCTTTGCTAATAGGTTTCATTGACACTGAAAACAAATAATTGATCACCCACAAATTGAATAAATTATATACGAAAAGAATTCAGGGCTGGATTTTTAATTTAAAATGCGAATCTTAAAATCGTAAATCATATATTTTTAAAACAAAATCTTATATATATTTTTTTCTTAAATACTCGTTTTTTGGTAACTATTCTAGTAAACAGTCAAAATAACAATTTTTCCAGTAAAACTAGATTATAAGCCAGATTTCTTTGGACTTGTAGACCTTTATTTTGATCTACGAGCATTTAACAAATTCTCTTCTAAGATGTGCTCCAACAAAACCTATATTTGATATATTTATATATGTTATCAACAATTATACTTCTTAAACATTTTGGAAATTTTTATTAACTGGTCAAAAAAATATGACGGTTACTCAAACCGCAAAAAATATATTAATGCGAGGAGGTTTTTCAACTTAATAGATTAAGTATCAAATATCTTCCAAGATCATCAAAAGTGAGGCAGCAAATAGCATCAATTAATGTTCCCAATGAAGGGAAAAAAATTTTTTTGGAGAATTAGGAAAAAAATTATTTAAAATTTTACCTGTTGCACGTTTTCCGAATTATTATAATATGTACAAGTGTTTTGCAAATTTGTTGGAAGCTATAAGATTACAAACAAGATTTTGAAATCTGAAAATGTATCGAATCTAATTGATTTCGATAAGATTCTGTACTTTTTGGTGCGAAATCTAGATTATTGTTTGGCGTAAAAGCCATATTTTTTTTTGAAAAATCGTAACAAATGTTAAAAAAAGCTATTTTGTATGAATATCACTCATTGAAAAGAACAACGTCATAACTGAAATATATTGATTCATAGGAAAATAAGCGTAAGGATATTTACTCCCCATATAACCTCTACACAAGAACGACTTTTCTATAATGTCTTATGAGTGAAATTATGAAGTTACAAATACGAAATTACACACAGTTTGGATATTATGAGGAAATATTTTTGGTAGTATCAATAACTCAAATATTTATGGTTTTTGAGACATAAAATTTTCAAAAGATTTTCAAAACAAAAAAAAATTGGTATGTTATGAGATATTATTTATCAATATGTAAAAACCAAATTTTGAATAATATTCATTTATCCAGTATTAAATAATTTTTCAAATAAATAAATTCAACATTTTTAAAAATAAAAAAAAAAAAACTATTTTGATACATTATAACTATAAGCTAATAGGTTTACGTGGGCTATCTTTTTTGACGCAGTAATCACAAGCTGAAAATTTTTTACTTTCAAACTTTTTCTCTAAGACCAAAACCAAACGAATCAATTTCAAGGCTAAAAAGGTGTTGTATAGCTCAAAATAATAATTATTTTAAAACATACATTTCTTTTAAATTTTACTGCTTTTATTATATTTTGATACCAAAACATGAAAAAAGGATTAACTCACTAACTACAGAGAATCAAGCTTTAAAAAAACATGTTTGAAATGTAAATCTGAATTTGTGTTTTTAAAAAACTTTTTGTCTATGACCAATAGGAATCGAGATAAATTGATTTGAAAAATTAAGTTTCGAAATGAGGGGAAGACGCTGGGAAGGGTAATGGAATACCCCATTTTTGTTTTTTATATTTTATAAACTTTGAAGAACAATTATGTGTAGGTAAAGAAATACTGTAAATTTTGTGATAGAGGTCCCCCCGATTTTATTTACAAAATGGTGGATTTCGTTAAATAAATGCCTGCTTTGAGAAAACTTTAAAAGACCACGCAAACTGATAGCACTAGTCAAATCATTTTCGTTATTTTAATTTCGTAACAAGCAGTTCCAAAAAAACAAAAGTTTCCAATATAATTATTTTACGTTTCCTAATCAAAATTGCTTTTGTTCAAAGTTAACTTTCCCCCTTCTATCGCGATTATTATTTAGACGAAAAAAAATGTTTTATTCAATATTCGTCGTTTTTTTTTTTTGAAGGACTTCATACAGTTTTACTTTTCAAGATTTGTTATGGACCTGGAAATATTTGTCCGATCCAAAATTCAGTTTTTTCGAAATTTATCGAAACTTTATCACATAATTATGTATTTTGCCGGTAAATGCCTCATATTGCAGTCCAAGAAAACAATTGTGAAATAAACAGGGGCAGACGTAAATGCTTACTTTTTTGCATTTTTATCATCGTGAGGTCATGTTTGTTCGTTATCTCGAATTCGATTACTGTCTTGAGAAGCAGTTATAATAACAAAAATATCGACACACTTTATGAATATTTTAACAATAAATCATTTTGCATAATAAATCAAATAAAATTTCAAATTAATTATGCCCAAAAAAAAAAAAACAAAAAACACACAAAAGGCCTTGACTTGCAATTTTAGTAAGTACGACCCAGGCAAAACTGTGACCTGATGTACCAAAACTGTCTCTTCTATTTATCGATTCTCCTATAATGGTTGGAAGCTGAATCTGAACAATGACCTCATCATTTAAATACCAATCTGCATATCAACGAATTGCATGTTTGGAAATCATTAGATACCTTTTGGTGTTATTTCCAAATTTTCCGAACCAAACTAGACCCATTATCAAAAAAGAGAAGAAAAAAATTTGTGTCTAGCGGGTCGATATGCATACATGTAAGATTGGCAATGAAATTCATGGATATGGTTAACTGAAAGAGTGACTATAAAAATGCCTGCAGATGAATCAATGGGTATCATTCTCTCTCTCGAGTTCCAATTGTAATCAACAAGATGCGTGGATTTTTGGTAAGATATACCATCAAAAGCTAAAAGTTAAAGGATTTAAAATAACTAAAGATCAATTTTTATATTATAGGCTCTTTGCTTTATTGCTGCTGCTTCAGCCCAATACAACTATGCTCCAAATGGTGGAGGTAGTGTAGGTGGAGGCCATCTAGGAGGAGGTCATCTAGGAGGAGGTCATCTAGGAGGTGGCCATGTAAGTGGAGGCAGTCTAGGCGGTGGAAGCAGTTTCGGTGGTGGCAGTATTGGAGGTGGATTTAGCTCCGGAGGTTCCTCAGGAGGTGGATACAGCAGTGGAGGTCTTAGCTCCGGTGGATCGTACAGCAGTGGCGGCAGTGTTGGCGGTGGATTCAGTTCCGGTGGATTCAGCTCTGGTGGCAGCAGTGGAGGTGGATACAGTGCTCCTGCCCAAACCATTACCGAACTCAATAAGGAATACTACTTGTACTCTGCCCCCGAGGAACAAGTTCAAGGTGGCGGAAACAGCCAAAGTTCAACAACAACATTGAAGAAGAACTTGCGTGTTATCTTCATCAAGGCCCCAGAAAACAATGCCGCTGCTAGCGCTGCTCTCCAAGTTGCCAAGCAAATTACCGAAGACCAAACTGCCATCTATGTCCTCACTAAGCAAAACGATGCTTCTGAAATTAGCCAGCAATTGCAACAAATCTCAGAAGTCCATTCGCAGAAACCTGAAGTTCGTTTCGTCAAGTACAGGACCGCTCAGGATGCCCTCAATGCTCAACGTACCATTCAAGCTCAATACGATTCTCTTGGTGGAAGCACAAAGAGCTCCGATGAAGGTGTTGCCCCTGTCCTTAACTATGCCTCCAGTGCTCCAGTTTCAAATAATGTCCAAGGCTCAGCTTCTCAGCTTTCTGGAAGTGTTGCAGCAGTTGGATCAGGATCAGGAGTTGGTGCAGCGCCACAAAAGTCCTACTTGCCCCCTGTTGTTGTCTAAAAATAATGTGATTTTGTATTGTTATGATTCGAGAGAGAATTACTGCCCGTTAAATAGTTTTAGTTTTGTTTTGTTTTTCGAAAGAAAAAATATATATACTTTTTTAAAAAAAATTATTTTGTTTTCTTTCCAATTTTTATTATAAACGCAAATATAGGACCTTACCTCTAGGATAGTCTAATCTTGAAAGAATTCAGAAAGACGATTCAAGAAATCAGAAGTTACTTGTCTTCAATTTTTAAACGGCAGACCTATTTCTAAAACTCTCTGAAAACTCAAGAATTCTCCATCGAGAACAGATCTATTTTAATCAAAAATATTTTTATGAAAAGCCGGAATCACCATTTGGTACCGTAGAACTATTTAACATTTACCCAAAACCAATTTCACAGGAGTATGCCTCAGCAGTGGAAAAGCCAAAGTTTGAAACAGAGGGACTGTCAGAGAGTATAGCCTGCTGTATACTCTGACAACAGGTTCGTATTAATTGACTTTGCTGCAATGGAAAACATTGTCATAGCTGGTCTGTTTTTGACAAATCTAAATATTTACAAGGGGCATTGAGATCTCCGGATTATTCCACCGTTAACCAGACTGACCATATTCCAAGGGGCATAAATGCTTTTCCATGTATTATGATGTGTGAATAATCGAACGTTCCGAGGTGCCAACATTGATTCGGACCACTACATTGTTGTAGCTAGAGTCCGAAAGAACCAACATGAGAAGCGTTCGATAGAGGAAATAGATAAATGATCTTGCAAAAAAATAAGTCTTACCAAAAACTTAACACTACCACTACTAAGAACAGACCCCAAAACTTTAGCCGGTTATGACAAGCAAGGAAACAAATGTCGATGGAGAAGACTCTCCAAACTAGGTATGTATACAAACGGTAGTCGGTATGATAAAGCAAGTGTAACCTAGACGTGGTATAATAATAATTTCATTGCCTCGACGCTGACCAAACTGTTTAAATTACAAGTTGATGAGTAGTTAAGGGTACGTGACAAACCTTTTTGTATAACATGGAAAGGAAAAGCGAATAAAAACGATAAGACTAACTTCAAGGGGTTACCCCAAACCAAAAACGGTTAAAAAAAAAAAATTCAAAATAGTTTGTTAAATATCTGTCATGGTTCCTCTCCATGGACATACGCCTCGAGGTGGACCTTAAGCTTAGAGCTATGAGATCGCGAAACAGAAGGGCCTTCTTTGGTCAACAGTTCTAAATGGAATTCGTCTATTTTGATAGTCGGGGGTTTGGAGAGGACGCTTAGGCAGTTACGCTAATCCCACACCTCACACGAAGAGCCGAGGATAAGCGGCTAAGGTGCACAACGTGGCTTTGTCCAAACAGACGAAGACACCAAAGTGAAGAGTGCCTCCAGGCCTATACAGCCAAAGACGAGGCCTATGGGTCGATGGTGCACACTAGGACCAGAACTGACGAAAGAGCAGCTCCTTATGAAAGAAACACCTTTTTTTCGCACTGAGAGCGAATTTGACTTGATCAGTTTATTTGATTAATTCATTCTTAAAATCTTGGATGGAAACTCGGCTGAAATCTACAAGCAGAAGATGCTCTGAATTGCTTTGAAAGGCTATTAAGTCTACTCAACATCGCATATTAGTTAGTTTTTCACCCTCCAGCAGATCCTGGACAAAATCCAAGAATACCAAATCGATACACAACATCTCTGCATTGCCTTTAAATTCGCCTAAATTGAAATCATGTGAGAACGAATCCAGCTGTCTTCTCCCTATCAGTGGAAGCGACTGGCAGCGAAGATTAGTTTGGCCGTTAACGAAACTATAACAAAGTATATGTTGTCATCGAGAAAAGAGCCTCAACACTATTGTCTAAGACAAAACGTGACAGTAGCCAAGCCCTAGTGACTGACACTCATAACCTTTCACGTTTGCGTGTAGTAAGCGGAAATGTAGTAAGCGGAAATAAAATTAACTGCTATTTTTTTCCAGTTCCTAACCGATAACTGAGATGCACTTTCATTGACGAGAAATACTCTTAGAGGTTTTGTGGCACAGGCTGGGAAAGTGGGAATTGAACCCAGATGTATGGGGCGTAAAAGTCCATTACGCCAAGGAGTACACCATGAAACAAAACGGATTATCAAAGTGAAAGAAAAAGTGAAGAAGCAAGCAAATGATAACTAAATTCAGGAACCAATTTTATTCAAAAACTAGATACATGAACCAAAGTATGCCGATTGCTTTAATGTGGATAAGGATTGACAAGGAATACTCTCAAATAAAAAAATCATAAAGATCGTCTTAAACTGCCAAATGATTATCTTCACTGGTACCTATTTATTTAGAGACTATACATGCATACTTGTTGTAGGTAAATATCGAAATATAAAATTAAAACCATGAAAAAGCCTACACACAGCAAATTTTGAAATAAATAATTAATTCTTTTTCCGTTTCAAACCAGACCTATTAATGTTTATCAAAGAAAACTTGTGCTTTTTTTGGGTCAATCTGCTAACATGATCATTAAGCATTTAAATTAGTAATAAATTGTACGCAACAGATACTATAAAACCATCTGCAGACATGTCAATAGATGTCATTCTCTCTTTCGGGTTGCTATTAATATCAATAAAATGCGTGCATTTTTGGTAGGGCGTTTAAGACTTTAGCTTTAAACTTCAAGTTTCTAAAACCGCTTTTTTGTTTTATTTTAGACACTCTGTCTCGTTGCTGCTGCTTCAGCACAAGGATACAACTATGGAGTCAGTAATGTGGGCACTGGTGAAGAACCCATTTCAAGTGCTGGATCTAGTTATAGTGAAACCAATGTTGTTGGAAACAGTGCTCCCGCTCAAACCATTACTGAGCTCAATAAGGAAATCTTCTTATACTCTGCCCCCGAAGAACAAGTTCAAGCTGGTGGAAGCAGCCAAGGTGCAACACTTAAAAAGAACCTTCGCATTGTCTTTGTGAAGGCGCCAGAAAACAACGTTGCCCTTCAAGTTGCAAAACACATTACTGAACACCAAACTGCCATCTTTATCCTTGACAAGCAGAACGATGCGTCTGACATTGCTCAGCAATTGCAACAAGTCTCAGAGGTCCATTCACAGAAACCAGTTGTTCATTTCGTTAAGTACAGAACCGCTCAAGATGCTCTTATTGCGCAACAGACCATCCAAGCACAGTATGAATCTCTTGGTGGAAGCTCAAAAAGTTCTAATGAAGGTGTTGCTCCAGTGCTGAACTACGCTTCTAGTCCTCAAGTTTCAAGTACTCAAGGTTCCGCCTCTCAACTCTCCGCTAGTGTTGCGAAATCACCAGAGTCTGCATCCACTTCCTACCTGCCTCCTGCTGTAGTTTAAAAACTTATTTTTCATTAATAGTTCGAAAGAGAATAATTGTTGTTATTTAGTTTTAGATTTCCAAATAAATATACTATTTTACAATGTATTTTTTACAAGTATTACTTGTTATTGCGCATAGTTAAAACTTATGGAAGTCAAAGACTGGGCTCAATTTTATTCTTCTTAAAGCTTAGATAAACTCCTTTCTCCACTAGCGACTGTAACAGGAACTATTAGAATGATTTGAAGTGCGTTCCAGATATATAGAAACAATTACTGGTAAATTCCTTTCCCTACACACAATGGTGATCCCCCTTCACCATCGGGCAAACATGGTCTTAAGTTAAATGTAGTTAAGTAAGGTTTCAATGGGAAGATTCAGGAAGCGTTTAGGACTAAATAGTAAATTTTGGGGTCTGTTATTGGTAAGTTGTCGAAGAAAACTTCCAATTTGACAGCTGATCAACCACAGACCCGAAAATTGACTAGATATTTAGTCCCTAACGTTTCTTGAATTTGTCCAATGAAGCAATGGGTAACATAAAGTTGAACAAAGTACTGAGAGTTTGGATTTTAGTTCAGTCAATGGTGAAAATACCGAAACTTGTCATACTAAAGGGGACGTAGTACGAATTTTTGTATTCGGTCTTGGGGTATTGACCCTTATGAAAACTGAATTTTTTAAACTTCAAGATTGCACCTTTTTGAAATAAAGATGCAAGAAATTGCAATTCACCTAATAACTTGATTGGTGTTTGCTTTTTGGAAATTATGCCGAAAAGACATTATAGAGAATCAAATTATACAACTATTTTGCTCGCTCATAAAAATTTTTTTTAAAGTCTAACAAGAGCCAATATGAGTCGGGGAATAAACGATTAAACTCTAAAAACTGTTAAAATCAATTATTTTTAGTAAAATATTTGACAGGTTGAAAATTCTTGAAAATTGTTCACAATAGTTCGCCTTTTGCCAGATATTCTACAAGAAAATAACACAAACTGTTTAACAAAACGTTGATTTTACTGATATCCTCGCTTAAAGATTGTAAAGATTTGCTTACTACAATAATTTAAAAAAGTTTTTGTACCATGCGACCAATGACACAATATAACTGAAATTTTGTTTTTAGTCTAAAGTCGAGGGCTCCTGAGAAATTTCAGCATCAATGGCCAGAAAAATTAAAGCAACATGAATGGAAACGAGAATTAAACAGATAACAGCCTTAGCGAAGCTATCTGCCAAAACTCACAGCTTCGGTAAGGCTTAAAAAAATTCAATTTTGAATAAAAGATCTTTGAAAATTACTATAATTGCTAAACGAGTATAGCTAACTTTTAATTCAACTTTGTGATGAATAGATTAAGGGTGATTTTGTCCATTCGAAGTTGAATTCAACTCAAGGATTTTTACATTCAACTTGTAATTTTAATTTTATTCGCTCAAAGTTGTCGTTTTAAACTTTCGATTTTCAGCTTAGGAGTTAATTAACTTCCAATTTTCCCAACTTCCCGAAATAGTAAGAGTTGTTAGAGGAAACTCGGGATTTTTATTGTTTTTTTTTTTCAATCTAGTTGTGTGTTGTTTGTTATTGACATCACATGTCAAAAACAAATTATAATTTCAATCAAAGAATAAAATAAATAAAAATGTTTCGTGAAAATTATTTCTGGGAAGATAGGACATCTTGGAACAGCAAAGATGAAGAAAATTTACATCTTGAAAGGCGCGAATACAAGATGCTGCAACGCGTTGATTTCAATAAATGGGATGACCGCGATTTTATCTATCGTTTTCGTCTCTCAAAACGGACGACGATGATGGTGCAGGATTTTTTGCCGTATGATGAAAGAAGGTAATGCATATTGTGATGAATAGAATTAAAGTATTCGATAGATTCTTGTTTTTGTCCTACTTGTTAAAAGATCACGAGAAATACGGCCAATTACGCAATTACTAATCGTATTGCGGTATTATGCGCTCGGATCAATACAATTGGCAAACTATTTTTGCAACTTTTCTTTTTTATCACTGGATTTTTCCATATTTTGTCACTTTATTTTCAAATTATTTTCAATTTTCAACAGAATGAATGTAACTGTACACAAATATGACACTCGATTCCAAATCAAAAGTTGAGACTGACATTTCATGTGCCAATTGTGACAAATATCCCAGGGAAATTTTTGAAATTATAAGTTGGCCTACTTTTGAATTTAAAATTCCAAGTTCAGAATTCAAATAGTGAAAAAAAAACAATTTTTAACTTTTCGTTAAAATCTCGAGTTGATGTCAACTACAGAGTTTGCCAACTTAGGATTTTCAGAGAAGTTGAACAAAAGTGAACAAAATCACCCTAATTTTGCAAAGAAATAGTAGATTTTTTTTTCATACTGATTTATTTTAATTTATTTTTAAAAATTAAAAAGTTAGCAGAAAAAAATACTAAATAACAGTTGTCAAAATTAAATGACCACAAAGATGTCAAATTACACTGTTCTGCCTTTTTTAAAGGATTTAAGCACTCTAGCATGTCACGTTTTTGAGATATTATAATATAAACATGTCAAAAACCAGTTTAATTTTACATTTAGCATCAAATTTCTTTATTATTAAATAATTTGGTATAAAATTATTAAAAATTCGTGAAAGAACAGCATTTCATCTTTCTAATTTCTTTTAAATCCTTTTAATATTCGTTTTCTGCGCAAAGATATTGCAAATTAAAATTTTCTATACCTATAGAGCCAGTAAAAAGATTAATATTCTTTCATGTCAGGAACAACATACAAAATTCATTAGCCATTTTTTCCTGATTCGTTTTCCAAATCGTTATAACCCGCCCATAAGGCGACGATACATACAAACATTTTGAAATTAATCTTTGGTTTAGAGCCACTGATTATTTAAAAAAACCTGCACATTTTTTTTCCTACTCTTTAACACTCGTGTAATCTTAGGGACTATACACTCTCTAATACATTTTATGAGCATTAACCGTAAGTTAGCAAAAACAGCAAATTTCAGAATAGGATAAGAATTGTGACGTAGAGTCTATATTCTGATGAATCCACGAGTCACAAGTCTTTTAACAACAAATTTGTTGGGTTTTCTGAATTCTTCACGAATGTTTTTTCTAAAGAACATAATTTTCAGCTAACAGATGGTCTTATTTCCGAGCTTTACATAAAACGTTCTAAGACTTATCTTTTCATTATTTTTCGAGAAGTATTTTAGTTCCTTCTTTCTGAAGTCTGAACTGAACGTGTATACTCTATAGTCACTTCTATCGTTTTCTATACTATCGCATTATAATTTACAAAACTTATTACAAATTTATCATTTCATAAAACAAAAAATTAACATTTTGCTGCAAAATTTTACGTTACTTTAAATACGAGTAGTTTAAATTTTCAACTTGTCCCAAAGAATTCCAAGAAAGTACTTGAAGCATTTTGCCTATGTCAATGTGTCACTTAATTAATTCTCTTTTCAATGAAAAAGGGCTTAAATCTGTGTGACATTGAACATTTTCGGTCAGCATAAGGAAATAGAAAAAAAATTTAAATAAGTATCTTAATTGATTAACTGAGCACTGAACTAATTTAAAAGAACGAATTTCTTATTTCAACACGTGGCATCGTGCCGCGGGTAGTCCATAATTCGACCGATTATTTTATTTACTTTAAAATTCTCTGAGGAATAACTTCCAAGACCATAAACACTTAACATAAACAAAATGAGAAGAGAAGAAAACAAAAATTCACTTTATTGGATTTCGAAGAATTTCGCACCCTTAGGGGGTCGATGTTCTAATAGAACTGCTAAAATTTACTTAATCAGCAAAGCGAAAGTTTCTCAATTAACACGGTTGCCGCATCCGAATTTCAAATTAGTCTTATCATCTAAGCTTCGCACAAAGGACAAAGGGATATTCTAACCACCACCGTGCCCCATCTATTCAATGCCAGCGCAAAACCAATGAACTCTCTGAGGTCTTATTAAATCAATCTTGAGGCAATTGAAGTTTCTTTTTATCTGAATCACACCCTTGAACTATGGGTATAGATAATTTGCAAAAAAGGTTATAGAATTTTGTCACCGAATTTCCAAGGTAACTTCAATTAATTTCTGTGACACCAAAGTTCTCAAGTGTTTGATAAAATAAAATAAAAAGTATATTCTTAATAAATGGATTCTTCATTTCATGATTATTTTGATGTAGTAGGTATTCTTAAAATTGTGCCTTCAAATTGAGTTGAAGCAGCAAGGCCGGATTTGTAATAGAAACAAAAATCTATTTCGTATGTTTGCTCATTTTTCAAAGTATCCACACTGCAAAAAAGGTAGTCCTACGAAAACTTTTGTCGACCACTGTATATAAAATGGCGAGGTTGGGTAGCACCCATTTGGAATTCATGTACCAGGGTTAAATTGTAAGTATGTTCTTCGGGGATAGTGATGTGCTTCCCTCTGTTTCCACACTGCATCAAATCTCCTTTCTTTTGGAGCTAAACGGTCATTCCCTTGTTCACTCTTCAAGGAAACACTCAGAGTACTAAGCTCTCCCTATAAGCAGACGCAGTGCTTGTTAGTGCTCTGATTAAAACAGTCAAGTCCTTCCGCTTTGTTGTTCTTAAGAATGTTTTAATACCAGAAATATTATCTTCTCTACTGGGAGGTATGGTTTGATTAGAGTATTTGTTACCTTGGGCGAGTTATCAGGTATAAGGTGTTGTTTGGTGGCGTGATTCGCAAATACACGGTTCAAAACCGCAGGAAAGTGTTCCTTCCATCTTCTAAGCTGGTCCTTATCCAGATTGAGCAAAGAACGTTGCCGCTCAAAATTTTCTAATAAATCCTGATACATCCGGCAAGATACATTATGATTAAAAATAATATTAAAATTTAATTTGAAGACATTTTTTTGCTTTAGTGCAATCCAGGACAATAGTCGTGAAGTCCAAAAATGTTCTTCTTTTTGTTGGTGTGTCTTATAGAACACACATCAAAGTGCATTTTTAGCGGAGGGCCAAGTCTTCTTGAGATCTCATATCATTTTAGACTTCTTCGTGGATATTGTCTCAATAAAATAAGGTGATATTGGTCACCAAAACTTATTTCACCTGAGGAGGGTCTAGAACTGCCAGGCCACAGAAACAAATTACCATTTTTATTTGTTGACATAACTCGAATAACAACCTTAAGCTCACGACTAGATACATTATTATTTCGAATCATTTCAAAATTACAGTTTTTGAATTTTTCGGAGTGCACCTTACAGGCAGATTTCCGCATGGTAAACGTCTTGAACTCTTGTTCCTCTAATAAACTAATAAAGAGAGATTGCTCTATCATTGGACAGAAGATTTATTTTGATATTAAAAATATTTCGAAAATCAATATTTTGCATTTTTTTAATGCAGGCAAAATATCCTGATGTAAAAGGTCTTGGACCCTAGTTTCTGTAATGAGGAAGGACCTTTGCATTTTTTGAGTGCGTTTTGTAAGCGGTCTAATGCAAAAAATCTTGGACACCAAATTCTTCTATTTTAAATATAATAAGTATACTTTTTGCTTGAAGTTCGATGTAAAATTTGAAGAGGCCCGTCAAGTTGAAATTCTGATTCGCATATGGATATTGCCTCAAGAATAGAAGGTGCATCGCAGTCGCAGGCCACATTAACATAATTTTTGGTTAATTGGACAGCCAATCAAATCACTGTTTCTTAACTTTGCGACCATCTAATTTTTCAAAAACACATCTAAATCAAGTGAAAACAATATAGGAAATTCATTTGAAAATATTTTCGGATTCGTTTTCCTGATCGCTATAACCGGCCCCTTATCCAAGAATACAGTAAAAGATAGAAAGAAAATTTAGAAGAAAAAAACAATAAATGACTTAAAGTCATCTTATTTTATTTTACTATATGTAATATACATAAGTATTTTCCAAACATAAAACAATTTAATGGTGGTTGTGTGAATTTACATGAACAGCGATACTAAGCTAAAATAAATGGAGGGTTTTTGTCGTTAGTTAATTTATCAGTCGAAGAAATTTTGTCAAATTTTTGCAACGCTTAGGTTTAAATCTTATAAAATCCTTTGATAAACTAAACTTACCCAAATTTGATTGGTTGGAAATGGAGGAAATTATAACGCAGCTAATAAGGAATAAAAAATTAGTCGAAACAAGGAAAGATTTGGAATAAATTGAGATGTCAGGCAAGGATTAAGAATACCAAATCCAAATATAGGGATACTAGAAATTCAACTCCTGACACATTAACTTGCTTAAAAAACTAAGCTGCATTGACAAATTACTGTCTACTTATGTGCGTGTGAAGCCTTAGGTATTTATAGAAATGGTTAGCAAAAAAAAAATGGCTTTGAAAAAGTTTGTCAAATGACACCAGTTGAGTTTGCAAAAGCACACCAATACTGACTGAAGTGACGAATTATTCATAATATATAAAATTGAGTTGATTTTTATGTTTCGCATAAACTCTATTAAGTTTTAATTTTTCTAATAGCTTCTTACTTGTAAATTGGCAAGCAGGAAAAAGGATTACTGAGTACATTGCATACTGATTCCGAAAGGCCAGCAATAATTCAAGTCTGCTCTTGAAGATTGAAAAATGAATATTATATTAGCATTTCTGAGTTATATAAACACAAACAATGATTCACACTCCTTTTGTGCTTTGACTTATGACATCCAAAAGGGAATAAATTCTTATACCTAATTCAAAGCATTTAAGAATAGAAACGCGAGAAATCTCCAATCGAATCAAAACAAAGGTACATCTTCGGTATATGTTCTACCTACATCGCGATTTGTTGCTTTAGATTTTGAAACATTTCACCCATGGGGCTGTCAGAATTTTTTTTTTGTTTATGTTTTCACCAAAACCTTTTTTAGATGTTGAAGGTGCTTCATAGAACTCACAAGATTTGCGATAACACCATGCGACTCGTAAATCAATATGACTTTTTGCGAGATGAGATGAAGAGAGAAAGGACCAAACCAAGCAACTGAAAGCAATTTTGGCAGGAAAACAAAGCCAATAATGATTTATTGCTTGGAAAATATTTTTTTTTCTCTCTTTTTTAGATCAAATTTTCCACCTCTTTAACAGATGGGGCGTAAAGTTGATTACCTGTTTACTGTCGCGTGTTAAATTGAAAACATAAAGTTTGACATAGGGGAGGACATTAAATTTTGTGAAAAGTTTTGTTTTCCCTGTTAGTCTGAGGAGGGGAATGAGTTTTCTATTAGTATTGATTATTATTTTTGTTTGTTTTGTTTTTATCAAAAGTCTGTGTTTAATGGTTTTCTTGGATTTTTAAAGGTTAACATTGTCTTAAGGGAAATCTCTTTGTTTTTGCAACGAAATGTCCTTGATCTTTACTTTCTATGATTGAAGATGTAGACAGTGATATATCATTTTATCAATAACAAATTTAAGAGACTTATTTTACTGGTTATAGATCTGATTTATCAACGATTTGTATTATATTCCTGAGATTAAAAAGAATGTGTAATTTTATATTCAACAAATCCTTTTTTTCGGAGATTTGAGTCTGAGAAACAGATCTTGCAACAATTTTATAGAAGACAAAAAGTTGACTAGAGAATTTCCTCCTTTGTTTGCATTGCATAAAAAAGTTTAAGCATTTATGGTAAAACATAATTATCAGCTATTATTACAGACAACATTTTAGAAAAAAAAATTTTGACTTTTAGTATACAGAGTGTCCGGTAATAAGTCCGGTGGATAATTCTGCTCTAAAACCGAAAATAAAAAGGGTTCTCAAAATAAATTCATTTTTTCGTCCAGTGAATTTTTATTTAACTTACTTTACATTTTTGAATACCGCGACCACAAATATGTGAATTCCAATAAATTTAAATCATTTGCAACAATTTTCTACACTTTTGGTGCCAAAACATAGTTGGTAAAAAAATTTAATAACTCTTGAACTTTTTTTTTGTTAAAAATAAATAAAATTTGTTTGTTAACTCAAAATTCGAAAAAAAATTGAATTTAAAAGCATCTCTGGTATAAAAAAATGTTATGGAAACCCTAGTGCAAACTTTTTTTCTCTATATTATCGAAAATTGTTGGCAAAAACACAACTTCTCAACTCAAATTTTTCGACTGAAAAGTTTGCACTCGCGTGAGATGGATAGAGTGAAATTTAATATATTAATAGTTAGATATGTGTTTTCATTTTTTTTACTACATGTGCTTTGGCTTAATCTATGAAGAGTATTTTCTCAAATCGCAAATATTGAAAAACATAAATCGATGCAACGAAGTAAATTATTATATTAAATGCGCTCTTTTTGCATATTAGGATTAATTAAAACCTATTCACTTTAGAAACAGTGAAAAATGTTACCATTTTGAAATCTACGTTTGTTGCTCCCATTTCTTTGAAAAGTGCAAAACTAGAGTTTCCATACCATTTTTGTATACCAGAGACGTTTTAACTTTTTATAAATTTATTTTTTTTTCGAATTTCGGGTTGAAACAAATTTAACAAAAAAAGTTCAAGAGTTATTAAATTTTCTTACCGACTATGTTTTGACACCAAAACCCTTTGAAGTAGGGCATTTTAATTTTCGGTTTCAGAGCAGTCATAAAGTGAGCTTTACGCCATTTCAGGTATATCCAATGTTTACCCAATAGGGTATATAGTTACATTTTGAGAATCCATTTCTTGGGATTTTTTGGTAGATTTTTATATGAAAAGAAGGTACAAGAAGGTTTTATTTTAAATGGTTCAAATTTTGATTTTGAAACTAAAACCTACTAATCAACAATTATTATCGTTTTACAAATTTACAACGCCAACGACGAACGAAGTCAACGGCACGAATGGTAAAATGTCTCAAAACCGTGTTTTCTTTGCCTTTTATATGAAGTTTTTTTTGATGAAATAGACAAATTCTTAAATGAATAAGAACATATGTAATTTAAAACTTTTCTCTTCTGTTGCTAGAGAATTTCTACACAAAAAGAAAATTTATAGTCAAAATGTAAGAACTAGTTGTATTGTTTATAGTTCATAGACTATAATAATGTACGTAAAAAAAAAAAAAAAAATTGTGTAGGTATTTTTATTTTTTCAAAATTTTACATAAATAACCACCACTTTAGTCTTCTACTCAAATAAAAAATGTGCTTTTTAATGTGAAATTTTGAAAACAAAAATCGGTTTAAGAAAATATTTGTTTCTTTAATAATACCTGATATTATTTTTGGATTTTTTAAAAATTGAAAAAATTTTAGAATCAAGTTTTTAAACTTTGACTTAAATTAATAAATGCATTGAATGTGTGTGTATTGAAATTAAGATGCACATTTATTTATTTACTTATGTATCTCTGTATAGTAAAATTTCTCTTTTATATAATTCAGGTATGATGAAAATTATTTGAGTATAAAATTATAATTATAATTGATTGCAATATAAGGAGTTATTTCCCATTCCAAAATATTTCTATCAAAATAGGATGCAATTTCAAAATACATGTATTGTAGGTATGTGGATTGTTGTAGAATCAGTTTTTTCTAAAGCTTTTTTAATTTTTTGACCAAACTGACTTAGTTATACATCAAATCAATTTTTTTTTATATAACATTTTTGATTTGACCAAAATTATTAAAAAACTTAAAAATAATAGCTTTTTTTAATTTTTTTTTTAAGTTTTAACTTGTGAGATAGCTATAATTTTAGCCTACGAACTTGGTAGTATCTCAACTCACACTGGTTGTTGTTATTCTATTCAAATCCTTCAATGTTAAATTTACAGAATAAGGCAGCATAACTGAAAGCATAAAAAGTTACACAAAAACCCACTCTAACTAAAAATCTATTTTAAATTAATCCTTTTTAGTCTCATCCGATATGAATTTTATTTGAATGAAAAATTAAAACTGCTTAGATTAAAAAAAATATAAACCAAACAAGAAAAAGTTTTGCCATCAGACAATGTCTATTACTTCCTAAATACAACACTTAAAAAATTTACGATCACATAAACTATCAACATTGTAAAAGTGCGAAGCAATTTCCGCACACACAAACCAACATAATTATTTTCTCAAAGTAACAAAAAAATGCACACCCAGGACATTAACATAAAAGGAAGCAGATGACTTTATTTCAACGTGCCTTAAAGTTTCATTCTGTTGCAGACTAAATCAACTTAAATCACCACCACCGCACACCGCACAGCGTCACCGTTGCGTCCCTTAAGGGATACAATTCACCCTTTTAACAACACCAATTTAACTTTGTGATACATCGTAAAGAACCTTCCCGAAGAGTAGTTTTTACAGTCCGCTCCGCCTTTATTAGGGTCCCCGTGCATTGACAAAACCTTCATATAAAGTTGTTCTTGGTATGGAAACCAACAGAAACACACACATATCAAAAACCAAATCAAAGTAAAACTGATGCCATCGAGGTCGCACAACTTAATTGCAATTGCATGCCACCACAGTATGAGGGTAAGGGGGGTATCGAATAGGTAGGTATAACAGCGATCCAGCTTGCTGAAAAGTAAACTTGTAATCTGGAGCCAACCTTATCGGTCCTGTTCGCAATAAATTGCCATGCCATCCGTCTAGCAGTATTTACCTCATCATTTCAATTCATTTAATTAAAAAATGTTTACTTTGGTTGTGTACGTGAATGAAAACTGTGTTTGTTCGCTGCAAAACGACAGGGCTTGGATCTCCTGAACTGGCTGAATGGTTCATTAGCTTTCCGCCCTTTCACTTTCAGAAGAGCTACCACGTACATACATTAAGGCAAGGGCCATGACTCCCGACAGAAGGGAGCCAAATCGAAGAACAGTATGTGTGTGTGTGTGTGTGGGTGTATTTTCACCATGTAATTTAACCGACAAAAGCACAATACCATCAAGTCTCCGCTTTGATAAGGATTTATAGCTCATTTTATCTAATTAAACTTTGGTCCTTTTTTTCTGCACTGATAAAAGTTTCCACCGGGGTTTGTACATACCTTTCACATCACACCCAAGACAGCTGCCCCAAGCACACCCAATATACAAAATGCCAGTACGACTTCGATGAATGCTAGCGCTACTACTGATAATTCCCCATAGTTAGAGAGTTCTATACTTTATTACATCCGGTTTTGATAGAGTCCCCCAGAGTGTGTCAGAAAGGACTTAAAACCCAATGAATGGGAGTTTAATTGCCCCTCATATGATTACATTTTGAACCGCAATTGGTATTAAATTAAACAAAAAAAAAAAAAGATGAGAATGAGAATGAGAATCACACACTCGGGTTTTATCTTTGTTGTGCGATGATGTCCTTGGAGAGAGGACGAACTTTTCCAACAATTCTCTGTAGCCCGAAGCTATTGAGGGCGAGCAATTTCCTTCAATTGCACGCAAAGTGTTGTATTTGACAGCAAATAATGAGGCCACAGTGGTGGGGGCTAAGCGATAGAACCTTTTTCCTGTTCCCGTTGCCGTTTCCGAACTCCTTCCAATGTTAGGCTATCCCCAGCTACAATCATGACTGTCCTATTCGCGACGACACGATGGCAGTACATACAAACATACATAATATACATATCGATGAGATTCAAATCTTTTAATAAGTTTAGCTTCTAAGCCCGATGGCATTTTGTAGATTCTCTGTAGGGTTTCCTTTTCTTGTGTGTGCTATCCCAGCTTCATTTCGATTTCGGATGGATTTTCCATAATCCTCGACATTTGATAAGGTCCTTTGTATAAAAAGAAGCGAAATGATATCCTTGCATTGGTTTCTTCCAATTATACTTTGGGGCTCTGTCAATTTTGTACATGAAAGAGAGGGCATATACTATACACACATAGAAGCAATGCGAATATATCTACCGGGATGAAATTTCTAAAATGGATTTTATGGGAAATGGAAATTAAAATAGGAAAATTAGTCGGAAATGGAAATAATTCATATGCCCAACGATGAATGATTGATGAGAAATTTGCATGAGAACAAATAAATTGAGGTTTCGTTTGAAGGTTCGTCTGATGTGAGAGTGGCAGAATTTTTGAAATTATTGAGAAAATCTAATCACAAGGACACGATAAGGGGAATTTTCGGAATGAATAAGGCATTTTAAATTTTTAAAGACATTTAAGTGATAGCTTTTAAAGTAATTATTTCATGTTAAGCGAAATTAAATCGGAAGTGTTTAAAACCATTTTATTTGAACTACTTATTTCAGAAATAATTCTTCGATACATGAAGAAAAGTGTCTTCTTCGGATTGTATAAGCTTACCATCTGTATTACTTTGGTCAAAATAGACATTCAATCTAAACAAAATTGGCAAAGAGCCGAAAATTGGTGCAGATCATCGATAGAAGTAAAATGTTTATATGCATAAATACTTATTCAAGGTGAAATGTCGAAAATGTTTGTTTTTCGGATATAACTTTGAAAAATATGTATGTTATTTCTATCGATGTTTCAATGTTCTGTACTAATTATCAGCCCTATGCGATTTATTTCTGGGTTTTCTATTTTGTATATAAAGGGTTTTTCCACAAGGACGCTACAAAAATAGAGCGACAGAGACAGCAAACGACGCCATATTTCTTGACGTTTTTTTTGACATTTGTCTTCAGTGAAGTTTGCCATTTTATGATGTAAAGATAAACGAGCCAACACCGAGTCGATATTATTAAAATTTACTACCGAAATTCGGACTCAGTGGCTTTAACTTTAAGAGCGCTACGTCCAATTTATGGTCGTCATAATCGTCCTAGCAGATGAACAATTGAGCGTCTAGTGGAAAAATTTTAATCCACAGGCACAGT
Organism: Meliscaeva auricollis; assembly: GCA_948107695.1. Taxonomy (NCBI): domain Eukaryota; kingdom Metazoa; phylum Arthropoda; class Insecta; order Diptera; family Syrphidae; genus Meliscaeva; species Meliscaeva auricollis. The sequence continues at coordinate 61,552,997 of OX403616.1, forward strand.
ACAAAATGTTCCCGTGTAAGTGAGATAAAGAAGTGCCCGTAGTGTCGAGGCTTCAGTTGCAGAAAGCCCAAATGTGTCTCTCACACGTCGTTCCCAAGCGTTGGGCATCTCTGTGACGTCGCGTCGTTGTGGCGAATTTTGCGAAAAGATCTTGGCCTACTTCTTCCGTGATGATCAGGACCGGCAAGTTACTGTGAATGGGGATCGCTACCGTTCAATGATAACCGAATATTTTTGGCCCCAATTGGATAATGTGGACTTGGAGGACAGGACGGTACCACAAGCCACACAGTGAATGTCACAATCAATTTATTGTAAACCAAGTTTGGAGAACGTATTATCTCATGAAATGGTTTAGTCGCTTGGCCGCCTCGGTCGTGCAATTTATGCTTGAAAACCGTCGAAAATAGGGTTCAGCGTCTAGACTTCTGCAAGCGTTCCCGTGGTGGCCTTGCAAAAGAAATCGAGTTCCATACATAATGGCATCGAACGTTCTTTCACAGGAATAAAGAATTTCATTGATATCCAAAACCGTTTTTGTTATTGAAAAACCCTTTACAATACAGTTGTGTTTGAAAAAAATGTTGGTCAAACAATTTTTTTCGATTTTTTTCAAATTTCTTGATATTTTTTAATGATGATTTTTTTTACTGTGTAGTTTCAATTGTTTCGTGATAAATTTAAAGGGTAAGAATTTTTCACACGCTGTCACGGAGCAAAAAATTGCTTGCAGTGTTTTTTTTTTTTTTATTGCTCTCAGAATCTTTCTCTAACTAATTGTTGGACCTCCTTTTGCTTTTATTACAGCTTTACATCGGTAAGACATTGACAAAGATAGGTTTTTTGAGGGTAAGGTTCGTTTCGTTTTTTGTTTTTTTTCGCCTTTTTATGGTTTTGCATTTTTGTTGCTTAGTTTTTTAATTGTTTTGCGTTCCTTTAATTCGATAAATTCATACTTCGCTTTCTAGGATTAAGTTTTTTGTTTATTTTGTTTTTTTTTTACTTTATTTTCGTTTTATTTTGCTTTGAAACTATTTTGTCCCTAGTTCATTCGATTTTGATTACTACGCCATCGTTTGTTTCGTTTTTATTTTTTGTGGATTTTAAGAGCCTGAGTGTGTAAAATTCGCGCGAAGCTAAAATATCAGACCAAAGGATAGTAGATAAGAAGTGAAGAGTCGTCATCAAAAGTAAAAAGAGTTTAGCATGTTATCATTAAAAAACTCCTACCTTGTGGCCAAGTACCTTAAATAGTTGTTGACAAAAATCTAAAATCCAGTTTGTTTCTTTCTTCTTATTCCAAACTAATGTCTTTTCAAAATTTGGATTTAACATTTCTAAGTGGTGCTTTTAGTCTTGTCAAAATAGACATTCAACCCAAACAAAATTCGCATAGAATTGAAAAGTTGTACACACCAATATTTTAGATTCAATTGTGTAATCCTTTGGGGGGCAATTTATGTTTTACCATTAATCCTAGATTTTGCCACCACTCATTTTCAAATGGTGGCTGCTAAATTTAAGACTTTAAAAGTCCATTATCATTTGTGACTACTGTGACTACTGACCTTTACCCGGATATTTTATTTCTTATTCTTCAAATTGTCTACCCACAATGAATACATTTGCCACATCCCATCAAAGAGTATTAAGTTCTTACATATAGATTGTTTGTTGAGATACCCTATTTTATTTATAACTTTATAGTACTATAATTTATGATGGGGGAGGTGGAAAGGGGATGATATTAATAATATTTTCCACTTGACATCACATACCAAAACGTGCTGCAGGTATACTTCTAATAGAATTGTATGATTGTAATGTGGAACCTTAAAACACCTACGATACGGTGATTGATGTTTCGTTTCTTCAATGCCATAGAGACGTTAACCACATCAGCTTAACAATTATTATTATTTTGTTTGTTTCATGACGCAATTCTGTGAAAACAAAAGTAAGTAGAGTAGGTGCAGGTACCTTACCTACGTAGGTGTTCAAAATATCAACGCACTTTGAATTTATTTTTGTGAAAGAAAATAAGGACATTCACATTATGAATGCTTTTATGAAAACAAACAAAAAAAAAAAACACCGAAAGCTATACAAATAAAGTGGGCGATAAACCAGCAGCATAAATGTAGGAGTTGTTAGGAGAATCGCTTTAAACCCACACGGAAAAGATGAAGAACATTTTCAACAGAGTGTTTCAAAAGTGTGCAAATTGTGAGCGAATATGACTAAAACAAAGGAAGATGCATATCACATGGGCATACAAAACAATAAACAATTAAATATAATCTAAAAGGTTTTGACAAGACAAGAATGGTGTAGATTACGTCATGGGAATGTCTCATGATTTGCAAGAATATTTTCCATCCATATAATGGAAAAAAAAAACATCCATCACAAATTTTGATTATCTTGTCGTCAGCTTTTCGAATTTAAAACATTACAATTTAATGGAAAATATAGAATCTTCACAGTCCTGAAACACACAACTTTATTGTTATGTCTATCGCTCTAAACGCACCTTTTATTATTTTGAATTCCACCGGGAAATTAGGGTAAAATGGGGTAAAAGACAAAAAAAAAACATTTTGTACCTACATCTCGAAAAGTATAAGTCATAATTAAAAAATGAATTTTATTGAATAGATTTATTGAAATGATAATCACTTTTGGTTAAGAAAAAATTATAAAAAAATCAACTTTTCGAGTTAAAAATTATTTTATTTTCCAAAATCAAATATTTATTTAGACCTTTGAAAATGAAGTTGGTGTGAGTAAAATTAATGTGTCATTGAAAAACTTATTATTCACATTGATAGATAGTGAAAAAAAAATTAGGTGTTTAGTACGGTTATATTCAAAATGCTCCATACAGGTTTTTTTGAGCTTTAAAAAAAGACAAACGTTTTTGAAAGTTTATGTGGGTGGATAAATTGATTAAAAAAATCAGAGAATAACGGGACAAACATTTTGTCAAAAAGACTTTTAGATTTGTGTGTTGTTTATACATGTGTGAAGAAATTAGATTTTTGAACATTTTTTTCAATAAATAACAGTAAAAACAAGACTTTTCAGTCCAAGTTTTTTGACCCTTTGGTATTTTATTTTTACATTTTCAAACTTGAAATATACACAGAAATTAGATATTAGATAAATATGTACATTTTTGTACAAAATTTCACAATTTTCTGTAGTTTTTGAGCCGAGATAACGTTAAAAAGAGTTTTTTTTACGCGGCGCGTTATATAAAATATTGATTCACAAACTTGAAAAGAGTTTATTTAAAATTCAACAAAATTGTCTGCTTTGGTCGTCGGAATTCGATCAGCCACCAGTGGAGAACGGTAGCGTTGGCTCACAAATGGATTCGATTAGATTCTTATTGCTGGATTTTAAGGATTGAGATGTAATTAATTTAGCTGAAATATCAGGCTACAATTTTTAATAAAATAATGAAAAAAAAAACGTAATAGAAGGCAAAATCAATTTTTGTTTTCCTTTTTTTTTTTTACAAAATGGTATAAAATATTTTTAAATTTAATAAGACAATGTACTACAATATTGTTGGTACAAGAGTGTTCTCGATAGGCAATAAATATTTTTAAACCTCTAAATGCATATTTACTAGAGCGTTAAATTATAAAAAAAATACATAAAAAGTTGATATCATTTGGTTATTAATATCTGTAACTTTAGTTTGAATCCTTTCTTAAAAGTAATCAGTAATCACCAATTATATCTGGAAACAAATCCGAGCACACCGGCCGGCCGGCCCCTAGAGAAATATGAATGATGTTTTTTATTTTAGGTATACAAAATAAAAAATCTGTCCTACCCTCCACATTCCACACAAAAAAAAATTGTGGGAAAAAAGAGCTTGACATGTAGGATGTAGCAGACAAAGAGCTTTTTGTCTCACTGAAAAATGAAAGCTTATTTTCGCTCTATTTTCGTTGCTCCAATCTATAATGTCGTCGGAGTTTCTCATTAGCTTGGTAATCCTCTCTGATATTTTAGGAATCACGCTGCCCTTATCCCGATTATAAGTCATTGAGATCCATATACTTTTCGCAGTTCAGCTTATTAATACGACCACAGCAAGTCTGCAGAGGCAACATGAAACTAGTACGGACACATTCAAAAAACTTTTCAATCAGGATCAGGCCATCGGAAATGAAATCGGTGCAGTAATCACGGTCCGCAGAATCACCGGCCGTCAAACAAATCGGCCGAACATTCAGACTCAGTCAGTTGAAGAATATTACCGACTTTAAGTACATATTCCTTTTCTGGATTATATGTTAAGTGAAATGTCATCCAGGTTTGATAGCGATCCCATGCAAAGAATCGGGAAGGTGCAAAAGTTGCTGTCCCAAGGCAGCTGCAGCATATAAAAAATTTTGCAACACATGAGACAAAATATCCCAGTATCTCCAGCAGATGCCTACAAAAGAGCAACGGTGTTGCCAAATATAAGAACTCTTTGTCAATTGCTGTGCATGTTTCCAGTGACTACTAGCACTGCTGAGCGATCTTTCTCTACCTTAAGTGTCGATTAAAATCATTTTTTTCGCAACAGGATGACAGTAGAGCGTTTTAATGGATTAGCTTTAATGCATATCCATCACGACCTTGCGGCCATAATGGGCGCTATTGAAGTGCTGGACATATTTGGCAGGAAATATAAAAGGCAACTGTCTTTGATAAACATTTAATTTTTCTATTGGAACTTCCTATACATACTTAAATAAACTTGGCTTGAAAAGCTCCATATACGAGATCGGAAATAAATCTGAACCTTTTGAGAGGTTCATTATTATTTTCATTGAAAACCTTTTAAAAAACAAAATCGGTCAAGCTCTGTGATAAAGACTTATAACAAATAGACCCCTATCACTCGATATGTATTTGAAGAACCTACTACAATAGTTAATTTGGTGGCTTATTTCAAATACCTGTGCGAAAAAAGTTATTCCTTAACTATATTAACATTTTATTATTGTTTTTTGAACTGCGTTGGCTAAGACTCGAAAAGACAAAAACTTTTAGAATTCACTACATTAAATCCCAGAACACCTTGTATACAAGTTTACGAATATTTCATTAAGTAACTCCCACAGTAAGCAAAATTCCGTTGAAAGAGAACTATTTCAATCGCCCCCATATGAGGTTTATAATGTCAATATCGTTCGTATAGGTAGGTTTCAACTGCAACATAGTGTTGCTGCTCCATTGACGTGAATTGAAACGTAAAATGTTGCACTTAGGGTAGTTTGCAATGCAATTTTATGTGGCAGTAACACAAGGAGTGACACAGTTTATTATTATTATTATTATTTTTTTTTTTTTTAATTGAATTAATATACACACATTGATTTTGGTTGACAGGATACACTGACGACGACGAGGACGAGGACGACGACAAAGAAAGACAGACAGGATATGAAATCTTATCGATTTTATTGTGTCCTAGTCGTAGTCGTTGGTTGAAGTTCAACCTTGACATCCCCATCTATCGTTTACAGAATGAAATTGGTAACAAGGGAAAAGTAGAGCGGAACTTGATGCTTTTAAAGCTAAGTGCTATCTTTGGACGTTAAATTGAAATGAAGTGCTTATCACTGTGAATGGAAGATGTTTCTAGAAAAAAACATTAAAGAAGTTGAAAAGGAAAAATTAAAAGTAAACGAGTTCAAAACCACGGATTTTGGACGTTCAAGTGATTAAGGGATTACCAACTAAATGGCTCAACATTTCAGCTTAAGAAGATAAATACATTACTGATTCGGTTGAACATATTTTTTAGTAGATATACGTAGTTTAAGTTGCGTAAACTTTGAACACACTCTGATATCTAATACCATCGTTTTACGATTTTGCAAAAATCAGGAAAATCATGAAACAAAACCATGAAACAAAATACTATGTTGCTTATACCATGATATTGCAATGTAGGTATGTACTAAAACTAATATTCTATATGTAGGTAGTAAAATCGTTTAACACAAGAAGTACCTGGTTCTGGCTGGTATCCAGCAGTTTGTCAAAATCCCAGCCATGTCAGTCTTGTACCTTTACTCGCTTGACTAGATTTCTGAACTTGTGCAAACATTTTAGTAATACAATTTTTTTCCTAAGCTCAAAATGTTCATGGGACCCAGATTTAATCGTAGGATTTTTCGTCCTATGTTTTAAAAACACTTTAAAAAATCACTGCGTCTTTTATAGGAAACCGGAAACCTCAAGATAATATGACAGTCTGTTCAAGACATAACATAGAAGATTAGTGCTTTTTTCTGAAGACTTTTTTCGTAGACTTTATTTTGTCAGTTTGTATGTTTTGTTTTAAGCTGAATGTGTGCTTGTGATATCATCTTCAAATAATATTTTGTTTTGTTGCGGGGCTTAAAGGGTAAAATTTAGGATTGGATTGTAGCTGTCGCATACAAAAACGAACAAAAATATTGGCAAAAACTTGTCCCTTTCTTTTTCTATAGAGACAGTAATTTATCGTCAACATTGCATGCAAAATTCAGGAACCAGGGTTTTTATATTGCATTCAATCATACATTTTTTGAAATGTGTGTTTTCACGCAATTTGTTTTTATCACCATGTCTGGTTTCCGAAATATAAGCATCGAAAGTTGGTTTTAGTGCCAAAACTCAAAAAACTAAGTTTTTCGTAACCAAGGCCTGAAACTACTTTTTGTTTTCTATAATTTTTACATTTGAATTTTGATTTAAATTTGCTATAATAAGAGAGTGATCAATGGTCACTCTGAAAGAAGTGGCCGAAACATCTCTTGCTAGTTACAACTGTAGTCCTATTGCTGTACACAGCTACCCGTTTTGAACGGTCCAGATTCAAATCAGATCAGGCTGAACATGAGGCCAAACTGACCACACGTATGTTAAGCCTTAAACAACATAAATGTACTTGTTTATGAAATAATATTTTTATTTATTTATTTTATTTTTTAGCCTTCTGTGGTTTTCGGAGGGTTGAAAAACGCCATAATTCCAAGTCATCTGAGAAAGACAAATCCACTTCAATTGAAATTTTTATTATTGAAACTGATGATCTGTCATTTTTCCTAAGTCTGGAGACCTCAATCGTGAAGATCTGACTATTAGAACTCAAGAAATAAGCTTTAAAAGACACACATATCAGGTCTTTTTTTTCGGAGAGTTTTCAGATAAGAAAAACAAACAAAAAATAAAACAGAAATGTCTCGAAAAATGCTTCGCTTAAACAGTATATATCTTGAGTTCTATTAATCGGATCGTCAAGATTGAGGTCTCCAGACTTAGGAAAAATGACAGAGCGTAGTTTTTAATATTCAAAATTTCTATTGAAAAATAAACCTGCCAGACTTTCGAATTTGAAATCAGGACGCGTATACCTATAAAACTACATACTCAGATTTTGTCTATACCTCCACTCCCAAAATTTGATGTCGGCTCTCTCTTGGTCTATAAGAGAAAATATTTGTCAAAACAGAAACCGGGTGCTTCAAAAATACCAAGAAATACATTAGAACTCCGATTCACTAAAATGAGATCTAAGTCCTCAGAACTCAGAAATGATTTTAGATCGAGTTCTAAAGATGTGTAGACTGTAGAAACGCCCGAGATCTAAACATATTTTAAACAAAGATCTTAAGAAAAACTTAGATCTAAAAATAATTGTTTTAAACTGATTTTACAACTTTGTCAAGAAATTGGCCGTTAGTGTTTAGTTTTGATGTCATTAGAATCGGCATCAAAAAATAGCATAAAATCATGTATCATATATATGTTTATATTGTACCACTATTTTTTTTCATTATTTGTTTAGTCTTCATCCTCCCCTTACTCCCACTTTATACAAAAAAATACACTTCCACCCAAGATATTTTTATGGATTCTTTTTATTCTTCATTTTTATTGCAAATGTAAAGATATTGCAAAGATTCATGGGGGTAACAATTTTGTTTTTATTAAATTCCTATTTTACCCGTTCTATATAGTTTTCGGCCCTCCTTGTCAGGTTAAAATGAATGTAGGAATCTTCTAATTAAAGTCCAGTCCAGATTGATCAAATATTCAAATTTAATAATTTGATTTATAATTTTTTTTTTTAATTGAGAAATCAGTTTTTGATTTTTTAACTGACAATTTGATGAAACAAATGATGAAACCTTGCTTTAACATTCACCAATATTTAAAATTAAAGGATGTTATGAACTTGAAGCCCCGATCAACTATTGGATCACATATAATCGGGCGGATGTATGAAAATTTGAACTTGGAAGTTTCTACACCTTTTTAGAATGTGCTTCAGAGACTTAAGTTTAGGAATCTTCTGCGTAGGTTGCTAAACCACTTTGTTTACAGTGGTGGACATATAAATAGAGCTCTTTACAGTTTATGTATTAAATTGCATAGAAACCTTACACTGAGAGAACAAATCGATTGCGGTAAACGAAAAAATTGCACATACGAAATTTCCGTTTGCTGGACAATTTTGCGGCTTCGTTTGTAGCAAATTGGTAAATTCGTTCGGGTTAAACACTTTCTGGGAACGATACAAAAAAAACTTTTGGCGTAACACCTGTGATTGAACTAGTGACCTCTTGCTTAAGAAGCGAGTATCATGTCATTCCGGACGTCCTACGGACTGTATAATTTATGATTATAGAAGAATGCATATAAACAAAATGAGAGAAGGAATCGTTTGAGTCAAACGACTTTTAGATAGTAATTTATCGACTATAACTTCGAATAAAAAAAAAGTTCAGCGTAACACCGGTAATTGATCATGTGGCCCCTCGATTTTGAGCAAGGACTGCTGCTATTGCACCACGAACTAGATATATTTTGTATAGCATAGAATGCATATGAACACTACAAACAGAGTCAATTAAGTAAGTAAATTTTTTTTTCTGCAGTCAATTGCTAGAAACGAATTGTATGTTTACACCAAAAGTGAAGTTCTTTGCATCAAACTACTTTCTGGATAAGTTCTTCGCAATCTATGCATCTGTTTGCTGCAAATAATAGAATTTGCTACTAAACCAAAAGTTTTTTAGATGTGGGAAGCATTTTTCGCATTATTAACTTTCCAGCAAATGATTTTCATTTAATTCAAAGGATATTCACCAGTCGCAAACGAAACCAAAAATATTATTTCTCTGAGTGTATCTCTTGTTTTAAGACAACGGGATTTGTTGTCTTTAACTTACGAGTTCGCGAGAAAAAGAACCCGTTAAAACTAAGAATATGCTAATTTTCTAACAAAAGTAAAAACAATTGACTTAATCATTAACTGTTTCTTATATTTGTAGTATTTACAATTATGTAAAAGATAAAATTGAAAGAGAAATTGTGCTATTTTCATGGCCACCACTGTATATGCATTATTCTTAATATCCTTGTATACATTTATACGCCAATACCCGAAAAAGTGTAACATGCCCTTGCCAGCAGTGCACGGTGATGGGGTGGCCGGCCGGTGCGGCAACTGGCATGGCGTGGAAAGCATTTCAGAAAAGAATTCCTTGAACCTTTTGTTATTGTATATAAAATTTATTAATTTTTTAATCAACAGACAAATTATTTTTGAACATGAGGACGATTAGGAAAAATGAAAGCTAAACACAAAGTTTATGTAAACCATATTTGAAACAAATAAATGTATTCGAAAATTTACGTTCGAACCGAAAAAGTCGTTTTAAGTGTTTCCCATAAGGCCATGTTTTATTCAAATTAGTTGAGAGAATTAGTCTACCTTCAGGCTAGCCACACGTTTTTGATTATAATTAATAAGAAGGTACATAGATGTCGATTTTATTTTGCTTACTTGCTGACTCCTATTTATTTGGATATGGATACCTATTTTATTTATACTAGTATCGCCGAGCGGTACAAATTTTACCGCAGAATCCTGTTATAAAAACTGAATTGTAGGAGGAAGGCTGCCTGTACCCTTCAAATAAGAACAACATTATTAAAATTGCCGGTTGCCGGTAAGGTAGTTAAAAAGGGAGAAACAGAAATCGTGTTTACATATTAATATAATGATGAAAATTATTATTAGGCTTAGACATCTTTTAACAAGAAGAATTTCCGATAGGTAGCCAAAAATCTAATGTTTTTCACTACTTCCTATTGAAGCCAAGGCGTATAATTAAATTTTCTGCCTTATTGAAGTTTTAAAGAACAACAATTTTGAATTTGGGTTGGCTTTGCTTCTGAGAAGAAATGAGATCAGTATTTTAAGAAACTTTACATTAGGGCGTGCCTATAGTATTTGTAGTAATAGCGCAATTTAGTTTAGATTTGTTACAAAAATCAAACCACCCGGGGCGGCGGCCGGCGGTCGCAAACTGGTAAAAAGGGTATATTTATGTGGACATGGGTTCATAACTTTTGAACGAGTTGAGATACTTTGCTATTTTTTTTTGTCAAATGAAGGCTATGCATTCATCTAAGAAATTTGGTCATAACACGTTTTAAAATCTTGTGTTAATATACAACTTTTATCAAAAGTTTTTTTTTTTTTTTTTTATTTTATTATGTCCAATGAAAACAGTCAAGTTTTATTTGTTTGTTTAAAAATTGAAAATAGAGTCATCAATTAAGAGAAATCAAAGGTTCCAGGATTTAGTCTAAAAATCATGCTGAAAACGTCAAACAAATATATGTAAATACATGAATACATTTTTTTTTTTAATTACAATTTTTTCTTTTTTAAAATCGAGTAAAATTACTCTCATTATGGGTACAAAAAAAAAAAAGAAGAAGTAATATTCTAATAACACATTTTTGTATGATTATCTATACCAAAACACTAAAAATGTTCACAAAAAAATAAATAATATTTTTTTTGTGACAAGTGAACATAACATTTGTTCATTTAAGACTCATTTGCAGTTCAACGCAAAAACAAAAATATAAATTTACAAAACTGTTTTGTGTCTTATCTGTCCATCGTTTTTATTATATAAAAATGCAAACTTGTTTGTCATACCTCAGATAACACGAAGGATACTTTTTTTTTGTAACCAATCAAAACAAAGGGATGAGAATGCAATTTGTTGTTTTTTTTGCATGCAAAAATTTTGTTGCATGCAAAAAAATCAAAATTGCATTTGTAGCCTCTCTAGGTAATTTATGTATTGGTTACGGTGATTTGAAAATATAAACATCAAAATATGGTACAAAATTATGCCCAAAACAGACTAAAATTTGCTTTGAATTTTTGTTTTTTGTTTTTGCACGCTGAACTGTAAACTAGCCTTCAAGCACAAACGAAAAATGTTTTTTCCAACCGATTTTACAAAGTTGTACCAGAATATTCCACTGGAAGCTTTTCATACAAAAAATACAATATTTGAATTGAGAATTTTTACTTGCGATATTTGAACCATATATTAAGTTTTGCACGACTGGGTCGTACGTACTTGCTCCAAACAAGCTTATATGTATGTTGAATTCATTGAGAACAGGTCTAAGCTATAACATGGAAAATTTCAAGAAATTGCCATAAAGAAGTTTTTTGATTGTCAAATTTCCTCATTTTGACTATAATATCAGGGAAGAATAAAATAAACGGATTTGACACTTTTAAAACCATATGGCAACTTCTCAAAAATTCCTATGTTGTAGCTAAGGCCTAAAAAAAATTATAAATACAATAAATTTTTCCATTTTCAAAGGACTTTAAAAATAAAAATAGGTATGCCATGTTATAGATATTATTTATCAACATCTAAAAAATAAATTGAGAAAAATACAGTGAGCCGTTTTCAAAAATTCGATACTTAAAAAATATATTAAATTCTTTTGTAGATCATAAAAAGCAATTTTTTGAAAATTTTGTTTCTAAACTTAATTTGAGCAACTTCAAAGAATTTATGTAAAAAAAATCGTTGAAATCGAGTGAGTCATTACAGAATAAAAAAAATTGGTTCTATCTCAGGAACCTTTAATTTTTCGTAACCAAATTTTGTGAAAATATAAGCTCAGGCCAAACATGTTTGCAAAATTTCATTCAATTCTGTCACAAAGTTCATATTTTCCCACTCTCCTATACAAATGGCACCACTGTGCCGCGACGGACGCGACGGCGATAACAATCAAGCAAGACATTGCGATGATCGAGTATGAAAATAATGGCTTTGCCTCCTAAATGAAAATATTTTAACCTAATGCTTATTTTGTTTTGTAGCGCTAATTAGCATACAAACTTTTACGTGGACGTTTAAAAGTAAAATAATAAAAGAAAATTCAAATATTCCTTCGTTATTTTTCCTTATTTATAGTTATTAGCGATCTATACGTATGTAATAGAATTTGACATTTCATTACTAGCTTAGTTATTCTTTAACTAAGTTTTTAAGTAGCAACTTTTGATGAATTGAACTTTGTTATTTAATTGAGCTGCACAGAGCCACAAATTAGAATGTTGCCACAGTTGGTACCAACTTTATAAACATAACAAGTGTAGGTGAATACGTCAAACCAAGAAAACTTTGGCAAAAAGTGTTCACAAGCATCTTAAAAGCATCCCACACGTTTTGCCTACAAAACTTTAAAATTAGTTTTGCAGGTACTTTGCCTTGACTTACTTGTTGCAAAAGTGTAAAGAATAAAAAAAAATATCTAAAAGTCATTTTACGAAAGTTTTCTTATTTTTTTTTATTTTTGTTTTACAAAAAAAAAAAAAAAAAAAAAAAAAATATGCCTTAACTCAAAGCTATTGCTTGTTATGAGAAACAGACTCAATGGCTTCCTGAGCAGTGAACACGCCTTTATCTTTTTTTTTTGGGCTGATTGTAAGGCAACGTTTTAGGGTTATACACAGTCAGGTAAAAGTTTTCTTTACTGCTTCCATTTTTTACGTTTTGTTGTTTTCTTTTTTTCTTTTACCCCCGTTATAGCAGCTCTTGGGTCTTGTATCCCTCTAGCGAGTGCTGCCGGAGTAAAGTTTCGTTACTTTGAGAGGAAAGTTTGAAATTTGAAAAGTGTACACGAACTAGAAGCTTACACGCTAAATGAGGAATCCTTCCACACGGTCTTCGTTGCTTGACTTATACTTACTATGTATATGAGTTCCGTTCACGACTGCCTTTGATTTCAACGTTGAGGTGTTGGCTGATAGTTTAGATACCCTTCCAAGCAAAAAGTATTTATAATATAAGAACAGGAGTGATTATATTTATTGCCATTAAAATAATTTTCAAGCAACGGATAGGAATACCTACATACAGCAACGGTAGTGGGTAATAAATTTGTTACGAGAGAACATTGAAACTTGAATGCATACAATAAAGCTTGAAAAATGATAGTGGGTTTGCTTTGAATCCTTTATAATTTCAAACTTACATTTGAACTTTTAGGTTCAAAAGGCACATTGAGAAGATGAAACTTTTCGCTTGTATTGTGCTTTGTGCGCGTACAACCCAGACAAATGGGAAGATTTATCAATTTTTATAAAAGTGTGAAATGAAGACAAGAAGTAGACAGATATGCAAGTTGGGTTTCGAGGAAGGAAATTCATTATGGACATTTTTAAAGTTGTTAAATATGCATTTAAAAAAGCAGATAACTGTGGAAATTTTACTGCAACAGTTTTTCTTTGGATAAAGTTTAAGCAATTATTAAATGAAGTGGCTAGGATGGGGTCAAGGGGAGAAGAGCGAACAGCAACCCCAGGGTCCGAGTCAATATAGCCCAACTCACTATAACAATCTACTCAGGTGAGAGTAACTTAACAAAAAAACATACAGATCCAAATTTGCATACACCGAACCTGGCACCTATCGTTTCTGCAAGCTCTTGAGTTCATCAGCCTTATCAATATTCTATATTACTCTATATTCAGAATTCAGATATTGACTACGATCGTGGTGAAAACTAGTAAAATTTTAATTTTCCCAAGACAGATTTTAGCAAATAAAACCATCTGTTAACACTATGGCCTTTGAATTTTATTATGTTTTATTTGATTGTTTTTTTAGAATCTGTTCCTCTTTTTTTTTTGTAAAATTAAGATCATCAGTTCCAGATTGGTACGATAGTGAAACCAAACGCCTCAAAGACATTAGAAATAAATTTTGGTCAATTTACAAACTATCTCGAAATGATTATGACCTTGATCATTTTTGTCGAGCTCGTGAAGATTTTAATAAAATTTCAAGTTTAACATATATCTTCACTCTCACTGTCTAGGTACTGTTTTTAAATGTTCTTTATTGTGTTGTTTTACGGGGGTGGCAGAATGCCAAAGTTTCAGACGACACTTTATTAGAGCTTTTCTTACACTTTTGACCATTTCCTCGTTATAACGGTAATTAAAAAAAAAAACTAAAAAATGGTGTACCGAGAATTTATCAAAATAAAACGATTGCCGTACTTTTTTCGAAAATCGGTTCAGTTTTACGGCGGTGGCAGAGTTCCAAAGTTCCAGACAACACTTTTTTAGAGCGATTCTGACTCTTTTGGCCATTTCCTTATAATAAAGGTAGATAAAACAAACTAAAAAATGTTGTACCAAGCATTAATCGATACAAAGCGATTGCCATACTGTTTTTGAAAATTGATTCAGTTTTACGGCGGTGGCAGAATGCCAAAGTTTCAGACGATACTTTTTAAGAGCTTTTCTGACACTTTTGGCCATTTCCTCGTTATAACGGTAAATAAAATAAACTAAAAAATGGTGTTCCGAGCATTTATTGAAACAAAACGATTGCCGTACTGTGTTTGAAAATCGGTTCAGTTTTACGGCGGTGGCAGATGTCCAAAGACTAGCAGTTAAATTGGCTGCAAAGTTCAGGGTCATCAATTTATATGTATTTGGAAAAAGGCTTTTATCATTCCGTTACATGAGAAAGGAAAAAAAAATCTAAAACTATAGGCCTATACCTAAATTATCGGTTATTCCGAAGCATTTCGAGGCTGTTGTGAATCTTTGTGTTTTTCTGGTCATTGTACCGAAACAACATCTATTTACAAAAGGGCGTTCGATGGTGACCTTTTTATAGTCCAATAAAATCGTATCCCAAAGCTGCTGTTCCAGGAAAAAAAATACAGTAGTCATTTTTTCACTTGATTTTTATGTTTAGGGGGTCGCTGTTTCGTTTTTACTGATTAAAGGAAATATAGATTCTTTGTACCTTTTGTCTCGAATAAATTTTAACATTCATCAAAGAAACTTTAGGAATCCACCTATCTCAAACTATCGTACTAATTATGAGCAATTTTCTCCTTTAAATAAAAAGTTTAAATTATTTAATCTCTTTAATAATAAATATGAAAACTTGTTTGATCAATTTATACATTTCTCAAAAAAATTTTAATCAAATTTTTATGTAAATATTTAATTGTATTTAAGGTCATAATCTGTATAAAGCTAGTATTTTAGCTACGTGAATAAATAAATTAACATTTGACATAGAAAGATTATTTGTACTATTTTCCTTTGCATAAAGTTAGATGGGGTTTAGGAGCGTATGTTTAATTTTTCGGGAAAATTGACCTTTTGCTACAGCTGCCATCTTGGATTTAGGGATAAATACGTTTTTAGTGAATAATTTGGCCATTTTTAACTTTTTACATAAAGTTTAAAAGTCTACGAAAAAAGTATAATGTATCTACAACTTTATAGTCCAGTAACATTGTCGCTTCGTATTCGTAGGAAGGAGTTCGTGCGTCAAATTCGGTAGTTCTGATTTTTTGCTAAGTTGTTTATGATATTAAGCCGATGTTAAATCGAATTTTTCGAACTCGAGCGGCAAGATTGGTAAAAATGCAAAAAAAAAACTTGATTTTTGTGCGCTTTTTTTAAATAGCATTGTTAGCTATGAAGGGATAGTTTTTGACTGTAAAATATGATCTACGGTTTCACACTTTAAAAAAATTACTTTTATTTGAGCCCAGTACGATTTCTGTTGATTTAACAGTTTGCTAGATACAGCTTTCATGTACGAGGTACAATTTTTGAAAAAAATTTACTTCACATGTTAAAGTAACTCAAAATTGTAAATTGTCACATCATCCGCATAAATGATGCAGTTAGAATGTTCTAAAATAGATGGTTAGTCATTAATACATAAAATAAATAGTAAAGAACTTAAATGGCTACCCTGTGGTATTCCAAAATTAACAATAAAAGAATTTGATGGACAACCATTAAACAACACTAGCAAAACTATCTCTCTATCTCTATTTTTAGTAGCCCACACAATTTTAAAAAGATATTTATGTGAACACAACCCCCTAGATTCATAAATTTTTTTGTTGCATTAATCTAACTGTGTTCAAGCTATAAATAAATTCAAGAGTAATTTTGTTCGGAGTCAATAAGAGTATGCTATTTCCTGTCTCAATATTATGGATTTATTTCATGTGTTATCGCAATATTGTATTTAATTTTTGTTTCCTTTTACACGAATCCAATACCTTCCCTATTCCTAGATTATGTAAAAAAAAAGGTTAAACATCGTGTCATAATTTGTCACCCTGCGCAAAATAAATATACGAAACGAACTTATTTAAACTCTTCATGTCGATAATTACTTCCTGTCATGAAACAGATTAATGTCCCGTTGTGTGTAAGCTAAAAACGCTCGCTTAAGTCAACCATTTCAACATCTCGGTTAACCATATTATAAACCACTCTATTAACTTCTACCTATTCAACTTGGAAATAACATCATCAATCACTTTTGCTACACAACATTATGACTCTTGTTACAAATCGAATAACAATTTGGTTGTGGCGATGACGATGGAATGAAGACGTGGTATAAGTTGATAAGGGAGTTTGGGTATTGTTAGATGTTGACAGGAGTATGACAACTTGCATATCATCCATAAAATAGAGGAATACATATAAAACACCTATCAATCAATTGAAATTTCCCTATTTTGCTGGGGCGAAGAGTAAAAAATTGACTTTTTGTTTATCATACCAGCTGTTACGTTTGCTTTCTTTTTCCATAATGAGTTGGCTTTTTTACTTGCTCTTTAGGGCAAGTATTGGTTTCGTGTCAAAAAAAAAAATTCGAGGTTTCAATCAAAACCAACATTACGATGATGTAGAAATCCAAAAAAGTGGTTTTCGTCATGCCGTCCCTCGGTCTGTGCGTCTGTTCGTCTATCTGTACACAGGGCCACAGCCTTAACGGGTTGACGGATTTGCATGAAATTTGGTACAGATTACTTTTTTGTAATTTCTAAGGTTTTTTTTTTGTTTTTGAATATCTCGATTAGAAGGAATACCTCCCATACAACGATTTTGAGTTATTGGATTTTTCTCGAAAACGGCTTTAACGATTTCGATTAAACTTGGTGCTTGTTATGTTGATTGTAACAATACTGCATTTTTGGTTTTTCTCAAAAAAAGCGAATAACGGAAATATGATGAACACGCTTTTTGTGAAAATCGCCATAATTTTTAGTTATCTCCTTATATATCTTTACTGGCTCAACCGATTTTGTTCAAAACTTGTTAACAGGTTCATGTTATTATTTCAAAAAATAATTCATATTTAACTTCTTAAAAAAAAAAAAATTGTTAATAAAAAACTAGACAAAAAAATATTTTTTTATAACAATAAACCAAAAACTGAAATGTTAAATGACTAACAAATATATAATTACGTGGCCCGAGGCTTTGGCTCCATAACTATATTTTTTCTTTGAACTACAAGAGCAAGTTCGTGCGATCCAGTTGTGCATTTTATTTCTGTCAGTTTGCGATGTCATTTTATTTAACGGCAGTGGGTGCAATGAAGCAGACCCTGATGTCATGAATATGTGATATTTGTTCCATGTACAAATTTGCGACTTATCGAAAATTTTCAAATTCACTAAGCAGAAATATAACATAAAAGGTTTGAATGAATCAACAACAATTTTTGTCATCATTGCTCATTTTGCTCATCAGAATTATAAGCTTAAGTAACTATGTCTCACTTTTGAATGGGGTTTCAATACAAAGAAAAAAATTATGTATAAATACAATGCACAAACTAGCTATTACCTACTTAGTATAGATGGCGCTTACAATCGAGGATGGACTACAGCCTTAAACAACCGCATCCAGTTACGCACACCAAGTTGGTTGAGAGGTCGTCCTAGACTTGTGTGCGCCTGCACGTTTGCAGAGAATAGCTCTGCAATAGCAAACTTGCTATAGTAATACTTAATAACTGAACCAAACCAATCTTGATTGTTATGACTTATGACTATCGAAATATTTGTTTTAGTTTTTCGTCAAACCACCATTTTGTTTTTCGCTTTAAGTTTTTGTATTTGTTGCACAAAGTTTTTTTTTCCTGGAAAAAACCCATCATAAAAAAATAGGAATTACATTAGCAATCCCAAACTTTTCCGTACCGTTGGTTGTAAGAATATTTTTTACAAAAAAGTGTAAAACATTGATTTTTACGAAAGCTTATGAGAATTAAGTATTTCAGTTTTTGGACATCTCCATTATATTAAAAATCAGTACCATTGTTCATTGGAACAATTAAAAAAAAATAATTTGTAGTACTACCCATACAAAAGTGAAGTTTTTGGAAAGTACAAGCAGGTTTTTTTCAAAATAGCTGAATTCATAGCTAAAAATGCTATTACTGAAAAAAGCGCAAACAAATCAGTTTTTTTTTTGCGTTTTTACCAATGTTGCGTTTGACACTCGAGGTTGAAAAATTTTATTTAACATCGTCTTAACATCATAAACCACTCAGCAAAAAATCAGAACTACTATTTGACTACAAAATTCATGGGCTACAGTACGAATGTCGATTTTGATTTTGATAGGGATGAGGTTTCCCTTACATTTTGCACCATGGTTCGTTTTTTGGTGAGGATTAGTTCGATCTCGATGTTTTTTTGTTTTGCTTGATCTACGGTACCATTATAATGTTCATTATTAAGCTTGAAACAAGTGTTTTTATTTACATTACAACATATGTATTTTATATTATTAGTTGCGGTTCACTCAGGCGTATGCGTAATCTTTAAACAAATAATGTTTTTTGAAACAAGTCCATTTGGTTTAAAATATTTTTCCTGCTATACAATTTATCGTACGTATGATACTAACGGCCAATTTCATGACAAAGTTGGAAGATTATTTTAAAACTAATATTTTTAGCTCTCAGTTTTTCAGGAGATCTTTGTTTAAAAAATATTAAGAACTCAGTCATTTCTTCGCATCATTAGAACTCCACCTTAACTCAATTTTGAGTTGTTAGGACTAAGGTCTCGGTTTAGTGAAGCGGAGTTCTAATATATTTTGTTGTATTTTCGAAGCACACGGTTTCTGTTTTGACAAATATTTTCTATTATATTTGATTTAAATTAAAATATTATTTCATTCATATAAGTACATTTATATAGTTAAAATCTTACCATACATGGTGCGTTTGGCCTTATGTTCGGCCTGCCCAGTTCGAAATCTGGACCGCGTAAAATGTGTCAAAGGACCTCCAGATCTACTCGCCTACGAGCCCTGGTTTCAATTACATCGACCTGACCAAAGGGGATAGTTATACCTAGCAAGAGCTGTTTCGGCCATTTTTTTTTTTAGAAACTGAGTGAATTGATGGGATTGTGCGGGCCAAACTTAAGCATCGTTTTTTTTAACAATTTTATAAATGGGGGGAGCAGAGTGGGTATCATATACACAAAGACTTAGGGCGCGAAGCAATTTTGCAAGCCAGACGAACTCAAAGAAGAGTAAAAAATCGATTTTTGAATTAATTGTGACAGCCCCAGAAAATACTGTTATAAATATAGAACTTTGCATTGTGTTAAAGAATTTGGCACTCCAAGAACTATTGCATGGGGCTGGTTGACAGCAAGACGTAATCAACGGATGCAAGAAGTCGATTTTTCACATAAATTTTGACAGCAAGATAATTCTTCTTCTCAACGATAGAACATTTTCTCATCATTGTATGAACATTTACTTAGATTGTTTATTTAATTTATGCACATACTGTTATCGACTTGTTTTTTTTTAATAAAAAAAAAATAGAGAAAAAAAATTATGTTTAAAAATTATTCCTAATTTTCGACGAGAAAATAAAACAAACTCAACCACTTGATAGTAAATCGTTATAATTGTATATTCGATTAGAACATTCAAGGCATTAATTTTCTAATTTTAGTTGACATTTAAATTGTAGCTCAATTGTGGATCCTATTAGGGTTAGTTTCCATTAGTGGGTTTTTTGATAAGTACTTGTGCGTACTTTCGTACACATACTATCACCATTAATAATTGAAAAGGCAGTTCTTTTCTTTGCTCGCAAAAGGCCCTATGCAAAACGCCAACCTCTCACTCTGCCGAAAAAAACGAAATATAACTATAGTTGGTAAGGCGCAGTAACTCCCCCACTACACTTCAGCATGCAGGAACTCCATATTTTATCATATAACGCGTAGCAACGTTAGGATATATCGGACCCAATACCACAAATTCAAATACATTGCTCTTGGTACACCATTTTTATCTTGATCGTCATGAAAGAGCCAATCAAAGAAGACCAAAGACATTGTTTTTATTCAAAACATGGAATACAAAATATAAACAATTTTGTGTAACGAAGAAATGAAATTGTAGTTAAATCGAGTTCTAACGAGCTAGACCCCAAATATCGGGGGTCTAAATATAACAAAGTTCTAAATTTGAGTTCTAATTTTTCCTTAAACCGAGTTGTCAAGAAATTGGCCGTAAGATTTATAAATTCCGAGTATTTATTGTGTTTTCTGAATTTGATGAAATTGAAGACAATTTCATCTACCCAAGTGAGTAGGTACAAGTACAAAATCTTAAAATCTTTTTTTTTGTTTAATTTACCACAACACTACGACTAAAAAGCCGAATGAGAAATATTACAATTTCTCAAAAATCTCTAATCTTTTTATGTTTATGTTTCAATGTTTCAACATTTGCATTTTTTTTCCCATACCGACAATTAAACATCAATAAATCCAATATCATTTAAGTCCTTTTTTCAAAGTTTCAATCTCCCAATAACTTTTTAAATACTGACAATTTTGTTTTGTTAGCTTTCAGCTGTTTATTACGATTTTCAACTTAATCGGTTGATTTACTCTCTTTTTTTTCCCCTAACCAATAAAGCGAAAACTTTTCTGATTCGACCACCATAGCATATTGACCAACACCATCAATACGTACTTGTTTCCTTTTGAAGGTTTCTTTTTTTTTTTTTTGTTTTTTGGGAAATTTATCCAACCTATATTATAAGGAAAAAGTGGATAATTATGCATTTATTTACGAATAAATTTACCGCACATACCAACATACCTACATACCTGGATACATTTTTATACAAATATTTACTTGTGTATGCAAGCAATCACGTCCTGGAAAGAAGATTCACTCGTAGTTTGCTGTTTTAATATGAAATTTTGATGAATAATTCATTATTTTTATGCATTAAGTTGATTTCGAGGAAAATATTCGATACGAAAATGTTAATTAGATATATGTGCGCTGAGGGAGGTGTAATATTTTGCATTTCAGTGTGGTGCTGGTTTTGATTTCATTGGAATTGTAGATATTTATTTTAATCAATTGATAAATAAATCAGCAGAGACATTTATAGGAAGTCTATGTGGTATGATTATGTATCGTATTGGCCAAGAAACTATATTATTTGTTTTCTGATGAAATTGATAAATAGATACCCATCCGATACATCAATACATCGAAGTACTCAAAATTAATACTCTGGGATATAATTCCACCGACAGAAATCACCTCATTAAAGGCATACCTATGGTTTTCTTAGTTTTCAGCTCATAAAATAATGAAAAAGTCAGCATCTGCATGCGTAACCGATTTGCGATGTGACGTGCAGTCAAGGCAAACATACCAATAGATTCAAACTCAACTGACATATTTGTTGGTGGTACCTATAGTTAACAAAAGCGACTTCTTTGTGTTTTACATGACATGCCACTTGAAGACAAGAAACCTACTAGTAACCTTTACCAGAAATGCTCCATGCTGCTAAAGAAGCTCAAAGCAAGGACGTTCTTCATTATTTGTAACGGTACAGCTGCCAAGAAAACGCAAGTCACCGATACAGTAATAAAGAGTGTCACCGTTGGACTTCGCCAACTAAATTCTGTAGTTATGCAATATCAATCAAAAGTGGACAATGATCAGACTGACTGTTGCACATTTTTATCTGAAATCGCTCAAATTATCTACAAATTTTTAAGATTGATTGCTCACCAACCGAAATCAAACACTTATTATTGTTATTATTGTACTATTCGTACTAGAATGTCAGCTTATTAGACTTGACCATTCTTTATTCTATCAATTTCATTGAATGTTTGAACAACAACAACAGCTTAAAGGCACTACCACTCTTGTTTGGCTGGAGATATAGCTATTTTGTGCTTTGCCACGTCAATCATGAGAACCATGTTATCTGACACCATCATGAATATTTAAATAATTGCATCTTTGACTGTACTTTTGGCAACAAACCCGTAAATTATAGCCCACGATACACGTTTCGCCAACTTTTAAACGTTGTTTGTCAGTCATACAAGCCGTTTAACATGTGCACCTGTTGTTAAACCCAAGATCACTTGAGCCTACTCACATTAGCAGAGAGGGTGACAGCCAACAATTCAATAGATGCTGTTATTGTGTCCAGTGAGATTTACATGATTGTGTTCAGGCATAATCCTGAATGCTCTCTGAACCTCTGGTGATCTTGTGAAACCAATTTCCTCCTCGTACCGAATTACTCAGGGACCGTGTTTCAACGATTATGTCTGGAAAGAAATCACAGCCAGCACAAACTGTTTGAATTCGCCTTTCGCAAATAGATAGACTGAACCGAAGTTTAGGGGCTTTCTATCTCCCGTGCTCCTATCCGTGCAGACAATTTTTATTTCTAGTCGTTATAGCCACTGTCAAGGCAGCTTCAGCTGGACGAGCTCCTCACCACTCGGGTTTCCCGTGCCCTCCCGACAAACTGGCAATTAGACTTTATCAACGGATAACGTATACACCAACAAACAACCAACACGCCTTTTCTTCGGAAGCCGATTCGTTAGCATAACAAGATTTCCGTAGAAAAAAAACTGGTGTTCCGTGGTTTTTCGTTGTTTTTAAAGATATTTCCAATAAATTTTCGAGGTTTTTTTTCGTAGCTCGTCAGCTATTTATCCACGGTACTCCGAGGAGTTCCACGCATATTCGTGCATTTTATTTTTTTCGTCACCGGAGGAAACATTGGTGTTGAAAAATTTGAGTTTCAGGTTTTTCTTTCAAACAAAACTATTTTACCTTAGGGCAATTTATGCTTTGATCGAAATAAAATAATTTACAGAATTTGTATGGAGAAAATTGCAACAATCCTAAAAATTCCAACGAATGGCGTATGGCAACCATTCTGCAATTTTAGATTAACTGCTGGGACTTATTGTTGGAAGAACATTTAAATATCAAAACAATCTATTAAAATTAAATCCAAGGTAATACGAATACAGAAAAACCCCTTCCAATAAGGGTACAATTAGTACATTGATAAAATTTGGCATGACCGTTTCTTTTGGAATGAGAACCAAGAAGCAAAAGGGTGAATATAAAAATGGAATATTGATACAGTTTTTTTGGTAATATGGTGGCCAAAACCCAAATAGGAAACGTTAGGACTTTTAAGATTAACATGTGAATAAGACGGACACAAATTTCCAGTAATATTCATAAGTGCTGCAAAGTATTTTGTCCTGGTTAAGCCTTTTTTTATCATATTGCTCGACCTAACTTAAGAAGTTACCGAAATCTATAAATCTTCAACAACATGGAATAAAACAATAAAAAAAAATCCAAATTCAAGCTGTAGGTGCACTCTGAAAATGTGGCATGTATGATTCCATGTCGTGCATACTTTTGTGTTTTCTTTTTCCTTTACTTTTGTTGAAGCATTTTAAATGAAACAGCTCGAATTTTTCATCGGAATAATCCTTGATGCATCCTCATTCTTCACCATATAGACTCAAAGCCACAGCCACATCCTATTTTGCCACATAAAGTTCAAAAAACATACACATACGGGTATTGTAGCAAATACACTAGTAAAGTAGTTTCTGTGAATAGATGATGATATTCCTTATGGTATGGCCCAAAGTAGGATATTCAATGTTCGCATCCTGCAAAATGATATGAATGGGGTACCTAAAAGATGTCTTGGGAAATTCAATTCCTATTGTAGTGTGTCGACACATCCTGTTGCTGATGTCGGAAATGAGAGTACCAGTCATGGTATTCAATTCAGAGAATATTTTTTTGTTGTCTCATTGTTTGTGTATGACATTTGATTTTCTGTATTTCATACAAAATATGGCAAAAGGATGTATGTTTAAGCATTCTCTGTACCATGCTCGTATATACATATAGGCTCTCTTTCATTTTTATGTAGGTATTCTTTGTTACTCGTATATAGTGTTTTTGGTTTTGATGTATGATTATTTTAATGTCTAGCACGTCAGCCATGAAATAAGATAACAACAGTGGGAGATGCATCGGTCTTTTGTTCAATCACATGGTTTATCTTTGGAGTATTAAAAGGAATAAATCGTTATTAATGGCATATAGTATATATATATCCCTTTTAAAGCCTTTGTGTAGTGTATAGACATGACTTTGATTTTGCTTATCGATTCGGTACGTATTTTTGGATTTTTAGAGTCCTAAGGTGCATTCTTAATAAAGCCTATTGTCTTTGTTTCCTGGTAGAAAGAAACAAACTGATTGTTTGGATTTTGCACCTTTTACGAAAATTAGGGTAATGGCCCTTTGGATTGAATATCCTCCCGTCTCTTGTTCAAGTACTTAACTTCCTATTGATTGAAAGTTTGTTTTCGTAGCTTGCACTATTTTAATTAGTTTCTCCAGCTAAACAATATTTCTTGTTAACTATGAAATGTTGATTGGAAATGTTTATAGGTACAAAAAAACATAAGTTTTGATTTGAAAAGATTAATGGAAAATATGCACAAATAGGTGAGAAATATTTATGATGACCACCAAAGACGTATGTATACATCCTAAGGCCTTATGATCTTCAAAGTGTATAGCTATGCGCAACCAAGAAGACACAGGCGTCCCTAGTACCTTAGCTCAGTGGTTTGTCTGTTGTTTAAGTCTGTTGGGGACCGCAATTAAGAGACAGTAGCGGAAGAATTCCCCAGTTGAAATTTCTCCGCCACGCTGCCGGCCGGTGGAACGGTGGATGGGTGTGGCATCTACAGTTCCAGCTGAACTGCTTACACGAACTACCTATACTGCGACTTATTAGGAGTAGTTTTATCCGATTCTTTACTCTTTGAGCTAACTAAGTGTCTGATCCTCCAGGATGGCGTTTGTGTATCGAGGTAACTTCCCTACCACAGAGAAACAACTTATTCCGAAACAACAACAAGCCACGGAAACGGATGATCTCAATGTTGACGAACACACGAACGAAGCAACGACAAGGAATTTCGGATCAGTACGTAAAATATACTGTATTTGTACACCCGAACAATTAGTAGAGAACCTGGGTATGCTAAGGGCTGACATAACAGCTATCCACGAGGTGCGATGGGAAGGAAAGGGCATGCGAAGGATGAAATCGTGTTACATCAACCATGGGAATTGCTTTTAGGAGAAAGTTCAGCGGCTGTTTGAGTGCGGTTTTGTGATAAGGAGAAGACTGATGCAAGAATTCTTGGGCTTTAACGTGGTAAGCAAGCGCCTGGTCACAATCCGCATCAAAAAAACATTTCAGAACGTGGGGTGTATAGGGTTCACGCCCAGCATAAAGAGATTGATGACCCAATCTTGACGAGTTTTACGACCATCGTGAGCGGCTGTACGATGTGTGCTTCGGGCACGTGACGGAAAAATTATTCTTATTGACTTTAACGCCAAATATGTTAGGGGAAGGTACATATATAGCTCAATACTTGAAAAAACACATCAAAAGTGCGGCAACTGAAGTGTTGGGTTTCACTAGGTGATCGGAACGACATTCCTAGTTCAACGAAGAGTTCTACGAGTATCTGACGCTGCCGCGAAAAACGAGGCCTAACAGGAAATGCTGCTAACAAAAGCTAGAGTCTCTGAGAGAGCAGCTAAAGAATTCTACAGGCAAAACATTAGAGAGAATCTGATCTTTTCGGGAAGAAAAGGAGAGAGCAATCGAAGACAGCAGTCAAATCAATTAAATTCGAAAATTACACCAAAGGGAAAGAAGATCTAAGCAAGGTAAGGTCAGAACAGAAGCCTGGAAGGAGCATTTTTCTAAATTGCTTAACTGCGAAAATTGCCAACATTATGCCCATACATTGCTGCTATTCTATTCAACCTGGGCAACAAAGATCAACAATTTCGTCCACCCAACCAAAATGATGAACGGTTAGCAATTGCAAAATTAAATCGTATAAGGCTACTGAGACGAGTCATGTCTTAGCTCGGTATTTTGTCAAATTTGTCCACTTTTCCACTTGAGCAAATGACAATGGAGGAATCTTTATGCTTCGTCGGAAGTCGGAACCGTTTTATTGATGTTAAGAAATGTCTGATACAAGGCGACGGACGCGTTGTCATGAAATCTATTTAACATCCCTCTTGAAGCAGTTGTACTCAGATCAAAATTCAACACCACTAATACATTCTACCATAAGTTCGTGCAACTACTTGCTTTTGCAGATGACATGGACATAATCGGCAGAAGAGAGCGGCATTTGCCAGGAGGTGGCAAACAACAACGTCAAGTCAGCCAAAACGTCACGCAGTCAAGGTCTTTGTCTACATGGGGTCCACTATAATAAACTCAAACAACGACATCAGTTCAGAGATCAAACGGAGAATTATTCTTGACAATCGCTGTTTTTTCGGGCTCAGCAGTGATTTGAGTATTAAAAAACATTTTCAAATCCATCATCATCATTCTAATCCAACCTTTATGACACAAAAGTCGAGGTTGACCTCAACCAGCTTGGTTTCCTAACTGGAGGTGGCTAGTTAGGGACAGAGCTGGCTGAAGATGCATATTGGTTAAGGTCTTAGCTCATCCTTTATTGTAAGCAACATAAAAAGTTAAGTAAGTGAATAAAAAGTAAACTTTAATTTAATTTATTGTAAAATGAAAAAAAAGCCTGGAATTCAAATTTTTCATCTCCAAACTAAATTTTGAAAAAAAATTCAACGAAAATTTTTCAAAAAAAAAAAAAAATTAAAAAAGCGTCGTCATTTAAAAAAGAAAAGGATTTTTGCTCATATGTGTATACCTTGCAAGCAATTTAGCTGATTTTGATTAAAACCAATGCATATAAAACCTCAAAACATACTTTATTTTACTGTAAAAAAAAATTTATAAAATCTTGTTTTCAATTTTGGTTTTTGGTTTTTTGTTGTTCTTGTAAATAATTACAGACAACCAAGATAACCAAGACCTAAAATTTTCAAGCTAAATTAATAGATAATAGTTTTATACTACGTGATCAAGTTCGTGCGATCCAGTCGTGTATTTTATTTATTTTGATTTAACATTGTTAATGTAAATTGCGTTTGATGTAAACAAATGAAAATAAATATACAAGAGCACTAAAATATTTTGACTTTCACTTATTTAACTCTCTCAAATTTATAAATTATAAATTCATGTTAGGTTGTAAGTTTTGTACAATTTTTTTTGGATTAATCAACCAATCTATCAAATTAAATGAATTTTCAATCTTGTTTTCTTTATTACAATCAACAGACAATTTACTGTCGCAATAGTTGGAATTTCCTTCATCTGAATTGTAGTCTTTCATCATTCCGCTTGAATTGAAGAAAACACATATAAGAACTTTGTACATTTTAAATTAAAAGCATACACAAGCAACTCACAAGACAATGATCCTGATAATATCCTGAATCATTGAATATCCGGGTGGCAACAGCAATTCTTTACTCCGACAAATTGACTTTAAAATACGGCACCTTGCATCCGATCCCAATCTTCAATCAGAGAAAGAGTATGTTTTAGTATAATGAAAGTTATTTTACTATTTTTTTAACAACATAATAAAAAATGTAGATTCTCACAAATAGTCAAGTATCACTCGAAGAGGATTTTTGTTTCGGATACTAGTCATTTTCTCTGGAGCATATGCACTATCATGTGAACTTGACCTTTTGGAAATCTTTTGAAAACTTTTTGGTTTCCGATTTGGTTTTACATTAAAAAATGAAGGATGTTTGTAGTAACTGTCACTAAAATTGGAGAAACCATTATCCAAAAGATTTGGATAATTTTGTTGAATACTATTCGTCTGCAAAGGTTAGTAAAATTAAAATTAAATTTGTTTTTAGTAAACTATACACCAATTTTACCAAACTGTTAATTTTATTGGATTTAAAAATATCCGGCAGCTTAGGCTTGTTTTGTGTGATTTTATTAAACCAATCTTTGATAGCAGTTGGTCCCGCAAAATAAGAACATATTTCATAACTCAAACTCAGCCCTTTGGGATTGGTTCCAATGAGACCTTGACCTAGGCCAGCTGTTACTTTTATACTGCCATAGTTAGGAAGCAACAAATATCGCCTCCGACGCGATGCTAGCCGCAAAATAGGATTTAAAATCAATGTTTGATCTTTTGATTGATACGCAACAGAAATGTAATACAAATTGAATAAGGTTAAAATTGAAAGCCTTAACAAATGCATTCTGTGAAGTGAAATGGTGGCGTTAAACTGATTCGGTGGCTGTTAAAACATCTCAACTTGTCCCCTTATGTGCCATTTTGAGTGATGTAATTATTTGCTAATTTGATGTGCATATTGCGAATGACGTCAGGTTTAGTAGAATATGAAAAAAATAATTTGGGCGTAATAACCTGTTCTTCATGAATTTTCGTTTTTCTTCGATCTATAAACAGCGGAGTAACTAAAGCAAATTATCTCGAAACCGAGAGAAAGAAAATCCGTCAACTCGAATAGGCTGCGGCTCTCTGTACAGATAAACGCACAGACGAATAGACGAACAGACGCACAGACCGATGGATGGCATGACGAAAACCACTTTTTTGCACTTCTCCATCATAGTAATATTGGTTTTGATTAAAAACCCAATTTTTTTTTTGACACGAAACCAATACTTGCCCTACAGAGCAAGTAAAAATTAAAGTAACGACGAATTCAGGCTCTAGAGGCCAAAAAAAGGGGAGAAATGTCAAAAACTTTCACTTCGACAAATCGCACCAATCACAATAACTTCCAATGGATAGTTAAAAACAACGTAAGATTCTATTTTATAGTGCCTTTGAATATTTATTTCCAACTGATATGAAAATAGCCCAGTCTTCCAAGACAAAAACTACACTGCAAAGATTTTTTTTGGGATGATAGTAAGATAGCTAGTGTCATGTGCAAGCAATTAAAGTTCTTCTCAAAAGTGTCACTACTTTCTTCATGTTTGTCGAATATTCTTAATATTAAGTAGTCCCTTTGAATTGAGCATTAATAAACACTTTTTAATCATGACCCATATTTGAATTTTATGCCAAAAATGTAGTTTTTAGCAGATACCAAAGCTGTAAATGATTGCAGTCAATTGGAAATACATTCAATTCAGTCGCAGTTAATTGACTTTAATTTTAACTGCTACTCAGTACTTTAACAGCAAAATAAGCAGTTAGCAGACGGTACTACAATACTGACTGTACCTACAGTTAATGAAAGCAGTTAATTAACTGCAGTACTTTTTGACTGGTTTAAGTCTTCTAGTGAGTAGGAAGTTTTTTGTACTGGAGGGTCATTCCGTAATTTTCTAAACGATATAATAGTCGAAACGATAGTCGTGAACGTGATCATCGCAGATTTGATCAACGTAAATCTATCACTATCGTCTCTTAAATTGTGGTTGAAATGTCATCGGGCACGACAATATTTGCATTATTTTTTGTTTGTCTGTTACTGAAAATTAAAAATATTACAAAATACAAATCAATTAAAATAAATATTTTTGTGATTGTGTACGCATTCAAATTGATTGTAATTTGTAATCGAATTTACATTTTCACTTCTTGAAATAATAAAATCAATGTGCAGAATGTTTCAATTATTTTCAAAAATTCAGATATCAAGTTTAAAACACCTATTGAGCTATCGTGACGATGGCGCTATGGTGATACATAGTTGAGTTACGACGAGCAAATTTTAAATCGTCGAAACGATATCGTCAAGACCATAGTTATTTTGGGAGTTACGGAAATCAAAACCATCGTCGAGACGATACCGTTTGGCGATAATCGAATAACGGAAAGAATCCCCTGTTCTTTTTACTTGCGATATGGGTACCATATATCAAGGTATGCATTCGTACACAAAAAAAAGGTTGAGATAACAATCAAACATGACATTACGACGATAGAGAATGAAAAAAAAGTGGGTCCGACAATTCTGTATGTCGGAAAGAATCCCCTGTTCTTTTTACTTGCGATATGGGTACCATACATATATCAAGGTATGCATTTGTACACAAAAAAAGGTTGAGATAACAATCAAACATGACATTACGACGATAGAAAATGAAAAAAAAGTGGGTCCGACAATTCTGTCTGTCTGTATGTATCAGAGATTACAGCCTAAACGGATGTGTCGAGTTTCTTCAAACTTGGTATGTACCTGTACAGTACATATACCGGTTTTAGAAAAACTAATTTTTCTCAAAAACTGTTCTTACGATTTTGATTAAAAAAATCATAATAATTTTTTTGTTTAAGGTCTATCTTTAAATGAAAACCATTTTTTTTAAACCGTTATTAACGGTACCTGCCATAGAACCGTTTTTTTTTATTCTGATTTTCTCCTTCATTACTCAATCAATTTCAGTCATTTTTTTACATGAATGCCGGAATAATATTAAAAAAAAATTTTAAAATTATTTTTTTTTTGAAAATCATTTTTTCGAAAACTATTCAATATTTTTTTTCAAAACTTAATTTCTAGATGTTGATAAATAATATATTAAAAATGGCGTGCCATTTTATTTTTATAAAAGTCCTTGCAAAATTTTTTATAAAAAAATAGTTTTTTTAGAAATCGGCTCAAATTTTTGTTTCTAAAAATGTATCATTATAGAAGAAATCAGATTGCATACTTCGTTTTCAGGTTAAGTTCATTTAAGAAGCAATTATAGTCATTTGAAAATCGAATTTTAGGCTTTTTTTTTTTTTCTAAAACTGCAATTACAATTTTTTAATTAAAAAGGCTTATCATAGATAGTAACTTTATCTATAAGAGCAAGTACGTGCGACCCAGTCGTGCATTTTATTTTTGTATTCTTTTAACTTAAAGTGGCAGTACATACGCCTGACTAAAATTTAAAACACAAAATCTGACAAGGTGACTAAAACCAGTCAAAAAGTACTGAAGTTAATTAACTTTTAGTCAATAAACTGCTTTAATTAACTGTTTAGTCAGTACTATAGTATTGCCTGCTGACTGTAGTTTTACTTTCAAAGTACATTTGTTAGTTAAAAGATTTAACAAATAAATATAGTCAAAACACACACAAAAATTCGAAAGTTTTGGGATTATAATTGCCTTATTGGACCTTCAGAGCTGCTGTTGCACTTAAATTCTAAAACATTTTGGGTTCTTTACAAAATACATTGTAAATTTTTCTATTTTCGAAATTAACTGAGAAGGTACGAAGTTTTTTGTGCACTTTGCAATAAGTGTTGCACAATTTATTGCCACATAGAATGTCTTGTATCATTTTAAATGTGATAAGGTTGATTCTAGCCAATGTGCTTCCGGAAAAAAACCATTTCTTGAACTAATTGGTGCTACTCGCAGCATTTTTGGACATCCACCTTTACAAATGTCCTTAATCTCCAAGTCAGTAAAATTTTTCTGGCAGTAGGCATAAGGGAAAAATGTGGAGCTATTAAGGGATACATTAGACTCATTTTCCCAATTCCTTCGGGAGCTATTGAACAATTTTAATTTTCTCCAAGAATCAAACGAATAAATTGTTCAATAAGCATAAGCAAAGCCTTTAAGGCATATCAAAATCGTTTATTTCCACTTTTCAAAATATAAAGTCAGCCTTCCATAAGCTATCCGGACACAATGGAAATCTTTTTATA
The DNA here is from genome assembly GCA_948107695.1 of Meliscaeva auricollis. NCBI lineage: Eukaryota > Metazoa > Arthropoda > Insecta > Diptera > Syrphidae > Meliscaeva > Meliscaeva auricollis. The sequence goes on from OX403616.1 coordinate 61,585,187, forward strand.
CAATTGCCAACATGTGCATGGGCTTGGTCATAGAGTTTATGTTTTTGGCTATAAACAGGATCTTCACTCTCTGGCATTGTAAAAATCGATCTCATTATTTCACCAACAAATGTCCCTGGTTCTTCTTCATTGCCCTTTTGACCCGTTTCACAAAGCGCTTTCAAAACACATTCATTGCCATTTTTTTTGTGCCTTAAAAAAAAAAAAAAAAATAAAGAAACAAAAAATTGCATGTATAGAGAGGATGATGGGTACATATAAGTAATTTGAAAAGTCCATCAGGATTTTAAAACTTACGTCCCCAAATATTTTTCGATTTTGAGGTAAAGCTCCTGTCGTGTACTGCGATGGTATCGAAGATGAATTTTGTCGATTTTCGTAAGTGATGGCCCATCAATGCCATGACGTTTCTCTCGATTGTGCTTGTCTACACTTCTCTTAGCAAACACAGGATAAACCCTATGCTTCCTGGCATACACTGGCTTGCCATACGAGGATGTCCTGCAGAACAATAGAGAAAGGAGTGAATAATGGTGTCCTTGAGTGAGATTTATTTGAATATAAATACCGTTTACCAGAATTCTTCCACCACTGTGCCCATTGCGATGGATGAAAGAACGATGATGACGACAATGATGATGATGCTGGTGAAGCTTTTCTCATTTTACCATATTTCCATTCTGTTAGCGGATTCCTTCGTATTGAATAGTTATTTGCAATGTTGTTGTTGTTGTACTTCCTTGGAAGGACATGGCCGGAGGCCAAAGATGATGGTGGCTTGGTGTAGTAAATCGGACCAGAATTGTAGTATTTCGTATGCATTGGTGGGTGAAATTGATTGGTAGAAAAATATGAGGACGATTGTGGTTTTAGAAAAGATGGATTCGAATATGTTGTTATGTAAGCCGATTTGTGAGGATATTTGTGTTTATGTTTTTGTTTTGGTTTTGTGTCGATGTATTGAATATTTTCAATGGTGTCATTACGGCTCAAGCCAAGTGTACCATCATTGAGTTTATCTTTGAGATGTTGGACAATTTCACTGGGAGCATCGCTGGGCAGCTGCCATGCTAAGGCTGATGTTACACCAAGAATCAAGTAGTTTGTGTAGTCCACAACGCCAATAATTAGATCATACACTGTAAACAACGAAAACAAATTTTTCTTCAAAATAGGTTATTCATAGTTGGTTAAACGAAAATAAGTTAAAAAAATAGATTTCCTCTTTAAATAAGTTTTAGTTTTCTGTAAGACGCAAGGATTCCCTACTTTCATGTGAAAAAGAAAAATTAAAACCATTGTTTCAATACGAATGCGATGATATAAGATTTTGAAAAATATTTGAGCCCGGATTCAAGATCAGAATATCAAAACTATGATCCAATCAACAAAAAAAATAAAAAAAATATAGTTTTTGGATTTCATTTTGTACAATTAAGAGACTACCACAAGAAAAAATTTCCAATAAATTTTTTAATTGATTTCTAATCAAAATTCTACGTACAGAACAAATCACAAGTTTTTCTTCCGAAATAAAATGGCCTTATTTTTAGCCAAGAGACTTCAAAAAAATGAAACGAGTGTGCTTTTTTTTTTGGTTTTTGAAAGAAACGTGATTCAAACTTGAATTTTATGAAAAATAATATAAAAAAAATTAAACTGATTTTATGAAAACAAATACTTTTTGAAGTTAGTTTTTCTACGAAAACTTTTTGGTTTTATTTTATTTTAGTTGAATACAAAAAGTTTAATTTTAATTATACGTCCTATGTCTTGTAGTTTTGAAAAAAAAATTGAAAAATACAAAACCAAATGCCACGTTGAGCTGATGGGGCCCCGGGGGCAAGACTAAATTTCTGGGCCCGTTTCCCTATTTTGTTTTGCCTTTCCAAAAAATTGTCTGTCTAACCTACAATAGTTTCGTCACTACAATAATATATTTTTGGCATCTACATACATAATCTGACCCTATTTGTTTGGAGCCCGTAACGCAATTACACTAGTTATTTTCTTTGGGGCCCCTTGAAGAAATTTTCATAGACTGTTTTTTACCAGCCTGTTTGGCCTCAAAAATTTGTCTGACAAGCCATGCTTATTTGAAACCTTCACAGAACACAGTCTCATTCATTTTTCTTGGGACCCATAATTGTCACAAATGTAAATCTATTTTATTTTTCAACGGGTTTCTGACTTTTTCTCTGCATAATCTCCAGTGGAGGTACCAATGGTATGTACGCCCTTGTAAATAAATGGTGTGAAGGAAGTATCGTTAATAACAGATACAAATATTTGTTTTTTTTTTATTTCAAAGGTTTGAACTTATTTAGAGATAGGCACAAACATAACTTATAACTTTTTCGTTGGTCAAAAAAATTTCAATGCTAAGGAAATGCCCTCACACTCTCAATTAACAAGTTAAAAATAAATCGCTGTAAGTTGCCAGATGATTTTTTCCTAAAATTACCGTTTCCATAAAAAATATTACTTGACAAAAATCGTTTAAGTTAAATTCAGTGAGTTTTATATTTTTTAAAAATCAATTAGTTGAAAGGTCTGTTCTACACTTTTTGGGCACTAAATTTTTAAGCCTGCCAAATTTCGAGGAGTGAGTTGTCTGAAAATTCTTTTAAAAAGAAATAAAACATTGAACAATACTGTGAAGTTGTCTGAAACAAGTAGTACAACATTACATCGCCAAGATGATTTGTGATTCCTTTTTTTGCGCTTTTAATTCTATGTATAAAAACAGTTTTTTTTTTCAATGCAAAATACGACCAAACGCGATTCACTTCAATTATTATTTACTAAATACTAAATTCGTCAAGGTGGGGACATTTTTTACTCTCCCCAAAAAAATACCAAATAGAACTAAATTTGGCAGTCTTAGACCGAGTGTGGAACAATCCTAATTTCGTGTACCATAACAATTTGAAAGTACTAGATTGTTATTTAGCTTATATACTTTTCCCATCAAAATGTTTCGAAAATCTTCAGGTCTTTAACTCAATATGGCAGAAAAAGCTTAAACACTATTTTGTTAAGTCATCCTCCTCATGTCAGAAGCATTATTGTACAAATTAAATTGTTTTGAGTTTGACAAAATATTTCTATGCTCTCTTTTATTTCGGAACAAAGAACGTTTCAAAAGTAAAGTAAAGGTTTCAATTCGAAAAATCTTTATTAAATTCACAATTTACGTCGCAGTCGTAACAGTAACAGTACACTTGCACATTCATGCTTCTGGCAAGAGGAAACCATATTATTTACGTTTAATGTTCTCAAGGTCAAAATCTGCATCAACAAAATTCTGTTGGTATTTTTTTTTCTAGTTTATGTTAAAACATTTAGAATAATGCAGAATGACTGAGCTTTGTTTATTATTTACTATTTTTACGGTTAAACAGGGTTATTTGATTTTTTTTTGTATAATATCGAAAACAGGCCCGTTTATCTTTTCGAATTGTTCACCTTTCCAAGCATCTATCGTTTTATTTAACAATAAAATCTAAACATAACAAAAATAAAAAAGTTCATAAAATTAAAAAAAAAAATAAAACAGTAGAATTATAATCAGACATTGTTCTAAAAACCTGGTGGGGAAATAGCGTCCATCATTCCAAACTGTTCTTATTATAGAACAATTTATGTTTTCAAGATTCAACTTATTACAAACCAAATTAAAACACTACAGCCAAAAAAGTATTAAAATCCATTTGTTGTTTTCTTTTCATATATAATTTTTTTACATGAAACCAATTCCCACTCTTTCATTATAAATTTTAAAAACAACATTTGAAAGTAGATACACATAAAAAAAAAATAATAATTTCTCAATCAATAGCTTGAATTTGTATCACTCACCCAATTGGAAAGAACTTCCCGAAGGAAAAGTCAAATATCTTCTTTTTCTCGAAATTATTTCTGAATTCCCATAATGCTCATTATTTCGATAGGTTGGCGTTGCTTCCTGTTTATTATATTCATCGTATCCACTTGTCATCACCAAATTAACACAAATGAAAAAGGACAATGTGATAAAAATTAACTTTATCGATCCCGCACACTGTTTATTGGGTACAAACATTTTGTTGTTGTTGTCAAACAAACACAAAAAAAAGTTTTGTGGACACTTTTCAAAGATTTATTATTCAAATATAAGACAAATGGATTAAATAAATAAAATCAACAGTTAAATCAATATTTACTTATTTATTATTCACAAAACGGAATTAACGTGCGTCGTCAGAGCCAATGAACTTTTTTAACAAGTAGGTACCTACTTCTATATCAGAAAGGTTGGTGTCTGATTATGGTGCTGGCCAAATGGACGTAGAAGTCATGGTTTCTTCTCTACCAAGAAGTCATGATGCAGTTAATTACCACCTCATCTGGTTCCACATGCTAATTATTATGTCCAACACACCTACTTTACTTTTCGTTAAACGTCTACTTCAACTAAGGTCAATAAAACGAAATGAGGCCAAGAGGTATTTTTACTTTATTTGCTTTTCAAAACCTTCTAAATTCTAAAATTACCATCCCAAATAAAATTTTCACACAAAGGGTATGCCTGGGAACAATTTTTCTGATACCAATGAGCATCATCTCGCGCCTTATGCAGAGGTTGGTAGTTTTTGAAGTTCATCTCTGGATCCTCGGGTAGTGTGAAAACAGCTCGAAACACTTCAGTCAACACATCTCCAGGTTCTGTTTCGTGTCTCCTGTTTCCAGTCTCGCATAATGCTCTTAAGACGCACTCAGTCCCGTTTTTGCCTTGTCTGGATAAAATACAAAAAGGAGTTTTTTTTTTTGAGAGAGAAAAATCGATATGAATAAATAAGATTTACTTGTCAAACATTGCTTCGAGCTTTGAGTATAGTGCGTGCCTTGATGATCGATGGTATCGCAAATGAATTTGGTCGAGTTTGTTCAGCCATGAGTTGATTTCTTCAACTGTTGAAGGTTTCTTTTCTTGGATACCTCGCTTTCCCATTATATGATAGACGGCGTGCTGTTGACGTTTGGGATGATTGCCGTCTTGTCGACGAATGTTAGGGCTATCGAAGGAATTGAACATATTAAAATAAATTTTTTGTCTGGATAAAAAAACAGTGTGTTGATAGCAGTAGTGTATTGAGGGGGAGGGGGGATCAGGAGGGCACAATCCTCCAAAATCATGATATTGTTAAGGTGATTCAATCATTATACATGATTAACTGAAACTTTTTCGTAACTCGAGAAACCCCCCCCCTCCCTCAAAGTTTTTTCTGGATACGCCACTGGTTGAATGCATGCAAAATTAAAAATGAAGGTTACGCAATCAAATTTACCATCACAAGACTTTGTTAAGAAAATTATTTCAAATTTGGTATTTAGGAAAAAAATGAAATCGTGTTTTTGACCTCATATGCCACCTTAGACAGTAAATTCACGTTATTGTGCAAAAAATTGCTCTGAACTGATTTTTTAGGATAATGTTAGGAAAGATCCCAATAGCGATTTGCATGCGCTGACTCCGTGGGTCGTACAATACCTGCACATTTAAACTGTCAAGGCATTGGGTTGCCATGCGTTTTGGGGTTTTATTTTTGTATACCTGTCGAAAATAATAACACTTTTATGTACGGCCAACTAATGTTATTTTTGTTTTTTGTTTTTTTAATTATTCTTGTCTTTCTTTGGAGTAAACCGTTTTCACAAAAACTTATTAACCTATTTTCATATAACGTAAGGTTTATCGAAACAACTTATTATTTTTTATTCAATATCTCGAAAATAAAATGTGAATGTCTTATTCTACAATACAATTTTCGGAAAACTAAAGTTTGACTTTGTGCCACTTTATCAGATGAAAGTCTTTTTCTTAAATCTCCATTTATATTATATAATTATATGCATTACTGGGTAACACGTACTTGTTCTTAAGGTCTAAGTTGCTGTGGATGCTTAAACTTCATAAATAATTTTATAATAAATTAAAACAAAAAAACAAACATAAAATTCATTACTAAAATGACTTTGTCTTGTTTAAAAAAAGGTGGTATACCTTTTTTTGGACATCTAAAAACAAAATTTATAAAAAATTACCAACACGTTTTAGAGAAATCTGTTGAAAAAAAATTTAAAACATGTTTTTAAAATCCAACAATTTTTTTTTATTTCTGAAAATGTTGATTTAAAATAATTTGAAAATTGGTAAAAACATTTGCCAGTAGGCTGCATTTGCCAATCGATTTTTTTGTCAAACTAACTCATTGATAAATATCGAAAAATCGATTTTGGTTGCATATCTTTACTTGTAAACATCTAAAAAAGTTTGACAGTTCTGTGCCATACAACAGCCGAGTTGGACATATATTCTTCTTTTTTGTCCCGGAACCTAAAATAGCAGGGTACAAAATTGTCATAAATGTGTGGCGTTTTTCTTTTTAACTCTTCTTTACTAAAATCGGTTGTAAACTCTATTTGCTATAGTATGTAAAATTTGGCATTTTGATATGGGGATTCTTTGTCTAGCAAAAACCACTTAGTGGGGTGCCTTGTCAGTGCCAATTCATGGGGTGGATAAGCCATGGATAAAACCACTTCGTGGGTTTAATTTGCAAGTGGCAAAACCAATAATGTAACTTTTTCCAATGTCAAAGCCTGGCTTATAAAATTTTAAGTTATTTTTAGTATTAAGTTGAATACATAAAATTGTTTTTTTTTTTTTTTACTTTTTCTTAATGTTGAGAGTTCCTATTTGTATTACATTTGACATTTAGGTACATGGCAATACCTTTCCGAAATCCTGACAAATGCTGCCTCTCCTACCCTACCTTTAATTTTAGTCCTAAGAACAAATTTCAATTTCCTTTCTACGGAACAAAAAAAAAAAACCCTTAACCAAGTTTGAAGAAAATCGCTCCAGCGACTTAGCCTGCAGCTTAAGATAGAGACGGACAGACAGATAGGCAAACAGAATTGCCGGCCCCACTTTTTTCGCGTTCTCTATCATCGTAATGTCTTGTTTGATTGGTATCTCGAGTTCAATTTGTTTAACGAATCCTAAACTTGCACTATTTAGGTAGTGAAAATATAAATTTTGGAAAATCTGCAAACAAGCAGTACTTGAAAGCATCTTGTAGGTATGAGGGGCCCACAAAAAGGAGGAAAACTCTATTATTCAAAAACGAGTTATCTTGCAATAAAATCTTTTTTTATAATAACGAAAAGTACGTATACGCCATAGTGCATACATTTGCTTTATCTTCATACTATTACTATTCAAATTCTGCTCGAGCACAAATAGAACATTGCATACTTTATGCCTACTAGATGCACTTAAAGAATGTAAGCAATCGATTTACCAAATGAAAGCTTATATTCTAAAAATATTTTTTTTTATTAATTATTAATAAAATAATAAATTAATTATTATAAAAAGAAAAATATTACCTTTTATTGTAGATTGGATCCCAAAATGACTGAAGTTGATTTCCCGAATCAAACTTTGAATTTTTACTATCGTCAAAACTATAACGGGGGTTTGTTGAATAGTATATTGGCTTTTTTTGATAATAACTTGGATTATAAGGTCCAGGAATATAGTTTGTATACAAATTCTTTTTCCACTCTGGTGAGTTATATGAATTTTGATCTGAATACTCTGATGGATGAAGGTATATTACATCGGAATATTTATCTTTAATGTGCTTATGATAATGATGTTTATCAATTTGTGCGAAATCAGATGATAGAGAGTCTTTGTTGGGCAATACTTCATGAGATCCCCCGTTGTGGAGCTTTTTCATTAATAAATCTTCGAGCTCACTCAATGGTTTACTTGGCAATTCATATGCAAGAGCACACGTTATTCCTAATATAGCGTAGTTTGTGTAGTCGATTATGGGAAGAAGAATATTGAAAACTGAAAATTAATAAAATAAGAAATTATATCGGAGGAAAATAACAACAAAATATACTTATATTTGAAGGGTTCAGAATAACTAGCATTTAGTGCATAAAGCAGTGTTGACTAGTTAAAAAAATATTAAGTACAAAGAATGCGGCACTCAAAAATGTAGAAATTAGATTAGATTAGAAGAACAAGATTTTTCAGTGCAAGTTTTTGACCTTTTCTAACGGAATTTTCTTTTAATCTTTTTCATTTTTACATTTTCAAATTTGAAAGCACAGACATTGGGTAAATACATTTTTATATTTTTCTTATTTATTATTTTTATTTAAATATATGTATTATAATAACCGGCCATTTTGAAGTATCAAACATTTATGAATCAAAAACCATTGGAAATTGGCCGAACGCAAACATAAACCAAATTACAGGGGTTTGGTCTATAAAATATCAATTATATGAAATGCTTCTTTGAAAAAATTCCCTTCTAGAACTTTTCGCTACATTTCTTAAATAGTTTTACACGTCCAGAAAAACTATACAAAAGTGAATAATGTTAGGAAGTATAACTTCGCGTCCAACGTACATGAGTACGCACACCTTTTTTTAATGCTGACCAAATTGTCTTTTCAATAATTTCTATATGTATTATATTCGTTAAAATGTAATATTAAATGGTTTAACTATAATCTTAAAATACTTCATTTACGCACACAAAACATTCTAAGCACTCCCATCAAGTAATGTGGCAACACAATTTCCAACTCCTTAACTGTACTGAATTTGGGTAATGTTTTAATAGAAGAAGTGCTAACTCTTTTATAAGTTCGTTGGTAATGGACAGGATGAGTGAACTTTTGAGTTGCTCATCACTAAACTACAATAATGCACGTTTAGTCAAAAATGTAATCAAGATTCATTCTGCCTAAGTGTAGAGATTTATTTATAAATTAATAATAAGAAAAAAAAGTAATAATAAATAATCTCACTGGATATTCCTCAACGTTCCCCTAAATGGTCTTAGTACAAATTTAATTGAATTAGAAAATTATATCCATAAACGTACCTAATTGCAAGGAACTTCCTTCTGGGAATTGTAAATAGCGACGTTTCCGGTAAAGTAATGTTTCCGTTGTATTTCGTTTTCTATCTTCAATGCTTTCATTTAAAGACCTATATTTAGCAAATTGACTCTGTTCTTGTGCAACATTGTGTAGCAGTTTTCCCACTAGATTTTCATTATTATTTCTATTTAATGAGCTTTCAACTTTTTTTTTATGATTCACTGAGTAGATATACAAGATGAGTATTGAAATTATTATAATTATGAATGTTATAACTAAAGTTATACATTTATGAACTTTATTTATATTTTTAAATTGTTGTTTAACTTTCAATTGCATCCTCAAAGAATATCAGGCTTAAAAGGCAATTTAAACCGATTCAGAGATAACTAATAACTGACTGACAAAAAAAAATTGTATTTGAAAATATTGTCTATATTGTCTATAATACTTTCATATAGACTCTCTCTGTACTGTAAATGTTGAATAATTTAGTAATTGTTAATTGAAATAAAATATTGCTAGTAAGTAAACACCCAACGAATTTGAATTTTTTAGAAGTTCTATTCTAAAATATTCATGAATTTTTAATCAGAAACTTTTATTGTGTGACAAATTGAATTTAATTTCTTTAAAAAGAAGGAGTTTGTTCACTTAATACTTAATGTAGGTAAACTAGTACAAATAATCAATATTAAAAAAACATTGTTGCCCTCAAAAACTATATACATACGTAGGTACATACATAGATGAAATTAGTTAAGTATGGAGGTTAGTTTTTGAGGAGGGGATGGAGGGTGCATTATGACAAATTATATTTATGTAATTGTTGATGCTCAAGCTAATGCTATCAACACTTACTCAATACGACAAGTTTAAGTCAACAAATACTATTTGTCAGTAGTTTTGCATCAACAGGTAAACAAAAAAAAGATGATAGAATTTTGAGTGAAGGTCTTATTTGAAAAAAGAACAAAGTATACTACAAATATTTTTGGTTAAAGAGTGTTTTAGCAGTAGTTTTCACAGCATTTGACTTAAAAATGATACATTCATGAAAATTTGTAAACAAAATCGGGAGAGGCCATAAAATTATTTTTCGACTGAAAGGGTGTTTTTTTCAAAAAGGAAGAAGAAAGTCTTTGAAAATAAGAAAACATTGATTTCAATGCTAGATACCTTCGTCTAAGAACAAAAGTGCCTATAAACATAGCATTTGTCATGGGAATCAAAGAAGTAGTCCATTACATTTTTTTTTTTTGGTGAAAGTGTGTTGTTCCTTGAGATGGAGGGAAAATGTAGAACTATTGCCAAAAATCTTCATCCTATTGGTCTGCTCAGAAATAACACACCCTATGTTAATTTGCTTCTAAGAAAATCGCAAAACAAGATTTTTGAAAACTTTATATTTAGTGTTCAATATTAAATGAATTCAGTTCATTTTTTTTTTGGTTAAAATTTCAATTGAATATAAAGAGTTGTCAAATGATTTTATTTTACAAACTTTATCAATTCTTAGTGTCGAGAGTGTATTGTAGGTTGCATCAGTGACGTATACAGGTAACTTAGATTTTAAACAAGAAACTATTATAAAATGTCAAACGAAGTGCTTTTGCTTATAAGTGTCTACAATAATCTTTTTTATGTATGTTCCTATTTTAAGTACAACAGGGGTTATTTTTCAGAAAAACCCTTTCCAATAGTGGTACAGTGATAAAATTTGACATGGGCCTTTCATTTGCAATGAGAACCAATAACCAAAAGAGTGCATCGAAATATATAGGTTTAAAGGGTGTTTTTTTTGTTTTAAAGGACAAAGAACTGTGTGAAACGAGTACCTACCAAAACACCCTGTAAAAATAATGCTAGATTAAAAAAAACTGTGGAAATATATTCCGATACTCATTAGAATTAAGAATAAAAAACACCAATAATACTGATTCTAATTTCGATTTATTTAGGTTCTAGCTACAGCATAGAGAATTTCGGGAAATTGCCATAGATCGTTTTTTTAAGTGTCAAATCGTCTCATTTTGACTTTATTTGTACTTGCCTGATATGTTGTGAAGGCAATGAAAAATATTATGAGGTAATTTGACACTCAAAAAACCTGTCTGGCAATTTCCCGAAATTTCTCATGTTATTGCTAAGACCTGAAAAAATCGAATCAGTATAATCAGTATAATTGAAAAAAAAGTATCCTTTAACCAATGATATGCATGTGGTGTTTTTTTATTCTTGATTCTAATGAACATCTGAATATATCCACCAATTAGTTTAAATCAAACATTAATTTCACCGTGTTTTGGTACGCGTTGCACAACGTTCTTTCTTCCACACAAATAACACCCTTTAAACAAAAATATTTCGATTCACTCTTTTGTTTTTTGTTTGTCATGGCAAATTAAACGTCATTGTCAAATTGTATTGCTGTAGCACTTTTGGAAAGCGGTTTTCTGAAAAATTAGCCCTGTTGTACTGCAAATAGGAACTTGAATAAAAAAGATTATTATGGACACTTAGAGTAGTCGTGGTCCTCGGTTTTGATCTCAATAGATTAGACATACAAATAAGTTTGTTTTGACATTTAAATGATCTCCCAAGAACAACCAGTTTAATAAATATAGCCTAACCAAAAATTGTAAACATTAATGCAGTTTTTCAAGATGGTGGCCAAACCCCAAATGGAATTCGTTGGAACTTTTGGGATATGAGTAAGGATATTACTCCCAACAATTTCCACCAATAAAAATGCTGTAAAGTATTTTGTCCGGGTCAGGGGTTTTTTTGTCTTATTTCCCCGGTAATAATATTTTTCTGATACATATTTTTTCTTAACACAAGAACCATAGAAAATTTTAGTTTTGTGTAACATCTCTAGCAACGGAACTGAAAAGTGTATTGTAAGTAGGTGTTGTAAATTATTTAGTAAATATATTATTAAAAAAAAAAAGAAAACAGATACGCACAATTTGAATACTTAATTTTCTCAGTTTACCTAAAAACGTTAAAATTCTTGCTTGCAGTTCGATTGATTGTCACTCATTTGTTTATTTGTTTCAAATCTATCCACTTGGAGTGAGTGGTGACAGGATCAAAAAAAATTAGGCTAAACAAATTGAAAGATATATAATCCATTTTGTTTTGTGCTTTTCATTCTCTTTCTGTCACAAACTACGAACTACAATCAAAAATTGCAACACTTAATAGCTAACTAAATGGCAAAATTAAAAAAAAAACTGGGTTTTGAGAAGCACAATTATCAAAAAACAGAAAGTTTTTAAATCATACTTTTGAAACGGTCCTTTATTTTTATTCCTGGTTTCCTGCTAAAAAAAGGAATACAAACAACTTTTTTATTTGATTAATTTTTTTTCGTTTTTAAAAACAAGTTTCTAACGATATATTTTCAAAATTTTATAAACTTATAACGAATTATCAATTACATAGTTTTTTTTGTTATACTTTTTAAAATTGTATGATAGTGTTTAAAAAAAAAACAGGTTAAATAATTTTTTTTCTTTCTAAGAACTCACTTTTATACAAAAGAAATTTAAGGCCAAGTATGAGTAACGTTCAAGAAGTCAGCTATAACTTTATGACGCACTAAGTTGAAAGTCTTGATCTTCTGATGAATAAACAAAATTTCATATCACCAAACTTCATCAATCTGCCGGTCAACAGTGAACAAAGTGGGACACGTCACACTTGCAACTGACCAATTTATTTCACAATAACATTTAATTTATTTGTACAGCAGTGGTATGCATTTAAATGCGCAAATTTAAAATGTCAATTGTCAACACTATACTTTTTTTGAATAAATGTACAGTATACACCCTGAGAAAAATGAATTTGGAAAATTAGGTGTGTTTTTTTGCACGCGATAAGCAAAATGTTACAAAAAAACGGGCATCACAACTAATCGAAATAGTTTAATTCGCTTGGCAGCACTGACACTTCTCCTCCTCAATTCAGGAAATTAATTTGAACACTTAAGTAGAATGTTTTCTCAGCTATACTGGACTCCAATTAGAAGTCTCCTAAATTAATTTCAACCTAACGTAGAGGACCGAAAACCATTCAATTGCTATTTTGTTTATTTCGTATTTTTTTTTAAATTCAAATGTTCATTTCAAAGTCAATATGTTTTAAAAAATTGTTTTAAAAAATTAAAATTGTTTTCTTTTTTATTTCAAATTTGATATGTATGTCAAAATTTTAAATATAATGAATGAACTCGGAATGAATTAATGACATTTATAGAGAATTCATCGCAAACAAATTGTAAGTATGTATGGGAAGCACTTTTTTTAATATCCGCTTAATTCATAAGCGAGTAAATTTATCGAGGATATCGTTGTTATTGTGTTTACATTCTAATTTCATATTTAAGCGTATAACGGCGTGCAAAAAAAACACGCCTATTGATCTAACATCCCATTTATTTTGCCTGAAATAGACTGTCAGAAATTTTAGATATGTACTCATTTTATACAGGGTGATTTGCATAAGGTGTGACAAAAAGATAGGGTGTGTAGGTTGGACTTAGACAAGCAAAAAATCGTATGGGAGGGGGGGTCCATTTCCCCCGTTTAGGCGGGAGGGGCAATTTAAGAAAAAAATCACTTAAAACGGAAAAAATATTATTTAAAAATAACGGTTATACCTACAGAGTCGTGCTATAGCATTTTGAAAAGCCAAAAACCTATACATTAATTTAAATTTTAAAGTAAGTTGTTCAAATGAATAATTTTTGAAATATTAATTTTCAAAGTCAAAATTTTGAGAAAAAAAATATACATTTTTTTATTTAAACCATTTTTTTTCAAAATTTTACGTTATTAAGTAGTATTTTTCTGACTTATTTTCAATGCTATTATTTATTTTTGATCAAACACAAAAAACCGGATGTCAAAAAATTGAAAAAAGTAGTTTCTGTAATTTTTGATTTTCTCAAAAACTACAGGTTATTTTGACATTCGGTTTTTTGTATTTGATCAAAAATAAATAATAGCATTGAAAATAAGCCAGAAAAATACTACTTAATAACGTAAAATTTTGAAAAAAAAAATGGTTTAAATAAAAATTATCCCTCCCGCCTAAACGGGGGAAAATGGACCCCCCCTCCCATACGATTTTTTGCTTGTCTAAGTCCAACCTACACACCCTATCTTTTTGTCACACCTTATGCAAATCACCCTGTATAAACAAAAATATTAGTTTTGAGCGTAATATGCACATATGTATTTTAATCGATCTTTTCTCAGCAACGGCACCTGACTATAGTTTCGAACACATATCTGATCCCCCTTTTATTCTATGATCTACCTTGTATTCAAATGTATTCGGTAATTATCAATTATTGAATAGTAAAGTGGATTTTTGCATTATCCGATGCTAGACTCTGCACATTCTGCTCTATTAATACCAAAAATTGAACTGAAAATATGTTTTAGTAAAAAAATTAAAAATATAACAATACAAAATAAATATGGTAGTTTAAAGAGTCTGAAGATCGGGTTCTCACCAATGAAATAGCTATAACTCCAACAATAAGTAGGTGGTAAGAACCTACAACTTTTTGTGCATTCAATCAACAGAAAGACAGCAGCCCAAATGCATTTACGTAGTTTCGTTTTGATACCAACAAATATTTTCGCTAAGTGTAGCTGCTTTATCCATGTGCAAAATTCGATGGTTAGATGCTATATCACGAATCAATTATCTACCTTCTCTTGAATGATTCCACAGAATTTTAGTTCGTCAAATAAATTTTAAGTGCAGTGGCATGTACCTGCCTTCATATATTTGCCCACAATTCAATTAGTTGTCAACAGTGCTTTTTCTGATTTACCATGAAGCAGTTTAGCTTAAAACACTTTATTATCTTTTCTGCAGTGCATGCCTTTTTGATGGGCGATATCACTGTGGCTGCCACGACCACTAACAGCAATTTAACCAAAACTGTCAAACTCGAACGTGGAAAACGGTATTTAGATTTTTTGAAATCAAGTCGTGTTTTTGTATGTTTTAATTTTTGCTTTTATTTATTTTGTGTGTTCAATTAAATGAGGACCTTAGCTAAACAAACACTTATTCGCTTTTATTTATTTAGTATCGTGTAAATGTAAAGAATAACATTTTGGATGTCAATGCACTTTTTGCGTATGCGTATGGATTTCGAGCAAACTATCCGATAGATAATGACAAAAAACAAAAACGAGCCATGAAGAGGGAAATTTATGAAATGATGGAGACTTTTATGGATGGGTATGAATAAAATTTTGAACAAATTTATGTTTGGGTAGATTTTATCCTTTTTTTTTTTTGTTTTTTCAGACATGGTTTTGATGGCAAGGCTTGTATTTTGAAATCCTTTTGTACTGGCCTAAAAGGTGGATCGTATCAGGAAGGAATTTTGTTCAAGACATTCAATGCTATTCTTGCGTAAGTCTTAGTTTAATTTTTTTATTGAGATTATGATCAACCAAGAGTAGGTATTTAGGTTCTATTTGATCGCAAAACTTAATGAATAGTAAATTTCCAAAAACTAAAATAATGAATACGAGTGCCAAGGGCTCCAGAGGAAACTACTGGAGTCCCTTACAATGTTTACCGGATAGTGACACCGACAGTGAGAATGATCCAGATAAAATGGACGATTTGAATTCCAGGTTAACATAGTTAGTACAACATTCATGCCAAATTTTATCTTTGTACCATCACTTTTGAAGAGTTTTTGGCGATAAGTTAACTGTTGTACTGATAATACAAGACGCTTAATGAAAAAAGGCCATAATTTTTGTCATAGTAGTTCGATTACCTTCATATTAGTTGCGTTGAATTCAGCATTTGAAAGTCCCTTAAAATCATATGTCATATGTTTATTACTAAATGTTTTTTCTTTAATTTTATAAACCTTCAACTCCCTTTTTAACCGCGGGCATGTGATTCATTGTGACTTTTGAAATAAGTTTTTTTTCTCCTTATTTAGCTGTATTACTTCTTTTTAACCGTCTTCAAAACAGGAAAAGGTTATCAATTCGACAATTCGACTGTTTTATTATTTGTTTGGGTGAACCAATTTTAACGATTTTGTATCACGTTTGTTTTTTCTTCTAAGAAATATATTATTTTGGAAGTGGTGTTTAAGTATAGAAACTGCAACAATGAAAAACTTGTGATGCCGAGCATGTACAATGAAGGAATTTTCAAAAATTTATTCGGCCAAAAAAATAAGTGCAATGAAATGGTAACCAACAAAACAAACTAATTGATTTCTATTTGCAGGTAAGACAAAAAAGGTTTCATGTCAAAAAGAATTTTCAAGTTTTTAATTAAAACTGACATTCCAAAACAGTATAACGGTTTTGGGTTATAAAAAGTTTCTCTAAAATAGGCCAAACGATTTCGGTTTCCTCTATATAAGGATTCAGTCGATTAAAAAAGAAAAAATTGCACGACTGGATCGCACTTACTTTTTCTTTTAGATAAAGTTACTACATATATATGCTAAGCCTTTTTAATTGAAAATTTGTAGGTGCAGTTTTAGAAAAAAAAAACTAAAAAAGCACAAAATTCGGTTTCAAATGACTAAAACAGCTTTTTAAATGAATTTAACCTCAAAACGAAGTGTGCAATTTTATTTCTTCTATAATGACACATTTTTAGAAAAAATCGTTAAAGCCGTTTTTTTAACAAAAATATTTTTTCTTTATAAAAATTTGCAAGGACTTTTATAGAAATAAAATTGGTAAACCATATTTAAGATATTATTTATCAACATATAAAAACTAAAATTTGAAACAAAAAATATTAAGTAGTTTTCGAAAAAATTGATTTTTTTTTAAATCCAAAAAACAAATTTTCGAAATTTTGTTTAAGAAACATTTTTACGTCAACTTAAAATTCATATAAAAAAAATGGTTGAAACTGATTGAGTCATGATGGAAAAAATCAGAATTAAAAATAAAACGGTTCTATGGCAGGTACCGTTAATACCGGTTTTTTTTTAGATGGTTTTCATTTAAAGATAGACCTTATCTAAGAAAATTAACATAATTTTTTTAATCAAAATCGTAGGTACCATTTTTGAGACAAATAAGCTTCTTTTTAAATCGGTATATGACAGTTACCTTTATTTGTGGTAAAAAAAAAAATAATTAAGAAATGTCTGGGGTCTCCAGTCTCTAATAACCCATCCGTTTAGGCTAAGGCTTTTGATACATACAGACAGACGGACGGACAGTCAGACAGATAGACCGACAGACAGACAGACAGTCAAACAGACAGAATTGTTGGACCCACTTTTTTCTCATTCTCTATCATCGTAATGTCATGTTTGATTGTTATCTCAACTTTTTTTATATAGATATGGATATTTTAAAGATGAGCATTTTGAATTTTCTGCAGGTTAAATTTTAAAATATAAACACAAATATCCAAGAACCACCCTGTTCAGGTTTTCTAAACTAACAATGGACACAAAAATATTTCGAACCTCTAACATTACTTACCCAATTATGAACACACACACGTGAGCTGTAGAAAAACCTTCTATTTTATTTCTCTATGATAATAATAATTATCACCTCTGTGACCCAATAACATTTGTCACTATTGAAAATCCATAGTTTATTTAGTTTTACAGCTTAGTTTAGTTTAATTTTTGTCTTGAGAAGGTTTCTCAAAGTTTACAAAAAAAAAAAAAAAAATGAAACCATTTTCAAAGTTAATTATACTTTTCCTATTTACATCATCGTTTGTCAAATGTTACAAAGACGAAATTAATTGCAGAAACAATGAAACACTTTTAAGTCGACCTAGAAGATTCTTAGATTTCTTGGAACAAACTCGTATATTTGTATGTATGTTTTGTGGAATTGAAAATTAAATGAAAACAAACATCTGTGTTCAGTTTCGTGTTAATTATAAAGTGAATGTTGTAACATGGGGAGCAATTTGGGCCCATGCATCTGGTTGGAAGGCGAATATGAATTTGCTGAACGACAACAAAGCATTAAGACCTTTTCGCAGAGATACTTATGAGATGCTGAAAAAACTTTTGAACTAGTAGGTGAAAAAATAATATGCCTGGAAATGCTAGTATAGTGCACTCTTTAAAATTTTTGATTGTAATGTTTTCAAGTCAAGGATTAGATGGTCAAGCTTGTATATTGAAAGCATTTTGCACTGCAACAAGAAAACCTGATGGAGAAATGGCAAATGGAATGTTATTTAAACTATTGCGGCACATGTTCAAGTAAGTACCTACTTATAGTAGATTTAGCACGTCCCATATTTTAGCGGACTCTTTGTGGCGGAATCAAAAAACCTAATTTGTGAAAATGTAACTAACTTAATGCTTATTTGTTGGGCGATTAAAAAAATTTTACCACTCCTGGTTTTTGAGTTTTCCGTTAAAATAAGTCGGAAGTTAGCGGACAAAATCTTAAAAAAATAAAAAAATTATTTGTTGTTTTTTAAATGATTTTAAGTTGAACAAACTTAATTTTTATAGATTTAAAAATATGAAAATTATTTCATATTTTTTTGATGTCCAAAATGTTCTTTTAATGCTAATTTGTTTAGCAAAAAAGGGTACTTCTGCTGACGCCAATAAAGAAATTAAAAAAACTTTTTATTTAAAAAAAAAAAAAAAATTTGCAAGAAATTGTAGCTTTCAAACCAAAGTTTGTTGCACAAATCTCAATTTTTAAGCCATGTACTTTTTAAAATATTTAACTTATTGTTTTAAAAGATAAGCTTAAAAGCGACCTTCCAAAATCTTGGTAAAAATTTTTAGTTTTCCAGAAATTGTAGCTTTTCAAAAAAATAATTCGTTGCACAAACCTTATTTTTTTATATTTTGGAAGGTATGAAGGAAGCTTCAAAACTAAGGCTACAAAATTGAGGCTTACCGGCAAAAAAAGTTTTCGAAAAAGTAATTTTTTCAGACCATCTAAGAAAGATCGAGCCAAGGGTTTCCTTTTGGAACACGCTACAGTGTTCATGTTCAGGGATACGGCAGCAGTACTGAGTACACGCACACTATTGTCGGTTTTTGAACTATCCATAAAGAAATGAATTGCATCATTTCTTAAAAAAACTCATCATAGTCCCAGGGGGAACTTAAAAAATTCTTTTCAAATAACTAGTTGAGGGATGTTTTAGTCAGAGTGTTTTGGGATTGATTCGAAAGTGGTACATATTCAAATTGGTATTTATGGCTCGCGGCTGCTTGCTTACTGTTTGTGGTAAAAGAAGATGTCCAAAGCAGTGGAAGGTGTCAAGTAGAGAGCTTCACTGATACTCATGCACGCTGATTGTTGTACCATGCTAAGTTTGTTGCCAATATTTACTAAGTAGTAAACTATTGACCTCATAATCACCCTTATGTGTGAGGCCAAGCCCAATTTGTTTCCAATAGTTTTTTTGGGCTTTCTGACTATCTCTTGTATATCATCCTAAGTGACTTTATATTTTACGTATAGAGCTAAGCCCGTAAACTCGAAAATCAAAAAAAAATATTCATGGATAGGCTTTCGAGAAAAGAGTTTTTGAAGGTTTTTGGCTATCAAAGCATCTTTAGTATTCGGTCCACATTTTGAGTAATAATCTACGGATCTGAACAAAAACACCAACAATTTAAAACTGAGAAAATGTGCATCAATTTCTTTTAAATTTTTTGTGTATTAATGAAGAAAACTAGGCGATCTTTTTTTTCCAGGATATAAGATACAAAGTTGTTAGTCTTACTTTAAAAAACATCAATTATAGTAGATGGAAAATTAGTTTTATATTTTTACTTGCTCTATAGGGCAGGTATTGGTTTCGTGTCAAAAAAAAAATTAGAGGTTTTAATTAAAATCAACATTACGATGATGAAGAAGACTAAAAAAGTGGTTTTGGTCATGTCGTCCGTCGTAAGTCTGTACGTCTGTGCGTCCATCTGTACACATTTCCAATGCCCAAAGCTAAAATTTTCAAGCTACGTTAATATACATATAATAACTTTGGACAAATAGTCGCTTTTTAAATTTTGCAAAAATAATTGTGCAAGAGAGGTTTACAAAAACAATTTAAAAAATAAAATTCTTTTCCGTGCCACGTAGTATAGCGATTGGCACTAAACATTTTTTTAGCAGAATTAGTCTATTTCATCATGAATTGCCATGAATCATCATGAAACGCACACGTTTTCGAGACATTTTTATGTGCATGTGCTGTTGTCAGCGTCGTCGTTGGCATTGAAAATTTGTAAACACGAAAACTTTTGATAAAATCAACATAAATTTAATCTGTAAGCGCCAAAAGTTAAGGATTACCTACACTTAGGCTAAGATCGAAATTCATCCATTTAAAAAAAAATCTTTTTGTACTTTTCATTGAAAAACCTTCCAAAAATGTCACTTTTGTGTGGGGAGTACTACAAATTTCCTTTTCTTTTTTAATTTTTTCAATGCTATCTACTGTTTTTTAAAATAATGTAAAAAAATTCTTGTATCGGTATCTACGCAAAAGTTTGGGATTACTAATGTAATTCGTATTTTTTTAGTAAAGTTTTTACTAAACTGTCCATATTTTTTTCTGAGCAATTATAGATACAGGAGGTGTAAGGAATATAAAAAAAATGCTTTAACTGTTAATATTTCTGATAAAAAGAAGAAAAAATTGCTAAAACTGGCCTACATTACATATCCCTGCTCAAATTCTACTGTTTTTAGTCTATTTTTGCGATATCCATACAAAAAATGAATGCAACTAAACGAGACCATTTCTATCATATATGTATATTACTATGATGTATAATTTCATGTTGATCAAGTCTTGTCTATTACTGAAAACTCGTATAAATTAATTCGGGTGTAACTTAAAATTGCGTTCTTTTAAACTATACCCTTTTTTCCTGCTTCATTTTAACATCCAATGTTAGTTGTAATAGCATACGAAACACCCTGTTTGATCAGTCAACAATAATGCTGGTACCTAAATCAAATTCGTTGCATTACAGAGAACCAATTAACACTTCTAACATATCCCAAACAAAGAGTGAGTAAACCTACTCATAGAAAAAAATACAGCATTAGAAATTTTGTTTCGATTATTTTTACATCAATTTAAAAAAGATTCTCTTCTAAACTACATACATTACATACATAACGTGATACTTTATTTCTGCGATTAAAATGTATTCATATTGCATTCAAGCTTGATTGTTGTGAAATGAGATTTTTGTTGTTATTTTTAATAATTTTTTGTACATTTTTAACGTCAATTTTTAATTGGAAGCTTGTAGTATCGGATAGTGATGGACAAAGTCGTCGTGCAAAACGGTATTTAGATTTCATGAAATCATCTCGAATGTTTGTAAGTTCGGTTGGAATGCAGTTTCATGTTGGCCAATAAAAAAAAAATGTTTTAATTTTTGTTTGTTTTTTTTTTTTTAAGTTTCGTGTTAATATTAAATATAACGTTTTTAATTGGTCAAATATTTGGACACATGGTGTCGGTTTTAAAGCTAATATGAATATTCTGAATGATAAAAAACCTTTGCGGCCATTTCGACGGGATACATATGAAGTATTGCATCAACTTTTGGACCTGTGGGTCAACATATTTTTTTTTTTTAACGTGAATTAAATTTTGTGTGTTTGGTTTATTTCATGAAATCAGGCATGGATTTGATGGACAAGCATGTCTTTTGAAAGCGTTTTGCGTAGCTTCACGAGAAGCTGATGCAAATTTGTTTAATGGAGTTTTATATAAGCTGTTACGACACATATTTGAGTGAGTTTAAATTGGATAAAAATTAAAACTAAATAATACTAGAATTGCGTGTATGGGTTTCTATACTATAATTGCAATTAAAAATTTGGGTTTTCTGCTCTTTAAATTAACAAGAGAAGAAAGGGACGTTTGTGATAAATGAGTAGAAAATACTTCTAATTTTAGTTACATTCAATCAATAATTTAAATTTAGTGTTTTTTTTAAATATTTTCAATTGAATAATTTTAAAAATATAGTATTGTATTCTTCTTTTATATATTTGCAGATTGAATGAACATGACAGGAGACAATTTTCATATTTAAAGGACGAAAACTGTGATCAAATTCTTCATCATCACTGCCCTCTTAGTTTTAATAGTATATCACCATTTACTGATGACGTTTGATGTTATTGAAATTAAGTAAAAAAATGTAATAATTGCTCTTTTAGATCAAAAGTGAAATATTAAAATATGAGAAAATAGCTTTAAAAAAAATTTGAACTTTAAATAAAATTAGATTAGTCAAGAAGATAATAAGATAAATTTGATTCAAAAATCTCATAGACAGTAACTTGTATTTACTTTTGTGTGTGTGTGGAGGGGACTTACAGTTTTCTGCCTAATCCTAACGGTTATCATGACAAAAGATAGGTAGGTACTCGTAGAGATTTTTTATCTACATATGTGTTGCAAGAGACAACATCCCTGTTTTAACATAAGATGGCAGAGTTTTGATTCGAATTATTGAGAAAAAAAACTTGTTTAGTTGTTTAATTTTTGTTTAAAATAAGAAAATTAATAAAAATCTCTTATAACGAAAAAAAAATCATTTTCCAAAGTCTTTGGAAAAATTTGATTCTAGAAAAAAAAAATAGTATGTATATTATAGTGTATCAAAAACATGATTTTAAATTATTTTTTTAAGAAAAAAATGTTCATTTTATAAATTTATTAATTGAAAAAAAGTTTTTCATTTCTCTCCTTTCTCTAGTTTTCAAGTTGTATTTCATATTTCTTTTACATAACCTACTTTACCATAACTTCGCATTCGAATAAAAAAAAAACACGAGTTAGCGGAACCTTACATATATCTTTTTGTGTAGGTATTTAGTTCTTTTTCTATCACATCTAGTATAATACTTAGTTAAAGCGTCTTGAAAAACTGCTTTTCTTTGCACGCACAGGCACTGTCACTTTTTTTCTTGGATCGAAAAAGGTTCACTTAAAAAGTTTAAGACCTAATTTGCACTGCCTGATAACTCCTTTTGCCAAAGTTATATTATGCATAACTTTGGCAAAAGGAGTTATCAATGCATCGGAGCTATTTTTTTTTTTTTTTTAATTTTTTCGGATATCTCAGTTGCATTGTGATTGTGCACAAAAATAAAAACCGAACAGTTCACTATAATGTTTTCTTTGATGTAAGTGTAACTTCTTTTTATACAAATGCTTTCGCTAAAAAATGTAGCTAGTTAAATCAGTTATTTCGAAGACAGCTTTTTCCACTTTTTCGTATTTAGGTCGGAATTTTTACTACCAGTAGATAGAAGCTTAAAATAAATTTATGAGTGCAATAACATAGTCGCAGTTATGGCAACCCTCCCCCTCAAGGGTGAAAAATGCCCTTCTTTATGACTCATTTGATTTTTAGGCTAATTTGATGAAATTTACACAGAAAAGGAATAAACTGAAATTCAAGACAGGTGACACAAGAAAGCGGATCGAAGAAAAAAGTAAAAATCTGATTTGTGTAGTTTCTATATTATTTTTAGATAATAAAATATTAACATAAAACATTTTTTAAAATATTATTAATATTTAAAATATTTATATGAAGTAGACACATAAGTATTTTTTTTTTTTTCATTTTAGAAAATGAAATGTCAACGAAAACCAAATTGCTTTATTTCAAGTCACAACTAAAATTAATTTTTGAGTCGCTTTCTTTTATCAAAATTCAAATAATTGATAGCTGTAAAAAGAACTAATAATATAAATAATAAATAATAATCAGTAATAAAACATTAAACCTTGATAGTTTGTATCTTAACAAAGACTATGCCACGCCCCCACGACGACAAGGGCATTTAACTAAACTTTTATTCTATAAATGAAGTATGTTTTCAATACGTATGAAAAGATAACCAATTATAATATCAGATAATAAGTGTGAACAATTCACTAAAGGACACGCCCTTTGGGGGAGTTATAATTTACTTTTTTGTTATAATATCAAACTTTTTAACTCGAATTTGATGATTTATTAAGTTCATCGGATTTTATGACGTGCCCTAACTGCCACTTTTTAACAAAATATATTGTTCCTCTTATAAAAATATTCGAAAATTTAGCAAAAATTCAGAACTTGGACCTGTTTTCTGCAATAAATGATTGTACTATGTGCATCTAGGATGACTAAATGGAGTTGCTCGCAGATGGAATGTCGATCTTCGTTGTCATTCAGCAAAAGTATAGTATCTCCTGATGTTTAACATCAAACAAAGTCCCATACGACTAGATTGCTGCTAAGATTCTCTGAATTCCCCGAAGGAGGATTAATTATAATCTCCTCTATACATGAAATGTCACAACGATGTGGCAGTATTGCAGGAAGCTACATACAACGTAACCTACTTAATATAAGAATGGCAGTGCTACATTGAATGAACATCGATGTTCCAGGCCTTAAAATAAGTTAAAGTATGAAATCGGAGACAGTACGCTAGACTTTTGAGTAAGGTTCCGGTACCTGAATAAAATAATATTCCGCCCCCGTAACTTGTTGAAACAAATCCATTTCTTTCAACACGCAAAACTTTAAGTAATGAGTAAAAATTCACGTCTTAGCTATCAGATGGTGGTCTATTTATATATTAAATCTTGCGTTAGATTCCTATAAATATTTTTAAACATTCATCTTTCGCTTTGATTGAGGTTTTTACAAAATTTAAATATAAAACCATACCGAATTTTATTATTCGGTCAAGGACTACATTAGATACCTTACCCTTTTCGGCATAGAACAAACAAAAAAAAAAAATCCTATAGATACTAGTTGCTTTTAACTTTGACATTATCTCATTAAAAATATAAGACATTTACTGTCTCAGATTTGATGAGGGTTTTTGTAATGCGAAATGCGATACATTACATGGGATAGGGTAGGTATTAAAAAAAACTCAGCGAACAAAAATCCTTGTCTGGTTATTTTCATTTTTTTTCTTTTTTTTTAAAGGAATGATTAATGAGTTTCAAATTAATTTTTAAGAAAAAAAAATCAAAACTCACTCCCACATATTTAACCAAAAAATAAAAAAGAAACCACAAACGTCTGGAAGAGCCTTTGATCTTTATTGCTAATCAATTCATTGAACCATAAAGAGAGTCTTCAGACAAAATATAAGAAAAACAAAATTATAATAGCATTATATGAACAGCACATATACGAGTTCACATCATCATCCACCCACAAAACCATTAACTTAACGTACCATAACGTCAACACCAACGCGTATAGAAGGACTTCTCCCTTTTTTTTCAAACACACACTCAAGATACAGACGACATAACCTATAATCCACTCCGTCTATGCAGCACCAAAGTTCATCGGTCGATTCAATATGGTAACCCTCAGTAATGTAACTGTATAACCCCGCACTCCCTCTATAGGCATTCTCTATACCTAATATTGTATGTTCCAAAGTCCACAGATTGATTTGTGTATAGGTCATGCTCGGTATTAGTCATTAAATAGCGTTAACACAATCTAACCTTGGGACATGAGTAACTGTTACGAAATACAAAAAAAAAAAATTGTATTAAAATTCCATTCAATTATGCTTTCGAGGAAAAAATAAAGGATCCTCTCCTGACACTCTAAACCTCTCATCACAAGCATAATTCCATGTTTTGTTGGTTTTATTTTTCTTTTGTATAATATAATTGGTCTTGCGCGATGAACCTTCTCAACATGCACAACTCAACATCAGCAATAGCAACAGCAGTAGCTCCTTGCGACAAACTGCACCCTCGTACAGCATGACCTTATAAACTAATCGCTTTAGCTTGGCTAAAGTCCTCCGACAACACCTTATCTTTTTTTCCAGGTCCTTAACATCGCATTGAAAAATGGCAAACAACTGCCTGTTGATTCTGCTGCTCGCTCCCACTAGATATCCTACGCATGTCCCCCAGTTCACACACATCACACACAAAGACTCTAACAACTTCCAGGGCTCACTTCCAATAGCGGTTAATCGATTCCCCACAAACTGGAAGCATACTTTTACAAAAGCTCATTCAAGAGGGGTTCTCCTTCAAAAATAATTCCAAAACAGATTGTTGATTCCCAAACTGTTGCAAATTCGAGGCGCAACAAATGAGCTTTTCCCTTTTGCGCCTCACCCACATTGAGCCCTCATCCACCCACAGCTAAACCTGGGAGCAAATATACAAAACTGGAAATCATTTATACTCCTCCACAGGATTCTTCCATAACTTTGTCGTGCTGGTGCTCTTCCAGAAAAGGACTCTTTCAGTCTAGGATAAACTTTATAGTCGGGCACAACAAGTGCGTGTTGTAAATTCTTTCGGTTCAAGTGGAGTGGAGGAATAAGTGAATTAATAAAATAGATTAATGTGCATTAGTAGGTCCTTCCGCACCTGCTGCCACTTTCTGGAATTCCCCCCTCTCGTTTATTACATTCAACTACCACCGCTATATCGACACCACCGCCAATTCCAATTTTTGCGTAGTCATAATCATTATCAATAAAAAATAAAAATAAAAAAATAAAAGTGCGTAAAAGTGAACAAAAAAAAATCAACAATAACAACAGAAAAAAAAAGGATAATTGATGATGGTGAGGGAATTGATGCAAATCGGATACGGATGTGAATGGCCTAACGGTTCAGCCAATTAAATCGCGATTTTGTTGTTAAACAAATCAAACAAATGATTTGAATTGAATTGAAAAAAAAAAACAAAAAGAATATTTAAAAAAAAACGTACGCCATCGCGTCGGTAGGCGTAACAAAAAAAAAATTCTTCCACGTACCGTTCTTTTTTCCCAGGACCTTGTTATTTCGTCCATTTTTTTGTGTGCTTTCGTTTAGTTTTGTGTGATATCGTTCGTTAGTTCGGTCTACCTAATCAAAATATTGGTTTTTTCGAGTGCGTTGATTTATTGAAAATAAAGAGGTGTTTTAGAGAGTTGAAAGGTTTGGGGTTTCCAATTGATTTTGAATTTGAATTCAAGTTGTTAGTTGTGATTTTGTTATTGTATTCAAGAAAAAAAAAAAAATCTTTGAAAAAATTGTGAAGTAAGTAAAAAGTATTGGTGTTAATTATTAGTAAAATTCGACTGAACGCGTGTTAGTGCATTTGAATTTCATACAATTTATGTACGTACAGTGGAATAAAATATTTTGAATTTTTGTGGGCAGAACTACCGTTGTCGTCTTGAAGTAATTTTTTTTTTTACATTCAACAATTTAGCATGGATACCATTTGGATAATTGTCATTTTTTTGGGATTACTTAATTTACAGCCAACAAGTGAGTCAGATTTGTCAGTTCTATTATTTTTATATTATTATTAACTATTTTCTAGAGACATTAAACCTAGACCAAATCATTTTCAACCTTGATATTAGCATGAATTATTTAAAAACTTTGAAGACAATAAAGAACCTTTTCAAATAAGTACCATGTTCCAACATATATTATCATTAAGGTACGGGAAAAGGTTAAAATTCAAGAATATTGTCATTATTCTTCTTTGTGTGTGTGTGTGTGTTTTTTTTTTTTCTTAGGACATTAAACTCTTGTTGTAAGTTATTAATTGATGTCGGTTGAAGGACATTTATTAAATTTAAGATTAAAAAGAAAATTACTTTTGGGATTTTGGGGTTTCTTGTTATGGGTTTGAATATTATTTTTGTTGAGCTGAAAGTTAATTATGGGTAAGGGTATAGTGTGTAATAAATGTATTTTTTTAATGTTGATGACAGTAATGAACACAAAGTGACTTTATGGAAGGGTTGATAAGAATTTTTTTTTCGAAATTTATGACAAATTGGTCTACTTTCTAAATTATAGGTGAGTGGTACATTATTTTTAGAATGCTTTAAGTTGGTATGTGTGCTGACACAAAAATTAAATGTATTTTTACGTACGTATGTAGTTGGTATTCGAAATTGTTTTTTATTAAATTTATGAAATTCAAGAAGAAACTACGAGTACCTCTAAAGCTTGTATCACACGATTTGTGTAAACATCATACTTTGTGTTAGAATTTGTGTAGATATTTTTGACATAAATTGCAGCACAACACCATATGTACCACAAATCGGATGACAGAAAATGGCATTAAAAACATGATTTGTACATCATTTGCTGTCATCCGATTTGTGGTTCCGATATAATATTGTGTATTTTTTGAAATTTTTTTTTTTTAGATTTATTAACATTAAAATATTTCGTAAATAGGCAAGGCATACTTGAAAAAATAATGCGAAAAAACATTCAAATTTGACATTTGAGAATGTTTGTCGGAGAAGAATTAGAAGGCAATTAATCCAATTCAGTTGGTTTATTAAGAACTAAAAGTTTAATTATACAATCAATCATTTAAAAATGATTGTTTGAGAGAGAACATTTGACTATTGAACAAAATATAAGATTCATTTGCGTTGTACTTCACTTCTGAGTTTAACAGAGGATTACATTTTACGATTTGTATGTTGGATTAATATTACACAAGCAAAATGCGTAATTTACCTACTTTGAAGATCTTGGAAAAAAAACTACAGAATTATAAATAAATCTATTAGAATATAAATATTGCGTCATTTTATAAAGATGAAATTTTGATTTTTCGTAACAACCGACCAGTTTTTTCTAACACTTCAGTAGTCTTCAATTTTTTTTTCAATTTTTGTAATTTAATGCTTGTCGTGAAATTTCTCCATAAAACTAACAAAAATCGTTTTGTCTAATACTTTAAGAGGTAAAATTCACTTTTTTACAACTTAAATTCAAAGTGAAAGATTAAGCGTGTCACACTCTTGAGGTAAACAAAAATTGCAGTTTTCATAAAGTTCATAATACTCACAAATCACACTGAGGGAAAAACCGACCGACGTAAAATAAAAACAAAAAGTACTTTATATCATAGTAAAACGTTAACAATTTAGGTCCAAACACGGAAATTTTAAAATCAAAAGCGTTTTCACTTTGGATACAAAGAAACAAAAAAAAAAAAATTACGACAGTCTTGCCTATTGTGCTTCACCCTCTGTTAGAAATTACTTGTATTTGAACTATATTATACATCAACGTGAAGAAAAAACTCATTTATCCACAATATTTCGCGCTTTTTCCGCGACTTTTCACGCCTTTTCGCGACTTATCTCCCTATTCTCTGTGTTTTCTTCTTTTTTTTACCGTGGAAGTCCGTGGTATTTCGTATATTTTCCACGACTATTTAAACTTTTTTCCGTCACTTTCCACGCATTTCTCTCTGATTTTCAAAACGTTAATTAGCGGTGTTACACTGGTATTTATTTAGATCGAATTCAATGGAAATAACTGTCGAAACTGCTTAAATCGTGTACACGATTCTCCCCAACTGATCATAAGATTAAATTCAACTCTCGGCACATCTGTTCATACATTTTTTTTGGTAAAAACAATGCAGTAGGTAGGTACTCTAAATTTATAAAAAGTGTATGAAAATTTTAAATTGTGTGACAAAAAAAAAAACAACAACCCTTGCAATGCTTTAAAAGCAACTAATTTTTAGCTAAATGTAATCTTCGACACTGAATTTCATAAATGTTGACCTATAAGATTGATGGAGTACCTATTACGCGACATAGGGATCGAGATTCACAAATTTAAAATTAGGAAAAATACTATTCAAAATTATTCAAAAAAAAAAAAAAAATATTTACAAAAAAAAATAGTTAAGAAAGATAAAGATTTTACTGCTTTTTCATAATATTAAACTTGTTCTTATAAATTTTTTGGCTTCCTCTTTCTTTTAAATTTTTACTTTGTATTTTTTATTCAAATGCTAAAACATCCGTTTCTTTTTCAAATAATCGGTCTAATCGGTCGAAACTATATCCTGCTGATCAATACATTATACTGAATTCCCATTATATCGTTTCCTTTTAGTTACAATTTCGTAATGGTTGCATATTTAAAAAAAAAATGTCTCTTTGTCAACTTTCAACATCGTTGCGTAACGTTTTTCAGTCCATTTAATCGAGTATTTAGCAAAAATGCTTACTTACTCAGTTTCATTACTTACATTTTTAAACATATTATTCAACACTGCATTTTCCCTACACGAGATACGGGCATTTTCTCTCATATTTTTACTTACTATGTATCTTCAAATCAAAATAATCAACACATAAATTGCCTTTTTCCCTATATCTAGTAGTACAACCGGCTGCACATACAAATTTTTCTTTTTTCGTGTTGGAAACATAATAAAATGTATTATATTTCTTAGCCCTTTGCTTTGATTGATTACAAAAAAAGGTGTTATACCGTGTTCCCCAGGGTAGGACAAAGAAGTATGCTTTGTATATAACAAAAACGACACGACGACACGGACAGAAAAAAACAGAAAAAAGTTTTGAAAATTACCTTTTTTTTTTGGGGTTCTTAACTCATAACTGGGCCTTAGTCGTCTCTCGGTATGTGGTATGTTTGCAGCATACCACATAACATAAAATCTTTAATTTGTCAAAATTATTAAAAACTAGAAGAATAGATTCAGAAAAAATCTCGTTCCTTTAATTTTTTCATGTGCCAAATCTTGAAAAAAAACTATGACAATTTAATCTACTTATAACAAAAGTGTTTTTCTTTATTTCTTCTACAAATTTCAATATGATTCTATCTATTATAAGAAAAGAGTTCAAAGTGAAAAAAGTCTTCCAAAAATAAAATCAAAATGGTTATCATCGTAATATCTTATTAAACTAAATACTAAACAAAATAATTCGGAATGTTATATGTGATAATATGGAAATAAATGGAAACATCACGAAGCCTTAACAAAAAGCATACATTTGGGTCATTGCTATTGCTTGGTTTATTGGTTTGGAAGTTTGGTCGTATGGAAAAAAAATGTGTTATTCTTGTCAGTAGATACTTTTCGATTGCTTTTATTTTGATCACCTTACCTACATTATTATTTATGAATGTGGACTTAACGTAAATTACTTTCGGGATTGGGTATGGTCTCTTGTGTCTCATTTATTCTAAAAGCTGATTAGTAAATGTGTGGCCTAATTTAGTGGGTTTCTAAGACAATATTTGAATTATATTGGACCTATATGAAATTTCATAAATTAAACTACAAGATAATTAGTAGAACTTGTTGATAAGTAAAACGGAGATACAGACTTCCAGGGGTAGTTTTGTAAGGAGTTTTGTAATTAAAATGCTAGAACTCATATCAGATAAAATTGTAAACGAAAGTTTTTTAGACCCTTTACAGGTCACGAAAATATTATTTTATTTTAAAAATCAATGAAGGCGAAGTGAAAAGGGACACATCATGCATGGAAATATGTTATTGATTTTTGATAAAATTGAATCCAAGCAAAATAATACAAATTTCATTAAAATCGATGCAGTACTTGAAAATTTTTAAAAGGTTTTTTAGGTTATTATGGAGATATTTTTTTAATTGCAGCTGATAATTAAAAAAAAATTTTTATGTATATCACTCAACAATATAGATTTACATTATCAAAATATGTGTTCATGCCCCAATTTCTTTAAAAACTGAGGTCCTTCTGTGATAAGAAAAAAAATGTTTTTACCCATTTTACTCGAATTTCACTACTAGAGGATCTCATAAAAATGGTTCAAACTGAAAATGGCTTAGGCCCTGGTCATAACCTAACTACATTTAGAAACTGGTTTGTTTCAAAACATTAACGGTTTACGATTTACTGCAGTTTTTTTCGAAAATGCAAAAAATACCCTTCTTTGATCCAGTATTTTTCACCTTCCGTCTATAATTGATTTTGTCTCACCACTCTTTGAATATAATTGGGCACTAATTCTATTAAAACTTGTACAGTTTTTGAAGATTTCATCTTCGATTTTAGACTGGCTTCAAATAGATCAAAGGCAAGTCAATTGCATTGAATTCAAAAACTTTACAGCTTAAATTTTTTTAAAAACGTATATATTTGTGTCACGAAAAAAATTATATTAAATTTTTGAACACTATATTTTTTGTTTTGTTGTGCTAATTGGTCACAACAAAAATGAAAGGCTAGTTCGTACTTCCTCTTATAACTTAAAACTTTATACATATTTAAAGTTTTACAATTTATTGTAAATGTAGTTTTAGCAAAAAAAAAAAAACGAGGAAAACAACATAAGATTCTTATTATAAATAAATAAAACAACTTCTTAAAAATGATTTTGATGCCAATCTAAAGTATGCTTTAAAGATTCTTCTATTCATTCAAAAAAAATAATTCATAGAATTCCGCTGGACAGTCTCCAAAAGACATCATTAACCAAGTTTGAAGTAAATTGACCCATTTGTTATGGCTTTAGCTTCTGAATCAGACAGTCAGCATTGCAAGCAAAAAAAGCTTCACTACCATTGAAATGTCACCACCTCAGTTTTTCTTATTTTTTTTGTACGGATGCTTAGCTTTTTCCAAAATACCAAACCAAACTAAAATCGTATGAAAAAGTGGGTCTTAAATCCAGGTTTTGGTGGTTCAGTTACCGTTTAGTACTTTGGCAGCAATAAGGCTTTTTAAACCTGTTCAACTTGTTCCAGAGTTGTGATTTATTTTAAACAATAAAATCCTGCCAACTAAAAATGTTGGTCTTAAATTCACTGAGCGGTGTATGATTTTTTATTCATAGTTGGATCGGATCCAATTTATTAACCTTTTTCCAAAAATGTTAAAGAAAAATAATGTATGCTTTGATGAATAATTTCCCAGTGAAGCTAAAGAAGATTATAAATACATATTTTTTTTTAAATTTTACGTTAAACAATATAATTTTTTCTTCCAAAATTCAACCAAATGAGGAAAATTAAATTTCTTATGTATTAAAGTTTCTTAAAAAACTACAAAGTTACTTAATTTTGAGGTAAAATTGATATAAAATAGGTTTTCAGTTTTGAATTTTTTTTTAATTTCTGCAAAACTTAAAAACATAATATTTTTGAATTCAACTAAAAACAATGAAATTTTAGTCGAAAAATGGACTTCAAAAGTTTTTTTTTATATATTATTTTTTTCCTAAAATTTCCTTGAGTCAGTTGAATTTATATAAGGCCCTCAGATTTTGGATGATAAAATTTTATATTATGAAAATCCGATAAGAGCCGCAATATTTAGGTTTTTAAGGTTTTTTGAATAGCAACATTTAAAAAACATCATCCAAATCGGAGCGATTCTGCCCGGTTCCGAAATTATGCTATATTTTAAGCTAAAGTTACACCACTGTTTTATTATTTGCAAAAAAATATGAGTATATTTGATAGCAGCCGAAACGGTTTTAAACATAAACCAGAGCAAAAAATTTGTATGCCTTTCATTGCTTTCTTTTATTTTCATAAATGTAACTTCAAATTTTAAGATGCAGAGTGGTGGTCGTTTTTCAAAAGCCTATAGATAATATGTTTATATTTACAAAGTTTTTCAATGGATCCCTCGTGATTATCAAATTTATTTATTTATTCCATAAATTTAATTTCAATTCATCCCCAACACACACAACATTTCATATTCATACGAAGACGAACAAAAAATATCCATAAATGTGTTAAGTTGAATTTTGGGAAATATCTCACCGAACCTGTATAATAAATAATATCATTCATTTTATTCTTGACCACAACCCCAAAAGTATAGGTTGGTTGGTTAGGTCGATGTATGTGGAATAACCAAAACCAATAAACACAGAGAGGCAACTCTTCCAACTTTTTGAATCTTAGACGAATACATATAACCTACGTGCGTCGTTCTACAGTCCATACGTCGCGTCGGTCGTCGTCGTTTTCGAGCGTCGACATTGAATTTGAGGAAACCAGAAAAAGCCCGTCATCGGATCACGGTAATCCTGCTGACATTGTGAATTTGTGTGAGATATATGGGCATACATGGCATATGAAGTTAATAAGCCAATTTATTTTCCGCACACAGGACTCAAGCCCCAACCCTCCGTCCTCCCAGTGGATCCCACATCCGTTTCCTGGTGACGTTTCGATATGACGAAGTAATGTTAGATGCTCGCTCGTGTGTCCTTTGGGGACTTCTCAACCCCCTTCTTTCTTCTACTATGAAGCCCGAACAAAAAACAAGCAAATCCCTTACAATAAATTCGTTTTGAATTCAATTCGCTCTAATTTCTATTCATGCGACATGCCGCCTCGACTGTCGTACTTTGTTTGTGTTTCGAATTATATATATATTTTTTTTTTATTTTTTGGGCTTCTTTTTGTTTGATTCGTTAAGCCAATTCGCCTTGGCTTATAAAAAGGATCGAGGATGAGTGTGGAGTGAAAGTGGGTGTATTTGTATTGTGTTGTGTTGTGTTGTACTTGTGCCTTTCGTTTCAAATGCTATGATGGAATGGTTGGCACGATTGGTAGGAATTTGTATCCTTGGGATTATCTCTATTGTTTAGGTTGAATATAAGATTTATTATGTACATTTCCAAACAAAAAATACAATAACATTTAGCCAAAGAATTGAGTTGAATTCGGAAGGTATTTAAATTTTGTCGCTTTGTTTTAATTCTTACTTATTATCTTAGTCTACCTAGGCTATTTTGTTGGTTTTTTTTCTATTTTTCCTGAAGAAAGAGGTTACAAGCCAGTAAAATGTTTCGTATTGAAGGACTAAATAACAATTGTTAATTATATCAATAAGACATTTTAACGATTGTTCAGAAAATTGATGAACCAGTAAACAATTATGACAGGTTGTCAAGAAAATTGGTATTTCTCAAATTACATTGTATCAGCTAATCTTAAGCTCTTACCTCATAAATATGTATTTCTATCTTTTTTTTTCTATCAGGGATCATTTATACGGAAAATAATACAACAAAATATTTGTTTCACTAAAGAAATTGTGCAACACATAAGTAATTTCTTTTTATTTTAATTACTACTTCAACTTCTTTAAGCTCTCCTAGCTCTGTATCTTTCCGTAATAATCGATACTTCAGTACGCATTTAGATATCAGGTCAATTAATCATTCAAGTACCAATCTTAGGTTTGTCAATTCAGTTACTACTAAATATTAGCAAGAACTTGATTAACCTATAAGAACCTTAAACACATTTTGGTTTAAATTCTTTTCACTCAAGAATTCACTCGTTCTGGGCCTGTATTACGAATAACAAAATAAAGGGCAAGAAAACGATAACCAAGTAAAACAATATTCCACGACTCTGACCGCATATTAATTTAAATAGAAAAAAAAACGCGATACAAAAACACAAAAAGTACGAAACAAGTGAATCGATAATTGTTAAAACGACATAAGTAAAATTTGTATTTTGTACGAAAAAACCTATATTTTAAGGTATTTAATTGCGTTTAAAATGCTAACTTTAAAATCGCCCA
Source organism: Meliscaeva auricollis (assembly GCA_948107695.1). Taxonomy (NCBI): domain Eukaryota; kingdom Metazoa; phylum Arthropoda; class Insecta; order Diptera; family Syrphidae; genus Meliscaeva; species Meliscaeva auricollis. Next base: position 61,620,562 of record OX403616.1, read on the forward strand.
CGTCGTGGAAATTATGAGGTGATTTTAAAGATAAAATTGTCAATTTGTCGTTTAACATAAGCAGTTTTTTTTTCTCATCATTTAAAAAGCTCTTATGTTGTTTTAACAATCGATTCAAGTGACATTCAAGTCACATACGACCGCCGAAAGCAGTCGTAAAAGAAAACGAGTACCGTTTTTCAAAATTATCGATTATCGTAAATCGTTATCTCAATTTTAGGAAAATGATACGGCCCTGAAATCGAATGACACAGGTCAAATCGCTTCCACTAAATGTTATTGTTTTGTATCAGTGTTGGTGAATAAAATAAAATAAAAATCATGTGCCATTTGTGCTACAAAATTTGGTTTGACGTTCAAGTGGTTAGGTATAAGTGCTTATAAAATTCAGCTACAATAAAATATATATATGATTTAGAAATCAACTCACTTTGTTTTATAAGTGCCTCCTCCAATTTGGTCCATATTTCCCCTGTGCTGGCATCAGGATTCAGTTTTGATGCTGGTGATTGAAACTGCTTACTAATTGATGGTGTTTTTGTAAGCTTAGGTGTATTTCCCGCTTTAACATTACGTGTTAGGGTCATATTTAGGTTTTGATGAGTGGTTAAAGGGGAAAAGTTAAAGCTTCACTCAATTAAGCAATGGATGTTGATTAGTAGTTTCTACAAAATGGCATACCAATTTTATTTTAAAACTTTTTTTCCAAAAAATTAGTTTTTTTAAAAAACGGCTCTAACGATTTTGAAAATTTTTTTTCTAAGAATGTATCATTATACAAGAAATCAAATTGCATACCCTGTTTTGAGGTTTAATTCATTTAAGAAGCTGTTTTAGTCATTTGAAAATTGAATTTTATCCTTTTTTTTTTGTTTTTTTCTAAAACTGCATTTACGAATTTTTAATTAAAAAGGCTTAGCATAAAAAGTAACTTTATCTGCAAGAGCAAGTACGTGTGACCCAGTCGTGCATTTTATTTTTAGAACGGGAACACTTTTTGGATTGTAAGAGCCGTTTTCGATCAAATTCGAATAACTCTAAAATGTGGTATGGGAGGTACTCGTTCTAGATTCAACTTTCGAAATTACGTAAAAATCATCTGTACCAAATTTGAAGAAAATCCATCCACGCGTTTGGGCAGTGGAGAAGTGTACAGAATGACGCACAGACGCACAGACTCACAGACCGACCGACGGGATGACGAAAACCACTTTTTCGGACTTCTCCATCATCGTAATGTTGATTTTGATTAAAACCTAAAAATTTTTTTCGACACGAAACCAATACTTGCCCTATAGAGCAAGTAAAAAAAAAGTATTTTTTGGTGTTGGCCTACCTGATCAGATCAATATACAAACTGGGTATCAAAAATTAAACCTTAGAGCGTCTTCTTTAAGAATCCACTGGTCGGACAGACCATATACATATAATAATACCAAACTGTACCTATAAAGCAAAACCAACTCAATTTAGTTACCAAAGTTTTGAAATTTTTTTTTCCACAGAAAATGTACCTACATATTTTTATACCAACATGAAAAACCAAATAATTTCGTTCAGCACGAAAAAGTCTGAATTACTAAATAAATGTAAGACTCATATGTTCAGTTTATTTTCTAAATAGTTCAGCCATTAGGCCATTCCTACCACCACCGTTATTCTAAGGAGACGTATAATGTTATAATAATTATCCAAAGTAAAATAAAATATTAATTATATTCTCGTATAGTTATGTACCCAGTTTTCTTTTAATAAGAAAACCACATGTGAGTGGTGCTATTCTGTCGTTCTTTTTTTTTTTTTTTGTAAACATGTCAAACAATTTGACAACTTGTTTTTTTTTCGAAACCAATCAAATAACATTTTCTGCTCCTTCGTGTGACAAAAATGACAACAACAAGTGAGTGAGACAGATCAGCTCTTGACACTTGACTCCTGTCTGTGAGGTGTCTTTTCTTTCGGAAACAGGTAATCAAAGGAACATAGGAAAGGAATTCCAAGCCCATATATGTATGTGAGTGGTCTCGCATATAGGAGGCGTTTTCAAAAAAAATAATTTTATTTAATACTTTAAACGAAATAACCGCAGTGTCACACAAAGTGACAGGTGTCTTTTCACATTTATTTATTGTTCATTTTATGGATGGATGAGAAAAACAACGGACAAAGGGAGGTAGCAAAAAAAAAAAACAGAAACATTTCTTTAAAAGCAATATTTTATTTTATATTTTTTTTTTTTTTTTGTTTTCTTGCCGGAATATAGATTTTATGCCTGTCAGTGTGGTCCTTGATGGATGGTGTTCTTAACATAACCTTATTTTCACTTATGTGTATCCTGTTATGTGTGTATAAAGCTTTCATACACGAAAACTTCATCGTGTTGTATGGTTGGTTAGTGCGGAGTATCCTTTGGGAAATTAACATCGTGTGCATACTGCATGTAACCTGATTAAGCTGATTTTATTCAGTGCGAAAACATTATATATTTTCGTTCACAAGGAATATTCTGAAAAATTTACGCCTCAAATTATGTTTGCTTGATAAATTTCGATGTACCTGCCATCGAGTGGAAAATACAAAGCCAAAATGTAAAATTTGTTTTTGTTGAATAAAATATGCCCCAAAGGCAAAAAATAAAAATCCATTGGAAAAGTTCTTTCATATTAAATTATTGAATAATAAATTTATTTGAATTGAACTTTCAGTTCAACCAAACCGAAATTTTAATACTTTTATATGTAGGTGTTTTTTTTTTTGTTTTTTATTAACTTTCTGTTTTCATTTTATTGATCTGGCTATTTTAGCAAAGAAAAATATTTGTTTTGTAGAGTAGGTACATAGAAACTAAGTTCAACTTGATGTTTCAGCTGTTAGACAATTAAGTGATATGTAATTCCTCAATTGCAATCGATATCACTCGATTTAAATTAAAAATTTATATGTCTGGAAAATAAAAAAAACTTCAAATATGTACATAATAACATTTTTTTTCTGACGATTTACTTTAATTATATCTACCTAATATCCACAAATTAAAATTGAAAAGAAGTACTAAAAATGAAAAAAAAAAAAACATTCAAAAATAACGGTTATACCTAGAATTAAGTTTTTAAGCTGATACTCTTATATCAAGTAAATCAATGAATAGTTTTTGAAAAAACGAGTTTCAAACTAAAAATTTGAAAGAAAAAAAACATTACAAAAATTTTTAGTTTTCAATTTTTTGAGATTTTTTTTTCTAAGAATTCATTGCTGCTAATTATTCTTAAAATCAGAAACCAAAAAAAAAGATGATTTTATATCTTCCAGTTTTCGAGAATTGAGAATTTAAAACTGCAAAAACTACTATTATAATTTGATTAGTTTTTTTTTTAGTGGTCTTATTAACTTTCCATTGAAAGTTATTATGATTGGTCTCGACTCTAGAGTCAGAATCCGTCGTTTTTTTTAAAGATGTCGGTGTGTGTGTTTATATGTACCATATCTCGAGAATGAATCATGATATCATCTTCAAATTAATTTTATTTTAAAACTTACAACCTCAAAAGATGAAGAAAAGAGTTTTAAGAAAATTTATTAAGTAGTTTTTTTTATTACTGCAATTTAAAAAAAAAGTTGTATAATGTCTTTCGTCTCAAATATCTTCAGAGCAAATAATTATATCGACTTCGGGCTTATTAAACAGGTATGCATTTCAAAAACAAAATTAACCACCTGTTTTTTTTATCAAAAAACTACAAAAAATTGATAAAAAATGAGTCTTCAATGAAATATCTTGAGAACGGGCACTGAAATTGACTCCAGAAAATTTGTATTCTTCCCAAAATACTGTTTTTATTGTTGGTAGAATTAAGAAGAAATTTCTATTGAAAGTTTAATACCAAATATTGTTGAAAAATGGAGTCTCAAATATCTCAAGAACCAATAAAAATAACAGTTCTGGGTGAAATTTCTCTGCACATAAGGCCAATTTCAAGTGACTACTTAAAATTGTTCAAATACATCAACAACAAAAGTCCTCACTTAATTTAATATTGTACTTACACTCGCTAACGTTTTTGAACAACTTGAGATAGAGATTGAAAAAAATTATTTTCATTTTTTTTTATCCAAAAAAATGACCCTGATTTTTTGAATCAAAATCGTAGGAAACATTTTTGAGAAAAATTAATTTTTCTAAAACCGGTATATGACAGAGGTACAGTTATTTTTGGTCCAAAAACAATGATTCAAAAAATGTCTGGGGATAGTCTCCAAAAACACCACTTTTTTTGTACAAATGCATAATTTTATATATTGTAAGTAAAAATGTTTTTATTTAACCCCTCTACAAAAATCCGTTATCAATTTGAGCCGCAAAGTTAGTTCAATTTTGAAGTACGAATGAATGCACAGAGAAGTAGACGCACAGAAGAACTCCTCTATATATTTTTGACGGAACCAATACTTGCTCGTAAACGTACAAAAGAGTAGAAAATCACATAAAATTCGATTATAAGCCAGTCATACGAGACTAAAAAATCACTTAACGTCACAAAACATTGCACATAGCTGTATGGTGCACCAAAAACTTAAAAATTTTAGGTCTCTTATATAAATTACTAACAGTAATGTTTACATTAAAGATAAACTTACGGTAAAGAATACGACTAAAAACTACAAAATTGACACAAATATTGTAGAAATACCAAAACTCAAATATCAACTTACCGTTTGTTATAAACTTACAGATGCTGACTCCGTAAGTTGTAAGAAGTCCGTAAGTTTTTTAAAAATTTGTTTTCGTTGCAACAATTGTACCTTACCTTTCAACTTAGGCACTTACATAAGTTAGGAAATGTGTTTTATTCTAGTACATTTTCCAAAACAAGTTACTTATGAACGTTAGTAAAACTAACATGTGTAATCCCCGCCTCATTCGACTTATTATCAAAAACATTAAACGCAAGACTGTTTTTTTTTTTTATTAAATACACGATACTTTTTGAAATAATAGGAAGAACCTGTTGTAAAGCTTTAACAGAAATAAGTTGAGCCAACAAGGATATACGTAGAAAAGGAGAAAACTAAAAATTATGGTAAATATAGCAAAAAAACATGTTCGAATTTTGTGGGAAGAACCAAAAATGCAGTATTTTTACAATCACTCATAACATAACACAAAATTTAATCAAAATCGTTATAGCGGTTTTTGAGAAAAAAAAAACTATAACTCAAAATCGTTACATGGGAGGTCTAATCGAGACATTCAAAAACAACCATGGAAATCACAAATAAAAGTAGTCTGTTCAAAATTTCAAGTAACAAGCAAATCCGTTAACCCGATGGGCACACAGACTAGGAAGGCATGACGAAAACCACTTTTTCGACTTCTCCGCTATCGTAATTTTGGTTTTGATTAAAACTTAGATTTTTTTTTTTTTACACAAAACCAATACTTGCCCAATGGAACAAGTAAAAATCACTTCGGACTTCCCATGCTTATATTTTTAAAAATTTTTCTTTACACAGCTACTTAATCCACCCAAGAAGTCTTATACATAAATCACTACCTGAACGACTTTGATAATAAAGATTTTATAGACTTGAACCATAAGCACATGTTTCTATCCTTGACCACACAATAAGCCCTTCAGGTGATCCAAGAACAGCCTCTGGCGTTCACACAACATGACAGAAAGGATCTTGTAGGCGATATGTTAGGAAGACTGATGGCCCTCCAGCTTCAATAGAGCAATTCAAACAGTATCCTTTCCTCATGGATATTCCATTGTCAAAATCAATTTGCGCTAGATTTCAAACTAAATTATATTCTATATATTTTATCTCTGTGTCACCTGGGATTAGGATGTGTTGCTATATAATATTACCAACAAGTAGCAAGTAGGTATAACCAATGTCACAATGTTCTGTGGTTTTAACACTCAATATTTCTAACGTATATAGATGCATGAGTATATTAATGTCGACGTATAAAATAGAATTTCAATTTGACTCCCAACTTTCACAAAGCAATGAGGACAATTATTGGAGGTAAATGTTTTATGCTATGCCACCTACACACTTTCAATTTCGAATTGAATATTCAGGTAAACGTCCTTATTTATTGATTGGCACTAATGATTTTTTAGGAGGGGATCAAATAATACGGGGAGACATGGAATGTTGATAGGTTAGGCAGTACCTAACTCATATTTGATGACTCTACCCAGTTAATAAAAGACCAAACTCTTAAATATTTCCTGGAAAGAATTCAAAACCTCCATAAACTTTCCCCATTTCACTGTCATGGGAGTAACACAAAATATACATACCTCAAAGCAATATCTGTCATCGAACATTAAGTCACACACTGAAACCGTTTGATTTATTTGAGCAAATAAATTAGAATGTTTTTCAAATTGTTGTTGTTGTTTTTTGTAACTTGATTTTATTACTTGCCTTTTATAACGGTATGTGGTGTATTAACATACCGAAAGTAATGAAAAGAATTATTATTATAGTTTGTTGGTTTGAAACATTTTCTTTTTTTTTTCGTTTGTTAATTCGAGTCCGTAACTTATTACAAAGTCATACAAGTTGTATTAATAAAACAGAACCAAAAAAAAAAAAAAACTATTGTTAAAATGTTTTTGTGGTTGCGTGTTAGCAGCACCGGAATAGTTTTCGTCACGAACAACTTAATTGATTTAGATACCTAGAAACGAAAATATAATTGGACGGTTTAAAGGAGTTTGTTTGGATAATGTTTCATTATCCACATATTCACATGTTTTTGAGGGGAACTGTTCACATGTTTTAATTTATGCCATGTAGCAAAAATGAAAGTAACAACAATCAAATTTTGCTTGTAATAAAATTAATTTGTGATCAAAAAGGATTTTAGGGGAAAAGTTTTGGCGTGCTTTGGTATAGCAATTTTTGGGTATGAGTGATAGCATGAAAGCAGTAGGCCCCTTAAGATAGATCCTTACTTTCTTGCTTGCTTGCATTCTTCATATGCATTTTGGTTGGTGGTCCTAGGACAATAAGTTTTGTAAAAAGGTGGGAAACTCTATCATAGAGAAAGAACTATCTTGTAACACAAAATGAAATAGAAAATAGAAATAGTACGTATACGCCCTAGTGCACACATTTTACTAATACAGTTTATACAAACTCGTACTGGTCTGATATCACTCCGATATTTTTCTATTTATTTCTAAGCTTGTTTAAGGTCAGATGCAGAAATGGAATAGAGGAATATAAGAAAAGAACATGTAAAAACTCACAAGAATTATCATTAGATCAATAGAAATTTATATTTTAAAAAAATAATCATTGTTGATTTTTGTATTAATAAGAAAGTCTTGCAGGTAAAAGACTTCGTTTAAAGCGTCTTACATCCTCGTTATTGTAATAAAGTTGCTTTGTTCTATGGTTGGAATAAATAACTGTCTATGCGGTAAGAAAAATGCCGCTTGTTAAACGTCTTGGACTCTCATTCCTCTAAAAAGGAGAGACTGCTCTTTCATTGAATAGAATAATTCTCTTGCTATTGCCATTGTTTTGCTTTATAACAGTTTCGAGTTATTTGATTTTTTTCGAAAATGGCTCTAAAGATCTCGATTAAACTTGGTGTATGTCACTCGTTCTCATCATTTTAAAAATTGTTAATTAATTGTGTATTTAGTTTTAAAACAAAAAGTTCTGAAAAAAATTTAATAACTCAAAAAACGTGATTCTTCAGAAAATTTTAAGTTTTAAGTTTTTGAGTCATTCGATTTTTCATGAAAAGGAAACATGTAACAATTGGAACAAACTCCTTCTAGCGGGATTGCAAAGTGATACAGTTATGCTGGTTTTCTTAAACAGCGACGATATGTTTGTATACTAATATTCCTTCCAATAACTAGATTTTTCAACACCTGGGAAATATATTAATGCGTCTTGCTCCCATATTAATATCTAGGGCTCTTACATCTTTTATTTAAAACGATAATGATTTACCAATTATCTTGATTGAACAAAAAACTTCATTGCGCAGAAACGCCCCAGCTACAGTATGCAAGAACTCAATATTTAATTATAGAAATTAGGGATAGCATTAAATCACTGGTACTTTAAGATAAGTACACCCGAAAATTGCTGTGGGCTCTTAGTCTTATACTAAATGACTTTGGGAGTGCTGAATCTGAATTTCAGACTATCCAAAAAAAAAAAATTGGTACGAAGTATTGTCAAAAATGCCACAAAAGAAGAAAAAACTTCGAATTTTCAGCATTTGAGCAATCCGATGGATTTTTAATAGTCATGCCTGATTGTAGTCTCGAAACGGTTTTTTTTCAACAATTTTTCTGTGGAACGTCCACCTGTACACATTTCAATGCCCCAAAGCGTAAACGGTTTTAAGTTATTCGAAAATGACTCAAACGATTTTCATGAAAATTTGTGTAAGAAATGTTAAAAACTGTAGTATCTGGACAAATTCTAAAGTTGCTTCTGATAAGAACAGAAGAAATTCAAAAATATTTTAATGTCATTTATGTTATATAAAAATAAATAACTTTTAATTAAGCTACGAACAAATAAGGTCGTGTAGGAGAGTAAATAAAAAGAAGCAAACTTTAAAGCACTAAAATTTCATTTTTAGTTCTCTTAAATAACTCGTATAGCAAAAAACACGTTTGCGATTTTTTGCAATAAAAAACTTTTTTTTTGGTTAAGTCGTTTGGGGCGTTATAGTGTATAGTAAAAAACCATCAGTGACAGTTTTTATAATTTTACATGAAATATAAATATTTTTAACATATGAAACTGATACTAATCGAATTCGAGGAAAGAAAACCTAGCTATTTTTTTTTTTTAAGAAAAAATTAGATATTCTTATCCGTAAAATTTTATCAAAAAAATAAATAATTGCTTTTTTTATAAGAAACATTCTATTTTTTACAGACGGTTTTTGCTGATCGATATAATTGACCCCCTTTTATGTAAATTTTGTAAGTGCCAGCCACAGTGATTTTTATTAGAACTTGTGAATAGATATTTCATAAAAGATCAAACAAGCTTATGAAATAAAAAATTAAAAAAATATTACATTTTTTTTTACATTTTTGACATTTTCTAATTTTCTTGTAATTACATAGTTTTCTTGTAAGTAACTACATACCTACATAATATTACTTAACCAAAACCTTAAATATTCAAGTTGAGTAAATATACAATAGCCATTAGCTAAATGAGAAAGTTCGTGCGATCCAGTCGTGCAATTTATTTCTTTCGTATTCTTATCTCAAAAACAGAGAGAGAATACCGTTTAGAAAATACTTTTCTATAAAATACATTGCCTGGAGAAAAATGTGCATAAAATATAATGTAGGTATATTTAATAAATGAAGTTATTTCGAAATTAAAATTAATTTAGAAATCTGAAAACAATTTTCGTTATTTGCATTACCCCAGTTGTCTATTGCATTATTTTAGAAACTATAGTTCTTTTACCCTAGAGATATGTTAACTTAATTCATATGAGTTTATTTCGAATGAAATTAGGTTAAATTTAAAATTAAAAAATAATTTTATTTTTCCTTTATTTCATTGAGCTCACTATTTCGACTGAACAAACACATGAATTTGAGTGTAAAATTAAGTTATTTTAATGTTAATTTTTTATATGAAAATGATATTTTGAAATTTTTTGTTTCTTATTGACTTAATAAAGCAAGGTCTGCAAAGTATCATATATGCAAGTTCTTTGGTACTATTTCGATATTAATTTTAAAAGTTCTGTAGGTAAGGCCCAGTAGAGGTATAACTTGCTTTTATAATTTTTCATCCGCCTACTTCCGCCTTAAAATTATGTCTGAGATATCAAAAAAAACCTCCGACCTTTTGAAAAACAAAAATTTAGCACCCGAAATCAACCACTAGAATAAAAATTAAGTTTTAGTGATGCATTCGAAGTTTACGATTTGGATTCAGTCATATTGAAATTCAAAATTAAAGGTTTGTTCACAGTGATACAAGTTGTTTCTAGTGTTTTATTAGTTACATTTAGCCTTATAAAATAAACAATGATACCGACGACAATGTTAAAATCATACCATTCAAAAGAAAAACAATCGACTTCAAATTTAAGCCGTTTAATACTTTCTCATGGATGCCTTTGTCAGAACTCAACTGAATTAAAAAGGAACCCTATGAAGTCCGGCTTTAAAATACAAACAAAAATTATAAAGATCGATCCACCCAGTCAAAAGTTCTGAGGTAACAAATATATAAAAAAAAAAAAAAACAAATACAGTCGAATTGATAACCTCCTCCTTTTTTTAATTCGGTTAAAAAGGTAGAGTAGGTATAGTCAAATATTTGTCTGCCCTTTACACATATGTACATAGATTTGATTTTTTAATATTTTCAGAATAATCAGATTTTATAGACTTTTCAGAATGCTCTACTGCCTATAGACGAGCTGTCTTAAGAAGTAGCTAGTGTCATTATTGATTGGAAGTTCAGAAGTCTTCTTCTGTGAAACTTACAAAAAGTCCTATGTATTTTCCAACCGAAACTTTTAAACCCCACAAAGGGTATCATGTGTTAAAATAAAAAACTGGAAATTTAGAGGATTTTTTTCTGAATTATCTGAAAACAATTTTTCCACCTTTAAGCTTAATCTTTGAAAATAACTTGAATTACGAACAGTTTAGTATGCATTTTTGGAGTTTTCATGTTTTTGAGTTCAAGTTATTCAATTATTATTTTCAAAGTTGGAGTTGCCCTTAAATTTGTTAATTTTCGTATTAATATAATTTTTATAAAAAATGGGCGTGTCATTGGATGGAAACTGTTATGCATTTGATAATCATACCTGAAAATTTCATTATCATTGGTTGAGTGGTTCAGATGTTACTGAACTTTGACGCTTTCTCCATAGAACCGAAACCACTATGCAATGGTACAGTAGATGTAGTGCTTGATTGCTATCTCAAAGGCATTTGACTCGAGTCCCACCCTGGACAGCAGTTTTTTTTTATTTTCCTTATCCCCCATCTTTGACTGGACGCCAGCCATGGGATTTTGTGAGATAAAAACCATCTTAATCTCAAATCTCTGAAGTTATCGCATAATTTCTTTCGTTTTTGAAGAGCGATCGATCGTTTTCGTTTGATTTTTTACAGAATCTAGCCCCTGACAACCTAAGATGTCCATAATATATCGAGGAATCTGGTGTTATGGGGCCTTTATTAGCATTTTCGAGAAGAGCCTTTACATTCCAGGAACCAATCTTTGTTCGGGTACATAGCTAAAATTCGACAGCATTTGATCAGTTCTTATCCGAGAAATGTCGTTTTCGTTAGTAGATACCTTTTGGGTTGCAAAGAATGCTAACCTATCCTAGAAATCTTTGAGCTTTTCCCCAGAACGGGTTTACTAAAGAAGTAAAATATAATTCTCTTACTTCTCCTTTATTTATCATGGCTTGAATTAAAAGTCCTTACAATTGTATAATAAAATTGTTCTCCCCGACCCAGATTCCTGAAACCTTAGCCACCTCAATACCGTTGTAAAAATGATGATAATGTAGCTTAAAATGACACGCAACAAAAATTAATTGGATTTAATAGCGAAACTTCTGTTAATACCACTTAGCGATCTACTTACATGTTACATGCTTCCCCATCCTGGTATATTATATGTGTCTCTGTAGTAGTTACGTGAGTGTGTAGTGTGTACTTAATTAATTTCTCAGAATCTTACCAAAATGTATTTTTATTTTTGAAAATAAACGATTTGTTCCCCCGCATGATTAATATTTCTTTGTCACGAACAGACTTAAATAAAATATTCTATGTGTAACAGTTCCGGCTAGTCCGAGGTTTCATTTCTTTTTAACATCTCACATTCACATCCTTCTCATTCTCTGTATGTGGAAAAATGCAAATGACAGAAAACAAGGAAAATTTACGAATCACTTAGCAAACAGTATTTTCTTCGCGCAGAAAAGAACAGCTCAGAACGTTTTTATGTTTTTTCTTGCTATTATTTTACACTTTATAGACCAATGAAACAATGGAAACAGTAGCACCACTAGCGACTCTGTTAGCGAATTTAAAAATATACGTAAATTCATTTTGAAAAAGGAATTTCTCACTTCTTTTGATAGAAGATTAACTACATTATGTGAAATAAAAATATTTTCTGACATGGAGGTAGAAACCAGAAGAAAACTTTATATTTTGTAGATTTCCAAGTAATCAAATAATTTAATAGTAAGAGACTACAACTTCATTTAGGAAGGAATTGTTTCAAAATATTATTCAAAACTACACATTTTAAAATGTAAGTGATAGAAATTATGTAAATGCCTTTCTAGAAAATGCTATTCATCTCCACAATATCATAACAAATTCTGACAAATGCATAATCCTTGCATTTCATTCCAAAATGTATAAATTCTTTTCATTATAAATAAATGCATTCCAAGCTTAATTAGGTCAATTTAATATGATATTCTAAGGTTGCAGAACTTTAGTTTCCGAAAGAATGCAAAAGACAGGTTGGTTAATCCGTAAATACCAAAATGATATTAAAATTTCAAAATAAATTTATGTTTCAAAATACATAACTGCATTGATGAAATGTGTTCTCAGCAAAATTTTACCTCTAGGTACTAGTCCTGAACCTGAAGCAATGAATTTTATGAAAATTATTTTTAAGTTTTCTCTTTCGGTTTAGGTGAGATACAAATAAATCGATAAATAATAGCAAGGAAGGAAAAGGGAACAGTAGTTCTATGATGTGGTAGTTATGGAACTTCAACTTTGAACAGAATTAAAAATATTTTGAATAATTGATTGGTATAACTTTAAACAATTTTATGTTTATGGTTTTTTTTTGATAAGAATAAATATTTTAAATTGACATTGTGTTTGGAAATGGCTATAGTTGGCAGTTATTGTGAAACGAAATTTTGTTTTTCTTATCGTTCTTGTTATTAAATCTACACTGTTGAATTTGAATACAATTTGAATTTTGTTTTCTTCATTTATACTTATTTTAAATTTGATAAAAATATTTATGGCGATGACAATAGACCTGGGGCAGCTCTACTTGATCATAATACTTTGATTAAACTGGTCATTTACGAAATAATATATATATATAACAATAATTTACGAAATTTCTAAAAATGAAGTTTATAAACAAAAATCGATTTTGGTTAGTCTGGTAAGCACTTTGGTGAACGACAACTCTGCCAGGCTGTAGACGGTGCACTTTACTAGTACCAAATCAATGCATAGAAAAGTACAGTACAGTCTGTGAAAGAATGTGCATTTATTTTACATAATTTTAATTAAAATGAAATGCACGACTGGGTCGCACGTTCTTGCTCTTAAAGATAAAGTTACTATACATATATGCTAAGCCTTTTTAATTAAAAATTTTTAAATGCAGTTTTAGAAAAAAAATTTAAAAAACAAGAAATTCGATTTTCAAATGACTAAAAAGCTTCTTAAATGAATTTAACCTCAAAACGAAGTTTGCAATTTGATTTCTTCTATAATGATACATTTTTAGAAAAAAAAATTTAAAATCGTTAGAGCCGTTTTTTAAAAAAAACTATTTTTTCTATATAAAATTTTGCCAGGACCTTTATAAAAAAAAATTGGTACTCCATTTTTAAGATATTATTTATTAACATCTAAAAATTAAATTTTGAAAAAAAAGTAAGTAGTTTTCGAAGAATGATTTAAGAAAAAAAAAATTTCAAATATTTTTTTAAAAATACAAAAAAATAATTTTCGTAATTTTTTTACTAAAAATTACTACGGCAACTTAAAAGCTTTCATGTTAAAAAAATGGTTGAAATTGATTGAGTCATGAAGGAGAAAATCAGAATTTAAAAAAAACCGTTCTATGGCAGGTACCGTTAATAACGGTTTTAAAAAAAATGGTTTCCATTTTAAGATAGACCTTATCTAAAAAACTGACCATGATTTTTTTAATCAAAATCGTAGGCACCGTTTTTGAGAAAAATGAGTTTTTCTAAAACCGGTATATTACAGGTACCGTTATTTGGGGTCCAAAAAAAAAAATTCAAAAAAATGTCTGGGGATATAAGTTTGAAGTAAATCGACTCATCCGTTTAGGCTGTGGTCTCTGATACATACATAAAGACAGACAGACAGACAGAATTGTCGGACCCACTTTTTTCTCATTCTCTATTATCGTAATGTCATGTTTGACTTTTTTTTTGTACGAATGCATAACTTGATATATGGTACCCATATCGCCAAGTAAAAACACAATATGCTCCATTGAAAAAATTTCCTTTCTAGAACTTTTCACAACGATTTTAAACAATTTTACGTATCCAAAAAAAACTTTACAAAAATAAATAATGATGAAAGTATAACTTCTGGTGCACGTACATGAGGACACACAATTATTTTTTATTTTTGCAAATATCTCAGCTGCACTGTGCCATAATGCAAACAAATAAAAACCAAATGATTCACTATAATAATGAATTCGATCAATGTGCAACTTCTTTTTACTGCGGCAGTTAATATCAGTTATTGGTTTTAAAAACACACTTTTTCGTAATTATTTCGAAAAAAGCTTTTATTATGGTAGACATTTGTATTAATAATTTATTAATCTTTTTATTCTCCTTGAAAAAAACTAGCGCTTTTGACTAATAGTCAAAATACAGGTATGTCGTAACGAAAACTCAAGCAAAATTTCGTTTGTTGCGAATAGCTTGGCTTCAACATGTTGAATTTGAAAAAAAATTGTTTGTTTCAACATTTCCTATAATTAAATTGCTTTCTTTTCTATTTAGTGTTGTCGAATGAAGAAAACGTTGAAATTAAAATTTTACTGAAGTTTTTTTTTTAATGAAACTAGTACTAACCACGAATTTTCGTTCTTACGCTGCTGATGCGAAACGAAAGTTTTCGTTGGTCTCCATAAAGAAAAGCAAAAACTAAATTTTTCGTTAAAGATTTAGTTGTGTTGTTGTTGCAGCAAACCTGGCTTTAATTCAAATAAACTATTTAAAAACAATTTCAATTAATTTTTACTATAGTTGAACTCAACTCTTAAATTAATTTAAAAATTCAACTTAAAATTGAATTTCCACAAAAGTAAAACTTTATCACATAAATAATGTTCCTCAACAACAAAGCAATAACTTTCTATTATCTAATATGCTTTGCTTAGCCCTTTATATTTCTCTTACTCCTTATCCAAACCCAACTCATTCTTTTTTTTTTTTGCATTCTTCCACACTTTGGTATCTTCGTATATTCGGATTCAGAGATTGCAATGATCTACCATTTATTTTGCCCCTTGCACGTACAAAGTTTTAAATATAAAACTAACCGGCACATCCAGGTGAATGTGCATCTCAAATGAAATTGCACGAATAAAAGGATACGTGATACCACAATAGTTTTTCCATATAAAAAAAAGACAAAAAGAAAAGGTAGGTAGATATAATAAAACACAAAGGACGAGATAGAATTGGGTTAGCTCATTTCAATACTATACTGGCATATTTATTAGAGCACACTGTTTGGACTTCACATTCACGTTTCCACGTACAAAGTGTAAAGCCCTATAAAATTAATGATTTCTCTACGTTTAACGAAAATCGTAATCCTGCAAATGTGCGGTGGGAGTGAACTCAATATGTGGGACACTCGGGATCGGATTTTCATTTTGGGGTACCTTACATGAAAACGACTTTGGATAAAAGCTAAAATCGATTGGATTGAAAATATATTTTAAAAAAGATTTATGTAATTGAAGTTCTTCGATTCGATAGCAGATTAATAGCAGATAATCGCTATTTTTATAGCGCAGTTTCTTTTTTTTTTGTAATTCAAGTTATTTCTTCCATGAAATCTATCTTATCTACTTGAACATAGGTAATCGGATCCTTTTTTACAAGTGAGATAAATTCTTAATGAGGAACTGACACCTATACCTAGGTTAAAGTTTAATTGCCTGACACCCCATCATTATCCAAAATATTGGTAAATGTTATAGATAAATGCCAAATGAAGAACGAAATGCGTTTCTCTATTGCATTTGTAAAAGTATATGCACTTTGAATCTGAAAACTCATATTGAAATGAGGTATTGAAATACATACAATATTATTATATTGGATTTAGGGTTTCAGCCTGTTGTAGACAGAGATGATTTCGTCATGAACAAACAGCAATTATGTGTTTTATTTGAAATTCACGCCAAGGGCATTATTTGTGTTTAATCAATGCAGTTTGAATGATGTTGATGTTGTTTCGTAAATCAAAGTATTGATGATGTTGCATTATTGAAATTGGATTTATATTCTGGAAATTAACTTTTAAAAATGTTTTTTATTTTGCAAAAACACATGGAATGCAATTACTCGTATGTTTGACGTAAGTTTTTTATTGATAAATTAATTTTCTGTCATAAAAAAAAATTAAATCGCAACTTTTATACGTTGTATTTGCTTTCAAAACTCATTTCCATTAAAATTGTGAGGGTTGCTTAAAATATAAATAAAATGCGCGACTGAGTCGCACGTACTTGCTTAGCATAAAGTTACTTTTTATGCTAAGCCTTTTTAATTAAAAAAATATAAATGCAGTTTTAGAAAAAAAAAAATTAAAAAATCATAAAATTCGATTTTCAAATGACTAAAACAGCTTCTTATATGAATTTAACCTGAAAACGAAGTATGCAATCTGATTTCTTCTACAATGATACATTTTTAGAAATTTTTTTTTGAAATATTATGTAAAAAAAATGGCTGAAATTGATTGAATCATGAAGGAGAAAATCAGAATTTAAAAAAAAATGGTTCTATGGCAAGTACAGTGAAAAACGGTTTTGAAAAAAATGGTTTTCATTTAAAGATAGACCTTATCCAAAAAAAATTACCATGATTTTTTAATCAAAATCATAGGAACCATTTTTGAGAAAAAGGAGTTTTTCTTAAGCCGTTATATGATAGGTACCGTTATTTTTGTTCCAAAAAAAAAAATTAAAAAAACGTTTGGGTATAGTCTCCAAAAAACGCCACATACCAAGTTTGATGTAAATCGACCTATCCGTTTAGGCTGTGGTCTCTGATACATACAGACAGACAGACAGACAGACAGACAAACAGACAGACAGACAGACAGACAGATAGACAGATAGACAGACAGACAGACAGATAGACAGACAGACAGACAGAATTGTCGGACCCACTTTTTTCTCATTCTCTATCATCGTAATGTCATGTTTGATTGTTATATCAACTTTTTTTTTTGTACGAATGCATAACTTGATATATGGTACCCATTTCGCAAGTAAAAATTGGTAAATGTACACTCAGAGAAATATTATTTTTGTTTTCTTTTGGGGCTAATATATATCCTTTGAATTAATTGAAAATCATTTGCTGGAAAGTTAATACAATCCCCGCAAAAGTTTTGTCATTCATAGCAACTGTATTATATTTGACCAAAATTGTAGTTCTATTATGCAGCAAACCTAATGCAAGACAACCCATTCGTTGTGAGCTCATTTTTATGAATTGATTGCGGCAAACCAAAATGCTTACCACACCTAAACACTTTTTCGTTTACCAGAAAATTCTATTGTTTGCAGCAAATGAACGAATAGTTTGCGAAGTACTTCTCCAGAAAGTAGTTTGTTGCAAAAAACTTCACTTTTGGTGTAAATATACATTTTATTTACAGCAACTGACTGCAGGAAACAAATTTTTCTAATAATTTACTCTATACAAACGAAGTTTAAGTCGAAAAATTACTATCCAACAAACGAAAAGTCATTTGACGCATACGATTCGTTCTCTCATTTTGTTTATATGCATTCTGTCATAAATATAGTCCATAGTGGAATGATAAGATACTCGCCTTGTAAGCAAGAGATCGCCGGTTCAATAACAGGTGTTACGCTAGACTTTTTTTTAATCGTTTGCAGAAAGCTTTTAACCCAAACGAAAATTTTTCCAGCAAACGAAGTAGTCGTTTGAAATTTTTTTTTGTATTTGACGCAATCGATTTGTTCGCTCAGTGTATACCTAGATTTTGAAAAATATATTTAAATAAGTTGTTTTAAATATGGATTTGTAGTTCCAAATTGTTGTTCAGTGCAATATGAACCCGATTTCAATGTTAACCATTAGTTCATAAGTAACTCAAATATGGTTTTTGTTAAATTATATTCCGAAGTTAACTAAACAAACTTGGTGAGTTAACTCCGGTATTGAAAAAAGACATGTGCAAAATACATTGAATTCAAAATAGACACTATTAAAATACACATTTATCAATGAAAATCATAGCTGCTTGAAGTTAGCACTGCCATAAAACAAATTCAAAGATTTACATAATGTAATTTGTGGCTAATTTGTTGCTAATTTATTTCCGTATTGCCGAATTTGTTGCTCCCGCAAACCATGGTGTAGCTTACTTCACGTGAAGTTATCAACGCCACCGTCCAAAACTTAAAATTTTAAAAATACAGTCCCTATGCAGAGATTTTTTGTTCCACTTTTTGACTCCTCTTCAATAGTTTCATAAAGTTTAAACTGTAAACAGGGTGGTATTCGTAACATAAGAAAAAAAATAGAACGCCACCCGGTCGCGTCAAATGTAGTAAAACTCACACGTGGAATTAAGCACATCAAATCATTGCAAAAAGAAAATGGCTGCTGCGGTGGTGACAATTATAGTTGGATTTTCACAATCATTCAGTTCTGTCCAACATAAAAGTGAAAGAAATATGAAGAATCTGGATCTACATTTTTAGTTCTGTTGAGAAGGACTTTAAAGGAACAATTGAAATTCAAGCCACAAAGTACTGAAGACATTATCAAAAAACTTAAGTCATCAAAAGGAAAATCTATAAACTCTATTAAGCTTCATAGAACACATGAAGCCATAAAGCATGTCCCAACTTTAAAACATTATTCTTCCCATAAAAATAATGAAATCCATGAATATCGATTTTTAAAGACGTCTTAAATTTCTTTCGAATCTCTGCACCTTGATTAGTCACGTTCAATTAAATTTTCGCCAATATAATTTGAGGCCGTGAGCTTATTATCCTGTGTAAAGATAAAAAATCCCCCATTTAAATCCAAGCAAACTTAATTTAACGCATGACAAGAAAAAGCAAACAACAAGCAGACTGTTGATTCGTTGGCTATAGCCAAATTTCTATAAAACAACATCCAAGGACGACACACGACACACAACAACGCCTCTCAGTTCTTAGTACTCACCCACCTACAACAACAATCTATATACTACTCCTCTCTACAAAATGAGCTCACAGATTAAAATAAATCACAGACATCCACTTTATCAACTTGGATTCAATGAAATAAAACAAAAACAAAAAAGTTTAAATCCAGCAGAAGGTAATAAATAGACAGAAGGACATTATTGGCCAAAAGAGAAAAAAAAAACAAAATGAAGTAAAAACTAAAGGAATTCAAGCAGCTAGTGAAGAGGAAACAAAAAAATGCCATAATTTTTCTCAGCCAGCTCATACCTTCAGTTCAATAAATCTACCTCCTCTACTAACATGAGCTGTTCCGCATAGTCCAATCTCGAAGCAATGGTAATAATTTTGACCTAAAAAACGTTGATAGAGCTCCGAATTATTTTCGACAAAATGGAATTACTCTTCGAACACCCTCGAACGGGAATCAGGTGCATCGCAATGGGGAAACCGCCATTGCAATTTATCGCTTCTCAATTACAGCAATCGAAGCATGGCAGAACAGAACAGCACTCTACATACTATATCGACATCGATGGAGTACAGAGAGGGTGCTGCTAGCTAGGGTAGGTTAACAAAACAAAAAAAAAAAAAAACAGATGGAGAGTGATTTCAGTTCGGTCATAGGCATGGTTGCCAATAAAGTCGTTACTGATACTGAAATTCGTAAAAGTCACTTTAGCCATTCATCAACTTAGCTTTGGATTTTAACTATATAAATGGGCAACTTTTTATTTTTACCCTTTTCAAAAAGGTACTTTAAAAGATCTTTGAAAAAATTACAAAAATATATTCAACTTTACTGAAGGAATGCTTTTATTACTTTCAGCTTTTGTATTGGAAGTTGCCTTTAGAAACCTTAGGTCTTACAGAAAATAGGTATTAAAGTTTATAATCAATCATAAAATTTGCATTACCTTTGTTAAAAAAACGCATGCAGGTTTTTCAAAAAAAAAAAAAAAAAAATAGTGGCAACCATAACTGCCAGTGTGAATGGGTTTGCGTGCTAACCGTGCAATCAAAGTTTTGTGCCCAAAAACGAGGAAAATTTGCAATTCGTAATTTATTACGAACATTATTTTCGCACCCATTTTGGTACACTCAAGCTCAAAAAACAACAATGAAAAAAGAATTAATGACGTTGGTAGTCGCGGACGCGGTAGAATAATGCCTCTCTCATTTTCTCTCAAACCTGCCTCCGCTATTTTTTTTTTTGCCCAAGGCTCGGCGAACAATATCAATTTTCATGCCAGAACGCTCGCTTTATTTTCGTTTATTAGTTTTTGAGGTGGTGTCAGAGGCGTTCGTGATGAAGTTTTAAAAGGGATCGGGTGGGGTGCGATGTTCGAATACAATAGCTTTTTGAACTTGCTATGTGATGCTCTGAAAATGAGAAGCAGTATTAAAGTGTGTAAGGAATTTTTTTAGGTTGGATGGATACCTAAGGGAGCTTTAGTCTTATTTAATTCTTTTGCTTTAAATTATGATTTCTCAATTCATATAATTGGGGTCGGTTTTGCAAGTAGAGGTGCTAAACTTTTATAATCCCACTTGAGAAAAGTTCCCCTCTCTATATCAAGGTATATATCCTTGCTAAACATATCCTCGTTTTATTGGAATTAATTTACGAAAAGCTTCAAGTCGAATAGAAATGAAAATGAAAACAAAACTCAAGCTAGAATAAATTTGCATTGAATATATTAATTTGCTGAGTGAATGGAGCTGTTGACTTTTTTCTCGTTGAGGTTAACAAACAATTTTAATTACTTGCTATTTTGCACAAATTATTGTTATGAAAGATAAAAAAAAAAAACAAGAACATAAAATGCAATATCATAGGGAGGATAAATAAATTTATATTATAATGACCTTTGTCTGTTGAAAGGAGCGCTCCCTCTTGCTAAGAACATTGTTTTTATTGACACACTTATATTGGTAGAAGAGTGTCTGTTAAGGAAAAAGCTGGTAAATTTTTTTGAACTTTTTTGTTTAAAATTAAAACGATGAACGTGTACAGATACTTTCTTGATTATGTATAGTCATCTCCTTGAATGGAATAGGACTTCCACTCGACATTGAGTATGGTTTAAGGAAATGTACATTAGTTTTCTCTTGCTTTTGCCCAGTTGTCCAGATTCTTTTTCGACTGTTTTGCACCTTGTACTTCCCGGCCGACTCAATTCTGTATCTATCTGTGAGTGGATTCTAGTGTCCATTGGATTTCTCTATTTTAATAGTTAAGAGCTGCACAAAGCACATAGATTATCTCTAACAAAAATAGTATTGGTGACAGTATGCAGCCCTGTTTGACTCCACATAGGGCTTTAAGCTTATCTGGTTTAAATTGTTTTCTTTTGTTGATCATCGCGCAAGTTTCTTAGGATAACCAAGCACTGTTTCTTCTCTGTGTGTGACCAATTTTTTTTTTCAGCACCGGTTATGTAAACATTTCCCAGAGCACATCATCGGTTTTCGATGACGGTAGGTTCTGCGTTGCTGAGTTTTCTCAGTCCTTGAGATTGGTGTACCTCTAGTTGTCAGTACACCACACTGCTGAATCCTTTAATGTTTCGGAGTTAAACCTTGGCATTTGGATGCATGTGTATGATCTTCGATCTGCTGTCGTAATTTTACGGAAGCTACCATCAAATGGTGGTCGCCGGCCATCCCCATATCCGCTCCTTATTAGTTTCTATCATCCAGGAGACGGCGTGGGTTAATTGCGAAGTGTTCATTTAGTTTGGAGATTGCTTGCTTCAATCATAGTACTGCCAATTAGCTTTGCAGAAATAAACGAATTGTTCACGATTGTCGTGTAAGCAAACTTACAATTGACCACTTTATGGTCAACCAACGCACGTGACGTTTAAGAAAAGTTTCCTAAATGTTAGAAACGGAAGAGAAGAGGAGTGGATATTGAAATGGTCTGTGAAAACCATTTAATAATAGTTTCCGTAAAGATTACGTACAGCTGCAGTTTGGAGATCCAAGAAAGTAGTTGAAGAAACATAAACTACGACAAAAGAAAATAAATTAAAGCTCCAACTGCAGCCACTCGAATAGCAGAATGAAACCAGCTAGAGTCTACATGCCTATCGTATGAAAATGAGAAAAGTTTACAGCAGCGTGTGACGTCACGAACATTTTAATTATTAAATCAACGCATTAGCTGAAGAAGTAACAAAGACCGCAAATTATTTTGACAGCAGATGTGCCATGCTCCAAACATCCTGCGAAAGATTTAAACGGTAATCTGATACTTTTGCATGATGACCTTCCATCAGAAGGTGGAAGGAACACATGTGTTCGGTCTTAAATCATGTGTTCGCCATCTTACTTACTTTCTTTAGATGGCGCTTACAATCCAGGATGGATTGCGAACTTAACCAACATGCCTCTTCAGCAAGCTCTGTCTCCAGCTAGCCACCATCGATACCCAGAAACCTAATGACTGATAAGTAGTTGGAAATATCAAATCCCCGAATACATATCGTACTTCACAATAGAGATGAAATCATTTCCTCGATCAAGACACTTAGTAATAAGACGGTAGGACGATA
The DNA here is from genome assembly GCA_948107695.1 of Meliscaeva auricollis. Classification (NCBI taxonomy): domain Eukaryota; kingdom Metazoa; phylum Arthropoda; class Insecta; order Diptera; family Syrphidae; genus Meliscaeva; species Meliscaeva auricollis. Next base: position 61,643,403 of record OX403616.1, read on the forward strand.
TTGGAACCCCGAGTGCTCTCCGAGGAGTGGAAGAATAAAATAATTCCCAACCTCCCGAAGAAAGGGGATCAAATGAATTGTGAGTGTTGGAACAAAATTAGCGTGCTGCCTGATGTTTCCAAGATAACAACAATATCTGTTTTACATCGAATAAAAGAACACCTACATACAAACAGTCGACATCAAACAAGCCGGTTTCAACCGTTATCAGTTGAATTTGAAGTAAAATTTGGAGGCAAGCAGAGCTGCATACTTCCATATTCTTGTTATTGGAAAGCGATGTGCTGTGGGCAGCCTTGATGAAAGAATCAGAGGCACTCCATACACCCTGACTTCCCAACTTCCTTACAGGATCATCGAAATTCATCAGAAATAACTCATCTATTCAAGAAAGCAGAAGACTTTCAATGTCATGTGAGTTTTGAACAAGTCATCAACAGCCGTATGGAGAAAACAAACGCTGCCTTTGGACTGTTCTCCAAAATATGGATGAACAATTTTCACAGATTTTACACCAAGCTCCAATGTTGAATCCGTGCTTCTTGATGGCAGAATAGCACGTTTAAGGTCGCATCCACTGTTTCAAGAAAACTCCCAACTTCATGGGAGAACACCTTAGGCGTTAACTTTTATCCGATAACGTAAGTGTTAGTGAATTGGTCAATCGTTTATAAAATCCAACGATTGCATTGCGATGCAGTGAAATTCGCTCACAAAGGCGGGTTTTAAAGTGAGTTGGCCGAGAAGCACATGGCCCAGGGTTGACGAATGGGAATATTCACAACTGAGGAACAGCTTGGGTGAACTGCGGTATGTACATTTTCAGAAACCGTACAAGATGGAGCCTAGGAGTAGGTGATGACATCACTACGGACGTGGTCGGGCTTAAAGCCTATTTCACATGCGGACAGCCTTGATGATGGCTTCAAATTGAGAAATCCATCACAAAAATGTCTTAACTGTTGCTTACAAAATAAATTGAGTTCCAGAAACCAACAGCCCCAATTTTTCTCTGTCGCCTGACTTTGAATAGGAATTTTTTTTTTTATAAATTGTGAGAGTACCTATCACTGTTTTATTAGTATTATTATTCTGAGTGACAGCTGAGAAAAACAATTACAGTGCAGAAAAAAGAATGCAAGATGTTTCTTAAGATATCTATATCTCTGGTCCGTCATATCCTAAGGACAAGATTCAAGATTGATGGAACTTCTCCAATTTGACATTTTTCAATTGAGTATCTATAGGAGGGCAAAAAAATCAATTTAACAATTTATATTGGCAAAAGAAAATACACATAAAAGTCGATATTAAGCAACAAAAAAAAAAAGAAGCCATTTTCGCAATCTGTCTCCCATCCCAATCAATCAAACAGTTCATTTTACCCATTCAAGTCTCGCATTCTACAATCCATACCTACACACAACACAGCGTAAAACAAAACAGCTTGTGTTTTGTGTATTCCGTTTCGTGTCGTCACGAAAAAACAATACACACGCACGTTTGCTCTTCAACGACATCTTCTAATATAAATAAATAAGGGAAATTGATTGAGTGACAATTTGGAGTAGGTATTTCAATTATCAGACACTTGGGTGTCAAATTAATTCCTACATTTATGTTCTTATTCAACAACACAAAAAAAAAAGAAAAAAAATCCTTATTTTCAATAAGAATACCAATCCAATAAAGGACATTGCAAAAAACAAATGAAAATAACCAACCAAGTCGATATCCATCAATTATATTTCCAACACTTTTTTTGTCTCCTGTTGCTTTACTGTAGGAGTAGGTACCTACTATATGTACCACTTGTTAACCATCAACCTAAATAAAGAGTAAAAGGATTCTCTTGTGTCCTTGCGTCCGACACAGTGACACTATAATAATTATTTAACACCAACAACTGAATTGCAACACCAATTTGAGATCATATTTCATTTTTATTCGCACAAGTGGTGATTAATGGTGAATGATCGATTTCGCCCGAATTGCACTATAACTACCTTCTCTTCTGCATTTCAAACCATCTCGTCCCACAGTGAACCATCAGAATGAACAAAAAACAAAAAGTCATTAATGTCATGGAATTTTTTGAATGTTGGCACATTGCCAGCCAAGAAAACTCATTGCCAGACCAAACAACTATAGTTTGGTTGGTTGGTTGGTTCGTACGTGGCCGTGGTAAATGGTAATGTTTTTGGTTATGGTTAGATCCGCAGGCGAATTCTTTCATTCAAAGCGCATCGTAGAGTTGCATTCATATGGTGACCATAGGTTTTGTAAATTAGTCGTAATATCGTAAGACTGTTGGCAGAACTTTAATAGTCGGAAGTGGATGAAAGTTAAAGTCAAAAGAGAACGAAAAGTAGTTTTCTTGAACTTGAAATGAAAAGAATCGCCCATAACAATATTGTAGGATGTCCAACTCTTAAGCGAAATTCTTGTTGTAGCAGTGCCAAAAAACTGGTCCTGACGCAGAGTTAGTTCCCAAGTCAGTCTGCATTCTTACTAAACCAGCCATCAGCTTTGTGGCTATTTCCAATGACGAACCATAAGATCCATTTTGAAATCGATCAATAACCAGACACAGTGATGGACTACAAGACCTTTTACGACCTTCAAGTCAACCTATGTCGATAAGGAAAATGGCGCAGAATGCACCATATTGATATCAACTCACAGTTAGGCAGTGGTATAGACTTGAAAATAACGGCAAAGTAGGCCAAGTTTATCTAAAATTTATGTAGATTTACCCCATAGCGTTTAGCGATCAAGGTAATTGATCTTTACACTATCGTCAAACAATGTCATACCAACAAATTGTGCCCTGATCTCACCAGTTCATAGCTGGACAAAAACAAAGGAAGTTGGGCGATCATCACTCTTGTATGAAATCGACAGGAGGTGTTAGGGATGGGAGATTTCAGTCCAGGTTGCAATAGTCTTAGCTATTTATTGGGATTTGCACTTAGTCAAACTACTTTATGTGCAATTTGGTTCAGTGAGGTAGATTGAAAAAATATATTTCCCGTCGTAGGTAGGTAGGTTAAAATTGCGACTTCTAAAGCACCTGCTCAGAATGCCCGGTTTGATACCACAACTCTTGTGACCTGAATTTTTGGTAGAATGCTTAAGAGCCGTTCTGGTCAAATAAGATAAAAGCTGTGATCACTTACCCCGAGGAACATGAAAGACTTTTGAGCTTAACCTTCCCTGGTCAGATATCAGCGTGAGATCTTGAAGGAAGAAGTGTGTTTTAGTGACAAGAAGATTGAAGATCGACGTAATGGTACCCGGCTGTTACGCCTTAGATTGAAGGAGACCCGATGTGCAAAGTTCTACCTCAAAATGGTAATTTTGAATGAATATGCTCACTAAGGATTTTTGACTCTGATTACTAATTACAGGGCCTCAAAACTTACTTATTTTCATCAAAAAGTGCATACGATCCTTAAAATGATGTGTGTGACAAAATAATGCCACTTCTAAGTATTCTGTTGTCACTTTTCAGATGGAAGGTCCAATGCGTATTCGCCATTTGTTACTTTCTACTACTCAATTTATTCCTACTACTCAATATTCTTTCACCACCAGTTATGAAGATATTTGAAGACGGTGATCCCCTAGTTGTTGGTGCACTGGTTGATGATTATGTTTGTCGGTAATAAATTTGGGCACTCGAATGCATCTTGGATTTAAGGATGCCCAAATTGTGAGTGTTCTCAATCTTACGGAGTCTACCATAATATGGTGGTCCCAGGCCATCCCTTCTATTCTGTTCCTCTCGTCCAAGAGTCTTCTTCTTAAACGTCTCCGTCGCATGATTTATATTTAATACGAATATTCGAATACAAATAAACAGTAAAACGGTCTTTTTATTATTATCATATTAAATTAATCTAACAAACATAGATCAATGCATTCACTATCCAATGGGCTTCAGATATATACATTTTCCCATCGTCACCGGAAAGTGCTGTTACGTTTGTTTATGTGCTGCGAAGCAACACAAATGTGCCGTCATCAAGTTGCTGACTTGCATTTGTGTAACTCGTGTGTCAGCCAATCACATATAATAAATTTGGTTGAAGATTGCTTGCCTATCTATCGGTACCCAGGTGAATTCGTGGACTATCTTGAGTTCAAACATGGTATCACTGGCAATGCAATTGCCAACACTATGTTTGGCCTAATGCCTACTTTGGTATTCAAATCTGCCATAACCATTATGAGGTTTCCGTGTAGTATATTGTTATAAGCGGCACCCAGGCGGTTATAAAAGGCTTCGTGATTGGTTGGCCAAATTGATCCCGATCAGTGTCTTCCGATTTCTACAACACTCAAATGATCTCCTCTAGCTCTAACTGACAAGATCCGATTCAGATACCTATCCCATTTCTTGTTGAATTCATAGAAATAGTGACAAAGTGAAACCGATGAGGCCAAAGTTGAATCAGCTTAACAGGATAAGTTTCGGGCATTGGTCAACTCCGGCTTTGATAAATTGATGGTTTGCAGCAGTTTTTCTAGATTTACGAAGAAGATTGTAAAAGAGAGAACACTAAATAAATATCGGTCCTCTAGCCCTTAAACTATTCGAAGCACGTAGAAAGATCTATGTAACCCATCTTCCATGAGGGTTATATTGGTTACGTATAAGTTAGGTTCATTAATAACAAAGTTCTAAAAACAAAAGGCCAGTTTCTTAATCAACACCTCAGTGGCAAGAGAGTAAACAGTAATTACCCGCCAACTCAACTGTGTACACTCGCTCTGAGCATCATGGAATGCGCTATTCAATAAAAACTAAGAGTCTTCCACAACGCACCCAACATTATGAATATACATTTTTAACAAGCTCAAAACCTCTAATCTACAACATTAGGAATGGTCACCCTCGCCTTATACGATACGTTGTTGCAACAAGTAATTGAATTTTTTTGTGGTAATGACGTTTCGTTTTTGTTGCATGATGTTTATTGTGTGCAAAAACTACAACTCTATAATACTTTCGCTAGATCCCAACCACCTACGAGTATGCAATTTTTTTTTTTGCTTTGTTTAAATATTTTCCTTTTTTTCTCGCATGTTATAATTTGCGCACCAAGAGTGATTAAATCGGAATTTCATGTTAAAATGAATGGAAACCCTGCCAAGTGCTGCAATATTCCTTTTCCTACACATTAAACAATAAATAATACTTATTAATCATATTGTTTCATGGGAACTGCTACAACCTTTGGTTGATAAAATAATAATAATAATTAGGGTTCGGTTTGCGTGTCAAAAACTAAGGGGGCGCATAATGTGAAAAAGCGAAAACGGAAAAATTTCAATACCTTAGTTGATGTGGTGTAGGTATATCTGCGTTCTAGGTATAGGTACTTATATCGTATATGGTTGGCTTGGCTTTGATTTAATTTATGATATAGAATGAAAGCTATTGGAATAAATTCATGATTAAATTGATGAATTTGTGTAGACTTTTTCAGAAAATGCAATGAGCTGTCGGAAGCATTTACATAAGTGAGAATTGATTGCCTTTGATTGCTTTTTGATAAAAAAAATGGTATGTATAAGTTTGTTGACACATAGCTATTTGTCACCTAAAACTCACGACTGAATTTATTTATTCTAACATTTTGGAGCTCGAGGAAATATTTGTTGATAATATTTAATGATTCATATCAGAAAAAAACCTAATAATAAATTTCTTTTCAAGACCCAAATAAACATTTCTAGATATTTAAGGGTAATACAAAATTAATTTTTTCTTAGCTTTATTTTATCAAACTAATTTACCTACGATTTATCTTCAATCTTCAAACTGTTTGGTAAAGCTAAATCTCTAACTCCTCAATTTGTTCTCCCTAAAACCCCTCATTATCAATAAGCTTAAGCAAAAGGCCTCATAAAAGGGCTAATTACTTTTTACGTGATAGCCGGATGAATTTGGGTAGGTATGGTTTCGTTAGGATACCTACATACTTAGTTTGGTTCTCCTACTTTGTACGTCCAAGACCATAGGTTCTTGGTGTTAAGGATAGTCTAGTCGAGGCCCTTTAAAACAAAGCTTTAAAAAAGCACTGATGTCCACTTTCAATACAATCCATAAGGACAAGACACCTTTTTCGAACTATATTAAATGAAGGAAAGAACAGAGTTTATTTTACTGATAATGATGTCGTATTGAGAACGAACATTGAGTTGAGTATCTACTTCGTTTTGAAGTATTCAGTCATATTGTATCTTGATCGGATTTAGTCAAAATCCTATAAGCACCAATAAAAGGTTTAATAAAGATTACAGGACCTAAATGGGTACCTTGCGGAACTCCTAAGAGTGCATAATAAGTTTTCGATACACACAGTGTCTGGTTTTGAATAAAGGAGCCAGGTGAAAAGATAACATTTAATTTGTTCCACCAATGAATGCTACACCAAACTAATGAGTAGAGACTCAGTATGAAATAAAATGTTATAAGTATGTAAGAAAACGTTTTCATTTGGGTACATAATAATTGGTGCATTGTAGATGGCAAGCCCGTTAATATGTTTGATATGAAATTAACAACCTTGTTTTAATAAAATTAAAGTCCCCGACTGGGTCGTACGTACTCTTGCTCTAAGGGTTAAAAATACTGTGGATGCTAGAGCTTCTTATACAAAGTTTTTAAAATAAATAATGTCTGTTACATGGTTAAATATGTTGGCTTACTTTTTAATACAGCCTTTGTATTACAGCCGTATGCAATACAGTGAATATTATTCTTTATTTTTCTTCAAATATTATAATTTTTTGTAAACTTTTTTGTATTACATTTTAATAGTTTTGTAATAAAATTGATATTTTCAATACGAAAGATATTAGAATGTTATCCAAAGGATTATAATGTAACCCAAAGGATTAAAATTTAATACTTTATTATTACATAAAGCCTGACTATCTGAAAAGATGCGGATATCAGAACTGGATATCACGGTTTCTATAAGCCAGGACATGATATCCTTTATTGCCAGAATTTCCGCTTGGAATACGCTACAATGGTTTCGTAGGCCGAAGGAGAGACTAAGGTTTAGTCTATCTGAGTACACTCCGCCACCCACCCCATTTTCAGTTTTCGATCTATCCGTATAGAAATGTATTGATTCATTTTCTAACAAGGCCCCTTCCTCCCAAGCTGACCTTGTGGGAATGGTGACTTCAAAGTTTTTGTCGAAAACTAGAACAGGAGTGATGTAGTCGGAGTGACTGGGTGTAGTATCTACACATAAAAAATTTAATCAAAATCATTAGAGCCGTTTTGTGAAAAACTAAGTTTTTCCATTTTCGTCCCTGTCATATACAGGTACCGTTAATTTAGGTCCTAAACAAAATTCCCCTCTGGAAACCTACTCAAAACATTTAACTACCAAGTTTGTAGAAAATCGCTCCATCGGTTTAGCCTGTAGCTTGTGATACCGACACGACAGACAGACAGACAGAATTGCCGGACCAACTTTTTTCGCATTCTCTATCATCGTAATGTCATGTTTGATTGTTTTCTGGAGTTCAATTGTTGTAACGAGTCCTTAACTTGCCCTATAGTAACTACAAAACAAACAACAATCAAAAATTTATATGAAAATGACTTTTGAGTTCAAACATTTTCAATTTTGATTTTAAATTTTGCTATAAATAATGAAAAATTCGATGTTATTGTCTGATTGTTTATGAGTCTAATAGCTTTACCTGTGGAACAGTTAACAGGCTCTTTATTAGAAAATTGAAAAATCGGCTCTTAAAAAAATAAAATAAATATTTTGAATCTCAAACAGTGTCCAATGTCCATGTTGTCAGTTGATTTGCCATGAAGGAAGAACTTGAAACAATGCAGAATACCGAGGAAAAATCGTGTAAGAAAGTGTTGGAAACCAAGGAAAATACGTTAAAAGTCGCGGGAAAAGTGTGGAATATCTAAAAAAGATTTAAAAGATTTAAAAGATCATTCTCCATTATTCCTCACTTTTATCAACGGTATTCTGCGATTTTTACCACGGTATGTCTCATATTTTTCCGCGAATTTTCATATTCTCTTCAGCGACTTCAGTCTTTTCTCTGTGACCTTGTTTGTTTTTTCCGCAGTATCTTACGATTTTTCATGAGGTAATAAGTGTTTTTTCACGACTCCCCATGCGGTATTTCGCGATCATTAACGCGATTCTTTCACTGCTTTACCAGTATTCCGCACTTTTATCCACGATTTTTCAGGCTTTTTCCCGTGACTTTTTAGGCTTCTTTGTGACTTTTTTCGCAATATTTTACACTTTCTTGCTTTTTTATGGACCCATATTCATTTAAATCGAATTTAAATTAAATAAAATCTATCTATCGAAGACTCGAAAAAAATGGTTTTAAGTTAATGGTATGCAATGAAAGGACTTTGAAACTGAATTAACTCTCAAAGTATAATGCACACAACGCCATCTGCTGTCACTTTCCAACCCAGCATTCCGTGTTCTGTTTCTATCGTGTATCAGAGATGGTGTTGCATAGCGATTTAAATTTTTTTATGAATTTCTTCTTTTTTTCAATGCATGGGAAAATTCCTCGAGATCATGACTTTCCGAAGTTTTAAAAGTTATTCTGTTATTCCTAAGGAAGTTGAATTCAACAAATCAGAGATCACTAGAATCGGTCCAGCAGTTCTTGAGTTATAAATGGTGTAACTATCCCGACTTTGTTTAATTTATTTAGAATTTATTAAATAATTAACAAGGTGTATATTAATTGAAAGGAGTGCTTATTTTATTAAATGTCTGAACAATGTCTGGTGGGTTTACTTAATTTCTTGTCGTTCGTGCCTACTTAGTAGTCGTAGTATGGAAACATTTTACAATTTATTTTTATTAATAAGTTAATGTGCAAGAAATTTTCAGAAATAAAGTCAAAATTGATTCCGTTAGTAAAATTACTAAGCCTTTAAAAATTTGCTTTATGAAAAATATCTTTCTGTTGCACAAGAAGATCATTTCTGGAATGTTATGTTAAAGGTATAACTATGCTTTCTGTGACCACGGCATTCTCCGAGTCTGAAATAGAAAGATATTGCGGAATCGGTTTATTGATAGATGATACTATATAGGCCATACAGACGGTATTTGGTTTTGATATAAAGTGCTGTTATTAGCGACGCTAAAATGTTGTTGTGGGCTGTACGGATGTAGAGATTTAACATAACTAGCCTATGCCCTAAGATCATTTGAAACTTTAATAGGATATTGAATACAATTTGTATTCTTGAGCGAAATTTGTACAGTGACTGTCATTAATATTCGGTTTTCTTTTAAAATATTTTTATAAATGCAATAACTTGTCTAAAAGCAATGGATTTCCACCACTAATTTTAGTTTGGTATCTATTTTATATTCCACAAAATTTCTGTTTTAGTTTAAAAAAAACTGTAAAGGAATAACCATAAAACATTGCAATACACAAAAAACTATGAAAAAAACACTTTCATTAATATTCGGTTTTTGTACTTGCATTATTTCCGATAATCAAGGTAATCGATTCCCAATTTTAATGTCAGTTTCAAATTATTACCGTCAAAATATATTCGATCAGTATAATTTTCATTTTTTTCGCGAAACTAAAAAAAAACGCAATGGGCCGCAAGGGACAAAATTCTTCGTTAGAAAAAAGAAAACTAGTAATTAACCATTACGTTAAAGGTGCAACTTATAAAAAAATTGCAGAAATTTTAAATATGAAGGCGAATACTGTTGGTGACATCGTAAGAAGGTATCGGGATGAGGGACGTGTCGACTTTATCAAGCAAAAAGGCCAGCCGAAGAAGTTAACACCGCACGTATTCTTGAGCGAAATTTGTATATTTGTATATTTTCACAAATTAAACTCACAAATTGCTTTAAATTTTCTTCGTTTAAGAAAATAATTTTAAGTACAAAAAATAAAATACGTAACATTATTTCAAAGATCTACCATAAACCTTGAATTTATTCTAAATATAGGTTCAGTTCAATTATAAGGAAGACAATTAAAACAAAATATCCCATCGTCAAACTGCTAATTAAAATCTAAGAAAGGTTATACACGCAAAACGCCCATATACCTTCCCCCTACCAACTAGCTGAGAGACAATTTCAATTTGAAAACCTCATTCAATTAAAGACCATCTGCAGAGATAAAAAATTATTCATGCAAATATCCAAGCAACTACGACGGACGACCTGAGATTCAACTCTCAACAACTCATGAATAATCCCCTCAATATACAAATGTTGAATCAAAATCAAAACTTTGAATACCCAACCGAGCGACCAAACCCACCATGATCTCTCTTACCAACTTCATTTGGCTTTTGAGAGGTAGCTTAGTTATAGAGCATAGTAGCATCTCTATCTATGGGCTCCTTCATCACTTACAGTCTCTCAGATTCCATTCAATGTGACAACAGGGTGCACAAGTGGGTTTTCAAAATGACATCCATACTTGCCGCTTGAACAATACCTATACATAAAGAAAGAAGGTTGTTTCAAGTTCGGAGGAAAAGAGACAATTTTTTAAAGTTATTTTTGTCATTGTGAATTCTGAAAAGAAATACCGTAAGGAATTAGGGTTCATTTTAATATCCCAAGTTCCCAAGAGTCACCCCCGCAAAGACTACTCAACCGTTAAAATGTTCGTCGTTGAGCGACGACGACGGTCGACGAACGTCTTCGCGCGCACGCATTCTATAGAAAAAGGTTTAGTAATTTTAAGGACACAATTTGGGGTTTTAGCAATCCGTTCTTTATGTCACCACTAACTTGAGTGTCATTTGTTTGGTTACATTGGAATTACTATTTTTGGAGTGGATGTCCTTCGGACTGTTTCAGAGCTAGGTATAAGGATAATGAAAGTAATTTGTATTCAGAAACCGTTTTACATCTCTATGAAGCCATAATAGTACAATATACAATACATAGGTATAATGCTTAATTTATCTTCATAATACCAGCATTAGGGGAAGGGGGTGTGTGGTTTTTTATTATGAACCTTCAGGAATTCACCTTGATGGTCAGGGATGGTCATACCTACTCGTTTCTATACACAAAAAGAAAATGAATATGATTTTAATGTTGGGTTGCTTCATGTTGTGATCAAAATTTTAAGGAGCTGCTCTTAAAATTTTAATCAAGAGGTCCATTGAGTTGAGTATGTACCAGTATTTAGCCATAAAATAAAATGTACCTTAATAATAATTAAAAGGATATAAAATAAATAGTTTATTACGAGTGCTCTATAATTCCAAAGAGAGAAAGATAGGAAGCTGTGAGGTTTTATAATACCAAACATGACAATTGAGGAATTTTCTTAATTAAGCAAAATATGCCACTGTTCTGGGGTGGTTAAGGAATATTCCATGTATGAGAGACAACGTTAAGAAACAATCACACTTTGGCAAATAATAGAAACATCAATGTGGGCCTTGCGGAATACCATAATTTTCGAAATCTTTCTATCAACCGTACAAAACTATTGAAGATCAAACAACAACAAAAAAAAGCCATTTTCGCCATTTTTTTTCTTTCAATTTTGGGCATCATAATTGAAGATCTTGCATACGCAAGAGAGAATACCCCGATGGGCCTAATGATATACATGGCACTGATCTTTGACCGAACAGAAGTCATCGTTTAGGTTATAGCTCTACGTGTTATGCGAGTCAACAAGATAATGGAACAGATTATGTAGTTAAAATTTGAAAACATTGAAAGTCAAGGCAAAATACTGAAAATCGTACCTACCCATTACTTATAAACATCCTTGCAGAAGAGTTAATTGGTAAGGGCTTAGTAATTTCGAAGTCGATTCCAGAAAGGGAGTGGAATATATTGTAAGTAATTAGGCTCCACAAATTGGATGTGAATAAATGGAATGATAGTTTTTAATACCAACTTAAGAATCTTTCTGTGTACTTACCATAATAACACAAAGTGTACCTGACCCTCCGATGCGGGATGTACCAATACCATCACATACCAGCTAGGGCCAAATAGTAAAGCCAGCGGAAGTTTCTGCTGCAATGTAACTTGCATAAGTATATTGGTTGTCCGAACGTTCCGGGGAGCAAACATTGCATTGAACCACTACTTGGTAGTGTATCGAATACGGGTGGTGTGAGAAAATTTGACGTCGCGAAAGTCAAATAATAACAGACCACCATTTCTCTTAATCTCTTGGCCAGCCAGCCAATAACAGCAAGCACGATCAAGAGACACTATCAACAAGCCGAAGGGTTGATGTTCGAAAATTATGCAAATGAGTATAAGAAGATCTACACAGGCTATACAGGGGCAGAACGGAAGCATACTGAAATGAAAGGGGCATATGGTAGTAAACATACAGTCAGTGCTGAAGATCTGGAAGAAACATTATTCTAGACTGCTAAACATTATTCTAGACTAAAGTGGGTTTTTGTATAGCTTGCAATACTTGCAGTTATGGGCTACCACAAAGTTCATAGGCTGGAATTATAGCTATTTCACAGGCTGAACTTTGTGGTAGCCCACACAGGTTGTTGTTGTTTCATTCAAAACCTTTAATATTAAAATGACGGAACAAGCAGCATAACTGCAAGTATTGCAAGCTATACAAAAACCCACTTTAATTGAAACCAATTCTTGACCCGTGTCAACCTCTTTCCACTCATCTCCCTCCTCATAATGTTCAACGAAATGTTGGCTTATGAAAGAGTATGGAGAAAAAGAGAAAGAAACCGAATAAACAACAACAAATCTGTGTGGGCTAGTAAAAATGCTAGTCGGTTCAATACACTTTGATAAACAATGAAACTCGATCTGGGTTTAGATTTATCATGTGGTAGCTTGGCGTAATGCGTAGTGCATGTGCTTTGCAATCGCTAGGTCGATGGTTCGAGCCCAGTTCGGGCATCAGTTTTTCAAATAATTTGAACATACATCGACTTAGCACCACTAATAGAAGGAATCTGATGATCGGGTGTGGCAGCCTGTGAAATAGCTATAATTCCAGCCTATGAACTTTGTGGTAGCCCACACAGGTTGTTGTTGTTTCATTCAAAACCTTTAATATTAAAATGACGGAACAAGCGGCATAACTGCAAGTATTGCAAGCTAAACAAAAACCCACTTTAATTGAAACCAATTCTTGACCCGTGTCAACCTCTTTCCACTCATCTCCCTCCTCATAATGTTCAACGAAATGTTGGCTTATGAAAGAGTATGGAGAAAAAGAGAAAGAAACCGAATAAACAACAACAAATCTGTGTGGGCTAGTAAAAATGCTAGTCGGTTCAATACACTTTGATAAACAATGAAACTCGATCTGGGTTTAGATTTATCATGTGGTAGCTTGGCGTAATGCGTAGTGCATGTGCTTTGCAATCGCTAGGTCGATGGTTCGAGCCCAGTTCGGGCATCAGTTTTTCAAATAATTTGAACATACATCGACTTAGCACCACTAATAGAAGGAATCTGATGATCGGGTGTGGCAGCCTGTGAAATAGCTATAATTCCAGCCTATGAACTTTGTGGTAGCCCACACAGGTTGTTGTTGTTTCATTCAAAACCTTTATTATTCTAGACTGCTAAACCAAATTCCGCTAATATTCCATTTAAACTTGACAACGAAGGCCAACAATTGTGTCAACCGAAGGCAAATGAAGTATATAGTTAGTAGTTGCTAAACTTCAATCTTATAAGGTTCCTGGTGGGATCGCCTTACCAGTCCTACTGTTAGAAGCAGCATGATATGTTTTTTTTTAGGGAGTATGAAGATCGAAACACTACAAACCTTTATCGATTTTAAAGTCGAATACAATCGAGTGAATAGTGACGAACCATGTTGTATTAAGGCATCTCTGCTTCATTCGTCCGCTTGTAGACGATAAGGATGTAGAAATCTCGCTCCTCTATCAAAATCGATAAGAATACCACCAAACTGATTAATGTTGAGAAAGTTCTAATTAAAGGCCACGGGCCTTGCAATCTTTTTAGAATCGTTCTTGACGTATTTGTACAATAGTTAACACTACTGGTTAAATCTATCAAAAATCCGTTCAACTACTTGCTAAATTAGCAGCAGAATAAGAGGGTCAGTAATAAATCGGAGGCAGCAAAAATGGAATTCACTGCTATTGAAGACAAAACCAAGTATGTTATGCTTTATCAACAAGAAGGGAATCCAAACACCATAGACTCGGCCAATCGGGGCCGACGGAAACAGTTATGGAGCAAGTAATCAGAGGATAACTCATCAGCCCAACATGACAGAAGACTGAACTTATCACGTTATCATACGGACGATTAGTTTCCCAACCTCGCACCTATCCGAAATCCTGGTTGCAGGGGGCAGCATGGGGGGCATCCCCATACATACCTCACTTTTAATACGCCGTAATGCTGGCGTTTAATGACTTGTCAGTGATGACTGTACTCAACGCGCCAAAACGTCACGACACGATGGAAATAGATGTAACTTCGAAGCATCTATCGGTATCCCCAATCAACGCGAATGATGACATCATTGTAGAGATTAAACGGAGAATTACTCTTATCAATCGCCGTTTCTTCAGGTTGAGAAGGCATTTAAGTAGTAAAACCCTCTTTCATACAACCAACGAAACGTTATCATCCTAGTCATGCTGTACGGCCGTCGTCGCAGAAGCATAAGGATTGAAAGATTTGTATGAAAATTTGTATGGGTACTTTGAGAGAAAGATTCTTCGAGTAAATTTTCTTATTGTCTGTATCGAACAAGTATGAAAAAGAAGATTCAATGACGAGATTTTTATACAGCGAGACGTTGTAAACCTCGTCAAAAAGCGCAGATGGCTGGGACACGTGAAGCGTATAAAAATCAATACGCCAGCCCGACGATTCTTTGAATCCAACCCTGATAGCGTACGCAGCAGAGGAAGACAACAAAAACAGGTGGCGTAATGCGCATGGAAGTCAGCAACCTTGCTGTTCGTAACTGGGGTCGGTGAAACAGAGATGGCTGGACAGAAATGTTAATTGGCCGTTGTTAATTCTGGATCATAAAAGTCAAGTAAATAAGCAAATTATATCTCAAATCTAGGTTTAAACATTTAAAACAGTTCCAGTATAAAAATAAGCTCCATACATGCTTTTAGCTTTTATATAAAATACAATAATCGTAAAAGACTAATCTTGTCAAAGAGTCTCAAGAAAACAAAAACACCATTGCCTCCATAAAGGCTTCATACTTTCTTAAACAACAACAAAAAAATGTATAATAATAATGCGCATGGAACATCCCGTTACCTGTGCTTATAGTAAAAGTCTTTAGAATACCTAAAATCATTTCTGGCTGATACTTGGGGTTTCATAATGGGTGTATGGTGTTCCTTTATATCTTTGTCACTTTTGGCAGCGACGATGTCAGCGATTCCATCAAACAAACAGACAAATACCACAAACTTTTGTATACATGCATGTATGGATGAAAGACAGCCAAATACATATACCTAAGGTTTAACGCAAAGCATTTGTTTTTTTTTTACATCACGTTGTCCTCATCCTTGTCGTCATCACAGAAATGAGATAAAAAGGTAAAACCATCAAATACTGCTGCCAAAATTGGGCTGGGATCTCTCTGAGTTCTGGTATAATACAAATATTGATTTTGTAATGCGATTGGGAATTGTCAATTGAAATGCGGGTCTGGATTCTGGAAAAGTAGGTATCTGCAGAATTGATGATACCAGTAAATCTACCTTTAACGGTGGAAGGTACATAGGACTGATGGTTGATATTTTAGGGGTTCCCAGAAAAAAGAAAATAATTTAATTCTTCACTGAATGTAAACCTTCAAGCTTAAAGCGAACAATGAAGCAATTTACGGTTTACGTTAGATGATTTAGAAATTTCTGTCACCACAATAAATTTCCGCAAAAGAACCTTTACACAAACGAACAAAAACAAAAAAAAAAAACTTTCAACTTTTGATTAGAATCCAATAAAGCTGTTCTTCTTTTCTTTATTTGAAACTTTTGAAACTTGGGTTAGCAAAAGTAATCTTTCAAGCCTTCATATCAAATGCTATCTATGCCTTTTCAAATGAAATTATATAAATATTGCTTTGAAGGAAAATGTTAAGAAATTATATTATTCGAAAGGACTGCAGCCTTGAGTTAGTAAATAGCCGCATGCTTCCTCAATTTCATGCATTTATATATCCCTTACAGCAATTTTGTCCAGTCTTTTGCACACCAGCAAAAGAAAAGAATTCGATATTCCGGAAAATTTCTTATCGAAATCTTACACTCCCTTCCGCAGAACCAGAAAGTTACCCTGACCTTTTTTTTATGTGGATGCGAAAAGTGCTGTGTGTAGATATAAAAGTGATAGGAGGACGACACACAGGACTTGAACTAGGATTATTCGCACAACTATAAAAGAAGTCTGAACTTTCGACTCTTACAAATTTATAGAGAGATAGAGCAATTTAATTCCAAAATTTCATAACACACAAAGGGAAGAATCAAAAGCGTTTCCTTTTTTCAGCGATGACGATCGGATTTGGGTATGGTGCAGGCAGGTCCGGATTCAGTAGTGAAGCATAGTTTTAAGAAAAGATTTTTTTTTAAGTTCAGAATTTGCTTGCATGCGATATTCTTGAAGGCTCACAACAACAAATTAAAATGTAAGTGAATGCACATAGAGTGTGCTTGTTGAAGATGTAACATCTCCCGATGAAGTGCGATGGGATAAATTGGGGGACCGGAAATGCCAAGGCGATGGGAAGAAAAAAATGTTTGGATGTGTTTTTGCGGTCAGAGAAAGACTTAATGAAATAGTATTAAGCTTTCGAAATCTTAGGCAACACGCATCAAGGCGAAATTCAAACATTTGATCCTATATGTCCCTTCTCTTACCACTAAACTCCAAAGAAGTCGAAATCCTCCTAGAATGAAACGCAAAGCGGAAAAGTTAGACAAAATACAAAAGATTAAGGAAAATACTGTAAAAACAGGTCTCAGGAACTATTAACTAAAACCAGGCCCGATATAGTAGTCCCCCTTGGCCTTGGCCTAATGATTAGTGCAATGGACTAGGTCTGAGTTCGATTCCCAGCCTAGCTACCTTGATTTTTATTCAGGGGTACTGCCTCTCAAGAGGGTGAGTAAATCAGCAGACCTTCGAGTCTAATCGTTAACATTGGAAAGATCACTACCTACCTTCACGCGGTGCCAGCTAACAAGCAGACGTTGATACGTTTAAGCTGAGATAGTTCTTGTCAGAATAAACTTGGCATGTTTGCTTTCAGTGGAAGCTGGCAAAGTGTGACTGCTAGTCCTGTGAACTTAAGTGGGGAAATAGGACGTAATTTGTGGAATTGCTGTAAAAAATCTAGGGTCCTGAGAATGGTCATACGCGGAACTTGTAAACAGACGGAAACGCTGTATAAGAAGTATCGTGGTGGTTGTGGTAACTATCCAAGTCTGTAACTATTGGATTGATACCCCGGCAGCATAGATTGTTGCAAAACATTAGCAATGTTTCACTACTGCTAGCAGAAAGAAGTGTAAGATTGTACTGAAATTAATATAATTTAAATTGACGGTTTCTTGGTTGCGAGCCATCTGGTAAGCGAGCTTCACTTGAATGACAATCTCGAGATGCAAGCCTGCCAGGTTAGCAACTCAACAGCAAGTTCTGGAACGAAGCTCATCATTTCACTGTTCAATTAAGCTGTAAAAGCATTGGATTTTTGATTATGTTCATTTTGGGGAGGGAGCGTAAGCTTCAGAGCATTGAACAACGTTTTCTACGTACTCTCGTCAAGCATATTAACTTTCTGCCTCTCGTGAGGAATTGAAATAACTTCTTCTGCTTGTCAACAAAAGTGCATCTCATAATCAGCTAGCCATTCTGAACAGGCAGAAAATTGTAGGTCTCTTCCATTCCTGCTAATTTCACCCACACAGGAAATGGTTGTTTCACAAAATGTATTTATTTTATAGGTTTAAAATAGGCAGGTTAATAGCTATAAGCGCTGGGCACTGGCCATTAGGCAACATTCAGCTAGACTGTACAATGCCCACTCTGCAATTGCTCAAGCGTATTATAACTTAGAAACCGGGCATTTGGAGCTTCAATTCTAGACGACGCGACGTAAGCGACTAGTTTTGCTAAAAAAAACTCAATGCTCCAACATTATGCGACAACAGAATCATAAGCGAGTGATCTTCACAGAAAAACTATTGCTCATTGGGTCTTTTGCTGGATTAATTCACTTTAGGCCCTAGGATGCTGAATATAGTTTGCGAGATTTAAAACCAGCAGCCTGTCACGTAGACAGAGATCCTTAGAGACGTATACAATGCAGCATCCCAATGAGTCAAAGCTAATAGAAGCTTTATTTAAAAACAAACATATCCAAAGTAACTTTTTTGAGTAACAGACTTCCTCATCGGTGCTGGGTGAACTCCCATCAGGCCCTGTGCTGCTAAATGAGAGCCGAAGCCTTAGCCAGCAGCAAGTCACGTAGATGGCTGTTATCTTAAGCTATGGAAAACATTCAACATTACTATGTCAATACTACAAACAATTAACTCAATAAATTTTTTTTTACACGATGCAGTTACTGACTTAAAATTTTTTCTACAACTTCAGCGAAATCCTATAACTGCCACAGAAAACCACTCAAAGAATTGCAAGTTACAATGATGCCTACAATCCAGGGTGTGCCTTTTCAGATTTCTTACTAGGCTAGGGCTGGTAAGAAATCTGAAAATATATGCGGACTGCAAGATGATTAGAACACGCAGAGCGTATGGATATGACGTTGCCCCCAAGAGGCTCAAGGTCTCGTAAAACCTCCAGCTAGAAAAAGAAAACTAGAATATTCCACAACATCTCTGTAAGTAAGGGAAACGATTCAACGATCTGTAGCTTGTCTGGAAGGTACCTCTGTATCAAATGTTTAGAATAGCTGGAACCAGAGACGCCCCAGCCGGCAAGGTCTTCAATATCAGGGCAGTGGGTAAGAACAACAAGGGAAGCCCTCATCCTCAAATTTCGATGGAATAATCAGGTTGAGGTGATGTGGCTCTAAAACGACTTGGTATGCAATTGGAAATAGTTGCATACTGATCGACTTTGCCGAAGATGCTCTTAAGTTCTGACAATAGTGCCATTAGAAGTAAGTAAATATTCGTGCAAAGACTTATCTTGGGTGCGTTCAGTATTCTGTTGCAGCTGAATGAAACCGAATAAATGTTAGAAACGAGCCTCATACATATTTATTACAAAAATCCAGCACTGAGTGTTGCTGAATAAGGAAACTATTTTCCAAAGGCGCTCACTGGATGTTCCATTTCAAAAGGCTGAACTTTTTGTGTTGCACAGAAACGTCCGTTTAGCACACTTGAGGAATTTCCAAAAAGCTTTCATTTTCTCCGTTAAACTTATGATTTTGAGCATCTCATCTTTGTGTGGTGTGATGTCTGCTTGGCTCCTAGAAGTAGGTATAGTTGGGTAAGGATAGGGGTGTGTACTGTGTAGTGTAGCCCCTATTTATAATAGTAAAATGGTTTACGTAATAATTCTTTCCGCAATTGCTGCATTTTGCTCCTTCTCCTTTTGATATTATAACTTGAATGCCAATTAAAGTAGAGCTCCTTCATCCTGATTTAACATAACATCAAAAAATACCCTTGGTCCTTGTGGGCTAGATGATGGTGTATTTCAATCACAATTTGTTTTAATTAGCATCTCATCTGGTTTATTGAGCCCGCATTTGCCATTTACCATAGCAAATTGCTAACTGACGTCCGCCGTCGTCGGTCGTCGACACAATTTGTGTGTAGATATTTGTATATCTATTGAGAGTATGTATGGGTGGTACATATAGTCATGTACTTCTACTTGGTGCCGGCGCGTTTCCTTTTAAGGAAATTGAATTCCTGCACAAAAAGGGTTTTAGTTTAAGAGCAAACAGAACAGAAGGCTTTTCTGTGTGTTTGCTTTGGCGTTGGTATCATTTATTTTTTGGGTGTGACACATAAAAATTAAGTGTTTTGTGTTTTCTTTTTATTGAGCCTTGTTTGCAAAACAATAATGGACATAAATGCACGCAAATATTTTCATAACAACGACAGCCGAAAGAAGGAAACCACTTACTTGGTAGATTATTATTATTATTATTTTTATTGAAAAAGGTATACAGTATACTTCTTTACATAACAATTACAAGGTCGGTATTCAATTCTTCTCCATATAGTCTAACACACTACGTGACAAATATTGAGGCAAATTTTCTTTAAGGAGTGGAAGAAAAATTCTAATTTTCAAGCGCATGTCGAACATTTCTATTTTCATTTGCTTTATCAAAAAGCCTTTCCTTAGTTTTGTTATTTCAAAGAAATTTAATGGAATGGCATACGAAAAATAAAAACTTGCTATACAGGAATGCAGACAGCACAGCGGTATTTGGATGTGCTTTTTTGATAAGATGAAGCCTTAGACAAGAATTAAAGCGAGTGCCTTGCTACAGTTAGCATTAGGGCAGAATTAAAGAACATCATGATGTACTATGTCCATGCCCCAACAGAGGTAAAGGATGATCTGATCATGGAAGCGTTCTGAAGCGTATGAAAAAAACAGGAGTACGATATCAAGATAGTTTTTGGCGACTTTAACACCAAGATCGAAAATGAAGGCACCTTTGCATCGACGATTCTTCCACGACGAAACTTCCAAAATACCTTCCGAATTCGATCGGTGGGGTCAAGAATCACCAAAGTAGGCACTTGTTTCCAACATCGTAATATTCATCTTATATTCTTTGTCCGAATGTTCCGGAGGCCAACATAGACTCAGAGCAGCGGAGAGTAGGCGCCTACTCCATTTTGTATGGAAATTGTAAGATTTCACTTGTAAGTACTTGTAGTCTTGTGTAAAAGGCACAAGATGTGATGAGAAAATTCAACGATGCCAAACCTGAATGGAAAGAGACTGCCCGAACTTTTGCTGGCCATGTATCCATTAATCCAAATAGAAGAAATCCAAAGAGAAGAGATTTGAATAATTGACAGCTTGCCATCGGATGTGCTGGGTTTCAAAAATCAACCAAATCGAAACCCCTGGTTCGATGAAGGAACTGACAGGCACATGCAGACTTAACTTATGAGTCAATGAGGCTAGTAAGTACCAGAACTAGTGAGAAAGTAGCTCGCGAGACCTAAGTGCAAACATTAAGAGAGAAATACCGTTTTCTAAGGAGAAAGAAGAGAGAGCACGAAAACCAGCTGGTCAATTTTATAAAGGGATGTCACGATAGGGGTAATGCTCGAAAACCCTCTCAAAGGGTTAACAAACCTGCCCAAGAATATCAGCACAGAACAGAAGTATAGCGTGATGAAAATGAAAATATGGTATGAAACCAACAGGGGGTAATGAGGGTCTGGAAAGAACACATTTGCAAACTTCTAAACGGCAAAGACAGTCACCAATCATGTTAGGGGAGCTATAAGGCATTGAAATGCAGGAGCCGAAATGGGTTCGGCTCCTAATGAAACAAAAAATTCTCATGTTGTCAGTAAGAAAGCAGGACAAACTATCAAGTTTGCTTACCAGAAATTCGCCATTATATCGCTAACGTGCCAATCGCTATTTTTTCCAACCTAAAAGTAGTAAAGCCATGTCTTAAAGTGCCAAGGTGACTGTATATAAGACCTTAACCACCGCAGTTGGGACAGAAGCATGGTCATTGTCAAGATAGGATGAAAACCTAGCAGAATGCTATTCTTCGAGTGGTGTTTGGTGTAGTTTGCATCAGCAAAGAGTGGAGAAAATAATTTACCCATAAACAAAACAAACTTTTCAGCGGACAAATGGAGCAAATAAACATTGACGCACCTACCCGAGAGGCTTCGGGTAGTGATTAGAATCCCAAAAACAGGAATCCTGTAAACCAATAATCCCGAAAACCTAGAAAACCCAAAACATAGAGAACCTAGAACCCCAAAATCACAAAACCCAAAATACCCAAAATCCCGAAAATCCAAAATGCCGCGATTATGCTCTGAGTGATCTCAACGAACTTGTTGCGAATTGCTGGTGGCAAGTAGCTAGGGACCTCCCGCTTATGAAGCGAGTAATCACATCTTCGTTCCGCTACGGACTGTATAATATATGATTGGCTCTACGCATATTAACAATATGAGAGAACGAATCGTTTGCTTCAAACGACTTTTCGGTTGTTGGATAGTAATTTTTCGACTTCAACTTCGTTTGGAGCAAACTCTTAAATTCATTTCAGTGAAACAATTTATACGATCCAATAAATTTAAAAAAACACTAGTGATTGAACCTGTGATCTCTCGCTTTCGCACAAAGGCTGTTGTAATTGCGCCACGAACTAGATAACTTTCGTGCAGCATAGAAACACCAAAAGCATAGATTCAGTTACTAAGCAAATTTGTTTCCTGCAGTCATTTCCTGTAAATGAGTTGTATATTTACACCAAAAGTGAAAATCTTTGCAACAAACTACTTTCTGTAGAGGTTCTTGGCAATCTTTTCATTTATTTCCTGCAAACAATAGAATAACAATATTAAACGAAAAGGTGTTTAGATGTGGGAAGCATTTTCGTTTGCCGCAATCAACTCATGAAAGTGGCCTACAAACGAATGGGGTGTTTTGCGTTTTGATTGCTGTAATAGAATTGCAAATGTAAAAAAATTGCTACGAATGAAAAACTTTTGCGGGGACTATTATTGACTTTACAGAAAATGATTTTCATTTAATTCAAAGAATATTCACTAGCCGCAAACGAAAACAAAAATATTATTTCCCTTAGTGATTAAACTCTGGATTAACTGAAGAAAAAGATTATTTTGATGTTTTATTCTCCTAGATAATTTGGCCTCTTTTTATGCAGGTATACTGCTTCTTCTAAAAAACTGCTACTTTAGTTACTTAATTACCCCTGAGATTACTCAGCATAAAAAAACTAGCCCCAAGTAAACACAGATTTCAGAGACTTGAACTGTCTTAAATATTAGAAAATTTTACTTTTAAGGATTTTTAATTGTAGAAAATTTGTTTAAGAAAAAGTTTGACTCATATAAAATTTTGATATTACCTAGTATTTTAAAATTAGCCCATTGCACTTTCTTTTTCAAGACTTTCCAATTGTTTTGCAGAAACTACACAGCTATTTAAATGTTGAATTTATTTAATAACAAAAAACCTTTAATTCAGTTTTCAATTAAATTTAATTAAATTCCTTTCTTGTTTTTTGCAGATGGACAATCTGAGTTTGATGTACAACTTGTTATGCAAAAGTATGTGGAGAAAGGTTCGAGTGCAACATTGCAATGCAAACATAACGTGAGGCCGGACATTCTGTTCAAGGTAAGGTAAACATTACATTACATCCAATATAAATTTATAAATTGACTTGGAAAGCCATTAACGTGGGCTAAAGAACACACATTCTCTTTCCCCTCTTCATGTTTGTCCAATTTAACGATAAATTAATGGTCGTTATCGTCCTCGTCGATATAATATAGAGAATGCGACGCAAAATATTTTATTGAAAACTGTGACAAGGTGTGGCTTTTAGAGAATGTACCTATTTCTAGGTATCGTTATAGCTTAAGCTATTTTTTTTTTTTTTTTTTATTTGTATGGCTCTCAAATGTTATCCTAACGTACCGATAATAATAAATAGCTGACCTTCCACTTCCAGGAATTGTCGTGGTATATTTTTGATCACAAAAAAAAAAAAAACGAAAAAAAACGGACAGATGTTGCTTTTGCCCACACTTGTATAGGTACTCAATACCCACTCAAAGTATCTGAAAGAAAGTATATTTTTTTTTAGACTATTGGGATTCATTGTTGAATAGTATTTTTGTTTTTTGTTTTTTTTTTTCAAAATTTGTGCTGACATTGGGGCAATTTGGGAATTTATTTAATAAAGTTTAACGACTGTTCTTTTTTTTTGTACCTACTCTGTGCTGACTATGGAATAAAAGTTTCAATATTGTTATATTTGCTGAAGCATACGAGCATATAAATGTGGAAGTTCAGTAAATTTGTTGTGATTGCTTATCATTTGCAATATAAACGAACAACTGCTTTATAATAAAATAAAATGTCCACGTGAGGCGCACGAATTGGCTTCTAAAACAAACGTGTACTTGGGATAAAGAGGACATTTAAACAAATTGTTTGCGTTTATCTATATAGTCTTTTAACTTTTAAATACAAACATGAGAAAGAAAGAAAGACAATTTTTTCCCAATATATCATGCAAAGCTAAACAAAAGTATATCGCTGCAAATACTTGACACATGAAACTTATACCAATTGATAGCAAATCAATTGAAACATTTTTTTTATTTTAGTTTACTGAAACTTACTGATCGCTATAACCGACCCCTAAGGTAAATGTGGGAAATTATACAGGATGATTGGCATAAGGTGTGACAAAAAGATAGGGTGTGTAGGTTGGACTTAGACAAGCAAAAAATCGTATGGGAGGGGGGTTCCATTTTCCCCCGTTTAGGCGGGAGGGGCAATTTAAGAAAAAAATCACTTAAAACGGAAAAAATATTATTTAAAAATAACGGTTATACCTACAGAGTCGAAATTTTGAAAAGCCAAAAACCTATACATTTATTTAAATTTTAAAGTAAGTTGTTCAAATGAATAATTTTTGAAATATTAATTTTCAAAGTCAAAATTTTGAGAAAAAAAACATAATTTTTTTTATTTAAACCATTTTTTTTCAAAATTTTACGTTATTAAGTAGTATTTTTCTGGCTTATTTTCAATGCTCTTATTTATTTTTGATCAAACACAAAAAACCGAATGTCAAAAAAATTACAGAAACTACTTTTTTCTGAGAAAAACCTTTTCTTTTAGTTTATATGTTATTGGATAATTAGATGAACTTACGAAAGAAATTATTAACTTTATCTTTTTCATTTTTTTATTATTAGTCTTCAAAACATACAATAAAGTGACAAAGTACTCAATTAACCACATTTCACACAGGGTGTTTTTTTCTAAAAAAAAATAAAATGCACGACTGAATCGCACGAACTTGCTCATGTAGTGCAAAGCTATTTTATGTATTAACATACATAGCTAGAAAATTTTAGCTTTTGGTCATCTGATGTGTGTAGGTATTGAGAGATTTGCACAAATAAGCAAAAATAAATATTTTTTTAAAACGGGAACACTTTTTGGATTTTTGTTTATTGAATAATAATTTTTTGTTCCATATTGGGTTAAGGATTTGTGTTTTTTCAAATTTTTTTTTAGATTTTGATATTTAATATTAGCCATCTTCAAAATGACATACCAAATTTTTTTTTAAATTGTTTTTTAAAAAAAAGGCTCGATATCGTTATTGAAGAAATCATATCAAAAAGTTTAATCAAAATCGTTAGAGCCGTTTTCGATAAAATTCGAATAACTCAAAAATGTTGTATGGGACGTACTCGTTCTAAATGAGATATTCAAAAACAAAAAAAAAAACCTTCGAAATTACGTAAAAATTATCTGTACCAAATTTGAAGAAAATCCGTCCACAATTTTGGGCAGTGGAGAAGTGTACAGATGGACGCACAGACGCACAGACCGACGGACGACATGACGAAAACCACTTTTTCGGACTTCTCCATCATCGTAATGTTGGTTTTGATTTAAAACTCAATTTTTTTTTTGACACGAAACCAATACTTGCCCTATAGAGCAAGT
This sequence comes from Meliscaeva auricollis, assembly GCA_948107695.1. Lineage (NCBI taxonomy): Eukaryota > Metazoa > Arthropoda > Insecta > Diptera > Syrphidae > Meliscaeva > Meliscaeva auricollis. Next base: position 61,669,175 of record OX403616.1, read on the forward strand.
AAAAAGAAAATTGTAGGTATTAGAATAAAAAAAAAAACTATGATAAAATGTTACCTTGATGAATATTTGTGAAAATTATTCATTTGACATTGGTACCAAACACATAAAGAGTCCATAACATTATTTTGAACCCATACAATTTTTAAAGGGTGTTTTTTTCGAGGAGGAAAGAAAATCTTTGATAAGTCTAAAAAAAAAAACAACATTTTAATGATACGTTTAATTAAAAAGGTATAGGTGTTTCATTTCTCATGGGAACCAAGAATCAAATGATTCCATACAATCTTTTTTTTTCAGCGAAAGGGCGTTATCTTTTAGGTGGAGGCAATATGCGGAATTAATGCAAGACATCATTTACAAAACTGGTATCCTAGTGTAACCCGATAAAAATCTTACATTTAGCCCGGGCACAAAGAATCTAAGGAATCCATAATTTTTGTATTTTTATTGAAAGGGTGTTTTTTCCGAGGATTAACAAATTATATCTGCTTTCTGTAGAAGATTAAATGCAAGCATTAGTATGGGAAGAGGAGGTACATATATTTCTCCCCATTTAGACAAGAAAAATAATTTTCAAAAATACGACTGAAAATGAAAATAAAAATATTTAATAACATCGAAAACACTTACATATTATCAAGTACTATACAATTTTTAAAAGCCCAATATCTGATTTTTATTTCGATTTTTGAATCAAATTATTTCTTTCCATGATTTTTGAAAAACAAATTTCAAGATTTAGAAAATTCATATAATTTTTTTGTCTTTGCACGATTATGAAATTAATTTTTTATTCAATTTCTTATTGAAAAGTTATACTTCTTTACCGGCGCTTATAAAAATATTCAACCAGTATCAACGCATAGACTTTTTCAGCCCATTATTATTGATTTTTTTCACACAGACTTTATAGGTAGGGTAAGAGTAACAACACACTTACATTTTATGCTGGGTTTATTTATTTTTTTTTTTTTTTTGCATTTTGTGTGAAACACAATAAATTTATTAAATTACAGAAGTCGGCCATTGTTATTGATAATCTGACTGATTCATTTTCTACTCTATAATTGATAGAAAAAAAAAATACACCAAAAGATTTTTTTAAATTCCAATGGGAAGTTAGGGTAAAATGGGGTAAAAGAAAAAATAAAATTGTATACATCTCGAAAAGTGTAAAGGTTAGAAATATGTAATAACATTATTTTTCTTACAATACCACTTTTCGTGTCTTTTTGGTATTACTTTTAGAGATGCACTGGTCTTTCCCCCAGGAGTAAACAATTTCTAACTTAATTTTTTAAGTTATTTGAGAGGACGTAGGTGCATTGTTTTGCCCCAAGATCTGATTTTCTGGAACTAACGTTCATCAGTTTATCAAGCTTAAGGAAAATAAACTCGATGTTTTGTATTATGCGGAAGTACCTGCCACTACCATTAAAATTTAAAATGATAAATTCCCAAATCCTTTTTACAGACGCCACGTTATTTCCATTGTGTGCAATATTTACTACAAAGAACAAAACGCAGTTTTCTTTCATGCAAACCAACATAATATATTTAAGGAAAACCATTCACCTAAAAAAAATAGAAAGGATAATGGATGTTTTGGTGTATGGGTAAAAGGTTTCTTAAATCATGCCGATTTAGGACTTTCTGGTTAAAACACAAAAGCTGTGTTCCAATTCTATGTCCAATAAAAAAAAACTTAATTTTCATGAAATATTGAAACAATATTTGAATCACATTTAAATGAGATGCAAACGTACGAGGAGCTTAGTTCTTTCTAAAGAGAATTCGTAAACTTAATGTGACGTTGGGGTGGGTGTGTACCTTCTACGGTGTGCTTTTATGAATATTAAACAACAAATTCAATTCCTGTGAGTCGCATTAGACTACCTTAAACATACAATTGCCTGTGTGCATGTTTTCAAAATAAATTATTATTCCAGCAACAGTGTCTTTTGAACTACGATTTATTACATCAGCCAGCCGCCATAAACATGTGATTTATTAGAAATCATGAATATTACGACTTGCCTACGGTATTTGTTCACTTTGCCCGAAATGGAATTCTTGCTAAATTTGCTTGGCTCTAAATTCATTATTCCACCTAATGCACTGACTTTAAACGATTTACTCGTAGATAGCCTTTGTAAGGATCAATGACGAGTTTACCTCAAAAAATTGTTTCAAATGACAGAAATTATATATTTTTTTACATTTTTGTCAATTTTTGTTTAAACAATTGCTATGTAGTGCCATCAACTGCACAACTTCTGTGTCCCAGAAAAGTAAAAGGGGCTTATGATAACGTAAAACTACTGAATGCCAGCATTATTGTTTTTGCGTTAATGTTTATTGGTAAACACATTGTTGGAATAAAATGAACTTATCTTCTACAAGGGGTTCGCAAATACTACTACTTTCCTGTTGCTGTTAACAGAACAAATGATCAGGTAAAATCTAGCAAAAGGAATTATTTTTCAATAACAAATAAAATCTTAAAAAAAGTTACGTATACGCCGTAGTGTACGTATTTACAATGTGTTAATCTTTATCAGGAATTAACAAACTGTTTTTCTTTTCACAAATATGAGATTCAAGATGCACGCCCCTAAAAAACACAAAAAAACTCTATTTTCCAAAAAGTTTGTGATTAGAATTTTTGGAGATAAATGATCGGATGTTTATTTCATTATAAAGAGGAAGGTATGCCGTTAATAATAAACACAACATCAGCCAAATGGCTGCCAAGACCACGCTTACAGGACCATATCCTTTTCATGAAATTTTCCATAACCAAATCGCAAAGTGGCTGCCCTATGTCCTCGATAGCCTCACGAATTTCATCTTTGAGGTCTTGAATCGACGCTGGGCTGTTGGCGTAGACCTTATCTTTCACGTGGCCCCAAAGGAAGAAGTCGCAAGGTGTTAAATCACAAGGTCTCGGTGGCCAATTGTGATCACCTCTTCGAGAGATAACACGGTCCGGAAACTTTTCCCGTAAAAGATAGATAGTTTCATTGCTTGTGTGGCACGTAGCGCCGTCTTGTTGAAAGTAAACGTTGTCCAGATCAATACCATCCAATTCAGGCCATAAAAAATCATTAATCATCTCTCGATAGCGCAATCCATTGACCGTAACTGTTGCTCGAGCCTCATTTTCAAAAAAGTAAGGTCCAATGACCCCGCGGGACCATAAACCGCACCAAACAGTCACGCGTTGAGGATGGAGAGGCTTTTCAACAATAACTCTTGGGTTTTCCGAGCCCCAGATGCGACAGTTTTGCTTGTTGACGTAGCCTCCGAGGTGGAAATGGGCCTCATCAGTCAAGATGATTTTTCGATGAAATTCCGGTTCATTTTCATGCATTTCAAGGACCCAATCAGCAAAGACACGACGTTGTTGATGATCAGCCGGCTTGAGTTCTTGTGTTAACTGAACTTTATAAGCCTTAAGACCCAAGTCTTTATGCAAAATACGGTGTAATGACGTTTGTGGAATGCCTAATTCCAAAGAACGACGAGGAATGGACAAACCTGGGTTTTCTTCAACACTTTGGGCTACAACAGCAATATTCTCAGTTGTTCTTGAGCGACGTGCACGGGTTTTATTCTTCACATCACTAACTTGTCCCAACAGCTCGAATTTGTCCACCAATTTCTGTATTGCGGTCCGACAAGGTGCTTCACGACGACCCAAAAATGTTTTAGTTTTACGAACCGTCTCTGCCAAATTTTCAGCATTTTTATAGTGAATTTTAATAATTTCAATGCGTTGTTGAAGCGTGTATCGTTCCATTTTTATTAATAGCGTAGTTTCTACTTGTCAAATGTCAAAAAATAACAGCTTCAAAAGTGACAGCTACCGAAATAGCGGGCTATTCAAAATAACACCTCTTATTGGAAAACCCTTTATATAAAGTTAAAAATTAAGTGTATCTTGCGGGTAGAAGTTTTCATGTTCAATATCTTGGACAGCCTATAAGGAAGAGGAACTGCTCTATGGTTGGGAAGAAAAATAATTTTCTTGGTATCACGAATTATTTCGAAAACCGAGTTTTTATATTTGATTTAAGTGCATGCATGCAAAACATCTTACTTGTTTCGATGACATTTAATTAAAACCAGAGATTCTCAGGCGAAAATTCTTGAAAAGCTTTAGGAAAATAATTAGCTTCGGAAATAATTAGCACAAGGAGAAAAAATTTATTTGCAAGTATTGTCACCAAAAAGCGACAGCGCAAATGGCTCTTATACATTTACTAGAACCCGTTGGTTAACTTCAGAAGTGTTGTTGTTTCGATGACATTTTATTAAAACCAGAGATTCTCAGGCGAAAATTCTTGAAAAGCTTTAGGAAAATAATTAGCTTCGGAAATAATTAGCACAAGGAGAAAAAATTTATTTGCAAGTATTGTCACCAAAAAGCGACAGCGCAAATGGCTCTTAAACATTTACTAGAACCCGTTGGTTAACTTCAGAAGTGATTTTCAATTCTAGGAATTCTACCTTATTCATTGTCACAGAAGCATCACCAGACCATCAATAGAGCATCCGAAAGATGCATTTAGAGCTCAGACTTTTTGTTGGTTCTCTTCGCACAAGAATTCTTCTATTCCAACACACAGCTTAACTTCGATAGACGAAAAAGATAACATATTGTTCCACATATCTTGAGTCCAATTAAGATGCCCTTGAGCCGAAAGCAATCGCTTTTATCTGATTTTTTTGCAACATATAACACCATAGGCAATTATAACTTTGAAGTAATCAAAGATTTTGTGTATCTAGGATCTACTATTAGAGATCAAGTGAAGAATCACACTTACCTACCGCTGTTTCTTTAGGCTTATAAGGCATTTAAACAGTAAATCCCATAGAAACAACCAACCCTATATAATACTCTAGTTAGCCCAGTCCTGCTGTACGGGGTGGGTGCATGGACACTGTTAGTTTTGGATGAAAACCAGCTGATTTTCATTAAGTATACTTCGAATGATATTTGGTCCATGGAGAATGCAGAAGATAATACAACTATGAACCCTAGAGGCCTTACAGCTACATCGATCGATATATGGACACAAACGCACCAGCCCGACGAGTCTTTGCATTTATTCCCCATAGAAGATGTGACAGAGGAAAGCAAGATGAAGTGGCTCGATCAAGTATGGTGGAAGACCTCAACCAACTTAGTGTGCAAAACTGGCGGCAGCTAGCTAGGCCCTAGGGAACGGGCTGGTTGTAGAAGTTTTTTTTTACTTAAAGGAGGACTAGTTTTAGTAAACATCTTTAAAAACTACAATTTACGTCACCCACCCCACTTTTTCGATCACTCACCCCCTTTCCCACAATCTGTTGGTGTGCAATTTATGTTCCCCCTTTCATATACCATTTATCTTTCTAATTTTGACACCACGATTATGCTGCTAATATTTTCTTCAAGTTTTTCCCTCTTAAAATTGGATTGGCACTGGTCGAACAGGAATACGTTTATTCGACATGATCTTTTATCCGATTCTAACATATCGGAATATACCTTTTGTATTTACCCAAAAATGGTATATACCGGGTACTTCCCATCACTAATTTTACCTCACTGAGTTGGATGAAATTGTTTTTCTTCTAGCTTGACACAAATCAGTTTTAAGATGCATCAAGGTCTTGAACGTATACTGATGGCTGTACAGCACCAAAAATATTTGTTTATTAAATTACTTTTGCCACCTTGTCAAAAAAAAAACACCGTAGTTCTCATAAGTTGCAAGAACTGCGTTCGAAAAAGATCAATAAGATGTTTGACCAAAATTTTGAAAATACCGTTAAAAAAATTATATATTCATATTTTCAAAGGACTTTTAAAAAAAAATTTGGTATCCCATTTTAGGGATATTATTTATCAACATTTAAAAACTAAACTAAAAAAAAAATATCGAGTGGTTTTCGAAAAAACGATTTTGCAATCAAAACATTCAATTTTTTTTTTAAATCTGTAACCAATTTTCGAAAATTATGATACTTATCTTCATTATTGCAACTTAAAAGCTTTTATGTAGAAAAAATCGTTGAAATGAAGGAGAAAATCAGTGTTAAAAAACTTTTCAATTGCAAACTATTAATAGCGGTTTTGAAGAAAAAAATTATTTGTGATGAACATGCTGCGCGCTGAAGCAATTTTCTTAAAATTTGGTAGTTAAGGATCTCTGGTGATTCCCTAGAGGTGCCATTGAATTTTTTAGGACCAAAACTAAAGTTAACATTTTTTCCCAAAACGGCTCTAACGATTTTGATTAAAATTTGTGTTTCTAATTTTGATAACACGGTTATAATTCTGAAATGAAAGAAATGTTTATTAAAATTCTACTAACGATATTTCAAATAGAAACCTTTTTTTCATTTTTGACTTTCTCTTTAGCTACTGAACCAATTTTCATGATTTTTTTATATGGAAGCTTCTTACCAAACTTTAAATTATTTGATATCAATTTTTTTGGATTTTTAAAAAATATAAAATTTTTTTTTGAAAAATCAATTTTTCGAAAACGGGTCACTGTATTTTTCTGAAGTTTAGGTTTTCGATGTGGATTAATATTTTCTTGCAAATGGCATAGGTACACACTTTTTTTAACAAGGTATGAGAACTTATATAATATAAAAAAATTATTTTTTTTTAAAACGGCTAACGATTTCCAAAATCTTTTTCTAAAAATGTATCTTTTTTATTCAAATCAAATGGGATACTTAGTTTGGAGCTCAAAACAATTTAAGAAGTTGTTTATGTCATTTTAGTAATGAATTTTATTCTATTTTTACTTTTCTTATAAATTTATTTATTTCTAACAACTTTATATAAAAAGCTTTAAAGTCCACAGCAACTTTGACCCTAAGAGCAATCACGTGCGACCCAGTCATGTATTTTATTTTTATCGAAATCGTAAAAACAATTTCGGATAAAAACTCCAAAAATGTCTCGTTGAAGTCTCCAAGAAACACCACCTACCAAGTTTGAAGTAAATCGACATGTCCTTAAAAGTTGTGGCTTCTGATAAATCCATAAGGACAAACATATAGACAGACAGAAAGAAAAACAGACAGACAAAATTTTCGGGCACACTTTTAACGCATTCTCTATCATCGTAATGTCATGTTTGATTGTTGATTGCGGCAATTGTCGGTTCATTACGTTTAGAGTATTTTTGAATACCAACATTTGGACAAACAAAAATCATCCAAATTGAAAGTGATCGGTTCCATTAATTTTAAATATACAGACAAAAAAGAACCCTTGAAGTCTATTGTGGCATATACTCAAAGATATAATATTATTAGCATTTTTTTTATTAATTGAGGATTGATCCTGAGATCAAGATTATGAATATATTTCAAATAAGCACTTGCTAACGCATTTCAGGTCCAATATTATAATTTTTTTTTTCTAAGTCCTTCCTTTTCTCATAAGGTTTTTATTTATATTTTTAAAAATGTATTTCAATTTATGTTATTTTTGTTTCTCCATGTGTATCACATAATAATTTGACTTTTGTTGCTTTTATCTTCTCATATCAGGTTTTTTTTTTTTTTTGTGTTTCTTGAATTTACATACCTACAAAAAACTTTTGTGCTTTTTCTTCATAAAAATATGCATACGTTTCATCTCATAAATAATTCCAGATCCCATCCAACCAAAATTTTTTTTTTTGTTGAATGTACTCATAAGTGAGGACCTACCATAATATTAAAGATTTTTCATTGTTATGAGCTGAAATTCCTTGCGGATGATATAAAACTGACTACCGACAACGTTGTTTTAGGTTCGTCCTCTCGAACTTTTGTTACACAAAAATGTTTTTCTTTTTTTTTTTTGTTGTTGTTTTGTAGATACACGAGTAACAAGACACAATGTATTTCTTTTGGATATCATAAAATTGTTGTTAATACAAGGATTCCCTTAGCCAACGTCCTTGCTAATAAATTGGACTTAGGGTTCGTTTATTGTTCTTTGAATTTTGCATAATTGTTTCGTTTGCGTGCTCAGATATGAGATCCTTTATTTAAAATCTTAAAATATCAGCTATGAATGAAGGAGAGGAGGATGAACTTCTTGATATCTATCTCACAATATGACACTCGAAAAACTTTCTCTTATTCATGGATTGAAATTATTATCGACCTGTCTGCGATGGTGTTGGTATTAAAAAGTTCGTTGATAAGGGTAAATCTATATATACCGAAGTATGACGATATTTTTCTAGGTTTATTGGTTCTTGGTAATTTGATGGATCAGATTTTTTTTTTTTTTTGCTGCGGTGTTTTCTTCTTACCTAATAAGTAAAACGATAATAATGTGTCTGCACGTGGGTTTTTTTTATACACTCAACGTGTCTGAAGATATTGACGCACTTCGAACCCAATTTCAATATTGGTTGGCTAGACACATTTCCATCAAAAATTATTTTTCTGCTAATTTATAATCAAAATGTTTTTGTTTATGTTGAGGCATCGCATGGGGTTGAATGTTTTAAGCTTAATTTGATAACCCGAATGTATATTTTAATATAAATTGCCCATTTCTACTCATAAAAGTGACATTAAATAGATTTTTATTATTTCGTGCTTGATTAGTTTCCAAGCAGATTGATTTTTTGATTTTTTTAAATTATATTTAAAAAGTTTCAGTGGGATAATAAATTATAATTTATGTTTGCACACTTTTGTTGATTTTGATTTTGATTTGGGATTTGACCTTTTGCTTATAACTTTTTAACTTAACTAATTATAAAGTCGGTAATTACCACTTTTTTTTGGGTTGAAAAGGATTCTTATGACAGTGAATGAGACAGCAGTGTAGGGAGTAGGCGGGCGAGGAAAAATGTTTATCATACTGAAAATCAAAAGCAAGATTCAGAAGCACAAGTTAATCAAATTTCAATAAAGTTTAAGGTATTTTGAGATACACCTACCAACATTGTTTATATTTTTAGCCGACTTAGAAAAAAGAGGAGGTGGGTTATCAAATTCGACTATATTTTTTTTTTGTTTTTTGTTAGCTCAGAACTGTTGTGAACATCAAATTTAAATATATCGAAAACTTATGGTGTATTAAGTATAAAGTTGTAGATATTTGTGAAGAATTTTCAAATTTATTTATTACATGACATGAATAAAGTAGGTACTGTCAATTTCAACCATTAAAAATATAGGCGCCTGTCTGGCGAAGTTAAGTACCCTATAAGGGAAGCAACAAAGTTGCGTGAACCAGACTGGCCTCCAAAAAAGGATTTAAAGTTATTAGACCCCGTTTTACGGGCCAATTGCAGTAGGTACTGCTTGTTGAAGACAATGTGACGATGTAGACCCTTTCATAGTGACTTTACAAGCCATAAGCGAGACAACTTAGTTGCGTGAGTTGCTTTCAAACACCCTTTAGTGAGCAGCGTCCAAATTTTTTTATTCTAAACTTCTTCTAACAAAAAGGAAGGACCACTTCACATTTATAGACATATCAATTGCATTTTTTGTAGGTAGACCCTTTCCCAGCACTGAAGAAAAACTTAGCACTTAGGCTCTTTCGGCATTAGTTTTCTTTCTATTTTATTGATGATTCTGCTTTCCAAATCTTGTTGATGGTAACCCTTAATAGGTATTCCCTCAGGAGCATTACTTTACTTCACTTCACTTTTGATGGCGCATACAATCAAGAAAAAAATATGACTTCAACAAACATACGTCTCGAAATTTTGGACTTGTGCCTTTGATGTCAGTATGCTCAGTCATTTTGGCGCAAGCTTATGCTCTATAAGCTTAAAAGTGATATCAACCTGGTCAACAAACTGAAAATACAGTGACTGAGATGGCTGAGACACGTTGAGCATACATGGACAATTGGACATCCACCGATCAGCCCGAATTTTGTTTCTTGGAATTTATCTGAACAACGTTATGTGGGAAGAGCTCGTCTTAGGTTGTACAATCAAGGATCAAGTGGCGAATGACTTCAACCATCATCAAGGCTTGAATGGCTGCAACTGCAATGTAGATTTTATTTGAAATTAACTTTTGCAGGTTTAAGTTGACTGAATAGAGCCATACGGTTCGAAGAATTTATTGATTACTTGTATTACTAAAATTTCATTTTTTTTTTTATTTTTGAACAGAAGCAGTAGCGTAACTTCGTTCATTATTGTATAATTTTTAATGAATTTACAGGCACATATTTCAAAAAGCATATCATGTTATTATTTAAATCGTTACATTAAAACATATATCGAACTAATTTATTTTGTAGTCAAATGATACAAACGGTATCAAAAAAAAAAAAAAAACTCCAACAGACAAATGACCGATAATTATTTCGGTTTACGTTATTTGTCCTCTTCATTTCATTTTGTTTTTCAGATCAACATAAGCTAATCCACTCATAGTTCAAGCGTTCTACTTACGCAATCACTAATTACCACAATTAACTTTTGTTAATAAAACAACGAATATTGTTTAATGTTCACCTTTGTATACCACATTCTGCACATTTGCGTATAGATATACACATTGCCATGAACAGAACATGCAACATATAACTGAAACAAACCAATTACGGTCAGCATGCTTGTTTGGCTGGGTAATTAGTCCATTAGCCACGAAAAACAAAACCAGAATTACATTAATGCGACCCCAGCAATCCACCACAATGCCATATAGCCCCCAAATATTGTTGTCGTTTCTAACACACGGAAAGTCAATTTGAATTTCAAAATAAGCCACCGCACCAAATCGCCCAAAGTGTGACGATGACGACCGACGTAGACGACGACGGACGATGGACAACTTCACTATTTCCGCACTACTATAATGCCAGACTCAATAACGGTAAGCCAATGTGAAATGTTCTCTCCCTCTTATAGCACCAAACAAAGAAGGTGTGTTTACCTGGCTCCTTGCTGATGATGGGGTCGAAATTACGAAATTAAGTGAAATGATTGAGTCAATCCCCTATAAGGAGCAAAGAGATGCAGGGAGCATTTTCTTACTTATTTCCTCACAGGATCATGAAACTTGACTTCTGCTTCATAAAATCATCTTATTGACGCACTTCACTCGAAGAAGGATAGAAATCTCTTTTCGAAAAAAAAAATATCCCACAGAAACTACTTTGAGTTTAAAATTCAATTTGTTCCCAACGTATAAAGCTCTCGCTTATCAAGCAAGAAGACGACACGAACTCCAATTGAACCCAGAAAACCATTACCTAAGTAGCTTTGCTTTAGTCGCAGCTCTAAATCAATAATGTGAATTGCATTTTGCAGTAAGAATGTATAAAAGTGGATACTGGATATATGATGCAGGAGAAGAAGACGTATCGTAAATCCTTTTCGAAAGGAAGGATTCATGCTCTACTTTATATCGAAGGAAAGTGCTTTTTTTTACTCTTGTCAATGAAAACTTTTGTAGGGATTCGAATTGAGAATGAGATAGAGCTGACAGCTTCATTTGTTGCTGAAAGTTAATTTTCGCTTAACCTTTAGGTTAACCTTACTTTTTTTATTCAACTTCTTCTTCTTCTTCTTCATAAGGACTTCAGTTTGAATAGAAAACTAGTGATAATTTTTTTAGGTTAGCGATTACACAAGCGGAACTCTAATTTTGACTACCCCTAAAATATTTTTTTTTTAAATATAGCTCACATCCATTTACAACCAAAATTTGCATCCGTGGATAAAACGCTGAGAAAGCGAGACGTTCTCCAAGCCCATGTTATGCACTAATATTAGCTGCCAGAACAGTTAAGGCTCGCATAAGGCGACTGCAATAAATCTAGCAGCGTAAGGCCTTTAAAATCAACTCTGTTAGTGGAACAAGCACCATGCTAAGTAGCTTCTTAAATGACTGCAGATCAATAAAGTGATCGTCCAGTCACTTAATCCATGAACTTACCTCAAAATTTGAAGAATATTGGCTTGGTATGATAAAATTTTGGAGACGAACGGTGTGAAGCACTATGCTGACCATTATTGTTCTAACGTTTTACGCGGTCTGGAAGATTTTGAATTTCGGTATTCTGTACGTAAAGACAAATCGGAAGTGGCAAGAATGGAATTGGCTGTTAACGAAGTATATGCTATTAACGAGAAGGGAATCTCAACATCGACAACTCGCCCAATACGTCACAATGGATAGTTTTAACTTCGAAGCAGTCAAGAACTTTGTCTACATGGAATCCACTATTAACTCAAACAACGACATCAGTTCAGAGATCAAACGAAGGACTACTATTACCAACCGCTGTTTCTTCGGATTGATAAGGCATTTAAGGAATACGTGAAGCGTATAGACATCAGCACCAGTCCAACTCTTAACAGGTGTCGCACACCATACAAGAAGCTCTTTGGTGGTGATAGGGTTAAAAATACAATCAACTTAAATGATCATCTGGCCCATCGTATCAATAGATATGTTTTACCATTTCTTCTCGTTACAAAAAAAAATATGAGGTCTTTAAGTATTTGAAATTCGTCGAAGTCTTGATATCAGGCTTCTAAGCATTTGCGTTCTTGTACTCGTACGAGCAGAACACTAACAGAGAAGGTGATGGACCGCTGCTTTTTGCCTGAGCAACTTGTCCGCTGCTTCTATGGTATCAAAACCATCGTGCATGTATCATTACTCGTTGAAGTTTATACTTTAAAAATCCAACTAAGGTTTAGAGTAGAGGCGCAGTAGCCATTGTGCGTAAAAAACATATCAAAGCCAAGTAACTATTTTGGCTTTAAACATATGACTTGGTAGACCAGCAGTTTGATTCCTAAAGTCTTTAAGAGTTGCAGAAAACCAGAAGTTTTGTGTTATTCAAGAGACAGAAGGTGCAAAATAGCAGTGAATGCATCCATTGGGCAAGATCGTAGTGCCCTGTGATGCCAACGCTAGCTGTTCCTTATTTTTTTTATCTTATTGATATTTTATAAATTGCTATTGATATTTTGAAATTGAGATGCATAAAATACATTTTACCAAAAATATCCTAAAGCTCAAGTTTAAAGATCAGTGAAATAAAGTAACTAAATTGTTGAAATTTATTTGAATTCATTCAAAAGATTGCTCCCACCGATGCTGCTTTTTACAAACCACATTAAATTATTTAAGTATCCAATTTTGAACATTATTATCGAGCTTCTATAGGTATTTGTATAAACAATTTTATTGTAAAGTATTGCCCTCCTCCACACTCAGAGAAATAATTTATTTTGTTCCGTTTGTGGCTAATGAATTTAATCCTTTGAACTTAATGAAAATCATTTTCTATAAAGTTTACAATCCCCGCAAAATTTTTCATTCGTGGCAACTGTGTAATTCTTTTACAGCAAACATAAAAATCAAACAGTCCGTGGCGGAAAGACAAGAGAGTTGCGTAAGCGAGAGTTCACCGGTTCAATCGCAGGTATTACAAAAAGTGTTTAACACAACCGAATTTATTTATTTGCTGCAAACGAAGCTGAAAAATTGTCCAGCAAACGAAAAAGTCATTTGGGCAATCGATTTGGTCTCTCAGTGCATTTATGCTCATTATTATTTATACGCTTATAGGAATAGCTGATGGTGTTAACTACTTTGGATTTGGTGCACTCATTTATCAATTTATCTTACATTAAAATATGAATGATGCTTGACAGTTCAATGTGACTGCGGATTTAAAATTTTCTTGTCATTATTAAACAAGTTTCCCACTCAAGACTGATAAGGGAGGTTCACAATGACAAACATACCGGATGACCAACAACTGTCAGTCTTGACGGATCGACCTCCATATTGATAACCTGAACACTTAAATTATGTCTTTTCCGGTAAGTCGAAAAAGTTTTTACACTGGCCAAATGACAGTTGGTCCGTCCGGTAAGCTCGTCAATGTGAACCCAAACATAAAATTGCCACTTAGGGTATGAATTAAATTAATTAATCAACCAAATTATTTAAGACTTACGAATAAGTACTAATAATTAAGGGAAAAGGTAAATTCCCTCAAATATATTTAGCTTAAGACAAGAGTTTAAATCCATTTATCCATTTTTATTGACACCTAAGCATTTAATTTGACATTTAAACAAAAATCAAGATTGAAATTACAATAAACTTTATATTCACGTAATATGCCTTCATATGGAAGACGAAATAAATTCTCCCCTCAAAAAACCACATACATCTCAATAAATATCTATAAAGATTTCCTCTTAAGCCTCAATAAACTTAAATAACAAACATTGGCAGCGGTAATGCGTGGTCGTAAAAAAACAATAATACGACTCTTCTAAAACAATTTATTATTCGACGAGTCTCGCTGTCGAAATAGAAAGACAATGTTGAACATTCGTATTCTCATTAATTTGAAATTAACTGCCAAATCCTATGCAACCTCAGCGTGAAATCAACTTGAGCTGCTTAAAGTGATTGCTCCCGAAAGCGACATCATTTATCCGTAAACGGTAATACGATAGGCATATGGCAACGGTACGGTATAAATGTACATGTGCATGGAATCAGCAAGCAAACGTTAATCGAGCATAAGACAGCACACTCAAACGGAGAGGCATTTCAATCTAAATTCAACAAATCCTTGCCTATATCAGACTTAACGATGAGGTAAAAGTACCTTTCTCCTATTAAACGTATCTTTACAAAAAGAAACAAATACTTATAGGTACTTCTAAATCCTTGCTATCCATGCATGTAATCTCAGGGAATCCTTTATATTTCAGAATGAAAGATTAGAATAATAATAATTATTACCAGCGGCGACGGCATCTGATAACTCTGATTGTTTTGTATTTTTGTTTTTTATACGTATGATCCTGATTAATAAATTGAGTCATCAAATTTTTTTATTAATGCATTATTCAGACATTTGACTGGCATGTGACATTTCTCATTTAAACCTTCCTGACAACAATGGCAACAACAACAACACAACAAAAAAAAACATAAATTTTAATTCAAAAATTCTTCACCTTCATTTACAGGTGACATGGCTGAAAGTTGACACGGGCAAATTTTTTGAATTCATCAACGGAAGGAATCCACCGTTTCGAAATTCCAGTGTGGAAGGTGGTGAAATTGACGTGAGTATATTTTTGTTTGTATTTTGTGCTATTTTTTTCCAGTAGCGCATTTATTTTTTTAAGTGAAATAAATGAGTTGAAGTTCATTGACTTGCAAATTGTATTATTTTGAATTTTAGTAATTTTGAACTAAACTTAATATTTTCTTAACGAGGATGTCTTGGTTGTTCCTTAATCAGTACAGTTTAAAAAAGATCTATTTTTCTATAGTTCCCAATAAACAATTGAACTTTTATTGGATCCTGTCATAAAAGTCATTATGAATCGAATAGCATTCCTGAAATTCGTTTGAAGAAACGCAGGAATTTGTAGCTGGCAAGGAAGGGTTAGAAATAGTGTATCGAATGAACGACCAAAGATACCTAAAGCAAATATATAAACAGTAATAGTGAAAGAATTTGTGTAAAACACGAGTAAAATTGTTAATATTATCCAATAAGTTAAAGTTAGTTTAAGTTTTACTGAATCTAGAAATATATTATGTACCTAATAGTTTCCATTTTCCCTTATGAATAACAATTAAATTGTATGTGTTCTTGCTTAAAGTAATCAGTAATACTGTTTAGTACAATTATAAAATCAAAAAAGGCCAGTAAAGAAGTAAAATTTCAATAACAAAATGGAAAAAAAATATAAATTACATTAGTAGGTAATCCCAAACTTGACCATGCCGTTGCAAGAATTTTTTTTTACAAAAAGTGTAAGATATTGATTTTTACCAAAACTTTGAAAATTAAGCATTCCTGTTTTTGGATAACACCATTATTTTGAAAATCAGTACCAATTGTTCATTGGAACAATAGAAAAAAAATGCAAATTTGTACTACTCCCCATAAAAAATGAAATTTTTTAAAAGTTTTTGTATGAAAAGTAGAGAAAGGATCTTATTGTGATGAAAATTTGATTGAAAAGTCAAGAAAAAATTGTGAAAAGTAGGGAAAATATGTGGAATATCATATAATACACCGCGGTTCTTACTGCCGTAGTCCGCTGTATTTCCTCTATTTTTTCTCGACGTTCCAAACCCACTAAGCACTTTTTCATGACTTCATTATGCTATTTTTGACCGTAATTCACGGTATTTTCAAAAGTCTTACACTATTTTGCGGGGGTCCGCGGTATTTCACTTTTTCAGCGAGTTTCCATGCTTTTTCCCGGTGAGCTAAGCGCTTTCTCATTACTGTATTCCACCTTTTCCCATGACTTTCCTCTTTTTTCGCTTTGATTCCACAGTGTTGCTCCATTGTATTTTTCGTGTTTTTTCTCTTTTTTCAGTAACTTTTCTCGCTTTTTTCGTTGACTTTCTGCACTTTATTTGCGGCATTTTACACTTTTTGTTCGTGGTAATAAGCGTTTGTTGTACAGTCTTACGTTCTTTTTTACCACGGTAGTTCACGAAATTTCATAGTTTCCGGACACTTTTTAGCGTGGTATTGTCTCCATTATATTTTCGTTGGTATTCTGCGGTGATCAACACTTTTTTTCTTTTTTTGAGAACAAGATCAAAACTAGTCTAAGCTTCAACCAATAACCGGCACTATTTGATTGCAAGAATTTTTATGCTGAAATTAATTTTGATTTATTCAGCACCAATTTATATACGAGTAGTTGCCTCAAGAAAATATAGTCACATCCACCTTCCCGTTGAATTTTGTCAACCTTTTTTTTTTTAAGTAAAATCTAAGGACGATTAAGGTATCTTTTGAAGGCTCTCAACCTAAAGGCCTAGCCAAGGGATTTCTCATATTTCTTTTCTGAGTAGCCTACAGCTGCCTATCACCTATTCCTTTGCTTTCATAAATTAATCTTCTGTTTTTGATGTAAAAATGGTCCAAGTCAAAATCCACTCCTGTCTCAATCGCTCCTCCTCGTTTGATAAAGAAAACATACGTTAGGAAATCAAAAGTGATTCGGTTCACAGTAGCATATAGAAAGAATAGGTACGTCGTACACCTTTTGTAACTTGGGGACCATTCCTTACGAGGATTGTTGTTAAATCCTCTTGTATGAATTTTGTGTGTGCCTTAAGCTTATCCTGTATTGATATTCTCGAGTTGTGTTGTGCCGATTGTAGCTACGTTTGTTCTGCGCACCATTATGACTGCCAGGCAATGGAACTGGTTCATTTAGATACGCTTGCCATCAGCCATTATGGGTTTAAGGATGTAACAGACATTTTTTTTTTTATGTATAATGTTAGCTTCTGGTAGGTTTAGACAGCAGTGGTACAAAACACAGGATACGTACATTCATATATGTATTTGTAGGTATAGATCCTGAGTGCTCCTTATTATCTATTTGTAAACAACAGCACCTGATTTCGTATCTCGTTGCTGTCTTGTTTTTTATTTTGTTTCTTTTTATTTTCATTTTTTTTTTTTTTTTTAAGGATACATGTTACTTTTTGTATGCCGACAAAATTCTCATTTAGCTTTGAGCCATTTACAGGGAACAACGAACAAATAACTTTTGTTGAAGACGAAAGAGGTTTGTAATGTAGGTTTATATTGAAGATATCTTCCTTAATTTGAAGCAGCGAGATTTACTTGAGTACGAACATTTAGATACTGTTATTTCTGTAATACACATTGTTATGTGAAAAAAATAAACAAGTTTAAGGTTTCCATGCATTACATCTATCTATACGTACAGATAGGTGCGTTTGACTTGTAGGTAGTTGAATGTTCTTTTGTTGGATAATTTCGTTACATTCTACGAGATAAGAATTAAATTTTAAATTAGAAAAAATATACTGATTGATACACAGATACATTTTATACGTAGGTACTTACCAACACTGGCTGATTTCAAGATTTGAAAAGGGAAAATTTTTGTTGGTTCAGAAAATGAAATGCACGACTGGATCACACGTACCTGCTTAAAAGTTTTTGTGGACGTTAGGACCTTACATCATTTTTTTTAATGTAGATTCAATCGACTTTTTAAATGATTTTGAGCTCAAAACTAAGTTTGCTTTTTGATTTTATTTATGAAGATGAACTTTAAGCAAAAAAAAAATTGAAAATCGTTAGAGCGTTTTAAAAAAATAAAATGCACGACTGGATCGCACGAACTTGCTCATGTAGTCCAAAGCTATTATGTTTTAACTTAGATTACAAATTTTAGCTTTTGGTTTTTTTTTGAAAAATTATTTTTTTTCATTATGGGTCAATGAATTTTTTTCAAAATTTAGTTTTTGAATGTCATATCAATTTGAAAAATTGTTTGAAAATTTTTTAATTAAAAAAATACATAGTTAAAAAAAAACGGAACAAACGATTTCTCAAAAAAAAATTCTAAAAGTTAATCTTTACAGAAGAAATCATATCAAAAAGTTTAATCAAAATCGTTAGAACCGTTTTCGAGAAAACTCGAATAACTCAAAAATATTGTATGGGAGGTACTCGTTCTAGATGAGGTATTCAAAAACAAAAGAAAACAACTTTCAAAATGACGTTAAAATCATCTGTACCAAATTTGAAGAAAATCCGTCCACGCGTTTGGGCAGTTTAAATGTGTATAGATGGACGCACAGATGTACAGACGCACAGACCGATGGTCGGCATGACGAAAACCACTTTTTTGGACTTCTCCATTAACCTCAATTTTTATTTTTTTTTTTTACACGAAACCAATACTTGCCAAGAAGACTTTTTGCTTAATATAATAGATTAAATTTGAACTCAACTTAATTTTAAGTCCCAAATTTTTGTGCAAAAACAGATTCAAACTATCTTCACTCTTACAAATTAAACGAAGGTAATGGGCAATTGCACACGCACTGGATAAGGTCTCAAAAAGTGTTTTCTTTGCATCTTTGAAATTTGACTGGGAAATCCTGGTCAGGTTGCTCTTGCTGTGATTGCTGAGCTCTCTGAGATCTCTGAAACATGAACTGGCTTACTATGTGCCTAGAAAAGAAACGATCTTTAACAATATATGTGGTTTGATGGTTTCAAAAAATTGCCGCCATCTAGAAAAGTGCCACCTGTTGTTTGTGTCCCTATGCCCCATCCTTCGCACGAAAGAGGAAAATCATATCGTTGGCGTTCGTGTCGCGTCGCATCGAACCAAATATGCTATGCTTTTCGATTTGGGTATAAGAAAGTGAACAAGAAAAGTTTGAACACCGTACGTTACCACTCATCATAAACATATATTTTCTGGAGAAGATATTAAATGTTTTTATAGTTGTTTCTCACCTCATTAGGGCATATTGGCCCTGAATTTTGACAAGGCACTTTTATTTTTAAATTTTATAACTCCTTTATCCTTTATGTTTGTTAGCTCAGAACTTTTGACTGGGTGGATCGATTTTGATGATTTTGTATTTGAATCTGGTGGTCTTCATTAGGTCCCATTTTAATTTGGTTTATTTCTGACGATGCCATCCATTAAAAAATATCAAAAGTCTTAAATTTGTCGGTTGTTTTTCTTTTCAATGGAATTATTAATGTTTCTCTTGTCTCAAAGTTTCATTAAGCAACTGGCTATTTGTGCTTTTTGCAGTAACTGCTGAAAAACTGTTGCAAAATGTCATTATCCTAATGTACCATCCGATGAAAAGCAGAATTCAAGGTCTTTTCAAGGCAAATGAGGCCATAATAAGCTTTTCAAAAAGTAGTTTACCCTGACTAAAATTAGAGATGTTACATCATATGCTCTTATTGTTTTTGTGTTTAAAGATGTATGCCTATACATCGTCAGTAACTGAAAATTCATAGCTTTTTCGAAAATCTTACTGAAAATTTTAAAAAATACGGGAAAGCAGAAAATACAATAAAACAGTTTAAATTATATATTTGGAAATATTGGTCCTAAGAACTAGTTCATGCTAATTGTTTAAACAAAACGAACAATAATGACTTCTTTGACATTATCATCTATTTTTTTTTTTGCGTTGGTGGTAAATATTTATTTGATGGTGTTGTTGCTTCCACCGATAATATTCTCTCGGATGATGAACCATAGTAGTTATCTTTTTTCACTAATTCACCAATTGTTGAGCCAATTCCTAGTCCAGAGATATAACCACTTCCTGATCCTAAATTATTAATTCCACTTACTTTCGATCCATCTTCTGCATGATCAATGCGGGTTGAGCTGAGTAGTGAAACAGCATCACTCTCTGAATCAGTGTTGTGAGATCCAATAGCTGATGAAGGTCCACTTGTTTTTGAAGATTCAACTGTAACGTGTGAAGCATAATTGCCAACACCTAATCCACCTAAGGAACCGTTTTGAGTAGCTTTGGAAGAACTAGTATCAAAGGAGGAAAAAAATCCGGAAGTCTTGCTTCCAGAGTTAGATCCTACCAATGATCCACTTCCAATATTGTTTGATGATCCAGATCCAAATGAAGAAATAGTTCCTGAAGTTTTGCTTCCAGAGTTGGATGGCAATACTGATCCACTTCCAATATTGTTTGAAGATCCGGATCCAAATGAAGAAACAGTTCCTGAAGTTTTGCTTCCAGAGTTGGATGCCAATACTGATCCACTTCCAATATTGTTGGAAGATCCAGATCCAAATGAAGAAATAGTTCCTGAATTTTTGCTTCCAGAGTTGGATGCTAATCCACTTCCAATATTGTTGGAAGATCCAGATCCAAATGAAGAAAGAGATCCTGAAGTCGTACTCCCAGAGTTACTGGACCCTGACAAAACACCATTTCCAAAATTATTAGATGCACCAATGCCTGATCCAGGTAAAGTACTAGTCACGGTTGTTTTAGATAAAAAGCTAGTTGGTCCACCAACTGAACCACTTTGGGTATTGCTTGAAAATCCAGAACTTAATCCCAATGAAGAACTACTTCCACCAACTTGTTTGGATGCACCAGAAGAAGGTCCGCCTGCTATAACATTTGATATTCCAGAACTTGATCCAATCAATGAGCCACTAGATAATCCATTTTGTGATGCCTGCAAAGAGCTACTTCCAAAACCATCGTTCTTTTCTAAATTGTAAGAGTTAATCAACGAACTACCTCCTGAAGCACTGTTTCCGCTCGTTTTTAAAGCGACATTACTGTTCACTGGGAATGTTGAAATTGGTCCAACTACTGAATTACTGCCCTGTTCTCTTGTATATGCTGCGTTTGAGTTGATTCCCTGAGAATTTGATAAACCAACCGAAGGGCTGGATTGGAAATATTTCGATGATGTCACTTGGCTTGGTGATGAAATAGCTGAACTCTGTAATGAACTGCTCACAATTGATCCTGATGATCCAGTTCCAACTGAACTTGATCCAATCAATGAACTTCCAGTATTTGAGTTGTAAGCACCATACGCTCCTGAATTTGAGAGACCACTGCCACCCACTAGACCAGTTGAACCTGTGTTTGAGCTTTTAATTATGTTTAATTGACCAACACTTGATCCAATCAATGCCTCCTTTCCTGAAGCAATATTTTGGCCACCACCAATAGTTGCAACAACATTTGAACTATCACCATAATGCCCACCACCTACATTTGACACAATGCCTGGACCCAGTAATGTTTGAATTCCAACATTAGCGTCCTTGGGACTTGCATAATTTAATAACGAAACAACACCTCCATTGAATGACTCTGTACTACCTCCAGTTGCTTCATACTGTCCTTGAATTTCAAGTTTGGCACGTTCAAGATCTTCTTGAGTTCGATATTTGATAATTTTTACTTCTGGTTGTGTTTGTACACTATCTTGGATCTGCTCTAGCTGTCCAACTAATTGAGCGGCTTCAGCTTCTTTGCTAAGAACATAAATAGCTGTTCTTTGTTCAATAGCTTGTTTGGCTAGTTGTAGAGCAGCATTTGTGGCAGCAGTATTTTCTGGAGCATTAATGAAGATAACTTGAAGGTTCTTCTTCAGTACATTACTCAATTGCTTGGTTACTTGTCCACTTTCTTGCTGCTCTTCAGGTGCTTCAAAATGATAAAACTGTTTGCTGTATTCAACAGTTTGTGGTACCGAGTTAAGATCATCAAGTCCAAGGACGATTTTTTTATTACCTCCAGCAATGTTATTGGTACCGATGTTTCCACCTTGATAATTATTGCTAGTGAGAATATCAATATTGGCTCCTTGAATACCAGATCCGATTAGCTGACCGGTTTGTAAAAGTCCCCCAGAGACTATTTGACCTGATCCAATAGTTCCACCTGCATTGTAAATTTGATTACCAGTACCAACGATATTTCCAGAATTCAACACCTGACCGGAACTTATCAATCCTCCGGAACTTACTAGATTTCCTGTATTTAAAAGTCCGTTAGCAGTTCCTTGATTATAAACTATGTTCCCCGATTGAAGAAGTCCACCGTTACCAATAAGATTACCACTTCTAATGATGTTTCCATTGTTTAAGGATCCTCCAGTACTGATAACTCTTTCCGATGTGACAATTCCTCCATTGCCAAAACCGCCCAGAAGTCCACCATTTTGTAAAATTTGACTTCCTGCTCCAATAATCTGATCTGTTTGTCTGGTATGAACATGGTTTTCAGTGTGTGCACCAAGTTGGTCGCTAACATGCTCATTTTTTTCATTAACAGATCCAGCAATTGTCACACCCTCGGGTTTGGTGATTTCTTCAACAATTTTCTTTGTTGTGTCCTTCACTTCATCCGAACTTAATACTTTTGTGAGTGCTTCCAGCGTCTTGGCACCAACTTTTGAAGCCTCTTTGCAGTCTTCATCTGCTGTTTCAATAGCTTCGTTTAGCTTATTGACACCTACGATTTCACTAGCTACCACACCTTTGCTTGCTGATGCATGATTTTCAGCCGAATGCTTTAAATCATGTACTGTTTCAGTCTTCACACTTGTTTTTGTAACTTTGGTTTCATCTTGGTGTCCCAAGCTTGCCGCACAGGCTGCTGCTATTAATAAGCTGAAAATCTAATTTATGGTCAATCACAAACACAGTTTTTTTTTAACTATTTAAATTTTTAACTCACAATATAAGACCTCATCTTGTGTGTGCCTCCTTCGTTGTCGCAGACTGGAAATACAATAATTTAATGAGACAACGTTGGATTTTTATATTCAATCCTAAACAAAAACATTTTAAATTGTTGAAAGAAGAGTCTCAAATTAAAGAATGATTCTAGATTCTATTAACATAATCTTCAAACCTCTTGGAATAGGTCAAAAGACGTAGACAATCAAAAATAATTGAAGACTTGCTGAAGCCATATCACCGTGATATATGAATATGCAAATTAGATTGAATTGAAAAAAAAAAGAACCGATTTCGTGCGTCAGAAACTAGAATTTAGCTACATGGGCAAGACATAACAAAAAATGTGCTGGGAACATAAATTTTAGATATTCAACCACAATGTTATTGTCTTTTTATTTAATTTAATTAAAAAAACAAAAAAAAAAGACGATTTTCGGATGTTGGCTTGGATTAAATAACAACATCCTTCTCAACTTTTGGTTTTTTTTTTTTTTGTTTCAATCCATAGAATATAAAAGTCATTGTTCCCGGAGGTGGGTTCCAAACAAAAAAAAAAAAAAACAACAAGTTTTGAGTAAACAAAAAATTACTCAAATTAAATTTAACTTAGTTACTCATAAAATTTACCATAATCATGATTTAAAGCTTTAATTTTGATTTGAACCACAAATTGTTCAAAAATTAACCTGTCTGATGGAAGAGCAGAAGATCGATAGACAAAGCATTTTAAACAAACGACTTAAGATCCTTCAAATAAATATTTATCATCAACTTTTTTTTGTTTTTGTCTTGGCGATAAAATGCAAAACAATCAACTTTCACTTTCACTAAACCGGATAAGAATGTTTTTTTTTTTCATAAATTCGACACTTGTGGTTGATTTTAAAATTTTAAATTATAATTTTAGCCCAACTTGGTTAACAACAGGGAACCATTTAAATTTTATAGCCTAGACCTCATTGTCAGCAGATAAAAAAAAAAACTAATTTGTCTTTATTTAGTGTTTAAGAAAAGTCATTTCATAGTCTTTTTAAGCTGTTTTGACTACTGAAACTAAGACAAGGAGGTTGTGTCTCTAAATAATTTTATGATCTATTTTTTTCAGTTTGTATTTCAATGCAAAAGGGACTTTTCTACTTAAAATCCAATTTCGATAGCAGTTTGATATGAACGTTTTAATAACACTAGGTAACACTGAAACGGTATCATGGAACATTTCAACTAATTTTCTCATTTAGCAATCCTGAATACAGATCTATGCATATAACTGATATCTTAGTTCAGGTTTTCGAAATATTACAGTTAGTTACACACACCTGAAACTTATTCCTTCCCGTCTAAGAAAATATCATACATACATCAGAAAAAATAATAATTAAAATTAACGGTAATATATTTGATATCATATCATAACTTGTTTGAAAGCTAAGAATTAATTGTTAAATGTGCTTCTTAAATAAAATTGTTAAAGTAAATAGTTTTTGAAAAAATATTAATTTTCAAAATCAAAGTTAAAAAAAAAAAAAATGGTAACAAAATATTGAAAAATAAATAAAAACTTAATTCATTTTATTTTTAAAACTTAAACTTTCTTAAATGCTATTCTTTTAAATCAGAGCAATAAAATCTAGTAGAAAAATTTATTTCCAATATTTGCTTTTAATTTGTATTTTATTTTTATGAACAAAAAAAAAAAAAAACAAAATAAAAAAATTATTTCGAAAACATGAACTAATTAAATTTTTTAATGGTGATTTTCAAATTCAGATCTTCAAAATCGATAGGAAAAAAATTAATATAAATTACATTGGTAAATCCAAACTTTTCCGTACCTTGGAAGAATATTTTTTACAAAAAAGTGTAAAATATATTTATTTTTACCCAAAATTTTGAGAATTAAGAATAACGGTTTTTGGATGCCTCCATTATTTTGAAATTCAGTACCATTGTTCATTGGAACAATAAAAAATAAATTGCACTACTGGATAGCACGAACTTGCTCTCATAGATAAAGTTACTATTTTATGTTAAGCCTTTTTAATTAAAATATAGATGAAGTTACTATACAGGGTGATTCAGGAGTAATGTGCAAAAAACGCTCTAGCTTTTTGTAGGTTAGGTCGAGATAAGAAAAAAATCGTAAGGGAGGGGATGTCTATTCTTCCCCACCTCCCCCCCCCCCCCCCGTTTAGCTGGGAGGGGCAATTTTCTAAAAAAACTTGACTTAATTTCGAAAACAATTTATTAAAAATCAACGGTTACACCTACAATAACGTGCTATACCTTTTTGACCCCAACCCATTAAATTGGAATGCCATTTTTAAGGTATTTTTTATAAACATCTAAAAACTAAATTTTGAAAAAAAATATTGATGAGTTTTCGAAAAAAAAAATTTTAATCCAAAAAAAAAAAAAAAACATTATTACTGCAACTTAAAAGCTTTCATGTAGAAAAAATGGTGTAAATTGATCGAGTCATGAAGGAGAAAATCAGAATTAAAAAAAACGGTTCTATGGCAAGTACCGTTATTACTGGTTTTTGAAAAAAAAACCGGGTTTCATTTATAGATAGACGGATGGATCTCATCCAAAAAAATTACCATTATTTTTTTAATCAAAATCATATGAACCAATTATGAGAAAAATAAGTTTTTCTAAAACTGGTATATGACAGGTACCTACCGTTATTTTTGGTAAAAAAAAATAATTCAAAAAACGCCTAGGGATAGTCACCAAAAAAAACCACATAAGAAGTTTGAAGTAAATCGACCCATCCGAATAGTTAGGTTGTTGCTTCTGATACATACAGACAGAATCTTCGTGCCCACTATTTTCTCATTCTCTATTATCGTAATGTAATGTTTGATCGTTGCCTCAACTTTTTGTTTTTTGTACGAATGCATAACTTGATAATAGTACTCGTACCTACCTATATCGCAAGTAAAAATCATTTAAGATTCGGAGTCTTGGATATCCCAACTCTCCAACACGATGGGTAAATTTCCATCTTTTAACTTCTTCAAAACATGGTTTGATTAAAACATGTTTTAAAAATAGTCTATAATATGTCTAAACATTTTGTTTTTATTTCTGAAACTAAACAACCTGTACATATATTTTTTTAGGTTTAAGTTTTGCTAAACTTAAATCCAAAGTCAGAATTTTTTAAGACCGTTAAAAAATCATAAAAAAAAAATTGTTTTTTAATATTTTGAAATAAAAACCCTTTCAATTTGTGAAAATAAATATTTTATACATAGTTTTATTATTGAAACACAAATCATTATTTATTTTGATATACATATGTATTTATTTTTTGATAATTTAAAATTATTTGGAAAACCAATCAAAGAAGCATTTTTTACATTATTGTGAAATAAATTTAAGTACATAAATGTCATATGATATAAATTCAATTTTATCGACTAAATCTATATAAATTGGCCAAATTTTGTGATAAGTGAATTCATCTATTCTGACTTTTGGTTATTCTTTTTTTTTATTATGTACTTTTAAATAATAATAATAAATCAAAAAATTCGTTCTAGTTCCGAAAACTAAAGCACACTGAAATTAAATTTAATACTGTGCACAATATCAAATTAAACGTTATTTTACTGTGATGCTCAGTGAAGTTACATGGCCTTAGTAAAAAGTTATGAAGTGCTTTGCAAAATAAAATCTTTTTGCCGTTTTCACCTTTCACAGACTACAGAAACATCTGACATTTTGATGAAAATAAATCTGTAAAATTTTAGCTCCAAATGAAAAAAGCTTAAAATATAAGAATTTTTTTATAATCCTATTTTCCGTTTTTATTTCAAATTTTTCTCGTAATTCCCTGATTTTTAAAGTATACAAAACCACTCAAGTAAACTTTTAAAAACTTTTTTTTTATTCATGTTTTTTTTTAGTTATGAAGCGTTTTCAAATCAATCTAACTTATTATTTTAATTCGTATCTTTTGAACTGCAGAGTAAAAATCTACAATACCCAAAACAACATTGTTTACAAAGGTCTAAAAATAATTTCACTTTAAAAAGAATGTATGTCTAGAAAATTTGATGCTTTAGAATTTTTTTTGAGAAAAATTGATATTTTGTGTAACACACTGAGACATATAACAAATGAAAGTTTTATGTTCAAAAATGTATATGTAATGAAACTGACTAAAAAACATTTTACGCAGGGGTGTTGAAAGTTCAATTGGAGATTTCCATTCGTAAAGCAATGCATTTTTCGAATTTTTAAATTTTAGAAAAATTATGTATGGGACTTGGCTCATTGCTGTGACACATGTAAAAAAGAAAAAATCGATACTTAATGGTTCGTAGTTTTAATTCATAATATCAACATGTTCCTCCTACAATGCACCGTGAAAAAAAAATCTTTTGACTTTTTTTATCTCCAAAAAAACAAAACAAAATTAGTTATTTTACATACAATTTTTGAAAATATTTCTTTTATCTAGTGCCGTACAAGTCGCATATTAAAGACCCATACTCAAAATTATTATTATTATTATTATTACATTGGTTGTCCCAAACTATATTCCGTACCGTCTGAATATTTGCGAATAAAAACAAATAAAAAAAAATGATTTTTAACTACAAATTTTGAGAATTGTTCCCTCCATTATTTTTAAAATACACCAATTTTGATTGGAACTTAAAAACCCTATCCTTTTTTTGTATGGTAACAAAAGTACCATTTTTGGTAGCTTTAATATGAACATTAAGTACGAGAAGGATTCATTTGAAACGACTCCAATCTTACATTAGTTTTGCCAACCCTAAACCTTTGACGTTATAGATGTCAATTACCTTGACATTAAGAAAATCTATCGTATTTGCAAAATTCCAACGCCAACGAGGACAATGGCACACGCACATAACATCGTGTTTCTGTGCGTTTCATGAAGTTTCGTGAGAAAATAGACTTGAACTAGTATCACACAATTTGTATACACACTAAAATTTGTGTACAAATTTGTGTATTTTTGATATAAATATGCATAAACCATACGAACCGCAAATTTGATGACAGAAAATGACATTATAAACATGATTTGCACATCATTTGGTGTCATCCGAATTATGGTTCAGATGATATTGTGTATTTTTATTTCAAAAATACACACAAGTCGTGTGATCTAAGCTTTATTCTAAAAAAAACTATGACAATCGCTTAAGTAAATTGATAAGAGTAAAAGTTTTAAATCTCTTTACTATCACTTTTGGATTTTAATTTGTTCGATAGGAAGTCTAATTTTGACAGCAATCGTTTTTTTCGCATAGTTTTAAATTACGTAATCGTAACTTACTTACAATTGTTTTAACCAAATGATAGAATTTAGTGTTGATGTAAGGAGTCTTATGTGAGTATGAAGTGTTAATTTTCATTTTAAGGTCTTTAAACAAAATTGGAATTTCAAGTTTGATTGGGTATTCTATCAAATTAAAAATAAATAAATAAGTTTATTTTTATGTGTCAATACCATGAACTTATGAATGTATCAATCTCAATTAAAAACCTTTAAACATCCAAAAAGTTTTATCTGGTACTTAACTTTTTATACTTCATCTTCATTTCAAATAACTTACCTAATTTGTGCATTTAAATTGATCGATGACTATATTTTGTCTTATTCTTTCAGTTTGATAACTCAAATGAAACTCAAGTAACTTTGAAAAAACTTGACTTTGATGCATCGGGCCATTATTATTGTGAAGTATCAACGGACACACCTATTTTTACTAAAGCATCATCGGACGAACTTTTACATGTTTTTAGTAAGTATACTTATCTATGGAATAAATATTTTATATTTATAAAAGAATCCCTTATAAATAAAATATACCTTCCACATAAATTACATTCATTAAAAAAGTAAAAAAAAAAAAAAATACCACACTTTACACATATTCCCATATAACTTTCGGTTAAGGGTTAACCCAATTTAATATAAAACAAAAATATTTTGAATTTATTATTTTTTACAGTTCCCCAGACAGGACCACCGACGATAAAATTTCGCAAAAGGACTCCATTCATTATAGGCGAACGTATATTAGCGATGTGTAATACAACCAGAGCACGTCCCGCTCCCCACATAACTTGGTTAATTAATGGCAAAAAGGTAACTAACGAACTCACACATACGATAACGTACACATACACATACACATTCACCTATTCATATGAATATATCTTCGTTTGTATACGTAGAATATATGTTCAACCAAACTCACTAATTAGCACCATGTAAGTGGTGTTTTGTTGAAAATTAAACGTGGGGTCTGTGAATCAGTGAAAAAAGCAATTTAAGCCAACAAAACAAAAATAAAAAAAAAAAAAACTTAAGAACTATGTTAAATGAAGGTTTTGAAACCAGGGACGTACTTTCTTCCTTCGAAAATGTCTAATACATGTTTAATGGATAATGGATGTGATTTATTGGTGTTAAACTTTAAGTAAGATTGATTGAAAGCGGTTACAACACATTTATTTTAGTAGAAACAAAATGGCAAGATATATCCTTGTTTTCAGCGTCTATTTCGTTTTTCAGTATCAGAATCTTATTGAAAGACTTTTGATAAACTGAAGATGTATTCAATATATTAGACCTTCTTTTGTTGAACAAGAATAAGGAATTAAGTACTCAGTTCTCATAACACTACGGATAACGTGTATTTTAACGTAAAAAGTGTATTACGTTCACCCAATTCCCGAAAAATCTCTTTTTCCCAAATGGGTCCCACAATTGTGCGAAAAATAATAATTATTATTTATAAAAATTTAATAATAATAAAAAAAAAGTTGCTCGCAGATTTGCCAAAACGCCTGTACTTTTTATGATAATACGGTATACCTGCAACAGGTTAAATCTTTTTTGACGTGAATACATTTTTTTTATTTATATTATTTAATACAGATTTTGTATTTATTTTGTAGATTTTCAGAAATTAAAAGAAATTACTTTAATTTGAGTATTTTTTTATTTGACCATTTTTTTTGGGGTTACAATTACAGGTCAAATAATTATATTTGTCAAAACGGTACAAATGTTGATTATGAGTATGTTAATAAGGAAGGTCTCACATATTTTGCATTATTTTTACCTGCTCTATAAGGCAAGTATTGGTTTCGTGTCAAAAAAATTGAGGTTTCAATGAAAACCAATACAATACAGTGAAAGTGATGGAGAAGTCCAAAAAAGGGTTTCCTCGTGGACGGATTTTGTCTTAAAATTTGATACAAATGAGTTTTACGTAATTTCGTGTGTGATCTTCTAAAAAAAAATGTCAATGTTTATCAAAAGCCAAAAATTAAAAAAATCATTCACACGTTTACGAAAATCGATAAAAAAAAAAAAAAAACAATTTAATTTTTCTGAAAAATCAAAAAAAAAAAAAAATTTGAAAATGTTGATATGAAATTATTTTAAATTAAATATTTAAATTTAAATTGTCATCGAAATCCGTTGAGTTCCTCACGAGAAAATCAGAAAAAAGAAAACGGGCATATGGGAGGTATTGTTACACGATTAAAAATGTTGGCTTACTTTTTAATACAGCCTTTGTATTACAGTCGTATGCAATACAGTAAATATCACTGTAAATACATATTAGAATTTTTTTAAACTATTTTATATTACAATTTGATAGTTTTTTTTTATAAAATTAATAGTTTTAATACGAAAAAAATTAGAATCAAATCCAAAAGTTTAAAATGTAGTCCAAAGGATTAAAATTTAATACTTTAATATTACATTTTAATGCAATTAATTTAAATTTTAACCAAACTGTATTAAAAGAGCTATCCAGACATAGACAATACCAGAAGCCATTTTTAAACATGAATAAAATGTCTTAGGTCAAGGTTGTGGTAACCATTTACCTGATATTTTTTTTTAAAAACAAATGATTTAAATTTGCACTGTTTTGAAGGCTCTTTAGGTTTTTTCAAAGTACTATGTATGAATTACTGATAAAATTTAAATTGCCATAAGATTTGATTTCACATAGATATGTATGTAAAATTAGATTGTCATTCTCAAAAAAAATATCAATGTTCATTTAAAGCTGCAATTTCAGAAAAATCGAATTTTGAAATCGTCACCGAAATCCTTTGAGACGTTTGCGAGAAAATCAAAAAAAATCTAACCGTGTATTAACCGATAAAAATATTTTTTTTATTTAAAAAGTACGGCCGTACACTATCTACATGTACGAAAAAGTAATAATCTTGAGTATGTATCAGAGATCCAAACGAGTCGAGTAATGTTTGTGCACAACGAATACTTATTCGAACAAACAGAGTCAGTGGATCGGCCGTTGCAGTGATGTGGTGGTTCGTGGTTTAATTCTTTAGAGTATCGTAGTAATCCAGGTGATGTTGTTCTTGAAAAAAAAACTTGCTTTTTGTTTTATTTCTTGTTGATTTTAATAGTTTCTCAACATCTTTTGTCTCATTTCTTTCATCGCGCGTTGTACCTAGGAAGACGTTTATAAATTAAGATAGATACTGTATTAAACGAGGCTCTAACAAATAATATCAACATTTTTGTTATTTTTTCTACATTCTCAAAAAGATTTGTACCAACTACCTAATCTAGAATTTTTTCGTCAAAGACTGTACAATTTTCATTTGCTAATAATTCATAGCGGATCATTTTATTATAGAAGAGGTTAGTGAACACAGGGGAATATATTCCTGGGGTATTTTTGGCAAATCATATTTACATGCATAGGCACATCAATAAAGACTATATAGATTGGATATAGAGCCTTATACGCCTTAATTTTCAAAATCCGGTCCTGTTAGTTAAAAACCCTCTTGCACAATATCAGTGCAATTTAAACAAATACTTTTAGCATAACCTCACAAGTATAGCATAGTATGGGTATCGGGTATACCTACCCCATCTGCTTAGATACAAAATGGGTCTACACATCCCTGCGGTTACATAAACAACGTTCGTTCACCATAATCAGGCACAGCACATGCGGATATACACAAAAAGTTTATAGCTAATCCTGCTCTACCCAACTCACATTCCAGATTCCAGAGCATCAGCAACAGCAAACTGAAAAACCAAATAATGTATACAAGTAGGTCCTATAAATTATGAATTAGTCTCATAACATTAAATTTGGTTGCATCTTAAAGTGGACCAATTCCTGCAGACATGTGGGAGGATTTTTGTAGTAAAATGTTACAAAATTACGATTTTTTGTATAAAATTCCACAGGTCCGGTCATCCGCTTCGTTGTCATTTCGATTTTAAATTATGTTTTTTTTTTCACTTGCCAGCAACCCGGCTGATGATGAGAACATAATTTAAACATAAACCTTCATAAATTATTATAAATCTTGAGGTTGAGGATGAAATTTACTCGGCTTCGTAATGGCTTCGACTTGAACGAAAACTGAAAGCAACAACTTCCATTCGATTCCCTTCCATAATCTAATCTATAAGTGAAATAGATGAAATTGTTAAAATGATTTATGTTAATAATCGTTGTGGTGGGTTTTCCGTCAGAAAAGTGAGAATTATCCCTGAATATTATGGACGATATACAAAACATGTACATATAGCTACACAATACACATACACATAACAATGA
This sequence comes from Meliscaeva auricollis, assembly GCA_948107695.1. Classification (NCBI taxonomy): domain Eukaryota; kingdom Metazoa; phylum Arthropoda; class Insecta; order Diptera; family Syrphidae; genus Meliscaeva; species Meliscaeva auricollis. Next base: position 61,701,858 of record OX403616.1, read on the forward strand.
AAAGGATGCTTGAGGATTTGATTAATTTAGCGGTTCTCGAACAAAAAACAATTCAAGACCAATAACGAATTTATGGAAATTGAAATTTTAAGAATTTATTCAAGTTATACCAGGAACAGGAACAGGAACAGGACCAGGACAGAAGTTATGATGTCAAGTATTAAATTTTATGATGTCATTAGCAGTATTTTCTTGACTGGGGGAATGGTGAATTATGTATATTTAAGTAGGGGTGATTATGTTTTTTCCTTTGTTTTTTATTTTCATTCTTAATGTGCCATAAGATTATGGAGGAGGAAATCAACAGCCGTTATTATAGCAATGAAGCTTTTAGATGTGTAAGAAAAACATGTTTTCGTGACCAGAAATTTTATCGTTATTAATATGTAAGGATGCCCGGAATGTAACAGGTTGGGTGAGACATAAGAATTATTTTTGGGAAAGTTTTGGTTTTATATGACATGACCGTGATTATTGCAAATTAAAATGTAACATCTTCCCGATCGTAATTCATCTAAAAGTTATACCTTTTCCTTAACTATGATAACGACATCGTCAAATGTGTAAGAAGGCATCGATAAAAATTCATCACAATGCTTTTTAAAATGCAAATTCAAACATTTGCGTTTAAATTAGTGTTGTAAAAGATTCTAATTTAAAAAGTGATGATCCATATTAGGTATATTGTATCGATATTAACAAACCGTATCTATCGATATTTGTGTATAAATAAATTTGGCATTTATGTCAATAAATCGATATTTTCGATATCCTTAGATTTTTTAATGGTGCTTTCTTTTCTGGGTGTACATTATTTAAAACTTCTGAGCTCTATTAATATTAAAATTAGTGTAATAGTTAATAAAAAATCATAAGGTACTGTCGGGGGTCAACTTGATGGAACACAGAGATTCACAAATTTTTTTACACATCAATAGTGCTCATTTTACCTTCTCCTGATAACCACGCGAGTGTTGAACAAAAGAAACTAAGTAAACTATAATGAGAAGCTCCTTGCTTCATAAGATAGGCTACTGAGATTCGTACCTAATAACCCTAATAACTTTGTCGGTAACTGATAAAATTAAGCTAGCGAAAACGACCCTACGCCTCGTATAAGGACTGATCAAACTTTAACGACTTTTGGCTATTGTACCCGGAGAATGATTGTTTCCTATAAAGTTAATACCCTTCTCGACAGCTGCAGAGAAGGGCCCCCAAAACGCCAGATTCCTAGAACTGAAACTCGAGTTTATGCGATACAAATTAAACATCTTGGGGTTAAGCGAAGTTCGATGGTTGGGCTCAAGCATCAACCCGTAATACTGTACTACTCTACTCCGGAAAAGAACCTGAAACTCGGCAAAAATCAGGTGTTGTGCTGCTACTCACCAAAAAGGGTAGAGTGAGAAGCCGTGGGGCTGAAAATAAACACGGCAAAAACAAAAATGATCAACCTCAGAAGTAACTCATTTGATCAAGTCAATATTTCTGGACAGCCGGTAGGAGAAAGTAAAAAACTTTCAATATCTTGGAAGTTTTGTTTCTACCTTAAACGGAACTGACGAAGACATAAACAGCCGTAGCAAGAGGACAAAAGCAGCATTTTTTTCTTCTTGAGCAATCACCCAATCAGTGAAATACTAATTTCCACTTGAACCAAACGATACAAAACTGATTATCGATACAAAATAAATACAATTTTGTACATATTTGTTAAAGCAAGATAATATTCTGCTTTGCAATGATAGAGAAGTCCATCCTAATTTCAGAAACAAGGGTCCAGGACGTTTAACTTGGGGCATTATGCCTTTACAAGACGCACTTATAAACCCTACTAATCATCCAATTTGGGTATAAACATCTTAAGTAAATTAAAAATTCTCGTTTATGGGCTCAGTTTTAACAAAAAAAAAACTGATACAATACCATAAGTTGATAATAAGGTACTAGGAAAAATATCGATTTTGAAAGTGTAGGTATACCCAAATTGAAAATACCTCCGATAAAATATATATAGCCTATGTATATAGTCTAGAGAGGTGTGGTGCTATTAAAAATAGTTCTTAATTAGATTAATTGATTCTATGTCCCATTAACATTTTTCGGTCAAATTTTATGGCTATTTTCAAAGAAACAAAAAAAAATCCCATATAAATTAACAGCCATCCTCCCACATTAAATGAATCACTCATTTTCACTTTTCACTGTCAATATAGGTGGATGAAAAATATGTTCGTACCCATCATGTCTATTCGATGAGTGGTAAGAGTAACCATCGGAGAAGTCAACAACAACACCAACAACAGCTACAGCAACAATACTATCAACATGAATATCATCATCCTCAACAATACCATCTACCAGGAGTTGATAGATACGACAAGAGCCTGAGAATCGCATCGGGTGGCAGCAACTGGAGAGGTAATTAATGTGCTAGCACTTTGTTTAATTGAATTTCGTCCTTGTTGTTACACATAAATTTTCCCATACCAAAACCATGATGATTATATTTTCCATACGATACGACCAACTTGTAAGGACCACACTTTAAATTGAACCATATGCTCCTGCTCCCCCTATATACGAGTATAGGTATGCTATTGTCTTTAGTCTTCTGTTTTTCAGTGTCTGTACCATGTACAAGTACATGTTCATAGTTGGTATATCGTTAAGGTTTACAGTGAGGAAAGTTTCAAATTGCTTAAATATTTTGTACCTACATCCTGATCCCATACTTGTATTTCCAACTCCAGGAGGTTTTGATAAACTGAACTTTAAAATCCTCGTTGGGAATTCTTTTGGATTTGGATTGAATGTTGTCTTAGTTGAAAATTGGTTGTAAAAAGTTGTGAAATATTTTTTTGAATTTAATTTTTATTTCAAAAAAATTACAGTTTAAAGAATTTTTGAGAGAATTCATCTTGATTGCTGAAGTTGGCAATCAAGTTTCAAACATTCATAAGTCACTTACGAGCAATTTAATGAATTAAATATTCAAACTTTAATTGAAAAAGTTGAACTCATAATAGCTTTTGGAACCTTACAAAAATTAAAGATTATTTTTGAATTTCATGAATGTATCTTCTATAAAATTAATTCACCACTGTTTCGCGATAAAAAAAAAACTGCTGATAAAAATAACTGTTCAAAGACAACGCTAAAATACTTCGACACAAATTCTTAAATATACTATTTAAATAAAATTATTTTAGTCGAAAGTTTGTGAACAATGTATTTTCAAACAACTCTGCTTACAGAGTTGTAAGAACTACAGTCTACTGACTATAGAGAAGAACATAGAGACTAAATTTCTTAAGTATTCTAACTTTCAAAAGTACTTTGATTGTAAGACTTCAGTCAGCATCTCAGTACTAAAATACTAGTTGTACGTACAGGTAATGAAAGCAAATATGTATTTGAAAGGTTTAAGTCACAAAACAGTACATTAAACTTTCTAATAAAACACTAAAACCATTCAAAAAGTACTGCTGTAGATTTTTTAGTCAAATAACTGCTTTTATAGTCATTATTGTAGTGCTGACTGCTAAGGTACTGTTCATTTTGCAGTTAAGGTACTTTGTAGCAGTATTTACTAGCAGTTAAAATTAAGTTTAATTAACAACGACTGAACTGACTGAATTCAGCAACAGACTCAGAACTATCGGATTTGACAATGCTCATTCTTTTTAGTATTAATCTTGGGTCAGAATTAATTTAATTTATTGTGATAGAAAATTTAATTTTCTTGAAAAAGTTTCTTTGGAAATTATGCTTAGTTTGCAAGAGTTGCCGTTTTCTCAGAAATACAACAATTGACTTAATCGCATTTTTGGATGAAGCATACCTTCGTGGAAAGTAATCATATTTAGCAATAAGAAACCTTGAACATAATTTTCACTTAAATAAAAGCGAACCATATGAAAAGAATACCAACAAACACACCCAGTACCTTTCTTTGGCACCAACACCCACCTTTCAAGGTTCCACGACTTTACCGTTTTAAATTAGGAAAAACTGCATAAACATTTACAAATACAATTTTTATTTTGCAATAATCGGATTGATAAAGACTTTTTACAGTCGATTTATTATGATAAAACGAAAGCTTCTATCAAATTAAGATCCAATTTGTTCACATTTGTTCATCTTTAATCCATGATTATTGTCAATTGTAAATCGACAAATGTCCACTTTAACTAATTTGTTTTTTCCTAAGAATCCATAGTTTACGTTCTTAATCATAGAATAAGCTAATCAACAGATTTTCATTTTCAGAGGTTCTATTTAAATGTCGTTATTTAATGAGAACCTCAGAAACTTATGCTGAAACCTTATCCCACTGTGAACAAACTAGCCCTTAAATTCCTTGTTTCTATTTTGAATTTGAAATCTTAGAACAGAATAAGTCAGATATTTATGGGTCTTAAAAGTTCAAGTAAGGTTGGTTTAAGAGTAAAAGGCTAGTTTATTCAAAGTGGGTTTAATTTCTAGCATAATTTTCAAAAGTTCTAATTAAATGGCGCTAATCAACCAAAATCGGTTAATTAGCTTAATCCATTGTTAACAACACGAATTATGTATTCTTAGGAAAACAAAATTAGTTTAAGTGTGCAATCGCCGATTTACACCTTGGAAAAATCATTGATTAAAGATGATAAAATGTGAACAAAGTGGCCTTAAGTAGGGGAGAGTTGCCTAAGATCGCCCCTCTATAGGAAATCTTCCATACATCGGTTAAAAATGACATATCAATTAAAATTGTATATATTCTTTTCAAATGTTAATCAATAACGCTTACAGTTTTTAGCTACAGTCTTCAAATCCCAAAATTGACCAGGTAAGATAGCATACTGGTATGCAAAGTGTGTTTTTGTTCAGCCACCTGGTGAGCAAGTTTTCATATACCAATTTACGAGTTGCTTTGTTCATTTGCTTCGAAAGGATGTTCCTTGATCTCCCAAACCCACCTGTAAACCATTTAAAATTAAATTTTTGTTAGGAAACTCAAAATGTTTTGAAAGCTTTCTTCCTGTCCATTTCCGTTTTTGCTCTGCATTCAGAATAATGAGTCCTCCCTCCAGGACTGCCTGTCGGTAAACCGTTCATATTTCGAAAACTATTCCCTATAAAGAAACTAAGAATGTAAGGTTAAGTGCAAAATTGCCCTTTATGCCATTTTACCCTGATGCTATAAAAACGCCATTTTGCCCTTGTAGGGTACTCTTAATTCACTTTTAACAACAAAAAAACTGAATAGTTCTATAACAACTAATTTCAGTAAATGAAAAAAAAAAATACTTCATTTACTGCTTTTTCCAAAATGAAATTATTTTGTTGAGTTTTTTGTCAATAAATTTTTCACAAAAATGTATTAATTCTAGTTTTATATCTACATAGACACATTTTGGCCTGTTTAATTTGAATAATAATAGCTTAAAGTTGCTAACATTTCGTAATTGTCAGTGATGCCAAATTAGCTCAAAAAACCTTTTCATTGTTGTTCCACGCTCCCCAACTATCTTGACCAAATCAATTGATTATTACGTTAACGTTATCCTCGATTTATGTGCCCGAGTTTTTTAAGGATTTATTTACATTTATGTAAATCGATTTTACATACAAATTTTATCTATTGAATATTGATTTCAATAAAATTAAATCATTAAAGCAATTGTAATTTCTGCAGTCCACATATAGTATATACGCAAGGTCTTTTATGCATGACGGCATAACTTAATTGTGGTTCACAGGTAGGCATATCGAACACGTTAACAGGATTTTGTTGCCCTTATCACTTATTTATATGAAAACACACATGATAATGATGTCATCATGTTCAAATTGAAATAACTAATCGATTGGAAATATCAACCTTCTGGGAACCGATATCCAATGAATTTGCTCAAAACCATCATCATCTGGTGTTGCGTTGTGTTCTGTTTGAACAATTGGGTGTTTACTTTTGGCAGCAGATGGTTTACTTTACAGACACCTTCATCATTACCATGATAATAGGGTTTTGATGGTTACCTATATATGTAGATTAAAGAGGTCCTTATTTTTTCTATAAGTTAACTCTATTTTATTGATATTTAATTTAAAAACTATAATGAAATGATTTATATTCTTTATTTTTGTATGTTTGAATTGCAGAAGATCTCATTGCCCATACACTTCATCATAATGGCCAACATCATTCTGCCAATGTTCATAACAATCCGTTTGGTTCTTTGACGAGCATTCATAAAATGGCTCACAATAATTTTGACAATAAATATATAGAGACAAGGAAACACAGGTAAGTTTTTATTAGTTTTAAAGTTTTTTTCAGTTATTGAAGAGAATTGTAAAAATAACATGGAATTAAAAAGAAATTAAAATTATTGAATCAAATCGATTTTGTTTTTGCTGTAGCCTCGGCTGTAGGCTAGGCAATTGATCCTGTGCAAATGGACACCCTGTATAAGTCTAAGGTTAATTACCCCATTTCTTCTTATCAAAAAATATAAGAGGTACATCTTTTTAAATTAAACTAAAATATTAACATTTTACTTTACAAAATAAAAAAAAACGAAATTTAACTATTCTACAAAGGAATTTATGCTAAGTTTTGTTTTATTCCTCTGAATTTACCAGAGCTCATTCATCTAAATCCGCTTCGATTCCAGTGAATTGGCATTGCTACTTATAAATATTTTTTATTGGTTACTGAATTTACTTCAAGTCCATTTTGTGTATTGTGTTTCAAAAATACACACACTTGCTGTCAGGTTTTTTTTTGTTTTCGGTTTCAATTTACCTGTATCTTTTTCAAATTTTCCCCGTCGAAGGTTTTTGGTTACTTTCCTTATAAAAAAATTCAAACCATTACACAAAACAAAACGCTTTGTTTTGAGTTGAGTTTGTTTTTGAATTTAGTATTTTGAGTTAAATTCCTATGTTCATTTTTGAATGCATGTGCAGAAATAAATTTTGCCCAGTGGTAGTGTGATATTTACGTTAACATTATGTTAAATAGTTGACTGTGTTATGTCGTTTCCAATTGGTTTCACTCAAAAATTCACTCTTCTGAAATCGAATGGAACAGATTTTGACTTAAAATCAATCGAAAACGGCATTAAAGTGCAAATGTTTATTTTTGCGAACGTTAAGAGATGAGCGAATTGAAAATGTTAAAGTCTTTCCACGTATTGAGGTTTCGAGAATCCGTTCGTAGGTTCGTGACGAATTGTTTCGTTCACTATATCTCGAGAACGAACCAAGATTAAAACTTCGGATAAATTTAATTTTACAGCTTAAGACCTCAAAAGATGCATAAAAGAGTTTCAAGTAAATGAAATAAAAAGGTTTTTATTACTGCTATTTCAAAAAGAAATTGTTGAAGGACGACTCAAAATTTTGAGAACATATAATTATATGGGCTTCGGGCTATTTTATTTTTTTTTTATTATGATATAATAAAAGACTGATAAGAGTAAAAAAAAGTGGCTATAATTTTTTTTACTAAAAAACACGAAAAATTGTTAAAAATTAGTATTTAATCAAATATCTTGAGAACTGGCAATGATATTTACCCCAGACATTTTTTATTCTACACAGAATATAGTTATGATTATTTTGTACAAATTATAAAATTACGCAATGAAAGCATTTTTAAGGCAAACAATTATAAGAAAATATAAACAATTGCTAAATAATGCTTTTTCTCTTAAATATCTAGGAATTCAAAAAAGATATCAGTTCCGGTGAATTTTGTTTAACACATTAGGCTATTTTGATGTTTGATTTTTTTTAAGCGAAAAAACCTAATCTATCGTATTTTTCGGTTCAAATACCTCGAAAACTAATACAGATATTGACTTTCAGATAGTTTTACTCTACAGAAAATAAAGAACTGATAAGGCTTCTAACAAATAAATCTACTGAAAACTATTTAAAACTGTTCAAAAAAATGAAACACCCCAACAAACAGACCAACTTAAAAAATGGAAGAGTGAAAAGTCTTTTCACTTACACAGGAAAATATATTTTTGCAAGAAAAGGTGCAAGGTGTTTGGTGCGGTGAAATAGACCGCAGGACTCAGTTTCTGTATTTACTTCCCGAAAAGATATTGAAATGATAAGTACCTATCTAAAAATTTCTATTTTTCATATTTTGATATCAAAATAAAATACCAACGCAATAAATTTTAAATGCAATGTTGCATATTTCAAAATAAATATATATTATTCCTCCAGTATTTATTAGTATTCATTAAAATAAAAATTTCCCAAAATATTATACAACTGTTTGCTAATAATTCTGCGTACAACCCATTCAGTAAACCTTCTTGGTGCTTTTATGAATTCCGTAACACAATTTTGTTTTAATCAATTTTAAGAACATACTGCAACATCGTAAAGGTTACAAGTTAATTTTACTTTTATATAAAAAATTAAATTGAACGTAAAGGATTTCATGAAATGCTCAATGAAACCTTTTGTTGTTCACCCAAAGGCGCTATAATTGGTCTTATAAGCTATTATGCAAATGTTCCATACCTATAAACCTACCTTATTCACATTACATGACTGCTTGCAAAAGGCATACCTACTCAACTCATAACCCATAAATGCATGTTATAACAAGGTTATACCGCTAATTATAACCGACATAACGTTTGCATTGCTTTAAATTAAAATTGAAGGCACGCAAGCAAAAATATTTTAGACAGTCATAATAATTTACTCCTTGTACTTCCTTAAAAAACTTCAAAGGATTTCTCCTTTGACAAGGGAATTACACAAAAACTCATTTTACCAAGAAAATATTCAAAACCGCCCATAATTCCATAAAATGTTAAAGAAAGTAAAAAAAAAAAATATTCTACAAAAAGGCATGTAATCAGGTGGCATGCATATTACTCATAAACGCTAATTCCATCGACTTGAGCTATTCGATCCAAGACATGGGTAATGGAAATACAAAAAAAAAAAAAATGGAACTAAACCGAACGGGAAACCTCGTGTGTCCCACGTTGACTTCTATGAGACTTTCGGCCCGAAGGCTCGACGACATTAAAGTATGTAAGCAAGGGTCAACTTATGGGCTAACTTTCACCTGTTGGCGTTGTGACACAATCACAACAAAGGTTGTGGTTTTTGTAGACTTGAACAAAAAAAAGAACTAAAAAAAAAATGCCATATCGCCATGATATCCGTTCATGGACAAAGGAAAGAATTTTTCATCAAAGGAATGTTTTTTTTGTGTCGAGGTGGTCAGGTCTCAGGTCGGCTGCTGAAGGTGGACATAAAAAACTTTAATTTTCCCCCTATCCCCCATTTGTTCCAATTTTAGATTTTTTTTTCTTTTCAAATGGTCCCAGAAGGTAAGGGTAGTTTTTTTTTTCTTTAGTTCATTTTAAAAATTGTATTCTTTGGTGTTGCTAACAAATGCCATAAGACCAAATGGATGACGTGACTTTTTCTAGTTGTCTAGCCTCAGGTGGTTTGAGCCTTTATAGTTGGGATGGTTGGCAAATGACATGTCTTTTTTTTTTATAAAAGTAGTTGGTAGATTAAAGGTTAAAATAAAACAACAAAAAAAATACATTTAATTGGGGTAGAACTGTGAAATTGTCAGTTGTTATATCGTGTTTTAATTAAAAATGCTCAATGGGGTTTTCAAGAAGGAAGAAATATCGATTTCAATAGCTATTCGGCGATTAGATTTGTATCTTTGTTTTTATTGCTTCAAGGAACTTAAACGAATACAATGTAAGGAAAAGGTGTCGTGCACTGAAAGAGTTTTCAATTGAAAATCGGTAGTTTAAAATGGTGTACCCAACTATGTTGTAAGGTCCTTCATTCTAATCCAGGTATATACAAAAATTGATAGTTTTAGGGAACAAGAACAAAAATCAAATATTTGTGGTAACGCGTCTGACATCTATCAGGTAACAGCTCGAAATACCTACAGCTTTCAACGCTAAAGCAATTTTCCTCAATTTGGTCGTTAAAATAGATCCCTAGAGACAGAAGGGGAATTTTCGAAATTATTTATTTAGGTAAAAAACTGAATTGAACTGTTTTGTATTTTTTTTTTTTTTTAATTTTTGAACTTCTTAAACTAGGCTTCTGGTTTTGATGAGATTTTTAAAACCGAAATCAGACCAGGGCCAATAATTTTTTGAAAAAAAAAATGATTAGCAGGTGTTGCGAAAAAATAGAAAAATGATACATATTTATGTATGTATGTATGAAAGGGAAAACATGATCTGCCCACAAACAGATTGGGGAAACGGGAATGACTGGGTGAAAAAATGGATTGGAATGGTTTAAATAGCGTTTTCTGTTTCTTTACAATTTCTATCATAAGAGGGCCTGCTTTCGAAAAAAGTTTAATGCAAGTGTTTCAGATGGTAAGAAAATCTACAACCTTCGTTCATATAATATTTCTATATAACCTCAAAAATTTTGTGAAAAATGACAAAAAGGTTTTTTTTTAAATTTTTGTTTTGATAAAACATTTTTACGTACATTCCTATGTTTTTAACCTACATATAAAAATTTTGTTTTTGCAGCAATATGAAAATATAATAATTTTAAATTAAACAAATTTGCGAAAAAAATTTAGATTTTTGTAGAAATTTTGAGCTATATATTCTTTTTTTTAAGATTGTGTAAAAAAAACAGCACAGTTGTGAATTATGAAAAACTTTGTCAAAATTGAAAAAGAGAACACTTTTAAAGATGGATTTTTCCGTTATTGACAGTAATATTAGCCAGCAAGGAGTGTCCATAGAAACCAAATTAAACTTTTGCAAAAGAATTTAACTCTTTAAATTTGAATCTGGCATCGGAATTGCTTTAACAAGTTTTTGAGGTATCGAATTTAAACATAAGTATGGTAACATTTTCAGAAACAAGACCATGTCTTTTGCAATATTTTTTAAGCCCGAATAATTACAAATACACTTAAAAAAAATTAGAATAATGTTCATGGCATCGAACGTTTTTTGTCAAAAATATGGTCTTGCTTTTGAAAATTAAACCTATCTTTACCAAAAACATCACGAAAACAGTGTTTTTGGAAAGTGCAAAAATAAATATCTCAGAAACTTTGCACAGCAATACTGATACTAAATTCAAATCAAATCTTTGCAAAATTTCAATTTGGTTTCTTATGGTCTTTCCTTGCTGGCTAAATATGTATTACTGACATTTACGGAAAAATCGATCTGTTTTGTTTTTTTTTTGACATATACATTTTACAGTAACTTACTTTGTTTTACTTACTCAATTAAAAAAAAAAAGAACATAGGTACATATATATAAGTACAAAAATTCGCCAACTTCTTTTACCGAAAATTAGGCTAGGTACCTATATTTGCAAAAGAAATTCATAAAAAACACGAAAAATTAAATTTTGCTACTAAAAAAATTGTTAAAAAAAAGCACGTAGAAACCAGGTTTCATCAAAATCTTTAATATTTTTGTTAAAGATAAAAATGAGAAGTTAACAAAAAAATGTTTTTGGTATTTTTCCCAATAATTTTGAGGTTATATGTAGGTACAGGGTGCCCTGTGTCACCGCTGCATTCGAAAACCATTCGTATGCAGTAGAAATTAGGTACCACTTATTATCGTTTTTTGTTGAATAATTTGATATAAAAGTGAGAAAACAGCTTAAAAAACTATACAAATTGGATTTGGTAAAACATAACGGGAAAAACGTTCTTTGCTCAAAAAACAATTGTAAGGCATTGTTAGAATATATTGATTGAATAAAAACTTTAATCTTAATAGAGTTAAAATCATAAAAAAACATTATAGCTCGAAAACAAACCGAAAACGAGAAAATTTTCCCTCTAATTTTTCGACTTAGAATGACCGCAGGAACCCATGGTTTTAGTCTGCGCCGCGGCGCGGCGGTGACTGTGGGGTACCCTGTTTAAACCACAAATTATTTGGATTTGGCTTTAACGATTTCCCATAAAAAATTGAACATATCCACGGGTTTGCATAAATAAATACCTCAAGTGTCCTCGATGGTGAGTGGAACATTGTCAATACAATAACATACAGCCGTCACGGTTTAAGCTTAAATTATAAATAAATAATAGTTCATAATGGATATGAACACCTTAAGTGCTTTTATGATTAATTGATTAATTAACTCTTGCTTTCATAGACTATCTTTCCTTTTGCCTTTGCAGCAATGGACTTTTTTCCATTAACTCAATTTAAAAATTGTGCTTAGTGGGTATCACAAAAATTTGTTGTTCTATTCTTGACTAAGAAATTAAAAAAACATTTCTCACAGAAGAAAGAAGATCGATGAAAAAAATTTAAAACCAGTTTTTTTTTTCAAAAATCAATTTTGAATAATTAACCATTATGCAACTATAAATAAAAAGAACGATCCAGACAAGATAAGAGCTGGTATAGAAGAAAAAAAAAAATAAACAAAAATTTTGCAATTCAAATTTAGAAATTAGTTTTGGTTTACGAACCATTTGATGACTAATTATATTGGGATTGTGGTATTGTGGTGAAATTTAAAAAAAAAGTTTATTTTTTGTGTTAAATTATATAATAAAATATTGTTTAATGAACTTGAATTTTTTGAATTAATTAAAGTATTAAAGATATTTTGCCGTTGAACTTGTTTATTGAGGAGAGGAGAATAACAAAAAAGAGAAACAACAAAAGATGTGAGTACAGGCTAACAAATTGTAATTGAGGATTATTATTATTTGTTTACTTATTTTCTGGCAGGTGGGATGGTGCAACCTGTGCTTGAAATTACAAATTTAATTAATATTCTAGTACCTGTACACAAACAAGTGGTATGATTGTACCAGATATACCAGTTTTAATAACCAACCAATTGGTTTTATTTTTCAAACCGCTTTTTAAGAAACCATGCCTGCACTTTATCTCTTTACCGACAGAAATACAAAATTATTTTTGTATACAAAACAAATTAAATAAAAAGTCAAAAGGAACTGAATCTTAAATAAGCTTAAAAGCAGATGTCATTCAATATTATTTGTTAACAAAAGAAGTTTTTTTTTAGAATGCAATTTATTTTTAAATGAAAGATAATTTAATGTAGACATAAAATTGGTTAGTAACCACTTTATTATCTTTATAATATTCCGATCAATTTAACACAAGCATTGAAATAGTGGTTAGGTTAGTTGACTGCTATCGTCACACTCACAATTATGATTTTTAACGAAACCTATGATAATTCCTATACATATGCCATTCAATCCTATTAAAGGCAGATAATTATTAGTAGGTAAAAAGAAGAAAACCACCTGCCAGCCCGTATCCTGATACGATTAATGTGGTAATAAGCATTCGGTGCCAATTCTGTGTATTGTTAATTAAGTTTTGCTCAAGAAAATTAGAACATTTCTAAATATATAATTTTTTATGACCTTGATCTTTGCAGTTTACATATCTTAACCAGCTTTCTTAAAGGAGGAAGATATCAATTCGACTGTATGTTTTTTTTGTTCATGTTTTATATTTGTTAGCTCAGAACTTTTGACTGGGTGGATCGATTTTGATGATATTTCTGGTGGTCATCATTTTTCCCATTTCAATTTGGTCCATTTTTAACAATGACATCCTTTAAACAATATCAAAGGCTTACATCTGAAGTTGGTTGTGCTGAACTAAGTATGGCTGAACGAAGTATGGCAATCACTTTGTCTTCATAAATGCTCGGTTCCACCATGGAAGATAAGGTCAGTGATCACTGATCAGGGGGGTCGTGAATAGCTATAGCTACTGTGAGTCTTAAGATCGTACCCTGGTAGGATTGGTAGTGGAATAGTGTTTTTTTTTTTACCATCGCCCAGTAATGTAGTCGGTCGCGTAACGACCTGTCACGCATACGGCAGGTATCCTGGGTTTTGATAACCATTCAGCAACGCCAGAGCTTAAGAACAAGTTTGACTAACAGAGTTCCTAATGTGCAAGTGTCTTGCTCAAAAAGATTACCGTGAGATTCACTGGACCCAAAGCGAGTTTCTCCAGCATAAAACTTGATATGCAAGTCTCTTTACTCGAAAGAGTTTCTGTGAATATCACTCACTTTTATCCTTAATGCCTTTGCTTTGCTCACTCACTTTTATCCCTAATGCCTTTGCTTGATTTTAAAACTCCTAGATCTACTCTTGATAGCGTTGGAATATAAAGATGCTGAATTTGTTCCATCGCCCGAGATAGCCGAGCAGACGTCTACGTGGCATGCTGGCTGGCCTAAAGTTACTTCCTTCAGCAGAAGATCCAATGTGAAAATCTAAAATCACTCTCTTATTGCCTTATTTACGTTGCTTGATATAACAGCCATTGGTTTTGTTTAAAAAATAGTTAACTTTTAATTCTTTTTTTGAAAAGGTCACTTAGGACGTCTAGGAACGAAGCACTTAAGGCCTGGTGTCTAGATTTGGATTGTATTAAGAAAAATAAATGCTCTTGTGACTCTTTTTCCTTATTGCCTTGCAACTACAACAGTAGAAATGGACATTTTACTGTATATCAAGGAAGTCCATCTCGAAGTAACTTTTACGACCAGAGGTTATAGTCTGAACTAAGGGAGACAGGAGCCTCGGACCATTCACATTCTGGTGTCTTGACGCTAGGCGGTCTGGTGAGTTCAGCCTATTTATGAGCTAACTCCCCTATTGGGAGTATCGTGGTTGCCCAATTGAGAGAACAAATATTATCTTAAGGGATCTGTTAAACAGATAATACCTTTAAGTCACAAGTAGTTTAACATACGACTCGTGCATAAAATTCCACTGCAATTTTACATGTACTTACTGATAACAAAATGTAATCAAAAGTAAGACTGCGTTTTTGTTGAAACAACGGCATCTGAATTATACACCTTTTAAAACAAGGCTTTGTTTGATGATTTGAATTGATTTTCCTGTGGGATATTGTCACATCATTTATTCGTTTTATTTAAAAACACGTCTAGGATTAGGTGCTAAACGGTACCGAATACAATTCAAATAAGGACCAAAGCGAATAGAATCGAATGGAACAAGTATAAAGACATCGCCAACGAAGTCACGATTTGAATCCGAACACAAATGCTCCTTCCAACTTCTAAGTTTATGTTCATCTGAATTTTACAGAGAACTGTCAAAAGCTTTTATTGAGTTTTAGCGTTTTTAATTTTATAAACAATCATCCGAATTGGTGTCCGGGAATATATTTCTAAGCCATCAACTAAAACCAATGTCGTCAATACGTCAGTGAATATTTCCTGCGATTAAAATCTTCTAAATAACCTGAACTTGTGTGCTATATCTTCAAGTGAAAGTTTAGTTCCACCTAGAGAGTTGGTTAACAAATTCATTTGATATACAAAAAGTGAAGAACAAAGATTGAATAACTGAATGATTCTATTTTGAGCTCTAGAAAAAAATGACGTTATACCTAAACTTCTTGATGCATAAACAAATTTAAATTAAACTAAATCAACTTTGGTGATCCTCTTTTGATTCCATTAACTACTTTCAAAAGAAATTTGTTTAGTTTCAAGGCCGTTTTCTTCCAATCTTCAAATGCTACCTATCCAAGGTTATTGTACTTTGGTATTTAAGTCCGTCTTGTGTATTTTTAATGTTTGTTTTTTTGTTTTTTTATTTTTTCTAAAACAGCAACAGTGACATACAAAATATAAAATTTGCATTAATAAAAGATACAAAGAAAAAAGTAGCAATTGTATCATCGCAAGTACCCCGCCCAAAAAATCAAGTTCAGATCAGATCCAAATTGCGACCTGTTCTTTCGGACGGATTTGTTGTTGAGTTTTTTTTAGTTGAAACTATTGGTGTTGTTCTAAGCTGCCAATGCAGCTATAAAACCTCAATGCGATTTGTAAAATATAGTTCATTTTTCATAATTCAACGACGAAGCAGGACGCAACAATGAGAACATTTATTGTAAGTTTCTAATATACTATAAACCAATAATTTGGTAGCTGAAGTTCTTACGGTTTTTGTGATTTTTTAAGATTCTAGGTTTTTTGGTAGCAGCATCGACCGCAGCTAGCTTGGGCTACAATTATGGCCCAGGAAGGTCAGGAAATCTTGAAGGAAGCGGAAGCTCGTTGGTTGGCAGTACAGTTGGACTGGCTGGAACTGGAGGCAATTTTGCATCAGGGAATTCTGCAAACCTCGAAGGAAGTGGAAGTTCGTTGATTGGTTCAATTGGAGGAAATCGTTACGGCAGCGGATTAATCAGCTCCGGCGGTAGGTTGATTAGCTCTGGAAACAGCGGTTTGATTAATACTGGTGGATATGGAGGTCGCCTTATAAGCGCTGGTGGCTTAATCAACGGTGGAGGAAGTCAAATTATTAGTGGAGGAAGTGGTCTTCTTGGTGGAGGAAGTCAAATCATCAGTGGAGGAAGTAGACTCATTGGTGGAGGCAGCCAAATCATCAGTGGAGGCAGTGGACTCATTGGTGGAGGAAGTCAAATCATCAGTGGAGGAGGAGGACTCATTGGTGGAGGAAGTCAAATCATCAGTGGAGGAGGAGGACTCATTGGTGGAGGAAGAACAACTAACGTCATTGGATTACCCTCACTAGACTCAATTCCCCAGACTGTTGAGTACAGCAAGCAGTTCTTCCATTTTGAAGCTCCCGAAGAAATCCAAGAAGAAGGAACCGTCACCAAACAACTCAGCAATGTCTTGAAGAAGAATCTCCAAGTTGTCTTTATTAAGGCTCCCGAAAACAACGCAGCCACCAGTGCAGCTCTTCAACTCGCCAAACAAGCCATCGAACAAAGAACTGCAATTTATGTTCTAAGCAAGCAAAATGACGGTGCTCAATTGGTTGGACAACTTCAACAAATTCAAGAGAGCGTACCTACCGTACCTGAGGTCAGAATTGTGAAATACAGAACTCCACAAGATCTTGCCTATGCCAAGGAAATCATTCAAGCCCAATACGAAAATACTGGAGGATCTTCTCAATCAATTGATGGAGGTATAACTCCTGTTCTTAACTACGCCAGTGGTGGAAGTTCATTGTCCAGCGGTGGTGGTGCAGTTTTGTTAGGAGGATCTAATTTGGGTTCAGGCTTAGGATCTTCACAAATCATTGGAGGCGGTTCACTTTTGGGATCCAATCTTGGAAGAACAACCACAGTTATCGATAATGGCTCACTACTAGGATCTGGTCTAGGTTCAAGCCAAATCATTGGAGGTGGTTCATTGTTGGGATCTGGGCTCTCTTCGACAAAAATTATTAATGGTGGATCTTTAATTGGTTCGGGAAACTATGCTTTAGGTTCGAATCAGGTATCATCGGTGAGTGCACCAGAATCTTCATTGTACCTTCCTCCTTTAAAGAAGAAGTGAGCAAAAGTAATGATAATGTAATTTTAATGTTTTTTCTGTGAATGTAAATAAAGTTAAGTTCTAGAAATCAAGAAACAGATTTTGTTCTTGGCAAAGTTACCAATATTTAATCTTCCTACAAGCATTGTTATGAAATGAACACACTGATTTCTAATGTTTTTAGTCTTTCAACGACAATAAGCCTCACCTAATGAAAATCTTTTGCTAAAAATCATAGTTTTTGGCAAGATTATTTAGACAACCCCGGTCTCTTTCTACTTCCATTCATTATGTGATTTCCAGTCTTCCTAAATCCATTCCTGTAACCTTAACTGCTATGTTCAGTTCCACGGAGTTGGAAAACGGATTTAACATTCCAGCACCAGCGACTCCCTTAAATGTATTGCAGATTTGGGCCTTAGCCTACAAGTTCATGAAGGCAGCTTATGCACTTTAAGTAAGTAGAGGTCTTCTTCCACTTCCATTCGCCATCTGATTCCCGGTTTTCCAGAATATTTTTCTTTGACCTCCCCTAGTCTTTTGATTCCGCTGTAAAAAAAAAGAATTTAGCACCTCATTAAAATACATTGCGGATTTGGGCCTAATTCCTAAAGGAAGCTTATGCACGTCAAGCAACCAGAGGTCTCTTTCCATTTCCATTTACCATCTGATTTCCGGCCTTTCTAAGTTTTTTTTTCTGGGAACTCTTCTATTTTTTTGGTTGCGCGTGGTTGGCAATAAGTTATTGCCCCCAAGTATCAAGACCTCGTTGCGAGACATTTCAGATTTGGGCCTTAAGCGACAAGTTCCGGAATTAAGTTATCTCCAATTATGCTCGCCATTCTATTCTTCTTGAATATTTTTCTTAACCACTCCTCGCGCACCTGGTTACAATTGATTCAGGATAAACCTACTTGCAGTTTCAAAACTGCTCCCACCAACCTAAAATGTCAGTTGCTTGAATGACTCGAAGACGCAAGGTCCAGAGGGTGGTCAAACCTATCTTTATTAGCATAAGCTTTCAATCTGTCGGAGTATAAGGCGTTCATTCTGATTGGACCTATAGACGCCATTCTTCCTGCCATTTACGTTATGTAGATCCAAGTGCCTTACTGCCTCTTCGCTTCAACTATATCTTTGTCACCAACGAGTTGAATTACAATTCACTCGATTTTCACGAAGTAAAAGTGAGATTTAGAAATTGTAGATAGAGCTTGATTTTTATAAAAACATATGGACGGTCGCGTCTTCTTGAATTCAAATACCTACCATTCAAACACTATAAACACTTCAAATGTTAACAAAAAGACTGCATTTGGTAAGGAAGACTACCAAAAAATGCAACAAATTGCAAAATCAGTAGACCAGCGTACAATTGATTAAAAAATCCAAATCGATGATTACTAATATAAAAAAAAACAAGAGATGTAAAAGTTCTGCCGTTTGTTTATTAGCGTTTAAAACAAACGAAATCTTAAGAAATAACCTACTTAAAAAAGTCTAAACACTAACTTTCAGACTTATTTCTTCAATGAAGTTGTGTATTTAGTTGAAGAAGAAAAAGTTTTGCTTCCTCCACTGCTTAAACCGGCTCCTCCAAGTCCAGATCCTGAGCTAATCAATTGAGATGAGCCAAGGTTTGAACCTGATCCAGAGCTGAAGCTGCTTCCTGAGCCAAAACTGCTTCCGGAACCTGAACTAATCAATTGAGATGAACCAAGGTTTGAACCTGATCCTGAGCTGAAACCGCTTCCTGAACCCAAGTTGCTTCCTGAACTGATCAATTTAGATGAGCTTAAATTTGAACCAGATCCAATCAATGATCCAGATCCTGAACCGAAGCTGCTTCCTGAACTTGAACCGAAGCTGCTTCCGGAACCTGAACCGACCAATTGAGATGAGCCAGATCCGTAGGTTGTTCCAGCACCAATCAATTGAGATGATCCAAGGCTTGAACCAGATCCGTAGCTGCTTCCACCTCCAATCAATTGAGATCCACCACCAATGTATTGTTGTGTAGATTCTCCAGCACTAGCATAGTTCAAAACTGGTGCAACTCCACCATCGAAGTTTTCTGAAGCTCCTCCAAAGTTATCGTATTGAGCTTGGATCTCAGCCTTGGCGCGTTGTACATCTTCAATGGTCCTGTATTTCACAAATTTGACTTCAGGTGTTGTTTGTACGTTCTCTTGAATTTGTTGGAGTTGTCCAACCAATTGAGAGCCGTCGCTTTGCTTGGTAAGAACATAGATAGCTGTTCTCTGTTCAATAGCTTGTTTGGCCAATTGAAGAGCAGCATTGGTGGCAGCGTTACTTTCTGGTGCCTTGATGAAGACAACCTGGAGGTTCTTCTTTAAGACATTGCTCAATTGTTTCATGACTTGTCCTTCTTCATGGATTTCTTCGGGTGCAACAAAATGGTAAAATTGTTTGCTGTACTCTACAGTTTGGGGAACTGAGTTAAGAGCATCAAGGCCAATGTTGAGGGTTGTTCCGGAAGAACCACCTTGTCTGTATCCACCACCGCTGCTGATGATACCACCTCCTGAACTACCTCCATATCCTCCACCACCGATCAAAGCACCTCCTGATGAGCTACCGTATCCACTGTTGCTGCTGATCAAATTAGAAGAGCTACCGTATCCACCACCGCTGAGTCCTGAAGAGCTACCATATCCACCACTGCTGATTCCTGAGGAGCTACCGTATCCACCACCGCTGCTGATCAAAGTGTTTCCCGAGGAGCCACCGTAACCACCACCACTGCTGATCAAATTGCTTCCCGAAGAGCCACCGTATCCAGCGCCACTGCTGATCAAATTTGAAGAGCTCCCGTATCCACCGCTACTGATCCCGCTTGAAGAGCCTCCTGAGCTGCTGAGACCACTTCCTGAACCGAAAAGCCCTCCGTTCGATGAACCGCTGCTGAAAGATCCACCAACAACATTGCTAACGCTGGATCCTTGTCCGACAAGATTTCCAGATTCAGAACCACGGATGCCTGATACTCCTTGTGCGTAATTGTACCCAGGTAAAGTACCGGCACTGGCAACTGCCAAAAATCCTAGAATCTGAAATAAATTCAAAACCATTAGAAACTCGTCCTAACCTAAAGGCCCACTCAAATAATTCGAACTCACAATGAAAGATCTCATGACTGTACGTCTTACTTCGTCGTTGACTTGTGAAAACTGAACTAGATTTTCAAAAGAGCTGCCGAGTTTTATAGTAGCAAAAAGAACTAGCCGAAAAATCAGCAAAACTTTAATCTATTCTAATCGCACAGAAAAATAGAATATTTAATAAAGCTGATAAATGCTAAGAACATTGGAGAAATTTCGTAATCCCAAATTTATTTACATATGCATCATTTCGTTCTTTAATATTTTTTTGTTTATTCTTTTAATTTTTTTCGTATATGCAAATTGTTCTTTTTGTGGTTTTTTTTTTCAAAACTCAATAAGTGTGAAACACCTTTAAGCTTGACATCTCATAAAAAAAAAACATTTGTTCTAAGAATATTAATGGTTATTAGTTGATGAAGACAAATTTATCATAAAATTCATTGGCCAAGTTATGACGTAAACTTCAATATTTAATTGATTTATCTATTAGATTAGTCTGTCCATCAAATGAAATGGAAATCCCCTAAGGTTCTGTAGGCCTGTTTTCAGATTTTAGTAATTAGTTAAAAATAAATTGAAATTAATATTACAGAATTAGACTTATGCAGATTACATCATGTATTCTTTACTTAGGACTTCACGATTGATGGTTAGTTATAAACTAAACGATAACGAGCTCTGACGTCACATTGAGGTCAGAACTTTGTTTTCTTAATTCCATTATGGTTGAATGGGCCTGATACTCAAAATTAAATTCAATTCACACTATCTGTATAAACACTAAAGTTTGTGTACAATTTTGTGTATTTTTATCACAAAAATGCACAAGAACATTTAAGCTTTAAATTTTGGTGGCAGCCAATAACTTGCAAATGAAATTTTTATGTGTACTTTAATTGCAACAATACACAAATGTTTGTTTATATATTATGCAAAGGGGCACTGCCGTACGGCTCAGTGGGGTCTCCAAAATTCTTGATCAAAACCAATACTTCGCATTTTAAATGCATTTTAAAAACAAAATTAAATTCAATTTAGTTAATTTTAGTTCCCATTTTACAAACATTTACGTAATATGTAATTTGTCATATAGAAGTTTATCTCTCAAGGTCTTCGAATTCCATTACTTTAGGCGTCAGCCGCTTACATATATCAGAACCTGGAACCCAGGTTCAAACAACTGCGACCTTCCAAAACTACATGAGTATTTTAGAATAAAATATATTTTTAGAAAGGATTGGGGCCATATGGGGCAAATATTGATTTCGTGTCAAACAAAAAATTTGCGGTTTTAATCAAAACCAACATTACTATGATGGAGAAGTCCGAAAAAGTGGTTTTCGTCCAGACCGTCCGTCGGTCTGTGCGTCTGTGCGTCCATCTGTACACTTCTCCACTGCCCAAACGCGTGGACGGATTTTCCTCAAATTTGGTACAGATAATTTTTACGTAATTTCAAAAGTTGCGTTTTTTTTGTTTTTGAATATCTCATTTAGAACGAGTACCTCCCATACAACATTTTTGAGTTATTCGAATTTTATCGAAAACGGCTCTAACGATTTTGATTAAACTTTTTGATATGATCTCTTCAATAACGACAAATGATAACCATAATCTAAAATTTCAAAGCTAAGTTAAAACATATAATAGCTTTGGACTAAATGAGCAAGTTCGTGCGATCCAGTCGTGCATTTTATTTTCTTAAGTGTTCCACTTTAAAGCGTTTCACAAGTCTAAATGCTTTTTGACACAACAATATTTAATAAACAAAATTCGGAGGCATATTGTCTTAAACATACTTTTAAAGTAACTAATTTGATTGACATCACATGAAACAAACATCCAAAATCTTAATCGGATTTATATTTTTTTTCGTCATAACATTTGCAAAAAAATATTCTGTTAAAATGTAAGTTTTTACGGTGTAAATGTAAACATCGAAATGACTCAAATTATTAAGAAATATCTTCGGAAGTTCATGTTGTAAACTATTTTTTTTGCGGGAAAAATGCCTCTCGAAACATAATATTGAAGAGATCTCTAGCCAAATACACAGAAGAAGTATGAACTTTTCTTAATGTGTTTACATTTAACTCCGGTTTGCAAAAAAAAAAAATAGGGGGTAAACAAAAACATTGCACAAGTGTACTTATTTAAACATTGTTAAAAACAATTTGTAGTTTATTTTTATTCAATAAAATACTTTCCCATTCCTAATTAAATTTCCTAGTTAATATAATTAGTTACAAAATTA
This sequence comes from Meliscaeva auricollis, assembly GCA_948107695.1. Lineage (NCBI taxonomy): Eukaryota > Metazoa > Arthropoda > Insecta > Diptera > Syrphidae > Meliscaeva > Meliscaeva auricollis. The sequence goes on from OX403616.1 coordinate 61,724,599, forward strand.
AAAATGGTTAAGGTCAGGATCTTAAAAAAAAGACAAGAATTGTAGATAAAGTTACTATTAATACTAAGCCTTTTTAATTAAAAATTTGTAAATGCAGTTTTAGAAAAAAAAAAATTAATTAAAAAAGCATAAAATTCGATTTTCAAATCACTAAAACAGCTTCTTAAATGAATTTAATCTCAAAACAAAGTATGCAGTTTGATTTCTTCTATAATGATACATTTTTAGAAAAAAAATTGAAAATCGTTAGAAGAACTAAAATTTGAAAAAAAATATTGAATAGTTTTCGAAAAAATGATTTTTCAAAAGAAATTAAATTTTTTTTTAAATCCAAAAAAATAATTTTCGAATTTTTTTTAAATAAATATTATTACGGCAACTTAAAAGCATTCATGTAAAAAAATGGTTGAAATTGATTGAGTAATGAAGGAGAAAATGAGAATTAAAAAAACGGTTCTATGGCACGTACCGTTATTTTAGGTAAAAAAAAATTCAATAAACGTCTGGGGATAGTCTCCAAAAAACGCCACATACCAAGTCTAAAGTAAATCGACCAATCCGTTTAGGCTGTGGTCTCTGATACATACAGACAGACAGACAGACAGACAGAATTGTCGGACTTTTTTTGATAAAAAAGGCCTTTATCCACACATTTCTCGTTTTTGGCTCTTAAAATTAATTAAATTTGAATTTTTTTTCCCGGCACAATCTCGACATTTTATAATTTGTTTGTTTGTTTTGTTTTTTTATTGTTTTTATTGATTGACAATTGAAATTTAACAGTAGGCAAACTATATCTATTTCGTTTAAAAAAACGTGCTTTTTTCACAGGAAGCTGATTCAAAGTATTAAAAATATAAAAAAAAAGAAGTATCATACGAACGATTTTATTTTTTTCTTTTATTTATCATTTTTAATCAAATTAATGAAATGACCTAAATACTTAGTTTTGAGCTCAAAACAATTTAAGAAGTTGTTTATGAATTTCATTGTTTTTTTACATTTCTTATAAAATTATTTATTTTTTAATCAACTTTGACCCTAAGAGCAAGTACGTGCGACCCAATCGTGCATTTCATTTAATGTCTCTCTCAAGATTTATTAATAAACTTGACGTATTTTAGTACTTTCCTTGGCTATATGTAGTATGTACCTACATGGTACATCATGAGGAAGTGATATAACCATTCTCGTACCCTGATCTAACTCTATCATTTATTCCAATATCATTTTTTTCACATAGTTGCATTTTGGACAGGTGGCTGGATAATAATAACTTATTAACCTGGTCTACTAAGAAATATGCCCTACTATATTTTCATTCCTTCTAACTCTATCAATAAGAGTCAGAGCTGCATTTCAAAATTTTAAGGACCTCAGGTCTTACAGAATAATTAAGGCCTTTATAATATGTATGTTGGTACTTTTAACCAAGATAAAAAGACTAAAAAGAATAATAAATTCTTCTGCATTTAATTTATTTCACAAAAATGTAAATGAATTTTACTCAAATCAAATAAAATTAACAAAGAATAAATGGGTCTTTTCACCGGCAGGCAATAATTTTTCTAGCCAAGTAGAGGTTTGTTTTAATTTATGCAAAAATGGGTGTGTTCAGAAAAAAACAACAACAAACAAAAAATAAATAAAAACAAAAACTAACATTAAAATGATAGAATTAATTTCCAAAAATTGAATATTAAACAATATGATGATTTGGAAAAATTTATGATTTGTTTTTTTGCGGTTTTCAATATTTTTTTTTTTAATTTTAATTATAATATAAAAGAATAAAAAAATTCTTTTAATGAGAAATTTCAATCTATTATCTAGCATGGGTTTTTTCTTGTAGCAAAATAATGATTTGGCTATAAATAAATTTATAAATTAACAAGGCAGTTTTTGAATGTGGCTAGAGTGGCAGGTTTTTCTTGACGCAGATAAATAAAATCAATTATGCAATTTCTATTTTAACAATAGTTAAATTAATGACATAAGAAACTGATAGTTTTTTTGTTTCTGTATTCTTGTTTGGTTTGAAGAAAATGTTTTGCATTTAAATTAATTCAAACACGATAAGTTAAACTTTGAAAAGAGTCTGATAATAATCAGTCCATTATGTCAAGGATATTTATATTGTTTATTTATCTATTTATTTTTTATCAATGACATATCAAAAATAATCTAAATATAAAACAAAGTTGGGTTAGTTACAACCTTTATTACTCAAGAATTACTGGACAGATTTTAATGATCTCTGATTTGTTAGATTTGTCCCCCTTCCTAATATCAAAATAACTATTAGAACTCTAGAAAATTATAGTCTGGAGAAGTTTTCAAATGCATTGAAAAAAAGAAGAAAATCTCAAAAAATAAAAATGAACGACTGAGTCGCACGTACTTGCTTTTAGGGTCGAAGTATCTGTGGATGCTAAAGCTTCTTACATAAAAGTTTTAAATATAAATACTTTTATAAGAAATTAAAAAAAAAAAAAATTCATTTCAAAAATAACAATTTGATTTCGTATGTAAGGTAATGAAAAAGGTAGGACAAAACGTAAAATTTGGCGGAAAAAAAAGAAAGTCACAGAAAAAAGCGTGGCAAGTTGTAGAAATAAGTGTGAAAAGTTGCGGAAAAATATTCGTAATACCGGGGACCAACGCAGTGAAAAAACACACCAACACCTTGATGAAAAGCGCGGAATACTGGTGAAAGATCGTGAAATAACTCGGAGAATACAGAGTTGCGATGAAATGTGTGAAAAGCCGCGGATAAATATGCGAAATACTATGGACTAATAAAAAAAAAGAGCGCGCACTTCTATTGAAACAATGGTAAAATATCACGGAATACTGCGAATAACAGCATCAGGGAATACTCGAATAACAGCAAATAAGGTCACAAAAAAGACCGATTAGTCCCACGGGAAAAAGCTTAAAATGACGCGAAGAAAAGCAAAGAAAGTCACAGGGAGAAGCGTGAAAAGCTGAGAAAAGTAGTGAAAAGTCCCACAAAAGAGAGTGAAAAGTTGCAGAAAAATATGTGTAATACCACAGACTATCGCGACAAAAAGTGCTGAATATCGTGGGTAAAAGTGCGAGATAGTGAAGTGGTTAAAGCATTTTTAAACACCATGCGTTTTTACGCGATATCCAACGCATTTATTTACCACCTTATACGTTTATTTCTGAGGTATTCCACTCTTTTTCCGTGCCTTTTCACGTTTTTTTACTTGACTTTCCACACTTTTTTGCCCAACATTAAACTAATTTTTTCTCAGTCTTCCGCGTTGTTCAATGATAAACATGATATGTTCCAAATAATAATAGCTTATACATATTTTTTTCTGTTCGGTGTATTTTTCATGGTCGTACTTTAGGTGTTTGTACACCACGGCCCAAAACACTAGATTTTCCTGAAAAGAAAAATGAAATTTAGTTCATCTGACGTGGATATTGGGCCGAACCATCCTCAACATCTTCTGTAGAAATCTGTGAAATACGGCAAAACAGTTTGCTAGGAAAACATTTCATAGAAAAACGCTTCAGGAATTCAAAGGAAGTTTACGAAGAAGACGTTCGTATGTGGCAGCAGACTGGATACAAATTCTTTGAAAAAGCAAAGATTCCGTTGCAAACAAAGTGTTCCAGTGTTATCCACTTGCACAAGCAGATAGATAAGTGGGTCGACCTTGAACAAAATAGCAGAGAATATCATAGCAGTTAGAAAAAATTGGCGACACTTAGAGGCAACCCTATATTCAGAGATCCCAAGAAAGAAATATCCCAAGAAAGAAATACAAAAACGTTTCAAAAAGAACTACACAAACTTCATTTTTTCATAGAAAAAATAAACAAACCATATTGTTCTCAAGAGCTTGAAGCTTATAGTATATTCTATTGTTCCAAGAAGCAAACTTCTTTGTAAATAGTATCCATTTTATTGTTCTACAAATCCACTGTCACTACTGTAAACTAGATTAATCCATTTAACCAATTTTTTTTTTTTGCAAATAAAAAGAAGAGAAATAGAAACAAGAAAAATTATGGCTCTCAAGAAAAATGCACAAAAAAAAAAAAAACAAGCAGGACATACCAACATGCACTTTTACTTATTACGTAGATTTTTCTAACTAATCTACAAATGACCAACTCGTACAAGGACAGTTAAGCAAAAAGCTTTGCGAAAATGCGAACAATTCCTAAATTGTCTCCTCTCCAAATTACCACAGTACCATTTATCGTTCGTTCCAGTAGAAGGCGAGCATTATAAAGTAGACCAAGACCAAGCGCCTGTATCCTTTTTTATATGATTTTACATCGCGTTTTTTGTTGGTTTTTGTAAAAGCTCTGTATTGGGTTCATGATAATCTTTGGAGTATGGAAGTTCTAAAATTTAATTACTGACAATCTTTTTTGGACAGAGTAGAGTTTTGTATTAGTAGGGATTGCTTAGCTATAAATATAACTTTTACAGCAAATTTCTTGCCAAAGTTCTAGCTCTTAAAACTCGGTTTAAGGAAAAATTAGAACTCAAATTGTTTCAATTTTATATTTTTTTTCTTAAGAAAAACTGAGAGCTAAAAATAATAGTTTTAAACTGATTTTAGAACTTTGTCATGAAATTGGCCGTTAGGGTCTTAGAGCCTGATTGAGAGTAGGAAACCAAATCAGCTATAACTGTGAGCTTGTTAGTAAATCCTAGTTTGTCATCTTTATTTTCTCCTATTCATGTTTCACTTAAAATATTCCACTGGAGTGTGTGTTAAATCATTTTGACAACAATGAATTAAAAAAAGGAGGTCGGGGCAATTCTATACCACGACGACGACGTTCATTTCGCAATCTCAATTGTGGAACTGGTGGAAGGACGACAAAACAAGCCAAAATGTTTGTTGAAGCGTGTGTCAGTGTGCTTTTCAGGAAAAAAAAAGGCTCTCCTAATTTTCGTAGTCTAATGGATCTTTTGTGTGATTGTTATTGCCTTTTTTTATTTTTACTTATTTTACTCCTGCGTCCTGCATTATATGTATATATTTTTAAAAAAAAAACTGAAAAAAATAAAAATATACGAAGAAAAGAAAGAAAGAAAGAAAAAATAAGAAGACTACAATGATAAGTACAAAATTGAAATGTACAATGTCCATTGTCCATTTATTCACTTGTCAAGTAGTTCATTATTATTATTTTTTTGTTGAGTTTTTTTCAAAGAAAATACAATTAGTTATAAGCTTGTGTTGGCAATCATTAGATAAAAGTAATCCACAATGAAATTTTACAGAAGTTTCTTTTAATTATATCTATTCAAAATACTAATCAATTTAAATCAATCTATTTTGAAATGAAAAATGTATAAATGCAACACGGTGGTTGTTTTAAATAAGCCCAAACTTAAGAACGATTATTGGAAAATAATATAATATAATATTTTAAAATATCAATTGATAATAATAAATTGGTAAAAAGTATTTCGAATGGACTAAATTGTTGTTAATTTAAATAAAATTCATATATATTATCTATTGGAAAGTTGTTCAACTTTTCAATTGAAACGTCTTAAAGTAAACAATTTCAATATTTATCAATTCAATTGACAGCTGACAAAAGCAATACGAGTCATAAAAATATGAGATAATGATAAAAAAGCTGAAAAAGCTGTACACTGAGGGAAAATACAACATAGAAATAAGATTTAAAAAAGAATTTGGGCTTTAACACGGAAATTTGGAAATCAATAACTTTCCATTTTGAAAACGCAAAAGCAAAACAAAAACCATGGTCACTACCAGTATACGAACCAGCAGTTGAGCTATGCTTGAGTAACCAGTCGACAGTCTTACCCTCAGCCCCAGCTCCGTGTTTTATGGGTTTCTGTGTATAACGAAAGTGGTAGTCCAGTCCTGGAAAATGCAAAAAGCTTAGTGTCGATGTCAAAAGGATAACCATTTTTTTTATAAAAATTCAAAACAACTACTTTTTAGCAACAAGGCAACAATGATTTGCAAAAATTTTATCATAGCAATTTTTATTTTGGCCATCTGTATATATTTCAACTCGAATAAAAACCATATCATAGCACTTTTCAATACCATTATAGAAAAATTAATGCACTGGTATCTCTTGCATGAATAACAAATTATTATGCACAGTAATCTTGTTCAGTTTTATGCTAATAATGGAAATTAATAATTATTATTAGTGTTTCGGTTTTCTTTACCGACCCCATACCATACGTTCATTTAAAAAAAATGCTGCCCATATTTGATAACCCCTTATGATTGCCTAATGCTGTTGTCTAGTTTCAGGCATGTGCAGTTAACTTTAATTAAGAAAGATAAACTCATAATGGCAATATTCTCTCAAGACGAAATAACAGTAGCAAGTCTATTTCATTGAATGTTTGAACAACAACAACAACTTAACAAGTCTATTTTAATAAGTTCGCCTAAATGTTGACAACACTCAAAAAATAGGGGTATCTATTGTTTAGATTTTTATATTTCGTTTTTCACACAATTATTTTAGTTTAGTATATAATCCCTTTTTTAGTTTTTTCTTCAACTTAGTTTTTCGATTATTTCGCCCCATGGACACTTCGCATTTTAGTTTTTTGTTTTTCCACTACAAGTGCAATGAGTTACTTTAAATAAAGATCATTTCGATTAGAGTCATTTCGTTTTTTTTGTTTCACTTGGACTTTAGGTTAGAATCGATGGTAAAATCGCCGTCGACAGAGTTGACACCCAAATTTCTTTACAAAAACTAAATTCTATTTTAATCTAATATTTTAAAATTTACAAAATGGGCAAGGAAAATTTTGAATATGAAGGATTTGCTTTTGATTTTGTTTAAATTAGTACCAGGTATACTTATTTAAAAAAAAAAAATGGAAAAGGTAAATTCAAGAAATATTATTAATTTATTTTAAAATATTTCATCATCGTTGTTTCGTTTTAATTTTTTGTGGATGTTAAGACCCTAAAGGCGTTAAAATTTGCGCAAATTTTAACGCCTTTAGGCTCTTAACATCCACAAAACAAAAACGAAGCAAACGATGGCGAAATAATCAAAATCGAAGTGAACTAGAAAAAAAATAATTCCAAAGCAAAATAAAAAAAAAAGTAAACAAAAACAAAAAATAAACAAAAAACTAAATCAGAAGAAAGCGAAGTATGAATTTATCGAGTTAAAGTAAAAACAATGAAGAAACTAAGCAAGAAGAATGCAAAACAATAAAAGGGCGAAACGACTTTGGCGAAACAACAAAAAACTAAATAAAAATAACGAAACGAACCATACCCAAAAATTAGACTCACTAAACCAATACTTTCTTTAACAAAGCACAGTTTTTTCAATAAATTGTTTCTATAACCAAAATGCAACAAAAATTATTAAAAATTGCTTGAAAATCACTGGCAATGAAACCAAAATCTAAAATAAAATATTCAAGTGTCAGGTGTGTATAAGATAGTTGGCTGTTTCACTGTCAATTTTTGACAAATTGTATTTGAAAATAATGGAATCGATTGGTTTTTGATATGGAATAACACAACATGCTCCTTCAACATTCAGTTTGAAATTATTATAATAAAAAATAATACAACAAAAAAAATTACTTATACACCATAGTGAATTTTTTGTCTGATCGTTTTTTAATCTTTTTATGTAAAATAATATATTATAATTTTAAAAAGTTTTTTGATTTAATAAAGCTTATAAGGGCCATACCTACATAAATTTGAGCTCACTTGTTCTTAAACCACCTTGGCATTACGCAAATATTGTTGAATGTTCGTTTCACCCTTTATAAACTTTTAAGTAAAAATCTAATGTGAACTCCTCAAAATTGGATAAGTTTGCCCGGACGCAAAACGTTCTCTAAAAAAAACAAAATTTTAAGTCTCGTTCTTCTCTGAATGAATTTAAATGCTATTCAATATAAAATTAAATTTATTTCATTTTCATAAGAAATTTCTTTTTGATGTAATCTGTTTAAGATTAGCTAATTTCTTAATAATTCCAATTGTTGATTTACTGTAATGAGAATTATTTTTCCTTGAAAAAGATTCATCATCTAAAAAAACAGATTTAATTGTTTACTTCTTTAACTTAATTCTCTAGATAGACCTTCAAGTCAAAACAAAAAATAAAATTATTATTTTCTAATGAAATATATCCTTACGAACCTGTGACTCCAGGGGTTTCAGATTAAATAAAATCGTAGAATTTCAGAAATTTTGAAAAACCATTAGAAAAAAGAACTAAATATAAAAAATTTAAAACCATACAAATGTTTTTATTATTTTAAACTAAGCGGTTTTCGCCAGATCTACTTCAAACAGATTCTATTTGTTTTTTGTAGTACTTTTTGTTCCGTGCGGGAGGGTATATACCATCATTTTTTCTTTTTAGAAAATTGAAAAAAAAAACTCAAATTGGAATTTACGATTTTTACATTTATCTTTGAGGTGAAAAACTAAAATATTTCCGTCATAACTTCGGATACTAGTGTGAACTTACGAAAAATATCATTTGGCTAACCTGACTTTTAGTGGAAGATAAAATTGTGAACTAAACCCACAATTTTATTGGTTTCGACTTCTTTTAGTCGAAAAAAAGTAACATGGTAGCGGTAGGGTTGTAATTTAAATACTGTTTCCGAATATAAGAAATCTAATCCATGTTGGCCAACAAAATTTCGTGATGCAACATGGTCAAAACTGAAAAAAAACGCGAAATTTTCTATCATTTTGCCAGTTTTTGGAAAATTTTCCCCTGCAGGATTACTATTTGGTAACATCTTTGTGCCTGGTTATAATTTGAACCTAAAATTGTCATTGCAGCAGTTATAGTTTCCAAAATACACCTCTTCAAAGTTTATTATTTTTTTAAGACTTTTAAAATGTATAGTTGTATGTATCAGTGTTGTTTTGTTTTGACCCAGGAGAATTTTTTTGATCTGAAGTTTGTTGAAAATGCTTACAAAAATTCCCTCACTGATATCTGAAAAGTACCTACAAATATCACCCATGCGTGGCCCACCATTAAAAAAAACGCGCTTTGGCTATGTCTTGGTAAGTAATTGTGCTAGAGATGTCATACAAGTGGAAAAAGTATGCTGTTTTAAGTGCTGGATGTAATAAAGCCAACACCAAGTATAAATTTCCTCACTTAACACCACTTATTTTCGTTTTTCTATTTAGACTTTTTAAGTAGTAGTACTTTTACATGTTCTACTAACAGAGAAATCTTTTTGAAAATATTAGTAAGTCCAATTTTTTTCGATGAACCTTTAAATTTTAATTTTGACAAATTAAACATTCATTTCGAAACTCATAACTGTACCATTATTTTCTAAGGTGTTTCTGTATTATTTTACCTGTTGTACTGAAATTATATGCATAAGAAGGTCAAAAGCACCGTGCACAGGAGAGCGACCCACGAATGAACGAACAAATAAGGTTTCATACACTTCTAAAGCTAATATTTTTACTAAATTTATACTAAATGGTAAAAACTTAACTCAATTCAATTTTCATTTGAATTGTAAAAATATGAAATAATTAAGAAAACAATCTGATCGTGGCGACTTCATTCGTAAAGACCAAATTGATTTTTCAAATATTTATTATTTTAACAATTAAAATGAAAATTTTACTGTCTTAACGTTAATCTTAGTTAGTTTCTAACCATTTACTGATTTTTTTTGTTCAAAAATTAGCTATAGAAATATATCAAATCTCATTTGCTTGTTCATTCGTTCATTTAGATTCGGAAATCTAAACCAACCCAAAACTTTAGTTCTAGGAACATTTTTGATCACAGATTTACTGTACCTATTATTTTTTTTTTAATTGTAATAAAAAAGAGAAAATAAAAAATCAACTGGAAGGGTGAATTCCACCCTTCTATCCAATAGGTGGAAGTACCTAACGTTAAAATCAAGCTAAGGAAATGCATTACTCTTAGATACAAAGAACGAATTTTGGTTTTATTTGCCAGATGTTTTATTTTTCCGTTAGCCTAAGCAATTTATTTGACTTTTTTTAGTCCCAACTCGTCAACTAGCGAACGTAAATTAGTACACACACACTTTTTTGCGTCTTAATAACTTTTTAGACAACTTTATAAACATAATCTCCTACTGTTTTCTCTTGTGAGTAGTATTTTATAATCATATTTTGTATATTTCATAATTTACTTTAGCAGGACGCCTGAAAATAGACAATCATTTGGTTGTAAGCAATTGTGTTCGTAGAATTCATTTTTATAGCCCGCCTAACAGGCGGGGATGGAATTGCGAATAAATTAAAATTAATTTCTTAGTTTTTCCATGAAGCTTTTTAATTATGAATTAATTTGTTACTTATACATTCGATGTATTTAAGCTTTAGTTAATATATTCAAACAAAATTGAAAATTGATATGGAGACATATTTATTTGAGCTGGAATGTAGTCGTTGATGTTGAATTCAAAGGTCATGAATGAAGAATATTAAATTGATTAACAGAAACCCACTTACTTTCGGTTTTGTTTTGATTTTCTCATGATATTCCAAAATTAAATAAATATCTCTCTAATTAGACTTTAATAAGTTCACAACAACCTGATCTTAACACAAACGTAAACAAAGTATTATTAAAATATAAATACTAAGAAATAAAGAAAAACCCGACTCGTAACGTGTGAATGATTCTGATAGAACTAACGTCTGAACTCAGGAGCGTGTAAATACGGGGCGCTGAGTGTATTATGTTTCCGCCAGAGCATCTGAATCTGAACTTTTACTACTTCAGTGTTTTGCATTAAACTATTAATTTATATACATAAGTGCTTTTTACCCGGCAATTTTATTTATACGCAATTTAAAACAAAAAATCAACTATTAAAGAACATTTCTTGCAACTGATAGAATTTTGTTTAAATATGAAAAAATCGAAATAATCTATTGGAGCAATAACCTTCTTATCGCCCCGTTTCTGCATGAACCACGTATCTACAAAGCAAATTTTGTTAAGTTTTTTTTTTTTAATTTGAGTTTTTCTCGAAATTGAATAATTGGATTGAATAAAAAGAAGTCGAATTTACTGTAAAACACATCAATTGAGGTTATTTCACCATTTATACTTTTTCATATTCCTTACTCATAGTTTTCCAGCGATGTCTGCATAATGTGAAGCAAAATCTTTTTAAAAAATGTAGTTACGAGGTTCACGCAGAAACGGGACGTTATGTACATTATATCGTTAGTGCAAAGCCAGTAGCCAATACAGCATTTAACCCCCGCATAGTAAAACAAAAAGCGGACCGTACTTGCGCCTAGGGTTATCGCAACTTCCTGTTACAATATTGATTTTTCATACACTTTCAGTCAGTGTCAGTAAGTGAAATAACAATGTGCATTAAAGTGTTAATTTGCGTTTTCATTGCACTGCCTTTACTGGTCAGCTGCGCACCGACGATCTGCGAAAGAGTTACACAAGATAAGGAATTTAAATGTGAAAAAAGCGATTACAAGGCAGACACCATTCTTATACGCAATATTGCCAACTCAGACATATCCTTCAAAGTTGGCAAATGGATAGCAAAGTGCGGAAAAAGTGTCGTCGACTATTCGGATCAGTATTACAAATTGGAGAGTGATGGTGTAGTAACTGTGGACTTAAGCGAAGTGATGCATGATAGATGCAATTCAGCGTTTGTCTACAATTGCCAGCGAGACAGCAGAAGTGTAAAATGCTTTGAAATTGTTTCTGTTAATGCTTTAAATGAATATAATAGACTTGTTTAATGAATATATTTCTTGAAATTAAAAAAAAAAATGGCCATAATTTAATGTATTAAATATTAATTTTAACTTTTACAAAATGTTATTATTATCAAATTATGCATTACCAATATTGATTAAATACACGAATCAGAAAGTCTGTTACAGAGGTTCTGTAATTAAAATTTTAATATAAATACGTAATTTTTCACACCACCCGATTTTCATTTTGATAAATTTATTTGAAAACCGTTAAATAATGGTTCGTTTTTCAGGAAAACTCAAGAATTAAGAAAAAATTTCAATAGAAAATAAACTGGGCTTCCGTAATAAGAAGTAAAAATTAATACTTACATTGTTTTTTTTTTTTTTTTATAAAATGATTCAAAGTGAGAAAACAGAGTAAGAAAACAGAGTAAGAAAAAAACAATAAAAATTGTGTTTGATAAAGCACAGTGGGAAAACCGATATTTGCACAAAAAAAATTGTGTCTCAAAGTAAAACAGTTATAAATTCTTGATTGAATAAAAATAAAACTTACGAATTGGACGTCGGTTGGCAAAGATAATACCTGTTAAGGGCAAATAGTGTCAAAATCTAACCGTAATAACTAAGCGACTGAAAAGTGACAAACTTTTCCTATTAAATACAGATATTAGACTTTTAAAGTAAAAAAATTGAGTAAAAAATAACTTTCCGAAACTATTAAACTCCATATTTTTGACTGTTTATAAAATAAGTTTTAAGTCATAAAAAGTTCTGTAATAGTTTTAATTTCTAATTTATTTTAAATCGGTATTTTTCATTCGCAAGCAATTTAACAACTTAAGTTTGAAATTATCATGAAGTGTAGCAACTAAAAAGAAAAACAAAGTTTACTCGCTTAAACTTTATATTTGAGTAGAAAAGGGAAATATAAATTTTCTAACAATACAAAAAAAAAAAAAAAAGAAAGCGAAAATGAAAATGAATCAATCAAATGACTTTTTTATAACTGTGTGTGTGTGATGGCACAAAGTTAAGCTGTTTTTGTAGAGGTGCAGCAAGAATCAGTCTAGAAGTTCAAATAAAATGGTTAAATGTAAAAATCGTTTGAAAACTCTGATGGTAAAATGTTATCATATAACTTTTCCACGAAACCAGCATGGAACATGAAACTCAACTGCAAAATGTAAAACAAGTTTTTTTTTTGTTTAAAGTAAATATCTAGCATTAAATTATTATGGTAATCGGCGTAATGGCTAGTGAGATGGACTATCTCGCCGGAGGGGATTCGATTCCCAACACAGAATTGGCAGTACAGGTTATAATATATGAAATCGGACCACTACCTACTTAATATTTCAGTCATTTAGAACTTTTACCTGGAAACTTTTCGATGAAGTTTTTTGTATTGGTCCATTTTATAGTTTTTGGGGAGCCCTTTCCGAAATTTCACTTTGCCACCTCGCATTATTGAAGCGTAAGTCACCATTTTAAAAAGTGGCAGCCAAAACAGTTTTTGTGCTGAATCCCATTTTAAACTAATTTTAAAATTAAAACTGCCTTCAAATAAATTGAACTTGAGCTCATTTAGTTAAGCACACAGTTTAAGTGCCGCAAACATATTCAAAAGTAAAAATGTTTGGGTGGAGTGTTTTTGGACTTTTCTTTCAAATCATGGTTCTGGGGTTATTATTTTCGGAACAAGTTATGATCATTTTTTTATATTCGCCTGTGGAAAAAAAAACAGGAAGCGATTGAAGAAAGCAGGTTTTTTTCACGAAATTCGACATTTTTTCGAGTTGAGTCGATTTTCTTCATATTAAAAAGTTTTATTTGGTTTGAAAAAGACTGCATTCTTCGGTCGCTTCCCAGTTGTTTTTTTCCCCACAGGCGAATATAAACTAGGTAATTATAAGAACTTGTTCAGAAAATCAGACCGTATAAAACATGAGTTGCACGCAGTGTAGTGGAAGAAAAGTTCAAAAACGCTCTACCCTAATGAACAGTGGTTCGAGTTGCAGGGAGAAACGGTCTTAAAAATATAAATCTCAACCAGTAAACCTAATATTTTGAATTGGGCTGTCATTTTATGATATAATATTATAATAAAATGATAATATGTCATAAGTACAATGTTAAGTCGATCGATAAAATATAATTTGTACCTTCTTGAAAATTGTTGATAAAATCATAGGTTATTTTTATTTTTTATTCTGAATTAATCAAATAAAGGGTTTTCCAATAAGAGGTGTTATTTTGAATAGCCCGCTATTTCGGTAGCTGTCACTTTTGAAGCTGTCATTTTTTTACATTTGACAAGTAGAAACTACGTTATTAATAAAAATGGAACGATACACGCTTCAACAACGCATTGAAATTATTAAAATTCACTATAAAAATGGTGAAAATTTGGCAGAGACGGTTCGTAACACTAAAACATTTTTGGGTCGTCGTGAAGCACCTTGTCGGACCGCAATACAGAAATTGGTGGACAAATTCGAGCTGTTGGGACAAGTTAGTGATGTGAATAATAAAACCCTTGCACGTCGCTCAAGAACAACTGAGAATATTGCTGTTGAAGCCCAAAGTGTTGAAGAAAACCCAGGTTTGTCCATTCCTCGTCGTTCTTTGGAATTAGGCATTCCACAAACGTCATTACACCGTATTTTGCATAAAGACTTGGATCTTAAGGCTTATAAAGTTCAGTTAACACAAGAACTCAAGCCGGCTGATCATCAACAACGTCGTGTCTTTGCTGATTGGGTCCTTGAAATGCATGAAAATGAACCGGAATTTCATCGAAAAATCATCTTGACTGATGAGGCCCATTTCCACCACGGAGGCTACGTCAACAAGCAAAACTGTCACATTTGGGGCTCGGAAAACCCAAGAGTTATTGTTGAAAAGCCTCTCCATCCTCAACGCGTGACTGTTTGGTGCGGTTTATGGTCCCGCGGGGTCATTGGACCTTACTTTTTCGAAAATGAGGCTGGAGCAACAGTTACGGTCAATGGATTGCGCTATTGAGAGATGATTAATGATTTTTTATGGCCTGAATTGGATGGTATTGATCTGGACAACGTTTACTTTCAACAAGACGGCGCTACGTGCCACACAAGCAATGAAACCATCGATCTTTTACGGGAAAAGTTTCCGGACCGTGTTATCTCTCGAAGAGGTGATCACAATTGGCCACCGAGATCTTGTGATTTAACACCTTGCGACTTCTTCCTTTGGGGCCACGTGAAAGATAAGGTCTACGCCAACAGCCCAGCGTCGATTCAAGACCTCAAAGATGAAATTCGTGAGGCTATCGAGGACATAGGGCAGCCACTTTGCGATTTGGTTATGGAAAATTTCATGAAAAGGATATGGTCCTGTAAGCGTGGTCTTGGCGGCCATTTGGCTGATGTTGTGTTTCATTATAAACGGCATACCTTCCTCTTTATAATGAAATAAACATCCGATCATGTATCTCCAAAAATGCCATTTTTCTTTGAATATCAAAATAACACCTCTTATTGGAAATGGGGCATATGCATAAAAAGTGAAGTAAATACTAGCAGCATTTTCTATATCTTTTTTTCATATAAAAAGTACTAAATACTTTGAAAATCTACCAGCACAAGCATTTACTACCGTTTATGCATATGGCTCAATATGCACCTATTTAAATAAGTCTTTGATGAGTTCGCAAGAAGCTTATCTTAAAATAAACATAATGAAAATATAATTAACGAATAAAATTCAAATCTGGTTCGTGTAGCGCGTTGAACCACTCACCTAAGGTGACAGTGATGGAGATTACGAGTAACCAAAGCCGGACCTGAGCTAACGGTTATGGTTTTTTTTCGCTTAAATTTTAAATTTCAACAGTTTCAATCAGTTAATCACAATACAATGTGTACAGTAGTCACATTTTGCGTTTTCATGGCGCTGCCCCTACTTGTCAGTTGCAGACCGACTATTTGCGAAAGATGGGCACAAGATACACAGTTTCGATGTGCAAAAGACGATTTCATGGCAGACACAATTTTGATACGCAATATTGCCAACACGGACATATCCTTCAAAGTTGGCAAATGGCTATCAAAGTGCGGAAAGAATGGTGTGGACTATTCGGACCAATTCTTTAATTTGGAGAGTGACGGTATAATGAACGTGGACTTTGGCGAGGTTAAGTACGATAGATGCAATGAACTTTTTGTTTATGATTGTAAGCGAGAAAATAGCAGTACAAGGTGTTTTGATGTTATGTCTGTTAATGCATTAAATGCTTACAATAGAATTGTTTAATAATGTGTTGAAGTAAAAGAATGTAATTCGCTTGTGCCAAAACTAACAAAATACATACAGAATATTAAAAAAAAATGTTTAATGTGGGATTCAAAATTGGGAAGTCTTTTAATTTTTTTAACAGGGTGTTTTGCATATGATGTGACAGATGCATTTTGTCGTGTTTGTATTGAGTTAAAACAAGATAAAAAGCGAGGTAATTAAGAAAATGTCAAAAAATAGAATATAAATTATTATGAGACAATATCAGCAACCCTCACCAAATCATGCAGTTTCTGTTTTTTCTAAGCTAGAAGTCTATTCTTTGATTTACCACCAAAAAAAGTTATTTTAGTGTCTGATACATTTTTCATATTTTTCGACTCTTATTATTGAACTATTTAAGCAAAAATTAAAAATAATCTTAAAATTTTGAAAAAAAAGCGTTTAAGTGCCTTCTCAAGTTTTCGTTACTTTTAGAACCTAGATGGCAAGTATTAAATAAACTATTTCTGAAACTTTTGCAAAACTAAAATGTTCAAGGTTTGATGCATATTTCTATATAAAAGATTCAAATTATAATAGTCCAGTCCAAAATTCACGTTTTTTCTCAAAAAAATGATACTGATTTCTTGGAATGTTGTCAGGATAGATGCCAGCAGTGTAAAACTAAATTTTCAGCTTCGAAATAAAAGTGCTTACACTATGGTTCTCAAAAAAAAAATCGAACTTTTCTGTCTATTACTTTTCTGTACACGTAGTGTAAATGATAAGTTAAAGCGATTAGCACAATTTTCTTTTCAGAATTATCCTATTTTATCGTGAAATAACATGAATAGTATAGAAAAACGATTTCGAGACATTTTTATGTGCGTGAGCCGTTGTCATCAGCGTCAGTGTCGTCGTCAGTGTAATCGTCGGTGTCGGTGTCAGTGCCGGCGTCGTTGGCGTTGGCGTTGGCGTTGGCGTTGGAAATTTGTAAGCATGATAACTTTTGTTAGAATCAAAATAATTGGAATCTGTAAACGCCAAAAGTTGAGCCATTTAGAATAAAACCTACTTGTACTTTTTAGACAAAAATCTTTCAAATGTGTCACTTTGGGAGAACCTACTACAAATTTGCATTTTGTTTAATTGTTCTAAGGCACAATGATACTTCAAAATAATGAATTTACCCAAAAACCGGAATACTTAATTCTCAAAAGTTTTGGTAGAAATCAATATTTTATACTTTTTTCAAAAAAAATTCTTGCAACGGAAAAGTTTGGGATTGCTAATGTAATTCACATTTGGTCTTTTATGTGATTTCCATTTGTGTGTAAAAAATCACGTTCAGGGTTATCACAGTTAGTGTAATTCACAAGTAGTGACTGTGATTTTGTATTCACAGTGATTTTTGCTCATCTCTAATTAAAACGTAGTAACTGCTATGCAGAAGGTCCAAAGCTCTTAAAATACAGCTCTTCAAATACTTATAGTTTTACTTAACAGTTTCGAAAAAAATGTGCTAGCGTCTTTCAAATATATTATAAATAGCTTCAATACTCGAAGTTAAAAAGTATTTTGGTGTAAATCGGTATCTTTCCTAACAATTTCCCAAAATATCAATGTTGTTCAATTTTTGCGATTTAGCTACCTAGAATATCTTGTATAACTGGGCTATAAATAATAAGCTCAAACACGAATTCTAAAAATAGATTTATATATCTTATTAGTTTGTGGTATCGAAACATACCTATACATAAATTGAACTGGGGAATTACTAATTAGTTTTTTTGAATAATTTTTCGCATTTTATTGATGACGAAGAGCAAACTAGAAAGAGGGAATTCCAAAATATTGATGTTTACTGACGCTAACCCGATGCTGACTGATAAAAATAATGAAACGGGTGTTTTTTGTTCTTGTTGTTAAGTTCAAATAAAGGTTATCTACAAATTCTTTAATTACTTAAGTGAACTTTGTTTTATTTATATTTAAATGTTCCTTTTTGTAGCCTACCTATATTTTTTGTATTATTTTTTATGGCGCAACGTTTCGAGTTTTAACAAAGAAACCTATTTGTTGATGAAAATATGCGTTTATATTTCAACAAATATTTCGCGTAAAGATACCCATTTTCGAAACGTTCCAGCACATCGTAAAAATATATATGTTTATGACATAAAGCCTACAAAACGTTATCTACAAATAATATTAGTTCACATGTAAAATCCGAAACAAGATACAAAAAAATAAATCCCCAAAAGAAATGTACCAAGCACTCGACAACAGACTTTCGTGATAGGTTATCTGTGCTTTGAGAATCTATAAATTTTAATTTTTTGCACTGCATCAATCAGTTATCATCATAATAAAAATGAATTCGAAAGTCTTGATTGTAGTTCTCATATCTCTGCCATTTTTCGTCAGTTGTAGACGAACGGTATGCGAGCTATGGAATAGAGAATCAGAATTTCGTTGCGCAAAAGACAATTACGGGGCGGACCAAATTCAAATACGCAATGTTGCCAACACAAATTCTTACATTACATTCAAAGTGAGCAAGTGGTTATCAAGATGTGGAAAGCGAGGTGTCCAATACTTTGGCCAGCAGTATGCTTTAAACAATGGTGGCAGTGTCAATGTGGATTTTCATGATGTAAATTCGGGAACATGCAACGAGTTGTTTGTGTACGAGTGCAAGCGTCTTAACGAACCACTTAAATGCCTTGACATAGTTTCTGTAAATGTTGTTTAAAAATATTTTGTTTTAATAATAAGTTTTATATGTTAAAAAAATTAAATTAAATAAAAATATATATTTTCATTTTTGTAACTATAATTTGGCAACCATGTCCATTAAGGTGTTTTATTTAAAATGGATATGGTAACCTGCATATTTTTGTTTTTTTTTTTTTTCTGAAAATTTTAACGAAATAAAAGTTTGTTTCAAAAGCTGGTATATTTAATGAAACCTCTTTGCGATATTTGTGTTCATATCTGAGTCGAAATTGATATAATTTTTCATACTACGGCATATAAAAAATAAATTTGGTAACACGGTTTAACAAAGTTTTTAAATGATTTTTTTCGAATATTGTTCAATTGTTGAAGTGTTATTGAATTTCTGGGAATTTTGTTCAGAAAAGGTTAATAGTGTTGTTTATAAAATGCAAACAAGTCCTATCTATCCTAGTTTAATAGATTAAATGCAATGGCATTTACCTCGTTTGGGGTTTAATACCATTAATGAAATTAGTTTTATTTATTTCAACAACTTTTTTTGTTGCTACAAACACATTTTTTTCGATTTTCTGCAAATTGCGTGGAATACTAATTATTAAATTTGGTTGACATTCTAAGGAATTAAATCATATCATTTTGACTATAAGGATCTGAATCTTAAGAATTCATTTATAAGAACTCAAAGTATAAGCTTAGAAAAAAAATTTCTGTTTTTTTTTTAATAGCTTTTAATTGAATCAAACAATAAGGGTAAAAATAGGTAGAAATGTTTTGCGTTATCCAGAATTCAAGTGATCGAATACGGGAAATAAAATTTTAAAAATTATATTTTTAAAATTAAGTTATTGCGGTACTAACTTATCGTGCCTCGAGAATAATTCTAGTCATCGTTTCTTGTAATAATAATAAATTTTCATCGAAACGTTCTTCAATTGCAACTTTTGGCAAGAGCTTCATAACCAGCCAGTGTATTTCTCCTGATAATAAGAGCTATTTACGATTGCCCGATTTTGTGTGTAAAAATTGAATTTTCTCCCGGTTTTCAATTCATAAAAGTTAAGATTCATCTCCCAGTACAACCGTTAAAAACTCTTGAACACGAAATTCCTTGAGATTTTTAAGTCAAGGTAGAACATCCAAAAAAAAAAGGGTTAATTCAAAAAATTCTACTCCACCTTAAAAAAACACTTTTTTACGGTATTATATGTGTATAATTTGTATGAATCAAACTTTAATCTCTTTGAATTCTACGTTAAAAAATAATACTTCATGTTCCATATACGTTAATCTTTTAACAAAATATTTTTTCACAAATTGTATAAACCTCTAAAATCCGGTTTGACGCAGAGAACCGCGAATAGCGGACAAGTGATTCATTGAGATTTTTGAGCATTAGCATTCATCCATTTAGTAGTAAAAACTAAACTATTATTATGGCAAATTTCGAAATCTTCAGATTTCGCAATTTTGTAAAACTCTTGGGGTGAAACTCTATTTGGCTGCATGGAAACCTATTTCAAGCCATTTTTAAGAGATGCAGTTTTTAACAAAAACTATTTAATTTTTTTTTTAATTTTTACTCAAATTGAATTTGCTTACATTCGATGTGTATTTCAATAACTCAAATTTTCTGCTTACATTAAAATTTGACATGATTATGTAGATGTTAGTTAATTTAATTTTTAATTGCAGGACAATGCATAAAATTACTACACATTGTATGTACATACCTACATAATACATATACTAGTGATTTGCAGTAACTTTTCAACCAATTACGTTAAATTGAATTGAATTAACATCAAATAAAAAAAAGGAAATTATAACGAAATCCAATTTAAAATTAATTTCTATGCAATAAAATAAAGCACACATTTAACATTTCAAAACAAAAAAATATGAACATAGGTGCACACTTTATTGTGTATGACTGGATCGTAATTGAAATAATAATAAAATGCACGACTGGGTCGCACGTACTTGCTCTTGTAGATAAAATTACTATTTATACTAAGGCAGTTTTAGATAAAAAAAAATTAAAAAGCATAAAAAATCGATTTTCAAATGACTAAAACAGCTTCTTAAATGAATTTAACCTGAAAACGAACGTATGCAATTCGATTTCTTTTATAATGATACATTCTTAGAAAAAAATTTTGAAAATCGTTAGAGCCGATTTTAGATTTAGAGTCTATTTTTTCTATATAAAATTTTGCAAGGACTTTTATAAAAAAAAATTGGTACGCCATTTTTAAGATTTTATTTATCAACATCTAAAAACTAAAATTTGAAAATAAAATATTGAATAGTTTTCGAAAAAAATTTTTTTTCAATTTTTTTTCAAAAATCCAAAAAAATAATTTTCGAATTTTTTTTTTTACTAAATATTATTACGGCAACTTAAAAGCATCCATTAAAAAAAAAGGTTGAAATTGATTGAGTCATGAAGGAGAAAAAGAAAAAGAAAAATTAAAAAAAACTGTTCTATGGCAGATACCATTAATAACGGTTTTTGAAGAAAATGGTTCTCATTTAAAGATAGATCTTACCCAAAGAAATAACCATGATTTTTTTAATCAAAATCGTAGGCACCGTTTTCGAGTAAAATGAGTTTTTCTAAAACCGGTATATGACAAGTACCGTTATTTTTGGTCCAAAGAAAAAAAATCAAAAAACGTCTGGTGATAGTCTCCAAAAAACGCCACATACCAAGTTTGAAGTAAATCGACCCATCCGTTTAGGCTGTGGCTTCTGGTACATACAGACATACAGACAGCCAGACATACAGAATTGTCCGACCCACTTTTTATCATTCTCTATCATCGTAATGTCATGTTTGATTGTTATCTCAACTTTTTTTTAATGCATAACCCATATCGCAAGTAAAAAAGTCGAAAGTAAAAAGTAAACAAAAATATTTTTTTTGAAAATATGATGATAATGGAACGTGGGAATATGGTACCCCTTTTGTTTTTAAAAGTTTTTTCTATAACTGTTAACCCGAATACATGATAATAAATTCAGTATAAATATTAGACCGTTCGTTATTTTTAAATAAAACTCTAAGGTGAAAAAACTTCTTCGAAATACATAATTTAAAAAAAAAAAACTCTAATCTTTTCAGATTTTCTTTTGACTCCTGATACCCTTGGGCACTTAAGGTTTGCTATGGGAAATACATGGAATTTTTTGTGTGCTTCAGTATACTCCAAACAAAACTAAAGATGGTTAGAAATGACCCTTGAATATGTCACATTTCGAGAAAAAGAAATGTTTTTTTTTTTAAATCCATAACCTTGATTTTATCAAAAACTTCTTAGTGCTGGTTTTGATTTGAATTTCGAAAGTAAGTCTTATTAAAAGGGGGCGTTTCAAATTGAAATTACTGCCTTTAAAATCTGCGGAAAATACGAGTTTAAAAATTGGGAATTACTATTAAAAATATGCATTCCAATAGGTATGTACTTAATATGCAGGTACCCATAATTCGCATTAAAGTTCTATTCACTTTTTTCGTTGAAAAGTTTTGTTGTGAATACTATAAGCGCCACCCTATAACCCATATTTTTGTATGTACATAATATTGTTAAATTGTATATTTTTTTATAGTTCCTGTAATTCAATTCGCATACAATACAGAAATTTGTTTGGTGCGCAGCGGCAATAGGTAATTTTTGGAATACAATGCGATTCAAATGATATCCTTTCCACATAATTTGCGTTCATTTAAAATAACGTATCTTAGTGAATTCAATCTGGTGTCACGAACTTTTATAGCTTCATGTTTAACACTAACAAAGCAGGCATTCAATCCAAGGATACATGCATACATGTGTGCCTGCGTGCGTGCGTTGGCCGTCTTTTCGTAGGCGTCGTCGCCGGTCTTCGGTCGTATAGTTTGTTAGAAGAAATTTCATGTCCTGAATTGTTTATCTAAATTAGGATCCTACGCAATTACCCCAGCATAATAATAAAACATCACATCACATGTATAGATAGTATATCATTTTCATTTACATGTGTACCATACATGATACATGTTGAGTTAGAGTAGGTATGTTGTTCACTCAACTGAGGCTTAATTCATTTATTATTATATATATGGGAGTCGGAGTAAATTAATGATGATTTTGTGACACCAATTTTTGCATAATTGGCCAATTTGTCAAAAGATGAAAATCCTGTTTTTAGAAGATCTATTAAAATGTATACGAAAGTGGTAGCTTTTGCAAATTTTTGTTTGCTTTAGACTGCTTCATGGGAAAATTGCGAAGCAATCATTTATTTGTTGTAAAAAGTTTCAGTTTAGACTCCCGATACATAAGGTAACTAAACTACTAACAAAACGATTTTCGGACTGGGAGTTGTACTCCAGCTTAGCACTGCTCCATTTCAACCAACCCATCAAGGATGCTTTATCTATAATTTAGCTCTAAATTTCATTATAGTTGTCACCATCCACGTATGTCCCTTCTTTAAATCAAAGCTTGCTTCACTCGCAGCTTGGAGGATATGTAAACCCACTTAATTTTTATATGGTCTCCGAATTTTGATGTCCTAAATTTGAACCCAACCTGATTTTAAACAAAACTATGAGAGTTATGTAAGTAATCCGTTTAATATAAACCTCCATTAGTTTGAAAAGAAATGTCAGTCTTTATTGGAACATTACAAACAAAAATTCAATATTCAACGCATAGGATTGCCACGCGTTAAAGTTTAATTCTTGGGTTTTTTTCCTAATACCTGATCCAGCCTATACGGCAGGTTTTGGAGGTGTGAAAATATATTAAATCAGAAAAACTTTTGAAATTTTTTTAAGAAGTTGGATATTCGAGTTTTTAGAAATCTGAAATTCTAGGTGGCTAAATAAGGGTGAACTTAGAAAAAAGTCGAAAATGTATTTTCTTAACTGAAAGTGATTGAGACTTGACTTATACCTAATAGAATATATAAAAACATGAATGTCACATAACAAAAAAATAAGCTGAAAAATGCACAACTCGAGATATGACCATTTTAAAGTAAAAATTGACTTAACAGATATTTGATAAATAATTCAACATAAATAAGTATAAACTTTATTTAAAATGCTTTATAGGTACGTTGTTGAAAAGAAAATACCTAATCATTTTGCACGTGTCTACTAAATTTTAAATTTTATTTTTTTTTTTTTTTTTGGTTGAGTGATCTAATAGTTCAGTAACTATATATGTATCAAACTTTGCGTCAAATCCTTCATTTCTCATTTTTTGCTGAGTTGTTTCTTTAATTTTAGCCTAACACCAATTTTGTGGACCCAACAAAAACATCAAAAACAACCCAGCAAAAAATCAGAACTACCGCGTTTGTCGCAAGGTCTCCTTTCTACGAAACGACAAGATTACTGGACTATAAACAAAATACACCAGAATTTTTATTGCAAATATAAGATTGTTGATTGATTTTAAAATTTTTTGCTTTTTTCAAATCAATTAGGGCCAATTGATTTAAAAACGTTTGATTATCTTTAATCCATGATTATTCCAAGGTGTAAATCATCGACATAAACGAATTTTTTTTCTGAGAATCCATGGTTTGAGTTGGAAATCTTGGATTTAGCTAATCAACCGATTTTGGTTGATTAGTGCCATTTAACTAGAACCTATGAAAAAACTAGATCTTACGATTACGAAAAACAACGTACTGTAAATAAGGTTAATACTAATTTATGGTGGATTATTTTTTATGTGAATATTATCACGTTTAAAAATTTTGAGGTACTTTTTAGATATTTATTAATATTTAATACACTACAAATATTAAAAATTTTCAGTTAATACAAAATATATTAAAATTAAAAACATTGGAAGAATATTTTATAATTGAATGTACATATTACTTTTCAATACAAGTTTCTTATTAAAATATTTTTATAATACTTTTTCTTTCCTTTTCTTTCTTTATTATTCTATCTTCTCTGTAAATTCTTTAAAATGAAGCACAAAGTTAATTATTTTGTAATATTAAAATGGTGATATTATTATCTTTATTATTTTTTTTTCCACATTATGTGAAGTGAAATTTGTTGACAATTTAAATTTTATCAGTAATTTATACATTTTACTTCGATTATTAGTTTTTATTTTGATTTTATCAGGTAAAGGGTTACCACATGCATATTTTGTAATGAATGTAATAGAAATTCTAATATTGATTGATGGTATTTTCATAATATTACAAAATAATATTCACTGTAATACAAAGGCTGTATTAAAAAGTAAGCCAACATTTTTAACCGTATATCTAGGTAACTTTCATTAATTTAAAAACTCGATCGATTTAAATATCAATTATGCGTGTTTAACATTTGCTTTAAAAATTTGTTTCCACCCTCTTTCGTAGGTCACGCCAATTTACCCTGAAACTAGGAATATCTTAAAATCTCGTTATTCAACATTTTTGCATTAAATATTTTCTAATATTATATTTTATATTTTATCTTTTTTATTTGAAAGAAAAACGCAAAAATCTATCATTTCAGCGTGGTAAACCTATGCCTTGAAGCGCAAATTTTTGCAAATTCTTTGTTACAAATAACACAACTTAAATAATTGTGTACCTCTTAGGTGGTTTGAGGTAACCGTATGGTTGGATCTTAGACTATAATAATTGAAAAACATGAAATATGCTATTAAACAAAAAAAAAAATTACTGCCTAAAAACCAAATCTCAAGAATTAAATTTAGTCGATACATGTCAAACAATTTTTAATTTTCTTTCCAACAACATAAAATGTATTTTTAAATAATGTTACGCTGAGTTTTGGTTAATTATTTTGATTAATGGAGTTGCCAGAGTCAACAAACTTAATTTTTTTTTATTTAATAAAAATTAAACCTAATGATTTACAAGCCGAAAATTGGTGCCCACATAGCTATTATTAATGTTGCGAAGGGATAAAAATAACAAAAAATTAGATACAGCACAAACGTTACCAGACTTTAAAAAAATTACTAAAAAAAAAACGCTATAACATGCAAAATTGAAAATTGGTATCAGAATAGCCTTTATAATCTTGTTAGTAAGAAAAATCAGCAGGAGTTTGAATTGAGTTTTAGGGTAGGTAGGGTTGCCATATTCATGAAACATCTGGAAACATTCAAACCCAATTTACACAGAGAAAACTCGACTACATAATATATAAATGGTAGCACCTAATAACAATAAGATTTGTGAAAATCTTACTTAAATTTTAATAAGATTTTCTTCTTTTAAAATTTTACTTTGGTGCATAAATTTGGCTTAAAATAAGCATAACGGTTCGGGGTTGTGTCTAACCTGAGCTATAAAATGTGGGCATTAACCTTATTTTATCTCATATTACTGATTTAATCTTTTCAATTCATAAGCTAAGAAATTCCAAATAGTTACAAGACAACTAAATAATGACGTCGGTCGATCCAGCATAAAAAATTTAACTTATTCAAAGATCTAGTTCTGTTATGGAAATTAAATACTAATTCATATTCAAATTCGCAAACAGTAAGTTCAATGATCTCTAAAATCAGAAAAAAAACTATTCTAAACAAAAGAAAAACAAGACAAAGTTATAATTAAGATGCTGATTTATTCATCATTTTTATAAATACTGTTTTTATAGATTTGTATATGAGACTCATTTCTTTGCGGGTAATGGGGGCAAGTATGACGAACCAGAAGTGTAACTACTGCTTTCTACTCCTACATTCGATGAACTACCAAGATTGCCAAGTCCAATCAATTGTGTTGATCCACTGCCAATGCTTGAGCCGGATTGGTATTTGTTGCCACCACTAATAAACTGGGTTGATGCAAGTTTTGAACCAGATCCATAGTTCGATCCAGAGGCAATACCTGCTCCTTCGAAAGAAATTTCAGATGCCTTTCCAGCGCTTGCATAGTTCAAAACTGGAGCAACTCCACCATCGAAGTTTTCTGAAGCTCCTCCAAAGCTATCGTATTGAGATTGGATCTCAGCCTTGGCGCGCTGTACATCTTCAGCGGTCCTGTATTTCACAAATTTAACTTCAGGTGTTGTTTGTACGTTCTCTTGGATTTGTTGGAGTTGTCCAATCAATTGAGCACCGTCACTTTGCTTAGTTAGAACATAGATAGCTGTTCTTTGTTCGATGGCTTGTTTGGCGAGTTGAAGAGCGGCATTGGTGGCAGCGTTGTTTTCTGGGGCCTTAATGAAGACAACCTGAAGATTCTTCTTGAGGACATTGCTCAATTGTTTTGTGATTTTGCCTTCTTCATGGGCTTCCTCGGGAGCTTCGAAATGATAGAATTGTTTGCTGTGTTCAACGGTTTGAGGGACTGAGTTTAGAGCGTCGAAACCAATATTGAGGGTGTTTCCAGCTTGTTTGTAATTTCCGTTGCTGACGATGCCACTTCCTGAACTACCATATCCTCCACTGCTGATGAAGCCATTTCCAGAACTGCTTCCATATCCTACACTGTTGACCAAGCCACTTCCTGAATTACTTCCATATCCTACACTGTTGATCAAACCACTTCCTAAACTGCTTCCATACCCTCCACTGCTAACCAAACCATGGCCTGATGATGAGCTGATGATTCCACTGCCAGAACTGATAAGTCCACTACTGCCATAGCTTGATCCTTGACCAATAAGATTTCCAGAATGTCCGCTGAAATGACTGACCTCTTCACGTACACCGGATACCCCAGGTCCGTATTTGTAACCAGGCAGGACACCAGCACTGGCTGCTGCAGCTAAGAACCCAAAAATCTAAAAGTATAAAATTTGGCATAATAACTATTTTTCTCAATCAAATAAGAGAGTCTTCCAATTCTAACTTACAATAAATGATCTCATGATAGCGTCTTACTCCGTCGTTGACTTGTGGAAACTGAACTGAATTTGCACAAGAGCTATGGATTTTTATAGTTGTACAAAGAAGAAGAAAGGTTAAATCTATTCAAATCAAATTACAAAAAAAAAAAAAAAAAACTATAGAATATCTTAAGAAGCTTTATTGCTTGTAGAAGAAGAACATCGAACTTTGGAGAAAGGTGGTTCCCGCAAATAGATTTCGGAGTGTGCATCAATTTTAGGTTTCAGAGTTTTTTTGTGGTTTGGTTTTATTTTATATTATGATTATGCAAATATGTAACTTAAGTAAAGAATTTTGAAAACACATTAGAACAAAAATACATTAGGCCTTTATGTTGATGTACCAGGCACCAAGAACAACTGTAAAATCTTATTGATCATTAAAAGAAGAAGTAAATATGATGTAATATGAATAATATTTAAAAATTAATATTTTTAGTTTCAGTCAAGTACCTACTAGATAAACACGTTTGACAAATTTGCAATAAAAACACACAGTTGATTTCTGACAGTTTTGCGGTGGGTGAGTAAATACTCTCATGGCATTAAACACATTAGGTACTTACTGGATATCCAACCTATCTACTTTATTATGAAATAAAAAGATGTACATAACTTTGAAAATAATTAAAATATTAGTCATTGATTTTGGTATTAGCTGGACACGGACAGTTTAAGCTTAAACTCAATTTTATGCGAATAAGACACAGAATTAGCTAAATAGACATATGTAGCTAGAAAATTACAACTGAAGCTTCATAATTTAAGTACTGTACAAACAACGCTGTTCTTCTATTTTGCATACTGACTGATTGGCGTGGTAAAATGCTATTAGTACACCATTTTTGAGATGTGGACGAAGTAAATGTGATGAGACTGAGGTTAATAAAGTCCACTTTTAAAATTCAGAGATTTATAGAGCTTCCGATTTTGAGGTTAAAAGCGATAAACTTACTCAAGTATTTCCTCAAAATATTGTTTTCTGTGAGTTGTTTGTTCGTTAGAAGAGATTTTTTGACAACCAATCAAAGGTAAGACAGCATTTTCTGAATACATACATATTCATTCCTCTTCTAAACAAATATTCTCAGGGGAAATGTTTTTGGGAGAAGGGCTCCCAATTGAAATTTTCACGGAATTTCGTTCCGTTTTCCTTTTAATTCGTTCCTCTTGTCTTCCGAGTAACGTAAACGTGAAAAGCAAGGGAACAAAATTGCTGGCCAAATATTTCTAAGAGAGTTTTCATTCAGAATAGGGCTGATTGTTTTTAGGCAGACCGACCCAAAGTTTGTTCAAAACTTGTACCTTCTAGTACAGTGAAATAAGACAAAAACTACTCTATGGACTTCTGTTGTTACCTACTCAATAATTTTAAGAATGAAATGGGTGTAGAATTACAGTTCAACCCTATCATCGTCTTTTGAGACTCGGAGGTCTTTTAGTAATAAAAGATAACTAAAACAGCAAAATCTGAAGCATTCGTTAAAATTTCTAGATAAAACTATTTTAGTACTTACCGTCAGTAAAATTAGTATTAAATTATGCACTTTTTATGAGTATTGAAACGAACTTAATAGCGAGTTCGACGATTTTGTATTATGAAAGCGAGCGATTCGCTTGAACTAAGTTAGCTGTAAGTGTCAAAAGTGACACTCATGAAACTTGACTTAAACTTTACATTTGCAATAAGATTGAAGAATCAGAAAAGTCCATATAAATATTTTGAGTGCAAGGGTATTTTTTTTTGGTTTTTAAAAAAACAAAGAAAATAAATGAAGGATTTAGAGGTATTTTTTGATGCTGAATCTAACCTTAACAGGTAAAATAGAACCAAAAAACATGAAACAATATGCACGACTCGGTCGCACGTACTTGCTCTAGAAGATAAAGTTACTATTTATGCTAAGCTCTTTTAATTAAAAATTTGTACATGCAGTTTTAGAAAAAAAAAATTATAAAAGCATAAAATTCAATTGTCCAATGACTAAAACAGCTTCTTAAATGAATTTAACCTCAAAACAAAGTACGCAATTTGATTTCTTCTATAATGATACATTTTTAGAAAAAAAAAATTGTAAATCGTTAGAGCCGTTTTTTAAAAAAATATTTTTTCCATATAAAATTTAGCAAGGACTTTTATAAAAACAAATTGGTATGCCATTTTTAAGATATTATTAATCAACATCTAAAAACTAAGTTCTGAAAAAAAATAGTTTATGGTTTTCGAAAAAATGATTTTTCAACAAAAAAATTTCAAGCTTTTTTTAAAAATCCAAAAAATAATTTTCGAAATTTTTTTTTCTTAATATTATTACGGCAACTTAAAAGCATCCATGTAAAAAAATGGTTGAAATTGATTTAGTCATGAAGGAGAAAATCAGAATTAAAAAAAAAAACGGTTCTATGGCAGGTACCGTTAATAACGGTTTTTGAAAAAAATGGTTCTCATTTAAAGATAGAACTCACCCAAAGAAATGACCATGATTTTTTAATCAGAATCGTAGGCACCGTTTTTGAGAAAAATGAGTTTTTCTAAAACCGGTTTATGACAGGTACCGTTATTTGGGGTCCAAAAAAAAATTCAAAAAAACCTCTGGGGATATTCTCCAAAAAACGCCACATACCAAGTTTGAAGTAAATCGAACCATCCGTTTAGGCTGTGGTCTCTGATACATACAGACAGACAGACAGACAGAATTGTCAGACCCACTCTTTTCTCATTCTCTATCATCGTAATGTCATGTTTGATTGTTATCTCAACTTTTTTTTTGGTACGAATGCATAACTTGATATATGGTACCCATATCGCAAGTATAAACTGGATCTTGTGTTATTTTCTCAATTTCAATCAAATCTAAGGACTAATAAAACACAATATATAAAATAATACTAAAAATCTTATACTTATACCAAATTTGATGATTCCTTAAGTACAATGATTTTTTTGACCGCTGATTTTAACTCCGATGAAGAAAGTGGAAAACCGCCTGAGGGGGGTTGTTTGTATATATTTTAATATATTTTGGAAGTTTTTGCAAGAATTGAATGATTAACAACGTTATGATTTATTTACAAAAAAAAACTAGGTTTAAACTTCCAATATTATGAATAAAATAAAATCACTCATGACAACTTCTGGGAACATGATTTTTTTACACTTTTTATCCGATTTGTAATAAATCAATCGTATAACTCTTTTACGCTCCGCCACTTGAAAAGAAATTAGGAATTCTCTTAAGCAATTGGTTCTTTCGTCAAG
Source organism: Meliscaeva auricollis (assembly GCA_948107695.1). NCBI lineage: Eukaryota > Metazoa > Arthropoda > Insecta > Diptera > Syrphidae > Meliscaeva > Meliscaeva auricollis. The sequence goes on from OX403616.1 coordinate 61,755,491, forward strand.
TAATGGAGGAGCAGATTTTTGGTTTTGATTTTTAAAAGAGGAATTTTTGGCAAATAATGATCCAAGAAAATAAAACATAAAACCTAAAGTTACTGTGTAATTCTGATTAGAATAATGTCCAGATTTACAACAAAAAGTAAGAAAATGCTAGAAATCGGAGCAAAATGTTAGTTTATAGAATGTACCACTGAGCACACTTAATTTAAATGTAATGAAAAACGTAGCTTTCCTTATTTTTAAGAAAGCAAACTAAACATCATCAGCGCTTTTCCAAATTTAGACCGTAGAAACGCGTTTTTAGTGAGAGACTCTATTTTCACGTTTGCGAGCTTTTTTAAAAAAACTAACCACATAACGGTTTTCTCTCCAAAGATCTAGCAGATGATTGGTAATCCAATAATGCTATAAACTTTTCTATTATTAATGGATTACATTTCATATAACAATTTTCTGTTTGTTGATGGGAATTTCCTCGATTGTATTTCCGAATCTAAAGCTGATACAAAAAATCTTAGCACGGCATACACCATACTAAACTTACACAAAATCAGGTATGAAATATCCAGTATCAAAAAAGTGTGTTGGCCTGGTTTATTATTAAACCTCACTTCTGTAAAGTCCTTAAATCAAATAACCATTTGAATACCTAAGCTATGAAATATTTATAGTGACAACCTTGATAGGTGTTGAAAGAATTATAATGAATAGGAGCCTACATCACGTACTATAAATAAAAAGTGGTTTCCTCTCTTTCAATACTGTATCCTGTTCCTGTGTATAGTGTATCGTGTATGCTATATGAGCATGAAATTATACCACCAGCTGCTGATCAAATCATTCAGTAAATATTGATATCTGATGACGGTGCTGAGAACTGCACAAGATGTTGGCATTGGCATTATTATTGTAAAAGCCCTTTTTCTAAAAAAAAAAAGAAGTGTTTCTGATCAAAATCAGCTTTCACTAACAATGAATACCATTTCAGCGGAATATTGTTTCGTGTGCGGCTCCATATTGATAAATATATTATTCTATTTCTGTTCAAATAGTGAAACCTTCGAGCGTCGAGTACTCGTATCATAACATAAAGCAGATAAATAATATATATATTTTTTTGTTCAATGTCAGTTCTTTCCTGTATAAATATTTTTTCTTTTCGTTATCGCAATTTATATTTGCTTTTGGTGGCTGTGATTGATTTTCGGATATCCTTTTCCAGTGATGATGTTTACCCCCAGCCTTTGTGCATACAAGAAATATACACAACGCCAAAAGGTGTTTGATTTTATTTAAAAAAAAAAAAAGAAGAAAAATATGAGAATCTATTGAGACCTAGCTTGGATTGTTATTATCGCCCATAAATATAGCAATGAACGTCGAAGTGGAAGGTATAATGTTCGCTGTTAGAAGGATGCGGTGCAGTCGTAATTCGAAATGATTGCTTTGCCTGAGATTTTTACTATGAAGGGTTATAGTACGGGAATGCAAGATTGCATTTTGTAAAATTAAAACAATGAAGTGAAATATATCTTCTCAGATTGATATTGTCATGCCTTATAGTTATTCAATTATTTTTTATTCTTAATAATTCCAATTGTACAACTTTTATATTGAATAAAATCTATCTAAATCTAAATCTATCTAAATCTATATCTTCCCAGATGAAGTTAACATGGGCCTAGCAACATTCAGTTGACAGTCTGAAATTTAGTGCCCCAAAAGAGTAAGCCGAAATAATTGGCATTTTTTTATGTAAATAAATGGGATCATTTTAAATGCTAATTTGTTGCGCAAAAAATAATTTTGTAGCTCCCATGGGTTATTTTTTATTCCAATGTTTTTATTTTATAAGGGTACTTCCGGTCCACTAAAACGAAAAATAAAAAAAAATTAAGAAAATTAAACTTTTGAACTTTTTTTGCAAGTTATTGTAGCTTTTTAAAATATCCATGCCCTAAAATCCAAAATCTAACAAAATGACAAATTCAAAGAATTTCGATTGTAGAAATTTGAAGTTACCATGCACTAGATAAAATGCGCAAACCCTGATCTTGCAGGTCAACAATTTATTACTTGAGATTTTTCTAAAATAAGACAAAAGCCCATATGGCACGGTCAAAATATTCAAATAAGTTGAAATTTCAACATCTTTTTTCTTTCCAGACATTGCAGATTTTCAAAGCAAAATTTGTTATGCAAAAATCAATTTTGTAGCTCCCATTGGTCATTTTTTATTCCAATTTTCATTTTTAAATGGGTGCTTCCGGCTTCAGCGGACCGGAAGTACACTTATAAAATAAAAAATTTAAAAATTGGAATAGAAAATAACCCATGGGAGCTACAAAATTATTTTAAGCGCAACACATTAGCATTTAAAAATTTCCTATTTGTTTACATAACAAAAAGTGTTATTTTTACTTGCTCCAAGTATTGGTTTTGCATCAACAAAAATTGAGGTTTTAATCAAAAACCAACATTACGATGATGGAGAAGACTAAAAAAGATGTTTTTCGTCATACCATCTGTCGGGCTATGCGTCTGTGCGTCCATGCGTTCGTCTGTACACATTTCTACTGCCCAAACGCCTGAACGGATTTTCTTCAAATTTGGTAGAGATGATTTTTATTCAATTTCAAAAGTTTTTTTTTTTTTTTGAATATCTCATCTAGAACGAGCATCTCCCATACAACATTTTTGAGTTATTCGAATTTTCTCGAAAACGTCAATAACGATTTTGATTATCTTTCTTAAATGATTTCTTCTAAAACGATAAATTTTTAGATTTTTTTTATCTATCCAGCCTTTTTTTTTGAATATTTTTTTTATTAAAAAATTTCAAACGATTTAAAAAAAAAATTGGTATGCCATTTTTAGGATATTATTTATCAACATAAGAACTAATTTTTTCAAAAAAAAGCACTGAACATCGAAAAAAAACAATAATTGTTAAGAATCCAAAAAGTGTTTCCGTTTAAAAATAAATATTTTATTTGTGTATATCTCTCAATACCTACACACCTCAGATAACCAAAAGCTACATTTTCAAGCATATAAAATTTTGGACTACATGAGCAATTTCGTGGGATCCGGTCGTGAAGTTTATTTTATTTTCGACCGCTAACTTCATTATTTTAGCGAAATTTGGAATAAGACTATTGGATGCCAATAACAATTATTTTTTTTTTTTTAAATAATTTAAGATTTTGTATGCTAACTTTAGACTTATTTTAGGTAAAAATTCAGTAACTCAAAAACAATGCGAGTTACAAATTTTTGGTTTGTGCAACAAATAAGCATTTGATTAACTTCAATTTCTAACATATAATTGTTTGATTCCAACACAAAGCATTCACCAAAATAAGGGACTTGGAAGCTCTTTCATTGAGAAAGAATTATCTTGTAACAAAAAAATAAATGTATACACAAAAAGTACGTATACGCCATAGTGCACACATTTTCCTTCGATTCGATTTATTTCATTTTTTGAGTGCATTTTACAGCAGGTCTTTATCTATAGCCAAAACATCAGTATTAATTTCTTTCCTCCAGAGTATTTATCAGTGGCTCGAAGACTTAAAATGTTTAGGACCAAAATCTGAGTATGCAGTTTTATAGGTATACGCGTCCTGATTTCAATTTCGAAAGTCTGGCAGGTTTATTTTTCAGCCTTCTGTGTTTTTCACGATAATTCCAAGTCATCTGAAAAAGGCAAATCCACTTCAATTGACATTTTTGATATCGAAAAACGATGTTCTGTCATTTTGGCTCTGGCTGGATTGGCTCTTAGACTATTTAGTAGCAAGTAGTGGCTGCCAGTTGGTGAAGTTGAACAGATATTTAAATTATATGTAACTCAGACATCAGTTTTATTGCCACTTGGTTGTCAAAATTAATATCACTTCCATTGAGCCTTGCCTAGCAGTTTTCTTTTACTAACACAACCTCAGCTTGAAAGACGCTGCTGTTATTAAAAAGTCTAAATAAGTTGGCTAATTCAATGTTTTCTAAAAAGCCCCCTGCACCAAACGCTAGTATCCATCATGTATTCTCTTTCCTCTCTGCTAGTAAGGGTGGTCGTTTACGGCATATGAAATTCTATGCAGGGTGGAATTTATTGTCCTCACTCAAGTCGAGATTTTTCTCAAATGTACGCTTGAGGGGACTCTTAGCCACTTGAGCTATTTATAATCAAGAATGTGAGGGAATGCTTAAGCATTTACTTGAGGATTACTTTAGTGGCCTTCATTTTGTTTATGAACACGGATTTCGTTGAACAAATGGTTACAAATTTTTGCAACTTACGGAGGTTGAGAAAAATCTCGACTTGAGTAACGACCATGAATTCCAAAAACGTGACTGTCATTATATCTCTTGCTATAAGGATACCAGTGGTTTAGAATTGGCGTCAACATCCATTTGATAATTTTTGAACTTGGCCATCAGGTTTAAGCAAATATTCATTTCCAAATTGGAGTCCAAATATCGCTTTCTTAGCTGTTTCTTTAATTTTAAGGTCCAATTCAAATTCTTATCGAGGATCACACCAAGGTACTTCGCATGGTCAGAGATCTTGAGTGGGAACCTTTCAATAACTTCCCACAAGGTCACAGTTTGTAGCACATGAATTCAGTATGGGTTAGGTATTTTTTATTTTTCGCTAATATAGTGAAGGAGAAATTTTCCTTTGTGAGCGCGTTTCTTAAGGACCCAAGCATATACTTAGACTCACCAATTGTTTCTTTCTTTTACTAGTTGTACAATCAAAAACTTTTTATCCTGGACTATGAGTTATAGGATTCTACTATCTTATCCTTGCATAACATTGAAATAAAAAAAAATATGATTTGCTGCGATAAAAAGCTATAAATACTACTCTGTGGGGCTGAGATATTATATATCCCTTATGGTTATTTGCTTTTTACAATTTTGCTAAACTACGGTTCATGGGTCGTTAAATTTCAACTTGAGTTTTCATGGCTGGTGGGCGGTGTGATGATGGTGTAATTAAAACACTATACCTACAACATTTGAAAGCAAAATAGACGTCAAAGGAAGTGATTTTAACTTCTTTTTAATGTATCCTTATGAGCGCATATACGAGTATATAGGTAACTGTATATTTTTGTTAAGAGCGTAGGAGTTTTGAAGAACTTTGTGATACTATATAGATGAGGGTTGTGCATCATGATGATATTGTATAGATGGATGCTGCTCTCTCAAGTAGTCTAGTTTCCATTTGAAGAGTGAGTTTTATTTACAATACCCGTGAGATATGCGGAGAAAATGTTAATTGAAACAATTTTAATAGGAGCTTTGAAAGTGCTCAAGTTTTTTTTATTTTTTATTTGCTTATTCTATGTTTTGAAATAATTTTATTCAAAGCAGGTAAACAGGTGTTGTTGTTTGATTTGCATTTGAAAACTCCACAGGCTTTTTGTGTGCAATACCAAATGCAAAATAATTGAGAAAAAATACCAATTCTCTGTTGATCATCGAAAAACCAAACCAAAATGTGCTAGAAATATTTAATCAACCGTAAAATGCAGTGTTCTTGTAGTAAAATATCTAATAAATCGTCAATTTATCCATGGGCGTACGCAAGGGGGGAATAAGGGGGCACTTGCCCTTTCCTTCACTATAATTTTTATTTTTGTTCTATAAAATTCGTTCTCGAATGAGTTTATGAGTTTAAGAACACAGATTTCCAAACTTAAGTTAGGCTGATTTGGATGGAGATGATGCTCTGAACTGGGCCAACTATAGAAGTATTAATCTCCTTTTCGGCTCACCGAGCTGGCTGGAGAGATCTGGTTGAGATCGTGGTCAGATTGAGAATGTTTAAAAATTACATTAGATGTCTCAAAACTGTCACACACTTTAAAAAGAAGAAAAAAAGTAGTCCCGTTTGTTTTTTTCAATTACAGCTTAAAGTCTATAGATTTCTACCATTGACAGTTCCAAGGACAAGACAAAGAACAACAATAAGCAAAAAAGTTATTTTTCATTTGTAGAAACAAAAAAAAAACTTTAAGCATAATCCCTTATTCTTTTGATTTAAAAGTTTACTTCATTACAGATGGAGCAGGAAATCGAGAAAAATCATCATCGTTTTGTCCTTGATGGGAATGGAAAAGCAACTCTCTCTCTCTCTCTCTCTCTCTCTCAAATATTCTTTTTCATTTTCACCATAAACTTTTCCTTCAAGGGTGAATGAAGAAAAAATTGTAGCACAAGATAACCTTAACGATAGAAATAAGAAATGCGGAATGATGCAGAAAACGGAAAATATACGGGAAACCTTGTTCTTTTTCAACAGAACCGAAGGAAGTAAAGGAAAGGACCCTTCGTCCTTGTTAATAGTTCTTTGCCACACTCTTACTGCTTGCCGTCGTTGTCGTCGCACCACAACAATCCTCTTTTTGTTAGAAGGAACACGTAAATCGATATGCGGGTTACTTGGGCTGCCACTGCCGCTGCTCCTGCTCCAATACTTCCCTCATCCCGCTCATGATCCTGCTTTAGCTATATATAAGTGTTTAAGTATTTAGAAAGGGAAACGTGTGGATACATACGAGTATATCTTCTTAATGTATATCTATCTTCATGTACCTACTCAAGTTAATTAAAGTTTAAAGCCAGTTTTAATGGTTTTAACAAAGGATTACATTTATTTCGACGATGGTCTTGCGTGTGGAAATCTTTGTGTAAGTAGTTGTGAATATACGTTAATATGCTTTGGATTGCATGTAATGTACTTTCCATTATCCATCCGATTGTGTATGTTCAGAGTGTGTGTGGAAGGAAATTTCATAGCAATTATAAATACTTGAATTATTTAAGGGATTTCAAATAGAGTCTCTCAAAGACTAAGGATAAGGAGCAATGTCAACGGAGAGCGCGATGGCAATATGGTCTAATGAAAAACCGAAAGTGAATGTGTTGCTTTAAGAGGTTTAAAGGTTATGAAATTCTTAGGTGTATAACTTTTAAAGAGGATTATAAGAACGGGACGTGTTATTGTTTTATGTTGATACGAAATAAGATAAACACTTTGTTTAAATTTTGTTTGTTTTAATTATAATTTTACGTTTTTGTGAATATCTGTACATAATCGATGATTTCAATTTATTTTTAACGAAAGAATTCGCGTAATTTTATTGAAGAAAAGGGAAGTTTGTATATTTGAGCGATCTTACCGCCGCCGCCGGACCGGTAAACAGGTGCATGACCATCACATCACAAACTGTTTAGGTTATGATGCGTTTTTTTTTAAACCTGAGGTAAGCTCGTCGGATTCCAGGGTAAAACTCGACCAATAAGAAGAAGAGGAATTCTTTCCAATTACCTTTTAAGTTCTTTTTATTGTTTTAACGGTTTCTTAATTTTAGTATTATAATATAGGATCTTAAGTCTATAATTACAGCATTATTTAAGGGCCCTATATATGCCCTGAACTCAATGAAAGTGAGCAGAGGAATTCTGATGGAACCAAAGTGAGTTTTATGCTCTGACTCAGAGTGAGCCCAGGGGTTCGGAGAAGGAACCAAAAGTGCTTTAATATGCTCTGGAGTCATAGTGAGCAGAGGTATTCAGAAGGAACCAAATTAATTTTACATGCTCAGACCCAATACTAATGTCAAAAGAAATAACTATACTTATGATATTAATAAGCCCTAACTCAGAAGGAGTATTTTATAAAGAAAATGTCTGGAAGACCTAATAACAACTATAGGTCGTCAGAGCGACCAGTAGTTGAAGTGTCATAAATGACAATTAGATTTACAAAGTTCGAATATATTACAATTTTTCCCTCTAACTTATTAATTTTTTTGTACGAACTGAATGTGAATCGTATATAATTTAAGTGTTAGAATTAACAAACTTATTTAATAATGCTATGATGATGGTTGGTCGTGATACCGCAAATGACTTTGCCGAAAATGACGTGTTGATCTTTATTATAGTTTATTTGAATTTTTAACTGAAGCAATTGAAATATTTTGAGGTTTTATTGGAGTAATCTTGATTTTACATCAGAACAACGTCGAAAAATTATAATTTTAATCTTTATTCATATCAAAACAGGCGTTCCCGAAATGATGCTTAATTGATGTATCAAATATATATATATATCAAATTCAATTTCAATTTCAACTTCAAATGAATTAAGTTATGCAGAAAACTATGTATTTATGTAACGATAATCCATTTCTATGACACACCGGAAAGACAATTATTTGTAGACATGCACGAAAGATCAATAAAAAATTGATATTTTTTCACTTGAACTTCAGTCAGACATATTCCTCCGCCGGACAACTTTAATTTAAACACAAGTAGTGAATCCTCTCATTTTTTTCATCCACGTGGGGATTCTTGAAGAAAATTAAGCCTTAATAATATTCAAGATACAGGAAGCTAAATTTTGTTTATTTTAGTGTATTTTTTTGTCTCTGGAATTTCAGTTTTTTGAGTTATAGAAGCGTTCCCGAAATGATACTAGTTGGAATAAAACAAAAACAAACTCAGTTTCAAACAAAGTAAACACATTTTGATTTAAACAAAAAAAAAATGGACATCAAATTTTCCACCCCCATGAATTTGGGCCTTACACAATTTAACTGTCAACTCTACATTCAGTTCTTATTTCTGTAAGCTCAAAAATTATATATCAACGCATGATGTGCTTAACCACATTACAGAAATGTTTAATTATTATTTGAAATTACTGCGAACTATAATTAACAGTGAACAGTGAACATCCCACTTTTCCATCTAAGATTTACCTCTTTCTACTGAAAATGTTATTTGAAAAATTACAATTCTCTTCAAAATTATTGTTGTGTTTTGTTAATTTGCTTCCATTTGATACATGACATAAAATGACTCAGAGTCCTTGTGTATGTTCATTGCGGCAATCCAACAATTGAAACTCTAGGCATACATTAGTCCTTGTCCTCAAGGACTTTATATGGACATTGTTTTACCATAAAACCTCATTTCATACAGAGATAAGTTCAAATGCAAAACTAAAACAATTTTTACCCTCTGGTATCTTTTTTTGTATAGAAACTCATCAAATCGTAAATATCGGAGAAGCAGCGGAGCTAACCTTCTGGCTTTAAGGAGCAACAGTGGCTTGGCTGGTTCGAGCTCTGGTGCGATGGCTAGCATTTACAATGCACTCGCTGGCAGTGGTGACTTCCCATTACGTTCGACGCCAATTCCACCATCGGCAACACCCAGTCAAATGGCACAGGGAATGTTTTCCATCAGCCAATTGAATATGGAAATAACCGAACAGCATATTGGGAGCAATGGTCGTCTGGAAATTACGTGTCTGGCGACAATACCTACACAGGTTGGCCTTGGCGAACAATATGCCGATTATAAAACATACTCGGTTAAGGGTGAGTAGAAATAAATTGTATACATATTTAAAATTCTTGCGTTGATTTTTTTTTTTGTTTTTAAATACATATTTTTATAATTTCATTTTTTTAAGAACGAGTAATTATAAGTAATTATAGAAAATATACACACGTCTCCATAGAATAATGGTAACACTTTCTAATTTGTTTGATGTCGTTGAAATAATTATATCATAAACATGTATTGTGTGTTTTTTTTAATTTTATAAAGAAGGACACGAACCTTCGTGAACTACGAAACAGTACACGAGGCACGACAATATTAATGTTTAAAAATGGTTCAACAAGGGGTTTGGATTCGAAAACTCATCGAACTGATGCGTCGTGGCTTCACACACTAACATACGTGCTCGTTGAATACATCAGCTTTTTCACGAGTTCGAAGGGACTGTCTTGCCTTCTTTTTATTCTTCCTTCTTCCTCCCACTTCCACTCCTTCCACACTCGAAAAATCATTCTCTCAGAGCAACCAAGCTCTGATTTTCATCTAAACTTGTCAGTATCCATTCCTCTGCCCATACAGCGGGACGATAAAGGTCTTATATAGGGTCTCCCTTTCCTCCATTTTTTGAGAGAGGGCGCGAGAAACAGCAATCTGATAGTGTGAGTGTGATTCTTCGTATGATCTCTGCACTTATGTGGTTGTAGCATATAATAGACAAAGCCTGAAGAAAGACCCTGACTACATTGAAGCTTTATCGTGATATTGTTGGGCCTCTCTGCTCAGCATAAGTAAGAAGTCTAACGGACTTTTGAAAAATTGTACCCCTGACTTCTCAGTTGGGCACAATTATGCTCCCAGTAGGATGTTAAAGAGAGGTTGCATGATAGTGGATCACTCTGTCTTAAGACTTCTTCGAGACCAAACACATGTCGGTGATGTTCTTCCCGACTTTGACGGAGCAGCGAAATTTCTACACTGTCATCCTGCTCAAACGGACAAGTTTGACAGGGATGACATGATGTATCATGCCTTTGTATAGTGTCTTACTATCAATAGTCGACGGTAATTTCAAGACTAATATTTCTGTAAGGCACATAATTCTGAGCTTATGCATCCATTTAGCGTACTCTCCACTGCCCAAATTCTACAAATTAATTGGTGTGTGCTCCTGGCCAAGACATCTTCCGCAGTTCGACTGGCACAGTTCATGCGAACCAGCAGCCTTATGCAACTTTAGTTTTTATATGACTGTTCTTACTTCTTTTTCGTTGGATCTTTTAACCGCCCTCTTACTTTACAATCCAGGAAGGACTACGGCCTCAACCAAAATGCCTCTAAAGCCAGCTCTGTTTCTAGCCAGTCGCCAGTTACACACTCCAATATCCAAGTTGGTTAAGGTCGTCCCCCACTTGTGTGTGAAACCTGTTACTTTACTTTCCTCTGCTGCGTCCACCATGTAGTTTCCATACGCGCCCCATGTTTGAACCATGTCAGCCGCTGTATTTTTAGCTTCTTGACCAGGTCAACGTTGCTGTAGAGTCCTTGAAGCTCGTCGTTGAATCTTCTTTTCATTGCGCCTTCGATACACACAGGACCAAAATCCAATGGAAAATTTTTTCTCAAATTTTCATTTTTTTAACACCCATGCTTCGGCCCCATACGGCAAGGCTGGGATGATTAAGGTTTGTATATAGTGTTTCTTTGATTCTATGAGAGAATGCTAAACTACTTAAATGCCTTCTCAGCAAGAAGAAACACCCATTGACAAGGGTAATTCTGCGTTTGATTTTGGAACTTATGTCGTTGTTTGGGTTTATAATGGATCCCAGGTTCCCAGGTAGAAAAAATCGCCGATATTGAGACTCCCTTCTCTTTAATAGCATATGCATCGTTTTTTCTTCATTAACAGCCAATCCCATTTTTACCGCCTCCGATTAAATACCGGCAAATGCACCAACTACAGCCTGCTTTGTTATGTATTCACCGCTTTGCTGTTGGGAAAAGTATTCTTTCTAGATCTCCAGCTCTGAACCGACTGCGTGTCTTTTACCGTATTCCCATTTGAATTACAGCAGGTTTCTGTTCTGGGATGACATCCTTCGGTAGATCGCTGAAGCCTTTGATATAACTTTCGAACATTACCTCTGCCCAACAGACTCAACCAATTGATTTTCGTTCTTCGTCTTATTTCTTCTTAGAAGTCAGTACTCCTCTCCTCTTTTTCGCACATAGACCTCGGATGTTTCGTCGTTTAGACTGCCTCCTTCGACCGTCGAACCAAAAATACCCTCTTTTCCAATCCAGGCGTTAAGGTCACCAAGAACAATCTAGACATCGTACTTCAAGCCCTTATCATACGGATACTCGAGAAGTCCGTAGAATGCTTCCTCCTTTCGGGTCATCTTAATCCTCTTTTGGGACGTGGTTTTCACAGTTCTAATTTTTCTAAACTTGACCCTAATGCGGATTGTGTGCGTAATAAGGCGCTCGCTTTCTTTATTTAATGATTTCTTGCGCCACATCCAAACAACCAACAATGTCTCTGTCCCTTGCACTTACTCGAGTAATTATTGCAAGATTTAATTTTTGGTATGTCCTCTCTATTCTATCGCTTTTCCTAGATTTGCTGCAATTACAGCTTGAGTGCCTATCCAAGTTCTGCTGCACGTGATGATTCGAAATTTATTTTCCAAAAGGCCGGATTAACCGCATTTTTATAAGTCTATGCTCTGATTACGTTGGATTTGCCCACCTAAGGTCTTCACCAATTCAAGTAGTTTAACCTGACTGGAACTATTAACTCTCCTGTTGATTCAGATGAGGGAATTCTTCCACTACCATTCTAATCTGTTGGTCTCTAAGCCTTAACTGAGACCAAGGTTATGTCCACGTTTGATGTTAAGGACAAGTGATATCAACCTAAGCAAAGCTCCCATCACAAACAGAATTTACGAAGACATAACCTCAATTTCAATAGATAGAAATAACCATAGGAAGGAATATCATCAAGAATTCTATAGCATTTCAATTCATCCATCCAACCGCACGCATTTTTTTATGGTTACCAATGAAACACATTTAAGGATAATTCATTTTGAGAAACAAAAAGAATTATTAATGTGCTCAGCACCATCATGACATAATTCTTCTAAAATAAAAATATCAAAGAATCTCTCTTCCCCTTACTTCTCGTACAATATAGAATTCTTCCCGTTGATCATTAAAGATGTTGAGTGTCTACTTTCGTTTCCTTTGAGCTATAAGTAATAAAGTAAGCGAAACACACGCTTAAATACATAAAAAAGAGGAAATGTCTTAAAGATAATATTATGGTTCTTCTTTTTGTGGTTTTGAAATGAAATCTATTACTTTTTTTTTTATTATAAAGGAAGATCTATTAAGAGACACACATTCAGCATGTTTGGTAATAAAAAGCTTATATAGAGAGACTTAAAGGGTGCTTTTGTGTGGCTTGATTCATCTGATTTTATTGGTTTAATTTATTTTTTGATGAGGCAGGGTAATTCTTGAGCGGTATGAATAGGTCATAAAATATGTAGGTACATTTATATCTACCTGAATTCAGAAGGAGTTTTGTTGAAGAATGAACAATTTAAGATTATAATGTAGATATTTTTTTTTATTATTTTATCGTGTACCTTCATACTTACAGCACAAATGTAGATGTAACGAGTGTTCCCATGAATGCATTTCCAATTTTTTCGATAGAATCAACCTACCGTCAATAGTTCCAGTCAGGTTAAATAGCTCATAGAAAATTCCTTATACGACCGAAGTTATCAAATCACATGTCTATAAAGAGAGGTAAATCCGGCCTCTCGTTCTTAAAATTATTAAAGGGCCTTGACTCTGGACCTCTACGCTGGTGACTTCTGGATGCTGGGATAACTGCATGACTTAGAAGTTATTTTGATAGTTTTGAATCAACTGCAAAACTCGCATACATATATGCTCCATGGAAGCATTCTACGAAAGAATCAGATCATTAGCATTACTGATGCGGATATTCATGACGCGCCGCGTGTCTTAGCGAAGAGCAGATATGAGAAAATTCCAGGTCTGCAAACTTTTTATCGCAAGAGACTGCCAGAACTTTTTCTAACAGTCTTCCTCAATTTCTCGAAAGCACACCAGCAACACGAAGACCAACAGTTGTCCACTTTCTATAAGGACTGCCGCTTCCGATGTCCCGAGTTTTAGAAGACAACGAGCGAAGCTAATTGTTTGATGTAGAATATTGGGACGGGATACCTCCCAAGCACAATGCATTCAGCTTAGGTCAAAACTGGTGAGATAGTAGACTTCGAGGTCAATGTGCAAAAAGAAAGACTCGAACAACGACTTCTTAGAAAAAAAAAGAAGCACGAAAAACAAGTGGTAGAGTTTATCGATGGCTGCTATGGCAGAAAGAAGGAAGAAATGTTCAAAGTTCTTTCACAAGTTGAAGCGATCTAATCAATTATATCAGACCAGACCAGATGCCTGCAGTCATGCAAATAAAAATAGGCTAGAAGATATGCAATCAGTGTTCGGTCTCCGGGACATAACATATAACATTTTGCCGGCCATTTTTTGTGTGCCCCAGAACCTTTTGCCTAGGTCTTAATCCTAATTTACAGTTCTGTTTGCAAAAAAAAAAAAATTCCAAACCTGTTTTTGTCTTTTCTGTCCATCGTTTTCTTTGTCATACCTCAGAGAAAACGTATAATACTTGTTTTTTCGTAACCAATACAAGTGTTTTTTGCATGCCAAAAAATTTTTTTTGCCAAAAAACAAAATTGCTTATTTAGCCTCTTGCACCTACCAATTGATTTAGGTAAAAAAAAAAATTTCAATCAATTGATAAGTTTTGGCGTATGTCAATTAATTGATATTTGACAACCGGTGTACAATTTGGTTTGCATTTTTTCTTCCGTTGAATTTTAAATTAGCCTTTAGGTGAGAAAAATCAGCCGGTGATTAAACTTTCACACTCCGGCAGATCCTGGATTAAACCAAAGAACTCCAAATCGATACGCATCGTTTTATCGAATGTGCAAAATTACTGAGAAAGTCTTAAGACAAATTGGTGCATTTTCATGCTACCTTTTAAAATCGATATTGAAGCAGTTGTACGCAACCAAGAAGTCAACACTAGAGACTAGAGGCACAAAAATCCTTTCTTGGCGACTTTAACCTCTATATTCTGTCATTCTTATATCCGGCAATCACGCCACGAGGTGGTTTTCTCAGTGAATTAGGGTAACCTTCGCTGATTACGACTACTTCCTTAATGTTGTCTCGATACTGGAAAAGCTGGTGGTTAGGGTTTGTGCTAGGTGAATGATACTGGCAACATCGGGGAGGCACTCACCAGACGTACACAGACAACATTAGGATAACTACTTAGGTACTTCACCTTTCGTTTTTCCTCAAATGATGATGATTCATTAAAATTTTGGATTTGGCTTTATTTGCAAAACAAATCGACCCTCTCTTACTTCTTATCTTTTATTGACCATGATATTGAAACTGGATAATTCCTTGAAACAATACTCTTTCTTTCAACTCTCATACTTACACAAATAGGTCGACTTGCATCCCATAATAAGTTTGTCAAGTTTACAAAACATTTCGCCATTCCAATACAATAGAAAAATTCTTTGTTGTCCTTAGTTAACTCCTATTCAGACACGCTCTATTAAACTTAGAAAAGTTCCATGTATTCTCTTTAGTCTTTACCAATAAAGGTTTTCTTTTTTGTTTCTAGTTCAACCAAACTTACAGACCCTTCATTCTTAGATATTGAGCTCAACTGATTCCATTTGATAAGCAGTCTTTGAGTTCATTTGATACATATCATTTCTACAAACAAATTTATACACACAAAAAGCTTTTAGCAACAACAAAAAAACACATACGAAACTTCTTTAAACATCCTCAGGGTCTTCGAAATGCGTTCTTGTCCTTCTTCGTCCTTCATTGTTCTAATCTTCTTGGAATGAGAAAAAAAAAAAAACCTATTGCTAATCATTGAGCAAAATAATCCCTTTTGATATCCACTCTTTGTCCTTATTCTTTCGTGCTGAACCAATAGCAAAGGTCATAAAAATAAACTTCACTCCCAGATCCAAACAGTTGAAAGTCAAAGTTTGTAACCTACTCCCCTATAATGGTATTAATGTGGCTGGCGTTATTATTATCGCCTGCATATGTGATCGGGGGTGGATTCTTTTTTTGTCTATTGTGTTAGTGATACAGTAAAAGTTTCTCATTATTTATGGAGGTTATAATAGGAGTCGATTGATGCAGTTGTTTAAGAGCAATGTAAATAACTGACTATAATATTATGATCTAAAAGCCAACCGAAACAAGCCGAGAACCGAATTTTGAATCCTATGTATCCAAGAATATTTTTGGTGTACAATGAAAACTCCTGTCAAAGATGATTTTGTTGGTCGTTCTTCACTTATAGGATAGCTTCACAATTAAATACCCTTTAAGTAAGCCCTTAAATATTAAGCATTAAGTATCTTGTTGTGATCTTCATTGACTAATTGGCAAATGACGTCGAGGTACCGTACAACTTTGTTTACTGGTCGTTTGAATAATTGAAACAGAAAATCATTGTTTTCAACAATCTTTTGCATAATTAGTAGGTAAATAAAGTTTTTGATGATGGTTTAAATTGGTCAATCTTAAAAAACTGATCTTCTGGCAGCGTAATTATCCCTAGTCCTCATATTTTGGTATCATCTGATATTATCTGCGTGTATTCCTATTACTTTAACAAAACAAATTGCATCGGAACAAAAAGATCGTTCTTTAATAAATTTTCTGATGGGGAATCATACAGTCTGAATTTACATATATCAGGTATTGGCTGCTTTATTGTTTAATAAAAGTTTCACAATTGGAGCATTGACATATTTTGGCAAAATTTTCCAAATTGAATTATGGGAATTTGGACTTTCTGGATCTTAGGTTATCGCGATTTTTGGTTTTCAGGATTCTGGGTTTTCGGGACTCTGG
Organism: Meliscaeva auricollis; assembly: GCA_948107695.1. Taxonomy (NCBI): domain Eukaryota; kingdom Metazoa; phylum Arthropoda; class Insecta; order Diptera; family Syrphidae; genus Meliscaeva; species Meliscaeva auricollis. Next base: position 61,771,898 of record OX403616.1, read on the forward strand.
ATTTTCCGGATACTGGGTTTTGGGGATTTTGTGTTTTTGGGGTTTTGGGTTTTCTGGATTTTAGTTTTCCAGAATTTTTTGTTTTCGGCACTTTGAGTTTCTGGGACTTTAAGTTGCCTGGAATTTGGGCTCTCTGAATTTTGGATTTTGGAATTCTGTCCATCTCTCTACGACCACACTTAGTATATAATAGTTCATTTCTGCTGCTTTTATTTGTAGGAACAGATTCATTTTTCCTGAAATTTCTTTTCAAATAATGGTACAGTAATAGATTATGTGACATGATCGTTTCATTTTCGATGAAAATCAAGGGCCACGATAGTTCAGTAAAGATATTTTTTGTAAGAGGCTTTTTTTTCTTTTAAAGGCGAGTGATTTAAGGTTAATTCCATAAAAACTGAACCTTAATATAACGAAAATTAAAGTTAAAATGTTAGAAATGTTAAAAATAAATGACGGCACTAACATTCTTATAGCTTTAACATTTATTAAGAATAAAGTATACATTTTCAACAACAATCATTTTTGCCTGATTTCTTCGAGCTCCAAAGTGTGTGTATACTCGAAATGAATATAATAATTAGTAAATGAAGATAAAATATTTCAAAAGTTATTATTATTTGAGATTTAGTTGATTTTAAAAGCTTTCACGACCGTTACATTTCGAGTTTAAAATAAAATTGGACTCCCCGATTATAATTTGTTAAACATTTTTTTGTATTTCTTTTTCTGGTAGTTAATTAAAATTTAAAAGCAGAAATGCAAGAATTCCGATTGTTTAACCTTAAAAACAGCAATAAAAATTATGAGACTTGTGAAAAGACTTTCAACAAAATAATTTTAAGCACTTGGTCAAAATTCTTCAGTTCCCTTATCTGAAATTACGAAAAAAAAAAACAAATTTTTTTCACTAGAATATGTGGACTTATAAAAGAAAGAGTAAAGCCCCACCAGCTCAGAAGGTGGAAGGATGCGCATTAAATACCTGATGACCCGTCCGAAGCAACAAATGCCCGAATCCCCACCACCCCCCAATAGAGAAGAGATAATTGCCGCAACTAAAACACTGAAAAACAACAAGGCGGTAGGACTAGACGGTATTCCTGCAGAGCTCTTACAAGCAGCACCAACGACATCGAGCTACTGCATCATAACGAAAGCCTGGAACTCTGAGTGCTTCCCTGAGGAGTGGAAAAAGGGAATGATCGTCAAGCTCCCGAAGAAAGGAGATTTGATGCAGTGTAAGAACTGGAGAGGGATTTGCATTTTGCCTGCGGTTGCCAAGATAACTGCAAAAATAGTATTAGAGCGAATAAAGGAACATCTAGAAGACACACACAGAACAAGCAGGTTTGGGGGTTCATCCTGTGTTGACCACATTAACACCTTCGGATCATTATTGAACAGTGCGATCACCACTTCACTTGCTGTTCATTGATTTTGAAAAAGCGTTTGATAGTTTAACAGAGATTTTATTTGGATAACCTTACGCAGTAGAGGCATTCCAGAAAAGTTAATCGCTACTTTTTACATAGAGGAATTTTGTGGGATGAATTCGAAGTCCAATGTGGAGTCAGACAGGGTTGCATACTATCCCCAATACTTTTCCTGTTAGTGCTGTGCTGCGTGCAGCCCTGTTAAACGGAAATGATGGAATTCAATGGAGTCTGACATCCCAACTAAAACATCTGGACTACGCGGACGACGTATGCTTGCTTACTCTCTCATAGGATCATGGATCTCCATCAAATGACAACCAGGGTGAATAGAGAAGCGGAAATCCTGGGGCTGAAAATTAACACGGCAAAAACAAAAATGATCAACCTCGGAAGTAACTCATCCGTTCAAGTCAATATTTCTGGACAACCGGTAGAGAAAGTAGCAGACTTTCAATATCTTGGGAGTTTTGTCTCTACTAAATGCGGAACCGAACAAGACGACGACAGCCGTATTAAAAAGGCAAAGACTGCTTTCGGAATGCTGGAGAGAACTACGTTATATTTCCAGAAACCGTAAAGGATTTCGCGTAGGATTAGTGGAGGCCCTATGCCCCTTAAGGAGATCACAACGGACTCTTCAAGGTCTGAGGACCTAAGTTAGTAAGGAAAGCCTATTAAATAATTTATTGAGCTATTTGCTTAATAGTTATGAGGCAAAGAGGGTGTAAGAGTGTTACGACCTTTAGAATGGAATTACCCTTAAGTGCCAAAATTACTATTATGTGATTCTAACATCAATTATATTGTCAATTTAAATCAGTGCTTTGGATACTTAAATTGAGAATTCTAAATTTAAATCTAAATTTGCCCAAAACTTTTATATCTCAAAAACTGTGCACTTAAAAAATATTCTGATAAAAATTATTATTATTATAAAAGTTTTAGATCTTTTTACTTTATATAAATTTCGTATTTCACTTTTTTCGATACGAATATACTTTTGAAACAAATCTTTAAGAAATACGATTTTTGACAATCACGGCGGGTGACCCAACCACTTTCTCGCTCACCCACCCTCTTTCTCCCAATCTGTTTATAGCCAATTAAATTGTCCCTTTCAAAATCTATGAGCATCCTTAATAATATTTTTTTTTAATTATTGACACTGGTCCATCAGAAAGTTACTATTTCCATTATATAGGAATATAACAAAAAATGTATTATTTTTAAGCTGAGCGACTGAATATAAATTCAATTCCATTATATGTATCATTGTAATTTGCTACTCTGATTAATAAATTCCAAATGATTAATTTCTCCCAAAACATTTTTTTATTTTTTCACAATTTTCAGTCGAAGTGGAAAGGCCCCCAGAGACTGCTTCAGCAACACCACCGCCCAGCATCGGAATGGCCGCCTTAGGGAATGGCTCATTCGCCTCCAGTATACACATATGGCCAGTAACAACACTTTTATCTTGTTTAATCTTTTTAAGAATTTAAATTACTGTCAATCATTTTGTTTTTAAATTTATTACGTAAGTATAATTAATTTATTTTTTATAATTTTTATTCGATCAAACAACGTACCTACTAAATTATGACAAAAAAACAAAACAAAACAAAACAAAATAAATTAAAGATAAAAAAAAATATAAAAACAATTTTGATATTTTTTTTAGTAAAGAAAAGGCGAGAGTATTTGTATTAGTGAAATTAGTAAAAACAAAAAAAAAGTCATACAACATCATTGTGTGTGCGAATGTATAAGTTGTAAAAAAGAAACAAAAAAATAAAACTCTCTTCAACCAATTCATGATTAAATATTAAGATATTTTTGTTAAAGTGAACAAAATACAATAATTTTTTAAAAATGAACAAACTTTTTTGTATAAAATGAATTTAATAAGAAAATGAGTAAAAAAAAAATACAACCAAAAAAAAACTGACGTGAGAAATTAAAAAAAAAAAATGTAATTAACTGAAATCTATTTACAAAAGCTCATAAAATAAAAGACACATTCAGAGTGTTTTGAAGAAATGATTAGGAGATTGTAATTTTTTTCAAAGATATGGGGAACATTGATTTTTTCGTTTTTTTTTTTGTAATAAAATTGATTGTATATTCTCTTGTACATGGAAGAATTTTTAAGGTGAACTATTTTTTGTAAGAATGAAAAAAAAAAATAAATAAATAAATAAATTAATTGTAAAACCTAATAGGAATGAAAAAAAAATATTATAGAAAAATTGAAAACTAATTAATAATAAAACGTTGTAAGAAAATATAATTATTAGATAGAGGATTCGTTGTTTAAATTGAGAATTTGCTTATTGTCTCGAAACTTTAAATTAATGATACTTTCGTTTTGTAGTTTTTATATTTACTATTTCTCAGTTTTTTTTTAATATTATGACATGAGCGATTTTATTATCTCATTTTTTTTTTTTAATTATTAGTCTGAAATGGTGACAATCTTATTGTATCTTAATAATTTTCCGAACTTATAAGAATATCGAGTACAAAACGAATTTCCATTGAAAGGCTGATCTTAAAAGTAACACCTACTTTACTCTTATTTGTCAGAATCGGTAGTAAGCCGATTTTGAGTCAGAGTAGTTAATATCAGTAATCAGGTTGGTCAGATTCTTCTGTTAGATTGGAGTCGCATAATTTTGTATAATTTTGCTAGCTTGGGAATTTCTTGTTGCTTACGTTCTTCCTACATTTCTTGTAGCAGTGCATGCCTATGCAAAGTAAGATCCTCCGCTCAAAGACTGTCAAATTGTTTAACAACCCAGTAAGAATAAAAATGTCAATAAAGGAAAGAAAGTTGTAACAGGATGATTGTTGTTATAGGGGTGTATTTATAATATGATAAAGGTTGTGCACCTTCCGATATCTGCTAGGTTCGTTACAGGGGGTCAAGGGAAAACAAAATGGGCCTTTCGCTTACATTGCAAAAATGGTAGATGTTGGAGAAAAATATATTCTACAATCTAATAGCTGAGTTAATTTTATGAAAATTTGTCTTCAAAGTTTGTAGATATCCCTTACCATTTATAAGTTACAGAACTTTAACATATCATATGGATCCTAAAAATATGCAATTTTTTTCGTTTACTTTATTTTTAACTCTGCTGAAACAATACTATAAAGCAAATAAAAGAGAAAAAATTGCATACCTACTGCACCAAAAATAAAAAAAAACTATTTAAACGACTTCAAAAATGAAGGAGGTTATCATTTATTTATTTTTTTTTTACTTTTTTTTAGTAGATATATTTTGATGATGCTTTTTGTATTTGAAAGCTGCTGGTCTCCCAATTCAATTTAGTCCAGTTCTGAAAATGGCATCCATTCGAAAATATCAAAAGTCTTAAATTTGAAGTCTGTTGTTTTTCTTTTGAAAGGGAAAAATTTTTTTGGAATATTTATATTAAGGTGAATTTTGTCATCGTGTACCAGCTGCCAGATAAAAAAAATAGTAGGAGATCATAGGGATGATGAGCTGCTTGCATTGAAGAAGCCTTGTCTTTAAGCTGAGTGCGTTCGTTGTATTGTTTTTTGCATCAGTGGTTTTTTTTAATACAGATGCTGGGTGAGGGTTGAAGTTGTACAGCTCGTCGAACTATTCACAGAGGTGCTTACATTATTTTTGACTGATATTTCCATTCCCAGGCAGAATTGTTCTAGTTGTTCTTGAGAAGCATGCTGCGTGCTCAAGCTCTTCTGTAGCTGGCTGTTATGAATTATTGGTTCTAATAGTGACATAGACTTTGGGTACGTGAGGGAGTCATCTGAAAACAGTAACTCTAGCAGTCTAAGTAACTCCTAGCAGTCAATGATGATGTGTAAATATTGAAAAGAAATGGTCCTATGTTCAATTCTTGTGCAACTTCAGTATAAAGAAAGCTTAACATAATTTTTATTAGTGATTTTGGAAATATTGGTTGCAAGAGTTAGTGACCAAATGCTGCCAAATGCTATTTCTATATCTAGACAGCTTCCGAGAGTGACTTGGTGTCCGGCCAAGGCCAAGCGACTCTTATCTCCTGAAGACAATTTGAATCCGTGAAAGATTAACTTCTTGAAAGAAAAAAAATTTAACGTTCTGTGGCCTATTAAGTAACTAAAAAATTACAATTTACCAATTTTTGTTTCACATCTACTGAATGCCTAAAAATATGACATATTCATTAGTAGGATTGTAGGGGATTTAGTGAAATAGGCCATGGGCCATCGGCCTTTATCCTTGTTTTATTTGTTATCTTTTGAAATAAAGTTCCTATCCACGCAACACTTATAACCCATTCTTTCTACATATCATTTTCATTTTCTGGTGTTTCTGCTGGTTGTTAAAAACAAGGAAAATCCACCTACATTTTTTAGAAAACATTTTTTAGAAAACTGCAGTATTTTTGAAAGTTAAAAAAAACCTTCTTTTATCCAGTATTTTACACCTTCTGTCTATAATTGATTTTTATTTTCCACAATTTTTCAACTTAAACAATGGTTAATATTTTTGTAAAATAAAAGTTCATAAATTGTATAAAAAAATATAACTATGGACGGAAGGTGTAAAATACTGGATAAAAGAAGGGTTTTTTTTTGAAACTTCAAAGAAACTGCAATAAATCAAAATTCGGTAATGTTTCGAAACAAACAAGATTCTTAATTCTAAGAGTCCTAACAAATACTCGATACTAATTTGACAGTACCACGGCTAAGTATATTATTCTGTAACTTTAGGACTAGTAAGTGCTGGTATTAGCGTTATGACTCTGTGAAGTAATTGACTGCTAGAAAAATAAATATTTCGTTAACATTAATATTTGATTTATTATTAATTTCTTATAGAGTTTTAATAAGGAATGTAAAAAAGAATTGCTCGATTTTGTAATTTTTCATTTTGAATTTTATTGTTTTCTCATTTAATGAATAAAACAAATAAAAAAATCAATATTTTATTTAAATATTACTCAGCATTATTTGACAATAGATTAATATGCGTTAACATCAAAGTCATTTCACACTGATTTTAATTTATTGAAATCATATTGTAATTTGGTTCCTGTACCACATCGACATCAATGGCTTTGTTTTTTTTTATTCAAATAAAGCCATCAGACGATGGAATTCTTTCATTTATAATCAATTTTTTATTTAATAAATGTGTCAGCAGATTCATATGTCATCAAGTATTTTTGTTTTTAATTCTACCTTGCCAGTAAAATCTCTTATACCTACAATCCAAAAAATATAAAACAAAGATTTCAATGAAAAATTGTGCAGCTTTTGTGTGTACCTGTCTGTTAAAAATTCAATAAGCAAACAAAATAAAAAGGATTTCAATCTTGTTTTTAAAATTGAAAAACAAAAAAAAAAAAATTAAATTAAATCAAACAAAAACATCAATCTATTTGGAATCAAAATAAAAAAAATACTCGCAAGCCCTTAGAGTTACAAAAAAAAAATTGGACAACAAATTTAGATTGGAAGCATGAATCCCAAATCAAAGACCAAATAAAAATTATTAAACTTTAGCCGTTGACAAAAAAAAAAATTATGTCAGAAAACGTTGTAATTGAAACCACCCCAGATAGAAAAAAAAAACAAATATATACGAAAACAATTTATTCTTGAGCAAAATGTTTAAACTTCAAAAAAATCTGAATCCGTTAATTTTGATGTGAAGCCCAGTTTTTGCAAATCTTTTTTATTCAAACAAAAAAAATTAAAAAAAAAAACACTTTTGAATTTGTTGATGAAAAATAAAGAAAAAAAAAAACATAAACAAAACCAATGAAGCTTAAAAAAACAATCAGTGTTAAACATAAATTAAAATCAAATAGATAATAATAATTAAAAAATAAATAATTGTTCAATTGGAACATAAATTAAATCAATAAATAATAAATAAAAGGGGTTGGCCAAAAATACCATCAATAAAATCCGACCGAAACCTACATAATATATAGCGAGTCATATTTTTTGTACTAATAGCGATAGAATTTTCCATAATTGGCTTAAATTTTTAATAAAATAAACACAGAAAAAAATACTACATAATGTTAAGTTTCTCTCCTGTACATAATACCTAATTACTATAAACTGTTAGATAAAATTATTAATAAATGTTTATATATATAACTATTGTAAATATAAAAAAAAATGAAATAAATTTTCAGCAGATTCCTCTGTATTGAAAATAAGTATACTATAACATTTTTACTCTACCAAAGTGTTAAACAAAAAAAAAAATATCAAAAAAATTAAATATAGCATTGACCAGTGATAGCTGCGTTAGTTCGGTTAAGTGTAAAAAGCATCAAACTATTGAGATAAAATCGTAGCTAGGGAATTATACTTTAAAAATGGATAGAAATCATCAAATAAAAAAAAATAATGTTTTATAAAAGTTATAAATATTTGTATATTGAAAAACAAAAAAAAAAATAATAATAATACTAACAATACTACTGAAGCCCTTCACATTATAGCCCCTTCTCTTATTGCTCTAAGAGTTGAAATATTTATATATCGTGCTTTAAATGTGCTAGATTTAGTGTGACCGTCTAGAAAAAAAATATCATTTGAGTGTGTTTAAAAAAAAGAAGTAAGTAGTCAACTTATACTTTTACTTATTTTTACTTATTAACATACACCTTTTAAATATTATGATTTCATACAAAAGTGCAGTAAATTTTATTAACAATTAAATTTTAATTGTAACTTGAAGGTAACTCTTTTAATAAAAAGAGAAATTTCCTACTAGAAAGTGTAATTTCTTACAGAACTTAATTTTAGCAAAACTTTTCAGGATTAAGTATTCGGTTGCGTTGTCTGAATATTTTCATAATTTTAAAAATTAGTACCAGTACTACAAAACTTCAAACAGACATCGCTTTCGTTTCATAAATATTTAGACCGTACTTGCCCTATAATCTTTGCGTACGAAAAATCGATTTTTGGAAAAAAAATTGTTTCTGAAAATGTTGTATTAAAATAATTTCAAAATTGCTATCAGTCCTTTGTGCAAAAATTTTCATCGAACTCCGTTGATTCGCTTACGAGAAAATCAGGGTCTAGTGAGGTACCGTAATTAACTGATGAAAACATATTTTGTTTATTTCAGAAATATGGTTTTAGTACAGACAAAATTTTTATCAAAATCTTTAGATCGGTTTTGAAAAAAACAATTTTTCCCATTTTCGTCATATGGAAGGTACCGTTTATTTTGATCCTAAAAAAAATCAATTTCCCCTCTGGAGACCTACTCAAAATCCTTAACTACTAACTTAGAAGAAAATCGCTTCTGTGTTTTAGGCTGCAGCTTGAGATACCGACACGAAAAAAGGACAGACAGACAGAATTACAGGAGCAACTTTTTTCGCATTCTCTATCATCGTAATTTCATGTTTGATTGTTATCTCGAATGTAAAACTTGCCGAACCAATATCACAAGTAAAAATGTGACCACAATTCTCGTTGTTTAAACGACTGTATGTACTGTATGTGATGGGAAAACAAACAATTTTAAAAAGCAAACTCCTGCATTGAATATTGTTTTAGCTCTTTCGAACTTCAAATTAATACAAAACACAAACAACACAATATTTCCATTAACCAGATATCCACAAGTAAATAATTTAGGTAGCTTAGCTACAGCGCAGTGTGCCTATATTTACAAATGGCATAACTTGAATGATTCGTTATACCTAGATAGACATGTTAAATATTATCTTAAAATCCGAAATTCTGACCTACTTCAAACGACAACACAACACAACACAATACATGCTAAACTATTAGGCGTAATTAACTACAACTTCTACCGTTATTATACACATACTTAATAAAAATAAAAAAAAAATATCCCATCAAGGGAAATATCCTTCTTCTGCTCTTGACATAATCATAATGGAGGTGACGTCAAATAATATTATCCTGGAAAAAAAAACCGAAAGTTCTCTGAATACCTACATTCATTTTCCGGTCTCCGTGTATTTTTTTTTTTGAAAAAACAAAAACTAAGGTTTAAGGGAAGACGGGGTACGTCCGACGTATGAAATGACATATCTACAGTGATACAATTTGCTCTGTTCCTCATGTAATTTTCATTTGAGTTCATTATTTATGCGATACCGTTATGTTTATACACAAACTACACATATACTCGACGGTATACCAAAATATATAATAATAATAACCCCTACCCTACGCCTTACCCTACCCTACCGCTACCATACACAAATTTAAGTGCATGTCTAATTGCAAAGTGCTTGTGTGTGTATGCGAGTGTAAGTCAGTGAGTCAGTTTGTTGGAAATTGGAATGTTTTCAACAAAGATGCCTTGAAGTGCTTATGCCGGAAAAACACCAAGAATACACATACATAGGCTAGGCCAGGCAGTGTAGTTCATGGCTTTTAATCTATGAGTACATATACCTACCTTAACTGCTGTAAGTACACGAACTCATATACTCACATCACAAAATACTAATGTGTTGAGATGAAGTGATGAACTCTGAAGGGAAGACACATAATTTTATTTTGAAACAAAAAAAAAATATAAATTCAAGGACTTTCATGAAAAGGAACATGTGGTAATATTTTTCCTTTGTTGTGATTCAGGGCTTTCGTTTGCTAGATTTCTAAAGTCGATGTTGAATCGATTTTTAGATTTGCATAAGTAGTAGGCGTAGTGTCTTTAAGTTGAATAACATGGTTTAAGAATTTAAAATCATTAACATGGTTTGAGGTCGGTTAGCGCCAAGGAATCCTATCCACTTTATGTTGTAGTATAAGTTAACCAGTTTCGATAGAACAAATTTGTTTGAGTCTGAAGCTTTCAAGATCTAAATTTCTGAGTCTGAAGCTTTCAACGCTTCCTAACTCATCATTTATTCGGCTCAAGATTATGAACTTTTAGTATTAATCTACATGGTAGGCTAATTGCTAATACGACGAAATTTGAAACTTCGAGTTTTTGGTTTTGCATTAAACACTGTAAAGGCTTTCGTGCTTGTTCCTGGTGGGATATAGCCAGTAGGTTTACGTTGTTGACGGCTAAAATGTGTCCATGTTAGAGAACCCACATGATGCGATTCATATGGAATTTGATGATTTAAATTTCAAGTCAGAGAAATATGTGAATTTTGTCGATACAATCTCAGATAATAAGGACCCTCAACAGGCATCCTTGTTAAGGATGCCATGATGGGGATCCAGTGGGTTCCATTTCTAGCAATTATGACAAAATCCTTGATAGTTTTTTACGCATCAACCTCCGAAATCTTCGGATGGTGGTACAGCCTAAGACTGCCGCGAGTGAAGTAAAATCTATTATTGCAAAGTCTAGAAGGCTCCTATCATCATGTTAACGTCGGACGTTGGGAAAGACATTCGTGGTACATAAATCGTATCAGTGCATTTTCATTAAATACTCTAACTTAGTTTCTTCATATTAATTCTTTTCCTCTTTGACAGGCGACTTCCTACTAAGAATACGGTGAGATTTCGAAATTTGTTTTTATCTGGCAATGCCGAGTAATTTGTCAGCTGTCAAGTTGAAATTTTTGAACTCATTATGGAGGCACACTTATCGAGATCACAGTCTTTTTATGGAGAGTTTGATTTTCTTGGAAGAAAGATCAAATGCATTGGGATTGGTATGATTGTTTTAAACCTTATAAAGTATTAAAAAACTGGTATGAGTTTAAAAATTATTTATCTCCAGTTTTTTTTTTTAATTAAAAAAAACTACGAAAATTGTTAAAAATAAGTATTCAATCAAATATCTTGAGAATGGGCAATACTTTTGACTCCAGACAATTTGTATTCTTCACAAAATACCGTTTTTATGAATATGTAGATCTAAGAAGAAAATCCTATCGATTTTTTTTTTAAGCAAAATAACTGCAAAAACATTCCAAAAATTGCTGGAAAATGAGTTTTTCCTCAAAATATCTCAAGAATAAATAAAGATATATTTTCCGGGTGAATTTTATTCTGCACATAATCCTGTATTAAGAATATATGAGGTTTTAAGGATAAAGGAGGTCGAAACAATTTAAAAGTTATTTAAGTATTTTTAGAAATTAAAATTAATTTGTCATAATATTATTTTTATTTTTAAAACTCTTAGAGCAAGTTCGTGTGATCTAGTCGTACTTGTACCCTTGTTCCTTAGGTATTTGTTATCACGTTCGATAATAATTATAAATATAAACTATATTTAGTACTTATAGTTTTTTTTCTCATCCAGTTTTGAAATGTTTATTATTTATTTATAAATCGATTAGTTTTTTCAACATACCCAATCAAATTTAACTAAAATAAAATAGCTTCTTGAATAAAATAAGTACTTCTGTATTTGAATTATCGTGGAATATTTGTTTCTCTGTAAAATTTACTGCACTTTAATTTAATTTTAAATTATTTCCAATTCTCAAATTTGTAGTTATGACTGCATTGAAAAAAAAAAACTTATATGTATTTGTTAAGTTTTAATATGATATTCATTTTACATTCACTAATTTGTGCTAATAATATACATATATTTTATATAAATCTATCTTGTAAATAAATCAATGCTTTACAATTAAATATTATATTTCACACCAAAATTAGTATTTAAGATGTGATTATTTAATGAATTTATGTTTAAGTTTACATTTTCAACCTGCAGCCTGAAAGAAAAGAAAAAAATTCCATTACATTCTTTTTCTCATTAAAGCAGTCCAATATAAGTTTCAAATAAGATAAACAAAAAAAAAATGTATAAAAAACATTTCTAAAAAAAACAAATTCATAAGAATCATAAGACAATTAGCAGAATTAGCAATTTATTCATAATTTTGTTTATATTTTTCATGTAAAAAGTTACAAAAATTTAGTTATTTTTTTTCAATTTTATTAAAAAAAAATAGAAAACCATTTTTCAAAAGAGAAAAAATATAGTAAATTACATTACAAAAAATAGTTTTTTAGAAAATAAATATGAATTAAAAACAATATGAAACCAACATCATCAACAAGACAATGTTAAATGAAATAAATAAAAAGAAAAAAAATCAAGTATGAAAATAAAAAGCATTTTTTTTTTTAAATAAATATTTAAATGGATACTAAAAAAATTATATTAAAACAAGAAATATGAAAAATGAAAAAAAATATGGCTAAAATGTCTTATGCAGGTATTGACGTCTTCCTATGCTACGCTGTCTATTATTAACTAAATATAAAACAAAAAAAAAACATAAAATAAAAAAAAAATATATACATAAAATATAAGATAATGCAAGTAAGTAACCTAAATATATATATATATATATTTACATTATAAGACAGAAGTACATACATTATACATGTAAAACTAACATTACTTATATACAAAATTAAAAATTATTATTAATGAAAATTTACCTAATACACATAGATGTGTTTATATATTAATTTAAGAGATAGATAAGAATACAAAATTATTAAGAAATCAATGGATGATAAAATTATTAAAAAATAAAACTTTTTTGTTTTTGTCTTTAAGAAATAAAGAGAAAGTTTAAAAAGAAAGTAAATAGTAAGTGTGAAATGAGAGATAAAAGAAATGCAAACAGATTGCTGATAATCATTTACTCATTCCATTCATAAAAAAAAAACAAGAAAAACACCTTCATTGAATACATCATTCAATTGTTTTTTTGTTTTTCTTTTGAAATTATTTTTTTCCTGAGTTTTTAGTTAATAAAATGCATAAAAATGTTGTGTTGAGATTAGAAAAGTTGTAGGTATGTTATTAAAACTCCTTAAAGAAGTTTTCCTTACATGATTGGTACTTCGTAGAACTTAAAGATTAGTAATTTTAATTTGACTTAATTTTAACAATGGTATATATTTACACCGGCCTAAAATCAAAGTAAAACCTGATTATTTTAAACAATACATCCAATTTTTTTTAACTGCTAAATAATTAATTTTTCTAAACTGCTAAATCTTTCAAAAATTATTTTATTTATAAACTTTTTTATTGTTTTTAACAATTATTTTATTTTAATTTACCAGTTTATCTTATATATCACTTACAATTAAACAATTCAAGGAACAAATCCACTTATTAATATTAATTTGAATTAGCCCCTTAAATTAAAGTTGAATTCTAATAACTTTGACCCAAAAAAAGAGATTCTTGTTTAAGTAAAAAAAAAATTCAAGCTAGATATATTTTCTAGATATCGAATTAATTTAAAGATGAAGACAAGATACTTAAAAATTAGACAATATTTGTTACACAATCTTTTCATAATCTTCTATTTCCTAGCATTATTGTTTTCTTTTTGGTAACTCTTACAACTATTGCAATTGTCGACTTTCAATTAATGAATTATTAATTATTGAAGATTTACTCCGGTCAAACCGTCATTTGGATTTGCGCGCAAAGGGGCACTGTCATTTTTTTTTTTTTTCATGGATCGAAAGGGGTTCATTTGAAATGTCTAAATCCAATTTTGCACCAACTGATATCTTTTCTTACTAAAGTTATGCTCGAAAATGTTTGTTTTTGTTTTTGTGATTATTTCAGTTTCAGTATGCCATAAAGCAAAAAATTAAAAATCAAATGGTTCATTAAAATATTTTCGTTCATATAGTGCACTTTCTTTTGGTTCAAATGCATCCGTTCAAATATTCTGTCAATTAAAGTCAGTTCTTTGTTTTTAATATACACTTTTTCGTAATTAGTTCGAGAAAAATATCATATTGTAGTAGAAATTTCTTTTACTACTCCTTTTATTCTCAACAACTTAAAAAAATATAGCTCTTTACGACTTATAGTTTTTGACAAATATCTGGGCTGCAACATTTTGTATTGGCAAATAAATAATATTTGTTGTTAAATTTGAATAATCGGAGAACTTGCGAAAGTATAAAAAAAAAAAACAGCTTAAAGGATTTGAACAAATCACATTTAACCGACTCACGTTTGACCACATTACGATTGACCGAAAAATCCTATCTACTTTCATTTTTAAACATTCGTCATCCAACTAAAAATTGTATATTTTCTTTTGAAATTGAAGAGATTTTTCTTGATTTCAAATGTTTTTGATTTTGAGCAAAATTTTAAGTAAGCTTTTAGTTCTGTTAAGAACTTTTAGTACTTATTTTTCGAAAGAAATTTGACTGATTTTATTATTATTTTCTTTCATTTTAAGATTCTCATAGCTAACCCCAAAATTATTCAGTATTAGAAATGTTCGACATGGAGTCATTAAAATTTTAATATAAACTAGAAGCCAGCCATTTCAATTCTGATTTCGTTTCTTATTTTGCCTTTGATAAAAAAAAAAATTCATGGCAAACCTTGACTCACAGCAACCCTAATATATCTTAAAACTCTGATTAAACTATGTATGTACGAAATACACACCGAGTATGATGACAATTAGGATCGTAACAATATAGACCAGTGAAAGAACCTACGTTAATTTCGGGATTTACACTTTATTTTTAATTATATTATAAAAGAAGTTAGGCAACCCTAGAATTGCGGAAATCGTTTTATATAACAAGTTTAAGCACTGACTCCAGCCAATTTCTTAAATTATGTGATGATTTTTGTTTTGTATTCACGGCAACCCTGCCGTTTTTTTAACTTATCTAGTCCGAAAGCAGTGTTTAACAAAATGCCAGCCTTGTGAAAGTGGGTTAGTTTTGACAAACCCCGGGCCAACGGCAACCCTGCCACACATGGGTTTTTGTTCATAACAAGTACCAAATCAACTATAAACTGAATTTAAGCCTCAAAGTGGCTACTGGCTCTAAGAATATTATCGGTTCTTGTAATTATTGAATGCTATTATCTCAGAACCTATACTCTGCTTGTTTTAATAATAGTTTAACAATTTCAACTTCGAATAAAATATTCCTAAATTTTTTGCGTGAGGTGGATCCTGCAAATAAAGTTTAAATGCAGAAATTGCTAGAAACTTGGGCTAGACACTACCGTGCACCAGCACTTTCTTTTTTCAGAAAATTGTTAAAAACTTCCTGAAGTTAAATATTTTCAATATTATTTACAATTGTCCAATGAACTTTTATATACGTTGCACAAGAAGAAGTGACTTAGTAAAAATTTGTGCTTGATTAAAAAACAATTATATTTTTATTCATATAATTACTAGATAAACCAAAATATCAAAACTTAAATCATTTCTTATAATATCTGCAGCTCAAAACTTATGTTGTAAAGAAATTTAAAAACTTTAAAATTATTTCATATGGCATTTTTACACTTAAGAAACATGCACCCTTCAAAAAATCACTAAAATCAATCACGTTACATAAATTTCTTTAACTGTAGTAAATAGGTACTGAAGTCAAAACTTTTGTTAAAAGATTCCATTTTTTAAGTCGCCAAAATAAAACTTTAATTCGTTTTCTTCTTTCATAACAACAAAAATATTACTTTTATTACTCTATCACCCTATGATATTTAGATGAAAATAAATTCTTTTATATACAACCCACCTAAATTTAACAAATTCAATCATCTTTTTTTTCTTCTTGACAATCGAATATGATGCCACAGAGGTATATTTTTATTTTTACGAGTAATTTGAAATTCACCTTCTGTGCCCAGAATCCATTAAACTTCCCCCTATATAGCATCATGTTTTCATTTTATTCCTGTACCTCAAACAATCTATACACATAAGCGCAATCTTATTGCCAAAAAAAAAGATATTCCAATGAAATACCTGTAATCAATCATCATAATAAATCAACCAACAACGTGCGTATATGAAAAAAAAAAACTCAGCATTTTACTGCATTTACCAAAATATCAATCTACACATTTACCTTGGGACTATCAGACATACACACAAATTTGAATTCCAGTAGTTAAATACACCATAGCAACGGAACAAAAAAAACATTATTTTTATTACTGATTTTTATACAAGCTTTTTTTCCTTTCTAATTCGTTCGTCAAATTCCAAGCTTTTTAACATTTATTATATAAATCTTTCTATATGCGCATTTTAATAAACAAAAAAAAAAAATACCTACTACCAACTACTATCGAAAAAAAAAATGAAAAACAAAAAAAACTCATTTTAATATTTGTGCAAAAATAAAACGAATCCGGTGTTTAAGTGTCATAGCAATACACAATACATATCATTAATGTTGTAATTTAACTGTGTTACAAGGACAATTACCTTGAAAAAAACAAAAAAAAAATATAAATACAAAAAAAAATATTAACTATTTATTTGTCAACTAAACCAAAAAAAAAAAAAACACTTACAAATAAAATAAAAAAGAATAAAATACAAAGAAATGTAAATGTATTGTTGTTATAATTTACACATAAAAACATAAAAATATTATAATCATATTATTCACAAAAACAACCTTATTAAAACAAAAAAAATCATAAATATTATTAAATTTATCCACAAAACAAAACTATTTATTTATAAATTAAAAAAGAAAAATATTACAACAAGAAACTTAAAAAAAAAATCAAAACTTTTCATATACATAAGCCAAAAGATTAAACAAAAATGATGACAAAATATTTATTATTGCAAGAGATGCGCGTAAGTTAAATTAAAAAAAAAAAATGTATTAATTAATAATAAATTGCAAATTTATGTTTAAATAATAAGAAAATTAAATGCCATTTTAATTGTATTTGTTTTTTTTTTTTTATTTTTCTGTAAATTTCTTTCAAGTCTAAGAAAAAACAATTCTGTTGACACACAAAAAACCCTCCGAGTTATTTCTATTTAATTTTTTTTTGTTTCAGCACACATTTCACATTTCACTTCACCCTCCACCACCCCCTTTGAAATGTACAATCATCATTCAAATCATTTAACATGGCATCTATACATTAAAAAATAAAAAAAAAATATTCACCTATTCGTTATTCATAAATATAAATTATAAAAATTCAAACAAAATCGTGAAGAATAACTAGAAGAAAAAAAACAAATAAAATAATAATTATTGTGAACTGGCAATGTGTGTATTCATAATGATGATAAGAAGACGAGTTATTTTTCAAAGCTTTAAGAAAGTAAGGGAGGATAAAATATATTAAAATATAAATGTAAATAAAAAAAAAAAGAAATAAATAATGTAACCATGAATATCTTTTTATTAAAAGTTACTTAAGTTGCATTCTAATGAGTTTTTGTTGTTGTCTGGAAGATTAAAATTAATAGAAGACTGAGAGTTGCATTGCGATATGCAAAAAAAGTTCCCTGGCCATATTTTCTCCTTAGAAAAGTGTGAATTTGAATGATCATGATCAACAAACGTCGAAATTTTGCTTCGTAATTTATTGGTATTCAGAATGATTTTTTTGAGAGGAATTTGACTGGCACTTCATTTGAATTTCTATCCGGCTTAAATATATTGAAATGGCCTATTTTTAGTAATTGGTAGGGTTGGGGTGCGTCAATCGTGGGAAAAAAGAAAACTACTTCTTTGAGCCACTAGTTTGGCAGATAGGTACAAATTTAAGAGAAGAAACTAATGCGCATTAGTGTTGAAGTTCTGAATAAAGTAATGAAAGGAAAAACAGAGACAGGAACAATGCCTTTTACATTAGCGCAGTACGACTAAAGAAATCTTTGTATTTAACGGTACTTCCAAAATTTGGTTGAAGGACAAAATGATGAACATTTCTCGAATTGCTAGTATAACGGAGGAACTGTTTAAGGGGAGGAATGCACCAATAGCTATTTCTTCAGAACACTGTTTGTGAAAATAGCGATAAAACACTCATTAATAGCGGGCATGGGGAGTTGGTTCCGCCTTACTGATAGTAAGCAATATTGTGTTTTGGAAGCATTAAATTCAACGCGATTTCTTACTCTCTATTGGACAATACTGTCGAGATCGGAATTAAAAGAGCTTATCATATTTCGCAGTTGAAATTCTACTTAATAATAAAAATTAAAAAGATTGTGTACACTAAAATTAATTTTAAATGTTTCAGACTTGAATCTATTATCGTATTGAACGATCTGAAATGAAATTTCTAATCAAGCGAAGAAACTCTATCAAACGCTTTTGAAATACTTTCTCCAAAACGATGTAAAGATTTGTTTTACTGATGGGGATCTATAAGGGAGGTATACTATCAGATCACCAGTGGACCTACATCTACTAAAGCCACATTGCTAGCAAAAGACTAGGATTACTAAGGTATTGTATAGTATAGTGGTTGCTTTGTTCTATGAAAGAAAGCTTACTACTTAAATGCCAAAGAAACAGCGATTGGCAAGAGTGATTCTCTGTTTGATCACTGAACTGGTATCGTTGTTTGTGTTTATAGTGGATCCCAGGTAGACAAAGTCCTTGACTGCTTCGAGAAGTTATAACTATCCACGGTGACGTTTTGGCCGAGTCACCGATATTGAGATTCCCTTCTCGTTGATACCATATACTTCGTTTTGTGTTCAATAAAAGCCAATTCGATTTTCCCGCCTCGGAGAAACAAATGGAGCTTGTCTCCGCAAACTACTCACTGGCTATATACTGCGGTCGTAAGACCGATACGATACTCGCTTACGGGGTGAATATGTGGTGGACTGCCTTAGAAAAAGCGACAAATCATGATAAACTAAGCAAAGTGCAACGTTCAGCATGTATATGCATTAGCGGAGCCCTTCGCTCGACACCTGCTGCTGCATTAGACATACTCCTTAACCTTACACCTTTCGATATATACAGCAAACAAAGCCCGCGACGAACACAGCTGTACGTCTCAAAGCCATCTGTTAATGGACCAAAAACTCTATTGGCAACACCATCATGCTGAAACTCTTTCGTAACATTCGAAAGTCACTCCGACTACATTACTCCCTTACTAGTTTTCGATAAAAACTTTGAATTCACAATTTCCTCAAGGTCAGCCTGGGCGGAAGGCTCCGGGACACAATGACATTCTTGGGAATTGTAAAGCCGATGAACTCGCCAGAATTGGAACAGAAATATAGGTGTGTCCATTGCTTCTAGTAAGCTTGCGCTGAAGCAAATTGCTTTGGAAGCATCGAATACAAGATATTTTAATGCTACTACTTATACTGCAACCGAAAAAATCCAGCCCAAACTAGATTTGAAACGAACAAAGTACTTGTTATCCCTCAGCTGATCGCAAATCAGCTCCGTAATAGGTGTCATAACAGAATACTGTTTCATAAGTAGAAACACAGCATGCCTCGGGGTACTATGAAACGAACGACGGAAGAAGAAGAAACAGTCTCACACCTTCTTTTTACATGTCCCGCTCGGTCTTATAGACACAAACTTCACTTAAGAGAATATTTCTATAAAAAACCAAGCGATCTCATGAATACAGACATTAATAGTCTCTCTCGCTTCATCAGAAGCTTCAAATGGTTTTAACTCATAGGGATTTGCATGTTCCCTATAGTTCGTGGTACCACAATGGACCTTTATTGGTCTAGGTGTGTCAGTTGCTTTTAATAACAGCCACTTTTACCTAACATAGTGTTCTTACTGACTTAGACGGATCAGCGAAATCTTTCGGGGATGAGTATCTCTAGATTTTTGACCCATTCTCCTGTAAAGATCATCATTTGATATACCTTCCAGAAAATCCTTAAGATGCTTCGTGTAGACACTTGTTAACAATCGTTAGCGGCATTTTTGTTATAGAAGATGTGATTTTCCATAAAGCCAAAACTCAATATTTGGGCAAAACAATCGCAGCTTGGTACTTAATTGAACTGCCCTTTCCTATTTTGGAGAGCATTCCGAGCACAGCCTTTCTCTTCTTCATGCGGCGGACATGATCATCATTTTCCATCTGAACCTAAGCATCGGAGACCCTTAAATATAAATTAATATTAGAGAAGGCTAGCCTACGTCCCTTTTAAACCTATTAAGCCGCTAAAAAATGCTATTATTTTTATTTTTATTTCCAACATCGTTTAGAATTTCAATCACTTACCATAAAAAAAAAGGATCAACTAATACCATTCGCTATTAATGTTCTCTTATGGCATAAAATAAAATCAAAACTATCTAAAAGTGCTATAGAGACAACTATTAGAACCAAAATAAAGCCCCCCTTCCCATTTCGATAGTTAAATTTCATTGCAGTATTGTTATTGGGAGGAAGTGGGATTCTATACTTTCAACATAACAGTCAAAGTGGGTAAGGTTTACAAGGGACGGATGGGAGATGTATCGACCCGACCCGGACTAGGCCGACACTCCTTAATTTGATTTCATTCCACGCATTTTTACTCCTTGGAGGCCCATTTGCATGCAAAAGCGCTATTTGCTCTGACCCCAATCAATATTGCGCCCTCCCAACTCTACACTCTTTACCTTCACCTTTTTTCTGACCTTTCGTTTTGTAGAAGCCTCCCTTTTTCACATTCATATTATACTCAATAACTTTTGAATTTATCGATTGAAGGTAAACGAACGAGCTGATGGATAGTGGTGGGTTGGGTATGGGAAAGGGAAAGGGATGTCCTGACCTTTGATTCCTCTATATCGCCATCATCAACGTTATATACTACCTATATGCGAAATAAATCTTTATGGAGCGATTTAGGTTTCAGTTGGCTCCACAATTCCACATGCTTGCATGGCCAAAAGAAGAAAAAACAATAGAAACTAAAATTATCTGTAGTTCAATGGCCCGGAGATGAGTTATTGTCAATCGAGTTATATCTACATAGAGAGCGGAGAGGGTTGCCTTTTTTGGCAGCCTCCTACATAGGCTGTGCCGTGACTTATCCAACCACCATACATAACATAATCTTCCTGCATGGGTGTTCCTTTTTGAAACATTTAAGTTTTAGATCTTACAAATTAACCCTTTTTCAATGAAGATTTATCATCAATTACCTACACCCATACAAATATGTATAAACTTTAAGCTCTAAGCTAAAAGTCTAAGTTTTATGGAGTTGTTTGTGTCTTTTTCTTTTGTTTCTTTTGTTGGTGACATTAGTGGCTGCCCTTTTTTGAAAATTGTTGACCTGCAAAGGGATAATGTTAGTTTTTCGTGCGTAGGAGTATGTGTGATTGTCACTGCTGTACTTCGTTAAACTCTTTAACTTTGGGTCCATTTTTTTTGTTGTTGTTTGAAAAATTATCTTTTAGGCAGTGGATACAATACTGGTCGTTTGGATGAGATTTAGTCAATAGGTAAAAATTTAAAATGATTTCTCGTAATAAAGTGTTTTGGTAAAGCTAGCTTTAGATATAAGTTCACCTCAAAAAAAATATTTGGTCATGTAAGCTCCTGCCTATCATCATTAAGCCTCAACATCTTGTAACTGTATTTCGGGTGGACATCTTCGATGTATAACAGTTTGGAAAAAGTTTTTTTCTATTTGCTCAGCTTAAGTATTGCTACTCTCGTCTCAGGTTTCTGCTCTGGGCTTTTTTCCATAAGTAAATCATTTCAGCCTTTATTAGAATCCCTAAATTGCTCAAAACCCCTGCTATCATTTTGTCCCTGTTCTGCATTGTAAGAAGTGGGCATGGTGGGGATTCTCTATTAGCAAGTCAAGTCTTAGTCTGCAGCATTGATATATTGGGGAGCGGGAATTAGGTGTTTTAAGTGATTACATTTCACGCCGTGTCGGCGACGCCGCTAAGTTGGTTAACTTGAATTCGTTGGGAGTCATTGTTGTGAAGGCCGTGCCTTCTTACCAAGCCAAAAATCGGCATTTAAGTTACAACAAAAATGTGCTTGAACCACAGACGAACAGACAAACAAACGCACAGACCGACGGAAGGCATGATGAAAACCACTTTTGTGAACTACTACATCCTCGTAGTGTTGTTTTTGATTAAAACCTGGATTTTTTTTGACACGAAACCAATATTGCTTGCAAGTAAAAAATTACGGTGAAAAATTACACTTCAACATCGATCTGCTACATTTTCGAGAAGACGTAGTATGATAGGGTCCCAAAGCACCCCGTCAAAATTATACTTGGCGACCTTAACGAAAATTTCGGATAGGAGGTCATCTTTACTTCGACGGTCAAAAGAACGTCATCATATCAAGCACTCCATTCCTAAATCTCAATTTTCGAAAGGGGACCTATTACAGTAATGAGAATAGAATATTTCAAGAAAATTTTAAGTCGAATAGTTTTTATTGCAAGAGACTTGCAGAATTTTCATAATCTCCGTGAAAAACTAATTTTTAATATTTTAATATTTAATAAAGTTCTTGACAGAACCATTTTTAAATTGTTAGGTAATCATGTTCAAGAACGAAAAATCGTTAGCCCAATACTAAAATTGTTGTTGGCATTAGAATAAGTTCTCAAACCTTGTTAAAAATAAGTTGGTATGCTATTTTCAAGAAAATAGTAATGCACACATCTTGTTTTGTTGACAATTCGAATGATTGGAGACTTCTTCCCGCTGCGCTGGTGGGGGGAAGTTAGAAATAAGAACGAATTGGTATGGTTGCCGTTTTAAAAGCAAGTGATGTTGATGGTGATATGTTGTCGGTTGTTATAGGTTGTTGTCACAACACATCTCAAACAGAGATTTAAAAAAAAAATTGATTAAAAAAAATTAATGCGCTTCTGTGTAAAAAGAAAACATCAAAATTGGTGCAGTCGTTTGAGTGAAAATGAAAAAAAAATGCACTTCTGGACCGCACGAAATTGCTCTTGTAGTTCAAAGTTATTCTAATTATTTTTTTGTATATTGAAAATAAAAGAAAAATATCGAAGAAAATCATTTTTAGCTTACTTTTTTTCCAAACTTTTTTTTTTTTGAAAAACTAGATACACAATACTTTTTAAAATGATGAGAACAACTTGGTGACAAGTTTTAAACGAAATCAGTTGAGCCAGTAATGATATACGAAAAAAAAACTAAAAATTATGAAAAATTTCCTGAAAAGGGTGTTCATCACATTTCGGTTATTAGATTTTTTTGAGAAAAACTAAAAGAGCCGTATTGTTACAGTCACCTATTACATAACATAGTACACCAAATTTAAATGAAATCGTAAAAGAAAAAGAAACAACCTTTGAAATTACAAAAAAGTTATTTGTACCCAATTTCATGCAAATCCGTCAACCCGTTTCTGCTGTGGCTTTCTGTACAGACTGTGCGTCACAGACGAACACGAACAGACGTACAGACCGACCGACGGACGGCAAAACAAAAAACACTTTTTTGGACTTTACCATCATCGTAAGGTTAGTTTTGATTAAAACCTCGTTTTTTTTTAACGAAACCAATACTTGCCCTATTGAACAAGTAAAAAGGGTTCTATGGGAGATAGGTTCTGATAATAGATTTTATTTACAAAAATTTCTTTAATTTCTTTAATTTCAAAAGTATGACCTCACTAGCAACAAAGTCGTTGAAAAAAGTTAACTTTTTCTCAATGGGAAGTACCTTTAATTTTCGTCTTAAAAAAAATTCAATTTCTCCTCTATGGAATCACCAAAGCCCTTTTACCACCATATTTTTAAGAAAATCGCTTCAGCGGGTTAAGTTGCAGCTCAGGGTATACACAAACAGACAGACAAACGGACAGATACAAGTGCGAAACACACTTTTTTTCGCATTCATCATCATAATGACATGTCTTCTATAAAAGGGTTAAAAAACGATTTCCCCAAGGATGCCATCCTAGAACAGACGGCTGCCGTGATGGAATGGAGAAGTCCAGTAGATTATTTCTCAGCATACCAAGATCATGAAGTGGTTGGGGGTTTGTAGTTGCTCTCCTAACTGTTGGTACCCAACTGACATATCATTGAACATAGTCATCAATACTTATCGTACTATTTTTAAGTGCAATTTTCAATCAACTGTCCAATACCCAATTCTTAATTTCTATATGTTTCCAAACGACGACCTTTCAATTGTACTACACACGCAAACGATTTCAAATACATATCTCCCTTCATCCATATATTTCAAATCTATCAAAACTTACGTGATACGAACAAGATATACGAACTAAAGTTGCCATTCATTCCTCCGCATTAAAAACACATTAAAATTTAATTTTGAAGAAAACTCTACGTGAAATCAACTAAAACAAAAAAAAACTTAAATTCAAATCTGCTGTCAAACTGTAATGTATACGATTCCAACAAGTTAGTAAAAACTTTTAGGTAACACACGATATCTTCAGTTGCAGCTATAAATTTTTAAGCTAGACGAGTCATGGTTTCTCGTATCTTATCTACCCTTTCAATAGTGAGAGAGTGACATGGGTACGGGATACGGGTTACGGGTAGATTATTCAGGCAAAAGAAGTAGAAATATTTACACATTTATTTATAAATCTAATAAGGGTAGACCATTCGAATGTAATAATAAATTTAAATTTGTTCATTGAAATTCTTTTTGAATTTGACACAATGTTTTTTTTTTATTTTTTTGTGGAGATACGAGAGAGCACGTATAAATGTAATGTGAGCTAAAATGGCAACAGGCGGATAGTTTATCACTGATGCTCCTTGAACATGAAACAGTCATCAATCTTTTTTGGGAGGATTTTCTCCTCAATCAAGTGGGTATACTATAGAGCTTGAGTTTGATTCGTAATCGGTTTTGGCATAGTGTGAGCGAGGGTTAAATCGTCTTCTGATGGACCAGCACGTAATTCACTGAAGAGATTTTGAAAATTATTGCTATTGAATCGAAAAGTAGGTAGGTACCTTACCTACATTGACACACATGTAAAGTCATTAAAAGTGATCACTAGTAATTTTTTTCAGGAATCATATTTTTAATGTTGTTACAGTCTTATCAAGAAAAATGGTTTTATAGCAGTTGTGTAGAGATTGAAAATTTCAAACTAACCACACAAATTGACTTATTTTTGAGAGTTTTGACATCTAAGACTGACTTACACGTCTAAACGCACCTTCATACACAGAGAGAGTTGTATGTAGAAACGATATGCTTACAAATTATATCGAAGGCAACCTATGAAAATCAGCGAAAACTAAAAATAAGCACCAACTATAAACAAACAATAGGTGTGTTTTTTTGTACGCCCGGGCTAAGTTGGACGAAAAAAACATTTAAGCCAATACTTTGTTCTATTAGCCAGTTTTTTGATTCAAATAGAATTTATGCACAGTATTTTCGTTGAAAATTGTCAGAAATTTAAAAAATGATACATGAAAGGATCTATTTTTTTTTAGTTTTTCGTTAATAACTTCTAAAATACATTTTTGAAGAAAAATAATTATACAAAGATTTGTAGATAATCAAAATTTAAACAAAAAAGTTTTTAATACATTTTCATTATAAAGCACAGAAACGGGCTAAAACTCAAAAAATGCGAAAATTTCTTATTTTCAAGATGGTGTCTTCCCCACAAGACCAAAAATCTCGCAATATGGGAATTGAGCTCTATTAAAGCCTGCGTTTAGACTTTAATGCCTTTAAAACTTCTCTCAAATTGACCAATCCCCGTTTATCGTACTAAATGTGTACTATGAAAAATTTTACACCAAAGTAAATTCCTTAATCAAATCCGAACTTGATTGTTTCCAATGGCGTATTGAGGTGAGCTCAGGGGGCTCAAGCTCACCCCGAGCGATCCAGTCGTGCATTTTATTTTTTGAGATTTTAGAAGATGGAAAAGATCTTGCTGTGAAAAAAATAATGTTACATTCCGTGCGAACAACGACGCAACTAGTTCAAAATTGGTGCAGTTGCCAAGTAACACCTCTAAAGAACTACGATGGGTTTTTATTTGTAGCCTTAAGGTTTTTCCTTATGAGTTATTTTTTCAGGGCGTAGATTCTTTTCTCCTAATTTTCTGTTGAGTATTTCAGCGTTTTCCATTTCGTATCCTGCCAGAATTTTTGTTAGTTAGTCTTCAAGAAGCTCCTTGGACAGTAAGTGTGTTCTTAAAGTAGCTTCCTTCTCACTATAAGCATGTGAATTCCACGTTCCACACCCTCAGCTATTTAGCAGCAGTGATTTTACATTTGAGCGGTCTTGAGTTGACAAAATGTTTAAGTCTGTCCTTTTTCTATACGGCTATGAAAAACTTTATGGGTTCCACCATTTTTAAGAGACAATCAGCTCTACTTTAAATTAAAACTGCCGGAGAAATGTTCCCTACTTCGTTCCCTTTTAACTTTTACGTTGTTCTAAACACAAGAGGAACGAATTATAAACAAAAACGGAATAAAATTAGGAGAATATATACATATCAATGTATTGCGAGTCCTTTCCCGAAAACATTTCCTCCAAAAAATTTTGTTTAGAATAGGGAGGCCTGAATACTTTCAAGATATTAGAATTTCTCTACTTTTTCTATTAGTTCTCCAGAAATATTTACTTGTACCCCACGATTTGTCCTTGTCTATCCCTTGTTGTCATGAACATTTGATGGCGATCCATTATCTTGTGGGAGACCGCCAACTTCAGGAATATCAGTCCACTTAATTCCTCCATTTCCGTTTCTCAAAGCTGCTTGCATTCTCTCTAATTAGACTTTTGGACCTCAAGCTTATCTCACAACCTCTATGCAGAACGTGGCATGGAGTTTCAAACTGCCTTAATGCAATAGATTGTTCAATATCATTGGAGTTCCCTGCGGACTGGGCAATAGACATTGACATTAGCATCACTGTCAAACACACAGTTTAAAACTTAAGCGAAAACAATTTCTGTGTAGGCACCTACTTGCTGGCAGGAATGGAAGGAATCGGATCAGCTAATGTAAGTGACATTTCAGCTTGACAGGAGATACTCTTCTAAGATTTCGTAGTTTGGAGTCAAAACTTAAGGGGCCAACATATAGAATCCGTTGCGTACGTTCCGTCAGTGAATCCGTCGACGATGCCGGATGTGACGGAAAGGGGTGACCCATACAATACGTTGCTTGACTGATTGCTTTTGACAGCTTCAACTTTGTTGGTTTTGTTCGATGTTTTGTTACTTAATTTAATTACCACTGTTTACATGCAAAGTCGAGTGGTCGAGTTGAAAGAAATCACAGTGCACATAATTAGGTAGTATATTCCGAGTTTTCATTGAGGTTCGAGTGTAAAAATAATAAAAAGAAATCGGGGACCCTGTTTAATTTTGTTAGCTTGAAAACAACATTTAAATTATTTGAATATCCCATTCAAATAAATAAATGTCCTTCTTTTTTCACCAAAGTCTATTTTTTTTAGTTTTTGTGTCGGTAAATGGTTTTTTTTTTGTGCATTTTCGTCACGGTAGTGAATTTTTAAGGCTTGCCCAAGCCAATTGCGATATGAAAAACATGACAACGACAAAACTATTTTATGTACACAGCGTCAAAAGAGAGACACCAAACACGACAAAGCAACACAATTTTTTCATATGAAAGCCCTAGTCGTATTTCTCGTAAAACTTTGTCGTCAAAAAGTAAAATCTGAGGAACAAAAAAAATAATGTTCATTTTGACATTCTTTAATAGGACTATGCATGCAACCCGATAAACTCTTGGTAAACGTGGTAAAACACAATATCTGGTAATTTAACTGTCGTTTCCATACAAATTTTGACATGTTTACCATATTTACTAGGCTTACTACGGTTGCATGATTATCCCTAATAACAGATTATCAATGGTGTAACTGTGGTGTTGCAAAATTTAACTGTACATACAATAGAATTCAGAATCATTAAGACTTAAATATCAGTTTAAAGTTGACAATTCATAAAATCGGATTAAAAAAAAGCACAGTTCTTAGTTCTTATATTCCCCGGAGTGCACTTAGATAACGAACATCGAACAGACCTTTTATTGACATCTGAAATGACATCTCTTATCAAACGCATTTACCGGACGAAAAAGTTGAAATTCGGCAACTTTTCCCGTCGAGTTTGTCCGATCCGTCGTTTATTGGTCGCTTCTATAAGAACGTGTGCATTTTATCGAGCTGTCAGTTGAAAACGTCGACGCAACGCACGCAACGGATTCTATGGGTTGGCCCCTTTACTCTGGGCCATGCATTAACTACAAGATCATTTGTTGGTGTGTTTATGACTTCGATTAAACTCAGGGCTAACTCAAAAACTCTTCCGAAAGGTACCTACCTGTTTTTAATACTCCCTAATTGAAACAGCGTATTTCTTCGCTTTAATTTGTGCAAATCCAATAACCATTTACAAACGAATTAGTAAACACTTTTAAACATTCGCCAACCAATCCTCGATGTACGGAAATATAATAACGCAACGTTCCCAAAATTTCTATGAATCAAGTATGTAGGTATCATCAAATATCATTATGTCACGCGTAATGCCATCGTCATGCCCAAAGGGCCAAAGGGGTGAAATTTAATCGTTTAAAACCGATTTTCTCCGCTCCCAAAAGAATGTCGGCAGGTAATGTCTCCCGTTGTGTCGATGTCGTTTGTACAAGAGTGTTTTGTTCGTTGTTGTGCTTTCTCGCGTTGGGCATGTGACAGTAGTGAGTTTTATAACGTGATAAAGTTAACAAATCCTACGCACAAACAAGGAATAAGAATTTACATCAATTCCTTCCACGATTTCGAGTTGAATATACAAAGGTTCACTTATTATGTATATAGGGATAGCGGATAGGGATAGGTTTATAGAAAAGAATGAGGTGTGGGGTAAAACTCTTCGTATAAAGTTTAAACTTTGACACTTTTTTTTTTTTGTTTTTACTTGTCAGTTCTTAGAAAACACCTCATAACTCTTAGCATCCTGCCACCAGATAAAGGAGTAAAGCACGAATCCCTTCAATGTAACATTGAGACTCGTACAAAGGAGAGTACAACACCAACATTCCGCAAAAGTATAACACGGATTGCTGATTAGGAACCTACACCATACCTCTTATCCAGAACAGAGTGTTATGCTGCCACGTACCAACGCCTTTACGGTTTTGTACGTGATAGTTGTAACTCGGTGGGAATAAAGTCAGACACACATACTTTAAGAGTAGGTGGGGCGCTTTAAGCCAAAAAAGTTGGAAAGTTAGGATTCGAAAGAACATCTACTCGTAGAAGCGAGGACAGTATAATTTTTCTTAAATAATGCTCTAGCTTTGTTTTTCCTAATTTTGGTGTAGAAATTTTACTTACTCTTCAGTCTTTATAATATTATTGTACGTAGTCGGAAAATGTAGACTTGTTTTATGAAAAATAATTTTGCAAAACTTTCTACAAGTTAATAAATCTTACAGCTCTATGCGACATACATACATTAATTCACTAAAACACCCTTTAAATGTATGACAACTTTGTTGGCTATAAATAAATATTCGTTCATAGTAAACAGGTGAGGAAGTTAGGATTTTTGTTTGATAAATAGGTTCAAAGTAATAAAGTGTTCATTAAAAAAAGGAAAGGGCGGTGAGAGACGTCATTGGGTTGTTTTGTTAACCTTGATCATTTAATTTTAGGGAATGATTGAGATGTCCCTTCGAGTTGTCAACTGGACGGAAGCGAAAGATGCCATTGAGAGATGGTGGTTTGATTTCAAGTGTGTGGCATAAGTGATTAAACATTTTAGGTTCTCGTCTTTTTTTTTTGGAATGCCATAAAGAACAGCATCTAACGCGATATTTTTATTTTTTTGTAATTCAAGTATGCTTTAGTTTTGTACCAGCTGACTTAAATTGAAGCCGATATGGACCATTTGAAGCGACGTACGTTCTCCGATTGAGCTCTGGGGAAGATGTGCCAAGATGATGAATTTCATCGCAAAATCATCTTCAGTGACGAAGCTCATTTTTGGCTCAATGGGTTCGTTAAACAAATATGCGTTGGTGTGGTGAAAATCCGCATTTGCTTCAAGAAACACCACTTTATCCACAAAAAATAACTGTTTGGTGCTGTTTGCATGCCGGCGTGGCGGCGGCGTTATTGGGCCATATTTTTTCGTCGACGATAACGATCGTCACGTTACTGTGAATGACCAGCACGAATTGGAAAATATGGACTTGGACGACATGTGGTTTCAACAGGATGGTGCCACAAGCCACACAGCACACCTAACAATCGAATTATTGAAGAGTAAATTTGATGATCGTGTTATTTCAAGAAATGGGCCAGTCGATTGGCCGCCTCGTTCGTGCGATTTAACGCCTCTAGACTATTTTCTTAGGGGCTACGTTAAGTCATTGGTTTATGCCAACAAGCCAACGACGCACGTTGGAATAGCTCAGAGCCAAACTTAGAAAGCGGAATAGCGGCCGTTTCGACCGAAATGTGTGGCCGAGTCGTCGAAAATTGGGTCTAACGATTCGACCGCTGCAAACGTGCTCGCAGTGGTCGCATGAACGAAGTCGTGTTCTATTCAAAAATGTTTTGATTCTACTTCTACTGTCAGCCAATAATAACATTTTTGAAATATCTCAAATAGTTTGCGTTTTATTTAAAAAAAAGTTGTCAAGTCCCTACTGGAAAACCCTTTATAACAGCTGACAACGACATTTCACTTCTACAAAAAACGCGTTATGATGGACTAACATTGATCTGCATCTGCAGATTTAAAGAAAACTAAAACCGCATAGAGATATACCTAAAAGGAGAACGTAGGAAAGAGAAGCATACCTAATGCAGATGAACATCTTCATTTTTATATGTTATGTCTCCTGTTCTTGCAAATTTAAAAGTGCAGAACAATGTAAATTCAGCATTAGTCAATAAACAGCTTTCTATAAGAGAAAGAACTCTGTTAAGAAAGCCTTTTATATGAAAAATATTTTATTTTTTGGTCGCGTACGCGTTAGTGTGCGAATACTTACAAAACGCTGGGTAATGAAATAAGACAGCTAAAGGACCTAATGTTGCAGCTTTATAAACCCGTTGGTTTGGAAGAGATTACACAGCTTTCTATAAAAATGCTGACGACAACATTTGTGATTTCTCGCGTTTTTGTTTCGCGTTAGTTTGGTTGCATATCTGTACATAATAAAATCTCAAAAATGTGCAGCAAAGGGAAAAAGGAGTAAACTCTTAGTTACAAATGGAAAATGGTAAACAACAAACTACTTACCTTACTCTACGAACGTAGCTTCGATATACACAACAGTTTTCAATTGTACCAACATTATATTCGAGACTCGAGATTGTACTTTACTTTTATCGGCAGTACGAAGTTTGTATTTGTAATACGTGTTAAATTATACTTTACTGCTGACAGCTTTGCCAAAAAAACACACCTACATGTAGTAGAAAACATCGTAATCGTAAGTAAAAAACTAAAAAGCATGAAAGAAGTAAATGATTCAATACAAAGTATGCTCAATGTCATCGATATATTTCATTTTCATCAGAGATACTTTCACGAAAATTTACTTTTTTTTTCTTCTTCCACCCCTACCACCCCTTCCCCACATACCCCCAAATCATTGCTCATGGCAAATACTGCCTCCCATATCACAGTTAATGGCTTGGAAAAAACGTAAACAAGTCAATTAATGTGATTTACTCCGTCAACGGTAGGTAAAGTATTCATCCTTCCATCTCGTGTTCCATATAGTAAATTGATAGGTAGAGTGTAGTGAATTGAGATACCCACTCATACTTACGTCAACACTGATGATCCATTTAAATTCAATTACCGGAGCAATTGATCGAAAGAAGCCTTTAAAATTTAATTTATTCTCGCAAACGGAGCAAAAATAAAAAAAAAAAAAACACAAATTACAACAAGACACAGATATAAAATTTTCAAAAATAAAAAGACAAAATAAAGTAAATAAACGTTTTGCTTTGAGAGTATTTAATTAAATAAATGCGATGCCTGCCAACTGACAGATGAACTGCGAGCTGTTCTCTCAAATTACACTCATACTCTTTCATAATATTCCTTCAACATTCACCTCTTCCCTATAATAGCTACAGGACTTTGGTGCAAAATACCTTCAAAACGGGATAAAATCAGGCAATTTAGGTGAAAAACCTGATATACCTATAACATATTTAATTTTACTACAGTTATTAGCATTCGACATCACATTAATTTTTATTATGAACATGATTTTCGTACATATTTTATTGTTAATTGAAGTTTTAAATGTAAAACACAAAAATGACGCACGAAAGTTTGACGAAAGGAATCATTTCCCTCCTTAAAATAGTTTAGAACGAAGGGTGGTTCTTTAACAAGCAATCAGAATATACGGATTTTCCTGGGCTACATTGGAGATCCAAGTTTGCAAAGTGGAGTTGGGGAGAATATAAAGATAACTGATTGCAGCAATTATTCAAAAATTAAATATTTGGATAAAATTTCCTACAACTACAGACGAAATGCAGACTGCAGTACAAAAAATTGCAAGAAAAATACAATTTTCCATCAGCAACATGCAGTGCTAGGGAAAAATTCACAAGCATTGGTCTTTATTAGTCAGGATCAGTACATGGTCGGCGAATTTTGAAAAATTAAAATCATGCGATGGAATAAATCCAGAGCCATTTTACTTGGTGATTCAAGATACGGACTTACTCCATATCAGAATTCAGATAATCCCGAAAAAATATTCAATTAGTGCTTGACTCGAGAACGTATTATAATTAAACATTGTTTTGCCCAGGTCAAGCAACGTTTTCCAAATCTCCACGATAAAATGCGGGTCAAAACCGAAAAAGTTGCATCTTTAACACTCCCTCCTAGATCATTCTGGGAGGATATGGAATTTCTGAAATGCGATTCAATCGATTTCTACACCGATGCATCGAAAATTTATGATGGGGTTGGTGGAGGTGTTTACTCAGATAAACTTAATTTAAGTCTCTCCTTTCGTCTTCCTAGTCACTGTAGCGTGTCCGCGATAAAAGAAGTCCTGTCTTGGCTTAAAGAAAACGTGATGTCAAACCAAGATATTCGTATTTTCTCGGACAGCCAAGCAGCTATTAAATCTTTGGATTCTGTCTTTACCAATTCAATAACAGCTTTTAACTGTCGATCATTTCTGATGGAGATGGCGCAGCAGTTCAATATTCACCTATGTTGGGTGCCGGGCCATAGGGACATTTTCGGAAATTGTAGAGCTGACGAACTCGCCAAAAGTGGAACACTAATACCTTTATTACCAAATAAGGTAAATATAGGTATTCCCATCGCTACGTGTAAACTGCTTAGCGACAAAACAGATCTGGCCAGTACTGGATCTGAAACGCTCTAAACGTTTAATATCCTTGAACAGATCACAAATCAGCTCCGTAATAAGTGTTATAACTGGACACTGTCTAATAGGCAGGCACGCGACATGGCTTGGAATTCTCTCAAACGATTTCTGCAGAAGCTGCATTGGCGAAGAGGAAGAGGAATCGATTCCCCACTTTCTCTGTACATGCCCTGATCTATCGCAAAGACGAAGACTCTTTTTAGGAGACTTCTACCAGTGATCTATCAAATACAGATATAGGTAATCTCGCTCCCTTATAAGAAGCTCAAAGTGGTTCAACGATTAAGAGGAAAGTTATTATTAGATTCAATGTGGTATCACAATGGACCAAACTTTGGTCTAAGTGTATCGGCACTCCTGCCGGTAGCCACGTCGCCTAACCCAAATGCGATTGCAACGAATATACATCGAAATCATATTTAAAATTCAGATAAAATCATTATTATTTAATTTAACTTTTTATTGTTTAATATTCCTACTGATTTTAACTATATTACAAAAGTTCTTGTATTTTTATAAAAGAGTCTTATGCGACTCTGAAAGTTTCCTCAGTTTCTGTTAATTTTGTGAATGTATTTTTAGAGTTGCTGGAATTTTAAGTCCAAGGCAACAAGGAATAAACACTCGATGTGTTATTTGATTCTTCATTTTGGACATTGCTCAATATTTCCTGGAAATCTTCGTCACCATTTTCATCCACATTTTGATGTTCTGGTTCCTGCTGCGGGGCTACACATTCTCTATCATCGTAATGACAATATGTCTGTTTGTAATTTCGAGTTCGATTTTTTTTACGAATCCAAAACTTGCCCTATGGTACCTTACTATATCGCAAGTAAAAATATTCCTACTGTTCTCAATGAGTTGGTCTACTGTACGGTGACGGCTTGAATAATGTACAGGACTTTTATTTTGCTTGACTGTAATGAGTGCCTTGCGAGCTTAAATTACTATACGCGTTGTGTTGTTGATGGAAGTCCTCCATCTGGATCCCGGAACTTTAGTAAAAGCATAGCACACTAGCAGCGTATTATCAAACATTCTCTCGCTTTGTTTTTTTTTTTTTTTTTAAATAAAGTTTCTCTACAAAAAAAAAAGAAAAAAAAAACAAACATAAAAGAAGAACGAAAATAATGTTATGGTACGGTATGGTAATTTTGAAGAAAAGACCGGGGAAATATCTTCTACCATTTTTAATGTTGAGTCGTGTGTAAAAGTTTTTCATACTCTATATACTCAGAGACTCACATTAATGTTTGATCCTAGAGCTAAGAGCGTTTATGAGTGACAAAAGTAGGGAAAGGGAAAATGGGTGTATGCTGTAGCTGTATATGGTACGTATTCCACGCACATGTGACTTATAATTCTTCTTTCAGTGTCTCTGATATGATTGACACCAAAGTGTTTCCACTTGGGATTTGAATACCAAAGTTTGCTTAAAAAATTTAAACTGAATTAAGCAATTTGCCTGGGTTTGTTTTATTAAATATTATGAACATTTTATATGAGTTTTATGTTGAGTATGAGTAGGCAAATAAGTGAGGTTCTATCATCATGGGAAATCAAGCAGTATTGATTCGTGAAGGCAATTTTTATATTATTTGGATTCCAATCTTAGCTTTCTATAAAAAGAAGCCCCTAAACTTTTATTTTTGAGTATAGAGACTTCTAATTTTTTTTAGATACCTCTCCGAATGTTTGCTTACGCATTAATAGGCAGGTACCTATTACTCTTACAATCCTAAAATTTTCTCAGATTAAATTACAATAAAATAATTGCGTCGAATATAGATCACTCCTTAACATCCTGTTCACCAATTTTGTGAAAGCGTTCGATAGTGTCAACAGATAATTTACTTCCACCCGAGGTTTTGCTCTTTGGATCGCGCTCGACCGATGGGCTCTAGAAATGCATATATCAACTTCGACATCCATTACCGGGAAGGGGCGATGAATGTGATAGCCGATGCCATCAGTAGCGTATTGAGGGGTTACTCAGGGGGCTCAAGCCCCCCCCAAGCCTCAAAAATCATGTTATTTTTTAGGTGATTTCATGTTAATACACATGATAAACTGAAACTGAAACTTTTTCGTAAATCTTAGAGATTTAGAAGGAGTTCAGATAATCAAGTTCAGAAATCTCCAGTATAATTACCTAAGTTTTTATATTTTTTTTTTTATTATCTTATGTGCATAACGTTTTAAATTACAATGGTTTGAACAGACAAAATAGTTTGTTCACACATTGCTCCTCGTAATGGTTTACAAAATTTACCAAATGGGTAGAAGTTATTCCCTTGAGATCTGCGATAACACTGGGACTCATTAAAGTCATCAGAGAATGAATAGTCACTCGTTTTGGAGTACCGATATTAACTATTTCTATCCGACAATGCTAGTTTAATCACCAGCTGGCAGTTCCAAGAGTTTCTATCGGATCTGGGATTACAACAACGTCTAACCGCCACATACCTACACCCCACATGAAAACGCGATCGAATGAGTCAACCATGTGCTTAAAACCATGATTGCTCAATATGTGCAAGAGAATCATCGGAATGGGATGAGCATTTACCCGAGTTGGCCTTCGCACTTAATACGAGTTGACACGTATCTTCAGGTTTTTCCCCAGCCATGCTCAATTTTGGTCGAGAGTTGCGAGCCTCTCGGTATGATGGACCGTTCGAAGTTGTGAGGTATATTTCTCTAGTCATTGTCATCCTGAAGAGTAGGGAGAAGCTTAAGGTAGTAACAACCTGTTTCCGAGCACACGTCCGCGACCTCAAAGGGTTCCAGTTTAAGTCCGAAAAGCACAGCCATCACCGTCAATCAAAAAAATCGCCCCGAATATCAAAACCAAACCTCGAACTCCGCCAAAAACAAAAAATTTAAAATATTTGGTAATAAAACTCAGCCATCGATTTGTATAAATACCGCAGTCTCCTTCGAAAACATTAAAAAGTGATCTAGCAGCCAATAAGATCAGATGTCACGATCCAAGTAGCAGTAGTAGTAGAAGTCCTGAGCCATTGTAAGAAGAGAAAACCCAGTTCACCCTTTAAACATAAATAACTTAAGAAATGAACATTTAAATACGGGCCATTTTCCGCAGAAACGAATATATCAACCAACAAGCAGGAAGGTCCGCCACCCACCGAAAACCAAACCGTTCGTCCTAGGCAACATCACGGCTTACGTGCTCCAAGCCCTAGGTGCAACCGCCTGTCGACCCCCGAGCGGGTTAGTCGACCAACTCCAACTACGTATAACATCTCCGCCTTACCCAGCCATCTCGGAGAGGGGGGTCACCAGCCTCATCCTTATTAGCTGGACTTGAGCGAACGGAAGCAAACCGCACCCGCAAGAGTGGCAGCTCCTTCACACGGTGAGGATTCAGCATTGCTGGAAGTCCTGCTACGGCACAGAGTGAGCCGGGTTGCTTCTTACACTCACGAACTAGCAGCAACTACCATAGACCTCAGGGTTAAATACGTTGTCCCAACGCAAAGTTGTGCGGTAAGAGAGTATAGCAGCCCATACCATCTCGCAGTCAGCACCGGAGGAGTTCCGGAGGCCGCTAGTTGAAGCCAGCGATAACGATACATGGACCTACCAGCCAATTGAAGTGGCGGCTATTAGCGAGGCAGTTGAGTTGAGAATGTAGGAGCATCCAGCTATTTTTTTTAAATATTTTTTTGTATTCTCTCGATTCTCACAGTTTGTCTTTACTGCAATTGCTATATGGCGAAGTGTGATTTCGATGCAAAATCAGTCTTTTGCTTCTTCGGTGCAACTACCAATCTAGTGTACTGAAAGTAATAGCGAACTTGAGAACTAAAAAGAATTATTTTATAATTCGAGAGGCAAACTACTGAGTACGCAGTGTACTAGCAAGAAGCTTCATTAACCGGAAAATTTTTGGTCCTAGTTTTTTCCGCCTGAGATCCACTTTTTCAAAGTGTGTCTCCGACCAGGCAAGGCTTCTCCTTGCCTTTACTTTTGCTGGACCGATGACGAGTTCCGACCGATAATTTTGCAGCTGCCCCTCTTCAACCGGAGACTGCTCACCTTCGCTAGAGACAGGACCGTCTCCAACCGATACTTCTGTGGTTGGTTGCCCTGACCGCTTATTCTCTAGTTGTTTGCTGGAGACAGAAAGTAGACCACCTTTGGCTTCTGCTTGTTTCGCAATCCACTTCTTCTAAGTGTATC
Organism: Meliscaeva auricollis; assembly: GCA_948107695.1. NCBI lineage: Eukaryota > Metazoa > Arthropoda > Insecta > Diptera > Syrphidae > Meliscaeva > Meliscaeva auricollis. The sequence continues at coordinate 61,809,713 of OX403616.1, forward strand.
GTGAAAAGAGCCGCTCTCTCCTGAGACCCGCTACCGCTCATTCTCTAGTCTTTCGCTAAGGACAGTATGAAATGTATTAGTTCTTAAGATGGAGTATATGAAATACAGTTTTATTTATTATAGGAACAGAATAGCAAATAAGAAAAAGATTAATAAAACTATTCGAATTAATCAAAAGGTTGGTTGTTCTTCGGAGTTTGGTACTTTTAAACCAAGTTTTACTTGCTTTCTTTGGGATCGACCCTGGACACCAACGGATCTACCTCAGCCTCTGTAAAAAGGCATCACAAAGTTTCAAATAACGTACATAATGCCTTGCGTACTAATGTTTCAGCAGCAGGTAGGTACAAGGTTAATATTTAATTAAAGGGTAAAATCCTTTTATTTTATAAACAAGTATAATGTGTTTATAAACCTAAAAAAAAGTTCACAACCATAGGCAATGTCAAATTCCATGTTTGCATTCTGTTTACCTTGTCTGACCAAAGCCCTTCCTTAAATTAAAAAAAAAAAACAAACGTGGCTCGACGACACGGTCTGGTCATCAGACAACAATCTTTCCAAGTCTCGAGTGCCTCAAGATATTATTCGTCCTACCTAGCCAAACCAACTAAACTGGGAAACATGTATACTGTTGCTACTTTACCTATACACAAACACAAAAATGCACAATGTTTTCAGATTTTCCACTTTGCCTCTAACCTCGTTGTAGGCCATAGGCAACAAACGAAACGTATTAAAAGCAAGCATTCCTTTCTAAACTATTAACCAAACAAAAAAACAAGAAAGCCTCGGGTGAGGTTTGTGCGTATAGTTGGCTCATCTTGTCGGGAACAGAATACAAAATAAACTTCAAAATGAAATTCATTCTGCAAAATGGAATTCTGGTGTTTTCTGCTTTTCAAAGTCTTCACCAAAACATAGAAAAAAACTAGGTCTAGGAGAACATTTTTTTTTTTTCTTTCATAGCTGGATTATAAAACAAAATTAACGATAGAGACTAGTTTCGGATGACTATGGATAGCTTTATACTGGTCAGTGAAACAGAGATGAGTAATTTATATTTTCTTCGTTATTTTTGTTTGAAGAGATGTGCACTGTGGTTGATGGAGGTTTTTTTCTGTGACTGACAAATTTTTATTCTAACTGAGAAAAATTAAGAAACAGAAATAATTAAACAGAATGAGTACGGGTGGGCGTAAACTATTTACTTAAAGAAAACCATCAAATGATACAGACGAATCAAGGACAGCGGAGGGTACAGACAAAAGAATTTTTGGCCTAGTGCGTCAAGTGTGTCTTTTAGGTGGTCTTTTGTTCGCTCCAAATTAATTTTTGCTGTTTTCTTGCTAGCCTCAGCCTCAGGCAGAACACAAATTCCCCTCCAGTTTTTACATTTCATTGGGTTCTTGCCATATTTCAACCAATTGCATCAGCGTTGGATATTTTGCAAGGAGAAGCAAATGTCTACATAGGATCTTTGTTACCAGTTATCTCAAAAGTTAAAAATAAACTCCAAAAAATTCCTAGCAATCCATACTGAAATTTGTTCTGAAATAATATTGTTACTATGCAGTGCAGTTGATAAAAGGTAAATGATTTCTCTATGAATAAATACTAACATAATTATTTCTATTTCAGATTTGGTGAGGTGCTGAAAAACTTTGACTTTTTGGTGGCAGCGGCAGTTCCCCACAGTTTAAATTGCATTTTATCCGCAAATACTTCCGGATAAATCTCGGGCCGTAGAGGATCTCATTATCTCCAAGATAAATTTAGCTTCAGAAAACAACAATATAATCCGTAATGAGTCAACAGCTGGTACTAGTAGGTACTTCATTTTGGGACTCAGAATATACATATAGAAGTGATATAGAAGTCTTGAAGTACAAATCTTAAATGATTTCAACTACAATAGAGGAAGAACCCTAAAGATATTTGAACACAAGGAACCTGGAGTACAACGTAGCACTTCCAAGCAGCGCAGCAGTTGAAAGGTTGTTCAGCATTGCCAAACTAGCATTAACTCCAGTTAAAAGACGAAAATTTTGAAATGCAACTAATGTTACACATTAATAATAAAAACATTTAAAACTAATCCATCTGCTTTTATTTTGTATATTTAAATTTAAATTTTTTGGAACTCGTTGATAGTGCATAAACGGTCGTATTACACGTATTGAACTTCAATCTACAAACATGTAATTTATAGTGCAGAAATATGATTTTAGGATCCATCCATAATGTAAAGTTACGACAACAGCAGATTATTCAATTTGCTATGTTTTATCACACAAAAAAATTAAATTAACTCTTACCATAGAAGAAATCAGCGCAACTAAACTGCTTAGATGAGCTCAGCACAACACAGCTCAGCTCAGTTCATATCAGCTCAAGTAGCAGCTCAGCTCAACTTATAGCTCAGCTCAAATCAGTTCGGCTCAACTCAGCTCAACTAACAGCTCAGCTCAACTAACAACTAACAGCTAACAGCTCAAATAGCAGCTCAGCTCAAATCACCTCAGATCAAGCGGCAGCTCAAATTTGAGATAGCTTACACTGAGCTAGCTCAAAAAAAGAGGTAGCTCAAAATTAAGCTTTTTACATCTCTGGTTCTTGGCAATTATTTCCCTTCAATTAAGATCTCTCTATGAGTGGTGACTCACTCCATGCCATTGGCACCCAGTGGCGTGAAGTTGTCGCAATAGTTTCGAGGACAGTATGTATGTAAATTCATGCGAGTGTCCTTAATTTAAAAAAAAAAAAAATTAAAAATTGTGCAAAATAGTACATGCAAGAACAATTACATCTGCATTTTTCAGGTGGAACTCGATACATTTATGAAGAATAAATGGCAAATATGGCAAACGTATTCTCGATTGCCACATGTCGTAAAAAAATTTTGCCGATCTGTTTCCAATTAACTGAATGCAATTCGGACATATACCTTGGGGAGAAAACTTTCCAAATTACGCTGCATACCTCGCAGATTATTTCTCATACAATCGACGCTGCCAACCTGAAGGTCCATGCAAGGTAGTTTGGTGCAAATCCTTGCGATAAATATACCTTCAAAGAAAACATTTCTTTTTGATAAAAATGAATTGAATATTCTCGTATGTATGTTGACTCACAGCAAAGTGGCTTTTTTTCTACGTTCCTGGTACCAGAGAACGAACTTACCATCTCCGATTCTCTCTTCTTTTTTTAAGTTTTGAAACACAGAGCCACAAATATCCTCATATCTTCTACTCTTCTTTTCCTGATACCGACCATCGGACAAAGTGTTATGACATCTGCTACGGCTAGGTCCTTGAAGCAGAGGAAGTTCAGTATCAGTGGTTGTCTTAGCTTTGAAAACTACATCCACATCTTCTCCACACTGGACCGAATATCCATTAAAAAAATTTTCTTTAAAAAGAGTTCGTCCAACATCAACTCACCTTTTCTGTTTATTGCACTCCGCGCTGCTAGCAGGACTCCCAAAATAAGGTTTGTGTACAGAAAGCACTTCGACTAAGTAAGAACTTTTGGAACAAATTTGTTTTGCCAAATCAATGTAGAATTGGTTTACTTTGGTAAATCTTTGCCAGACTTAAACTCATGCGCCATTCTCACAGTTGACATTGACTTCGAAATAGCAGCTTTGAATGATATGAATATAAATGAGCACCTACTCAAATCACCGATTTTCATAGCAAGTACTCCATTTGGTAAGAATAAAATTCTTGAACACATACACTACCTAAGTAGCTACTCGCTGTTTTACGCTGAGTACTTACTCTGAGCATGTACTCCGTTTTATTCAGATCACCCTTTATGTCTCAGCTTTTAAAAGTATATAATAAAATAATAATCTTCTTTCAAGATTAGGGTTTTTAAAAAGAACTCTTTATTCCTCGAGCTCCAATCTTAAACTGAACTAATGAAATAGTTAATAGTTTATAAGAGCATAAAGAAACATATTTTTAAAACAAAGGATTTGGTCATTAGATCTTGTTCGATCTTCTTATAGAATTTTAGTACCCGAATGTGATTTTTTCGTTATTATTGGTATTAGCTGTTTTTTCCCGGGAAACGCCTATTGTTATTAAAATAGTCTATGGGCGTCGAAGTATGTTCTGATGCCCGATTCAACATTAACTTCTTATGGAATTTGCATTCCTAACTTAATATTTTGTTCTTTAATGATGACGAACTGTCCCTTGGTGAAACATGTCATGGTGTGTGGTCCGCTTTGAAAAATTGTTTCTTGATGAGCTGTCTTATGATGAGCCAAACCAGTTAACACCGAGAGAAACCACGGTCCTTCCCCAGTAGTTTTATTAAAAATTAGCTGGCACTTTCTAAAAAGTACCTATTAATGTCATTAACGGTGTCAAAGGATGCTAGGAATTAATAGCCAGTATGGTACGAGGAGTATACGTGATTTGTTGGGTGATTAAGACTCTTTCCATCCGTACAACAGTGAGAGGCACGAGAAACTCACTTTAAAAAGGGGCACTAAAAGTGCATCACATTATTATTAGGAATTCAATCTTAAATCCGAAGAAATACCACAAATAGCATAAGGTCTCAAACCACCATTTCAACATTAACAACCTTCACACATCCACCCACTAAGTATATGTATAAAACAAAAATAGATCACCCTACTTTCTTCATAAAAACGCTGATTTCTTCTTTAAATATCGTAAATTTAATATTCCCAATGACATATTCAATTAATTAAATTTAGTGTTAACAAGTCAAAGACCATGAATAGGTGGATAATTATCCAATGCTCTCAGGCATTAACAAAGTGCAACTTGCCGTGAAGCGAACAAAGCTGTATAATGCGAAAATTGCCGCAAGCGACAAATGTTAATAATTTAGCTTTAATCATATTAAGACGCAAAACACAAGAAGGATGAAGTTAACATGGCAAGCATCTTTGCCTCTAGGCCACATATGTATCTACGAGTAATGTACACACAATCAGACTCACGAAGAAGGATATCAAAATGTTGAGAGCAAACAGGAATCGAGAATATGTGGATGCGGAGCGAGAGCGTTGTTTCAATAAGTTTCACCATATCACCTCACCATCAACCAGCCCCCAGTGAGTGCCCCTGCCCAGTCGCACATAGAGTAAACATTTTACTCCAAGCAGAAGGCACTTTACTTATACTATGAACTGGGAATAGTTTCAAAAGGTAAGAAGGTCGGTCAGTTTGGTCTATAAAAAGTAATTCCAAACTAAAGTGGGTACAAAGCGTTACGGCGAATGCTTTTAGTTGTCGGTTGTTCCAGACACGCACTTAGCAATTCCATGTGTCACTTGGCTGATTTGCAAAAGGACAACGTAATTGAATGTAAAACCAAAAAAGGGAGGTTTCTTGGAAATCTTTTATTTTAACTTTTCGTGGAGTGGAGTGGTGTTGTGTTGTGTTATGTTGTTAGTGTTAGGTAGGTTTTTGCAGAAGTCAGCACTTGAATACGACGACTTATCTTCATGCATTGCTGGCAGACACAAAGTAAGTTTGTTGTAAATATCTATGTGTAGTAGCAACGTTCCCTTAAGCCCAAAGGCTGTTATGCTATGTTAACAAGGTTTCCATGTAGGTAGCTACACTAAATAATGGTTTGGTTCTATAAAGAAATAGCTTAGAAGAGTGCTTTTTGGAATTACTGTTCTGTTTGATGTGCTGGCATAAGAAATTAGTTCACAAACAAGTTTGAATGAGGGGTCTTAAGGATTGCAAGAAAAAATGTAACTCATATCTATGAAGTTCTGAAAATTTAGTGAAATGCTGACTTGGACAACACTTCTTCATGACTATTTTCTTATTTTACCTAACAAAATATCCACGAATATCAGTGGATTATAATGATAAGTTGGTTATTGAGGGCTTAGCATAAATGTCTATTTGATCATGTAAAAGTATTAAGGTACAAAAGAGAATTTTTCATTACATTCATTACGTCCTTAAAGTGCACAGTTTAAGGCAAAAATTAGTGTGCACTTTCGTATAACATTCCCTCTTCTTATCTTTCACATGGACCACAATCACCTTATGGGCTGGGCATGGGCAACTTAGGTACGTGAGAAATCACAAAATAAAACATTTTGGCATTTTTTTTTTGTCATATAATGAAACGGCGAACACTATTTTGTGGTACACTTTACGCGGCCCACAGAAACCAAAGGGGCAAATTGCATATCAAATAAATTGCATATCAAACGAAATCATTTTTTGCATTAATTATTATTAATGTTAGCTTTAGAAGACTATTTTTTTTTTATTAGAACCTTAACACATTGCCCTTATGAAAAGTCACTCCTCATTTGTAAGGAAGGAGAGCGAAACTTTTGGCTTTTGGGTAACCGCAGCAACTGTGGCTTATGACTCCATTTTCTCTACAACCTCATGTATTGGTGTACTCAAGAGTCGATTTCGTTGTTTGGCTAAGAAGAGGGTGCTATTTTACTGTCCATAACATTAAACTTTTTGTGAACACAATTTCATAAATTTGTTATTTTAATAATATGGACAAGAAAAAATAAAACTTAAATTTTAATGTTGAAATACTCGTAGTTAAACATTATGTTTAATTATTGTTTTTTTGGGAAAATCAAATCTATTCCCTTTTTTTTTTTGTTGAGAAATTGTTCAACAACTTCCTCAGGTTCTATGTTCATTTCTCTGTGAATATTCATGGATGGAAACCATTTTGACGAGCTTCGGAAAATGTTGCCCCAGCCAAGTCTTTAGTCTTCTCAGGACGGAAAATGTTCTCTCTGTGTAATTGGAAGTACACACATTACTTCTATAGTATCATCCTTACATTTGAGAATTTTTAATTACAGCAAACGGGAAGAGAAGCTAAATCTATTGCCGGCATATTTTCTCCTCCCATATCTAAATATGTAGCAGATTAAAAAACATAACTTTTTAGTTATCATTTAAGTGGTTTTCGATTTTAATACATTGAGGGCAAACATTAATTTGACTTAACACGACAAAAAACTCAAAGGTTAACAATTTAATAATTAAGGTTTTAATTATATATGTATTGTTACGAAGTGTTAATTCTTGTAAATTGTAAAGATTAATAATGAAACAGTTTGTTATGAATAAAAGTGTTTGTTAATTTGAAAATAAATAAAAAGTGAATTAGAAAAAGTAGAAATAAGTTTTATTTTGAACCCAGAAAACATTACAGAATGTACGAAGAAGCCGAAGAAAGTTCGGTATTAGATATTTATTAAACAGAAAAAATAAGATAAAATCACAATATCAATGAAATAGTAATTAAATTATTTGATTGCAAAATATTCTATTTAAATTTCTCCTCTTTAGTTTTCTCCATTGTTTATTTCTCTATTTAGTTTTCTCCTCTTCGTCGTCGCAAACCATAATATTCTGCGTATTGAAAATACAAAAAAAGTATGTATTATTCTTATTATTATTTCCACGAAGCCCACAGAAGCAGAGACTCCTTCTACGGTTTCAGAGGTAATATGGTGACCATTCTTTTGTTATTGTCGGACAAATCCTTAATCGGAATATACAGGGTGATTTGCATAAGGTGTGACAAAAAGATAGGGTGTGTAGGTTGGACTTAGACAAGTAAAAAATCGTATGGGAGGGGGGGTCTATTTTCCCCCGTTTAGGCGGGAGGGGCAATTTAAGAAAAAAATCACTTGAAACGGAAAAAATATTATTTAAAAATAACGGTTATACCTACAGCATTGCATGCTATAGCATTTTGAAAAGCCAAAAACCCATACATTAATTTAAATTTTAAAGTAAGTTGTTCAAATGAATAGTTTTTGAAATATTAATTTTCAAAGTCAAAATTTTGAGAAAAAAACATAATATTTTTTATTTAAACCATTTTTTTCAAAATTTTACGTTATTAAGTAGTATTTTTCTGGCTTATTTTCAATGCCCTTATTTATTTTTGATCAAACACAAAAAACCGGATGTCAAAATAACCTGTAGTTTTTGAGAAAATCAATGTTAAATTTTCAATTTTCTTTTTTTTAATAAAGAATTTTGTGTCTTGCGGCGTATTGCATATTTTTTTCTTCGCGAATAAAAAACACTTGTACCACACGTACCTTTTTTAATTTTAAAAAATTATCTAGTAGAAAACCGAATATTAATAGTCCATAAAAACAACTTTCGGAACGTATCGTAACAGAACATTGAAGTACCTACCTATAAGAACAGGACGTGGTCAAACCTTTCGTGTGTTAGAGCGTGTAAGCTAACCAGGCTAACCTTTAAAAGATTTCTTAAGTAAACATTTTGCCAAAGTGTGCACTTGGGCACACATATAAATATAAAACAATTCCGGGTAGTGATATACATAAAAAAAACTAGAACTAATATTACGATTGGTACCATGTAAGCACCGAATTTGACAGCTCATTTGTTTAATGTTCAGCATGCATGGAACTAAAAATCATTTCCTGTATCACATTTAATGTAGGTACCGCAGTCATTGCAATTTAACATAAACTTTTTCAACCATAGTAAAACAAATCACTTCCTGTATTTATTCAGTTATAACTCGTCGTCGGTTGGTCGTCATCACTGTGTCATTGACAGAATAAGATAAAAATGAATGACATTCAGTCATTCAGTGGTGCCAACAACCTATCTATCTAACAAATCCGTTACCAGCCCCCCCAAAGTAATCAACCAGAAAATAAATTAAAAGTAAACACTAAACAACAGCGCCAAGTACTTTGCAATTGCAGCAACTCGGAAATATAAAACAAAAGTGAACAAGAAACATGTGGCCATTTGAAATCCCTGACAAAAAATAAACTAAAAGAGGGGCGAATGAGCGGGGAAATATCCACATTCGTGAAAGGACATTAATGAAGGGAAATAGAGGGAAAAATAAGACGACAACGACGACGACACGATGCGATGGAACGAATCATAAATAAACAACGGAAGCAAAAAGAAAAATTAAACAAAGACAAACACATTCAGAAGCTCTTTTCTAGTGTGCTTTTTATTATTTTTATTTTTTCAGAAGTTACGTAGTAGGCCCTACGCTTTATCTCATGGTTGCCATATGTGAAAAAATTCTTTTGGATTTGAAAATAAATCTGAAAAACTAAGAAAAAATATCGGAACTTCAATATTTGACTTACATTTGTTGTCAAAGACTGCGATTTAGGTGCTGGAAAGCAAGGGTTTGATTTAATTTTTTTGGTAATCATGTCCTCAATGTAGATGAAAATCATCAAAAATGGTGCTAACTTATGTGTTAACAAAGTGGTTGAAATACTTTTAATCGTCAAACCATCTTATAATCACCGGTGCTAGATGACCAAAAAACTTTAGCTAGGTTAAAAAGCTTAAGTTAAAGGTAAGAAGAAATCTTGTACCTATCTATTCTACGAGTAACAAATCCTTCCCCGACACTGAATTCATACATTTGACAAGACCTTCATGAGACGCTTACAAAAGGATTTAACTGAGGAAATTTGACGTGAGCAGCAATACAGTAGCCTTAATACACATTCCAAAATACTAAGCTATTTGGACTAGTCTTTTTTCAAACTCAAACTGGAAAGATCGCTGTTAAAAGTTTTGTGTCCACAGAAATGTTATCTTTTGATAGACATACCTTTTGAGAAGGAAGAAGAATTTTATACAACTAAATCCTCAGCTTAATGTGGTAAATTTTTCACATACCAATTTGTGGAACATTATAGATGGATAGCGCCAGACTCGATCAATGGTACAGCTTTTATGGCATAAATGTTTCATTTTTCATGAGAACCAATAACCAAAAGATTGCATTGAAATATTTGAAGTGACGACAGGGTATTCTTTAAAGGAGACACAAATTTTAGTATACCCCACTTGTTGCATTACGAACCCTTCACCAGATATTAAATTAAACTTTCATGCCAAATTTTATTCCTGTACCATTATTGGAAGGGGGTTTCCGAAAAGAATGCACCTGTTGCACTGAAAAAAATAGTCGTATTATTTTCCTTTTGATTTCAATAGATTAAGCAACAAAATTAGCTTGTGTGACCTATAAATAAACTCTCAAAAACAATTACACTAACAATTAGCCAAACCTAAAATTGCAATATGTATTATTGATGCATTTTTGTTCAAGATGGTGGCCAAATCTCAAATGGGATTCATTGGGAGTATAAACATATTTGAAAGCTTGTAGTCTCAATGGGGTCCCATTAAAATTTGGTGACAATGGCAACCATTAGAAATTATCAAAAGTCTTAAAATTGAAGTTTGTTGTTTTTTTTAATGTATTATGGTAAACTTGGGTACATTCATCATCGGGGCACATTCGTCAAAGCCATTTTCGGTTGGATGCGCTCTGAATTAAGAAATGAAAATAACACAGAACGCATCTTTTACAGAAGTTATGAACACACTCTAAATTTGACATTTGTAGTTTCGCGCTAAGAAAAGTTGAGTGTTGTTTTGTGTTTTTGAGATCTCCGTTGTTATTTTGGCTAGTGGATATGTAAGTGATATTTATATTTAAAAATGAGTTTAAGGAAATTCAGGTTTCACTAATTTCTTAGTTCAATAAGTAAGGAAGTGGAATTTAATCAAGAAAAAACTAATTTTGAATATGTTATATGAATTTGTGCAAAAAAATGTTATTTTGAGAATTCGGGGTAGATTCGTCGTTTTGATGAGGGCAAATTCAGAAGGTGCCGAATGTACCCCAGATTTTCAAAAGCTTCCATTATTTTAAATTAAAATTAAAAACGGAACTGACTTAGTTTTACATCGAACCAATGTATTTTTTGAATAATTTTTTTTTCGATTTTGCCACAACTCGACAAAATTGTACCTGACTTCCCTTTGCTGCAAAGTTCTCAATTGAAGATATCTGTTTTGTTTAAATTTTATTTTTAAAATAATATAAATAAGCTTCAACCAGTTTTGTCTCTGTATTCTTAAAATGCTGAATGTTCCCCATTGAAAGCCGAATCTGCCCCGGTTTGGGACACTTTAATTAAACAGAATTGAATGTTTAAAAACGTTTTTATTAAGTTTTGGCAAGTAAAATTAAAACATTTTCTTCCTTAAAGTAAAGAGAAATATTGAAACAACCTGTTAAGCCAACAAATTATGTGTTCAGAGCATAAACAACTAAAATATAGGCTAATGAAAAAAAATTCCCGAATGTGCCCCAGTTGACCATATTAGATCTACAGGAGAGGACTACAGTAGTAGGAGGTTTCATATATTACTGAATTAAAATTATATTTGTATTTAAAAACGAACCTACCGTTAGGACGAGCAAAACCTCTGCTAGAAAAACTCTCTGCAAAAAGCACAGCACAGTTCCTTACTGAATTTTTTTAAGCTGACCGACTGTTTATGTCTCGTGTCTTACAATAATAGTCTAGATAAAATAGACAAGAAAAGATACAACCCCAATTTCGACATTGAACCTAGAATATCTTTTTATGCTACTACAGTCTGTCAAAGCTATTCAAATCCAGAAATCTAACCATAACTTCAAAACTGCTGCTGTACAGGACCATTGTCCTGCCAGTACTCATGTATGGATCCGAGACTTGGGTGCTTAGCAAAAGGCACTGTGACCTCTTAGCCGCGTTCGAGAGAAAAGTCTTACGGAGAATTGTTGGCTCCATATGTGAGGAAGGACGATTCCGGAGACGGTACAATCATGAGTTGTACGCAATCAACCTTAAGCAGACATAGTGAAAAAAATAACCTCGGTAGACTCCGGTGGGCAGGGCACCTAGCTCGTATGAGCGAAGAGGAACCTGCTCGGAAGGTCTTTTGTGGTACATTCTATGCTAGACGGCAGCGTGGTAGACCATGCCTGCGCTGGAGAGATGGCGTAGACCAGGACGCCCGAATCCTTTGGATGCACAACTGGATGGCATCGGCTCGAGACCAGGATAGGTGGAGAGACATGTTGAAAGAGGCCAGGACCGGACCCCGGTTGTCGAGCCGATGATGATGATGATGATCTTTTTATGCATACATAAGCATTAAAACTTCTTTCGATGTTTCAATGCTCTGTACCAATTTTCAGCTCTATGCGAATTATTTCTGGGTTGAATGTTTATTTTGTCGACATATGAGTTACCGAAACTGGTGTTAAAATGCCATAAACTACACCCATTGGTCAGCTGTTTAATTTTCTGGCACTGGCATTGTCACTGCCGACTGCCGAGCACATTTTATTATTTGTATCGAATCGACACCACCCTTGATTTTAGTGGAAGGTAATTTCTGGTTTTCCAGTTTTTTTTTTTTTCTTAATTGTACCTTCTTCGACAGCTAGCTGTTAAATTGCTCGCGAAATATAAATTTTCCTGATTCACATGGTTTAGTGAGTTAAGGCCATACTGACATATACCACGCGCAGTGCCCTTGCTTGATGAGGTGACAGTTCGTCCGTTATCTTTTGAGCAGAGCAGAGGCTGGCCCTCCGGCACCTAGCATTCCTTCCCCACCTTTTCTTAGCACTTTCGTTTCCAATTTCCTTTCTATTCCACAAAATTACCCTGTTAGCATTTGAGTTGAATTCGAATCAATTCTATACGTAATAGATTCATAGGGAATTTAATCCAGATTCAATTTTCCACGTAATTCGAGTCGTCTCTTTTTCGAAATTTGATTTTTTTATACTCAACATGAGGTACATTTACTATGTTTTCCTAGAATTTGGTAGATTTTCTGCCAAATCATCCTTATTTCAACTGAGTGGTAACATTATGTGCCTATATATTAAAAAGTAAATACACATGTTTTTCTTTTTTTACGGCTATGACACCTATCAGACTAACTCCAAACAAAAATGTAGCTCGAATAAGCAGCACCATCACAAAGGGTATGAAATGAAGGTATAGTATGTCGCAAACTCAGGATCTCATTAAAATCCATGAATGTTGAACAAGGGTATTTTTTCCGTCTTTTGCTTGGTAATTGTTTCGAGGAATTCATTAGGCTTTTTTTATTCTCTTGTTCAAAATGTTGTTAACAAAACAGATTTTTTTTTGATGTCGATGTTCTTTGCCTTCTTGGGTGTAGCTGATGTAGGTATGCATAGGTAATATACATGGACTAAGTACCTACGAGCTGAGAGAAAATAATATGTCTGCGGCAAATTATTATTCTACAAGAAAGCAGCAGTAAGAATACTTTTATTTAAATTGAATTTATTTAATAAAAAAAAATATTAGAACATTTTCTGTTCAACATCGGCCATGTTTTTAAATAAAATTCCTTGAAATTTCGGTGCGCCTAGACTTGTTATTCTCGTTGGAAAGAAACTTTTCTTGACTTACTGGAATTTTCGAGTAGCTATCAAAAACTAAGTCGGTTGATTGATGATTCATTGCTTATCTAAACCGCTCACATGTCGTTGTATGTCCTCCAGTTTGGATGATCTTCCGGTTATCCATATGAAACAACAACGATGTGTTCGAGAAAATGTCTTTATCCTGAATAGCTGAGTTTTCGTCCCAAAACAACTTTTCTCATCAGCCATCCTTCATCAATCTCTCTTCTGAGAGAGAGAGAGAGGGAGAGAATCAAATGTGCTGACAGAGAATTAAAACCTGGCTTTTGGGCAATGTCACAATTTATATCTTCTTCGTGTCACAATTGGAATTGGATTTCAAGAAGAAAACTATCCAAATGTCTAATTTTTCGACCTCAGTATTGTCTCGAGAAATTCTGCTAGCTCTTTTATCAACGTTTTGCTCTGATATCGCAAAAGAAGTATATAAGATGCAAAACTTTAAGATCTTACAGCAAATACCGATAAAAACAATTTATTCCGTTTTTTTTTTGCGGTAAGCCTTCGTCCGTGAGTGAGGCCGCCAAGTTCTTTCAATATTGCACGATCAGGATAAAATCATTCTAAAATTTTCCAGTAAATCACGCGGAGAAAGCATTTTGAACTGTTTAAATTTTCCATCTGTCATGATTGTGGGGAGACTAAGCATCTTTTTAAGATAATGGTGAGAGGTTAATACCTATAAATGTTGACATTGATGATTATATTAAATTCTCCTCAATGTTATCATTCTTTCCAGATTAAGCGATGAGTTACGAAATTTGGTTACTAGCCACAAGAATGCTGAATGATATTTTCATTTTGAGCAGTTAATAAACATTTTTGTTTATTTACTCTCTTCTTTAAAATTATTCTTTAAAGTTAAAAAGTAATTCAAATTTGAATTAGCTTATGGGTAGTATGTTTGAGGCAGCTTCATTTCATGGCTTCATTTCATTTGTTATTGTTGGCACAAAAAAAGATATAGTAAAACTGAATTTTCTCCGGTATTATTATAGCGAATAAATTTTTTTTGCTTGAATAATGAACAACTCATTTCTTTCTAACCTGAAATAAATACAAAAAATATATAAATTAAATGCTAGCCTTTTTAATTAAAAAATTGTAAATGCAGTTTTGGAAAAAAAATTAAAAAAGCATAAAATTCGATTTTCAAATGATTAAAACAGCTTTTTAAATGAATTTAACCTGAAAACGAAGTATGCAATTTGATTTCCCCTTTAATGATGCATTTATAGAAAAAAACTTTTGAAAATCATTAGAGCCGTTTTTTTCTAAATCTACTTTTATAAGAAAAAATGGTACGCCATTTTTAGGATATTAATAATCAACATCTAAAACTAAATTTTGAAAAAAATATTTGAGTAGTTTTTGAAAAAATGATATTTCAATAAAAAAATTTCAACAATTTTTTAAAAATCCAAAAAAATAATTTTCGAAATTTTTTTTACTAAAAACTATTCCGGCAACTTAAAACCTTTCATGTAACAATTGATTGATTTAGGAAGGTTCTATCGCAGGTACCGTTAGTAACGATTTTTTAAAAAAAATGGTTTTCATTTAAAGATAGACCTTATCCAAAAAAATGACAATGATTTTTTTAATAAAAATCGTAGGCACCGTTTTTGAGAAAAACAAGTTTTTCTAAAACCGGTATATGACAGGTACCGTTATTTTAGGTCAAAGAAAAAAATCAAAAAACATCTGGCAATAGTCTCCAAAAAACGCCACATACCAAGTTTGAAGTTAATCGACCCATCCGTTTCGATTGTAGTCTCTGATACATACAAACAGACAGACGGACCCACTTTTTTCCCATTTTTTATCATCGTAATGTCATTTTTGATTGTTATCTCAACTTTTTTTTTGTAGGAATGCATAGTTTGATATATGGTACCCATATCGCAAGTAAAAATGTTATATTACCAGCGGGGTAGGAAATGCCGTTATAATTGTGTTTTTAGCAGGATAAAATGCTTTAAATTAGTCTTAAGTCGAAAGACCAGTTTTTTTTTTTTGTTAATCGAAACTAATGGATTGAAGTTTATAATAACAATCAGTGTTGCCAGACACCCCGATTTACTGTACATATTTCTCGAAATATTTAGAGCCGCTTACGATTGCCCGATTTTTTGTGTAAAAATTGACTTTTCTCCCAATTTTAAAAGCAAGGCTTTTAGTTAAAGAAGAAGCAGCAGAATTTAAGAAACGTAGATGCATTCAAAGTCTGAATTATTGATGGCAAAAATTAATAGTTAAACAAAAATATTTTTAAAGGGTGTGAACTGCAAACATTGCAAAACAAAAACAATACTTTCATTCCGACTGCCATGGACTACCTACACATAAATAAATAAAATTGGAAACGATTTTTCAAAAAGCAACTCTATTGACCTTCTCTGGCCTCTGCCAGGACTAAACTATTAGATGCGTTACACAGGCTAAGTTTACAAATCCCCTTTTACCGTCACCTTCATTGTATCTATTTGCTGTATACATATTTCTCAAACATCGTCGGAGGTTCTCTGAATTATTTAGAACTATACTCTTACATCTCTTGCAATTGCAAGTTTCAAGGATAAATATCTCTGACATACGAATTTCCTTGCACTTGTTAGTTGGGTTAGGTTAGGCAAGGATATAGGAACCAAACATCCAATTCATCTCTTTGCGAACGTACGTCTATAACATTATTTCACTCAATAAAGTTTGTCTTCCATGTGGATTGGATTGAGTTGAGTTGTGGGCGGCTTGTAAAGGGGCAGATGGGTGTTGAATGTGTACCTCTCTAAATCCTCTGTGTATAAAACGATGCATTACTACACTATTGCCTCCCTTTAGCCTATATACAAAAATGTATATGTGTCGACAAGGGTAAGTATTGATGCAGCGGTTACCCATCGATCCGTGGAATGAAGTTGCTCGCAAATAAGAGACGATATTTGAAATTTCCGTTTACTTCATGAAAGAGACCAGGTAGGAAAATGGTGTTAGAGATTACCAAGAGTTCCGTACCGAAGGGACCAGAATACTTGGCATGGGTGAGGGTATAAGGGACATGTATCCATGAGATAGATTTACTGTGCATAGAAATGTATTTCGAGCTGTACAGTGTACATCCTTGTGTATTCATCTCAAGCTATTTGGTGCGCCTCAGGTGCGATGGTAATTTATTCAAGTTGACTATTTCGCAATTTTGTTGGGTTCTAGGAAGGTACTTGTTCTCTACTTTTTTTTAACTTCTAAATTGTTGTCCTAGAAGTGGAAATAAAAGAAAAATGGGACTTAAATATCTCAGCAGTGAAGATTTCCATTCATTTGTTAGCCAAAAGGTGAAAAGGGAATTTAAATTTACTTATAGAAAGCACAAGGATGTTGCTGTAAGGCTTTTGATTCCTTTTTTTATTCATTCTATTCCTTAAGTCTGCTTTATTTTTTAAGGTAAACCAAAACGTGAAGAAAATGTTGAAAGTAATACAAGAATTGTATCTATTTTTATGTTTGTGTTGTCAATAACAATATAAATTTCGTCTAAGGTATGCGGACATGTTTCCAAAAAAAAAAAACGAATTTCCGACAACACTAGGTATAAAAAAAAAAAGGAAAACAAATGAATTGCTATACTAAAGTATTTTCAAGGACTCTGCTTAAGGAAAAATTGATGTAATAAGGTGTAGATTTAGGATACACAAGCAGGTAATGATGTTTACCTTATGCATTAGAAACATTTATTCTAGTGGTCTTTGAGGCCAGAGAGTTTATTGATTTGTGTTGGCATGTTTTTTTTTTTGTTTTGTTTCTAAAGCAAACATGACCTTTGAGAGATGGATTTAAGTTGATGGAAGGATAAAAGAAATTGAAAAATTATGTAGAATAATAATAAATGGATATGCGTAGTACGACACATTTGCATTTATAATATTCTTCGAAGCATAACTTTTCTTTGTCCTTCGTAGGTATATCTACAATAATAAATTGAACTAGATAGAAAGAACCAATCCTTGAATATATATCTTTTGCGGGTCTAATGACACCATATCTGTCACCCTACCCTAGCTTGTATGACCTCATGGTTCATGGCATAGTGTTTTTAATATCGATCCTTACATTCAGTTGGTTGTTTAACGGTTCTAAAGTAGTAAAAATTAAATTTATGTGACAGGTTTTGCAAAGTAAAATGATTTTCTACCTGCATCTTCGCTAACAAATAAAAATGCAGATTTTCTTTGGGCTCTTGCATCCCTGTTAACTTATTACCTAGTGAATCTTGTGCTAAATCGAAAGAATAATGGCAATGTATTTAAAGGACCATCCTCCCGTGTAGGAGGATGGTTTCAATTTTTTTTCAAGAGCATGGAATATCGGGCATGAGAATGAGAATGAATTGAGTGCTACCGCGGGGACTGATAACGAAAATAATTGTCAATCTCCAAAAAACTAATGCAGTGTGAAAACTGGAGAGTGATGGAGCCTGGCAGGGCTGCATATTGTCACCAATACTATTCTTGTAAGTTATAAGTGATGTGCTGCTCGTAGCCCTGATGAACGGAAATAAAGGAATCCAAGATTCAAAAATCCCAACTAAAACACCTGGCTTACGAATCATGGATCTCCAGCAAATGACAACAAGGGTAAACAGAGAAGCAGAAGTCTTGGGACTGTAAATTCACACGAAAAAAAAAACAAAAACTATCAGGTTCGAAACTAACTCATCTGTTTTAATCAATATTTTAGTACAGAAAGTAGAAAGTTTTCAGTACCTTGAGATTTTCTCCCTACTAAAGACGGAACTTAGACAGAAATCAACAGTAGTTGATACGCTTCACGTATCCCAGCCATTTCTTATTCTCCACATTCCTATAAAACACACAGGACCAAAGATCACTCTAAGAATTCTTCTCTCGAAGCACCCAAGCTACTTTTCATCCAAATCTATCAACGCCTATGCTGGTAGGCTTCGTTATTGGGCTTTGTTTTTAACTGCATGCGACAGCCGGCATTCTCTGTTGAAATAGGAATTTCTTTGTGATCGCCTAGCGATTTTTGTTATGCGACATCAATTCTTTTCATTCCATTTCTGGCCAAGCGTTCACACAGGCTGTTACAATGTCAGGTCAGCCAAGAAGCACATGGCGCTGGATAGCGGAAAGAGAATCTGCACAGGTGGGGAAGAGTTGGAGAGAACAGAAATCGTACACAATAGCGCGAAGGAGTAATGGAGGCCTCTAAAAAGGCACTTAAGAAAGTAAATTTTTTCACCATAGACATCCGCATTTGTACTTCCAAGTAGTGGTTTGGATTAATGTTTGTTCCCCGGAACATTAATAAATCCAAGAAACGTAACGCACGTCAACCGCGAAGTGATTAATTTTGTCGGAGGTTTTTTGAGGTGTCGGAAAAGGTACGATGGTATGATATCATTTATGTTCTCCACAAAGTCTACCAAATTGAGTCTGTTATCGGACGTTTTGTCATGCAGGCTGTGTTTTCCAGCTATCGAACCATGGACGTTCGCCTTATCAAATCTAGACTTGAAGTAGCCATGAATAATCTTCACGTGAGTCGTACTCATTACATTTATCATACGTGAGCTCGAGGAGGTCATAAAACTCGTCCTTGCTTGGGTAATCTTTTCTTCGTGGAGGAGCGTGAAAACAGATAAGCGTAACGTTCTTAGATTTTGCTCTGATTTGCATTTGTGACCAGGCACCGGTTTAACGCATTTAAGCCCAAGATTTATTTCCTAATTTTTCGCTTTATCATATTGAAGCACTTCCCTTAGTAGATGTCACACGATTCACATTAGATCTCATAATCTCATAGCTCGTCCTGGATAGCTGTTACGTCAGCCCCTAGGCTATGCAGGTTCTCTACCAATAGTTCGGTTCCAACCCGCACCTGCTAGTGGTCCGTAAGGACAGTATATTCGACGTACAGATCAGAAATATGCTGTCCTTGTTCTGTTTGCTTTAAGATCATCCGTATCTGAAACTTGTGGTTGTTTCGGAACTAATTGTTTTTCCTTGGTACAGATGTTACCCCGACGGCGACGCACAGACCCAATTCTGGTGGACTATTCTCTGAGCGAGTTCCAAGAATGGAGTGCTGGATGAAACCGCTTCTTATAAGCTCTGAATAGTAAAAGGTGTCAGCCCCTTGATGCAATCTATGGAATTGGTTAACTCTTTCCTCCTCTATCGTTTGCTCCCCTCAACAACTTTCCACCCAATGACCCGCTATACAACACCTAAATCATTGAAATCATAAAGCTTCTCGCAAAGGAAAATTAAAGCCTACATCTAAAACCTTTTCAATCAACCTAAGCGATTAATTTATTAAAAGCTAGCTTGAAGGGAAAAAACAAAATAAATATTATTTATTACAAAATTTTACCCTTGAACAGTGTTGGTAATTGGTATACTCGTAAGGCTCACTTCATAAATAAAACACCCACCTTATATCGTTTGATTTTTTTTTGTTAGATTCTTACACTTAGCTAATTTATAGTTTTGAAATTACTATTTACGAGTATATACATTGTACGTGTTCGTACAACCTCTCCTTTGTCATTTGCATTAGTATTTTTATTATACCACTGAACTATATCCACCAAACGACCACACACTTGTTTGCATACGAACTTCCTGCGGAAGTAGCAAGGTACTTCCGTTCATTGTAGGTCTTCATTTAATGTCTAAAACAAACTCAATGCTGAAGAAATATCTGAATTAATCACTTCACTCTTGTTCTTGTCTGATGGTGTTTGCTAGTAACGAAAATAATTTCCTCAATTATTAGGTATGGCTTTGGGGCTGATGATGGTTTGTATTTTTGTTTTTGTTTTGTTTTTATTTCTGTTGTTGTTTACCTTAATATAACCATTCGTAAGCAAAGCCATACACATAATTTAGCAGCAATCACACCAAAACGAATGACCAAAAACACTCTTGCTAGCCTACCACTGCCACAATGTACAATTGACCAAAAGGACTTTGTGTAAGGCTGGGGAAGGTGCGTATGGGGAGGTGCTGTTAGTCTCCGAAGGCTTCACATGAAGTAAACAAATCACCTTTAAGGTCTTTTAACTGTGCGTTGTGGTCGTCACCATCGTAGTAGCTACTGGTTGGGTCAGTTATTCTGGACGGTGCCAGTGCCAATCGTGTATGTATCCTTCTCTTCATCTGCAACCGGTAGCCAGAACAGCCATTATAATTACAGGCTTTTTGTTTGATAAACGATTTCAAAGGTTGGTATGCTCTCTCTATATTTGTATACTCTTTCGTCCAAGTCCAGGGACACCAGTTACGTAAACAGGAGTGGACAACAACGACCACGATGACGTTCATTCGACTTCGTCCTTAGCTTCAGCTTGTACTAGTGAATGAAAAAAGAATTTCACCAATGCGGAACGTTAAGTTCCCAATGCTTTTATTAACTCTATTTCTTAAAAGATTTCTTGAACCAATTGGCCTTCTACACAAGGAGGCCTTAAATGCCATTTAGAAGACACTTGCAGAAAAAGTTTCGTAATATTGACCAAATTTTGTTCAAATGCCCCACAGTCCTAGCAGTATGGTCTTAAATTGGTTCAAAAGTACGCCTGGTCGAAAACCCTCAGTGCGTCGCAGTTTAAATTCGTAGTTCAACACGTTCCGAAATTCTCCTTTTGCTGTTTTCCAGCAGCAGCACCTCACCAGCTCCATAAATGTTTGTTTATTCTTGCAAATAACAGCGATGCCTCTTGAAGACACAGCTCGTCCAGTGCCCTCCCTCCCCAAAATGGCAAAGGCAGAGGTGTATCTTGCCTGATTGCGTCTCGTCTATTTGCACGTGTCCACATGGGTTAAAGGAAATATATTACGGTTCGAGTATTTCGTCCTGTCTTCGTCCCACAAATGTATAGAATATGTATTCAGTTAAACGTATACACAGATAACACCAAACCAAATCCACCGTATAGGTACATACGTACCACTATCCACAAAAAATATTTTTGCAAGGTGAGCTTTTATTTCCGAGTTTTTATTACCATGGTCATCGTTTTGAGGATTAAGCATAATAGGTTTTTGGTTTTACCATTTTAGTTTCTGTTATGAGCTGGCTCCTATGGTGCCAGCTCAGCTGGCCATTTATGACAGTGTATTCTCGATAGCTGCTGGGATATTTGTCGATTCGTCCATCACAGACCTGGCTATTCTATATGTATACACTGAACCGAACTCTAGAGCGTGTGGAACGGCCGACCGTGTCGTTTTCGTTGTGTTATGAACGAGCTGAACTTGAGACGTGGTTGTTTTCAAGTAGTTAGGGCTTGGGAGGGTCGCTTATCGTATTTATTTTATCTCTTTTTGTTTCGATATTATGTTTTGTTCGGGTGAGAGGCGGGGGCAGATGGCTGCAAAACACGTACAGAGTCGACAAACATGCTTGGTTCGGTAGCACGGGAATAATTATGTGGCTCAGAAATTGGATTAACTTGGCTGAGATAGTTTGGAAAAATATATATTTCTCTCCCTCTCGTTCTCGTCGGGTAGCAATGGTTTGTGTGTGTGTCTGTGTAGTGTGCTCGGAATGAGCTTTCACTTGTTTGCGAAATAAGAACGTGCTAAGGCACGTACTATCGATTGTTATGGTTGCCAACATTTGTCAAATAATTGATAACCTATCCCCTGCTTGGTATTAGAGTATAGTAAGCAAGTATGTTCACCTTCCTTCATACCAAATTTTCAAGAACACCTTTCATTCTGATAAAACGACTAAAAAAGGTCTCAATGTTAAGAGCACTAATAACAACAATAATTTCCAATCACCTCTGGGAAAGAAGTTTGTGTGCTTTTTTTGTTCGAATTATTATTAGTTTTTATCAATTGATTTTTCAAGGGTCAAATTACATATAGAAATATGTCCGTACACGAAGATATTTATCTTTTGGGAGATATTAAAGGTAAAAGACAATAAAACAACAGAAGGTTGTTGCTCCTTTCAATTGAAAGCTATATGGAGGTGTTTCTTTGGGCTTGTAACATTTTGTTTTAAATATTAATGCAAAAAATTGAGTTCCAATCAAAAACTGCTCCATCTGGTTGAGGAGGAATTGTTAGCTTGGCATTTAGTAAGTACAAAATAAGAAACTTATGTTTTTAAATCAAATGAAACTATTGCATTTTTATTTCGTTCAACATGTAGGTTCTGTGAATAAATGAATCGAATAAATAATTGTCACATTTTTCACTACCAAGCATAAAATGTGGTTAATGTTATTAATTTTTCTTACCTAATATTTTTATTTCAGGAACAAGATTTTGTTTTCATATTTGCACCTTGAAATTCACTTGCAAATTTTTCCGTGAAAGAAAATTATTCATTATGAAGGTCTTAGATATTTTTTCACAGAAGGAGAACCGGATAAAGTTAAAAACTTTTCGTTTCACTTTTTCACAGAACCAGAATCGTGTGAATTTCGAATCTGGTGTTCGAGTAATCTAAGTCAGCGGGTAAGGCATTTCTTCTTAAACAACTTTGAACGGGGATCCATAGACAACCATCGACTTGATAAGGGCCATGCAGCAAATCACCTTCATTCTGCTGTGAAGCAAGCTGCTTTGGAAAAACTGTTTCGTCAGACCAAAAGGCACCTAGAGCAATATAATACGTATGTTCTGTTCTGTTTCCAGTCTCTAACTTTATTCTAAACTAAATCGTGCCTTTCTTCAATTGAAGACTCTTTTGGGAGAAGCATGGGGTAGGGGCTTTGGTCTTCGAAAAGTAAAATTTTTATTTGAGCTGAACTATTTATTTGTTCGAAGCTAGACAAATTTTGATGATTCGAAAAATATGATGATTAAAGTGGGGTTTTGTATATCTTATTACTTATTACATTCGCAGTTGCTGCCTATTTCGTCGATTAACATCAAATGTTTGAATGAAACAACGACAACTTGTGTTTGTTACAACCAAGTTCATAGGCTGGAATTATAGCTAGTTCACTGGCTGCCACACGCGATCATCAGATTCCTTGCCTTTTAAGTGGTGCTAAGTCGATGTATGTTCGAATTATTTGAAAAACTGATGCCTGAACTGGGCTTGCACTTGGTGATAACACACACAAGTTGTTGTTGTTTCATTCAAACCTTTTATGATGATAGCTGTTTAATGGAATTTTGAAAATATTAAACTCCTTATAGTTTTTGACTTCTAAGTAGAAAGAACGATGTTCTTCACTTGCTTTTTATTTTATCTAAACATTGTTCATATTTTTAATTCTAGACTAAATTTTGTCCAAAAATTGTCGCACTTTAACCTTGTACCTATGTATGCTTGGCGAATATCTAAAAAAAAAATAAGTTTTCCAAAATTAATTTTTCTTAAATAAACTTGGAACGGTAGTAAAACTTTTGTTTTGGTAATCGTCAAATTTAAGTTTGAAAAATAAGTTTCATCGCTCTTTTTGTCTGATATTATTTGCCAAGCGTCTCAAGCTGACTTTAAAAAATAACTGAGAACATCATTATTAGGGTTTCGTAAATTGTACGAAAATCACGACGAAAAACAAATCAGATGCATTTTATAAGGCAGTTCAGAGGATGGCATGAATATTTTTTTTTTAATTTTACAAAGTGTTTGAATCTTCAATCTTGTTACTAAAACGAATGCGTACCTATGACTTAATTTTTGCAAAAATTAAGCAAAAAAATTTGTATTTTTTATATTTTAAATCTAATCATGTAATCTTGAGCAGGAATAGAAAAAAAAAAAACGATATGGAGGGCAACTTCTAGTGGTACCGTTTTTTCATAAAAACTTCAGTTTTTGATGAAGAGTTCTGGAGTTCTCAACGGGCTTGGAAAAAAATTCTAAAAAATTAGAATTTGGAAATAATTTGTTGGCTAAGCTTTTTTGTGGGAGGTAAAATATCAGTAGTTGCTACCACTATGGTCTATTTGGGTGCTTGTATTGCGGGTTTCATAAAAGGAAATTAGCACAGGTTTTCGTAGACCAAAAACACCAATTTTTTCGAATTTATAGAGAAGTTCATCTTGAGCCTTCACTATAGCCTCGACTGACATGGGGTAAATGCCGATTACCATCAGTTGGCCTTTACCCTCTGTCCTACTTTTTAAAGCCCAACAGGCCTGGACGGCCAGTACTTCATGAATATCACCTAATAATACAACTCCTTGAGTTATGTGATCTGTGGGCGTCTTCAATTATTTGCTGCACCCTGGACTCGCGATCTTTCTCCATCTGACTTGCTATATTTCTTGCCGTGATACATACCTCGCTGGGAGGTGATTATTGTTTTTTTGATTTTATTGACATTTGTTGTTAAATTTTTTTTTTGTTCCCACAATTACTAGAGAAAAGAGAGGTCAATCATATCAGAGGTCCGCATGATATGGTAATCTCTTGATAATCTTCCATTCTACCTGATTTTAAAGGGGCACTGCTAGAATACAGCCGGATTCAATTGGCTAAGAACCAATCCAATAAGAACGGTTGCTACACCCTGGATTAGAGGGACAGTGCTTTGTCGTAACTCCTCAAATAGTGCCGATTTAGGTTTCCCCAAAACGGGAGGTCAGATAAATCTTTAAAACTCAAGCCACCGCACCAACAACGTCAAGGTGACTGCCGCGCGGTAGTATCATGATTATACCCTAACCACGCGTAAAGCGGCCCATACACACAACACTTGTGCCCTAACGTGTGTCATAACAGCGGTATGATATTCCGTCATACACACGACAACAATCGAGACACCGACACCAAAAATTAAAAAAAAGTTTTATTTTAAGAACACTGTGCCTGACACCGAAACCGGTGTGCACAACAGCCCATACACAGCACACATTTCAGTACACCGACATCGATGAGTGTACAAGTGTCTTGTGTCTTGGGCCGCTTAGGATCATAAAAGATTGGGTTTCCCACCAAAGTTATTTAGTTCTTAAGCCAAATTAAAAAGTTCGGCTCCAGCAAAATTAGGGTGCACCTAATATATGCTATTATTGCCTTGTTTCACACACGTAATAAAAACCAATAAGTATCCCCTTTTCCTAGAGTGATCTTGATGACACGATATATCTCTGAGACTTCTCGCTTCATTGTCTTAATATTCTTTAATATTTGAGAAAAACCAAGTTAAATCCACTCCAAATGAAGTGCAAATGTTTCCTACAGAACATTTAAACCTTACTTTTCGAAACTGTTATCCAATTCTTAAGCGAATTAATAAAATGTAAGTGTTCCTTGCGTTTCTGTTCTGCCCCTCTCCCCTATTTAACACGTTCAAGTGTGTATTTTCACCATAACAATCACTCAAATCCAGTCTCTAGTCTCTATTATGTTGCTTCTATATCTTGAACTTTAAACCAAAAATTATCTTTTAATCTATGTTCAACATCGCATTCAAAAAGTTTGAAAACGCTTTTATGTGTCGTTTTTTTCACACACAAACGACTATTCCGCAATCCACCAGCACATGTAGTGTTGGCAATGTTTTTGTGAACCTCGAAGAGTTTGTACAAGAATATTTCCTAACACATTTTGTTTGTTTCAAAAAAAAAAAAAAAGAAAAGTAAAACATAAAACAAAAAAAAAAAAAATGAAACTGAAACTGAAACAAGAAATGGTGTCCTCAATCCCACTTCTTCCGCATAATAATGAGGTACAGGAAATTGTTTGCCTTGTTTTGTACTAAGTGTTCATAGCGTTGAACTCTGTAAAATGCCCTCTTCTTTCCTAGAAATCCTCATTTACCTACCGACGCGGACGACGAACGAACGACTACGAAGGCGGGCGCAAGGTTTTTTTCTGTGTATTTTCATTTTAAATCTCTCTAGAGATTCTCATCACTCGTTTGTCTTTTGAGCACATATTCATAGCCATGTGGGACAGGACCTTCCGCTTCCTTCTATATATTCCACTTTTTTTTTCTGCTGTACATGTATGTACTAATGGGTCTTAATATATGGAGGGTGGGAAGTGGCGGAATACTAGTAGTAGGAGACGACAAAGACCATGGCTTGAAAAACTAAAGTGAAAATGGAAGGACTCTTGATGATTAATGCTGAGTATACCAGCACGTCATTCTCATGATGTGTCCTTTACCTTCCACCGCTCTGTGACCCCCGATATTCGCTTAAGCTCAGGGAAACTGTCAGGATACACTAGCGTGCGTTTTAAACTTTTATGTTATAATACGATTGTGCATACTTACCCAACCAAATATAGTAAAAATGCTCTCGAGGCCAACATACCTACAAACCTAGACTAGACATCAGTACAGAATGTAGCAGTGTAGAAGCAGCAGCGACACAACTCAACGCTGCAAAAACTCAAACTTGAGGCTAAACAAATTCGAAAGGATATATGCATTCAGCTGCGTCAGTACACATCTGCAAATGCGGAGATCAGATTGCAGCACTCCGACATGATGATGTTGAATATGAACTTAAAATTTTGTTGCTTACTCATTCGGATTTGCATTTGGCTAGAAGCTGGAGTTGATGTGCAACGCGAGTTATAATGTGTGACTCCTGAACCCAGGGACACCAAGGCGAATTGATATGAAACATATCCCCATACTATACGTATACTGACAGTGAAAAGGACTATGCCACTGATGATGGTCATAATGAAAATGGTAATGAGGAAACTGCATGCGTATAGACTTCCGAAACAGTTGCAGCACACATCAAATAATACGCCTTCGTTCGTTCGAACCATTCAATGTAGGAGAGAGAAGAGTTATTGTTCATTCCTGTTCAACTCGACAACGACAACGATGTGTCCTTTTTAACGATGAACATAACAAAAGCTAGAATAATTGTCACGATATGGAACTGGGTACTGGAAGAAACAATGATGAGACAAGCTAAGAGCAATCACAAGAACTATTATAATACAAAGCTGCAATAAAATTACTCATGTATGTATAGAGAATCGTAAATTATCAAATCATAAACTGTGCCACTATGTCAAAAGCAGAGGGCGTTAGTGTTGTTATATACTATTATCCGTATATAATATTAGAACAACAAAGCTATCAAGATGGTTTTAGAGATAACAAGGAAGAGTATATATAAATGATGATGGCTATGGGGCAGCTGTTTCTTCCTTTCTTGAGAGTCACTCATTTGTAGTCTAACATTTGGTCTTGTGCCCAAACATGGATAGAAACACAGTAATTTGAATTTAATGGTAGTTTTCTTGTATGTAGAAGAGAACAGTCTAGCCTTGAACCTAAGAAATACGTGCTTATTTTGAAGAGAGGTTACACAAACTTGAGGTAAATTATAGTATTTGTTAAGAATTTAACATTTCATGTTTTCTTTGAATAAATTTGTGTCTCTTTTGAGCTGTTGTTTAACATGAATAGTGCAACTGTGCATGAGCGCCACATTTTTTATCGCCGCTTGCACTGTCAAGCTGCAAAAATAGGTTAATTTATTTAAGAATAACTGCACACACAAACTTTTTATCAAAAACTTTTGAATCTTCTGAATTGGTTTCAGAGATATGTACAATCATTTAGGTTTTCTACTTGCATTTGAATTGTGACATTTGACAGCGTTAATAGATTGATCCCTCCCAAACGTGTCCGCTTGTGCGGGATGACAATGTAGGAATCTCGTTGGTCCGTCTAAGTCGGCGAGAACGTCACCGACGCGACGCACGGCGACGCACGCTTGGATGTTCTCACATACCGTTTTTAACATCGTGCTTGAAGCAATTGTGCGCAAGTCATAAGTCAACACCATCGGTTAGTTTTATTAAAAGTCTTCTAGCTTATATGCTGATAACATTGACGTCATCGGGAGAACAAATCGAGCTGTCAGTGGAAGCATTTGCAGATATTGAAACGAAGATGGGTTCGGCTGTATTTGGTTCTGAGTCAAACCAGCAGCAGTGTTTGACTGCTTCTGTCGATTAGACCATGCTAGCAAACGCATTTCTAGAAAACTCTGGTGATACTGAACAACACCAAAGTTTTCTTCAGTATTTTGAAAACACTTAGCAAAGTCCCCGTTTCCGGCATGCAATGTGGAATTGCATGGACGCGACTTTAGAAAAGCTGTCTCACACCAACAACAGCGTAGAGTCGTGGCACAACACGTTCTTGGTTTCAATATGATATCATACCCTTTAAACAGAACATGTGCGTATAAATGCTGAATCAAATCAATAAATCAATGGTAAGTGAGAGGAACTAGGAAAAAAAGCGAAGGGAATGAAACTTGGTGGTCAAGTGGATGGTGGTTGGAACAGTATCTTACTTATCCGAAATTCAGATTGATAGAAATTTAAAAAAAAATTAAAAACTCATCGGGAGTTCCTCAGGAAAGCCATCTTGGACCTTTTTTTCGATTCCTTTATATATGATATTACATCTTGTGTGAACCACTCTGGTAACTTTTTGTTTGCAAATGATTTTAATATTTTTAAAAAGACATCAACAATGTGTTTAAATGGTGAGGAGGAAACTGCTCGCATTTAAATATCTAAGAGTGCAAGCTAATTTCTTTTAAAAGATCTTTAAAAGCCATAAGATCTTCGTATGAAATTAATGATAATGAAATGTTCTTTTTTTCTAAAGCTGCGGGATAATGTAAGAAAACTTCTTCCCAAAGTTGGGCTCGTGTCCACACCTCTACATACTCAGCCCTATTCTAAACAAACATTCCCGGGAAATGTTTTCGGGAGAAGGGCTCCCATCATCCAATCATTTGTGAAATTTCATTCCGCTTTCGCTTGTAATTCGTTCATCTTGTGGTTATAATGGCGTAAAAGAAAAAAAGAATCGAAATTGCTTGCAACTTTGTGATTGGGAGCCTTTCTCTTAAAGACATTTCCCCAGGAATTTTTGTTTAGAATAGGGCTGACTACTACATACTACTACATCCACTATTCCATTGCCACTAGCTTGCAATTGAGATTAGAACATCTAGAAATTTTCAACTATTTCATTCCTATTATAGCATTTTGATACTAACTAAATGTTAAAGCTGAGAACTACAAACCGTAATACACCGATTACATCTTCCGGGAAACCATATCACTTGACTTAAGCTTTTATGGTTCACTTTTGAAATAAAATCTCTCCAGAATGTTTCGAAATTAATTGTCTACATACATTCATCAAGACAAGCTTGAAAGCTGCCTTGTGAAATGAATTCATTCAATTCTACAGCGACATACATACTACATACGAGTACATAGTTTCGCTGTGAAGGACACTGCCGAAGTTTTATTGCAACTAACTCTAGCAGCAACAGCAAGCAACAGTTTTTATATCTTTCAATGTATAAAATAAATTGGCCACTACTATACATTGTGTTGTGCTGTGTATGGTGATGGTTGTGTTAAACATAAAACGCTTGAAACATTCACATTTCCCTCGTCCAATTGCATTTCCCATTGTATGTATAACACGGCGATATGGTTATCGTTATGTGATCCTTCAACATTGTTTGAAATGGAAACTAGACTCTGGTCCAGTCCAGTGTATCAAGTGAAAAATAAAACTAATTACATATTGCCACTCAGGTGTGCAGCATGTTCAAAAACTCTACATATTTTGTACTGTGATTGAAAAGCATCGGAAATAAATTTCTATAACAGACATCTGTAGTTTCAGCCCGTCAGAGCATGAAAAAGATAAAAATCATTCATGGTCGAGTTTTTTTTTTTTGTTGTCGTTGAGTTTTCAGGGATGTTATAAAGAGTTTTGATTTTTTAGTTGAAAACTGTATATAAATATGACTATGCTGGTATTTACTAGCCAGACAAGTTTCAGCCCCATGATGGCGGAAGCGGACGACATTGCCTACAGGCGTCACCTGGCTTCGCGTCGGCCGTTGAGGGCAAAACTTCCTTGACCATTTGACAACAATTTAAGGTCATAAGAGTTATGACAGAAAGCTATCGTCCGCTGTGCAGCACAATTCATTAAGTTTGGGTCATGATGTTCGAAAAATCCGTCCTTCCGACATATCAACTGAAATGTGGCAAAGTGGGTAGGGTTAAGATTTAGGAACACGGGTGCCCTTAAAAAAGGATTCGTGTTGGGAAGGGCAGAATGTCCGCTACATAGCATTGGCATGCTAGCGGGGCTCAAATCAGCTCGTCAGAAGCAGAGGGGATCATGCCCCCGTAGTCAAATCAAATTAAAAGGCACCTTCAAGGCTACGAGCTACAACCAACAGCTGCTCGAGTCGTACTCGAGTTAAATCAAAATCATTCACATAATGAACTGAGTAAACACATGATGACGCGATGACTGTTAGCTTTGCGTCATGTACAGAATTTTCCCTAAGCACTAAACACCATTGCTACAAGTTTTCAGAATTACTTAACCATCCCTGGTACTTAGAAATGGCCATGTACCATTGCAACTTGCAACAGTCTGACCTAGACTTCGTCCCTCCAATGCCAATCCCGTATCCTGAACTTCATTTAAAATCTTTTGACATGACTAGCGACAAACTCAATATGTAGGTACCCCATATTTGAGCACTGCAGTCGCTCAGTCCACATGCAGGATGAAGTCTGTCGTAGTTGTCCTCGTCCTCTTAGTTGGTGGTGCAACTCTGACAGCAAGTAGATTTAGACAGATGTAGCAACACAAGCAGCAGCTGTCATCATATTGAAATTCCAGCCAACATTTCTCATCATTCGAATCTTTTATTTCACATACAAATATCTACAAACCCGTGCTATGTTGGTATACCTATTCGTTTATACAGGGTTTGAGGGTAAAATATGGGGAAATGAATTCCACCCACTATATCACAGTGCCAACAACGACGAAGACACCACGTCGTCGTTGTAGTCGTAGTCGTCGTCGTTGGATTAAAGTCTTCTTCCTCTTTATGAAGTATGAACTCTCAAGCCCAAGGACATCATTCAATCTGATTGTATTTTGTCTTTATACATATTTCACATTGCTTGCTGCTCGATTGCAGGCCTGTGCGAAATGCACGGGCAAAGTTTTTGGAACTTTTATCCTTCAGCCCCAGAAGGCTTTGTTTTGTTTTGACTAAAAATCTAAGTCTAAACTAAACTATAGGTTTTGTTTTTTTTTTGGGCAGAGAGGAAGGTAAATTTAATCGATTAGTTTTTGTTTGGTGTTTGCGTTGAAGTTCTTAACCTCATAATTATTCATGGCATTGTGGTTTTGCTTATAGGCTGATGTTAAGATATACAACGAATCGAATAATGAAGAAACTTGTAAAAGTTCAAACGGTTCGGGTAGCAGAAAATTATATGGTCCAACAGGACCAGTAGATTGTTTTTATTGTAGATTTGCTGGAAATGTGAACATTTTTGGAGGTTGTTGAAACTCTGTTTACGAACAAAGTTTATGGAGCACCTCTAGTTATTGCGAGGTAGATTAAAACTTAATTTTTAATGGATGTGTCCTTAAACAAAATCCGAATTAAGGGTTACTGCTTCATTACCTATTAATACCAATTTTATTGTTTTATTTTACGAACTCAATACAACAATATAAAAGTAAGTATACACTACACAAATTAAAGGGGGCAAAACTACATGTCTAGTGTTAGTAGTAGTGAGTGGCTTCCACTTCATCGCTAGGCTTACATTCCAAGCGTGTGACCAATTCAATGCAACTTAGGTCTCCGTATAGACTACCTATAGATTCTTGGCCCGTTCATTCTATTATTCAGATTTAATGAAGGCATTCCACCTGTTCGTCGATTTTAAAGCAGTCTACGACAGTCTATGTCTAACTTTAGAATCCCTGCTAAACTGATACGTCTTATCAGGAAGTTGGTAGGGACTTTACTGAAACCTTCGAAACAACCAGAAGGCTTAAACAAGGCGACGCACTGTCATACAGCTGTTTCAACATTGTGCTTGAAAATGTAATACGGGACACCCATGCCAGTACATCGAGCACCATTTTCAATAAATCAACAAAATTACTTGGGTTTGCAGACGACATAGACGTGATAGGAAGAACAAAGCGAGCAGTTACCGGTGCCTTCACTACTATGGAGTCAGCAGCAAGCAGAATGGGGTTGAAAATAAACAAGGACAAGACGAAGTATATGCTCTCATCAACAAAAGTCCAATCCTACCACAGACCTGGTCAAAATGTGACCATTGATAGGTATAACTTTGAGGCAGTCAGTGAATTTGTCTACCTGGGCACTGCTGTCAACTCAGCCAACAACATCAACGCTGAAATCAAACGCAGACTAACTCTTGCTTGTCTACCTAGGCACTGCTGTCAACTCAGCCAATAACATCAGCGCTGAAATCAAACGCAGACTAACTCTTGCTAATCGCTGTTTTTTTGGGCTAAATAAGCAATTGAGGAATAAAGCCCTATCGAGAATAACCAAGGAGACACTTTATAGAACACTCATCATCCCGGTCCTGCTATATGGTGCAGAAGCATGGACCCTCTCCCGGTCCTGCTATATGGTGCAGAAGCATGGACCCTCTCCCAATAGGATGAAATGTCACTTGGAGTCTTCGAGAGAAAAGTTCTGCGTACGATTTATGGTCCTGTTTGCGTAAATCGAGAAGACAACATTTGGCGGAGAAGATATAACGATGAACTATACGAGCTGTACAGCGACATGAGCTTAGTCAGAAAAATTCGCATTCAACAACTAAGATGGCTGAGCCATGTAGAGCGAATGGATACAAACGCTCCAGCGAGTAAAGTCTTCAAAGAAAAACCAGAGGGAGCCAGAAGCCAAGGTAGACCTCATCTCCGATGCAGCGACCAGGTAGAGGGAGACATCCGCCAGCTGGGAGTGCGAAAGTGGAGACAGCAGGCTAGGGATTGAGCAAGCCTAGGAGCACCACGCTCTTGTTGAGCCATCATAAGTAAGTAAGTAAAGTAAGTAAGTAATGAAGGCATTCACGAACGTTTGCAGTGGATATTACCTTGCACAGCGACAGCCACAAACATTAATAGGTACGCATTTAAAATTTGAAGCGTACCATGCTCTTTTATAAGAATTTTGGACTCAGCCTTTGAATTTCGAACGTTTAGGTCCCGAAAAAAAAAAATGTTAGTTTCGATTACCTCCTCAATTGAATGTAATTTTGTAGAGCTTCTGGCAGTGTTTTTAAACGGTATGTAAACATATCGTAACACCCCCCTCGAGTTCTATTTTTTTGTGAATCCTAAACTTGCCCGTTAGTACCTACTCGTAGCGCAAGTAAAAATATCAAGGAACCTATAACTGCTCACTAATGAGGTTTTATTTTTCTATAAATAAATCATAATATTTAATAATTTATGACTGTGATAAGAGACCTGAAAAACGGCTGTGGCATTTTCTATCGTTCTTAATAAAATATAGACAAATTCATACAAAGTCTTATTAATCGAGGTTGAGGTGGGTTCATTACCTTCAATCACCGTAATAAAGTCACACAAAAATCTCAATAAATCAGTGTATCCAATTTTACGAATTTTAGGTACTACCTTTTCGATTCCTATCGATTTCAACAATGATTTCAATAGCAGTAGAAAATTTATTCATTTCCATTAACATCTCTGCAACTATTATAAAAGTTAAAAAGTTATAAGACAAATTCTTTAAAAGAAAAATAAATATTATCTGTGTGGTCTTTAACTTTTGCTACCACGTTTAAGAAATTTCTTATAACTTTTGTGATTGTAATTCAGATAAATTGAGTTTGCCGTTCACTTTGTTTGAGGCGGCTGCATTTTGTTGAGGAACTGGGATTAGTATCTGAAAGTTTAATAAATTTTTTGTTGATTTTCTCTCCAACACTGCTGAGGTAGAAATCGATTGAATGTGCTTTAGCGATTGGCTTATGGAAAAGTAATACCAAAGTAGTTAATCCTATATTTTTAACTGAGAAAATGATTTTTGGCAATAAAGGAGTTGAAGGGATTATGAAGTTCGAAGGTGTTAAGTTATTATATTACAACATTCCGGAAGTCGGCCATACTTACTTTTTATAGAATCTGGAGGAAAAAAAACTGTTGTATAAAGTAAATGTATTGGAATTTGTATGAGATTGGAACGAGAATTCTGATAAGCGGGTCCGTATTTATTTCTTTGCGGTGTGAAATGTATACTCATGAATCTCTTATTTGATGTGGAAGTCGATTCATCAAAAGTTATGCTAAATCACTCACTAGATTGTTTAAGGGGTTTTAATTAAGCTTTAATAAGCTTTATTAAGCTTGTAAGATTTCTAATTTTCGTTGCCCGATTTCTAATTTTGTTAGCAGATTTTGGAAGATCTGTGAATCCCTTATAGCCTGTTTCGACTAGAGCCCAAATGAGATAGTTTGGAAATTTCATAAAAAGTGTTTTGATTACAAATTATCTCATTTCGTTTGACATTTGCTGTTGTCTATATCTGACTTTTCTTACTTACAAACTTCTTTGTATCTGCAATCTAGTTTGTTTCCTTCTCTCCTATACAGAAAAAAATGTAACAAATTCACAATGCAAAAATTGCAGAAATAGGTTTGTGCTAAGAATAATTTGAACTGGTTTCGTACAAATTGCCCTAGAAGTGTTACCAGTTTTTGTAGATCTATGACGTAACATTAAGTTACTTCATAGATTTACACAAACTGGTAGATCTATGACGCCATCTAACCTTGTCATGCTGGCCGAAATATCGTCCAGCGTATCTTCGTTTTTTGAAAAGAAGTGTATCGATGTTTTCATTTTGTTGGGAGTTCTTATCAGTGGAACTAGACGTAACCAAAACACAGATCAGGCCTGAAGAAAAAAAAAAATAAAAAAAAGAACGATAAATTGCAGATGGACAAGGGCGCTGCGGAGCGGATTTCGTCGCAGCATTGGTATGTGACTAACCCAACCACGAATAACTAATAACGGGCCCAATATCGTTCGGGTCACTCCATTTAGTCACCAACTACTTCAGTCTTCCATCCTGTATTTGCACCCCTGTAAATTTGTTGACTTTGATGTTCATGTTTTGTTTCCCAAAACAAGAAAATAATTTATTAAGATAATTTATAATTTTCTGTTATTAAAGTTCTAAGAAATCTAACAAATACATTAAACGACTAAGATTCCCCTATTAGTAATTCATATAGAAATAATTTACAAAAAAAAAGAAGATAGGTAATAAACCTGGTTATAGAGTGGCTGCATAAGTATCCGATGGGAATCCGCGAGAATCCGCGAGAATCCAGCAAATAGTCGCACCAGCATTTAAAAAACACTTAATCAAAATTTCACTTAATTATTAGGTAACTAATTATAAATTTTACATTCTTTTGCTTTTTTTATTTTTCGGTTTATGAATGACATTCACATTTCGCATAGATATTAAAGGTGCTCATTAGAGTTTTAATTATTTAGTTCTGCGCATCTGTCATGCCTTATCCATCTGCCGGTAAGATACACTCTAAAATTTTACTTTGATGATTTTTCAACGGATAAGTTAAGGGGCTAACCCATAGAATCCATCGAGTCCGTTCTATCATCGAATCGTGTCCGTTCTTATGATTCGCTTTTCATAAAACCGTCAGTTGAAAATGTTGACGTAACGCACGCAACGGATTCTATGAGTTGGCCCCTTTAGTTAATGGATTTTTTTTATAACTTTGTCTGTTGCACCATGAAGACCCCTGGGTTACAACTACTGCCTCATGTGGAAACAAAAAATATTGAATAAAATAACAGAAAACAATAATATAAAATATTTTTAATATCACTTAATATTGTGTGCAAACAGAAATTATTGTGCAATAAACACGGTCAATATTTTTGAGAAATACTGAGTCTTGCGCAATAATATTGAGTCGTGTAAGGCCTGCTTTAGACTTTAAATGAGGCCCAACTGACTTTTTCACTTTTTTCAGTAGAGCGAAAACAAAAAACAGCTTCTCTTAAAAAAGTTATATTTTCTGAATAAAATACGATAAGATTGGTTTACTTTTTATAATGCATCTAATAAAAACTAAATTATTCGTTGAGATAGTTTATTTTTTGTTTGAAGATACAGTTGTAACTGTTTTAAAGTCAGTTAGGCCACTACAGCACAAAAATAAAAAAGTTGTGGTAAATTGGTGGAATGTATGCTAAGAGGTCTAATAGATCTTTTTTTCTCAAAACTAATCAGTCTTCCACCAGAGTATAAGATTTTAAGGTTGAGGCTTACTAATTCTATGGTTGTCCCTTTTGAAATACTTAGGTACACTTTGTAAAGCAAAGTCCTAAAGAGAGTATTTGAAATATATTAAATAAAATGCACGACTGGATCGCACGTCTGTACTTGCTATTTGGGTAAAAGTTGGTATGTAGACGTTAAACCCTCTTATATAAAGTTTATAAAAATAAATAACTATGAGAAAACAACAAAATATAGGGTTTTGCTTGAATTATATATCTTTACAAGAAAAGTGGAAAATGTGTGAAAAGAATAAAACTTATTTAAACTTTTTATTTTTTTTTAAGTTTTTTAATTGCTACATATTATATTTTTAAACTTTATTAGATTCTTTAAGGTTTTATGAAATATCTGTGTAAAAGTTTTAGTCAAAATCGCTTTAACCGCTTAGGAAAAAAAAACCGCAACGCTGTTTTTCCGATGTTCCCGTTTTTTGAGAAAAACTAAAAGTGCAGTTTTGTTGTAAGCACTAAACACAATACATACACAAATTTTAATCCGAGCCGGGGCAGATTCGGGCTTCAATGGGGGAACATTCAGCATTGGAAAACTGTTTAAAGCTTATTTATATTTCTTTAAAAATACAATTTAAACAAAACAGATATCTTCAATTGAGAACTTTGCAGCAAAAGGAAGGCATGCAAAATCGAAAAATATTCAAAAAATACAATAGCTATAGCAAAATTAGAATCTATCACAAATCTACATACAACTAATGTTTTTTTAAATAACATTTCTCCTTTTTGAACACTGTTTTCAAAATTGAAGCTGCCTTACCTTTGCTGCAAGGTAATTAATTGCCTTTATTATGGTTTTTCGTTTATGATGTGAACCCTGTTTGTTTTCCTTTATAATTTTAAACAATATCATCAACCTGCAAAATTTAAAATAATGGAAGCTTTTGAAAATCTGGGGTACATTCGGCACCTTCTGAATGTGCCCCCATCAAATGACGATTCTACCCCGAATCTACTACCTCAAAATAACATTTTTTTTGCACAAATTCATATAACATATTCAAAATTAGTTTTTTCTTGATTAAATTCCACTTCCTTACTTGTTGAACAAAGAAATTAGTGAAACCTGAATTTCCTTAAATTCATTTTTAAATATAAATATCACTTACATATCCACTAGCCAAAATAACAACGGGGATCTCAAAAACACAAAACAACACTCAACTTTTCTTAGCGCGAAACTACAAATGTCAAATTTAGAGTGTGTTCATAACTTCTGTAAAAGATGCGTTGTGTGTTATTTTCATTTCTTAATTCAGAGCGCATCCAAACGAAAATGGCTTTGACGAATGTGCCGATGATGAATGTTCCCCAGTTTACCATACTTGGCCTAACTTAAATATTTTAAATAAAATTCAGATCGGCCACTGTGGCACTCACAATTGTCAATTATTTGTACTTGGCATAAATATAAAATGTACCGTAATTTCTATGTTAGACCGCGTTGTTGCGTGAACCACGTAACTTACAAAGCAAATTTTGTTTAGTTCTTAAAGAAATTTTAGTTTTTCTTAAAATTGAGTTATTGCATTGAATAAAAAGAAATCGAATTAAATGTAAAACATATTAATTGAGGTTATTTCACTATTTATTCTTTTTCATCTTCCTTACTCATAGTTTTCCAGCGATGTCTAATGTTAAGCAAAATCTTCTAAGAAAATGTAGTTACGAAATTTGCGCGGAAACGGGACGAAATGAATTCATTTTTGTTGAAAAAACGAATTTTCATAAAAAGGTAGTTAGGCCACTTTGGTTCTGATGGCCTGAAATACCGTAAAATTTCTTCTTCTAGACTCTACGTGATTTCTTTTCGTTGGAAACGTCAAGCTCTTCACTTAACTCCAAAGAGTTGGTGATATCCGACTTTTGTCCTACGATTTAGTTTACCGTTGAATGGGCACTGGCACCTTCGCAACCAAAAACCCCATGGCCAAATACAATAGATCTAACTTGTGCCAATAAATTACATTGTATTACAGATTTAAAAATTATATTTTTCGGAAGCGAAAATAAATGAAACAGCTGGGCGCCATAACATAAAGCAGATCAACTGCCGGGCAGGTGACTACCATTATTTCATAGAACGTTCCAATTTTGGCTTTGTTACACCCTGATGGGAAGTGTTCCTAAACATTTTTCAAATTCGAAATAAATGGACTGCAGCTCAATGATTCTTTTTTTTTTTGATAAACAAGAGCATTATGCTTGCTTATTTTCTCGTTACTCATTATATTAGGTACCCAAAATATATTCTATCGATTTTCTTTTAGGCCATTTGAATAAATTTTGCCTAAAAAAGAATGGTCCATACGTTTCTTCAACATTTCCTAGTTTCCTATATGAAAAGTTTCAGTAAAATGGCCCTAAGAAAAACATGTTGGTAATGTTAATCAATAATGAAAAATTTCCGGCCTTAACTGTGTTCGTTTTTGAATTGAGCCTTTCTGTGCACTGGTAAAAGGGCTACTGTCTGTTTTTTTTGTTGTTGTATATGAAATACCAAAAAATTTAAAACCACAAATCCTACAAACTTTTTTATACAAAACAAAACCAAAAAACCAAAACTTTCGAATTAAGTGTACGTGTCTTACCTTAAAAACATCCTGCAAATAGATATTATATAGAGTAAAGGTGTACTAAGAGCAAAAGTCAAAGTCCAGGAAAGTTAGTAACGCACCATGCATATCAATTTGGTTTATGTAAACAACAACAACACACAGAAAAAAAAAGATACGTTTTCATTTATCTTCTGATACATAAAAATGCACATCATGTACAAACGGTCCCTAATGGATTTTGTTGTAATTATTTGTAGGGAATATTTATGCTCTGCAAGGATCTTTTTTATTACATTAACTCTGGCACATAAATGATTGTATACCTTTAAGAAAAAGAGAAAAAAAAAACATAAAAGTTGAAAGCGCCTTAGGCAGTAATGCCAGGCAAAAAAGAAATAAATTGTTGCATATTTCTGAGCAAAAAAGAAGAGTAGGTACCTACATTACATACATTACATATTGATAAAATAATGGGCTTGTTAATCGAATTATGTATTTATTTCGCAAGCAGATGGTACATCATGAATATAAATCAAAAAGTTATTCATACATTAATATATTGCTGAAAATGTAAAAAATACTGACCTTGACAAGATAATGTAACCGACCTGAATGACAAGTAGAGTAAAAACTTTTTTCGAAATATAAGATTTGACACATATGATATTTCCATCAAGAATGTCATTCCCGGACACGAGTGATTTAAATTACACAAAAAAGTTCTGACATATTGTAATTAAAAAAGAAAAAAAAGAACACTGTTGGTTTTTGACATATTCAAATTAATTTTGGAGTTAAAGCATTGAGAAAAAAAATTGGTGTAGATACTTTCTTTCCTTGTATGAGAGTCGAGGTCCATTTAATAATAGTGATACATCATGATTTAATAATAACTACTTATAATAGTCCAGATAAAATAGCCATAAAAAGATGCAAACCAATAAATAATTCCCAAAGAGCTAAAAATTGGAACAGAACATGTCAAAAGTCCCCAAAAGTCTCATGTATGCAAAAACAGTTATTCAAGTATAAATGGCAAAAATGTAGGTTTTTCTTATTCAACTTTGCAACGGAAGAAGCTATCAAACAAATATAAAGGGTTTTCCAATAAGAGGTGTTATTTTGAATAGCCCGCTATTTCGGTAGCTGTCACTTTTGAAGCTGTCATTTTTTGACATTTGACAAGTAGAAACTACGCTATTAATAAAAATGGAACGATACACGCTTCAACGGTGAAAATTTAGCAGAGACGGTTCGTAAAACTAAAACATTTTTGGGTCGTCGTGAAGCACCTTGTCGGACCGCAATACAGAAATTGGTGGACAAATTCGAGCTGTTGGGTCAAGTTAGTGATGTGAAGAATAAAACCCGTGCACGTCGCTCAAGAACAACTGAGAATATTGCTGTTGTAGCCCAAAGTGTTGAAGAAAACCCAGGTTTGTCCATTCCTCGTCGTTGTTTGGAATTAGGCATTCCACAAACGTCATTACACCGTATTTTGCATAAAGACTTGGGTCTTAAGGCTTATAAAGTTCAGTTAACACAAGAACTCAAGCCGGCTGATCATCAACAACGTCGTGTCTTTGCTGATTGGGTCCTTGAAATGCATGAAAATGAACCGGAATTTCATCGAAAAATCATCTTGACTGATGAGGCCCATTTCCACCTCGGAGTCTACGTCAACAAGCAAAATTGTCGCATCTGGGGCTCGGAAAACCCAAGAGTTATTGTTGAAAAGCCTCTCCATCCTCAACGCGTGACTGTTTGGTGCGGTTTATGGTCCCGCGGGGTCATTGGACCTTACTTTTTCGAAAATGAGGCTGGAGCAACAGTTACGGTCAATGGATTGCGCTATCGAGAGATGATTAATGATTTTTTATGGCCTGAATTGGATGGTATTGATCTGGACAACGTTTACTTTCAACAAGACGGCGCTACGTGCCACACAAGCAATGAAACCATCGATCTTTTACGGGAAAAGTTTCCGGACCGTGTTATCTCTCGAAGAGGTGATCACAATTGGCCACCGAGATCTTGTGATTTAACACCTTGCGACTTCTTCCTTTGGGGCCACGTGAAAGATAAGGTCTACGCCAACAGAACAGCGTCGATTCAAGACCTCAAAGATGAAATTCGTGAGGCTATCGAGGACATAGGGCAGCCACTTTGCGATTTGGTTATGGAAAATTTCATGAAAAGGATATGGTCCTGTAAGCGTGGTCTTGGCGGCCATTTGGCTGATGTTGTGTTCCATTATTAACGGCATACCTTCTTCTTTATAATGAAATAAACATCCGATCATTTATCTCCAAAAATGCCATTTTTCTTTGAATATCAAAATAACACCTCTTATTGGAAAACTTTATGTGAGACTTGTAGCTCTTGCGATTCTTTAAAAATAAAATGCACGACTGGATCGCACGTACTTGCTCTTTGGGTTAAAGTTACTATAGAAGTTAAAGCCTCTTATATAAAGTTTATAAAAATAAATAAATGTGTTAGAAATTAACGAAATATAATGTTTTGCTTGAATTATATATTTTTACAAGAAAAGTAGAATATGTGTAAAAAGAATAAAACTAATTTTAACTTTTTAGTTTTTTAATTAATACATATATTTTTTTTAAACTGTCATCAGATTAAACTGAATCAGATTCTTTAAGGTTAAATGAAATATCTGTACAAAAGTTTTAGTCAAAATCACTTTAACGGCTTATGAGATATTCACAAAAAAACAAAATAAAAAAAAATTGCAAAAAAAACGGCAACGCGGTTTCTCCGATGTTCTAGTTATTTTGAGAAAAACTAAAAATGCAGTTTTGTTGTAATCACTGAACATAATACATACACAAATTTGTAACAAAATCGTTAGAGCCGTTTTCAAGAAAAACCCAATAACTCAAAACCTTTATATGGGAGGTATTAGTTCTAGACGAGATATTCAAAAACAAAAAAAAAAAACCAACAACCAACACAACAAAATCACAAGTGTAAAAAGAAAGCCAAGTTCTATTATAAAAAACTGTAGGTATCCATCCAAAAAGGTGTAATATAGAAAAAGATACCAAGTTCGAAGTTTCTGTTTATACTTACACTGTAAACTTACACTGTAAAGTTTAAAATTTTCAGCAGCGAAATGATAATTGTGGAGGATACCACACCCTCATATTGGAGAACTTTAAATTTTCTTATCTAACTGTCAAATTATAAGTTTCCATTATGCTTAGAAGTGAATGAAGCATTTGATCATATTGTAGACAATGGGCTCTGAATGAAAAAAACTTAAATTTTCGATTTATTTGTTTATCACAAAACCAACCATCGTGCAAAATTTTAAGAATCTACCATAATTTTATACAAATTTAGTGAATATGGGCGGATACCACGCCCACTTAATGGAAAATACTAACTTTTCAATTTTCTCCTTAATGCATTGCAAAATTAGCCATTGTGCAATTTTCAAGACTTTACGTTGATTAGAAGTGCTCCATACATTTGATACCAATTCAGTCAATATGGGGGGATGTCATGCACCCTGAATGGAAATTTTTAAATTTTCTTCCCTTATATGCACCGCAAAGTATTTCACTGTGCAAAATTTCAAGTTTCTAGTGTGACGTGAAGTGCTCCATAATTTTGATGATCTGTGGGTGAATCAGTTACGGTTTTTGCAATACTCATGCAAAGTGGATAAAATTTGCTTAGCTGGGTGCTAGCTCAAATAATATTGAAATTTGAATTTCTAATCTGTCTTATTTGTATAGAAGTTAGAGGGGGGTCGAAAATGGAAAATGGTAAATAAGGGTGTAGTGCAAAAGTTGCTAGAACTTGGCTGGGCACTACCGTGCCCTTTAATTTGGCTGATAACTCGGATGATGATCATCAGCATCCGCTAAATCTCCATCGTTATCCTCATCTTCTGAGTCATTGCACTGAACTTCCTCGTCTTTTGCATCTTGGAACTGAGACTACTTCGACACTTTACAATATCCATGATATCGCACTAAAACACTTGAAACCGGTGTAAAATGTAAAAAACTACAAATACTGAACAAAAACACTCGATATCTTGTAAAACAAGTGCATTGCAAATTAAATTTCTCTTGTTTGAATTTTCTATAGCTTTCTGAGGCTTTCTCTGCAATTTTTATTTCTGCAACTTAGCTTAAACTTTTTTTGATTTTTGCTAATGTGACTTATGCCGGATTTATACGAGTGACAAATGTCATTGTTTTATTTTTAACTTTAAATTAATGAATAAGCCGTCACTATTTTGTCATTAATGTAGAGTTAATGACAAAAATAATGAAATTTGTCACGCGTATAAACCCGGCATTAGAGTAGTCTGTAAAATATGTCGAAGAAGTCAAAGTAGCAGCGGAAAATGTTAAAAACAGTCAATATTTTATAAGACGTAAGTCACAAGTCACAAAACAAGCTTATTTTTTCGCAAATTACGATAGCTTTACATTGGTTTTCCTTTCAGGGATTTAAAACTTGTAAGGCTCAACCCAATATTGTATGTAAAAAATTGTTTTAATTTGATTTGAAAAGTGGATTGGTAGCTGCAGTCTAGTCACTGAAGGTTTTAGTTATTATGTTGGACATATTCTCATAATCTAGTGGTCTTCACCTAATCGGATACCTTTAATTTCTACGGCACCCGATAAATTAAAATTCATTGAAAATAAAAGGGAGGCAACTTTTATAACAGTTTTTTTTCAGTCTGTTGGTATACATTGAGACTTATTCTGAATTATTAAAAGCTTAGGTAATGCTCATGCTCACATTTTCAATAATGCATTATCTGCTTAAAAACACTTTATGGTAACGCTAAACTCTGTAAGTAGGAAATAAAACGTAGTATTCAAACATCTCTTGTTCGTGGCTACGATATGGTGTGTGTATAGATAAACCTATCGCAAAGGTTAAATTTTGTTGCGTGCTTTTGTAATCTATATCAAGTTTGCTATCCCCATAAAATGGATTAAATTTAAACAAAAACCCATTAGCTAAGGTGAACAAGAAATTCTTATAGTATTACTTGGCGCCTTACAAAACCACAAACAGAATATTGGAATCCCTTATCGGATTACCAGTAGGTATCCTTTCTCTAGATTTTGAAAGCACAAAATTATGTTTTAAACATAAATTGGTTATAATCCATATACACATGACACCGGTGCTGTGCCGGTGTCGGTGGTGTATACAGAAAACAATTCCCATTTTCGACCCAAGACAAGACCAAGGACGAAAAGTCCTGTTCAAGGTGTTTTAGCTTATTTCAATCTGTTCTCATACATTTAAGTTATAGTAAACACATACTCGAGTCTCAGAATTTGTCAAGAGGCTATGGGTATGGGTATATGGGAATTTCCATTAAATCTTTCATTTTATCTGGGTCTTTACTCCTTCCTCTATGGAATGTGACATTCAAAACTAATGATAATAAATTCTCGTCTTATGTTTCCGAACGCAACAAAGATAAGAAAACAACGTAATTTATAATACTTGCTCTCGCTTTCTCTCTGTATGTTACAAACTTTGATTCCAAAAGCCAAAACGCTTCGCCAAATACCCTCCCATCTTTACGCTATTATTTATATATGCTAGCTTGCTGAGGAAAGTGGTGTGGTTTGGGGATAGGAATGGGATGGAGTTTATTTTTTGTAATGGCTTAGTAAAGGGCACCAAAGACATTTCTTCGGGCAAGAGAAATTGAAAACATATTTTCGAAATTTTTGCATTAACATTATTTTTCACTTGACTCTTGCTAACGTTATGGTATAAGTGAAGTTGCGTGCTATAGTGGGATAACAGCAATAATGTCATTCAAGGCCATTACGTG
This sequence comes from Meliscaeva auricollis, assembly GCA_948107695.1. Lineage (NCBI taxonomy): Eukaryota > Metazoa > Arthropoda > Insecta > Diptera > Syrphidae > Meliscaeva > Meliscaeva auricollis. Next base: position 61,854,652 of record OX403616.1, read on the forward strand.
TTTCGTCGCATCCCAGTGAAGAAAGTCGATACGAAAACTACAACTTGAGGAGGAAAATGTATTTTTAAATATGTATATTTACTGAAATTGCTTTGACCATGTGCGCGGCAGAGCTTGTCTTAATTTAAACGACCATGGGTTTATGTCATGACGTCAAACTAAACTTCTGGGGTCCTTCCTCTCAAACAACAAAAAATAATTAAATTATATTATGATTGTAGTCAAATCAAATCACATCATTCATTATATTTCAAGATCTTGCCAAAAATTCATCAACTTCTCTCATCGAAATACATCTTAAATGATGAAATTTGTTTGTGTCAAGCGTTATTCCTACTGAAAGGCCCTGACAATCTGCCATCTTGGTTTTTTTTTTTTTTTGTATTAATTTTTTGTTAAAGTTTTATTTTTTTAATTTTTAAAAATTATTTCCACAACTTAACTTTAAATTTATTTATTTGCGATGCTTTTAGAAGTGTACAACGAACTGTTTTCTGCCGGATGATGGAGGAACACTTCAAAACGCGTTGCGAATAAATAAATTAAAAATTAAGGTGCCAAAAGAATTTTTGAACAATTAATAAATTAAACTTGACTAGAATTACAAAAAAAAAATGTTTTCTTTTTCATGGTTCTTATATGTTCAATTTTACTTAACCATTGAATTAAAGGTTTAATTCGCTCCTTAAACATTCGGGTATTTGGCTAACCATTTGCTGACGACAAACAACAATTAATTCTTAACCACAAGCGTGTTGACCTCATACACTTTTAAAAGATCGTCCACATTTTGTCCTTGTCTTGTGGAGGACCTGTTTTTCTGCAGCATCTAATAGAGGTTTCTTCTTGTAGGCATATGCACTGTCATTCTCCTTTCTCCTTTTCGCTCCATTTGCTCCCTCCTTTAAATTTTGGGGTGGTCAGATATTTTTTAAACTAATTATCCACAAAAAACTTAGAGATTTACAACTGATCGGCTGGCCATGTTTTCTTAGGTATGCCTTTCGTTTTATTTACCTACACAGATCGATGAACGAAATAAGCAATTGTACAAGATTAATTAGAGAAGTCTCCACACATTTTTCACAGACAATTTATTTTCCGAAATACTATTTTTAAAAGGATTTAAAAGATTTTCCGATCTTTTTATGATTCGATGTGCTTACCATATTCACAATATTTTTATTAATAGTAAAAGAGAACCTGCCCTATCTCAACTGAAATGTTCCCAAACATAAAGAAGCTGCATCAGGAAAATGTTTTTCGAAAATTGAACAAGGTTTTCGTTAATTTACTAGTTTAAAAAAAAAAATAGACGAAAAGTTGAGGGTACATGATATTTTATTTTTAGATATTAAGACGGTTTTTATGCATTTTATTGGTGTTCGAAGCCTGAAACATAGAAAACAAAAATGTCGTATTCACCTCCCCAGCGTGTCTCCCCTGAAAAAGTATGTTTGCATTCCGGGCATCTATTTTGTTCACCAATTGAAAGTCCTGTTCATCCCATTTAACAAGGCCAATACTAAAATATCAGTAGTTTTCAATCCATAAACTATTTTTTTTTATATAATTTCACAATCTAAAATTTGTTTTTACAGCCGTTTACCTTTATTCCAATAAATATCTCAAATCTAACAATTACAAAGCACTCGTCATAAATGCAAATAAAATTAATAAGAATTTTATGGATGCAAACGTTATTTCCGCTACATATTCAACACTAAAACTACCAACTACCATTTGGGTTTATTAAAACTCTCTAAGCTCTAAGTGCATTTTTTTAACACCAATTCTGCTGTATTTCAATTAAGGGACTTCCTATTACGTATGATTTATGCATAAACCATAATGCATTTTATGGCTTACTTTAACAGGAAGGTGAAGTGGAACTCAAAAGTGCCTTCGTTGCAGCTTTAAAATGTTGAACAGGCAGAACAGGAACTTTGTATTGACTATCGTTGCCAACAAATCTAAAGTGATTTTTATTTACAATCGTTTCAGACTTGTCAGTCGTCAGTTTCGTTGTAATATACTTTACAATAAGGCGCAGTAATATACATACTTACACAACATATACACACATACGTAATGTGTGACACTCTTTTCCGTCACAGGCACCAATACATTGTAACTAAGCTTATGCAAATGCACATTGCATATGAAATGTATGCATGGCGGATCTTCCGCTAGACCGCAATAGAAAAGCAAAGTTGTCGGAAATTCTATTATTTCTGCGAATGTGGGAGAATTGTTGAAACCACTTGAAGCTTGAAGGAGACATGCATTCAATCTCGGATGAAATTCCAACCATGCGGCGCGACGTCATGAAGAAATTACATTTCAACGTAACCAAACGTACAATTTACGTGACAAGAAATTCACTGTTCATGCTGCGCATGCAGCGCCACCTGTATTTGATGAGTGACATTTATTTCATTGTTAAATCGACATTTATCATTGACATAATGTATCATTGGTGGCCACTTGAAGTTTATGTGAACGTTTTCTTAGTGTAAGCAACAAGTACCTACAGCTGAGACAGGTGAATCTCACCAAATTGTATTCCAACACACTGAAGATTTGCGAAAAAAAGATAGACACGTCAGAGATGTGAAAAACTAAAGTTATAACAAACCGAAGCTATGAAGATGGATATAATCATGTGATTTTTTGGGTTCGCAATAATGTCTGTGTGTCTGTTTGTCAGTATGTTCGTCGCCTTTCTATATACCTTTGCATGCATGTTGTATCTACAATTTGGAGGTCTGATGTAGGGTATTGCCATCCGGGCACTCAATGACTGCGTATATAAGTTTGGCCATGTTAATGCATCGCACAATTTCTACATGAGGGATCGAATTCCAAATTTGTTGAAGTGCTTATTCAAATTCAGCTAACGTATGTAAGTTTGGGTAGTCCCGTCGTAATCGACGACCCATCACGTCCCTTGACCCATACATGTTCAATTGGATAGAGATTGGGGCTCATGTGTGACGAAAAACTTCGATAGGAAGTCGTTCAAAATATCACCTGGTTGCAATACCCCTGCAAGAAGGATTATTATCTTGCATTAAAATAAACGATATTTGATATTGTCATCTTGACAGCATTATCGGTCTGAAAATTCGATGTATATAGCGCATAGCATACAAATTGACATCCAAAATTACCGAGGCTGTTTTCACATTTGCGAAATGCCATCCTATAGCATCACCGAGAACCGTACAAAGTTTTGGAAGAAACGTACCTATGATCGGGAACGTCGCGTCGATCGTTACCGAGAATAATTGAATCCGTGGCTAGAATTGTCGGACTCCCCTAAAGCTGGGACCATGTCACCTTTAGCGCATTTCCTCCCGAAGGTCTTTTGCCTCCTCTTTCGAACCCCTGAATATCTTTAACTCAATAAGCCATTAGGTAAGTTGTTTATCAGCTCAGAAAAGCACAATTAGGTTGGCGTAGGGCTTTCAATCACGAGTCGAAATTTTAAATCTCGCGCTATCCCGGTTATTACGAGATCCCAAATATAGAAATTAAAGCTAAATAAACTATAAAGGAATAAATACAACTCCATTATTTTAGTTATTTTAAGTTTTATTTAATTTTTGAACAACAACAACAAAACAACTTAAAGGCGCTACCACTCTTGTTTGGCTGGAGATATATGTATATATTTATAGTTTTATTTTCAAATTGCACTACTAATTTATTTAATACTCACGTCTTATCAAATCGCACCTGGCGTCATATGGTAATCGTGAACCGTTTTTGAAATATATATTTTTTTAGTAATTTATTGTTTGTTTTGTAAGTGAGGCTTGCGAAGATAACTTTTAGTTAAGTGCTGGGGTTCTAGTTGAAATGATTTTATCGATAACTGAAACTCTTAATTTGGAAATATTACATGCATCTAAGTTGACATTATGGAAGATTTGATTCACTGGTCTACAAAATTTATATTTTTGTCTGTTGGCGCGAATTTTGTAGTTGATAGAACTTACTTATGACTTGTTTGTTTCAAATTTACCGTTAAAATTTTTTTAGCAGCTCGCGTGACTTTGGTTTTGATTTTTATCATTGAAGCCTGTATATTAATCGATAGAAGACGTATTTTAAGGTGTTCAGATTATTATCTCAAGTTTTTGCGTCATGAGTAGTTCAAAGAGACGTTATTTAAATAACCCAGATCATTTTTGCTACATATGCGGAGAATATGTGTTCCAAAATCGTAAAAAAGTTATATCAGAGTTTTTTAAAAATACCTATTTTGAGTATTTTTGGATCCTCTTGGATAAAAATGAGAAGTGCTGGGCTCCCAATTGTATTTGTAAGTCGTGTGTAGAATATTTATGATTATGGAAAAGTGGTAAAAGAAGTGCCTTCAAGTTTGAAACACCGACTATTTGGCGAGAACCACGAAATCATCTCGAGGACTGTTATTTTTGTAGCGTGAATATAAACGGTTTCAACACTAAAAATCGAGCTAAATGGCAGTACCCAAGTACTAGTTGTGTTCAACGTCCACAAAATGATACTGATGCTGATTTTCAAGGTATGTCAAATGAGTCAAAATGCTTTTCTCAAAAGGAGTTAAATGATCTTGTAAGAGATTTAAGTCTGTCTAAACAAGGTTCAGAACTGCTAGCATCAAAATTGAAAGAAAAAAATGTGCTTTCCCCAGAAACTTTTATCGTGAAAGAGATAAGGAATTATGGTGTTATTTTTACGATAAAAACGATATTACCTTTTGTTCAGATATCAAAAACTTATTGTTAAAAATGTGCATGAAAAAATACGAACCAAAAGACTGGCGTTTATTCATTGATAGCTCAAAACGAAGCCTAAAATGTATTTTTTTACATAATGGAAACAAATATGCTGGGGTACCTATTGCCCACAGTACCAAGTTGAGAAAGAGTATTTTAACATTTCGCTAGTCTTGAACAAAATTAAATACAATGACCATAATTGGCAAATTTGTGTCGATTTAAAAATGGTGAACATTCTCAACAAAGTGGTTACGCTAAATTTCCCTGTTTTATATGTCTTTGGAACAGTAGAGCTAAGCAAGAGCATTGGATAAGGAGAAACTGGCCGTTGAGAGAAAATATGGAGCCTGGAAAGAAAAATATAGTCCAGAATTCATTAGTAGCTCGTGACAAAATTATCCTTCCACCATTACATATAAAACTGGGTATCATGAAACAGCTTGTTAAAGTACTAGATAATGACGGGAACTGTTTTTTTTTTCATCTGCCAAAAATTTCCTCAGTTCACTATGGAAAAGATTAAAGCCGGTGTTTTTGATGGCCCCCAAATCAGACAACTGACGAAAGATACCCAATTTATAAATTCTATGACTGAGTTAGAACTAAAGGCTTCTACAGCTTTCGTCTCTGTATTTCAAAATTTTCTCGGAAATAAGAAATCCGGAAATTATATTGAACTCGTAGAATACCTTCTGCTACAGTAAAAAAATATGGGGTGCAATATGAGCATAAAACTCCACTTCCTCCACAGTCACAAAATTTAGGACGCATCATGGAAGAGCGCTACCAGGGTTTCTGGGATAAGAACATGATGTCTGACTATTGTTGGTCATTAATGCGTCACTTTTCAAAGTCTACACATCACCGAAAAGCTTTAAAACGAAGTTTTTTAGAACTCAACGATTAATTCTTTCTAATAAAGTTTTTTTTTTTTTTTAATAATGTACATGTTTTTTTCTGTTCAATACCTTCAAAGCTGAATCTCATAAACTAGATCTGATACAAATATTATAATTATATTTTTGAAAATATCATACCATGTGTAGTCAGCAACAACTAAAATTTCTTTGGCAACAGATGTACTGTAAACTAGTGTTATGATTGTTTTGAATTCTGTATAAAGGTTATTTATGCATTAAATTAGGTCCCGCTGTTTTAAGATTGAAAAAAGGATTTTGATGTCTTTATTGGGCGTATATAACGTTGAAACAATTCTTTTCGATAATATTAGCATTGTTTATCAAACCATGTAATATCTTGTACAAAAAAAAATTCATCTGTGAATAATCTTCTTTCTTCAAGTGATAAAAAACATTTGAAGTCTTACATTATATTCAACTTGAGAACCATTCATTTTGAAGAAAAGGTACTTCGTAAATTTTCTTTGAACAGTTTCAACTTGATTAGAATAGGTCCAATAAAAGGGTTCCATATTGTACTTCCATATTCTACTATAGGTCTTACCAGAGAATTAAACATATTAGTTTAAGAGTTTGTCATTTGAAAAGATTTACACGTTCTCATAATGAAACCAAGCATTTTAAATGCTTTCTTGGTAATAAAGTTTATATGTGAAGAAAAAAACCTTGAGAAAGCAGTTTTGCGTAAATATGATTTATAAGTTGCAAGCAGTTGACATTTTTATGAAAAGTCAAAATTCTAGATAAATTGTGGCCCGAAAAAAAATGTTACTTCTCCTTAGGTGCACATAGGGTAGGTAAATGAGAATTATAGCGATTTTTCCAAAATTTTGTTTTGTTTTTGGAGTCAAGTCACAAAAACTTGAATATTTAAAAAAAGTGCTTAAGCTACAAAATTGAAGTTTGCGCAACAAATTTTGATTTGAAAAGCTTCAATTTTGGATATAAAAAAAATAATAATTTTCTTACTTTCGTCCGCTAACTTTAGTCTTATTTTAAAAGAATTTTAAATAACGTTTTGTAGCTACAAAAACGAAACGAAATTAATACTACTTAAAAGCATTTAAAAAGCAATGGTCGTAACTATCACCTACCATCATCAAAAATGGGGACTTCTCTAATAGTTTTAACTGCTCATACGTAGTATACTTTTTCTGTAAAATGGTTCCCCCGCGGGTTGTTTTCTTTATCTTCTGCAGAACGGTGCCAACTGTTCAACAAACTGGTTCCGTTGGCCGATTCTTTTTTTTCAACTCTGTATAATGGTAAATTTAAAATTTCTACAGACATCTACGATGAATTAAAGATCATTTTCATCGGTAGCTGTACATTAATTTCAATTATTAATGTTAATGGAATAAGGGGAACTATAGCCCGCTTTCGTAATTTGTACTTTTGTTGTGTCTATTTTCTATTTCCCTCTTCAAAGGCTCCCAAAGATTTTCTATGGGATTTAGGTCTGGAGAATTCCCTGTTCATTCCAGGTTTTCAATACCCTTTTCCACCTAAAAGGCATCAGTCACTTTTATGGTTGGCTATCTTCTTCGTTTTACAGCTTAGAAAAGCTTTCTGTCTAGATCCTCAGTAGCAACTGCGTGTCTCCTACCGTATTCCTATCTTCATCACTTCTCGCTTCTGTTCTTGGCTGATATCCGTGATCCTTATTCTTATTCTTGGAAGATGGTGTTCCTCTTTCCGTTTTTCCATCAGAGGCAGTACTTCTGATGGGAAGTTGGCAAGGATTTCCATGTTCTTGAGGGATACGCTACGCACTACGCAGTCATCAAAAATTCTGGCGTGTAATTCAAGCTCGTGTAAAAAGTTTTCCGACTTCCAATTTGCTCAAAATATCCCCTATTCGCTGAGAGCCATGAATATCCGCATCCGAACTTCTTCTATCGCCAATAGATTGCTTCGTTATTTAGAAGAATCTGGACTGGATTTGTGAAACCTTCATTTTTGTGTCCAGTTACCAACTATAAGAATCAATAGTTACATACGGTGAAATTCATCCATATTAATTTTGTTTTAATGAATATAATTCATATCAACTCTTTGGGTGGTGACAATCCAAGCATTCTCTGACATTTTAAAGCAACCAAAACCACAATGAATTGTTTTGTTACATTTAAAGTATTTTCAAGACAAAAAAAAATACAATTAAATTAAATTATTCAACTACTGCTTTGGAAAGCCGACAAAGTTTGTGTGTAGGAGAGTAAAGGATCATTTATGTTAATTAATAATAATATTTCACCAGGGAATGTCGCATGAATATTATTAATGCATTTCAACACACATGTGTACAATACACCCACCACCACACAATCATGACACTTTTGAGAGAGAGAAGACATATGCGCAACATACAACCGGAAGTGAACAGTTAAATTGTATTATATCAACTTAAAATTAATTTGGGTTAATTAAAATGCAACACTGCTGCCGCAGTGGGATAATTTAGGTGTAAAATTTTTGAGTTAGGGTGCAATTTTTTTGGGGAAATAATAATATGCATGAATGAAAAATCTACCATTTTTTTATTTATTTAATGATGTATGCATTACATGGTATATTTATTTATCACGCGGTTTAAGCAATTATTTTTATGTTTTGTTCAATTTAATTATGGAAAACAGCAGATAACACAAAAAAAACAGAATACATTTCACGGTGAAGAGAAAGCAACAAAAACATAGCTTAATGGCTTTTGAATCAATTATGCCCAATTTGTGTAATCGTTGTCGATATCAAGGGAATTCCTTTTTTTTTTGTAAATAGAGGCAGACTTTTGTTTCATAAAAATCTATACAAAGCATTACTTCCACGTACTGCTTTGCATGACTATAATTATTTATAATTATAAGCAATTTTACATTTGTTAACAAATATTGAAATCCATAAAGTTTAAAGTCAGTCACAAAAGTAAAAACACTGCTGGTATTTCACTTGGTAAAACGCTCGTGTAACGCGCGTAAAACGCGCGTAATATGCGCGTAAGATGCGCGTAATATGAGCGTAATACACTCGTTAAACTCTCGTAATACGCGCGTATTTACTCGCGTATTTACTTGCGTATTTACGCGCGTATTTACTGGCGTTCTTACGCGCGTACTTACGCTTTATGCGTGTTTTTACAAGCGTATTTACGTGCGTTTTTACGCGGGTTTTTACTTCGTTTTTAATGATTTAAAGAAGTTGAATCATTGACAATCTTTGTGTGGTTTAGTTTTCGATCGCTGGCGGTCTTTGTTTACATTAGTTTAATAGAGATACTTTTTTTAATAAATTTTATTATACTCAAGCAAAAACGCTTGGTATGTTTTTATTAATATTTATGGTGCTATTACTTTGGTACAATTTATTATACTCAAGTGAATATGATTGGTATGTCTTTATCAGTGTTTATTTCTGGAAGTAATTCTATAACTCGCTCGTATTTACGTTTTTATGCGTTTTTACGCATGTTTTTACGCGCATTCGTACGCGCGTTTTTACACACTGTCTTACGCTTGTAGTTCCGCGCGTATTTACGTGCGTAAATACACGCATAAAAACACGCGACTGGATCGCACGGACTGGCTTTTAGGGTGAAAGTTGCTGTGGACATTAAAGCTTCTTATATAAAGTTTTTCAAAAATAAATAATTTCATAAGAATTAAAAAAAAAAAATTGAATTCATTACTAAAATGGCACAAGCAACTTCTTAAATTTTTTCGAGCTCCAAACAAAGTATGCAATTTAATTTGATTAAGAAAGATACATTTAAAAAAAAAAAAAATTGAAAATCCTTAGAGCCGTTTTTAAAAAAAATTATTTTGTAAATATAAAAATTCGCAAACCTTGTTTAATAATAAAGTTGGCATGGCATTTTAAAGATAATATTATTGCACATCTAAAGTAAAAATTTCAAAAAGATACAGTGACTCGTTTTCAATAAATTGATTTTTCAATTTTTTTTTTTTTTAAAGATTTTTTAAAAACCCAAAAATTATGTTTCTGAAAATTTTGATATCAAATAATTTTGAAATTGTTAAGGAGCTTCCGCATTAGAAAAATTCAAAAAAATTGGTTAAGTCGTTTAAGAGAAAGTCAAAAATGAAAGAAACGGTTCTATGGGAGGTACCGCTAGTAGAATTCTTACAAACATTACATTCATTTCAAAGGTATGCTTCTACTATTAAAAGTAGACACAACAATTTTAATTAACATCGTTAGAGCTGTTTTTGAAAAAAGTGAACTTTTTCCAAATGATTATATGGCAGGTACCGTTAGTTTTAGTCCCAAAAAAAAAAGTTCGATTGCCCCTCTAGGGATTCACCAAAAACTTTTACCACCAAGTTTAAAGAAAACAAACAGACAGACGGATAGACAGACAGAAAGACAGACAGATAGACAGACAGACAGACGGACAGACAGAATTGCGTTACCCATTTTTTTGGCATTCTCTATTATCGTAATGACATGGCTGATTTTTATCTCGAGTTCGATTTTTTTACGAATCCTAAACTTGCCCTATAGTACCTATATCGCAAGTAGAAATACGTGTGCTGTTTTAAAGTTATGTTTTAATTTTTAAGAAAAGAACTTAATATTCTGTAACTCTGGGCTGCAACAATTTTCTGTGCAATTCATATTTCAGGAGTTATTACCCGCAAACCAAAAGAAGAGCTAAAATGTAACGATTTTTTTGGCCTTCAAAAGTTATTCGGAACTCGGAAATCGTCGCAAATTTATGTGACCCTTCTCAGAGATGTCCAAAGTAAATTAAAATTTTTTCCAGCTTTGTCTGAATTAGTGGAAACCAAAAGTCTTATTTGCTTGGGCGACGCCTTAACTTCACGACGCTTTATTTATACAACAAACCTGCAAAGAATATCACCGACCGTAATCTATAAGGCTTGTTTCACAAGTATTCGGTTCAATAGAAAATGAAACAGACGGAACCAAATGGAATCGGAAACATGTTTTTAAATTCTTCCCATAATAAAACTAAAATCGTGAAAATCGAACATGAACCTATTTCGGATCCGATCCAAATGAAATGGAATACGTGTGAAACAACTATAATATATATCAAAATGCCGATTCCACTGAGCCGACATCTCATCGCCATTTTCTGCCTTTATGACCTAAGTCACAAGATCATTCTCATTTTATTTGTAGTTAATATTTTTAGGACTCATTGGAAATTTGCAGCTCAAAAGTATATTACCAAAATTTTGTTTGCTTTTTTTTCTGAAAAGAAACTTTGTTTTTCGTTACCTACTTAAATTTCTCCTCTGAGTCTTAAGAATTCCCTTGAGGAACTTTCTCGTTCGAGCAGTTGTCTTCTTTTTGAAGAAAGCTAACTATTACGTAAATAAATATAAATATAAAACAAATATTTCTTTAATAAAATTAGAATTTTACTAAAATCATTGAACCGTACCAAGATACCTGGAGTTTAGAGCCCACAGCATGCTGCTTTTTCTTTCATTCCTGGATGTATTTGTTGACACCAACATGCTAACTGCCTACAAGGTGTTGCCATTATGTCATTCCAGGACTCAATGTTGTTTTAGGTCCTTGAAAACAAGAAATCTGTTAATAAAAACAAATTCAGGTTTCTTTTAAGTTTTTTTCCATCCATGTCCAGCAATATCGAAATTAAATTAACTGCTCAATATTGCTGGGCGATATGGAAGTTTTTTCCTTCACGCATTAGGGGCACACTTCACTAGTCCTTTCAATGACTGTCCATCTTGCGATGGCCATAGAAAGTGTCTCCCCAGCCTCTTTGGTCCGTCTACCAAATATGGAGAATCTGCAGTCGGTATCAGAAGTTAGAGATCCCAACACACTTTCTAGTCACTAAAATTGCTGTCCTAGAATTTTTTTTACTGATGGGAGGAAAAGGATGCCGAGGATCGAATTTTTATATTCGGTTCTGAATCAGACCGCACAAGGTTAGCCGGCAGTAGTGTTCCGTTGCTGGTAGTCCTTGAGATTTTCAGCTATGGGTTGTATGTGCATATACGGCTTTTTCAGCAAACGTGTGTATCCGTTTTCCGTACCTGTATTGTCTCTCGTTAAGCAAGCTCCAAGCTACCAATCACTCTATCAGCCTGCTTATGTGTTCGCAACATTGCATAAACATAAAATATGTATAGACAAAAGGGACTAAAGAGATCGGAAAATGCACTCGGAATCAGTATCCTTTTCCTAGAGGTTCATAACTTTTTTGTTGTCCATTATGCACTGGTGTTTGGAAAAAAGGAACAAGAACTTACACTTATTTGTAGCTTTATAGGTACTTCTGCGGCTTAAAAAATATTTGAGATCAACACCAAACTTTCCTACAATTCTTTGAAAGTACTTGGTCTGGTCGTTCTTTCGCAAAATCCCCGTTTCCGGCACGAGATGTTGCACAAGGCTGTCACAACCCAAATGTTTTTAAACTATACCGCTCAAGGACTGAATATATGAAGTCTAATCAAGTCAGTCAGTAGGAGTCTAAATAAGCAGAAAATTATATTGCTGCATGCACTCACTACATCGGTGATTATAACATAGCACCCTTTGTTTGAGAGGGGATCCCACTTCTCCAAAGTCCAAATTTCTAAGAAGAATTGAAAGAAATTCGAAGTAAATGATCGCTCCTTTTTCTGCTGATAAAGAATACAAAAAATATGAAGACCGTTGTTAATGGGAAGTTGAGAATTTAATTTGTATTGAGGTCAAATAGTTAAATCCCACCGGGACAGGTAATTTATATGTTTCTATATGCAACAAGAAAAGGTTATACCTATACCCACCTATTAAACAAAATATTTTCAACCTTGTACTTTTTTTGCCTCCACCATCAGGCAAAGAAATATTTTAGGGTGACACAGCTAAAAATAATAATTTTGTTCACCCCAGAAACTTAATTTAAAAAAATATTCCGGATGCCAGCATGAAAAGCTCTTTCACCTGAAAATAATGATGACATTTAATATTTCTTACCCCCTCGCGTTAAAATTAATGTCCTTTCCTAACCACAATCATACACCACATCAATCATATTTCCAACCCTGATGCTGATGGAATCCATCCTATGTCACACATATTATATTTTTCCAGAGAAGAAAAGAATCCTCCAAGGAACGATTGTGTCCTTCGCGATTTCTTAAAATAATAATTTATTCCTCCACTCCACTCCATACCTACTCCAACTCCGACACTTAACCTAAGTGCACTTTTAGATTTTGAGTTTATATCTTTTGTTTTGCAGCGATCTATGCCACACGGTGCGGTGGTGGTGTAGGATTGTTTTATTTTTTTTTTTACTGCGCAACCTTTTTTTAACCCGTTTGCTGGCTTGTATCTTTTTGTGGCACAATTCTGAGAAAATGTTTGGCATGATATGATTTTTCAAATCAAACTACTGCGAGAGCGAGGCAAAACAAATCTATGCTTATTGCAAAGCAAAACCACCCACCGTCAACTTTTTGCCGATTGAAATACAATTCACTCATTGAAACGATGAAAATTTGAACTGAAATAATTGGAATGATTTGTTCCATTTCGTTTGAAATGACGATTATCTGGCAATGAATGCTTTAAGTGCACTGTTGTTGTCAGCACATTGACTATGTTATTACACTATCCATTTGGGAATCAATTGTCCCAAAAGAATTTCCGCTGAATTTCGATGCTTCCCATATCATGAGATTCACAATAAAAAAAAATTACCAGTCACTTTGGTTGCAGATACAACTCCAATTATTGAATGCAGATGAAAAGCGGGTTTATGGGCCAAAATCATGGAAGTTTCACACTTTCACTGTCCAAATCTTCAAAAAATCAAATATGAATTAAGCTTTTTACGCTTATGTGTCGAGGTAAATTATCATTTATTAGTTCACAAAAGATTTACGTCGCAATCGTCGGTTTGCCTACTTATGAAATTCAAAAACGGGATCAGTCTTGCAGTGGTGGTTTCAACTTTCGTGAAATTTCGAGTTTAAATTGCCCTGGACCCTCATTGAACATTTTATTGGAAATTAAATTAAATAGTCCATGCTCATAACGATCCTGGTCGAACCCTAAACGTAGGTACCACACATAAATGTCATAATTTGTATGTACCTAACCTATATATAAATACCTACCAGCTCTTTAATTGCATACCTGATTATGGCCAGTTATTCACTTTTCCCCCCACTAAAATAATGCAGAATCAAACATTTTGTGTTCGATTTTCATGTGTCATGTCTCCGATAAAATGCACTATTTCCTTTTCTAAATTTTCCAAAAAAAAATAAAAAAGTAATCACATTCCTAAACATGTCATATTTACTCCTATCTATACAACTAAAATAGAAAATAGGCCACTGTAATGATAGGAATAAATTACCAGGAATAAATTACCATCAACAGCATCCGACTACCTGATTTCGAACATAACATATCGACGGCTCACTGTTTCCGAGAAATGTCAAAACAGAAGCTGAAAACAAAAAACAATCTCCTACCGTTATGTTATACAAATATTATCTAAAAAGCAAACATTTCTACCAACATAAGCTAGATCCGTTTCTGTGACATCTTCCTGGGAGGAAGAGAAATAATAATTGAATTGGAATCCAGGCGTCTCATTTATGACATTATAAAAGGATGACGATGAAGACAAGGATGTATCCTGTTAGTATTCACATTTAAGTACCACCCTGTATATGTTGTATAGATATAAATACAAGGACTTCTGTTCATGCCTTCCCTTACGCACACACACACACACACATATTTATGGTGGCCATAGGTTATGTATTTTTCAGAAGAGTAATATTCTTCAGAAAATTGTAATTTCTTATCTCAGCGGCCATCTTTAGTGTAAGAAGAATTATTGTTACCGAGAAGATTAAACACAATAAAGATTCATCAAAACTGAACAAGTATCAGTTGCTGACAATCCGTCATTTTTGCTGTTTTATGAAAATACTAGGTCTGTTTCGGTACTGACGAAAGTAGAAAATTCATAAGAATTCGTAAAAATTTTCACCCAAATCCTGTTTGGGTACTCAAAAAAATCGTTGTTGTCGACAAAAAAAAAAAACGCTATTGAGAGAGTAAATCATATCCCTTTCCTGTGAATTTCAGCCCACAGAATTTCTATGGCAGAAACCTGAGTTCTGTCAAAACCAAATTACAAAAAAAAAAAAAATAACGAAACTCTTGTGAAACAAACAGTTGTGAAATTGTAATTTGCTTTTTTTTCATTTTTGATAAAAGTTTTTTCTTTTTTTTCTTTTTATTTTAGTTGTTTTTAAGTTAAGTGTCTTTTGTTAAATGTCTACCTCGATAGGTAAAATGTTTAATAAAATAAGAATTATGTTTAAATGCAGTGTGTAGCATATTATTGTAGGAAAAAATAACAAAATAAATGGTTTTCAGAAAAATAAGTACCAAATACGTAGTTATTTATTGCTTTCCATAATTGCGGAAAATTTATTATTTTTTTTAAAATTATTTGTTTTTTTGGAGTATTTGATAGAAACCATCAAAGCCTTTTAGTTTTCTTTTGTTTACATGTAAAAAGTGGCAGAACATTTTGGGTACGTTTGTGTACTTTTGTACATTTCTTACATCTCTGAGAGCATTTCATCCCCACTTCTTAGTTTTCTTCAGATTGCGAATTTCAGCCAACACAAATACCCATACAGCCCACTGCTGGTATATTCTAATCTTTTCTTGCTGAAGTTTCATAAAAACCCTGTACGATTTGGTTCCGGCGTTCAAGTAAAAAAAACTGACCATTCATTAAAGAATATTTTTTTGTTAGTTTTATAAATTCTTCTTAAAACAAGATGCTGAATTTAACTTAGTCGAATTTATAAACAACTTAAAAAGATTTTGGTCGTAATAACTTCAGGACATTCAAATTAAAACGTAAGGTACCTTAATAAAAGCAAATGATTTTTTTTTATTATTTTTAATTACTAAAATGGTGTGGGTGTGAATTGGGGTCAAATACAAATTATATATGATCATTGGTCAGGACTTCAGCAGTCAGCTCTAAAGAGCAGAACACATTTACGAGTACGACTTACCATAATATTTAATTTGGCGGTTCCTGCCTTTGCTGAGACACTATTGCTTTCATATCTGCACTGTTGGGTTCTTGCTCAGAATATGTTTTTTTTTTTTCATTTGGAAACCGGACTTAGAAAGAAAAATTTCGATTTGCAAATATTGCATAAAGAAAAAGTTGGATAAAATGATTCCAAATGGAGCTTCTCCTGCTGCGGGAAGAATTCTTGTTTTTTATCAGTTACATTTCAGTTATCAGTCCTTAAGCACAAAAATTCTAATATAACTTCACCGACTTAACTATCTCCTTAAATAAACACTTACAAGAAAATATAGATTAAAAAATAGCAATTCGCTTAAGGAAAAGCCAAAGGTTTTTCATACATATAATTAAAAGCCAAAGGTTTTTTATACATATAAGTAGTGTTTCCGTCTCTATAAAATCAAGTTATCGGTTCGTATCGTAATCATATCAACAATTATGTTATCTTAGCTTGAAATTTCAATGTTTAACTTAGGGGCCAGTTATAACCAACAGTAAAACGCATCATTTTTAATTTTTTTTCTAAAACTGCATTTACAAATGTTTTATTAAGAAGGCTTAGCATACATAAATAGTAATTTTATCTATAAGAGAAAGTACGTGCGATCCAGTCGTGCAATTTATTCTTTAAGCTATCACAGGTATTTAAACTTACTTACTAAAAGATAGCGCATACAATTCAGAATGGATCTTGGTCTCAACAAAAAAACCTCCCCAACTATCCCGGTCCCTAGCTAGTTGCCACCAGTTTTGCACACCAAGTTAGTTGAGGTCGTGCATCACTTGATGCATCATCCAAGCACGATGTTAAAAAGGCGGTGAATGAGTTGTTCTGAATAACAGCGAAATGTTGGGTGTCTTCGCCGCTAAGCAGTAAGGAAAAGTGTTCTTTCCAGATCCTTAACACCGATTGCGTGTCTCCTGCGGTACTCCCGTTTTCATCACCATATTTAAACTAGATCCGATATTTAAAATATTAGAAAAGCAACAGAAGTCGCAATAGAAGTTTTAAAAAATCAATTTACTTTGTTCCTAGGTATGGTCACCCCACTTATTTTGTCGCTATGTCCCTTAAAATATATCAGTACAGGGAGTGGATTACGCTTTTGATAATTATAACTTCTTTGGAATTTATCCTTTACTTAAATATTTCCAGTCAGCAAGAGAGATAGAAGAAGCAAGCAAAGTGGTCATAAGATGTCAGGACGACGAAAATATGATGTTTTTACTTTTAAGGAGCTTTAATGAGATAAATGTCTGGTATTAGCAGTGCGCACTTCCTCGCATAATTTATTACAAGCGAGTAATTAGTTTTTTTTTGTGTTGCTATTGCTGTTATTCTTGCTTTTCAAAAGTCATTGTTTTAGCGTTTTATTAAAATGTTATACAAGTGTTTTGCTTTTGGCTGGAATGTTAATGCGCTGCGCTGTTACAGAATTGAGGGAGAAATAAACTCATTGTTATTTCGTTTTGTTGCAAAAGGGGAGCATTTAATTGATTTATTTACAAGCGACTGATTTCGCTTGGGATAGTAGATAGAGGTATTGAAAGTTTTAAACGATAAAGTGACACATGAAGCACAACAACTTTATGCTAAAGTAAGTGTAATTAACATTTTATTTATAAGGAAGAATTAATGTATATTGTTGACGCGTTTGACATTGTAATTAAATTAAGATGCAGCAATGTGTAAAGTAATGTTCGTTTATAATGGATGAATATGGATACCCAGACCTACCTACCTATGAATTATATAAGATACATAATTCATGTTATCTAAATGAGGTCTCAAGGCTTGTGTGTGGATGAAATAACGTCCTTCTATTCTTTAATTCTGTAAGTACTCGTTTTGTGCAATTTGGTAAAGGAATTATTAAAATTGTTGTAATGATGAAAGAAGATAAAACAATTCTAATCACTTCTATTTATTAATTTAAATTTAAACGGATTATGTCATACTAACTGTTATTAGAAATTATGATTAAAACTCGTCGATCTTTTATGGACTTATAAAACCTCTGACTTGACGTCGCGTCGTTAAAGACTGCTGTATCCTAGTCATTCATACATTTGGCTTGAAGCTTCCGAACCAATCTATCAACAGCTGTATGTATAGTTCGTCGTTGTGTCTTCGTCTTCGCTTTTTCTATTTACACAAACCGAAAAAAACTTTATATGATTTTTATATTGTAAAATTAGCTTAGAATAAAACAAACAGGATTCACATCAACGAAAAATCAATGAAAAAAGAATAAATTAAGCTTTTGAATTTTGCCACAACTCCTCAAAATTGGACCTGCCTCCCTTTTGCTGCAAGATCTTCAACTGAGAACATCAGTTTTGCGGCGCCTCTGATGTGATGATTCTCGGAAGACAAAACCCTTAGTTCATGTGGCCAAGGATGAAGCTTCGCAGCTTGAAATCCCTGTTAAGCTTGTCCGTTTTGCGAGATGGTAATGGAGGAATTAGAAATATCGTTGCTCCGTCAAAACCGGTAAGAACATCACCGATACAGTTTGATGTCGAGAAATATTTTAAGACTTCATTGCTTAACGAGATTTGCAGAGATTAAACAACAAAAATCACACTTGTAAGCCGATGTTTCTTCGGACTAAGAAGACATTTAAGTGGTAAAGTCTTTTTACAAAAAAACCATCCCAGTCCTGCTTTATGGCTCATGAACACAGTCAAGTTCGTATAAGTTACAAGCTAAGTTGCCTTGAGAGAAATTTTCTTCGATGATATTTTTGGTCAAGTGTGCATCGGTGGAGAATGAAAGAGAAGCTTGAACGACAGACTCTACGGGCATTACAGCGATACTGACCCTGGTAAAAAAGCTGTAAATAAAACGACTGAGACGATCAATGCACCAAGCCTGACGAGTTAGCCTTGGGATCAAAAAATCTGGGAAACGTTTATTAGTCATGATCATGATTAACATCATGCTCCGGCTGCTATCATCATTTTTAGGCTTCACAGATATCTAACGAAGAAGACATTTTTTTAATTAGATCTGAGATTCCCACTTTCTTTTAAATATCGTGTCTGTCCAAACAAAATCGACAAATTAATTTTCTCCATTCAATCTCTTTAACAAAACAGTTCAAGTCCACCCAACTCTCCCCCACTTAATGGAAAACTGTGTGACTGTGTCACATCTGTTACAGCCGAGACCGTTTTCTGGCAAACGAGAATAATTTGTCAATGAACTCATTCACCCATCTCACTTTAGTTACAATTTCAGTTAATATTAATAAAAAATGATTAATGAATTGGATTTTGAAAAACTCAAGACAACAAAATATTGAAATATTAAAAAAGCAATAACCCCAAATAGTTTCTCAACGGGCAAAAAAAACAAAAAAAAAAACATTCCAAACTTTTATCTACCATTTATTTTGTGTTGGTAAAATTTTCACACTTTCCAATCAACATCACAGTTATGCTCACTGTGACACAGTAGTTGCCATTTGCCAGTTGTTTCTGGTTGGCATCCTCATCCTGTGCTCCTGTGTCCTGTGTCATGTCGTTGACGCCGCCGCTGCCGATGTACAGTCCATTGTGAAAGTGAAGAGTGAACTTAATTTGAATTAATTTTTAATAACTCAAACGGTTTTCTTTTTGCTGTTAAATGGGTTAATTATCACAAAAAGCAGGTTCAGTCAGAATCTACACGGTTTGATGCACACAGTCAGTGGAGTTTTAGTTTTGGCTACAAGCCAACTTTAATGGTCTCTGGCAGAGTCTGGAGCAATGTCGATGTCATTTTAAAAGGGGGAAGTGCAACAATTTAGCTGCACTGGCCACCAACTCTGACAATGAGCCAATTTACACCCATCACCGGCAAAGACCACGATGGCGACGACCGACGACCGACGACGATAGCCAGAAGGAAGCTCTAGAAAGGCTAAAGACTATAAAGATTGGACTTGAAAATTGACCGACAAAGGAGAATTTCTTAGTTTATCATGAAAATTTCATGGCATTATGGTTCGGCTAAGCATGGCAACTGAGCAAGCGATAAAATTGTTGCTTCTCTCCTCTATAATAGATAAAAAGTTATTTATCCTTTAGATTTTATCTTAATTAAGACTTAAGCTTTGATTAGAGACACCCTAAGTCATAGCAGGGTGATAAGGATCTGACTTTAATTTATTATTTGGCACACATCGTCGCCCTCGTCATCATCATTATTATGTTGGCATAGGACTTTGTAAATTTTATTTTAAACTGTCAGGGAAGGTTAATGGATTTGCATTTTTTGTGTTTATCAGATGCTTCCCTCTAATTAGTGGTATGGTGGGGTTTTAAAACCATAGAATGGTTGAAATACATTTAAGGCAATTATAATTTTTGCACATGAAGCAGCTATTTCCTGAACTATTTATTATTTTTTATTTGGTTAGTCAAGGAGTGGTTCTGGTTTCGGCTTTTTTAACATAAATTTGTTAAACATTTTAATGGAAAATAACCATTTTAACATTTAACTTTATAATGACTTAAATGAAAATTTTAATATTCTATGTGGTTTGACAGTGAATTTTATTAATAAATGCATCGTAATCTAGCGCAATTTTTCAATGAGCTGAGCATCATCGACATGACATTTTGGAGAAAGAAACAGATCATCAAAAAATGTGAGTTAAACTACCTTTAATTTTACATAGAAATATTAAAAGAAAAAGCGAGCAGACCCTAGCCATTTGCCATACTACCGGCAGTGCATACAAGTGGGTACTGCTACTGATGCTTGGCGACATCAGTAAAATTATCGATCAAAATGTCGACAAAAAGCTGCTACGGCTTTTAAATGTTACATTTCAACCTCTCCGCATTGTCGAAGAAACAGAATTCAGGGAGTTTGTTTAAGCTTTAAACCCATAAGCTATCACGCAGGTATTGAATTTCCAAAACAAATTAAGCGACCATGTCGAGTGGTGGTTCCTGGTTGCTAGACATAATGTTGAATGCTTCATTGTTTAGTGTTAGAATAGAAATTCCGTACTCTACTCCATTTATTCTGGAGAGATTTGTCTTTGAAACTTGGAATATCAAAAAACTGTCGAATCCAAGATGGCTCCAAGCTATTAATACCATAGGGATTTTTCCCAGTTGTTGATAGATCATGGAATTGATTCAATAAGGGTTCAACTTCACAGGCAGGTGAGGGGGCTAACAATCCAAATTTCGTAGATAGTTGTTCGATGGCTATATTTAAAGCTAACTTGGTTCTTTGGAGATCAGGTTGACTGGCAGGTCTCAACTGGTATAGCATTGAGGGTAGGTTTAGGTTGTCCTATGAAAAGATCTACTAATTTAGGATCTCACTCACCGCCGCGATCGCGATGGCAATAATTTGATTAAAAGCAATGCACGTGTATTTCAATTGGTACTTTAACCGAGTGCGATGCATTGTGGCGATTAACGCGATCGAAAAATTCAATCGTTGCATGCTGCATTCAAACGATCAATCGCGGAGAAATTGACATTGAAGAGTTGATTTCTTTCTTAACAAACATCCGATTTCGTATGATTTGGACAAGAACGAATTTTCAAACATTATGTGATATCAGAAGGTGGCTTATTAATTTTGGAGTAGTCTTGTCTTTACTGAAGTGAAGTTTAGTAATCAAATCATAGACCCAAAGTTTTCGTGCCTACCACAAATGCATGTTTGACGGTCTTCCCAATAAGGGGAACTACCAGAAATGGTTCGTGTCTGTAAAATATTGAACAGGATTTTTGACCGATTAGTTTGACAAAAAAATGCAAATTAAATACATTATGTAAATGAATACGTTCAAAGTTTTTCTTAAAAGAACATCGTCACTCGGGCATTTCCGAAATGTTTGTTTTGTTTTAGAATTTTTTGTTTTTGTAAATTTTATGAGGTTTTTTTCAATTCTAATTTCTAATTTTCTTATCAATCGGTCTACCGAGCTAGATGTTCGAACTCTTTCATGTACCAAGTTTCATTTGTCAACTTTGTCTACCTATATGTTAGCTGTGTTTTATTTTCCCTCAGATCTGATCCGGATTGGATTTGCGTTTGAAAATACATGAATTCAAAAACAACACAAGATCCAGTTTTTACTTGGATCTGGATTTGCAAATACATTTTCGGAACGCTACCTAACACATGTTGGTAGCTACGGGTTGCTACTAATGATAAGATTCTAAAGAAAATATTTGAATTGTTATGTATTATTTCCTTACTTAGGACAACGGCCTTGTCTCTGATAAAGCATCGTAAAAAATGACAAAGCACTTCAAGCTATAAGCGGAGGACGACTAATTTCTTTCATTTTGTAATTTACTTTTGCATTTTCTATTAACTAGGAATTAATTAAAGAGGAAGTATTCTACAAAAACACCAAGTCCTTTAACAAACGTGGCAATTTTAAAATGTTCTACAAATAAAAGACATAATTACAGTTTAGTGCTCGAATGTGTTTCTAAAAAAAAGGAGAACTCAGATCACGCCGCTCAGTTCAGAGTGACTCTATTCACTCGGACCCCGCTCTGTGCTCCGCTCGGGGCTAAAAAAAAAACGCCTATAATATAGGCTTACACTTGACCTGATCAATGTGTATGTTCTCACATTGCGTTATTTAAAAAAATCATCACAAATTAAAGAATTCCGTAGTTTTTGGATAGTGGATTTCTATAACTTTGATACTGGTCGGTAAAGTGCTTCTTAAAAATCCAATTTTTAGAATATTTAATGGGGCACCCCCAATTGTGTTCTATGTAACTTAATACAATTTTGTTTAAAATTTCATACGATTTTTGAATTAAAATTTCGAAAAATTGTAATGGCACCCCTGAGTCGGGTTCTTGGTGTTAAAATAAGATAATGTGTAAAATTTCGCTTAATTTCGGCAACTTTCAGGGGTACCAACGGATACTTATTCACATTTTTTGGCATAATCTTAAACGGTTCCCCTAAAAGTTGTCTTAATCAACCGAAATTTTACATATTATCATATTTTAATACCAAAAACCAAAACCAAGGATTGCAAGGCAATTCTTCAATGCAAAAATTTAAAGGTTGGCAGCGACCCCTAAAAATTAGTTTTAGCGAAAAATTTTCGTATTTTCAACTAAATGCAAATAATAATAAAAACAAATTTTTTTTTTGAATTTTTTTGATGTGTCCCGTGATATTTTATTTTCGGACAATTCTAGAGTCGTGCTCAGCACCCAAGAAAACATGAAGTAAGCCATTGAAAATTATTACTTCAGTTCTTCAGTACCCACTGTGGCAATCCAATATGTTTTTTATGTTACGTGGTGAACAAAGTTACACTTTGTGCTTAAATCTTATATTCATTGAGATTAATAATAATAACACTAGTTGTAAACTAACTTTTTATGCTAACTAACTTTTCTCCTAGCCTTATTAAAAATCTAACAGTCTCTTAAACCTCAAAATGACGTTTGTTCCTAACAAAAAACGTCATTTAAAAATTTAAAAGGCTTTTAAATGTTCGTTATTATTACTTTATTTTGAACTCATAATGTAAGTTCATTATGGTTGACCGGT
The DNA here is from genome assembly GCA_948107695.1 of Meliscaeva auricollis. NCBI lineage: Eukaryota > Metazoa > Arthropoda > Insecta > Diptera > Syrphidae > Meliscaeva > Meliscaeva auricollis. Next base: position 61,877,986 of record OX403616.1, read on the forward strand.
TTCCTAGATTTAACCCTTTTCTGGAATTCTTCCAACATGCTTTGTTTGCTTAACGCGGTATTCATAATTATACGCACACTCGATATTTCCCAGTGCCATCCCAGAATATACCTTCGCCTGATGATATAACTCTATCTGACAAGGTTAAAGCTGATATGCATCCACAGGGATACATAACACATAAGGCTGCATCAACTAATTGGCTTTATGTTTATTAAATTACATTAAAAGAGATTTTATATTGAACCAGTTCTCCTCCCTCCACAAAATGTTATTGATTTGGTTACGAAATAATGAAAAATTTAATTTTTTTCCCAACTATTTCCTACCCTTTTTAAAGCTCCTTCATATGTTTTCCAATGCAAGAGTAGGTACTTATCCTTAAGGGTAAAATCATTAAAGACACCTAGGTTCGTTTCAAATAGAACAAAATGCATCCTGTAAAATATCGAACGTAAACTAGCCCAAGAAAGAAAGACGAACACAAAAAAAAACAAAAGCTTCCAGCTTGTCCCAAAAAATTCTTGGAATCTGGAAATGGGAGAGAATTAAATTCCTTTCCACGCCCAAAACCTTCTTTTGAAAAATTTGTGACAATATTTGTGAGACAATTGATTCAGAATAAAGCAACAATTGCTTTCTATTTCACTTGGCCGAGTTCCAAATTGAGCAGCATTCTAGTTGAGGAGAGGATTTGAACCGTTTGGTGGGAAGGGTCCTGCGCAGTTCATGGGAAAACCGCAACAGGCAGTTTTGTTATTATTAGTATTCATTTTTATTCCTATCATAGTAGTTGTCCCTTTAAGTTGTGAAAAAAAAAAATAACAACATGTACCTTCCTAGAAGCCTATGGTTCTTCTAAGGGAGGGTTATGCAAAGATTATGGATTTATATGATGGCAAGTTGCAGCTGCTTTTCAATGATCAATAATATGAATTTTCAAACAAAAGGGGATGCATTTTATTATATCATTTGTTTTTCTTTTTTCATTCTCTTTGAAACTCTTATGAAAATAAATTGTAAGAAATTTAACCAATTATCTTTCCTAAATGGGTTGGGGAATTCAGAATTTGCGATTAATGTTGATAGGATTACTTTGATAGAATTGAGATAATTTCCAGAATTCGAGCAATAACAAACAATTTACATTATTAGTTAGATATTAGTTTTTCTTGTTAGTCAGATTTTTGTCAGTTAAGGCAGTGCCCAAGGTTTTTAGTTTGCATTTTAAAGAACTATCGGCTTGTTGAACGGATGCAATACACATCAGCTTTCCGAAACGTCACATGTACGACATCTATTAAGATGCATTCAAAAAATTATCAAATTTTGAAATGTCGATCTTAACAAAAAAAAGTCAGATGAACTTTAACCCTAATCTGGTTTGTGGCCAGCAACAAAAAGTATTAAGTAAACCAAAATGTTTTGATGTGCATTATATTTTATATCGAAAGTTAATCTGCTAATATAACTCAAAGGCTATATGGTATACAGCCGAAATATTGGTCCTTCGAGCCGGATATGAACAGCGAACACCTTGGGAGAGCAGGAGAATTTTTGTGATTTTTGCGAAAATGTACAAACTGGGAAAATATTTTTAGCAGCGGTCTCTCTCTCGCTTTATGTAAATATAGTTCTAACAACTTTCCAGAAACAAAGTTTAACGTTTATGTTTCGTATTTAAAAAAAAAAGAGCAGTTCCTTTCGGTAACGTGTAAACGCTTTGATTCTCCACTTGTGTGCGCCACCTGTTACGCTGCCTCCCTCTGCTGTGTAAACCATCAGGGTTGGATTCGAAGACTCGTCGGGCTGGTGCGTTGATGTATATACGCTCCACGTGTCGCAGCCAGCTGTATTTTCAGCTTCTTGACCAGGTCAAATGTCAAGTCGCTGTACAGCCCGTAAAGCTCATGTTGAATCTCCTTCTCCATACTCCTTCGATACACAGCGGACCGAAAATCACTCGAAGAATCTTTCTCTCAAAGCAGCCAATTTTCATCCGAATCTTTCAACACCCATGCTTCTGCCCCATACATCAGGACCGGGATGATTAAGGTCTTGTATAGCGTTTCCTTTGTTCTATGAGAGAGGGTTTCACTACTTAAATGCGTCCTCAGCCTGAAGAAATAGCGATTGGCAAGAGTAATTCTCCGTTTGATCTCTTCACTGATGTAGTTGTTGAGTTTATGGTGGATCCCAGGTAGACAAAGTCCTTGACTGCTTCGAAGTTATAACTATCCATCGTGATGTTTTGGCCGAGTCGTCGATGTTGAGTTTCCCTTCTCGTTGATAGCATATACTTCGTTTTGTCTTCATTAACAGCCAATCCCATTTTTGCCGCCTCCGATTCAATACTGGCAAATGCACCAACCACAGCTCGCTTTGTTCTGCCGATTATGTCTGCATATGTCATTGCATAAGCAAGTGGACTTTTGAAAAATTGTACCAGTGGTGTTTACTTGTGATCTGCGTACAACTGCTTCAAGAACGATGTTAAAAAGGTTGCATGATAACGCGTCGCCTTGTCTTAGACTTTTCTGAACATCAAACGGTTCAGAGGTGTTCTTACCGACTTCGACGGAGCAGCGAGATTTCTCCATTGTCATCCTGCACAATCGGACGAGTTTGGCAGGGATGCCGAGATGTGACATGGCTCTGTATACGCGACTTTAAAATCGTTGAAGATGTGGTGTGTATCGATCTGGAATTCTCGGTTTTTTTCCAAAATCTGTCAGAGTGTGAACATTTTATCGACTGTTGACTTGTCTGGCCTAAAACCACACTGATAGGAGCCAATTGTGGAAATTCAAGAAAATAACATTTTTAGATAAGGTCTATCTTTAAATGAAAACAATAAAAAAAAAAAACCGTATTAACGGTACCTGTCATAGAACCGTTTTTTTTAATTCAGATTTTCTCCTTCATGGCTCAATCAATTTAAACCATTTCTCTTACATGAAGGCTTTAAAGATGCCATAATAATGTTTAGTAAAAAAAAATCCAAATTATTTTTTTGGATAAAAATTGTTTTTTTTTTTTTTAATCATTTTTTGAAAACTGCTCAAATTTTTTATTCAAAATTAAGTTTTAGATGTTGATAAATAATATCTTAAAAATGGCGTACCACCTTTTTTTTTTGTAAAAGTCCTTGTAAAATTTTATGTAGAAACGATTTTCATTTTTTTTTTCTAAGAATGTATCATTTAAAAGAAATCAAATTGCATACTTGGTGTTGACGTAAAATTCATTTAAGAAGCTGTTTTAGTCATTTGAAAATCGAATCTTATGTTTTTTTAAATTTTTATGCAGTCGTGCAATTTATTTTTTCAGACCATGAGAATGATGATGATAATGATGCATCTAATGTTAAGAGATAATGTTAAGAGATAAAAAAAAGCAAATATTAATCCTAATGAATTGATTTTAATAAATCTAGTTTTTGTTGCTTTGGGGAAATTAACATCGAACCGTGTGCTGAAACGAAATTTAAGCATTTATATGTTTGACATAAGACTAAGTGTGACACTTTACGCAAAGGAAAAAGTAGTCCATAAGCGCTTATGTTCAACATAAATATTTTAAGTATCGGCAAACGAGCTTTGGAAGCCTTAAGCGGAACTGGAAATAATAGCTATTTCAAATGTTAAAAAAATGAATAACTAGCTTAGTGATAGTATTTTTTTGAAAAATGAACAATCTTCATCCCAAACTAAAAAAAAAACAACATAAAAACGCATTTTTCTTAAAATACTCAAAATGTAGATACCTCTACGTCAATTGGAGTTAACACGTCAGAATTCATGTCATAACGTTTTTTTTGTGAAATCAATAGTTTCGGCATACGAACACCACACAGTGTATTTCAACCACGCGTTTTGGTGTGGTATCTCCAACACCCAGTAGGGCTAATCCACACGGAACAATCTAATCCAAGCCCAAGCGTATTCTTCGGCGCTTCGCTGTTCTTGATGCAGCAAATGTTGCGAGTTCATCGTCCTTAGTGATGTCCGAAAAGCCACAAATCGAACTTTCTTCCACCACATCATCCGCAATGGGATTATAAGTTTCAACGCAGTATTCTTCGTTCTTGATTTCATCATTACCTACTACTGGGATGCTATACAATAAAAAGACGTGACCTACTTCTATGTGAATGTGCAATTTGATTTTGCCAAAATGTATGTATGTTGAAATAAAGTTGGAGGTGCTCATACGCCAAAACTAATAATTTTACAAAAACAATTGTAGGTAATAATATTAGTTATTAGGAATTTTAACTAGTTTAATTGTCATTGAGTGGATTTTTCAATAATCAGAGAAACAAACAGTAAACTGCCCGATTAATAAATTTATCAGATGCTTAAACAATCAGATAGTAGATAACATCAAATTTTTCAGTAACTCACACCCTTATTACGGTTGTCAAATATCAATAGGTGGTTGGAGGTGCGTGAAGTTAGCACCGCCATAACAAAAAATCGAAAATCTGAGTATGCAGGAATTTGTTGCTGCATTCCCGAATTTGTTGCTCCTGCCCTTACCCCCCAAACCCCCCTAACTTCACGTGAAGTTAGCACCGCCATCATCCAAAACTCAAAATTTCAAAAATATAAGTATGCAGGAATTTGTTGCTCATATGTTACCCCAGTCTCGAATTTGTTGCTCCACGATTTGACCTTGAAAAGGTCAAGTTTGCCATAGAAAGGTTTTTGGAAAAAAAAAGTAGCTGAGCCTTTAGATTGAATTTGTTGCTCTACGAAAAAGTGCGTTTCAAATTTCTGCTCCAACTCCTTCACCCCCAAAAAATTTGTTTTGGTTTTTGGTGACCGGGCAAACTTGGTGGCTCCATCCGCAACTTTTTCTTCACATCAATTCTATGCGATTCGAATTGTACATCTTAGGACTAAGCGAAGTTCGATGGATGGGCTCGGGCAAATTTAAATCCCAAAACCGTAACACTGTACCACTCTACTCCGGAAAAGAGCCCGGAAGTGTCCGGGAATCAGGTGTTGGACTGCGCACAATAGCCTGATTTCATGGGAGCCTCTAGGATACTAAGTGTAACTAACTGAAAATGTGATAAATACCTACCAATTTGTATGACAACCATAATACCAAATTTGTCAATAGATTCACAGTAGTTCTTAAATCTGAACTTGTCTCAACAAAATTGATAATTGAGCTATATCTATAAAACCACAAATTTTCAAAAACTACAAAATGATTGTAGGTACTAGGTATATCAAGACCTACATTAGCCGTGTTTTATTCACCACTGAGTAGCTACTCAGTGTGGAATAAAACACGGCTATTGTGAGTCAAGAAGGTAGTTCCTTAAAGTGTCAATAACATACATTTTTTTTATATTTTCCAAAATGTACACTAAACATACATTTATAAAAAAAACAACCGTATCGAAATCAACAGTCAAGATATTATTTATAAACTGGAAAGATGTATCACAACACAATAGTGTTTTTGACAGACGGCTCATGAATAAATCCTTTTAGTTCTATTGATAAACATAAGACCTCAGGCAACTACGTTAACGTTTACGTTTAGCAAAAGAATGGCTCCCCAGTTCCTGTAAATAAGAATGTCAATGAACGATTGTATCGTATGATGTTAAAACTCACAAAGCCCAAGGGTTCTTCGTCCTTGTTGAGGAAATAAAATGCATATAAAAAAAATTCACATCTGAATATGACGCAAAGCCAATTTAAATTGAAAACTTATCTGAAAAGAAATGTCAAAACTTGATATGTGTTAGGTATTGTTATCAGTATCACTGTTGGATATGAAAAGTTAATTTCTTTGATATTTTGCGAGTATTTGACGTAAATGAATGTTCCTAATGGAAGCAATCTAATAATGTCAGAATGAATTTTTCCCCAAGTGCAGTTCCTATAACTACATTGTGATGTACCTTACCTAACCTCTATTCTAGGTATATACAATGGCATGGCAGAAGAGCATTATTGGCCCACTTAACTTAATAACATCGGAGACTTTGGTAATACTAAAAGTGCTATTCTATGTCACACAAACCTTACCTACTGTCATTCTATCAAATATTTACTCAATTTTGTCGACCACTATTTTGGGGTTTGCCCTCGTTGACGTTCATATTTGATGTCAATCTTGTTTAGAAAACAACAAAACAAAAAAACAAAAAGTTTCTTTTTCAAGTCAACATAATGTATGATGATGTGCCTGGTAGCAAGCAAAGTTGTAGTAGATGAATATAATGTTGGCTCTCATATTGTGTAACTGAAAGCCGAGTAATTCCATTAAACGACATTGTTCTCTGAGCTAAGTTAGGATGTTTGTTAAAGCTATTTGCTAGATTACACAACATTAGGCACTTTAAAATGTAAAAGAGCTACTTGAACAATACTTCTTATTCATGCGAAGGGCTCTTAAGAACTTAAGACTCATTACTTAATTCTAGGCTTTCAAGGCTAAAATATGCATAACAAACAATTTGCAATGTAGGTACCTATGCATGTATTTATAATGTGGGACATTTTGTTACAGAAAGATGTATTCTGATGATATTTGATGATGTGGTATGGAATGCGTTTATAAAGTGGTTCAGGCTTAAATTTGGTAGGGGTATTGATTTATTTAAGAGTTCAGCTCTTTAAATGGTGGCATATTCGCTTCAATCCTTCAATGCATACATTTTTCATTGTACCTTTGGTTCACCTTAAGATATATTCTTAGTAACGTATTGAAACAATAATATTGGGCAATACTGAGTATTGTGCAATAATATTGAACGTGTAAAGTCGCACAAGGTTCTTGCATTACCTCGTAGTAACAAACCTTCAGCCTTCAATAGACTCGATCGCTTGTTTTTCTAGCTCTGAGGAGTGAGTGTATTTCTCCTAATTTTTGGCCGTAGATATTTACAGTTCTAGTCAGAGCTGAACCTTCGAATTATAGGCATCGTCTTTGGCGGCATGTCAAACTCCTAATATGGGCGTGATCTTTCTGCGGAAACAAGTTACACTATCAAATAATCTCTGCTTCTTTGCAGAAGTCACCGTAAGGCCTTTTGAAATAATTTAAATGCAAAATGTAGATATGGGTCATTTCATCCGAAAATATAGAAACTTCTAACAACCTCTAGGAATGAAGTAACTTTCAGGATATTTGAGGTCTCATTGTGGTGGACTTTACCAATATAAATGAGTCTAAAATGTTATCAGCGAAGGGGCCTACGGTGTATACTCTTTTGAAACTTAGGGGTCGACTGGTAGAAAAAGAGTAGCGACTACATTGTCGGTATTAATTTGGAGAATAGGCTTACAATGAGTGGGAATTCTGGCAAATCGTCCTTGGAGTCATTAAAGGACCTGGCCCTTCGTGTTTTTGTGACTTTAATGCCAAAAAGAAAAGGAGGGCACATTTGGTTCAAAATTCTCTTGACACAAAATGCACCTGCATGGCGAGACACTTCCGAAAACTGGCTCGCCTTCATGGCGGAACGAAATACCTTCATAACATGCCCTCCTCGATTCCTATAGACCTCATTATTCACAGATAGACTTGAAAGTCATAAGACCAATTTACTGTTGATGCCAGGCAATTATTTAGTGTCCTTGATATCCAATCACTACCTGGAAGTAGCTAGAGTTCTGATGCGGATATTCTTATTCATGGCACCAGTGTGACTGTTGGATATTTTTGAAAAGTTACAAAAAGAGTCGCACTCGAAAAAAAAGGTGGCACTTAAATATAAAAATATGTTAATAGACTTCAGTGAAAAAATTTAAATCACACCAAAATCATAAAAATTTAATTAAACACATAATCTTAACAAGTACATATTTTATAGTTGATTGGAACGAAAAGACGTTATAAAGTCATACCTAGACAAATATCAAAGATAAGCTTAACGTGAACACCTGCCTTAGTGGCTCTATTTCACGGTAGGCCTACCCACAATATCAGGATCATAGAATACGTTGATCATCGCCTGGAAGCTTGCGCCCCCTTCCTATAATCATCATTATTAAGATCTTAATCCCTTTATTTTATTAAGAACGTCCGAATGATAAGCTCATCTTTTCTTAACATTTTTGTTCAAGAAAAATAAGCCATGTACGACTCACAACTCAAGAACTTGCACTCACATTTGATATTGATTTTTATAGTGCGGTTTGTCACTTGATAATACGGCAAGTGACGCACTGTTCATGATTTTTTAATCTATACTGTTGAAGAATCACTTCAACAGCTATCCACTTGGATACCAACCACAGCCCCGGCGATGCTCCATATAGGGCCATCCTCAGAGTACTGGCACTATTTCTGTCATAGACTTCCATAGTGGGGCTTCCAGCACCCCGCGGTACTAGTTATTTTTAAAATGTCGAATAGACATTTGCCTTCTATTGCCGTGCCAACTTAGGATAGATATTCCTAGTCATAATCGACTGAGATCCACTTCGTTAGAGAACGCACAACTCAGTTTCGTCGAAAATGACGTCCATTCTGCTTACAAGTTCAGCGCATGAACATTCTCAGGACCCTGTTTTTTTCAGCAATATCCACATTAGTGGTGCTGCATACCCAATACATCATTGAATTTTGTTCACGGCTTCACAAGTAAGTTCGCAGGACTTAGCAGTCACACTTCGCAAGAGTTACCCCTTGTCAGCGGGCACCACGATAAGGTAGTGATCTACCGTCATACCTAGACAGAAAAGTGGTGGCACATCCTTAAAAAAGGTGTCAAATTGACACTAAAGTGGCTAAGAGCGGATATTAGGAGAAGAATCAATGTTGGCTAGCATTGAGCGCATGGAGAGATGGAGACTACTAAAATTTTGCTAATCGGGTCTCGCGCTATCTCTTAAAAAACCCACCAACATTGACGAGCAGTGGGATCATAAACTAAATCCTCAGATTATAAACTTAATCCACAAGATAACCAGAGCGTTACCTCGATGAAAAGTGCAGGCACTGACTGTCATAAAAGAAAGAGGTATATGAGGGTCAATGCTCGAGGCTGGGAACAGAATGCTGAGAGAGGATCCGGCGAGTTATTTGTGCAAAAAAGATGAGAGGAACACTAATTTCTAAGAATTAGTAGAAGGAGCACGAAAAGTAGGTAATGGTCGAGTCTATATTAAGCGGTGTAATGGCAGGGGTAATGAACGGTAATTCGATCAAAAGATAAAACGATCTATGTACCCAAGAGTGTCAGCCCACAACAGATGCCTGCCATGATGAAAATAAGGAGACGGTAGTATAAGCAGTTGGTGCTGAGGATCTAGAAATAACACTTTTAAAAACTCATCACAGATAGTACGAAATTTTGAACTTTTTCCTTTTACCAGCTGTGCTTCCAACTTTGTTCCAGGAAAACAATTATTTATAGTACTTTGACCCTTGAGAGATGATTGTTCTTTCTATGTAATTTGGTGTTGTCCCAAATATTAATGGAGTTGGTGCACGTGTGCACCCCAGTTACCCATTGTATGGTCTGGTGTAGGAGATATGTCATGTTCGTTACAAGAACTTTTAGCTGGCACCGAATATTAGGCCAATGTTGTTAAGTGAGATGTTCCCTACATTTTAAGTGTTTAATGAGAAAGGGGGTTAAGATTATCAGGTTGTTTCGGTTTTCGGTTGTTATTCCCAAGTATTATTTTTGCCTACCTCATGTTCTTGCTCATGTTTCTATTATGCCATGCCTCTTCGTTTCCCTGTACACTCACGTACCCATTACAGTGTGACATTCTTCTAAAAGCCAGGAGTTATTTAAAAAGGTTTATTGCCTTGAATGCGGCTTGGTTGTGGGTCCAAATATTCCTGCACCAGTCACATCCCACCGACACCCTTCCATGCGTTGGCATGGAGAAGTTTCTCCTACACTCCTAAAAGGTAGAGCTTGCTGCTAACCTTTGTTTGGTAGTTGATCATGGAAACTCTTGGTATATTAAGCGTAAACTACACAGCCTCATAATCGATCCTTTTTCTGGACTTTCTATGACCTTATGTAATGGTCCGAAATTACATCAACGCATGTGAAAATTTATCGATTTCGATAAATTTTTGACAGCTGCATCGCTATTTTCGCAGTAATACCAAACCTAAGAATCAAAATAAAATTTTAACTATTAGGTACACTTTCAAAAGTTAACTATTGATTACTATAGATTAACTCAAAAACTCGACGGTATATAACCAAAATGTTTAAGAATAAAGCAACCGCACACATAATCTGACTTCTTTAGTGTTTATATTATTCTTAAATTTACGTACTTACATTTATGTCCTAAAATTGAACGTACAAACCTATTTTTGCCAATAAAATCCATTTCTGTACTCAAAAATAATAAAACGATATCATTACGTTCAAAGAAGCCATTACATTTCATTGTTATGAGACAAAGACAATAAAATTCCAAGAAAACCCCATTATTACGATAAATATTATGTCTTCCACAATGGAATATATGTCAAGCCCAATGGAATAATCGCTTTGCACGTAATCTACTGTCACAAAAATTTAGCATACAGCTAAAAATTTCGAATAAAATTATTTATTTTGGGAAAGGTTTTTTTTTTTTTTTGTTTCGCCGTGCGTCGGTCGTCGTCGATAAAGACCTCAGCGTTCAGCACAAAAATAATAAAGCTTTGTAGTATAAAGTAAAACACGTTGTACAACTTTGGAGAGTACATTATGTATACCTTTTTTTTGAAATTCCACCCACTTAAACAGGTGACACGATTCAAAAATGTAGTAGATATGTGTCATCATTTGCACGTTCAAATAAACGCAACGTGCTCCCTGAAGCGGTTGTTCAATGCAGAATTGACTGCACACGCACTTTAATATCCTTTTCGAACTCCTAGAACGTGACTTGAATATGTAAAACGGATTTTCCTCGAATCGATGATGTCCGTCATTCCTTGCATTGCAAAAATAATTTTGTTCTTATACAATATTTAATATGGGATCGATTCAAGAGGGCAGGCGGAAGATTTAGGCCGAAGGAAAACGTTTACTTCGCTCAACTGACAGCTAGGTATCTCCGGATGCCATTAATCGAATAAAAAGCTCATCTTCTTCGACCTGTTCTATATCGGTCGGTAGCTGATATTCATTTTGCACGTTTCCAATACTCTATCTGCTCAAAGATTGCATTCTAAATATCGGAGGGTTGTTGGTAGGAGTAAGTATAGGAAGGTTGGAAGTTGGTGAAGCTCCATTAACGAAACGAGTTGGAATAAATGTGTCTATTTTACGTGTAAGTAGCTATATCTACTCCTCACCTATATCTACTTATTCACCATCGTTATATTCCAACCTTACATTTATCCAAAATCCCTCAGGCGTCGTCGTCGTCGTAGTGTTGTCTTCAAAAAAGCAGAGGCACCAGCAAATGTTATCCCAGTTTCCCAATTTCAGAGGACGCTGCTGTGTAAACGAAAGATGAAAAGGTGCAACCAAGTAGTAGGTTTATGGCTCAAGGCGAACATACGTCTGCCATTCTGAATGGGTAAGGTATAGGTATAAAGAAGATAGAAATTCTATAGAGTAGAAGAAGTTTTTTTTTGCATATATTTGCGTGGGATATATATTTTAAGTACCTCATAGTAAATTGAAGTAGGTACCAAAAACTTCTATCTACCTCTCTGAGGAAGGTTTAATATTCTACCATAGGTAAAATATCTTGGTCTGTGTAGTTAAAGAGAGTTGGGAATTTTATTTTTTTAAATCTTAGGTTTTATTTTCAAAAGGGGTAATATTGGCAACATATAGGAGTCTCATTTGATCCTCAATTACTATGAAAGAGCATACAACTCATCGTTAGGACAGACCCGCATCATCAGTGCATCTCTTACCAAAACCGGTGTTGGGGACTTTAAAGGAACACTTTTTTTAACTCTTAAACGGTGAAGACAGAAAACAATATACCTACACTGCCAAGCAGAACAATCCATTCACCTTGAAAGATTATCATCAAGAAGATAGAACGGCTAAACCCAAACTTAAGTGCAAGCTCGAAAGCCCCCCCCCCCCCCCCCCAAATAATTTAAGGTAGTGATTAGTGAGAGACGTTTTTGTAACGAGCATTAACTTAGTAAGCAAGTAAGTGCTAGTAACCAAAACGTCTCTCACTAACCTGTAAGATGGCACTTACAATCCAGGGTGGATCATGGGTCACGGCCTCAACCAATAAACCTGTCCAGCCACCTCGGTCCCTATATCCCTATTTGGTGTTTGCACTTTCATAGTAATAGTGGAAACCAGGAAAACAAAGTTTCTGACAACATAGAAGCTATAGCTGCCAATCTCGATACTTTATCGCAGTCGATGGGTTTGAGTCTTTCTTTTCGATGGAAGCATAGATCATCAATAGTCAATCCCATCTTCGTGGCCTCCGTTTCAATATTTGCAAATGCTTCACTGACAGCTATCGATGATGTCAACGCATAAGACAGGAGTGTGTCTGATTTTTGCTTCTAAGTTTCATCACGCAATTGCTTAAGTCTGATGTTAAAGAAGTTACATGATAGTGAATCACGCTATAAAGTGGTGTTCCTTACGACTGGCGGCGCGGATATTTTGACCATGAAATGGGTTGTTTTGCATAACAGTGAATGTGTGGCTGTCTTTCAAGTTTAGGAGTTTGTAAAAGTGTTCTTTCCAGATTCTTAACACAGACACGGGTCTTCTCTCGTATTTTCATTTCACTACGGTAGGCTTATATTCTGGGATGATATCTTTGGGAAGATCGTTTGATCCTTTGAAAGTACTTTCAATCATTACCCCTGCAGTAGAATCCCTCAAACGTCTTGATGACGCGACGGTTTCTCTCTTACAACTAGTAGCAACATCATACTCCACTTTAACCACCATGTGTGGCCCTTCTGCAGATACAAGTTGCAAGTTCAAATAGCTCTTCATTTTACTCTAGTTGTCACCGTAAGCCCCTCTGCTACATCAAGCCTCCTTTGGAGGAGTATTTTGCTTAACCTTCCGGTAAAGTTTCCGGACCGCTATTAACTTCCTTTATTTCTTCAATCAAAAGTTTGTGATATGGCCTCTTTTAACTTCTGAGTAGCCGATGTTCTTCAATTCTCTTCCGGTTGTACAATTAATTGGCTTGGAAGTTCTGGTCCTTTTCTTTACCCCGTCACAGGGAGTATTTCTCACGGAAACTTGGCATGAACGAGCAAGTGGTCCGAGTAAATGTTGGCTTCATGAAACATTTGGAAATCTATGGTTTTAGTAAAGTTTCATGCGTTGATCGCAACTATCAATCTGATTGACGGTTTATTGATCTCAATGTTTCCTTGTGAATTGTCATACATTATTGCCTTTTCTAAGAGATTGTAGAAACCGCCTTTGGTGTCACCGTTTTCCTCCTCTGTCGACAATTTGCGCAAATGAGGCTTATGTTAACGAATTAAGGCTTGATGTTGACCTTCGCGAGGAACTTTGTTATTCATTTAAAACTCGAAACTGGATTCTTAAGTCTGCTTTCAACGGCACACGCGCTGTTCATCTTGGTCCATCTCATCGTATTTTTTGTATCGGGGTCAGGGATGTCCTACGTATCTGTACAACAGCAGTCTAGCGCTTGTTCAGTCGCATGTGATCTGTTAAGGGACCTCAATCTCGAGTGTAGATCCAAAATTCGTCTGTACTCCTGGTCGGGCACCTTTAATAGGGCCAAGAAAGAAGGTGCCCACTTTGTTCTTGAAACCACTCCCACTGTAATATATGTATGAAGTGTATGGCGAATTAACTTAATATTGTGTTTTATCGCAGCAAAATGCATCCATTATCTGTCTTTGAATATTTTCTTTTCAACTTAGTATATTAAAAAGTCCCAACTCAACAACTATACGTGGGTAACTTTAATTTCCTTTTTTTAAAGTTAACTCGAAAAACAAGATTCCATTCTATAAAAACAAAAAAAAAAAACAAAAACATATAATAAAAAAAATATTTGTCACTTTCAAAGATGGCTAAGGGTAAAATTTCATTCCTAATTGAAATACTTTGAATTTATAACCGTTCCTTAATCTGTCAATTTCCATGCAAACTCACAGCACTTTATAAGAATTTGTCATCTAGAAAAAAAGGGGGTAAAAATAGCTCTATAAAACCTCGTAAGTAAACGACCTACTTTCATAGACTTTTATACTCTTGTGCGACGCTCCTTTTCTTGTTTTAATACTGAAGAAAGGGGTGTACCATGAACCTAGTTGTGTTTGTATCAGCAGTCAGAAGTGACTGTGTTGATGTAAGACAGTGGAAAATGATGGCAAACAAATTGGAATTAAATTAAAATTAATCAGAAATGATTTCCTGTTGGTCCTAGACACAATAGTTCCCATTTTGATGAGATGATTCGGGTACCCTATTTGTTGTAGAATTTTAACTGTTAGCGTGTAAGTGAGTTGCAAATAATTATTCCTATTTCGTGACCTTAGAAGGTCAAACAAAGTTTTAACTTCTTCATTGACTGCAGTCAATTGGTAATGGAGTCAATTCTGTCGCAGTTAATAGTCTTTAATTTTGACTTCCTACTGCTACTAAGTACCTTACAAAAACAGCAAGTTGCAGTCAGTACTAAATACTAACTGTTAAGTCAATTAAAGCAGTAAATTGAAATAAAGTTAATTAACTGCAGTACTTTTTGACTGGTTTCATGTACTGTTGCGTGACTAAATGCAGTCAAAAAGTACTGCAGTTAATTAATTTTTAGTCAAATAACTGCTTTCATTAACAGTATTTTAGTACTGACTGTAGTTTTAGGGTCAAAATATTTTTATAAGTTTAAAGACTTTTTGGAATTTAGCCTTTTTAGTAAATTAACTGCAGTACCCAATACTGCAGTTTCTTCAACATTGGTGAGTTGACAACTTAGAGCAGGTTTTCAGAATCACCTACTTGAAATCGGTTGTTCGGAGGTCAAGATGCTACCTAGTGTACGAATAAATTCCAGGAATGATAACTTCTATTCCAATAGCTCCGTAAATGTTCTTGAATGCATGAAATACGAGTTCAATTGTCTGCAGTCTGGGATTGTATGTTGTAGTGATTTTGAATGGAGCTCCGGAGCACACTTGTTGATATTGCACTGGAATTACTTCATTCTATCCGGCAGTTAATGTGGGATGTGTTTAAGTCTTTTTGGTAATTTCTTTGAAGACGTTTCCTTAACCGTTGTCGAGGACTGTTCAGGTTTTTAACATACTCTAGAAGTGGAAGGTGCTGTATCTACCATTCGTGGTCTTGAGCTGGTTTTGTTTCCCTAGTGCATCAGTAGTCTTGAGCTGGTTTTTGGTTCCCTAGTGCATCAGTAATCATTAATTTCCAGGAGTCAATAGCTGCATATTGCATCAGTTTCTAGCAACCTAGCTAGAAAATTGTACCTAAGTCGTTCAAGTCCACTTTATTTAGTAATAGTCAAAATAAATTGGTTTCCACCGATAACCCGTACCGTACCGTAGTTTCCGTTCTCAAGAAGCACAGATGGATGATGCCGTAAGCCAGCCACCAATCCATACCAAAAATGATTTTCTTGTGTGGATTGGAATTTTCTCATTGGCTGTTGACGTACCCAGTCATCCAAAAATGTTGGGCCCACAATCCCTTGTGGGATTGTTACCATTCCCAGGTGTTGCTCAATACTGAAACATTCAACGGTGGTGATGTCAACAATCAAAAATAGATAAAACATCACAACCGCCATTAACGTAGGTACTAACCTTCATAATATTTTAAGCATAAGTAATCAATGTTAGGGGAAACTATATATGTACTCAATTCAATACTCAACTTATGTTCTACCCGAACCAATAGGGTCGATTTTGAGGGTCTTAGTATAATCTTCAATATTATACAAAGTTTTACATAGAAAAAAAAGAACCTTTCCTTTTTTTTTAATTTATTCCTACTTCTTCATAGAACCCAACCCACTATAATTCAAGCAAGTAAATTGTTGCAAGTAAGAAAAAATAATTCAATTTCCCAGATGAAATATGTATTAAAAATTGTTTTGCAAGACGACTTCCTTTTCCCCCCTTCATTTTAACAGTTTTCTTTTTTTTTTCTTGCTTGCTTGCCTCTGTCGTGTATTCGAAGAAGTTCACTTTAACACTTTTCACTTTTTGAATTCGCCTTTCGTTTGTCATTATAAACTTTTGATTGACACTCCAGAGTCGGCACTGACAAAATGGAAAATGGAATGGATATCGTTGAAAAGAGAGTGGGGCTCACAAGAAATCCTTCGAATGAATGATTCATGAGTATATGTATCGAATAGAACATGAAACAAGGATATACGAAATAAAAACACCACATTAATGGTGGCCAGTTTTCCTTTCTATAAAATCACCTGAGTTTTTTTTTTATGCCTGCAACAAAATTAGGGTCACATTTTAGGACAAGGATCTGTGATGTTGTTTCTTAAGTATTGAATATTTTTGTTTATGTGTTGGTATTCGAATTATATGAATCCCTTGGAGACATATTATAGATTTTGACACATTTGACGTATACTGACACACACACACACGAGGAGGAGCTGACCCGGTGAGATTGTTTTTTGTTTTTGAGTAAAACTTTGTCGTACCGGAAAATGTTTTCCTATTGGTGTCACAAAAGTTTTCAAACATAAGGACGTTAATTCGGAATTTTGTTGAATCTCAACATCATCATTCGTCGGGTGAGTGTTCATGATTAAATTATGCAAAATTAGATTGCCAACATGTTTACTGGTTGTGAGAAGCCGAAAGATAAGTAGATATAGCTACCCAACTGAATAAAAATTGTTTATTACATAAATATTGAAAGTAATTGGAAAAATACTTTAAGATTATTTAGGTAGGTAATGACAGAAGATGCGTGATGGGATTCAATGGATAGAATTGCCTGACGAAAAATGTACAAAATATCAAAGTTTTGCACTTTATTTCTGAAAATATTGCAGATAGTAGGTATATTAACTTTTCTTATTTTTATTATAATTAAAAAACGAAACAGAGTAGTACGAAACGGTTTAAATGAAAAATCACATCAAGAGGAAGTGTGTACAAAGTATACACAAAAAGCCATAAAATTAAAAAATAAGTACTAAAGATGTACTAAAAAAGAAAATAATTTTACTTTTTTTAAGCGATTTTTCTGATTTTTCTGACATTTTTAATTAATTTTTTCAGGATCACAGGCGGGAAACCAGGCCGGAAAACAGGCGGGAAACCAGACGGAAAAACGGCGGAATAATAGGCGGGAACCCAAGCGGGAGAACAGACAGGAAAACAAGCGGTAAACCAGGTGGAAAAAATCCGAAATAAAAGAAAATTAAATTAAATTTGCCGAGGCATTACCCATCTGATTTTAATTTTTCTCAATTTCTAAAAAACAAATGTTAACTTTTGTTTCTTGTCATGTAAAAAATATCATTTGGCCAGGAAAATCAATTTCTTTTACTTATTACTGGTGGTTATTATGTATAGGTAGCTTTGAGTCTGCTCGATTCTACATAGAAACTGGTAATTTCCACTGAGAAATATTACGTTACTACAAACCGAAATATAATAATCTACATTTCGTGCAAAAGCATCGAAATCTCCATTTCGTTCCCATACATTTCCAGTTTTCAAAATCTTGTATGTAATCTAGATTACGGCGAAATCTTCAACAAGTTAAGAAATAGATAAGTATAACACATTTTTCTCTTTTGTATAACAGTCTTTTAGCACGAAAAAAAGGAAAATCACCCCTATTACCGATGTAGTTTGTATTAAAACGACGGGAAAACTAAACGCTCTAAAAGCGACAATTGGTGTTTTAGTACAAATTTAACATCTGCATTCTATTTGCTTTTCTTTTGTCGTCCCATCTTGCTGTGAAATGTTTTACTAAACTGTCAATTGTGTCTTCTAGATCCAGTAGTTCTCTGGTCGTTTTAGTACAAACGACATCGGTAATAGGGGTGAATATCAAACAAAATCTGCTTATTGTGCGGTGTGAATGATTCAACGAGATTTCTTAATATTGTTGCGAAATCTTGTTGGTGAAAAGGCTATTATACTTACAACTTACCTTACCGATCAAGCCTTTTATATTTTGTTCCTTTTTAATTCAAATGACGTTTCTTCATAAGTACCTAAGTGTAAAAAGCTACATTCTCGAGTTGATGCCATAACCACGAACCACGTGCATGTAATTCATTACCAACGTCTTTCTTCAGTAATCATCTTCTTTAAGGGTACATCTTCTTGCATAATCTCAACGCCAATTTTGTTTAAAATAATATTTCTTTTAGTGAAACAATATTTTATTGTCAAAATAAAATTAAACAAACAGTTACATGCATTTAATTTATGTATATTGTCGAAAATCAAGTTCAAACATTACGGACCGTAATTTACATACAAAAATAAATCAAGATTAAACCACCTTTGTCACATTATTATAAAAAATCTACTCGCTTAAATTTTTTTTTTTTGTTTTTATTTCGTTATTTTGTTTCAAGTCGCTGAAACTTAAACTCTTATGAATACAAAAGCTCCCAAATAATATAATTCATTGCCTTTGGTGTCCTTTTTTTCATTTTTTGTTCGGGGATTCATTTTTTTGTTGTTGTTTTATTAAAATCTCCTCCAATTTACATCTCGAATCCACTCCAGAGTTGTAGTATCATGTTGACGCTGAATTGGTTGTTCCCAATGTTGTGCGTGTACATTCCATGTTAATTTGCATAAAATAAAAAAGAACAGAAAAAAAATTTCATATTTAAAAAAAATCATCATTTGCATATACATAGTCAATTAAATTAAATTTTGAATGTGGCAATTTTTCAACCAAAAAATAAATTTGAATAGCTTCGTTCGGGTTTTCATTATTATGAAAATATACAGAAGGTTTTTAGTAACATCATCATCATCATCAACATCATTGTCATCAAAACGAATTCCAGGATGATGTTTCTGCATTCAGTTTCAGTCTATAGTCAGTGCATAACGTAAATTCCATGAGTAATTATTATTATAACAAAGTGACTGTAACTATATCCTGCAATGTAAATGAATGTGCTGTATTTTGCTGTGAGCACTTCGGTGATTTGTTTTTGTTTGCAAATTTCAGAATAACAAACATTTGTAAAATAAAATTTTAAATTTACACAATAAAAATATCTGAAATGGAATTTTAACTTCGACAGTCTAGATTAATTTTTTGAACCATAAACAGTGATTGTGATGACTTAGTGTAACAGATTGTTTTTCTTTAATTATACAATGAAGAGGTAATATCGTAATATGTAAATAATGGAGGACCCAGTCTAAAAACTAGTTAATTTTATAAAAAAAAAACTATATTGCATGGTTGCGAAAAAAAAACTCACATGCCTTCTTAAACGACCATATTGATTTCAATATTTTTACAGATAACACAAACCAGAAAGGGTAGACGGAAAGAACCCCGAAATCCAAAACCCAGAAAGCCCAAAATCCAAAAAACCCAAAATTCATAAAACCCAAAAACCGATAAAACCCAGAATCCCAAAAACCCAAAATTCTGAAAACCCAGAATCCCGAAAACCCAGAATCCCGAAAACCCAAAATCCAGAAAAGTTAAAATCCTGTAACTTAAATTGAAAAATTTTGCCAAAATATATCAATGCTCCAATTTTGAAACTTTTATTAAACAATAATAAAAAAAAAACAAAATCAGTTAACAAATAAAAATAACAACAAAAATAATTTAACAAATTAAAAAAAAAAAAAAAAAAATTAGAATAACGAAAAATAACATCAACAAAGCAGCCAATATCTGATATAATTTATTTTAGAATGATCTTTCCGTTCCGAGACAATTTTGTTGATCCGTTTTTCTCTGCCTACGTAACGTTTTTTCAAGGAATAGAGATATTTTTCGCTCTTACATTGATGTTATTTTTAATTAAAAGATGGGTCAACATTGTTTCAATGATTTTCTACTTTAAGCCAAATCATATTGATTTCATTTTAAATTAATTTTTTTTTTTAATTTAACGTTGTTTTTTTCCCTCATTGTTTATGTGTTCAATTTGTTTGCTTGTTAAAGCCTAATTTACAGTTCAGCGAAAAAACAAAAAAATTAATTTATAAAACAGTTTTCCGCTTTTTTGTCCATCGTTTTTATTGTATAAACTTGTTTGTCTTACCTCAGATAAATCGAAGGATACTTTTTTTTTGTAACCAATCGAAACAAATGGCTAAGAATGCAATTTGTTGTTTTTTTGCATGCAAACATTTATTTGCATGCAAAAAAAAAAAAAAACCAGACTAACATTATTTTTTGAATTTTTGTTTTTGCTCACTGAACTGTAAACTAGCCTTAACATTAAATTATTTGTCGGAAATCGGAATCTAAAAAAATTCTATGAAATGAAAAATTTGCGCAAATTTATATTAGATATTGGCTGCTTTGTTGATGTTATTTTTCGTTATTCCAACAAAAGTTTTTTTTTTGTTTTTCTTTTGTCAAATGATTTTTGTTGTTATTTTTATTTTTTAACTATATTTTTTGCATTTATGAAAACAGCCGAATATATAAGGAAAAATTAATGGAAACACATGTATACCTACCTACATCCATATGTAGTTGTTGAAAACAATTATGCTCTATTATTCATTAATCACCCCTATTACAGAATCCGCAGTATTCGTAGCGGCAGAATCTGCACTTATTTCAGCCATATTTTCTATTGTGGAACTCGCAGGTGAGGAAGTATCTTAGTGGAAATGGTAAGGTAGTTCCTCGTAGTGATAGTTTACCCGGCAAGTTCATAATTGCTTTAAATACTTATGTTAACCCATCGAATCACGTCGTCGACTCCCAGGGAGTAAAGTATTGCGAATTCCATAATAGGCATGAATATATTTAGTAAAATTGAGTTTTTATTAGAAATATAATATTAACATTACAAAAATAATAATCAAAGAAACACTAAACGTGACTTTGTCATTCATCAAATTTTTCCGCAGATTTTTAGGGACTTTCACATATATTTTTTGAAGGTATCAAGTGTCTTTTGGTGGGTCATGAATAAATGAATGAATTAAACTTATGGAATTGCAGTGCGATCTTTAGCTGAGGTCTAGTATCAAGTCTATTGTACGCCCTTTTAGTCCAATCATTATGGTTTTTCGACCTGGAAAAAAAAGTAGTCTTTTTCTAACTTGGATTTTTTGTTTAAGGAGTCGCTGAATCTGAATTTCAACTTTGCTACATCCCGGATAGATATGGCTTCACAACGAAAATCGCAAAAAACCTCAAAAAATTCGAATTTTTTTCAGTTTTATGCCATAAAATCATAAAATTAGTGACTTTTTGAGAAAAAACTTCTAAGACAAAAATGACCATGCAATTTCCTTTGTATTTTTTATTGAAAGGGTTCTCAGCAAGAGCGCGCTGAAAAAGGCAAAAAGTACCTACTTTGTGGAACAGCCAGTTCGTTATAAGATCTTGGATGTTGTTTCAAATACTATGTTTTGTAATAAAAAAAAAAAAAAAAATAAATTCTAATACAAAAACATTAAATTAACTATAAATTACTAACTTTGGCCGAACCGTTTAGTCACTACAGCCAGTGCGTTAAAATTGTATATCAATACACGCAAAACTGTAAATAATTAAAAGAAACCCAAAATTCATTTGGCAATGAGTAATGCATATACATACATATAATATTTTCACCCTTTAAATAAACGACTAACTACGGCAAGTTAGCACTTATCCATCGCTTAATTTTTTAGAAGTGTTTTCCATAACACGGATATGAAATCCACGTCAGATAAATGTTACTTTTTTTTTTTATAAATATTTAAAAATTTAAGGATCAATGAAATGCAAAGTAGCAATATCTGTGTTTAAGTGTTGGCCTTCCATTAGGATCTTTAAGTTGAGCTTACTATAAATTTAAGAGCGTTTTGCATTTAAAACATAAAGCTTCCGTATTTTTTACGTACAGAAAATCGTAATTTTTGACTGTTGACCAAATTTAAAAATACTAAATTTTTATGTTCGTTAAAGCTTTCAGAAATAAAAACTGGATTTTATTTTGTGGGGAAACACACAATCTACAAATACTTAAAACACTTTTTTTATTGACCTCTTCACAATAATAGACAAAAAAACGATATTTTCTATACATACCTCTCCTTTAATTGCACTAACTTCCAAATGAAAAGTATTACTCAATTTTTGTTCGTGCAATAATATAGTTTTTAGTTTATTCAAAATATGGATATCTTAAAAATTTCAGGTTTAACGAGTTCAGTACGAAAAATGTAATTTTTGAGTTTTGATAAAATTTAAAACAAAAAAAATTTTTATATTGTTTATTTTCGACATTTAACACCTTTTAAAACCGCGAAATCTTCTAAACGATTGCTCGTAGAGAAAAAAATGTCAAGACATGTCTTAGGAAATCACAAAACCTACAAGACTCTCATATTTTTTTACTTGCGATATGGGTACCATATATCAAGTTATGCATTCGTAAAAAAAAAAAAAGTTAAGATTACAATCAAACATAACATTACGATGATAGAGAATGCGAAAAAAGTGGGTCCGACAATTCTGTCTGTCTGTCTGTATGTATCAGAGACCACAGCCTAAACGGATGGGTCGATTTACTTCAAACTTGGTATGCGGCGTTTTTTGGAGACTATCCCCAGACATTTTTTGAATATTTTTTTTAGGGCTAAAAATAACTCAAAAATGGTTCCTACGATTTTGATTAAAAAAATCACGGTAATGTTTCTGGATAAGGTTTATCTTTAAATGAAAACTTAAAAAAAAAACCGATATTAACGGTACCTGGCATAGAACCGTTTTTTTCTTTTAATTCTGATTTTCTCCTTCATTACTCAATCAATTTTAGCTATTTTTTTTACGTGAATGCTTTTAAGTTGCCCTAATAATATTTAATAAAAAAAATTTCGAAAATTATATTTTTTGATTTTTAAAAAATTTTTGAAATTTTTTTTTTTTGAAAAATCATTTTTTTGAAAGAAATTTTTGTTTACAAAACTTAGTTTTTAGATGTTGATAAATAATATCTTAAAAATGGCATATCAATTTTTTTTTATAAAAGTCCTTGCAAAATTGTATATAGAAAAAATAGTTTTTTTAGAAAACGACTCTAACGACTTTAAATTTTTTTTTCTAAAAATGTATCATTATAGAAGAAATCAGATTGCATACTTCGTTTTGAGGTTAAATTCTTCTGTTTTAGTCATTTGAAAATCGAATTTTATGTTTTGTTAATTTTTTTTTTCTAAAACTGCATTTCCATTTTTTTAATTAAAAAGGCTTAGGTTAGGAACTTTATCTATAAGAGCAAGTACGTGCGACCCAGTCATCCATTTTATTTATAAAGCTTTTTCCCGTTTCAAAGATAAATACAAAAAAACAACATTTTCGACATTTAACCTTGAATAACTTTGTATGCATTGCACACATGTGGCTTTTAGGGACTTTTGACATTTTACTTCTATCGATGTTGTAATGCTTTGTTCCAATTTTCAGCTCGATGCGAATTATTACTGGGTTTGCATTTGTTTACATTTATTTTATCTGAACTATAATATCTCACCCAGATTTTTCAGAAAGCCAAGTGTATTTATTCTACTTTAAACAGAAAATACCTACTACTGTAATCTTCTTTATTTTTCACACCATACACAAAAAAAAAAACAGTACCACAAATTTTATTAAAATGGATTATTTAATTTTGTTTTTAAATATTCATCTACGTACAAATATCTTAATTAATATTAATATAGCTTACTAATATTTACTTTTATTTTATGTATATGTTTAAACATATAACATTTGGTTGCTTATAAAGATATACAATTTAATCAAATATTATGTACTCATAATTTTGTATAAAATATTGTGTAAAATTACACTACGAATATTATTTTTTGTATTTGTTGTAAAAATAATACTAAAAAAAAAAATAAACATAAAACATTTATTATTAAAAAAAAAGATGAAATAAAAAATATCAAAAAAAAAAACAAAATAGCCATCTAGCAACATACAATATTAAAATATTTTGATTTCTTTTTTAAATTTTAAATTTAAACAAGTATTAGAAAAATGGAATGTAAATTTATTTTTAAATACAGGACTTGGTCGTATGGATACTGGCTACGGGACGCAAATAGTTTTCATTTTTAAATACATTTTTTATGATAAAGACCAGTATACCTTAAAAAATAATATTAAAAAATATCTAAACAAAAACAAAATTATACTTAGTAAGATATGTTTTTTTTGTTTTTTATAAGTTTTACACAAAATCTATTTTAAAATTTCGTAAGCCTTCCAAATTCGAATGATGATTTATGTTGTGTCCTCTCTGTATGATGATTTGACTGTGGTAAAATCTACAAGGATAATGATCGGCACAGCTTAAGATTTCTAAAATTTAAGCAATAAATAAAAAAAACACAAAGTTAATAAAATATTAATACAATTTTTTTAAAGTTAAATCAAAAACTTCTTTTTAACGAAATATTTTTTCTGGAGATTTAGTTTTTTTTTTTTTGTGAGAGTTTGTAGGGTTAGAATATTATTACCACTTATTTTAGGAAGGATTTAATGATTTCTAGCGATTTGCAAAGGAATGACTAGATTATATTGAATATAGTGCTCTAAAATGAATACAAAATTATAAAGGACATGGTTTGATTATGGAACATATAAGGAAATGTAGTATTGGATGATTGGCGCTAGCTCAAATACGTTTATAAAAATTTGTTTCTGAAATTTAGAAAATGTTACCAAATACTGAAGAAAATTAAATTATTTTCATTCATCATCAGTCCAAAATCTTAACTAAACCAACTTCAATTTTTTTAAAGAATTTAACTTCAAAATCATATTTTTATATTAAAGTAACCTTATCAAATTGAACAATAAATACGGTCGGAATTGTGTGTTTGTCAATCAAAACCCTCCCTATTGTATTTCCAACACAATGTTTCAAAACATTCAATGGAATCGCTCTCTATATATGAGTCAATCAATTAATCCAACATTCCCGCATGGAAGAATATACAATAGCTTCCCTTCGAGTTCATGTACTGATTTATAAATGATCAACTTTGTGCGGGAAAACATTCAAGTACTCGTTGGTAACTTGCAAAAAGAGAAGAATACAAAATTAGAACAATAGGGCAGAAACTGGGGTTCGATGTAGTTGCTCATTTTGACGTTAGAAATTAAATTTAGGAAATCAAATTGAAAAAGAAGTGATTTAATAAAAAAAGTATCCCAAAAGAGTTTTTTTTTCGATATAAGAGTTCAGTAACTAAATTTATCAGAACTTGCATCAGACACAAACAAAAATCTAACATTTACACAAAAAAGAATACTTTGTAATTTTAACAGCAAAAGTTACAAAATTTTGGAATTTTAGCTAATTGCTTTTTTGGTTGATTAATTAACTTAATTGTCTCTGTAAAGCTTATAATTTTCGGGATACGCCAAACGCAACAGTTTCAAAACTCAAAAATAAAACTGAATTTTCAAACCTTTTTCACTTTCTGACAATTTTAACGCTGAATTTCTCGTTTTTTCAATTTTTTCAAAAATTTGAGCAGAAAGTCGTGTTTGTAGGGCGAATGGTTTTTGAGCTATGTCGAACGCAACTTTGTCAAAGAATCGAAAATATACAAAATGTTTAAACCTTGGCGTTCTGTACCTGACGGTATTATTTTTTTTGATTATGTCGACGCCAAGCCGAAGGTATTGGGCATAGAATTCTTTTTGAAGAATTGAAGACTCAAAACTTTTCGAGCTAGGTCGAAATCAACTTTGTCTAAGATTCGAAAGTTTCTTTATTTTCTTGAGGACTAATCTTGATTGCTTTTTTTGGAAACAAAACAAGAAAAAAACACAAGATTTTCAATCTTTTTTTCATATTCTATGGATAAGTTTTCAATTATAACTTCACTTCAGGTTCATTAAAGTAATTTTATTTTCCAAGACTTGTCTTCGATCTTTTTGGCTTCCATAATTTTTAAGAATGATACCAAAGCAACATTGTCCAAAAAAACACGACATTTTCTTACTTTCTGCAGTTTCTAGCATTTTAACATTGAATAACTAGTTTTTGATTAAAACTTTAAAGTATTTTTAAAAGTATCTGAATTTGGTACAATTTGAGAAATATGTACATGTTAAAAACGCATATACAAAATAACACGAACTTTTGTTTTGGTTTTGAAGATTCTAGTCGAAAGGCCGAAGGGACATTTTTTTCCTCCATGGCAAAGTTTTCAAAGGAACTACATAAACTACCCTTTAAATCTTTATAAGTTTTTAAGTTTTCAAGAACATGAAGGAAACATATTAAAACTCAAAAAAGAGTAAAAATGGTTTCATGTGATCTTAAACCCCCAAAGACCTTGATTTTTAATTTGAACTACATATGTCATTGGTTTTGAAAATGTACTGACTTTGAGGCGCGTTTGTAGGACGAATAGTTTTTGAGGAACGTCGAAAGCATCTTTGTCAAAAATCCAAAGAACTTTTGTAGTTCTTTGAATTTTTGACAAAGTTGCTTATATATTCTACCTTTCCTCAGATTTTTGGCAATTCCACCCCTTTAGGACTGTTTTTTTCTATTAAAAATTTTCCATTCTGTTATTTAAGATGTAAAATAGTTCTTTATTTAGGTACATAATATACATTTTTTGAACTTGGAATTTTTAAAAAGAAGACTTAAAGGAATCTTAAAGTTAATAGTTCACAAGGAATTCTTTCAGAAAGGAAGAATGTTTGTAAGAATGAAATGGAGTGAATTATTCGAAAACAAAATTGATGGATACACCATACACTGCTCGATTTTGGGCCCTATATGCCATTCATTTGTATGGGAATTTCACTGTACAATCGTTTTCACCCCTTCGAAATTGATTTGCTTCCATGTGGTTTTTTTCCCATCGCCAAGAGCGAAAAGCCTCCCGATGAAAAATAAAACAAATATTTTATTACAGAGCGATACTCCTCTGTCTTGTGGTACTAAAACCAGAACTTTTATCGGAACGCTATTTGAAAAATTCACCTAAGTGCAGGGAATGTGTGATGTATTCAAGACTGACAATAATTAGCAGTACTTATAATGAACATGTATCAATAGAAAACCAATGGTGTGAAAATGTGAGAAATGTGAGAATGTAACCGGTGCTGAAGGAATAGTCGAGTAGGTCGCACACAGAGAACAAACTGTGCCTGGCTGTCCAAAGAAACTTTAAAAGATCGGCGAAAGACCATCACCACATTCGGTGAAAATTGTAGACGGTTGTCTGCTTTAGTTGAATGAGGACGAACTCAGACGAACCGTGTGTTTGCAAGAGATGCGTGTCCACTACCTGATGACTCACCCGAAGTAAAAAATGCCCGAACACGAACCGTTTCTCCCAGTATAGAAGATACCATTTCCAAAATTAAAACACTTGGCGGTAGATATTCCCGCCGAGGTAGTACAAGCATATAAAGAGCTTGGAAAACCGACTGCTACCCCGAACAATAAAAAAAGGGGAATGATTGTCAAGTTCCCGAAGTAAGAATGAAGGAATGTGAAAATGAAGATTGATTTGCGTGATATCTAGGTTTAACAAGGTAACATACAAAATTGTTCAAGATCCAATAAAATAAAGTGGCAGAGTTGAACAAAACATCAACAGCCGTATTAAGAAGGCAAAGTCTGCGTTCGAAATGCTATCCAAAATATGGAGGAACAATTCATTCAGCTTAACGATTAGACTACGACTGTTATCCTTCAACGTTGAATCCGTGTTTCCTTATGACTGTACTGCGTGGAAAGTCACATCCACTGTCACAAGAAAGCTGCAAACATAGAAAGGGTATCTACGAAACATCTCCAGTTTTTTTCTGGCCTAATTGTCTAACAAATAATGCATTTCACAGAAGAATTGTTCAATAACTTAAAGGCGTAACTATTAAAAGCCTCAACTGGCAATGAACTATTGGTAAAAAACGATTGCATTTCAAACCAAGTGATGCAGCGATCCTCGTCGCATAGGTTATTAGGGAAGCGGGTATTGCCCAGAAGCATACGGTGCGGGGCAGTCAAACAGGAATCTACACGACTGGGGAAGAGTTGGAAAGAACTGGGGTATATTTCCATACGCGACGGCACGAAGCAGTAGTTGAGATATTAATGCGTTAACAGGGACCACCATGAGAATCGCGTTTCGAGTACCAAAGTAAGTAAAAAGTTATCAGGTAGCAATGAACTAGAACTTAGTGGACATTCGGCTAAGAATGACGGTAGCAAACCACTGCAACTTCGGTTATAGAAAATAATTGAATCTTAAGAACTCCTTACTCGGAAGACGAAGTACTTAGTACATGCTTTGCAAAACCTTTATGAAATTAGTCCTAAAAGATCGAAAAGAATTTCAAATTGAAACGACCGAACCTCGGCTTAAAGGACCAAATCATAGTAGATGATAAGCACTTGGTCTACAAAACCAAGGACTATTCAAACTTCTTTCAAAATCCAAGTTTCAAAAAATTTTCAAAGAAAAACGGTAAAACACCATGTAGATTATTTTGAAACTAACTTGACAATGTTGATGTTTTCCTTGTTATGTTTGATGAAAGCCTCCTTTATCGATTTTTTTTTGTACAAACAATCCCGTAATGAAATCAAAGAAACGTTACTTACCATTCGTCGTGTCATGTGTGTTTCAAAAATAATTAAAATATTCACTTCTAGAAATTAAATAAATCAAACTTGAAACACCCTTTATTATCAGAGGTAAATAAATAAATATAATAAACAAAAACAAAAAAAAATTACCCATTTCGAAATGACTCACTTGTGCTTCTCCCCATTGCCGCTTGAGGGTATCTCCATGCTTGTAGTTGTTTGTTTTTTTTTTTTTGTGTTCCATATTGGTTTTTTCTTTGTTTTATCCTTTTAGCTTTGTTGATTTCCTTGTATGCGTTTAATTTAATTTAGTTTACAATTTTATACTTAATGTTGTTGTTGTTGTTTTGTGCTTTCGTTCTTTAAACAAAATTGTTTACATCAATATCCTGAAATGGCTTTTGTTTGTTTCAGAGTATTTGTCGAGTGAGTGTTTATGTGTGTGTGTGTTTTTTGTTGTTTTGTTTTAGGTTTTCCTTTGAAGAGTATTGAGTTGCATTTTCAGAGAAATTGTCGTAGGGAGAAGATGGCGTACGGACGGTAATCATGGTGGTAGAGTGGAGGACAAAGGATATTCATTTTGATTTCCTTTGACCCTTTCGTTTCGCTTTGCCCTTGTTATTGGAATTATTTACCACTGTTGTCGAAGCAGTGCTGTTGTTGCTGCTGCTGCTGTTGCTGCTGTTAGATGACGAAGAGGAGGAGGAAGCAGAGGACATTGGTTTAGTGCTGCTAGTTGCCATAGCTATGCTCCGTGGTATGCCGCTGCTGGTGGTGACCTTTGTAACCGTGGTTGTGGTTGTTGTGATGCCATTCGTAGTACTCACAGATTTGGTTGTCTTTCGTATTTCGGACGATGATTCGTAACCATCTTCTGGTGTGTTGTCATTCTCGTCGTTGTCGTCGTCGCGGTCGTCCTGCTTCTGGGCATCAACAACGTCATCGAGGACAACTTTATCTAGATTGGTGTTTATCTTTGTCTCTGGAACTATTTCGGCCAAGGCTTCATCATTTCGGCTGATGGTGGTAAGCTTTGTATCAACAGCATCATCAAACTGAAACTGAATGTCTGCTCCTGCTCCTGCATCTTCATCCTTCAATTTCCCTGCATGTCCTTGTGACAAAGATGGGCTTGTCTCCGATTGCGTCTCCGTTATCGTCGTAGTCGTTGTTGTTGTCCAAGTCATCGGTAGCGTCGCATGTTGTTTGTCTTCTGCAGAAGCATCAGCAGCAATGACATCGTCCTTCTGGTTGTCGTCTTCGTGGTTGCCATTGTTTTCGCTTGTTTTCCTAGAGTTGTTGTTTTGGTTTATTAGATTTCCGGAGGAGGCTGTTGTTGTTGTTGGTGGTTGCGGTAATAGTGATGGCTGTGGCAGCCTGAGATCGAGAGGTTGAGATGATGATGATGATAGTTTTTCTATATCTTGTGGGTTTTCAGTTTTACCACCATCTGTTCCACCGCTATTTGCTTTGGAAGCCACTTGCAGTTGGGGGATTAAAGTTTTGTTTGAATTTGTTACACTGAGGTCTATTGGAGTCATTCTGGTTGTCGTTGTGGTCGTTGGTAAGAGATGAAGTGGGGTTTTTGTATTTGGATTTGTATAGACTCGGCAACCGTAAACTTCATCATCTTCTCCCTCATCATCATCGTCTTCGTCTTCATCGTCGTCATCGTCATCATCTTCATCATCATCGTCTTCGTCCTCATCGTCATCATCATCATCTTCATCGTCGTCCTCATCATCATCATCATCATCATCATCATCATTGCTTTGAGCCAGAAATTGTTTCAATTTCATTTGAATTTGATTTCGATTTGAATCCTCAGAGTCGGTTATCGTTGTCGTTGTCGTCGATGATAGCACAAAGGTTCGATTACCATTTCCATTTTTATCCTTGTAATTGATAAAGCTGTTACCTTCTCCACCATCTACTTCGTCCTCGTCATCTTCCTCCAGGTCCTCGTGCTCCTCATAATCATCATCATCATCCGAGGATTTTTCTTCTTTTTCCTCAAGACTCCTCGATAAATTCAACTTTACTCTTTTATTCTCCAACAGTTCCTCAAGGACATTTTTCATTTTTGCATTTAATGACAACTCAGGCTTATCTTGGTCGTACACTTCACTGCGAGATGGTGTTTGTGTTGTTGTAGACATAGAATAACTAAAATCCCTGGGGTGTGAAATTATTTCGGTGTACTGAGGAGGAGTGTCCTCATGATGATGCTCGTCCTGTTGTTGTTCGTTTGGTGTATCCTCCCCATCGTTATCGAATGATGGATAGCTGCAATCTGTTGGTCGACCTACCGCTATACTTTGGGCAGAACCGTCTCCGGCTATGATCGGGTTTATAACTTCGACAATTGTGTGTTTGGGGAAGCAGGCTCCATCGACCGACGACGAACTGGTTGTACTCATTGTTGCTGCTGCTGCTACTTCTGATGCCTCAGAAGGATTTTGCTGCATTGTTAATGTGGTGCTAGTAGTTGTTTTTACAACCGTGCTGGTGTTTAGTATTTTAAATACTTTTTCTTCTTCGTCTAGAAAATCGCGGTTTTTGTCCATTTTAATGATATCGCCATCCTCGAGGACATTATCATCTTCGTCCTTGTTCTTTTCATAATGATTATTATCATCATCATCATTATCATCATCATGGTTGTCGTTGTTCTGGTCGTCATCTGTTCGAAGGAATAACTTTTCGGAATTTGCATGGACCGTTACTATAGATGCATTATCATCGTCATCCTCCTCGCTGGCCGATATGGTTACTGTTTCCCTTTCAGGATCTTGTAATTCCAAAGAAATTATTTTCTCTCGGCATGTTTCTACCTAAATTATTATGACGAAAATTTTTGTGTGGAAGAGAGAGGGAAATATTTATACAAAAATATTGATTTTGGTTTTTGTGTGTTTTTTTTTTTTTTTGCACAGCTGTAAATGTTTGCAAAGCATTTTGTGTACAGAGAAAGCTGATAAAATTTATACAAAGTTGAAGATGTCCTTTTTCCAAAAAAAAACAAAAATGTAAGCTTGTATATAAAATCAGTGATAAAATTCGAAAACTATACAAAAGGGAAAAACATAGTAACAACTTATAGATAGGTACAAAGAAACTTTTGGTAGAGTGAAGTGAATAGTAAATTTTCGTTTTATAATTTTGTTTGTTTATATTTATTTATACAAAGGATATACTGAACAGGTATTCATGCAAATTTCAATAAGAACTATATACCTTAATAACATGCAAGAAATATAAATTGGATTTTCATTCGTAGAAGCGACATAAAAAAAAAATTTTAATCCTTAAACCACTCTTAGAAAATACAATAATTTTTAGAGATTGAGGATATGAAAAAAACCCTGTCAACTTGAAAGTAAATTATATTTATTTTTGATTTGAGAAATTTAAAAAAAATCCTAAAGTCTTAAGTAAACGAATATGTAGTTTCTGTGTGGATACGAAATTGAGACCACATCAAATGTGTTTAGAACCCTTTCCGGTTGGTACGATGTCCCCCGTTGATACTTTTCTCACAGCTTTACTATGGTTTTTAATTGAAGAGTCCGGTACAAGAATAACGGTTCTTTCTTTATAGTGGAGAAAAATACCAAAAAAAATGTATTACCTAAAATTCTTCACAAAAAAAAAGTTTTTGCTCACAAAAATCCTTATGTTGACTAGAAACCCATAAAGGTTAAAGTAGTTTTGAATACCATGATTTGAAAAAATTGGAGTTGTTGGGGCCGGTTCCGAGATAATTCCTTATTTTAAGCTTTAGTTACTCCACTATATAATATTATTCAAAATAGATGAAATAATTTCACCTAAATTTTGCCAATATTGATTAACAATAGTCATTTCATTTTTGTTTATTTAATTTTGTGATATTTTGCAATCGTTATGTTAATCTGGGAAAACCCAAATGCTTGATGAAAAATGCAATTATTATGTTTATGTTGTAAGAAGAAAACTATGGGAAGAAGTCTATAAATTAATATTTTATGATGCTTTACGTACAGAAGGTTATAGAATCCGCAGTTTTAGCAAAAAGAAATTTACTGGCTTTAAGTAAATGCGAGCAAAATTGAAGCTACCTTGGAATTTGATAAATCCATTCGTTTTTTAGCTCGCTAGAATGAAAAAGGCAATGTTATACAACTGTATTAAAGGACCTTAGATCTATGGTATAATTTGTTGATAGTTTTTAGAGTAGGTACAAATTAAACAAAAATAGAAAAATTTTGTTCAAACAACAAAGCATATGCAAATAAATTTTACTCCAGTCAAACCGTCGTTTTACTTTGCACCCAATGTTATGCACTTTTTTACTACACTCTGACTGGAGTATTCGAAAAGAATCTATTTATTTTGATTTGATATTTTGTAAACAGTAAAATGAGCTTGGCTTTGTAAACTTTTATACCTTTTTGAAAACTGCAAAAATAGTGCAAGATTCGGAAAGTTAAACCGAACTTGTTGTTGAAGCATAACTCAAACCTCAGATACAGTATGGAACTCAATATAGATTATAGAAAGTAAGGATCTATGATTAAGTACCAGTACCTACCATTTTATCACTCACACCCAAAAATTGAGTCTATAAATAAATACTCATGTGAACTGTAAAATATTGAATATTCTACTAAATTGCAAAATCAATTGTGTATCCGCTCGAAATTGTATGATTTTCTTACTTTTCAGAATACACAAATGATTTGACATAACTACACAAATAATACATAAATAGTTATAAGTCATTTGTGTAACCCATCAGACGGTTTGTGTTTGTGCACAAATTCAAATTTGTGAAGTCTGTACACAAATGATACACAAATAGTAAATGTCTGCCATTAGGTGTTAGGTATTACCAAAATATACAACTGTATACACAAAGATTTGTGTATATACAATTCGTCTGATACTAGCTTAGCTGAAGATACAATAATACTGCTCCTTCAATTTTTTTTTTTTTTTTTGAGAAGTGTATTTTCTATTTTCCTTCAGATTATTCAAATTCCTTATAATGCGGAAGAGTTTTTCAATTAGAAACAACACTGTCTTCCTGTCTATCTTATTTGTGTTGCTTTAGCTTTCAGATAAAAGGATGTTAAATTAAATTTCAATGTTAAATACTTAAATGAAGGAACACGGGTTTTTGTATTCTTCTCAGGAATAGAATGCCTCAGTCTCTAAATTTCTCACTGATTTAAATAAATTATTTCCTCGTTTTGGTACATTGTCCTCCGACAACAACAATATTCATCTCATTGATTTGGGTATGGCGATGGCATAGCACATTACAATGTAAATGATAATTCCAATCAAATTGTGTAACAATTTTTCTTTAATTTGCAAATATTTCAGCATCATCATATCGAATATTTTACAGACACGTTTCATTTCGACTTTATTCGAATATTAGATTAGATGAAAATATTCAAATATCAACTACGAGTTTTCAGCATTTGAGTGTTGGTTTTTGTATTTCCATGGAATCATGTTGTGGTTGTTTTGAATTTGATTTGAGCTAGGTTGTAATAATGTTAATGTTGATATCAAACCCTCGTTTGGAGATACATTTGGTTTTTTTTTCTCAAAATACAGCACGGCTGTTGCTTTTATGAAATATTTTTTTTTTTTAGAAAATTTGTTTTTCTGTATTACATTCATTTAAAATTGAATGAAATCGGTTAAGTAGTAATTTTAGAAGCCTAATACTCAGTGATTGAGAATGCGATAAAATTAGTTTTATTTCAAATCGTTATAATATAAAGTATAAGTTTTATTTGTACAGGAAAAATGTTACCAATTTGGATTTGCCTGGAAGATGTGTTCACGGCGGTGGTCAAACTAAAAAGGGAAGCTTTAAAATTGTCTGGCATCGAATGATACCTACATACATAGTGGTTTTTTTTTTATCACAAATCATCCAAATTCAATACATTGTAATATGCAAGTTATTGGCCTTGGATGAGGATTAAGCGGATTATAAATTGTTTGTTTCAAGTAAGTACAGTGAGTCGCGCGAATTATCTTCCAGGCTGGTTTTTAACAATGATTTTAGAAATACAATATAAAAATAGTTTAGTCAAATAAATGATAAGAAATTTTAAGCTAAACAAGTTAATTTTTTAATATAATCCAAAACATCCCGCCCCCTCTGGAACATGTTTCAGGACCGTGGTAGTACAGCAAGTTTGGTTATGGATCGTGTACTTGTACCCTTGGAAGTACGAACAGTCGCCACTCGCACTAGGTTGTCTGCACCTCTGTTGACGGTTTCAATTCGTCCCAGCAGCCACTTGGTTGGAGGAAGATTGGGTTCTTTGATGACAACGAGATCACCGGGCTTCAAGTCGGTCTTCGTCCGTTGCCATTTAGGTCTTTCTTGGAGTGATGTTAGGTACTCCATGTGCCATCTTTTCCAAAAACCCTGAACCATAAACTGTAGATGATTCCAATGACTTAGTCGGTTAGGTGAGATTTCCATTAAACTGGGCTCAGGAACTGCGGTTAGCGGCTCACCTACGAGAAAATGAGCTGGAGTTAGTGGATTGAAATCATTATCGGATAGAGAACATAGAGGACGGGAATTTAAAACTGCCTCAATCTGAGTGAGTACGGTGTAAAGCTCCTCAAAAGTTAATATAGAGGTTCCTAGAACACGTCGTAAATGGAGCTTTACCGATCGAACACCAGATTCCCAAAGTCCCCCAAAATGTGGTGCAAACGGCGGAATGTAGTGCCATGTGATACCATCTTTAGCAAGACTTGTAGCAATTTCTTCGTTGTGAATTTGAGACATAACCACCTTATGCATCTCGTTCAAGCAACGACGGGCGCCTTTGAAATTAGTGCCATTATCACTAAACATGTTGGCACATCTTCCACGGCGAGCAACAAACCTACGTAGAGCTGCGAGAAATGCATCTGTAGTCAGATCACTTACCACCTCCAAATGAATGGCCTTTGTGGACATACATACAAATAGTGCTATGTATGCCTTGGATAACTTGGGCTTACGTCCACGAGAGTTTTTGATATTTAGAGGTCCAGCATAGTCGCAACCTGTATTTAGGAATGGTCGAGATGCAAGGATCCTCTGAATCGGTAAATCCCCCATGAGTTGAGTAGTTGTTGCTTTTCTTTGCATAAAGCATGGTTTGCAAAGATGTACGATTTTGCGAATTAGGTTTCGACTTCCAAGTATATAGTACATCTGACGAACGATAGTAAATGTTGCAGAAACACCAGTATGAAGATAGCTGTTATGAATATCTGAAACTATTAGGGATGAAATATGATGATTAGCCGGTAGTATAATAGGATGTTTAATATTGTATGAAACGATAGCATTTTTTATTCTACCACCAACTCTAAGAATTCCATCGGTGTCCAAAAATGGTGAGTACTTGATGAGTTTCGATTTAGACGGAAGTTGTTTGTTGATTTTTAGATGATTAATGTCGTTTTCAAACGCGAGGTTTTGAACATGTTTAATTACGATTTTCTTTGCATTTTGAATTTCGCGTGAACTAAGAATTGAAGAGCAGGGGGAAACGTTTTTTAACCGATGTTTTGGCAGAGCCCGATAGCACCACGCGACGATTCTTTGCAATCGATACCAAGAGGAGATTTTTTCAATGAGTATTTGCAAATGGTTATTTTCGAACGTTTGTATTAGTGACACTGGTTTAACTAACCTTGCTTCGGAGATCAGATTTTCATTAATGATAACTTTAGGGTTAAAATGGGATTCAGGCCAAGATTGCTCATGTTGAGAAAGCCAATGTGGACCTGTCCACCAGAGGCTATGGTTAACAAGGTTTGATGGAAGTACTCCTCGCGATGCACAATCTGCTGGGTTGAATTCCGATGCGATATGATGCCATGAATTTAGCGGTACCGTTTCAAGAATTGTTGCAGTACGGTTAGCTACAAACGAATTCCAGCGACGAGGTGGTGACGATAACCAGTGAAGGACAATCTCCGAATCACACCAAGCATATACCCTTGAGATTTGAGTAGTCAACGAGTTTTTGACAAGAGAAAATAACCTACTCAAGAGCAAAGCACCACATAACTCTAACCTCGGGATTGTTACTGGTTTCAAGGGAGCAACCTTTGTTTTCGCGGCTATAATGTTTGTCTTGTATTCACTCGAACTTACTTTATACCGAGCATATATTACCGCCGCATAAGCCACCGAAGAAGCATCTGAGAACCCGTGAAGTTCCATACCATTGGTTTCGCACATAGCTATAATTCTTGGAACCGATATATTTTCAAAAAAATAAAGTTCTTGTCTATAGTCTGACCATTTTCGGGCTAATGCAGGAGGTAATTGACTATCCCATCCTAGTTTTAGCTCAGAAGACCACAGTTCTTGAAAGAGGATTTTAAAAAGAATCACTGACGGAGCTAAGAACCCTAAAGGATCAAAGATCTGCGCGATTTCGGAAAGCAATGTTCTTCGCGTTGGATTAGAATTTTTGCGTAACTCACTCATTCGAAAAGAAAATTCGTCTTTAACCGGACTCCAGTACATACCTAGAACTTTAATCAATGCTTTTGATTGTTCTGGATCCGTCCAGCAGAATGCGCAGTCATTTTGTGGCACATTCGATAATAATGGCCAACAATTAGAAGTCCATTTCCGCAGTTTAAGTCGGGCTTTAGATAATAATTCTATAAGCTCAGATTGAAGAGCAATCAGACCATCTACGGAATCGGTTCCAGTCATTACATCATCTACGTAAACGTCAGCCAAGAGAACTCGAGATGCATTTGGATACGCCCTGCTATAATCATGTGCAAGTTGTTTGAGCACCCTAACCGACAAAAATGGTGCCGAAGCGGTTCCGTATGTGACGGTCAAAAGTCGAAAGTGTTGAAGTTCCTCATCTGGAGATTCCCGCCAAACGATCCTCTGGAAATCTGTATGTCGATCATCCACCCAAATTTGTCTAAACATTTTTTCTATATCGGCAGTAAAGACATACCGATATTGACGAAAACGAAGACAAACACCTAACAAATCTCGTTGGATAGGAGGACCTATTAGCAGCTGAGAATTTAAAGATTGACCTAACGAGTCTTTCACTGAACCATCAAATACAACTCGTAGTTTTGTCGAAGAACTTTCCGGTTTGAATACAGCATGGTGTGGTAGATAAAACTGCTTTCCACAAGAAGTCTTAATGTCTTCTTTTCGAATCCGTTCCATATGACCCAGAGAAAGATATTCACGCATAAATCGAATGTATGCTTGACGCAGATTAGGATGAGACTTAAAGCGACGTTCCATAGACAACAAGCGAGATATTGCGGACTTGAGTGTTTCACCGAATGATGGCGACGAATGTTTGAAGGGTAGTTGAACGACATATTTACCGCTTGATTCACGAAAAAAGAACCTACGAAAGTGAATTTCGGCTGGATCATTAATAGCAGATATATCATTGGAAGGAGTGATGTCTTCTAATTCCCAAAATTTTTGTAGAATAGAGTCCACATCAACGCTGACATGAATCGAAGAGATTGGTTGTGCGGTGGGCTCGATTACTTCTCCGGCTATAACCCAACCAAATAATGTATTCTGTGCGACTGGCATTCCTAAGGGACCCTGAATCTGTTCACTCTTCAAAATACTCCATAATTTGTCTGCTCCTAACAAAATTTCAATCTGTCCGGGGACATTGAAATGAGGATCAGCTAACTCCAAATTAGAAATGTGATTCCAACAAGAAATATCTATGAAATTGGAAGGTAAATGAGATGTCAACCTTTTAAGAACGAAAGCCTCTGTTAGCAAACAACTGGAACTGTCTTGCGAGAAAAGTTGAAGAGACATACAACCTTTAGTAAATCCTGCTTCTGTTCTGGATAACCCAAGAATTGGAATACGAGCATGCTTCCTATTGAGACCAAGCCTTTGTGCAAAAGATTCAACAATAAAGGATACCTGGGATCCTGAATCTAACAAAATCCTACAATTGACGAACTTTCCATGTTTATCTTGAACCTTGGCAATAAGAGTAGGTAGAATGGTTTGACGATGACTAAGTTCAAGCGAATGATTGTTAATGAGGGTAGGTGTTGAATTTGACGAAGTGATTAATTTGGATGATGAAGCTGAACTCAATGGCGAACCTTTTGGTGTAGCAGCAGGAAAACTTTCTTGTGCGTGAGCGTGAACTAACGAGTGATGACGAGATTGACATGACCGGCAGCGGAACTGAGAACGGCATTTTATTGACGAATGACCGACACGAAGGCAGTTAAAGCATAATGATTTAATTTTAGCAAAATTTCTACGTGCTTCAACATCTAACGCAACGAATTCAGGACACTGAGAAAGTATGTGAGGCCCTTGACACTTAGGACATTTCAATTGAGATTCTGCTGATTCGGCTAAATGAGCTCTTATTTTCATTGTCTTATGTCGCGAAATACCCGACCGATTAACTGATTGACACGATTCAAGAGCATCACACCTCAATTGTAAAAAAGTCAAAAGTTCATCAAAGAAGCAATCATCGCGAGCACCAACTTCTGTAGCCCACGCTTGTCTTGACTCGTTGTCAATTTTATTAAGCAATAGATACATGAGCCAAGGGTCGCGCCCAGTTTGCTTAATAGAGTTAAGTCCTCGAATAATTTCATCTGCTCCGTCAACAATTGAGCGAAGCAATTGTACATTTGATACAGTGGTTGACGGCAAAGATAAAAATGATTGAATGTATGATTGTGCAATTATATTTACTCTGTCGTATCTTTGTTCGAGCTTTTCCCAGGCTTCAATATAATTTGTTTCGGAAATAGGAATTGTCTTGACCAAATCAAACGCGGTATCTCGCAAAAACGATTTGAGGTAATGAAATTTTTGAGTAGCTGAAAGATCATTTTTGGAATCTACAGTACTCGTGAATAAATCACGAAACGTGGGCCAATCTTTATAATTTCCCGAAAATGGTGGAATGGTTATAGGCTGCAGCTTTACCGACGACGAAGTTGTTCTCGGTGTAGTATTCAAAATTTCTAGAAAAGACGATTGTTGTTGCGCGAGTTGTTCAATTCCTGTTTTAGTAGGTTGATTTGCAATTGATTGTCTTTCCCGTATCGCTTTCTTTAAACCCGATTGTGCGATAAAAAATTTATCTTCGTAAGTTCCGAACTCTACCTCAAGATCTACAAATTCTTCATCGTTTGCTTCAGCCACTAGTTCATTGTGCAATGAAGAAAATTCGTCCCACGATTGTTCCAAACTTTTCAACCGAATTTCAAGCATTTCTATGGTCGTAGAAGTTTCTATAGTTACCACAAAGTCTGCCGCGCGAGTTAGCCTACCTTTAGCATTACCACGTTTTTTCTTTAAGGAACTCATATTATTATTTTTAAGCTGAATTTGTTACACTTTTAGTTATATAAAACAATCTTCACAAAGAATTTATAACTGTACCAAATCCACAAATCCACGTGAACCCTTTAGATTTTTTGAATATTGTTTGTCCGATAACGATTAAACCGCGAAAAGATTTTGACGACAATTAATTCAAGTTCGATTTTTTATCAAATTAGGTACACTCGTAGAATCTATTTTAATTTCTATGAATCAGGCAGCGAAGGACCAGTATTATGATTGAGAATGCGATAAAATTAGTTTTATTTCAAATCGTTATAATATAAAGTATAAGTTTTATTTGTACAGGAAAAATGTTACCAATTTGGATTTGCCTGGAAGATGTGTTCACGGCGGTGGTCAAACTAAAAAGGGAAGCTTTAAAATTGTCTGGCATCGAATGATACCTACATACATAGTGGTTTTTTTTTTATCACAAATCATCCAAATTCAATACATTGTAATATGCAAGTTATTGGCCTTGGATGAGGATTAAGCGGATTATAAATTGTTTGTTTCAAGTAAGTACAGTGAGTCGCGCGAATTATCTTCCAGGCTGGTTTTTAACAATGATTTTAGAAATACAATATAAAAATAGTTTAGTCAAATAAATGATAAGAAATTTTAAGCTAAACAAGTTAATTTTTTAATATAATCCAAAACACTCAGGATACCGATATTAAGGTTTTCGATAATTAAGAAAACATGAAGAAAATTTCTTCAGCGCAGCAGTTTAGCCTCAGACAAGCGGATAGATAGACTTGACTGACAGACAGGATTTGAGAGTCATTTCAAAGTTTAATTTTGTGTACCTTTTTTTTAATAAATTAACCTAAAGTCACATATAAAAAAGGAAATGAATAAAACTTTTTCTTTTTTATTCGTTTCCTCTTAAATAATGATTTTGCGTTAAATCCACCGAGTGGGGTTTATGTGCTAATGAAATCCAGGAAAGCTAAAAATAAACACACAGACTTAATGTTTTCTGTCTGTTCGACAAAACAAAAAATTTAAAACATGAGATTTCACAGGTTGAATTCGAAAGTTTTTGCTAAATAAAATACAAACCAACAATAATCACATGTAACACAATATACTGAAATACTGGCTAAAAAAAAATAAGGACTTGATGTTTTAATTCCTTTTTCGCAGAAGCTATAGAGTGTCCGTGTATGGCTTAAATGTACGAGTTTTAATTATTTTGGTGGCGAACCAAAAGCACCTGGGTTTAATATACGAGTTCTGATGGGGAGTTTAGTTCGTGTGTTCGTTCATTGTTACTTGTTGTAACTTTTTTCATGTTTTTTAACCTAAAGTTTGTCTGTATGTTGGAAAAAGTTTTTGTTTTTTTTTTCGTTTTGTTATTCTAATGGAAATGAACAAAACTTTATCTATATAGTTTAAATTTTAAAATCTTTAGTTTTTAAAATTTAATTAAAAGTATAATGTGCATTGTTGTTTTATTTCAAAAAATATGAAATCATATCCACAATATTTTATCCACAAAACATAATAAAAAAATACCTTGTAAAAACAATAATTTATGTATGTTAACAACTAAGTTAGGGAGCGAATGAAATGATTTTTTTAATTTCGAGTGTGTTGGAAAGAGTCTAATAGAACACTAAAAAATTCTCAATCTTATTCAGGAAACCTTTAGAAATTAAAAAAAACTTTAAACGAAAGCGTATTTGATTTCTTAGAATACCAACAAAGAAAACTATATGAATTTTACAGGGAAAGGAAAGTTAAAAACAAAAAATTCGCAAAAAACGATCTGATTGATCCTTTCTGGATCTCGTCTGGAGTCCACAAATTTTGCAGATTAACGGAGGGAAACCCATTCTGTAATTTTTAAAACGATACCTTATCGTTAGTGATGTCCTTCTTTAATGTTCAATAGTTTTCAAAGCGAGGCTAGTAAAGTCTTAACTCTTGCAAAGGCAGTAACGTAACTTAACTACTGGCACACAGTGGGGCCATAGTGGAAAAAAAAACTTTTTTTTTTAAATATGTAGTTCAATTAAATATTTTTTTGAAATGCAATCCTAAATTTTTTTTAATATTAAGAGAGCTACTTGAAATCACACTAATTTTCTTAAGGCTGATTTCAAGCAATATTTTACCCCTCACACCCTTAACTCACATGCGGGCAGTCTGGCAGCTAGCTGTTTGGGGAATAATTATTATGTGAGGATGACGTAAATAACGGCTATTAAGTTATTTTTGCACTCAATTTAAACAACCTAACCTAAATTCAGAAAACTAGACATTTCCTATGCGACAAAGCCTAGTGGATGGAGTAACTAAAGCAAATAATATCGGAACCAGGCGAATTGGATGAATTTTTTAAAATGAATTATGCCAAAAAATTTCCAGGTCTGTTTAAGGAAAACAGCTAGAAAGGGGGTCTATTTTCCCCCGTTCTGATGGGAGGGGGATTTTCCAAAAGTTGACCTAAAGCAGAAAAAAACACTTTTTTTTTCATTTTGGAAACTAAAAAAGTGAAAGCCATTGAGAATGTGAAAAGATGAAATTGTAAAATGTACTAAAATGGTTGATTACAAAACATCAAGGAGAAAGATATAATTGAAATAAGCACAAGATCAAAATCAAATTATATGTTTTCTGATAGCCAGAAACTTTTTTTTTTTATAGATTTTTAATCAAGTCTATGCAATGAATAGTCGGAGAAGAAATGATTTTCAAAATCAGAATTTTGAAAAAAAACAATTAAAATTTTAATAAAAATGATTTGGGTCAAAATAGCTCGATTGTTT
This sequence comes from Meliscaeva auricollis, assembly GCA_948107695.1. NCBI lineage: Eukaryota > Metazoa > Arthropoda > Insecta > Diptera > Syrphidae > Meliscaeva > Meliscaeva auricollis. The sequence goes on from OX403616.1 coordinate 61,920,900, forward strand.
CGAGAAAATCGAAAATCGAATTTCAGCAGAACACTGAATTATGATTTTTTTGTTTTTTTTTTTAAATGAGTTTCTTGAAAATTTTTTTGTTGGATTCGTAGAGCACTTAATTAGCACATAATTATAAGACCAAGTTCAAATTTTTAATTAAACGTTTAATGCATTTTCGGTAATTGCTCTGCTAACTTTAAATCAAGTTAGCAGAACATTAATTTTTACCAAAAGTACTGGAGCACGTTATTTAGTTTTTGGGCACTTAATTAGCACTAAAAGATGCAATAAAAAAAAACATGTTCTGCGCACTTTGCTCTGCTAACTTGATGGACATGGGCAAGTATTGGTTCCGCGTCAGAAAAAATATTGAGGTTTTCATAAAACCCAACATAACGATAATTTGCACTGCCCAAACGCTTGGATGGATTTTCTTAAAATTTGGTACAGATGATTAAAACGTAATTTTGATTTTTTTTTTTGTTTTTCAATATCTCTTCAAGAGCGAATAACTCTCATATAACGGTTTTGAGTAATTTGATTTTTCTCGAAAAGGGCTTTTACGATTTTGTTGCAACAAAACTGCATTGTTAGTAGTTTTTCTAAAAAACTCGAACAAACGAGAAACAGCGTTGCCGTGTTTTTATCAAAAATGTTTTTTTTCATTTTTTTTTGTTGTTGTGAAAGCGATTTTGACTTAAACAATCTAATCAAGTTTCCAAAAACATATATGTGGGTAGGTATTAATTAAAAAATATTTAGACTGTCCTGCCCGTATGCGAATCCAGGAGTTTGAGGGGTAAAATATATCAAAAAATTTGCCTTAGAAAATTAATATTCCAAAGCTAGCTCTTAGACTATAGCTTGCAGCCATAAGTAAAGTCTCATGAGACTTAACTTAAGTGAATTGCATTACCACGTCTCTTGTTCTTTCAGTTATAACCCTGGTAATTATAAATTGTCTTTATAATTTATATCGTTATAAAAATGTTCATGTTTTCATGATGTCACTAATTGTAACCATAAAAGTTCATAAAAACAACGAATATTATTTCAATGCAAGGATAAGCTTCACATAGAAATTTGTATAAAAATATTTTCATGTAAGTATTTTAGATTTTTTTTTTGACTTAGAGGTGCTTAAAATATTTGTTGTGCAAGGTGCATTGAGGCAGATGATGATTTGTGTAAATGTGCATATGAAATTTCTCTAATGATGGGTGCTATACTGTACAATATTGCATCATAATATTTATCAATGTCCAATAAAGAAATAAGTACATTTTTTTTTTTACAAAAGCTTGAAAATTCAATTTTCAAAATAACTTCTACAAAAAGAGGCATAAGGTATTTATAAAAAAAAACTATAATAATTTGAAAATGAATAGCCAAAGCTTTTAACTATCTAAATAAAAAGAAGAAGAAGAAGTAAAAACAACAACAACAACAACAACAACTTATTAAACCTCAAAACTAACCTCTGTTTCGATGATTTTTTCAATATATTCAACAGTTCGGAATTGAGGTCGTCCAGTCAATGGACATGGAACCTCTTCAGTTCGTCGTACAATTTTTTCATTAAGGACCTTTTCCCTTTCACGAACAACAATTGGCCCCTGACTTGATTTAATAGCAATTTTAGGAAAAATAACTATCTGCTATAAAAAAAAATATATAAAAAAAAAATAATATTAACATTTTTCTCAACAATCAAGCAGAAAGTAAACAAACATACGAACAAAAACAAAAATCAATAAAAAAGAGTAAAAGTGGAAAGTTAAATAACAATACAAGTATTACAAATTTATCGAGAGAATACAAATATGAATGAAACGTGTCGTATATTTTATTAAGTTCGCTGCACTTTGGTAAAACCTATTTCAATAAAAAATAAATCATCTATTTGGATGTCAAGCCCTTTGTTTGAATTGGGGATTGCTCTGATATACAGGGTGGCCTCAAAGGACTTAGTTGATACTTAAATATATTGGAAAGTGTTAAATACAATTGTTTTTTTTTTTTGTTCAGAAAAGTTGTCCCTGGTAGAGAATTTGTTTTTTTTTTTTGTTGTTTTAAAACAGTTTTTTTAATCTACGAAACTTAAATTGCGTAGTTCCAAGTAAAAAAAGGGTATCTTTCCATTGCATACGTAGTGAATGTTTGACCTAAAAACCTGGGGCCTATACCAAAATCGGGATCAGTGATAACTATTTCACAAAAGCATAGTTTGGTGGAAATATTGGCTATAGTGGTATTCAAATTGGTACACAAAAGGGCCAAAAAGTACAACGAAGGGATAGGTATAATATTTTTAAATGTTTGGGTCACCCTGCACCTGTAAGTATAGTACAATATTTTAACAGAAAACTTTCTGTATAAAGATGAATTCACTCAAAAAAAAAAGTGGGACAGATTTCGTTGTACACTGCTGACCCAGAAAACCTATTTGAATTACTTTCCATCTAAATATTTATGAGAATTACATAAACATATATATACCCAACTCTCATATATGCATGTTGTATATGTTATACATATACATTCTTGACCAATACACAGTTGGATATAGGGAAATTGAAAAGGCCTGCAATTGATTTAATCCAATTTGAGTGCATTTTCATTTCGAGGTATTACTGTTGCAGGGTTTTTTATCCAATTTTGTTTTTTTTTGTTTTTAATTCTGTAAAAATGAACTACCCCACCTTCGTAGAATAAATCCAATAACTGTATAAAAAAAATCCATATGCATGTGTGTTTTTGTTTTTCGTTCTCAATTTAGTTTGAACGCTGAAAGGATTTAACGGATATTTCCCGTTAAGGTAAAGGTTATACTATTAGGTTAGTTGGATCATAAATGCCATAGATTTTTTTCCAATATGTCAAAGTTTTATTACCAAACTAAAATACATACATTAGTCTATATCTGTCAGTTTATGACATTAATTGTTTTTAAGGAAAGACACAAATTCATGGAACGATTGAATTCAATGAAAATAATTCACTTATGTAATTTATTGGATTTTTTTTATTTTCTTTCTCTTATGAGTTATTTTTACTATAAATAACTTTTATAAGGTGTTTGTGCTAGCTTCAATGATCTTTTAAATAAATCATTAAGGTTGGAATGAAGAATAGACACATATACGATAATTACAGCTGCAAGGGTAAAGGGATTCGGACATCTGCTAAGTAGGAAGTAACAATTCGCTGATACGATACTTAAATATGTAAGTTCAACACTTATGTTTAACTTTTTTCAGTGTACAAAATTCACATAAAAGCTTATGTTGATCTTGAATGCTTAAGTATGTTAAGTCCAGACTTAATCTACTCTCATGGAATGCCATCCCCTTAACCACAAATAAAGAGGTCTCGTTTATTCAACCAATGGACCAATCTCGTTGGCCAAGGGACCAGCTTCGAAGATTAAAATTCAATATTGAAGGGTTTTTTTTCTCTTTTTGTACAGTCTCCAAAGAGTATAGACGATGTATGACGATTTCTTTCTCTTTCGTCAATGGGCTGGGGTTCGTTCGTTGTGTTGAAAGATTTGACCCCAGCTTTCTTAATCGTAAAGTCACTATATAAAAATGGTGATTACTTAAATTAATCTTAGTCGATTCTAAAGCTCTGTTTGTATGTTTCTATCCTTTCATTTCAACTTTCCAGGAAGGAAATAGGTTTTTACTGAAAGAAAATCGAAGTCTAGCGACAACACTGCAAATAAATCTTTAAGCCTTGGCTAAAACCATTCTTAAGTTATTAAATCAGGGTGGGTAACAGTTTTGCCGCAAGGCTAAGAAAAATTTTACAATTTGATAAAAAGTAACTAAAAAAAAAAATTTTTAATTTTGAAAATCAGTAGCTTATCTCTAAACACCATTCCTATTTTAGAGACGAGAAATGCGTGCTTAGCCCCGTGTTTAGACTAAACGTCATTGCGACTTAAATGTCATTGCGACTGGTGCTTACAGCCAAAGAGTAAACAAAAGTCGGTTGTCTGATACATCTTTCTCTGTGGTTCTAATTAATTTGTGTTTTTTTTTTAAACACCTACCTGTAGTGATGAACTAAATTTGCATCATCGGAACAGTCGATCCATTTTTTAAATTGGTTTATTCTTCGGTACTGTGCCACATATAGTCCAAAATAAGTTTATAGTAGATAATAATTTCGTCGTCCCCGAAACTCTAATTACTTATTCAAATTAAAGTAGTGATAACTTGAATTAAACAACACCAAAACTTGTGTATTTATCAGAAAAAAAACAAATGTCATTTCTTCAGCTGTCTATTTGATAGCAAATGTACCTACTAGATCTAGCAATAATAAGTAAGCTATTACATATTTCCTACACAACTTTCGTAACGTTTTAATAAAATTACAGGAGCTTGCACACTCTAAAAATACCTTTTCATTATTGTCATGCCATGTCCCTGATTTTTTAAGATTTTTTAGGTTAGTTGCTAATTTCCTACAAAATGTTTTTTTGGCTTAGATTATCAAATTAAACATAGTTTTCGAGCCTTATCGAAAATAGTAAAAATAAAATACCAGTGTGACCATGCTCTCAAAAAAATGCATTTAGTTGAATCTTTTGTTTTAAGCATGCTAAGATATCATAAAAACAAATTCAATAGTAAAAATGTGTAAACCCAATTGTCCAATTCTGTTCCCCTCATATTCGGGTATATTCAACAGACTATTAGCTGGGATACCAAATGATGTACGTTTTAAATTACGAACATTTCAAAATCTTCTATAATCTCTTTTAATACTTTTTTTCAATAGAGTGCATAGCATAGATTCATTGTAAGTCGATATTTTTGGAGTTTCGTATTCTCTTCTACATCAAACATAAAAAGCGAAAATTTCAATATTGACATTTATTTGAAGAAAAATTCTACAATTTCGAAGTTTCAAGACCACCGTTATCGAAAACCGTTATGATTCGAGATGAACAATCTACTAGATTTTGAGAGATAATGACCTGGGCTGTAAGTGCTGTCACAATTTCAGTTTGGTTTCTGGTTTCGAGTATTTTGATTTTGTCAACATTAAATGTTAACTTCTCGACTGACCAAATTTTGGTTTAAGCTAATTGTTAAGGAGTAGGTATAAGTTAGTAACAATTTGTATGACTTTGCTTGGTTACACAATTAAATCAAACACATGCGACCATTTTGTTAATAAAGAAAATCAAACGTTATTTTTATTATTTGTTTGCTAATGTTTTTAACTTGGTTTCTACATTAAAACAAAAAATAATCATACCTGAGATTGGGTCTCCTCCAAAAGCTCATCTGCCATTTTGTTCATATTCTTAATGACATCTTGTGCCTGAACTGCGCCTTGCTCAAGCGACTTGAGTCGAGCTGCCCTCCATGCTGCTCGTTTTTCGGCACTAAATAAAAATAAAATTTACAATTAACAATTTAATTCTAAGTAAACTTAACAAAATTATTATTTTTCTGCTATCAGAGAGAATAGAAATAGAAAAAAATGCAAATCACCAAAATCAAAAAATCCAAAAAAAAAACAGATCGTTAAAAAGAAAAAAAAAATATTTACAAATTTTTCAATCACCAACTCTCTACACACTATATCAACTGTGCAGAAGAAATATTAAATAAAATAAATAATTAAGATTTTTTTTTGTTAAGAAATAAAAGAACTTACTTCTGTTGCGCCTTAGTTAGACGAGTCGCAGTTAGAGTCGTCGAAGTATCAACTTGACTCACGCTAGAATCTGGTGTTGAGCTTTCTTCAAGCAATCGGGCGCGTTTTTCAGCATTTGCTGTGCGAACAGGAATACGACTTGTTACTGGTGTCGTTTCTAGCTGTTGTGCTGGAAATACTGGTACCTTTATCTTGGGTTTGGGCAACAACGATGGCTTGTTCAATGGTGATCTAGAACTAGCCGATCCTTGGGATGGAATGGTGGCTGATGTGCTTGTTGTTGTTGTTTCAGAAGTGGTTGTACTATGTGCATTAATTTTTGGTTTTTGTTCAATTACCATTTACAACCACATTGTTGGTGAACCAATTGAAAAATTGTGTATACGAGAATTTTTGTGTTTTTGTGTGTATGTGAAGATTTTGGTTTTGTAATTTAGGGAACATTGTAAGAAAAGTGCCCAAAGAAATTCAAAAAATATAGAAAAAAAGTAAAAAAAAAAAAGAAAATTGTAAATATTTGTAGCTTAAAAATTAAATCCTTTATTTGGGTTCGGAAATATTTTGAAGGATCTCATTTATTATGTTGAAGGTTTTGTGTGAGCTGATATGGTTAGTTACAGGTATTATTTTGTTTAATTAATTAAGTTCATTACGGTCATACATTTTGAGATTAAGATGCGTTGTTTATGAATGTGATGCGTAAACATTGGGAATTGAAGATCTATAATATTGTATAGCATGCTATAGGGATTTCTATTTTTGATTAATGAAATTTGGCTTGATGTTACCTAATGAATCAACATTGAAAATGATTTCTTTCTAACTAAAATGAAAGTGCATCCTTATGGTAGATCCACGCGTAGCTGAACAAAAATCAATTAAAAAAACAAAACTCTTATGTAAGATTTGTTTGTTTAACTTAAATACGTTATATTACAGCATAATCAATTGTTTAACAGTATCAAAAATAGTCAAGCCTTAAATGATTAGGATAGTTTTTTTTTTAGTTTTATCGCTTAATACTTCAATGGAGGCAATATGATTTGATTGAATATTTTTTTGTGGTTAATCCTAAACCATTTATTCGATTTTATGTCATATCCGAGTGATAATTCGAGTTAATCGAAACTTTAAATCTAGGGCAAAAACTGACAGAAATTTTTAAATATTCGTGGTTTTCGTAGAATCCGCGAAGGATATTTAGTAGATTCCGTTTTCATCAAAAATAATCTTAACCATTATTTGTATTCTTATATCGAAGCTTTTCTTGTTCTTGATATTTTTCAATTGCAGTTGTCGATCAAGGGAACTTTACGTTTGACCCAAAAAACATTTGCTTGAATCTTGTTTCCTGAATTTCCAAGGACTAAGTGCAATGCCTAAATCGGTTTAGTTTCGTTTTTCCGAAAAAAATAATTCTATTACATATCGGAAATGGGAGTACCTAAAACTATTTGAGAATAACTTTATCGTACTAATTTGTGTTTTTTGTTTTTTAGTTTATTTTGAAAACTTGAGTGTTGGAATAGTTTGGAAAATATATTGAAAAATAAACAAAAAGTATATCTCTTAAGAAAAAAAGTTTTTGGATCTGTGGATCTTGTTTCTTAAAATGAAATCGCTCTTTACCAAAAACATCACGTAAACAGCGTTTTTGAGAAGTTTAAAATTCGGTATCTCAAAAACTTGGCTCGGTAAAGCAGTTCTGATACTGATTCGAGTAAAGAGAATAAAAATCTTTTGCAAAAGTTTAATTTGGTTCTTATGACCACTCTTCGCTGGCTGATATTATGTACTGTCATTTACAAAAAAATCGATCTTAAAAATGCGTTTTTTTGTGTTCAATTTTTGACAATGTTTTTTATAATAACTGTATTGTTTTCTTACTTAGTCTTAAAAAATTAGATTTGAACATAAAGAATCTATCTCAAAACTTTCAAAAATTAAAATTTTTTTCGTCAACTTTTTTGACTGAAATTAGGCTATTTATTTTCAAAAGAAATTCGTCAAAACACACAAAAATTAATATTTTGCTATATGCAAAGTATATATAAAGCAAGTTTTATCAAAATCTAACTATTTTTGAAAATTGTAAATCTTTTTACCACCTACAACTCTTGCATTGAACTTTTTTCGCTACAAGTTTTACTTTAGATAGAAAATTGACGACTTTTTTTGGGTGAGTTGAACGTAATACGTAACTTCTGTTGATACGACCACAACGGAACTCAGTAAACCACTTCTCAATCAGTGAAATTGATGGTACAGAGAAACGGCCAATAAAATCAATGGGTCGGAGATCAAAGAGAGTAAGTTGGCTGTGGCTGTAGGCATCTCTATAAGCGTAACTGTGTAAACTCTTTAAAAGAGTTTTCTTTTTTGCCGCGGTCCGTTTCGCTACCTTAGAAAAAACAAAGATCCATTACACGTCACGAGAGACCAAGGAAAAATGATAACAGTGGGGTCTTCCGGCTGAGCATGGACCAAAGAAAGCAAAGGTGGGTCTATCGGCCATCAAGATCATTGTCCAGTGTTTTGTGATGCACGCGGTATCATTCTCCTTGAAAATGCTAAAACGATCATCTGCAAATATTTATCACAGCTTTTGTATAGATCCAATATAGGTTTGAAAAAACTACTGTATTTAGCGATACAAAAAATGTCCAGTCCCATCACGATAATGCTACAAATACTCCCGATTTAGGCCCCTGTGACTGTTTCCCGTTTCCAAACCAAAAAAAACCTATTAGATTTGGGTCGAATGGTGAGGTCATCACTCTAACAAATGGCTTTCTTGAAGGCCTTAAGAAAACCTATTATTGGAAAGCAATTGTAGAAATGGAGAAACGGTGAACTAAATGTATTGAAGTAAAAGGAGCCTATGTTGCAAAATACGACGCTGATTTGCCAAAAAATTACTCAAAAATTCTGACTTATCATCAAGCCACACTCATATAGCTCAAAATGCTGGGAGTCGGATTAACCGCTTCTAATAGAACTATGCCCTGAATATGGTTGAGTTTTTTAAATGCATTTTGTTTGACTCGAACCATATAGTAACACTGCCATCGATTACATAGGATTTAGATATGTAACCCCTTGGTGGGGGATGCTCCTTCGTTCCGGGGTATCTAATTAGCTCTTCTTCTATCTGTCGACACCTCTAAAGGAACAAGTTCTGCGAACAATCTAAAAGAGGGTAAATAAATTCCCTCCTACAATTCCACAAATGCTTGAATTTCGTCCACCTACAATGCTGTAATATTATTTTTCGGCGCCTAAGTTATTACACTCTCTCAAGCCTTCCAACCCTAATTGGGCCATGCAAAACCATAATTGCCTGAATGTCTGCCAATTTTCAAAAGTCAAATCATTGCCAAATGCATTTTCACACAAAAAGCAAAAAAAAAAACTTTCCACACGAATGTGAAAACTTAAAAAAAAAAAGTAACATAGACTCCTTTCAAATCTAAGTCATATTGAATTTTTCAATTCGCAAATTTCCGACAAGAAATCAATTCGAACAATCTCTCCACACGAATTGAAAATCACTCTTTTCACATTCATTGTAAAACTTCTTTCGTCGTCGTTTGGCAAACCTCAAGATTAAGTGGCATTTTGTTACCTGGTCTGGTATTATGCTTCACGATGAACGACATTTAACATTTGACTTGAAATCAAAATAAAAAAAAAAAAAAATCACAATTGCAAGTGCAAGAAAAAAAAACTTTTTTTTTTCTTCTTAATTCTTAACAAAACCAAAAAATGGGAGAAAACTTTCAATTGAAAACTTAAAACGAACCAGAATAAAAAAAAAAAATAAAATAAAAAAAGGATTTCGGAAAATAAATCTGCCAGAAACAACTCTCGTCAATTAAAATTGAAACTTAGTCCTTTCTCCCAACAGTTCTTGAGCAAATAAAATGAATATACATCAAGTAACGTATATAGGTAACTAACTTTTGTACAACTTCAACTCAAGAACAAAACTTATTTCACAGAGAGCGTCAATCGGCTTTTAATTGTTAAATGTTAGTTTCAAAAAATACAGAAAAAAAGAGATACAATCCATTGCAAAGCGGTGCTTTTATTTATTTTTTTTTGTATTATTAAAATGCTTTTAATTTTGAAATTAAATGCGCATTGAATGATAGAAGAAGTTTGCAATTGACCTAGTTTCTTTGCAGAGGCAGAGTTAGTGTTATTAAATGCTAAGGGGAGAGGTTGGTTAAAGTTTAGTGAAAATAAAAAAAAAAAAATGAAAGCCAAGCCATATTTTATAATTATGATATCTTTTCACCAAACAAAATCCACAAGATAGAAACACCTACTACACGTAATCCGTCGTAATCGGAATTTACGCTTTAAGACTTTCTGTTTTAACATGAACTTTATAGTGTTTTAATTCTGATTACGATGGATTATAGTGTTCTTAAAGCGTGAATGAAAAATAAAAAGTTCCAAAATGTTTTTTTTTTTTAAATTAAATTTTGTGTTTTTTTATTTATAACATAAAAGTTTTATTTTATTTGTTGGATTTATTATTTTCATTTTTTTACAAAAGAGAGTGATAAAAATGTTTTTTTTTTATATAGTTGTCATTATTATAAATATAAATATATATATGTATGTATAATATGTAGAGTTTTCATATAAAAAAAACAGCATAGAGTTAGCATTATTAAAAAATAAAATAGTATTAAAAGACATCATTATCAACATTGTGTACATAAAATGCTTACGTATACCATTTACCACTAGCATAATAATATAATTTTAATTAAATAATTTTTTTTTTAATTATTTTTGTTTTAACAAAATTGAGCTACCTATAACCTATTGCTATGAATTATTATTTTATATTTTTTTATGTTTTACTTTACATTGATAGAAATTAAAACGATTTTAATAATTATAATAATTAAAAAATTGTGTATATGTAAAAACAGCACAGAAGGAAAATACTATTCGTTGAAATGGATTTATTTGTTTTTTAAATTTATATATTTTTTTTTAGAAAATTAGTCATTTTTTTTTTTTTAATTTTTGATTAAACAGAAAACGAATAATTTTTTTTTTAGAAAAAAAAAACTATTTAAAAACAAAAAATGAAGTGTTAGTCGAAATTTAAAATTAAAGTTAAAATTTTTTTAGCTTCTAAATACTGCTTCAATTTCTTCGAGTGGATTCCTAGAAACAATGTAAAAGTAAAAAGAAAAAAAAATATTGTGTGAATGCTATAAAAAATCGTATTTCTGACATAAAACAAGCATAAAAACATGAATGAAAACAACAACGAACAGGGATGAATCTCGTTTTTTTTCCTTTTTGTTATAGCAAAAGCTCAATACGTCAGTGATAATAATATAATCGGTGAAGGTGGTGTTTGTGTTTTTGATTGGGCGATGAGAAGTGGTTTTAAAAGATTTGTGTGTTCATTCAAAAATAAAAAAAAAAAAAATAACTAAATTTAAAAATTTCAAATACCTAAATACTTTAGAGCGATTAAGTCAAACCAACAAAATAACACAGATATTTGTAAAAACCCTGGTAAAAAAATTTAAATCGAGATAACACAACTAAACAAGAGTTGACATTACGGTGATAGAGAATGCGAAAAAGGTGGATCTGGCAATGGATTTTGGATCATTCCCGAGAAGTGAAATTGAAATTTTATTTTTAGAACCAAAATTAACAATATCTGTTATTTCATGGATTTGGGAAACCCTAATTTTCTTGAACGGTTTTAACGATTTTAATTAAAATTGTATGTCAAGGTTGTATTTTCGAATTAAAATTTTTTTTTCCTCAGTTATTAACAACGCCTCCCATATCCATAGGACGTTTCTGCTTTTTAATGATATTCTCGTAAGCGTTAGATATCGATGAAAATTTATACACAAAAGGAATTTACCAGGTTTATATAATTCCATATCAAAATTTTCAATAAGATATTTTTTTTAAAATTTTTTAAAACAGGTTAATTTTTTTTTTTTTGTTTTGAAAAAACAATTTTTCGAAAACGGGTCACTGCAATTTTTTTGAAGTTTCGGTTTAAGATATCAAGTAATATTTTCTTAAAAATCATCTTTCTTTTTTGAACAAAGTTTGAGAATTTTATACAAAATTGATTTTTTGAAAAACTGCTCAAACGATTTTGCATTTTTTTTTCTAAAATTCGAATTTCTACATAAAATCAAATGGCATTCCTTTTAACTTTTGAGCTCAAAACAATTTAAGAATACTCAGGGATAACTTGGTTCAAAACCAAGTTATTTCCAATAGAGAGTATATCGCAATAGTTAAGACTCCCAACTGGTAACACAAGCACCACTACCTCGTATACTGGTGGTGGCCATGATTTTTTTTGATCGCTTTTGCGTTTTCAAAGTCAAAACGTTTTTGATTTAAAAAATTCCGTGTTTGGACCAATATTGTTTATGTTTTACTATAATTTAAAGTACTTTTTTTTTTTTAATTCTGCGTGTTTTTTTTTTCAGTGTATGAAAATCACTTTATTTTCTTGTCCGGTTAGTGTATAAACACTAATAAAACGATGGGTAACTAAAATAAGACAGCTTAAAGACCTTATGCTGCTGCTAGACAAACGCGTTGGTTTGGGAGAGATCGCACAGCTTTCTATGACCCCAACATAATGAAAAATGCAGTGTTTTGCTTCAAAAAATTCAGTCGACAGCGTTTGTGAATTCGTTGAATTTTTGTTTTGCGTTAGTTTGGTTGCAAATATAACATAAAATCTGAAAAATGTGCAGTAAAGGGTAAAAGGAGTATGCTTTGAATATCAAATGAAAATGGTAAACAACAAATTACTTATCGTCGTATACGAACGTACCTTCGAGGTATGAGTACACAACAGTTATCAATTAGTCCAACATTATATTCAAGACTCGAGCAAATGTCCGCAGTTGGATCCTACTTCTACTTGTATCGGCAGTATGGAGTTTGTAATTGTTAAAAGATACGACAGCTATTGCCAAAACAACAATTCTTTCACCAATGATAACCCACACAGGTATCTGACCGGGGTTAGGTTTAAAGCCAACTATCCTTCATGACCTCACTGATTACACTGTGCGAAACTCAAAATATACGCGGGCGAAGATCTTTCATGTTTTGTAGAGCTTGTTGCACTGAATACAAAACGGTATGTACAAATTCCGTAACACCCCTAAAATCTGGAGTTAGGTGCAAAAACGGTTCTTTCGACCTTGACCCATTGTACAAAATCTAGTTTTGTCGAATTTTTACCCATTTTTATTTTTTACTGTTAACTGTTATGAAAAGAATACATTTTGACCCTTTCAACAATGTTAAAAAAAACATAGGGTTTGTTTAAACCCAAAGTTTATTTTGGTTAAAACTAAAGTTTAATTTAGAATTTATGTATCTGGCTTGAAATCGTAAAATTTTTTGTTCTTAGCCAAGTTTTGACCATTTTTTATAACAAATGTCTCGTTTTGTTTTGAAATAAACATCATTTTAGAATATATTTTTGAAACATAAAATGATATAAATTGATGTTGAAGTTGGGTAAATGACGAAAAAAAGGAATTTTTGAAATTCAAACAGTTCTAAGTGATTTTACAAAATCATGTTTTTTTAATTGTTGAAAAGGTCTAAATGCCTTCTTCCCAATACAGTAAAAAAATCTAAAATGGGTAAAAATTCAACAAAGCTAGATTGTTTACAATGGATAAAGGTCGATTACCCAACTCCAGATTTTGGGGTGTTACGGAATTTTTACATACCGTAATCAATGCAACAAGCTCTACAAAACGTGATAAGGTTTCCGCCCGTGTATATTTTGTTATCCTATTGTGACACAGTTTAATTGATCACAAATTTTGCTGTCTTAAACTAACTTAGAAAGACTAAAACCCCTCCTAGAATTCTAAAGAATTTCTTGACTGTTTTTGGTTTGAGATTTTCCCAGTTTCGAAGAAGTTTAATATATGTTTAATATATATGTAATGCTCTTCTGATAAATCTTATATGTAAAAAATACATAACGAAAGTCTGTTAATTTTTATGAACCCAAAAAAAAAAAAAAAAAACACAACTTCTTAAAATAAATGAAACGTCTTACTTGTTATCGTTACCCTTGACAAATTTTTTCTTTTATTTTTTTTTTGTATTTTATTTTTATGATATAAAATTCCCTTTAATGTAGGTATACAGCAAAAAAAACATCGATAAAATTGCCAGAAAAAGTAATAGGATGTGGCCTCCTTCTTTTTTCGAACTTATACACTTCTCTTAGAGTAAAGAGAACCTCTTCTCGTTCTCATTCTCATTTTGGCATCCGTTAAAACGTGACAAGCACTTGTTAATAGTCTTACAAAGAGCTGCCATCTTCTACACCATCCGCATTCTGATAAAATCCACTTTCGTATACCTTCCTAGCTTACAGGAAAACTTGCCCCTAAATTGATACAGATCAGGTGTAACGAATGCGTAGGAACACTATACTTAACGCAATAGGTAGGTACATTATGATGATTAAAAAAAAAAAAAAAAAAAATAAGTTGGTAAAATTGCCGGTAGCGATAGGTAATTTGGTCCTCGTCTTTCTTCACAAAAACATGAACGGAATTTAATTTTTAAAACATTTTGAGAGATTCCTTAAGAAGATATAGAGGTTCACGTCAAAGGTAAATCTATAGAATAATTATTTTTAAAGAGAATAAGTTTCTACCGAATTTTGTGGTTCTTTGTGAATCTTTTTGCATATTCGTGCCATAATTGGAAGTGTGACTTTATGAAATTCAAACTTTTGGAATTGATTTGATCTTTAAACGAAAAATAAATGAAATTAAAGATTTTTAAATTTTACATTTAAGCTTGGCAACTTAAAGAAGTATTCAAGAAGGAAATATTTCAGTCTTTAAAGTCGTTGGGCAGGTTAAAGATTTCTACTTTGCGAGTAGTGAAACAGTGCAAATAATCGACAAGTTTTTATTCAATTCAAACACTAAAATGTTATGGACTCTATTAACTGTAAGCTAACTTCATCTCTTACTTTGAATATTAAATTGTTAAAACTCTTTTAAAACCCTTCCGGATATGGGTTAAGTTGTTATAGGAGAAATTGCTGAGACATAATCTTTTTGTGATTCATCACATCATCGATGGATTATCTTCTTTTTATCAGCATTAAAGACGAAAGAATCGATTCTTCCAAAATCAATCTTGTGTTCATAGAAGAAACCTAAAGAGAAATTTTTGTACGAAAAAACATCTTATAGAATAGAAGGATTATTCCATTTCCTTTAAGATTTTAAACATGTTTCTATAAGGGTTCCATAACCCGGTACTCACAATATTATACAAAATATTTAAAACTATTCCATTAAAGTGGAATATGGATGATTACTCTTCTTAGGAGTCTTATGCAACGCTTATATGAGTGCGATAAATATGCTTCCTTAATCAAAGGAGGTTTCTTTTTATAATCCTGTGGAAATAATTTTCTGCTTAAAACTATTGTTTATTTAAAGAATTGCAAATAGACCATAAAATTCACAACCATTACACAGGGTGACACTCCAAATATACGTGGGCGGAGACCTACCACAATTTGTAGAGCTTGTTGCACTGATTACAAAATGGTATGAAGTTGTTCAGCTTATACAGCCTGGATGGTTTAACCACACCACATGCTTTTTACTTTGTTGCAAAGATCTAACCGCCAATTACTTGACAAAGTTCTAAAATCAGTTAAAAACTATTATTTTTCGTTCTCAGTTTTTCTTATGAAAAAAAAAAAAAAATGAAACAATTTGAGTTCTAATTTGTCCTGAAATCGAGTTTTAAGAGCTAGAACTTTGTAAAGAAATTGGCTGTAAGTGTCTTATTTCCAAAAAATCTAAAATGGTTAAAAATTAGCCGAAGCTAGATTTTTTTAAAATGAATGAAAGTAAAAAAAAATTAACTCCAGATTTTGGGGGTGTTACGGATTCTTATATAGCATTTTGAAATCATTTTGTCACAGTGTTATCAACATGTCAAAGTGTATTAGGCGGTCGCGGTAGGCCGAAGTAGTAGTCAAAGACCTTTTAAGTAAGACTCATCAACGGTAGCGTTACTATTTGGAAAACAGAGCACAAGGAAGAAACAGTGCTTGGCGGTCCGAAGAAGTTTGGGTGATAATAGCAAAAATTCATTTCGAGCGAAAACAAAACCACTAAGAAAACCATGCGAATCATTAAAAAACAGTGCGTCGAATATCGATCACCACCTTACCTAGTTTCATTGACTTTGAAAAGACGTTCAATAGTGTCAACCTAACACATGAGGGACTTTGCAGACACATTAATTGCTATTATTTTGAGTATGCATGTAGATGTCATGCAGATGACTAATGCTTGCCATCTCACCAAATCATGGATCTCCAGCAATTGACAACAAGGGTGAAGACTGAAGAGGGTAGCAGAAATCATGGGGCTGAAAATAAAGACGACAAAAGCTAAAATTATTAACCTCGGAAACAACTTTTTTCTTCTATAAAAAGTAGAACTCCTATTGAAAAAAAGTTTAAGAGTTGTAGATGGTAAAAAGATCTACAACGTTTACTCAGACAATTTCTCTATATAACCTCAAAAATATTGTGAAAAATGCCATAAACATTTTACTTTTATTTTGATCTTTTATCAAAAATAGTTATATTTTGATGAAACTTGGTTTTAATGTACCTACATTGCTTTATTTCTTACTTATACAATTCTGAATTCAGCAAAATATTAATTTTTGCGTTTTTATAAATTTATTTTGTAAAAATAGCATAATTTTCGGTAAAGTTCAATTGGAAACATTATCGCTGAGTTCAATTTTAACCACAATAGCAAACGGCCGTTTTTTTTTATTCTATCTTCAATAAAACATAACAATCTTAATCTTAGTTATATTCTTAATTAGCAGAGTACTTTAACTTCACCCATAAGTAGGATTTTAAGATGTATCTCTTGCTTTGAACAATTGATCAGTAAACTATCAGCAGCAGAAGTCTTTTTTTCGGTCTGGTAGACAAACTTTTTTAGTATCGATGTCTCATTGTCCAGCCCGAATGGATAACTTTACTTTTAAGCCAATAACTAGTTATAATGGTTGGCATTGAAATTCAATCCAAAGTTTAAATTTGAACTCCTTAAATACTCGTTACACATCCCTTTCACCGTTATTTTGAAGGTACCTTCAACAGATGTCGTATCATCAACTGATTTTTCTTTTTTTTTTAATTTAAAAGCAATTGTCTTGCACAGAATACATTCTTGATAAAATTGTTTACACCCACAACGACGACGCCGCTAATAACCCTTCACTTAAGATATCTAATTTTCAAAACTACCCTGAATAATTACACTTTGGTTGAAAATTCTTTAGCTATAATTATCCACCAACATTGAAAACAACAACAACAAGACGATAAAGAAAGGTAGAAATAACAACAATAACGAATAAACGTTGAAAATCAAATTAAAAAAAAAAAGAAAATATTAAATCCCTCAAGAATGAAATTTCAAATTAGTCGCTCGATGGAACAGAAAATAACCCTAATTATTTAAATGTTCAAAACAGTGATTTCCGCCTGAATATAATCTTAATCTCCATTTGATGGCATAATGTGGTGATGGGAAAGAACAGAGGATCCTGGACTAATCGAGGTGGGAGCGCGGTAACTATATCATAATATTAGAGAAAAAGGATGCTAAATGAATTGAAATTGCCGTCATCTGGCAACCCCAAATAGGCAATAGGCAGCCTAAATTAATTATTCATAAATTTTATTGGAGTCGCAATGGAGATCTTCTTATCATTTAAGTCAATCATCTCAATTATTTATTCTTTTTTTTTTTGTTGCCCGAATCGATTTTCAATTATTTATCCTTTGAAATTCCCACAAACAAAAGAGAGAGGACAAAAAAGCATAATTACTGTTTGTAGTATGGGTAATTGAAAATCTCTTTTTTTTTGTATGCTCATTGATTGTTCTAAGGATCTTTCCGACTGAGCCATATATTATCTTCAAAATAAGCGAGAACAAAACAGAAAAAAAAAAACAAAACATACGAATGTCCTAGTTAGTATGAAGCCTGTAAAAAACACATCATAGTTATGGTGACCATTTGTCCTTAAAAATGTGAAAAATGTTGAACAAAAAACAATGGTTTTTGGATATGATAATAATTGATCCATACAGACTTCGATTAAAATCTTTTTTTCAAAAACCAGTTACTTTTTAGGGTTGCGTCGAACTGTTTTTAAATTCTATTAACAAAATTCTGATTTTCCAAACTATGCTTTTCGAAATTTTGTTTTACAAAATTCTGAAAATATGTAATTTAAAAAACTCGTTAGAACGCGCACCCGATTTTTTTAAATATTTAAAGAATTTTGTAGAAAAAAATATTTTAGAAACAGGCTTAAAAAATATATTATTTGGCAGCAAATAACATAACAACTTCGATTACAGAATACAAAAAATGATGATTTCAATTTTTATATGGTCGGGTTAGGGTTGATAAATGTCAACTATGACATACGCTGTGGTGGCAGTAAGTGGCAACGTTCCTTCTTGGGTCGATAATACAGTTCATCCACCGATTCACTGATTAAAATTGGATAAGGATAGAGCAGATTTTAACATACTATTTAGTTTATATATATATATATTTTTTTTTTCAAGAAGATTGTCAATCTTTTCAGAAAAATGGTTTGATGAAAATCATTTTAATTTTTTGGTTTTATAATGAAAAAAACCAGAATTAGAAGAATTTTCTTTCTTATATAAATTTACATTATTTTGAACAACATTTTGACAGACAGAAACAAAAATAACCAGAATTTTGAGTAGCAGAATTTTAAAACCAACATTTTTGATCTGTTCCCTACTTTATATTAAAATTACATTTGTATTTAAGTTTAAGGCACATTTTTTGTAAACGACAAAATCGGTAAAATTGGCCAAAAAACGGATTTTGAACTTTTCCCACTGCACAAATTCTAGTTTCTTCAATTTTCAAGCGATTTTAGTTGCCTATTTGAGAGGGAAGATATTCAACTCTTCCACAACGAATAAAAATTATGATTTTGACAAAAAAATTTACTAATATAAAAAATTTAAGTAGTAGTTTTTTCATTTTTTTTTTTAATTTTTATTCATATTTTAAAGACATACTGGAATTGGACCATGTTATTTTTAATTTATATTTTGAAAACAATATTTATTTCCAAATCTAACGAAGTATTTTAAATGAAAATTGGTTGGAAATCTAATGAGAAAAAAATAAAAAAAACGATTTTTACCCAAATACAGCCATAAAGTCCTGAATGATCCTTGCAAATTTTTTTTCAAAAGGCAAAAACTAGTTATAAAGTTGGGGGTTTTCTAAAATTAAAAAAAAAATTCGAAAGTTGTTTTTTATTTTTGTTTTTGAATATCTTTTCTAGAACTAATACCTTCCATATAACGGTTTTGAGTCATAGGATTTTTTTTCGAAAACGGCTCTAACGATTTTGTTTAAAATTTGTGTATGTATTGTGTTCAGTGAGTGCAACAAGACTGCATTTTTAGTTTTTCTCAAAAAACTCAAACAGCGTTGCCGATTTTTTCGAAAATGCTTTATTTTTTTTTTTTTGTGAATATCTCGTGAGCGGTTCAAGCGATTTCGACTAAAACTTGTTCAAAGATATTTCATATAACCTCAAACAATTTAATTAAGTTTTTAAAAAAAATTATTGGTAAATAAATTTAAAAAAACTAAAAAAAATATAAAAAGTTAAAATTAGTTTTAATCTTTTTAAAAATGTTCCACTTTTCTTTTAAATAGATATACAATTTAAGCAAAACCCTTTGTTTTTTAATTTCTAACATAATTATTTATTTTTATAAACTTTACATAAGAGGCTTTAACGTCTATAGCAATTTTAACCGAAAGAGCAAGTACGTGCGATCCAGTCGTCTTTCAAAATTAAGAAGGTACCTATCCAAAAATGAAATACATAATTCTCAAAAGTATTGATCAAAACAATATTTTACTTTTCATTTTGTATTTAATTTGATAATTATAATATGGTCACCATAGTTATCAATTTTAGAACACACATGAGAGTTAGTACGCAGGGCAGCTTTTTGGAACGAATCTGGGTAATAAATTCTGCCTCCAGTCACTCATAAATTAAAACCCCAATGTGGTTAATGCTCTTGTTTTTGAAGTCCTGAACAGCAAAAAAAAAGGATACTTTTTATTCCTTCTGCCTTCGTCGTCATCGGTCGTAGTCGTTGTCGTGATGATTCTTTATTCCTCTAGAATTGCAAATAAGGTCGAGCGAGGCAATGAGTGGGAGGCGAAACATAAATTCAAACGAATTTTAGTTATTGTTTTCGTTATTCTTTTTTTTAGATTCCCTTAAAAAAGTTTTTTTTGTTAGGACATATTATTTTGGGGAAAAAGAGAAATTGTCGCAATAAATGTGCATTTATGGGAACTAATGAACTACTTTTTTTAGAAGGTTTATTTGGTTCCAACTCGTTATTGTGTTGATTAAAAAGAAGAGTAATAAAACATTCTCCCAAAAAATTGGTTTTTAAAATAAACGAAAGCAAATTTGAATGACGTTTATAAAGTTTTATGGGTCAAAATAATTTCATTGACACTACCTATTTAAAAACAGCAATTTACAATACTGTCAAAGATGATTTTCACAAAACCCTCAAAGGCAAAATTTCTTGGAAACCTTAAGATGACAGCATCCTGAAAGCCAGGTTTCAGACAAGATAACGTCGGGTAATCATGCGGGCATGAGAACGGCTCAGGATAACAATATGTGATGGTAGCCCAAGAACAAAATTAAATTAAGGGAGAGTTAGAGAGTACACCAACAGGAACCACACACAATTTCACGTAGGAATATAAAAAGCTTATATCTTTGATATAAAACGAACCTCATGAACTGGACAGGGTTGAAAAAT
Organism: Meliscaeva auricollis; assembly: GCA_948107695.1. Classification (NCBI taxonomy): domain Eukaryota; kingdom Metazoa; phylum Arthropoda; class Insecta; order Diptera; family Syrphidae; genus Meliscaeva; species Meliscaeva auricollis. The sequence goes on from OX403616.1 coordinate 61,941,559, forward strand.
TTAAATTTTTATGGAGCACGTTACAACTCGACTATTAAAAATGATTGTTTCTTTCATCTGAAAAAAATACTTTTTTACCAGAAAATGATTTCTGTAAGAACATATCAACGTGACACTCTTTTTTTAATTTTTCCGTAAAGGCTATATTTTTTTTCTTTCCTCTTTAAGGGAAAAAAGTTATACCTTCATATTCGCGAAGAAAAAAAATTTAATGAAAACGGAGAAACAATCAAAGAAAGTTTTCTCATTTATTCGTTTGTGAGAAAATTCAAATGCCTTTTGTCGAAATCAACATGAAAAAAAAATCACAATTCACAAATAATGTTAAAGCGGAATGTAATATAATTTTGTTTTTGTTCTTTAATCGACTTAAGTTGTCAGGAAAAAAAAAAAAAAACAAAATAGAATAAGGAAAATGAAAACCTTCTTGTTATTCATTTTTGTTGTTTTTCTTCCAAAGGATGAACTTTGCTTTCCTTGAGGATTAAATCGACAGATGATATGAAAAGAACTCACACTTCTCTTATAAGAAATGAAAAGAATATTTTTGAATAAAACCGAAAAATTTGTTTATTAATCTTTATGTTCAGATAAATACAATTTTCGGTGTGTTGCAAAACTTTTGGTTCTTGATTTTTTATTTTTGATAAGGATATGCGATAGGTGTTGTATGCAAGGATAGTCAGATATACAAAGATTTTTAAAATAATCTAATTTCTTTTATTGTTGGTTTATCGTTTTCGATGATATTATGAAAAACAGGTACATCTTGTTCGTGGTAGCAGTCCAAAACTAAACGAAATAATTTAGTGGAACAAAAAAAATGGAACAAATTATTTCGGAGTGCAAATACTTTGTGTGTCTATTATGTCTCAATTTGACAACACGTGAGATTTCTAGAAGATTTAATGTTGCTCAACAAACTTTGGCATGGAATCTAAGAAAATATAGTGAAATGGCATTGCAAGCAGAAATAAAGGCTCACAGAGACCAAACAAAACGGCGAAAATTGTTTTTTCGTGCTGTACAGCTGTTGACATCGACATTGGTTCAAGACTTCGGTGGATATTAAGAACGATATGTGTCGAGCTATAGGAAAATTAATTTTGTCAAGTTCAGTGAGGAAAAGGCTTGTGAAAGCGGTTGTTCAAATTCAAAGAAATTTTTGTTATAAAAAAAAATATTTAAGTAAAACAACTTGCAAATGTAGGGGTCTACTCACGTTATGTGGCTTTTGATAGCTAAAACCCCTTCTTTGATTTTAAATCAAATTAATACAGTGTAATTTAAGAAAGCACGATTTGCAAGTACAAAATTAAAAAAATAAAATGCACGTACCTACTTGCTCTTCAAGATAAAGTTTCTATTTATGCTAAGCCTTTTTAATTAAAAATTTGTAAATGCAGTTTTAGAAAAAAACTATTGAATAAGCATAAAATTCTATTTTGAAATGACTAAAACAGCTTCTTAAATGAATTTAAAATCAAAACAAAGCTTTGATTTCTTCTATAATGATACATTTTTAGAAAAAAAAAATTGAAAATCGTTAGAGCCGTTTTTTAAAAAAACTATTTTTTCCATATAAAATTTTGCAAGGACGGCACGCCATTTTTAAGATATTATTTATCAACATCTAAAAACTAAAATTGGAAAAAAATATTGAATAGTTTTCGAAAAAAAGATTTTTGAAAATAAAAATTTTAAACTTTTTTTAAAAATCCAAAAAAATATTTTCTATGATAAATAATGAAGCTTCTTGTGATGGCGATATCAATTATCGCGTAAGCGATGAGGTGCGGGAAAATTCTGCTATCTTCTGTGATCGAAAAATGCCCCCTAAGCTGAAAGGAAGGCTCTACAACGCAGATGTACGTCCAGCACTCACATACGATTCACAATGTTGGACAATGTACCAAAAGTATGAGAGTAAGTTAACGGCAGCTGAGATGAAGATGCTTCGTATGACAGCAGGAGTTACAAAGCTTGATAGAATTAGAAGTACGAAGATCCGAGGAAGTCTTCATGTTAAAAATACCATCTCCCAAATTATTTGAACAAGGCCGACTCAGTTGGTATTGCCATGTCCAAAGGAGAGATCCTGAGAACCCCGTCAAAAAGGCAATATGATGCAACGTTCCATCAATAGGAATAAAGAAGAAAGGTAGGCCTAAACACTCCTGGTACACGCAAATGCAAAAAACCAGCATTCAGTTGGCCTCAGAAATGGAACAAAACAAAAATGGGGGGCTTGCCGCCTATTTCTGAGGTCACACCGGCCGGCGGCGAACCTCACAGACAAGCAGATACGTGGGACAATTATGATCCCCTCGACATCGAGATCATAAAAAGGAAGAAAAAGGTAGGCATGGAGAATCACAATACTTACATCTATCATAATTATTGTAATAAGCTGGGCTGCAATTCTATAAAGTGATAACTTAAAAGTTACCTATTGAATTTTGTCCAACAAAAATAATTTTTAGTTAAATTTAAATAATTAAATACGCATAAGAATCATTCTCAACTAAAAGCACTTATCATTATTGATACAATATCCCTCAATTTTTCAGTTTTAATTAAAAATAAAAGTAGAAAAATTCTGTTTACCAGATATTAGTAGTTAAAACCAAACATTAAGTTGTTATTTTTCATCGTTACAAAAAAAATTTAAAAAAAATATATAAAAGAAAACTCAAACACAAGCTGAAACCCAAAACCACTTCTCATCATGATTCAACGACTACTTTTTCTGCAGTGCAGTGTGCCATTTGTGTGTGTGTGTGTGTATTAAGTGCACATAAATAGAGTATATATACGTGTGTAAGTAAGTATTTTTGTTGGTAAGAAAACTAAATAATTAAAAATAACTCGAACTTTCACCGCAATTAATTTATAAAACAAAAGAAAAGGAATTAAAAAAAAAAAAGCGAAATGAGAGAATAAATGGAAAATAATTGATTGAAGGACAACAATAAAAAGGACCAACAACGACGCACGTCGGCGACAGTCATCGTCACCGTGTCGCGTCGTCATTACACAAAAAATCATCATGCACTCACCTCGTATCCTCGGAATCACAGTTCTCATTATCATCGCCACCATTATCACTGTTTGCATTATCATCCACATCGTCCTGGTTATGTTCGTATTGCTCCATTATGTCATTGGATCCGTCCAGTAATCTGGTCTTCTTATCACGTCTTATTGTTGCAATTTTTTTCTCCTCTTCTTGTTTCAACTTTTCAACTTCATCTTTCGATAGGAAGGAGAAAACTTTTTCTATTTCAAAAAAAAAAAAAAAAAAAAAATTAAAGTAAATGAGAGGATACTGTTACGAACATCAAATCATAAAAAAAGGACTTGCAAAGTAGAAGGAAAAAAAAAAAAAATAAATATCATCTTGTTTCGCTGAGTGCTCGGTGGCTCAACTCAGGATCAACCCACAACGAATATCTCGGTTGGGTGGTTTAATTTTTTTTTTATGGATTTTTTTTGAGTGGCGTTAGCCATTTTTTTTTCTTCTATTCAATTAATACAAAGGAACTAATTGTGAATGGTGGGAGCAGTAAAATAACACAAAAGCTGCCATTCAAGATTCAAAGAGAGTAATATGCAATAAGAACAGAGTAAGTAAGGGTGCGGAGTAATTTGAATTGAAATAAGTTCTGGCAGGCATCGAAATTATATCCACTAGATGGACATTAATGTAATAAGAAGGAATCGAGTTGTTTTAAATGCGTTTTTTTTTAACTGAAGGATATGAAAAGGCTGTAGCATTGTTCACAAGTTTGTTGTAACTTTCCACTTAACGACCGTACAAAAAAAAGGAGACATGATTAAAGTGGAATTAAAGATGGTAGTAATTGAATGGCACGTGATAGTTATGGTTTTTTTTTTGTTTTTACAGTTTGACCTAGATATCAATAATTAAAGAATGCTCGACTAGATTAAAGCAAGTTAAATAAAGCAGAATTATTGTTGAGATGAACTCAAATGAGACAGAATAACGAAACGGTCCATTATAAAAACAGCATTTTAAAGTATATTCCGGGTTCTTTAATTAAAAAGGCAATTTGTGAATGCAGCATTGGTATTCTCAACTTCTTCAAAAAGGTCTAGAAGCGAGACAATATATTTGACTCATTCTGCGAAATGCCAAATATCAATCAATGTTGGGTACCTAACCTACTGTTAAAGTGCTAAGCAATAGAACTAGTGGACTATCAATCGAGGGATCTATGTATTTGATTCAGAGGCTTATTTTTTTACATAAAAAATCAAAATCAAAACCCTCAAAATCGGTGCCCTAGCTATCGGAACTTTGCTCTGCTTAGGGAATCTTCAGTCGCCAATAATTTTTTCATTGCAAACTTATTAAGTTGGAATTTTTTTAGAAGACATGACATACACATACAACGGGCTGAGTAATTCAAATATTTCGAGTGCGGTAGAAGACGACTGTGTTTTGATTGCGTAAGCCAACCAAGTTCAAAGATTGATGTCATTAGAATTCTTTTTTTTTTTTTTTTATTTCGTAATACCATTTTTTCAAACAAAGCCTGTGACCATACGTTTTACATTCAGAGATTTGAAATACATTTTCTTCCTAGGTACTGAAACATTTATTTATCTATTAGAAGAATTAGTTACAAGAACTAGAATTCTTTTGTAGAGTAACTTCGACAAAATGAACTGATATTTTAATGACTGGAAGTTGAAAATGGCTTTAGTTATTTAAATGGTTTTTCGATAGCAGCCTCTATCTTGACCTTTGGAGTTACGTCGCCAACAAGAACTACCTCGAGAGTATGCTGCTTCACCCCGCCCGAGGCTCACACGAATGGAACATTGCCATAGTGTGTCCCATCCACAAAAAAGGAGACACTCGTACCAACTACAGAGGAATAAGTCTTTTAAACGTCGCATATAGAATCTTGTCGTCAATACTGTGTGATCGCCTAAAATTTTTTGTCAACGATCTGATTGGCTCCTATCAGTGAAGTAAACAGGCGATCAAATATTCATACTCCGACATATTTTGGAAAATAACTGGGAATTACAGATTTTATTTTTTAACCTTTATTATTCAAAAATATTTTACAATTTTATAAATTCCTGCGATTCCAAACTTCTTAAGGTGGGATTTTCTTTAGAAGACATGACATACAGTGCGTTGGAAGACAACATTCCTGTGGTTGATCCTCTTTCAAAAAATCATGTGATTGCGTAAGACAACCACTTCAAAGATTGACGTAATTAGAATTCTTTTGCAATTATGATTGGTGTAAAGCAAATCTTCACGAAACTCGTTGTTAAGTAAAAGCATGAAGATCTATGCACTAAAGGGCTCTAAGGACATTGGTATTTTCGGTGAAAATGCGCCAAAATCTAAACATTTGAAGTTTCACAACATCGAAGTCGCATAGACCGACGACACCGGAAGGCATGACGAAAACAACTTTTTGGACTTCAATGATTTATTTATTTAGCGGCTTAAAATCCCAATGTTATCAAGTAACATCAGCATTATGGTCAATTAGATATCAGTGCAAAAGATATGGTCCGTGGTAGAGATGTGAAGGACTTTAATTGCGATGTATATTTATAAGGAAAGTTAAGATTAGTAGGGTAGACGATAAGATAAGAATCAAATGCATATCACCTTTACGAGAAAAGTAGAAAAACCGGTACTGTAGCAATGTAATATTAGGTTCATTAAGAACAAAATTCTTGTTTTTCAAAAATTATGTTGTTAATGGAGAGATTGTAACTGTTCCAGACACTGATGTGATGATGATAGTTCGAGATTTCCTAGAAATCCTGCTAATTAAAGGTACCGATTTTTGCCGAGCGATGAGGAGGGCCTTCCAAGGGTCATAAATAAGGCAGCAATGGTGCCTGACTTCAACTCACCGATAAAAATGAAACGTGGAATTTGGTTAATGTATCTTAAAATCGTACACCCATCAAATAAAAATGGATTTCCAATGTTAGGTATGACAAAAAACGAGTTGCAGTACATAATAAAGTGCAATTGTGGCCTTAGAAATGCGCCAGAAATACGGGGTTGACTACAACTGTTTTTTTTTTTTTTTTTGGAAGATATTCATCGATTTAGTATTTTATTTTAAAAGATTTTTCGTTTTTTTTTTATATTTGTCACTTAATTCCTTACACAATGCTCTAATACTAATAATGTACTTGATTTGCACAGTTAGTTTTATGGTTAACAGATTAACCATGACAATAAGCAGATTAATTTACTGATTAAATGCCAAGTAGCTTACCTGTGACTTTACTTTTATATTGTAAGAAAAAACCCTTAGCATATAAATAATCTCCTCAATTTTACATTAAAGCTTAAAATTCTTTTAATATTTTAAGAACATACCTGCTTTCTGTGCGGGCTTATGTTGATCCTCCATAGCCGATTCGAAGAACCTCTTTTTATCCGAAACTGATTTGGGTGTCTTGGCTGACGTGGGTGGTGACTGAAAAAATGATTGATATAAATTATTAAAACACACAAAGGGCAACATTTGCAATAAAAATAATAACAAATGATAAAATAATTTCCAAGAAAAAAAAAAAAAAAAAACAGTATAAATTAATATCTTAAAAAAAAAAAATATTTCGAATCAGGGAACCAAAAATAAATCTCACAACAACAGAACAGAAGAGAATAACAAAAACAAAAAACAAAAAAAGAAAAACAAACGAAATACCAAAACAAGGATAAAAGAATAAACTCAAGTTTCATAAGTCAGTGTAAAATTACAGATGCTTCACCATTAATCACCAAAGATAAAGAACGGAAACACAGCAAAACACTGTAGGTGGTGTAGATATTTCGTAGGTGTAAGAGTGTTATCCTTGCTCATTGAGGACGAATGGAGGGACTTAGGGAGAATGTGGAGTGGTATGGGAACTTATTTTCGAGTTTGTACATATTTCCCTCTAATGGCAAGCTGAGGAAGGATAGGGAAATGCTTTAGGTAGGAGAGTGTAGGCGAAAAGCTAGAATGCAAATGCTTAACAGTCGTGCTGAATTTTTGTTGCAGCAGATTCTTCTTCCAATCTACCTCCATCTTAACCGACGATTTGCCCGTTCCCCATCTCGTCTCCATCATTTCCCATTAATTAGAGCTGTTCGAAGCAAAATTAATTTCACATCAGATTAGAATTTTCAATTAAATTCAATATCAAAGATGAACAGGAGGAGAGTGCTTGGCATTTATCGGAGGCGTCCTCCTATATAAAGAGTGCATCTTCTCAACAGGCAACTACGCTATCTGTACAAATAGCTCGTATAGCCGTTTCATCTTCATATTATGGTTGCTCCTTTTGGAAGCCATTTCCACATCTTGATAGGATTTTCTCTCATTATGGGAATTAATTTCATATTTATGGGAATTTTAATACGGTTAGTGGCATTATCCAAAGAAGGGGTTAGAAGAGTTCGCAGCCAATCGTTACACACCGGCATTTTACGAAATTTTAATTATGCTATCGTGTCACTTGATGGCTAAATGGTATGGCAACTGGCAATTGCAAAAAAGGGGAGGCCTCGACAGCAAAAGAGTTCTTATTTACAGAGGACAAGCTGTTACCAGTTCAGATGTGGGATATCTTTTCTTAGTTTCATCATCAACGTAGGGGTATCTTTCCCTCGCTCTCTCTCATTCTCACCTCTTCTTGAATTGACACCAAGGAAAATTAAATTTCAAAATCATTGATTAGCTGGCTACGATGTTGGGTTTGGTTAGCTGGCTGGTAAGCTAGGTTGGTAGGTTGCTGCTTCTTTGTAAATACTATGTAGGTAGGTACATGAAGGAACAAATGGAACAAGTTTTTGTGGTGAAATGTCAATTTGTCATTTATTGATGGGGATGCAATTATGGGGATGATTTGCTAACGACCCACGACGACGACGACGATGACGCTATTATGGATGGGAAAATTACGTTCCTACTAGCCCCAAATTTATATTAGATCGATTGTAGGTTACTAGAATCCATTATAGAGATTGAAATGGTACGTGTGTTTGAGAGTATAAGCATTTAGGAAGCTATAACAATTTTGAGAAAATCTGTTGAATGCTTTTTAATGAGACAGTAATGGGAATCAATTGATTCATTTTCTATTATTTGTTTTTGTTTTCAATTTCAAAAAAAAGTGTTAATTTGTGGGATATTGTTGGAAGTTTGTAAAATTAATTGGATTCTGAGAGCTGTTTTACAGATGAATTTGTGTATTTGATGTTACTTTCAATAGAATTAATTTTGTTTGGTAAAATGTTAAACAAATACAAAATTTGATTAAATCAATTCTTTTAAGTTTTCTATTTTAGTATCACTTTCTAGCAAACTTATTTAAGAATTAAGTCGCTGTCAATATATGGCGGATTGTGAAAAAGGTTAGTGTGATTTTACTTTCCAGGACAATAAGCCTCGAATTGTTTTAAATAGCGGCAGATAAGAAGGTAGTAAGTAGTGTATTAACATACCTCTATATTGTATCACTGGATAATCAAGAGGGAACTTAAGGTACATTTTGGAAACAGCAACTGTGGCAGCTACGAAGTTGGGGCAAAAAAAAAGCAATATTTCTGAAATACCTGTTGTACTGGTTTTCATATCTTAGACAACTTTATATGTCGGCCATGGAAGAAAAATTTTATCGTGATGCCAAACGAACTAATATTGTGGACAATCTCCTCGGCAAAAAAAAAAAAAATATTGTTAATACCTATAAGATCAAAGAATGACTTACTAAATTTCTACAGAAATTTCAACATAAACAGCTGAATTAATTTCCCGCCTAGGAGCATACAAAAATGAAGAAGGAAATATCGTACAAAATACATAGGAATCTTGGATCAATTGAACAATTCTGTCGGCTGTATATATTTCAACTAAATGCGAAATGGCTCGTAGGATTAACGAAGCAGCCAAAATGTGGATGATAATAATTCAGAGCTCTAAAATGAGATCAAGGCAAGGCTAGTATAGAAGTATTTAGCCCAAAAAGCTGATCAAAAGTCCAAACTAATTAATAAAGGATAACATAAAAATATTATCAGTTTGTCATAAACAAGTAGGCACTACCTAATTTGACACTCATATTAACAAAACCATGTCGATTCATCATAATTTTTACCTATCATGTAAAAAAACCAGTAGTTTTACTTTCTCCCGCCATTTTATTTTACGATTAATTTTTGTACGTGGGTTCGTGCTGCGATATTGGGTAATTAAGGACTTAGTAATATTAGCACCCCATATGTTAACTAATGGCTTAATATTTTAAATGGTCAGTTAATGGTCAAAGTCAATTGGTTGCAAAATTTGGTCAGCGATATACAATTTTAATTTTTTTTCGGTCACTGTGGCGTATGAGTAATATTTTGTTCAATTGACAATTTTAAAGATAAATACAGTTTTTTCTATCCCTCTTTAATTTGTCAAAAAAATGTGTTTTTTCACAATTCTCTGACCATTTTAATAGTTAAATTTACTATGTGTCAACTTTAAATCTCGAAATCGAAGCTTCTGTGTATAAGGAAAGAACGATGAACAGAAATAACAAAAAAATGTTTTGAAAACTTAACTTTTTATGTTCATAAATGTATACATTTAAACGATTCATTCTTAATTTGTGTCACCTTTTTCGTCAAATACCACTATGTGGAAGACTTAAAAAAACATATATGGCTTTATTATATCAGGAAATAAAACCCAATCAGTGGAATTTTCGTAGGTACTAATCCGGTTCATAGTATTTTGGTGTATGAGTCAGTAGAAAAACAAATTAAATGTGATGTGAAATATTTTAAAATTCTAACGAATCCGCATATAAAAAATCTAGTTCAGCAATTGTGCCTTCCTGAAATTCAGACAGAAAAAAAAAACTATATGTAGACCTGAAAATAACCAAAGAATATTAGGCGAAAATAGCAATTCATTTTGCAAACAAAATTGACTCATGTTTTATTTCAAATCGTAGTTTTTAAAATTAATATCCTTTATTTTGGTATGTTAAAACCATTAGAAAATCAAATTTTGGAAATCACAAGACTATTTTTTACTATTTTCAAAAACTTGATAGAATGCTCTTTCTTAAACTTCGGGTTGCACAAAAATAGGGAATAAAATTGTAAAAACGTACCTACCTACCTACTCTAATCGAGCCTCTAAAAGTAGTTAAAAACCGGACGAAGATTGAATTTTGAAATTTCATTTCTTTTAGAAATCATAAAAATGCAAGGTCCGTTTTTTCACTTGTTTCTATTTTTCGGTAAATCAAATTTCGATAACCATCATTAAAAAAATGTTGGGTGGCAAATTTGTTTATTAACTAATTCTATGGAAAATAAAATGCACGACTGGGTCGCACGAACTAGATCTTAGGGTCAAAGTTTCTGTGGATGCTAAAGCTTCATTATATAAAGTTGTTAAAAGTTAATACTTTTATAAGAAGTTAAAACATATAAACTTTAAAGTCATAACTAATATGACTCGAGCAACTTCTTGAATGGTTTTGACCACCAAGCTAAGTATGCAATTTGATTTCGTTAAAATAGATTTATTTTTAGAAGAAAAAGATTGAAAATCGTTACAGCCGTTTTTAGAAAAAAAAATAATTTTTTATACACATACATACATATATAAATTCTTAAGTCTTACTTAAAAAAAAAAAATTGCATGTCAGTTTCAATAAAATCTTAATAAAGATCTAACACCAAAATTAAAAAAAAATATTGACGCGTTTTCGAAAAATTGATTTTTGAAAAAAAAAATTAAAATTTTTTTTAAAAATACAAACACATTTTGTTTGAAAATTTTGATGCGAAATAATTCTGAGAAGTCGCTTACGAGAAAATCAGAAAATAGCAAAACGGCTCTTTGGGAGGTACCGTTTTTAACCTATGAAAAAATATTTAATTTCAAAAGTACGACCTTGCCTATTTTAGTAGGTACACATACAAATTTTTAGAGCCGTTATTGATAAACTTAATTTTTTCCATAGTGGTTGTATAGCAGGTTCCGTTAATGTTGGTTGTTAAAAAAAATTTCAATTTCCCCTCTAGGGAATCAACCAAAACCCTTAACTGCCAAGATGGAAGAAAATCGCTTCAGCGATAGAGATAGAGACAGACAGAGTTACCAGACCCATTTTTTCGCATTCTCTATCATCGTAATTTCAAGTCTTATTATTATATCGGGTTACATTTTTTTACGAATCCTAAACTTGCCTATAGTACCTAATTACATGTATTTCTCTAGTAGTTACTAAGCCAAACCTAAAATTTTTAATGAGTAAACACTTCGAAAACTTCTAAACAAAATATCAAAATTGGGCCACAATTCACTGATTCCACATGTTTTTGTTGATGTTTTGAATTAACTAATTAGTGTAGTTTTATTAAGAATTTTCAGATATATCACTTAATGCATTCATTTTATGAATACCAGCTGTCAAAATGATTTCATCGTCTGTCATTTAAGCTGATACCTGGTTTAATGTAAAAATACAATGTCACCCATGTTTACACATCGCACGTGAATAATAAAACTCACTCACAAATTGTTGATATAAATCTCCAAAGTCCCAAAACAAAAAGAAATAAAAATATTTTTGTATAGTATGCATATACAACTTTTCCACATCATAGAGTTTTAAAATAAAGTTAAATATAAAGTTAATAATGGTTAAAAAAATGAAAGTCAAATTCCCCTGGATAATTTATATCGAATATCAATAAATTCCACACTTGAGCATCGTTCAGGTTCCCGTATTAAAAAAGTTTGTTAACTATTATTATTATTATTTTATATAAATTACTTTTTATTAATTGAATTAAAAAACATAAACCAAAGTTATATGGATAACTTTCATTGAATTAATTTATAGGCTTGTCTTATAACCAAGATGACGAATTTTAAGAACAACAAGATATGTACATAACTTTAAGATGGATTTAAAGTCAAAATAATTAAAATGAAAAAACAAAAAATTAAATTAACGTAAAGAAATAAAAAACAACTTTTACAGAACCGTGACTGATGTGAATTGTGCTAGTGGATTGTTCCCATAATTATCATACAATGCAGACATGGCTTTAAGGCTATACCCTCTAAAATGTTGACAAAGTGAATTGCTAGAGGGCCATATTAAGAAAAGAACAATGCTTTGACTTTATTTACATTATAATTTTACACAATATCAGAGCTGTCGAAGGAGTAGCATAAAAATGGAGTACTTTACACTTTTAATAATAAAAAAAAAAAACAAACAGGTCAGTCATATAAAACAAATAAATCGCTTTAGGTCGCAAAAAAAATTTAATATCATTGATTTTTAAAGATGTTGTTAAGATATATGTCAGTAGTGTGACGCCATGTTCAAATTTGCAGCTTCGAAGAACCCATACTAATTGCATTGCATGGTGCACCAAAAACTGTGAAATTTTTGGACATATTTAGTTTTCAGCTTTTAACTTCTAGGCTTAACTTCGATAGAAAAAAATTGACAGGTATATTTTGTAGGTCTTATCATCATCGATTATCGTCAAATCAGATCTCTTTGAAGATGATCTTGATTTAAGTATCTCTCAAAACCAGTATCGCCTAAGGTGCACAGAGAACCCAGTTCAGCATTCAAGGCGAAATAACAACGCAAAGATATAGGCCTAAAAAGACATGCATTCAAAAAATGCAATATGCGCTTAGTTGTCCTTAGACAATCCAAAGCCGGGAAGCTGGGCCTCGTTTCCTGAGGCCTACTCAGGGAATCCCAATTGTTGAATCTTGCAGTCAAGAGGCAGAGTTAACCTAACAATCATCATTAAAGTCATAGATTTTGACGCAGTTAACTTAAAGTAAGACCTTAAAACAACTGGAACAAACCAATGTCACAGCAACTACTTTTAGTGGCCTTAGGCATGAAACTGTTTCAAAACGCAAGGCTTGTGCAAGACAGTTTAAACATTATGATAAAGCAGTAAAACAAAGAGAGATTCAACTATTGAAATAATTATTCCAAAGAATACGCAATATCTGACTTTTGAAAAATAGATTTTTACTTTATCTTAGGAATAAGTCCTAACTGAATGTTTATCTGACTATTGAAAAACTGGTCTTTAGACAGCAAAAATATACTCCCCACATACCTTGAAAAAAAAACATACTTAGGTACTGTACTCTCTGCGGACTAACCGAAACGACAGCCCTGCTCTCGATACTACATTTCGTATAAATTTATCTTATCTTCTTTCGCAAGCAACAAAATATAAAAAAAAAATTACACAATTTAACAATATTCGGTCGTGTATTTTGTTTGAGTTCTGCAGTTTTCCATTTTGTGTGTTAGGTTATAAGTTAGTGAAAGAAGATAAGATAAAGTTCATAAACATTCGTTGTATCTTACATTATTTTGCAATTCGTGGAAAAACTAGATTAACTCTACTTTGAAGTCAAAGTTATGCTTTTAGTTATCTTTTGAAATTCGTGGGTGGAATTACGTTCAGTAATTAACAACTATTAATTAATTCGACGAAAATAAAGGAGAATAAGAAAGAGCAGCATTTCCTTTCAGAATATTATAAAAAATTTTAATTTTTGTTTTTAATACTTTTATATTTGAAATTTTTTAAAAGAAATACAATTATTTTGTTTGTTTTTTGTGGTTTTGTTTTATTTGTTGCTTTAAAAAAAAAAAAGGAGATAATGGAACCGTGAATTTAGTAAAAAAAAAAATATCTCTTGCATTTTTCTGTTTTGTGTGTTCAAACCTGAGTGAATTTAGTTTAAAAAGGTGATAAGGCATTCAAAAAAGGAAAGCTTAGTAAGACTGAAATCTACCCACTATCATGCTAACGAAAAAAATATTGAAGCTTTCTGGGAAATTTCCTTGTAGCATTTTTCTCCTGAAATTTGTTCTAATGCTATCATGATTTGTGCCAAGAGTGAATTTTCAGGAAACAGGAAAAATGCAACAATCCCCAATTTCATTGGAAAATTTATTTTGTTACCCCATACATTCCGGGGAAATATTCTGAGCAAGCATAATCCAAGTTCATAAGAGGAGGAAAAAAATTCCATTAAAATTTAAATTATTTATAAAACCCAATGCAAAAGTTAAATTCTGAGCAGTTTACTTGTCATTTAAACTGCTCTTCAGCTTGAAATGCATACTTTTTTAAAATAATATCTTAGTTTCATATTAACAGATTTAAGTATAGAAATTATGTATCTATTACCCACAATTGTCTTACAATTGGTAGAATTCTGAACGTAAATTTGAAGAATTTTATCTTTTTTCCAGTTTTCAGTATTTATAGTTATGTCAATTGCCGTTGGTGCTCTTGATCGACCTTAGACGTCAATTTTGTTTATTTAAATCTCGGTTAATACCAGTTGATTTCTTTCATTGGAGTGGTCATACTGAGCTGTTGGTTGGCCCCAGCGGTTAATTAATCTATTAGCCATTCCTTTGGAAAATGGTAATATAGCGGTTTATTTTCACAAGGTAATCTTTACAAGGAAATTACTTTCAACGTGAATTTCTATCAACTTTAATTTAAAAAAAAATCAGTCTTATCACCTTTGTATGTATGTTGAGTGATTCAATTTAGCGAATATCGTTCAAAAAGGAAATCGAAGTTTAAATACAAAAAACATTTCTATTAGTTTTATGTCAAGAATAATTTGATATACGTTTAGAAAAGAAAAAAACTAAATTAAATACCTACTAATATGAGTACAAAATGGACGCATTCAGTGTCAAAAATATAAAAAAAAAAAATTATTTTCGAAAATTTTATTACCAAACTTTATTGCGACAATTAAAAATAATCCTTCATAATATGTAATATGGGGCTGTATTTTTGATCCAAGAAAAGAATTTTTCTAGAGGGGAAATTTACTTTTAGGGCATATGAACAAATTACATTTTTTTTAAATCGATTTTCACGATTTTGATTAAAGTTTGAATGTGCCCTTTGTTAAAGTTTTTTTTTTTAATTTTAAGTAGCGGTAGGTTCGTCTCAGAAAATCGTATAGTTTCTTAAGATACTAAACGGATTTTGATGAAAATTTTTGCAAGTTAAATTATTTTATTTTATAGTTTTTTAAAAAGTATTACTATACAGACTTATAAAGGTAAAATTTGTTTTATGTATGCAAACAAAAAAAACTTTTTTTATTACCAAACGTTATTGCAGCAACTTTTATCTAAAAAATCATTTACATAATCTGTAAAAAAAATACGGATCTATGGGATCTTCTGTTATTTTTTTTATCAAAGAAATTGAATTCCAAAAAATGCTAAATTAAATCTAAGTCAACCCTTTGGTTTTGTCTCTGGCTCCTTATAGAGGACTGACCAGCAGAATTCTGTTACGTACTTTTTTTCGTTTTCCCTGTCATCGTAATGCCATGTTTGATTGTTATCTCGACTTCGATTTTCATACGAATGCATAACTTTGACAATAGGTGCATGAAAAAAGATGAAGGATTTGTTTTTGGGATTTTTCTTAAACTCTGGTAGTGGTGAGTGGGGCGTGAGGGGCTGTCAAAGTTGTCTTTTTTTTTGTTGTTTTTTTACGTGATTGATGTAACGGTGAAACTTTAAGAATTCATTGTTGGTGACATTTATGGACAAAAACGAGTGTCAGTCACCACGACCGTGGTGGAATATAAGTCAGTGTCGTCTTTAAAAAGTCATAAAAAATATTAAAATTTAGTGAATAATCGCAAGCTGTAACTTTCAAAATTCATTGTTCGACAGCCGTCAGTGATATTTCCGTTCATGCGGAGCTGAATAGGTGAAAATATTTAAGAATAATAAAATATTTTTTGTTTCAATTAAAAGGAGTCTTCACTTAAGCGAAAATAAAAGCCTCGTAATAAATTTGCTTGGGCCTATTACTAAATCAGCTACGTTAACTGTATCTTTAATAAACAGGAGCACCCCATTGCATCTTGCTAGGTACCATTTGTGGTCGAATAGACAATTAGTACTTAAAAGTACTTTGCGAGGCCCAATTAATGATAAAAGTTGTTAATGTAGCTGATGTACAAATTTTAACGAGAAACAAGCCCCAGGTTCATTTTATCAATTAATATTAAATAGATAACAACTGAAAAATAAACACCAAGTTTAAAATTTGATAAAAATACACAAACAAAATAATAAGAAAATACATAACAATGTTCAGAATTTTCTAAATTCAAAACTATTTTTCAATTTTTTTTTAATTTTCAGCTGTAGTAGAGTTTGGCGAAAACCACCCTCAAACTAAAAATAAAAACTGTATTTTGTATCTGCTTAATTTGTGATTTCTCGAAACAAAAATAAATAAAACATTAAGGGACGAAACAAAGAAAAAACTCAAAGCCCATAAAAACATTCTTATATTTATTAACAACAAAAATAAAAATTGGTGAAACCATTCCTTATACTATTACTTGTGTCGTATACTGTATTATATTGTATTTTATTTCTTTTAAACAAAAAAATTTAAATAACTGATGACTTTGAAACTGTTTTCTTGTATTTAGGGTGTGTATGCTTGTGTGTGTGAATATTTATGCAAAATGGAATCAAATTTTTTTCCAAATGAGATTAAATCAGCCAGAGCTAACGGCAGAAATTAATCAATCAAAAAGAAAAAGAGAGACAGAGAGTAATAAAGAGAGAGAGAGACACACACAAAAGGAATATATGGCGGCAAAGAGAATTTGTCATCACCAGATTAAAGACACGTTACGTGCCAAAGAATTTCCAATTATTGCGGAAAAGGTATTCGACTTTCAAACAGTGGTCTCCTTTCCAACTGGGGATGTCGGTGGCGGTGACGGCGACGACCCGGTGGTATTTTGTGACATCATAAAGTCCAGTTGAGGCTGCGACAGGGAACGAACCTTTATCGGAATTAAAGAAGGTCCGTTTTTTTTTTGGAATTTCTTTGGCGGCAATGGTGGAGGCGTGGTGGAGGCAACGGACGATTGGTTAAAGTATGCAACGGATGCAGCACTATTGCTGCGACTGCCAAAGTTCATGCTATTAAAGATGGCCGCCGAATTACTGTAAATGGCTTCTTCCTCTATGGTCGAATAGATTTCCTCGGCAGTTTCGTAATACGAGTTGACATCATTATGCGATGGTGGTGGTGGTGCGGGTGGGGGTAGTAATGGTTTCGACAGGTTATGGTAAGTATTTTTAAAGGAAAGGTTTTGAGACTTGCCCTGGAATTGGGATGGAAGAGGTTCAGTTAAAGACAACGGGGGCGGTGGCGGTGGGGGAGCAGGATGCATTGGTGCAGATAAATATTCACTACTTTGAATATTCAAGACGGATGGTGGCTGTGATGATGATGATGACGATGATGGTGGGAATGGTGTTTGTGGTGGAAGCGGTGGTGACTGGTTTGGTCGCACCACAGCATTACCATTTTGTGCCGTAGGACTCACCATCGTTGCACTGTCACTCACCATTAAACGTCCTGGTGTTAGCTGGTAGTGATGGTGATGATGTTGCTGTTGCTGCTGTTGGTGTTGCACCTGAAACGGAGCGGAAGCACCACCACTGACAATGGGAGACATTGAAAACGGTCCCAAGCTGGTCGAGGACGACGTAAAGCTCGTCATAGTCGGATAGCCTAGATGTTGGAAATAAGGTGATTGGGGTGTGGTGGTTGCAGTGTTGGTGGGAGATGGTTGGACATTGTAATAATGCGATGTGTGTTGAGGTATGGGCAAACTGTTGTACTGCACAGGAAGGATTTGTGGCGTGGGGAATATTTGTGTGGATGTTAGTATAGGTCCGTGATGAGACTGTTGATGAGGATGAAAGGATGATGTCTGCTGTTGGTGCTGGTGCTGCTGTTGTGACAACGACGACGAGGACGACAGTTGGAAGTTGTTTTCGGTTTGATACAATAAGGATTGATTAGTATAATTGGAAATTGTCGTATCGGATGATACATTAGAAGGGTCGGAATCATAATCTAGAAACGGATTTACCGGATGTTTTCTGGTTAAGGCGTTACTCCTCCGGTTTGTTGATGTTGCTGATGACGATTCAGAGGCTGTGGCCGAGGATGATGATGCAAGGGATTTGCGCAGTTCATTCTCCTGCAACAGAATGGTCCTGTGTACTTCCTCCGTGACGAGGATGCTATCGGTAGAGTTTTCATGGACAAAGTCCTTTGGTCGTTTAGCTGTGGCCGGAGAAGGAGGTGGTAATTGGGGCTTCTGTGTTGGCGATGGACTTTGGGGAAGTGGCGGTAAGACCTCTAAGTACTGTGGATTTAAATCGAATTGCTTCGGAAGAGTGTCATAGTTAACTGGTGGCGGTGGTGGGCTCTCTTTTGGCCGCGATAGACCGACAATTTTTGTAGGATATCTTGGATTTTTCACAACCTCATGGATAGTATTAGTTTTGGCATTGTGTTCAAACACGGCAAAATCACCGTGACCGACGTCTGCGTTTTGGAATGTTTCAAGGGCTTCGTTGCGACGTATGTCGGCGTGCTTAATTTTTGGCTTTGGTGGTGGAAGGGGTTTTGATGGTTTTTGGGATAAATTGTCGGTTGACTTTGAATGCGGCGACTGACTGCTAATAGAGCTTGACGACGGATTGCTTTCAGAGAGCAGATCATCGTTAGATTTTGAAAGCGCACGATCTTTCCTCCCCAAAACAAAGTTCACACGCGATCCCTTCTTTTGGGAATACAACTTTGCCATTTGTTCGTATTCGTCGGGTTGGCTCTGTTCAAGGAATGCTTCACGGAATGGATTGTCACGTTCGATTTCTTCGAATGTAGATGGCGTTCGTCGACCAGGAATGTCATAGTTGAAATTGTCTTCTTGTCTGATTTCTGCGAGCACGGGTGATTCGATTTCTTTGATTCGAGCGACCGTAGGCACTATTGGTGGCAGTTTTTCAGGTTTGTACTTTTCCAGGGTGGAATTGTTCGAAGACGAAGGACTGGATGATCGCAGAATTCCTTTGCGTGGACGTCGACGGTAGTTGTATTCTTGTTCAGAGTCGTACTGACGAATCGGTATTGCTGGGGTATCGGGTGTTTTTGGTCTTTCATAGTCAGATTTGGACCGTTCGTCTGCACTTAGGTCGAAGCTTACAGACTTTCGATGACTGTAGTCGGGTGTGCTGCGACCAGAATCGTATTTTCGCTGGGAGTAATTGTATTGATCCTCTGAGTCTGATTCGAAGGGATGACGTTGAGAAGCAGTTTCATCGTCATTGTCATCATCTTCGTCCTCATCTTCTTCACCAACGTCTTCAATAAAGACTTTTTCGACCTTGCTGACTGGCAATACTTTGGGCCTTTCAATTCCAATGCTTTGATTGTGAACCATTTGCTTGTATTCATATCGGGGGTCAATAGCTGGTGGTGGACGCTTTCCGGTGTCATCTTTTTGCCTACTGCTTGGTGCTGGTGGTTCTGGTGATAGTGGAGTTTTCTCTCTGATTTGCTTGTTAAATGTCTAAAGTTTATGATTTTGTTTTTTTGATTTTTGATCATTTCATTCAATTATTATTGTTTTTTTTTTGTTTGTGTTTTTGTAATACAAAAAGAGAGAGAAAAATATAAATTTATTATTTAGTTAAAGTTTTATTTAAAAAGTATTTTTATTTTTTTTTATTTCGTCGATGACATGTTTTTGTTTCAAAAAACTATAAGAAGCACATTGATAAATATAATACGAGTATATATTTTCTAGCATTGTGATTTTTTTTTAGAATTATTGTTTTATAATGAGGTCGGTGCTGAAGATGAAAAGACGTCACAATTTGAGTTTCAATTATTGGTTATGTAATAGACGAATAAATATATTCCAATTGATTTTTATTAATTTTTTTATTAACAAAATAGTGAAATTTTTGATTATTTATGTATTTTTTGTTATAGTGAAATTCGAAAGAAGACAACACAAAATTTAGAAAACAATAAAACATTGAACTCATCTGGTAGAGGAAATTTATTTTTATTTTTTTTTTTTTTCAGTAAATGATCGATGTAGTGACAAGAGTTAACTATAAAAATAAATACACTAAACTATCTGTTTTAATAACTGAGAAGTGTCAAATAAATAAATGACTTAGATTTAAAAATGACAGCTGGTTGCTTTGCGATTTTTTTTTATTATTATTTATTCCTTGCAGGTTAAGAGAGTTTAAGTGAATTTTTTGTTTGTAAGTAAATAGAAACATTTTAAATAGGTATACGTTATACATAGTTTAATTTTTTTTTTATAAAGACCAAGAGCAACAAGACTTTTTTTTGAGAAGAGAATTTTTAGCTCTTTTTCTTTTTGTAAAAACGTTTGTTTTTACTGTTCAGTAATTTGGATATTCTGACGATAGGGAAATCGTGAAACAAGAAGAAAAGATTCGGAGTCAAATGGAGCCCTTAATTTTTCAGCTGTGTTCAATTCTGACGGAATAATTAGGTTGTAGGTAATCTTAGAAACTTTTTCTAAATTATAAAATGCAAGGAGTTGCACAAACGGGGGCTTTTGACAGGCCCGAAGTTCAATTCACTACAAACAATACCAGCATTTCTATATAACTGTTATCAATAAATTTGGTTATACACTTTATTAATCTATAAAGGTAGATGAAATATGATTCAATTTCTCAAGATTGTTCAGTTGTGCATTGTTGAATAAAAATTCCGTTTGTTCCAGGCGCGGATGCAGGGGAAAAGAGGGGAAATGAATGCAATTGCACTCCCATGGGGGCTCAAGAACGAACAACGAAGTATAAAATATAATTGTAAAAAAAAATATTTTATTGTTACCTATATGGTTATAAAATTAATTTTTAGTTGCTACAGTGTATTAAAATAATACCATTCTGGTGAACTTAGAAAAAGGTCGAAAAGCTACATTCTGAACTGCGATAGAGACACAATTTAGTCTAAGAGCCGGGAACAGATTTCTTGCGCGAAAGGTTACTGATACATAATAAGGTCAAGGAACAGAAGATCATACGTACTTAAATATTTTTTTGTTATTGCATTCCATAAATTCATAAGAACCGAAAAATGCATTGTGTTGCAAATGAAAAAGGGTAATGGATTAGTAAAATTGAACACCGTTATGTACTGTTTTTGAATCAATTTAATCGAGCACCTAGTAAAAATGTTTACTTTTCCCAATTTTATTACATATATTTTTAACATAAAATGCATCACTGCACTTTTCCTGCACGAGATAATACGCTCATTGAGACCTTTCATTTGGTATGTGTCTCAATATGTTACACCAATGGACCACGTTCCATACAAAAGTGTTATAAAAACCGAAAAATGCATTGTATCATGGGTGGAAACTGGTGATAGAATAATCCAATTGAACTTCCAACACCGTTATGTAATGTTTTTGAATCAATTTAACCGAGCCTCTTGTAAAAATGCGTACTTTTCTGAGTTTTATTACATACATTTTCCCTTCACGAGATACAGACTTTTGCTCATACAAAAAAATAATACTCGAACACTCATCGAGACCTTTCATTTGATTTCATTTTAATCAAAATTGTAGGAACCATTTTGATTTCTGATAGTCTCCAAAAAATACTACACACCAAGCTTGAAGTAAATCGACCCATCCGTCTAGGCTGTGGCCTCTGATACATAGAGACAGACAGACAGACAGACAGAATTTTCGGACCCACTTTTTTCTCATTCTCTATCATCGTAATGTCATGTTTGATTGTTATCTCAATTTTATTGTCTGAACGAATGCATTACTTGATATATAGTACCTACATATATCATATTGCCGATAGTTCCCACTCCCACAGTAGGAACCATAGAGCTAATTAGCTAAATGAGGGAGTTATGGTCCCAGCCGAGACAAAAACAGAAGAGGGGGGATAAATTAACCCTTGAAATACGGTCGAATCTTTTAAAAAACACGGGAATACGATCATAAAAAATATCTGTGTTTTCGGGATTTCGGGTTTTTATGTGGTCGATTTTTCTCTGTACAGTATTTCAAAATACCAGTAATTTGAGATACAGTATTTTGTTGTTTTTAAAGCTTTTTGTTTTAGCTACCTACAGTACTTTGCACATACAATATTTTGAGAAACATAGAGTATCCACACACAATTTTGGTCAAAAAGTACATATTTGGAAATAAAGCATTTAACATCTTTTTGAGTAATGAAAAGTTTAAAATGAAATTTGGATTTAAAACTGTTCTGGGAATTCATTTTTAGTTGCGACTAATGCCGCAAAGATACAAAGCAAGAGAAAGAGCATTTCAAAAACTATGTTGAAGACCAATACAAAAACTACATCAAATTTTTCCTGTTTAACAGTTTATTTTAGCTGTGTATTATTTGTATTGAGAGCAAGAACATTAAAACTTTATTTCATTTAAGTCTTTCGTATAATATTTCGTTTATTTGATTTTTCGAAAAAAAATTATTTCTGTTTTTTGTTTTAAAAGATAAATTTTAATGCTTTTAAACACAAGGTAATCGGAAGCTTATTCAGAGTTTTGTATTATTCTTTAAGCCGCTTTCAATATTATTAAGTATTATGTTATTGTAATAGGTATGATGCAAAAAAAAACTCAATTCGTAAAGCCTAATGATTACATTAAATTTCATAACAAAGAGAGAAATCAAAGTATATACCTACATGAAACCATATAAATATACTTTTCTTTTGCCCAGAATTAAAAAAAAAAAAAAGAATAAACCAATCTACTTATTGAAGTCTCGTATTTAACAAAAATGAACAAAGTCATAAACCGCAAGTCATTAAGGACAAACGACAATTTATTATTACAACAACCCAACATGATGAAATTAAAACGAAAAAAAAAGAAAAGAAAAATAATTTAAATTCTGAATAATTTTCATAACTGAAAGGACTACAAAAAAAAAGAAAGAATAAAAAAAAAAATGAAACAAAAACAGATTTAATGAGCCACAACCATCACCATCGAGATGAGTAAGTACCTTTTGCCATACTTATACTCTCAAAATGTACTCCCATTAAATATTGTAGATATACAAAAAAAAAAAAGTATTTCATGTAAAAATATGAGCATAAAAAGCAAATTTAAATCAACACTGAAACAAAACAGATTTTTTTGTTTATCAAGGCATTTGGTTGAAACATAAAGAGAATTAAAAATTATTTTCTCTCCACACGGCAACAACGGGCGAATAAAAGAAATAAGATTTACAATCGCCTTTTTAAGAGCAACAATAAGCCACAACATGGAACAGCACAACCATTCCAAATGTTAACACATACAACTCGGGACATTATATCATGTTTTTGGCTCTTTTTGGCTGTGTGATTCAAATTTTATTCAGTTATATTTTATTATAGTCTACTTTCCAAACCCTGGGGTGGGTTTGGTTGGTCTACCAAGAAGAGAGAGGTCTCAGAAAATGAAGAACTTATTTTTCATGTTTTATATCCTTTTCTATCTTTTACTCTTTATCTTGGAATAATGCCCCATTTTTCTTTTTTTTTTTTAACTTTTTATTCAAAATGATGTATAATATGACATCTGACAGCTTAATGCCATTAAAAACCAATTTACTATAAATTGCGTATGCGTTGGCAACAGTATCTGTTTTTTTTTGTCGAATGACATGGCAGGCCATCGATTTTCAAGCGGTGACATTTGCAAATAGTAAAATGATATCCTGTCCAGAACGCAACCAGAGACGGTAGAGAAATATGGAATGGTGGATGAAGGGGGCAGAGCAATTTAATAAATTAAATTAATTGCTCGCTGATTTGGTAAGGTTTACTCTGAAATTAATTTGATTGCTTCTTCACTGTTTTTTTTTTTTTTTTTTTTTGTACTTGGATACGTTTTCATAACGTTTTTTTGTCGGTTGGTCTATCTCTGTTGTTACACATAGTGTATAGGGGCTCGTTCTGGCCACCCCTAGTTAGCTAGATTGAAAATTCTTAAGAAATTACTGTTGGGTCTTTTGGGAATTAGATTCATTTTCGTTGTTTTTTTTTTTCACTTTTATTTGATTTTTCATACTTTAGTGCTTTTTTATCAAGAAATTTACAAAACAACAAAAAGACGATACTTGTGTGTTGATTTAATTTGTATGAAGAAGTTTTTTTCAGAAAAATAAACAAATGGACCTGAACAAGGAAGAAAAAGCAGAATGTTTTTGTTTTATTTAGTTAGGTAGTGTGCCTGGTACTTTGGCAACAGGAATCCTATGCTAACAAATTGGCCACAAGCATTTCTAACACTCATTGGATATATGTATCTATCTATATAGGATACCTATGCCTACCAAGTGTTTTTGGCTAAGGTACCAGCTAATACATTTATGTTAGCTTATTTGGTATAAATATTTTAAAGTTTTGAAATTTAATCTAAATACAAGAATATTTAGAGAATTGTCTTATTTCAAGAATTTTCAATGAACACAAATACCTGATACTGATGTAGGAATACAGTTTGATTGGCTTTAGAATTGAAACTATGTAGGTGTGTGTTTTTAATAAATAGTGTTTTGAAATTTCAGTTAACTTCTATTGAAATTTATATTTCTTGTGTATCACTTTGATTTGGAATTAGTTTAACTTTAAGGATAAATTATTGAATTAATATTAGAGAAGAAATTCTTCCATATGGGTTTAAATTAATGTAAATATTAATTCATGCGAATTATTATGAATTCTTTGAAAATAATAATAAATTGAAATTTAATTACAAGTAAAATTGCATAGTTATTTCCATCAGTATTCTTGATTGCAAGACTGTTTGTGTTTGGAACATATTCCAGAGAAAGGTCACAGATATTGGCCAGAAGGGACTCAATAATTAATGACAGCCATAAATGGAACAATAAATTCTAGTGGCATTTAGGAAAAGAAAGTTATTTAGCATATTTTAGCCTTAAGGTGGTGGAAGGACTTATGTAGACCCTAAACTAAGAAGTGTTCCAAGGTGGCCAAGGTACGATAGGTTACGAATTCTCTCGATGAAATCAATGGTATCTTGGACTAGTTCCGGTTAGGTTTATAGCTACTTGGTGAACACGTAATTTTATGTTGACGACTTTAACAAACGAAAATGTGACCAAAGTCACTACAGTCGATTAGGGAGGGTCAATTTTGTATGGAAAATTTTTGTTTACTTCCAATAGTAATGAAAATATACGACATGGTTACAGAAACTAGTTAAGAAAGTTTCATACAAGTCAGATGTTACCTTCTGCCCCCAAATTGCCTCTAAAATTTTGAAAATTATGTTACAGCAATGGGCCACGTCCCATACAAAAGTGCCCTAAAAAATAAAAAAAAAAATCACTGTTTTAGGCGATAAAATAGTACAAATGAACTTTGAACTCTCTTCTTTAGTGTTTTTCAGTAAATTTATATTTATACATATGTATGTATGTACATACAACTTTAATCGAGATCTTTCATTTGGTGTGTATCTTAATGTGTTACATCGTAGGTCAAAATGTGACCATACTCAACATTTTAAGCCTGATTCGGAGGCAGTTATACTTTACCGATGATGGCTATATGTCATATTTTATTCATGTTTTATCAGTCCTAACAATATATTTCGCTTTTAAGAACATTTAAAAAAAAAGTTTTTTGGCCCATCCTAATGTCGACTGGAACTGTTTAAAGCAGAGACAAATGACTTTCTCAGAAGCATACAATAACTCACTTGTACAGTTTGTTTAAGCAAAGGGTATGCCCAATGAAGAAAAACTTCACATAGTATAGGTAACCTATCCACAAGAAAAAAAATGCTCTGAACTGCGCCGCTACAGAGCTATGTGTCCTCAACATCGCCTTTACAATTTTCTGTGACCGTCTAAATCATTTTGTCATCAAAAAGATCCACTTGTATTAAGTCAATTAACGATACAATTTCAAAATGCCCTGACCATGGAGCAATCTTGTACATGACTTGACTAACTCTTGAGAAAAATAATATGCAAAAGACGATATTTCCAACACTCAAGCTTATCTAAAAAGTATAGCGGAACTCTCAGGACCCCTATGCTCAGTTTGCGTGCTATTTGTCTTTCAAAGAATATATGTATATACATATATGAACAAAAATTGAACCACAAAGAAACTAGTAAGGTTTCAGGATACAGAATGATAATCTTACAAAAAACTTGCAGTGTCAAAACAAAATTCGGAATTTAACGAGGAATAGCCTTTAAAGCTGGATCCCATTTTAACCTTCATTTAACTTCATTTAAGCAACATCTTCATTTAAACATAAATACACATTTCGATACGTTAACAAATATATATATTTAATTTATTTATTTTAAACATTATTATAATTATAATATATTTCATTTTTCAATGTACATCATACAATGAAAAGTAATACATCACTTTGATATAATATTTTGATAATAATTCAAATTTTCCTATCAGTTTTTTTTTTTTTTTTGAGATTATAAATAGGAGATTCTTTAAGGTGTTTTTTTTTAGTTTGTTCCTTTTAAAAAAAGCTAGTACTTATTTTTATTGCAATTCTGTAGACAGGAAAACATATAAATTATGAAAGTTTGAAAACTAAATTTAAAAAAATTTATTCAATTAATGTTTTTTATTAAATGTTTCTTTTTTTTTTTTTGTTTAAATGACTGTAACAAGTATCAACGATTTATCTTTTTAAAATTAGCTAACATTGATTGCTTATATTTATTGTGTGTATAGTTTTTTTTTTTTGTTTATTTAAATTCTTATTTTATGGAACTTTAAGTTACTGAATTTTATAGTTTTTATTATGTTTGAGTTTGATCGAGTATATTAAATAATTTTTTTTTATTAATGTTAAAACCTATTTGGACCTTGATAAGTTTATTTTTGTTTAGAAATAAATAGTTTTTATTTATTTATTATTGTTTTACGTTAGGAGGGATTTGTGTGATTGTAAATTTTGTCCAGTTGTGATATTAATTCGAGATTACTTTTTATTATAAAAAGACATAAACTATCTAAAAGAACGACATAGAGTTGGGTAGACACACTTTATAACAATTAAAGTAAAAAGTTTTATAAAAGGGTGCTTGATATTCAGATTATATAAATGAGAAAAGGGGTCATATTACAATTTACAGAATTCACCAATTTTCATAAACAATTCATGACTGTTCTAATAAAAACATAAAAAGGGCAAAATTTAATTTTTTAATTGCTGTTCAATTTATTTTCTTAATTTTTAAATAATTTTTTCTCAAGATCATTGTTTGAAACTTTACCACAGAGACACCGGGGGATAGCTACCAGATAATGATTTTTAAGGTCCAATACTAACCAAGCTTAACAAAATAACAGAAAAATGACATTGTAAGGTTGACGTTTGCAAAATGCTTTAAAGCCTTTGAGACAATCAGGCCTATCACAGAATCCATTGTGGAAAATTTTCGATACAAGATCTAACAAAAAAGGTTCACAAGATCTGAATTTAATCAAAATAGCAGCAACTTACTGACAAACGAATTCTGAATGGATTCAAAATCAGTTATGCACTCATTATTTGACAATTTTTGAATATCAATTTGATTAAGTTTAGATTTGTTTCTAGTTAATTGGCCATAGATGTTTTTATAGTAAGATGTGTCGGAAAGGAACTATTGTTAAAAAACTGCTTTCTGGTACAAATGTTCTGATATACAACTGCGAGCGGATAAGATACGAAGGAGTAAAATGAAATCTGTAAAACCGCAAATTTTCAAAACTCCCGGAAAACTTTCCAGGCAAAACAACGAAATTATTGTACTATTATTGACATATGTGTAACAGAAATTATTTTAAATTAAAAATGTTTCCTTAATACTTACATCGAATTTTCGATAAGACCAGCTTTTCGACACGATATATTCCTATTTTTTTCGTTTTCAATTTGTACTAAATTTCAAAAAATTGTGATTTCCTAGGGATTACAAAAAAATTTGATTTTTGTTTGTAATTTTTGAGAGGCTGTATTCAAGTCGTACGGAGTTTATAAAACAAAAGTAACTTGAAAAGAACAAAACTTTTTTTTTTTTAAATCACGATCATGATAGCAAAAATGTGACCCTACAATTTTTTGTTAATTGAATAATTGTAACAAAGAAACAGTTTATTGGATGGACTTGAAACCTTGCAAAACATATAAAAGTCACAGTCAACATTAGTTATTTTATGGTTAGCTGTAATAGTATAATTTTTTCAGTTTTTTTTTTCATATTAAGGAAGAGACAAAAAAAATTGACACATTTAAGTCATACAAATTTCTTATAGAAAATTGTTTCTAGTTTTTGAAACTTTTCTTTAAATTTGCTGTTCAGTTATTGGGACAGAAATGAAATTTTCCACTAAAAGTTAAATAAATGGGTAAAAAAATCGTACCAAAATGCTGAAATACACAAAGCTGAATAAGCAAGCTTTCCGTACTTTATAAAGGTTTAGTTGAAAAATTGTTCAAGTCGATGACTGAAAAACAAAACAAAAAAAATTCAATAAATTTTTAGTGAATTTGTGAATAATGGTCGTATTGAGACCTCAGATATAACGGTTTTTAGATCTTTTACTGAATTGTTTTAAAAATTCACTTCGGAAAAATTTCAAATCAATTTCAAAATGTTAGGCAGGTAATACAATACATATTTTCACTTCTTGATTCAATTTACATACTATTCAAAAGTTGTAAGTAAGTAAGTAAGAAGTAAGAAATGAATCGTATCGTCATTTAAGACTCTCTCTGGTTTCCTTAGTTGACCATTTACTATTATTATTCCTTTATCCAAAACCAACGGAAATATCTACAAAACCTTCTAAAAAGAATTTTATTGTTTTATTTTTAAGAGTTTTTCTTGGGGATTCTAAAACCCAAAAACTCGAACAAAAAAAACCCTCTGCGTCGTTCGCCATTTTGAAAAAAAAAAAAAACGTTTTCTTGATTTTCTTGGCCGTCATTGGGCGTAGAGCAATTATTTTTGTTTATTTTGTTTTGAAAAAATAGTTTAATGTTTTTGTCTATAAATTTTTTTTTTTGACACATCCTTTTAATAATAAACAATTGATTTTAAAGTTTATCTCGACCAATGTCTATCCGAACCGAAAACTGCTCAAGACACTTTTTATAGAACATTGAATTCTCTACAATTTTATATATTTATATTTCTTGTTCGTCAAAGTCTTATTAGATAGACCACGAAGAAGTTTCCAGTATTCTGTTAAAAAATTGTTAAATAGGAAATGATGTGTGCTTGTGGTAAAAGGTTCGGCGATAGGACGATCTATCCTCAAATAAAAATCATACGCCTTGTATGTATTTTTCTAGATAGTGTCTATATAAACATTTTGCGAAAGAGTTGCCAAGTAGTATTTCTTCAAGACATATGGTCGCCAAGCTAAAAACATGATAAATCCACTTTTGTTTTTCAAGACATTTGAATGAAAGTAAGAAATCATTTAGAAACATTCCACGAAATAATTACATCCACTTCAAATGCCAGTAAAAGTTTCATTGTTATTTACATTGTGTTACAAAAAACGGGAAAAAATATACGCGGGCGGAGACCTTTCACGTTTTGTAGAGCTTGTTGCACTGATTAAAAAACGGTATGCAAATAATATGCAACACTCCCAAAATCTGGACTTAGGTTAAAAAACGGGTTTTTGCAAAAAATGCAAAAAAATCTAGCTTCATCAAAATTTCGGTACCCTAACGTTAGAATTATTGTATTTGGGTTTTCTAAGCTAGTTTTCAACCGATAGTAATAAAAAGTACATTTTGTTGTTTGTAAATAAATATTATTTTACAGTATGTTGTTTTTAAAATACATGCTTTAACTGTCGAAATAGGATAAATGACGAAAAAAATGGAATTTTTGAATTTTTTTAAGCTTATATAGTTTAGGTGGTTTAAACAAACCACATGTTTTTCACATTGTTAAAAAAAAACCTAAAGTAGGTAAAAATTTGACGAAGCTACGATCTATGTAATAGGTAGATTACTTATGATTTTAGGGTTGTTACGGAATTTTTAAATACCCTTTTGTAATCAGTGCAAGAAGCTCTACAAAAAGTCATAGGTCTCCGTCCGTGTATATTTTGAATCTCACACAGTGTAATCGATTCATTCTCAAAGTTAAAGCAAATACTCTTATTTGAGTAGGTATGTTTAAATTTCTTTAATGCATAAGTTTTAGTAACTTGGAATGATATATTTTTATTCATCTCAAAATGGTCTGTTTAAAAAAAATATTTTTACTTCACAAAAAAAAAAATCTAAGAATTCAAAACACCAAGAAGTTAGAAAATTGTCACATAAATTGGACAGTTTTTGGGAAGGTATTGTGTTTTTGTGTTTTAAATCATGGTCGAAGTTGGACGAATAAATGCTTGTTTTTTTTTTTTTATATTTTCTAAGCTACGCTACATTTCTTTTAATAGGTACTTTTAAATATTTTAAATATTGCGTGCATCTAAGATAGATATAGTATAAGACCTAATTTAAGACAAAACAAAATATATACGCACTACCTGAATAGATATTTTAAATATTTTGTTTTATAAGTTTAAATAGTGACTTGGTTAAGGTACATTTAAGTGAGATGAGTGTGTTTTTTTTTTGTTTTATAGTTGAAACTATTAGAGTATATTGTAAAAAAGTATTGCGGATATATCATGATGTTAGTTATTGGTTCTGTAGTGTTTTTCTTTTTTTTTAATTTTCTATATGAATTCTGTCATGTACATATTTACAGACTGTTATATTAATCGACTGATCATACATACATAGTATACATAATGACTGTCGATATATTATTTTTTTATTATTTAACGAAGTTCCTATGATTTTATTATAATTTTTTTTTGTTTTTAGTGAATAAGTGTTAAACATTCAAATTTAAAAATATTATTTTTTTTTTTGTTTTAATTACACTAGAAATATAAAATTTAAATTTTTTTAATATTTTTTTTTTTTTTTTTGAAACAGTTTTCTGATTTCTATATATTTTTTTTTTTGTGTTTTTTTCTTATTAAATAAATTACATTTCCATTAATATTTAAACTAGTATTTCAGTCTTATTTTGATTAAATTCCGCTTGTTAAGTTATATTTTGATCGTATTTCTGTAATGAGTAAAAAGAAGTAATTTTTTTTTTGTTGTTGTTCTGTTTTGATTTAAACATTTAAATTTAGATAAAATTTTGATTTTTTATTAAGTTTTTTTTTATTTTGATAGCAAATATAAGAAAAACACACATCGATTTTTTAGCAAGCTTAATATTTTAAGAGTCTGGCAATATTTCGAAAATATCAAAAAAAAAAAAAGAAATACACGGAAATTACAATATATAAATATGAAAAAAAAAACCAAAATCACTCAAGATGCATACATCTCACATTATTATTTGTAAAACAGTATCATGCAGTTTTTGAAGTATCATTTTTGTAAAAAAAATCAATAAAACTCGTTGTAGTTTTTTTTGTTTTGTTAAAAAAACAACCATGCTACACTTTTTCGAGAAAAGTGTTAGTTTACAGGTTCATGTAGGTTCTTAAATTATTGTTTTTGAGTATGTTTAGTACATACTATCGTCAATAGCTTTGTTAAAAAAAAAAAAAAAAAAAAAAAAAAAAAAAATTACCAAAAACATGTCTCCAGATTCTCTTCGAATACAATGCAACCCATAGATTTTTACATTTACCAAAACTTAATATGTATCTTCTTTATTTATTATTTATTTACAAGAACAAAGTATAGTGATATAGTGAAACTTCAAATTGAGGTATTACGATAGCGTGTCTTTAGATCGAAAAACGGGAAATTATTTCAGATTCAGCTTCTAAAGATACAAAACTGCGGTAGTAGTTTTGCCGTTGCATTTTAAAATTGTTTATAGAGGTAAAGATTTTTCCCCATCTTATGCAGCATCTCTGGCGAAACTTTTTTAATATCGTTTTCAGTCAATCATAGAGTTTTTTAATATTTATGGAACGATTTTATTAAAGGCAATAAAAAATGCCCCGAAATTGTTAAGATTTGTTGAACTATATTAATTCAACCAGCAAAATAGATTTACTGACACTACATTTCGTCGACGGTCGAGCTGCATATAATTTACAAAAGACTTGAACAATTTTGTTTCCCGCCTTCAATTTTGATAAACTTTAATTCAATTTTAAAATTTTATGTGACCTCCAATCCAAAAAATGTAAAATCTTATTTTGTAAATGTTACGATTTGTATGGTTTCCACACCGAACCATAATCTAGATTTAGTGGAAAAAGTTCGAAATCTCATCGAAATCTACATACTAGATTTTCCATAGGTACATTTTCAGTTTTCAAAATCTTGTTTGTCATCTAGATAACGACGAAATATCTTCAAAATCTACATGATTTTGTTAGCATAGACACATTTATAACACATTGTTCTCTTTTGTATAACAGTAAGAGCATATTTTAGCAGCGAGATAAAGGAAAATGTCAAACAAAATCTAGTTTATGTGCGGTGTGAAGGGTTCGGCGAGATTTCGTAATCGTGGTGGGAAATCTTGTTGGTTCGAAAAGGCTATTAAATTTGAATGAATACAGCTTTTGTTCACACAAAAATGACCATGTGACTGGACAGTGGACATAGACAAAAGCAAAGTTTTGCGCTACAAACGAAGTATGTATATCATTAATTAATTAGAGTAAATTTTTTGAAAACAAATTGTATATCGTTAGAAACTGTATTTTTCGGAGTTGTCCCGAAAGATCAAACTGACAATGGTGAAAGTGCTTCACTGAGAGAAAAAACCCAATGTAAAACTTAATAGGGTCATGTTTAATTGACAGTTGTAACAATTGACCTAGAACAGATTTGATTTCACTTTGAAATTTGTTTGATTTAAGGATGCAATGTCATTTCAAATATGCTTAACATATTTTCAAACTGTTACGTATTCATTTTGAAGTTGAAATCAATTTTTGTGTTAGTTTCAAAGTGCGCCTTCTGTAGTTTCAAAGGTGAACATTTTAATATTTGCAAAAATCTAGTTTTAAAGACTAATCCACCAGCTTTTAATGTTTTTCAACGTAAATCTAAAAATTATTGCGAATTTCAAGGTTCAAGTTAAATAATATACAACCAATTTCCAACATGTTGTGTAGAGCACTGGATCAGTAACTTAAGTGGTACCAGTTCGTATCCTGTGAAATGCACTTGTTTTTTTTTTGTTTTTGGATTTTAAATTGAAGATGAATAATTTTGATTCAACGAAATAACTTTTAATTAACTTCTTTCATCTTTGATTTCGTAGCAAAATCACTGCAATAAATAGTTATATCAAAGTGGTTTACTTTGATTTTGCAGTAGGTGTGTTTTTTTGGCAAATCTGTCCCCAGTACAGTAGGATTTTACACGTATTAAAAATACAACTCCGTACTGCCGATAAAAGTAGAAGTAAAATCCTTATGCGGATAGAATCTTGACTTTTGTTTGAGTCTCGAATAAAATAGTTGGTACAATTGATAACTGCTGTGTATCTCGAAAGTACGTTCGTAGAGTACGAAAAGTAGTTTGTTGTTTACCATTTTCCATTTTATGCCGAGAGTTTACTTTTTTCACCCTTTTCTGCACTTTTTGAGATTTCATGTACTATATGCAACCAAACTAACAGGAAACGAAAACGCAAAGAGATTTAAAACGCTGTCGACAGCATTTTTATAAGAACAAAACTACATTTTTGTCGCTTCGGCGTCATTGAAAGCTGTGTAATCTGCTCTCTACTATCTCTTCCAAAAGTATCCGTTTTTGTATCAGCGACATAAGGACTTTAAGCTGTCTTATTATTTACCTAGCGTTTTATGAGTGATGCACACTAACGCGACAAAAAAAAGTGTTTTTCAAATTTGTTTTACAAATTTCTTCTACCTGAACAAACTAAAACCACACAACCTGGTTGGCCAAAGCGAGCCCTAAGAGTAACGCTTTAATTTTTAAAAAAGCTAAAATGTCAAAAATATTTTTTACACTGTTTGCGATCATAAACAAGAATTGCTTGTAGCACTAATTTACAAAAATACATATATTTTTTCTCGAAATGGGGTTCAAACTTCGGTTTATCCTATGTTATTTGTAATGTAACTATTTTTCGCAGGCACTGCCATCAACTTAAAAGCTTCAGCTCATAATTCTCACTCAGCCCTATCATCGTATACGATCGGAACAAAATTTTCCCCGATATCTACGAAATATACGAATTTTGTATCATAGTAACTGTTCCGCCTGATATATGGGATTAACTTCCGAAGAAAATCAAAGCGTGCGTTGTAAATGTCAAAATCAGCAACGCATCGCGAATTTGTGCGATTTTCTCTCTCCGATTTATTTTCTTATGCGATGTACTGGGATTTTCTCCCTTGATTTTTTTTTCTAATGCGATGTACTGCCATTTTTTCTCTGTGATTGTCTCTGGCAGAAATATGGTGCTGAACAATGTCCCCAAAAAATAAAATAGAATACAACAAAAATTAAAAACAAACAAAAAACAACACCTGGAGAACTAAAATGGATGTTGACCTGGGAAATAACATGTAAGCAAGTGTATTATTTATTTCTAATTTGGCATTTATAAACATAAATACATGCAATTTTGGTTTCTTGTAGACACAACAAAAATTGTATGTATATTGACAAATGTTTTATGTCAAACACACGTGTCGATAGGCGGTTATGTTTTTGTTCCGATTCGTATACCATAAATAAAATAAACTTTTCTTCGGAACTTTTCTCCGATCGGAGACTTCTCCGAACGGATACGATGATAGGGCTGACTTTAAGTTTGACGTTATATTTTTATGAAATTTTTTGAAATGTTAATTTTGTCATGAAAAAGATCCACCAAAAGAAGCCCATTCATAAAAATCTTTTATTTTAAAAGCAAAAACAACTTGCAACTGCCCTGCAATCATTTTGAAAGTTCGTTATGATTGCTGTAAATAATTATAGTTTAAAATCAACATCTTTAATTTTATATCCATTTTCTATAAAACATTATTATATTGTTTTTTTTTTTATTTTTGGATCCAAAATTGTAAAAAAAAAAAACTTTTTTTAAAAATGAGTGAAATTATATTCCTCAAAAAAGTTCAATTTATTCTCACTCAAAGTGGAAAATAACTTCACTTCAGAAAAGCGAATTAATTTCCCACTAGCGGTGAAATTTTTGTCATGTGATGTTATTTCCCGTTGAAGTTATTTCCCTGCCCCTCAGTTAATAGCGAAATGTTGATTATTATAAAAAATTATCAGTAACTTTCGACATTACAGTGACCGGATGCAATAATGTTACAGTCAAAAATTATCGAGCGGGTATAATTGGGACACGGAGCAAGTTAATCCACACAAATTATTCAGAAACTATAAGTCCTACTTAAACGCGTGCTCATTAACCGCCATGTATCAACTAATTTTTAATTCGGTTTTGTCTTTGGAAGGAGAAGGACACTCATGTTTATGTTTTTTAGGGGTAAAAGTGAAAAATGTAAATTGTTTCTTTTTTATCCTGTATGTGAAATAGTGTGAATATCTCAACGACTACTGTTCTTTCTAAATACCCCGATTCTATATTTTTATATTTCTGTATGTGAATTTGGAGTGTTTCGTGCAATTTTTTTCAGTGAAACGAAATGTTCAACAAAGTCGGTGTGGGGTAAGTTGGTCCGTCAGTGGTACAATTATTTTCCCCGCTAAAATAAAAAAATCTGCTCTTTTGTATTTTACCTCTAATACTTTTAGTTTTCCGAATATGGAGTTATACTCAAATAAATTAGACACTAATTCAAATCGTCCTTAAAGTATTTATTTATTTATATTTTGAAATTTCCTTGGTCCCACACACTGGTCCAACTTACCCCGTTATTGGGGCAAGTTTGTAAATTAATAATTCTTCAGCATTAGGTATATTAATTTTTTTTCAAATTGCATTCAAAAGCTGAAATGTAATCCTTTCAGTTATCTTCGTTTTATTGATGTATTATGAAAAAATTGGAAGTAATGAAGTGTCAAGCAAAGAGTGTCTCAACTAGCCCCGCCCTACCCTACTACATAATAATGTAAAATGTGTAGCGGTGGAATCCTATTCAATTTTTACTTAATATCTTGGTTGAGGTTTCGTAGCTATAATTTTTAAACTTCGACATTACATACATCATTTTCACAAATATATCAAAAATTTGCAAAACTTTGTTCTCTTAATTTTTACCATGAAGAAAAATTAATTATTGGAGGATAATGAAATATTTGGGAGAAAAAATAAAAAAAAAAAACAATAAAAAAAAAAAAAAATCAAATGAAGGTGCAAATAAAAGGCAGTTATATTTTGTAGAACTTGTGTTCGATAGCTTCTCCACTTTAATCAATAACTTTGAAAACATAGTGGGTGGAGTCCTGAATAACATGATTTGAGTGTTTCTGACCTACCCTATTTTTGTATGTAATAGGCATCAGGCACTAAAAAAGTTTATCTGTCCTGTGATAATAGATCAAACAAATGTTTAATTTGTTGGCAAATATGATGGATGGTGGGAAAAATCAGGAAAAATGGTATATGAAAGGGGAAACATAGATTGACCACCAACAGATTGGGTGATAAAGTGTTTTTTAACAATATCTATCAAAGTAAGACCTCCTATCGAAAAAAGTTGATGCAAGAGTTTTAAATGATAAACCTCAAAAATATTGGGAAAATGCTAAAAGCGAGTTTGTTTTATTTTATTATTATTTTTTTTATGTTAAATCAAAGAAACCAATACATAAATTAACTTTTTTCCTATATCAAGTGATACAAAGGCTACAAATGCAATTTTTTTTTGCATGCAATAAAAACAAGGACCTTTACTTTAATTGGTTAGAAAAAAAGTTTTATACGTGTTCTCTTAAGTATGACAAACAAGTTTGCTTTCATTCGTTTGAAGCTCATTTTCATGAGTAGATTGCGGCAAACTAAAATGTTTCTTTTCGTTTTATTGAAAATTTTATTGTTTTCAGCAAACAAATAAATAGTTTGCGAAGAACTTTTCCAGAAAGTTGCTTGCAGCAAAGAACTTTACTTTCGGTGTAAATATACAATTCATTTACAACAAATGATTGAAGGAACATTTTTCTTAATAATTGTTACTTCGTTTGCAGCAAACGATTAGTTCTTTAATTTTGTTCATCTGCATTCTGCGCTAATCGTTAATTATACAGTTCGAAGCAGAATTAAAGATCTTCGCTTCGTAAGCGAGAGGTCACAAGCTCAATCACCGTTGTGACTCTGATTTTTTTTTATCGTTTGCAAAAAGTGATTAAACCAAACTAATTTACCAATTTGCTGCAAACGAAGTCGAAAATTTTGAGATTTTTTTTTGCGGCCAACGATTTGTTCTCTGTGTTGGTATATAATAAAAACAATGGACAGAAAAGACAGGAAACAGTTTTGCGCGCTAAACTGTTAACTTGGCTTTAATGTCAAAATTCAAATCCAGCAATACCCAATATGAAAATCAAGAAAAAGAAATAAACTGTGCAAAAGTCTTAACTTTATGATTGGATCACAATTTCGAGTACAATTGCTATTTAATTAAAGATTTTTTCTTTACTAATTCTCAAATCTTAAAAACCAAAGGTAAAAGTTATTGAGTGGAAAATGGGTCACTTTCAAACATCAAAAGGTCGTTTAAGACCTTAACCCAAGTCCAGACAGACAAAGAAATCTATTCAATTGACCCAAGGATATAAAAATAGAAAGAAAGAAGCAAAAAAAAAAAAACACACACACAAAATACTCATTCGAAATTGAAAATTCTTAAGCTTGGAAAAAGATCCACTCGGACGTGAAATGAAATAATTGCCTCAGAGCTCAGAGAGCTCAGACACAAAATGCTATTACCAAAGCAAGTAACAGTTTTCTCCTTGCTTTGAGATAAATATACCTAAAGACGAACTAAAATCCTTTGCTGCTCTAATATGTTATAGGTATACGCTGTGACATTTAAGAATGAACAAACTTTAAATCAAAAAAGAAAATATAGGCACAGAGGGACATATTACGAGTGTATATGTTCAAGTATATGTATATAAAAGAGGAGTTGAATACACACAAGCAAACGACAGCAATTAAAAGAAAATTAGATAAGCACACCAAGAATCCAACATCAAACCAAAAAAAAACTAAACAAAAAGGATTTATCTCCTTTGGTTTATCGGATTTAACATTAAACTGTGCGTGCAGATAAAGAGGAGTTAAGCACAGGATAATGAAAAGAATATCGTTTCCATTTCGTTCATAGATATTATATGAGTGCAAATTAAGTCAAACCAATTGCAAGAGCAGGTATCAAAAGTCCTTGCAAATGAAGGACCTCCAATATCTGATCTTTAATATAAACATTAAAAACATTAAAAAAAAAAAAATAAACAACATTAAAATTGATTGAAGTATTCTTTCGTTCTTAATCGAATTTTGATTACATTAAATGCAGTACTGACGTAATTTTGAAAAAAATAAAAAAATTAATTCGAATTTTTCATTAAAAAGGAACAAAAGATGAATAAATAATGTTGTAACGCACACACATTGATATGGTGATTTTTGTTGGTGTTTTTGTTTTTGTATTTATGCAACACGTTGTAATGGGAGCAATAAAATTAAACAATACTATAAATGAGATGGCAAAATTATAATAATAATTTGTGAATGAATGAGTGCGAAATTGGTACTTTTACAATGTTGTACATTTATTTAAATTTTTTTTGTAAAAAAAACATACCTGTGATTGAGGTGGTCCTTGTATGGATGGATTCGTATCCAATGTATGCTTTGATATAACCACAGTTGTTGTTTTTTGGATTTTATCTTCATGATGTTCCGAAGGTGATTTTGGTGGAACATTATCGGCTAAGGCTAAAACTTCAGCTGCTCTAACTATATCTAGTACCTGAAAGATTAAATAAACGATATATTTCAGTAGAAAAGTCCATAGGGAAATAAGAGATATTCAAAGCTCTAACAAAACAGAAAAAAATATACACCCAACGGAGCATATTATTAACATTTGACAGCTAAAAGGTTTACTTACAAAAATTTAAGAAAGTATTATCTGACCGTTTAGGTATCTATAATTACATTTTGATGACTCAATCAGTTTATTCAAGTTTTGGAGGTTCTAACAGAGATTTCTTGCCTTCTCAGGGATAAATCAGTAAAATTTCTTTTAATATTTTGCATTCATAAAATCAAATAAACGTTTTTCATAGAATTTCAAAGCAGAACGGATTGTTTCTGCCAAATGTTGAAACACTTTGTCCCAGTGCATGATAGAATTTAACCCAGAGTGAAATTTCAAACTTAACACAAGACCAATTAAGCAAATTCTCTAATTTTCTTTCACTTAAAATCGGCTTACAAAACCCTTGTTGTGGCTGTTCTAGTTATTTAGTTTAAAGTATTCAGTTTAAAGTAGTTTTAATTATTATATATTTAATGTTCTATGTACAATTCTTAAAAAGATATGATCCCATTTTTTTTTTAAGCAATTACTTGTTTTTAAAATAAGAACCATTGAAATATTAGAATGAAAAGTAGTTTAAGCGCCCGTATAGGGCCAGTAAGATTTTGACCCTCTGAACTTGAATCTAATATAAGAAATGCTCTAACATGCAAAGTTTTATAGATATCGAATTTAGAACATTCAACTACTTATTAACTATTCAACACTACTTTTGTGATGTTTTAGAGATATGTTTTATAATTTACTTTGCATTTTTTAAGGGTAAGCCGGCAATTTTTGATTTCCGATTTTGAATGACATAACTACGAGAAAAAAAAACAATATAAAACCCTTATAACAGGGAAGACCCATTTCGTTTTCTCTTTCTAAAAACAACAAAACCGCAAATACCTTTTGAGGTTCAGTTTTTTATGTAACTATCCTATTGTTTTCAATTAAGGTATTATTATTTGAGATATCAATTTGTTTTATTCTTTAAATTTGTGTTATAATGGAATAATAGTCCCAGTTTTTATTTCAATATCACAACCGTTATAAGGACAAGTCATCACAGTGTAAAGTGTATAAGAAAATCGAATGTGAAGTACCCAATTCTAGAGGTTTTCATTCAATTTATCGAGCTGTTTGTTCAAAAGTATTGTAAGGGAAAATGGGTGTAAATGTATTACCACCGTTACAATAGAATTTACCTTTAACAATTTAAATTAAAATTAAATGCTCTTGAATTTAGATTCTAAATCAATAAAACATCAACAAATTTTACAAGACTAAGCCTAGAAATTTAAGAACAACATAAATTTGTTTCTTTGACAATATTTTACTTCCCGTTGAATATAAAAACAAAAATTTTAATAATTATTAAACTTACCTTTTCGGGGGTGCTCTTTTCTTTCGTGCTAACCAATGACTGCTCAGAGTTAACCAAAGCTACAACATCTTGCGATGTTTGAGGAACTCCACTATTTACAACATTATCTGAATGTAAATTGCTCTGCAGCGGCACCTGTTCGTTATTCGTGTTCGTTTTTGTCGCAAAAACTTCGAAATCCTGTAAATTAGACTAAATTTTACATTTTTGTTTAAATTTTATTTTATATAATTTTTCAAAAAAAAAAAAAAAAAAACAACAACAATAAAAACAAAATAAAATTTAACATACTTGTCGCATACGGTCGTCTTCATCTCGATCCAAACTTGATATACTTTGACTTAGTTCTGAGCCAGTTTCCGAAGTTCTTGAGCCTGAACACAAAATTAAAACAATTAGAAGTTAATTAAATTTATTTAAAAAAAAAATATATATATTTATTTAATTTAACACATACCACGTCCACTGCTTGTTGAATTTAATCCTGTACTCATACCTCCAGCTGTGCCAATTGAATGAATTAAACTCGATTTGTCATAGCCCTTGCATACGACCAAGTGTATCTCATTGCCAGCTGTACGCAAAATATTCACTGCATCCTGGTGTGCAGCACCCAGCAGGGAATTTCCATTAACTTCAAGAAGACGCATCCCAACCTGAAAGGATGTGATTTAGAATTCTCAATATAATCTAGTATATACTATGCTTTGTTAATATCAATTTGGTTTCGAGTGTTTGAAATCCAAAGGAAAGGGGTTCTAACTCGATTTGCATTGCATATAAGTATGCATGCATGCAGTTAAATTAAATTCAATTCAATATTAGTTTTCGCTTTCATCATTGGATCCTTTTGATTCTAGATTTATTTCTTAAACACTTGCCAAATTAGAGGAGTGTTCAGCTTAATAAAACTCAAATAAGGCTTTAAACTCAGGCATTTCAATTTAATATTAGAATTCAGTGGATTTTGGAACTAATGGACAAATAAATTAAAAAAAAAATCCTTAAACATATTCTATCTCGTAATTCATTCAGGTACAAATAATCGGTTACCTACGGAACCCTAATTTATTTTGTCATTACGAAGTTAAGTTAAATAAATGTATCAATCCATTTTATAATGATTTAAAATTACATGAATAAAATACATTTTCAACAAAGTCTCCAAGCAAAATTCCGTCCAGAAAATAGAAAAAAAAAAAAAGACATTCCATTATATTCCCTATTTTTCTTTCGTCTCTTCGGATACAAAATCCTTTCGCATGAATGAGTAACCCAATTAAAACAACAACAAAAAAAAAGATCAGACCCATTACAGATACAAAAAATACAAAAAAAAAAAAAAAAAAGAGATACAGGGTAAAATAAATAATTCTGAAACTCACCTTAAGCCTTCCGTCACGTCTTGCAGCTCCCACCGAATTAATTTTGGATACAAATACACCCTCGTCTGTTGGATCCACCGGATTTCCTCGCTGACCATTCAGGCCACCCTTAATGTGCATTCCCAGGCGTTCACCGTCAGTTTTCCTGATAACAATTGTCTGTGAAGATGAGATAAAAAAGAACGAAAAAAGGGTAAGTGAGGAAAGAACAAAAAAAAAATTAAAAGAAAACAAAAGAATTATATTATCCTTTGACAAATGAGAAAAAGGATTTAGTTTTTTTTTTATTTTGTTGATTTTATTTTATACTCATGGGAGTAGAGTTGCAAAAAAATTCAGTTTGTTTTTTTTAAAGTGGTTTGAGATTTTTCTCAAATTTTAACTGAAACAGAACTAAGCCTTGACTACAATGGCCACTTTTAGCGAAAGTACATAAATAACATAAGTTCATTTGTTTGCGGAAAAAAGTACACCAGTTGTTTTAGAATCCAAAATCTAAGGATTTTGAAAAATTTTTGCAATTTTTCCCAAGTTTAACATTAACTGGCCGTTGTAGCCCTTGTAGTTTTGCATTTTTGTAGGTAC
Organism: Meliscaeva auricollis; assembly: GCA_948107695.1. Lineage (NCBI taxonomy): Eukaryota > Metazoa > Arthropoda > Insecta > Diptera > Syrphidae > Meliscaeva > Meliscaeva auricollis. Next base: position 61,983,956 of record OX403616.1, read on the forward strand.
ATAAGTCAAATAAAGGTATTTATTTCAAAATTTAGAAAAATTGGAAATTTGAAAAAGCTTAGCTGCCTTTTCGATTTTTTATCAGCTTTTGACAATTTTAATCCTGAAAAACAAGTTTTTAGTTATAACTATGTACAAACGTTTTCAAACTTACTACATTTTCAACAAATTAAGTTTAAAAATTATTTACAAAGACTCGATACTTTCCAAAATATTTTATCTTAATATTTTAAAATGTTTTCGAGCTCGGAATTATCAGTTAAATTTTATAATATACTTTAGTATAATTAAGTTTGGATTCAGATCTATTGGGACATATTCAAAGCCGTTTTTAAAGTGCAGTTTATCTTAGACTCGGGTTTACCTACAATTATTTTAATTTATCCTATTACCCAGGTTTTTCTCAGAAATGGCTTAGATTAGAACCGACGGAAAGCTTTATGTTAATTTCCTAGCTAATGTTTTAAACAGAAAAATTAAGAAATTAAATGCACGACTGGATCGCACGAGCTTGCTGTTTTAGTTCAAAGTAATAATACATTTGTTAAGCGTCGAAAAATTCAGTTTTCGGTAGGAATATAAATATTGAAAAAAAATTATGGAAGATTTTAATTTTTTGTTTAGTTTTTTTTTCGATTTTTTTTTTAACCTAAATACACAATACTTTTTCAAATGAAAAGAAAAAAATGATAAGTTTTAAACGAAATCGGTTGAGCCAGTAATGATATATAAGTAAATAACTGAAAAATTATGAAAAAGTTCTCGAAAAAGGTGTTCATCATATTTTCGATATTCGATTTTTTTGTTAAACCCTAAAAACGCACTAATATCATAACGTACATCAAGTTTAATCGAAATCGTCAGAATAATTTTTGAGAAAAGATCAAATAACTCGAAACCGTTATGTGGGAGGTATTCGTTCTAATCTAGATATTCAAACACAAACAAAAACTAACCTTGGAAATTACAAAAAAAAAACAAGCAAATTCGTCAACCCGTTTAGGTTGTGACTCTCTATATACGAACAGACGAACAGATGAACAGACGAGCAGATGAACAGACAAATAGACGAACAGACGCACAGACTAACCACTTTTCTGGACTTCTCCATCATCGTAATGAAGGGCAAGTGAAAATAACTTTTTGAATTTTGTTGCCAGTAATATTGTAGCTTTTTTTTAAACCAAAATTTGTTACGCAAACCACAATTTTGTAGCTCAAGCACTTTTGAAATATCTTGCGCAACAAATTTTGGTTTGAAAAGCTTCAATCACTGACGAAAAACATTAAAAAATTAAAAAACTTGTTGAGTTACATGATCGGGGTTTGTGCTTTTCATCTAGTTTATGGTAACTTCAAATTTCTGGGAAACAAAATTTTTGAATTTTCCATTTTATTAGATTATTGAAACTAACTTTTTTTAGCAAAAACTTGAATATTTCTAAAAGTGCTTGAGCTACAAAATTTAAATTTTCTCCATTGGCTTCATCGGGCCGGAAGTACCTTCTTTCTTAAAACTGAAAATTGAAATAGAAAATGACCCATGAGAGCTACAAAATTAATTTCTGCGAAACAAATAAGCCTTTTAAAAGCTACAATTTTGGACATCAAAAAATAAAAATTTTCTTACTTTCGTCCGCTAACTTCAGTCTTATTTTAGCGGAATTTTAAATGACAAAAAACTATTGTAGCAAAAAAAAACGAAGCTTACGTTACTTAAAAACGTTTCAAATTATTTAAGATTTTGTCCACTAGCTTCGGACTTATTTTAGCTGAAAAACCATGCAAGCTACAAATTTTTGGTTTTAATTAGCTACAATTTCTGATATTAAAAGTTTTTGATTCAGCCAAAAAGTGTTTGGAGACGTAAAGGATTCTGTGGTCGAAAAAAACTGGGAGAACGAAGTGAATCGGCGTATTACTTAATGATCTACAGTGTGTTAATCGAACTGACAAAATTGTTCCGTAAAAGGCGATGCCAACCTTAAAGCTATCACTGCAGCAAATGAGAGAGAATTGCTTAATGAAATTAAACTTAGAATTGCCAAGGAGTTCATAGACGAAATTCGTACAAAAAATTATGAAATTGAAGACTTGGAAAAGGCCGGAAGATAAAAAAATCAAGAATGGGGTACTGACACAGCTGTTCACTGATATGGATAAAAATTATTCTTTTAAGATTCAATACACTAAAAAACTGGAGGAACATGACATTTTTATGAAATGTTTAGTAATTCTTGATTAAATGCATCGCAGTGAAAAATAGTCGTATTGAAGGTTTAATTTTTCTAATTTTTAATCTTTTAAAAATTATGTTTTTTTTAGCAGGAAAAAAATTCGTACAGAGACAAAATAAAACTAAATTCTTTACCTTACGTCCATGGACGATTTCTATTCGGGCAGTTATCAATTTTGAAATTAAAAATTATTTTGAAACTGTAAACGTTGATTCGCTGAACCGTTTTTCTATTATGAATGCCCAAACATTTGAGACGAATAAGAACATTTTTTTTTTTTTTAAAGATAATTGTTCTTGCCTGTTTTCACAGTTGCCTAAAAGATCTGGGGGCCGATTCTGATTTTGTGAAAAAGTGAAACGAAAAGCTTTTCACTTTTTCACTCATAAAAGTGATTCTGGTTCTGTGCAAAAATGTGGGAAACCTTCATAATGTATAGTTTTTTTACAGAAAAATTCAGAAGTGAATGTCAAGGATAAAACATTGTTTTCATGTTTTCTTCTTGACATTCACTTCCAAATATTTTCGTGAAAGAAAATCCTGAACTAAAAAATGTAAGACAAATCTAATACATGAACCAAATTTTATACTTAATAACGAATGTGAAAATGACTTAATCGATTCATTTATTCACAGAACCAGAATCGGCCACTGGTAGGTAAATGAAAACCAAGAAAAAATTCCAGAACTTAAAAAAATTACAGCTATAAAAAAAAAAAACTCAACAGTTATGGGCTCAGAAATGCCGCTCTTATCGGATCGTTTTTAACTTAATTTCGAAAAATTGATTCAAATTTATTTATAGAGATTCTGAGTTTGAAAATGATTTTTTTTTTAAACTATTCAGAATGTTTGAACTTAAGTCATTTTCATACAAATTTTTGATTGTTGTTTGTTTTTATTTGTTTTAAAGCTGTCAGATTTGTAAACAGGTATGACAGATAATTTTTGCTGACATTTGAAAATGTATTCATAGGAATATTTTTTAACAGGCTCTGAAACAAGCAGATAAGTTTATTCGACTTTTGGAATAATTATTATTATAAATATGTAATGCGTAATATCTGACTTTTGAAAATACAGATTTTTGCTCTATATAATGAATAAGTACTAACTGACTGTTTAAGTGACTATTGAAAAACTGGCTTTTAGAACTAAACTAAAAATAAGAGTTTCTAAAAAAACATAGCACGTGATTTTGCATTTAACTCAGTTGTCGTTTAATAAATTTTTGTTCTACTTTAAGTCAACTGTTGAGAAAATTTCCTCTCCTATCTGAATGGATGAAAATATTTACTAGTTGTTTTATTCACGTACCCCTGGCCAACTTTTGTCAAAGTTTAGAAAAATCGTCAAAATCGTAATTTTTAATTACTCCACTATAATGGAACCGACATACTAATTTTTTTTAAACTAGTACTGCCGATTTTCAAGAATTTTCACCCTTGTACCGACTATTTAAAAAAAAAGAAAGATTTTCACCAGTCTTAGACTAAAAAAATCAAGTAATTCGTACACTATCCTCAAAAAAACAAAGCTCTAACCCAGACTATAACTTGTGGTGGTTAGTTTGAGATAATTATTGAGTTTTGTTTTGCTCAAGTATCTTAAGATTTTAACCATTTTAAGAAGCAAGGTTACAGATTGTGTAATTAAGCTTTTCTACGAGTAGAAATATATTAAATAATTAGAAAAAGGGTTGTTGTGGAAGTTTATGTTCGTTTTTTGTTAGTAATAAAATAATTAATCAAAAGAAGATTTTACTATTAAAGGTTTGAATGAAACAACAACAACCTGTGTGGGCTACCACAAAGTTCATAGGCTGGAATTATAGCTATTTCACAGGCTGCCACACCCGATCATCAGATTCCTTCTATTAGTGGTGCTAAGTGGATGTATGTTCAAATTATTTGAAAAACTGATGCCCGAACTGGGCTCGAACCATCGACCTAGCGATTGCAAAGCACATGCACTACGCATTACGCCAAGCTACCACATGATAAATCTAAACCCAAATCGAGTTTCATTGTTTATCAAAGTGTATTGAACCGACTAGCATTTTTACTAGCCCACACAGATTTGTTGTTGTTTATTCGGTTTCTTTCTCTTTTTCTCCATACTCTTTCATAAGCCAACATTTCGTTGAACATTATGAGGAGGGAGATGAGTGGAAAGAGGTTGACACGGGTCAAGAATTGGTTTCAATTAAAGTGGGTTTTTGTATAGCTTGCAATACTTGCAGTTATGCTGCTTGTTCCGTCATTTTAATATTAAAGGTTTGAATGAGCCCAGTTCGGGCATCAGTTTTTCAAATAATTTGAACATACATCCACTTAGCACCACTAATAGAAGGAATCTGATGATCGGGTGTGGCAGCCTGTGAAATAGCTATAATTCCAGCCTATGAACTTTGTGGTAGCCCACACAGGTTGTTGTTGTTTCATTCAAACCTTTAATATTAAAATGACGGAACAAGCAGCATAACTGCAAGTATTGCAAGCTATACAAAAACCCACTTTAAGATTTTACTTTTTTTTATATTATTGTGTAGGTATTTTTTTTTTGTAATTTTGATAAAACAAATTATTGATTTTCGAGCAGGTACCTACTATTGCTGAATTTAGGAACAGATTTATTTATTTTAAAGCAACGCTTTAAAGAATTTTATTCAAGCAGCAGCAAAAAAAAGACCTTAAGCGAATCATGATGTTGGTGATGTTTAAAGCCGTGGTCAGCTAGTTTCAGCTAAATCTACATATAGTCTAGAACGAAAATAAGGCAGCTAGTTGTAGCTAACACTGAAACTGGCACACGAGCGAAATAACTTCATGGCTGACAAAAACTATAACACTACAGATCTTTTGTTCCACAAACTTTTTAAAGGCTCTCAATAAAATCGGGACCATCAGCTCCATATGGAAATAAATGCTATCTAAAGCCGCATCTGTCAAAAAATCTGTTATTGACCTTTTTTTTTGAACATGTGTGGTCACCGAAAATTAAAATTTGTGTCTAAATAAATGTTTGTGTTGTGTGCCGTGCACCAGTGTTCAGTTTATGAGCCAAAATGAATTTTTTTTTATTAATTTGTTGTGCGTACGGATGTCAATTTTTTTCGATTGTGTGTACATATGTACACAAATATTTGGGTCATAGAGTGCGCACAACGCAAATATTTAGAAAATGGTAAAAGTCGTTCAAATATTCCTTTTTATTGCACCTATATTTTCTCGGATATTAAAATTTATTCTTTTTTTTCAAACTGATTTGCTTTTTTTTTCAAAATTTTACGTTACCAAGCACTGTTTTTGTTTTAAATAATAAATGCTTCAATCAATTTTTAAGTCAAGCAGTTTAAACTAAACTCTTGAATATTTTTTTAGTTTATGAAAAAAAAAAATTTAATTTTTTGTCAAACACAAATCGAAATTTAGTCGAGCATCAATAATTTTGAACAAAATCAATTTGAAAAATAAACTATTCTCGTTTTTCTTAAAAACATTTTTTTTTTTTTGTTTTCAAAATAAAAAAAAAGAAAGGGAAAAATGCATTGACTTTAAAAAAAGTAGGTACACGATTTAAAAAAAAATTGTTCGTAAAAAAAATTTGGAATTTCGAAACATTTTTAATGAACGATTTAAAATAAAGAAACATTATTTGATAAGAAAATTAAAAAAAAAAATGATACATATCTGATTTTTAAATGCGGTACAAGCACGATATTGTATGTTTTATTGTTTCTTTTAAAAAATCGAAAAAGAAAAATAGAAAATTTTAAAATTAAAATCATGTTTATAAAAATGAGTACCTACGTACGTATAAGAATTTTCAAAAAAAAAGCTGTTTTATCTATTTTAAAATAGAATTTTATGTTTTTATCTAGATCTCAACATTTTCAAAATTCAATATTAAGTTTTAACAACCAAAGCAACTTTAGATATAAGAGCAGTTACCGGCGAGTCAGCCGTGCATTTAATGTTTCATTATTTAAAGTATTTTTTTTTTTATTTTAAAAAGCGTTCTTCCAACCTAATGTTACAAGACTCAATGCCATGCTTTATTTGAATTGAATAGAAAACCATAATTTCGATTTTTCCCTCAAATATCTGTCAATAGTTTTCCATCTTTATTGCTACGAAATATTTATTATTTATTCTCTGAAAATATATACTTAGAATCTTGGATTATAGAAAAAGTAAAAAATACAACCGAATCCTTGTGGCAAATCTTAAACTAATTTTATTGGCAATTAACCTTGAAAACTTTTACTTTCATTGCACCTGCATATCTATACTTATGATGGCATAGAACATGCCATGCTAGGGTAAAGCAATTACCTTCTATTCAACATTATTTCGCACAAAGCTTTAGGTCTTTGCAAAATTTCCCTCAAAACCAAAGTCTCTAAGTACATCACAGAACGAATAATTCGAAAGTAATATAAGTAGGTACTTAGTTCTTGTTCTTGTCAAACTCATAGAAAAATATTCTCAAGAAGTCTACCACCCAAGATGCCTTGAGTGTCGAGAGCTCTTATAAGAAAAGTTCACCATTTTTTCCTGGTTCATATTCTTTACTGCAACCACAAATAATTATATTTTAAAATAAAAAGCAAAAGGAAAAAAATATATTACACTTTTTTTTTCTTTTTTTTTCAAAAAAAAAGAAACATATACTTTCTACTTAAGTTCTTCAAAATGTAGATGCTTATAAATGAGAAAAAAAAATGTAATAATAATAAAAAGTGTCTTACAAGCTCTTTCAATTTATAATAAAAAAACAAAATTAGATACACAAGTCGTCTTCACTTGAAGTGAAGATTTTTTTTTTTTTTCGTACAACTTTAATGTTCTATGAAATTAATGCAATATTTTTTGTCTTACCTCAGTTGGTATATAATTAACTTGGTAGTGCTTGCGATTATTAGAAGCAAAAATTAAAAAAAGGGTAATTTTATGATTAAGCATTAAATGGAATTTGAATAAATAAATTTAAGATACAAAATGCTAGCGAAATTTAAATTTTGTAATCTAAATTATATGCTATTTGCTATATTTTATGTTTGTTCATGCAAGCTAGCTGCTATAGAAATATGAACTTTAATTTTAATTTGGATTTTTTTTGAATTATTTAGTTTGTTAGTTTTGTTTAATTACCTGGAAACCAACTGGCAATGGGTCATGTTGAATGAAAAGTGAGATTTCATCGCCGGGTTGCAGCAATTCCATGACTGCCTCTTGGTGCGTGGCACGGGAAACATCTACACCATTGACCTTTAATATCCTATCACCCATTCGAAGTTTACCACATTTTGCGGCAATACCTTCTGGTACAATCTGCAATTGGGAAGATGATGTTATTTATTTTTTTATCTCAGATTATTTTTTTTTATGAATCGGAAATACTATGATGGATTTCAAATGTTATCATATTTTAAAATTAACTGAAATGAGATTGAAAGTAAATGTTTGCAAATTTATGTTGATCGGAAACAAGTTCGACTTCAAGGAAACAGAATAATAATAATATCCCATAAAATAAATTAACTTTAAAAGACCGTTTAAAGCTTTTTAATGTTCAAATTAAGATAAAGACTTTTTTACATGACAGTGGAAGGAGTGTATTGACCAAAAATACTAACCGAAAATGTAATTTGATATCACCAAATGGGCTAATAAGATATTAAATTGACTCTTTATGGTCAATAATATTTAATTCTTCCCGAACAATATTGATGTCGACATTAGTGACCGGACATTAGTAAGAGGTTCAAATAATTCAAACGCACCAAAAAAAAAAAAAAAAAAAAGAGTAGGTCGCTCGTACTCCCTCACACACCGTTGTCTTTTAATCATTTTTACTTGCGATATAGGTAGGTACTATAGGATAAACAAAATTGAACTTGGTAGTTAAGTGTTTTTGGTGATTCCCTACAGGGGGAATAGAACATGTGACCTGTCATATGACGAAAATGAAAAAAACATTATTTATTTTCAATACTGACTTTAACAATTTGGGTTAAAACTTTTATGTGTAGGTACTACTATAGGCAAAATCGTACTTTTAACATATAAAAAAAAACACAAAATTTCATTGGTTAATAACGATACTCATTATTTTTCGATCTTAAGCCTGTTTACGGAATTAAATGACAATTTTTGCACCAAAAGTTCTTAACAATTTTAAATTTTGATACTTCATACCAAAACAATTTTTTTCGGTTTAAAAAAAAAAAACTATTTTTCGAAAACGTGTTAGTGTATTTTTTTTTAAATTTTGGATTCCCTGGAAACGGCATACAAACTTTTTTTTTAAACAAGGTTTGAGAATTTTTACATATGAAAAATTATTTTTTTGGAAATGCAGCCGATTTTCAGTATTTTTCTAAAAATTTATATGGAGTTCAAAACAATTATTGAATTATAGTTTTATTTTAAAACGCTTTTCAGATTATTTATTTTTAAAAACTTTATATAAAAAGTAAGTGGGTAAAAAAAATTTTGTAAAATTCCCATTTTCACAGAAACGAGGAGGAGTCGAGTATCGCTTTACGCGAAACGCGAAATGTAACGGATGCATATTAGAAGTACAACTAGACGCAGTTATAGTGATGAAGAAACCGTTAGTGTGTCTGAATGTATTGTGGGCGTTGTCGAGAAAATGTAGCAACAATGCAGTTGTTTTTACTTGCGATATGGGTATGGTACCCATATCAAGTTATGCATTCGTACAAAAAAAAAAAGTTGAGAAAACAATCAAACATGAAATTACGATGATAGCAAATGATAAAAAAGTGGGTCCGACAATTCTGTCTGTCTGTCTGTATATATCAAAGACCACAGACTAAACAGATGGATCGATTTACTTCAAACTTGGTATGTGGCCTTATTGTTGTATATATTATTGTAGATCGTATGAAGAAAAGTGGTTCTAGTACCATTTTATTTATTAGTAGAATGTAAGTATGACATCTTCACAAAATTGAGGGAAAAAATAAAATCAATTTTAAAAATTGTTGTGACCTTTAGTCCAAATGTTAAGAAGTAAAAACAAAAAGTTTCAGTTTCAGTTTCATATTCTCTTTTTGTCTCGTTAATTATTTTTTTTTTTCTTCCAATTCAGGTTGGCTAGGAATTACTATATAAAAGATTTATTAGTGCGATCTTGCTATGACTGTAATCAAAAATATTTGAATTATCATTTACCTTTCTTAACATCCTCGTTATTGGTTAATTTCTACCGTAATCAGATCTGTGAGGTGCTTGATGAAATTGGAGTACTGATCTAAGAGAGTGAGAATTTACGTTCATACCCATTGCCTGAAGGAGGGATGATGATTCTGTTACGCCAGATAAAATTTGGTGGACAGAAATAACATCAGCAACTTTACGACGTTTTTCAAGAGATTGTAATTTAATAAGACGTAACCGATGTTGAGGGGGGAAAGTTGAAATTATCAACCTTTAAAGCGAACTGAGGAAACTACGTTGTATTGCTTCAATTCACTTTATATGTGTTTGGTGGTAGGGGACTATACTTGGCTAGCATATTCTAGTAGAGGATGTACAAACGTGGTAAAAAGAAATTTCGTAACGTAAGGATCAGAAAACTCCTTAGACCATCGTTTGATGAAACCCAAAGCAGAATTAGCTATGGCTACTATATTGTCGTAGTGAGACCTGAAGATCGCAAACAACACCTAAATCTCGGATAGTTGTTACTCCGGAAACAATACTTTCATTGATATAATAGTCTCGCTGTAGAGGGCAGGCACGCTTGCGGGAATATGTGATGGTTTGGCACTTAGCAACATTAAGTTCTAAATTGTTTTTTTGACACGAAACAAAAATAGGCGTACGTTGAAACTTCCGAGTGCTCAATCGAAGATTCTACATCGTTGATTGACAGAATAAAAATAATAGGACCTAGATGACCTCCTTGAGGGTCGCCAAATTTGGCAGTAAATGGTTCTGATATTGAAGATCTAAATTATACACGATATTTACGGTCAGATAAGTATGATTCTATCCATTGAATGAAACCAAGAGGGATTCCAACAGCATTTAGTTTAAAACAAATAGTTTTGTGGGAGATTTTATCAAACGCCTTGCTAAAATCCGTCGCGAGGACATCAATTTCTTTTTGTATTTTCAATTGAATTAAGCGTATAAGAGACAAATTCGGTTAAGTTAATTAAGATATTAATGTTTCGTATAAAGAAATGTAGATGGGAAAGTACACCTTAAGGCGTGAGTATACCTTAAAGCGACACCTTGTTAAAGGATATGTGGCTGGTACTCTAGGAAGGTGGTTAGGAAAAGAGTACATGTTTACCCACTAAATAACTTTTGAACATCAACCTATTAATCTTTCAGGTCCACAGATCATTTTAATATATTTTTCTCTATAACATATATTAATTAAATTCAAAATGTACTTACGTGAGAAATAAAAACTCCAGGTTCTCGTGCCCCAAACGGCACACAGGAATGATCCGTACCTCCGATTATGCTAAAACCTAAGGAGCCTTGATTCTTCGGCAGAATAACTTCCTGCTCGTTCCGAAAGAAAAGAAAACAAAAAAGAAAACAAAAAAACTTGCTAATTTTCCATAGTACATCCGAAAATAAAACAAAAAAAAATATATTCAATTTACTGCTGTCAAAGATACAAAAAAAAAGAACTAAGCTCATAGAGTATATAGAATGTGTGAATAATGATTCTAGATATATTTACAAAAAAATGTACATTAACATAAAAAGAACAATAAAGAAGCAGCCCAACGAAAGGAAGTAGTAGATATGTGTATAGCCACTCGTATGCTTCAAAATTTCAGTATTAACAACATAAAAAAAAAATTCACAAACAAATAAAAAACAACCATTAAAACCATTTCCCAAAAAAAAAACAAAGATAAAATATCTGCAAAGAGCGCTGTGTGCATAACTATAACGGGAACAAAGAAAAACTCCTCGCATTTATCTAGCGAAAATGCATCTATGACTGTGGCTTTGTATATTTACATGTGTTTTTTTATTTGTTTTAGATATGAATAAAAGCGAATCCATTCGATGATGATTCCAAAAGCCCCAGAAGCAATAGGATAGCAGCAGCACCAGCTAAAAAGGACTGCATCCGATTACAGAATTCCTACTACAACAGTCATACATGCACTAACACCAGCTCACAGCTAGTCTTCTCATCGGAATCAGAAGACTGTATAAATTAGGACCAGCATCGTTATTTGTTGTAAAAAAGAACGGATGTAGATGTAGTATATAAATGTGTGTGTGTTTTTTTTTTAAGGTGAAATGAATGAGAATATTGTAAAATGTATGTAGATATGCGTGAGTCGGAAAATGAATGCAAATAATGTGGAAATGAGCCGTTTGCCAGACCAGAAGAAGCATAACACCCCTTTGATTAAACCTGGATGATGCCATAGCAATGAAGATGCTTCCCAACTCCAACCAAAAGCTGAAAATCAGTAGCAAAAGATGAAGATTTTTCCCTAGAAGCACAGGTGGCAAGTGAGCAAAAAAACAAAGAGACATCAACTGTTTTCCACGCACATTTTTACAGCTAATGAATGGTAGGAGTTACACAAGATAGTACAAGGAATGCTATAGGAGAGTAGGTATTACAATTACAATAATTTTTGTTGTTTCTTTAGGATGTGCATCACGTTGAAAACAAAAATAAAAAAAAAAATACTTGGAAATAAATTATAAAAAAAATATCAAGATATTTTTACATTTTGTGTGTATTTATTTAAAAAAAATTAAGGTTGCTACTATATATATAAAATTGTGTGCAGTATTTAAAAAAGAAACACAAACACACACTCTCTCTCTCTCTTTGGAAAAAATATAATTATATTAAAGGCACCCACCATATAGTTGTAAATATAACTTAGATTTATTAAGTAAAGCACTAGAATAATAAATGAAAGAATTATGTAATAAAATCTTTAAAAAAGTATTAAAAAAAGAAATTTACAAGTTAATAAAAAGTAACAAATTTATTATTTGAAATTTTCATTGAAGTATTTTGAACCCTTGAATTTAGATGTAATAAAATCCGGATTAAGGATTGCAACTACCATTATACCAATTGTATACGTACATATATAAATGACAAAGATAAATCCAGAGTGATCAATATATAGAACTCATTTTTCAAAACATTATATAAAATTATTTATTATAAGAATAGACCAAGGTATAGTGCAATAACTAATACAAATAATGTTGGAAACGGGCAAAAATGTTGATATTCAAAAATATTTTAATAGTTTGGGTTTAAAAATTGCCGCTCTTATCGGATATTATTTTAACTTTAAACTAGCAATAAACTTTTTGTAAAAAAAAATTTGTTTTATCAAAACATTTGAACAAAAAGATTTCCGTGAACAGTTAAGAAATAAAAAAAAATCGACAACAGTGTAAAAATATTTTTGAATACCAACATTTGGAAATAAATATCCAAATCGGAGCAGTTTCGCCTGGTTCCGAGGTAAAGCCTTATTTTCAGCTTAAGCTACTCCACTAGTAAGTAGGTATGTATACAAATTCTTTTACTACTGTAATAATTTCTTTTTTTGTATATTTAATTATATACATATATAAGACTGTAGACTGGTAACTCAAGCAACGCTGGTTCGTGTACTGGTTGATACCATAATTTATTTTTTCACTTTTTGCATACATAAATGTTCAAAATGGAACATTTTTTACTTTAAAATCCGTGTTTGGTCCCAAATTGTTTCGGTTTTACTATCAATTAAAGTAGTTTTTACTTGCGATATGGGTACCATATATCAAGTTATACATTCGTAAAAAAAAAAAGTTGAGATAACAATCAAACATGACATTACGATGATAGAGAATGAGAAAAAAGTGGGTCCGACAATTCTGTATGTCTGTATGTATGTATCAGAGACCACAGCCAAACATTTTATATGGAAAAAATATTTTTTTTAAAAAACCGCTATAACGATTTTCAAAATTTTTTTCCTAAAAATGTATCATTATAGAAGAAATCAGATTGCATACTTCGTTTTCAGGTTAAATTCATTTAAGAAGCTGTTTTAGTCATTTAAAAATTGAATTTGAGGCTTTTTTAATTTTTTTTTTCTAAAACTGCATTTACAAATTTTTAATTAAAAAGGCTTACCATAAATATTAACTTTATAAACAAGAGCAAGTACGTGCGACCCAGTCGTGCATTTTATTTTTTTATTACACGTACTTTTTCTTCGGTTTATAGTGCCGATGTAGTTAACACTTAATTTTTCAAAATATTATTGTAAGAGTTGTAAGTTTGATATGTAATTAATGCCCCTTCGGTTTGTGTGGGCCGCGTAAAGTGTACCAAAAAAATATAATGTTCGCTGTTTTATTATATGATAACCATTTTTATTGGTGGAAAATTGTTGCTAGCCGTCCCCTTACGCATATCCTAGAATTTCCTACAAATTACATTCGGGGTTGGGCCACCACCTTGAAATAAACTTCATTTATACTACAACTTTAGTTTAACTTTATTAATTAAACTAATTATATTTCTTTGGTCATTTCATTCTGAAAACCACTTTTCAATGACGGTTAAACATACAAATTCAGCATGAATGTTTTGGATACCTAATGTTTATTTTTTTTTTTAATTATTTCGCTTGCTATTTGATTTACTATGCAATTAATTTTGTTTGGATCACAATTCGTTAGTTTTGTGTTTCTTTAACTTAGTTTTTTCCAAAAATAATACAAAAATTCAATAAAAATTGACAAAAGTTCTTGGTCTAAGGTCTTTTGGTTTTTGGTTCTTATGCCAAATAAAACGTCCATGCCAAATTTTATCGCTCTACCATTTATTGGAAGGTTAAAAAAACAAGTAAGTCCCTGTTGCTCTGAAATAGGAATTTATATAAAAAAGAATAATTATTTTCGCCACCTGGATATATCGTTTTTGATCCCAATGGACCATCGCACACTGGGGTAACTTTTTAATCTATTTCAAAAAGGCTTGAGCATTTAACTCTTTTCGTTCCATTTTATTTAAAAATCCTCACTTCCCTCGCCCAAAAATTTCCAAGAAGAACCAACTTAATAGATTTAGTCAAACCTAAAATTGCAGTATTAATTCATTTTTTTCAAGATTATGTCGGCCAAACCCCAAAATTGTTTAATTTTTTAGGATATGAGTAAGGGCATTGCTGCCAAAAACTTTCGCAAATAAAAATGCTGTGAAGTATTTTTTCCGGAGCAGGCCTCTTTATTTTCTAAATTGTATTGTACTGTTTTTCAACCTACATGATACGGAAAAGGAAAAACTTTTACTCTTATTATGATTACAAGGCAAGTATAGAATTCGTAAAAAAAATCAGAATGCAAATACAAGTGGGCTCGCAATTCTTAAAAAAAGATATTTATTATCGGTTATTGACGGAAGGTACCTCCCATAGAGCCGTATCTCTACTTTTTGAGTTTTTCTTAAGCGAAAAAACGGATTTAGGCCAAATTTCTTACTTAAAAAGTTGTTACTATTAAATAATAAAATATTAAAACAAAAGTGAAATTAAATCTGTTTTTAGGACCAAAATGACTGTACCCGCGATATAACGAATATAAAAAAACTTTAATATTTAAAAACTCCTCTAACGACTTTGATTTTTGTATGTACTAGGTACAAACACTGCCAGTGTTAAGACAAATTGATGTAACTAAATTTTTGGCATTTTTAAGTTAGGACCAGTTTTGACATATTGAATATGATGTATAGTATTTTATTCTGTATTTTTTAATATCTTTATTTTGCCTATCGTAACTTTTTCAAAAAAATGGGCCTAGCCAGATTTACCTCATTCCAAGTATTATTTAAAAAAATTAAGTTAGGCGCCAAACATATATTTTTTAAATATACTCGAAATGTGGTGAATATGGCTTTTGAAAACATTGATTCTGACTGGGATGGTTATGGAAATTTTTTTTTTGGTGTTGGTTATTATAAATATCCCTACTTTACAATATATTTTACTCAAAGATTATTTCTAGTGTTAAACTAAATTTCTTGCCTGAACAACTTTTTACTTTTGGGGTAAAATTATACCAACTAAAAACGAAGCCATCATATAAGGACTAAAAAGGGCTGAGCATGTGTTCAATACTTCCAAATCTGTGTAAAAATAACTTGATACAAAATAGGTTCCTTGTATGAAACTTTATGATTTACAAGTTTTACATGAAATACTTTCCAATAGCTCTCACCATTGAAAAAGTTATAAAAACAATATTTTTGACATTTGGACCTTGAATAACTTCTTACGGGGACACGATCCGTCAATTGATTTTTCTGTAAGTATTTCGTGTGCCAGAACAAACATTTTTGCGTTTAAAATAATATTCAGTTAGAGTTTTTCCGAGGAAAGGCTTTTTTTTTTTTTTGTATATTTTTGCTGGGGTATTTTTAGTAAAAAGTTAAACGCGGCTTTATAAAATTATCTCTGAATCGGGCGATTTGTATGATTTTTTTTTTTTTTGAAATGTTGGTATACAAAAATAATCTAACAGTAAATGGTTAAAAATTGCCCCTCTTATTTGATTTTTTTTTAACTTAACTGTATGTGAACAAATATATTTTTATCAAAAATGTTGTTAAAATTTTATAAAACAAATTATGCCAAAAACTTTCCAGGAGCCGATTCTGGTTCTGTGAATAAATGAATCGAATAAATAATTTTCACATTCGCTATTAAGTATTTAATTTGGTTCATGTATTTAGTTTTTCTTACTATTTTTAGTTCAGGTAGAAGAATTTGTTTTAAGTTTTCACCTTGACATTCACTTCCAAATTTTAGCATGAAGGTTTTAGAATTTTGTTCGCAGAACCAGAGTCGGTTTTATGAGTGAAAAAGTGAAAAGCTTTTCATTTCACTTTTTCACAGAACTAGAATCGGCCCTAGGTCTGTTGAAAGAAAACAACTAGTAAAGATAGAGGTCTTTTTAAACCCGTTCAGATGGGAGGAAGAATTTTCTTAACAGTTGACTTTAAGTAGAAAAAAATTATTTAAATAGAACGGAGTTATATGCAGGATCAAGTTATATTTTTTTATGATAGCTAGAAAAATTTTCTTAATTCAATGAATAGTTAAAAAATAAATGACTTTCAAACTCAGAATTAAAAAATTTTAATACAAAATTTTTTCTGATTATTTTCGAAATTTTACGTTATAAAATATATTTTTATAAATAAAAAAATATTTCTTTACAAAAATATAAATGTTAGTATTAAATTTTTAACCAGTAACTGTTAAAGTATTTTTGAATACCAACATTTGAAAAAAAATAATAGTAATCAAAATCGGAACAGTTCTGACGGGTTCCGAGCTAATGCCTTATTTTGAGCTTTTTCCAACTTCGATATAAATACAAGAAATAAAATTTGGAAACGTAAGATTCAAAAACCCATCAGTAAAAAATTTAAAAAATTAGCTTACCTTGAAAATTTTGATTACTACTTCCATCCAATAGATGTTTAAGATTATAATTTGCTATTCTCTTAAATGAAGTGTGTTTTATTTTTTACTAACGCAGATTAGGTAAAAAGTTAGAAAACGTCTAACGTTAGAAACGTTTGTTAGAAAATTGTAATTTAAAAAAAAAAAAAAAACAAACTTGAGTAATTTTAAATAAATCAATTTTCTAGCAGTGCAGTCAGTGGGTAATTTTTTTTTCCTACAAAAAGTTTAATATTCCTGGTCTCACTCGTAATTTGCAAAATGTTGAAAATGATAATTTTTTTTGTTCTACAGGTTCTTTCTTGTCTCAAATTAATCAATGATTTGTATTGATGTCTAATCTAATGCAAACTCATTGCATAAAAACTTTAAAACCATATTTTTTTTGTTTAGTTATATTTTGAATAACTTTAAATTTTAAAAGATTAAGAACGTGCAGGAAATGTAAAATTTAAGCTCTGTTTTTGTGAATTCCTTATCATAAAAACTATGTTTTGTACCTACAAATGCATTCCTTTCTAAGCTATTCATAGAACATTTCTAGTCATAGAAGATTTCTTAACAAAAAAAGCAATAAGTAATTATCTTTCTTAATTTTATTTTTTGAAATTAAAAATATTCTGTAACTTTTGATTGGAAGAGTATTGGTTTTATAAATTAATAAATTTGTTTGAAAAATATTAATGTGTGTATGTATGTGTTGAATATATTGATAGTGTAGGGTAGTGTATCGTTTTATTGAAAATGAATACAATTTGTAGAAACGTATATTAATTATAAATTTATGTTCAAAAATTATTTCTTTAAAATTAAAAACAAAAAATGTAGGATCAATATTCTTTAGAATAGGTTCTAACTGACTTTTAACTAGGTTTTGAACAAAATTCAGGGTTAAAAAAGTTAGTTCATTGTTAGTTATAATAAATTAAAGAAAAACTTAATTATTGATGAAAGCTAGTAAAACATTAAAATTTTTTTTAAAAGAAATTGTAATGCGTATTCAAAACAAAATGATAAATTAGACCGTTCGTTTTTTAGGATCAAGCTCCAAGTGGAGAAAATATTTGCAAATAATTTAAAAAAATCCTCTAATTTTTTCAGATTTTTATTTTGACCGCTGATAGGTAGGGGCTTAAAGTTTTTTATGGGAAATATATAGGTAGGGTTTTTTGTATGTTTCAGAGTTAATAGTTTCTTTAATTTATATCGGAAAAACTTGCCTCAATTTGATACAATTTAGACACGACTTTTCAACAAAAAAAAAATCCCTTGAAAAATTACATATTTTAGAGTTATTTCCCATCCAACCATATACATTTTTTTCGAGTACACTGATCATGATAAGTAATAAAACTATTAAAAATACAAAAATCCTACGTATTTGTACAGGGGGTATGGAAGGTCAAAATAAAAATTTAAAAAAAATTATGGAATTTTTCTTAAATTATTTAGAAATAGATTTCTCACCTAAGATTAACGAACGGTCGTATGATAAATGCATCAGACTTGTATATTTAATTTATATAGTATTTTATCAAATCTAAATAAAAATTTGAATTTAAACATTTTTTAGTAGTGGAGCATAAGTTTCACTAGAAATGCTTTCATATTAAATTAAATTAATTAAAGACCTTAAAAATGGATAATCTTAGTGCTTGGTTGCAAATTTTTAGTAAATAAATGAAAAACTATGTTAATATTATTATTTAATTTTAGTGTTTTAAACCCTTCTAAAATTTGAGAGTGAGTGTGTGTGTTGATATTTATAATTTATTTACAATATTTACGTTATCGTCGCCAATGAACTTTTTTTTTTTTTTTAAATGTGCTTAATATGTCTTAGTTAAAATTATTAAAATAAATAATTATAAAAAAAAAATATTAAAATGGTACAAAATTAAAGAATTACATTGAATTGTATGTTTTATAGTACAAAAGAAAAATTTGAAAACTAAGAAAAAAAAAATTAATTAATTTATTAAAATTGCGTTGAAGCTTAGCATTTTAGGTGTTAAATTTTGTGGTTTGATAACGTGATAATCACCTCACTAATTAGCGGGTCCAGTAAATGATTATCAGTGACCCGGGTCATAACCGTCTCCGTGAATGTCGACTTTGTTATTGTTTCTGTAATGAGACCTAATTCGGTGGGTGCCGGAGGCAACATTGGTAGATCCGGTACGGCCTTATTAACGGTGACTGTGACTGATGGTCCAACACCATCGTGTTTTGCCATATGTACTTGATGTTGGCTACCACCACTCAAAAAGTGCGCAGGAATCATTGCTTGGAAATCATCACTTGTCAGTGGCCTTGGTGGGGGTTGTGCCATCTTAAAATTTGGATTGTTTGTTTTTTTTTTCAATATGTTTTTTTTTTTTTTTTTTAATTTTAGTTTTGTTGTCAGTAACATCAAGAGGGGAAGTGTGTTTTAATGATTGTTTTAGCAATGAACCAAATTTTGTATTTATATTTTTTGGTAGTTAAACACAATGTAGTTTTGGTTTATTTTTATATAAATAAAAAAAAAAAAAAGAGAAGAGAAGAAAAAGGAAAAAATAGATGATAATAGGATTCATATTCTATTAATATTTATGTATATTTTTTTTTAATTCTCCTATTTTTTTAAAAATAATTTTAAATCATAGATAAGTAAAGGAATAATAATTTAATATTTCTTATTGTATAATTTGGTTTTATGAAATATTATTTTTAATTTTAATTTTGAAAATACAACAATTTTTTGAAAAATTAAAATATATTAAATTTTAAAGAAAAAAAAGTAAACACTTTACTTATCAAAAAAAATCTAAAGTTATCTACAATACTCGTATGATGATAAATTTTGAATTAAAAAAACAATTCATACAAAAAAAAAAAGGCTATCATAACAATTAAGGATGCATATTATTTAATACAATTTTTGCCATTTAAACAACAACAAAATATAATGATTAATAAATTTTAAGATGCAAATGCTTATGAGTGCATGCAGCAGTTAAGGACAATCATTCTTGTAATGCATTTAGTTCATCAACTAATAAGAAATCACATTAAATGCATATGTTTTTTTTTAAATATTACTTAATTGTGCATTTAGTTTTGTGTGAGTAAAAAAACGTAAAATAATAATACAATCACATACTTTTTTTGCATACTAAAATCACTTAAGTCGAAAGAGTTCAGACAGCTAAAATATTTTGCAATATTCCATCCGTTTGTTAAAATAAGTACCTACTCTGTTAATATCTACGTACTTTTTCTTTAAAGGTTTCTTATTATTTAATATTGATTTGTGGGTTATAAAATTTTTTTTTATTTGTTATATGTATAATTCGCGCTGAAAAAATGGAAAGCTGAATTTGAAAATTTCATTCAAGTTGTTATTTTGTGAAAATATATATATATTCTAAAGAAATTAATTAAAAACAAATTATATAATTTATAATTTAAATATTAAAACTAAAAATTTCATTTCTTTTCTTACTAAATTCTAAGCAAATGTAAGTGTGGGACAAGTTCATAAAAAAAAAAAGAATCTATTCCTTAGTGCCGAGATACTTGAAGAAAACTTGCTTACTTTGTATGTTATTTTACAGTTTTGTTCACCAAAATTGTTCTATTCTTTTATATACGTAAAAAAAAATATATTATATTCGTTATTGGAAAAGTCAGAAATCAATCAAAACTTTGAACCAATTTTCATTAAAAAAATCTTTTTGATTTTGTTGGATAATATTGTGTATTTTTTTTTTTTTTTTTTTTTGAAAAATTTTTAAAAAGAAAGGTAAAACAAAAGTTAGGAATTAATTATATTTTAAGTAAATAAAAGTAAAATTTTCGAAATATTAGTTTTTGAGGTTTAAAAATCTTTGCACGATTTTAGTATGGATTTCTTCATAATCCTCTCACACGGGAACTGGGCTCTAAGGTACATATATTTAATAATTTGCTTCTAAGAATTATTTTTTTATTTTAAGTCTGATCATTTGGTCAGAAAAATAGGGGTTAGCAATAAAGTTTTGGTGGAGTTTTTTTTTATTGGCCTATTTTATTAATTTATGTATTTGAATATTGATAAGTAATTTCTATTGTCATGGAAACTAATCCAAAAACAACACTTAAGTAAAAAACGCCGCTAAAAAAGGGGCGTAACAATAAATTTTTGTACCGAATTAATAGAAAACACATAATTTACAAGTTTTATTAATAACGCAATCATTGTTTTACAAAATTTTGTGTAAAGACAACTATTTTAAAAAGTAAGCGTTGCAGGATGTGGATATTTTTTATCCTGTTTTCTTATTTTATTCTTTATCACGTCTAAAAGTTTTATTTAATTACAATCACTGGTTCAGATTTTATATTTTAAGATCGATTTTTTATACAATGCGAACCACTGTGCGCACTAAAACTAAATACACCAATATATTCAAAGTTCGTGCAGTTACACTGTGTGCTTAACAAATTGGGATACTAAGTTTATGTAATTAATTTTCTAACGGCAGCTTAGTTTTGAAAAAACAAAAATATAAGTGGGATCTTTCTGAAGAACAGGAGGAGCACCTCGAAAACCATAAGATAGACCAAAGAAAAAACTTCACCAAAACATTCCAGGTAAATTACCAAATAATTGGGACTATTTGATAAGTGAACAAAATTTAGCTGAATTTCGAAAATATGGAACCTCTGTAATATTCTCTTGAACCCTGCAGTAATTGTTCCTCTTTTTTTACTCTATAAAATTAGATAGAAAATTTGTTATTCCAACGATAGAAAACTTGAAAAAAGGGATTCATAAAGAAAACAATCCTTAAAGGAGGTTGTAGTTATTGATAGACGTACATTATGTATGTTTTGGTGCAACTCATGGAAAACAATTTCCAAACTTAGCTTTGAAAGCATTTAATGCCTATGTAAGCATTCGTAAAGCATACATATATTTAAGAGTCACACTCCACTCTCAAAAAAAAATTAATGATAAGGGAGGAAAGTATCTAAGAATTTAAATAGAAGGTATTAAAAAAAACTAATTTGAAAATAAAAATGAATTAGCTTTCACCGAATCACGATTTACCGAAAAATCCTAAATCATAAAATGATTATATGCAAAGTTTTTCTTGATTGAAAGTAGGTATGTACGTTCAATAACAGAATCGCATTTCGAGACAAAAATCATGTCAGCTTTGGGGGTCTATGACGCTTCATTTACCCTACAATAAATTACGTTTAGCGATACGTTGGCTGAAAGGTGGCACTCTCGAAATCACGAATATGCAATTTTTAGCCAAAAACCACGTTTAGAAATTTCAACTTTTGGGGGTCTAGGACACTCCGTAAGGCCGCAAATCGAGTTTAAAGAAAAACAATGTGATTTTTTTGTTTTGCGTTTACCTCGTAAACGGTTTACTTTACGAACAAAAATACTCATAGTCAATTGTATAGAAAAAAAATATGCTCTACATTTTTTTTTCTTATTATTTTTTCTCAAAAAGTTATTATTTTCGGGTTTATTGACTATAATAGCCAAAAATTTATAAAAAAAAACATTCTTTTTAAAGAGGAAGAGCGAGAAAGGTTCAAAATTTCTCTCCCTTAAGGAGGGGTAATTTTCTTAAATATGGCTTAAAATGAAAACTAAATTATTCAAAACTTCTAGACACTTGAAAATTTGACTTTCCCCAAAAATGTTCAGCAAATTCCTTAACGACTGAGCTATACTTTAATCTCGAATATGCAGAAAGTAAAACATGCTACATGCCCTACGACCCCCTGCTTGGGGTCAATAAAAATTTGTGCGATTGCGAAGTTGGGTGAGTGAAAAGTTTTTTTTCGCATTTTAAGAATCTTAAAAAACCACAAACTTATTTAAAAATTTAAAAAAAGGTTGAGGTTCTCTCTCAAAAAATCAAAAAAAAAAAAGAATGTTTCAAAATCCACGCCACGGCTATTAAAAATTAAGGCAATGCTAACCAGAATATTGATATATTTTGTAGTTATTTTTTTTTCAAAATGTTCACTAAGCGAAAAATATGTCAAAAATTCCTGGTTTGATTTAAAAAAAAAAATGAAAAAAATTCAATATGTTTGACTTTGACCGCTCATAACTAAATGCTACGCGAGACAATTTTTGTGCTTTTAGTCTTAAAATCTTAAGCTTTTGTGATTTTTTTAATTTTAAGGTAAACAAATCATTTCTTATTCAATTATTTCGAATTTTTGCCTCAGAAGTTGCGTGTGGGTTGAAATTTTTTTTCTGAAAATGTTTTTTTTTAAGCTAAAACTTTTTTCAAAGAGATAATTTTGTATGTTCCGGAAGAATTAAAAATATTTATTGCTTAGTACTTTTTGGAGAAGTAGTGCAAATCTCCTGTACTATTATAAATTTCCCCTTTTTGATTCACATTAGCAGTTATGTGACAGTATACACAAATGCATCAAAAATGAGAAGAAGGTCAAACGTGCTAACAAATTATAACTTTTCAAATAAGTTGATATATCAGAAGTTAATCCAAAATAATCCTAATAAAACGCCTTAAATAAATATCGTAACCCTTAACTAGTTGCATATCCTTTGGTTAAATTTCTTTTATTTCTTTTCTTGTTCATTTTCCTTTTCGTAAATCCTACCTACCAATTAAGCTAACTTTCATTGTGTGACTCAACTAATTCGGATTTTTTATCTTAATTTTCCTTTAATGAAACACTAAAGCCAAAATGAATTGATATTCATTAAATTTGAACGAAACGCTTACTTCAATTTTTTTTTTGGGGTAGGTAAATATTTGCTTCCAAAATCCTTTCTCCCCCACACAACCACCTCCTCAATTTAGTATAGTCTTCTATAATACTACATCCTAGATAAAGTATTATATAAAGATAAATAGCATTCATTAAGACTAATATTATATCCAAGAAAACTACTTAATTCAATGAGGTATCCCTTTTCATTAACCCCAAAACAGTTCGGCTAACCGGTAAGGGTAGCAAACAGCAAAAAAAAAAGAGGGTCAGCTATAAAAACAATAATAAGAGAAAACAAGAGGCAAACATTGAGAAGGAGAAAAAGTGAAGCAGAAGAAGAAGAAAAAAATTAAATACAAACAAAACAAACAGAACGACCGAATGTAATTTAATTAAATCTAACTGCTATCGCTATATCGTACAACCACACAGCACACAAACGTTATGATTTCTTATTAGTTAATGAGACTTTATGAATGGCGATTTGAGCAAAACAAAAACAACATTTACGAATATTTTTCGTGTTCTTATATAAATATTTATGTTAAGACTTAAAAAACAACACACATTAAAATTTTATATTTCATACAACAAGAAAAAAAATACATATATGGCAACATAAATAAAACATTAAAATTAAAAAAAATATGAATAAACACTAATAATATCCTTAACTTTTATGTTTTTTTTTTTTTTAATTTTGCAAAATAATAAATGTATCTAATAAATTTGTTATACAAAAATATAAAAAATCTTTTAATTCGTACCTGAGTTTCAACATCACCGCTGGTAGTTGTTGTTGTTGAGGTTGCTGTAGAATTTGAACCATTTTGCGATGGAGGTGAATGGTCCAATGGAATGGAATTCGAATGTGCCACTCGAAGTCGCGGAGCTGCCACTGGTTGCCCTGTAATGGCATCAACAATTGTGTCCGGGGAAGCGGCTCCTGATGGCGTTGGAATGCGATTTGAGTCGAAACCATTTGTCTTCGTCGTCATTGTGGTCGGTGAATCATTTTTATTCGACGACGAATCGTAGGCAAATGATGGAGTGATGTATTTTTGTGATTGTGGTGGATGGGGGGTGAATTCTTCGGCAATGTCACCGATGGAACGATTCAGTCCAGCTGTTGGAGTGGTTTTATTTAATTGATGTCGGTAAATTTTTTTTGTTAAGTAGTAATTGAGATTGCCTTTAGGGGTTTTAAAATATTTTTTTTTTAAATGTTAAATTAAATTAATACCACCATTTGTTTTAGTTTGTTTTTTTTTTTTGTTCATTATACTTTTGAATAAAGCCCAAGTACAAAATGAGATTTAAAGATAGCATTATGAATGTAAACTTCTATCGCTTTGTATAAAAAAAAAGTTTTCTTTTCATTTCTTTATCAAACGAACAAATTTGAAGGAAGAAACTTATTTAGGGGCCGGTTATAGCGATCAAGCAAATGAATCAGAAAAAAATTTTCGAATGATTTTTTTATTTCATCTTTGAGTTATTTGTCATCAATTTATGTTGTTTTTGTATTTGGAAACGAGTAAAAACAACATAAAAAGTCAGTTCGAAAATTTTTCCTAATCGCTACTACCGACTCTTTGGGGCTTAGGTGGTTCCTGTGTACCAAATTCTTTAATTTTGAAATAAAACGCAACCAAGGGAATTATTTTAATATCATCATCATCTGTGATTTTTGTTTACCAAAGGCATAAATGATTTATTGGTATTTTTCCAACCTCCAAAACGAAATAGTCCCTTATAATATTCTCTCTCAATCTACAGCGAATATTTTTATACAAACAGTTTTTTCCATATCACATTCAAAAAACATAAAATATTTGTACTTTCTCGCAAACAAAAAAAATATACTTAAAAAATCAACAAAAGTCAAATATTTTCATTATTTGGTCAGCGATAGAAAAATCTTTTATCAATTAAAACTAAAAAAAGTCACTGGGGCGTATGTGCAACCTTTGTTTCTCGATTGAAAATCATTTAAGGGATAATATGATAGGATACATTTTCAAAATCTCGAGATTTAGCATTTTTAGTTAAGACAACAAAAAAAATATCAAATAATGTGAGCGTGATTTGTATTCCATTTTTTTTTTTTTAAGATTAAATAATATGGAGTGTACATAATATTATGTGAAAAATGTAAAATAAAAAAAAATTAAAAAATTGGATTTTGCACAGAAAAAAAAAACAAATAAATTCACATGAGAATTTCAACCGATTTTTATAAAAAAAATATCTCATTTGGCTTGGAAATGATTATTATTATTATTTTATATGATATTTTAAAATCAGCAAATCACCATCAAATTAAAAATCCCGTAGTTTTTTTTTTTTTGTACATTGAAAAAAAAAACATTTAATTTGGAAGATAGTGGAATTTCTATACTCCAGGTTACTTATGATGTTAACAGAAGAAAGTAAGAGGAAAATCAATAAAAAAAGTATTTGGTTTTAAAAAAAAAAGACGGATTTTCAACATTTTTTTTTTTTCAAATCATCCATTATTTGCAATTTTCTCTCTTCTTAAGCTGGTTTTAGCTAAATGATTTAAGCAAAATACAGTTTCTTATTTCAATTATAAGATTGCTTAGTTTTAAAATGTGGATTTTTTTTAATCACTCAGCTAAAAACAAATCTTAGATCTAAAAATTGGTAGATACATGTAAAATTATTTTGTAAATTCATACTTATTTATGGTGAACTATTCCTCAAACATCTATTTAGTATTTTTTTCGTTTTCAATACGGTCATATGTCGAGTTGTAGGTTTTTTTACATTTTTTGTTAGCATACGTTACTGTAATGTATTTAAGAATTTTATCGATTTCAATATCGACCTTTTTCTAAGATCACCCCAATTTACCCTACTGAAACTTAGAATTTCTAAAAATGCCACAATAACAAATTTTCAATTTGAATATTCTTTTGTATAATTTTTTTTTGAATATATGTGTAAGGCTGGCTAGGTAGGTGGGTCAGCTAAATGAAAAAAATAACTTCAAGGCGTGGAAACCCTATGCTTTTACGGGATATCGTTAGGCAACCCTAGGGCAAATTGTTTTCTTTGACTTTTGAACGTATATATCTCGAGTTGTAGATTCTTCGCATGTTTTATTTGTATGCGTGACTTTCATGTTTTTATAAAGTCTACTGATATCAATTTGAATTTGTGTCTCTTTTACTTTAAGTTGAGAAAATAGCTTTTTGATTTTTATCTAAGATTTTTATCTGGAATTTGAAATTTCAAAAAGTCTCGAATATATAATTTTTTAAATTAAACTTTTTTGACTTATTCCTACATTTTGAAACGTGAGCTCGAAATATGGAGCATCAAAATAAATAAAAAGTAAAAGAAATGAGTTTATTAAAGAATTTAAAAAAGAAAAACTAAAGATAAAATATGAATATGAAAACTAGTCTGCTAACTGACAGAAAAATTCGAAGAAGCTTACTTAAAAGTTTAATCAGAAATTGTGAAACACACTTTTCAGTATATTCATTTTATTTTTTGGTGGTACAGTCAGAAAAAAATGTTCCACATACGCCACAGTGACCGCTTTAATAAAACGAAATTAATACAAATAATAATAGTTGAGGCCTTGGGGGGGGGGTCTTTTGATGCAAATACACGGTACCTTTACCAATAAAATGACTGTCCTGAATAATCATAAAACTCAAATTAAACTTTACTTTTCACATTCTCAAATTTTCATTTTTTTCTGGGGCATTTTCAAAATTCAATAGTATTTTTTTTCTTACAGATATCAGCAACTACGTTTGTTTTTCTACTCGTCTTTTTTTTTAAACACTTTTTTTTACTCACCTGGACGATTGGCCAAATATCCCGACGGGCTCAATGCATTTAAAACTGACGGACTACGAGGACTTAATGGCGGCTCTAGTGGTCCTTGGATTTCACGTTGCAAAACCAATCGTACGAATCTCTGGTGGTCCGTTAGAAGTTGCACAGCTGCATCATGATAGGCATTTGTCATATTATTTCCGTTAATCTGAATGAATGGAAGGAAGGAAGGAACAAAATACGTATAACTCACACGTACAATGACAGGAAAGAAAAGAGAAAAAACTGCACAGAAGACCACAACTCACCGCCAAAACCCGATCGCCGACCATTATTTTGCCATCGCGATGGGCCAAACCACCTTCGGTGATACGTGATATGAAAATACCATCACAGTTATCTTTAAACGGCGGGGAGCCTTTACCACCAGCAATACTAAATCCTAGGCCCTGGTTAATTTGATCCCTTATCAGTGTTGTGTGGAGGGTAACTTTATGAACGGGAGGTTCCTAAATAATAAATCAATGTGTGTTTTAAGAAGGATTTATTTTTTCGTCCTTATTTTTTATATTGTTTGGAAGGGGGTTTGCTCTTTTTTTTCGTTTGTTGGAAAGGTAAAAAGGGTACAAAATGGGTATTTATTCAACTTTTGCCTAACATACCTTGCCATTTTCTAAAGTTCCATTTGTGGTTACCGGGACTATGTTGGTCGTGGCAGGTATACCATGTTCTACAATTTGTGGCTGATACTGTTGCTGATGTTGTGATGCGGCAGCGTTGGTGGTTATCATCATATTATGTTGCTCCTGATAATTGTATTCATTTGGAAGGATTTCAATGGGCGGTGGGATGGATTTATCATGACGGACATTTTGTGGTCGGGTTTCAACTGAAATCTAAATATTTTTTTTTGTTGTTTTGTTTAGTTGAGGCTCATTGTGTTGGCATGTGAAGGTATTTTGTCATGCATTTGTAATTACATATACAGTCCGCATCAAATGATTAAGGTCACTCATTTTTTGTAGTCTACTTTTTGCAGTTACAAAAAATGCGACTTTAATTGAAAAATTTAGAGTGTACAAGCAAGTGTTTTCCAAGTACTTTATGAATTTTTTAAATAAAATTTCAATGTGGGAGAGGGTTAAATGTGGAAGAGATTCTCTGTATGCGTGAATGATCTAATTAAACTGAGTTAGAAATGTTGCTGGGATAAAAAAAGACAAAATAAACATTGAATTTATCTCCTGGGAATTATTTTTGGGATAAAATATGTCTCGTCAACAACGAACGATACGAGGACAACACATTTGGGAAAATGGTTTTTAGTGTCGGTATAAAATTGTTGTTATAAATTGTGTTAAAAGTTGCGAATGTTTGATGGGACAACTTGGTTAAATGTGGATTTTTTTTTTCTTCTTTCTTTTTGGAATATCTACATTCAGATAAAATTTTAAATAACACACATAAATGTTGTATACCTCTGGGATTTTAGGAATGTTTAATAAATTTGTACATCTCGGTGTGGTTAAGATTATATCTAGGAAGTCTGGTCGATGAAAAATAGTGAAAGACGAAACCGAAGAATACTTTCTAAAAAACTGAGCGGTTTTCTTGTAAGAAAATGATTTAAATATGTATGTTGCTTAAATTTTTGGGTATAACATTGGCTTGAAAATTGTTAACAACTGTTTTTATCTTTATAAATTATCGCGTGGTACATTTTTATTTTAATATTTTGCGTCTAAAGCGATCAAAAAAAGAGTTCAGCAAAATAAGTTTCCATGAAAAATACTTAAGAAATAAAGTGTAATTACAGCATTATCTATGAATAAAATATTTCTGGTACAGGTAAGGTCAAGGGTCTGGTATTACAGGTTATGTCAATCGAAGGCAACATCGTTGGACGGTCATCTATTTCTCCGTTTTGTACATAAACTGACTTAAAATATGAATAAACTAATAAAAAAAAACCGTTACAACCTTTACAATTGCACTTTTAAAGTTAAAAATTTATTTGTTTTTAAAACAATAAATTTTAAATTCCAAATTTTGTTAAAAAGAGATCTAATTTAATTTTTTTTTTTCTAATTTGGTCTTATTTTTTGTCGGAAAAACTTGTATTCTAGTTTTTTAAGAAAATTTTTGATTACGAAAACTACATCTTCCTGAAGTAGCCTTACATATATCAATAATTTTGTTTCCGCGTCTAAAAATATATGTATCTTTAAATATAAATATTTGCAGAGTAAATCATATTTACGCTTTAAGCAAGTTTTTGAATACGTTAAAAAAAAATTAAGTATATTAAAAACTGCACAATGGGCGTGATTTTTATTTTAGGATATTGTTTTAAAATTTTATCAATTGATTCAGATTTTTTTTTAAGTTGTGATTTAAAAAAAAAAACAAGACACTAACCAATAGTTTAACAGTAGACGTTTAAACTTAAGTTCAACTGAATCTTAAACGGAGTTTAAATGTTTGGTTTAACTTTTTTGGTTTCACAGTGAAATTTGCTTATCAGTTCAGTTGAATTTCATTAAACTAGTTAACCAGTTTTTATCAAAATAAGTTGGCAGCATTTTTCGTTGTTGTCACTTTTTTTAGTTTTTCATCTAATATAATAGTGGTGTCGAAATCTTCCACAATTATTTTTGGATTTTTTTTTTTAAGTATGGGTTTCGATAGCAAATGAAATTTCCAACAAAAAGTTAGTTAAGATACATTTTCGTTTTCAGCTCAGTTTTTCAGTTATAATGTACAAAATAATGAAAAGTTACTAAGAAAGACGAATCTTTCCAAAAACGGGCATAAAGTAAGAACCAATTCATAATTTTTTAAGTCTTTAAGTTAATTCAACAATTTAAAACTGATTGTGCATCTACTAATTTGATTATTTTTTAAGTAAGGCTTACTTTCTTTATACCGCAAATTCTCCTTAATAAAACGATTTTTTTGGAAGAATGGGCATAATCTTACTTTCTATGCAAACAAACTTAATCAGAATTTGTTGCAAATTTTCTCAGTATTCAGTAGTTGGTTCTTTTGTGCAGATATGCAACCAACTATAATTATGAATAATATTTTGAAAAAGTGATTTAATAACACATTTCCTGCAACAACAACAAAAACAGGAGTTATATAAATTGTTCTTGAACTAAATAGTTCATTGTTTTTTTCTTCCCTTTATTGTTTAGTTTATTCAATGAGTAGAACTTTCTAAGATTTCGTTAAAAAAAAAAAAAATAAGAGGAAACTTCGAAAAATCATTAAACATTTAAAGAATTAAATTACTGTCAAAATTTTCAAATACTGTAAATTACACAACTTCCGTTAAGATACTTTTCAAGAATAAAAATAAAAAAATTTATTTAATATCCTCAAGCTTCAAAACTAATATTATAATGCAAATTTTTGTCCTAAAAAAAAGTTCAAGAACCATTTTGATTACATTTTCACCATCATCACATCGTGCGTCGCCCTCGATGTCGCTTGTCGTTATATGCGGTTGGTGTTCGGCATCTCAATATAAACCCCAAATATGCATCAGAAAGTAAGTTTGACAAGAAATCGATTCGATGACAGGATAAATTTCTTGATATAGCTCTTTGCACCCATCACATCAATAAAATCTCAGCTGTACACACTTTACCAAGTAAATTATTCACAATATTGGATGATTTTTTTTTCGATTTTCTATCATCTTGTATTTGAGGAGAGAGAAAAAATGTTACCATACTCGTAGGGTACCTACTACATACACATATAACTCGTGACCGTATAAGTATTCTCAAGACAGAGTCCCAAGAATCTCTTGCAAGTCACTTAAATCTTTATTTCGTTCGTTTTTTTTTTCTCTCTTTGTTCGGATAACTATGGTGTTGAAGTGAATATACGCTCTTTTATATTTCATCTTCAAGATACTTCTGCATGTTGCCCAAAAAAATAAAAAAAATAAATAAGAAACTATTTGTATTTATTTTTCGTCTTTCCATTTTTCTATCCAAACGCAATCTTATGTCATTTATATCTCCTCGAGACGGGCGTTTTTTTTTTTCATTTTTTTGTTGTTGTTGTTGCACTCGAAGAGAAGTGTTAAGCCTTTAGTAAATGGGACAATAGTTGTTGCATTTTAGCAGTTTTCCTATATAAATGCTCTTTAGAAGAAGTTTTGTACTTTATAACAAAAAAAAAATAAAATAAAAATATTTAAAATTCTTTATATTTTGGACAAAATGACACAGGAAAGCACTTAAATGTTAAAATAAAATAAAAAAAAAAACCTCTCACTAGGACCTTTTTTAAGGATTCTAAGGACTTTTATACACAAAACAAAAAAATTATATATTATTTACATTTTGTACATTTTGTGGACAGACAAAAGCGGACAAATTTATGATGAAATGATGGGACACTTGCTTGAAACTTAAAAGCAATTTGTATAAAGTTATATTTTAAGAAGAAGCAATTTTGAGAAGAAAAGGAAGAAAAAAAGTTGTCAGTGCGTTGGAAAGTTGTTGAATTTGTATTATATAAGAACTTTTACAGGGAACCTCAATCAGAATAAATTTATAGTAGAAGAATATATTGACCGACGAGGTTTATACATTTTGCAGAAAGACCAATTTCTCTGAGGCAGGTACAAATTCATGACGAGCGGAACAAAGTAGAAAAAAATAAAATAAAAAAAAAAAAACTGGTAGCAGGTTGCTGATTTTCTATCAACAAACTTTTTTCGGTAAAAGAAACTAAAATCATCTTGAGCTTGAGTCGAAAAAATCAACTTATTTCTTCAAGATAGCTCCTACATTGATAGTTTTTTTCGTTAGTCAATTTTACCGAAGTACCGAACATTATCCCTTGAGGTCTGCTGGAAATAAATCACACATCAAACCTTAACCCTCCTAACCGGGTGCTAATGATTATAAAGATTTTAAACTCTTGCTATGTTAAGGCCATATTCAGCTGAGGTCAAATCAAACTGTTGCTTTGCTCCTCAACAGTTTAACCCTCAGCAATACTATTTGAGGAGGAGAGATTTTCAATAGCTAAAAATATTCAGCTTCGAGCTGTGAAGGTCGAAGTAGAGTAGAATTTTGCTACTAATTATTCCTCCAACGAAAGAGTGCTCCCATCAAGCTATTCTTAACATACAGTATACAGTAGCGGAAGAATTATTACCTAATCCAAAAGGAAAACAGTCAGGTTGGTTGAAGGACATAACTTGCGTGACGAATTTCGGCAAACGGACTCACATCTCAATATTCAAAAGGGGACTTAGTAGTCTTCATATCAAATTACTGCAACTGAAAATGATCAGAATGCCAACGCTTTTCATCCATTTTCATGAATTTTTGAACGTTCCGAGAGGCAAACATTGAATCAGATAACTAACTGGTAAGAGCTAAAGTTAGGATGCTGATATCCATAGCTTGCCATCAAAAGTGCTGCTATTCTAAGAAAAAAGACAGTCTTAACTGCGCAAAATACAGAGAAGTAAATCACCACCACCATAGTGGATAAAGTCGGATAATTTTTTGGACTTAGAACTTTTTGCCAAACAACCCATTCCGACCCTTTTAGTGTGATTTTAGGCAATCTAACACCTTAGATCAAATGTTAATATTCCGAAGGATTATGAAATAATCTAAAAGAAAACCCTCTTTATCGAATTAAAGTCACAAATAGGAGACAAATGTACGTATTAATAGGCCAAAATAATGGAGGTGGAAAATTTGATGTGCAGGTTTTTTTTATCAAAATTACATTAAATTGAAATTCACTTCTGACGTACCGGTTAATATAATTGAGATGATTCTCCGAATGTATTAACTTTGTTCATATTGTTATCATATCTTTTTTATATAAATATTTAAATACTGTTATTCTTATCTATCTCCGCTTGTATTAAGCCAATAAAAATAAATTCATAAAAAATATTCCCGGAACGCTTCCATAACTCTGACTGACTTCAAGTGGTCCAAAAAGACGCTTAAGTCAATTAAATTTAGCTACCTGTATTCTTAGCATTACTAAGGCAAAATGTTCTTCAAGAATTCTCAAGTGCCTTACAAAAAACTGAAAAGAATCGTTATTTGTACTTAAATAAAAGTTGTCCGAAGAAATATGTCTCAGTGTAGTTACAGTGACAAAATATCAAATTTGTACTCATTTAACGTTCAGAACAAATCGTCTCTCCGGAAAATAATTGAATTTGTTTATCGTTCCATAATAATTTTCTGCATGAATAAATTAAATTGAAGTGGTAATTGAAGTTCAATTTGATATATAAGGAGCGTACATCCGTCATACCGGGAACGCCTGTTTTGGGATAAATAAAGATGATTTGTGTCAATATAATGATTTAAAATCGCGACCACTACAACAAAACCTCAAATATATTTCGTTTGATTTTGTTATAAATAAAAAAAAACGTTAATAATGATTAAAACGTAATTTTCGGGAACGTGATTTCCGGGAACGCTTTGAGGCTATGATTTATACCGTATTCTTCAAACAAATCTGAATAATTTTCGTATTTTAAGTCAGAATTAAATGCAATTATGGCTTGAATATGGTGATTTTCAATAAACTAGAAAAAAAATTTAAAAAACATTATGTATTTCGTATTGGAACAACATAAAAATGTATTTTTGTAAGGAAGTCATACTTGAATAAAAAAGGTATTAATAATGCATTATTCATTCTTATGCCTTCATCATTTCCGGGAACGCTATTTAATGTATTTTTAAAAGCAAAATCTTAAATTTTGTGAAGTAATGCAACATTAAATCAAACTGTATGGAATAAATAATTCAAAAATTTAATTAATATTAAATTATAAAAATTCTATATAAAATAAAAATATTTTTTGTAAATACGCATCATAAAACACAGAAAAAATTCCATATACATAAATATCCAAACGATTTTTTTTTTTTTTTGTTTATTAAATAACTTGATTTAATTTACTAATTTTGACTTAGTTATTAGAATTTATCCACTTTCTAAATGCATCTACACTCAAATGTCAATACTTTGCGATAAATTAAAAAAATAAATAATTTTGAGGTCTGGCCGTTTAGGAACTACTAAATTATAACTAAACTCAACATATGAGCGTCAAGACTTATATATTAAAGAAAGTTGATTTTTAAATAATTGAGTGAGTAAAATTTCCCACCTCCATGATTTTGGCCCTTATATCATATCTCAGCATCTCTGCGAAACTTTTTCGTTTTTGAGGGACAAAATTTACAGCTTCAAAAAACCGTCTAACACTATGATGTCGAGATAGGTTTTATAAAAGATGATGTGCTATTATGCCACCTCTTAAACATTGGTCTTTAACCAACGTAAGGTAAGTTAAAGTTATGCTAATTTACGTAATGTAAAATAACGTAACGTTAAGTTATCAAGCTAAGAACCGATCTTGCCAACCACTATTTCTTTGAACTAAGATAGCACTTAAGAAGTAAATTCATCTATTAAAGTACCTAGGACACCCTGCATTTGACCTTCAACCTAGCTCGAACCCATCACATTTTTGAAGGAAATGGTGACTTATATCACGGTCAGTTTCAAAAGAGGATTTCTGCCAGTAGAAGCCTTGGGATGTGATTTCTTCATTACTTATTACTACTAGAACTCTCGCAACGACATTACTCTAGAACTCTTGAGTTTATAGTGATGGAAGAAACGAGCCTTAAGTCACTTCCAATTTTGAACCAGTCACATTTTTGTAGGTAGAAACGAAGTAAACAGCTTCGGTTAAAGTTCCAAAATACAATAAACTTTAAATTCAACATCTTTATCGCACTGACAAATTCCCTCCCTCTTCCCTTTAAAACAAAAACAAAATAAACCAAAAAACCAGCTTACCTGTGATAATGAGCCATCTTCACTGAATATCGGATGACCTATCAGTCGTGTTACCTCACGTTGCACAACCAATACCAACACAGTTCCGCAAGCTTTCAATACTTGAACAGCCAAATAATGATCAGCATTCTCAACGGATTTTCCATTGACTTTGATGACTTTATCACCGACCTTAAGGCCCGACAAATCAGCTGGACCACCTTCAGTGACACGTGAAATGAATATACCTTCATCGTTGCCCTTAAAGGGTGTCGAACCTTTGCCACCGGCTATGCTCAACCCCAACCCAGCTGCTGTCCGTTCAATGTGAATCTCATATTGTTCTGTTCGCAGTTCTGTTACACCATCTGGGGCATCTGAAAGGATACAATAACAATGACCACAATTAATAAAGCTACAAGTAGTTTACACTCAAAGGACCTTAGACAGAGACAAAAAAGGAAAGAAGAAGAAGGAAAAAAAATTGTTGCTCAATGCCATTGCATGTTGCAGCAACAACGGCGGACGACCTTGCATCTGTATTCAAGTCACGAAATGTAATTACAGTTATAAAAGGACAAAGCCAACCACCACCACCACCGTTACCATAGAGCCATGGATACATCAAAAATTAATCAAAACCAGGGCAAGAAAAAAAAATAAAGACCACATAGAAAATCCCCCAGAGTGTGATGGAAGGAACATTTGTTCCCTACCACTACCACGATAACGATAACGATGTGAACTGTATATACCGGTGGTATGCGGTGATGGTGTCCTTTTTGAACATGATTCTCAGGTCACTTCTCTCACTCTCACCGTAATTTGTATCCCTGTTCGATCCAGAACCAGAACCAGAGTACGTTGTGATTATTCGAACTTTTTTATCCTTTCTTTTAAGCGAATTGTTGGGACTGCGACCGGATGACAGAGAACTGCGTAGACTTCCGGTTGCTAACGAGGGACTATTTCTGCCATCTCCTGCTCCGCTACTATAGAATGCTGACCTGCTCTGATTACCTCGTGCGAATGACGACGACTGCTGCCCACTTGAACGAGGCAGCGAATTGGTGCCTTCTTTGACTTTTAGCTTCACGCTAAACATTGTTTTAGTGTATAGTTATCCTGTGTGCGGCTCCTTTTTTGGTTTTAATTTACTTTATCTTTGATGGGAATTATATCCTTTGGCACGAAATTGTTTACCGTTGTGGTTTCCCTCCTTTTTTTACACCATATTTTTTCACAAGTTGAAATCTGAACTAAACACACAAACACACACATTTATGTATGTAGAAGAGAAAAAAATTATTGTATCTTTTTCCTCTCGAGGTTAAGGTAAAGTGCAACTGGGATTCTATGACAAAGGTAGGAAAAAAAATGGAAGACCCTTGGAGACGTAAATACTCTTTTTATTCGAATTGACGTTCGGTTTTCATGTGAAAAGATTAACTTTCCCTGGCAATGGGAAAACTTCGTTTACACTCATGAAATTGCAATTTAAATTGTGTCTTTTTTTTTCTTGGGTCTTCCATTTCTATTTTGTCGTCGTTGTGTCTTCATTTTTTTCTCGATTGCAATGTGAATCATGTCGAAAAGATTTGCGACAACGAAGAAACTTTGCGCCAACATTAAAACATACCATATTGTGTAAGTTTTCTCTTATTCTGATGATGTAGTGAATGAATGGCGCATTTGGTATGACTGGCGCCTAAGTGTGTGAAATTGTTTATTTTATTCCAGCTTCTACAAAATCTCTAATCAGCCTTCTTCTAAACAAAAATTCTTGGGGAAATGTTTTCAGGAAAAGGGCTCCAAATCAAAATTTAACCGGAATTTTAATCCGTTTTCGCTTGTAATTCGATCTTCTCACAATAACGAAAAGGTGAAAAGGGAACGAAATTGCTAGCAACTTTTTGATGGGGAACTTTTCACTCAAAAACATTTCATCGGGAATTTTCATTCAGAATAGGGCTGAAGAAGGAAAATTGAGATATCTGTCACTTGAATCTCTCATTTTTAGTTTGTACAGAAAGGCAATGTAGATTCTACGATGAAGTCCTTGTTCGGAGTCTACCTATTCGGACGTGTTTGGTATCAAATGAAAGGTAACGATGATCTTGTTATATAAGTGAAATATTTTTAAAATCGTTCATGGGAAAGTCGAAATATTTAAGAATTAAGTTGTCCATTCAAAAAGAAAGTTTAAAAATTGTTTTCAAAATAATTCTTCATAGATGTAGTACGTATTTATAAAATAACCAACTCGACGTTATCTTTCATTTGATACCGAACTCGCTCGTGAACCTACAGCCCTATACCCTCAACCGAAGGGTATCACGCCTTAGTTTCAAGCATTCTTCGTGTACAAATGTGAGACGGCCCTGATTGATAGTCATCCTCTAATGCTTCAATAAGGATTGCAATTTGACATAAAAATGGAATAAGAGCTAAGGACATCATGGAACATGATGTTGTTTGACATAAAAATGAGTTTATGAGATGAGAATAAATGATGAACAACTATATTATAGTCTGTGTCGTGGTGGTAAGATGTTCTTTGGAGTTTTTGTGACGTGTTTTTTTTCATGATGTTATAATCATTTTGGGTGTAAAAACGGGTATACTTGCCTGTTTTTACACCCAAATTATATGTATGTACTGTACATAGATATTATATTTGATATACGTATCTACATCATGTAATGAAGGTACCTTTGCTTTAATGAAATGAGATAAGTAAAGTATAAGCTCTGATGAATGTAAATAATTTTGAAAGAAATTTTTGTATAGTTGCATCAAAGAGTTTCGGTTTTATTTTTTTTTTTTTTAATAAGGTAATCACTGTAAAAAGAACTTATTTGGGTTAGCAATCTAATTTTTGCTTTATATTTTGGCACTGTCTACCTAATTAAAAAAAAAAAACGTAAAACATATCCAATTAAAGTGAAAAGAAATTAATGAACTTTTTTTTTACTTTTTTACTTTTAGTTAGTTTTATTGTGTAGGGTAATTTCGTATGTGATATCTTATGTGATTTTATTTTAACAGGTAAACAAATGGAAATAGTTTAATGTATTAAAAGAGCTCAAACCACATTAATTTTTTTTATAAGGTAAGTCGTTAGTGAAAGTGCGATAAAGTAGATAAAGTGCAGAATGAATAACTGACCTATGTATTTCATTTATAGAAATAATTCTTGTTCTAAAAAAAACATTTCAGTTACTAGTACTGATGGTGATGTAAAATCTATGAAACATTTTAATTTTCAACCATCATCATTACATGTGTTTTTTTTTTGCGAGGAGGTCACATCAAGCCAACAAATAAGTCAAACTACTAAAGAAAATCTAAAAAAAAACTGTTGCTTTCAAATTGCGTTGTTCTTAGGAAAACTATTAAAAGTCCTAATCGATATGAACGCATCTATCAATTTAAAAACATACACAGAGAAAAATGGACTACATAAAAAAGAACAAAAACTATAAGTTTTTTCTATGGTTTTTATCCAAGAAGAAAACCTTTTAATTTTTAATAGCAAAACCTTATTAACAAAATTAAAAAAAAGAAAACAAAAAATGTGTTCATGCTGGGGATTGAACCTGAATGTCAAGACTATTAGACGCGCACTTTACTTTAGAGGTACAATTAAAAATAACAGAGCCAATAAAATGACCTTCGTGTCCACTGTGCCCCGTTAGACACCCCGGGTGTTAACTGCAAGATTATGATTTTTGAAACACTTATGAAGATTCATAAATACTTGCCAAGATGGCGTTTCCAAAATGTGCAGGTTTGGGAATTAAAACTAAGCCAAGTGGGTTATTAACAATCTATTATGGAGTTTTATCCTGTGAACTTAATCCCGAATTCCTAGAACCTAGAACATCATGACCGTTTAAAAGTAATATGAAAAAAAACTGTTATTTTCGACATTTGATGCATTTTAAAATCGCTATATCTTTTTAAAGATTTTCCTTACAAAAACAAATGACACACCCTTTTTTATAGGAAATCACAAAACCTATTTCGACCTTGAATAACTTTTTATGCATCATAATGAGCCATTTTTTGATATTGTACTTTTATCGATGTTTCAATGCTCTGTACCAATTTTTTGTTTAAAGATATTTGAAACCGAAATCATGAAATAAGAATTTTCTTATGTATATTGCAGTTTTTTCTCTTGAAAAACAAAATTGAGATTTCTTTATAACCTAGCACTAATTCTGAATTACGGCTTTATTATGTAGAAATAAATTTACTCGGAACTAATATCCTTAATGATTCCTGATATATTGGAGAGAATAACAATTTTTTGAATTTTCTTGTAGTTTTTTGCTTGAAACAAAATAATTTTCATAGGATTTTTTTATAATCTCTACCAATTTATCAGAAAATTATTTTGTACAGAATATAAATTGTTTGGAGTAAATATTACCGCCCGTTCTCAGGATTTTTGATAAAAATATCATTTTTTAAAATTCTTTGGTAGTTTTTTTTTTATTTAAAAAAAAAATGCTGGCCGATTTTTTTTAATTTAAGAAATAATGGTGGTCGTTTTTTTTTTTATTAAAAATTTTGAAATAAAAAAAATATAATAAAACTAGCCCGAAGTCGATATCATTTTTATTTGCTCTCAGATATTTGAGAATTTTTCAATTTTTTTTTTAATGCACCAGTTAAATACAAAAACAACTTGTTAAATTATTTTGAAACTCCTTAAATTAATGAAATTAAAAATATAAATAGACAGTGCCTCCGCGATCAATGTGAGACCCTCTATAGAATGCTTTGGTATATAGGAAATCCTAGCAACATTTTTTTGTTCTGTTTTTCAAAAATTACTGATTCTTATGGATATTTCTTTTAAGCAGAAGCCATAACATTTATTAAGTCATATTGAATAAGTAATGAACTGTATTTTTCGAGACTTTTAATCTTAATCAATTTTCCAATTACCCGAAAATAAACAACAAAAAAAGCAAAATGTTTGACCTGAAGATATTTCGTTGGACAACTCCAAGTTCTTATTCAGCACCCTTAAAAAAACGACGTTAGACGTTAAAAACCATTAATACTACAGAACTTTCCACTCCAATACATTTCTGAGTACGAATAACATTACCCAAAGTAAAAATAGTTCTTTCAAATACCAATAAACATTTTTGAATTTTTTGCTTATGTTTCTAGGCTTAGAATTGATAGTTGCCTTGAACTATTAACAGTTAAATGTTTTTAATAACAATAAAAAAGAAAAGAATTTTTATTTGTTTAAACTGTTTGCTTTACCAACTTAACTTCATAAAAAAAATTGAAGAAAAACTTTTAAAAAATTGTTGCCAGTTCGCTCTGTACACCTTCGTTATTAAATCAAGCAGTGTATGCTCGTTTTAACCCTACTTAGTATTAACTTTAGTATCTTCAAAAATGTTTTTTTATGTCCAGTTTGTCAGTGCAAGATAGAAGCTAAAATTGAGTTTACTCATCCAACAGATCGTTTTGATTTTTAATTCTACAAGTTTTCTTAGACCCGATTAGTAAACGTAAAACCTTTTTATTCAGAGAACATGGGTTACATTTATTTGGAAGATTAACAAACCCTGAGTTAACTAAGCATAGATAAACTTATTTTAAGAGCACCCATTACTCTTAACCTACAAACATATTTATGATTTGGTTTAAGTAAACGGCTTCCAAGGTACATAATATCGGTTTAATGTAAATACAACGCTTAGTTCATTTAAATCCTTATAATCCCAGTTTAATTTTGTACCTTTAACCCTTGTACGAATAAGTATATATTTGTTTTTTTTTTTTCATTCAATTTTATTCACTTAATCTATTAAGTTGTCTTTAAAAAATAAAACCTTTAAAACCCTTTTTTATATACGAAAACAAAACAACAACCTAATCGAGGTATAAAAATATCAATTCAAAATTGAATTGCAATAAATCTAAATGTACTCAGAACATTTCAAACAAAATTTTCTAAATAAATATCAAAATAATTCCCTCGGAAAGAAAAACTCTCTTACACCTTAAAGGTAAATCCTTATCCCTATCTGTAACCGGATGGCTAGGTTACTGTTCTTCTGATATCTACATTTGAGCTGTAAAAATTCTATTATCTATTGAATATGGTGTTTTTTTTTCTATTTTTTTTTTTTACCCTTTCAGGTTTATGTGATGAGATCTTTAAAAGTTCATAAATTTAAGAAGAAAAAACATCCTTGTTGCACATCAGAATACTCTTCTGAGGAAAAACCCTCCCAATCTTTATAGTTTTTTTTTTTTTTTTTAAGGAAAAACGTAAAGAAAAAAGACATAATAACAAAAAACACCTTTTAACGGCTCATTCACCAAATATTGGCACCGTTATTGTTTTCTCTTCCAGAACGTATGCTTTCCTATTTCTTCATTGATTTCTCTTACACAGTTCCCAGTTCACCCTATCATTTTCTTCAAAAATTTACAAGGAACCCAAATAGCGTTTGCTTAACATCCTATACTAGGTGCGAAAAAGACTATGAAAAGATATAGCTTTGTATATCCGTGTACCTTTACACGAGGACGAAAAGGCGGGAGATGCTGCTGCTTCTTTTATTTTCCCTATCCAAAGTCATAAAATTTGTTCGCCAATATATTTTTATATTTTTCCATTTCCGATTTATATATCTGTTCGATTTTTTTTTTTTTTTTTTGCCCTCAACTCGCACAAAATTCGATCTAAAGAAAATATATTTTTATCTCCTTATCTCTCTCTTTTAGTAGGTAATGGGAGTGTTTTTCTTCCGTTTACCATCGATGTGGGTGTTTGCAGAATGGCGGACGGAAGTGTATCTTTTCCGCTATTTTTGCTCGCCATTTACTGGGTATTTATTAAGTAACTTTATTTGAAATACAAAAAACAAATATAGAAAAAAAAAGAAATTTCGTTCATCCCTGGTTGGTTTTGTGGTAAGTTATACAATTAACACAGAGTCGTAGATAGAAACTACGCCGCCCTAAATGCTAACAAGTCTTTAAGAAACTCTAGAATTTTATTCTAAACAAAGAATTGTGTCACCAAGTTTTAAATTTTATACTCCATCACAATTGTTAAACTGTCAATGAACAAAATACAGTGTCTATAAAGCTAGACATTTGTGGATACACAAAAATTTGTGTACCTATTTTTGTAATTGTCCCAAAATTCGGATGACACCAATCATGTTTGTTTGCCATTCGATATCATTCAATTTCTGCTTCAGATGGTTTTTTGCATTTTTATGACAAAGATACACAAATTTTGGTGCTTCCACAAATCGTTTGATACAACCCAGAACTAAAGTTGATAAAATCGAAGGTTTTTTTTTTTTTTTTTGTAAAAAGACAAAAGCTTGGATAAGTTATCAAATTCTTCAATTTGTTCTTATATTTGCGAACGTTTCATAATGCGCCTGAATCAAATGTTCTTCGAACCAGCACCTAGTTGAAGTTCTGGTAATTCAC
Source organism: Meliscaeva auricollis (assembly GCA_948107695.1). Taxonomy (NCBI): domain Eukaryota; kingdom Metazoa; phylum Arthropoda; class Insecta; order Diptera; family Syrphidae; genus Meliscaeva; species Meliscaeva auricollis. Next base: position 62,026,619 of record OX403616.1, read on the forward strand.
ATCACAACCATCAACATTTAGGAGTACGTCGCATTTTAGAGTGGTTTCTTTTTTTTTTTTTTTTTGCAAAATCATCAATGAGATATTAACTTTAGGCTTTGATGGTGATGAATGATTTTTTATTATTATTATTATTCTACGGACATATTGATTTGAGTTTCTGTGCTTTATTATATGTGCATGGATAAATTGTGCTCTTGATATATTTATTTTTTTTATACCTTTAATTTCAAATAGTAAGCATTTAATATTTTTACAGTTTACAATCATTTTAAGTATCTAAGGTAAGGTAGTAGCAAAGCAATTTAACAATTTTTTGCACGAAAATGGTAGCAAAATCAAACCAATATTTTTGTTCAAAGATTAATTACAATTGTAATATTGTTCGCACAAATGGCACGGTAGAACATCAGTCTGAGTCCCTAGCTCGGCCATTTCTCGAAATTAAAAATAAAAAATCTATACACTGAGAAGACAAAACGTTTGCTGCAAACTATAGAATTTGCTTGCAAACAAAAAGATGTTTAGATTAAAGGTTTTGAATGAATCAACAATAACAACAACCTGTGAAAATGAGTTTCAAACGAATGGGTTGCTTTGCATTATGTTTGCAGCAATAGAATTACAATTTGGGTCAAATGTAATACAGTTGCTACGAACGAAAAACTATTGTGGGGATATAACTTTATAATTTTCAATTAATTCAAAGGATATTCAGGAGCCACAAACAAAATAATTTATATTATTTTTCTGAGTGTAGTTTTGTGTAAACAAAGTCGGATTTTGTAATAGCTTAGAAAACAAGCTATAGCTTATTCAAAGTGCCGGGTATATGTAAGTTGACATCTAAATATTGATATTTTAACTGCTTGACATGAACAGTGTTTTTGTTATATTTTCTTAAAAGACCAAAACCATCTTAAATCTAAAATGTATACTAACTATCATTACAAGTTTTGTAGAAAAATACTGTTATAAATCTTATGTATTTCACATAAAACAGCTAGCATAGTATTTTCATCGCGGCCGTTACAAAAAAAAGACTTAAAAGTTTTACTGGGGTCTTGATTTGAAACATTAAAACATAATGGTTCGGTAAAGGAAGTAGAAAAGAGTGGCTAATTAGTAAATGAAGATACAAAATTTAAAAAGTTGTTATTAGTTGCGATTTTGTTGTTTTTAGAAGGAGTCACGAACGTTAAATTTTTTAAAGTTTGAAAAAAAAGGTCTAACCGACTATAGTTTTTTTTTTTTTAGATTTGTTTGTATTATTTTTCTGGTAGTTATCGAATTCAAAAGCAGAATTCAAAAACACCGGTTGTGTAATATTAAAAACAGCAAGGAAATGTATGAGACTTATCCCCAAAACGACCGTGAAAAGTCTTTAGACGAAATAATTTCAAGAAGTCAAGTTCCTTTAACTGAAATTTCGAAAACCCAACAATTTTTCAATATCAGATGTGAAAACTTTGATTTTGTCAACATTTTTAAAATATGCACTATTTTGGCAACGTTGGATCCTTATGCATTGCAAGTGTAAGCAATTTTTAACTCCAACTCGAATTCAATTCTTTAAAAAAAAATCAAAAATCAAAATTCAATTACTCAGATGTTTAAGTAGATTCCGACCTAAATTTATAATTTTTAAGAATGTGTAACTATTTGAAATATTGCATTACTATGTCTTTTTATTAAATTTTTTGCACAGTTTTCCCCCGCTTTTGTTTCAGTGTCACAACCGTTACAAAAACAAGTCACGACCGATACATTTTTTAAGCATTTATTTAGATTTTAACACGCTACAAATGAAATTTTACCAATTTTGTTTATGTAGATTTATATATACGACTTATAAAAGAAGGACTAAAGCCTTTAAAATAATTAATTGAGCTATTTGTTCAATATTTATAAGACAAAGATGGTTTAAGAGTGTCACGACCATTATAATGGAATTACCCATAATGAAAAACAACCCATTAGTTTGGAGCTTATTTTCATGAGTTGTATGCGGCAAACGAAAATGCTTCCCACATCTAAACACCTTTTCGTTTACTAGTTCAATTTATCGATTGCAGCAAACGAATGAATTGTTTGCGACGAAACTTTTCAGAAAGTAGTTTGTGCCCAAAAACTTCACTTTAAGTGTAAAAATATACAATTCATTTACAAAACTTAATTGCAGGAAAAACAATTTTTTTAATTATTTACTTCATGTTTCTGGTGTTCATATGCATTCTATGCCTCACGAAAATTATATAGTTCTTTGCGCTATGGCAACAGACTAGCTTCGGAGAGGGTGGTCGCAGGTTCAATCACTGGTCTGACGCTAAACATTTTTTTTTATTTAGTCGTTCGCCCAAACGAATTTAAGAGTTTGCTGCAAAATAATTGAAATCAAAAAATTATTGCCCAACAAACGAAAAGTCGTTTGACGCAAACGATTTGCTCTCTCATTTTGTTCATATCCATTCTACGCTTACCATTAATTATACAGTCCGTAGCGGAAAGATAAGTTACTCGCTTCGTAAGCAAACGAAAAAGTCGTTTGGGCAATGTTTCGATTGACCCAAACGATTTGAATTGAAAAATCTGTTGTTTTAGTTTTGTTCTGTTTAAACGCGGGTTTTTCTTTCTTATAAGCAGGAAGAAATTGCATGGTGCAAAAAGATTTGCAACAAATAATGGAATTAGTGTCAAGACAGTCCGACTCACGACTCAGATGAGCGTAAATATTTTCGGTTTTAGTTTTTGCATACTTTGCATACACTCAACCTCGTTTTACTAGTTTTTTAATCAATTATTCGAGGTGCAAATGTACATATACTACACCATTTAGGACCTGCATAATTTATCCCTGTGATCGAGTGGGTACCTACACATCTTATTTTTCTTTTGGTTAAAATGGAAAATTGTATATAGAAATTATTATTATTAACCAACGATTTACAAATGTATATACGGCCACGTCTTTATGTATTCCCATTCTTATACTCTAGCACTCATAGCACTTTCCAATCACTATATTGAATAGAATTCGGTCTTCTAATCATTAAAACAAAAATCATACATAATTTATAAAAATAAAAAATAGTGTGCATTTTATCATTCATTTAATTTGTTTCATGTACTGATTAATATTTCATTTATCAATAAGGTCAATACTGTTACCTGTCCTTAACACATTTAAATGTCTATCATCGCTAAATGGCCAAGGTTACTATTATAAAGGCATTCACACATGAAATATTATGTATGTATACACAAATATACAAAAATCGAATGCACCAAGTAATATTTTTTTTTATTTTTATTAAAAATAACTAAAGGGTGAAGTCACTATTATCAGGCTTATCAGTAGAACTGATAAAATTGTACCTGTGTCACAATCACAAGCCAAGAGCAACCCTTTTTTTGTGTTGTGGTTGTGAAAAGCAGCGTCATATTTTTTGTTTGTTTGTTTTTATTTTGGCTGACTTGTTTAGTTATCAGAGATATGAATGTTTGAGTTATATGTGTTTTCTTTATCTATTAAACTTTGTAATACGTTAAATTAGGGGGGATAAAATTCCATTGTAAGTTATTGCCTAATAAAACACAATTGTACCTGCTCCGATGAGTATTGAATATACATAAGAATTATTGAAATACATAATAGGTAGTGGTTTTTCGTATCAGATACATAATGAATGACATAAAATTACTCATGACTTGTGAGTCATAAAATTCCAATAGAAAGTTTTTTTTTAAGTTGGTTTTTTAAATTTTGAAAGAATATAAAACTATTAGAAACATTGAACGTATCAATTTATTTTTTGAGAATTAATAAAGATATCGAATCTGGTTTAGTATTTCCTTGTACACAGTTCCATTAAGAATTGAATGGGTTTAGAATTGACATTTGTTTTTTTTTTTTTTCAAATTGAGAAAATACAAAAAAAAAATACTAACAATTGTAAAAAACTCTCATAACTCCAAAGCATCAAGTTACAAATTACAATTTACAAGCACTTTTTCACAAAAATTGTAACAAAATTATAGAATTCTGTTGAATTTAAAATTCGTACAAGAAAATTACAAATTTGTTAAAAAAAACTCAAATACAAATTTGTAGTTGTAAGTTGTAATAATGGGAACAATGGAACTAAGGAAAAATAACTTAACGTAGGTTTTTAATTCATTTGATATCTAACAACTAATAAGGTTTTTGAAAATCTTGATGGGCCTTTTAAATCTAACATTATATGGTTCTCTAGTTTTCAGTGGTAAGCTACCGATTTTGGTCACCAGCAGCCCTTTTTATTTTTATTTTTGCCGAAATTCTTCTTAGATTGCTAATCTTAGCAATCTAAGCACCTTTAGCTATAAGATAAAATACGTGTGACCCAGTCGTGCATTTTAGATTGTGCAGAAAAAAAAAAAAAACGCAAAATCGATGAATACCTTTGATTTCAATATTTTTTCGGAATGATAACTTCAATGATGAAAATTTAGAAGTCAAAATGTTAAAAAATTTAAAAAAAACACACAATTTTGTAGTTAATCCAGATTTCAAAGTTCAAATTTCGTTTACATTTTCTTTTTTTTTCCGATTAAAATGAATTGATAATGAATCAATCGTAGAATATTGGACTCTCATCGGTTTTTTTTTTTTTCAAAATAATATGTTGAAGTCTCTGAACACTGACTTCGTTGGATTTTTTTCTTAGTACTAACCAAAATCAAGCCCGAAAATTACATTTAAGCTCGTATGAAACGACAAGTAAATATCTACCTACTTATTTAAAACAGTTGGTCTTCTCATGAAACTACTACATTTACAATACTTATTATAATTACTATCCAATTATAATTTAAGCAAAACATATAAACATTCTTTTTCCGCATTCTATTCTTGTTGTCATTGCAACTTTGTTTTTATATAAAAGATAATTAAAACACAAAAAAACTAAACTGAAACATATTCGTTGCAATTTCTTTTTATGGTAGTCTTCTTAACTTTGAGAACTCACAATAACAAAGCATTTTTCTTTGAAGCCATTTTTAATGGTTTCCGGCGGCAGTACAATCTATTTAAATTGATGTCAAATTTAATATTGCCAAAAAAAAAATATGTTTCGATTTTACATCAAAGCATAATCGCAGCCCACACACAAATATACACAAATGTATGTGTGTGTAGGTACAACAGACCTAATCAATTAGTGATATCTGTCATGAAGTTTTTATAATCCAGATTTTTTTTTATATAAAAAAAAAAGAAATAAATTGAGAAAATCCGAATGAAAGTCCAAATAAGTAAGAAACTTTTTCAATTTTATTTTTGCCCAATCTTTCATTCGATTCATCTTAAATAATTAATTAATGTCAACTCAATTAATCATCATGACTTTGGCTTTAATAAACTTTTTTGAACTTTTTAATTTTGTGTTTGCAAACAATCATTTATGCTTTAGTTAAGCAGGGGGGATCTTGAGCAATTAGTTAATAAGTCCATTCTTCTAGACGAATAAATCGAATAAAGATATTGATTGCGGTATTCACTGACAAGTGAACACAACTTTGGTCAAATGATACCTAATGTATGTATGTTTGAAGAAGACAAAGGGTAATGTTGACACAAAGACACTCATTACGGACTCTAGTCTAAGGGTTTTGTATTAAAAAAATCAAACTTTTCGTAACTTCTGTCGCAACATGTTGGATGAATAAATGCAAGTTTATTAAGTTAGGCAAAAAAACACCCTCCAACATTACTAAATCAAATAAAATAAACAAGCAAACTATAAAAAGATTTCCTAAAATCAAATTTCCTGCCAGCAACAGCAGCACTAGTATAGAAGTAGTAGTACCTAGAACAAGAGTACATCATTATCGAAATTGATTTACAAAGTACCAAGAATATACATTTTCATCTTTTATGATGAAGGAAAAAGACAAATTTTCATCAAACAAGAAGTTTTAACTTCAGAGCCACCACACCGAATGATGATGGTGGCATATTGTGGTCACCCTCGTTTCAACAAAGGAGGAGTTGTTCTTGCCTTGACTTGACTTACATTTTTGGAGCAATCAGCACATTTCATCACACCACACAAAGACAAACAACAAACGACAAACAATTGGGTTTTGCAATCGAGATCATGATGATGGAATCACACTCCGATAAAGAATAATAATAAACGGAAGTTTAACCACAAGCACATCGACTTTTAATTTTCTGTGCCAAAGTGACTTCAAAAATAATATAAACCACAAGCACACAACCCACAGAAGAAAGAAAAAGAAATTAAGATTTAATTTGATTTTAAAACGATGTTGGTTGACCTTTGATGATGAAGTTCCATGAAGGGAAGGGGGTGGGGAAGGGTATAAATGAATATAATGCGGCCACCCACATTATGCAAAAAGTTTTTTTATTTTTTTTTTGTGAAACTTTCTTAAGAAAAGTGAAACTATACAAGTTGAACTGCTAAGCACTGATGACATTCAACTTAAAAACTTTTTACTCGTATAGAGTCTCATCTCGTCTTCTAGTCGTACTCACCTTTTAATTAAGCAAGCGCATGCATTTGATGTTGGATATGGGGGTTTTAATTATAAATTTCTGTCCGGGCAGAGATGTCGGACATTCTGGATATGGATAAGGCTATTTTGTGGATAATTTTGTATACTTGACACTGACGTGACTCTTAAGTGAAGAGAACTTTGCTACTTAGACTAATCGAATCAATTTAATATCTGAAATTAATTATCTTTAGTTGCATGACTGATGATGGAGAATGATAATGGAATCATGTTTATTGCTGTTTATTAGGATTGATTTATTTGGAATTAATGTTGCTTTTAAGGGTTTCACCAAAATATGCCATGTTAACTCATTTTGACATTTTGGATATGTACAATGTACATAATTGTATTCTTTATCTTTAAAAACAAATCTTTCATTTCCTTAATTGATATTAAGTAATAAAAGCATAAATATTATTAAGATAAATTGACATGTACAGTATGTACCTACCAATCATCACTTAAAAAAAAAATGCATGACTGGATAGCACGAACTTGCTCATGTAGTGCAAAGCTATTTTATGTATTAACTTAGCTTGAAAATTTTAGCTTTTGGTCATCTGATGTGTGTAGGTATTGAGAGATATGCACAAATAAGCAAAAATAAATATTTTTTTAAAACGGGAACACGATTTGTGTTTTTTCAAAATTTTATTTTTAGATAAATATGTATTAGCCATCTTCAAAATGGCATACCAATTTGTTTTTTTAATCGCTTGAAATTTTTTTAATAAAAAAATATATTTTTTTTTTTAAACGACTGGATAGATTTATTTGCAAAAAATCTAAAAATTTATCGTTATCGAAGAAATCATATCAAAAAGTTTAATCAAAATCGTTCGAGCCGTTTTTGATAAAATTCGAATAACTCAAAAATGTTGTATGGGAGGTACTCGTTCTAGATGAGGTATTCAAAAACCAAAAAAAAAAACAACTTTCGAAATTACGTAGAAATCATCTGTACCAAATTTGAAGAAAATCCGTCCACGCGTAAAATACATTAAGGACGAATACGAAAACCTAGATGTTATTTTGAATGTGTTACAGTTTTGGAGAAATTAATTAAAAAAAAAAAATATAAAAGCGAATAAGGGTTTTATCTAAAAGTAATTTCAATAATTTAAAAAAAAAACTATAATTACATTGGACCGTTAACTTTTCTCATGCCGATTGTTAGGTAATAAGACCATTAAATTTTGAAGAAAAATGTCTACAATCTTAGATTCTACAGTTTTTGAAAAACATCAGCTCAAAACTTTAAATTTGGGAAACATTTTTTATTGAGCTGTACATTGTATTAACCTGATTTAAGTTTTAAATATAAAAAGGGCTACAGAAAAACGTATAACCTGATGTTGTATGTATGTTATTCTCAAAAATGTAATTTTTATTAAAAACAAAAATCTATAATAGCTGCATTTTTTAATCTATAAATTCGAATTTCTTCCGGTTAAAAAATTATTGAATACCAATATTAAAAAAATAAATCATCGAAATCAGAGTTGATAGGAGAGGTTAAGTTTTTTTTTTTTGATATAAAGTTGCTATAAATTTTACATTATTTCTATGTAATACTAATATTTGCCCCTAACTTAAATACCCATGCGGTCTTAAAAGCTTAAACAAAAATGTTGATTCATTTCACAAAAAAAAAAAAAAATGCTGAATGCGCGAATTGTACACATAAAAACAAACGAGCCCTAAAAATCCGTAACTACTAATTCTATCTATGAACTCGTAAATATCTCAAATTACATCATACTAGACTCTTATTCCAAATTCAGCAGACATTTTTGTCTGATTTCCTTTAGTTACTTTTATGTATGTACGTAACATTATCCAACAAAGCTCAACATGAACTTGTCAATACTTATTATGCACATTCGTACACATTGTGTCATTAATCCCATAAAAAGAAACCTAATTACGACCGATAACACTAAAGTGCAATAATAAAATAAAATAACTAAAATAAAATATCCAAAACGAACTAAAAATAAAACGCACATTCGAGAGCGCCATTATTGATTTTCTGTTTTTTTTTTTTTTTTTCTATTTTGTTCTCCAACAAAAGCAAAATGAGAAAAACATCAGTAAAATCAATATAATTCTTTGAGAGAAATGAAAACAAACTCATACAGACAAACAAAAGCAGAGCAGAAAAACAGAACAAAAGAAAATGCCGCAACACAACATGCATAGTTTTTCTAACAAAAACACACACAAAATCAAGCAAGAATTTGGTCTCTTGAGCTTCGTACTACGTATACGTATGAGGATAATAATTTCGAAAATATCTAAATTGAATCTGACAATAAAAAGCATCTAGATCTTTTCATTTTGACAGTTCGTTCAAGTGTGTTCACCATATCTCCTACTTCAGTACAGAGGGAGAGAAAGAGAGAGAGAGAGATATATAGACAAAACAAAAAATATTATATTGCACATACGAAGATAAACATCAGAAACAAAAGACACGAAACGAACCAAACATCAGAATGTATGAATAAATTCACTCACGTCCTGCAAACAATCAGTCAGTGAGTCAGAAATCAATTACTGGATCCTACTATAATACAGCTGCTATAGCTATCACCTTGGTGCTGAACTGATACTGGGTGCTATAGCTGCCAGCAGCATAGTCTCTGTGCATGCAGATGACCAAAATCACTCATGCGATCCAATGAAAACTAAATCTCAGCACAAACAAACCCAGAGAATATTGTTTTGTATCTCATTTGTCAACATAATACGAGTACTCTACTCGCACAAAAACGTAAACAGGAGGACCGAAAAATCACCGAAGGTCAGAAACATCAAGAGAAAACATCAAAATATTGAGTGAGGGATTGTATCTATTGGTGGGATGGCATGAATGGGAGTGAGTGGGCGTCCGGTGTAATTCGCAAAAATAAACAAAGTGACCATTTCTAGTATTGCAACTCGAGTTGACTTTTGTTTTGAGTGAATGGAGTGATGCAACCTTATTGCAAAAGGCAGTTTCTGTAACGGCATAACCTTTTTTTTTGAGGAAAATCGTTTTAGATCAACATTTCAAATATGCAGCTGATATTTGAACAGAGGTACATAGGAATATGTTGGATAGAGTGCAGTACGCTATTTTGCTCCGGATATAACCTGTATTCATTCTCCTTTTGATTGATAAGAACTATATTTTTTTTTGCCTTGCACTGTAGAAAAAACACCCTCTTTTTACTTACGACAAAAGTACTATGGGGCAAGTTTAGGATTAAAAAAACCGAAAATGTGAAAAAGTGGGTCCATTAATTCTGTCTGTCCGTTTGGCGATATTTGTATAAAAACTCAACTTAGGAAGCGATATATTTTTCAACTAGGTAGTTAAGTGCTTGCGGGAATTCCTAAAGGGAAGCTTGAAATTTTTTGGCGACGAAAATTCATGGGAAGTAGCAGCTACATATTCAAAACAAAAAAACAATTTTTTCTAAAAAAGAATTTTGAAAAATTTTATTTCAAAATAAAAAAAAAAAAAAAAAATTTGAACAAATTAGAGAATTTTTTCGAATGTTTATTTTAAATTGTTTTTTTTTTTGTTTTATTAACTAAAACAAATGACAATAATTAAATTGCATTCGCATTAAAGCCTAGTGAGCAGCTGAAGCGAAAAGAAAATTTCCTATAGTACTCACGTTTACATATGTATATATTATCTACCTATATCGCAAGCAATTTCTTTGGAAATTTCAATAATTTTAATTTTGAAAAAAAGATTTTCGAGTAATACGATTAGTTCTTACACCGAAAAACTTTGCACGATAAATATTTTTTTTCATCCGGAATTCTAAAAATTATTATTAGTTTCACCTCAATGGGCCATCTGGGGTAATTGAATCGAAGGTAAAACGAAGCTTGTGGAGGTAAGGATTGTGGAATAAAATGGAATGAAACGAGTAAAATGCTCAAACATTTTTGGAGTGTATACCAAATTTACCCCAGTGTTAGATGCCCCAATGAAATAAAAATTTTCTGCCAAATTGGTTTCTTGTCCATTTTCAAAATTTAAGTGGAAAAAGAACTGTACAATTGCTTCAAATGTAAGAAAAAATATAATTCAAAATAAGAGGAATTCTAAGAATTCACAATGTAGGGGAAAATCGGAGTTCAAGTTTTTTCGGGTGAAATCTTGATTACTTTTTGAATACTCAGGCATATTTTTAATATGTAATTTTAAGATTACAAGATATTGAATAGATTTTAACAAAAAAAGATTCAAGTCTCATTTAAAATTTTAACATATTATTAGCAATATTGAATCGTTCGACTATGTTTTCCATTATTGGATTAAATATCGATTCGGTATTCTTAGAAGATATTAGGGGAACTCAACAAAAAAGAAGAATTTGAAGATTTCTAATGATTTTCGAATAATGAATGGTGGAAATTAATGTATGTTGTGAAATGATATTTTAATGACGTTCAATATTTAGAGACGTTTGCATTAAATTCCTATTTCAATTACATTATTTAAAAATTAAACAAAAAAAAAAATCTTTTTATATATTTTACAAAACTTAATTTAAGAACCAACTTTTACTTTGTAAAAACTACAAAAATGTCAAATAAAATTAATTAAAAACAAAAAAAAAAACACCAAAAGACCGAACTGGTAACACCAATTTCAGAAACAATTTTTGCATAGTCAATATTATAGATATCTGTATATCTTTTCATCCTCACTGGTCCACAAAAAAAAAAAATTAAAGAACGGATGCTGAATTTATTTTAAAATGCAAGTGTGGGTGGCAAAGTGTGTGAAGTGTGTATCTATATACTTCCTGTGTGTTGTTATTCCTTTTCATGCAAATATAATGCAACTGGCCAATCTCTGTGTATGAGGGTGTTATGTGTGTCCAAGCAAGTGTATCCTTTCTGCCAGTTGGGAAATTTATTTTCTTTTGGAAAAATTGTACAATACGTCCTAGTATCACTCTGATGTTTACGTATAAAAATATATATTTTCATTTTCTTGTATTTTTTTTTGTCGAAAAGTAAAAATGAAAAAAAAAAAACAACTTTGTCGATTGGTTGAGGGATTTCAATGTTGGAATGAACTCATCATCATCATCATCATCATCATCATCATCATGAACATACGTACAATATAATCCATAAAGGACCAAGTTGTATATTTTATCTTCCTTTTTCTTTTTGAATTTACAAATTTGAGATTGCAACTTTTTTTTTTTGAATCTAACCAAGCATATCGAAATTCCCAAAAAAAATAAGAACCAAAACTCGTAATAATCGGTGTGCGGTAGTTTTGAGCCTGAAAAGTTTGGCTTTTTATATCAGTTTCGAGTACTAGATTCATTTTTCTGCTCCTTTTTGGGTGGGTTATTCATTTCTCTGCCTCCTTTATCAAGAATTCCAATTGCACTTTATATTATATATTAATGAAAATTTCATTCTTAAGTTTTTTTTTTTTTTTTTTAAATAGAAAAAAAAAACTATGAATAAACGAATACCGTTTTAGTCGGAAACTTAGTCGGGCGTTTAAATTTAATTGATTCAACAACAAACAATGAATACGAAAAAAAAATATTTCAAAAGCAAATAAACGTCAACGTAGATAGAAAATAAAAAAAAATATATAGACATTCGGAAAAAGCAAACAAAATTTGTATTTAATTTTTTTTTTGTTTAAAGCGAAAAAAAAACGTATCTATCCAACAAATGTTAAATTATGACTGGACTTACTTAACCCAACCATTGATAAAGTATCGCGAAACACCTTCGCTCGATATTCGAGATTGTGTGTGGCAGCGGCAGCACTTGTGTATCTATGTGAGTTGTGGTGGTGGAAAGTCTCTGATATAATTAAAGGTACTTTTGTCAAGTGTTTTTTTTTTTTTTTCAATAAAATTGTACCTATTTTCTTTTTTTGGTTTAGTTGTCTCTTTTATTTATTTTCATCATATTTTGTTGTGTTTCTTAGCTTCTATTATATTTCGTATATTGAGTTATTTCTTTTTTTTTTTTTTCTTTCCGAAAGCTCTTGGCTATCAGGGGATCTGTGATGGAATTATTTATTTGCTACACATTATGATACCCTCTCTTAAGTTTGGTGTGAGAGAATTTTGTGTATAAGTTTTGAAAAATTATAAATAGATCAAAAGGGGTAGCAATACACTTGAGGTGAAATGTATTGAATTGGTTGAGTTTTTTTTTTTTAATTTAGAGATTAAGAGTTTTCAATGAATAATTAATTTAAAATAATTATATTTTCGTACGTTTTTGTGTATCCGTTTGCATCATAATTCATATGAAATTTCAATTTAGTAAAAAACGTGTACTATGGCGTATGAGCAACATTTGTTCAGCGGAAAAAAAAAGAAATTTCAAACAATTTTTGGTACATCGTTTTTATAATATAACAAGCAAACTTGTTTGTCATACCTCAGATAACACGAAAAATCAAATCAAAGCAAACGGCTTAGATTGCAATTTTTTTTTTGCATGAACAAAATTGTTTGCATTCGAAAAAAAACAAAATTACATTTGTAGCCTCTGGTATATTAATTGATCTAGGAAATAAAAGTAATTTATTCATTGGTTACGATGATTTTAAAATATAAACGTCAAAATATGGTACAAAATGATTCAAAAAACAAACTTAAATTTGCTTTTAATTTTTGTTTTTTTGTTTTGTTTTTGCACGCTGAACTGTAAACTAGCCTTTACCAAATAAAAAAACATTTTAACCTATGTTAACTGAACCAAAATATAAAGATTGATTGAACGATTCAGCTGATTAGTCAAAATAAACTTTTTTTAAATTAAGAAAACAATATATTTTTTATCATCATTGTTAGAGTTTTGGCGTAAATAAAAGTGGTAGAAAAATACTTTGTTTGGTGTGAGTTTATAAATAGAAGGAGAATTTGAATTGCGGACGTGAGCCATTTTTTTTTTTCTTTTTTTCTATTATTTAAAAATGTTAAGATTTTCCAAATGCTGTTTTTTAAGTTCTTGACATAAACTCAATGGAATTTAGTTTCTGGTTATATAAGCGTTTTTACTACACTCAGGAAAAAAAGGCAACATAATATTTAGATGGCTCATATTCCAACATGTTTCGGTAATGGCTATCTTCACGTTGAGATTTAATTTGGTTCAAATACAAGTTATTTTGAACAGAAAGTATAGCAAAATAAGTAAGACTGTCGACTGGTAACTCAAACAACGGAGGTTCGTATACTTGTGGATGACATAATTTTAAATTTAAATTAAAAAAAAAAAAAAAACATTTTCTGCTTGTAATTTTTTCCAAAATTTCACGTTGTCAAGTACCTACCCCTTCAATCTTAATTTTTAATATTTTAAATCAAACATAAAAAAAAAACATTTTAAGAATTTAAGAAATTAAGTCGAATCATCGCGAGTCCAACCGTTCGAGTTAAGCCCCATGAACGAACAAATGATATTTAATACATTTCTAAATCTTGTTTTGTAAGAAACTCCTACTTAGATTAATGTTAAAACACTAAAATTTTCATTTAAATTGTTAAAATAAGCAAAATTTGAAAAAAAAAAACAAATTGATCGTAACGAATAAAGTCTGATTGTTTTGTCGTTTATTTCTTATTTTAACAATTAAAATGAAAATTTTAGTGTCTTACAGTTTATATAAGTTAGTTTCTTACAATTTGATATAATTTTCGTTAAAAAAAACCTTTAGAAATGTATTAAATCTCATTTGTTCGTTCATTCGCTCATTCGTTGGTAGCTCTCATGTGCGCGGTCCTTAAAGGAATTCGACTTAGAGGATGTTCAACTTGTAGTTCACAAATTAAAATCCCAAGGGTTCATAGAACTGAAAAGCTAGTATCATACGATTTATGTAAACACCAAAATTTGTGTAAAAATGTGTGTATTAATGCACAAAGCACAATCTGAACGAAAAATTTGATGACATCAAATGAAATACATACAATCATTTGGTGTCTTCCGAATTGTAGTTCAGATGGTATTGTGTATTTTTATTATAAAAAAAATACACAAATTTTTGTGTATACACAAGTCGTGTGATCAAAGCTTAACAGTTTTATAATTTTTGCAGTTATCGTAAATATATTTTATACTATTTTAAAGGAATAAACTGTGTTTTTTGCTTGTGTTATAGACATTTTTTTTATGTTTTATAATACTAGATGCAAGTTTGTATTTATTAGTTCAAAATAAATACAGTTTTGGTAAAAAATAATAGATTTAGAGACTTTCGTACATGTCTGGCACGTGATACAGCATTAATGAAATTTGTGTAATTATTTGGTTTAGTATAATTGAAATCTAACCATGATAAAAGTTACTGAAATATAACCTAAGGTACTCAAACTCTAAGCAGTGGCTGTAAAAAATCTTATTTTAGAGACAGAATCAAATATAAGAGAGTTTTACAGAAAAATTAATGTATAGGATAATTTGGAGGAGGGTTAAATCTTCAAATACCTCATACATTTTTTTTAAAATAAAAGTTGATAGTCTTTCTATAAAACACTTTTAATTTTGGTAAAAAAAGTGACATTTAAATTGATTTTTATTAAAAATTTCACGATGTATTAAGCTCAATTTTATTTTGCGTAGTTTTTGTTAGTTTTGCTGTTTCGTCAAAACAAAAAATCAGTTTTAAGTAATTTTTTTTTTTAGAAAATTGCTCTATTTTACCAAACATAAATTTGTATTCAAATAAAATGAACTTTATACTTAAAAGAAATGTCTTAGATCTTCAATTGTATAAAAAAACGTTGTTTTTTTATGTATTTGCATGAAGGAACGAAGAAGGAAGTGACCAAACAAAAACTTCATAATGAAAATACTTGTTAGCTTTTTAACCATATTTGTTGTTCTAATCTTGTGCAAAACCGTTAATAACTTTGAAAACACGAGTTCTTTGTCGTTTTTAAGCCATGCAAAACAAAACATATTAATTGTATTTCAACAAAAGATCCTGAAACACCCTGTAAACACTCTTAGTAATTTTAATCTGTTTTTGATGCCCTTTATACGTAGCTAATCTACTTAAATTAAATCCTTATTTTGTTACAATGTAATTACATATTCGCATCACCTTAAATAATTTAATATCATTTTTTAACATTAAAAACCAATTTATTTCCACTAAAAAACTATAAACATAACTTTCTTTTACTACTGTTAGTGTTACCATAATTATAATTAAATGATGAACCTCATTATATCGATAATTGAAGCGTTAACATACCTTGGCGAAGTGCGCGACTTTACAACTTTTGCTTATCACAATCACATGCATACATAGATAACTGGAAAAGCGATTAATGCCTATCATTAGGTAAAACGCAAAAGATAGCTTCTCGAAAATTATAGCTTTTGAGGCGACAACTTTTGAAACAGGTGGTTAGCAGGTGTATGTGAGAAAACTCACTTACGGAAAATCGTGTCGTACACCTACAACTACACCATATGACTATGCATATAGGTACCTGAGTCGAGTGGTTATCATCATCGTGTCTCTGAGCGAGGCACGTATAGTAATATAAAAATGACGTGTGCGTGTATGTTTCGGTACGGTATATCCATATCCATGCCTGGAGTCATAAAAAAAATAAAAAAAAAAATAAACTATATTTTGAGGGGGCCGTGATAAAGTTTAAAATGTGTCAACAATATCTCGAGGTATTTGGAGCAAATGCTTTAAGCAAGCAGGGTTTTGAATCCTATGGCCCAACCACAAAAACATCACAAAAAAACTCTATTTTACTGCCATAATATCGTTAGCCATGAAATTAGCAATTCTCAAAAACAATAATAGTTTTTTTTTTAAGAAAGTAGTTTTCCCCTTAATAACGAGACGCTCCTGAATTTTGGATAAAACTGACACTGGCACGAAAATTGTGAAACAGAGACAAATATTGATAAATTGATTATACATACATTTTTGCTTTTCCTCTCAATACGTGATGGTTCCGGTGGTAGATGTATACAATACATCAATGTGTTTCGTGGGGTGGTAGACTCTCTTGATAGACGACACACACACTCTCTACACACAACCCCCTCATATAAACACATAACGCGTACCCAGATCGCTGCTATATCCTCACCACCTGTACGTGAGGTGAATCGCAGAAAAAAGGTCGATGATTTCCTAAGAGTAATTATAATGTGCACAACAAGTAGTAGGTAAGGTAGGCACAGTCAGATATACTGGAGAGTGTATAACAGTGATGGCAGAGAATGTGGAAGAATGTGACCTAATTTATGCATATCGCATCTGTCGGGCCTCCTTGTATAGTATCTGATTGCTAGTAATTGGAGCAAAAATTTCATCTTCAGTTACACACAGCACACAGGGATGTGCGACAACGAGGGATTGAGGATAGCTCAATCGATCATTAGATGTGTTTGCCCCACCATTCCGTCACCATATCGCTGTTGGTGTTAGGTTTTATTATTATCGAATAAAAGAGATGCGCCAGCAAAGGTGTGGTTCATTGAAAAGGCTTCATTAATAGACAAAAAGATACACAAGACAGATAAATTGAAGAAATGTATATAGTATCTATGAATTTGATAGCAGTCAGCATCAGCATCGCTATGATGGGAAAGTGCGTTCGATTGGATTGCAAAATGAAAGGATGCCGTTCTTAAAGTATATTAAAGCGTATATAGTAGGTATGTAGGAGGTATAAAAAAATTAAAGCGCAAAGTGGAGCCACAGGTAAGATTTTATGTGTTTGAGAATGAGGAGGGAGTGAAGAAAGGCGTTGGCATTTTATCATTTAAACCTTAGAAAGTTTGACAAGGTCACCTGTGTGGTTTTGTTCCTCTAAGAATTTATTTAATATTTTTTTTTTCAAGTTGTAAGTAGTTCAGTCATTTGCTGCGAAAAGTTGGGGATAGTTAGTAAGCTTTAGGAAATATTGATCCCATTTTGTTCAATTAACGGTTTTTAGTAGACGAAAGCTTGATTATGAGTTTATCTCTGTAGGCAGAGGGCGCAAAGTGATTCGAATTATCACATAATTGTGTACTAACAATCAGAAACTTATAGATTGTATTTTTTTTTTTTAATAATCCACATTTAGTAATATTTTGCTACGTTTCTTACACAATTGATGTTTTCTTGGACCAAAGGAAAATAGTACCAATTAAAAACAAGAAGATTTTCTTATTGACCTTTTTTACTTAAAAATCTTATTAAAATGAGTAAATAATGATATTAACACAGAGAAACCATCTTGTTTTCATAAAGAAAATCTTATTAAAATTATAATCGATTAGTATGCTGGCGTAGAGGGTAAGGTGCGCGTCTAATAGTCTAGAAAGTCAAGTTCAATCCCCACAATGAACACATTTTGTTCTTATATTTTTAATAAGGTTTTCCTATTAAAAATTAGAAGGTTGTCTTCTTGGATAAAAACATAGAGAAATCTTATAGCTTTCCTTCTATTTTATGTTGTCCATTTTTCACTGAGTAGGTAGGTATGTATAAAAAAAAATTATTTTCTAAAATTGGGCCTGTCATAAAACTTAAAGGCGGACAAAATTGTTACAACACAAAAGTTAGTTCTTAGGTAGTCGAAAAGACCACTTCTCTATATGGTGTACCAATAGATTTTTCAATGTTTGTGTACTGAATTGTTTAACTTTTATTAAACGGGATCAAGTTTTTCTAATGTTTAATGTTAAAGTAAATTTAAATTGGGATTTAGATCTTTTTGATACGCAAGAAGTAGGTAAGAACCATAAAAACTTTCTAGGTAAAACTATCAAATGACTGAACTTACTACCTCACTTTAACGCCAACATGAATAAATTAATACCTTGAAAGCTTAACATCAGACAATTATAATCGAAACCTGGAAACCATCACATTAAAAGAAAAGATAATATTTCTTCGCCGTCCTGTTATACCTAAAAGAAAATGCCTTTTCTGAATACCAATTCACATCCAAAAGCAAGCAATCGACAATTGACAAAGGGCAGATCATCACTTATGTTATTGAGAAAGCAAGACCAGAAATTCAAACAAAGAAAAGTTTTATACAATTCCTAACAGTTGGGGAGGCACGTCGGATTACTTAGCTCATAAGGTTAGAGATTTAAATTTGTGGCAAATGAAGGATAAGTTGGTATTGAAAATTATAACATAGTGTTGACATTTTAAAATGGGTACATCAACGTGGCAACCCTGTTTGAACTGAAAAAAAAGCTAAAAAACTCTATGCATCATAACTTTTTGGCTTAGGACGAAAATATTAATATTGCTAAACAAAAGTCAAAAATAGGTCAAAATTAAAAAAATATTAACTCAGAATGTGGTTACCCTTTTTTAATGAAAAACACATCAATAATTTATTTTTTTTACAAAATAGTATACTTAAATTTTGGTGGAGTGAATAGCTAAAATACATCAAATTTTAGTCTGAATTCTCTTCTATCTAAAAAATGCCAACTTCAAAATGAATATAAGTATACGGTAACCCTATTTGAATGGAAAAAATACTAAGAACAATAATTTTTGAGTGAAAATTTACCATATTTCACAAAACATATCAAATTGGAATCTCTTCTATCTAATAAATGTGGGGTGCCAACTCTAAAATGGGTAAAAGTATGCGGCAACTCTATTTGATTGCAAAAAAAAAACTAAAAACACTCAGTTTTCTTTCAAAATGTACCGTATTTAACAAGGTGAAATACCAAAATTTAGATTCGGATCTTTTCTATCTATAAAAAATTCGGTGCCAACTCCAAAATAGGTGCAAGTATACGGCAACCCTATTAGACTATAAGGAATATATAGAGAATACAATTTTCCGTTCAAACACGGAAATGGAAAGAAATATTAATTGGGATACCACAAAGAAGTGTATTCGGACAGTTTTTTTACCTTGTATTAGAATCGAAGATCTTTTCTGGGATTATGGGAATGTTCGCGGCTCGTGAAGTAATACAAAATTTCACGAGAAAGCAATGAAAACAGAGCTAAGCTTTCGAAAAACTAATCCTTTCGACTTCTGGCGCAGTAAACGCAAACAGCTTTAAAATCATGGAAAGAGCTAGAACTTTCATCAAAAAACTACCTACCTTCGACATTTTTCATAATTTTGTGGAAGATAAATTGGTGGATAAGTCAATAAGAACTTATTTACAATCGGAAGTGGAGGTCGTTTTAGTGAAGTAAGAACTGACATACGTTTAACGGTTTTCATTGAGACTTTTGAAGTTTGCAACATCTATATATAACCACGGGAAAAAAATTGATCATAAATACGACTTTATTCTTTTAAAAACGCCTTTAAAATGAAAATCTAATGTCTCAAAAAATAATTGAAAACTAGATACAAGAGTCCACAAAAGTGGTCGAAGACACAAATCCGGTTACAAATACAAACCACGATGGAGTATTACTAAAACACTTCAAGATTGATGGAACATACTCCGAGAAGTCCCCAATTTAACCTTATCTTTTCCACCCATATTATTATCTCGTTTCCATACTTTATTTAATGCCCAAATAGGTTTGAAAAAGGCATCAAGTTTCAAATTTTACTCAAATTGGTATTATTCACTTAAACATTCTGACATCATTAAATCTTAAAACAAGTTTTGGAGGATAAAACTCCAGATTATAAAAGCAGAAAAAGCTGGTTTCAAGAGTGAGAAAACTAATTTATTTTTAAGAATTTACCACACAACTTCATGCTTTTTAAAATTTTAATCATGATTCGCACAGTTGAAGGGCATTTATAATGAAAGCTTCTATTTTCACCAACCCTTAGTTCAATTTTGGTCTGAACGTCCAAAAAAATTAAGTTTAGTGTGTCCTCAGTAGCATTAATTTATTGCAAACCTAAGAAAAATGCATTCAAAATTTAAACGTTCAGCAATTTAATGAAAAATTTAATTACAAAAATAGGCGGAACTACTACAATACCTTTTATTATAATTTTAAAAAAGATTTATTAAAAACATTTTTTAAGTCTTAAAAGCATTATACATATGTATGTTTAGTTACCCTTTCCTTCTTTATTAGAAAAAAAATAAAGTAAGTAGCGGAAATAATTCCAAAACTGCTACGAAATGTTTTATTTATATTTTAACTTTGTTTTGTTGTTTTTTTTTTTTTGTTCTTCCATAAACGCTCAATCGAATAAAATGTGATATTTTTCTTTTTAAATGTTTTGGTTTAATTCTTTGAAAGAAAGAACCATTCTTTTCTTCTGTTTATCCGCTTGGATATTTTTTTTTTTATTTTCGAACTTTAAAAAAAAGTTCGATCGTAAATACAAGAAAGAGGGAAGTTCATTTGAAAAGTTTTCCAGCCTAATAATAATAAATTGTTCTATTCTGGGGTTTTATATTCTCGGTTCATTATTTTATTTTTCTATAGCTTTTTGAACAAGTGACACACACATACACACTTTAAGAATAAGAAAAAGTTTGTAGTATTGGTGATATGTATCCCCTTTTGAAAGTGCAATCCTCAATTGAAAAGAAAATCGCTTGCTTACCAACAATGGGAAAGTTTTTCAAGTTTAGTTATGGCAGTCTGAAAACTTGATCAAAGTGATGGGTAATAAGGGCTGTGATAATAACAATAAATGCTGATTCGTTTTTAGTTCTTTAAGTCTTTGTAAATGTTACGAATAAATAAACTTGTATTGGACAGGTTCGTTTTATATGCATTTGCTATTCAAATGTTTTTAAATTGTTATAAAACTAATCAATTCTCAAATCGAACAATCGCTTTTTATATTAATAAAAAAAGAACAAGGAATTGACCAAATCAATTGCAAAATATCGAAGAGTGAATAAATTGAATATGAAAAAAAAAAAAATAAAAAATGCAAAGTGAAATTTATGATTTCTCCAAAATACTCTCTTTAGTCCAATTAAAGCGTTTTTAGAGGTGGGAAATTCTTAAGTAATAATTTTCAATGGCTAACTTTATGTTTTTTGGGATGCTGAGCATATAAGGGAAAACATGATAAATCATTGAAATCTTACAAAAAAATAGTTTTTTTAATGTTTTTGGTGCATAATCCAAAGTATGAACATTTTTCGCAAAATTCGAGGGAGAGAGACGATAGCAGAAAAAATACCGGGGAACAAAAATTTCAAGGGAAACAAAATACCTCTCGACATTTCCTATTGGAACCAAATACCTCCTTCCTTAAAAGCTTTTTCGTGGTTTCTATATTCTTTATAAAAGTACATTACGATATGTACTTTTATAGCCTTTTCACACCAATTTTGATTTTGCAACAAGATAACGAAATTGCGCTGAACCGTTCACACCGCGCATAAACTTATTTCATCGCCCAAGCAAGGGTTAGACTTTTGCCATAATCGGCAGAATCCATAAACGACAGAATTCAAAAGATTTCGAATAATAGAGTAAGATTTGTTTGTCAATAGGGAACTTTTTGAATCTGTCAAAGACAAAAGTGACAGCCACCATTTAGACGTAACTGACAGTTGTCAGGTTGGAAGGGCAATAAAATCTGGTGTTTTAATTATTTTTTTTATATCTCAGAGACCGGCTTTAAAAAAACAATGATTTAATTAATTTTCTTTCATAATAAAACACTAAACACTATTTCTATTCTATTCTTTCGAATGATAAACAGGGATGTCAATTTCGTCAAAGTTAGGATTTTGACGTCTATAAATTTTAAAAAGCCCTATTTGACTTTATTCTCACAACAAAACGTCACTTTTTCCTTAATTCTTAAAAAGTCATTCAAAAACTTATTGCAATTTTGTATTCAAAGTAGAATTGAAATCGAATTGATAAAAATCTATTGCTATCGGTATTGCAAGTTTCGGTTGCCATAGAGACTTTTCTATTTCAATTTGATTCAAAATATTTTATAATTTAACATTTGAATTCAATTTTCTATAGATGTCAGTCGAGTCGACTGAAGTCATTCTAATTTATTTCACAATCCCCGGATTCATGAACATTCAGTTCAGTTCAGTTGAGACGCTCTGATTGTCCAACTGTCACTCAAAATTTAGCCTTTTCAGGTTTTTTGTGACTTTTGACCAATCAGAACCTCTCAACTGAACTGAACTGATTGTTCTTGAACCCGGGGAATACCAATTTAATGCTCACTTTTTGTGAATACACATAAGGCCTTTAATATTCTCAAAACGTCTTAAGTCGAAATTAAGTTTCTCGAATACCTTGTTTTCTGTGAAAACCATCAGAAAGAAAATAATGCCTATTTTTCAAGTAATTTATTTCTTAACAACGAAATAATTTTTTAAATGTTTTTAAAAATGTTAAAATCCGCTCCTAAACATCGTCAAATTTTAGCTTGTGCTGTTTTTTTAACAAAGCGAGAATATCAACATCTGGCTAATTCACTTCCTTACAATAATTCGCAGTCATTTAAGATTTTCACAGTTTATCACAAACACATTTAGATTTGTTTATCGTATTTTGATATTTATTTTCAAAAATGCTCAGGTCTACTCACCTTAATAGTTCTTTTTAATCAACCACAAAAATGAAAAATTTAAAGTTAATAAAGGAAATGATTTTTCTACAAAGAAATGTCAACCCAACATCGCAAAAGGGTTTATTACGTGAACAGCAACAAAAAAAAATTGTGAAATAGGCTTAGCATTCAGGCCGACCAGAATACAAAGATATTTTATCAGCTTTTTAACCAGATTTTTATCTTGTTTTTTTTTTGCTGTTGAATTTCTTCTTCTTATTTCACGACGAGTTGTGTAATCTTGTTTCATGTTAATAAAGAAAAAGGTCAAAAATACATTTTTAAACGGTCGATAGCACTAAAAGGATAAATTTAAAAAGAAAGAAAAACAAAACTAAGCCTTTAGAGCTTTCTGAGTATATACGAGTATATCTCATGACCAAAAACATTGTTCTGTCTTGTACCTTTATTTAAATTTTCTCTTGTTTAGAATTTCAATTCAAATAGAAAGAAGAAAAAAAAAACGAAAGGCAAATGATTTAAAAGATTTTTTTGACAGACTTGGCGGGTTTCAGATATCCCTGGATAGGATTTGTTTTGTTTTTTTTTTTTTTTCATTTCGTCGAGGCGTAGAAGTTGAAGAAAGGTCCATCCTACATCTATTTGGTTGATTTGAAAGCAGAATCAAAGAATCCGCTTTGTTTTAATATCTATTACAAGATTAAGGTAATTTTTAGGTTGAAAATGAATGCAAAATTCGAGAAAAAAAAAGATTCTTTGAGATTGTTGATTAACTCTTACTCAAATTTTATGTCAGGTTCTTTAAAAAGGCCAGTAAAACTTTTGTATGTTGTTTTTTTTTTCAATCAGAATTCAGCTTTGTAACTTTTAACAAAATAAACATTAAATAAATACTACTATTTAAGGTAAATCAAAAACTTTCCGTGTCTCTAAAGCTGACATAAAGAATGCATATAATGTACATACATGCCCTCTTTTGATTGATTGACCCTTATTAAACTATTCCCAAACAATATAATTTATCAAAAGCTGCTGTTGAACTTCATTCAGTAGTAAACTTTGACTGATTACACTATAAAAGTTGGATATCTGATTCCAAACTCAATTTATTCCACCTTAAATAATTGCACCCACAATCTTATCCGAGGATGTGACAAAGCCACAAGGAGAATCTATTTTCATTATCTCATCGTGAGTCCACTAAGACAATTTTCAAACTAGGCAGAAAATATTAGGAATGTACCTGTCGAGGAATGTAATGGTTGAGACTGAAATTTACTAAACCCTGGTTCTCAACAAATTATCTTTAACTTGGAAGAGAAATTTGTTTGCTCGAAACGAATCCCCCCGGATAAATTTTTCGAAACCAAAATTCTGTTGAAGGGAATCCAAAATTCTACACGAAAAGCAAGCTTTCGAATCTATTTAGGGATGTTTCGGCAGGGGTGATATTCGAAAGTTCTATCAAAAGGTGAAACGATTTACACAAAAATATCAGTCCAGAATAGAAGCCTGCCGTATTGAAAATGGGAACACCATAGGAGACACGAAATCGATGTTAAGGATCTGCAAAGAACACTTTTCCAAACTGCTTAGCGGCGAAGACAGCCAACATTCCGCTGTTATGAAGAACAACTCATTCACCGTACATCATTTCTACAATTTGGTCCGAGGAAAGTATGCCCAATGAATGGAAACTTGACATAGTGTACCGAATCTATAAGAAAGGAGATGCTCTTGACTGTGCTAGCTGCCGAGGTATTAGTCTTCTCAACATTGCAGAAAAAATTCTGTGGGCTATTTTGTGTCTCTACCTATGGTTTGGTTTTAAGCGAGGAAAATCAACAAATCCTAGAGCTGCTGTATGGAAACTGTCCATTTTGGTTGAAAAGCTGCTGGGTTGCTTTAGAGACAGATTCTTTGAGTGATATTTGGTCCAGTGTACATCGATGGAGATTGAAGGCTTAAGAACGATATCAACCTTATCAAAAAGTTAAAAATACAGCGATTCAGATGGCTAGGTCACATGGAGCGTATGGACTAACCCACCAGCCGGACGGGTCTTCGCAACCAGCACCGATGGACGACGTGATAGAGGAAGGCTTCACCTAAAGTTGCGCGATCAAGTGGTGGACGACCCAAACAACTTTATGTGACATACTGCTGACAACTAGATAGGTACCGGGCTGGTTGGAAAGGTTTGTAACTAAATGGCAAGAAAGTAGGGTCAATATTAAACAACGATGAATGCAAGTGTTCCTCTTAAATTTCTACGAATTCCATTGAAAAACTTCTTGACCATCTCCCAGTATCTTCTTCATTTGCCAGGAACCAATATTCTCCAAGTGACCGAGTATTTCTTTTTATGAATGCCTTATGAACATCCGAAAAATCGTCACTTCAAGATGATACTATATTGAATTCATTGTTTCATTATTTAAGTGCATTCTTAACATTCACAATCTCAATCCATATCCCCACTTCCTATCTACAAGAATGTACCGCAATGGCTTTTTTTACAAAACTGTAATGCAAACAATTCGTACCTACAGATTTTTAAAGTCACAACAAAATATAGTTCATTAAGTTTTTAAATTTTAAACATTTCATAGCAAACCCCCACGCTCAAATAAAATTAAAAAAACTCTTCCTCGAATAAAAAAAATATTCGGTATAAACCAATTGCATCTATCAAAAACCAAATAAAAATGAATCAACTCATTCGCATAGTTCATTTTGAAAGTCGAACATTCAAATTCAACCAATTAACAACAGGCGAATGAATGTGAAATGATTTTTGTTTTCTTTTAAAACCACAAAATAAATATGAAAATGCAAATCATTTCCAAATAAACAAAATATAAAAAAAAAGAAAAAACAGAAAATCAATGAACTATGCTACATCAATAAAATGAACAGAAAAAAAAAAAATTAAAAAAAGAACCATCCACCAAAAATAATAAAAACATAAAAAGAAGAACAGAATAAAAATAGAAGAAGAAAAATAAAAAAAAAAAACAAAACAAAAAATTATTAAATACAAAAAATAATGAAAAAAACAAGTTTTATTGAACAAAAATTATAAAATAAAAAAAAAAAAATTATAAAAAAAAATGAAAAATTCGCTTAAGCGAATTCATTTAAGTAAGAAATTAAAAAAAAAAACTAAATTAAAACAAAAATTGTAGTGTAGCATCTTTCGTGACTTGAAACAGTAGAGATTCATAGAAATAGTATAAGTGCGAATAACGGTTTTTGTTATTTTTATTTTAAAGACACTCACCCTCATGCATTTGCACGGGTATTGGGGTTGAGGCTTGTGATGATGGTGGTATGGGCGACAATGATGCTTCAAATGGAGCCCCAATTGAATTTTCATTGCTTGACTCAGCAATCAATTCTGGAGCTTCTTCAATGGGTGATGTAACAGTCGTTATAACTGCCTGTTTGGTTTGAAGTTCTTGCTTTCTCATAGCATTTGCGAGTAATTCGGTAGTTTGCTTATCAAGAACTCCATGTTGGACACGTTTGTTTTTCAAATGATGTGGTGTATCTCTTAAATTGAATAAAATTAGTTGCGAATTTCAATATTAATAAGATTTATCATTTCTCTCACCTTCTATGTAGTTTCATTGGCCTAGTGTAAAAGTCATCATCTTTGTCGTCAACATTGAAACCAACTTTTCGTTCATTTAAATCCTATTTTGAAATTAAAAATGAATCGGTTAGAATGTTATTGGTGTATTTTTTTAACGAATGGTTTGTGTCTATGATACTTACATATTCGTCATCGTCATCTTCTTCTTCTTCATTCGAAGATTGCGAAACGGTAGACTCTCGTGCACCGATTGGTGAAACCAAAGTTTCTTGCTCTGGAGTTTGTTTGGCTTTATGATTTGACGTTGAAACCAGAGGGGGCGCTGCAGTAACTTGAGTTGGTGAAGTTGGAAGCAATGGTTCGGTTTGTGTTTCCGCTAAATTTTCCATTGTTGATGAATTCATTTCGTTTCTCACCGACGATGAAGGTTTCGATGAACTCTGTGAATTTGAAAAATTGAAAATGAATTATATGGTATTACCAGGCACATGTTATGCTCATAAATAATAAAAAAAAAATCCACTTTAGTACGAGAATCGAAATTTGTTGCTACTCTTATTGAATTTTGAAACAAGTAGATTTGCATACGGAAGAGACCTTATTGCGATGGAATAAGTGAAAAAAGTGATATTTATAAAATCTTATTTATTGTTGGCTTTAAGCCAATTTCTTTGGAGTGATTTTTGAACAAATCAATGCAAAAGTAAAAGATTCTTATTAAGTATTTAAGAATAAATAGATCGCTAGGGTTCAGTCGGTTATCAGGGCGAATTCTATTGATACAAAAATATAATCTTAGAAATATAAGAGTTGAGTTCAAATATGCATTTATATCCAATTATGTACCAGTTTTTGGAACTTGACAAAAGATATATCAGAATATTCTCCTGCCCAAACTGTTATAAGTAAACAATGCGAAAGATGGACGCTGGCCACTGATATAACACTTTACAGAGGATTCGACTGGTGCACTGTTTAAAAAAAAGCTTTTTTACTACACCAAAATTAAAATTTAAATATAAAGCCAAGAATGGAGTTCGTAGAATTATTACATATTATACTCATTAAATTGCGATGTTAAAACAAAAGTTTTTAAAAAGATATTCAACCCTATCTTCTGCAATTAAAGATTCTATTCCTGAAAGTTTAACAAAAAATAATTAAGAATCAATTTATGTGGTTACCTAAAAAATTCTGGTTAATACACCAAACCAGGATATTGCTATACTTTTTGGCAATCTGGAGTCGGAATCTGGACTCAAAATTGCTCTAGCACGTCGTGTTTATAAGATGTTAGCTTGGTTACATTTGACGTGGAGTTTCCTTACCGCTAAATATTGCTTCTCTTTGCTACTATTAGCATTTTAAAGAACTTCAAAAGAGGAGAGTTTTCTTTAACACGTAGGTTTATAGTTGTAACCAAAAACTAATCCCTCAAGGTAAAATTTTCTAAAAACTGCCAAAACATTGAAAACTTCGCATTTTTTTTTTTTTGCATTTTTGACCATGTTGCATCGAGAAATTTTGTTGGCAAACCTCAGATTCGAATTCAGCAACACAATAAACAAATTATGAAAGAATTACAAACTATCTAGATCACAATTTTGGTCACAATCTAGTGTATTAACATCTTGAATTCTTTTATTCGGATCGCCATGATTGAGGTCTTCAGACTTTAGAAAAATAACAGAGCAGCATCAGTTGCTACATAAATAATGTAAATTCAAATTGACTTTTCGTTGACAGTTAAATTGGAAATATTGTAATTTTCAACCCCCCGGAAACTATAAAATGCCCTAAAAACCTTTCAACTTTCAAATTAGAGTGCTTATACTAACAGTTGGTCAAACAATCAAGGTAGCGGAGCACGATTTTGAAGTGGTGCAATCCTTTAAATACCTTGGGTCAACAGTAGCAGCCGATAACAACATAGAAGAAGAAATACGCGGGCGGCTTCTCAAATCCAACAGAGCCTACTACAGTCTGTCAAAGCTATTCAAATCCAGAAATCTAACCATAACATCAAAACTGCTGCTGTACAGGACCATGGTCCTGCCAGTACTCATGTATAGATCCGAGACTTGGGTGCTTAGCAAAAGGCACTGTGACCTCTTAGCCGCGTTCGAGAGAAAAGTCTTACGGAGAATTGTTGGCCCCATATGTGAGGAAGGACGATTCCGGAGACGGTACAATCATGAGTTGTACGCAATCTACCTTGAAGCAGACATAGTGACAAAAATTAAGCTCGGTAGACTCCGGTGGGGAGGGCACCTAGCTCGTATGAGCGAAGAGGAACCTGCTCGGAAAGTCTTTTGCGGTACATTCTATGGTAGACGGCAGCGTGGTAGACCATGCTTGCGCTGGAGAGATGGCGTAGACCAGGACGCCCAAAGCCTTGGGGTGCGCAACTGGATGGCATTGGCTCGAGACCGGGATAGGTGGAGAGACTTGTTGAAAGAGGCCAGGACCGGACCCCGGTTGTCGAGCCGATGATGATGATACTAACAGGGACATTAATGGTGTGACATTTCGTTCTCGTAATTGACTAGTTGACAGGTCAAATACCACAAAAGTTATCCACTAATAACTAATATAAAACATAATTTGCATTTTCTTTTCTATTGCACTTTAAATGAATTTAAATGATTTTAAATGAGCCAGTACACACAAAACCTCTTTTCAATTTCGATTTCTAAGAAAAAAAAAAAAATGTTAAACTTACCTCTTCCGACAGTGTATCCAAATTGGTTCCCTCTTCCGCTCTACTACGTTCTTTCGCAAATAATTTGTGCGCTTTTGCTTTAAGCTCCTTGGGATGAGGTGTATTTTGTCGCACAAAAGGTGTATCCTTTTCAGTGCTGGAATCTTCTGAAAATTTAACGGAATGTGTTCTCGATTGCTCGCGCTCTTCCCAACCTTCCGAATCGGATTCTTGGTCTTTTCCAGTTCCTTTAAGAAATTCAAGAAAACAAAAAAACAAAGAAAAATAAATATTTGATGATGTTTTTTTTATCGAAATATGTTATTGATAACTTAAATCTTTTAAGTCATGCTAAAATGTATTTTATTCAAAATGCTTAGCAATTGGTTAGGATATTATTGATTAATATAATGTAATCAAGCAATATTATTAGCGATTTATATTAAATACTCTTATTATTATTCGATGTTTAAGATATTGCTTCAATAACATGCTTATTTATGTATTTTTATGAATCGAACAAAACTATCAAGATCAAGATATTTTGAATTATTATTTTTTATTCTTTTTTAAATCAATAGAATATGAAGCAAGCACTAAATTAAAGTTAGATTTCTTTTTTTTTTATGTATTAATTTTTTTTGTTTAAAAAATGTCAAGTCGTAGTCAATTTAGGATGGAACACAGTTTATTAAGAATGTTTAGTTGATTTTCTGGTATTTGGAGTAAAAGGTCTTCAAATTCAGTATACAGATTTTAATATTTATTTTAAATTTTTTATTAAACTGAAAAAAAAACTTAATAAATAATAGAATTTAATATCTACATAAATGTACATTTTCTGACATGATATTTTATCAAAGAACAAGAAAAATGATCAAAAGATTGTTTTCAATTTGAAGTAAATCATCAAAAACCAAGGTGTTGAGGTAGTGAAAACCGACCACTTAATTGTACATGAAAACGACTAATTTAATATATTTAATAATTTTAAGATATCTTTCAAACGAAATATATATTTTTTTATTAGTCGAATCGTCATAAACGTTAATGTTGACATTAAAAAAAAAGCATTTGATTTATTCAAATAAAGTGTGAAAAGATTTATTAACCGTTAAAACATATTTTAATTATTAAAAAAGTTTAATAAACTCAATTTGCTTCGTCATTTCATTCAACAAAAAATATATAAATAAAATTTGTCAGTTAAGAAAAATTAGATTTCGGGGAATTTTGTTTGTCAGTCTTTTTTGTAAGAAATCCGTTCTATTTTCTGAAAATTTTTCATTTCTCTGAACTTGACTAATAAATTTCCTCTCCATGGCGGCTAGCCTGAGGGTCCGATGGAGACTTCTACAATGAATTTTAGAGCTATTCGATCGTGAAACTTTTTTCTGCAGAAGGGCAGTGTGAAAACTGAAGAAGGATTTGCGTTCGGCCTGGAAAAATTATTTCAGAGCGAATAAAAGAACACCAAGATAAATTCGAAGTCCAATCTGGAGTGAGGCAGGTTGCATACTATCGCAAATATTATTCCTGTTAGTGACAACTGATAACATGGAGGAATTCAATGGAGTCTAACATCGCAACTAAAACATCTGGACCACGCGGACGACGTATGCTTACTCTCTCATGGGATCATGGATCTCCATCAAATGACAATAAGGGTGGAGGGACAAGTAGAAATCGTGGGGCTAAAAATTAACACGGCAAAAACAAAAATGAACAGCTTCGGAAGTAACTCATCCGTTCAAGTCTATATTTCTGGACAACCGGTAGAGAAAGTAGAAGACTTTCAATATCTTGGAAGTTTTGTCTCTACCAAAGGCGGAACAGAACAGACGTATGCGAAAAGGCTGCTTTTGGAATGATGTCCAAAATATGTAGAAATATTTCTATCAGATTAAAGACCAAGCTAAGACTGTTTCGCTCCAATGACGAATCCGTGCTCCTGTAGTGCTGCAGCATGTGAAAAGCCTAAACTACTGTCACAAGTAATCTGTAATCTTTAGTGAATAGGTGTCTACGAAACATCTTAAGGACTTTCTGGCGTAAGACAGTCGAAAGGCAATCTTCATAGTTGGGAAAGAATTGGAGACTGAGGCATATTTCAAGAAACCGTACACGATGGCGCGTAGAAGTAGTAGATGCGCAACAACAACGAACATAATTATGTCTGAGGACCTAAGTAAGTAAGTTAGTAGAATAATTCCACTAAAACATGATTTTATTTTCAATGAAAAATGTTGAAACAAAAAAATTTGAAAAAGTTTGGACATAATACGAGAAATAAATTTATAGAAAATTAAATTTTCATGTTCAGGTTAAGGAAAAATAAAAGAACAAAAGTTCTTACATACAAATTCTTATCTATTACATCTATTTATTTCAAAGTGACTTAACCAAAGATGCGCGTCCCAGTTTTACAGATTTCAAACTCGTTGGGTAGCAACATTTAGATCCACTTTCTGCTAATATGTATGTTTTCTATCTCCATTACAATAAGCTTTTTCGTTTATTTAAACAATTCGCATAGTTTTACACAAACAAAATTTAAACAACTGAAATTAAATTAAAACGAAAAAAATGAAACACACGCCCGAAAAAAAAATAAACATTAATCTACTCAAAAAGTATAAAAATGTGTGTTTCCAAAAATATATATCGGCTATTTCTTTTTCTTTAACTTTGAAAATTATAGCTAATTAATTTCGATTTATTTTCGGGATTTTTATTCTTTTTCGTTTAAACAAAAGCCAAACAAAAAAAAAATTAAAATCTTTTCTTTTCTCTATTTAAAATTAATATACATCACTTTGGTGTACAGAGATATATCATAAATAATTATAAATTCTTTTTTTGTTTTATTTTTGAATATAAAATGAAGCAGAAGAAGAATTAGGTCAAGATCTCAAGATGCAATGCAATTAACAGATGATTGAGAGATGTGCTACGTATAAATAGTATAGGTATGCACTTTATACAAATATCCAACACGTACATACATTTTGTGGGTGAAAGTCTCTTTTACAAGACTCAAAATCCAATTCAAGTGAGTTATTTTATTTTATTTCAAATTTTCAAGTATATGTATTTTGATGGTGTGTCTTTATTGAGTTGACATTCATATTTTTACTGTACTTGATTTTCTAAGTGTGAATTGAAAATTGACATGTTATTAGCAAAGATGATTGACATTTTAATAAACAACCATAATTCATCGTATTGGTGTTCGTAATTAAAAATCAGTAGAAGTATGCTGCCATACGTGTAGGTAGGCTGCAGTGTACAGCACAATTAATTAGTATTGAATTTTTTGAATATAACAACAACTCGAATCTAATACTTTCAAGTTTACCATCACGATCGCTTTGTCAAATTTGAACCAATTTAAGTGTTTTTTTTTTTTTTTTTGTTTTGTTTGTCTATTTTAGAAAGAAGGCATTCTTATCTTTCCAACTAGTTATAAAAGATGTGGTTTGGGTAAAAAATTGGACTTCGAACATCAAAAATTAAAAAAAAACAACAGTTTTTTCCATTTTTTTAAACTTTATAGCTGAATAACTTTAACTTATAACTTGGATAGTTTTCAGTCAATTTTTAAATTTAATAGCTCATTAAACTTAGAATAAAATAAGCTTTCAAATTAGTTCAAAATAATAATATTGTTGGATAAGTTGTTATCCAAATTCATCGTTAAAGTTGAAATTTAAAAAAAAATAGAAAAACAAGAAATACTTTTCAAACGGCTCTAACGATTTTCAAAATTTTTTTTCTAAAAATGTATCATTATAGAAGAAATCAAATTGAATACTTTGTTTTGAGACAAAATTCATTTAAGAAACTGTTTTAGTCATTTGAAAATTGAATTTTATGCTTTTTTAATTTTTTTTTTTTCTAAAACTGCATTTACACATTTTTAATTAAAAAGGCTTAGCATAAATAGTAACTTTATCTATAAGAGCAAGTACGAGCGACCCAGTCGTGCATTTTATTTTTTTCTTAAGAATCATTATTCGATAATAAATAGAGAAAAGTGCTCATACACATCGAATATTTATAAAAGATTGTATTTAACTTGAATTCAAAGATATTTCAAGTGCAGTCTGTCGTGAAACTTTTAAAAAGATAAAAGGTCAAGTTGGAAAAAAACAAATTCAACCTCCTAGCTCCTACAGGTATTCAATGGTGGTATATGAAATTCTTTTTATGAAGGAAAGAAAAAATCTGTCACATGCTGTTGATAGAAAAGTTTTTTTGCGAACAAAAAAAAAAAAAACAACTGGTCGCAAAGTTAGCAAACTAATTTAATTGTTTTTGTTTGCCATTTCAAACCATTTTGTTTTGCAAAGAAAAAAATAATAACCAAGCAGTTAGATGGTAAAAGAGACCTACTAAAGCATTATTTTACCCAAAAATCTTAAAATTTCCTCGAATTTGGATGAATTGACTGTTTTTAATTAAACTTAACTAAATGCATTTCCTAGATAAAGCTGGAAAAGTGTAATATTCTGTTTTGTTTTTTTATTAAGTTTATAACTTTAAACAACATCAGCAAATAATTAATTAATAATTCTTTCGGAAAAATGTGGTTAAAAAACTTTAGTATGGTTTCACCGACAATTTGCTTTTTGAATAAGTTATTCAAACAGAAGTAATTAAAATTGATTGTCTTTGTTAATATTTTCTAATTTATTTTAAGTATGCCACCCAGACGCAAATTAAGTTTTTTTTTCAGTTTCAGAATTGAGTAGACAAATTTGTATCAGAAAAAATATTATACAAACTCTGCGCTAACATTCATTTCATCGAACGTAAATGTTAAAATAGTTTTGTAAAAATTAATTTAGATACTCAATTTTGTTTAACTCCAGTCGCGCATTGCATTTTCCAAGAATATGTGTTGGCATACCTACACACAATTTCATTTCTGTTTCCGCACACTTAGAATTTCCGGTTAATTTCAATTATTTGAGTGTTTGATTGTGGAAAATACCAACATCCGTAGTTGGTGTGTGGTCGTCTTTTGTTTGGAAATTTTGACATTGTGGGGGATACCCATACCCTACCGGATGCACTTAACCGAATCTAATTAAAGGATGAATTCTGGTTGAATAATAGTTATTTTATTTATATTTTGATTTTAGTTAATTGACTTATAAGGAATATCATTTAGAAAATAATCACAAGTGAGAATCAGGGGGGTCATTCCATAATTTTCAAAACCATAATCGTCAAAACGATAGTCGTGACCGTGATTGTCACAGATTTGCTCTACTTAACTCTAAAACTATCGTCTCGTTTTTTGATAGCGATACACTCTCTCAAACTGTGGTTGAAATATCATCGGGCTATCAAAAATTTTCATTATTTTTTTTTTTGTGTCTGTGGCTGAACATCAAAAGTATTACAAAATGCAGGTGAAATAAAATAAATATTAATTGTTTGTAATTTTTAATCGAATTTACATTTTCACTTGTTGAAATAATGAAATAAATTTGCAACAAAATTTTGATAAATTTAAAAAAATTAGACATCAAACAAGTGTTAAATTATTGTGAGTTCCTTTCATTCAATATCCCTAAAAAAAATGTAGTTTTATCTTTTTGAGGACATTTTACTTCAAAATGCATGCCAGACGACACCTGTTTAGCTATCGTGCAAATACGACCATTTTGAAGATGGCGCTATGGTGATAATCGAGTTACGGAGAGCAAATTTTCAATCGTCGAAACGATATCATCAAGACGATAGTGATTTTGAGAGTTTCGGAAATCAACACCATCGTCGAGACGAAATCGTTTGGCGATAATCGAATTAATCCATAAAAATCAGTCCTTTTGAAAAGCACAAAATATCCTGTTTTATTGGTTTTCCTCTGATTACTGCCTTCTTTACACTATAATCAACTAGTATCAAGATTATAGAAATTCCATATATATTAGTTTTTTTTTTTGCAATGTACATACCAAAAACTACGGAATTTGAAATTTTTGGTGATTTTAATGTGACTATACATTGATGAATAAAAACAAATCTGGTTTACTCAAGTTAGCTTATGCTAAGTTGAATAATTACTCCAAATTTCAGCCGAATCGGCTCAATAGTTTTAAGTACATACCAAAACTTTATTTTTGCAGACCAGTGTTATGTTTTTTCCTAAGTGTATACATAAGAATCAACGATGGGAAACCATAATACTTATGTATATTATTATGTCTTAACTTTCTGAACTTATTTCGTTCCAGAATGAAACAAAACTAAAATATTAATGAAAAATGTGATGAGTTTAAAAATTTTAATGTACAAATTCGTTGGTTGGGAACAAAATGACGCTTCTTAGAAAACTAATGATCTTTTCTGTGAATATGTTGATGATGAATTTCAATAAAACAAGTACACTTTGGCTGAAAACGCGTTTCACAGAGAACTCAACAAAAAGTTTATATGAAATTAAGACCTTAATGGTACTTTCAATTATTTTGGCCACAAGTTTATGTTTTTTTTTTTTTTTTAATTAGATTCCGAATTGATTCTGATCTCCTGGTGAACAGATTTGAAACACTAATTTTAAGATTACGATCATTTTTTCATTTCATTTTTCACTCATTTATAATTTGCCTATTTACAGTAAGATATTCAATTGTAAACTCAATTTTTGAATTTTTGAAGATTATGTTTAGCAAAGTTTAATTATTTTCTATTTGTTTGGCGAAAAAGGATAAATAAAACTTTAAATTAAATTTAAATTAAACAACAATATTTCTACTCACAATAATTTTCACTATCAACAAAAATAATAATAAGAAGGTACATATGTGCAAATTCTAAGAAATATTTACACAAACTGTTCCTCTTAACATGAAATTCCATGCTTTTAAATGATTTGAATCTTCTTAGAAATCTTATCTAAAGAAATAAAAATCTTAATTACTATACCCTCTTCATGGGTTGTTCTTATCTTCCTGCTAAACTTTGATTAATATTATTATTG
Source organism: Meliscaeva auricollis (assembly GCA_948107695.1). Classification (NCBI taxonomy): domain Eukaryota; kingdom Metazoa; phylum Arthropoda; class Insecta; order Diptera; family Syrphidae; genus Meliscaeva; species Meliscaeva auricollis. The sequence continues at coordinate 62,062,972 of OX403616.1, forward strand.
TATATATGTATTCCCATGTCGTAAACACTTGGTTTTTTAAAGACTAATTATGGTAGGATGCACTTCCGTGAAGCACTAAAACTCATTCACAGTTAATTAAGATCCAACAAAAATAATTCAACAACAAAGTTTTGCATTCATTTTAATCTTTTGATCAGAGTCGCTTTTATCGCGGTGCATAAGCGACCGGTGATCCAAGGCCCTTTTGTGGTGGAAATTCAAGACTAAGAGTAAAAAATCCTTAAGGATAACCCACTTAACAGATGCATTTAATATCTGCTAGTTTTAAGAGCTATGTATTTTACATGGACCCTCTACTTTAAAATAAAATAAAAAAACATATCTTTAGTTAACTGGGGTCAAATTTATGTGGAGGCTTAACTAACATTGAGATAAATCAGAACAATTAAGAATATTTATTTCCTTAAACCTTTGAAGTCATGAATTATGTCCATTTCCTTTTTCATTTTATAGAATGATTGTTGTTTTATTTTAAAAGAAGAATTCTTTCAGGATAAAAAAATGTTTCAGGGCCTTTTATTTTTTGATCCGACCTCGAACACAACACTAATCCTTGCCAATGAATTGTAAAACTTAATTCAAAAAGCCAATTAAGGAGAAACTTTAGCAAAGTAGCTCCTCTATACATACTACATAACTCTCAGGGTGTTGGTTGATTTTCTTTTTTGAAAATATTTTCAAACTATTAAAGTTAATTAACTCTCTGCGTAAACAAGTGGTTATTCAATACCAAAGGCAAACTGCATATTTTTGAGAAACAAGGGGAATTTTCAAACCAACAACTTTATCAAAGTTATTTTTTTCCAATTTAATTTTTTTTTTATGCACAGCTATTTCTATTCTACAAACAAAAAAAAATGCAACAAGTTATGGTTTACCACGCAGCAAACTGATTAATTTAAAAAAAGTTTAATTACGATGAACAATTTTTATATGCAAGGCTTATAGCGCATTTCTAGTGTTGGCTGCAAACAAAATTAGCTAATTAGTAAATATGAATGGTCATCATCATCATCAGCACACACAATCAACAAAAAGAATACACAGAATAATGGTCAGGCTTAATATATGCTTATATAGATGCGGTAACTGTAATTTTGATTGAATTTCAAAATTTTAATATTTTTTTGTAAGTTACTCTTGCGTGCATATTGATTAGGGCTCACGAAGGGAGTCCGCTTCAAACCTGGATGATGGTAATCGAAGAGGAGTTCGGCTGAGTTGAATTTTTCCTCAGATCTGTAGAGCTGACCGGGAGGGTAATCTTTTGGGGAAAGGGGGATTTTTTTTAATCCTAATCTTAGCTTAGATATGGGTGAGTTCATTAAAATGTAGAAGTTCATTTGAGAAATTGCGTATCTACAATTATTGTATTTTCATATTTGATTTTAGATTGAAAACCCGTTAGTTTCAAATGCGCTATTTCATTTCAAAGGAAAATAATAAATTTCCATTGGTATTAGAATTGACGAAGAAAAGCAAGACAATTTTTTAAAAGATCTTCACATTATATAGAACTCAGGAAAGGTATTGAAAACCTAAAGAAATACAGAAAACAAAATTATAAATTTTTTTAATGTTTATGGTATACAATGATCAAATAAGAAATTTTGAAAGAGGAAATAATATCCATTTTACCAATTCAGTGTATAATTTTGTATTCTGTTTCAAAAATTATGTTTTTACATGTTAAATAGAACTTACCTGGAACTGTTGGTTGATATTCTAGTTGCGGCAGTAGGAAGCATGTCAGAACCTTAAAAAAGAAGAAAAATAAATATTTAAATTTGGTGAAATTATGCCCAAATCTTAAATGGTCCATCTACAATGGTCACTTTTTACAAAAGTACATAAGTAAAATATTTTTTTTAGTAGGTCCATTATTTTCGGTATAATAATTGATTTAAAATTCAATATCTAGAGTTTTTGACACATTTAAAAAAAAAAACTCACAAGTTTATTCAGGAAAATGAGTTTGAAGATTTTCACTTTTCCACTTTTTACAAAAAGTTGGCGTTGTAGTTGAACCTTAAATATGGATATTGTGATAAATAACATCACAACTCAAAAACAATAGATTTGGGACTTGCAACTAACAGGTCTTGGCGAAATATTTTGATTTTAAACATTGAAAACAGATTTTTGAAAATCCGTTCATTTAAACAACTTGATTCAAACTGTAAATTTAGGAATGAAGTATTTGCTTTAGAATTATGGCATAGTATCGTAAGGCTTTTCGTTTATTTTTAAACTTATTTTCCATAATAAGTTTTTAATTTCGTAAATTTGCCTCCCTCTCCAAAACTAGAGGAGATAGAGCACTCTTCCCATACAATTTCATTGTTAAAATATAGTCACAAGTTATATCCCAAAACATCGTACACGAATTACGAGATTCCCTTTATATTCAGTTCTTACGATCTTGGAGTGCACGATATAGGTCGTAACTTCAGGGTCGGCAAATATCCGCAGCTGATTTTTATATATGTATATGATATTACATACATTTTAGAACCTAGGCAGCGGTAGCTAACCACTAGAAGTTTCGTCGAAATTAAAACATCAAGAAATTTTGAATATATTTTTTTTTTAACCTTACTGCGTCATTAAATAATCATAAAATTTGAAAACAACAATTGTTAATATATCTCCAATGTAAAGGCTTTCCGAATATGTATAACACTATATCCTTTCTCTGCAACTAACATATTAATCGAAGTGTAAAAGCCTGCATTATTTCAGTAACATTTTACCGAAATCATTTTCTAATGCAAATTGAGGGCTTTTATTATTTTTAACTCAAAAACAAGCATTTAATAATAAAGTAATATTCTACTACTACTATTTTCTATTTTTCAAAATAAAATTCCCTGACTTTCCCTGACCAATTTCAAAATTTTCCCTGACAACAAAATTAAAAAATATTGCTCGATAAGTTCGCTGCAAAATCATAACTCAAAGGACTTCTTTCTTATATTTTGGAGACTACAGTAATAATTTGTTAGCGGCATTCGAGTTTAAACTTTAAAATTTATTTTTCTCCTGTAGTACCTTTTATTTCCTTTGTAATCAATATATTGGCCTTAAAACCAATCCCAACGTTTTTCACTTCAAATAAATTGGACTCATTACAGATTAGATAGTTCAATCGCTAACGGTTCAGATCCTTTCGTGCAGTCGTCAATGATTTTTTTTTTTAACTGTGCGTGACAGTAAATTTTGTTATCAATATAATCGGCTTGATATTTTGCTAAAAAAAGATTTAAATTCTGATGTGATAGTACAAAAATAAGAAAGCTTGGACTCAAAGAACTCGTTTTTTAAAAATTTTTGATGTTTTCAACAGGCTGAGATTTTGGAAGATCTTTTTGCTTTTTGGATTTGGGTTAAATATTTTTTCATCAATGAACTATCTTATAAAGCTTTGACTTAACTAATCCAATTTTTGTATATCCATCCAAGCTTCGTGGTTTGCTTTAATTTATTTTTATAACTTTTGAAAAACCTTTTAACTTAAAAATCTATATATTTGTCATGTACAAATAATTGGGCGAAATAATAAAAATAGAATCGCAATTCACTTAACATCTGTAACTTTAAAGATATTTCACAATTTTTCCAACCAAAACTACATTAACATCATCGCACTTCAGAATGTAATTTCTAGTAGACATTTAAAGAAACACCGAACAAGGTGTCGTCCATCTTCATAATTAAAAATAAATTTAATCTAGCACATAAATGCGGTTCAAATAATAATCTTAATCTTACCTGTTCACCGGTTGTTTCATCAATATCCGGTTGAAATGTCAGCAACGGTTGAGCTTGATTCTCTGACAGCCACACAGCTTTCAATTGTAAATTAACTAACGAATACGGTAAATACTGCAGTTGATTGCCAGATACATCTAAAACATGTAACAGCGTGCAATTGCCCAGCTCCGGTGGAAGCTTCTTCAATTTGTTATCCCTTAGACTAAGAACGCCCAATTTTGTGCACATACCAATGTCCAATGGTATATAATCGAGGGCGTTGCGATCCACATTTAAATTACTTAATTTAGTCATCCGACCAATGGATTGGGGTAATTCAGTTAAGAAATTTTCTGTTAATATTAATTCTTGCATATTTTCACATCTGAAATTGAAAAATCAAAAAAAAATTAAGATATAGTAAATTAAAGGAGGAAATGAATTGGACACACGTCATCGAGAGATTTCTATCAAAGTATCATTAATCATAAATTAGATTAAAAGATCACTAACCTTTTCTACCTCCATACATCCTACATTAATAAAGACAAAATGTATCCTAATTTAAATTAACTATGAGAACTAATTTGAATTTTTTTTTTTTCAATCGATGACATCATTTTCTATGAGTAAAATTGTTTATTTCTAGTTTTATTATTCTGGAGTGACTTTCTATGGCAAAGTTATAGACTGGTTTACAGTAGTTTAATTCAAAAGTATCTTCTTTTTACGCCAAGTCAATAAACAGTCATTCTGTTAAAACTTATCGAATAGATAGATGCCATCACTGAAAAAAAAAACACTAAACAAAAACCTTTTCTGGCTATGTCAAGGTCAACAACTTTATTGGTATTAAAAATAAACAACACGTCAATATTGACAAGAGAACCTGTTAATCTTTTACCTGTTTATCTACGACGACGCCGACGACTGCACCGATTATTGTAACCGATGGAAATAGCTCCACAATAAACGATGGAAATTGATAATTATTTTTTCACAGAGATATGTGGGTTAGCTGTGAGGAAATATTAAAATATGTAAGTGTTTCGTCATAACGTTGCGTTGATCAGACATGGAAAATTACCGCATTTAGACAAATTTTGATTTTCGATTATAGTTAAGAAGTTCTTTTGCAACGTTAGTTTGCAAATTACTATACATTCTTTGTAGTGGAACGCAAACTTTTTTGTATATCATTTCAAGACACCTTTTTCGAGGTCGACAGAAAGCTGATGAATACTTAGAACAATGTCAACGGTGGGGCCATTTATTTATACCAGATAAAGTTGAACCACCAAGTTCAATAAACATTATCAGACATGCACGTATAGAATGTGTGATGGTTTAAGAACTAATCCTAAAAATGTGTTCATGTATAATGAAATGCCAAATCGTTCGGGATGGGATGTGGAACATTTTCCCATATTCTGTCTTAACACTTTTATGCATGATTTTCTTCTCAAATTTTAGATATGTGTTTATTATCTTTACCGGTATGGAAGCATTTTAAACAAGGTTTTTGTTTGATAAAAAAACTTCACTGTAAATAATTTTATAAAGATTTTATAAAGGACACGCCCCGCCTCCTGGTGGTGATACTAATATTTTTTTTTTTAATAACATTGAACGTTTTCACTAAGATTTGATGATTTAGGTATTAAGTTCATCGGATTTTGTGTACCATGATTTCAACTACGATGAGACAAGTGACCAATTTGAAACCAGACACGCCCCCAAGGTGCGTTTAAGTTAGTTTTTTAATCTACTTGAAACGCCTAACTTCAGATTTTGGGGTGTTACGAAACTTGTACATACCGTTTTGTAATCGCTGCAACAAGCTCTACAAACGTAATAGGTCTCCACTCTCGTATATTTTGAGTATCAAAATGTAAATGTATATATTATATCCATCTTCAAATAAATAAAAAATACCAAAATCAGAATTGTTTCTTAGGACGTGTTCATTGACTCGACCAATGATAAATAAATTAGTTTATTAGCAACAAAGAAGTCTTTGAGTTATTTTTTTTTTTATTTTTATGACGACTCAAACAGACCACTTAGATCCATGTTATTTTTTGGAAAACTCAAAAATGACAAACCTTTCAATTTCAATCATTAACTTTGAAGGGCATTGTTTTTTTTTATTTTTAACAAAACCATCTTCCAGCCTGTTGGAAGATGGTCGTCAATAAATTGAAGTGATTTCACGAGGTCAAAAGAAGAAAGCCCTAGTTGTTAATAGCCTTTGCTTTTATTCAAAAATGATATACCTAAGTGAAACTGCAATATTCTTAAGCAAAAAAAAATAAAACAAACAACCTTGACATAAATTGTTGTAAAAGCCTCAATCTTCTGATTTATAAATCACAAGATGGGCAGCAGCAAGCAATGTAAAAGAGCCCCCTTTAAGATCATGAATGACGTTATATACCCTACTTTACTTCACTCAACAGTAATCTATAATTTATTTTGCTCAAAAGAGACTATAATCAAAAGAACTTTACATGTAATTTAAAACATTAGGGATTCTTTGTAAAGCTTTTTTCATGTACTCATTTAATGTTTAGAAGAAAAATGAACTAACTACACCCACTCTTCTCGTAATAACAAATTTATTTTATGTATTTATTTATAATTTAAATAATACACTTACGCTCCAATAGTTGTGTTTACACTTTGTAAACGATTTTGGTCCAATTTTAAAATAGTTAAACGACTTAATTTAGCAATTCCATCTGGCAATGATTCTAATAAATTTTGTGATAAATGTAAATCAGTTAAATTTTCCAGGCCACCAATTTCTTCGGGCAGTTCTTCAAGTCTATAAATAAAATAAAAAAAATTATAAATTGAATGCCATTAAAGTTTTTATAATGGTATGCTTACCTATTTTCAGAAACATCAAGGCAAATCAAATTTCGCAACAAACCAATTTCAGGTGGTAATTTCTGCAATTGATTGTGGTCTAACCAAAGTTCCTGTAGTGCAGGCAAATACCCCAAATGTGGGGGTAAATCCTCAATTTCATTGTCACCCAAATCGAGTCTTTCCAATTTTGTTAGTCTGCTAATTGATTCGGGGAGGAGTTTTATTAGGTTCTCTCTCAATTCCAGGGATTCAAGTTGTGTTAAACTTTGTTAAAGTAAAAGAAGATAAAAAAATCAATTATTGTGATGAGAAAACAAAAATTGCAAATAAAGTTTACCTTTAGTTTTGAAGTTACTAAAGGTTTAAGTTTTTTTTTTTTTTTTACTTAGGGATATAAAGAATATTGGTAAAATGTGCAAACACAAAAATGTCACAGAGGAGTTTTTTTTGCAGTTGTTTCGTTCGTAAGCACACAAAAAGTTTGTAGCTACAACATAAACAAAAAATCGATGTACAGAACATTTGTTTGTTTTAATTATAAATAGGAACTTGGTTTTGGTATTTCAAAGGATAGCTTTCAACAACCCAGATTTACAACACTAAAATATCTCTAGGGTTGATGTCTTAAGCAAGGTATATTTGACATGGGAGTGATTAACAAAAAAAATAAGTACAAAGAAATCAAGATATTGTAAAGCAACTTTAATTTTAAGGAAATATCATACACGCTATTGTAAATTGTATCTTGTATGGCAAAAACACAAAGATATAAAAAAAAATGGATACGAGATAAGTAATCGGTGTTAAATTAAATTAAATAAAGCAATTAATAATTTAACATAGAAGGATCTCTTATACTATTTCTATTCTCTATATGCTCCCACTTTTATTATTTTATACCAGTTATACTGATATTAATGATACCTGGCCTTAATTGAATTGTTAGCATGTGAGTTATGAAATAAATAGCATTTGAATAAACTTGTCATGTGTTTTACTCAGAGGTCTGTGCGTGCGCATATATAACATTCACAAATTCCCAAACCTAGAACAGGTACTAGTCCTAAAGTTAGTACACAAATTGGTATAAACTCATTTCTTTTACCATGTACTGAGCTCAATTTGGTACCGAGTACTTTGTACTGAGTATTTTGTAGGAATTGGAAATAGCTACTACTACAAAACCAACAGTCTAGCGGCATTAAAATTTGAATCAATTTATTCGCTTCAAGGTGTTAAAAGGAGAATGGTACGTAGATTTTCTCAATATTTAGGTCTTATCTAACCAAGAATCTAAAAGGAGAAATGAAACAAAAATTCTTGATCGTTTTCCTTACATTTATCACCTACAATAGCGAGCAAAAAAAAATGCAAACGAAATGGTATGGTCTTGTTTTAGGCAAGAACTAAGCCATTTTGGGTGGTAATGGTTTTTAATTTTACACAAATTTGTAAAACTGATCGTATGTTTTTAAACCAAGTCGATTTTTACCGAATTGTACTCCGAAAAATTAATAATATTTAAATTGGTGCAAAAGGTAAGGAGGAATGCAAACAAGAGAAAACTTTAAAAATTAATAGATTTTTTTCATTATTGACAATAACGGCCCTGCACCTATGATCCTTAGAGCCAATCAAAGTCACCTATAAGTTTAGAGGTAGTTGGTTCAATTTTGTCCTTATTTGTTCCATCAGCATAAGAATTTGAAAGCTTTGGCTTTAGCTTCAAAATGCATAAAGCTCCTATATTAATTTCAAGGGTGCCAATCTTCTCAACAGACTCCTTTTTTCCTACAATTCCATTCTGTTTGTGGTGCTAAGCCTTAAAGTTATTCATTTTAATCGAAAAACTTTCATCCTATACCCAGGTAGGATTCGAACCCAGCTTCAGCGACCAGTACACTACGCACCACGCCACGTCATCCACATGCTTTTCTCCTTTAACAAAAGTTCAGCAGTTTGTCAAAATTGAATTTCCTTAAGTATTTCGTATTTTCCTGATAAGAAGGAAAACACGCTTGAGCTTATGCCTAGCAAAGGTTGATAACTGCTCAAGTGGAAAAAATTATCAACTATAGATATCTGCGTAAAATGAGTATCTTAGTCAATATTCTGCTCTGGATGTTGGAACGTTTCCAAGACCAAACATTAACTTAGATCTCTACTTGATAGTAGCTAAATTTCAGATGCGGACATCGACGTCACCAAAAAGAAGATCAAATTTTGTGAGAAAAAGTGGGCTAGAGACTAACAGAACTTGTGCTAGCAGCGTTTGTTTTCAAAGATTAAATCATCGGTATCAATTGTAAACGTGCAGTGGAAACATTGCCAACGTGACATCACTAATGCTGCAGCTGATGTGCTGAATTTTAAAAGGCAACTAAATCTGAGCACGTTTATTTGAAGAGTGCCAGAGTGAAACCAAAAACAACACATAAGAGTCAATGGCCCAATCAAGGATCAGATCAGAACAGGTGAGAGAGCAAACTGCGAGCTATATGTACATAAAAGTATAGGCGAATACAAAGTTCTTAGAAGAAAGAAGAGCCAGCTCGAAAAGAAAGAAGTCAAATCTACCAAAGTGTAAAAGAATCTAGCAAACAATACAAGGCCAAACAGCTGGATATGACTTGTTTCAGTAGTCTACACCAACTCATTTGTACTAATTGGCCGGAAAAAAGTATTTCCAATAGATGAAAGTTCTGTATAATGTGCCAGAGATATTCCGAACTTAACCAACTACAGGTGTCAGTCTTTTCTATTAAAAATAAGAAGGAATTAAAGAAGGAAACCCCAGTTTTAAAGAATCACCGTTGTTGTTAGGAAAGCTCATGAACATTTTCAAAATCGCATTAAATCCAGTTGGCTTCCTCTGACAGAAATAATCTTGGAGTGATATTCTATCCAGTAAATATGTATCAGTGGATAGTAAACGAAAACATTCAAAGAACTCTACGATCCTTGCTGAGACTTCAACTTTGAAACTGAACACACAGCCGCTTAGATTGCTAAAGCAAGTGCAGCGTATGGACAGTAATTGGACTTCGACAACCCAACCTTACGAGTCTTCGAATTAAAAACTATTTCATAACGTTGTAGAACGACCTCTACAAAACTTAATAAGTGTGGCTGAAGCTACCTGTCGACTGGATAGACTTGAAGGATTTTTATGGTGAAGAAATGCGTAATTTAAGAAAACAAGGGTGGGTACTAAGGGAAGAAAAGAAAAAATAAATAAAATTGCTTACCTATTTTTAAAAATATATTAATTTAATTGTAGGTATATTTTTTCTCTATCAATTGATAACTCACCTTCCAAAATCCGCTGGCAGTGATGTCAATGACATATCATTAAGGCCCAACACTGTTAGATTTTTTAACTGAGAAAATCCAGCTGGTAATCTTGGAATTGGATTTGAACTAAAATCAGCTACTTGTAGGCTTTGTAGATGCTTAATGTCATCAGGAATGTCTGGAATATCTAAAAATAAATTAAAAAAAAAAAATATGAATATTAAAAAAAAAAAGCTGTTTAATTCAAAATCAAGAATCAAATTTATATAAAAAAAAATATATAATACACAATGACAATAATCTGTTTTTCAAATCAAACACAATAATCCTTTTTTATTGTGACATAACCGCATTAGTGTTATATTGGCATTTAGAAGAGCTCAGTCGTGCACTTTATTTAATTTTATTGCCACAACCACAACAGCAATCTATAGATACTTGTTGTGGGTATGCCTACAATCAAACACTCATATTGGCTAGTTCCACACCCAAAAGAAGAAAAAAAAAAGAGTAAACATTTCTCGGAAAATATTTATGTACGTACTCAGAGGAATGCGACAAAATTGAGTTTTTTTTTTTATGATGTTTGCAATACAAAAAGGTAATTTTTTTTTTGACACAAACCAAAGTGTACTTATGGGTTTCACTGTGTGGTATTAAAAGTTGAATTGGCTTTAAAAAAAAATAATCCCACGTGAATCCTTAGGATCTCAGATTATTCTATGATGTTTGCTTTTATAAATTTGGGAAACACCAATTGGTATTTCTTTACACAAAATATTGAAAGGATCATCATGTTCATACTGCTTTGTTTTATAATTGATTGATTCCTTTCATGGATTGATGAGCAAATTTTGATTATATATGTAAAAAGGTGACGAGGGGATGCACAAGGGGTAGAAGGGGATTTGCATTTTTCTCCAAAAAGACAACTAAGATAAATGTCACAATTTGATTTTCCACTCACTTCTTCCCAAATTAAGTTCGAGTTAATTTATAGTTAATACAGGTATTCCTCAAGGCAGCCATTAGGGTCCTTTATTGTTTGCTGCGCATTCAGAATTTATGCGAGAACATTAATAAGCTGTAACCGAAAGGGAATAAAAAGCCGCTCAATAAGGGAAAATTGGTGGTACCCTGTTTTAAATCGAGAAACAGAAGAAGATATGAGGATGACCCAGAACTACCATCTGATCCAAGCAAATGACCGAATGCTCAGGTTTGATGCAGATATACTAAGGATCCCGCAATGCACTAACAACTCTGGTACCAACTTTTTCAGAACTGAGAACAATCAGCAGCACTTAACCTGCTTCCATCGAAAACCAAAGGTGTGTTGTTAAAAACATTTTCATAACTGGTGGTGAAACAATAGTTGATAGCACACAGGGAAGAAACAGTACTTCGCTGTACGACGAAGCTTGGGCGAAGATCGAAGAAAGAAAACAACTTAAAGCTCACATCGCAACTACTCTATATCAATGTAATAGCGGAAGAAGGAGAAGAGACCACAAGTTAGTGTGACAGTGGAACTGTTTGTAGGATCATTAAGGAGCTCACGGGCGTAAAAAGCTCAACGCAACATCTGTTGAAATATAAAGAATATTCTTTGCTCCATTCAGATGAAGACCAGTTCAGAAGATGCAAGAAACGGTTTCAAATCGTATGTTCGCCAGTAATGTGCACTTAAAAAGTCATCGGGTCTCCTCCGAAGTACCATCATACTACCCAACAGAGAAGAGATCATGGCCGCCGTTTAAACACTTAAGAATAACAAAGCGGTATTACTTGACGGTATTCCTGTGGAGCAAGCAGCACCAACAACACCAAGCGAACCACTGCATACACTCATAGAGAGGACTTGGCACTCCTAGTGCTTCCCCAAGAAGGGAAAAACGGAATGACCGTCAAGATCCCGAAGAAAAAATTTACTGATGCAGTGATGCAGTGTTACAACAAGAAAGGTTTTTCGGAAGATTCGGAAGACTTTCGGTCTCGTGTGTATCAAAGGAGTTTGGAGAAGAAGATTCAATGACGAGCCGTACAAAAGCACGTTGACCTAATCAACAAACTGCAAATACACTGGCTGAGATGGCTTGGACACGTGGAGAGTATGGACATCAACGCAACAGCCCGACGAGTCTTCGAATTCAACCCTGATAGTGTACGCAGCAGAGGAAGACAAAAGGTGCGCCCACAAGGCCAGAATGGCCTCAACCAACTTGGAGTATATAACTGGAGGCGGCTATATAGAGACAGAGAGGCGTGTTTGTTGAGACCGTAATATATCTTGGATTGTAAGCGCCATAAAATTCGAAAAGAAACTGCACTACTGGGAAAGAGTTGAAGAAAACTAAGGTACAACTCCAGAAATCTTACACTATTGCGCGAAGAAGTAGTTAAGGTCATATGTCCCCTGACAGAAGCACAGATGAAGAAGGTCTGAGGAACTTAGTCAGTCAACAAGTATTCCGAAACTGCTGGTTTAACAGAGTCTTCACATTTCTCAAAACGGATTAGTGATCTAATAATAAATTATAATAAGTGATAAGTTTCAAACTAAGTTATTGAAAAATAAAAAAAAAAAAAACCCTAATTCAAAAAAGGTACAACTTTTTCTGAGGGAAAAAAAGTTTTTATTAGCTGTTTTAATAGATTTAGACTAAATTCAATAAGGCTTCAGTAAAATCCATAATTTCATCAAGCTTAATTGAATTCTCAATTTGAGTTTTTTTTTTTAACACACAAAAAGTCATATGTTTCTTGTTATCCATTATGCAATCAAAAATATCCGATTGAAGTAAAATAATAAAGAAAACCTAAAACTTTTTTAGCTGAAAATGCCGATGACAGCAAAAGCCAAAATCTTCAATCAAGGGTGTGTGATTTTCGTGTGAATGAAATTTGATATAAATCTTCACACACACAAATCATCAGTGTCCTAAATATTTAATATCACTTTACACATGACGCACGCTACTTTGTAGTGTAACGTAATTCCAAATCCATTGCCATGACCTAAACATTGTTCTTTGTATGATGTATTTTGTTCCTTCCCCTACATAACTTGTTGCTACTGATGTGTCTTTTAACTTTAGATATAGCTTTTTTTCTTTCAAAATAACAACAACAACAAAAAACCATTAAACTTCTTCCAAAACAATCGCAATTTTTTATCAACACAAAACATCTACCTATAAACAAAGTGATCCAATTCTTCGTAGAAAAAAAAGATAGTCGTTAAAGAAAAAAAAAAAAAAAAAGCTCTTGTGTAATATAAAATAGGTCATTGGGCTCATATGCTCACATCATCGCCTAAGCCCAAATGTGTCATGCCATACAAATAAAAGGCGGACAGAATAAAAACAAAAAAAAACAAGCTATCGGTGACGGATAGCTCGAGTGCCCCTCCCCTCCCTGATATGGTGTAAAGTAAACGTTAACTGTATACAGAACAGATACAGTATCTGTTGCGTTATACCAACTTTTATAAGAGTATAAACAAAAAAAAAAACATTAGAGGAAATAAAAAAAAAAGAAATATTAGATACATTTTCCTTGCGCGCTAAATATACTAACGAGTACGTACCTTTATATACTTTCGTTCTAGTTTAATTTTTTTTTTTCTTCTTTTTTTTCTGGTTGGATTCTTTGACGACTTTTTCAACTCATAGCCAGACACAACCAACTCTTACAGTTAGTAGACCAACAAATGGGCTTGTACTTGGTCAACAACCCTTGAGTTTTGCAAAAGAAAAACAAACGAAAAAAAAGAATCATTTGGGAGAGAAAACAATACCTTCACATTTGTGCCGTTTTGAAAAATTCGCGCGGCCATAAAAAGGTTTCCAACTTCTCTTACTTTTTTTTTGTCAATTGCAAATGATTAATGCCTGACCGCATTAGAATGGAGTACACAAACTCATAAACTGCCTAATTAATTGGATAACTTTACGGCAAAAATTCCAGAATAGGCACAGACACAATAGTGAAGGGACATGGAAAGGGGTAACAGCCGCCGCCGCCGCCATTATGCAAATGCCGGCTCTCGTATTTGAAAATGTCAAATCTTGAGGAGTTATTATTTGGCATTAGATTTACTACGAGTGTATAAAGGTGGTTTAGATAGTATTTAAGGGTAAGTTATAGATCAGGAAACAAAAAAGTTGTGTCAGAAAATATGACATTGACCTGAACTTTGTAGACATTTTCAGTCCCAAACATTTGTAATCCACAAAAGTGCTAAAAATATTACGCAATCGCTTCGTCGTCGGTCGCGTCGCCGCAAGGAAATTTTTGTTTTTTCTTTACTGTTACAAAAAATTTGTTTACCAAAAGACTCAAAATGAATAACAAAATGACTTTTCAAAGTTTTAGAACGTCACCAAAATCGTAACTATAGCCCGATTTTTAAAAATTAATCACGATTATCCACCTTTCAACTATGGCACTCATAACTTTTTAAGTTCAAATCGGGGTAGGCTCCTTCAAGAGCACTTGCTCAGAAAGATTAATCAGTACCAGTTGGGGCCGTTTTGATACCGTAACTATTGCGACCTAAATTGTATGTTTAGGAAAACCAAAATGTTGTGATGAATGTTCAGTGGGGTCGTGAAAGGCATTTGATTTTGAACATACCCTGATCAGTTAATTTCCGCCTGTGCGGTTTGACATTGGTGATGGAATGATAAATTTTGTGACAAGTTTGTAGGGGTTGATTGATGGAAATATTGCTATTTGTGGGTACCTCACTGTAATAAATGTATCGCGTCACCAATATTTCAGTCATCTTGACAGCAATAGAGCAACTACTGGTAGTGTAAACCATCACTCATCACTCTCGCAAAAAGGACTGCAAGTGAAGGTTCCGGTTTCGATTCAACAACGTCATAAAGCGAGTTCGTCCAACAAAAGACCCGTAGTGCAAGTAGTAATTTGCTCAAGAGAGTTACCTCAAATATGGCTCGCACAAATAAATTCGGTACGACGACAGCTCCCGAAGAACCAAGGTCTAGTGACTGGCTCTCTCAACCATTTCCTGTGTGGGTATAGTTTTCAGGAATGGAGGGGACCTACAATTTTCTCCCAGTTCCGAACGACTAATTGAGATGCACTTTTTGTGACAGGCGAAATTCTTGAAGGTTTTGTCAATTCCTTGCAAGAGGCAGTATTCCTGAAAAAAAAAATCAAGCTGACATAGGCTGGGAATCGAGAACAAACCTCCAACGTGATAGTTCATCATCGCACTATTACGCTACGGAGTACTACTCATGCTTGATTTTTAAACTACTATTGGTAGCCTTGGTTTCCTTTTGCTGCTAGAGTAGGTGCGATGCGGATTTTAGTTGAAACCCAAGCATTATTTCTTTCATGTGCGCGACCGAAAGTTTTTCACACTACCGGTTATAAAAACGTTTTTCATAGCACACCGTTCGTTTTCGATGGATGCAGATTCTGCGCTGCCGATTGTTGTCAGTCCTTAAGGCAATTGGTCCCCTAGTTGTTGGCGCACTGGGGGATACTTTATTATGTCTATATTAAACCTGAACCTAAGTGTGCTTGCTAGGTTCCCCCGAAGTCCTTAACCTTAATAATGCAACCTTGAGATGGTGATCCCGAGCCATCTCCATAACTTCTCTCTTCTGTTTCTGACGTCCCTAAAACTATTTCTAAAACGTCAGCTGAACGCAAAGTGGTTAATTTAATTGAAGGTTGCTTGATTAAGGTGCGTCGTGGTCGTCGAACTCCAAGCTGGTTTTGTGGCACTTGTGTTCAAACATGGGACAACCAATTACATAACAGTTACCGTTGCCAGAAATCCACAAACTATTCACCATTGCCGTTGTAAATGCCAACGCCATGTTTTCCTATATAGGTGTCAGATTCATCCTCACTTGTAATTGCTATCGATCTCCGGGCGACGGAAAGAAAGTACGCCTAGGACAAAAAGGCGGCAATGGGAGAGGAAGCGGCATCCGAGGGGACGCAGCTGACGAAACAGAATAGGTAAGAGAGTTGGAGCCCGGAAAGCAGAAGACAATAGACGGCGAGTAATACGTAAGTGGTTAAGATGGGGTGATCGTCCAGACACTTTAGGTGGTTCAGCCGGTAGGTATGCCGTTATGAGGAGGAAATCCTCTTGAGAGTCCGGCACACGCAGAGGTAAGGATACCTCCTTATGGTGCGTAACACATTCCTCCAAATGTGTTTTCCCATAACATGCCTGAGTTTATATAAATAAACATTTGCAAACGAAAGAAGCGCGTACACCACTTAAATCAACATCGGCCATGGACGCCCGAAAATTATCAATCCACCGACGAATCCGAACTTGATATAATTTTGTAGACCCCTACGAGTTTGAAGAAAAGTTTTGTTTTCTTTTTTATCATTAACTTGAGTTTCTGAATAATCCTACACGCTGTGAATAATAAATATAAACGCTTATTAATTTTTGTCAAGAAAAAATGTGTCGTTTCTCATTTTTATTTAAGTCTTTCCTGCATTATGAAAATAAACACTTCCTTTCTATTTAACACGAATTTCCGTTATCTATTTTCACTACCAACTTGCTTGATAGTTGAACATTAAATTATGGTTGTTTATTAAATATCGTGCAGGTTCATGTGCCTACCGAAATAGCGTGCAGCTTACATAGAATAATGCTTTATTATATTTATTTAATGGATTTATGCCATGGTTGAAAGAAAAAATAATGGTGTCCTTCGTAAACCAAGCAGAATAGGGTTAGAAACTTCCAAAAAACTTTGTGAAATTTGGGGAAATATGTGTTTCTTCAAAACTTTATAAATTATGTTTTTTTTTCGGGGATTTCAACTATTTAATACTTAAACATATGCAACTATTTTATTTCTACTAAAAATAACAGTAGGAAAGTGTTTTTTGATATAATGTTTTGTTTTTTTACTAAAAATAACGGTAGGTACTTACATACCTCAAAAAACATTTCTCAAAAAACGTCTCATAAGATTTCGATTTTTTGGAAAAAGTCTTATGAAAAATATTTTTATTTTTGATTGCTATTAACGGTAGTACCTGTAGTAGAACAGTTTTTTTTAATTTTGGTTTTCTCCTTAAAGACTCACAAAATTTCAACTATTTTTTTTACATATAATTTTTTAAGTTCCCGTAAAAAGTTAGGTAACAAAATTTAACAAAATTTGTTTTTTTGGATTTTTTCAAAAAAAATAAATATTTTTCTTTAAATATTTTTCGAAAATGAATCAGAATATTTCTTTCAAAATTTACATTTTAGATATTGATAAATAATATTTTAAAATTGTATGGGTAGGTACAAAAATATTTTAAAATAAACGACAGTAACGACTTTCCAAAAGAAAAAAATTATTTTTGTAGAAGAGGTCAAATCAAATTTTTTTTTTTAATTTTTGGTTATAATTTTTCTCATACACATAAGAGATGCCAAATCCTAAAATTCCAAACACAAAAAAATGTGGAAAAATCAAAAAAATCAAAATACTACAGATCCGAAAATTCCAAAATCCAGAAAATTCAATCCCAAAATTCAGAAAATTCAAAATATAAATAATTCAATATACAAATGAAGGAATAATTAAATCTAGACTCAAAATGCCTAAATTTAGATTTAACAGTTTCAAATTAATTTTTTTTTTTTTTTTTTCAAAATGACATTCTTCGATTTTAGTTACTGGATCTTAGGATATTGGGATTTCAGGTTTAAAGGCTTTCAGGATTTTTGACTTTAGGGTTTTCTGGATTTTTGACTTGTAGGGTTTTGGAATTTTTATTTTTCGACATTTTGTGTTTTAGGAATTTTAGGATGCGACCCCTCTCTGTTTATGAGAATAGAAATTTCAAAGCAAGAAGTAAAAATTCAATTAATCCGCGTAAATTTGGGGTCATTCGACGATTTTGCTTAAACTTACTACAAACCCAGAAGAAGATTGTTAAATATTTTATGAATCTAGCTTGAAAACGCAAATATTTGATGATGGACAAAGAATAAAAAGATGCTCTTTCACAGAGTTCATTTGAACGACACGCGAGGTTATAATTTTATTGTCATACAAAATTTTTTTAAATTAAGATACATATTTTAACATATATAAAATTAGTTATATTCAAAAAACAATTTTAAACCAATTATATAAGTGGAGTAACTAAAGCAAATTATCTCTGAATCGGGCGAAACTGCTCCGATTTTTTTTTAAGATGGTATTCCAAAATACTCTAACAGTTCCGGTCGAAAATTGACTTTTTTTAAATTTCCAGTATGAATCACAGTTTTGTAAAAAAAAATAGACCCTTTATTGAGATAAAATTTCACTAGTCTAGAAAAAATTGTTTTTGCACTTTAAGTTTTAGAAGGTGGAACTCGAAATCGCATCAAAAAAAATATTCATTGATACGTGTGTTAAAATACTTTCAAAAAAGTAATTAAGCATAATTTAGTCTTAATCAAAGAAAAAATCAATTTAGTATCTTTTTATATTTATATTTTTTGCTTATAGCTTCTTTATCTGTGCACAAAGAAAATAAAGTATTCCTTCAAGAAAACTATGGATAGGTTTTTAAGTTACGACCGTTTTTGTGAATATAGTTTAGTTCGCCTTTCCTAGTAACATTTCATTATTTTGTATATAAGGGGGAAAACTAAGATGATTCTGAAAATTTAACATAAGAAACTTTTTGTAGGAAATTCAATTTTAATAAAATCTTTTGATAAAAAATTTTGTTCACAATCGAAAAAGTTTTGGCCCGTTCCGTCATAATGACTTATTTTGAGCTTTAGATACTACACTATATTTAAAACAAATTAAAACCTTCAATTACAAAAATATCTTCAATTTTTAAAATACAAAGAAATAATACAATAAATCAATTCGAAATCAAAAATAGAAAAAAACTTAACAATATAATCCAGATTCCTTTTAAGTCCTTTTTTGTTGTATTCCAAGTGTGTAGGTATACTTTTGATTTAATAAGAGACAAAAAATTGAGAGAGAGAAAGTCTCAAAAGCACTTATCCTATAAATATTTCCAGACCATTGTCAAAGGAAGAGGCACAATAGCTATATGAAAACAACAATAAAAAAAAAACACACACAACATAACCACTTCATCATTATGATGTTGGTGAAAATATAATTTTATAGATATATTCGTGAAATGCTATTCAGGTGTACTCGTACCTACTATATCTAAGCCTGCTGTGGACTCTATAACGGCGTACAATAATGATGTGAAGTGTGTATATCTGTATGGCACTTGAGGCGATATGTATATAAATACATTTTTTTGTTGTCTTCTTCTTCTATCTTCAAGCTCAACACAAAATCAATAATTGTCTAGAATTGGAACATCCATAAATCAAGACGGAAAAAGAGAAGGTTCCGCTTGTTTGAGTTCCTTTCCCTCACTTTATTTATTTTATTTTTTTTTTTTCAGAAAAGGAACACAGTTAAACCATAGTCATGCATTTGACAAGAGATTTTCTATTAAGTCTTCGTCTTCATTCTATCTAATTCAACTTGAACCGTAGATATATCTAAAAGATTCTGCGGGGGCTTTAATACACAAGCCAATGTCACGGATTTGCATCGAAACATCATATATTTCTTTTGAAGCTGCGGCTCTGCAGCGGCGAAATGGTGGGGTCCCACTCTCAGCCCACATGCCATATCAAGGCAACGGATCCAGTTTCATTTCATTGATAGAAGAGAGTTAACTGTGCTTGGCTGCAAATCACGCCCCCTCTTATGCCCCCTATAACTTAAAGCAGGTGGCAATTAAAGTATATGTGCAAATATCATCACACAGATAATGGACAGAGCTGTGTGAATTTTGTCTACAACAAGGTTCTTCAGTTCGCAATGTTGCCAAGGAGAAGAAGAAGAAAAAGAAGAAGAGGAAAAAGAAGAAGAAGAAGAGTAAAAGAAGAAAAAGAAGAAGAAGAGTAAAAGAAGAAGAAGCAGAAGAAGAAGAAGTAGAATAAGAAGAAGAAGAAGAAGAAGAAGCAGAAATAGAAGAAGAAGAAGAAGAAGAAGAAGAAAAGAAGAAGAAGAAGAAGAAGAAGAATAAAAGAAAAAGAAGAAGAATAAGAAAAAGAAGAAGAAGAAAAAGAATCTATCCATTCAGATGATGACCAAATCAGAAGGTGCAAGATACGCTTTACATCGGTTCGGAACTTTGCCAGTGATGTGCACTCTGATGTCTGACTGTTCATCCGAAGTCACAAATGGCCGGGTATGCATCGTAACTCCCAACAGAGAACAGATAGGCGGTAGATTTAGAGTAGACCGTATCCCCGAAGTACTCTTACAAGTAGCGCAAAAGACATCGCGTTATACTGCATCCACTAATGGAGAGAGCTTGACATTACAAAGAGTAGAAAAAGGGAATGATTGTGAAGCTTCCGAAAAAATGAGATTTGATGAAATGTGAAATATCGTGTGCTGTCTTGAGCGAATAAAAGAACACCTAGAAGACACACTCGATGATTGCATTGTAAGCCAAGCGATGTAGTGGAACACCTTCACACAGGCAGGTAGGGGAGGAGCGGGTCGACCGAAAAGCACATGGCGCATGACAGTCAAACAGGATTCTGCACATTAAGGGAAGAGCTGGAGAGAACTGAGGAACATTCCCAGATACCACACACGATTGTGCGTAGAGTAGTGAAGGTCCCTTGCCACTAGTGGGGATCACCACTATTGTAAATCTTATAATTAAGCTTATATTAGCAAAATTATTCTGCACAGCACTGTTTAACATACCCTTTTATGTTCGCGTAATTGTGTATGTATGCAAGGGGAAAGGCGAAATTGGGTTAGTACTTTAATCTTGGTTAACTTGATTTAAAATTTAAATGAATTGCAGTTAGAAGGTTTATGACATACATAGATTTTTTTTACCTTTTTTTTATATTTTGTAACAGGTGAGCTACGACGACAACGAAAAAACGCCAACACCATACACACCATCATCATCATCTTCGTCATTATGCTGCTCAGGTGTCATCGACCTGCATTAGACGACAACATGAATAAGATTTTCACGAACCAGAAAGATTACCACCGCCACCGCCGCCATTTCGCACTTTGCTTCATCGTAACGACTTACAATATGCAAATGCAAAGATTAATCAAAGAGCTGTTGTACGCTCGCGTTCATTGGCCGACATATCACTCAAAACGTCAAACAAGAACATTAAGCACTGTTGTATAGAGTGTGTAGAATGTAGGTTTATAATGCTCGTATACCGTACAACAGGCGTACATCGTACACACATGATTATTGTGGTGCTTGGGTTCATTTTATTATGGGATATGAACCATGAGAGTGCGGTGTAAGTGAAGTGTTTCCTCATTGTTTACACTTAATGGAAGAAATTGCTTGGGGAAAGGTAAGTACTTTTTTCAAGGATTTTATGGTATATATTCGTTCGGACTACATAAGTATTTTGATGTAGAAAGCCCTTAAAGTCTGAGAGGTAAAGCTGATTATGTTATTGGTATCTTAAATAGATTTTTCACATGAAAAAAACTAGAGTGGGTTAAGGTTTACCGCTAATGGAATGCCGCACATTTTGAATTCGAAGGAGCAAACAAATTCACTGTGATATAAAAAACAAACTGCAATAAGTGTGTTTGCATTATTTGCAACAATTCTTTACGGACTATATTAAAGAGACATCAAACCACAGATGGAATAAAATACAACAACAACAATTCATGGATGCATTAATAAAATTAACAATGCACTTGCAAAAGAATGTATTACATACTTAGTTGCGCACTTGATTGCATTTCTAGTGTACAAATTTATTATAGAAAACACCTTGTTGTGTAAGGACTGACTTATGTGGGGAAGTTTTTTTTTTTTTGTAAAAGGGTTGTTTGGATTTTGTAGCTATTTGTAAATAAATTGTAATGGTGATGAGGTTATGGGGTTTGGGCAGTGATGTAGTGTTTTTTTTTTCTTTTAATTTATGTCGATTTAATTATTGTGGGTTGATGAATGGAGCGTAGGTACATGTATAGGTACTCTTAGGTACCTACTTAAATCTTTACAAGAACATTTTAATATTAATTATTTTTAATATTTCTCTTGTTTTTTTTAAATACACTTTGATAAAATAAATACAAAACAAGATTAAAAGTGGCCCAGATTTGTCAAATTTAATGAAATAAGTCTAATTATCCATTTCAAAAGCCACATTTGTCCAACAACTTGAATTTTTTAGAATTTAATACGAAAAGGTTTTCTGGGCCTTTAGCTTTATAGAAACCACGGGTAAACTAACTGAGATAGGAACCGAACTGAAATTTTAAGAAAATGTTTGACCGGAAAAGTATTTAAGTCGTTTATCCACTCAAAATTTATCCTCCATTCAAAAAAATATTTAACCTTCATTTTTTACAGAAAGTCTGAAAAACTGGAAAATCGTAAGACACCCCAAATCATAGCTAAGGGAAACGAAATAAACGGCGATCGTTTGACCACCTCGAGGTCTTGCTGCCCACCAAAAACTTTCGTTTGCTTACACTTCATTACCAAGATATTCAAAAAATAAAATTTGATCTGAAAATCTTAAAGCCCCATAATTTTAATGAGTTCGGGTCAAATTCCCAAAAAGCCAAATTCGAGAAACCCAAAAATCCCGAAAACCCACGTAATTTTCATAAATTTTGGACGCGTAATTATATGTATTTTTGTGGGATTTTGATCTTGCAGAGACAAAAGCCGCTAAAATGAAATATAAAAGAGAAATGAACGTTTAAAGATAAACGGAGGTGATATTTATTTTTACTTGCGATAAGGGTACATTATATCAAGTTATGCATTCGTACAAAAAAAAAAGTTGAGATAACAATCAAACATGACATTACGATGATGGAGAATGAGAAAAAAGTGGGTCCGACAATTTTGTCTGTCTGTCTGTCTGTCTGTCTGTATGTATCAGAGACCACAGCCTAAACGGATGGGTCGATTTACTTCAAACTTGGTATGTGGCGTTTTTTGGAGAATATCCCCAGACGTTTTTTTGAATTTTTTTTTTTTGGACCCCAAATAACAGTACCTGTCATGTACCGGTTTTAGAAAAACTAATTTTTCTCAAAAACGGTGCCTACGGTTTTGATTAAAAAAATCATGGTCATTTCTTCGGGTAAGGTCTATCTTTGAATGAGAACCATTTGTTTCCAAAAACCGTTATTAACGGTACCTGCCATAGAACCGTTTTTTTAAATTCAGATTTTCTCTTTCATGACTCAATCAATTTCAACCATTTTTTTACATGAATGCTTTCAAGTTGCCGTAATTATATTTAGTTAAAAAAAATTTCGAAAATTATTTTTTTGGATTAAAAAAAAAATTGAATTTTTTTTTGAAAAATCAATTTTTCGAAAACTATTCAATATTTTTTTCAAATTTTAGTTTTTAGATGTTGATAAATAATATCTTAAAAATTGCGTACCAATTTTTTTTTATAAAAGTCCTTGCAAAATTTTATATGGAAAAAATATTTTTTTTAAAAACGGGCTCTAACGATTTTCAATTTTTTTTTAAATGTATCATTATAAGAGAAATCAAAATGCGTACTTTGTTTTTAGGTTAAATTCATTTAAGAAGCTGTTTTAGTGTTTTTTTTTTAACTGCATTTACAATTTTTTAATTAAAAAGGTTTAGCATAAATAGTAACTTTATCTATAAGAGCAAGTACGTGCGACCCAGTAGTGCATTTTTTTTCAATGTGTATTGAGTTTTCTTGATTTTGAGTTTTAGGGATTTTGAGCCCAACCCTTGAAAATTATGGAACTTTAGAATTTTCCGAGCCAATTTTATACTTTGAATATCTCGATAATGGAGGGTACACAAACGGAGAGAAAGAACTTGTTTGAAGCTTTTGTTTGAATCAGAAAAAAAAATATTTTTTGTGGAAATTATGGGTCTTTTTATTGTTCAGAGAATTTTTTTTTTTTTTTTTTTTGTTTTGATACATCAGTAATAAAGCGTGGGCAGCAAGAGGTAGACAAAAAAATGCAGTGGTTTCGTTTTGATAAGTTATGATTTGGGGGTGTTAGACGATTTTTCAGTTTTTGTATACTTCCTACAGGGTGGATAAACGAACATTTTGTGTGGACAAACGTTTTAAGCCATTCTCACTCAAAAATTTTTATTTCGCGGTTCTGGCTTCACAGAGCTGACCTCGTGGACAGGTCTAACTAACTAACTGTGGGTATCCTATCAGTGCACCAGCAAGAATAAGGTTTCTTGTAAATGCTTACACATTGTACCAACCTTGCATACAAAAGTTTTCAGTTACATTTACTATTTTGAAGAAATTGTTGAAAGACCGAAATTTACGTTATTTTAGGTTTGTTTTTAATGTCGATATCTTCGTAACGATCAGTCATTTGATAGAGATCCATGATCATCCATGAGAGAGTAAGCATACGTCATCCGAGTGTCCAGATTTTAGTTGGGCTGCAGACTCTATTGAATTCCTTCGTTTCCATTCAATAGGGCTGCGAGCAGCACATTATATATCACTAAAAACAATAGTAGTGGCAAAAGTATGCAACCTTTTGTAATTCCACATTGGACTTCAAATTCATCTGATAACCTTCCTTTAAGTGGACGTTTTTTTTATAGAAAATGTATAGTTCTTAAATCTTTAAAATGTTAACCAGTAAACCGAAATTTTCAAAAAAAAATTGAATAGTAAATTTCCGTCCACACTTATGTCTACTTGTGTCCGAAATTGGTAAAAATATCAATTGTCGTTTCGGGTTCTTTTATAAATCTGAAACTATTACAATTTATTTCATTCTTACTCTATACTCGTAAAGCGAATTGACTTGGAATCTTACCTGAATATAGAAAGAAAATAAAAGGAATTAGTAAATTTTGTAGTAAATTTTAAACAAAAAGTAGATTTAGGCAAAGTGTCGTTTGAATATTTAAAAATTGGTTTACAAAACTTTTTGATAACTTCTTTTTATAGAGGTCATTCACAATCCTAAAAAAAAATGTTGGTTCGAAACTAAAAAGGTTTCATTTGTCAAATTTTGACAGGAATTTGAATACATACAAAATATTTTGTAACAAAAAAAGTTTTCCTGAGCCAAAAATTAAATATTGAATAATTCTTGTCCGCCCTTAAAGAACTTTGCAAAGTAATGCCGGACTCAATCAAAACTGGGTAAAAGACGGCAAGGAAAGTATCAACTTTAATTAAGGTATTAAAAATCAAATAAAATGGAATAAACTACAATTCCAAGTACAAGTTGGGGCTGGTTCCATAAGGTTTCATGCTATATTCTGTAGATTAAACGACGCGCCGCGCCGCTGCTGTATTGTATGCATATTCCAGCAGATCCAAGATAATCTTTTTAATAAATCTTTTCCAAGTCTTTTCTATTCACACAATTCTTCACAAAATTTTTCTAATTTCCAAAAATAGAATTTAAGTGAGATATAAAAAAAAACCTCTTTCGGGATTTTTTTCCCACCATTAATATCGCGTTGTAAATGTATTTGTGTTGTCAAAAACCCCATTAAAGCCCACTCAACTATTATTCGGATTTAAAGAGTTGCGGCTATTCACCGGAAATAATCCCTGCATCAATTTCAGCACTAAACAAAAAAAATAAACACAACAACAACAAAACCGACTATAAACAAAATGAGAAATGGTTGAATGTCTTATATAGTCATCTATATGGTTGCATATACTTTTTATCTATGTGGTGTTCCTTCATCTAGCTCACCACTATTTTGCTGGCCAAAATTTCTAACAACAACAACAAAAATCTCAGGGTCACTGACTTACTACGCCGTCATCACTTTGTGCCGGTTTCAGTGTTACAAAAAAAAACAAGATGCAAACAAAACCACAACCACCCAAAAGCTATTATTTTGTAATTATTCTGTCTGCCATGGGTTTTAGGCTTTAGAGAGTTCGGTCTACCCAGCAAAATAATACTCTCTTTGCTGAATTATGAGCAGAATCCTTGTTTTTCATTTAAATAGATTTTTTTTTTCCTATGTGTTATAATAGAAGTGTGTATTGTAAGGGTAGGTTATGGATCCGCAAAAAGATATTCCGAAGAGAGTAATAAAAAAAGTAGTTTCGTCAATGTTTT
Organism: Meliscaeva auricollis; assembly: GCA_948107695.1. Classification (NCBI taxonomy): domain Eukaryota; kingdom Metazoa; phylum Arthropoda; class Insecta; order Diptera; family Syrphidae; genus Meliscaeva; species Meliscaeva auricollis. The sequence goes on from OX403616.1 coordinate 62,089,065, forward strand.
TTCTCTTAAACAATCCTGATTAAAAGAAAAAATAGATACATATGATTGAGATTTTGTGTTTTGGTACAATTTTGGATAAAAGTTAACTGAGAAACCTTCGAGAATTCACCTTTGAATTCTGACTTTCCCCCAAATTTTGATAAAATTTGTTTCATCAAAACTACAAAGCACACACAATTTTGTCAAAAAAAAAAAATAAAACCAAACACATTAATATGTACATTGTTAAAAAGTCAGTGATATTTATTTTACGAAATATTATTTTCAAAACATAAAAACACAAATTCTTAAAAATGGCTATGAATTACATTTTAAGATTTTGACATAAAAAAAAATACGAATCAAACGAAGTAGTAATAGAGCTTCGACCTGATATAATCTCAGCTACTTTTTATTCAAAATAAAAGAGGCACTTTTACTTCAAAAACACTGAGAGGAAAAGAAATAAATAAATACAAAATAACATGCACGAGGTTTTGTAAATTAAGCTATAAGAAAATGAAATATTTAAAAAAAAATAAATTCGCATCTGAATAAACTAAAACAGCTTCTTAATTGAAAATGAACTTTGAACAAAGTACATTCAAATTTGCCTTTAATTTTCACCGAAATTTTTCATCCCCCTCAATTATAAATTGCCTATTTTTAATCCCCTTAACTCGAATTTTTCCAAAACTTTCTCTAACTCCAACGAATTTTGATATCCCGAGAAAGTTCGACTTAGAGGGATTCAACTCTTATATGCAATTTAACTCTATAAAGATGTATTTTTAAATTTTAAAAATTTTTTTTTTAATAAATGTTTGAAAAAAATGTAATTTTTAAGATATTTTTTCATAACATCTTAAAACAAATTTTTTAAAAAAACGTATTAACCAGTATTCGAAAAAAAATATTTTTCAAGAAATCAAAAAAAAAAAAAACTATTTTGGAAAATTTTGTTACTAAATTTATTGCAGCTTTTGTATAAAAAAAAAATCGTTGAAGTCGAGAAAATCATTGAGGAGAAAATCAGAAGTTAAAAATGAGTGCGGGTTATCGTGAATACAAAATTCCCTGGGAATGTTTCCCTCGTAAGAAATTTGGGAATATAAATAGCGAGGGAATGTTTCCCTCAGAGTTTATTGGTAACAGAAACATAATTTACAGGCATTTTTGTACCCTAGAAAATAACTCCAGGGAAGATTTCCGATCGCTGAAAAAAATTACAGGGAAAAAAATCCCCTGGAGATTCCTAATATGGTCCAACAGAGAATTTTGAAGAAAAAAACAAGCTCTTACTTGCCCAATTAAAAATGTTTTTATTCATTAAAATCGTAGGACCAATTTTCGAGAAAAATCAGTCGGCATTTGAGGTTAGAATTGATCATTGAAAGCAAAACTGGCAGGTAAGAACAAAAAGAAATTCGAACACATCAGTGAAACGATTGTGTTCCAATTTCAGAAATAAAAATCATCTGTTCATTGAAATCGGCTTTCATCATCGAAATGATAAATGTGGATTAAAAAAAAAGTTTTAATCAGAATAAAGTACCTATTTCTTTTACTAAAAAAATTCTAGAGCTCATTAGCTTCAATTTGATATCAAGTACATCCATTGTTGTTTGCCCAACCGTAAAATAAGAAATCAAAATTTCTAATGATGCTTTTCAATGATAGCTATAACAGTCCCCTAAAAAATTATGTATTTTTAAACGTTGAAAGGGTTTGAAAACAAATTTTCAAAAATTTATTTTTATAAAAGCGAAACAAATGGCATGGAGTCCAAATTCATTTAAGAAGCTGTTTTATTTAACAATCGATTTTTTTCGATTTTTCTTATTTCATATTAGAAAATTTCACTTTCATTTTGAAAATTTGAAATCAAATATGTTGACAATCTTAGCAACTTAAGCTATAAGAGGAAGCAGGTAGGTGCGATACGATTTTTTTTTAACGGATTGGTACTTGAGAACTTAGAACGGAATTTTCACCAACTACAGTAGCAAGCAAACAAAAATGCAAACGAAATGGTATGTTCTAGTCTTAAGCTAGAACTCAGCTATTTTACGTAATAATGGCTTGATATTTCGCCTACATTTGTGAAATTTATCGTATTTCTTTAAACAGAGTCCAAAAAATTGTCTTTCTTTTGAACATATTATTATATTTGAACATGGTTATGCTTGTTAAAAACCCTTTATTAGGAATAATGTCACTTTACCTATTAACTTCTGAGCCAATCAAATACACCAATTAGTTTGAAGAAATTTGGTCCCATTTTGTTCTTATATATTTAATTAGCTTAAAATTTGAGTCTTAGCTCACTAATCTCCCAGTGCAAAAGCTCCCATTCATTTTCTACACGAACAGGTCATAAGATTGCATTGGCCACCCCAACGCATAAAGATTTTTCTCTTCTAAAAAGATTTTGAAGATTTTGAAATAAAATCCAAAAGTGGATTCTGCTTCCGATATTGGCTTCACAACGAAAATGGCGAAAAAATCAAAATTTTCGTTTTTGACCAAAAAGTCGTCACATTATGCACTTTTCGAGTTAAATTTCTGAAACAAAAATTAGGATCATAAATTTGTTGAATTCGCTGATTTCTTTCACCTTCAACCATGATTAGGTAAACTTATTTAAACACAAAAATGCTCCTAACAAGTCTGCTTCTTCACTGGTCTGCTATTTTGTTAGTCTTGGTTATAAATTTATTTTGACTATAAAAAACGTTTAACAAGTTCTCGAGACAATATTTCCCCAGCCATTTAAGCAACATAAAGATGCGACGCACGTGTAGACTAGTGCTGATATTCTTGATTTTGGCAAACGTTCAACAGAGTGCATTTTCAATGTTCGTCCCTACCATATACCGTTAGACGAATATTTCTTGGCAAAGGATCGCTGTTGTATTCGAACTAAAGATTAGTTTTCATCTCTTTTATGGTCGCCTTTTATAGAGTTATTGTTTTGTCTATAAGGAGGAGGAGACTATTATCCTCACAGTTGTCTATAAATGTCTCTATGTATGGGTATTCCGAAGGAATAACCATCTAGAATACAAATAGCTTCCATTCAAAATGGTGTTTGCTATAGGATTCTGCAAATGTACAGTTTCGCAGATGGAAGACCATTTTGAATCAGCATGTTAACGTGGTGCATGCAGCCAGCATGCCTTTCGAATATATCAGATCGGATAGAATCCTTTCATTCGAAAATATGTCATATGGAGCAGGCAGTGTCGATGTTGGTTGTGGTAAGATGAAAGAGTAGTACCTATAGTAGTTTTTGATAAATGACAATGATGATCTGTTGTTCTAAATTAATGAAAAGCAAACAAAACACGTGTTCTCCTATCAGGGATTAAGAGTTTAAGCTTTTGCCAGAGGACGACAAAATGGCTATTGTGTTTATGTGATTACTGCGTCGGCACTTTTGAAAATTTGTAGAGGATTTTGCAGAGCCAAAACACCACCACACCCACCATCACCAGTTGATAAATTCAATTGTTGTGTGTGTGTTTGGCAACAGATGTGAGAGACATTGTGCTCGATATTATTAATTATTTACCTGATTCGCATACGTTCCGTTATGTAAGGGATCTCATGTTGTAATGATTTTTGTTTTACACAGCAAAACCATACGTTTATTATATAATTAATGGATGTTATTGTTTATGCGATTTGAAATTAAATACCTAAGCGGATTATTGTGAAAACGTTCTTAAGTTGTAAATATTTTGGAAAACTATTTATATACAAAATAAACTATTCTTTTGGAATTTTCGAGAAATTATGTATTTGAATTGAATAAATGTAGGTATTATTCGTATCATGGTGATACACGTGAACTGTTGTAGGTACATGTGGCAATTAAATTGTAATAAAGTTTTATTGGTTTAAATTGAATTTAGTTTGAAAACAGTTTTAACGATTTTAGGGTTGGGATTATGTATTTTTTTCTTAATTATAGTAGGTATCAGTTTTTCATGAGATATTCCTGGATCATTGATAGGTAGGTACATGTTTTTTGTTGTTGTTGGGTATATTATGGTTTAGTGAAGAAACTGGCAATAATATTTTCTTTTGATCCCAGAATTTAACGTAGTATAATATATAATATTCACATGTTGCACAGATGGCCTTCTGCAATGTTGTAAAATATGATATATTTAAAGAAAAGTAAATGTGAGCTACACTGCATGCCAAAGGAAGTCAGTTGCGAAGGTGTTTTTTAACTTCAAAAATCTTCCTTTTTACAGGCTTTACAAATTAAAATTGTATTTGCAGCCAAAGTACATGAAATAAATTAGTGAAACATGGTTAAATAAAACACTTTTATTTTTAGAGTTTTTTTTATTAATTACGTGAGTTACACTACATGCCGAAACGTGAGCTACACTACCTTCATTTTTGATTGAAGAATTATGCTGTTATTTCAAAAAACAAAAAAGAAATAAAACCACAGAACATAATAGGTATAGGAACTTAAAAAGTAGTATTTTGATGAAATAAAACTTTAAATTTTTTTCAAGAAGTTACTGATATTTTTCAATTAAAACGTGTCATTTAGAAAATTTATAATAGTTTCTACTGCATTTAAAAATAAAACTGGGACTACATTCATCTGTAAAGTTATACAGAAAGAAACTAAAATTGAGTGGATTTTGATAAATGTGAGAATAACACAAATCGAATTTTGGAATAAAAATTGTTTCTTAACGTAAAAGTTAATTTTTTTTTCAAATTCAGAACTTTAAAATCATTTTTAGAATTTATCACCGGATTGACTTTATTAAAAATAGGACTACACAAACGGGTTTCTGGCTGTATACAAACATATAAAATGTTCTTGTATTCATCTTTCAATATTGGTTTTTTCTGTTTTTAACTTTTGATAAAAATGGCAATCAACGAGCAGAATCAAATTGACCAGTTTCAAAGTCAACACTCAAGGCAAAAGTTTGTATGGTAGTCCACATTTTCACATACAAAATACCTATCACATAAGTCTTCAATATTGGTCACTTAAATGTCATTTAAGAGACTATGAAACTGGCCCAAAATATTATTCCCGTCCTTCCACTAATGTTTCCACAAAATCCATAGTTACCCGAGAAACTATCCGGGAAACTGTAAAGCCAATGAACTCGGCTTACCAATCCTACTTAAAATGATGAAAATTCAAATGCCCATCGCTAGGTGTAAACTTTCCTTTAAACAATGTACAGTTGCAAAGACAAACAGCAGAAGGACAAGTAACATTACTTTACTGCCGATAAAATAGATTTGGCTCTAAATTTTTACTATTACTTAGAAAATTTCATAACTGTTCCGTAATAGGTGGCTTCTGCCTTAAAAGCACTTTCTTAAATGATGTCTGCAGAAGTTGTTGCACGGCCGTCCGAGGAGGAATGGGAAACCATTTCGCACCTTTCCTGCTCAATACCTGATCTATATAGTACAAATAGACCAGGTATTGAGCAGAAAATGTTCAATTTCAACAGCTTTTTCTTGTAAAAACAATTTTGTTCTTCTTAAATGTTTTTGAAGTGGCAATATTACCTATAGGTAGGTATATCTTGTTTCGGTATATTTCTGAATTTCATTAGAACACTGTTAACACCATACACACGACTCATCAGCTACAAACAGCTTTGCAATCTTTTTTGTATTTTCTACTCCTCTTACTCCAAATTCTATATTGTTTGTCAACTTTTAATGATTCCTCTCTCTCTGTCATCTTCGCACCTTTCAAAACATCCTTTTTGAAGAAATTCAATTAACTTGAAGTACGTAATGTGCAAACTTTTCTTCACACCATCATCATATAGCATAGCCACAAATTCATAGACGTTTAAACTAATTTTATTATTATTTTTTTTTTTTTTTTTTTTGAACAACCCAATGATGATGATGATAATGATGATGGTGACGCCATCTGCAGGCACCTCTGTGACCTACATAAACTATTCACACCATTTAAAGTGTGAAAACAATGTTTTGTAATAATAAGTGATATATACAGCTTCTATATCTATTATATTCTGTAGCTAAGCTCTCTAAACAATCCCCAATTTCACACTTTACTTACATCCCAAGGACAGACTATAAGGTAGATATAGAGAGATAAATATAGGGAAGGCGCAACAAAGCGGGCCAGGCCACAAGGCACGCACAGAGAAATGACAAAACAACAAAGTCGGAAATCTCAATGAATGTGGTTGCAGGTTGCAGTACCAACAGCACACCACAACGAACAGCAAAAAAAAAAAGAAACTAAATTAGAATTCTCCATCCATCGCTGAAACAGCCCCATCACCACCACCATCACCACGAAACCTACATCCGCCGTTCCACAAAATGATGAAGCACCCTCTAGTTCTTCATTAAAAAGATAAATTCCTTCAGATACACACATTGTACAAGTGGTTGTTGTCATAGAAGTCGACGACGAAGACGACGTAGTCATCGTCATCGTCATCGTCGTCGTCGTGGTCGTTGTCATAGCCGCTCAATAAAAGTACAACCATTTCATTGTTGTTCAGAGATAAATTTTAATTAAATTTTGTCGTAGTATATTTCTTCTGTTTTCATTCAATTTTTATCTCACCCTCTCCTTCCTTCGTTCTTTGAGGTTTTCCATTGAATTACTCGCTCGCAATTGTTCAACACACAAGACACAACAGCAAAATCTCGAAGTGCGTTTTATATCAAACCTAATACGAGTTGTAGTCACTTTGCATTAATTGGATGACCCCTTGTGCTTGGTTGGTATTGTAAGATGCAACAACTCATAGTTTTCGAATCGCTGCCCTTTTGTTTTTACAGTGGGGACATGGTAAGAAAATAGTTTGGCGAAATCAACTAGTGGATTTAAAAGCAAGCTAAACACAGATTTTCTGGTATTGGATCGCAGGAGGAAAAAAGGTATTGACTTTCGGGAGAAACGGCAACAGAGAGGAACTTAACCTAAATGTCAACAGAAAAGGAAGGCCTCATAGACAGAAGAAGCCGCAATTCATCAAAATTGCCGACAGACCAGATCAGAAGAAAGAAAGAATACTTCGTGATGCCAGAGTTTTTTTGCCATCCATTTTTAAGGACTACCACACCTCCGAACTATTTGCAAGAATTGCCTATTTCCAACTGCTTCATATTCGTACTGTTTTCTTGACTACTCATCTGACTCAAAGCGCAATCATTGAAGTAAAAAGGTAGAAATACCAATTTTCAGTATTAGAAAAGCTGTGCACCATTCCACTACTAACAAGAGTAAAACTCTAAATATGTCTCGGTGGCTCCGAACACGTCACGGGAATAAATCCATCCAGATATCGTTATAAGGCTAGGCAGGATGCTGACTATCGTTTTGAAAATTACGGAATGACACCCCTGCTTTCTATCTCCCGTGCTGTTCATCTCTGGTGAAAATTGTCACCACCAAGGTAGCTGCACTGACAAGCAGCTTCGCTGCCAAGGGAGCTACAGCCGGATAAACGCCTCGTCACTCGGGTTGCCGGTGCCCTCGGTCTTAAGGACAAAATCGTGATTGCGGTTCTCGATAGAAGCAACATAGATGGCATGATTACTTCTGATCGTTGGCACCGTTATGAGAGAAAATACGGGAACACCTCCGATCACAATCGATGGTGGTTGGCACCATTTGACTTATTTGTATAAGCTAGCGTTCAGCAAGTTAGGCGAGATCTGGTCAGGTGCGAGACTCGAGTTTGTTGCTAAGGAAGATAGGTATCCCTAGTAGACCTAGGGTTCGGACATGAATACCGGCTGAACCATCTTGTATATCGAACAAATCCTGCAGATAATAAAGGTCAGCAATACTCCGTGCCGATTCAGGACTGGAATATCGCAACACTGAAAGACGTTAGGGGTCTCTATCGAAGTGCAATTATTGTTGTCAATCAGGACTCTCTTGCCCTATTGAAACTATAAATAAACTAAACTAAACTAAACTTAATTATTGCCGCAGACAATACGTGTGATTGGTTCTGAGACGATAAGTAAAAATTCTATAAAAAAAATTAAATCAACAAAATATGTTAGTTTCCTGGTCCCTTGAACTGGGTTCGTGCATATATTTATTTGTTGATTTTCGATCAAAATTATTCGAAAATTAAAATTTAAAATTTTTTATTTAGGACTAAAACTAACGGTACCTTTCATATATCAATTAAGGAATAGTTAACTTTTTTCAAAAACGGGTTTAACGATTTGGATTAAAATTTTTGCGTCTGCTTTTGTTAGATTTTTAAAAAAATCTTTCATATTTTTTTTTTTTTTTTGAAAAATCAATTTTTTGTTTCGCGGCATTCTATGGTTTTCGGGGTGTTGAAAACCCCGATATTTCCAATTCATCTGAGAAAGATAGATCCACTACAAATGACTTTTTTTTTAATATTGGAACTGATTGTATGTGTTTTTACCTAAGTCTGGATGCTTTTTAAGCGAACCATTTTTGGAATCATTTCTGTTTTTTTTTTTTTTGTTTTTCTAGTCTGAACACTCCCAAAAAAAAGATTCGGCACGCTTCACTTAAAAAGCTAATTTCTTGAGTTTTGATAATCGGATTGTCAAGATTGAGGTCTTCAGATTTAGGAAAAATGACAGACCATCAGTTACAATATTAAAAAATTCAATTAAAATGGATTTATCTTCCCCCCAGAGAATGCCTAAAAAGAAACTTGCAGACCTACGAATTTGCAATTAGGACACTTATACCTATATAAAACTGCATACTCAGATTTTGGTTATAGCACCATCCCAAAATTTGCTGTCGCCTCTCGGTCTTTTATTATAGGGTACTAAAAGAAGCCTACCCAGCACTCGAAATTCGAGTTCCAATTAATTTTTTTTTTTTTTCAATTTCTGTCGTGTTGGCGTATTTGTGTAATGCGAACAAGCCTTAATGTGAATCCACCTCAATGTTTTGGGTTCTGGTCTTGGGTTTTTGGATATGACATTTCATGTGTCAGTGTATTTGACATTTCAAATTATTATTGTTTTCGTCGCATTTTTTTGCAATTTTAATTCATTATTTTAAACAATTTCGGTGTAAAATATTTAAATAATTTTTAGCCACATACTTATGCAAAAAATGATATTATGTAATTTATACTTCTTGGGTTTGTGTAGGCCGCGTAAGGTGTACCACACAAAATAGTGTGCGCCGTTTTATTGGATGATATGCATTATGACGTTGCAGTGAATATTTAAAGACCTATTTTGCAGCAATTTAGATAAATTTCCAAGAATGATTTGTTTTCAGACTTTTTGTAATCTTCACAATGAAATTTCTAAGTGTACCAATTTTCGTCAAGAAATGGCCACGGAAATGATTTTTTTCGCTGAAACTCGTAAGAAGCACCACTGTTCGCCGACAGGCTTAATACAGCAAAAGGCTGTAGCAACCAGCTTGGACCTCTCCCGTGACAAACTCTGGAAAGAATTATCGCGGAAGTCGAATGCCAGAAAATTAGCTAACTGTAATCATACAGTATTAGTACTTACATCAATAATAGAGATGAGTGTCTTTTTGATTATATCCTAAGTATTAAAATGCTCTTGATTGACCCAATCAATTTATTTTTTCAAAATTATTTTTCTATTTAATAACTTAAATTGGCCCACTGTACTTCCTTCGTCGTTTAGTTACACGAGTACCTACCTCCACTTACCTAATTTGTTTGTTTCATTTAAATACAAATTCAAGTGGATTCTGTTTTGTTTAGGAGCTTTTTTCTATAAAACAGAGAGAAAGGCAGAGTTAAGAATTAAATTTTATTTACAATAATTTGACTTGATTCTAGTAGATAATTGGATTTTTTGCCTATTACATATATTTGTATGTATCCGCAAAAAGAAAAAAAACACACTTTCTTCAAAATTCTTATGAGAAAAGATGCATCTGTTCAGAAAATACCTTACAAAGACGACGACCGACCGACCGACTACGTAGTTTTATGATGGACTTGGACTATTTTAACTAAAATCCGGTCCCATCTAGAAATACAAATTGAATTAATTAGCCTTGAATTGCAAAATTTTGATTTCAAATGTAATTTCACTTGATAAGTCTTAATCGAATTAAGTTAAGACAATTTTGGAGCAAAATTCTGTACATAAACGTTTGCTTGTTACATTGGATGCTTTTGAGTTTGTTTTCAATTTTGCAAATGAAATGCAAATTGAATTCGATTTTACTATTTTGTTTTTTTTTTTTTTTTCTTCTTCTAAAGTTTTGATGAGAATTTATTATTTAATTGGAATTTTCAACATTTATGAAATTCTTTTGTTATGAACTATTTTTGTTCATGTCATGTTGTTTGCTGTTTGATTATTATTACATTCACATCTATGCTAGAGAAGTTTTCTTTTTTTTTAATTCGAATTTAATAATTACGAATGTACATATGTAGATGTATATATCATAAATAATGTAGTTAAGTTATTGTGCATCTAACCGTAAATACATTTTTATATATATTTAACTTTAAGTATCTCAACTAAGAAATAAAATTTTGAAAGCCTTGAATAATATTACTAACTTGTGATTTATGTATGTATGTGCTAAAAATCTGCCCAGATAATACAAAAAAAAATAAATTCATTTTCGAGGTCAAACCATAAAATCAATTACGTCACTGATGTAAAGCTCACAGTAAAAAAAATAAAACCTAGGAAAACACAATATGATGATTTACATGCAACCGTTTAACATTTTGTCTATTTTTATAGAAAAAAAAAAAAAACAAAATTTAATTTCCCATTTTACAATAAACTGTTGCTCACTCAGCAGAAACACACCATGCAGACAGGTGTTAATACATAATAGGTCCAAGGGTTACCATTTGTTCTATATTTTGCGAATCCAAAATTTTGATACCATATTCTAGTTTATAAATTCAAAATCTTTTTGGTTTTTATGACTACTCCTTGATCGTTAAAATCATTTTTTTTTTTAATATTGTGTCGTGTAAGGCCGGCATAATATATTCTGAAATTTTGCTCAATATTTTGCGTTTCCCCATAGAGAATAAGCAAAGAGACAAAGAAATATTGCGCAGTTATATTGAGTCGTGTATGGATGACCCTTTTTCGCACAATATTTTTGGACAATATTATTGCGCAAAAATATTGTGTCGTGTAAGGCCCGCATAAGGCCGGCATAATGCCAGCCTTACACGACACAATATTTTTGCGCAATAATATTGTACAAAAATATTGTGCAAAAAAGGGTCGTGCATACGCGACTCAATATTACAGCGCAATATTTCTACATCTCTTTGCATATTCTGTATGTCGTTGTGGAAACGAAAAATATTGAGTAAAAATTCAGAAAATATTAAACTTTTTTAATATCACTCAATATATTGTGCAAACCGAAAATATTATGCAATACAGTCCTTACACGGTCAATATTACTGCACAGTACTGAGTATTGTGCAATAATATTGTGTCGTGTAAGGTCGCCATAAGAAGAGGATTTAACCAATATGTATTCATCTAAAAATTTTCAAAAATAAAAATTTTTTTGTCAGCTTTTTTGATTAAAAACTAGGCTATTTTTTCGATATAAATGCAAAAAAAAACACATAAATTAATATTTTGTTGAGATAAAAATTTGTATGAATAAAATACATAGCAATAAACATTAAAACTAAAAAACAAAAAAATTAGGTTTCGCCATATTTTCCAATATTTTTGATGTTATATAGAAAAATTATACTGTGTGACACTCAAAATATACGCGGGCGGAGACCTATCACGTTTTGTAGAACTGGTTGCACTGATTACAAAACGATATGAAAAAACTCCGTGACAACCCTAAAATCTGGAATTAGGGGCCAAAAACGGTTTTTGCGACCTTCATCCATTGTAAAAAAAAATAGCTTTGTCAAATTTTCAAATTTTCTACCAAATTTATTTAAAAATTGAACAACTTTTTTTTTTGTTTACACGAAAAAAGTACCTCTACAAAAAAGTATTTTTTAGATAAATTTTGGTTCAACGATGGTTCAACCATATATTGTATTAATCGGACCAGAAACCATCGAGTAACAGCCGCTCAAAGTGTTCAGAAACATGATTTTCGACCTTTTTGGAAAATTATTTAATTGCAATCGTTCCGCTAAGAGAGAAACAAAAATATTAAAATTAGTTTTAAGGTTTCAGGATAAAGATAATGATAAGATAATGAAAGTTATAAAAAATTAAGTGAAGGCATACCATTTCATTTTAGTCTTTTTTATAACAAGTCAGCGGCGTTAAATCGAAGAAAAGTACAATATTGGTCGTCGAAACCATATTTTTTTTAAAGAATCCGACAAGGTCTGCCTTCACTTAATGTCTTATAACATTCAAATTTGTCGTGCGATTTTTATGCAGTAAGACTTTATAGTTTTGTAAAATCATTGTCTTCCTGAAACCTTAAAAGTATTTTTAATATTTTTGTTTCTCAATTAAGGGAACGATTGAAATCAAATAATGTTAATAAAAAAAATATTACAAGACTAACTAACTAGAATTGAATTCTTGTGTAACAAGCAATCAACAAAATATTCTTAAATTATGTTATGAGAAATGTGGTCACCACAAAATATAACAGAAAGAATGGGTTATAGGAGTATATAAGAATATGTTTTCTAAGATACACACACAACAAACACTTAAAACTTTCTGTATAATAAATATCCCCACATCTCCAGCCAAGGTCTTTTCTCGTATACTTAAAGTTCACTCATCTAATTATGAAAACCCATTATCCTTTCTAATGAATGTCCTTGTGCAAAATTTCTAAAACAAATACATAACGCATACATACATACATATATAAGACCTAAGGATACATAATATATTTAACGGTATATAAAATCGTAACACATGGCATTGATACTTTAAAGAGAGAAAAATGTCGGTTGAACACGACAATATATGTATAAGCTAAAATAGGTCAATGTGCGAAGACCACGACTACACAAAGGGTTTGTGTCATTCGATTATGGTAGCAAATATTGTTGGAACTAAAAGGGCAAGTTGTGTGTACGATAAAAAAAAAAGAATTTCGAATTGAAGATGTCTACCTTATAAATTAAACTTGACTTCAGGATGAAGAAATGTGTGTGAATTCTTATTATGAAGACAACGTCGTCGCTTAGATTTTTTGTTTTTTTCGATGTCTTGAGAAATCGATAGGTACCACTGCACTGGATTGAAAAAGCTGCCTTTTGAATTATCCTAGCCTCCGACCAACCGGCTACTAGTCAAAAATACCTAAAAGAACAGTTCGGCAATACGAGAAAGCTAACTGGGACAATATGCTTCATCGATAGAGACGTAGATTCCAGCGCAGATATGATGCCAAATTAAATTCTTTCCAGGATGAAGGATTTTATTCCGAATAGGATTAAATCAATCACCGAAAGAAAACTCATGGTTTGATTCGAGTTCCAAAGATGTAATTTGGGTGAGGTATAAAAAACCAGCAACGTCCATATTCGACGAACCAAATTTTTGCATGACCAAGAATTCAGGCGAAAAATACTCCAATTACCCAGAGGTAGTAAAAAGTTTAGAGTATTTGTGAAAAAAAAGTACGTAATACTACCTTGTCTTTTTTTTGTAATTTAACTGTATGCCTGTAAGACCTTGGGTATTTTTAAATGCGACTTGCACGGCACTAGTTAGAAATACTAGAAAGATAGGAAAAAAAATGTTGGTGGTTCAGTAGATTTGAGATTAAAATGGTTATCATCTCATAAAATCCCATGAATGGCGTTCAGTCAAAGCTGGGGGATGAAGAAAAAACTGCTGCAGGGTTGGGGTCGAACCCCATACCTCTGAGTTAGCAATCAAGCACTACATCACTCTACCATTGCGCCCACAGACGCGGTTTTAACGCTTATTTTCAACGACATCCCTTTTTTGATTAGCTCTCTGGAGAAAACAAACCTACACGCAAGGTAGTATGCTGTCAATTTTACCCTGCCAGAATGTAGTAGATTCCTCCTATTCATGAGGGCGTATGATTTCATCAGAAAAATCTTTTTTCGCACTCGTACAGTAGCAAAAGTTCTAAAAGATCTCGACATACCCAAATCCGCTGGTCCGGATAGTATCTACCACTATCGTTCTGCAGAGGTGTTATTCCACGCTTGTAAAACCACTACGAAAGCTTTTCTATCTGTCCTACTCAACTGGCCTCTTTCCAAGTGGATGGAAAACAACATTTGTCCACCAAGTCTCTAAAAAAGGCGATAATTCTTCACCCTCAACTCTTCACGTCGTTTTTTTCGAAAGTGATGGAAACGCTAATCAATTATAAGCTACACAAAATATCTCGACGAATAAAAGCTTCTTAATGACGGGGAATACGGTTTTCGTAGCAATACTGGTGATCATCTTGGTGAGATATACCATTATATATCTCACCAAGATGTGGAACAAACCTTTACAAGGTTTGGAGAAAGTAAGACTTTTGCTCTTTATATTTCAAAAGCGTTTGATAAAGTTTAGCATCAAGGTCTCTTATCAAAAAAAAAAAAAAAAACAGATTTGATGATCTTTTTCTTCGTTGGATAGGTAGCAAGCAACCTTTCGAACCGTTCAATACAAGTTGCATTGGACGGATTCAAAACTGGAGCTGGTGTGCTGCAGAGTTTCGTTCTGTTTCCGACTCTCTTCATCATTATTATAAATGATCTGCTATCTGAAACTACTAATCCACTCAACTGTTTGGCTGATGATAGTACTCTGATCTTTTATATTGATTTGATAATTCAAATTCATCTTCTTCGGATGTGGATTAAGAAGCCGAGTAGAATTTAATGCATTAAAAATACAACACTGTCTTCTATCGTTGAAGCAGAACCTTACCTCAGTCACTGTCCATGAGTGGCGCTTACATTAAGAAAACTGAACGACTTGTCGGCAAAAATGCTGCAAGGTGTTTAGGTTTTCTTCGACACAATATGCAAAAAGTATTTTTCTGCTTCTGATCTGCCAGTTATAAGACTTACATGTGTCCAAAGCTGGAGTACAATTTCCAATTATAAGGCAAGAACGAGGTTATTTTACGAGGTCTTTTGAAATTTTGCATACAATTTTGAAATTGGTTGTATTATTTTTAAACCGAATTAATTTGTTTCGAATATTAACATGTTTATATCTAAATAAATTCTTTTTTTTTTAAATGCACTATTTGGTGCAATTTTGTAATATTATCATATTTTTGAAGCAAGATTCAGTAGAAATCAGTTAAAAAAAAAATTTAAATCCTTCTATATAAAATTTTGCAAGTACTTTTAAAAACAGAAATTGGTACGCCATTTTTAAGATATTATTTATCAACATCTAAAAACTAAATTTTGAAAAAAAGTATTGAGTAGTTTTCGAAAAAATGATTTTTCAAAAAAAAAATCATAAAAAAACCAAAAAAATAATTTTCGAAATTTTTTTTACTAAATATTATTACGGAAACTCAAAAGCATTCAAATAAAAAAAATGGTTCAAATTGATTGAGTCATCAAGGAGAAAATCAGAAACGAAAAAACGGTTCTATGTCAGATACCGTAGTAACGGTTTTTGAAAAAATTGGGAGTACAAGTACAAAAGTAGCATTTTTCGTCGATCGTGATTCGGTCAAATGTGATTTGGTCAAATGTAATTCGGTCAAACGTGATTGGGTCAAACGTATCCAACCCATCTTTTTTTTACGAATTTGTTCTAAAAACCGATTCTTGTTAAATTGTGTAATTGTAATTTTCACATTAACTTGCTATCGACCTAAAACTTTTCATTTATGTTGCAAAGCAACAACTATACCAACGAAAGCAAAAATTATTTTAGTTTCTATTTTTCACTTTGACATTTTCTTGTTCATAAAAGTTTTGACATTGTTAAGTTTATTTATTGTTCTTTTTTTTTTGGGGGGGGGGGGGGGAGATTCGAAAATTGTATTCAGCACTTGTTTTTAGAAAATTAAAGAAAGAAACAACAAAAGAAACTTCTGTGTGAATGTGATAGAAAAAGTTGTACAACAAAGGCTATTTGATTGAACTTTATTTTAATCCTTCGAACCACTACATACAACTCAGTCGAAAATATTTTATTTTTTTTATTTTTTTTTATTTTTTTTTATTTTTCATTGTTTTTTTTATATATAAAGTACAACCCTCGTGTACAAGAACCTTACCCTTTATGTGATGTAGGTACTCGAAAAAAAGTACACGACATGTTTTCTTCTGTGAGCAACAAGTTGAAAGGTTGACTACCGGAAATCGTGTTTGTCAATTCACTCGCATAGCTTACACATCTCAAGGCTTGAACTAAATATATTTTTACTTTGTATTGACATAACGATGTCATTTACCATTGCGCCATCATAACCATCATCAGAGCTAAGTTCGACTCGAAAAGAAAAAATAGATTGACAAAAAATGAAAAACTGAAAATAGTTCTGTCACCAGTGTCAGCTTGTCACATAACTAGATGTACGCGACATAATGAAATATGAAAAAAAATATAGGAAAATCAATAAAAATGTCATAAGCCCTTTCTCGTTTTGAAAATACAATATCAAGAGACAGACAAAGGCAAGTATTTATGTTTTTTTTTTTTTGTTTTTGTTTATTCCGGAGGTTGATGGAATGGATATGAATCGCTAGAATTACATCGTGCAATCAATATTTTTTGTTTCCATTTTAACATCAGAAAAGGAAAAAAAAGACTGGCAGAGTGTGAAACGTTAAAAGAAATAGGATTGAAAAAGTTTAACTTTTAGGTTTAATTGTGATGTTGATAAATACTTATTTTGATTTCAGCTAAAACAAGTCCTGTTCATAACCACCAGGTAACTCCAAAAATGTAACAAGACTAAAGATATACAGTCGCAAAATAAAATTTCGAAAACAAAATATCTCAAAAACTTTATCATTTCTTTTGAAAGAATTACTATCATTAACCCCAACTGACTGGATTTTTACTCCTTTTTTTTTTGTTTAAATAAGGAAACTATAAGTTTCAAATAATTAAGCTGCATAGTGAAATCTTTGAAATAGTTTTCTCAATGTTATTTTACAAAACAACGAGCATTTTATAACTCAAATAACTTCAGTTGAGAAATTATTCGTTTGTCATTTCATTAGATTAATTCAGGTATACCTTAGATACTACTTTTTTGATGAGTCAACTTTTAGCGTCACTTAAATTATTTTCATATTCCAACAGTAAACATACCAAAGTTTGAACTTTGCATGCATAATAAATTATTTAATTAAAACTTCAAATTGATGTTGTTTTTTTTATTATTTTAATAATAAAATGTAAATATGATTAAAATTCGAAGTAGCTACCTACACCTACATAGCTTGAAAGATTTTAAGGTGGATTTAAAAGTTTAATTAGAAAATATAATGTTGGTGTTGAACTTAAGACAACATCAAGAAGGGATATTTAATTTATACTATGATACTCAATATTCATGGTTAAGATAATTCTAGATAATGATGGTGTCATACTTAAGCTTAAATGTTCAGTTAAATTATATTATTATTAATTTCGATTAATTGTATAAGTAGATAGGTAGGTACTCGATAGAAAATACGATACAAAGTTGGTTCTGAAATTCTGTCTATACTCAAGATACTTCTTAACCTCCACAGTGATTTTCTTGGATTCAGTAGCTTTCTCGAAATGGAGAAATCATCAGGAAATGACCGAGATGTTTTTGAAACAACTTAAAATTTTCTTTTCTAAAATTGATTAAAATTATGCATAACTTTCGTAACTAAATATGACTCCATTTCTGTTTTGTTCGTATGGTCTTGGTTATGTTCGGTAAAAAATCAGGTGCATAACTACGCAATAAATGGCATTGAATTCTAAATTTAAAATTTAAAAGAACATACATATTCATGTTGAGAATAGAATATAACGCATTCATAGCTCCAGAGTGTTCCCGGAAATCACATTTTGACCATTATTTTGGTTAATTTTTTTTTTCTAACAATGTCAAAAAAAATTCTTTTAATGTTTTGTTTCTAGTGGTCTCGATTAACTTTCATAAATGTACCTATCGACAAAAAAAAATGTAATTTTAATCTATTTTCATCCTGAAACATGCGTTCCCGGAATAACGCTTAATTGACGCTTTTACCTGAATGGAGTTCATTCAATGTCAGTCAAAAGAACAAACTTTTTTGTACGCTTGATCATTTTTGAAATACATGTTTGATGAAAAATATCTTAATATCTTTTTGAAAACTAATTTATAATAAAATAAAATGCAGGACATAAAATGTCGCACATATTTTCTCTTAGGGTCAAAGTTGTTGTGGATGCTAAAGCTTCATAAAATGCAGGACATATAAAGTTTTTTGTATAAGAAATTAAAAAAATACTTAAAATTCATTACTTAAATGAATAAAACAACTTCTTAAATTGATTTGACCTCCAAACTAAGTATGTCATTTGATTTCATTAAAAAAGATTAATTTAAAAAAAATTAAAAGTCGTTAGAGCCGTTTTAAAAAAAAAATATTTTTATATATAAAAATTTTCAATTGGCTGTAGGACACATACAAATTATAATCAAAATTAGAGTGGTTTTTGAAAAAAATAAATTAATTTTTTTTTCGTCATATGACAGGTACCGTTAATTTTGGTCCTAAAAAAAAATATTTTTTTTTATACGATTTGTCGACAAAAAGAAAGAAAAGGGATGAAAGGCATTTTATAGTTCCCCAATGTCTTAAATATACAAACAAAAATTACGCATTCCCATACCCCCCTCCCCCTCCCATTTCGCCTTTTTAATTTTTCAAATCAATGAATTCCAATTCGTGTTGGTTGGAGAGAAAACAAATATTCAGCTTGACATACGACATTTTATTTAATAAGGGTCTGACCCTCTATCTATCTCTATCGTCAAAGGAGATAGAGGGCAGCGAAGTTTAAAAAAAATATTTTTTTCATGATTCGACATAAATGAAACGTTCAAGATGTCGAGCTTAATAATTTTCAAATAATGACCGCAATAAATTTATTTTTAATAATTTTAACGAGAATTTGGCGAGTACTTAAAAATTTCGTTTACAATTGTACATTATGTATAAAGTTTCTTATATACAGTGGTGGCCATAGAAATAGCACAATGTCTCTTTAATTTTAATCTTTTATTTAAATGTAATAAGAAACAGTAACCGATTAAACAGACATAATATAATGTTTTTGCTTTTGCTCGTATTAGAAAATTTGCATATTTTGAATTCTAACAAGTTCTTTTTCTTGATAAATTTCGTTTTCTTAAAACAAGAGCTAAGGTTTGTATGTGATTAAGTACATAAATTGTAAAGTGTACTTTTTATACATATGTGCACCACTGTATATGTAAACATTATATAGGTATCAAAATAAAATAAAGTAAGATTTACCTTAGATATATTTAACACAAAAACACAACGAGCATTACAAGAACAAAATATACAATATTCCTAAGATCTTTAAACTTGACTTTATTGAGTTTTATTTCCAAATAAATAAATCAAAAAAAAAAAATAAATACAATACTGAAGATATAGAATAAGCTTCAAAATTGGTTTATTTTAAAACATTTATAAATTGCTCTTTTGATACCTGCTCTGGTGATGATGGCTTTATGAGAAAATACTTCCTTCCGCCTCCAATGTATACCATTTTACATTAAGAAGGTATATTAAATATTTTCTTTTTGTTAAGGTTCATGGTATTGCAACTTAGTATACAATTTGAATTGTTCTTGAAATTTATTTATAAAGCACAAAATATTCTTTTGATATTCAAAACTGAGAGTTTGATAGAATATGTTGTCTTATTACTCTTGTTGTCTAAAATAGGACTACAAAATACAAATATATACACACAGCCAATGCACTCTCTTTAACTTATTTCTTTGTTAGGTACTCACAGAAGAAAAGGTCGAATGATTTCAATTTCAATAAGAAGTTATTTTGTTTTAATAATTATGATAAATGGCTACATGCCAACAATCCCCTACCATAATAGAGTCTTTCAAAGAAAGACTGAACTTAACGTGATTAATTTATAGGAATGAACTGAACGACAGCGTAGTTATTGGCAAATAGCTAAACCAAATAATTGTTGGAGTTGTTTAAGTGCCAGTAAGATTAGAAGTTAGAAATTTCTCATTAATGTTTCTTCAAATTAAATTTGACTTTTAAAATTTCTGTTATTAGTTATTTTACATATATTTTTTTGTTTTATTTTAATTTATTTTTAAATTCTTTTAACCTGGAAAAAAATTATTATTTTTTATTTGTTAATATTTATTTCATCATTGTGTACCTTTGCTTTTTACTTATTCTGATACACAATAATACGATACCAATCCTAAACTTGCTCTATAGTACAGTTTAGGATTGGTAAAAAAAAAATTAAAATCGAGATAACAATCTAACACGACATTACGATGATAGAGAATGCAACAAAAAGTGAGTCATGTCCATATCCCAAGCTAAAGCGTAAGCCACTGATGGGATTTTCTATAAAATTGGTAGTAAAGGGTTTTGAGTGAGTTCATACAGGGGAAATTTAAATTTTTATTAAGGGACAAAATTAACGGTAACTGCCATATGACGAAAATGAAAAACTTTTTTTTTTTCAAACACTACTTTTACGATTTTGATTTAATTTTTTTGTGTGATACAATAGACAAGGTCACACTTTATAAAACGATTTTTTTTTTTTGATGGGTTAAGAACCATTTTTGTCCTAATTTTCTCGTTAACGACAGAACGGATTTCGATGAAATTTTTTGCACAAATTTTTTTAGCAATTTTTTTATATCAGTTTTTATTGAAACATTTTAAAAAATCATGAAGTTCAAAAATCGATATCTCAAAAACTTTTCATGATTGAACAATTTTGATAAGTTAGGAAAATCAAAGTCTTTTCCAAAAGTTTAAATTGGTTTCTATGATTGATCTTAAAATACGCTTTTTGTTTTGTTTTTTTTTTTCAATTTTTGACAATGTTTTTTACAATAACTGTATTGTTTTCTTACTCAGTCTAAGATAAGAGGATTTAACCAAACAGAATCCATCTCAAAATTTTCAAAAATCTAAAATTTTTACGTCAACTTTTTTGATTGAAAATTAGACTATTTTTTCAAAACAAATTCATCAAAAGCACAAAAAATAATATTTCGTTGAAAAAAAAATTGTTAAAGTAAAAAATATATCAATGTACGTTAAAACTAAGTTTCATCAAAATCGAACAGTTTTTTTTTTTTTTTAATTAAAGTAAAAAACAAAAAAAAATAGTTTTTGGCCTTTTTCACAATATTTTTGAGGTTATAAGAAAAATTATGTGAACAAAAGTTGTAGATATTTTTACTACATACAACTCATGCAATGAACTTTTTTCGCTACAAGTTCTATTTTAGATAGAAATCGTTAAAAAAACACGATTTTCGACAACCACCCGACTTTTTCGCCGACCCATCCCATTTTCCCCAATTTATGTTTTCCATTTCATATACAATTTTGTCCTTTGAAAACAGGATTAGCACTGGACTATTTAGGCCAATCCACATGTTTTATACATCATTGGAAAGGTCTGAAAATAGCTTAATCTAGATTTTGAGGATGTAATGCAATTTTAACAATCGTTAAAAGCTTTAAGAGTGTTATCGAGTTATGTTTCTTTTATTGCTAAAATCTCATGAAAAAACTCATTGATTATTTTTTTTAGAAAAGCTCATAACTCAATAAGAACACAAAAAAAAACATAATATTCAAAACATTTTATTTACCAAGACGAATTATAGAAATATCTAAATAGTGACGCAACCATCTGTGTTAAACGTTCCTTGTTCAGCCAAACATTCAAAAATACTGTTGTATTTAAAAATATATAAACACACATAAAACTCACATAAAAAAAAAAAAAAGTTCTACCATGCATAACGATTGTTTTTTTTTTTTTTTGCTGTTCAATTCAATCTCACCCTCTCCAATCAGATTCGGATAGCCACAATCTGTCTGAATATAAACATTTCCTTTGTGCTTTCAAGCCATATCCATCAGAGTACTGAGAAGAACAAGATACAATACAAACAAAATACAAAAAACAAAACAGTAGGAACAATTTCCACCCCTCCTCTTCCATATAATATGATGATTCGGATGATGTGTCCGTTCGGATTCGAAAATGGGCGCACTTTAATTAAATTTTAGGTGGAAATAGTATAGCACACTGCAAATTGCTGGAAATTGACTTGAATTGAATTTTCCTGCACTTCATTATTTATTTGATCGGTGGTATATACACTTTTGAATACTTGGTTATTACATCTGCCATACGTACAGACACAACATACATACCTATATAAATGGGGAGGCGGCAGCAGTGGTGGCGTGGAAAGAAAAACTAAACCGCAGATGCATCACGGCAGCGGACATTTTGATTGATTTATTGCCGATCAATTTTCGAGTGTATTTCGGGGATTTTTTTTTTGCTTCTCCGTCAGTTGGTTTTGTTTTTGTTTAAAAAATCGTAAATATTGAGTTCTTTTGAAAATTTTATGAAAATCAAACAAAAAAAAAATTTGCGTTTTGTATTGCATCATTTCATAAATACCAACACGACGACCGACACGGCGACGCACGCGACCGACGAGGTAAATTATATTATTTATATGATTAATCAGGTCGTTAAAATATGATTGGCCTTTAGATTTATTATAAAAATATGAAATCTGGCAGGTATTTTTGGTTTTGGAAAACTTTTAATAGAATTTTGGCTTTGAGTGTGTAATTTTTTGTGTTTTGTATTTTTTCCAACATGATGCTATTTAATGGTAATAAATTATTCAATTCACATTCGATTCTAATTAGCATACTCACTTTCAGTTCAACACGTCGCGTATAGAGACAGGGTTGGATTTTACACATTGAATGGTAGACCTATGGGGGCCCGTCTCAAAAATTATTTGAAAATTTAATTGTGTTCACTTGGAAATTAAATTTTTTTTTCTCTATTTTAACGTAAAAATGATTTTTGAGTAGGTGACTAAACCTAAAAGCTTTTATATTGTATTGAGTTTTTGTTATTATTTCCAATAGTGCGAACCACCTAAATATCTTTGTTCCATGTAAAAACTTATACCACGTCTGTTCATATACATAATCCCTATAGCGGCTGACGCTGCCGGCAATGCAATCATCGTTCTGTGGACAGGTTGCCAGCTCGAACACTATGCATGTGGGGAATATTAATTGAGGTATAACTCGCTTGAGTGAGTTGGGATATTGGAACTATTTTACTTTGAGTCGCTTGTTTTTTTTTTTTTTTTGTTATTTGATTGGCTGCCGGTGCCACACCTGAAAATATTTGTTATTTTGTAGTGGTAGTGGTTTTTTTGTTTGGTTAACAATATACCTAAAGCCTTTATCGCTTGTCAAATGGAATGAATTTTCATCAAAATTCAGACAATATGTGACCAAATAGAGGAACTGGTTGTTGAGGTCCATAAAATGACAACCATTTTTGACAGCTTTGATAATGTAATAAAGTAAAATATAATCGGACAGACTCATAATATATTTTTTGATTTAGCCCAAGGAGGTATCGTGTTTCAGTTTTCATGTAACAGAAGGTTATTCGAAAAACTTTGTTACGCAAGTTACACAATCGATCGAAAGTGTGTTGATACAAACTAACTTGTGGTAGTAAAAAAAATGTTCTATACTGGTAATAATAAAATATTTTCTACTTGTTAGCCAGTACAATTAGAGAATCTAAAGGTTGTTAAGGACAAGAGTTTTTATCTCATAATTTAAGTAAATATTAAAAATGCATCTTGCAATACTCGTACCTACTCTAATAATTTTTATGGGTACTCCATTTTAAATCTGATTTATTACCAAACAAAATGAATTTAATTCAATTTAATAAGCCTTAAGCTCTAAAATGTGTGCATTTATTTCCCGCCAGTATTATCCAATGTGTACCGGACACCTTGTATAGGTAATACATAAAAAGTAATACATAAAAGTTTTTTTTAATGTTAAAAAAAAGAGAAATTTCGTACAAACACTCAGTTTTGTTCAATTTCAAGCTCTGATTCGTTTGGTATAATTGGCAAAACTTTTCGTGCATCCTGCAGTAAACAAAAAAAAATATTTTATTTGCAGAAAAATCGTGATATAATTATATTCCGATCATTTGGTCGGAAAAATGGGCTTTAGCTGGAAATTTTTGGTGTAGCTTTTTTTATTGCCCTATTTTATATTATGTGAGTTGCTCTTTCAAAATTTTCATTTTGCCACCTCGTATCTCTACCGCGTAAGTCACCATTTAAAAAACTGGCGACAAAATACTGTTCTTCGGGAAAATCCCATTTTAAATTTTTTTTGAGATAAAAACTGCTTTTAGAAAGTTAACTTCGTAAACTTTTGGTCCCTTTTTGTTAAGAACACAGTGTAGTTAAAGTTGTATACAAAATCGGTCATAAAATATATAATCTAAACCAGGTTTTATAATTTCAGGAAACTTTTAGGCGTGATTAAGAATAGTATAAGAAATCATGATGGTTAATTTCCACCCAGTGACACGCCTCCTTTTTGAAAAAGTTATCTTAACACTAAATTTTGTAAAAAAAAAAACCATTGCGTTATTAACTAAACTTGTATATTATGTGTTTTCTAATAATCTGTCTTAAGAATTTTTTGCCACGCCCACTTTTAAGGGTTGTCTTTTTACTATAATGTTGTTTTTTTGATCAATTTAAATGAAAGTAGAAATTACTTACCAAAAGACGTAGTTTAGTATAAGTATTAGCAAAGACCCCGGTTGGGCCGTTTGTTTGTTGAGGTATTTGAGGTTTGAACAACTTTTAATAGTCTTTTACGTATAAAAAAATAACAGTCACCTGATGTTTGTTACTAACCTTATAAGTTGTTAACTACTTCATTTTGTGTAGAATAAAATTATCAGGAAGTCAAAATAAATATTTGCTATCGAGATATTTTAAACGAAAAACACGATAGAAGAATTTTATTGTTTTTTTTTTCCTCAAAAAAAAACTATCATTTATGGCCGATTTCTTGACAAAGTTTTAAGCCACAAAACTCGGTTTAAGGAAAAATTAGAACTCAAATTGTTTCAATTTCATTTCTTCACTAAGTTCTAACGCCTTAGAACTCGAATTTAGAACTTTGTTTGAGTTAGAACATCGATTTATTCAAACCCTCAATTTTGGGAGTCTAGCTCGTTAACACTCGATTTAACTATGATTTTATTTCTTCACCATATAAAATTGTTTATGTTTTATTTTTTTTTATTTTTATTTTTATTGATCTTAGCTTACTTTCTCTTTCAAGAATAAATAAGAATTACTTATGTTGTTGCACTTTATGGCATGCGCATAATATGAAAGTCATCGACTGCGTGGTGTATCGGCTACTTTTAACTTTTCGAATAAAATTCGAAGAGTTTAGTTATGGAAAATTCGGGATATGCCAATACAACTTGCATCACCAAACACGGCAAGCAATCGAGATGTTTTTTTTTTATAGAAAAATTGGTGTCAAATTATTTGTGAGCAATACTATCGCCAAAAGAACAAAGTTCTAAAGTAGATGATTTACTCATAAATATTTTAACATCAATTATTCTAAATAAAAAAAAAAGATGCTTAAAATTTTTTAACAATTAATATCTAAAAAAAATTCCTTTTTTTATAAAATCAACTTCAAAATATTAAAAACAAAAAAATTGTTTGCTCGAAAAGTAGCATAATTTGAAATTCATTTTCAGTCATATTTAATTTTTCGAGTAGCAGAATTTTACTAAGCAGAAGGAAGAATAAAACTCTGAAACATACAAACAATTCTATGTATTTCCTATAAGAAACTTTATCCCCACTGTCTCACGTTCCTACAGTGGTCAAAATACAGATCTGATAAAGTTAGGGGATTTTTCATTTTTAATTATTTGCAAAAACGTTTTGCCCATTAGAATTGTATCCTAACACTCGAATAAAAAACGGTCTAATACACACACAAATATTTTTTTTTTAAATGACGTTCTTGGATTCTAGAGACATTAAAACGATATGTCAAAATGCTCACTTCGACAAATCGTAATATAGACAATAACTTCCAATGGGAAGTTAATAACTACTTCAAGCAGTTCATTATTCGTTATAACTTTTACGAATTTTAAATTTTGATCCTTAAAATGTAAGACACTGTATTTTACAAAAAACTAAAACACATTATGACAGCCAATAGGTGAATTTGGGTTTATACAAAATGCTATGTCAGATTATAAATTCACCGGACCATAAACTTATATTTGTAGAGACCCAAGTCAACCAATTTTGAAGTAAACCTAATTTACATTAGTGTGTCCCGTCATTGTTTGGAGAATTTTAAGGGTCTCAAAAGTTGCTTTTCAATGAGTAGATTCTGAATATGTACTTACATTCTAATTTAAAAAAAAAAAAAAATTGTAAGCCTCTTCCAAGAACTCCAAAATATGCCTTTTCTCTGTCTGACTTTCAAACACTTGTAAAGGCCCAAAAGAGTCCACTCGTTAAAACGCATTTTTGGATACCCCTTTCGATAGACGCAAAAAATAACTCTACATACAATGACGGAACACTCTAGTGTACATAACTCTTAAATCTTTCTAAATTCTAAAATTGACAATATGGCCCTGAACCACAACAGTCTAAAGTACGTTCTTCTTAGCGATGATGTCTATTGAAAAATTAATTTTTTGAAATGTGATTATTAAAATATAAAACGAAGAGAGAAAATAAAACGACAGACGCATGCCGACTTGCGGCGAGTGGCAAATGTGAAATGTAAGTATTTTAACTCAAATAACAGACACGAGGATAAGTGAGCTAAAACGAAAGTGAAGAAGAAAAAAAAATAATAACAAAACAAAATAATTATGTTTAACACCACATCTGTTACTGAAACGATGACGAGTACTATCATCGGAAAATGTGTACGGAGTATCTGCAACTGACACAAAATTAATGAAATACAAATGATAGCTGCGTAAATATGTTATTGGCGTGGCTTTCAAAAATGTATTTTTAATTGCAAGTTGAGAACTGTCACTACTGTCAGTATTTCGTGCAATATAAAAGTGACATTGAAATTGAAACGAATTTTCAATAATTTACAATACACGTTCCTTAATTGTTTAATTAAAGACAAACGGCGAGTGATTTTATTTGCAAAACAGGCATCAATATATTTTTTTTATTTTCATTATTATTATTTACCGAAATAATTAAGTGAAACAATAATGGTGGCCTACCAATGTAAATGCAATTCTACACCTATGAAGAAAATCGTATGTCGTGACTGTGGTTTGGAAAAAAAACTCTTTATGATTGTTTACTGTGATGCTATTAAAATGCCACAAGAAAATTATAACCACACCCGCTGCCGACTAGACGAAACGAGCAGCGGCTGGTCTGTCGGCCGCAGGCATTTTTTTATCTCTGTCCTATTAGTTCGATAAATATACACATTTTTCTCGTCTCGCCGCTAACGCTGGAGTTTAAGCATTTATTTATTTGTTTTTGGTGGTTCCACTTAGTTATATGAAGGCAATCAAATTCGTTTGCCAAAATGGAATGTGGTTTCAATAAAATGCGATCAAACAGTAAATATTTGACAGTTTGTTTATTTTATTTATAAATTGTGTAAATCAATTTTTGAATGTATTCCATTTTATAATTTTTAATGAAAAGAATAATTTGAAATGAATGTAGATAGTTTTTAGTTTTAGGTTAGATTTCATACTAAAGTCAATGTTTGTGCATCGGAATAGAAGATGTCTTTAAACTCTTATTACACACAACATTTATGAATCAATATATAATTTATATATTAATTATGAAAACAATTAAAAAAGCATAAAATTCGATTTTCAAATGACTAAATTAGTTTCTTAAATGAATTTTACCTCAAAACGAAGTATACAATCTGATTTCTTCTATAATGATACATTTTTAGAAAAAAGAAAATTGAAAATCGTTAGAGCCGTTTTTTTTTTTATCAAATGTTTGTAATCAAAAATAACAGTTACCGGTTTAAAATTGTCGCATTTATTAGATTTTTTTTTTTTCAAACATAACATTAAAGTTTTTGTGAACAAACATTTCTTTTATCAAAAAAGTTCTGTTTAAGGAAAACAACTACTAAAAAGAGATTTGCACTTTTTCAGATGGGAGAGGGATTTTTTTCAAAAGTTAAAGCAGAAAAAAAAAATTGGAAATACAAAGGAAAAAGATCAAATTATATGTTTTTTGATAGCCAGAAATAGTTTTTCTGAAACCGGTATATGACAGGTACCGTTATTTGGGGCCCAAAAAAAAAATCAAATAAACGTCTGGGGATATTTTCCAAAAAACGCCACATACCAAGTTTGAAGTAAATCGATCCATCCGTTTAGGCTGTGGTCTCTGATACATACAGACAGGCAGACAGACAGACAGACAGGCAGACAGACAGAATTGTCCGACCCACTTTTTTCTCATTCTCTGTCATCGTAATGTCATGTTTGATTGTTATCTCAACTTTTTTTTTGTACGAATGCATAACTTTATATGTATATGGTACCCATATCGCAAGTAAAAATATGAACGACGAATGTTACGAATTCAGAAGCGAGTATTTTTCGTATTGAAATGGGGTTACTGAAAATCTGTAGATGGTGTCTAAAAGAATATTTACGATTTAAATGAAAATAAAGGTCTTAGTTGTGTGGAGTAGAGTTTGATTCCAAGGTCGTACAATTTTCTTAGAAAAATGTTACACTTGATTTTGATATAAAAAAGTACTCTTTGCGATCTCGTTTGTCTGGAAAGGGTCATAATTTCACCATCTTCGACTAAATTCAGTTTTTGTGTCAAATCATAACAACTACCATGGGGCATCATGCTGACACCGAAAAGCGCGAAGTATGGTGTGACACCGGTTGAAGTGTGAACAGCACTCCTAAGAGCACAAGCTATTTCGCTCAAATGCTGGTCCCATTTTCGTTGATCATCTTTCAGAGAGGATCGAATGGTGACAAGAAAAGTGCGATTCATTCTCTCAGAAGCATGCGACTGTGGTGAATAGTTAGCCGTTGTAAAGTGTCGGATTCCATACAACAAAGTCCTATCAGTTAATGAAAACAATGGGTATTCTGTGTAGAATAAAATGTACTCAGCTCAGAGTCAGTATAATTTCGTTTTCTCAAAGCATTTGTTTCAAATCATATTCTTGCAATTATTTTTTATGATTGGAAAAAAAAACGTTTTTGTGAAACGAAATTTCGAAAGTAAAAGTTGCGGTCTAAAATTAATTAAGGTAATAGAAATGTTAACCCTATTATATGTATATCTACTCGTAGCTACTTTTATTTATAATACCAAGTACTTGTGCATTTATTTTTAGTTTTCAAATTGAACATTTCAAATTAAAATCAAGCTCTTTAAAAAAAAAAAAAAAAAATGATGGTAGGTAGATAAAATACTGAACTTATTTCCATAGAAACGTTTAAAAATATTGTTTGTCACTATTCAGTCCAGTCCATATACCTTTTGCTTTTCTACTATACACCTAGCTGTTGCTTTTGTTCTACATTTACGACAAGAGAGTATAATATATACTTCTCTTCTGTTCCATTTGCCTCAGAAAGTTCATTATTTTTACAACTTTTTTTTTCTATCAAAGCGTTTTTGCATTTTATAACAACTGTTGATGTTGTTGTAAATGTCTTTTTTCTCATTTTTTTTTATCATCAACTGCCGGCGGCGTCCCCATTCGAAATGACAATTTATTGTGTTTGAAATAGCCTGCCATATTCATTGCCGCCGCATTCTTCTTGTTAAACACAAGCACAACATGGAAACTCTGTGACAAAGACATATCCAACTAGTTGTTGTTGTATGTATGCATGAAAGTTCACATACAGAAATACTCGGTTCAGTCGGTACCATCATCATGAGCATGAGTAAACCTCCTTTACTCATCGTCATCATCATGAATTGTTTTCAAGTTTGAATGGGAAAATAATAAATGCAGATACCACCACACCAAACCATTCTCACCCTTCACCCTACCCAACACTAAGAACAACAACAAAAAATCCCATAAGAGACTATGGGTATTTATCTGAAAGAATCAAATGCCACAACCACTTCATTTTAATGAAATTGTAAAAAACAGTAGTAGAAACAAAAAAAAACAAGATAAGTGATAATAAAACTAAAAAAATAGAACAAGTATCTACAAATGAATGAAAATATCTTTTGCCATGTGCATTTGTAGATAGTTCATGTTTGCATGTATTTAGCTCAGAGCAAGAGTGAGAGTTCTTTTGTCTCAATAAAATGCTGGACGGAAAGAACAGCCTAGTTGTGGAATTGGAATTTCATATTTATAACTATAATTCTACATCACACTACTTGTCGTATATTTATCTGATTTAATTTGAGTTAGCATGGGACCATTAAAATAACAGTTGACATCTATTCACAATAGTAAAAGAGGAAATTCGCCTTCTGAATGAGAGAATTTTTGCAAAACAAAATGCAGGAAATGTGTCTTTGCGAATGATAAAAGAGTTGCCATACATTCATTATGTTCTATTTCTTAGGTTTTTAAACAGAAGGCATTCGGACCAATTGAATCTTCATGTGTTCTACACCAGAGAAAAATCGAAGACACAAAATAGAAGAACAATGATAAGAATTCTCTATAGTTTATATAAAAGAAGATTATCTCCTTAATTTTAGTACGAAACCTTAATGGAAAAAGAAAAAAAATTTTTTTTACCACCAGGCTAGCCTGAGCCCTGAGCGAATGTGCTCCATAAGGGAATCTTCTTATTTTTTAGGTGGTACTTTTTTTCTCTGAGTATTAACCTCGATCGATCTGATGCTAAACTATCAGAACATCTAGTTCAGACAACAGGACGTCTGACAAAAAGTTTTGAAGTCAATGAACATAGATTGAACAAATGGACGCTGTAATGAATATGCGTTAATTGTCAGTTTAAAAGGCAATAGCTTGGGTATCACACATTGTACAGATTTTGTTTTAAGTAGAATTCTGATAGGTTAAGTTAAAAGTGGTTGGCATTAAAAGTAAATAACACACTTTGACCAATAAAAGGTCAATTATGAGAACTATAGGAAATAGAAAATTCTCTATTATTTAAAACCATTTTGAGCTTCTGATGAAGCGAGAGAGACTATTAATGTCAGTGGGAATAATAAGGTCGCTGAATTTACCTTGGCAACCCTAACCAGCAACGTCCGGAGACCGGCTTTTTTCTATTCAACTCAATCCTACATTCCCATATCATCATCAACCATCCATCCCAATGGTTTTTTTTTTTTTTCTAACTTATGAATAAAAAAAAGATAAAGATATCGTATTTTAAAAACTGCTCTAGATACGTATCTATGCGTAATCATAGTGAGAAGTATATTTTTGTACTCGAATATATCCATATAAAGAATTTTGACGAAGGGGTAGGGAAATGATGACGGAATGTTGTTTAACTGATGTTATTCTTCTTTTTATATATATTCGCTCTGCTGGCTTTTGCAGTTGATTTTTTTTTTTTTTTTCTTTAATTTTTTTTTAATGACTTAGTCACTTGTTGAGTACATTACACTCGTAGTCAATCATAGTGCAGAGAGTATTGGACTAAAGAATTTATCGAATTGTTTTTTTTTTTTTTTTCATTTTTCGTTGTTTTTTTAGTTTAACATTTGCAATAAAAAGGGGTGAAAATAAATGGGAGGACATCGATTTAAATGAAATTTGAACCTAAGAGAATATTGTGTGTTTGTTTCAAAGACTGAGCGATTGCCATTTACATATAACGCTCTCTCACTCTAATTTTTAATTAATATTGACTTTGGGCGAGGTTTGGTTTTAAATTGTTTAATTTATTTTGTATAGGTGGTAAATGAGACATGATTTTCGGAAAATATTTTAATTTTTATTTCGTATAAATTCAAAAAGGCTGCATTTTACGGAACAAAGCTAAATATTCAATCATACTAAATATTATTACTGTGTAGACATTAGAAATAAGCGATTTAACGATTTAAAATGTGACTATACATTCAGTTCTGAGCTTTTGCTATGTCAAATAAGTTCTCGAAATTTCAGCTGAAACGGCCAATCGAAAAGTCCAATCTTAGGTACAAAATTTAAAAAAAATTTATGAAGATTTGTCCACATTGTTAAAAAATATAAACCTCACAAATAATGTCTGTCAGTGTCAGAAATAAATATTTCTAATGGAGGCACGGCCTAAATATCAAATAGCAAATTCTTTATGAGCATTTCTGTAAATGCACTTCAAAATGCTTTGTGCAACGGTTTTTTAAACAACTTTTCAAAAAATCACCCTCATGGTTATATGTTAAGTTTTTTTATTAATTAAATTAAGACTTACCATTACGGGATACATCTAATTCAACTAGATTTTCAAAATTTTGAATATCTGGTGGTAGTCTGTTGATTTCATTATCACTCAAGCCCAATTTACGTAATCGATGTAGCCTGAAGAAATTCTGAAATAAGAAACAAGAAAAATAAAAAATATTATAGAGTTTGGATGGGAATTTTAAATTAATAAAAAAAAAATCAAATCAAATCTGTGTACTAATTTAATAAAAAAAAAAATCAAATCAAATCTGTATTTTAAATTATGCATCAAAACTCTCGAATTACAATGGAATCTTTTTTAAACCTTATTCCAACTTCTTTTTCTTTGGTCAATAATGAAATCATTTTTTTTTATTTGTGTAGGTATTAATCCTGTAAAAGAATAAAAGAATTAGGGATTTTTCTTCCAAGAACAATAGAAAATTCCTTACCTTTCTAAAAATGATCAAACAATGGCTACTCTCTAAAAAGGAAAGGCAATTTGCTTGTCTCTCTAATCGGAATTGTTGCCCATTTGTCAACTTAATCAAAAAAAAAAAAAAAAAAATCTCCACAATCCCGCACCCATATGGAATGGTGGGTACCTACGTTGTTCGTATCTCTACAGTAGAGGTCCATGCTATAGGTGAGATACATGTATCTATAGATTCATTTTATAATCTAAACAGTTAACACACTTTCCCAAGTAGTAGGTATAAGATCCTCATCCACTTGGATAACTTGGACTATAGAATGGATGCTTTAGATTTATCTAGAATAGAAAAGTGCATCGTGCAACGAGAAAAAAAAACAACAAGAAAACCAAATTCAAATCCGAAACCGAAACAATTTATTATAAACATCACGATTCCATTCTCATCCATAAATCCATTTTTGGGTTTTAAATGAATTGGTTTAGAGCGCAGAGAAAATTCAACAAATCCCAAAGATACGATAGATCCATTTTCTTCTTTTCTAGATGATCGCAGTGTTGTTCGAATGACCTCACCATCACTACAACCACACCAATGGCAAAGCATAGTAGTGGAAACTTTACTTCAACGAAGACATCTTTCTAACCCGATGCAAAAAAAAAAACATGAAAGAAAAAAACGTTATTTTACCTCTGCCATTTTTTAGAAGACGAAGAAAAAAGTCGTGCCGTAACTGGAACATGGAAGCAGCGAGCGCGAGCAACGGAAAATTGAACAACAAACATTAATATCACCCGAATGGCATTTTTTATTTTTTTTATTTTTTTGCTATTCACTAAGAAGAATTATTTTGATGGCAGAACAAAAGACAAAATGAAATATCAATTGCGCTCATAGACCCATGGATTGAGAGACAGAGACAATGGAAGACAGCCACGGCCTGTTGCAGGGCAACCATACACCATACCTACTTCTAGTAAATACCACACAGAGAAGGCAGATCCTCACAAAGGGAATGAAGAACGAAGAGGTCAAATTTGAAGTTCAACTCATTATATTATGGCAGACGCTGATTCTGTCAGATGAATGTTGTTGCCCCGAAATGAAAGAATAAACCGCTCACTTATAGTTTGGAGTAGTAAAGTTACTTTTTAGGAATTGATAGAAGAGAAAAAACTTGTGGGTACGCAAAAAAGCTAAAAGCGACCAACCCAAAATGCTTATTCATGCTGGTTGGGCCGGGACCGCACTGAATAGTTTTTTTCAGTCATTTCGATCTATATATACCAACCATCTTCAATTTCGCACCTTAAATCCTTAGAGATCACCTTCAACCTGATCACTCAATCAAATTCGAAGTCTTTTAATATTTTTCGTATCCTCTCGTGAACGCCGCCGCCCTTGAGAACTTTACTGGCTTTGTATCCATTTGATCTACTTGTTCTAGCTATTCCAAACGAATACTACGTAACTTTTTGACAGTCCAGTGTTGTATCTTCTTTCCTTGAATTTTCTCTTTTGAAGGGCTTTGTTTTTGAACACTTCGAGGGACCTTTGATTCGTGTGAAGAAGAGTGTTAAAAAACTTATGGCAAAATCATGTGTCAAAGGACAAACCATAAATCCCCGGTCAGATCTGAGATCGGTCCGATAAATCAATGATTTTTCTGTCTAGATTCAATCACAGATCTCACCGGTTAAATCAAGATTCGCGCCGATAAGACCACGGATCTATCCAGTAAAATCACGTGCTTCCTTTTAAAACATTGTGGATTGCTCAAGTTTTTCTCCGGATTGTCCTAGTTTACCCAGTAAAATTATGTATTGAGCAGTCAAATCACGGTCCGGAAACACACCCGGTAAAATGACGGATGGGACTCGATAAATCACCACTCGTCTCGGTACAATCTCTGTTTCCCTGGTGAGATCGCCAACTAGTTAGCCATCCAAAACGATGTTAGCTGATCCGTAGGTACAAGCATTCAGTACCCAGACTGGAGGAGTGCCTTCCTTCGATTGCAATATGATCGATTTCCTGCTAGGTCAATCCACTAAGGGCCTTTGCGGACATAGCGACAAGAGACAGAGTACTGCTAATCACCATGTTCTTTCCTAATACCGATTTGGTAAAACCGAAGAGGCCCTCTTTTCGAATCATAGGGCTTAAATCTAACAGAAGTTTCGCAGTCACGTTGTTTTTCGGGAATTGCTCAAACGTTTTGGCGAGGAGTTTGAAAAAGTTAAGGTACGTAATCATCATGTGCGATGACAAAAATCACAT
This sequence comes from Meliscaeva auricollis, assembly GCA_948107695.1. Taxonomy (NCBI): domain Eukaryota; kingdom Metazoa; phylum Arthropoda; class Insecta; order Diptera; family Syrphidae; genus Meliscaeva; species Meliscaeva auricollis. The sequence continues at coordinate 62,124,244 of OX403616.1, forward strand.
ACTGACATTAAAGCTCAAGACTATTCCCACATCCCAACATCTCCGTAGGAGTTAGTTTTTCCCAAAGTATATGCAGCAACCTTTTTTTCTTTCGGAATATTCCCAAGCGGTTCTTTCAGATGACTTCCAGTAAATGTACAGTACTAGCAGAAATATACCTATTTCATCAAATTGTGATGCAAGGTGTCAAGGGCTTTGAACTCATAACAAATAAAAAAAAGGGTTCAAGCTGACTGAAAAATCACCATCGTTACTAAAACCCAGAGTAAGTTTTGTGATGATTAACCGATCATCTACCTTCAGTATACAAATTATATTTCCAACGCTACATCCCAGGCTATTAAGGTTCTGGCAACGATGTTGTTGATGATGCTGGTTGATGCAATGATAGTGATGATTCATTTGTGAGAGGAATAAATGGCTTGTTAGTAGTTTATTTTTCAGAAGTTTATTAAAAACCCTTCAAATCGTGATTGAAATCCATTTTTTTTTTGTTTGCTGTCAAAGCCCTTCTAAACATGGAACAGTTAAAAAAAAGAAACATGAAGCACCGTTCGTTTCCTTTAGTGAATTATTTCTGACGTTAGGTTAATTAGTGTTTGGGCATCTGTTCTCCGTTTTTCGTATGCAAACACAAAAAACTCTGGTGAAGGTGTTAGAATGTTGATTTCAAGGTGGGAGGTTTAAATGTTATTTGTGGTTCTAAAGTAGTTTATAAGAAAGTAACCCAGGTGCTGTTAGAAGGTTCATTAGAAATAAAACAAAAAAAGAGTACAAAAAACTCAGATGTAGGGCAAACTGTGTCACGTTTTTTTTTTTTAAGTTTAAGTCAAGATTATCTCCGATCTTATTACAACCGTATCGTGACGGAAGTTTTTTTTTTTTGTTGTTGTTATCGAACAGAGGTTTAATGATTTTTTACAGTTAAATGCAAAGAGAATTGAAATCCTCAATAATAGTTAAATAAATTGGTTTGAATTCAAAACTTCTTAATAATTTTATCAGGTGGTAAAAAAAAAAATGGGGTGGGTGTCATAAATCGTGTTTTTTACAATTTCTATCAAAAGTAAACGTCCTATCGAAAAAAAAATATTATAAGAGTTGTAGGTGGTAAAAAGATCTCCAACATTTGTTCATATAATTTTTTTTTATAACCTCAAAAATATTGTGAAAAATGCCAAAAACGAGTTATTTGGTTTTTATTTTTTTTTTTCAAAAACTTGGTTTTAAAAAAATATTAATTTTGGTGTTTTTAACGAGTTTATTTTGAAAAAAAACTTGCCCAATTTTTTTTGAAAAATACATAGATTGTTTTAAGTTAAATTCTCATTTTTAATACTTAGTAAGAAAACAACACAGTTATAATGGAAAATATTGTTAGATATTAAAAAAAAATCAATCTGGTATCAGAATTGCTCTATTATGCAAAGTTTTTGAGATATCGAATTTTTAACTTTCCAAAAACACTATTTCATCTTAAAAAAATGAATCCATCTCAAAATTTTCAAAAATTCTATATTTTTTCGTCATTTTTTTGAAAACTAAGCTATTTATTTTAAACAAATTCGCCAAAAACACAAAAAATAATATTTTCTTAAAACCAAATTTCATCAAAATCAAACTATTTTTGAAAAGATAAAAATTATGAACAAAAGTTGTAGATCATTTTACAACCTGTTTATGCAGATTTTTTTTTTGATAGGATACCTACTTTTGACATCGTAAAAAAAACACGATTTACTACACCCACCCACTTTCGCCCAATCTGTTGGTGGGTAATTTATGTTTCCCCCTCCATATAGGTACCATTTGTCCTGAATTGTATAACTACCCAACTTTTGCATTCTGAAAACTGGATTTTCACTAGTCTAGTAGTGTATATTGTTGTTGTTTTTCATAAATGTTTATTTTTCTATTGAATGACAAAATGTTTGAAGGATTGGAATTTAAACGGTATTTAATTTAAAGAATGACGAAAAGATTTACGGAATAGACGGGAAAACATTTTCTTTTTGTTATTTCGTAAGTTTTAGTTTTTTTTTTATTTTTTAAGAACATCAAGAACAACAGAGATGCATAATCAAAAATTAAAATAAAAAAAAAACATAAATCAAAATATGTATGTGCATTTCGTCATTAATAGTAAATTAACTGCAAAACAAATTGAGCGTATCACCAGATTTAATTTCCAAGTTTAAAAAAAGATGGATTTAATCTTTATATATTTTTAAGCATCCATAATAATAATGAAGGCTATAATTAACTTTTTTATATAATTATTTTTTTTTTTGTAATGGTAGAAGCGATAACACAATTGAATGGCGCTAAAACGTATACAAATGTTAACGAAATATTTAGAGCTCAGAGGTGAAAATAATATTCATACTTCATACTACAAAATATTCGTAATTGATTGGAAAAATAAATAAATAAAATAAATCCATCTGTAGCCGTTTTTTTGTTTTGTTTGTATTTAGAATAAGTTGATAGGTTAGGGATAGTATTTGATAGTGTAAAACTATTTTTGTTGTTTTGACAAACTTTCATTATATTTATATGATATGATGATGATAATGAGAATCCTAGAATTGCGTTTTAATCTAGTACACTGAAAAAAAACCTTTGGCTGAAGCAGAAAACTTTTTTACTACAAACGTTACAGACTCACGCATTTTTAATGTTTCGATTTTTTTTTTTTTTTATCAAGTCTCTCTCATTATTCAATTATACACCAAACAATGCCAGCACCCCTTTAGTGAAAAAGTGATTGCAATGTGCCTAGTTTTTTTTCATATTTTTCTATTCGATTTTTTTTTTATTTTTTAAGCTTGCAGGAGTTTTCTTATCATCTTATTATTATTATTATTATCTAAGTTGTTCTGATTATACTTTGTAGATGTTAAAAGTTGCAGTTCTTCTACAAATTGCCAATGTTAACAAACATTGACAAATTAAGCTCTGCAAAACTAACTTTGAAATTAGTCAATAGTATGGCTGTAACTATAATTTAATATTTGTTTTTAGACTTAAATGCGGAGTGGGAAGAAAGGATCAATTAACAGTCTAATACTAGAATGTGGGACTTTAATGGATCAACTGAACAAGTTAAACATAAATACACCAGATGGAGAAGCAGATGCAAACTTGTTTATATGTAGCTTCATTTAAATGATCAACGCAATTAATTTGAAATGTTTAAATATGCAGAAGAAACCGGAGATGAGTTCTCAATCATTCATACCAAATGCTAAATGGCATATTTTGAATTATAACTGAATATAAAGTTACTTATAATGACAAAATAGGTCAAAGATTTTACGGAATTAAAAAAAAAAAAACAAAAGTTATAAAAGTAAAAAAAAATCCATTAATAATAACTCGCTAGTAAAGTGTGTTAGTTATTTCTTTATCAGAAAAAAAAACAGTCAATTGATGTTTGCCAGCAAAATTTTGTTGAGCGACAGTTTCAAAACTCAAAAATCATCTACTTATTGTTAAACACAACAGTTTCCAGAATCGTTTTCCAAACTACGACTTTTAAAGAAGCATTAACAATTTTGTAGGCCTCCAAAAAGTTCAGTAATATGATACAGAACCTCCAACGACTGATAGCACAAATCAAAAAATGTCATAATACCCAAAAATAACATACATGCATCAATTTTAATTGCTCTAAGAACCAGAAAAGATTTTTTTTTTAAATCTATTAACATTGTTGCCTTTCTCCAATGGAATTTGACAGTTCAGTTCATCGCAACTTCAAAAATTTTCTTTTTAATAGCTTCTACCGTTAAAAAGTTATATATAAAAACTCAATATTTTTTACTTTTACTCTGAATAACTAATGACGCGCACACGATCTGTTAATGCAATTTTCCCGTGTGTATTCCTTAGACCCAAATGAAGATATGTAATTGTATTCAAAAATCTTCACTTGGAATTTTTCGATAGACTGGATATATGTATTGGATACTACAAGTCAAAAACAAAAAAGCCGTGTTTTTAAAAACAAATAGTTTTCCAAAAAACGATAGTTTAAAAAAATAAACATTTTATAAAAAAAATAACATTTTTCAAAAAATAATACAGTTTTTCAAAAAAAAAATACAGTTTTAAAAAAAAAAAGTTTTTAATTTCCGAGATAGTTTTACATTGTTTTATGGCTTAATCCAAAAAGCATATTTCACTCCTAAGAGCATATTTTTGGCATACTTCAGCATTCAACTATAAACGCTTTTTTTTAACATATTTTTTCAGATCCATGGCTTCCTACTAAAAATGCAATCAAGCAACAATTATTTTTTAGTATCTAAGTTACGAAGCAAAATCCAAGAAACCCCAGTTCACAGACCTCAAAAAACATGTGTTGTGTGCTGACAGACTGATATATCTCATTAGATCAAATCAATGTCATGGTGTAATACCATTAGAGACCGCGTCGTATAATTTAAAATACTATATACCTAACCTCTTCAAAACCTGATCAATATCAATCGAATTTAACTGCACTCTATATTCCTCGATATGCCAACTATTTGCTATACTATAAATTTTATTCTACTTAAACAATGTACTACACCAACGCAAGACTCGAGGCTTTAGATAAAATATAAAAGAAGAAAGAATAAAAAAAAAATAAAATCGACAACAAATTAATTGCATGTGATTCCTCAATTAATTGACGTGAACACAGAAAGAAGGAGTGAAAAACGAACCATCACCAAACAAGAGAAGATTCCGAACCGGCCAAGAATTACTTATATACAATGAACCAATGAACCAAACCGAACTCATCGGAGAACTAGATAAAAGCCCTAATCAAATCGTTTTCAATTGCTACTTTATTTTACCTTCTTCGATTGTAACATGTAATTTATAGGTGCAAGCTGGTTGGCAGTTCTACCTCGTTTTCCTTTCCTGGTGCCAAGACCGCTCTGTTGCCACTACAGCCGCTGGCGTTGCCACCACCTCGCATATCTCTTCCGAAAAGACCCAACCACCAACCGATCCGAGCGACCGACAATTCTTTGAATTTTATCAACATCATGGTTCAGAGGACCCTCTTTTTTGTACGTCCATCGCGTCGTCGTTGCACATTCTCGCGCGACAACAACTATACCAAGGGGAAGATGAAACAAAAGAACCACAAACTAAGATGGATATCTGGGATGGATGGTACCTAGATAATTTTTATATACATCTATACTTCTTCTAGTCGTATAGGTATAGGAGCTCTCTGCTCAACTGCATCCCAGATATCAAGTAGTCCAACCAACAACCCAATTTCCTCTTAGCTCCAGGATCCCATCTATATCTATACATATAGACACTAGAACCAAGAGGATGCGAGATCTTAGTTTCTGTGTCTAATGCCTTTGCATGGTAATAAGTGGCACTTTGCTTAGAAAAAGAAATTAATATCCGATATCATTTGATTTGGATGCCGGGCTTGACGGTTGCTTTTTTACGACACTACAGCTTGGATTAGAAGTTACCAGGCGCACAGCAAACAGAGCATGCAATTACCTAGAACTGAAGTAGGTACATCCTCCCATCAACCATATCATCGGGGTAATATGAGACCCTCTGTAGTACTATTATTCCTATGCTGATTTATGTGGGCCTTCCTTTAGCAATTCTTCTTATACACACGACATATCTATACGATACTTGCACTTACTCCATCTCAAGTCTTGTAGAAATAGTTTCAGGAAGCCTTTCAAGTGCATCTTCTTTTTCCTCTTCCTCTACTATACATCTAGATTTTTTGTTGTTGTTGTTGTATTTTTCTACTTTTCGTACCTAGTGATGGAACAAACTTTTAGCCGGGGTAAATGGATTTCCAGAGACTAAAAAAAAGACAACACTCATATGGTCATATCACGTTTTGTGATATTAAATAAGTTTAATGCGATGTACAGTGGGAAATATTTTATACAAATAATAATCAAATGAATCGGTTTATGAATTTCAAGATGATTTTAAGGACAAAGCTGTTGGTCGAGTTTGTGGAGCTTAAGCAGGGAGATCCCAAAAGAAGTCTTTTGGAATCTAATGAATTTTGACATTAACAGCTTTATGTAAGTTATTCTAATTTAGCCTTTAGATGGGTCATTTTGCAATGGTGTTGCCAGAATGGGTGCGTTCAACGTTCTTTTCGGTGGAAATGTGTGAATCTCAGTAACGTTACTTGATAGCGTCTATCATTTATTCGGTTTGATTTTGCAGACGAAATTATTTTCACATTTAATGTTTTCCGCTTTTTGAAATTGCTTAAAGGGCTTCAACAAAATTTTCGAACTTGAATTTCGACATCTATGGTTTGCATGTTTTGACTCGATTCGCATACAATTAGAGCATTTCCAAATAAAGATAAATTACAATGTTGTCTTCTGCGTGACTGACATCAACTGGTCTAGTGGTGAAATCAATTCCAACAACAATAATTCTCAGCTAGAGTTGTAAAAACAGCAGTCTTTTCGGTACTGCAGTTAATTGACAGTTAGCAGTTAGTACTAAAATACACATTTAATAGTTAATGAAAGCAGTTAATTGACTCAAAGTTAACTTTTTGAATAGTGTTAGTCTTCTAGCCAGTAGAAAGTTTTTGTACTGTTGCGTTTCAAATTTTAGTCACACTTTCATGACACTTTATTGTAGGAATATAGAGCTCTGAAAGTTACTTTAATTTAACAGAATACAAAAAAAAGAGCAGTACAAAAACTGACTAGAAGATTAAAACCAGGCAAAAAGTACTGCAGTTAATTAACTTTTAGTCAATTAACTGATTTCATTAACTGCACAGTCTGTATTTTAGTTCTTATTGCTAACTGCTAATTTTGCAGTTAAAGTATTTAGTAGCAGTACTAACTTGGAGTTAAAATTAAAGTCAAATAACTGCAACTGAATTGACTGCATTACCAAAATCAATTGACTGCAGTCTTTTATAGCTCTTATCTCAGCCAATCAAAATTGCAATTTTGAACGGTTCGAAAAGCTCGACATCGGCAAGCACATAATTGTTGTAATTTGTCCAGTTATTAACGTGAAGCGTGCGGGCCGACAGATGTCCAGACAATGACATTTAGATGTAGGCGATCTTTTACAACTTCAACCTTTGCGTTGTGTCAAAACATCACAAGCGGCATTATTCCTACAGAATACGTTAAGAGGACTAAAGGCACGATACAAGGACCGGACTGACGATCCGAACAGCAAAACCTCGACTGGAAAACAAAAAGCACATCATTCCTTACGGCCACATTGTATAATTGAGCTGGTGTAGCTACGCTTTTGACGTAAATATAGCCTTCTGATCTAAATAGTTCGGCCGTTAGGTCATACACACCAGTAGTCTAATAATACTTCAGTTTGTTTATCGATGTTATAAATTATTTAATGTAAGATGGACGGAAATTTTAACCATCATCGTACATGTTGAATGAATTGTTCTGCCAAACACCGGAAGGTGCGTTATTTTCGCACTGCCTTTTCTTTATCTGAAATACCAGTGCCCATTGTGTATTGGTAGTAAATCTAAACTAAATATTGAAATGATTTTCAATAACAAAATGTAATAAAAATCACTCTAATCATTCCCGAAAAATAGAAGACTCGTTTTACGAGTATATAAAATTCATTTATGAACTCATTTAGCTTAAAATGGTCAAGCATCGTTATTATAAAAACAAAACTAACTATGATATTTACGTAGACCTTCAATAAAACCATAAAATGCATCATAGTGAGAATATAGTGAGAAAATCGCAAAGAGAACAGAAAACAAAACAATGATGATGTTGTTGGCATTATAACTTTTAGCCATACCGCATGTGCCAAGAAGCAGCAAGGTGCTGCTGGGTGCAGCAGCGCAAGCAGCAGCAGCACCAGGCAAAAACTTCACTTCGCCAAAATCCCATGCAACAACTCTTGGCAACAATATTCGATTCGGCCTCCATCATGCACTGTACTACACACATTGGATTGAATGAGTGTGTGTCCCATGCAATACTCGATATAGGTATATCCGTAATCCGTTTCACATGAACCGAACCATGATGATAGTAGTATGGAGATCTAGTAGAGTTGAACGTTCACATTTTGTAAGTTACAACAATGTGCAACGACTTTACCTACCTACATTGGAGCCAAAAGAAGAAGGTTCCTTTCTGTTTTCTGGCTGGGCTACAGCTAGGTTGCTCATTGCGCTGCTTCATTTTCTGAGAGCCTGGTACAAATAGTTGAAATAGAAAAATTGCTCTCGTCTAGAGTTGGCATAGGTTTGAGTTGTATGGAGGATGGTGGTGGTATCGGTATCGTGGTAGTAGGTATAGGTTTTATTTTTCCTTTCAATTCAATGGAGGATTGTTGTGTGGTTTTTGTGCCTAGGTAGGGTAATGGGATGTTTTTGTACTATCTATGCCGTGTACCGATGCCGATGACGATGCAATGCCGGTTGGGCCGGTTTTTTTTGCTTGGATAAATATTTAACTCATGGATGCTTGGATCTTGATTATGTTATGCATAATAGCAGGCATTCGCATTTAACTATAGTATTTTACTTAGTCAGTGATGCGATTGGCAGCATGATGGTATATAGGCAAATGAGTGTGTAGGATTTATTTTTAGAATTTCTCAGACGACATTCATTTTGATTATGCATTTAAAATTTTTTTTTTTTAATAATGAAATGTCAAATAATAGTAAACAATGAATTATTATTCTTTTAGAATTGGGAATTTAATTAAGTAGATACAGAGCACTATTTGCCCTGTTAACATATGGAGAATTGAATCCAGATTGAATCCGAATTGAATCTGGTACACATCTAATATGTCAAGGAGTTGAGGACCAGTTTATCAGTGTGTTAACTTCGAAGTGTACTAGTTCTGGGCAATTATTTGAACCCGAGGTAAATTTGAAGCAGTTTCTTAGTTCGGTATAAACTTTTTTTATCTCTAGTGTCAAACATCTATTAAAATCTGTATGTAAAACTATGGCAATACCTTTTTGCAATCGATCAGACAGATAGTAGGGTATAATGGATATTTAGACAGTGGCGCCTATAATGGTTTTTATAATCAAAATTGCGCTTTTTAATCCCAAACTTATCTTACAAAGAGAAAGATTCTTTGAGTGATTTTTGGTCCTGTGTATATCGAAGGAGTATGGAGAAGAAGATAAAACTACGAGCTTTACGGGCTGTACAGCAACTTGGTCAAAAAGCTTAAAATACAGCGGCTAATGTTAAAACTAACATGTTAAAGCACATTTTGTTTTTTATACATTTAACGTGGAATTTTTGTACAGATAAAAACTTTATTACAAAACTATTATTGAGACACGAATGAACTGCATTTCATCTGTCTAAATCATTTTGAATCATTTTAAAAAGTGAAATTTATGGTTTTTTCCAAAATACTTTCTTTAGTCCACTCAAAGCGAATTTAGATGTGGAAAGTTCTAAAGTAATTATTTTCAATGGCTAACTTTATGGTTTTTTGTTTTAGTTAAAACGATATCGTTTGTTGATAATCGAATTAATGAATGACCCCCTAGATTTTTTTTACAAAAATAAGTGGACGACTGGATCGCATGAACTGGCATGAGTCAATGAATTTTTTTTCAAAATTTAGTTTTTAGATATTAAAATGGCATACCAAGTTTTTCCTTTTTTTTTTTAAAATTGTTTGAAATTTTCTTTTATTAAAATAATAATAGATTTTTTTCAAAACGTCTCGAACGATTAAAAAATTCTCATATTTATCTTTATAGAAGAAATCATATCAAAAAGTTTAATCAAAATCGTTAGAGCCGTTTACGAGACACTCGTTCTAGAAAATATATTAAAAAAAAAAACCTTAGAAAATTACGTCAAAAAATTACGTCTCAAAAATTACGTTAAAATCATCTGTACAAAGTTTAAAGAAGATTCGTCCACGTGTTTGGGCAGTGAACATATGTACAGAATGGAAATGTGTACAACCACACAGACCGACGGACCGCATGACGAAAACCACTTTTTTGAACTTCTCCATCTGTTGGTTTTGATTAAAACCTCAATTTTTTGACAGGAATCCAATACTTGCCCTGTAGTAAAAATGTTGAAAAATTCATAACATGCTGTTTCCTTCTTCACTTCACATAATTAACTTGGATAGCATATAAAAATTCCTCTATCCTCCAAATTAGAGGTTTTATTTGCAGTGTACATCGCAACCACCACGGAAGTTGAAATTTATGGTGATTTTGATAAAATAACAGTTAAAAATGTGAGTACACATTGATAAACAGTATAGTTCAAAAACTACCTTACAGACTTTTTCAACCAACTTTATGAAGATTCATCGCGATGCTCCTGTACCGCTGTTTTAATAAATAGCCGAGAGGAAGCAAGTCTTGCTGAGAATAATTTTGATATATCTATTCTTAACTCCTTGTGAGTTTACACTATGATAGATTAACCATTTCACGAGGGATTGAATCAACAAACTACTTAAATATTTCCGAAGCAGAATTTCTGTCCGAACTCTCCACTGGGAATTACATGTTGATACATGATCTATCATTGCAACAAAAAAAAGTATTTATTGAAATTAAAGAGACTACATTTTTTTCATTGATTTAAAAGCTGCATTTGAATTTGGATTTGTTTTTCTATTATATTTTAATATTTTGGGTTTACAAAAAGGTAACTCTTTGGAATAGATCAAGCAACATGTCAGCATTTGTGAAGAGGCTTGTATAAACTTCTTATAGAAAACTTAATTTCCAACAACTTTGTGATTCACGTTTTTCCTGCAGCTGTAACCATTTCTGTAATAACAGAAAAACATGAACACATACTTTAGTTTTTAGGTTTTTGGCTGTTATTGAAGAAATAGACATTTGAAAAACTGAACTGAAATTTACGTTTATTTTATTTGAAAAATCTTCACACGGGGGCGAGTTTTAATTATAAATTTTAAGGGTTCATATTTCCAAAAGAATTTTGCATGGGGAGTGAAAAAAAAAACAAAAGTCTGAATAAAAGCACGGAAATAAAGGAAATTGAAGAAAATTAGACTTAACCTTAAAAGGTCAGAGCTTACTGTTAAAGCCTGATTGAGAAACTTGAAGTATAGTCATAACAAATCATTAAACGCAAACTTTACTGGCATTTTGTTTTTCAAGTAAATGGTTTCATTTATAAATACTTACGATCCAAGGCCTTTCTTTACAAAACAAAAATCATATGTGGAAGTAGATTTCAATCAAAATAAGTTTCTCCTTCTGGCTTCCTTATACAGGAGCTTCATCACCTTAATTTTTACTTGCGATATGGGTACCATACATCAAGTTATGCATTCGTACAAAAAAATAGTTGAGATAACAATCAAACATGACATTACTATGATAGAGAATGAGAAAAAAGTGGGTCCGACAATTCTGTCTGTCTGTATGTATCAGAGACCACAGCCTAAGCGGATGGGTCGATTTAATTCAAACTTGGTATGTGGCGTTTTTTGGAGAATATCCCCAGACGTTTTTTTTGAATTTTTTTTTTTTTTTTTGACCCCAAATAAAGGTACCTGTCATATACCGGTTTTAGAAAAACTCATTTTTCTCAAAAACGATGCCTACGATTTTGATTAAAAAAATCATGGTCATTTCTTTAGGTAAAGTCTATCTTTAAATGAGAACCATTTTTTTCAAAAACCGTTATCAACGGTACCTGCCATAGAACCGTTATTTTTAAATTTAGATTTTCTCCTTCATGACTCAATCAATTTCAACCATTTTTTTTACATGGATGCTTTTAAGTTGCCGTTATAATATATAAATATAATAAATTCTAAAATATTTTTTTTGGATTTTTAAAAAAAGTTTGAAATTTTTTGAAAAATCATTTTTTTCGAAAACTATTCAATATTTTTTTTTAATTTTAGTTTTTAGATGTTGATAAATAATGTCTTAATGATTAAAATATCTTAAAAATGGCGTACCAATTTTTTTTTATAAAAGTCCTTGCAAAATTTTATATGGAAAAAATAGTTTTTTTAAAAAACGGCTCTAACGATTTTCGAATTTTTTTTTCTAAAAATGTATCATTATAGAAGAAATCAAATTGCATACTTTGTTTTAAGGTTAAATTCATTTAAGAAGCCGTTTTAATTATTTGAAAATCGAATTTTATGCTTTTTTAATTGGTTTTTTTTTTAACTGCATTAACAAATTTTTAATTAAAAAGGCTTAGCATAAATAGTAATTTTATCTATAAGAGCAAGTCCGTGCGACCCAGTCATGCATTTTATTTAATTGACGTCCCGTATTTTTTTTTTATTTGTAAAGTTAACTTTTCCCTAAATGTTGTAGTATACTAAAAATAAAATATAGGAATGAACAAAAAAAATATTGAACCCTTTAATGGCTCTAAAGCTTCTTTTAAGTACCGAAAATTATTTCATAATATGAATATCATTAATCAAATTATGTGTACTACCTACTTGAAATATAATACAAAATAGTTCTCATTATTTTTTTCCCTCGCAAAAAAAAACTATTAAGTACGCTAACATAATTAAAATCCTTGCAATATGTTTTTTTTTTTGTTTTTTGTTTTCAGGTCAAAGAAATTAAGTTTGTTTATATACATACGTCAATGTTCACATTTAATGATTGTTGACATATTTTTTTTTTTTTAATTTTACCTTGTAGTTTATTATTTTTTTCCAAAATACCTTTTGCATGTGATGTACACGCCTACGTTACTTATTTGATTGGTAATTCAATCCTCCCATTAAGAGAGATTTAACATTTCAAAAGGATGTTTGAAATGCACGCAGGGTTATTGGATATTTTATTCAAGAGCATCACTATCAAGTAGACACATAAATCTACATATACCTATACATACAGATAGAGATACATTGTTGGATCTATCAAAGGATTACTTTCACAAATCATTTTTGACAGAGTATTAAAGTTAAATAAATATGCCACGTGGTCGTACGAATTTGTTCGATGCATATGTGATCTCATATAGTAAATATGGACATAAATTTGATTGGAAGAACGACACCATTTAAATTTGTTTAAGCTTAAAAGAATAAACAAATCAAAATCTCAAAAGTCATTTGCCAACAACTATTGCAAGTTTTTAAAATATATCATTTCGCCAGTACAGACAAATTTTGTCCCTAGTAAATAAATGATGTTTTTCAGGATAATTTATGATTTAATACGTAACGTATTTTTTTGTACCTATGTATATTATTTTGTTTCACGGCAGCAGTACATTCGTTAAAATCAAATTCACAGTGTTAAGTTGCTAACCAAAAAAAGCAGATTAAAATCTTTCTAGTGATTATTTACTTGAATCCATATATTGCCTTAAGAAAATATTTATAAAACTCCACTATAAGCGGCCGAACTTTCATCAGCAAAAAAAAAAAAAAAAGAAATTAACAAAGGATACATCCCTGTTCGATTTTGTCCGTGCAATAAACCAAGCATGGAATTAAATAATTCACTCAGCAGATTAAATGTGTAACAAAAATTACTCAATTTAATTCTTATTTAACCACAAAGAATTTTTTGTATTGCTTCTGCAGCAAGGATTATAGGTAGAAAATTAATTTAGCTTTAATTAATTGTATTTGCTTTGTAAAAAAATTATGGGTTTTTGTGGAATTCGAATATTGTCGGTAAAATTCGGTAATTCGGTAAATTCTATAAAAAAGTTGCTTCTTTAACTTTTTTTTAAATGGGAGTTGGTAAATATTTCCGCAAAAATTGTTTTTCGATTGCAATTATTCTATCTTCCTAACTATATTCACACGTTCTCATTTTTTTGGCCACATATTTCCATCTACCCGTAAGATCCACCTCGAAACTCCTACTTTCTGTTTCTGTACATATTTCGAACAGATGGAAATAAGTCAAACATCTTCAAACAACCTTTTTGGTAACATACAACAAAGATCTATCTTAGAGGCAATTATTTTCAGACATCATTACTGCAATGTTATTGCATTTTAACTTCAAAACGCCTCCCTTACAGACTGCAAGAACTCGTATGTATGGGATGCACAGAAACAAAACAATTTTCGAAAATACCAATAATTTAATGCTAGCTATCACGCACAACCAAAATCTGCTACGGCCCTTCGGTCTATAGAGAAAGTTGTTTCTTCAAAATTTGTCCATTTTCTCATCAAAGGTCATGCAACGAAATGAAAAAAACGTTTTTGAGGCATGTGCGTGTAATTCATAATTTTTGTACTAGTTTTTTTATGTTAATAAACCAAGAGCCGACAGCATAAACGATATTTAACCAAAATCTACGAACGTGTATAATGAGCCTTTAGGGTGGCAGTATTACTCTGTCACCGGGAGTGAGGTTGAGGATTTGAAAATGGTGATTTTTCAGATTTTTATATCGGTGGTATAACCACTTTAGCAAACATTAAAACTTTGGGGTCCCAGGCGTTTCAAATGTCGCGAATCTCAGCCAGACGCATCCAAAGTCCAGAAATGCAAAAACTTTAATTTTGTTCATTTTATTGCATTTTAAAAAAGAAACTTGTATTTGGCCCACCCTGTATTTAACTTTCCTACACGGTGATGCCCCTTAATAAATTTGAAAACAAAAAAAAACAAAAAAATAAGTAAAACAATTCATCTACGAAGAATGCAATGCTTGCTAATTGATATGTTTTGTTTATCCAAACGTATCTTCACCACAAAACCTGGTCTATAATCTATTTTGCTCAGAAATAATTAAGCTCAATTTTTTGTTTGTTTTTTTATTTCACACCTTTAACTTATAATATAGTGTTCTGCTCGAATAAATTTATTGCAACAAAATAAAATGTTTAAATATGCCTTGACCTTGTTACCTAAGATATACTCGTGTCTTATATTTATTATAAATTTTCACTCAAGGCTTTTGATTGAATAATGTAATCAATATCAGTGACGGAGAAAACTACTTGCATACAGGCATACTACACATCTTTTCATCTCATCGTTGCCATATAGTTTGTTAGAGAGTGTGTTGTATAGACCATCTCCGGTTTCGGTTTAACTCAATTTATGAAGATTGCAGATGAAAATCCCCCTTTGCACACTCACCTAAGTTGATAAATTCTAAGCCTATTTATAATGAATTAATAAAAACTGCACTCAACAAGTGTGTACATAGTTTCTTCTATAAATATCACGATTCACGATGACTACGATGACTACGATGACGACGGACAACACAAGGAGGAGGTATTATTATTATTTTTTTTTTTCCTTTTCATAATAGCATCTTCATCCTAATCTGACGTTCTATGTTTGCACTACACGACACGGGTACACTATTATCCGGTCATAATCTCTAGTTGACCTCCTTCTTTTTTAGCGACAAAAATTTTCTCTCCTAAATCGCATCTTATTAAGGAAAGCTAAAGGAGACAGCAGTGCAATCCACGACCACAACGACGACGACGCACGGCGCACGGCGACAGTGATAGCGACTATATGACGACGACACGCTGACAAGACGAAAGTAATTTTCCTCCAAAACGACATTTTTTTTTTTTTGAGAATCACACTAGAGTGCTGGTGTTCTGTTAACAATTGCAAAAAAAAAAAATAACACAATTAGGCTGTAGCAGTTTTTGCACAATAATAATTGTTGTATGTGATACCCTATTTTCTTTATACATTGTAAATATTTTAAAGTCATTATAGTCTCCCAAGTAATTCAATTCATTTTTGCGATACAAAGGAATTTAATAATACTGGTATAATAACTTGACGGTTGTTGTTGTTCAATTTTGCTTTAAAATAAAGTGCTACCGTTCAATTATCTATAATTAATTTTGTTATTAACTAAATTGATTTGTTTAGCAGAGACTTGAACCACTTTTATTTATCGCAAACGAGGCTTTAAAATAACTTCATAAATCTTGTTGGGAATTAAATTTCACTCCGTGTGTCTTCAAGTGCTGGAGTAAGCGATTGAAGACAGTTTATCCCCACTCATGTTCCATATAATTTAGTCCAGTAAGTATGCCGACCAGGGTGTATTTTAAAGCTTGTCAAAGACCTAGCTAAGATCAGAGACGACATTCAAGCCTTCCAGAAAGTGCGAATACAATAGGCGAGCAAAAGGTAAGGCATTTCGAAATTAAAAACGAAATGTTCTACGATTTCGTCATCAAAGTTTTAAAGCAAGGTTCTAAAAAAGACGTTTGTGGAAAGATGTGCTGAGAAATACTAGAATTTTCCGTCAGGACACCACACAGGTATTTGGCAATCTTAAGCAACGACTCGATCGAAACTCTATCACCATAAAAGAACAACAAAAAACCAATAGAATAATTGTCAAGAACACATTTCAAAAGGTACTAGAATTCTCAGAACATCCACGAAGAAATTCACGGTTTGACTCTAAATGAGTACAAGTAAACCAAGCAAAGGCATTTTTTGATTTAGAAAGAAACATACACCTGCTTGGAGAATATGCTCGAAGAAAACTATGCCCGATGAGTGCAACCTCAGAACTACTTCCACATACAGCAAAGGATGAGGCCTAAGAGTCGATGCTAGTATTGGAACTCTTAGAACCACTCCCCAAGAACAAAGGAGACCATATATATAAGACCGTCAGCATCCCAGTGTGAAAGCCAGCTGAGTTGTTTTGAGAGAAATATTCTACAGCGATATTGACATTGTCAGAAAGCTGCAAATACAGCGGCTGATACCGTTGGGTCACGTGAAGCGTATGGGCACCAGACGAGTCAGGGCACAGAGACGAGTCTTCGTATTCAACGCCGAAAACTACTAACTTGTTCTGCATAGATATTATTCTTGTATACTCAACGGGTTTAAACAAAAAAAAATCATTTATGTTTTAACAAGTTTAAACTAACTTACCCTATTGGAAATGAAATGGGATATTCATATACCAAGACGATAAAAAGCAAAACTAAGTGGCAACATTCCCATTTATGCCTCCTACGTCTTACCTGGCTACGATAACGACGACGATGGTGGCGAAATAGACGACAATGCAAATCTGTGAACCCAGACTCTCATTAGATCAGGGGGCACCTCGTTCAGTTGTTATCGGTGAAGAATACTAAAAAAAAAAAAAAGAGAAAAAAAAGTCCCTGGCTTTCCCCTTGACAATGTTTAGAGGAGCACAAAGTCGACAACAACCACAACGAGAAGTATATCAGGACTTTTCAATAAAAAGACTGAACAAAATCTTATAATTTAATTACCTATTTTAATGTGTTTACCTTTTGTCACTTTTACAATTTCTAAACCACTTAAGCAACTCCAAGTAACATTACCGTGGATCCTTAAAAATGATCCCATAATGGATGGCGTCGGACTCACTTTTAGTATACATTTCACATTTATTATAAATTCATTTTACAATAATGGACAATGTTTATTTCTTAATTTTTGAATCATAGAAATTCAAATTCGATTTAAAAAAAAAAGGTCAATTTTGTCATTAAAATATTCCTCTGTATGCCTCGAGGTTGTACACATCACAGAAGTGCATAGAAATCTGACTCTATGACAGTTCTCTGTTTTCCAAATGGCATACAAAACCAGAAGGAAAACTCATGCATTTTATGTACCATAAGGATCTGCATTGTAGTACGGTGGTGTATCGTTGCTCTAAAGTTTATATGCATTATGCATAACAAAAAGTGTTGGAATTGGATTCTCCTCTGCTCCCATTCTTTCACTTTTAAACCACTCACTCATTTGGATTGTGTTATTCTAAAGTTGAGTTTTAAATTTGAAATTTTTGCGATAAATTTTCGTTCGGAATGATAGAATGAAACAATGTGCAATGAACTTGTTCCCATCAGATGATGATAATGATGATGATGATGAATTGATAAATGAAAAATGTACTTTGATGAAATGCAATTGTGTGCTTTTGATCGCACATACAGTGACTTTGAAAGTAAAAATAGAAAGAAAAAAAAATGAATTTATCAAATGAGAATCGGTTTATATGTGGGAACATTTCCCACACTAGTTATTGTTTATTGTGTTTTAAATTGCAAAAATGTTCAGGGTGACATTTGTTCGTCTAATGAACTGACGTTTTGAGTTGGGAAAAGCTATAGTTGGATATTTAAATCCCCTACTCGAAATTGGTGTCACAGAGATGATGTGTCAAATACATAGTTTGAAACAATTTTACTATTCATATCCGTTTTAGGCTACATTGTTAGTCAAAAGTTTGGCATCAGTACATATAAAATTTGATGGCGGTTGAGTGTTGTAGGAATCGGGTAATGAATAAAAATTTTGGGAATTTCACTCCGACTTTTAGGTCTATTGTGCCCTCTTCCGAGTTGCAGAAGATTTTCTTTTCTAGCTCTGTCCCCAAATTAGTTCATTTAATGGACCGTATTGTTATGAGCACGGTTACCGAAATTATGATCCGGTATTTCGTCGTGTTCATTACAGTATCTGCAGGTGGTACTGTTTTCTGAACTTGCAAAGGCCTTGTGGCAGCTTCCTCGAGGCCTATCTGTTTAAATTATTGAAACACTTAAAACACTTTTGGCTGTCCTAAGAAGCATGTTTAAAATGAATATTGAAAAATACATAGAAATGCTTGAATATATCCCAGATGAATTTTGAGATATTCCTGCGAGGAAAAACTTTACTTTTTCAGCAAGATAATGCCCCTATTCACACATCAAGAGTAAACTGCGATGTGTTTAAAGTCAGTGGGTAAAGAGGTGTTCAGAGGTCAGAGGTGTTGTGGGTGTGGCTCTAACCCAATTGAAAACTTCTGGGGGATAATCAAACAGAAAGCTTTATTCAAATAGAAAGAATTACAGGAAGGAATGTAAAAGAACTAAAAATACGAACAGAATTTGACTACTTGACTCAAAATTAAGAATCAAGATAAAACCTACAATTTCAGTGTTTAATTGTTTTTAATGTTCACCGTTTTTATACTTAGTAGCCAACCCGAACTTTGAGTGCCAATGTATTTTTTATCAGCGATAAATGTCTGAACTGAAATTTGATTGGTTTATGTAAATTATACGCTCTTTTCAGCAAGGTTGATTCTTCACATTCAACAACCTGTTCATCAATTTCTATCGTTTGGCGGATTTGTGTAATATGAACAAACCTTAAAGTGAATCCACGTTTATGTTCCGGGTTCTGATCTTGGGTTTACGTATTTTACATTTCATGCGTCAGCGGATTTGATATTTCCAAGTGTTTCCTCGCACTATTTTGCAATTTTAGTTCATTGTTGTAAGCAAATGCGGTGTAAAATATTTAAATAATTTACATCCACTGCACATCTATGCAAAAGTGTACTACAAAAAAAAAGTGTTTGCCGTTTTATTATATATTTTTGCAGGAAAATTGAATTCTATTGCAGTTCATGAACCTAAAAAACTTTCGATAGTGATGGATAATATATTTTATTTTTGTTGTATTACTTTCTGGATTTAAAACTTAGTTTTTTTAAAATATACTCCTTAACTTGCATTATTTTGCATGCTGACCATTTGTATCATTATACTTATTTCGCCCACTGTATGTACAGCTAAGATTGATGCACTTTGTGTAACCCCAGGGTCAAAACATAATTGCCCTCAGCTTAAATAATTGCAACCTCAACAAACAGTAATTTCCCAGATAAACTAGTAAGCAAGAAAAAGTCAAAATGAACAATTAAAATTGCATTAATGAACTTCCGATACAAGGATCGAAATGTTTTTTTTTTTTTATATACCTTTCATAGGTGACCAGAGTCAAAGTCAAAATCATCATTCCACATTACAAAATACAAGATAACAATTTTTTGTTTCTTCATATTTTCTATCAACCGGCTTTCTTTTATTTTTTTTAATTCATTTTTACTTTTTTTGATTACAATCTTTTCATTTATGCTTTACTCTCTAAAGTGATTCGAGTAATTGGCTTAAAATTAGTTTCCATGGCGCGTTGATATGCGCAATCAAATATGGAGAACCCGTTTCAAGTTGTGCCTTGAAATTATTATCCAGTTTGATTATGAATTTATGATGAAGATAAGCCGCTTAAAGATATATACTGTTGGTTTACCGGTTAAGTTAGCTGACAAATATTGTTTTTTTTTTGCTTTGTTGAGAAGCTAGAAGAATTTTGTTTGAAAAAATGTTTGTTTATGATTATAAATTTCTAACACGAAAGATAACTATTTTCTGACTCTTTATAAAAATAAACCGTTTTAATAGTTAAGTACTTTTTTGATAGATTCAATCAACAATGTTTCTGAACAGCAAATAAGTAATTGAGAGTTAAGACATATCGTAGACGTATATTTTGTCATGTAAATAGCTTCTGGCAGCGATATACGGTCACATGCGATCACGAGATTAGGACACTAAAGTTCTCAATCAAAAACGTCAACCAATTGATCAATTGTATTGGGACAAAAAAAAATCGAGTCGTAAATTCTAGCGACCCAAGTATGTTCCCGTAAATTAACAGGATTTTAAGGAACAATTATCAAAACGACCTTCCGTGTTTTTTTAAGTTTCAAAGAACGTCTTGGACGATGATCTCTTTATAATCGAAGATCCGCAAGAGAAAGTGCAGGCGATGGGGGCAACTTTTCAAAAAGTATACAATGTTCATGCAAGCATTTGTCCGAATCATGACCTGGAAAACATGATTCTCCTTGACCATTTATAATTTCATAATAACACCACGCAATGGCGATCGGAGAACATTGCTTTCAGCGAATATAATAAATATCACTTGGCAACCGCCATCTTCGCAGAACAAAATGGGGCTAACTTCCTGTTAGTATCTAAGGTGGAGCTCCAGTTCATTTTCTATTCATTAAAGAAAAATAAGTCATTAGGAGTGCAATATTATGCTACGACATCTACGATCTACCACAGGAACCAATTGAAAAATGCATCCAGTGGGATGGTAGACAGCTTTGGAACATCTCTTGTCGATAAAGGGAAGACTACTCCAATCCGGCATATCTCATATTGATATAAGTATTTTTCCAACAAGGTTCAGCACATCTTTGTCGCTATATAAAAATAAATAAATATTGTGACACGACTAGCTCACGAAGAACCAAGGACTAGTGACAGATACTATCCACCATTTCCTGTCAGCGTCTAGTTAGCAGGAATGAAGGCTAAATGAGATGCACTTTTCTTGACAATCAGTACTCTTCGAGGATTTGTCAGTTCCTTGCAAGGGCAAGTACTCTTGAAAAAATCAAGTGGCATAGGTTAGGAATTGAACCCAAACTCCAGCGAGATAGTCGATCGCACTACCCATTACGCCAAGGGGTGCTACTCTCTGTGGCTTTGCAGGGACCCAACTATATCATTCAATTCTACAATAAAAGCGTTCAAATTTGCGTAATTCTGCAAAACGAAAATCGGTAACTTCTGGCCCTGCCCATTTCTTTGTTAGGTTATATTTTGTATTGATATTTTTGTTGGGCGGGTAGGATGTACACTTGTACAGTCAAAATGAACTTTTGAATAGATCCGAAAGTAGCATTGTTACATAGTAGGGCGAGGGCCCCAGCATCGTTAAGTTTCTTGTACAACTCTCTACTTTCTTACAAATTAATCTGCAAGAGTTTGTTTTGTTCTTGAATTTAAAAAGGCCAGTTTAAACCGAAGTTTTACAAAGAACTGCGTTTCCTGGTAAAGTTTATGATTTATTATCATAAATTAACTAACTATATTTGATATTCATGAAATCCAAAAATCCCGTTTCGGTTATAAACAGAAAAATTTATTTATTTAGTATTTCAAAATACATGTATGTTTAAAATTCAAATGAGATTCACTCGAACAAAAGAAAAATAACCATGGGAAAATTTTCTCTAAATGATGTCATTGTGACTCGGCTCTTCGCCACCAGACACACACGCATACACAACAACAGAAAAAATCCATCCATCCCATATTGTTGGATCGAATTGATCACACAATTTTTAATCAAATCACTAATCTGGTTCTAATGATTCTGACCGCAAAGTGCTTGGACTTGACTGGCTGAAGAATTAACAAAATGAAAGTCATCCATTGACACTTTAATCGAATGTTCAGTGTTGTGGTGTGTTATGTGTTTACTTCAACTACTAGGATGCTGTGTGTTGTTAAGTTAACCAAGGCTTTTTCTTTAGAAGGATAGTAATGGATGGATAGGTACTTTGTGTTTGCTTAATGCGTTGGCTTTTGATGTAGGTTGAAAGAGTTACCATGTGTAGGTATAATGTTTGCAATGTGGTACGTGTATGTACTTGGCATGTCGAAGAGTATACAATGAACAACAGCTCCACAAGGATAATTAAATTTCTTTGATAAAAGCCAAAATGACGTGTGCGTTTCATTGAAGCTATTTTAGTAATTGATTCTGTTTTGGAGTGGGGAATTTGAAGAATTAGATAGTTGAAAGAAGGAAATTTAAATTAATTTTCAAGTTTCTTTTTTCTATAATTTGTAATATGAAGATGAACAGCGTAGCGTAATGTACATAATTGAAAAGGAAAGTTACTTTTAGTTGCGAAATATTTGGTCATTGAAATATTTTTTTATTTACCAAAGGGTAACCTTAGAAAAATTTTACGATGCTAAAAAGCAGTGGTCACACTGCTTTTTAGAATCGTAAAATTTTTCTAAATTTTGTTTTGTTTCCGCATATCTTGCTCAATGCATGCTAAATAAAATGCTAAACGCGCAAACTAATGAATCATTGCTAAGCAGAGGATACTTAATTACAGTTCGTGCGTAAATGCGCACAAATTTGAGTAAATATTAGAAATATGCCTTATTTTCATTTCATACCTTAAACTGCTATGCAAATCCGATTAAGAATTCGATGAAATTCCCTCAGCAGATAACAAAACAAATCCAGAGGTGTGGCAAGAAGTAATATATTTTGTTGAAATAAAATAAACCAGTCTCAGGAGATCTCAGATATTTTTTATTGACGGAAAAACGATTTCAAATTTTTCTTTTCTCAGTTTTTGGCAGGTAATTTCCTGATGAATTCTGTTCAGGTTGCTGAAATTACTGAGCGCTCAGTGATTTCAGAACCGTGAACTGGCTAAATATCTCTAAAATTTCTGAATTTTTCAATAATGGAAAGTGGACAAATGACCATTTTTGGTGGGTGCCAAGAACTCGAGGTGGACAAACGAATGCCGTTTGTTTTGTTACGATAGGAAAAGATTTTGGTGTGTTAGACGATTTTCCAGTTTTTGCAGACTTCCTATTGACAAGCCATGTTTGTGAGTATTTTGTATGCAAATTTTAGAACTTCGTCCTTCGTTAAAGAAAAGTTGGTGTTTTTTTTTTTGCATGACCAGTTTAAGCAGTCTTATAATATGTTACGGTTGCCGTAGTGTTAGGGTTCCCATCCTTTTTTTAATAAAATTTATAATGGACTTTCTTATACTCGTGCTAGACTTACGAGCAACTTCCCGCCAAGGCAGCTAGGGCCAGATGAATGCCTCAACACTCAGGTTGCCGGTGCCCGCTCGTACTGAATGAATTCCTAATCCACAAGTTTTTTTGAATAGTCAAACATTTTTGGTGAGCAAAGGAATAAAATCATTCTTTCTTAAAAATTTAGTTCGCTATTCTAGTTTTACAGATCTGTTGTAGGTACCACTTACATACCTTTGAGCTATCTATAAACTATGAAGCTTTTTTTATGACACTACATACACTTTACTCTTAGAATTGCCCTCCTTTACCCTCTAGCTGATCTTTCTCTCTTTCTTTATTTTATTACTCGAAATAAAAGTTACCTTTTGTAACTATCGAGCTTTATCCGTTTTGATGTTCAACAATACCTACCTACCCTAACCGGATTCTAAAAGTACTCGTTTACGCATCCCATTTTTTAAACATCTCTCCTTTTTTTTTCAATATTGTCTTAAAGCAAATCTACCCCCTTCTTAATCTTGCCGCCTTCTCTCAAAAACAAAATAACTTACCTTCGGCAAATCGCGAATATGATTCGCATCCAAGAGCAACTCCTCGAGACTCCTTGAATAGCGTAGAATTTCTTCGGGCACTGTCGGCAGCGAACAATGCCGCTTATCGACAAACTCTACTTGGCGATTGCAGCCCTTAAATATTGGAATGCACTTAAACATTATCCTGTTGTTAATGCTTCCACAGCTTTAGTTTTTTTTTTTTTTTTTTTTTTAATTATTTATTTTGTCAAATTATTTATTTTTGTTTGCAAAGAAATCAAATTGGATAAAAAACACTTTTGCAATAAAATTGTTCTTAGCTTTAACTTTTTCCGCAAACATTTAAGCTTCGACACAAAAATAAATAAAACACCTCTCAATATCCACCTCTCGTTTGGAATTAAATGAAACTTTGATTCACTTTAATTTTTATTTTCTTTCAATTAATTTTAACAAAACACAACATAAATTAAATGAAATATATATGAAACAAGTTAAACAAACAAAAATTACGAAATTCTTCTGTTTCGTTGAAAATTATTTTGACAGACGATGAAGCCAAAGAACACAACAGCAACTACGCATATCTCGCTCTTCCAATTCTAATCCGATTAGAACATTGCACGCGTTGGAATGGAACAGATGGATATACACAAAATAAATACACAACCAACACAAGAAAACGAAAAAAAAAAAAAGAAAAAAACTTGCTGCTGCTGCTGGAGAAGAAGCGTTCAGCGAAAATGACAGTCGACTCGTCCACACCACGAATAACTAGTTTTTTTCTTTCCACTTTTCACAGATATTTCGTAATTATTCGGCAATTTATTTTGATTTACGGGTGCTTTACTTATGCCATGAGTTAGCCATTAAAATGGCAACAAATCGAGAGGGAAATCATATTTCTTTATGTCATTTAGCAAGGTGAGTTAACAGGTGCAAGAGAAAAATAAAACAACAAAAAAAAACCAAAATGGATTCTAACAGCGGAATTGATTTTTCTTGTGGCCTTCTACCTGCGGCGTCGGGGATTTTCTTTTAAAGTTGAGCTGGCACACGGGAATGGGGAGCCTTGTCTACATTTTCCAGCAGTGGCGCGGTCGGAAAGTAATTCTCTGGCATATGATTAGAACCAGAAGCGATATTCATCCACGAGCGACGACGATGACGACGGGCGAACGATTGACGATCACGAAAGCGGTGGCGGCGACGAAAACGATGACACGCCCAAATTATATGATTTTTTCTGTTTTGTTTTTTTTTTTTTAGTTCGATTTTGAAGTCCAAGTTTAAGCAGGTTGAGGTGGTTAGCAGCAGGGAATTTTAAAAATGTTTTGATTTTTTTTTTGTCTGTGGGAGCAGCAAACTGAAATCGAAGGAATGAACCGAAACACAGCAATATGATATTTTTTTCTAAATGAATAGACACACACGGTTATGTATATGCACTTTATTTACTCAGGTATATATATGTATAAGTTCTACATTGAAAAAGAAATAAAACATAAAAAGCGACGGATTTATCGAATTTTTCATTCACTAGGTGCAACTACACGAAACGACACGGTCAACTCAACTGAAATTGGTTAGTCGATGAAATGATGGGAAAACTGCTACTGGAACAAATGGAATGTTTGACGTTTCATTTTGTTTTCCATTTTGTTTCATGAAAAATTGATGCACTGCGTTCATGTGCGATGGAAAATAGTACTTTTGTTATGCAGTACTGACACTTTGTTTGTATTTTTCAAACAAAAATGTTATAAAATGTATAAATAAGTAAAATTCTTGTTCAATTTGATTATGTGACATTTTGAAGTGGTAAAGTAGTTCACTAGTAGTTTTCAAAGGAATGCACATTGAAGAAATCAACAGAATTTTCAAAGCCTTACGCAGCGAAACTTCAGAGAAAAATTTAGTTTATGCTTTTCTTGGTAGAGACCAACGAAAAATTTCGTTTCGCAATTTTAATAGTGTACTAGTCTAATATGTACGTCCACAGCTCTTATGAAAGAGAAATTTAAGAATCCAAAATCATAGGTCTTTGCACATTTTTAAAAATTTTCTAGCTAAATAGTCAAAAAGAATGAGTTTCAAATTTTCACTTTTGCCCTTTTATGCAAAAAGTGGCCGTTGTAGTTAGGCCTACAAAAAAAAACACAAGATTCGACTAAATTTGCCCAGGACTTCTTGTAGAATGGTGACACTAGTACCTTTAACTCGAAAACTAATCCGAATTTGAGAATTTAACTAGGAAACATTTTGCAGGAACTTAGATTTTCTATCAAATAGTTTTAAAAAATATTTTAAAAAAGTAAGCACAACAAATTAACAAAAACTAAAACATTTACCAACTAAGTGCAAAAGTTAAAATGTTCAAACCCATTTTTCTCGACTATGTTCAGTTTGGAAAAATTTAAAAATGATGTCAAAGAGCTTAGATTTTTTGGACCCTTAAACAAATTCTGAAACTCAAACAAATGGACCTATAAGGAAAAATAATTATTTTACTTATGCACTTTTGCAAAAAGTGGCTATTGTAGTTAAGCCTTAATTCTAATAAGAAAAAAGGAGAGGCTTAAGTCCTTAATTTGACTTATAGAAAATATTTTTCGATACCAATTGGCGGAGCTATTCAAATACAACCATTTTTTGGTTTTTTTTTGCAGTTTTTATTATGACAAGTACAATTATGACAAGTTTTCCATTTTTGAAATAACTCGAAGTTGAGATTTTGATCAAATATCAAATATGACAGTGAAGAAAAACTTTTTAACGGTGGTCCGTCCGTTTTGTCTCCGTCTGTCTGTCAATTTATATGCACCTGGGCCTATATCATTTTTAACACATTTGTTTTGTATTATTTAGCGACTTTTAACTTGCCATATATTTAGGTACACCTACAAACTATAGAGTTTCTGTGTTTTCCTCGAAGTACAGCCTAAACCGATAAAGCTATTTTCTACAAATTTTGTTGCTAAATGCCTTTGTTATATTCCTAGAAGGAATTTAATTTTTTTAGGACCAAAATTAACGATAATATCTGTAACTGTAAGGCATTACTCTGAAACGTAGATGTCTTTTGGAATTCTCACAAATAACGCAGTCAGACTTTTTACATTTTAAACTAAATGTAATAGACCAAGAGCCGACAGTAAAATTTGGGAGTGGAGGTATAACCAAAATCTGAGTATGCAGTTTTATAGGTGTACGCGTCCTGGTTTCATATTCAAAAGTCTGGCAGGTTAATTTTTCAGCCTTCTGTGGTTTTAGGCGATTATTCCAATTCATCTGAGATAGACAAATCCACATCAATTGAAATTTTGTAATATTGAAAATGATGCTCTGTCATTTTTCTTAAGTCTGGAGACTTCAATCTTGAAGATCCGATTAACAGAACTCAAGATATATGCTATTTAAGCGAACCATTTTTGGAGACATTTCTGTTTTATTTTTTGTTTGTTTTTCTGATCTGAAAACTCTCCAAAAAAAGACCTGATATGTGTGTCTTTAAAAGCCTATTTCTTGGGTTCTAATAATCGGATTTTCACGATTGAGGTCTCCAGACTTAGGAAAAATGACAGAACATCAGTTTCAATATTAAAAATTTCAATTGATGTGGATTTGTCTTTCTCAGATGACTTTAATTTATCGCATTTTAACCCTCCGAAAACCACAGAAAGCTGAAAAATAAACCTGCCAGACTTTTCAATTTGAAATCAGGACGCGTATACCTATAAAATTGCATACTCAGATTTTGGTTATACCTCCACTCCCAAAATTTGCTGTCGGCTCTTAAACTATAAGTTGATTTCGCATGTTTTGTGAATGTATATTTGAGGCAGTCTATTAGTGGTTTTTAACAAATATTTCAACCGTTAGTTCGCCTATAGTGTAAACATTCGTGTAAGTAGTAACTTCTATAAAATTTACTTAATTTGTAAGTAAAACTAAAGTGTGTAATGCCCGCCTAAGAGCAAGTACGTGCGACCCAGTCGTTCATTTTATTATTCATAAAAGAGAAAAAAACACATTGGATTTGGAAATTGTCGGCCTTATCATAAATTAAATCCTTATCAGTTATAAATTTGTTACGAAACAAATGGTCTATCTAATCGAATACGAACCAAGAATAAAAATTTATTTGTAATTATATTTACAATGACAAGTTATGTCAAGTTACCGGCCGCTGTGTAAGGAAATTCTAGAAAGCTTAAGCTTTGCTTGTATCATAAGATTTGTGTATACACAAAAGTTTGTGTGGTTTCGTAATGAAATTACATAATACCACCTGAACCACCATTCGGATTATAACACACATTTCGTGTTTGTGTTTGTATATGTGTCATTAGCTGTTATAAAATTTGTGGTTTAGATGGTTTTGTGCATTTTTATGGCAAAAATACTCAAATTTATACACAAAATTCGGTGTTTACACTAATCGTACGATGATGCTCAAAACACATGCATCAGCCACAACTTGAAATAGAAAGCCAAAAAAATTAAAAGAAATTCAGCATAAATTCCAAATAATTCAAGTATTTTTGATTCGCATTTAAAAGCAACAAAAACAAACAACATTCAGTTGCAAGTCTATGGAAGACTAATGTCCTAGTTTATTCAAACAAAATAATAAAAATAAAACTCATAAATAATCTCTTAATTCAAGTAACTGTTGTACTTTGCAATGTAGCCCTGAAAATCAGTTGCGTTCCCAGCGTTCAATTTCAAAGATAAACTATCGCCAACATTTCCAGGAATAAAAACAATTGATCCTCGTTTAACCTCTAGTTCGTCACCATTAGCAAACACAAGTTTTCGTTCTCCGTTCAACACCAGCAATATGCCACCAAACTTCTCTGTCTTCAGTTTATATTCCTTTAATGAACTCGGAATGCATAGTTTATCAACTGCAAAATCTTCAATAGGAGGAGCGAATCTTTCGAGACATTCGTCAACTTTAATGGGTTTGAATAAATTCTTTTCGGGTGGTGAACCTTTAAAGTTAAGCATCTGAATTAGACACGGGACGTCCTTGTACTTTGGAGTGAGTCCGGCACGGATTACATTGTCAGAGCACGACATGCATTCAACGCAATCTCCCTCGAGATAAGCATGGATTTCATTTGCAGCGAGGAAAATAGCTTCACCTGGTTTCAAACGAATGAGATTTACAAAAAATAATGCAAGGATTCCCGAGTCACCGGGAAAGTCTTGTTTTATTTTGTTGAATATTTCGAGTAATCCTTTTTCCTGAAGTACTGAGAAGCAATTATTAGTTTTTTTTTTTTTTTAACTTAACAGTCATGCCAATTCTTACCTGAGGTATAGCTAGTTGCTATTGCTTCGATGCAAGCATTTGTGCGGTTCTCAGGTGATGTCATTAGAGATTCGAAGCAGGTTCGCAGACCTTTGGTACCATCGGTTTGAAGGAGTTTTACATTTTCAGATCCAAGAAGTTCCACAAGAGGAGGCAGTTTCTCACATAGCTGAGATATGTCTTCGTTTGTTCGAAAGCCACAAAGAGCAACAAATGGAGTAAGTGCAATTGCAATCTCGGGCTTGTGGTTAGGATCCTTGTAGACATCGGGCCGTTCAATATGCAAACGCTCGGCATCTTTCTGTAATGAAAACAAAAACACACATTGCAGTACTTTACCGTCAAAATACTATTTCTTACATACCTTGTTGGGATGAACTTGTATACTCAATGCTTTTCTAATACTCAGAACCTTAAAAAGGAACGGAAGTTTGCCGAGACCACCAATAAGTCCACTGCTCTTATTTGCAGCAATGAATTTACCCAAATCTTCTTTACTGGACTTGATTACAGAGGGTCCACTAGGATGGTCCCCCATCCAGAGCTCGGCATATGGTTTATTCTCATCGGCATTAAATTCCGGAGAATTCAAAACTGCCAACTTAGCTGCTTCTGATTGAGTTCCGAGCTTACCCCAATCATAGTTGTTTACTTTTCCTATCAACTCCATGGTATTTAGTTCGATGCGTTTTCTGCAGACGTGGAAACAACAACAGGTCACTCAAGGTCAAGGGTAAATCTCCAAATGAAAAGATGATTTTTCTTTGGTTATCGGTTATCTCTTATACATTTTTATGCAAGATTCCAAAGCTTAATCAAAATTGATAAGAACAAAAAAATATGTTTGACATTTTGATGACAGTTCTAAGAGTCAATGTCATTAAGGTGAAAACGCAAGCTGAAATATAGGATGTGTTAAGAGAGTTTAGTAATAAGGCTAAGTTCAGACGACAGCTTTCGATTCGATATTTTCCCGGGTACGTTTTAATCGAATACCGGACAGTAGCTAACACGATGACATTTTGCGATTTAATTATTTGATGTACTAATGGCTTTATCGACTAATTAATTTTTCTGCTAAATCATCGATAATTTGTATGACAACACCAAATTATCGATTAATTGGATGAAAATGAAAACACAAAGATGGCGATTGGTGTAGGAATGTTAAATTAAAATGTTTTTTTTTCTTACTTTAACTCTTGCAACTTATTTTATGCTATCTCAACTTGGTCGGGACCATTCATAAGTAACTAATACTCCTCCGAAAACTCCGATATGAGCACTCATATCTTATGAGCGCTCGATGAATACTGGCCTAGGACTGGTATTCATCACATCAGTTTGAAGTTCATTTTGCATATTTTTGAAGATAAGTAAACTCGAGCAGATTAGTTGTTGTAGATTTATGAGGGCAGAAACCCATGCTGTTTAGGATCTATTACCGAAAAACTGAATGTGATTTGTTTACAAACAATTTTTTAGAAGAAAAATCTAGTGCTGCTTTTAGTTTTTTTGGTTTTCTGAAAAACGACTCAAAGGCCATTGCACATTAGGGTAATTGAACCGGGGTAAATCGAAGCTTGTCAGCGAATGAAAGGGAATGAGTGAACATTTTGCTCGTTTGATCCCATTTCGTTCTATCACAAACTTCGTTTTACCCCGGTTCAATTACCCCAGTGTGCGATGGCCCAAACTATTTGTATCCCCTTTTGAAAAGTCACTCCTCAATTGTACTAGGCATAGGGGTATTCATGCAACCTGGTAAACTCTTGGTTAAAGTGGTAAAGCAAAAAATCTGGTAAACCAACTGTCATTTCCATACAAATTTTGACATGATTTCTTTTTTTACCATGTTTACAAAGGTTGCATGAATACCCCTTTTAAATACAAATTTCTTACCAAATTTGAGCTTTTTATTTCAATAATTTAGAACTCGGTAAGTATTTTTTAATTTTTTCCATGTATGGGAAATTCATGGCGATTTTGTTTTGCTACTAAAATGCTCAATGGTGAGAAGTCTGTGTTGTTTTAGTGCAGGGCATTTATACTTTTGCTGGGAATTAATTAAGATATACTTCATTCGAAAGTGTATCAGTAGACGAGCCTAAAACGAAAGATCTTTTATTTTTGATCCTAGAAAAAATAGTTGTTTAACAAACATGTAGAAAATTGTATTTCCTTTATAATATGTTAAATGACTTTTTTCGATAATTGCTTTTGTTGAAAAGTTTAAGATCACTTTGTTACACACATTAAAGGTTGATTTTCTTATATTCGTCATATTTTTCATATTTTAACTATTTTCGAAAACACAGCAAATAAAAGTTGTAGATCTTTTGCTTTGTTCGTGGTGAAATATTACCATTTTACTTTTAAGAGTTGTATGGCAAGAATATCCGTGACGACTTAAATAGTAACGAATATTTGTAAGGGAGCTGAACAAAAGTATTTCTTACTATCAGAGAGAGAGTCTATTTCACCCGGTTTAAGCGGGAGAGGCAGTTTAAAAAAAAGTACTTAAAATGAAAAAGAACATTATTTCAACAGAACGGCAACCTTTTTTGAAAGCTAGAAATGTGTTCTTTATTTTTTGGTTTTCAAACTAAGTTATTTCAATTATTCAATTATTATTTCAATTACACAAATCTAGCTTTCAAAAAAGGTTGCCATTCAATTATAATTGAAATAACTTAGTTTGAAAACCAAAATATAAAGAACACATTTCAGCTTTCAAAAAAGGTTGCCGTTGTGTTGAAATAATATTTAATTTTGGAAAAAAAATAAATGATACAAAGATTTCTATATTTTTTCATTATTATTTTCGGGTTAAAAGTATTTTGAACACAAAAAAAAAAAAAACAACACATTTCTTGCTTTCAAAAAATGTATTGGACTTTATTGTAGGTGTTGTTGTGTTCAAATAATACTTTTTTGTTTCATTTTAAGTAATTTTGTTTTCTGTACCTATGTAATAGTTTTTTTTATACGATACGAGTAGAAATCAAGAGTGTGCTCCCTGAGTCTCCAACCGGAAGTAGTGGATCTGCAGCTATCTTACTCACATCAGTTGATTGAAACAAGATTTGAATTAGTGCTTAAATTTCTTGTATTTAATATGCTCTCATTATTTGAACTTATAAATGTAAATAGGAACTATGCAGTCTCTTACGGTTAATACTGTCACTGTCAAATTGTGACGTCAAAGTTTTAAGTATAAATTAATAATAAATAAAATATTCTATAAAATACAGCGCAACAAAAAAAAAAATAAACCATGGATTTCAGTCAGACAAAACGACATAAAAAGAAGCCCATGTGAAGCTAATTTTAAGCAATAATTTTTGTTCAAGTATATCCAGAGTGTCATTTGTAATATTTTTTTTTTTTTTGGTTTATAATCGCGAATAAATTTATTCGAAGGTGTTGAGGAATGGCGCAATGGAACCAATATCTTCGCAATCTGGAATGGCTTTTCCTTTGAACTTCAAGCATGATTCAGCACATGTTTGTCCTTGGAAGTAGTCACCAAACATCTTTTTGCACTGAGCACAGTTATTGAGACAAACTTGAATATAATCCAATCCACCCATGGTATCTTTAAAAAATTGAAAGTAAAAATAAAAGAAGATTGATCATTTTTGTCTTATAAATTTATATCAAAAAATGCTAAAATAATACCAAATCGTTTTCCATAGCCAATGGCTGGAATGCCATTTGTAGATGTTGTATAGCACATGGCGATGACAACGATGGCAGCAATGATGACGGTCTTTGATGCAAACATGTTTTATCTGAAATTAATTATTTATTAATTTAAAGATTGATGTCAAAGGTTTTCCTTTATGAGTGTATTTGTGATGAAAAAAACCCACGCATTGAGAAAATAATGTGTGTTTAGTTTTTAATTTAAATGATTATCAAAATAGATGATAATAATCGACTGACAAGCTTGCTAAAGTTGTGCTTTTTGTAAGTCAAAGCGATAATCATCATTTCCGTGGCCAATTCCTAACGGCCAATTTCTGACGGAAATTGATGAGAGATTTAATTTTAGTTCAACAACTTCATTCCTTTTACAATTTTGTAAAATAAAAGTTGGCAGAAATGGCAACGAAAATGACATTTTTCGCTGAATCTAACAAAAGGCACCACTGTGAGCTGTTGACAGAAATTGGAAAAAGCTCACATTGTTGCAAATTTTGGCTAAAGATCTTGGCCTTCACCCTAGCAAGATGAAATTAGGTCAAGAACTGAAATATTTTGGTGCTTAAGGCCGGTATTCACCTGGTGTTTATAACTTAGGAGCGCTCCTAAATAGATTTGTCGAAAAATAATAATCACTTATAAGTGCTCTCTAGGTCGACCCTGGATTGTGAGCGCCATCTGATGCAAATAAGTGCAACAACCCCGATAAACAACGTGACGCAGGATAACTAATGCAGACGTGGCCTAAGGTGAAGCGATCAAGTTGTGACCGACCTCAATCAAACTTTTTTTGATTGTTATCGTCATCCTAACATCCTTGTTCTGAGCAACTGGAGATAATTATGTTATAAAGGACGAGTAGATACGTCAAAAGAGCGTATTCCTTATGCCGCATACCAGAAACATCACCACTATTTTGAAGAACGTAGCCATGCGAAACTGAATATGTGACGATACAATAGTTATGTTTATTTTGAGTGTGTTTCTATATTTATTCCAGATAAGGAGTAGAATAGACTGGCGAGACAAAATAATTTATCCAGAATAACCAGAATGGAATAAATAAAGAAACATAATTTAGTTATAAAAAGAATAGCAATCAGCTGTTCCATCACATTTATGTGTTACGCCATTTTTATGAACATTTATATACCCAGATATTTTTATTTAACTTGTTTTTTGCATCAATTAAAAGGATTTAAATAAATGCTTTAATTTATTTACAATTTTGGGTAGGGAGCTTTTTTTAATAAATGAAAATAATGAAGAAAAACTTATACGCATTTGATACTGCCATTTTAATTAAATTTTGGAACCGAACACATTCACAGTTTCTTGTAAAAATGATTGTTTTTCATAACAACTGCACATGCCTGAGAGAATATTCTATAAATTTCAGGCTTCATTTAGAATAAAAAGAATGCATTCCAAATATTTCAGAATTGATAAAGAAACAACAATAAAGTTTATCCGAAATATTTTGGGGAATAAAGAAACGCAAAAACAGTATTCCAAACGTTCGGAATATTCGAAAAAATAAAGAAACTCACTTTTTTTAAACTCAGTGCCGAGAAATAAAAATTTTCCTTGGAAAATTTAAGAAAACAACAAGCCTGTCCAGTACTGACAGTCAGTTATTAAGTCAGTAATTGGCAACTCTCATTTGCCAGTAAATAAAAGGTCAGTAAAGTGCTGTTGGATTCAGATTTGGTTTGGTGAATGACCGAGGACACAAACTCTGCTATCTGTGGGATGTGTTGTACGAAAATTATCTTTTTATATGAGCGGTGAGTTTAATTTTTTAGTGTTTTGGTTGTTTCTGAATAAAACACGGCTAATAATGACTGATTACTTCTAACTTTTCGTCAAGTAATCTTTAACAATTGTTCTAGTAGGGAACTATATGGCACTTCTCAATTAAATTGACAGCAGGTTTAAAAAAAATTTGTACAACAAAAATTAGGCCCATCCCACAAAGAGAGATCTCTGAGGGCTTCGGGCTACAGGTCTATTAACATTTATCCGCACTCAGATATTTGGGCAACGTGGGTATTTGTCGTTATGGAAAGCTCGTTTCTGACAGTCGTTTCTTTTAATCACTTCTGATTTCTTTAGTTCTGCCTTTGACTAGAACTTTATTTAAATGAAACACCTAAACATAAGTTGAAAACTTTGTCCAGTAACCGATTAAGGAAGCACGAACTTAGTTTAACGGCTCAAATGATAAGCTATAAAAAATAGGTAACACTATAAACACTACTACCGCACTTACATAATCAAATCTCACTTTCAATTAAATATTTGTTGTGGTTTTGTTTATTGTCAATAAAAAAAGAAGACCGGCTTTTTTAAATTTGCGAATATTGAAAAAAAAAGCCTTTAAAATTTTTGCTTTAAGCCAACGTATAATGCCGCTAACTACCAACTACTTAGGTCACTTAAATTGTTAACAATACATCAGAAATAAAATCTAGTATGAATTTTATACCAAAAAAACAAACAATTTTTGCAGGGTAGTTTCCATTGATCAAGACGGATAGTCATATCATAAATGAATGAGAATCAGCACGCGTGTGACTCCATCAATATCTTTCCAACAAAAAAAGAAAAAAAAACAAAACGTTGTCGCGTCTCATCGATGTCACAAACTTGTTTCTTTCCAATTCCAACGCTAACAAAAAATATAAACATAAGTAATTTCATCGAAACTACCAATTTTTTGTTCATTTTTTTTGAACAGGTATTAAAAGTCAGTAAGAGCAAAAAAAAAACAAAACAAAACATAAAAAATTCTTAAAGAATTAAACTGTTGTGTTTAGTGGTTTGTATCATTATCACAGAAATAGTTAACATCGACAAGGAATCCAGTTTAACAAAATTCTTTTGTGCCAAGTCTGGACTATAGTTGACAATGCACAACAGGAAGGCACCAATGATGAGCAGACAGCAGCGCCAGGACTTAATTATCAATACTAGATTGCGGCTGAATTGTCTTTATGCCTTCCTGCCCAATTCAAAATAAATAAATTGGTAAGAAATAATGGTTTGCAAATTATTCTGCAGACTTGAAGAGAAATATGGGCGTGAAGTGGAGGCACGAATGTTATTATTCTGGTTGGTATAGGTAGGTATTGATTTTGCGTTTTGCGGATTGCGGAAGTAGGTATTGTTTTTATCTTAAGTTGTACTTACTTATTCACAAAGTTTTATTTTTGTCTTCCTTCTTGACGACACGACAACGTGTGCGTTGACGTTCTTAACAGTACGGAATCCCCTGAAAGTAAATTGTTTGTTGTGGGGTTTTTCCATGGGCTGCTGTTGGGCTTAGGGGACTTTAAATCTGTTTAACTTTCTATCTTTAGGTTAGTGGTTTCAGTAACTATGATAGTTGAGCTTTTACCATTTGGAATTAAGGATATTGGGGTTTTTAGTAGGCCTTAAACTTAGAACTTAAAAAAAAAAACGGAAAACATTGCAAAGTGCATTATTGGAGTTTCCAAGGTGACGAATGCATTGGGTTATGCGAAATGTTTCGTTTGACGGAATTATTGTGAAGCAATAAACACAATGAATCCCACAACTATTGTGAACGATGGAAGTTCTGCAATCATTTTCATTACAAATAAATTTTGGGTAGACTCGGTAGCACATTGTTTTAACGATAAGGAAGTGGGCTTATTTGTTATTGTATTGTGAATAAAGTAAAAAACTAGTTAGCTTCTCAGTAATGAAAAAAACACAATCACTTTTGCGATCAAAGCACATAAGAACCAGATGGTAGGACCTAACGGTATTTACATAAGGACTCGATTTTCTTCACCTAAGACCTATGAGTATAAAAGGAGTGATCGTAATGCTTTCAAAGAAAGGCGATCAGATGATTGCAAAAATTTAAGAACAAGGCTAATCTAACTCCGAGCAAGCAGGGTCCCACGCTGCATTGTCTTGTATCGACTATGTTAACATCGGGCGTAATATTACTAAGAAGTTCGTCGAATATTGATCACTTCTTCCCCTGCCATTTATTGACCCGATACAACTCTAGTTAATATTTCTGGAAACCTGGGAACATCTTCAATATCTGCGAAGCATTGTTTCTACCGAAAGCTGTTGCTGTACCGGAGCTGCATTAGAATGCTGTCCAAAATATGAGGAAGTAATTTCTATAGCTAAAAGATAAATCAAGGAATGTCCCGATCAAACGTAGAATCAGTACTTCTTCATTGAAAAGGGTTAGTAATACTAATACACAAAATATATGTGAATTGAAGATTGAACATACTCTTACAAAAGGCCCCTATCACCACAAAAAGGTAGATAGGTACAACAAGTTGTTTGTCCGGAAGAGCGCGTCATGAAACAATTAATGAGACATCTGCTAAAGTGAGACAAAATTGGAAAAGGTGAACAACCTCTGGATAAACACAATAGCGTACAAGTGAAGAGTCTGTGGAAAATTTACAAAATCTAACAGCTCGGAGATCTTATGTGTTACATCTTACATGGATTAAACATGTATGAAGACTTGAGTTAGTTCATACCTAGATAAATCATCAACCAACCATATTGCTTGCGAAAGTGAAGTTTAAGTTTATACTTGTATGAGTTGCAAGCTAATTTTGTGTTAAGGCTCTTAAAATATCTAATTACGAACCCCAACAAACTATTTGACAAACAAAGCTTCCTGACTGAGCTACTTCTTACACCACGTTTTTTTTTTTTGTTTTCTAAAATTCGTTTCAAGTTGAATTATGCGTTTGAATATTAATTTCTTTTTGCTTCAAAATTTTGCAAAAAAGAAGTAATAAAAATGATACACGTATCATATAAATCTCCAATAGAAACAAGTATAGAACAATAAAAATAAAATCCACTTCAATAAAAAAAAAAGTTATTGTTATACCTATAGACATCAGAGCAGATATTCATGTTTTATTATTCTTAGTAATGACTTGAATTTAAACTTAACTATGGAATCGAGTTAGAACTAAAAATAAATTAATACTAATAAGTCACACTTATTCGAAGATAAAAAGTGTGTCATTAGTTGATTTGTGAGGTGGTGGAATATTTTTGATGAGAAAAGAACCTGAATAGGAATTTGCGACGAAGATATTTGCAAAAACTTGATTTTATTTTTGGCTATGTTTTGTTCTTATCTAATTTTATTTGTTGAATAATAATTTTATTTATTATATAAACATTAAGGCCCAGTTTCACAGTAATGCATTATCACTTTAATTGTTAATGTTGAATTCCATTATTTTTATATTAACTTATTTAATACTCTATGATATCGCTGATTTAAGCCTAAAAATATCAATGTGATCTTCAGTATTAACTTAAATTCACCCTCTTGAAACTTTATCTAATTTGTGGATTTTCCGTTAAAACTTAGTACTAAATTTTTTTAATAAATTTTTAAAAATTATTTCTTTTACCTACTGCTTGTTTTTTTTTACTAGGACTTTATTAAAGTTTATAAATAAAAAAAACTTACTTTTAGATTTGTTTGACTTAGCACTTTGGAACTACACAAATAAGAGTTGTAAGATGAACTGATATCGTTTACTCGAATTGAATCCTTTTTATATGAAAATTCTTCTTAGGATATCGCATCAATAGAGCTTCAAGATAATCAAATAAAATCAGATATCCCATAGTGTTTTCCTTTATTCATTCAGGAAGTAAAGACAATTACTTCTCATGCTCAAATTAATGTACCTAATTGTTTAAGTGCAGTCTTTGTGATCTCAGGGTGGGCTTTTCAATAAATTCTGTGGTTAAAGGATATTATTTGATTATAATAGCAAACGCAAATGTAAAAGAGGATTTTAAAGGATAATTGTGTTAGAAAAACTGAAAAAAAACACACCGGGCAAGGAATTTGTTTTAATAGACCCAGTACAAAACTAAGGGAAAAGTGGCAATAGTTTATCACACAAAATGCGCAGTTGAGAATTGTTTGCCAGTAACTAGTAGGTACATTTCTCTTTTTATTACTTTGTGTTCTATACATTAAATTTTTTATCTAAAATCATTCCAAGTTATTTGTCCGAAGAAAGATACAGCAAATAAAAAAAAAACAAGAAAGAAATTAGAGAAACAATTGGAATTTTTTTTGAAATACCTTAAATTTAATTTTTTTTTTGAATTAATGATAATTTGACCAATTATTTGAACTATTAATGTTTATGTTAAATCGGGCTTTTTTGGTCACTTCCTTTTATATGCAAATAAAAATCTTTACTTCATACTTTCTCCCTACGTTTCGTCGTAATTTTATTTTTATTTTAGAAAATTCAAAAGTTTTTAATAATTAATTATCTGTCGACTAATAAATGTAACAAAATAATATTTTCATGTAAGTTTAAACAATTTTTGTAATAGTGTAAAAAGTATTCAATATAATATTTAACAGATTTAATAAAATACCCCTGAAGAAGTCGAGAAATTACGACGAAACGTAGGGAGAAAGTATGAAGTAAAGATTTTTATTTGCATATAAAAGGAAGTGACCAAAAAAGCCCGATTTAACATAAACATATTTTTTTTTAAATTTTGCTAATAAATACCTACATAATGTTAAGGTCATTAAGAACTTAAAATAAAAAATAAAAAAAAAGGTTAGTAAAATTTGATGACCTTACTAACAAAAGTATACATATACAAACATTTTTATCAAAATCGTTTGAGATATTTTAAATTCTTCTCTAGGGAATTACCCAAGACCATTAACTACTAAACTTAAAGACGGTTAAGGCTGTCGTTCGAGGTATACGCAGACAGACAGGCAGTTCGTGAGACCCACTATCTTTTGTATTCTCGAATTCGATTTCTTTTACGAATCCTAAACTTTCCCTATTAGTTCAGTTAATCCGTAAGTTGAGCTTGCTCGCAGAGGCACTATCAGTTTTTTTGTATGGATCGATAGGAGTTTATTTGAAAAG
The DNA here is from genome assembly GCA_948107695.1 of Meliscaeva auricollis. Lineage (NCBI taxonomy): Eukaryota > Metazoa > Arthropoda > Insecta > Diptera > Syrphidae > Meliscaeva > Meliscaeva auricollis. The sequence continues at coordinate 62,164,205 of OX403616.1, forward strand.
CTTAAAACCAAATTTTGCACCACATGACATCTCATCTTACCAAAGTTATGCACAAAAAAGCATTTTTTTTGTTTTTGGCTAATATTTTGGTTCCAGTATGCCATGACGCAAAAAAATCAAAATCAAATGGTTCGTGATAATATTTTCTATCAATAAAGTGCATTTTTCTTTTGGTTCAAAAACATCCGTACAAAAATGCAGCTAGTTAAAGTCAGTTCTTTGTTTTAAAATTACACTTTTTCGTAATTATATCAACAAAATCTATTATTGTGATATACATTACTTTTACTAATTTAGTAGCTCTATTCATTCCCCACAATTTTAAGAAAAAAAATACTAATCACGACTAATAAAAGTCGAGGTACACAAGCTTGAACACATGCATGTCGTATCGAAAACACAAGCAAAATTTAGTTTTTGGAAAATATCTCGGCTCCAATATGTTGCATTGGCAAAAATAAAATTACACATTGTTTGTTTTAACATTTTCTATAATTTGAGTGCATTTTCTTTATGTTCAAACGCATAAATAGTAAACAACAGTTAGGTAAAGTCATTTTTTTACTTCACATTTTGTCTTAATTTTGTTAAAAATATCACATCTATTGGTGATTTAAATTAAATTAATTTTGAAGCCTTTAATGTTCCTAACAAATTTAAAATAAAATAGCTCTTTTCAACAAAGGACAGCCGAGTAATTAATTTATCATCAAAGTTTGAAATTCGAAACGAATTCCATAATTTCCATACAAAAAATAAATAACAAACAAAAGGAATACTTAATTAATTTATGTGTGAAATAGACTTTTCACAACGTTTTACCTGAACTATATAGTACCTATATACATATATCGCAAGTAGTAAAATCAAAGGGAACTAGCCAAATTTGAAAAGAAAATCGCATTAGCGGTTCTGCCTTTACCTCGAGAATGAGACAGTCAAGCGAACGGACAGACAGATTTGCGGAACCAACTCTTTTCGCACTGTCCATTTCCGTAATGTAATATCTGATTTTAAAATTCAGTCAGATTTCTTTACAAATTCTAAATTTACTCTTTAGCATCTCTACCTACATAATTTTGCGAGTAAAAATTATTTTAAAACTAAAAATTTGCAAAAAGAAATTATTTATTTTTTTTCAAATGTTAGTTATTAACCACTTGAGACAATAACTTGCCGAGTTATAGTCAAAATACAAAAATCCTCCAAAAAATTCATTTTCAGGGTTACATTATCTAAAAACTACAAAAATGCTGAATATTATAGTTTTTTTTGTCATTTTGACCGTGATGTGTGGAGAAATTTTGTTCTTATTAAGAACTCCCAAAACATAAATTGTAAAAGAGATCATATAACTATTCCCAAACTTTCTCCCTGCAAAGCGTTTTCATCACAAATTGACCAAATTTATCCACTCTAAAACTAGTGTTTCAGTTTTTCGACTTTATGTCTTAAGTTCAAAGTTATAGCAACAATACTCCATTTTTGCGTTTTCTAAACATATCGAACAACCGAAATATGGTAAACGAACCTCATCAATTGTTGATGAACTCCTGCCCCTTACCTCCGTAAAACTTAGCAAAATTCTCAACCATTTACACCGAAACATTATTGCTCAGAAATACAACTGAACGTACCTTTAGAAGGATATTCTAGACAAATGAAGCACATGTGGTACAGAGATAAAGAAACTTAATTCCATATGCATCACAGCTGTGACATCAATCCACGCAAGAAAACTAAACAAAATATGAACAAGGGCTTGGCCACTGTTTTTAAACTCTGTTATAAAAGGTGATTTGTTTTGGCAGGGTCCAAATCACGTTTTTTTTTACAATCGTTCGATCGATCGTTTCGGCGGCTGCTCTCTATATTTTTCTATAGATTTAGTAGAAAGAAAACAGAAACGATCGATCGAACCATTATAAAAATTTTGCGTGTGTTTGGCCCCTTTAAATAAAAAAAAAACAGTTTGTTATGAAATATTAAAACTGCTGAAAACCTTTTGTGTAAAAATATCATAGTGAGCAAATCCGTCGACCCGTTTAGGGTATGGCTCTGTGTACATATGAACGCACAGACACAGACCGATGACTGAGGGCATGACGAAAACCACTTTGTTTGCCTTCTCCATGATGGTAATGTTGGGCTCCGCGAAATTAGGCCCCAGGAAATAAGGCCCCAAAAATAAAATGAAATAAGGCCCCAAAAAAAAAGTAAACAAAACAACAAAAACGAAATTTCTCAAATATTAGGGTGTTATTTCATTTATTGGGGTCTTATTTCACTTTTTTTGGGGCATAATTTCATTATGAAATAAGGCCCCAAATGAAATAAAACCCCAACACTAGTTTTGGGGCTTAATTTCATTTTGTTTTAAAAACAATTTGGGGGCTTATTTCGTTTTTCACAATTTACATGAAATTACTAAAATAAATTGTCTTTCACATTGTTTTGTGAAAATCCGAAAATCAAGGACCCAGAGCTAGTAAAGTACCGCTTATTGAGGACCCAGCAATCATGTTTCAATGTTAAACCGAGGTGATGTTAAATCTTAAACAGAAAACGTTTGTCAATCTGGTAAAAATAGAATAACGAAGTGTACTTCAGTGCCGAATTTTAATAAATTAAATATATTAATTATGAACTGTGAAAAGTTTATGGGATTTTTTTTTTCAGCAATTCTGTAACTCCCTGATAGTTTGCAGCACGATCTTTACATTTAAGTATTAATAATTAATTTTACCTCGTCAAAATTTTCTATGTAGATAACAAACAGCTGCTTGAGGAACAATTTTAAAATTTCCGTCCATAAAGATGTTTCTGTTGGAATGGGATGAAAACAAACACTACGTTAATTGTGTCCTTGTTGCAGGGAAATTCTGCAGGACACAATGCAAGTATTTGTGTGACCGTTTGGGGTGATGTTTCATTTCTTAAAATAAAATTAATTCTGAAAAAAGATAAATTGGGGTTTTATTTCGTTTTTACCAAAAAAAAGTCAAAACAAGTTGTGGCCTTGTTTTATTTATTTATTTTTGGGACATTTTTTCATTTTTTTGGGGCATAATTTCATTATGAAATAATACCCCGATTTGGGGCCTTAATTCATTTTTTTCTTTTGGGGCCTTATTTCCTGGGTCCTAATTTCGCGGAGCCGTAATGTTGGTTTTGATTAATGCCTTAAATTTTGATAAAAGCTCCAATTTTGTTGGACACGAAACCAATATTTTCTCTATAGAGCAAGTAAAATGTTTTTCTTTAAAAAAACTTCATGTTTGGGACAAAATTTTGTAAAATTTCAGTGGATTTTTGTCAAATTCCACAATAAAAAATTCTTGCAGATTAAACTTATCAAAAATAAACTGCTTTCTATTCTCAGGAAGGCTCCTATAACATTCCATATAATTAATTCCAATTATTTGAAATATATTTAAATCATATATTTTTTAAATGATAATTTATTGAGGAAAATTTAATATAAATCTTACAAAATGAATGAAATTTAATATTTACAAAAAAATAATATGACAAACAAAAACAACTACTCTAGACATTCAATAATAAAATCATATAATCAACCAAACAAAAACAGTTATTATTATATTCTTATTTTGTTTTTAAGTTCATTTACAATATTTTTAAATGGCTGCAAATTACAAAATAATGCTGATTTTTTTTGTTGTTTTTTTATTTAGGTACTTCACATGTTTTTTTTTTTTATCTGGTTCAAAAATTTTAGCATTTCTCCATGTATTTTTATGAAAGGTATAAAATTAATAAACAATGTGATATGGAGTAACATAGTAGGTATCCGCTAAAATTTAAGGTGACTTAGATTAGATAAAAAAAGTGAATAGAATAGAAAGGAAAATTATTTAATTGTTAGGAATTTATCCAAAAATCATCTTTATATGGAATATATTCCTCTGCGTCAAAACTAAACCATATTTTTTTCTTTTTTTTTGCAAAGGATAAACTTATAGTAGAAAATAAAAAAAAAATATTGAACTATTTTTGTTTAAATTAATTCTTAAATAATATTTCGCATGTGATCTTGCAGAGTTTTGTCAATGTTCTTCTTTAAGTCTAAAATGGATTTAATGACTTCATGATGTGAGTTTCTATGTTTATGTTTTTTTCTCTTTATGTTTTTTTTTTTTTTATAATTTAGAGAGCGGAATATCACGTCTTTTTGATGGATTTATATTTTTTTTCTTAGACGTGTGTTTATTTCTTCTTTAGCAGTGTGTCGGGGATTTCATTCAGGAAATTCTGAAAATAATATAAAAATATAATTAGAAATTGTTATAAGAAATTTTACAATAAAAATATTAAGTTTCAATTATTTCAATTTATTAAATGCACAGAATGTAAATTTAATTCTTAGGTTTATCTTGTGCTACTTCTTTGGCACCCCGTAAAACCTTTAAAGTTCTCGAAGACCTTGTTTATTTAATTTTAATAAGGTTTTTTTGCCATTCCAATATTCAATAAAACAACAAGTGTCGATAGTAAAATGGGATAAAATAATGATCAAGCAAATAAACAAATGAAATGTAAAACACTTCCATGTCCAATCTCTTAAAATTAAGTCAGCGGATCTGACCAGGTAGTAGGTCTGCTATTCGGCCCTTAAAGAAAGTTACTATCTACCATTCTATTCTATAGGTCTTCCCATCTACCTTATCGATTTTCTTAAGTACATCAAAATTCTTTCACTGATGCAAAAAACTCAAAAAATCCGTAGAAATCAGCTCCATTTGTCATCAATCAGTTTTTGGTATCTACTAAAGAGTATTGCAACAGATAGTCCACATTAACGAAAAATAAAGACGGATCTACAAAATAAGCTATCGTACGTCAAGCGTGTGTGCAACAGATGCTCCGCAGAAATACAACCGTTTTGTTCTGAAGGAACTTGATAGCCACGACAACTTTGTAAAAAGGCCTTTGAAAATTGTTGAACCAAAAATTACATCTGTATCTAATACTGGAAAAAGTTTTAAGCTAGGACTACGCGATTTGTATAAACACCAAAATATGTATTTTTATGTATTTTTGACATAAATATGCACCATCTGAAACACAAATGTGATGATAGAAAATGATATTATAAGCACGCTTTGTATATCATTTGGTGTCATCCGAATTATGGTTCAGCTGATATTGTGTATTTGTATTGTAAAAATACACAAATTTTTGTGTATACCTACACTAGATGTGTCGATTTACTTAAAACTTGGTATGTGGCGTTTTTTGGAAACTATCCCAAAGCATTTTTTGAATTTTTTATTTGGTCCAAAAATAACGGTACCTGTCATATACCGGTTGTAGAAAAAATTATTTTTCTCAAAAACGGTTCCTACGATTCTGATACAAATCATGGTCAGTTTTTTGGATAAGGTCTATCTTTAAATGGAAACCATTTTTTTAAAAAAAACGTTATTAACGGTACCTGCCATAGAACCGTTTTTTTTTAAATTCTGATTTTCTCCTTCATGACTCAATCAATTTTAACCATTTTTTTTACATGAATGCTTTTAAGTTGCCGTAATAATAAATATAAAACATCACAAAAGCTTGTGAACTCAAATAATATCCCTATTTCACATTTGTGAAAGTTTCGGAAACAATCGGTAGTTGTCTTAAATCGGATTTTCGATACACAACATCGAGTTTTCATGCTTAAGCCGGACTTTATTTCGCTGATGGGCAAGGGCCCAAATGGGCACTTTTACACAACGCTGGCGTAGGGTTTTTGTAGTTTTTGGTTTTCTCACACACTGTGAGATATAAAAATCAATTAGGAAAGTAAGTGGTGCCGTTGTTATCAAATATTTTTGTTTCTTTTTAAGTATTTTTTTTTTATGTAACTACCCACCCACCTTATCCCTAATGTCTCCATCTTATAAAGTAGTATACAAATGCTTGTATTTAGCTAATCTAAGTACAAGAATTCATTATTAAATGTGTTTCGTGCCGCGAGCATCAGTCGACCGAATAAGAAAACAGGTTAAAATATAACCGCTGAATGAAAAGTCAACAACGACAAAACAGATTTTCATAAAATAATTAAGCATAAATAAGCATGAAACTTTTTTTTGGAATAAGTTGTCTGTTGGTGAAAACCAAATACAAACGAATTTTGAGAGTGTCAACTAAATTTTTGATTTCAGAATTTTTCGTTTCTTATTTTGGTTTACTAGGAGAACTTTTTTACCTACATTTGTATTATGCGTTTGTACACAACTAAAATTCAATTACGCTTAACATCCGGGTATCATACAGTGCCCGTATTTCTTTTACACAAGGGTTCCACTAGCATTATTTTATGAGATACTATTTAAATACTATAAACCTGACTCATATTTAATACGATGAACTAAAAGAAGTAATTTGGATAATCTAGTTTTTATTTCGTTACTACGCACTTTTTACTCTCTTTATTGCATATATTGAAATCCACTGAAGTCAATTGCCTACTCTGTAAAGAATTTACTAAATCTTTGATTTTTATCATATCCTTAACCTTAAACCACAAACTTAATAAAACCATATTCAAACTTACGTAAACTGGCGGAGAGTAATCCGAACCACCATAATCCGCCCACTTGGAGATGTTTATCGATGGAATCACTCCACTCTTACACGGAACCCTTGGATTGCTAAAAACAACGAAACAAAAAGATTAAAAATTGCATAACAAAAAACCTTAACAAAGAAAACTAATATAGCTTGACTTACATTTCATGATCAGGTAGCACCATTGGATAGATTTGTATAGTATCTATTAAATCTGTATTATCGCAAATCAAACGTGAAAGTTTCGCCTTTCTAATTTCCTGTAATTGTTCGGGTGTGAATGATGACGGTTGATTTGGCATCTCATACCAGAAACGATCGCCACGTCGAACGTAGCTCATCTGGGTGGCGATTACACAAGCAAAAGTTGGGCCCAACATAGATCCAGGCAGGGACTTTTCTGACACACCACCCGACCATAAATCAATATCTGCTGGATGTCTATTAAGAGAATAAAATACCAAATCAGTATCAAGTATCAAAATGAACCCTTTTAGGGTATAGCGCGTGCAGTTAAAAGCAAAACACGCAAACTCACTCAAAGATACTTTCGTATCTGACAATTGTCTCGTTCGGCATTGAACCGAACATCTCATCCCACGTGTTCGAGGTCGGCAGACCGCAGAACTTTCTGAACTCCATGTAGCCGGGCAAACCAAACTCACGACCGCGCTGCATGTTGAACGAAACCAAATCCATGCCGAATCTAGCACCTTCCTTTTTAAATAGATGATTCGTGACTTCTTGGGTGATTGAGTCATCCATGGCTTGGGCAACTTGGTTCATCAAGCCCATGAAGTACTCGTCTAGCACACCGGCACGGTACAGATCGTATGGGCGACGAATTAAATCTGACAATCTCTTGGATGCAATGAATTTGTGCGCCTTGGACCAGCGTTCAACTGCCGTCGGCAGCAGGGAGTGGCCGAAGCGGAAGGCAGCACCAGCGAAAGCATCAATTATGCCTGGATTGACCTTGGGGTCATAGCCATCCCAATAGCCATCCTTTTGTAAGACCAAACCGAATTTTTCCATAATTTCTTTGCCCAACAAAATTGGCAAAAATTCATTGTAAGTCACATGTTGAACAATTGCAATGTTAATGCGACGTGCCTCTTGGAACAGGGTCTCGTCGTCCCAGTGTTTGTTGATGTCAGCCAGAGCAGTGGCCAATCGATTATGTTCGCGTGCCATAAGGGTGTGCATGCAGGTGAGAACAAGTTGTTCGTTGACACGAATCTCGCCACCTTCGAAGCAGAACATGCTCTTGTTGGGTCTGGTGCATCCTTCGTCTGGGATGTCTAGTTTTAGTGGAAGTAAGTCTTTGAGGCCGTATTCTTGGAAGACTGGATTCATACGCATAAGACCACCGTAGCCTGTGCGAAGCTTTCGCGCAAAGTGTTCCTTTACACCATACACAGTGTTGGCGTCAATCACACCGGTGAGTGTGTTGAATTGCTGACGGGATCCTGAAAAAAAAAATTGAAAATAAAAATTTCTTTCAGATCTTTCTATACAATTTGAGCCGCTTGGTCTTGGTCTTCAGTTATATTATTTTAATATTTTCATATGATCTCAAAGGGTAAAAGTTAAAATTTATATTCAACCTTGAAAACATGTGTTTTTAAACAACGTTTTATTGAAAGAATTTCAATGTACCAAACGTACAATTAAGTACAACATTACCTACTAACTTACCCAATCTACATCCAGGCCTGGGTGAAGGAAATCCACGCACGAAATCAATACACTTGACATTGAACAGTCTGTAGAAATAATCATCGTCAGGAATACGAATTTCATTGCAGTATGGGTGCTTTAAGTGCAATGGCCGCTTGCAGCATTCCTCCGGATCGTTACGGTTGATTGGATCTGAGCAAAGTAAACGTTCAGTTATAATTTGTTTGTTCACAGCTCAATAATTAAATGGTAAGGTCACCTTATTAACAACCGAACGAATAGCTTAAACTTACCAAGCGGTGTGCCAGTGAGCGTGAAATCATGATCCATAAATTGTCCCCACGCAATTACCATTACAGTTCCGGCGTGATCGTGGAATCCATCGTCTGGATGCATGGTACGTGACACAACACGCGAATAGGGCAGATCTCTTCCGGTGACGGAAATTCTTGGCGCATTTATGCCATCGGAGTAAAGAGGGCCGACTAGACGTTGAAATGGTGACATAGTTGCACCCCATGTTGGATGTTCGATGTTGTTGCATAATCCATCAAAACGCCGATATTTACCGGGACGACATTCGACTCCGGAAAAGAATGGCGGACAAACTTCTCGAATAAGTGTTTTTGATGTATCAATTGTTGGTAGACCTTTTTCAATTTCTTCGTACGATAATCCATATCTGAAAATATCAAAATGAAAATATGTTTGTATTAGTTATAGATTTCGTCGCTTTTTAAACGGATACTTTGACTGTGACACACCAATCTATCAGTTTGGCTTTCAAAAGTGTTTAGAGGAAGGCTTTTCTTTCAGTAATCTAACCTGTAACCCATAACTTAAACTTGAACAAGACGTCGTTTTTAGAAATATGTGATGTAGCTTTTATTGAAATGGTAAAATTTAATACTTTGAGTTCACAATTTATACATTTAAATGTTATCCCAGGTCTTTAGTGAAAATTAAGACGAAATTTAATAGCTTTCATAGCTTGTATTGTATGTATTGGCATATGTTATGAATTTTGATACTGTAGTAACCTTGGTAAGTGCGATGAACTATTACGTGAGTTGGAAGTTTTTTCAGAGATACTGGCTTTTGTGAGCAATTGGTAAGACCTCTATAAGTATTATTGTCAGGAGAAATTGCATCTCGAATCATATATTTGGACTCAGTGCAAAATTGTAGACAACCTCTATCTCCGCCAACTAACTGTACACATGCAAGAATATTTGGGATAATTAGTCACAAGTCTTGATTTTCCGTGACCTAGTTGGACCACAAAGGGAATAATTGCCCATTTCTGGTCCACCGTGTACACGACCGAGTTTAACATTAAAAATATCTTCTTCAGCAAAATACTGTAGCATTTTAACTTTTCTTCTGGTGTTCCGTAATTGTTTGTGCTGCACTTATAAGTCAGCTTCGTTATTCGATTTTGATTCGAGTGGAGTTTTTTGTATGAACAGCTCTTGTTAGAAGAAAATGTTTTTTGATTCGTTTATGATTCATGTGGTGTAATACAAGTCAGCCATTTGTTTTAGAACAGTTTCGCAATTAAAGTTAATTGTTGACCATTTGGTCTTCTAAATACTTCAAACAAATTTTATAATGTGTTTATTACGAAAGACTTACTTTCGATCTGGCAAAGACTACTTAAAGCTTCCATTATTTGTAGCAAAATTCTGTTTATCATCAATATGAGGCTTTCAAGTTATAAGCAAATATCACAATGTTATCTGTTTTTGGCACGCTTGCTCAGTACCAATTTTTCACTGAGCACGTACAATCTAATGAAACTGTATGCACTGTATCGGTAACGATATATTGGATTTATTGGCATTTCGTTGTATTAAATTATATATCGTAAGAAAAACAAAAAATTGTGTTAGACAGTGGTTTTTGTGCGTTTATTTGGTACATTCAGAAAAAATATCATTGTTTTACAAAGAACTTTCCATTGTTGTAAAATTGTGAATTAAAAATTCTTAATTTTTCAAGGAATGTCAGTTTAACAATCAAGTTTTTAATAGAATTTGTTGTTGTGTTGCAGGTAGATAACCGGACCAGTCGCTTGCTTCGTGTGAAATGGGCCTTTACTCCACCCTGTAAAATGCAGAAATTTTGGATTCATGCAATTTTTCCAAAAAAATACGTCCAAATTTCTTTAGGGATAGCAAATTTAAAGATCTTGTAAGATTTTCGAAATGGTCCCTTGAATCTTTAAGATCAATCGGTAGAATGGGTCGCTTTAATTTGCGTGTGTTATGTTTATAAAACACAGATTATTCAGAAACTGTGATGTATTCCTGCAACTTAAAAGATTCTGATGCTTAGTTTTAAGTAGTGATTTCCATTTTTGTCTCACAACCCTCAAACAAGTAAATGAATTTTGGCTTTTTCACGAGGAGTAAAACTCTGTCTTACTGTTAATCGTGTAAAAGTTGGTATCGAGATGATATGTTTGGAAAGGCTTAGATGTGGAGGGGATAGCGGTACAAGATTTAGGCTAAGCCACATATATTTGCAATCAATTTATATTTTGTAGATATTGTTTTCTAAGCGTTTTCGAGGTGGTAGGGTCGTTGGTAGCTGAATTGGCACCTTCGGGCATTTGTATCACGTTCTTAACATCAATTCTCCTCCTTTACGTTCTTAAGTTTTAGAATTTATATCGTGGTTATGCAAATTGAAATTATTTAACATTGTGATAAGAAAAAGGAATTCAGGGGAATCAGTGAATTGATAAAGAATTTGATCTAACCAATTATGTTAAATGTTTATTTTGGGAAGTCATTTCCAGTTCGACTACGATGTCTATCTTGTTGCTCCTGTTTGGCATACCTAAGTCTGATATTTTGAAATTGCCAAGCTTACCTTGGGCAACCTTTAAAAGACTAAAAAATGTAACTGAAACTCAAAAATATCCTAAAGTCACCTAAAGAATTAATTACAAATTACCTCTGTTAATTCACTTCTATTAAAATCTACTTCTACTATACTCAAAACCATAGAAGTACTCTAGATCCGTAGTACTTCACTGTTTTTGATCGACATCTAAAGGAAAGGTCAATATGAGCACCAATAAACGATTTCACTAACAACTTTGAACTTGGTTTTCGAACAAGAGTACTTAAAAATCGATAAGACATCTAGTTCCTATGTTTCCCAATTCGTGCCAAATTAGCATTTGTTAAATAGGTACCCTCACCCTCACAGGTAATTTTCTTCTTTTTTAATCAAAACCAACATTCAAGGATGGAGAAGTCCATAAAAGTGGTTTTCGTCATGCCGTCCGTCGGTCTGTGCGTCTGTACGTATGTGCGTCTGGGTGTCTGTGCGTCCATCTGTATGTATGTGTACAGATTACCACTGCGCAAACGCGTGCACCGATTTTCTTCAAACATGGTGCAGATGGTTTTTACCTAATTTCGAATGTTAATTTTTTTTTGTTTTTGATTATCTCGTCTAGAACTAATACCTCCCATATAACGGTTTTGAGTTATTGGGTTTTTCTCGAAAAACTTCTCTAACGATTTTGTTAAAAATTTGTGTATGTATTATGTTCAGTGATTACAACAAAACTGCATTTTTAGTTTTTCTCATAAAACTCGAACATGGTTTTTTTTTTTTTTGTGAATATCTCGTAAGCGATTAAAACGATTTTGACTAAATCTTTTGCACAGATATTTCATTTAACCTTATCTTATCATAAAGCAAAACCCTATATTTTGTTAATTTCTAACATAGTTATTTATTTTTGTAAACTTTATATAAGAGGCTTTAACGTCTATAGCAAATTTATCCCAAAGAGCAAGTACGTGCGATCCAGTCGTGCATTTTATTTTGTCAAGTCATAACAACTTCTTTCATAGTCTCATTTATTGGATTAAACTTCAACATCAATTGAACACTCAAATCTCCATTAAATTAAAACATTGCTCAACGCCCATTGTACAATAACCTTCGTTCAAGAAGATCAATTCTCCGGTCTTATGACCACAAAAAAGTAAACAAAACTTCAACCACAAAAGCCAGACAATCTCTATTTACTGATTTGATTCCTATTCTCACTTCAAAGTTGTATCCACAAAGAAAATCAAACTTTATCTCGAAACACAAGAGAAATAAAAACACACAACAAAAGAAGCCGCTCCTGCTTCACCGAGAGACGTTGATCCATTTATGACATCGTGTTCGAAAAGCTGCGATACAGCTATGAAGCAATGTAAGCCAAGGTTTTTTGATATCACCCTTTTTTTTATCGTGAGGACATCAAAACTAAATTCACAGCTGAACCCATAAAAGAAGGTAATAATTTGGGTAATAGTTTTGTCATAAAAAGCCAGGAATGCAATGAGTAATCGTTCAGCAGTGCAATTTTCATGTTAATTGAATTCTGACATTCGAAAGTGGGTCAGTCGTTTGTCTAATATGATGATGAGAGTTTTGCAAGAGTGCCGCTGCTGCCACTGTAAACTTCTTCATCATATGACATTCCTAGATCAACTTTTCCAGCCAAAGACAACTGCTACTACCGATCGAGAGTGTTCCAAGTTCCAACTTAATACTCTCAACTAAACTAACTCAACGACAGTCGTTTGTGCGATAAATAACTTTTGAACAATTTAATATGGAAAATCGATAGTGATACCACTGCTGGCACTACCATGCCACCACCTGGAGGTGCAACAACTTCACGTGATTTGTTTTTTATTTCGTCTGGGTACTTCATCTCATGTTTGGAGATTTGAACTATCCGAAAGTAACCCAACTGCAACTAAACTAACTATAACTATGCCGATTATACTTCATAAACGAGACTTTAAGTCAGTGCAGTGTGGGTAATTATAACACTGCAACTGCACCAGCAACAGCCCAAACAACAACACCAACAACAGTACGTTAGCGCTGAATATATCCGATGGATGCGAAACAAATTGCAGCAACTGTTTCTGTTCAAATTTGGATGCAAGAAACAGATAAAATCCACGAAGGTGATGAATGGCGATTCATAATTTTTACCAACCAAATGCCTCCTTTAGACTTCTTAAGCATGAGATCGACATGGGTTTTTTGGGAGGCCAATAGAGTGGCAATGCAAATTTGGTTATACTTTTTGAACATGTTGCATCCATAAAAAAAAGAAATAAGATTTGTGTGAGTTTTTATGATAATTTTGTTTGAGATTAAAATTGGGTTGGTCAAAATAATGAATTGAAGTGTACATGTTTGGTGTTTTAATTCAATTTATTCTTGGGGATACAGATCTCGATTTGTATCAAGTTTGACATAAAGTTGATTAAAAAACTTGGCAAGTATCGGAATTTTGTTTCTGGAGCGTATCACGTTTGTACATAAGTTAAAATAGTTAGAGTAAGAAATTGCTTGTCCAATTTTCATAAAATTTACTAGCTGCATAGCAGCTAGAGGTAGACATACATATAGGGGATGCCATCAGTAAAAGCAAAATAATTATGTTGGACATTACACAAAATCATTGATTCAATGGTGGAAGGGTAGGGCATTCGAGCACAAGGCATCTAATCGCCCCTTAACTTCATAGGAAAAGTAGAAAACCTTGAAAATAGGCTTAAGGCTAAAAAATATAATTAAAAAAAATTTTGCAAATGTCAATTAATGCAGAAAAAAATAAATGGCGCTTTATTTTAAGACGGATTTTGGACAGAATTTTTGTCTTGCTCGTTAATTTTTTTCTTTTCGAAGCCACAGAGAGGATTTCTCATCGGACAATAGACACAATTTCTTGGAAGTCATAAAACTTATACATGTATCCGAATATGATCCAGTTTTAAAGGAGCATTAGTTGAGAATCCAGCATTCAATAGCTTATAAATATAATAATAATAAGACACGATTCAGTTCGTATTTTCAAAATGAATTTATAAGCCCTTTGGGGAAAGAAGTGAGGACAAAAATTGTGAAAAGTGAAAGACAACCACCCAGGCGAAGTACTTGAGCATTTTATTGCAGTTTTTTTTTCAAGAAAGTGTCTAAACCCCAAATATGATTCATTCAGATTTTTGGGATATGAGAAATCAATGCTCTTTAAATCTGCTGACGATGGTCTACTATGGTATTTTTGTTGCAAAAGCCCCATCTTGAACTTCAAAAATTTTAGTAGCAATGTCAAGCTTATTAAGTCAATAATCCCTTTTTTCGCACCACAAGTTACAGAAAATCGTACTAACATCAGTTCTTGTAAGCTCTTTAATTCATTCCAATTAAATACTTGTAGGCTAAGAAATTTTAATTGGTTTTTTAAAGGCTTTTTGCTTCATGGATCATCGAGATATCGAAATTTTGGTACAATTTGTTAATCAATACAAAACTTTTGTTTTGGTACACTTACGCGTATACTTACTTTTTTTATGAATTCAATTTATTTATAAACAATCAATTTTTATTGGAAACGATCGGAAATTCCTTTTTTAGAAGAAAATATGCCGTGACTTCTTGATAACAATAAACGAAACCAAGTAAATCGGAGAGCAGATGGATTTCAGTTTGGGGTACAGAAAAGGTTTTAGGATTAAAAAAATGTATCCAACATGATTATCGATAAAAAAAGTAAAGAAAGTTGTATTATAAGACACTTTAAATAAAACAAAATCGAGAACTAACTTCCTTGCTTCCAGTTCATATCTTTAAAATATTTATAGCAAGCTACCCTAGTGCGAAAATTGCGAAACAAAATTGCTAGGCCAGGGTAAAAATACTTTAAAGTATTTTAATTGGTGCACAGATAATAAGATTTTCATAGAGACCCCTTCTTGGTTTTAAGATGAATATCTTATTAAAATTTTATTTTTTTCAAATATTTTTGCATTTGGCACTTAAAACAAAATTGTGGCTATTATTTCATATAGTAGGCTAGCCTAGTGGTAAAGTATCCAAGGCTTAATCTCAAAACTCCATGTTCATTCACAATTTTTTTTTTTTTTTAAATAAAAACATAATAATTTTGGAAATAATAAAAAGAACCTGTTGACAAGTTTTGAACAAAATCGGTTGAGCCAGTAAAGATACATCAGGAGACAACTAAAAATTATGGCGATTTTAGCAAAAAGCGTGTTCATCCGTTCCGTTATTCGAATTTTTTGAGAAAAACTAAAAATGCAGTATTGTTTCAATCACTCATAACATAACATGCACCAAGTTCAATCGAAATCGTTAGAGCCGTTTTGGAGTAAAATCCAATAACTCGAAACCGTTGTATGGGAGGTATTCGTTCTAATCGAGATATTCAAAAACCTTGGAAATTATAAAAAAGTAATCTATACCAAATTTCATGCAAATCCGTCAACCCGTTTGGGCTGTGGCTCTCTGTACCGACGGACGGCATGACGAAAACCCCTTTTTGAACATCTCCATCATCGTAATGTTGGTTTTGATTAAAACCTCAATATTAAGTGTTTTAAGGAATATAGTTTTTTTTTTAATCTATAATAAACATATTTACAAAATAATATGATTCTTGGCCGCCATATTGTAGATCTTCAAAAAAATATGTATAAATAGAAAAATACTGATTCAGTGTGAAAATAAATTTTGTTTGATACCGATATTGCTATATTTTGAAATTTGGCCATTTCTTTGGAATAAAAAGGACCTAAAACTATTTTTTCGAATATACGAATGTCTATTTTGAGTATGTTGGTAAGGAAGGCCTCACCTTAATTTTGCGCCAAGAATAATTTTTGTCGGAATTTGTTCGACCTCTAGGTGCTTTTTGATAAGATTAATTATTCAAGAGAATCCTAAAAATAATAACTAGTGAAATTCTTATAGATTGGGGTGTTCGATTTTTGTAGTTTTTACTATAATATTCTAGTTATAGCTTTTTTTAATGACACAGATTGAAGTTCTAGCTGAAAAAAACAACAAAATCGGCCAAAATCGATCAGTCGACCTTTTTTATGAGTCGCTTTATGAATTTCGGAATCACTTTGACTAGAAAGTAAATTTGCTAGTTAGCTTAAGCTTAGTTTTATTTACAAAGAACCTACCTTTGACTTCAAAAATTAAAGTTTAAGCTTTAGCTTTTTTTTATTTACAGAACCAATTGTTTGAAAAAAAAACAAAAATGTATAACTATTTCTAAATAGATTTATTCGAATAACAGAATTAATTAACAGTAGCCGTGTTTTATTCAACACTGAGTAGCTACTCAAATGGATACAATATTTTGAAACAATATTTTCCAAATTTTCTTCTTAAAACCGTCTTGCGAAGATATAATTGGTTCCAAAATACGGCTCTTTAAACTTAATCAAGTTAATCAAAGACAAAAAAGAAAAAAGTGTGTCAGAGTCAGTGATGAGAGTTAATAAACAAACGTTTGATGATAATAGTTAAGTAAGTAAAAAAAAAATTAAAAAAAAATTTCAAAGAAATATAGAACCTCCTTACTTAACCCCGCTTTGTAAATAAAATCTGCGAGCACTTATAACATAGAACTTTTTTTTAATATTCATTCCTTTTTGATTTACCTAATTTATGTTCCAAATTACACAATACATTACTATAACTGCTACCAATAACGACATTTTCCATCCAAATTTGTCGTGCATCACAGTTTTTTATGAACGTGTGCTAAATCGCTCTTTTCCCTCTACAACAAAACAAAGCAAACTAACAAAACAAGGCGCTTAGGATCACGATTTTTCCACACTTCACTGACTTTGATGATGCGAACAGAGATAAAAGTCTTTAAGGAATTCCGACATCCATCTTGAAAACATAAAACATCACATGATTGCTCATTTAACTATAATGTGCAAACCCATAATTGTTAAGGATAGAGGTTTCAAGTATATAGAGTCACACAAGAGATTGATGGGTGTTAGACCAAAGGAAACAGATCTATTCACAAAATGATTAAAGAAAATATCTATCGTTATAGCGGTTTGATCCCTCGGGCATCAACTTAGTCGGTATAATGTGAGTAGAGTTAGCTATTGCACAATCAAGGAAGTAATTATGAATTCGATTTATTTTATTTGGTGGTTTATGGCAAATATAGTGCGGGAAATATTATTGACTCAAAGATATCAAATGAAATCTTAAGTTTTATCCGTCTCATTAAGGTGGCTCAATAAATACCAATTTATAACCTACCTGCATTGAAAAAAAATATGACACCATTGACTTACTGTGATGTAATTAAATATAACCTGCTGACAAGGAATCTCTATAAAAACCAAGAAATCCCAGGTGAATGGGGTTTTAATCATGAACGAATCTCATGTGACTTGGCAACAAAGTTGAAACAAAAAGTACTCGACTTCGATAGGAAGGAAGTTGTCTATGATTGACAGTTAATTTCCCAAGATCTATCTTCGTAAAACATGTGACGAATGATTGCGTTGGGTATGGGTTCATATTTAACAAGCGGAAAATGAAAAAAAAGAATTGGTACATTTTTTCTTATAATATCTGACCTTGCAAATATAAGTAGGCACCCGTAAACATAGTCTATAATTATTTTATTTACTGTTTAGTCTACACCTAAGCCAAAGCAATTATGTTACCTGAAGTTTTTGCTATCGTAAGCAGCTCTAGGTTTTGTAATTTAATTATTGTGAGCTGTATAGAGTATGTATTTATAAAAAAACAACTTGAGTAGTTTCTCATTAAATCGAAGATTTCATACCATTGATTTGGATTTATTTTGTAATTTCTACATATTCACAAGCTCTATGACCTAATGCCAGAAAAATAAATGCTTTATCGCTGCGATACATTTCACTTATAGAAATTATTTTACTACGAGTACTTACATAAATTATTGAAATTGCTTGATATAATTATGTTGCAGTAAAAAAATGTGTGTGTTTACTTATAAACGTGTGTTAAATATTGTACGCTTAATATGATTATTAGGAAATTAAATTAAATTAATACTAATCACGAATTTCCACATTTTTGATGTAAACTTTAACCGACTCTACTGTGTGACTGACACTACAATATTTGAATTTAATAAAAGTTATTAAAGAATTATTAAAAAAACCTAACAAACTTTTAATGTCGGCATTGTTTAACTTATTCTGTTAAGCAGTAAAGCTAATTTTGTAATGCTTAATTACAAGTTAAACTAAAATTACAAAAAAAATTCTGTATATTTTGTGACCGACACTACAAGTGGGTTGGTATGTAAAGAACTTACAGTTTACATTGTGGATTGATTTTCTTCAAGCGGCCCATACAAACAAAACAAAAATTGTTTGGAGACTGACATAGGGATTTTTGGAGTTTCTTTTGTTTGAACCAAAAACTACGGTAACTGCCATATAAGGGTTTAAGAAAAGCTATTATTTACCAAAAAAGGCTCCTATGACTCACAGTGGGGCGACATTTATGGGAAAGCGGACAAAATTATTAAAACTAAACCCCTTAGCCGACATTGTTGAAATTTTCAATGATGATAACTAGTAGCAAGATAAACTTACACTTATAATTTCCACAAACTGCCACGCCTAGTTTTTGTTAATTTTAATGAAAACTAAACCACAGAACCAATGTTGTTGAAATTTTCTGGAACGATAAATCAATGGCACGCTGCCACGCCCACTTTTTGTCCGTTTTAATTTAATTCTTTTTTTACTGTTTTTGTTAAGATGTGCTAAAATTTTAAACACTTCAACTAACAGTGAAAATGTTTACCTACTTAAAAAAAAGTTCATCCAACTTATGTTGTGTTCTTAGATAAAAATTAAGACAAAATAACAAAAAAGGGAAATAACTCTATTTCTCGAGAATGGCTGTAATGGACTTACATAATTGAAAAAATATATCATTTTATAGTTTTTATTCAGTTCAATTAAGTTTTAAATGCAATAGTGTAGCCTTTTCTGATATGGTCTGTACCTATACTTCGAACAGGGAATGTGTTAGTGAACTACATTTCTTGCAAGTCATTATTGCCCATTCCCTGTACGATGCTATACTCTTCCACACTTTTCATACGATATACATAAGTCAAAAAGTATTTCAACACTTCTCCATTCTCTCTTTGGTAACGAGAAAATTTGTAACATAAAATATCGAACTCTTTAACTTCAACTTATGATAAGATTTATGGAAAATCTATCAAAGAGATGCATATAGATTCTGAGAGAAGACAATTAGTGATCTCAGAAACGATTGCAAATTACACGGTTAAAAATCACCTGGCGTAAAAACTTTGCTTCGAAAAACAGTGTTTTTGGATTTGAGTTCAGATTACCAAAAACCTACAGAAATGTAAAAATTTTTGTATAAAAATAGAAAAAAAATTGTTGACCAGTGTTATCAATTAAAGAACTTCGTCACTGAAGGGAAGGTGTTTTCTTTTGGGTTCAGGTCTCAAGTATGTTATGCAGGGATCTGAAGATTCTAGCAGCGTCTGCAATACATCCACCTTATAAATTGAATTCGACAGTATTTATAGTCTTTGTTTCTACTTCCGCCCCCTCCGAAAGTACTAGTCCAATAGTCAAAACTGCTGCTACTATAATCTTGGCTCCATGAATTAATATTTACATGTTTCGATTTTGTTGTAAAGTATAATTAAATGACCCGGCTTAATTGAGTATTAGAATAGAGAACAAAACTTTTTGAATGTGTAGGATTAGTTTTAAACAAGTACCTACATCAAGATAAAGTCACATCAGCCCCTATTAGATATTGTTTGTACTATTTTTACTTGCGATTTATATAGGTACTTTAGGTCAGGTTTAGGATTCGTAAGAAAATCGAAGAATATATTTTTATAAATGTTAATAACGGTACCCCCCATAGAACGGTTTTTCATTTTTTTGTTTCTTTTAAACGAATTAATTGATTTTGATGAAATTTTGTTCCACAGAAGCTTCTTCATAGTTTTAAGATTGTTTGATATCAATATTTTCAAAACATAAATTTTTGAATTTGAAAAAAAATTTAAATTTTTTTTAAATTTTGGTTTCAGGTGCGATCATTAATATTTTCTTCAATTTCAATTTTTTTAATCATGAACAACTCATTTTCTTAAAAACTGCTGCAAGGATTTTCAATTTTTTTTTTCTAAAAATTAATTTTTCTAAATAAATCAAAATGGAATATGTACTTAGTTTAGAGCTCCAAATCATTCATTCATAAGAGCAAGTACGTGAGACCCAGTCGTGCATTTTATATATCTACGTTGAATGAAAAACTACTTGTTGACAAATTAATTACTTAATAGCTTTATCTATCATACATTTTCAACTATGATAAAAATCTCTGTAATTCACAAATGTACTGTATAATAGGCACATACAAATACCTACACATATGCATTACGTAAGCTCACGCATACAAAATATCGCATGGCAATCAAATGGAAGAAGAAGAGTTTTATTATGAGATTATCCTTTTTTTCATATTATAATTGGACTCATGTGACTGGAAAAATGAAGATAGACGGTTATTTTGCCTCCATCCTCTAGTCCTTCACTTGTTACAACACTGATGCCTTTCACTTCTACTTTTATGCACAAAAAAATATTTCTTTTTCTTTAATTAATCATATATGACTATAAAAAGCTATTATAAGTGGGATCCATCAGTAATCAGTATACAAATTTATATCTTCAATGTCAAAATTGCTTTTTGAATGCACTATCATTTAAGGCATTTTGTTTTTGTTTTTAAAAATGTATGCATGCATTTAAATTTCTGTTGATTAATTTGTCACAAGACCCTACGGATTATGTTAAGAGTCACGATCATGAACAAAAAACACGACTACCGTTTTAGTTAACAGCACACTCGTGATTATTTCATTTGTTTATTTATGAACCAGTATTGTTGATTCGCATTAAAATAGCGTTTTAATAGCATAATTGTTATTTAATAATAGACCATTTAAATGATAAGTGCAGAGGGTTATGTTACTTCACAATTGTGTATGCAAAAAAAAATGCATACATTTTTTTAAAGTTATCAATTCAAAAGTTTTGAGTAGGTTAATCAACTCGGAGTGTTTATATTTTGCGCTATTGACCTAATAAATGGATTTGTTAGGCGAGGGTACGAAACAATGACGAACAATTGACAGCAATCAGTCCGATCTTAGACACTCGTAATAATATTAGCAGTGTAATCTGGCAGGTTCACAACAATCTTATAAGAAGTTCAAATTTAAGAAACCTGTCTTGGTATAGTGCGAATAATTAATAACAAGATCGGTTTAAGAGAATACACATTCTCGTACTCCCACTTCTATCAAATTATTGAAGATATAAACAAGAGCTAGCACTGGCATTGAAAGAACACTCATTAGGTAACTGCTTGCGTTTTCTTTTAATATCTTAGATCAAAGGTATATTTTTGTAAGTGGGTCACTGTGGCGTATGAGTAACATTTCCGTCTAAAGAATAACTGAGTTTAATAAATTTGTATTGCTGGTCAATTAAACAAACCATTTTATTGGTCTTTAATAGTTTATTGCTGGTCAATTAAACAAACCATTTTATTGGTCTTTAATAGTAGTTTTCTTATCTCTTATAGGATGTTCACAAAGAATAAACGTGAAAAAAACCATTCTAGATTTAATATTTTTATGGACTCTATTGATTTATTGACACACGAAGTCAAAAGAAACATTCATGCCAATTTTTATCACTTTGGCCTTGCTTTTTAAAAATTGTCAGTAATATTTGTTGGATTGTTCTGAAAATACATGCCTATGCATAAAAGAAGCTATAAACTTTTCTTATAGTTTTTACATCGTCTTGTTATTTATTTCATTCAATCTAGGAGTACAAGAATTGCAAAATTTATTGGGAAAAAGAGTAAAATTAAGAGTTCTCATATGGCTATTAGATCTTCTTAAACACACAGAAAGTTACGTTAATGATTTCAATTGTTTTCTAATATGTTCGGTTACATGATTTTGGCCATAAAAATGTCGAAAAATTGCACTTTCTTCATATTTTTATGCCACAGCATAAAACAAACATTTTTTTAGAAAAACAATATTAAAAATTAGCACTTTTTAGAACTTTGAAGTCTTCCTAATCTATTGAATTGAGCTCAAATTTAAAAAAAAGTATTTTTTCCTGCACTAGAGACCCAAAGTACATAAAATGTTTGAGGGCCGCAAAGATACTCGCATTTTTCCAAAAAAAAAACGAACATGGCACTTAGGACGAGGATTCCGACACATTCATTTGTCATTGTGGCAACTCGATTGTGGCAGTTTTGTCTTTTTTTCTGTCTCGCTAATAGGATGAGCATCGTGTTATATTATGCAGGTATTTCAAATAAATTCCCTCTGTAATTTTACTACGCGATGTTATGGGGGTTTGTTGAACTATTTTTGAAATAATAACCCAGTGACTGTAAGACCCAATGACCTGGATTACACAAAACTATACTACGTGGTAGTAAAACAAACATTTTAATAGAAATACTTATGCACATTTTCTTTCGCA
Source organism: Meliscaeva auricollis (assembly GCA_948107695.1). NCBI lineage: Eukaryota > Metazoa > Arthropoda > Insecta > Diptera > Syrphidae > Meliscaeva > Meliscaeva auricollis. Next base: position 62,186,932 of record OX403616.1, read on the forward strand.
AAGAATTTGCAACAACTCAAGTAATTTAGGCGGATGGTATGTTAAAACAAGACGTTAAACCAAACAACGGTGTTGAAAGATCCCAAAAATTCCTCAAATTAATATTTTTTTTATTTCTATTTGAAATAACTTCACAGAAATTATGAGGTATGAATTTTTAATAAGCTAGCAATTCGCATCCGATGAAGATAAAGTAGGTTGGTAGGTAGGTAGGTTATGTAGGTAAGACTTCTTTGTGAGACTATTTTTATTGTGTGTCTTACGGTATTGTGGATATATCACGTGCTGCCACTGTAATAGCAGACATGCTGGGAAAGTGTTGAGAGGGTTAATAATTATGAAATACGATTCATCTGATTAAATTATATGCGGGAAGTAACACTACCCACAACATTATGAATGATTAAAGCTTTTCACTTTATCATTCCGCCGCATAATGTTGCCTTGTACCAAACAAAATAACATGAAAGACATCATTAATATTTTATTAACAAGTAGATAGAAGTAAATCATCATCAGATACATATGTACTGATTGATATGCGAAACACCTTTTCTATCTTTGTTTCATGGAATTAAAATTATTATGTTACATCGAGCTATTTAAATATTTGTCTGCAATGTTACTCCATTTTTAGAGCGCACATTTTTATTGTTATTTGTTAAACACTTGTGGTACAATGCAATCTAACTGACTTACATTACAAAACAACGTGTGTGGGTACAAAATAAACGAAAAAGTGAAAGGTATTTCAGTTTTTTGTAGCAAGACAATGGTTCAATATTATTATGCAATATATACCAATGGAACATAGCCTAAGGACAAATTTATTTAGAATTTGAACGCGCAGTTAAATCAACGCCAATCTAAGCTTAAGGCTCGCGATGTTGGGGTAATTAAGGGTTATATTTTGCATAGACAAAAATGTTAAACATGTGTCAGGCATTGTTATGCGGGATTTCAATATAATTGGCAAGTGGGTGTAGCGAGGACAAAAGAAGTGAGTCAAACGTCAATCGTTAAAAAAAGCCACAAACATAACTTAGCCTTAAGGAATTTTTGTCCATACTTCGAGAATGTGTGGTATTGGTTATTGGGTTATTAAAATGATTAATGGATGATCATAAGGTATAGAAGAGATTATGAGCAACTGTAGCACTTTTGTTAACTTCGGTTTATCTAAAGGATTTTGACAAATGACAGAACTACTTTTGAAAGTGAGAACTGTCAAACTGATAAATTCATAGCAAGCATCGTCTTCCATTTCCATTACATACTACTTGTTTGACTTTTAAATTCAAATTTGTTTCTAAAAGATTTCTGAGATTTCTGTGGTATCACAATAGACTCGAACACGTGCCATTTCTTCTCTACGGAGATAAACCTTATGATGACTAATATAATTAAACTTGAATTTTTTTGAACGCTCAACAACACTGTTTCTAGTGCCAAAGAATTAAGACATGATTTTGAGCATGTTTTGTATGGTGAATTCAAAGTCGTGCTTAAATTTTATGTATCAGCTCTAGTTTTTGAGATACAGGAGAGGAAATTCCCATTAAAGGCTAAATTATGTCATATCAAAGGTATTGCACTGATTCCAAACTTGGCAGCATTTTCGTGTAGAGCCACAGCCTAACGGGTCCTTTTCGGCTTTACATTAGAATACCCTGAGGTACCTCTATAGTTTAGTACTTAGTTTGGTGTTACGGTAGTTTCGTACAGCTGTCTCACTATAACTGTTGGAAATTATTTTGCTCAAGTCTTGCATTCAAAACATCATCAAAATGCACTTGCTTCTGAAGAAGAACCTAATATTAATACTAATTAATTTTAAATTTAATTTAAGTATATTTCTGTTTGGTTTGTCTTTGCAAGTTTTTGAATTGAATTCGAGTTATATGAAGAAATGTGATGTGATGTAGCTTTTAAGATATATTTTAATAATGAACTAAGCCCTGCATGTATTGTTATTCTAAGCAGCAGTTTATGTTGCAATCTATGCTCAAAAGTAAAATATTTTATCTTCTACCAGATATCAGCTCAATGCTCAAAGCTAAACATTCTAATCCGCTTGAAGCGTGCCTTTATTCTGTCTATTTAGTCTAACCATTAATTAACAGAAAGCCAAACATCATCGGTAGGTAGGTATGCCTTATTCTGTCATGACTCAATGACATATACCGTGACAAATCTAATTAAGCAATTAAATACATATTGCTATTGGTAAATAAATCAAATCTTGATAATTGCATTGTCGCAGTTCGAGACAAATAAAAAGTTGAAATAAAAAAAGACAAAAGTTTATTGTGTCTCAACAGTCAACGTCAACCACACAATTTGGATTTATCTTATAACTGTTCTATTGCTTGTTTGACAATAATGGCTGCTCTAAACTTAACTGATCTTACAATTATAGAGACTTTCAGAAGTAAACAAGCCCACTGCCTCAATCAACCGTGTCATGGCTAACTGAGACATAAATTCTGTAATTTCACCAATAAACACTTTCAATTTTATGTAGCCATATGTAAGGTTTGTTTCATTTTCAGGGGTATTTGCCAGTCTTTACAAAAAATTCCATATCACTTACGTTCTTGCTAATTGTATAGAAATATCCAAAATTAGTTCACCAACAGTAGCAATGTCTTCGGTCTTCCATTCGCCCTTCGGTGTTGACACATCTGTAATAATAAATTAATAATACATTTACTATTCTGAGCTCACTCATTGTAGTTAAGCTGTCATCAGTACAGTCAGTAAGATCTAAGACGTATCACACTAACAATATTGAGATGGCCATAGGAGGAATAGTTAAATCCACCCGCCTATAGATTTTTGACATAAATTCGAAAAATGTCAATAAGTCTATTGGTAGTTGCATTTAACTTTTCCTTTTATCAGCGGTTCGATGGTGTTAGTGTAATATATGTTAGATCCTACAGTTCTGTGAATAGCTTTGCCAAAAAAAACACCCTATTGTTTGATTTTCAACTTGTAATACTTACGAATTCTCTTCCTGGCATCCAGGTAAGCTGCATTTACCGCATCATAAGTTATGCAAGTGTTGTCGCCAGAGTATGGATTTCTGCAAATAAAAAAGAAACAAACCCATAAACGATAAAGTTAATTGAAAGTAGCAGTGTTTTTTTTACTTTTTTTAGTGATAACTTGTTGCCAAAATGGCTCAGACAGCATATAACAAACACTACACACACACACACACACACACACACACGAATTGATAAGTGAAAATTCAAAAGTCACAAATCGATGCAAATTGGATTCCCCTGTTCCGTTTTGGATTTATTTTAAATTGAATTTTAAGATGACCTGGTGTTCAAGTACAGTGGGATAGTTTATTTAATAAAGCCAGTAGGATATTTATAATCAAAATGATATTTTTCAAGCCTCTCGGTATACAGAGAAAAGCCAATTGCAAAACGCAGGAAGGATATTTCGTCCCCCATACAAGAATAATACTTAGTTCCTCAGGACTTCTACGTCCGTGATGATTGACTTAAGAGGCATAGGGTTTCCACTACTTTTAAGTGCCATGGTGTACGCTTTCTAGAAATGTACCAGAGCTTTCTCAAACACTTCTCCTTTGGTTTGGATACCTGTGTCCTTTGCTTTGTTGCCGAACTCCTCCTCTACCTATCTGTGTAAGCCAGGCGGCGCACGTGATTTTTTTTTTTGTCGAAGCGGAATAATCGCGTAACACTATAAGGGTAAAACTTGAAACTTCTTTTCGCCTGGTAAGCATGTTACTGTTTACAAACGAGTTCAATTTGCTACAGTCTTGTCTTGCTGTAAATTGATATTTTTTACTTTTAATAACACGCAACAGTCGCTGGTCGTTAAGCTGAGAGAATATTTCCTCCATACTTTGTGGACAGCATTCCAAACGCAACAGTATTCAGCCCTTGTAACCTACATTGGATATCAAAATTTAAACTCCCCCCCCCCCCGAATGCCTTTTTTAAAGGAAATGAAAAGAATTGGTAATCTAAACTCAACTCACTGCTAATTGTTCCGATAGGGGTCATCAAGAACTAACTCCTTCCGACGAGCACCGGTCAAGCATCACCCCGACAGCCTGAAAGCTTCCCGCAACAATGGTGTTTTTTACTTGCGATATGGGTACCATATATCAAGTTATGCATTAGTACAAAAACAAAAGTTGAGATAACAATCAAACATGACATTACGATGATAGAGAATGAGAAAAAAGTGGGTCCGAAAATTCTGTCTGTCTGTCTGTCTGTCTGTCTGTTAGTATCAGAGACTAAACGTATGGGTCGATTTACTTCAAACTTGGTATGTGGCGTTTTTTGGAGAATATCCCCAGACGTTTTTTTGATTTTTTTTTTGACCCTAAATAACGGTACCTGTCATATACCGGTTTTAGAAAAACTCATTTTTCATGGTCATTTCTTTAGGTAAGGTCTATCTTTGAATGAGAATCATTTTTTTCAAAAACCGTTATTAACGGTACCTGCCATAGAACCGTTTTTTTTAAATTCTGATTTTCTCCTTCAGGACTCAATCAATTTCATCTATTTTTTTTACATGAATGCTTTTAAGTTGCCGTAATAATATTTAGTAAAAAAAAAATCGAAAATTATTTTTTTGGATTTTTAAAAAAAGTTTGAAATTTTTTTTTGAAAAATCATTTTTTCGAAAACTATTTAATATTTTTTTTCAAATTTTATTTTTTAGATGTTGATAAATTATATCTTAAAAGTGGCGTACCAATTTTTTTTTATAAAAATCCTTGCAAAATTTTATATGGAAAAAATAGTTTTTTTAAAAAACGGCTCAAACGATTTTCAAAATTTTTTTTCTAAAAGTGTATCATTATAGAAGAAATCAAATTGCATATTTTGTTTTGAGGTTAAATTCATTTAAGAAGCTGTTTTTGTCATTTGAAAATTGAATTTTATGCTTTTTTAATTTTTTTTTTCTAAAACTGAATTTACAAATTTTTAATTAAAAAGGATTAGCATAAATAGTAACTTTATCAACAAGAGCAAGTACGTGCGGCCCAGTCGTGCATTTTATTATTCTTGCAATCACAGACATCACGCAGCAATGATCTCATTTTTGACAGGAGGTCAAAATAAATAAATAGGTTCCAAGCGAAAAACAGTTAGACAGAACAGTTAAACAGTTAGAGCCCGCTGCAGATTTTGATTGTATGTATGAGATATCGAGTTCTAGCGGTCCGTACCTGGGGCGTTTATAAGTTCAAGTGCAACCAATGGAAACAAGCAGTGAACACTGCAGTTTTATAAATAATTATGATACCAACAAAAATTGGTGCCACTTAGATAGATTTTCTTTGTATGTCACCAAAAAGTTTGTTTAAAGACGCACTACTTGTTTCCATTTGTCTGAAATACGCACACGAAGTATGAATTTTAAGAGCATTGCTTGAGAAGAAAAGTTCATGTCAGCTAGCCGTTCGAAACCGGCAGAAATTGGTCTCCTTCATTTCTGAAATGGTTGAGATTGTCAGCCACTAGTCCTTGGTTCTTTGTGAACTAGTCGTGCCACAATATTTATTTATATAATTTTTAGAGGACCATCTACAATCATTTTAGTTTAAAACTCGGTTTGGGATCACTTTCTTTTTGGTCGTTAAATATCTTCTACGTTTTTGAATTATGTGGATTCGCAAAGACTTTTTACATTTTTTTTTTTTTTTTGATAAAATATCAGCACTATTCTAATGCGAACCTGGTGTAATTTCGATGTTTTCACAAATTGTTGTCTGTTTTGGTCTTAAATAAATTTCTGAAGTCTTAAACTAAAAAGAAGAGGTATTTTTTTGTTTAACTTTTAGCCAACTTCGAACATCAATTGCCCCAATATGAGCATGCATTCGATCGGATGCTTGATAAAGTAACGATGTAGGAGGAGAAGTATGATTGAGTTTGGACGTACAAGCCAAATGGTTATTGAATGCGTAAAATATATTGAGCCAAGTAACATTTGGAATAATAATAAATTATTTTCAGTTTAAAAGTGGAAGTTATATAGTGAAAGTCACAGTCAAAGAGTGCGTATTGTGCAAGTTAAAGTGAGGCCCACTGTGAATATCATACATATAGCTGTTGTATGTCACCAGTCAGGTATACTCATGTACTCATACATCCAGTTTGGTCTCTTCTCCTTGGTTGTTATTATGATTTTTGGCAGACGGACACAACATGTTTAACTTAAAAAAAAAAAAAAACGAAAAAACAAAAATGATAAATGATAAATGAAACGTAGGCGATGCGAAAAAGAAAGTATTTAAATAAATGACATTTATTGTTTGAAGGCTTTTCAGGATATCTATGTCTTACCTATTTGCAAACTATGTACATTTGAAATAGCAAACAAATGAACGAAAAAATAAATAAAAATAAGAAAAACTTAAAGAAAAACTTAAAGAAAAACTAAAAACTAAAATAAAAAAAAATTTGATTATTTCCGAAAATTCCCAGAAATATTTCTACTTTTAAAAAACTTTTAACCAAATATTGGAATCAAGTACTCTATTATGTTTAGGAACTTGGCACTTAAGGATACCTTCCTACAGTCGTTACCATTACAAGACGACTTTCAAATAACTCGTTTGGTCGTAACATGCGATAATTTTGTACCCCAATTTTTGTTGAATGAATTAACTATTATCTTCACTATTCGTGCATAATAAGATGCAAACATAAAATAAAACATTCCCCCTATAATCAGGTTCAGGTAGGTGGTGGTTTTAAACAATATTGTGTCTGGTCGTTTTCTTACACGATACCTGGATTTCCGGCTGAAAGTAATCGACCATGAAAATATAACCAAACGTATGCATTGCATATACCAATCGCACATCACGTGAGCTGAAGCATATAACAGTGCATTTCACTTTCAATCTCAAGGTGCATGAGTCTTGTTTGTGCCTTAGTTTACCATTTAAAGGTCTAGACCACGTTGAAACTTGTAACATTCAATTTTAGATTTAAAGTTTGCACATAGGCACAAACATTAGTTCATCATATTTTGGAATTTCCACCATCACACATCTTCTCATGGAGCACAACAGGAATGAAAATGTGTATCTTGAACTAGTTCAGACTTAAAAAAAAAAACTGCACTTTCCACGATCACAAGACGTCATGCCCCACGAAGGCATGCAGTTTAACTCAGGTCTTTAATTTTCATTTTTTTTTTTTAAGATAAAAAGTTAAACATTTTTGCAATACTTTTATCCAAGAAGAAGCTGGTTTTTCGGGATAAAACAGTTGGAAAGATGCATTTATTTTCACCGTGCATCGTTGTATGGCATGAATGAGGAAACGTCAGTTTTTGAAATAAGGCGAGAGAGTGTTTAACTATTTCTACCATCGCATTGCATCGTTGGCGGCCAGCGCAGTGCCGTTTATCGTGTTTTAGTGCAATTTCATCATGAAATTTTATTTTCTAACCGTGTTTGGGGAATTTTTATTAGGTATATGGATTGGATAGCGATTAATGTTGACAGTATATAACCTTAAAAATTGACAGAAAAATAATACTCGTGACAGTTGTTGCGAGTGGTATTGTTGTTTCCTGTTTGCTTAGTGGAGGAAATTCATTTCCATTTGATCGACTTGACTTGATTTGGAATTTGAAATCTTGGAAGGCAGTTTTCCTTACTTCTATATAGACTAGAAAACAGGTTAACTATAAACTTACAAAAATTGTGGATATATTTTGGAGACTTCTTGGTATTTAATACTTTTAGTCTCCAAATTCCAAAATGAAATAAGTTCCCCAATTTAAGGCATTTGTTCATATAGGTATTTTCTTTACTGACAACAGTTATCTGGTTTATTTAACATGGAACGTATAGCGGACTGTTTCACAGGTTGAAACATTTTACATCCTCTTTGGAGAACTGTCTATGCCTCTTAGGGTGATTTTACTAAGATTTTTTATTATGCTTACCAAATTGACATTGTGGAGTCAAATTAATTGAACAATGCAGATGAGCTAGTTCTGCAAAAGAAAATTCGGTAAAAAAATGAGGACTGAGCCCAAAAGTTGCCAAAGTCCAAGAAATGACATGCATTTGGATTATTTGGATAGTGAGAATAGTGGATTTGGAAGCTATATAGAACTGGGTAGTGAATATTTAGTGCTCTTCAGCAAAGGTAGATTGGCAGCTTGAAATACAGCTCCATACTTAATGCACAAAAACTAACTACATAACACCCTATTTAGCCGTTAAAAAGCCGTTCATTACCGTCTTTTATAGAATAGAGGAGTTGAAAGACAATTGGAGATGCAGTGACGGCTGCAAGAGACTGATGCAAGTTTTTTTCAAGAAACCTTTCGATTGGAAAGGTTATATAGATAACTTGCGTTACAATATAACAATGAATTTTATCAACGTCCCCAAATGACTACACAATTCTTAGACTCTAATAACCCAGATAACACTAATGTGTGAAAGTGATACAAAAAACTGCCTCTTCAATCACAGTCAAAAGAAAAATTGGCAGAAGGTTCTAGATCGACCAAATGCAGAAGCAGTACTAATGGAAAATAGCCTTTACTGGCAGTACGCTGATGATTAACGGAGGCTTATGGGACCATACCATCAGTCTTAAAGATACGTTAAAGCCTCTTGACGAAAGACTAAACCTTAAAGACACTTAAACCAATTACCAAACTCATCTGCCAGACATTTTATGGGACCCCATACTTCAACGGGTCTAAAACAAAGAAGATACTACCAGAGAGAATTAAGGAAAGGAACTACACACGTAAGTTACATAAACTTCATCTTCTCAACCAGTTGATTAATTTGCTGTCAATTTCAGACTACATATAGCCTGCCAAAACATAGCTACGCCGTTGATGAGCTTGATTAATAATAGGATCCAATTTCTGAGAGTCAAAATCACTAGGAGCTAGGCTATCAAATTGATCTAGAAGCTCATTTACAAAGGTAAAGTTAGGTTAGGTTTAGGTGGTTGTCAGAAAAACTGCTACTACTTTCAGGCCAATATAATAGCAGCTTCTGATAAAATAATTGAGACTGTGAATTTCGGTCATCAATAAATTACTAAGAATATCGAAGAACATTTTTTGAAAGTGTAATTCACGTCTTTGGAAATGAAATGAGCATCTTGCTTTTCACTGAGACAATATGTATTAAGTACTTTTCGGATCTAATTAAATGAACTGAGCAAACAAAGCTATTGACTATTAAAAAAAAAACACATTCCTTAGATACCACGATCTTCGCTTAAGAACATGCTATAGTGGTCACGGAGATGGAAGCACATACAAAAATTAAGTGTAACTCATAACATGTAAAAATGAAATTTTTGAGAACTGATGCAGTTCTCCAAAATTCATCATCTTCCCAAATGGAACTGGAAATTGTGCTGAAAACCAGCTGAAATGTGGTGTAGCTTGTAGTCCGAGTGTTTTGGAATTGATTCGAATGTATTCAGAATGACGGTAAAGCCAATAGCATTACTGGACCATTGAGAGATGGATTTGAGACAAATGTGTTCGCAGGCACTTGTTTATTGATGCTTATAGGGGTTGGAGCTTGGAGAATAAGCAATATGTGCATATTTAATTGAACCAGTTTTGTGTAACACTAAAAAATACTCGGGCCAAGACCGAATATATTTTGTATGACTTGTCACACTGATTACGAAGTAGTATGTACAAATTTTACTACATACTTGGATTAAACAGTTTTAGCTATTGTAAAATTTCTAAGGTCGTTAATTTTAAATCGATTTTTTTTAGAAAGAACACATTCAGCCCCTTATGACGATATACAACATGGTTTGATTAAAAAATCTGGACAAAATGCAAAAACTTAAAAAGCCTGTTAAAATTATCGCGAACATAAACGGCCTTTATTACATCCAGTCATAACTTTAAACTCACCAACATACTAAGACAAACTAAACGTGACTCGTACAGATGTCTATTAAAGTTAAAAGAACATTTAAAGTACCAAAACTACTTCATTCAGTTAGGACATTCTTTATATTCAGCCAGGACATTCTTCTTTGTAAGTGTACCATCCCAGAAATTCTAGTAACGTTAAATTTTTGTTCCTTTAACTTCTTAGTTTAATAAATTCATTTCTTGAATAATATAATCTGTTTTTGATCTTATGTTCACCTTTAAATTTGTCAAATAACAATATAAATTATATCAAACGCGAAATATTGTCCAAATCAGAATTAAGCCATTTTTACTTGTATCAGCTTCCCAGTACCGCGTTGTGAACTTAAACCTCGTCTTAATATGTTAAAAATTTCTTAGGTATTCACTTTTAGTTAGCATCAAGTACCAGACTTAGTCTGGCCTTTCACGCAAAAAAATGAACGAACATTGAGTTCTATATTTAATTTTAATAGCTCCTTGAACGCATCAATAATATACTTTGAAATTTGTATACAAAATTACAATGTTATTAAACGCCGAAGACGACGCAACGATTTTGATAGTCTGACTACATTTTACTTCATTATAATTCCAAACGTTTTGTCCTCCCGTTCGCAAGCAAAATATCAATCTTCACAAATGAAATAAAGTGCGACAGTGCGACAAGAATTTTTATATGAAAAACGCTTGGTGCTTTGTAGCATTTGCTGTGGGTACTTCCATATGACGCTGTGTAAATAAATTTTGCCGCACTGTCGCACTCTGGGTTGGGCATGCCTTAAGGCTTCGATTTTTCAAGAAAGCACATAAGTTGACTGAGAAAATTTTATGATTGACTGGTGCAACTAAAATTTTAATCTATGACATTATTTCTTTTTGTAAAAGCTTCCATGAGTCTTGATTTTTCCACCACAAAAAAGTCAAATAGCAAATATTTAAAACAAAAAATTGTGACCAATCAATATTCATACAATTTATTCAAAAACTCATAACTCATCATGAAACCAGTAGCATTTCAATAAATATTTGTTTGAAAGTAAAAGAAAGTTAAATTGATGTTGAACAAGACAGAAAATGCTGCCAAGTGACAATAAAATCAATTAAATTCAAAAATATTCCAGGAAATTACATTAAAATCCTTTCACTACCAATGTTTAAGTTGTACAATGCGTATTCAATTCAATCGATTTATAAGATTAATAGACTTGGTGCGAACCAACAGAAAAAAAAACTCACTCAAAATACAAGTCAAGTCATGAACGCAATCCAAACAAGTCAAGAGCCAAGAAGTGCGCTTGGTATTAAGTCAACACAGCATCTGATATAAATTCATCAAAAGCCAAAACCAAAACACACATTCCCATGACAATGCTCGAAGCATTTTGCAAATGTAAATGTTCACACCTTTTGTGACAGAGAGTCATGATAGTAAATCATTTCACGGCTTGCAGCTCTGCCATTAAAATAAATTTAAAATACTTCATCTTCGTGTGCTAACAATAGATCTGTTTCTTTGTTGTTGCTTTTTTTTCTTCATCTGTCAGATTCTACGAATATATTTTTATTTTCATTTGCGAGTAAGGCCAAAGCGGTGTAGCATTACCCGATATGTCTCAAGTTATAGAAGATCGATCTTAAAAAGTTAGACAGAATGACCTGAATACCATTTCATTAAATAATAATTCAACACTGCCCCCATGAACTGCAGACTGCATTATGCACAATAATGTTACAATATCAACAAGTAGTGAAAAATCTGGTTAATGCCACCGTGACTTGGCACGAATTAATAATATGCATGCAAACCGCTTTCGCTTTCTACATACATTAATGTACCGCGCGGCACTAGTTTTCAAGTTCTCCGGCAAGTAGTCAACATTTGTACAGATAAACATTATGCTAGTAAAGCATCTTATGTGGTGTGTAGCACTGCGTTAAGATCTGATTGAGATTACATCACCTCATAGATCAAAAACACCTGAAACTAAAGTTGTGATTTACATCTCCACTGGAGTGTGTGTATGTGTGTGCACTCTGCACTTGAAAATAAATCAAATTATGGCAAGTGGCATATGGTCAGAATTATTATGTTGTTTGTTTATCCATTCGATTTACTTAAGATTTTAGATGATTTCTTTAAATAGAGTTTTGACCTCAACTCTTTTGTTTAATCAAATAAATGTTTGAAAATCGATGTGTAATTTCGAATTTTGGTTAGTTAAAGGTTAAATTTTTGTTAATTACCAAGACAGATATACTTACACTGATCCTCTGAAGAGATTCACGTTATAATCATAAACCGATGATCTACCAGGTCCAGATAGCACGAGCGCACAATCTTGTCCATATTCTGTGTTGATATTCTGTCCAAACGAATGGAATTGCCCCTGTGCGATATTCACATTCAATAATGCGATTGCTAATACAAATATTCTGAAAGTAAAAACAAAAACCAAATTATTAACTTCTGCAAATTTTACAAATCATATAGTTCAAGAAACTCAGTCATTTATCATCAAATAAACTTCCATGCCATTAAAATTATTATAATCAGCAAAACAGTGAAAGTAGAAGCTGATGATTATTTCAACCGAAAGTCAAATCAAGAAATTATATACAATTTTGTATAATGATTAATGATCATACATGGAACATGAAACAAACAAACGAGATCCGACATCTCCGCTGTGTTAATTGTTCGCTACGGATTAAGTGTGGGTTTGGGTTGTCAGTAATCCGATTACATATCAGAAAACGAAGATAAACCTATTATGGTAGTAATGAACTTTGAAATTATGAAACTGTAATGAACTTTCGTCTTTTTTTATGAACTCGTGGGGTACAGTAATCGTTTTAATGTAATATTTTTTGTTGGTGTGGTCAGTTAATCTGAAACATTACCTAATAATTACAATTGGATTTAGAAACTGAAAATTAGAGGTTTGTGGTATGCAATTCGATGAACAGAACTACAAAGTTATGTTTGTTGAATGGGGGCTTAACGGTCAGTGAAAGACTAATGTATAGTATCAGCTCGAGAATACAATCTATCATCATCAAGGTCAAATTTATTTACATGATCCTAATGAATAAGCTTCGCACAGAATATAAGGCCCTACCATAGAAATTGTTTGCGAGTTGCAGCCAAAATATAAATCGGATAGGTATAGGTGAGATATACTATACTATACTTAGCTAAAGATATAAGTAATTTTTAAAAGTGGAAATTTAAAACGATAGGACACAATAGGAGTAGAAGAATATCCTTCCGTTTGAATATCAAGCATATGACAGTATCGTAATATGTTTGGAATGAAGCTATTATCCAAATATTTATAACGAGTAGAAAATGTAACGAAAAAAAGCAGCATTCGAATTCGATTACCATAGGTTTTTGCTAACCAAATATTCTCTAACCTTGAAAAGTCAGAAGATATTCACAGATGGGCCTTCAAATGAACAATACGATGTAAAAGGTTGTCTTTGGAAGAGTAAGGGACTTAGTGTATCGGCTTTTTGCTAATACCCACGTCAACCTACCCTAACTAAACCTATTTTGAAGAGTTTAAATTGTCCATAGACTTTTCAATTCTGTTCCGGATTTTTGGAAGTGATCCCTTGTCTGTGATGAAAGAACCAGCACCACCAACTATTTATGTTTAACTTGACGAGGAAGGAAAATTTGTGAACATCGTTCTTTTTACCAGGCTTTATACTTAAACCTGCTAAAGAGGACATCGTTCAACTTGTTCATAACAATGATCCGTACATTTTCATCATCGACGAGATCAAAGTGAGGTGGAGAAACAACTACAGTATCGTTGAATTCTAACGTCCTGGCAGACAAAAACTGAGGATCTCGATCACATCCGTGAAGTCATTATCCATGGACTTCTGAGCAACGAAACCACCATTATCATAGTGAATAAAGGAGTAGGAGGGACCTTGACAGTAAATGTGCATAAACTTAATTTTTATTAACGAAACCATCAAACCAAGCACATATGAACTCATTGGTAGAGATTTTAAATTCAACTACCAAGCTACCAATAGCAGCCCAAGCCACCGTATCTACTCTGGATATTTATTCATCAATGTTTTGTTTTAATTCTTGCAGATACCTGTAACTGAACTATTTTCTATCAACCAACTTGTCCTGCTAAAAACAAAACCACCAGACCAGAGTACTACACCAGCTACCGGAGGCTGGAATTCAAAAGGGTCCTACCAGTCCTTGATGATAACATCATCATTTTACCAGTAAATAGGAACCTGGAAAATATATAAACTTCTTGGAACTAGTAGTTTCGTACGCACTGAACAACCAAAAGGTATCCAAACATCTAGAGACAGATTCCAACATCTGCCGGAGTATGTGAAGACATTATTAGTTGTGGAGTGAATTTTATCAAACATGACAACGACTTAAACTTCCGACGCTTTTTAGGAAACTAATAGCCTCACATGAAAAAAGAAACTTATACCAGATATACGCATCAACGACAACATTAAAGTCACATGAACAGTTGAAAAAGTAAAATTTGGGAAGAGTACAATCCAGTGACAGTAGGTAACCTTGGAAGTGACCCCAATAGAGAACCCTTTAATGTCCAATGTATAGGACATACCAAAGATAGTCCCTAAGCTCAAGAAAATGAAATTAATTCGACCGGATGGAGTTTCAACTTTGCCCTAAAAAAACTCTCACAAGCAGCAAAGACCTACCGATTCCAAAAAAGCTGTCAGGAATCTGCTTTCAAATTTCAAGTCGATATCTCTTCAAGTCCTGCAGAAAATGAGGCATCTGAATCAACCTATCCAAGTTTAAACTTATATGTTTTAGAAGAGCTTTGAACGGTGTGGCATGATGGTGGCAATCGGTCAGCAATAAACTGCAGAAAACTGGTCCAAACGCCTCCTGATGGATCAGTAATCACAACAAAAAACAGTGTAAAATACCTCGGAGTTAATTTTGATGAATTTAACCCGCACTCAAGGGTTTGGTGCGAATTAGAAGCTGACTAAGCCACCTTACGAAACTCCTAATTAAAAAGCAGCTCCTTAGACAATCATCGGCAACAACAGCTTTCTAGTGTGGTATACCATCTTTAAAATAGTCTTGAAGGAACTTACTCTGTTCGAATCAAAAATGCAAAGAAACTGCACTGGACTATTTTTCTACCAGCAGCGACAGAGACATTATAGAAACCAGATAAAGCTAAAATAACACCATTATACCAATATCTTCTACTTTTGGCAAGAAAAAAGGTAGGAAAATTTCTTTTCACACTACTGTAGGGTTTTGACCAAATAATAAAAATTTAAGTTTTTAAAATGTCTCTTATTCATTCCTTATCACTTCAATCATCTGATAAGAAAGAAGAACACCCCCGAATCCAGGTGCCTCATCAGTGCCATGAAAATCTCCATTAGAATCGCAATGGAGAACGCACAAGCGGTAACATTCTACGCCTCTTTCATCGTGGTTTCGTGGTTAACCACCAAAGCAACCCCAACCCCCAACTGGACAACCGGGACGGAACAACCCGATAACAACCAAGTCAATCCCAAATTTTGGCCATTTAAATTTCTGAATGAAAATGTCATAAGCGGAGAAACAAAGTTGTGTAATCATAGGAGCATATTTCACCGACCATCAACATTCAAACAAGAATGATTGATATTGTGAATCACTAGGCCATGGTTCTCCACGAGCTAATGCCTTATTAAATAATTTGTATTTATTTCTTATACCTTGACAACACAAATAATTTTTCATTTTTATTGTTTCCTTAACACTCAATTTTCCTTTCTAACAAAAATAAAATGCACGACACTGAGTCGCACGTACTTGCTCTTAGGGTCAAAGTTGCTGTGGATGCTAAAGCTTCATACGAGTATATAAAGTTTTTAATTTATAAGAAATAAAAAAATAAACACAAAATTTATTACTAAAATGACTTAAACAACTTCTTAAATTGTTTTGATCTCAAAACTAAGTATGCCATTTGATTTTGTTAAAAAAGATTAATGTTTAGAAAAAAAAAAATTTAAAATCGTTGGAGCCGTTTTTAAAAAAAAATATTTTTTTTATGTACAAAAATTCTAAAGCTTTGTTTAAAAAAAAGTTTGAATGCCAATTTTAAGAAAATATTAATGAACATCTAAGACCAAAATTTCAAATAAAATCATTTACGCATTTTCGAAAAATTGATTTTTGAAAGAAAAATTTTTAAACTTTTTTTAAAAATCCAAAAATTTTTTTTTTCAAAAATTTGATATGAAATAACTTGAAAATTATTGAGAAACTCTTGTGCAAAAATTGTCATCGAAATCCGTGGAGTCGTTTACGAGAAACTCAGAAAAAAAAATGGCTCAATGGGAGGTACCATTTTTAACAGATGAAAAAATATTTTTTTTTATTTCAAAAATACGACCTTACACATAAAATTTGTAATCAAAATCGTTAGAGCTGATTTTGAGAAAATCAAGTTTTTCCATATTGGTTGTATGGCAGGTACCGTTAATTTTGGTCCTAAAAAATTCTAGGAATCTTCTAGGGAATCACCAAAAACCCTTAACTACCAAGTTTGAAGAAAACCGCTTAAGTACTTTGGCTCTAGCTCAAGATAGATACAGACAGACTGACAGACTGACAGACAGACAGACAGCATTGCGAGACCCACTTTTTTCGCTTTCTCTATCATCCTAATGTCATGTCTGGCTGTTATCTCGAGTTCGATTTTTTTTATGAATCCTAAACTTGCCCTATAGTTTCTATATATATCGCAAGTAAAAACTCTAAACATCAAAAATAAAAGCTGTACTTATAATTAAGATTAAAATACCAACGTTTGTTTACTTTTATGCAGAGTATGCGCTAAAGTTAAACAAGAATCACCTTGGCAAGAATGTAATAAGAAAAAATATAAAAATAAAACCTTTCACAAAGAAACTGACCTCAAACTTCAAATTGATTTATACTTTCAAAATGGGCAAAATATTTAAATTTTTTAATCATTTTATAATCTACCTCACTGGTAAGCTTAGAAACAAACCCCAACTTAACCATTATATTCTAAGCTTAACAATTAGATTTAATAATTGATTCCGTGTAAAACCAATTAACTTTGTATTATTACTTGACCATTATAACCTCACGGTAATGAAATAAACAATATATAAATATTTTTACCTCAGTTGAAGTTACATTGCCACCTTTAAATACTGCTTAGCCTTAACTTTAAAATAAAATTTTTGAAAAATTCTTCATATATCACTTGCACCATGGAACTTAAGCTATTTGTATTGACTTTACACGACTTTGGCCAACATTTCGCATCACTTGATTGGGCTCAGATGTATTTATTTCAAAATAGCAAGTTGTAAAGCTTGTAGTAAATACATACCTTTCTTGACGAAATGGTTAGTTCGATGGACTTTTACACCGGAGCAGAGGTCTGAGTTCGATTCCCAGCCTATACCTACCACCTTGATTTTTTAAGGGGTTGTGCCTCTTGCGAGAAATTGAAAAAACCTGCTAGAGTACTGCTTGTCAAGAAAAGTGCAGGAAAAGGAGAACATTCATTATTTCTATGTAAATAAAAGTTGTTAGAAGGAATATGTCAGAATATAGTTACAATGACAAAATATCAATTTTTTATAAATCAAATGCAGATGGCGCTATAAATGGTCTTTCCGGTATGTCATAAAATTATTTTATAGTTGCATAAATGGTTTTCTGCATGAATATTTTAAATTAAAGTGGTAATTAAAATTAAATTTGATACATAAGGAGCGTACACCACTACAATAAAACCTCAAAAACATTTCGTTATGTTTTGTTAAAAAAAAAATGAACGATAATAATGATCAAAACTTCATTTTTAGAAATGCCATTTTCGGGAACGCTTTTTGGGCTATGAATTAGTTATACAGTTTTCTTAAAACAAATCTGCATACTTTTGGTATTTTACTAAATATGGCTCGAATATGGAGATTTATCATAAAGTTTGTAAGAACACTTGAAAAAGTTATCTATTTTGTAGGTATTATGAAAATTTAGTAAAATGCTACCCGTATGAAACAAATAATACGAAAATTTCAAAAACATAAATTGATACAAATTTCTTAAGAAATTCACATATTTTATTGTAAAGAAGCACAGTAAAAACCGAAAAAAAATACAAATAAATATCCAAACGATTTTTGTATTTATTTAAGAACTTTATTTAATTGAATTCTAACAATTGATACCGATTTTGCTTGGGTAATTGGAATTTATCTCTTTTTTTTAAATGCATCTACATTCGAATTCCAATATATTGCGATAAACTGAAAAATAAACAATTTTGAACTCTGGCCGTTTATGAACTAATAAATGAAAACTAAACTCAGCACAAGAGCGTAAAAACTTTATGTTTAAAGAAATTTGATTTTTTAATGATTTGGACTGTTAAATTTTCCACCTCCATGATTTTGGCCCATAAACCTCCCAAGCTAAATTCATAAAAAATGTAAGAAGAGGGTTAGCAAGTGAAAAGGGTTCAGCATGAAACCATTACAGTGCGGTCTGGGCCAACTTTTGCATAGACCTACTGAAATATCCTGACCATTCCTTATTTTTGAGGTAATTTAAATTAAAATGGGTGCTAAAAGCTCTTAATTTACTTGATTTACTTCAAAAAATAAATTAGAAGTGTTTTCTTAAAAACACTAATCAAATAACTGTCGTTTTATTCTAATGTGACAAAAAAAAAAAATACTTCCCCAAATCTGAGAAATAGTAGTGTTGCCTTGCCGCCCAGCTAAATTTACCTTATAATTACACCAAACGGGTACAAAAATCAAGGATTTAAAGAATGTACTATAAATGAGGCTGTTGAAGTGTTAAGGACTGTATGTATACAGAATTTTAATGAGCGTCATTTTTATTCCTAGATGAATATTATAGATTCTGAAAGTGGAGAAGAATTTTATGATGGATATGTGCAGCTGGTTAAATTCACCGACTTCCCTCCAACCCAAAAAGTAATCGACAAGTGACAGGTGGTGAGTTAATACCAGATATTTAGCTCGTTCAGGTTTTGCCTGAGGTCTCAGAGATTTTTCTTGACAGAAGCTGAAAAACGAATCCTAAATTCCGTCTGATTAGTTTTTGACACACAATTCATTGAGGAATCCTGTTCAGGTTGCTGAGAATATACGTTCCTGCCATCAAATACACCGCACTGTGCATTTACCTATTTATCAACTTAATCTTTGTGGTGGCCAATTGACCACAAGGACGGATATGAAAATTGCAAAATCGTTCTAGTGCCACAAATAACTGCTCTGAAATCGAAACTAATAGCTGCGTTGTGTACGCCTAATCAACACACTTTTTCTACATAGGTTTACTATTACAGAAGTCGAGTAGGTACCTATAAGACTTTTTAATATGAAATGTAAATTGCGCAACGCATTTGCGTGTCACTTATTGCCCACAACATACAAAAACGACAAGAGACACTTGAAGTTCACTTAGAATTGGACTTATTTGTCAATCTTAACCATAAACGTCACCTCTTTCCTCGACCGCACTTGGACCACTCCCTTAAGCTTGCATTAAAACAAGTCTGGCATTCACAGAAATCAATGCATATTATCTGCATGTAAGCTTAGTTTGATATTTGCCACAATATCAAACAGCAGCTGCAATGTCGTTTTCTTTAGGTTCAAATGTATCACAAATTGCAGCGCCACCTTTAGACTGACTTGTAGCTGAAAAACATAAATAATATCAAGTCTACACAACTAATCACAGGTCAATAAATAACTTTACTGGACGGTTGTAGGACAAGAAAAATAAAGTTTGAGTTTTTATCATCCGAAGGTGATCTGATAAAATCGGGGGCGTCATATAGCATATAAACTCGAAAACGGATTTTAGACCAAGTGCGTCTCAACATCAAACCAGTATACGGACGGTGTGCAACTTAAATTTTAAGTCGATTCCTTTAAGGAGAGTATTCCGAATAAGGAACTTCTGTTGTGCACTACTGTGTGACTAACCGCACGAATTCAGCCTTCAAAGCGCACAAAGTCTTAAGCTAACAGCAAACAAAATAGCCAACATTCCTTTAATGGTAAATGCCAAGTTGCTGGTGGACTTAATGCTTTTGTCTTTAAAAATGCTCTGCAATGTTATTTTTATTTTATTTTTGTTTTGTTTTTGTTTTCCATTATGTTTGGTTTGGAATTGTTTCAAGATCGTCAGTAAGTGACGGGTGTCCAAACAGATTTTGCTCAGAAATGTTTGTTTTGACTCTTTGTCTTATTTGGATCCTTTTGATCGTTATGGCCAGAGTAAGCCTTGATCGAATTTAATTAATCTTTTCGCTTACCACCACTACCACGTGATAGATTTAATTTATCATAGAGCTTTCAATGTCACATTAACCGCAAATGGCCAAGTCGCACCTAATGGAGTATAATAAAATTCATGGTAAGAAATTTTATTTTGCTTTTAAGGAGGTTAATTTTTTTTTTAGTTTTTTTTTTCTGTTGGTCGTCAAAGAAGTGACACTAATTTTGAAATTTTACAGCAGTTTTTTTTTTTTTTTGCTTGGAAAAACAAAATACCTCGAGTTTTATCTCTGACCGTGAGTTTTATGCGAAAATGAATGAAATACAGTTGTAGTAAATGGAATAGTGTAAACAAAAAACAACTGAATGGTATTTCAAAATTAAGTGCAGATTACATTCTTTTGCAGATAGTCAACTTTTGGCTAATTGAAATAAATGATTGGTCTTTTTTCCTACTTTTGGATTTTCCTAGTTCTATCTACATTTAAGTTTATTTTTGTTTACTATTCCACATACAATTACCGTATAGAGTTAATTTTTGATAAAAATTCATGGCTATACCAAGATTAAAGAATAATTTTCTATTAAAAAAAACAAATAAAATTTACGATGCAATGGTTAAGCTTTTAATACATAAGCAGTTAGGAATGTAAATGCATGCCAACTCAAAGACCCTGAGCAGAAAAGTTTTGAGTGGTAATTTCAATTGCTTTCATTGTTCGTGATTTTTTAGGTCTTTGAATTCGAATCAGAGATTTTTAATTAACATTTCGGTACTCGATATTTATCAACATTGCAAGAGAAAAAAACCGAAAATCATGAAATTTTTAACTTTGCTACAGTTTTTGTTGATATTAGCCTTGAAAAACTGTTTATGGACGATCGAGCACGCCAATGACCACTGCAGACTCTCCACTGTTACACAGCTTCCAAACAAACTTATGGAGTATTTCCCCGTGCACTCTAAAATTAATGATGGGCTGTTCATGCTTCCCAAAACACTTGATCAAACCAACTAGGTACGCTCGAATAATATACCCCTTCTAAATGACAAAAATCGGTCAGACATTGAAAGCGATAGATTCATCCAAGAAATGGTCCAATGAAAGATGAACACAATTCGAAGAACTTTATTACATATAAGAACAGATACCGAATTGCCACTACGCACTTCACAGACAAAAAGGTGGACACATGGGATCTGGAGATTAGAACACCACCGATAGAAAAAAGATGCACATATCACAGCAGGCATATATCCAGATAAGTAAATTTTTGAGATTGGCCTCTTTATAATTGAAGATTTAAGAGAAAGAGTAGGGGCGGTGATGAAGGCTGCTTTCCAGAGAGTGTATACAAGATGAATCCAAGCATTCACCCGAATTAAGACCTGAAAAACAAGGCCCTTCTTCAACTTCGTACCGGGGATCGCATAACCTTGGTTTCATTGGATTATAGATCACATAGCAAACGCTTTTATCGCCGAAAAAAATGAGACGGACTCCCTGCTAGTTACGAAGGTGAAAATGAAGTCAGCAAAAGTCGATGGTATATCTAATGTTGTACTACGACATTCCTATCACCACACTGTTTAAGAAGCATTGAATAATGTATATTATTCAGTGCAGTGGAAGTCATAAAATGTGGTACATCTTCCCCCAAAAAAGCGAAAGGACTCAATAAGTGTTCGTCTAGGTATTATCAAAAAAATCAAACGACAACAATATTATTGCAGATACTTTGTGACATTCGGTTTTTTGTGTTTGATCAAAGATAAATAAGAGCATTGAAAATAAACCAGAAAAATACTACTTAATAACGTAAAATTTTGAAAAAAATGGTTTAAATAAAAAAATTTATGTTTTTTTCTAAAAATTTTGACTTTGAAAATTAATATTTCAAAAACTATTCATTTGAACAACTTACTTTAAAATTTAAATTAATGTATAGGTTTTTGGCTTTTCAAAATGCTATAGCACGACTTTGTAGGTATGTATAACCGTTATTTTTAAATAATATTTTTTCCGTTTTAAGTGATTTTTTTCTTAAATTGCCCCTCCCGCCTAAACGGGGGAAAATGGACCCCCCCCCTCCCACGATTTTTTGCTTGTCTAAGTCCAACCTACACACCCTATCTTTTTGTCACACCTTATGCAAATCACCCTGTATATTTCTTAATTTTTTATCTCGTTTTTAATTTTTTTTTCTAATGATAATGTCCCAATAGCTGATACTTTTTTCTACTATCTAGGAGACTTGAGACAATAATCTTACATCACAGCTGAAACCTTCGTCACGGAGGAACATTTAATTTTATAAAAGTTATCTTAACTTTTATTTTCTATTTCAATATTCCTTTCCTTTTCATAATCAAAGTGACTTAAAGACAAAATACGAAATTCAATCATTATTAAATGTCAGCATATTTAACTTGCAAATGATAGACATTCTAAACAATAATAATTAAGATGGATCATATACCACTTCTATCAAGTAATTAAAAAAGGGCATTTAAAGTCTTGCAAGGGCGTGCTTTACATATTTCATAACATAACCTTAGAAGGGCTAGAGCATGGCATTGAAATGTTTGAAATAACCATTAATTATTCTTTTTTATACTCTTGTATTGATTCCATGAAAACCAACTCAACTGATACACCTTTCGAATGCACCTTTGAGTTAATAAACCTTCATTTTAAATCAAGTCCATTAGAATTAATAGCTTGGCTTATCAAAATCACACTCACATAAATTCCATTCAAATGAAACGATGTAATTAAACACAAATAACTCAACCTACACACTTTATACATATAAACCCATGATGTGTTGATTGCAAATTGACTTGCACACGTATAGTACACAAATTACAATCAATCACAAGATTTTATCAACTCTCAACTCTTTTATGTAATATACACGATCACTAATTAAATAATACACCATTTATAAAAATTTATATATATCAATTACTCTAAGAAATCACTCTCCATAAAAATTGAAATAAAAATAAAAATAGAAAAAAAAATCATTAATTTTTCATCAAAACTCTTGGTAATCGGAATTTTTGAATTTATCGGTCCACCATTCGATTAGATGACGATCTCTATATAAACACCTTGATCAAAACCTCGTATAGAATAATGTCTGTCTTGTCTGTCGATGTCGATGTCGATCTCGATATCTCGCTCTCCACTCTCCTCAGAGACCAAAGTTAGTCGCCTTGACTTTATTTGTGTTGCACTTGCGGTTGGTGCGTAGCGCAGAATTTATCCACCTATTAATGATTCTTTCGGTTGGCGCGTACAAACATATATTGTAATTCTTAGCACATGATTTGTAAAAATTTGAAAGTCTTTTTGGTCAACAAAATAAATTTGTATCTACGATATTTGCAATACGCCAAGAAGTTTTATATAGTATGGAGGGCAGAGTTGTAATTATCAACAAAAGTAAAGTAGAAGCTGCAAATAAGAGGGACTTATTGACTGATAGGCAAACGAACAAAACTTTAAACCTGGTACTCATGCAATTCTATTATAAATAGTTTTTTATAAATAGTTTTTTTCGGCTTTCTGAATTACATGCCAACACCAATACGTGGTCCTGTACACTTACTTCGGTCATGTAAATAACAACCCTCACACTGCGTCAGATTCTGAGATTTAATAGTTTATTATCACTGCCATGTCAGTGCCATCTTCCATGTCTTGGTCGGGATGACCCAACGTGCTGCTTTCTCAACATCGAAAAAGATTTTACTAAAACCTCCAAAAACTAGAGAGAACTATGCTCTCCCAGGTTGAATCGCTGCCATGAAAATGCTTTTATATAGTTTTTGAGAAGGTAGTTGTTCATAACAAGGCTAACATAATTGACATTTTCTTCCAAAAATCTTGAACTTGCACTCATGCAGAGTCTATAAATGAAAGCTAGAACCCAGCGAGAAGTAACTGATACTATGGAATCAGAGGCGAACAGAGTTGTACATGTTGCTAAATACTTAGGTTCCATATGCATAAGCAGTGAGTTGAACGAATCATAAGCAGTGAGTTGAATGGGGCTTTGAAAAATTGTGTTCACTCAATTGCTTAAAGTATGCGAAGTTGGAAAAATAACATTTTCTTCTTGTTTGAGAATTCCTCAATAAGTTCAAAGCGTCTGAAAATATCCTAAGCACACCAACAAAGCTTGAGCATACCTACGAAAGTGATTCCGAGGTCTTAACTTCGTTGCTATCACAGTGATACAGCAGGCTTGGTCTATCGCTTATTTTTTGTTGGTATTTGTACTCATACTTGTGTAGGGTTTCCGGTTCCAGATAAGAAAACAGTACCTTATTTTCTTGTGTGGCTTTTTTACACTGGCTAACAAGCGAAAACCATTTTAGACGCCTTTACTTGACTCTCAGAATGAAAGATTAGGAAGTCGATCTTTCTTCAGCAAATTTGATAATTTTATCTCTTAAGTTCTGGTCTAAATCTTATTTATCTGAACCAGCCGAATTTCGGTTTGCATTTGCAGATCATGAGGCGAAATCTCTTACGGGTCGTTTAGAGACGGCCAAACCCGAAGCTTCTTGCACTCCGTATTTTTTGATGCGGAAGTGTTCCCTAAGGTCTTAGTAATATAATAAATGCTTATTCAAGATCGGTCACTTAGCTATTCGTTTTTGCGGGATATTTTCGAAAAAAAAATGTCTTAAGTATTTTTGTTTTCTGATATGACTCTTCCTTAATATTTTTCTAACCGAATTCAATGGATTAAATTTTTGATTGTGTATTGGAGTCTGTTATATTTAAAAACTAGAAAAAAAAATTAGAGAAAGGGTTAGATCGCAAAATTAGACGAGGTTTCATCAGAAACGAGGATTGCCTTTTCATTCACACCCCAGGATTCCTAAAAAGCTATTCCCTGCAAACATTTTATAGATTTATATATAGTCTAGTACTTAGAAGTGTATAGCAGTTATCGATAACAATCGTTTTTATAGAGATACAAAAAATATCATCTCCGAAAAAAAAATTGTTATAAAATATTTTTTTTTTCAAATTTATCCCGCAAAAACGAAAAGCTAAGTGACCGATCTTAAAAAAACATTTATTATATTACTAAGACCATAAGAACAGGGACTTCTGCATCAAAGAATCTGGAGTGCAAGAACCTTCGGGTTTGGCCGCCTCTAAACAACCCGTGCTCTATAGACTGAATATCGCATAATTTTTTATCTTGATTCTACTTTTGTATACCAGTCAATCAGTTTTCCATGATCAATCATATGAGCTTACACGAACTAATTCAAACTGTTTTTTCCTTAGCCCAACAATAGGTACAATGAATTTTTCGGATCTAAATATAATTGTTTTTTAGAATCTAATACCTAAAAACGCAACCCTATACCCCCAGACTATTAAAAGTTTTACACGTCCTTGCGAGTGAATAACTCAACTCGAGCTTGATTGGAGGTGCGTAGAATTGGGTGCAGGGGAGACATTATTATAAATATATTTTCAATTTTTCAAAAAAAAAAAAAAAAAAATTAAATTGGTTGTACTTATTGGGGCACACAAAACTGTTGGTGGTAAAAATTATATTCAAAGTAATAGGTCGATATTGCACTATAAACACACTGTATAATGGTGCACATTAAAGCTGGTGCAGGAGGAAGTTGTGCAATCTTGATGTAAGTATATTGGAGACTTTTTTTATAGCTCCAGCAGTCATACTCGCGTACGCAGTTATTTAAACTAAATGCCTAACTGCCTACTCATGGCTCTACGCTACGTGATTACGAGCCACATGGTGATTTTGATTTTTAATAGCAAAGGCATATTATTTTCAGGCTTCACTTTAACGATTCATTAAACGGCAACGTGTGATTTATTTTGAAAGCCCATACTTTACCAATGTATGCAAAACTCAGAAGAAATTGATAGATATGTTTGAATTTTAGTACTCAAATGTTGAGCAGAGAATTCTGTCTGTCTGAGAGGGTAAATTAAACTCGTAAAAAATGCTAGCTAATGGCGATGTAATTAAAGTAATTATATCGCTTCGGGGGTACTAATATTTGGCTTTAAATTTAATTGGATTTAATTCGCATTTGATGATGAGGGTTGGTTATAATTTTTGTCAAGAAAATTATTTGGGTTTCACAGTTCTTAATTGGAATTTATGGGTTTTATAGAGTTGTCCTTATTTTGTTATTTTAACACACGCTTTATTTTGTTCGTCGCGTTCAGGTGTGAAATTTAAGTTACACAGCGTATTTGGGAACTCACACACCAGCGCGACGTTGAAATTTTGTCGTTGTCGTTGGTACTTTGTCTGGTGGCGCTGCGCTGGTGTAAGAAATCCCATAAGACGCTGTGTAACTTAAATTTCAAGCGACAGGACTGTCATAGTCAATTGATGACCATTTTACCTGCGGCTGGTAAAGTTTAACATGTTTTGCTTCCGCTGGCACACACAGAAGATTTTCATTGAAAAAATCGTCTAATGTAAATGATGACAAAGATTTAGGCTGGTATTCACCAACCGCTCATAACCTTAAGTGGCTCTTATTCCACTAACTTAGAGTTATAAGCTCGGTGAATACCAGCCCTAATGCTTAATTACATAGGCCAATTGTTGCAAAAAGTGCAAAAGTGAAATCTTTTTCTCCTTCTGGCGCAGTTTTTTTTTTGTGGAAAAAACACATTTTTGTAAGTTTTTCCGAAGTTCGTAAAATGAGCATACTTTGGTCAGCATTTACATTCAACGATTTTTTCACGACAATTTTTCCAGACGTCGGAGGAAATTTAGTCCGTAAAATGAGTTTCTTTTGGTCAACGTTTAAATTCAATGATTTTTTTTACGATGATTTTTCCAAATGTCGGAAGAAATTTAGTTCGTAAATCGGCAGAAATTTAGTCCGTAAAATGAGCTTCCTTTAGTCAGCATTTACATTCAACGACTTTTTCACGACGATTTTTCCAAATGTCGGCAGAAGTTTAGTCCGTAAAATGAGCTTCCTTTGGGTCATCATTTAAATTCAACGATTTTTTTTCGTCTACATAGTACAAAATTAAAACGATATTCAGAGCCACAACTGAGCCCTGGACCACCAGCTTTTATATTGAAATAGTACCAGTCATCTTGTATTGAACGATTATATGGACATTTTCTAGTCCAACCATGGGTCCTGGTGGTGACGAAATCTGTTAGAAAAGGCAGCACCACAAGCTAATAACGTTTTTCATTGATATCCAAGCCGCAATAAAAGCTCTTTTTGATATTGAAATCAAATATAAGTTGTAACTCTTGTTGTCGCGAATGGCTTTAGGGTGATTTTATTCAGTCAAAGTTGAACACAACTTGAGGGTTTATATTTTCAACTTTAGAAAATATTTTTATTCACTCGGGAATTAGTTGCTCAACTTTCGATATTCCGCAGTTCAGAAAAGTTAAAGTTGATTAACTTTGAAAATGCTCAACTCCTCGAAATATTAAAGTTTTACAAATCATCATTTTATTAAAACAAAAGAGCTGAGGTTAAAACCTTCAAACTATAATGTAATTTGCTTACTTAATTTGACAAAACACGGTTCATTTACAATCAAGATTTTCTATTAAAAAAAAAAAACAATCTTTAATGTTTAAATCTTTACAATCTATTATATTTTATTTTTATTTATTACTAATTTGTTTAAATGCCTTTCACATTTCTAAATAAAATTTAAACTAAACACAAATTTTGTTTGTGTTCAATTACATGTTGCATATATTTGCAGCAAAATAAATAACAAACCAATCGAACCTTAGGACGATTGTAAAATAATTTTCTCTGTGATATACCATTTACCATTTATAGTCCACCTCTAGACATTTTTTAAAACAAACACTGTCTGCAAACTAAGAACTGAAAAGTAGGTATATTTGCTTTTACCGCAATTATGCAAGTGCATAATAATGATAATATAACGAATGCAGCTTTGACAACCCATTTATCTTAAGTATGTAGACAGGCAATTTTTCTTTTACTCGATACATACTCTCGAACTTATAAATTTTGTTTGTTTCACTGTCCTCCTTTCGGACTTCAAAAATAAGATAAAAATAAAAATAATTTAAAACAAACATAAGGCACAATATTCCGCACCCATATTGCGGATGTAAGTAGCAATAAGTATGCTGCAAATGCGTTTGATTATTGCGGTCAAGCGGCGCAGTGGCGACAACGATATGAACAGTGGGAGATGTAATCTACCGCACAGTTGAATCTTAAAACTGATATTGCTCAGTTTCAAAAATATTTAGTTTAATTCAGATTAAAGGCTCTAATTGGACAAATGTCACAAACGTTCGGACTTTTTTTGTGACATTTGTCCAATCAGAGCCAAAAGAATATACATTTTTTTGTGACATTTGGCCAATCACAAACATTGAACTAAACTTGTACAATGTTTAACCCGGCTATTTTAAATCAGCTTTTGACAAGTTAACAACATTTTGTTTATTACACTGGGAAAATTCTTAATTAATAAATACTTTTAAAGTGGGCGCTCTTATCGTTATGTCAGTAAGTGTCCCATTAAAACTTTTTTGGCCCAAGTTTTCAAGATGTAATAGCCCACTGTAAGACTGTGGGCTGTGCTGCAGTGATGTAATAAAATTCAATAAAACCCCAGTGTTATACTTTCTATTGTTAATTTTTGGCTTTGTTGGTCCTTTTGATGTCAAATTTAATGTAAAATACAATAATGTAAGATTAATAATGTAAGATTAAAACTATAAAATAGATTACATATGTATATGCAAGTAAAAATAAAAATAGTGACATATTATAGCGGATCTTTACTGTGAGCAAGTAAATAAGTGAATAAAATAATCTAACAGCAATATTTTACTTACACGGAGTTTGCCAGGTGAACTATATTATCCCTATGAGGAACTACTTTATAGCTTTCATTAAGATACTTTCTTAACTGCCAGTTCATAGAAAATATAGATAAAATAGCCCGATTCCAAAGACAACTCATTCATATAGGATTCTGTAATAGGGGTGGATATAATAAGGTAGTCAATTCACTGGCAACATTTTGTATTTGTTCCAAAAACAAAAAATGTATAAAGTTTTTGGTATGCTGAACTCGAATCCGGATTCAGAAATAATCTATCACATTACGTTTTTGAATTATTTGTTGTAGACTGGGGAAGTTTAATTAATAGACGAAAGGATAACACAGAATAAAAATTACATAGTAAAAATTCAAAAGTACAGTGACAATGTTTAAAAAGTTACCCCGTTAGAAATTAACCTAAAAATAAGATTTCCCGACCTCATGAAAAATGATTTTAAAACTTAAGCAGTACAAATGTCAGACAGGAAGTTTATTAAGAGTAGGGAAAAGTTAAAAAATTTTAAGTGGACTATGTTTCCGAAATTTTTTTTAACTACAGCTTTTTGGAGTGTAAGAAATTTTTCCATACAAAATTGAGCAGTGTCACTTGTAAATTATTGTAATTTTTTAACTTGTAATTCCACTTATACTTGTAGTTTTGTGTTATTGGCCCCTGATCGGACCATTTCAGTGTGCTTTAAGACAAGAAAAATTAAATAATGATCAAATTTTCACACTCCACACTTTTATCGACTTTAAATTCACGTACTAGGTATTTTACCTTATTTTACCGTAACCAATATGGACAATTAATCTTGTGCTCCAAAATCTGTTAAGACATCACCAATTCATTTGAAGTCGACACAAATTGAAGGACGAGCTCTACGAGCCAAACACCGATATCGACCTGGTCAGAAGCGGCTGAGATGGTAGGGAGACTCAGAGCGTATTAAAATCGCCCAGCACCAGTCCCATCAGTATTCGTAACCAGACCCGATGGACACCGTGGCAGTGTGCGGCCTTAGATAATCAACCTCAATCAACTTGGTGTGTGGAACTGAAAGCAGCTAGCTAAGGACCGGGTAAAAAGAAAGCTGAAAAAATCCATGTGTATTACTGGTTTAATATTTTTATAATCGCCAGTAAAGAAGTACAACTTCAAAAAGCATTTATTTGCATATGTGGGTCCCAGCAGATTTAGGTGTTTCCACACTTAATCAGACGCATGCATTGTACAATGAATACAAAAGATTAGTTTTTGGTAATAAAGGTATGCATAACCAAAAAATCAACAAAATTGCATTATTTTCAAATATGTGAGTGCCAAACATTTAAATTGTCGGTACACCCGACCAAACTCAGCCAAAAACTAATTTTCTGCACTCTTTGACCTTTGAAGGCGTCTCGTTAGGTGTGTTAGTGCCAATTAAATCGTTTCGAACCCTTTAAATTCCTGATCAGAACATAGATTGCTTTAGTTTAAATGTATGTCAAAATGGTTGTACCACTGAAACAACATTTTAAAATATCGCTGTTTTTAATCTCATACTCCCAGCGATAATATAATAGGTACTTCCAGACTTTTGAATTCAAAATCTTAAGCCTAAGACCTTATCAATAACAAATTTAAAATTTATTTTTTAACAGTTTCAGATCTTTATCTTCATACTCATTAAAAAAAAAAAGTTTTAAAACAGATATAATATTTTTGACAACTTCCTTGGATGACAGCACTGCTAAGTACTGAGAGAATATTTAATTTTTTTTGGACTGCATCTTGGGCTTGGACATCATCAGGCTTCACTTATACCGAAGATATACAATTTACATTAATTCACTACAAAAAAAAAACCTAAATATAAATTGGTCTATTTATAAACATCAGGAACCCTCAAAAGACGTTCACTTTTCCAATGAGAAGATACAATTTTTTACTTTCTCCAACAACAACCAACAAAAAAAAATTTAAAAAAAAAGTGAAAGAAACCTGTTGTAAGAACGTATTTCATTCAATACCTGACTTCCTCATGCGAAACAATGCAAAAAGGAAGAAGAAGACAAACCATCACTGCCGGTTTTAAAGCCAGTTCTATTCAAAAGAGGTTTCTTCTCAATATCGACAACTTGGTGGTTGTGAGCGCGGCTTTTAGGTTTTTGTTATTAAAAGTAAAATTTGTGTCAAGGCTATAATGGAGTGCATCCAATTGTTTATTTGTTTATAAATTGCATTGCAAATCGTTATAAGTGTCGATATGATGTATATGGTGTCCTGTCCTGGGGGCATTTCTTGCAATTATTTATAGTACTTGTCTTCTGTGGAGAGTGATGGAGATTGTGGTGGCCTAAAAGGTCATCCAATGAGAACACTTTTCCATGGGCTTTAAGAGGAGGGAATGGATGTTGTTGGTGATTGTGCATCGTTACTCGGTTTACCTTGAAACCAGTCACCAATAAAAAATAATGGTCGCTTTTGGATAATTATAATAAACTACGATGAGAGTATTGAAATTGGAAAGTATTAAAAGTACTGGTATTACTAAAACTTGTAGACCGTTGCGTAGGTACTTTCCCTATGTTTGGAAAGGACTATCATTCAATGCGTTTAATAACAACAAAGATGTATTATTTAAAAAAAATCGAAATTCAAAAATCTCACTAAGGCTCCCACCGAAAAAAAGTTTGATCAAAATCATTAAAAAAAACTTTTCTGGTAAATCAGCTGCAAATGGAAACGCATTCACAAATCCAGCTAAATTTAATCGCGATTTGAAAACATTATCGATCAAAAACTTGACACATGAACATGATATTCAAAGTAGCTTATCAAATTGACATTCACGAATCAACTAATGTCAACATTCCTATTTCGTCAGTATCGATCAATTCAATTGCTAAGCAACTTATGTATAAACAAGCAACAAACACCTCTTTAAAATCTTCTTTCCCAACTTATCGTCAAGAACCTCAATATCGTGATTGGTCATTTTATAAGCCCGAAGATGCCATCACTCTATATAACTCACGTAAAACGCTATATTATGTAGTACAAGTGTAGGTATCGTGAGTGAATTGTGTGAAAAAAATTTCCTTTCACTACTTAAAAGTCAGTTGGCGTCTTCAATCTAACGGCGCAGAGCAATAGCATTACATAAGCAAATGCACGTCTTATAAGCTACTTACAGCTTTACAGGTGGAAGCTAAACGCATCCAAACAAGAAAACCAATATAATAGTTTTACAAAATATTCCCAGACTTGAATATGTAGACTTGTGTATTTATTTTTTTGGTTTTGGTTGAACTTACCACAGACCGATGGGTAAGGCTCTGCTGAAGAAGTATGTACTTGTACGTGCACCCACAATAACCCATCACAACAAAAAAGCTTCATAAAAAAATAAACACGGACCGTTGCTAACAATAATCTGATTAACTTGAAATAAATCACACATCACACTGAACAAAAAAAAAAAAACAAGAGTTGTGGCTGTTTTGCATTAAAGTCGACATAGCTCATGTAAAAATGTGCAAAAGACGCACCACGTGATGACTTGCGGAGGTACTTACTTAGCCCCGATCCAAGCACAGTCTTGAGCTCATTAATTAGACAAAACAAGTAGTAGGTATATAAACGGAAATGGCGTATAGCCGTTTTATAATGTCTGCATTATGACTTGTATAAATTGATAATAAAAGAGAAAAGTTCAAAAAAGTATTGGACATTGGATTGTTTCATGAAATATGATGATAATGATATTAAGCACAGGCATATAGTATAATATTTGTAACTTCTACTTTACATTGGCAAACCAAACCATATCGGAAGCACACCATCATCACTCAATGAATAGTCCATGCAGAATTTTAATTGCATTCGACCTCACGTTGATAAAGGTGAAGAATTCAGTGGAATGTTGTTTACAAGATCAATTGATCTTTAACTTTGATTTACAGACTTGAATTGTGGCTGTTGACAATTTTTTATATAAGAATGTTTTGATTAGAAAGTTAAATAATTGTTTATCCTGCGACTTAAGGTATATCAATGGAAACAAAAAGGTGTCTCTTAAAATTATGTTAGATGCATTTTATATTGGTTAACTATAACTAACTTAGTACTAAAAGTCCTAATGAAACGCTTTGCATTCACACATGGCATTCCGATGACTGAGAATGCGAAACAAGCAATCTCGTTTTACACCCTGAGCCGCTGACTCGATTTACTTCAGACTTGGTAATTAAGGATTTTATAAAAAAGGTAAAAATAAGGAAAATATTTTATTTCTCAGTGAAGCGAATTTAAGCCAGTTCCAATAATATTCATCCCTATTATGCAACTCGCAATACTTTACTCCCGGGGAGCCAGTGTAATTCGCAGGGTTCGGGTTCGCATTTGAAGCAATTAGGTATGAATTTAAGGAACTACCTTACCATTTACATTAACACACTTCCTCACCTTCTACACGATAAAATATGGCTGTAATAGATGCGAATTCTGCCGCAACGCCTTCGTCGAATTCTATAATAGGGTAAATTGTGTTTTTAATAAAAGTCAGTATACATCGACCAAATCTTTTGCCTATTACAAAGAGTACAACAACATCCAATTGATGAGCCAAATGTTGTACTTTGACGAACTTTTAAATTGAAAAAAAGCTTATTTTTATATAATTTACACAAAAAATTAAAAATTTAATTTAATTGTAAATTTACTACAGCAAGCAAAGTCATAAAGATAAAAACCATGTTTTTTTTTATTTTTTGTTGATATTATATAAGTTATTATAGGAATATAAGAAAAAGTTAATAACGTTAATAACGTTGGTCTCTCGACAAAAATAAATAAATATAAATAGAAATATTTTCATTACACTTCCATAGAACCTTGTTTATTTATTTATTTATTTATATTTATTTTTTCAGTAATCTTAATATTATTGTCGTTTTTTTTTCTATTTTTTTCGAAAACGAGTTAGTGATTGGTTATTAAAGTTTTGGTAAGTTGTATGTTAATATTTCCTTGAAAATGGCATTCTAACAATTTTCAAGTATATTTTCTATAAATTTATGGCATACTTCGTTGGGACCTCAAAACCATTTAAGTGGTTTCAGTCATTTAAGCAAATAATTTGTATGGTTTTTTCCATATTTTATACAATCAAACATTTCTAAAAATTGTATATAAAAGGTTTTGATATCTACAGCATTTTTGACCACAAAAGCAAGTTCGTGAGAGCTAAGTCGTTCGTATATGTTATTAATATTCTTTTTGAAAATATTAAATATTTTAAATATATTTGAGAATGTTACGAAAACGTTCGATATGCCTTGTTTTCTTAAGTCAATTTCAATTAAATTAAGAGTTAAAATATTTAGTATTGGTTAATGAGATGGACTATAACATGAATTAAATTGAGTATGAAGCTTTCAATTGTTATGAGAATAGGATTAGAAGAGTCCATTTAATGGATGGATGGAATAAATGTTATGTAGTGGTAAAGAACTTTGAAAAAGATTAGATTAGTTCTAAAAATGTCTTAAATCTATTGGAAGTAGGAATTAACTTTTCCTTTTATCGGAAATTCGATTTTTTTTTTGTGTATTTTGTGTTAGATCCAACTGTACTGTGAAAAGCCTTTAAAAAATAAAGCACACCTAATAACTTTTCTTAACGTTGTCATATCGAGTTAGTATAAGTCTTATTCGACCAAGCATTACAAAATTCTACGGCTGGATTGTATAAACAGGAATTCTTAATAAACCTTCACATCTTCCACTGCCCCATCCTTAAATGCAATTTAAAAAAAAAGCCAATGTATTTACAAAAAAAAACAAAAACTGTTGGTTCCTTGGCATGGTTATGGTTGCGCCATAATGGAAAATCAAAAAAATTAATTAGTGAAAAGATTTGGAAATTTAGAATACAGTAGGTACATCGAAAATCACGAAAATTCAGAACAATCTTGTTCCTTTAATTGCTTGCAATGTAAGAAGAACATGATTGTAAGCTGCAATAGAGGCAGTATCGAGGCAGGCTATGTTCAGTTTGAGGCAATTTCCGATCGAAATGCCTACAAGACCTCGAGAATATTGCTAACCAACCTCAAAAATTTGCAAAATTTTTCAGGATTAATTTATCTTGAGCTATAGCCTGGAACTGAAAATTAAAAAGTTGTTTTGCCTGCCTTTTCTTTAAAATGCTAGCATGTGTTTGAAAGATAAAAGAACTGCAAGTCAAAAATTCTCAAAAGTCTTTCAAAAAACTAAAAATGGGTCATTTTAAACTTTCCAATTAACCACCATTTTTTCGCACCAAATGACTGCAGACTTAAGCAAGTACCTACATACTATTAAAATGTTACATTCATTGTTTGGCAAGTTAACATTGTACTGATTCAACACCACCGCCCCGTGACGTCCACACAACACAACTCTCTGGTTTTGCTTGATGCAATCCAAAAACAGTATCAAATTATCAATTTCAAAGAATGCACATGCGGCATAAAAGATACATTTTCAGCTTTTACGACACACAAAAAAAAAAAATGAGATACTCCTGTGCAATCTCCGATCTTGTGCGGTTAATTTGCGTGTGACTGCTTGAAACTAAGGTGTATCCGTGTTGTAAGCTATAAACAGGTGCTGTTTAAGTCATATCTACATACCTATATGCAATGCACACAACATATGCAATTTTTACACATTTTTATAAACTCTGTCTGCGGGGTTGGTTGGCTGGTAGAACATGTATCTGCTGTTGCATACATATGTGGTCTATCTTATAAGGCAACCTCTCTCTAGCTCTATTCAAACATCATGTGATGGATGCTGGATTTGTATGCTCTCTTTTTTTTTGGTGCGAATCTAGCAAAAAAAAAAAAAATAAAAATGCGTGTATTTCACGTCGTTTCCCTTGTGAAATGCGTTTCGGATTTCACGAGACTGGCAAACCACTTTCTTTTGGAATCGCGACACCTCGCGGTATTGGTGGTCTTCATCTCTCGCTTGCAGATACAAAAATAACTGCGAGAGTTGATCTCCTTTATTCTGGGCTGTGGGATCAATGACACACACCTGTTTGTTGGTTTTCACTTATTTTTTTGAAGATGTCTGTTGGATTTTGAAGTTTCCAAATTCCTCTTTCTAGCTGTAATTAACCTTTGCTTCGAGATCTTACAAGAAAACGTAGTTCGCTTCCGGTGTTTTAGTTTTTATTGAAGTTTGGTGATTAATACAAAAAGTAGTATGTGCCAAGCCGATGAAGTTTTCATAAGACAGAGGCCTTAGATTTTTAAGATTCCAATTAAGTGCAAGATACAAAGTAGGTAAAAGTATCTGGTTCGCATATTATAACATCTTATGTGATGTAAAGTGAGAATTGATCAGCGAAAAACCATGCCAAGTTACATGTTTACACCAAGTTGACAACTAGACATGATTGCACAAAGTTGATGTTAACTGTATGGAGAAAACATATAAAATAATAATATGCCAGGCTACTGACTTGGCTTTTGTGTAATGACTCTGACTAGTTGGGTTGCGGTCTATAAATGATAAAAGTGTTTAGTGTATTCGTATTTGTTAAAAAAAATAGGTCAAATCGATTGTAATTGAATTTTTCACTCTCTATGAATTTACCATAGAAGGAATCTGTACAAAACTTCAGAAAAATTGTTTCTTATGTTGAACATGACACAATATTTCTTAATTACCACACTAGAATCTTACAGCTTTTGTGTAAGTTTTTGATTGGAAGGTGATGCAATATTTTAAGGATATTGTGCTACGTTAATTTATTCGGTGTTGAGTTATTGGATGAAATTATAATACGGAAATTAATCAACAAAATGCTATTGTATGGAAAATAAGGTCAATAAGTAATATTGTATATAGTAATTATAATTATATCCACCATATGCTCGATAGCATGTTCCTAGCTTTGGTACAAAAAATGCAAGACGTACCGATATTTTGGAGGAAATCACAACTCCTTTATCTCAAACGGAGATCGACTGCAAAGGCACTTCATGAAGGTGTTAGTCCTAACGAAAATAAAACAATAAGGATTAAGGTATAATCCCTTACCACTTTTCTTGATATGAAAAGGAGCCGTCAAAAACGTTTCTTACAAAATCTTTTCATTCATCAAAGAACATGTTTAAATTTGGACTTAAAATTAATCAACGTTAGGTAACAATCGAGTAACCAAGTATGCTAAAAGAAAAACACGTCAGGGTGGCGTTATTTCATCCAAATCTTAGGGTTAATTTTCCTGAATAGCTAGCACAGGTTCCACGGGTGCAATAAGGTCTTGTCCTACCGATGCACTTATCATAACACTAAACTTCTTATCATATAATGCAAATACTATCCTGAAATATCCTAAAGGAAACCCTGGCTTGTGGGTATTAAAGCCATACTGCCATACCAAAATACTTGATGTGTTGCCCAAAGAAATGCAACTGCAATGTACAGATTACCATGCTCCCCAGCTAAACTCTGTCAAAAAAATTTATTTAAACACCTCAAAGCCTGAACAACTGAAAAATAACAAAGAAGATATGGATTATTCCGCAAGGCGTTTGTACTAAAATACCACGGTCTAGAAGCGACAATTGGCATTTCTGTGAAACGACCACACTGTTATGGGGAGTCATTGCCCTCTTTAAAGTTTTATTTTTAATTGGACGCGAATTATAGCTTCTAGAGCGTGGCGATTTTGAACAAGTGGCTTGCTGAATAAGGGTGATAGATAGGAGAATAGCTACAAGCACATGCCCACTGGCTGATATGGGGTCATGCATAGAGGCTCGTTATCGCTATGTCCTCTATCTTTCGCACAGTGTCCTCTATCTGGCATCAAAACATCACAGGAAAAAAATAAAAAACACTTTATTGTTAAATGTTTTCTAGCGAGTGGCCTGTCACGTAGACCAGTTGGTATCTTGGGCGATGA
The DNA here is from genome assembly GCA_948107695.1 of Meliscaeva auricollis. NCBI lineage: Eukaryota > Metazoa > Arthropoda > Insecta > Diptera > Syrphidae > Meliscaeva > Meliscaeva auricollis. The sequence continues at coordinate 62,225,059 of OX403616.1, forward strand.
ATACAATTCAGCATCCGTTCATATCAACGTTATAAATAGTAGACTCATTAGCTATAAAATTATGCAAAGGTAGTAATGCCACAAGGTTTGGGCTATCGTAAACATTTGGAAAACTTAATGTAAAACAACAACAAGGCTTAGATATGAACGTTTTACTGATGAGATGATGAATGTGATGCAAAGGATAATCTTTGGATCCCTTAATAAAGTAGATTACATTAATCCAAACAATCAGCGGATGTCCTTTGATTGTTTCCTGGCAATTTAAGGAGGCCAGGAGTATCCAAGAGGATCGCCAACATGCAACGAATGAATTATTAGTTTAAATGGGAGGAATTACACTGCCACCTCTAGGTTTTTTGTGAGCCCATCTCTGCTCTGGCCTTCAAAAAGTTCTTTTGACGAATCATACATTGGATTTCTTATTAAATTAGGAAAACATGTTCATTACAGAACCTGCGGGTAAACGCCATTAGGGTGTTGCCTCAACTTACTGTGGCTTGCGAGGAAACCGGCTTCTATTCTTGGTTTGTATCTGCTTAAATTCATACAGGACTTGAAACTCTTTTGAAGGTTTTTGTAATTCCCAAGTATCATTTTTGCCTACCTCAGTTTAAGAGTTTTTTTTACCAAAATTAGTTTCTTGTGGTCTTCTCATCGTTGTTCATTCTTTTTTTGCCGCATTGTCTCTTAGGACCGATTATGTGGGTGTTGAGGCCTCTCTGTCTTTGTTAGAAAGTCTGCCTCTTAGTATCCCTGAACACCCAAAGTGCCCAGTTCTTGGGCATTTTATTCTTTTATCAAAATGCATTCGCATTTCAAGAAACAAAAAAGAGTAAAAAATGAGCTAAGGTCTCTTAAAGAAAAAAACTGTACGATTAAATAGGCGATTAAAGAAATATACTTCTGTAATTTTTCCAAAATTATGGAAAAAAAAAGAATTTTTCAAAAATGCAGATCATAACCCTAATTTTTGAAAGGCCTGAAAATATGAAAGGGCTATTTCAGTAGTCTGTATAAGATGACATGTGACAACAAATCGAAGAATGTCTTCAAGTAAATAAAACCATAAGACCTCGATAACGACGTCCATAGATCTATCATTTCACATTTACCCAACCAAGCTTTAGAACATTAAAACGCTTGATGTCTTTCGATTATTTATGCCACCCAAGAGGCTTTCCTACTCATAAACTCTATAATTATATACATATGTAAATGAAACTTTATTTTCTTTTCGAATACAGTTCGAATCCGTAAGAAATAAGAGAAAATGTAATTAGACATGATGTGCAGCACATTTAAAAAAAAACTATTCTACTTTGTTATTTATACAAGTCAAATTCTCAGTATAAGAGCATGTATGTATGTAGGTATATTTATTTGAATTTGCATATGAAATCATAATGTCAATCGTTTAAATTATACAATGAACATATCTTTTCCATTGCTATGGCAAGTTTACTTCAACGAGTTGTTGACTTTGAAAAGTTTGATATTATCTTTTATTTAACTTTCCTTTGTTTTTACATTGCAAGTAGCGTTTGATAAATGATTAAATAATTACCTTATATGTGACATTATATTTTAGCCTTTATTTCTTCTTATGTATATCTTTGACAATTTTCTATCAAAGTGTGTTATTCAATTTTCCAGGAAACGGAAACATCAACTCATAAATTAAAAACGATATCCATCGATGATCACTTTATGATTCTTTACCGAAAGAACATTTGTCTGCAGTATATTACTGGCATTTTTAAGACTTGGAACTATTCATATAGTTGGCCTGTTTATTTTGTTGTTTCTTCACTTTTCAAGTACAATTAAGTTCAATAATATAGTTTTTGTTTATGGGCTTTTTTGATCTTTATTTTTGTATGCGAATTAAACATGCGATTGTATGCGATTTAAAAAACAAGTAAGTTAAAAAAATACCAAAATGATTTATGTGTTCAAAACTTTAATTATTATTATTTAAGATCCAATAAAAAGTAACCCCTGAAGATGTTGAAAAATATCAACGAAACGTAGGGAGAAAATATGGAATTTGTTTAATTCGCATACAAAAATAAAGATCAAAAAAGCCCATAAACAAAAACTATATACATATACAAAATTTGATCAACAACTACACATAAGTTCAATAATGTTCATATATTAATGCTAAATAAAATAAGAAGTGTTTGCTTATTGGTTAGTTCCAATTAATAGTGTGTTCAAAGAAAATATACGCTCTTAATTGCTCTATGTAGACAGTATTTTTACTGGATACCCTAATTACTTCGCAACTTATCAATAATAATACATTTGGACCATTTTATATCTCATTAAATTTTAAATACAAAAGAGTTGATGCACAAACTTTTATTTAAAAGGAATTTGTTTTAAGGGAGTATATTAATATTTTATTTTAATATTTCATTAGTAAGGACACTTGGTTTAAGTTCTTCTTCTGTCCAAAATTAAACTATTGTAGTATTTAATTCTCATATAGGGATAATGATTTTCTATACTGAATAAGTTCTTATTCATAGAATTATTAAAACAAAATCACATGATAAGATAGCAGCTCAGTCCCTCTAAAATTCTTTTAGACGTTTTATCTGCCGCTATAATTTTGCTTTGAAGTAAGCTACTTGCTCTAAACGTTTATTTTATCTAATGCAAATCATCCAATTCAGAATTTTTGTATATGATTATCTGTTCTCAATCTATGCACTTCTTATTCTTATTCTTGTTATTTTGTTTAAATACCATTCAACTAATCTCAAAGCCCAATTTATATCTTAATTCCAAGATATTTTTTAAGATATCATGAAACAAAGCTATTACCTCAGTATTTGATAAATGCTTTTGTTTTGAAGATTGCAGAAGCAAAACTAATAAGTAGTTATTAATTCAAAACAAAATTTTAAAATGAATTTATGCTATTAATGACGCTTGAAGTAATAAATCATATGAAATGTATTGCTTAAATTTGTATTATCTATGAAACAAACCAAAAATACAACGTGCAATTGTGAACGGTTGTTTTATTTTTAGCAATCGAAAAAGTTATGAGAGCAATTTCCAAAAAAAAAAAAAACACTTTAATTCCAAAATTTAATTATTATTTCATAATGCAATTTTTCCGTTATATTTCATTTTTGTATTGCTTTCAAAAGTTCAATTAAAAATGCTTTAAGTGTTTTTTAAATATTATAACTAGTTCAACTTATTGGCAAATGAACGCACAGAAAACATCCAAATATAGACCAAAATGAATATCATTGTGGTCAGAATTTTAATAAAAAAAAAAAACAATTTTTGAAGTCATTGACCATTTAAAATATAAGTTTTTTTCGGTCTACTTAGGTATGCAAATAAAATTCAAAAGTCTTTTAAATAAAAACTAAATTTATTTCTGAATAATTGCTATTAGATATTACTCAGCAAAAATTAAAAAAAAAAATGCAAAAAAAGTTTGTTTTGCTTTAAATGATAATGAGAATTACATCATATAACGTTATCATAAAAAAATATGACACAAACGTTATGATAAAAAAAAGTAAGTAAGTCTCAAGTCTCTTTTTTGCTTGCACTTGCTCTTGTATTTATTGAGTAACAAAAATATAAATAAAACAAAAATAAAAAAAACAAAACACAATCAAACTGTAAGTCTTGTTGGCATGATGACCTACTACTCGATTACCAATGCAAATTATGTACAAATTATACTAAGTCAACCTACAGTTTTTTTCTTCTCTCAATAAAATCGAAAAAGATATGCGTATAAGAAGAGATACATAAACTCTACAAATCGATATATCTCAGATCTTTAGATTTTCATGATTATTATCTTTGCAACCGCGTTTAGTCAGTCACAATCACACAAACAAAAAAAAAATAACAAAAAAACAGTCATAAAAAAGTCAATAAAGAAGACAACCAGATGTATATTGTATGGCTCCATTGACCCCATTCGCAGCGAGCAAATAATATGATCATCAACTGTCTGACTAAAACTCATAAAAGATCTAAAACATCACGTATTACAGATCGAAAGATAGATAGACTGAGATTCTTCTCTCAATCTGTTTACATTTTGAAGATAGAATAAGAAAATAAAAAAGAAAAAAACAACGTTAAGATACTACTTTGTGGTTCTTTTTTTTTTATTATGTTGTGGTACGTTGATGGTTACACAACCTATATTGGTCCGCATATAATCATCAACCATCAACCCAGAAAACCCATGAGTGTCACCTGTATGTTAATTCTATAACGGTACCCGAGTTGCCTGCTGCTGTATGAAAGACCTATTAAAAAAAATACTTAAATTCTTCCCAAAAAGAAACACACGTAGATATACCCAACGAACAAAAGCAAACACAAATAACTTGCATTGAACAAATATAGCGATTAAGTGCAATTAAAAACAAACTTCATGTTGAGTTTTTACCCGACTTACCTTATGATCATGTTGGTTTGGCTTTTAATTAATCCAATTATGGCAGTAGGTATATTTAAAAAAAAATAACACAACAACAAAAACGAACGCACAAAAAAATTTACCGATCGATCGATCTGATTAGGTACGCGCGGTTCACTGAGTATGTCGTTGAGAAGATATCTTTTTTTCTGTTTAAGATACAAAAGTAACTTTATTTTCTTCTTTCTTAATTTTTTTTCAATCAAATTTTTAATTCTGATCACAAAAATCACAAAAAAAAAACAATTGCTTTTTGATGAAATCAAAAAAAAAATAAAAATTTATATTCAACACTCATGCACTCTTTGAGATACTTTTGGGGTGGCTTTCCCTTTGTGGTTATGTATTTATCTTTTTGGTCAGGTTCCGAACTACTATGCCCAATTTTGGAAGCACTTCCTTTTTTTCAATTTTACCCCGACACAACTACGAGTATTATCATATTGGTAAGTTAAGTTAAAATATTACTGTTACTGTAACCAAAAAAATCAAATTGCAGGTACAACAACACGCGCGCGACAAGATGACGAATTATTATTTTTCTTTTTTTTTTGTAAGAAAAAACTGCAAAGTGTGATAAGTATTATTTTTTTTAACTTCCAACCATACCAGCGAATGTCCAACAATTAACTGACTTCTTGGCAGCCAAGTCAGTGAAGAAAATCCTCAAAGTTACCATCGAAGATTGTCAGCGCCAAAGTCAGGCAGCACAAACAGCCAGCCAACCCACTGACACCAACATCATGGTATAATATGTATATGGGTACAGTGGGAATGTGTAAAAGAGTTGTCAGCCAAAATAAAAGTTGGAATTGCTCGCGCGCTGGAAGTTTGTTTGAGGTAAGCTTTTATGTTGTTGGGCAGTTATACACTCCGATTCACTTGCTTTGGGTTAGTTTTTTTTTTTAATTTTTAAAATTTACAAATAAAACTCAAAGATATAGTACAATAGGGTTCTTCATTAAAGGCCCATTTTTTCACTCTCTATTAAATTTAAAGTCGCCATAAAAAAAAAGAAATTTCAAAATTTGTATGAGATTTCAGAAATTTCCGATTTTAACTGGCGACTTTAAGAATAATATAGAGTGAATAAATTGGGGCTATAAGAGCGATTATTTAATCGTCAGGGGTCCACGTATTTGTATTGAGGAAATTTTTCTTAATTTCTGACAAATAATTTTGTAGGTTAAACTTTTTTTACCTAAAACTGGCAGACCAACAGCAAATTTTGGGAGTGCAGTGTTTAACAAAATCTGAGTATGCAGTCTTATAGGTTAGGTATCCGCGTCCTGTTTTAAAATTCATATGTCTAGCAAGTTTATTTTTCGGTCTTCTATGGGTTTGCGGGGTTTTAAAAACACAATTTATACAATTTATCTGAGAAAGACAAATTCACTACTTAGGTTTATTGCACTCTTTGAACTTTGGAAGCATCTTATTGGGTGTGCGACACTTAAATTACCTAGGACCCATATTTTTAAAAAGGGATTTTTTCGTGTTTTTTGGGGTCTGGCTAGGTCAAGCTACACTTGGCCTAGCCAAGTGTTCCCTAAATAACCCTAAATACTTTATCAGAACTTAGATTGCTTGAAACATTGGTTTTCAAAAAAAAATTTGACTTTTTTAGCTCCAAGCTGTTTTTCGTAAAATATCTGAAATACAGTATTTTGAATAAAGTATTATGACCCATACAGTATTTTGACCCCAACCCCTTTAAAGTTCAATATACCGCCATACAAGGACCTTCCCATATTTAATTCCACTCTAAAAATAAATTGGAGTGAGATAAGCAAAATATAGCCACTTTATATCATTACATTCGTCTACTATTTTAACAGGAGAGTGAAAATCGCTTAAATTCGAGACGCGTTGGTGTTGCTGAGATTTCGACATTAACAAAGCACGCTTTGATTTTCTTCGGAAGTTTATCCGATACATCATTTAGTTAAAAAACAACATTGTATTCAAGTTAGGCGCCTTCTGCTCCAAAATATTTAAAATTCAACCATTGTATAAATTTAGATAACTAGCGTTAAGAAAATTTGTAAGTATTAATTGTTTAGCATAAGTTGTTAATAAAGAAGGGTTCCGTTTTCCGTGTTGTCTTCTGATCCCCCCAGTTCCCGGGTGTTAAGCTATAAACAAAATTACTAAGTCTCTTCACTGGGATTTTTAAGAAGTTAGTTTCGGTTTCATGAGACCAGTATACTGGGGCTACCATTGGAAGGTAGATTAGCACAATTGATGTGTATAAAAAGATACCATTCACTGGGTGTCGTCAAGTTATCAATTCCCCAAATCTACCAGATTAGCTCCATTTTTTATAGAAATAAGATGTTTTTTGAATTGTAACTTGTCTCGATTTAAACTACATCTGAGCAGGTATCTGGTTTTTCACATATCTAGACAGAGTCCTATCGATACTTAATTAATGGACTCCGAAATCATGCGAAGCAAGCCTGTCTGAGAAACTGCAGCTCTCCTTCGCAAACGATCTCCAGTGCGCTGTATCCAGTCACCCTGAACAAGAGTCAGGTCTCTGGGATGTCCTAAGGCATGGTCCTTACAGAGGGGGTTCCTTCTTCCTTTTCTGCTTGAATAAAGTAGTTGGGGTTTGAAGATTTTCTTGGCTGGAGCGTTTTTGTACGTTTACTCAATGTGACTGTTTCAATGTATCCTACTTTATTTCGTACCTCAAAAAAACATCCACACCTTTCTCATAAAGTTGTGGCAGCTTTAACTTCTTCTTCACTCGCCCTTCTTGCACCAAGCATCAAATATTTATTTAGAAAGAATTCAGTATCAACTTAGCATTCTGCTTACTAAAGTCTATACAAAACAGAACTGTTAGAATCTAAGAGCATCCGATGATTGTAATATCGTCCGTAGCTTATCTTCATGTGGAAAACCTGAACATGGTTGGAATAGTTCCCACAAGCTTTTTCCTAATTAATTAAAGTCACGTTAAGTTAAGGACACATCTAGATCAGTTTTTCCTGGATCCCAAAAGCAGCTGTTGCAATAAACAGCTCCTCACAGTAAAGTACCCTATGGGGCTTTGAAGACCAGGATTTGCCTCTGAGTGGAAATTTGGTCCTGATTGATCTTCCTGGAGACACTGGCAATATTTAGCAATGATATGCATCTGTAGTCAATTGATTGGTGCTTGTTCCTCACCAAGTCACATCCAGCAATCGGAGTCTGCATAGTTGTTGTCCTTAAGCTCTTCAATCTCTTTAACCTCTTTTATATTTGGTGGTGGTATGGTATCTCTAATGCCTGGTGGTATGTTATAAAAATCGCTCACTTTCTATAATATGCTCATTTAGCAATTGTGATGGGTATTACGTCTTCGCTAGATTTATTTTTCCTTGGGCTTTATGGACTAGGCTAGGTCTAAGTACCGCCAACCAGTTCTTTGACTCTTTTAAACAACTTTTGGGTTATTGTGTTCTTCTTTTTGTCAGTTCTGAGGTTTTTTTGCTGTTAATTTAGCCGCCATTACTAAATTGTTAAGGTTGCGTTTGACTCATTTCACCTGCATTTTTTTCGCACACAAAAAGCTTACAGAAAGTGAATCATACAAACAATTCAGGGCCTTTTAATCTTAACCAACTGAAACGGAGTGTACTTACTCTCATGTACCGCTAAGTTAGATACATTTTGCAAACTTAAGATACCTCTTAGTGATCTTTATAAATACAACATACCTCATATATTTTTATTGTATATGCAAGCTAGCTAAGCTTTTGTATATTTCTTTCTGCTGTCAAAGAAGGAATCGTGTTTGCAATCGAAGAAATCATGAGTGATCTCGAATAAAGATCCATTGTAATCTGACGGATTAACTTTGTCTTAAAGTATATAGATGCAATAATATCGAGTCATGTGATGTGTCTTTGGTAAAAGCTCGATTTTATTTAATGTTTTTTTTTTTACGTTTTTTGTTTTTTTTGCGAGTTTTTGAAAGTGAAGTGAAGCGGGTCGGTTGGTAGGTATTTTTTTGGTTTTTGGTTAGGTAGGAGTGCAAGTGTGAAACTTGTGCTGTTCATTGGAAGTGAATGGTTCGGTTGGAAGTTTATATTGGAAAGTAGTTGGTGGTTGATGGCTGGTGGCCCACCACGTAATACCGCTTGTAATATAGGTATCCCATGACTCGTGATGAGTTTGTTTTAATTTTTTTTTTTTTTGGTATTTTGAGTTTTCTTTTAAGTGGAGCTTAATTTACACTGTAAGAAAACACTGGTGTTAAAGTGTGGAGAAGAACTGTCTTAATTGTTATTGTGATAATGTATTCAAAAGTAATTGAAACGCTTTACATTGAGCTTGTAAATGAAATTAAATTCACCGAGGGGATCGCACGAACTTGTTCTTAGGGTCAAAATTGCTTTGGACGTCAATGCTTCTTATATAAAGTTTTTAAAATTAAATATTTTTATAAGAAGTGTTTAAAAACCATAAAATCCATTACTTAAACAAATTTTTCATTTGTTTTGACCTCCAAGACCTACCTATTTAGTACTTATGCCCCTTAATTTCGTTAAGTAAGATACATTTGCAGAAAAAATATTTTGGTATAAAAAAATAAAATACACGACTGGGTCGCACGTACTTGCTCTTATATAAAGTAACTATTTATGCTAAGCCTTTTTAATTCAAAATTTGTAAATGCAGTTTTAGAAAAATAAAAATTAAAAAAGCATAAAATTCGATTTTCAAATGACTTAAACAACTTCCGCTTTCAAAGCAATATTTATAGATATATTTTTGAAATATGTCTAATCTTTAATTTTTCCAACATATTTTCCCATATCTTGAGTCTTAAGCTACTGATCTATAAAAGAATCAACACCTTAATACATACTAACAAAACCTCCCCATAACTGTGTGGTCGTTTCACAAAAACGCCCATTGTCGTTTCTAGAACGTGGCGTTTTAGTAGAAATGTAAATAATTCTTAGTTATTTTAGCTTATTATGAAACCCTAATTTATTTTCAAAAAAAAAACATAAATTTAAAAAAAAACAAAATACACCAAAATGTTAAAAAAATTGTTTTTTTTTTTAAATAAAAATTTATAAAATTGAATAAAAACTACTTTTGATTAAATGTGAATATGAAAATGAGCCCACCCTAGCTCGGAAACAGTTTTTATTCAATTTTATCAATTTTTTATTTAAAATATAATTTTGTTTATTTCACAGTTAATTAATAAATTTGGTCTTTTTTAATTAATTAAAATTTATGCTGCTTTAAGGGCTTTATGGCCCTGGTTATAAATAGCGAATTTATCTAAGTAGCTAATTCGCTAATTTAACTTCGCTTTAAGTATCAAAACCCTAGCAAATTTCACTATTGTTGTATTACAAATGACGAACGGTCGCTAATTTAAAAGCTCGCATTGAGGCAAACTTCCGATTCGCTATTCATAACTATGGCCTTAACTGAGCTTTTATAATTAAAACTACTACTTATTAACGTCTTTTTTTTAATTACTGATATCAAATTGAAAAAAAAAAACAACTTAAAAAGCCATTAAAATTGTGTTTGATAAAAACTTGCTTGGAAACGGTTATTCGCACAGAAAAAATTTTTTGACCAAACAAAAACATTTATAAATTCTTGATTGCATGAAATAAAAATCAAATTGGAAGTCGTTTAGCAAAGATACGGCTAGTAAAAGGAAAATCTAGCAAAAATCATAACAAAAATGTTCAGGTTCGAAAACGAAGCGAAAACAATAAAATTGCCTCATACATTTTTCGACTTAGAATGACCTCAGGAACCCATGGTTTTCATCTGCGGTGGTGACTGTGGGACACCCTGTATACTAAGGTGTTTTTTTTTTTTGCATTATTTGTTTTTTTTTCCAGTCCCCAAGCTAAATTTTGTTGGAAATACCCAACAAAAAATCCCATCAAATATTAGTCCTCAAAATTAATATTTAGTCAGCGTGGGAAGATTTTCCATTGCAAATACATGTTAACTTCAGTTCTTTTTTCCAAATTTCTAATACTCAGTAGTATTGTTTACTTTTCCAACGTGCTAAAAAGTAATTTACTCTGAATTAAACGATCTAGAAACATGTTAATTGCGACGTAACTGTAAATTATATTATTGATGCTTCTTCAGATAATATGCTTTTATTGAACTTTAGAATAATTTCAAAGCTTATTGTCTCGATAATCAGAATTTGTGATTCACATTCTTTTTGTAACTATAACCATTTATGCGATAACAAAAAAAAAAAAAAATTATGCCGAAATTGGTCTGTACTGTCTTACCAGTGTTATTTATAGTTACGTCGTAATGGACATTCTGCTGAGTTTTAGAAATTAAAAAAAAAAAAAGGATCTGAAGCTTCACTTGCTGAGGGCGAGTACTGAATATTAATTTTGTGGCGTCATATGTTGTTGGCAATTTCCATCAGAATTTTGCTTGGGGAATGTAAAAAAAAATCAATAGTCCAAAAAAAAAAAATTCGAAATCATTCTATTGAACAGATGACTCTCTTTCAGACAATTATTTTCCAATATGTCATTAAAATACCAGATATCGAAAATGGTGGTATATTTTTCGAAATACCAGCAAAACCTAAAATGTGAAATATTGTGACTTTTCAATAATGGATAAGGGCAGTGTTTTTAACATTTTCCATCAATTGTAAGTGTAATATTTATATTTGTCGGTCAAAATCTGATTACACTGATCATTACTGCATTATCTATCCCAAGCCTATAAACTAAACCCCAAGTCACTGGCGAAACTGAAAGAAGTTATCTAATTGAGGAACAATATCCTTGTACCATAATAAAAACTAAAAAAAACTATGGATATTTTGAATTTGAACAAGAATATTGCCAATCTTTATCAATCATAAAGTTCTAAGTTCAACATAACATTAAAATTACTCAAGATTAAAAAAAAAATTTATGCTATATAGACAAGCAAGTATGTAATATTGCAAACTTAAATAATGTTTTCAATTGCAAATACTTATGGTGCTTGAATGAAGTCATCGATACACGATACTGCACCTTAAATGAAATTAATAGCGGCTTTCCATCAGAGGGTATATTACAATCGCCATCGTATAGTGACAACATAACCCATGAGCAGTGCGCATACAAAAACAAAACAAAAAAACACAAAGAAACTTGAGCTTTGAAAAAATCTTCGCCAATGAATCTTAATTGAAATTTTATTTGGCATTTTTATTCTTCATTTGTTGCAAAGTTATTCAGTTATCGACTTACAAGATTTGATCATAATAATAATCACTTGACGCGATTGATTAGAGTGGCATTAAATTCATTTATTATAAAGTTTCAATATCTTCATTAGGTAGCTATATCTAGCTGCTGTTGCTGCTTTAAGTAGATAAACAATGGCATGATAGCTTTTAGTGTAGAAACATATAAGCCGCCCTTGATGGAGCTATTGTATTGAATTTGCGACTTTGACACAATCAGACAGAATAAAGAAACTAGATGTGGTGATCTGCTAAATAAGATTTTATTACAAATGCGACCTATGATGCAAGGTTATGTCTTTTATATCAATGTTAGGTAGGGGTATGACGAGCATTGTATTGAGGAAAGAAATGTTTACTATTATATTGACCCAGAAAGAAAACAGTTAGCTCACTAATTTTTAGAAGGTTTTTTACAATATTATGTTTTTAGGTTCGCTGCTCAACTCTTTTGTTTGGTAATAAAAAGATACTTATTGAAAATTAACAGAGCTATAATGTAAGGATTTTGAAGTCTATAGGCATTTAATATGTAAAATTATGTAACCATTGTATTTTAAACTACAAAATAATGTCAATGAATGCTGAATCAATTACAGAATATTATAAAAATAAATTCTTTTTGGATCGGATAGCCAACTTAATATCAAAATTTGAAATTACTAATATGTATTGAGTTGACTGAAGGAGTTTTTGTATGTATTTTTTAGACTTATAGTCCAGTCAACGAAAGAAAAAAGGAGAATGACCCCCTTTTGTATTTTACGTATGACGGCAAAAATATAATAAACGAGAGCTAAATGAATTTACTACAAAAATATGTCTTAAAAACTTTTTCTCTAAAAGCAATACTAGTATAATTAAACATGTTATAGTCATTTCAAAGACAATTACTCTTCAAGATATAATCAAACACAAAAATGCAATATTGCTCTTGTTGTTTTTTTTTTCAAAATGGTGGTCAAACCCTAAATGGGATCCTAAGGGAATAATCGGCTGTGATAACCAGAGTATATGTAACGAAAAGTAGGAACACTCTCCTAACGGCATCGGCAAGAAATTTTTTTACACCAAGTTTTTAAAAGTGATGCAAAACTATTGCTCTTTAACTTCTGCGCTTTTTTTATTTAAGTAGACATATCCTAAGTTAAGTTCATATTCACTTTTATTTAAAAAAATTCATTTTTTAAGGCTTTTTAAGAATTATTTTTAGACCTTTTATAAATTGTGTAGGTCAACTAGTCCTTTCTTTGATAGCAAGTCATTTTTTGATATCATTGTTAATAAACGGTACAAATTTAAACCTTCCTTTAAGTTGATAAAATTTCAAATATAATCTCCAAGTTAAACTAACAATCAAGTAACAATACTCGAACGTGTTTTTTGCAACACTTCTTACAATTGAAATTAAAAGTCCAAACGATAACACCTTGTTTTTTTGTCTTAATTTTAACCATTTATAGTGACCATAAAAATAATATAGGTCATTTGAAAAAGAAAACAACACAAAGATTTGCAGATATTATTTTAGATGACGAAGCTTATTTCAAAGGCTTCGCGAGAGCCAATTCACTCTTGGATGTCGTGGTTACCCAACGAACACGGCTAGTATATGGTACTTATTCGCATACCACAGAGGCGGTAAATCGCCCCCTACGACGCACGTCCACGATCACATGACTGCGTAGTGCGCGCGTATACCAAGTCACTTTCTATTTTATTTTACTTTATTATTTTATTTATTTTTTATTTTCCAAAGACTGGTCTGGTCAGCTCAGATAACTAAATATGCCCGAGAATAATTTGTAACTGTCTCAGACAATATCGCAACAACAATACAAAAAAATATTGCTATTATTTTGTTGGCTGGTACCGTTTTAATTGGTCTGCCGCGGCTCACATTTTATCGCCCGATGTGACCTGACCATAATACATATAATCAAGCAACAATATCTTTGTGTTGTCTAAGTGGAACGAAAAATTGGTATTCGGCCGCCCATCTTATAACAAAATGTGTAACGAAATGGAACGTGATGAGAATGTGTTGTCTTTTCTTAATTTTTAAGTCTTAAGTCATAAATTTGTTTGATTTTAAATTCATTAAGCATATCAAAAATCAAATGAATCTTAATTGTTCGACAGTTTGTTCCGGTATGTTTCGTCAAAGGGTACATTTGTAGTGCTTACGCACAATCGTTTGGTTATGGCTTACCTTTAAACAATACCAATGCAATACAATATACATTATTCGGTTCACCTAGTTACAAATTTAAATTTTATTTCGGACACTATAAAACATTTTTTATTGGATTTTTGACCAACCATTTCCTCTGCCTGACAGCTGAATGCAAAATACACATTCCCTAGCATTTTGAATTCATGGTATAAAGAAGATAAGGTATGCTCTATATGAGATCAAGGGTCGACATTTTTATTTTATGTGACACCACGTAAAGTGATAGTCAATTGTGTTGTTATTGGTTTGGTTGACTTCATTCATTTGACAAATTGAAATGTCGTCACGAAGCATTCGATTGAACTTTCAAGCATACCTTGTTTTCTTTTTATTATGTTTTGAATTAAAGCTAAGAACATCTTGAACTTTTCATTAAAATAATAAAAAAGCACAGGCAGTTCTTCAAAACTACAAGTTTGTGCTAGATGTAATTTTCAACAAGTAACTTAATGAAGTTTCTCCCAGCTTCATCTGTTAGTTAATCGTCATTTGTAGTTCAGTCTATATTGTTTTATTATAATAAAGTTTTGGTAAAACTGACATATTTATACTTTTAGGGTATATGACCCTTCTTAAACTAATAATTTCAAAATGAAAACTGCATAAGAATGAGAAATTAATTCATTTATTATTAATATCATAGTCGAAGTGTATATGTTCATTAGACTGCTTTTTTTAAACAAATTTTATGGATTCTAATTGAACAGACGAAATATTGTTCAAAACATTAAATATAAATTTCTCACCAAATTTGTGCTTTTTATATTCCCTTACAACCGATTTTAATGGAAACTTTAGAAGAAATCCTGGTGTTCAAAAATGCATTAAAAAAAATTTATAGAAGCTTAACGGTTTTAATAAAAAAAGGAAAAATTATTTTAATTTTTCAATATATTTTAACAATTTGTTTTTAGTTTTTTCCATTTTTCTCGAAAAGTACTAAGTTTACAGGAAAAAATGTATGCACAAAATTTTGTAGGAATCCAATTTTTCCATCAAACAGTGTTATAATCTTTTGCTGTTCAGTGGTGTGGTCTATGTTAAAAGGCAAAAAAATCATTACACCTTCACCCATTATTTGGTTGCACACATCAATGCCAACAAGTGCTGAAAGTTTGAGCCCTATAAATTAATGGAAGGAGGGCACTCATCAGCTTTGAAATATCAATAAACTTTTTTCATTCAAACAGGGCTGGCACGTTGTTGCAACCTTTTTTAAAAGTGGCAACCCTGTATTTTCATTTTCAGTATCAACTTATCTTTCATTTGACGCTAAGTAATCCGACGGTTGTCGCTTGGACTAATAGGAGTACGTACATTATGTATTTTGTTCTAAAGATAACAATTAGCATCTTGAAAAAAAACGTATAGTCTACAATTTTCAACAGATTTTAATAAATGATATTTTTATTCATTAGAAAAAGAACAGTGAAAGTACTTCAACGTCCAAAAATGGGAAAAATCATATATTTTGTAGATTTAATCAGTTTGAAAGTGTTACTGCAAAATAAATTTTTAAGCATATACATATTTAAAAATAACAGGTTTTTTTCTTTTCAAAACTGTAAACAAGCTCTATATTGGATAAGAAATGACGGATTAAAAACACGACAAACTTCAAAACTGTTTTTTTTTTTTGCAATAAGTTGAAATTTGGAGGGTCTGTGGATGTTTTCAAGTATCATTATGTGATCTCCCCAGTTATACCTACAATCTCTGATAGGTCATTTCAAAAGTAACTGCATTTAATTTTTTTGTGTAGAATATTGTAATTAGAGATGTAAGTACCTACCTGGTTAGAAGAGCATTAACGCATAATCTTTAAGCTCGTTGAGCGCCCAGTTCCTATTGAGCTAATATGCTGAAATTTCACATATTTAATGCAAAAATGTGCAACAAATAAATAGCGAAAATGTATACAAACTAAAAAATGGACCACCCTACTGTACAGCTAAAAGTTTCTGAGACAAATGGAACTGAAAATACTGCATTTTTAAACATCTATGTGTTATCTGCATTTTTACTGTATCCTTAGTACTTTTCGAGAAAAATGGAAAAAAAACTAAAAACAAATTGTTAAAATATATTGAAAATTGAATAATTAAGAACGTTAAGTTTGCATACATTTTTTTAAATGCACTTTTGAAGAGTAAGATTTTCCCTAAAGTTTCCTCCCATATTCATTACAATCGGTTGGAAGAGAACTGAGCATTAGACAAAAACGCCATGAATTGCCCATAAAAAATGTATGGATACAATTGAAAATCATTTAGAGAGTTCTAAATATTTAAATAAAAAGCACAAATGTGGTGAAGTTTAATGTTTTTTTTTAATGTATTGAACAATATTCCGTCTGCTCAATTAAAAATCAAAAAATTTGTTTAAAAAAAAAGCAGCCTTAATGTCATATATATTACTTCCCTCTTGTTGGTAGATCTTCGTTGTTGCTTCATCACTTCATGAAAAAGATTGTAAGAAAAGACCCAACGAGATTTAAATAATAATGGTTTTAACCTACATACAGATTAGTTGTTAGTTCAAAGGTCTTTTGTCTTTTTTTTTTATAATTTGGCTCTGATTTTGTGATTTTTATACTTTTAACTATAGGACAATGCTAAGGTTCATACACTAAAATTGTAATTAAATTAACAATCCTAACCGTTTTTTTAGTACATTTTAAACTGCATTTATAATCTGAACTTTACGTTGTCAATTATAATCACAACATCAATACATAAAATGAGTGGCTAAGCTCCCCTACTAAATAAAAAAAACACTTTGAAATATGTCTGGCACAAAAATGAGAGAGATTTATAAGGGCACCAAGTTCATAGAGTCAGCACAAATGTTCTATGTTGTAGAGTATTATCGGAATAACCATTAACCTAATCATTAAATTCATTCAACTATGCCAAAATTGTCGGAAAGCTTGACTTGATTTTTTTCCAATTCCTTAATATCATTGGTACTTTAAAATAGATCCTTATTATCTTTCGATGCCCAAGCTACAGTTTAAATTCTTGCAATGTATACTGTAGCTTGGGGGTTGTGAGCAATGCTGCATTTAAATTGTGATAGCAAGATAATTCTTCTGTCCAATGATAGATCGGTCTCACCTTTCTAGAGCAACGACAGTTCAAAAGCGCTTAACATGTGGCATTGAACCTTCAAGATGCAATCACGAAAATGCAAGAAATCGAATTTCAAAATAAATTTAAAAACAAGATAGTTCTTCATTCCAAAGATTGAACAGAACATTTTTACTACAATGACGAGGATCCAAGACGCTATAAATAAAGCGTTTTACGTACTTATAAATGCAAAAATCAGCAACGATTATTTCTTTTTTAATATTCATTTCTATTGATCTGATGACGAGTACGACTCTATAATAACTGTATTAAGAAAATAAGTGCACTATGACGTATACGTACTTTTTGTACCCATGCACACTCCTTTCGTTTGAACAAACGTTTGGAGCCCTAACATTAATTTCTCATTCTTGGGGTTTTTTCTTAGCAAACCCCATTTGGCAAAGTGAGGACATATTTTGGGCTCCGCTAAATAAGGCCCCAAAAAAAAGTATACAAAACAACAACAAAGAAATTTCTCAAATTTGGGGTGTCATTTCATTTTTTGGGGCCTTATTTCATTTTTTTTGGGGCATAATTTCATTATGAAATAAGGCCCCAATGAAATAAAACCCCAACACTAGTTTTGGGGCTTAGTTTCATTTTGTTTTACAGACAATTTGGGGCCTTATTTCATTTTTCATAATTTACATGAAATTGCTAAAATAAATTGTCTTTCACATTATATTTTGTGAGAATCCGAAAATCCAGAGCTGGTAAAGTACCGCTTATTGAGGATTCAGCAATCATGTTTCAATGTTTAACCGAGGTGATGTTAAATCTTAAACAGAAAACGTTTGTCAATCTGGTAAAAATAGAATAACGAAGTGTACTTTAGTGCGGAATTTGCATAAATTAATTATTAATTGTGAAAAGTTTATGGGATTTTTTTTTTTCAGCAATTCCTTTACTCCCTGATGAGTTTCTGTTACTCCCTGGTGGTTTGCAGCACGATCTTTGCATTTAAGTATTTATTAATCATTAATTTTACCTCGTCAAAATATTCTATGTTGATAACAAACAGCTGCTTGAAACATCCTTGAGGAACAATTTTAAAAGTTCCGGCCATAAAGATAGTTCTGTTGGTCAGTGGAATGTTCCCTTCAATCAGTTTAATTGTTTTATGTGATGAAAACAAACAATACGTAAATTATGTCCTTGTTGCAGGGAAATTCTGCAGGCAATTACAATTGGATAGTTTTTTGTTTTTTGTTAAAAGTTGGTTTGTGTATTTTCCTGGCAGGAAAAAATAATTCTTATCACGAAAATGAATAAATACTTTCTTAACAAAATAATAAAATAGAAATTAGTTTACATACCTGGCAGTTCGTTCTCAAACAAGAGTTCCCATCTTTACATAGAAAAATAAACCTATTTTTTTCATTCCGACTTCTTTGATATTTTTTCTTCTTCTCATTTGATCTCTCGAAGTGTTGAGTTGTGCATATTTTTAAGTTATAAATTAAGTTTTAAATTATTCAATTAATCATTGAATCTTTTTCTTTAATTTATATTTCTGATTATTTCACTGTTTTTCATCAGCCTGCTTTACAGAAACAATAAAGTACATGCTTGAAAAATATCCAATTTTAATCACAAGATGGTTTTGTTTTGACATGAAATTCTGGTTGATAATCCCCTGAAATTGAGCGATGTTAGCCAAATATTATTTTTAAATGGGAACTAAAACTAAACTAAGGACATGTTGGAATTTATTCGTAAATAAATTCTAACAAATTGGACGGTTAAATAACGAGTGGGAAAATAATCTTATTTCATTAAAACCAAGGCTATACACACTAGCCTGTACATTCATTCAGAATTAAAATTCTTTTTGCAAGACATGATTTATTTATTCGAAAAATCTGTGATTCATTAAAACCGTATAATTATTAGGGTGGACATTTTATAAAAATACAAAGTAATAATCAATGGTTAAAAGTTGTGTACTATTTTGTACTCTTCTTAGTTGGTATAGGTTAGTACTGGTAAATCAACTATACCACGAGGCATATTTGAGAAATGGCCAGACATCACGTTGCGACGTACGAAAAAAATTCCAATGTCTTCATTAGTGACAACCATAAATGGACATTACGATATCAAAAATTCAGTTTTTTTAACGGTTTGTTAGTGATGGATAAAAAGAAAAACAAACCCGTATGTAACCTTAACGTTTTTTTTTTAAGTTTTATTTTTTTCTGCAAAGATTGTGAATTTTTTTTTATGTAAGCGCCTGTACGCCTATTTTACTTGCATTTGATAAACAAGATACTAATTCGATATTTTGTCTTTTTCATTTGCTATTTCATACAAGCAGTTATTTCGCAATGGCACAAATATTTGTGAAAGACTTTAAACACTTTACGTTTGCCTACCAAGTATAACTTATGGGTGGAGGAATACAAAATGAAAAAAAAAAAACAAAAAAAAATTACCAATACTTTTTCCACTTTTCGGTGAAAAATTGCGTGTAGTATTGTCCAGTGTCCACTAAAATGTTATTTGAATCCAGTTTTGTGTGAGGGGGGTATGAAACGTTTTATTGAGGGTTAACTTATGAATATTTGCCTGGACTCGTATTCGGAGGACGTCTGGTCTCGATAAGTTGTTGAAAGGAGTTTCTATCTCTATAATATTTACCGGACTTAATTATGGTTATTATTTTTGTATTTTGCCTTCACGTCGCGTCGGTTGGTTTGATTTTCTGATAAAAAGTAGCAATGTCTTGAGCAAAATTAGAATTTTTAAAAGATAGATTTTCCAAGGATTTCATGTGTGATGGTGAGTTGTGAAAGAATTTGATAAAATAATTTAAATTAAATTTATCTGTTGAAAAAAAAACTTGCACGCTAAAAGCGTACAAGGTATTAATAAAATTCTGATTTGAGAATAGATTTGATAATCTACTCATGGAGGGTCGAGGGTAACTAGTTTAAGCAATAAATCGGTTACCGGTTGAATAGCTAGTTTATATTAAATAGAGTAAAACATTCTTTAGACCCACGCTATTGGTAAAATATCACTCATCATTTCTGAAAAAAAATATCTTAAATGTATGAATTAAGGTCAAAATACTTTTTTTTAGGTTTTTAGGCGGGATAGGCGGGGGTGTAAGAAAAATGTACTACATTTCAAGTAATGCATTCGTAAGAAAAAAAAAATTGAGATAACAATAAAAACATGACATACGATATAGACAAACGCAAAAAGAGGTGAGTTAGTCCCACAATTTGCACCACCGAGGTTGGTTAAAAATACTATCGCCTTCATCGATAGATAGTTTTAAAGAACTGTACCATCGAAATAGATTTAAAACATAACATTCTTTTTTTAAAGAATCTTTTGAATTTTTTTCTTATGAAAAAAATAGATTTTTTAAAAGGATTTTTTTGAACTATTTTTAAATGTTTTTTCGAAGAATTCAGCTTTATAATAAAAATCAAATTGCATTTTTTGTTTTTAGGTCAAACTCATGTAAGAAGCCTTTTTAAAATTGATATATTTTTTTTTCTTAAGACTAAAAATACAAGCAACTTTAGCTATAAGAGTATGAAGCACATACGATTAAGTCGTTTATTTTATTTTAAACTTTTTTGTTTCTGATGCAAGCTTGCCAAAAAAAATAAAATAGGTAGGTAATTAATAATAATGAATAAAAACACTAGGTGCTAGGTATTCGTCAGTCTGTCTGTCTGATGCATGTACCTATGTGTCGTTTTAATTTAAACTAGATACGTAATGTTTTTTTGGAGAGTGCCTAGAGGGTATTTTGCAATTGTTTTTTTTTTTTAAACAAAAGCTACGGTATCTACCATACTTATATTGATTTTACTAAAACTGATTTTTCTCAAAAACGGCTCCAATAATTCCAATTTTAATCAAAACTAACATTACGATGATGGAGAAGTCTGTTCGTCTGTTCGTCTGTTCGTCTGTTCCTCTGTGCGTCTGTTCGTCTGTTCGTCTTTTCATTTGTTAGTCTGTTCCTCTGTGCTTCTATCTGTACAGAGAGTCACAGCCTAAACGGGTTGACGGATTTGCATGAAATTTGGTACAGATAACTTTTTTCCAACCAAATCTAATGTTTGTATCAAAAAAAGCAGGTTTTTCCAAATATTGATTGTTAAAAAATTCTAAACATCACTTTTTTCTAGGAAAAAACTGGTGTCAAAATATTTCTGAAAATTATAGAATAAAACTGTGTTTCTTTGTTTATTATTCAAAATATTTTGGCAAATGTATTTAGAATAAAACTGAGTTCTTTTTTGTTTATTAATAATTATTTTTTTATAAAAATTGAGGTCTAATCTCTAATTTTTTTTCCTGGAAAAGTGACATATTTGAGAATTATTTACAACCATATTCAATTTTATATTTGCTCTATACTTCTATAGAGCAAGTATTGGTTTCGTGTAGAGAATGAGAAAAAAGTGGGTCCGACAATTCTGTCTGTCTGTCTGTCTGTATGTATCAGAGACCACAGCCTAAACGGATGGGTCGATTTATTCAATTTTTTTACAGAAAAAAAAAAAAATTTATACAGAAAAAATATTTTTTTAGAAAAAGGCTCTAACGATTTTCACAATTTTTTTTCTAAAAATGTATCATTATAGAAGAAATCAGATTGCATACTTCGTTTTGAGGTTAAATTCATTTAAGAAGCTGTTTTAGTCATTTGAAAATCGAATTTTATGCTTTTTTAATTTTGTTTTTTAAAACTGCATCTACAATTTTTTAATTAAAAAGGCTTAGCATAAATAGTAACTTTATCTATAAGAGCAAGTACGTGCTACCCAGTCGTGCCCATTTTTTTGTTTTTGAATATCTCGATTAGAACGAATACCACCCATTTAACAGTTTTGAGTTATTGAATTTTTCTCAAAAACGGCTCTATCGATTTCGATTAAATTTTGTGAATGATATGTAAGGTGTAGGTGATGGTAATAATACTGCGTTCTTAGTTTTTCTCAAAAAAATCAAACAACGGAAATATGATGAACACGCTTTTCAGGAATTTTTTAGTTTTCTTACGTATAAAACTTGTTAACAGGTTGTTCTCATCATTTTAAAAAGTATTGTGTATTTAGTTTTTCAAAAAAAAGAAAAGCTTGGAAAAAAAAATTAAACCAAAAAAGTGATTTTCCTCGATATATTTTTTGTTTTCAATAAACAAATAGATATAACAACTTTGAACAAAAAGAGCAAATTCGTGTGATCCAGTCGTGCATTTTACTTAGAGTACACTGAGCAGAGGGAAAAATAAAACTCTTAAACATACAAAAAATACTCTTACTATATATTTATTTAAGACGGGTCAAAAACAAAAATTTGAATTATTTGCAAAAAGTTTTGCCCCATTATAGCTTGATTCTAAATAACTCGAATAACGAACGGTCTAATGTACAATGGAACATTATGTTTGTACCAACATCCATTTGTCTCATATTATACTTTATTAACATAATTTCCATTGCACCTGATAGGTCGCTTATTCATTATCATTAGCATTATATATCAAAGTGTAAGAGTCAATTCCTTTCACTTTAGAAATTGGACAAATAATTCAAATCAAATATGTAAGTCATTTATTTTACTAGTGGTCTCATATTCATATTGATATATTTAAAAAAAAATATCAAAATCGACTACATCACAAATCTAAAGAGTAAAAACATGTCAACTTGAGATTGTGCTTGTGAAATACCATCAGTTTTGTGAAATGCCATACCTGCATTACATTCATGCTATTTTGATCTATAGCAGTTTGCAGAGAAAAATGGACTAAATTACATTTAATAAATCGGCATTAAGAGCCCCACATTGTGATCTATCAACATTGTACATAAATGACAGTATGAATAGTGTATTGAAAAAAGCCGATAAATTATTCATCGGTTTTTAATAGCATCATAAATAATGCAAGTTAAAGAGCTCATTTGTAAGGTTGTTATAGAATAGATATGAGTTAGAAGTAATAATGCTGCGGTTATTCCACATAAGTCTTATAGTCTTAACTTTAGTAATAGGGTTCCGTTTAGTCAGTATCTCCTCAATTAGAAATATGTGCATTACTTTGGGCGGTTTTCTTTTTTTTTCGTTTGAGGATATTTAATTTGAGATAAAATATTTCAATGAGTTAAGTCTCCAGTGGTTTGATTAGCCAAAGTTTTTTTTTTTTTGTTTGTAGGTAACATTCAATTAGTAGAGTGGAATTTGCTAAGTTTTTATTCGAGCTACGAGCTAACAGTTATAGTTTTTGAAAAAAAAAACACATTCCTACTTAGATATTGTGCAATCGTTTTTATTTATGTTTTTATTTGAAATTCTTGAAATATTTACAAACGACCAGTCACACTTAAGAGATACGAGGGATAAAGCACGTTTTTTGGACAAAAAAAATCTCAAAGTCAGCTTTTGAATCATATTCTTGGATTTCTGCAAAGCTAACAGTCTTATAGTTTGTGGGAACATGCTTGAACACAAGACGTACCACAAAATAATCTAGGTGTTGACATATAGAATAGCAACCTCCAACTAAATTGACAACTCGACGTTTACAAAGTTGTGTCCTAAACGCCAGGAATAAAAGATAAACGGATGTGGCAATGGTTCGGGACCACCAGCTTCCGTACGAAGGACTTAGTGCACAAAACAACTTGGGGATCCCTTTTCGATCAGCAGCACAGAACCTACCTTAAACCGATGGTAAGGTGTTAACCGGTGCAGGAAGAATAGTTGGTCGGGCACATGAAAGAAACAGTGCTTAGCTGTCAGAAGTAAAGTAGACGAAAGACAAGTCGTTAAGACTTAAAGGACTTTCAGAAAAGGTCTAACAAGTATGGTAAACGACATTGAGTGAGCTACTGAATCTGCATCCATTCATAGAGAAAGCTTGGAATGCCCAAAACTTTCTGGAGAAGTAGAGATATGGAAGGATAATCAAGCTTCTAAAGAATGAAGATTTGATGCAGTGTGAAAGCTGAAGTGGGTTTTGCAATACCTAGAAAACAACGAGTTGCCGCGTAAGTCATCCAGTATTGACAAAATGAACACCCTACGGATCATTATAAAACAGCAGTGATGCGTCAAATATCGATTATTACGTGGCTGGCTTTACACACGAGGGGCATACCTGACACATTAATAATTAAAGCAAAGGAAGGTTTTTTTAGATCGATTTGAAATTCCAATGTGGAGTCAGGCAGGGTTGAATGTTGTCGCCAGCAACATATAACAGCACCGATGATAGGAAATGGGGAAATTAAATGGACTACTGGTTTAATTAATGAAGAACTTCCTGACAATTTTATGCAGAATCACAATGGGCCTATATGACTTGGCTAAATATGACAGCAGTTTTCCTAAAAACCACCTACAACTAACCTTATTTAGAATACCTACGAGTTTTTGGGACATTTCGAATATTGAATTTAAAAATTGACCCTTATGATCAATGCATCCCTTTAAAAAGTTATTGAAAATTGAAGTACAAAAGGCTTTATCAACAGAACAGAAGAAGTTTTATTACAATCAAAAAGTAAATTTTCTGTTAAACTGATTACTTTCCAACCATCAGGGCTACTTTTCTCCCAAATCAATATGCCTGTGTTTCAATTATTTCACAAACAGGTAACTTCTTCTTTCCATTTCTGTCACAATTCAGGAAACCCATTTACTAAATTGAAAATCAGTGTGCAGCCCAAACCTATAATCAACATAAAATGGTGCATCTTTACCATAAAATTCATCATCACCATAATCATTTTTATTTGCAAGCCTCTTTCATCTTTTCTTTACCTTATTTTGACGGAAACTCTTATTCGTCTTTCACTTTCACCCAGCTTCTATTGCGATGATCTCACCTGACGACATTCCCAAGTATCTGGTTGCTAATGAATTATGGAGCCCCAGTGCACCCATTACACACATTATTACTGCCGTAAAACATAAAATAGGTGAATGGTTTTAGATAAGTTACCGGGGTTCCATCATCAGACCCCCCCCCCCCCCCCCCCTAGCAGCCGCAGGCCGATTAATCCTTAGCAACAAAAATGTGTGCGCCAGCCGAGCCGTGTCGCGGTCACCTAACGAGTTCGACACAAACAAAAAAAGAGCCTGTGCTGCTGCTTATGGCCCGGACACTGATGAAGATGATGGTCTAGCCCTAGGAAGCATCCAAAGAGCGAGCTTATCGATTTATAACAAAACAAGCTTCTTCACCCTGGAGGTGGAAAGATGCGTCACGGGGCATAATCATGTGACTGTTGGATTGTTGTGCAGTCATATGATAGCACTGCACAAACTAGTTGGCTCTCTTAATGTTTTCCATTACTTTGATGCATAGCTTCCGCGTTGGTTTGTGTAAACAAATCCATAAGCGGGCAAGCAGCAATGACGCTGGAAACATCATCTTTTCTTCTTTCTTCTTCAGCATCAACTAACTGTAGGCAAGCTTTAGGAGGTGTTTTGGAAGAATGAATATTTTGAAAGTGAAAGCATTTTAAATATAAAACTGAAAATTAATAAATTAACTTCAAAAGAGTTGGGGTTCTACATAATCGTTAATTGTTGTTGACGCCATATGCTTTTTTTTTTGTGTTTTTAATTTTTGCAAATTTAGATCGCTTTCGATTGAATGCCCCAAGCAAAGCGGCCAAATGAATGCGTAGGAAATTAAATGAAGCCAACAGGTGATTAATTCTCTCGACTAAGAGAGCACAAAAACATACACTGAAATTTATTTTTCAGCCAGAATGCGATGCAATTTTTTTTTTTCAAATATTTTAAAGGAAACACATTTTTTAGACATTTTCGTTGTTCGAGACACAAAAAAAAGGTGTGCGTACTCATGTATTCATGCCAGAAGTTATACTTCCTATCAATATTTATGTTTGTATAGTTTTATACTTCAGAATGACCGCGATTACTCTGTTATTATAATAAATTTATATTTTAAATTGCTGACGGCAACCGTATACTTCTTGACCATTATATCGAATATTAATTCCGCAATGAAGCAAACATTAAGGCACTATTAAAAAAATGTAGTAATATCTGCAAAGTAGTAAAAGTATAATAAGAAGCAATATATTTTATTCTCTTGGATATTGATGCTAAATTTCGATTTTATTGATTGATTTAAATATTATAAGGGTCAAAAGCATTCCAAAAACACCAATATCGATGCATTTAATTGTTGCATTTTATTTGTGAAAATGGTCAGTAACTGTCGACACGATTGACCAGAAGCAATGTATTATAACCAGAATTAAAGATTCATTGCAATATTTTCAAAACCGCCCATATCGTTGACAATTATGCAGCAGACGACACAAATTAAAAATTTTACTTGTTTACTGTGTCGAGTACTCATAGGTAACTTAAACTTTTTAAAATGCCCTTCTTGTCTTTATATCATAGAAACAATTAACGTTAATTTCTTGGGAATAGAGAAAAATGCACAAACTCAAACAAAATTTTTAAAAATGAATGTTAAACGGTCATAGCCTCAAAACTACAGCCCGGACATTAAAAATTGGTCTAACAACCTCTTTATTTAAACTAATACTTTTGGAGATATAAAACAATTGGTGTTTTTCAAAATGGCGAATTTTGCCAGGGGGTGGCGATAGGGTCCCGAAAACCACAACTTAAGCTTTTCAAATACCCTTCTTTCAGATTAAAAAAAAAAACTGCCTTCCTGTATTATGTTCCACGAAAAATTCTATCATTCTTGTGCTATAAGTTTTACTAAAGTTAAAAGCTATTTTGTTAACGTGAAAAGTATATTTTGAATTTTTTCAGCAGATTAATGTGAGAAATCGAATTTATACTATATTTGATATTATTTAATGATATTGCGAATCTTATGAGTGTCGCATTGAAACAAATTTATATAAAAATAATTGTTGACACTCTAGGGGCATATTCAGATGTTTTGAACAGAACAATTGGTCAAAGGAGCATAAAAAGTTCATTTTGTTCGATGTTTTTTCTGTAATATATTATTTATAGTCGTATTGTATTTTTTAAAAGAACAGATACTTCTTGAAATTAAGCTAAAAGTATGTTCAATTATTAGTTTTTGCATTATAATTTATAATTTGAACGCATGCATCAAAAACATATTTTTACTAAATGACCTCTGTGGCATTGTTTAATAAAGTAACTGTTCAGTGTTGTTATGCACAATTGAATCGGTGAGTTTAATACATGTACAAATTTTATTTAAGAGAATAAAACAAGAGAATAAAACAAAAAAACTAACAAATTTTTTGAAAAATAATTTATAGTATAAAGGCTTTCCCAAACCAAAGTGCGATACTTAAAAAATTAATACTTTTTTGTTTATTGTTGCAACAATAAACAAAAAAGATTTAATTTTGTAATCGAACCATCTTGAAACTTTTTTAAGGATATCGCTACCGTTCTCCAATGGTGGCTGTAAGAATTCCATCGACCAAAACAGAATTTCTTCCTAGGTTTTGATGAAACTCAATTGAAGATTGTGAAACTTTAATAGCATGCACTGTTATGTGTGATACATCAATTTATAGGTAATTTGTTTGTGATAAAGTTCAATTAAAATTTATAACAGCCTAGGTGAAAAGTAGGTAACGTGCCGTGTAAAGAAAACTCTTTTTACCCTTATCTCCGCTCACAGACTACAAAAATAAAACAGTTAAATATGAAAAATAATTTGAAACGCTCAAAAAACTTGGACGAAAAATCTTGTTTTTACTTTTACTCCTTCAAAAAAATTTTAAAAATCCAGTTTCTTCACACATGTGTTGACAACATATAAATCTAAAAGTTATTTTGACAAAATATTCCTATTATTCCCTGATTTTTAAACGTTTAAGAACGTATGTTATTTTTACCGCTCAAAAAAAACATTAGAGAAGCGTTTAAAAAAATCGCATATTTTTTATTTTTTACTATCGATCAATGTGTATAATAAGTTTTTCTCTACTTTACTAACAATTACATCCTTTTCAAAGGTCTAAAAAATATTTGATTTTCGAAAAAAATTAAATTTCGAAAACGTGATTTCGAGATTTCGTGTGGGCTGGTAAAAATTCTAGTCGGTTCAATACACTTTGATAAACAATGAAACTCGCTCTAGGTTTATATTTATCATGTGCCCATGGTACGAGCCCAGTTGAGGCATCAGTTTTTCATATTTAATTCGAACATATGTACATCGACTTAGCACCACTAATGGAAGGAATCTGATGATCGGGTGTGGCAGCCTGTGAAATAGCTATAATTCCAGCCTATGAACTTGGTGGTAACACACACAGGTTGTTGCTGTTTTATTCGAACCTTTAATATGATTTTTTAAAAATTTCATTTTAAATTGAAATTTTGAAATTTTGTTTTCGTTGTATTTCATAATGACCCCTTAAAAATAGAATGCTACTGTCGTTCCTTGTTTCGAAGATGAATGCGGGATGAAAATAACTCGGACTTATTCCTGAAAATAACATGTTTTTGTAAAAAAAACCAAGCTTAATTAAAACAAAAAGTTATATGCCTGTCTAATATGATGTAAAATGGTATTTCAAACATTTTTTGTCTTAATAATTTTTTCTCTGAGGCCAACACAAACGGCACAAAATTTTAATTTTCATTTTTTCCGCCATTTTGTGGCCGTCATGATATTTTAAATATTTTTTTAATGAATTCTGAATGAACAAGCACTAGAGTCTTTTCTTTGAAAATTTCATCAAAATTGCTTAAAAATTAAACAAGTTGTTCAAAAACCGTGTCCCAACTGCAGATATGTAACAAATTATATTGTTGAACTTAAAAATATATTCCAAAAGGTTTCAAATTTCTAACTACATATGTACTGGTAGTAAAAATTCAGAACTTTGGCCTGTTTTCTGCAAAAACTGAATCTACTACAGAACCAATACACTGATTTGTCGATTTCCCTTTATTTTCAAACAAATTTGATTGTGTAAGGCAAACACTTGACTGTTTCTTTAAAAGAGAAAATAATGATAAAATACTTCACTTGAACAAATCTTTTTTTTCAGTGTAGGTATCTGAAACCTATTGCATCGCACTAATGCCGATGTAAAATAAAAAAAAAAAAAACATAATAAACGGCTAACGTGAAACAATTTATTACCTGAAGTGCTTTTTGACCACACATCAGCGGAGGAAGCAAAAAGCGTGGCTGTCACACTTATGGCCAAAGGCTCTGATCTGCCACCATCATCGTGCGTCGTTGTCCACAGAGACGATTGTCAAATTTTGAATTGAAGTTTCTCTTGAAATCTATAAAATACACAAAATATCAGCATCTTGTATATAAAAATAAAAATAAGTGAAGGGTTGGTTCGTTCGTTGGTTAGATTCGAGATAAAATAAAAATAAAAATAAAAATAAAAAAAATTAACGCACAACATTTTTTGATTGATATACTAACATAAAAATTACATAAGATGAAGTGAATTGCTTATTTTGGTAACTTTCAATTTTCCTAAACTAATTATACTTAATTGGGTATCTGCGGCTATCAAACGAATACCACGAGACTTTTAAAGAAGAATCTACACCAGTAATGGTTAGGTTTTGTTAGTTAGATAAGAAGAAGAAAATAGAAAAGATTTAGCTTGTAGCTATTTTGAATTCATTCCAGTTATTTTTGCAAGCATTTGGCTTTATTGCTGAGATACATTAAGGCGAAGTGATAAAAACGTGATGTTATTTATTACTATGAGATGGCTTTTTCTCTTGTATAGTTATGACCATTTTTACATAAAATGTACATATGAGTTCTGGTGCACTTGTGAAGATTTCAGATAAATCTAGAGTTTGATCATTTGGTGCTTTCATTGTGATAGAATTCTTTTGTTTAATTTTTTTTCAAGCTTCCAAAGTTATAAAAAAACGGATGAAACTGTGTTACCAGTTTTAAGCGTTTTTTTTTTTTTTTGTAATTTTTAGTTTTAGAGTTAAAATGAAAAGATTGAAATACAGCTCTGGATCAATGGCCCCGAAGCTTTTTACTCGGAAGATAAAGTGCTTGCTCTACAAAAGCCTAATTCTGACAGTCTTTATTTCTAACGCCGAGTGTTAAGGGGCCAACCCAAGGAATCCGTTGCGTCCGTTCCGTCAGTGAATCCGTCGACAATGCGATGTGACGGAAAGGGGTGACCCATACAATACGTTGCTTGACTGATTGCTTTGACAGCTTCAATTTTGTTGGGTTTGTTTGATGTTTTGTTACTTAATTCCCACTGTTTACATGCAAAGTCGAGTGGTCAAGTTGGAATTTCAGAAGAATTCACAGTGCACATAATTAGGTAGTATATTCCGAGTTTTCATTGGCGTGCAAGTCTCAAAATAAAAAAAATTCAGGGTCCCTGTTTTATTTGTGTTAGTTTGAAAACTACATTTAAATTGTTTGTATATCTCATTCAAATAAATAAATTTTCTTCTTTTTTTCACCGAAAAGTTTTTTTTTTAGTTTTTGTGTCGGTAAATCGTTTTTTTGGGCATTTTCGTGGTAGTGAATTTTTAGGCTTTCCCAAGCCAAATGCGACATGACAAAGCGACACAATTTTTATTATAAGAAAGCCCTAGTCGTATTTTTCGTAAAACTTTGTCGTCAAAAAGGTAAATCTGAAGAACAAAAAAAGAATGTTCATTTTGACATTTTTTAATATGGGCATTTATGCAACCTGATAAACTTTTGGTAAAAGTGGTAAAGTACAATATCTGGTACTAACTGTCATTTCTATACAAATTTTGACATGTTTACCATATTTACCCGGTTAACCACGGTTGCATGAATATCCCTAATAACAAATTATCAGTTGTGTAACTGTGGTGTTGCAAAATTTAACTGTACAATAGAATTCAGAATCATTAAGACTTAAATATCAGTTTATTTATTTATTATTAACAATAAAAGTTGACAACTCATAAAATCGGAGAAAAAAAGAACAGTTCTTAGTTCTCATATTCCCCGGAGTGAACTTAGATAACGAACATCGAACAGACCTTTTATTGACATCTGAAATGACATCTCTTGTCAAACGCATTTGCCGGACGAAAAAGTTGAAAGTTCGGCAACTTTTTCCGTCGTGTCCGTCCGATCCGTCACTTATGGGTCGCTTCTCATAAGAACGTGTGTATTTGATCGAGCTGTCAGTTGAAGACGACGCAACGCATGCATCGGATTCTATGGGTTGGCCCCTTTAGACGTTAAGTAGAAAAGGTGAGTTCTGTGTACGAAGAGGGCGAATGGAGAACAAGCTACAAGCGAAAACTTCATGACCAATAAAACATGTGGATTTAGTCCAAAAATATAAAACACGTACAATACATTTGTCTGGTCGGGATCTACATTTGCAAAAATAAATAGGGCGTTTTTATTTCATAATCGGTAGAGCGATTCATACGGAGTGTAAAACTCGATTTTCGTATTCCTATCCTAGGTTTGCCATTTTGTCCGCGATCTTGAATTTCATGAAAATCAGTTTTTCTTCATTATCTCCCGCATTTTCATCTTTACAATGAAACTTTATTATAGCAAAGCTGTTAAAAATTTAATTTTCTTCAACTTTGGACAGTAAAATTTTTCCTTGCGATATGGGTACCAACCATATATCAAGTTATGCATTCGTACAAAAAAAAAAAAGTTGAGGTAACAATCAAACATGGGTCCGACAATTCTGTCTGTTTGTATGTATCAGAGGCCACAGCCTAAACGGATGGGTCGATTTACTTCAAACTTGGTATGTGGTGTGTTTTTGGGAATATCCCCAGACGTTTTGTTGATTTTTTTTATTGGACCCAAAATAACGGTACCTGTCATATACCGTTTTTAGAAAACGTCATTTTTCTCAAAAACGGTTCCTACGATTTTGATTAAAAAAATCATAGTCATTTTTTTAGATAGGGTCTATCTTTAAATGAAAACCATTTGTTCCAAAAACCGTTATTAACGGTACCTGCCATAGAACCGTTTTTTTAAATTCTGATTATCTCCTTTATTAATCAATCTAGTTCACCCATTTTTTACATGGAAGCGTTTAAGTTGCCGTAATAATGTTTGGTAAAAAAAAATCGAAAATTATTATCTTGGATTTTTAAAAAAAGTTTGAAATTTTTTTTTTTTTTGAAAAATCATTTTTTCGAAAACTACTCAATATTTTTTTTCCAAAATTAAGTTTCTAGATGTCAAAAAATAATATCTTAAAAGTGGCGTCCCATTTTTTTTTATGAAAGTTATGTTTTTTTCATTTTTTTCTAAAACTGCATTTACAAATTTTTAATTAAAAAGGCTTAGTATAAACAGTAACTTTGTCTAGAAGAGCAAGTACGTCCGACTCAGTCGCGCATTTTATTTAAATAAGGTGTAACTTTTTTCCCCACCACCCAAGAGGTAGGTACAGTTTAAGACGTGGTTTTCTTAAAGTACTATTCCCTAGAGACCTAATTCACAGTTTTTTTCATATATTTTTAATTTTTATTTTAAATATTTTGTTTTTTAATTTTTTTATTATATTTATATTTTGTTTATGGCTTTTTTTTTTTTTTTTTTAAGAACGTTTTCATTTTCTGCTCTCGCAAGTTGACATCTTGCAGGAAGTAGCGAATGTTACAACTAAAGGTTTTAGCAAACGGAACGGGATGAAATAGAACTTCCCGAAACTGGAACATTCTATCACAAATAATTATAAGCCAAAAAACTAAATTAATGATACTAATGATGACAGCCATAATTTTCAAATAATATTGATATGTTTCTAATTTGCGATATAAGTCGACAAATGTCGTTCGTTTTGAAAAAATTATAATGCTACAAATACTTACAACTTTTGCAAACAAAGTTTAATTATAAAGTTGAAAATGCAGAGGATAATAACCACGAAAATCAAGTTTTACACTCCTTATGAACCCCTCTACCTATTGAGCAAATAAAAATGCCCTACTTAATTATTGCAATTTCAGAGTTTTATATGCACATTGCGTCTGGCCTAAAAATTTTCGACAACAAGTCTTTAGCCAGCGAGATCTTCGTATCCAAATCCCAGGTTCATAAAAAGAAAAAAGTTCGAATCATCCCTTTAAAAACCAAGCCAAATTAGGCTACCAATGCTGGAAGTATGTAATTCTTACCAACAATGGGGAAGCAAAAACACAACAAGACAAATGAAATGCGGTTCATTTGAAGGGAGCTTCACACTTAAAATATATCTTCCTAGACGAAGGTAATAAAACCATCCAACAGACTGTGCTGCTCAACGTGGATATAGCAATATTCAGGGACACCAGTTCGGCAGGCTTTTCCGTTGACATCCCAAACCTGAGTTCCCCAGAAAAAGAACCGAAATAATTGGAAACTCCAAGTCAAAGAAATTAACTGTACCGGGTTAAGTAGGGGAAAGCGAGGCATAATGGGTCCCTAAAGGTTTTTTTACAAAAAATAATACCAAAAACATGTTAATCATGTTCAAAACAATTTAATTCATTAAACGAACATTAGTTACATAAATTAAAAACATATAAATTAAATAAATTAAAAAATACTTCAGTTTGTATTAAAACAAAAAAAATGCCATTTTGCCCCATGCCTGGGGCACAATGTACTCAAGGAAGGAACGGTGGGCATTGAGTACAACGTGTGCAAATGTGGCTCGATTCATTATCTCCATCCTCCTCGCCAGCAAAAGAGCAATGGGCCCACTTTCCGTAGGTTCTACATGACACCATGCACTCCTCGCACAAAAACACGCACTTTACAGATGTCATTTTCACTTAATATAGGAACTCCCTCGTTTTGCCACAGATAATTTGAAAAGGACAGATACAAACTCGAAATTGCCACTTTATTGAAACAAAATATACTAGGGGGCCCATTATACCCCGGATGCCCAATATGCCCCACTTTCCCCTTTCTAACTTTGTCTTAAAGTGGCTTCCACAGAAAGTGATGATCTTCCTTACCATCATCCTTAACAACTGCATCAAAAACAGTTTTTTCCGCAAAATGGAAAACTGCAAAATCGTTGTTATTCCAAAAAAGGTGCTAGGGACATGATCTTCAACCACAGGCCATTTTCCCTTCTCAACTTTTCGAAGAGCTCAAGAAGTTTTCAAGCGATAAAATCATCATACCAGGCATGCAGTTTGGCTTTTGTGAAAAACATTCTGCACAACATTTACTCCTAAAGTAGCATCAAGTCATCAATTCTGTTCTAAATAACTACCAAGTCACCGTCACATTCTTCCTCGAAGTCGAGGAAGTGTTCGACAGGAAGGATTAAAGCCCTTTTCCATAAACTTTATAAACTCTATAAGTTTTCCAGTAGTAGTTGCCATAAGCCTCTTCACCACGCCCTCGTTTCACTCAAGTGGTTGGACGTTTAAGATCATCAATTCATCATATATGGACAATTTATAAATGACCAGTACCACGTCATTCCTAAATTTTCTAAACTAAGTCTCAAATGATAACCTGGTTAAGTTAGTCATATAAATCCGAATTTCTGATAATCAGAAAGTTAACTCGAGATCAAAACTGACTAAAAAAAACTTCGCACGTAAACAATTGGCCTCATTGTAAGAATTATTTTATTTATAAGGCTAATAACAAATTTATCAAAACTTAACATACTTTAATAACAAAGAGCAACTATTTCTGATTAATTAATGATGATACTCAGAACTGTGTGAGGGTGACTTTACAACGTAAGCTGATGGAGCAGAGTGTGATTCGTGAGTCTGAACGTATGGAGTTGAATGGATATTAGCAACTGAGGCAGATTTATACTCATTTGGAGTACTGTACAAAACTGGACCAGCTGTTTTTAAAACAGTTGGAGCGGCAGCATAAGAAATTGGCTCAGGCTTGTAATAGCTCGGTGATCCATACGAAGTTGAAGCAACATGAGCTGCTGGAGCCTGAGCAGCATAATGAATTGGTGCTGATTTGTAGTAACTTGATGGAGAAGAATTATATGTTGCTGGTTGCACTGTCTTAACAACAGCTGATGCTGGTGCATATGTTACTTGAGAGCTCTTGACAGCAAGGTTGTCGTGGTGAACAACTTCATTTAGAGGAATTCGTGTAACAACAGCATTAAATCCATGTTCCGAATCGGCAGTATAGTGAACAATTCTCTTATAGCCATCGGCATCAATCAAAGAGTATTCTCCCTCAACTGCATCACCATCTCTTGTTTCTGAATGACTCTTGGAATCACCAGTGATTGAGTCATCAACATTGTAGGCAAACTTGTATTGTGGATGTGGATCATATTCTTCGATTTTCTGTTTTTCCAATTCCTGATGATGTGGTGGTGCAAGAACTACTTTATGCTCTGAAGGTACTGCCTCATAAAATTGTTGTTGTTGAGGTTGAATGTATCCTGCACTAGCAACAGTAACAAAAGCAATAATAGCAACAAACTAGAAGTATAATAAATAACAATAAAATTTTAAGTTACGAGTAAATACTGAAAGGAATAGTCTAGGTCTGGGGAAGGTACATACCTTAAAAGCCATTTTCTGATAAATTTTAGGTTTTTGGATGTGGTCAAGATGCTGAGTCGAGTAGAAATGATGTTGTATTTGCTTCCATAACCCAGTTTTATACACATGTTTTGGTTTCAGCAAATCACCTCCCAATTTGCAGAAAAAAAATGGTCCAATTTTCCTCTGTCAACATAACAAAAATATGTTTAGATTCAATACACAGTATTAAATCATTCAAAAAATCAGATTGATATACTTAAGATTATGCTGATAAAATATTATTGACAGTGGCGTTTAATGCATGCAACCATCAGCTAGGCCTTCATTTGAAGAGGGCGCCAATTGAGATGGAAAAACGAAACTTGGTATTAGAAAATTGCATTTTCCATTTGATTATTATCATCAACATGTATTAGAAAAGATGTTAAAATTATTATATATAGTTCCTTTAAAAGATCAGAAATGCCAAAAAATATATGGCTCCAGGATAGCGACATTCACAGTGAGGACTAGAAAGGAATAGAGACTGATTTCCACCTTATCTATGTTCTGCTCTTGCTAGATTTAGAGTACGCTTTGAAGATCATTGTAGATGTAGCACCCCTTGCCTCGTACGAGGGTGGGTAAATTACTGTTGTAAGCTGCAGATCAATATCTTCTCGTGATGCCCACTGGCTGGTGCGTTTGAGCTGAGATTTTTCTTGTCAGAATTATTTCGACTTGCTTGCGTATAAGTGAAAACAGGACAAGGGTCTTGAGAATAGCATGCGCGGAACTTGTAAGTAGAATGGAAGCTGTATTCAACATTGTATTGTAGGTCCCCTCCATTCCTGCTAACTTTACACGCACATAGAAAATGTTTGAGAGAAGTCAATCACTAAGCTTCGTAAGATAGTTAATTTATGTTTGAAGAACATTCTTTCATAATATTAGCCAACGTTAGGTTCAAAATAATAACACGATTATCTCCATTCTCAACGGGACTAGGCAGCGTTACCGCTGTGCCACTTTAGTGCCAATTTGACACTTTTTTCCAGGACGAACCAACGAGCTACCACTTTTTTGTCTATGCCAATGCCTTTATTACATAAGCTTCTATTAATATTATTAAGCCAATGTTTCTATATTTGTTGTTAAACTTGATTTTTAGGTCTCAAAATTTATCATCTTGCAGTTGTCTACCGGAGTCTTCATGATAGAACAGGCACTCAAAGATATGAAAAAATCGAAACAAAATGTAAGAGGCCCAATAATACCTCGATACCTCCATATGCTACCGTCCACCCATGGCAGATAGCAATAAATTGGATAAGTACAATTCGGAGGTACAATTTGGTGGAACCTGTTCGATTGTATTTTATTATTGCTTCTAGACATTCAATTTATTCGCAAATTGATTATGTTTAGCTAATTTCGGATGAAATCGAAGGTATAGTGGTTTTTTATACTCACCGCCTTTTGAATTATAAAAGAAATGCTAACAATTGATAAGACTTTAGTGTTTCGGAGCACTTGTCTTTTGCCCAGGGCTATATATCAAAAGTTTAATGTATTTTTTGCACCTTATCGAATATTTTTTTAGGTTTAAGCAATAAAAGTTATGACAAGTGAATTCTTTTTCGAATGTAGGTCAAAAAATTTGTGAGTAGTTGCAGAGTACCGTTATTATTAGGTTAAGTAATTTCAACGTCCTTGAAATAATTTGCAATTATCAATCATTATAAGCTTACCACTTTTCTATAAAATGATACTTGAATGACATCAATCCAGCATATTTGTTTCATTTTACAGCATCCATTTTTTTAGAGAAATGGCTTTCAAGGTAAAAAAAAAGAAGAGTTCATTTTATCAACAACAACAACTTTTCTCTATTGTCCACATAGTTCATAGCTGCTCTTGCTTTTGTTACTGTTGCTTGTGGATATGTTGCAGGATATGTTCCTCAAAAACAAATATATCAAGATGCGCCAGTTGCACATACTGTAACGGCACAACATACACCACATGCCATTTTGGCTAAGTCTGTTGAAGAATACGATCCACATCGCCAATACAATGTTGCTTACAATGTTCATGATTCTCTCACTGGTAATGTAAAGAGTCAATCTGAGACCAGAGATGGGGATGTTGTCAATGGAGAACACTCCTTGGTCGATGCTGATGGCTACAAGAAAACTGTTACATACACTGCCGATGCTGAACACAGATTCAACGCTGTGATTAGTCGTGTGCCCTTGCATGATGCTGCTAATGTCTCACATGGTGGTTCAGCCAATGGCGCTGTGGTCAAGCATTTGAGTCTTTTAGCTACTCAGCTATTACCAAGCTGCTCCATCACACATCACACATGCTGCACCATTAGCAATTGCTGATCATGTGTCACATGCTTATGAAACTCCAACCTATTATAAGGCCGCTCGAGTTATTCACACTCAATCAAAAATTGTTAAAACGGTAAGCAACGTCAAAGTAACATATACTGCTGCAGCTTCTGCTTCACCAGTCCATGTCCAGTATGCTCCAGCTAAATATGTTGCTGCTCATTCCCAACCAATCTATGCGGCTCCATCTGTGGGAAAAACCGTTTCCCAGCAGATGATTCCTCTTCAGCCAGCTCTGTCCTTAGCTAGCCACCTCCAGTTACGCACGCCTAGCTGGTTGAGGTCGTTCTCCACTTATGTGCCCCACCTGTTATGCTGCTTGTCCTGCCGATTATGTCTATGTCATCTGCTTTGGCAAAAGATTTTGAGTTTTTGAACTCGAATCTATAGTATCAAAATTGCTCTAACATTCAAAATTTTTGAATTATCGATTTTTGAATATCCCAAAAACACTGTTTTTGTGATGTTTTCGGTGGGTAACGATTTCATTTTCAGCAACTAGACCATATTTTTGGGAAAAAATTCGATGCACTCAGCCCTATTCTGAATTTTTTTTAAAGTGGAGTTAATTATTTCGGATTAAAAAACATTGCAAGAAATATGGTCTTGTTTCTGAAAATTAAATCTCTTCTTACCCAAAAAAAAAACAGAGTTTTTGGGAAGATCAAAATCCGATAATTATCTTAAAATTTTTGAGTGTTAGAGCAATTTTGATACCAGATTCGAGTTCAAAAACTCACAATAATTTGCAAAAGTTTAATTTGGTTCTTATGAACACTCCTCGCTGTCAAATATTACTGATATTTACGGAAATAATGATCGTAAATATGCGTTTTTTTTTTTTTTTTTTTTTCAATTGTTTACAATGTTTTCTACAAAACTGTGTTGTTTTTTTCACTCAATCTTAAAGAAGAGGATTTAGCCAAATAGAATTTGTCTAAAAATTTTCAAAAATAAAAACTTTTTTATCAACTTTTCTGATTGAAAATTAGGACCAAAAGGGTTCAAGCAATTAAATAAAAACATTTGATAAAACCGAAATACGTCATTTTAAGGTTGAAATGCGCTTAGTGGCTTCGTAAAATTGGTCATTAATCTCCAAAATTACTAGTTTTAATTTACCAGTCAGCCGCTAGCTCACCAAAATTACTGCACCTGCATCTATAAGAAGCTAAAACTTATATTAACTATAAGGCTGCATACAAAACCTTACCACTTTACCAGTGGCCAAAATATTCTTTGCCTCTAAAGCTATCACTTGATTTGATCATACTCGCAGTCACAAGACAAAACGATTAGAAATAAAATTGAGGTCAAATACGCAGCAGTAACATCAAACGCACGAGTGTAACGCCTCAATATTGCATATATTTCCAAGAGATTGTCATAAATTATATTGAGAATTTGTCAGGCGACTGAATAATTATGTTGTGTTTTTGTGTTTCAATCGCTTGTTTAAGATTCGAGTTGCAGCTTGAAGCCGCAGCCCCGTTCAAGAGTCGCCACCGTGGTGGGGAGACTGAAACAAATTATTGCAAATTTATTTTATATCGACGAGCTATTTGAATTGAGGCACGAGGTTCTCCCCTGTACCAAATTCCAAAGATATTATGTAGATTTGTACTTTTAAATTGCCGCTTCTTAGTCACGAAGGTGCACCCGTTTTTCTTAAGGCTGGTGGCTGTGCTGTACCATTGCATGGGACGGGAGTGTTTAATTTTTGTACCGCACTAGCTATAATAGCCTGTGGTTGACAAACGCTTTGGTCTATTAAATTTGCATAAAAGCTCCTGTGGAGTTGTAAATAAAATAAAATATATAAAATATTATTTTGCCAGAGTTTAAAACCTTAACTAATTACATTTGGACCAACAAAATTATTGATAACCGTTTCAATTCGAACGTTGCTGAATAAACCAAAATGGGTGCGCTTAGGCGAAATAGCCGCCAATATATTTATTTATATTGTCAATTGTCCTTTATATGTACAATGTACATGATCAACTTTTCAATTTAAAGAAGTAAAATGTACTGTCTGCGAATTACCTATGAAGATTCCAGGGTCCATGTTTCTTTGTCATTTTTGTCGGATAAAGTTTAAAAAGGGTAATTTTATGAACTAAATATAATCCTTCCTCTGGAGTAATTGCTCGACCAAGTAAAATATAGCTACAAACCAACTATACAAACTTCGGATATGTATGCGTCAGCGAATTTTGGATCTGCAAGCAAAATTTTCGAACTTAAACAGATCAGTAGGCCCGCATGCAGATTTAATAGATATGTACAGGTCCATGCGTCCAAACAGTGAATTCGAAAGTCTGGGCAGGTTTATTTTTCTCCGGATCCGGAAGTTTTACTTCAACATTCAAAGTACTTATTTGGTTTTAACCATTTAAGGGGTGTAAAATCGAAATCCGTATACTTTTAGACTAAATAAAGGGTATTTTTGTGGAGTGTGATTGTCTCTCTTTGGCCTTGATATGCTATCAGGTCTCTGGGGCCTAAAACTACAATTATACTTGCATTACAACATTACAAGTAAAATTGAGCAATTTAACTTGTAACACAAGTATTTATCTACTTGTTCTTTTGTGTCTAAGGCCCCTGGCCTTGTATTTCAAGTAAAATTGCTCAATTTTGTATGGAAAATTGTAAGATTTCACGTGTAATACAAGTAGTTACCCACTTTTAACTTTGATTTATAGGCCCTGGCCTCCTCGTCTTTCTTCATGTCGTTTTTTCCTATTACGCAATAGGGCCCAAATCCCCTTAGAGGGTCTTCTCATTAATAAATTGATAAGAAAATCCTCTTTCTTCTTATTAGATTTCAATACTTAGTTCACAATAATTGATGGCATTCAATCCTAAAACTATGCATGAATGCTATGCTTTGTTATTCTTTCTGAACTTCCAAACTCCTAATATCATACAATACCTTTGACTCAAATGAATAAAACGGTTACTGATTTAAATTTTTCAAAAAATATTTTTTTTTTCATTCCCTCCAAACGCAAATTAAGGGAGTGCTAGCAACTTTTGATTTTTGAATATTTGTGAGTTAATTATATTTCGGAATAATTCGTGAATGCCAAAATGCTAATATGCACTTATAATCTGTGAGCACATTTACTTTATTTATTATAGTGAAGATCCAGGAAATCCAGTCATAATAGACAAAATTTTTAATTAATTTCAATTCGAACGTTGCTGAATAAACCAAAATGGGTGCGCTTAGGCGAAATAGCCGCCAATATATTTATTTATATTGTCAATTGTCCTTTATATGTACAATGTACATGATCAACTTTTCAATTTAAAGAAGTAAAATGTACTGTCTGCGAATTACCTATGAAGATTCCAGGGTCCATGTTTCTTTGTCATTTTTGTCGGATAAAGTTTAAAAAGGGTAATTTTATGAACTAAATATAATCCTTCCTCTGGAGTAATTGCTCGACCAAGTAAAATATAGCTACAAACCAACTATACAAACTTCGGATATGTATGCGTCAGCGAATTTTGGATCTGCAAGCAAAATTTTCGAACTTAAACAGATCAGTAGGCCCGCATGCAGATTTAATAGATATGTACAGGTCCATGCGTCCAAACAGTGAATTCGAAAGTCTGGGCAGGTTTATTTTTCTCCGGATCCGGAAGTTTTACTTCAACATTCAAAGTACTTATTTGGTTTTAACCATTTAAGGGGTGTAAAATCGAAATCCGTATACTTTTAGACTAAATAAAGGGTATTTTTGTGGAGTGTGATTGTCTCTCTTTGGCCTTGATATGCTATCAGGTCTCTGGGGCCTAAAACTACAATTATACTTGCATTACAACATTACAAGTAAAATTGAGCAATTTAACTTGTAACACAAGTATTTATCTACTTGTTCTTTTGTGTCTAAGGCCCCTGGCCTTG
This sequence comes from Meliscaeva auricollis, assembly GCA_948107695.1. Taxonomy (NCBI): domain Eukaryota; kingdom Metazoa; phylum Arthropoda; class Insecta; order Diptera; family Syrphidae; genus Meliscaeva; species Meliscaeva auricollis. The sequence goes on from OX403616.1 coordinate 62,266,956, forward strand.
TATTTCAAGTAAAATTGCTCAATTTTGTATGGAAAATTGTAAGATTTCACGTGTAATACAAGTAGTTACCCACTTTTAACTTTGATTTATAGGCCCTGGCCTCCTCGTCTTTCTTCATGTCGTTTTTTCCTATTACGCAATAGGGCCCAAATCCCCTTAGAGGGTCTTCTCATTAATAAATTGATAAGAAAACCCTCTTTCTTCTTATTAGATTTCAATACTTAGTTCACAATAATTGATGGCATTCAATCCTAAAACTATGCATGAATGCTATGCTTTGTTATTCTTTCTGAACTTCCAAACTCCTAATATCATACAATACCTTTGACTCAAATGAATAAAACGGTTACTGATTTAAATTTTTCAAAAAATATTTTTTTTTTCATTCCCTCCAAACGCAAATTAAGGGAGTGCTAGCAACTTTTGATTTTTGAATATTTGTGAGTTAATTATATTTCGGAATAATTCGTGAATGCCAAAATGCTAATATGCACTTATAATCTGTGAGCACATTTACTTTATTTATTATAGTGAAGATCCAGGAAATCCAGTCATAATAGACAAAATTTTTAATTAATTTAGAAAAAAAATTACCAACTGATATTTTTCGATGTTTTCCACCATCTTGAAGTTTAGAATTGAAGTACCTATTATCGCAATTAAAGCAAGTAAGCCAAGTAAGGGATCGTATTTATAAGGTGTCCCACTGCCACTAGTAATTAGCTGGTTCTAAATTTTAGCTTCGGAAGGAAATGATACCTGCATATGTACAAACGAGTGTGTGGTAACCTGGAAATGTATGCCTTCGAGAATTTAAATCTTATTTTGTTGATTTTTTTTGTTCTATAAGGTTTTTTGTATATATCTCTTATCATTGTCAACAAATAATGGAGCTGTAATCGTGCAGCAACCTTTGATAAGAATATTTTGCAATAATTATTATAAAAACCAGCGGAGCTAATCATTTATATATTTTTTTTTAATTTTTGTAATCTATCTTTAATTTTATAGATATAATTTTCAAAGATAAAACGTTTGCAATGGCTATTAGCTGTTATTACACGAGAGCACTATCAAGGAAAGTAGCGATAAAATAGGGAGAGACAAGACATTCTGCACTGTTTTAGAAAAGTATATATTTTTGTTATTCTTGCTTTACAACTTCTCCTTCACAATTCACATCAGCATAGTTCGGTAGAGGCGTGCATACCTAAATTTAAACTGCTTTGCAGGAGCTTGAAAGTCACAGTTAAAAACGCAAGTTATTTTAGTGCAATGATTCTGTTATCAATGTACGGACTAACACATTCAAAACAAACAAGACCGATGTGAACGGAATTAATGAATGCAGCCAACTCTTTAAAATGTTTTCTATGAAAGCGTTCAATGAGCACGTTGGTAGATGTTTTCTTAAATCTGACATCAACTTTGAAGATAGAACTTTACTGTACAAATTTGTTTTCTTAGAATATATGTACCTTAGAATTACCAATTAAATTTTCCTTGTCTAATTACGGGACCTATTTAAAAAATTTCTAACTTTGTTTGAAAAAAATTGGTACGCCATTTTCAAGACCCGTTTCGAATAAATTATTTTTCAAACAATACTTTGAAACTTTTTTTAAAAGCACCAAAATCTGAAATTTTAATTTTATGAAATAATATAAAAATTGCTAAAAACCTTTTACCGTTATTAACCGATACATAATTTTTTTATAGTTTTTCAAAAAATATCAAAAATACAGAAACTGCCTCTTTTCAAAGAACAACTTTATTTTTAGTTTCTATATGTAATTGGGCTTTAAGGTCAACTTATGATTCCGGCACTTCTGCCATTTTGCCAATTTTTATGTGAAGCTATTTAATGAACATATTCTAAATGGTAGAAGGCAGACTGGATGGATTCTATTTTTTTTTTTTATTTGTTTTACTTTAGAGTGGGGCAAAAAAAAACCTAATGCAGAAAAAAATAGTATTAAAATACAACGGCAACACCTGCAATAATATATTATATTTTTTCTGATAGCCATAAATCCACTTTTAAGTTAAATTTTAAAATTATGTTGTTTCACTGAACATTTTTTGAAAAAATAATTTTTATTTTATTTTTTAAATTTTATATTTAAAACTAACTTTCTTTAAACATTTTACCTTATTAAGTATTTCTCTGATCTTCGAATGTACTGCCTCAAATAATTTCTAATTAAGTACCGAAAACTATATGGTAAATCGTCTTTTAGTTTTTTGAACAAATGAAAAATAACCGAAACTACTTTTTTTTTGGCTTTAAGGTCAATGTATGATTCTGGCACTTCTGCCTTTTTGCCAGTTTATTTGTGGTAGTATTTAAAGAGCAAATTCCAAATGGCAGAAAGCACACTGGATGGGTTCTATTTTTTTTTTTTTTTTTTTTTTAATTTTGACTTTAGGGAAGGGCAAGAAAAATCTAATATAGACAAAAAAAACGGTACAACGGTAACACCTACAATGTCATAATATATCTATTTTGAAATCTATGAATCCCCTCTTTAATTGCAATTTCCAATCATGTTCTTTAAGTGAATAGTTTTTTTTAATTATTTTTATACTCAAACTTTTTATTTTTTTTTTTTTAGTTTTAAACTAACACATACCATTTTTTAAATAAGTTTTATGCGATTAAGTAGATATTACCTTAAAGGTAAATATTTTAATATTTATTTTTTTTTTTTGTTAAAAATATGTAGGTAATAAGGTAATAAAAACTTTGACAAATAATTTTTTTTTTTTTTTAATCAATCGATACCTTCGAACTCAGGATCTTCGTCACTGTTACAGTAAAGATCATCGTCGTCATCAGCTTTAAAATAAATACTATCAGGAACGGCTTTGCAATAAGGCAGAAGTGCCGGAGTCAGATAATTTTAAAAATGTATTTACCACTTTGGCGACTTCTGCAACCCACCTTACATCCACATGGCCTTCAACCATTTAGGAATTGTGTCTTTCACATGGTCTTCGATGAACTTTGCTAGTCATCCCACCCCGATCCAACAATTTCCCATCAAAAAATTCCATGCCGCGAGTGAGGTTAAAAACTCGCAGCCATCTCTCCGTCTATAAAATTTTGGGTTAAATATTGAAAAACCTTAACTTTGATGTTGAACCGCAATGATCTTTCACAGCGTGGAAAGAGAACAGAAAGAATCGATTTCCTATGATTTTTGTGGCCAATGTTCCATTTCATAAGATAAATTATGCCATTCCGCACGCTCGATGTTGAAACGTGGATTTTTTATTCTAAAACATCGATGTTTTGTGAACATCGATTTATATCGCTCATCCCTTACGAATCCTTAACTTGCCCTGTAGTACCTATGTAGTATACGCAAGATAAAAGATTATGACCACTTGTAGGCTTTTGTAAAATCGTTTAGAAAATATTCCGATTTTAAAATATGTCAAAAATAACGGTTTTTTGCTTATTACCCTTAAACAGAAAGTCATATCAAAAAGTTCTGTTTCAAAAACTAATACATTATGTGTTCCTCTATATAAGTACTACAATTTTTTTTTTTTTTTTGCATTTTCAAATGAATTCTTTTTAAATTTGGTCGAAAGTCATATTTTGAGTTTTCTAAAATATGCTAAAATACGAGTATATTTCAAGTTCAGACTATAGACCACTAAGTTTTCTTCAAAATAAGTTAAGATATGGTTTTGAAATATGTACTTATCATTCAGATGATACTGCACTTCATCACAAATAAAAACAATAAAATCTAAGAAATCTTGTGTAATCAATGTGGTTGATGACATATTCTTTTAATCAACCAATGAACGTACTGATAATACAAATTTAAAATGAAAATGTTTTTTTTTATATAAAACCTTTTTAAAAATGGCATTTTGTGCATTGCTATAACGTCCCAATTCCGATTATGAAGGTTCAACAAATTCTGATTTTATCATCGTTTTTGTGTTTGGTCATTTTAAAGGGTTCTGAAGCTAACCATAGTAAACGATGTAACAAGACCTTCAAGTGCGACACGTATGAGAAGCCTATTTATGCCTCTGATGGAATGACATGTCAAATTTTTCGAAACCCCTGTTGGATGGAAAGTGAAAACTGTAATCGACTGAATAGATACGAAATTGGTAAGAAATAAAGTTATTTGCCACCCTAGGAGGACTATGGGCGAGGAACATATCATCAAAAATAACTATTTTGTATATTATATCGAAAACGATATTTACTAATCTGTATTTTTCGGTTATAGAATTAAAAAAAACTACTGCAGAAAAATGTAAGCCTTTGTGTCCGAAATATTGCGATAACGTGTACGCACCTAATTGCGGAGAATATAGATTTGGGCTGTACGAATTTTTAAATAATTGTTATTTGAAGAGATATAATTGTTTAACTGGAACAAGTAAGTCATAACTTAAATACAATTCAATATTATTTAATAATATTTTCATTCTTATTTAATTGCAGCGCACTTACTATTATCTGCAACGAGGTGTACTCGTTTATGTGGTAATATTTAAGATTTTAAATCTGGACCGTAAATAAAGCACGTTCCATCTTGTTGATGTTCTGATGAGCATAATGTCAATTATACAATTATTTGTGTTAAATAAAACACGAAAACCAAATACGATCTTGAGTTCAATTGAATTCCATATTAAATTCTGTATTTGTACTAATAAATAAGCAAAATTGTGTAACAAAAAAAAAAAGAAGAACTTCTTTGTGAAAAATTCATAAATGTGTTGGCTGGTCAATCAACTGATCGATTGAGAATTTCCGGGCCTTTATAAAAGCTAGATCGAACAATCTGACTTCAGCTATAATTTAGGTTTGGTTTCATGTTGATGAAAGAACCGACTTCAAATTTAAGACTTTTAATATTTTTCATGAATGACAGTGTCAAAACTGGATCAACATAAAATGGAACCCCATTGGAACTACCAGCTTTCAAATAAAAAAAAAAAAGAATTATCAAAATCGATCCACCCAGTCAAGACTTTTGAGGTAACAAACATAAGAAAAAAACAAAACTACAATCGATATACAGTGATAACCTCCTCCTTTTTTTAAGTCGGTTAAAAATGGGAGACATCAGACATTACCTATACTTAAATATCAGTCGGATGAGGAATCGATAACCATTTTCTCTGCACATGCCCTGTTTTATCCCAAAGACAGACTCTATCTGGGAGACTTCTACTATAATATAGATATAGGAAATCTCGCTCACTTAATAAGACGCTCAAAGTGGTTTAACGATGAGATTCAATCAATGTGGTAAAGTTTAAGAGCTAGCGACGAAAAATCAACGCCATAAGGTGCAAGGATAATTGTTTTGGGAATCACATCCCTACCGCTAGGTAAGAACAAATCGCTCTAGCTGTAGTCGAAAGTGGGCGGAGGAAGGGGGCGGGGGTTTGAACATGCAAATTTCTAATCACAACAACGAGGCTGAAAATTCGGGATAACCTAGTTCTTATGATTATATGGCGGGAAACAAATTGGCAGAAGCGTAAGGAGGTTCCAAGGGTTGAGGGGTGTCATAAAACACAAAAACAAACAAGGAACAAGATTAAACATAAACTTCATAATGTATACAAGCCTCAAAAAAGGTACCATAATAGGTTTTGTCAATATCAAAATGTAAGCAAATCGGCAGAAGCGTGGGTGGTTGTAAAATGGTTGCCAAAACTGTTATATCAAAATCGAAAAATTAAAGAAATTAATTTGAAAAAAAAACTTGGAAAGATACAGGTTTGAAAATTAGTACAACTAGAGTTGGTATAAATTTGTTGTATGAAAAAAATCGGCACAAGTGTAGGTGGGATCCAAAGATTTGTCAGAAGATAATAAATTTTAAACCTTTAAAAAATTATAAAAAAAACTTGAAGAGGTACAAAACTGAAAATGAATACCCACAAAGTTGTTGCTAATATAATTAAAAAAAATAATCAGCAAAGTACAAAAATTAAAACCAACATAACAAATATTTCTGATTACATACAAAGTTATAGCCTTAACTAATGTTATTAAGAAACGAGATTGGCAGAAGTTAAAGTTGATTAACAGAGTTGCTAGAGTCATCGAAACAATTTTTTATTTAGTTTACTTAAAATAAAATCTGATCTGAAGGTGAAAATTTTTGTTCACATAACTATTATAATTGTTATCAAGGGATACAAATTACAGAAAAGTAAATACAGCAGAAACGTTGCCAAACGTCAACTATCAAAACAAAAATTTAACAATTATTAAAAAATAACGCTTAAAGATACAAAGTTGAAAATTGATACCATAATAGCCTTTATAAGATTGTTGATGAAAAAAAAAAACGCCAGAAGTGTAAATTGAGTTTTAGGGTTGCGAAATGTTTTATGAATTCGGCAACCCTTACCACTATAGGCTATTAAATATGCAAATGTCGTATTTTGTATTAAACGAACGTCTTTTTAAAACCGGACAGTAAAGTATTAAATGGACATTTTTTTTTAAGGTAGATTTGTACGAAAACTGAAATTTTTTTGACACGAAAGCAACAATTGCCCTATAGAGCAAATAAAAATAGAAATACAAATTAAGTGACAGAAAATAGATCTATGTATATTTATTTTTTTTTTCCTTAAGATTTTGGCGAAAATTAAAAATATAATATGTTCCCCAGGACTTTCTTGCGGATACGCGCCTTTTTACTCACGTAGTTACGCGCGTTTAATGCAAGTTTTACGCACTTGGGTTTTTCGTGCGTTTTGCCTCGCATTTTTATTCGCTTAAAAAACAAGCGTATTAACGAGCGTAAGAACTAGAATAAAAAATCGCCCAAGAACGACTGTAAGAACGCGCTTAAATACTTATGTAACTTAAATACGGGCGGAAGAATGCGTGATAGAATGAGCGTAAAATGCGCGTAAAAATACACGTAAAGCGTAAAAATACACGTAAAATACGCATAAGAACGTTCATCGACTGTTACAGGATTATCTTAGTGAAAAAAATCTCATACAAAACCATGAGCAACAGGAAAAGCAATTCCACGAACTAACTGCATTTGTCTCAACAAGCACACAAGGGGTCCTAAACGAGGACATACGAAAGAGACCATACAACTCAACATCTTTTACCAATAACATCATAAAATACATCCTTATCTGTGAGTGATAAAATTTCAGTTTCATCAACAAAAATTAATCATCTTTTGCAATCGATGGTTCAATCAACCAGCCAATGTCTGATACCAAAATTATATCCGCAGGGTATTTTCTTATATAAAACCTTATTACAATGGCAATTTTTGCACTGATATAATTTCCAGACTTCGATTATGAAGTTTCCACAAAATGTGGTGATATTGTCGTTTCTCCTTTTGCTGATTTTAAATTTTCTTGAAGCCAATCATATCAAACCGTGTAACGAAATCTTTAAGTGTGATACTGTTGAAAATCCTTGTTATGCTTCTGATGGATATACATGTCAGAATTTTCGAAATGATTGTTGGTTGAAAAGAGAAAACTGTAATCGAAAAAATAGATATGATACTGGTAAATTCAAATGAATATTATGCAGAGACATGCGCTAAAAATATTGGTTGATTTTCTATATTTTCTCAAAAGAACTGCTTCATTATTGGTTTATGGTCAAACCACTTATCATATGAAAACTATTACGTAAAAACAATATTTAATAATTTATAGTATTTTTTTGTTATAGAATTGAAGAAAACGACTGCAGAAAAATGTAAGCCTTTGTGTCCTAAATTTTGCATTTCAGTAAACTTAACTATTTGTGGAGGTTATAGAGGAATGTTGAACAATTTTATAAATATTTGCGTTATGAACCGGTACAACTGTTTAACTGGATCAAGTAAGTCGTTATTTCAACTCAAAAAGAATCCGTTTATTTAATCTTTTCTTTCTTATTTTATTGCAGCGTATTTACAGGAATATTCATCCAGTTGTAGATGTCGGTATTATTAAGATTTAAATTTTTTCTACATTCCATTCAAATGGGTTATTTATTAATTTTTATAACTGATATAATTTTGGTTAAGATAAAAGCTGTTTAGAATAAAAATAAAATGCATGACTGGGTAGCACGTACTTAAAAATATAAAATAAAGAAAAGAATTAAAAAAAGCATTAAATTCGATTTTCAAATGACTAAAACAGTTTCTTAAATGAATTTAACACCAAAACGAAGTATGCAATTTGATTTCTTCTATGCTGATACATTTTTAGAAAAAAAATTGGAAATCGTTAGAGCCGTTTTTTAAAAAAACAATTTTTTCCATATAAATTTTTTCAAAGACTTTTATAAAAAAAACTTGGTACGCCATTTTTAAGATATTATTTATCAACATCTAAAAACTAAATTGTTGAAAAAAGAAATATTGAAAGTTTTCGAAAAAATGATTTTTCAAAACGAAAATTGTAATCGAAAAAATAATAATAAAGCTGGTAAATTTGATAAATTGTTTTTATTTTTTTTTTTTTGTTTTGTTTTCTTTAATTTCTTTATTTTTGATCTAAACTGTTAGTTTGTTTTTTATTTTAGAATTAAAGAAAATGACTCGAGGAAAATGTCAACTTTTGTGTAATAGAAAGTGCAATAAAATATATTTGCCTGTTTGCTGTGATTACAGGGGAGGAAAATACACTTTTAGTAATGAATGTGAAATGGAAAGGCGAATTTGTGAAACTGGAGAAAGTGAGTAGAAAACATAATAGTATTGCACTTGAGAAGAAGAGAATTAATTGATTTATTGAAATTATTTTTCAAAAATTTTTTTTACTAAACATTATTACGGCAACTTAAAAGCTTTTGTGTAAAAAAAATGGTTCAAATTCATTGAGTTATAAAGAAGAAAGTCAGAATTAAAAAAAAAATGGTTCTATGGCAGGTACCGTTAATAACGGTTTAAAAAAAAATGGTTTTCATTTAAAGATAGACCTTATCCAAAAAAATGACCATGATTATTGTAATCAAAATCATACGAACCGTTTTTGAGAAAAATAAGTTTTTCTAAGACTGGTATTTGGCAGGTATCGTTAGTTTTGGTAAAAAAAAAATTAGAAAAACGTCTGGGGATAGTCTCCAAAAAACACAATACACCAAGTTTGAAGTAAATCGGAAACGGAAAAATTAAGTTTCCGCTGGTAATAAAACTTTAAATAATGTCATGGTGCAGTACAGGCAGGCCACAAGGGGGAACAGTAATTTTGCCATCGTCCAGTTGACCATTGATTTTAAAAACTAAAAACATCGGTGTCCCTTCTTAATTTTTTTGTGCTACTAGAGCATAAAGTCGACTAAATATTCCGATGGATTTTTAGTTGAGTCTCAAGCAGCCAGCCAACAAGCATAATGATAATTTTCCGGGATTTCTTAACAGTAAAGATACTGGCAGGGCGTACATACCTTTGGGGCAACTAGGGTTTTGCCCCGGGGACCCCGACCGGCTACAGGGTCCCTACTGGAGATTATGCGGAGGAAATAGACTGTCGCAATCAGAAACCGCATAGAAAAATAACATAGATTTACATTTGCTACCATCATGGGCCCCCAGAAAAATATATAAGACTGTGTTCTGTGAAAGTTCCAAATAGACGTTGCTTGTCAGACGTATTTTTGAGGCCAAAGAGATATTTAATTTGATCGGCTGGTAAAAAACAGTCAATTAAAATTTCTTCAATTGCCCCAAAGAAAATAACTAGAGTGGGTAGTTGGCATACAAATATTTGTTTAGGGGCCCCAGCAAATAAACTGTTATAGGTTAGGCAGACAATTTTCTGTGACTTCTTCCATATAGGGGCTTCAAAATATAAACTGGGTTTGTTAACGGCAAACAAATAATCCTCCGTGTTTGTGTGCACTATACAAATGTACATGCTAAACCGTTATTTTTTCAGTAGAGTGTAATTACCACATACTGGTAGACGGTTTTGTATGACCCCTTCCATTAAGGGGCCCCCAAAATACAAAATAAATAAGGTGTTGCTTCGATGTCAAAAAAATGATATTCTGTTCGTAGGTACCTACTAGGTACTATTGACTGGCAGATGATTTTGTAAGACCATTTTTTTCAGGGGCTCCAAAAAATAAATTAGGTGTAGTTGCTAAACAAATATAATTTGTAGGACCCAAAACAAATAATCTGTGGCAAATAGGCAAAAGACCTTAAGACCTTTTTTATGGTTCTGATTAAATTAAGCTTTAATATTAAAACTTTCGCACAGAAGTTTTTAAAAAGATTAAAGGTTCGTTTTAACCGCATTGTATTTAATTGTTGTTCATTTTTCCAACAAAAAAATACACAGTGGGCTACGCTTAACTTCACGTCACCGACCTAAATCAGTATGTAAGGCTTGTTACATACGTATTCGGTTCAATCGAATACGAACAAACAACAGACCGAACCGAATGGAACCGGATACGTGTAAAACAAGTAGTATATTAAAAACTTGATTCCGCTGCGCCAGCCTAATGACCTAAGTCACAAGATCAGCTGCAAGCTGTAAATTATTTATGTAAAATTATACCGCTTTTCGATAGAATTTTCAACTTGCTACAATAACCAATATTTGTTTGCTTTTTTTTTCTTTACCTATGTATTTCTTTTATTTAGATTTTGAAAGTACACCTACTTAAAATAAAAAAGTTTTCCGCATTAAGCAAAAAAAATATGGAAAGGCAAAATAAAATGGGGAAAGGGGCCCCCAAATTTAGTCTTGCCCCGGGGCCCCATTAGTTCAACGTACGCCTCTGGATACTGGATACGTTTGCCGTTGCAAGGGATTGGTGTATGAAGGCCAAGATCCCCAACACATGGAATCGAAGCGAATGTTACGGAAACTGATGAGCCAGTATAAAGCGGCCCATGCACACAACGTTTGTGCACTCACCGGTTTCAATACACCAGTGTAACTTAGGAGAACTAAGTCCAAAATGCAGAACTAGTTTTGCATTGTAGCGATGATACGTACCGATTTTAGAACTAATTTTTCTGCTACGATTTCGATAAAAAAAATCCTGATCATGTTCTTAAATAATGTTTATCTTTTTATAAAAACCGTTTTTTTTCTTTTAAACGGCTATTAAAGGTACCTGTCATTTTTTTTTTAATTCTCGTTCAACCACTCAATTTGAATGATTTATTTTACCTTAAAACTATTAAGCGGCCCTAATAAAATGTAGCAACAAAATTTTACAACATCGGTTTCTTGAATGTCAAAAAAAAAATAAAATGCACTACTGGGTATGTGCGTACTTGCTCTTAGTATCAAAGTTGCTGAGGTGAGGATGCTAAATCTTCTAACATGAAGTATTAAAACTTAAAAAAAAAATTATAAGAAATTTAAAAAAAATGAGTTAAACAACTTCTTCAATTGATTTGAGCTTCAAACTTTTTTTTAGAAAACATTTTTTTTTTAAATCGTCAGAGACGTTCATAAAATACTAGTTACAGTTTTCTTCAATTCTATAATTTATATGTTAAAATGGTCAAGCCTTGTTTACAGAAAAATTCGGTATGCCATATTCAAGAAACAAAGGAAAACGGGTCTATGGGTGGTACCGTTATTAACTATCAAAAGTACTACCTTTTCATATGAAAATATACGTTTTTTTTTTTTTCATTTTCGTCATAATGGTAGGTACCGTTAATTTTGGGCCTTGAAAAAATTGAATTTCGCTTGTGGGAGAGAATCACCAAAAACTCTTAACTATCAAGTTTGAAGAAAATCACTTCAGCAGCTGAAGCTGTAACTCGAGTTCGAGGACAGACAGAATTGCCAGACCCACTTTTTTCACATTTTCTATCATCGTAATGTTAAGCTTGTTAATTGTGATCTCGAGTTCAAATTTGTTTACAAATCCTTAACTTGGCCTATAGTACCTACCTACGTATAACGCAAGTAAAAACTCATAATTAAGTTTTTTATTATGTTGATTATAAGATATTTAAAATGACATACAAATTTTGCAAATAATTTGTTTGTTTTTTTAAGTTTTTTTTTTTGAGAACGAGTCAATGGATTTATTTCAAAATTTAGTTTTCAAATGTTGATAAATAATATTATGTAATACAATATATTTTTGAAAAATCTTTTAAGAATTTTTGCTGCACGGTCCTCAATTTGATTAGATTTAATATTTACTTTAAAATATTTTTAGGTTTGTTGTTGATATTTCAATTAGGAATTCAAAAAATGAATTTATCATTTTGCAATCGATCGATGGTTATTGACTCTCAATCATGATTTTCGTTTGTAATCAATATCATATCAACGCCCGATAGCCGATACCATCAAAATTGATAGAACATTCATTGCAAAATCTCTTTGCTATCAGAGTTACTTATAAATACAAAAAAAAACATGGTTAATGTTTAATTTTATTAAAGCATAGGCCATCATGAATTTTGTAGAGTTCTTAGTTTTATTTTTTATTTTAATGGTGACACTAGGTGTTTCTGAATCTATAAAAAGTAAACCAAAACCATGTAATAAGTCTTTTCGGTGCAATACCTACGAAAGCCCTGTCTGGGGTAGTGATGGTGTGTCTTGTAAGGCTTTTCGAAATGATTGTTGGTTGGAAAACGAAAATTGTAATCGAAAAAATAATAATAAAACTGGTAAATTTGATAAATTGTTTTTTTTTTTTTGTTGTTTTGTTTTCTTTAATTTCTTTATTTTTGATCTAAACTGTTAGTTTGTTTTTTAATTTAGAATTAAAGAAAACGATTCGAGGAAAATGTCAACTTTTGTGTAATAGAAAGTGCAATAAAATATATTTGCCTGTTTGCTGTGATTACAGGGGAGGAAAATACACTTTTAGTAATGAATGTGAAATGGAAAGGCGAATTTGTGAAACTGGAGAAAAATTGAAATTATTTTTCAGCTTACATCTTGAATGCCAGAATGAAATGTCACTGCCAGCACTTTAACTAAATCATTATCAATTGCACAAGAATCTATTTGAATTCTGTGATAAATTTTTAATTTCAAATATAAATGGTTTATTTCATGTAATAGCCTTACAAAAGTCAAACAAAGTTATAATAACCGTTAGCGAAGAGGTTAACTTTGTAGAAATATATTTTCAAAAACGATTAAACCGAAGTTATATATGTATATGGCTTGACTTTTCTAAATCTAAATCTGGTTTCAGAAAAATTAAAGATTCGTAAAAAAAATCGATATCGATCTGACAATCAGACATGGTATTACGATGATAGGGAATGCAAAAGACGTGGATCTCAATCTCTGTATATGCTGTGCTTAAAAGTCTTTGGTAATTCCTTAGAAGGGAAATTTAAATATTTCTTAGGATCAAAACTAACGGTACCTGCCATTCAAGCACTAAGGAAAAGTTAACTTTTTTCAAAAACGGCTCACACGATTTTGATTTAAATGTTTATACTTATCTACTTTTGTAAGGCAAAATTTCGAATTGAAAGCAACGTTTACACAATAGGCGAACTAACTGTTGAAATAATTGTTAAAACTATACTACAACTGCCACAAACACTTTAGATTTCACGAAACATGAAAAATCAATATAGCGTAAGTTGAAAACTTACAGATGCTTCCTGCGTAGGTAAATTGTTAGAATTCTGTATGTTTTTTATATTTATTTTTCATTTTTTTGTTTAATTTTGTTTCTCAATTTTTTTTTTGTTTAAACTAAATGCACAATAATAAATAATAAAAATAATACCTTTTAATACAACCTGTTGGCAAGTTTTGAACGACATCAATGATTATACGGAAAAAAACTAAAAATTATGGAAAAATTCCCGAAAAGTGTGTTCATCATATATCCGTTATTCGATTTTTTTGAGAAAAACTCAGGGTTGTTGCAATCACTCATAAGATAGCACACACCAAGTTTAATCAAAATCGCTAAAGCCGTTTTCGAGAAAAATCCAATAACTCAAAACCGTTATATGGGAGGTATACGTTATAATCGAGATATTCAAAAACAAAAAAAAAAACAATCTTGGAAATTACAAAAAAGTAATCTGTACTAAATTTCAAGCAAATCCGTTAAACAGATGGACGCACAGACGAACAGACGAACAGACGAACAGACGAACAGACGAACAGACGCACAGAAGGCATGGCGAAACCACTTTTTTGGACTTCTTCAAAGTCGTAATGATGGTTGTTAGGGTGATCGCACGAAGGCTATTACTGGTTAGAGTTAACTTAGATTCAAAATTTTGGCTTTTTGTTATCTGATGTATTTATCTATAAGTATACAAAAAAAGTGAACCAAAAATACAAAATAAAATTTTGTTTCAATTGTTTTTTTTTACAATAAATAACTAAAAAATGCAAGGCTGGGTCGCACGTATCTACAAAACTAGAAGACATACTTATTTACATTCACCCCTGATTGTCGTTTTAACTAAAACGCCAGTAAAATGACTTGTTCTAGAAGCGACAGTTTGAGTGTGTTTCTTTATTTTTACCGAATATTCCGAACTTTTGGTATTCTTTTTGCGTTTCTTTATTCCACAGAATATTCCGGATAAACTTTTTTATTGTTTCTTTATCCAGTCTGGAATATTTGGAATGCATTCTTTTTATTCCCAATGACGCCCGGAATTTATAGAATATTCTCTAACACATGTTCATTTGTTATGAGAAACTATCATTTTTTTACAAGAAACTGTGAATGGGTTCGGCTCCAAAATAATTAAAAATGGCAGAATCAAATGCGTATAAGTTTTTCTTCATTATTTTTATTTATTAAAAAAAGCTACCTACCAATAATAATTGAAATAAATTAAAGCAGTTATTTTAATCCTTTTATTTGATGCAAAAAACAAGTTGAATAAAAATATCTGGGTAAATAAATATGATGGAACAGCTGATTGCTATTCTTTTTTGAGATAAATTGTGTTTCTTTATTATTATTATTATTTATATTATTTATTTATTCCATTCTGGATATTTTGGATACATTAATTTGTCTCGCCAGTCTATTCTGTTCCTTATCTGGAATAAATAAAAAAAAATACACTCTGTTTCAGTCGATCAACTCCAGTTGCAATGGAGAGAAATATGAAGATGAATTAAACTGCAACTGCTGTTACTAGATTCTGACGTTTTATTGGCGTTTTATTTAAAACGACAATCGTAATAGGGGTGATTAACTTTTTTATGTTCAATAAAAATGAAATAAAACTATTAAGTTTTCGTAGAAAACGAACTTCAAAAAAGTAATTAATGTTATAAGATCCGTTTGATTTTATAATTTTTTGTCTTCCCAAATTTCAAGTTTGAATAAATTTTTCAAAAACCAGAAACATAAAAAAAAGTCCGATAAATTTTTAAGTATTTTTAAATATCAACATTTAAAAAAAAAATATTCCAAATCGTAGCAGTTTTGTCCGGTTCCGAGATAATGCCTTTTTAGAGCTTTAGTTACTCCACTATTATTATAAATAACTAACGTTTTCGAAAACATCTTGTCTTATGGAGAATTTTGTTTCGCGAAAAATGCAATTTTATTTTCTAATTTGACTGAACTATTATCTTCCTGGTGAATATTATATAATTATTGGTTGTCAAACAATGAAATAATCAAATTAACTGAAAAAAAATTTTGAAAATTGTCACTCATATTGTTGCGAGTCGTAAAATAAGCGATTGTGAGGAAATAGAATCATAGCACGTGGAAGATATTTACAAACAAAATGTGTTTGTTTTTATCTTCTTTTATTTACTCATCGTGTTTGAAATAAAAAGCTGAACCTACATATTCATTTTATCAAATTAGTACTAAGCAGTTCCTCAAAAGTTATATTTATTGTCTTCCCTTATTGAAGAAATTCATACTCACCGATTAGTATTCAGTTGTAGTTCGTAGATATAGAATATGGAAGGTTCTCTAATTATTACCAGCATCATAGCTCTGTCAGTTCTACTGACCCCATTAAGTGTACTTTCTGACTCTGAAGCTCAAATCTCTTGCTCCGCTTGGACTAGGTGTTCATTTAACCCAGAAAACACATATGGGCTTATCGGAAAGACATCATGCCGTGTGTACCGAAATCCATGTATGATTCTAATTGAAAACTGTGATCGAGCAGTAAGGAACGAAACCTGTAGGTTTAACAATGAAACAATTTGAATATAGATTTTTATTTCTAAACGTTTATTTTAATATATTTTTTTTTTAAAGTGATCACGCCGAGTACCAAAGAGGAATGTAAACCCTTTTGCCCCGCTTTTTGTCCAATGTACATTCTTCAATTTTGTGGAGAATATTTAAAGGAAAGGAGAACTTTTAACAATGTTTGCGAAATGGAAAGATACAATTGCAAAGTTGAAAAATGTAAGGTTCTTAGATGAAAATTTTACTTAGATAATAATATTTTTTTATTATTTACTATAGCATTTCGACATTTCTCTGATGGACCATGCAAAAAATGAAAGAACTACAAAATTAAACATGTTTTTTTTTTTTGGTGAAAACGTAAATTGAATTGTGATAAATGTTTCTGGTTTTGTTTTTAATAAACAAAGAATATAATTTTAAAAATACTCGAGCGTGTTCTTTGAAAAATAGAATGAAAGACTGGCATTAAATTACATACATTATTGTTTAATTTGTAAATAAAATCAATGAAACATAAAAGATTTTTTGTTTTTTTTATGTACTTGACCACTCTTTATTTCTGTGCTTTAATATAATTAGGAAGAATAAGAAAAATTCAAACAATTGTCGTTTTCTTCTTTTGAAAAATTTTTAATAAAAAAATATTTTTTTTTTAAACGGCTCGATAGATTTTTCAAAAAACAATTCTAAAAAAATGTATCTTTGTAAAAGAAATTATATCAAAAAGTTAATTCAAAATTTAACAAAAAAAAAATAAGTTTTCGAAATTACAAAATTTGAATATAATCCGTTCACTCTTAGTTTATTGTCCTGGTTGTAACTGAAATATGCACAATTACGTTGCAGTCAGTATTTCAGGACCTATTTTGTATAAATTTAGCCAAAATTATCATTTAGAGAATGATTTGTTTTCAGTTTATCGTTTTCATTGCTTGTTCTGGCCGCCATATTGTTAATAAAAAAGTTGGCAGACTTTTTGTACCATATTATTGTAAATATAGGCCATGTCTATGAAGCAAGTTTTAGTTGACCTTTTTCTCCATTAAGGTAATTGCTTATGAAACCCTAAGACAATGAAACAAATAAATTAATTTCGGAATGTTTAAGTGTTTACCCTTATCTTTTTTCTTTTTATGTACTTATCGTGCGTGTTGAAACATACAACTGAGTCAATATAATCTTGATAACATGTACCTGCCAGTTTCTCAAAAAAAACAATTTCCTTTGTCTACTTACAATGCAAAAATTCACTCATCGAAAAATTCTCAGTCGTGTAGGTATCATGAAAAATTCTCTTGTCATTACGATTTGCAGTATTATAGCTGTGTCAGTTCTACTGTCAGCCCCATTTAGCGTACTTTCCAACTCTGAAACTCCAATTTCTTGCTCTGCTTGGATAAGGTGTTCAACAGTACCAGACAACACATACGGTTTAATCGGAAACATATGCCACATATACCGAAATCCTTGTTTGCTTGCTCTTGAAAACTGTGACCGTAAAGCAAATAATGAAACTGGTAAGTTTAACAATGCAACAATTTTTCCAAGTTTTCCTATGAATTTGTTTTTCTTAAGTGATTACGCCAAGTACAAAGAAGAAATGTAAACCATTTTGTCCTTCATTTTGTCCACTCTACGTTCTTCCTTTTTGTGCAGAATATTTGAATCATAGAAAGACTTTTAACAACGAATGCGAAATGGATAGATACAACTGCAAAAATGACAAAAGTAGGTACTAAAGATTTTAAATGAAAATGTAACTGAATAATATTTTTTTTAATTTGGTATAGCATTTCGACTTTACTCTGAAGGGCCATGTAAGTGTTCTTCTGGAGGAAATAATAAGGGTTTAAATTGATAAAATTTAAACAACACATTTCTATTTTATTTATGAAAACATTAATAAAGAATTATTGTAAAATGCAAAATGCCTAATTGTTGTTATGTCTTTAATTAACAAGGAAAATCTTTCTATTGTTGGAGAGTTATTTATTTTTGCAAAATATAAATCAAATACAAAAACAAAATAAAATAAATGATAGCGCAGGTTGATTTGATTTAGTAATATGAAATTGTTAAAACAAAGCAAATGAGTTACTACGTTCATGTAGATAAACGTTTTTTTTTCAATAGCTTCACTTTCTTGTTTAAGAAAAAGCACTAGGTAAAAGCAAATAGCTCTACGAACCGAGATTGATCAATGACATTTTTTTTTATTTAAAAGTGTACCGCATTTTGGTCTGGTATCGGCTTAGAATGAAAGTCTTAAACGCAGACGACTATTATTCGAATTCTGAGAGCCAGGGATGGATTTTGGCTGACTCTGAAGTTACCGCTGTAGGTTTACAGCTTTTTGCAACGATGTTATTTTTGCGCCGTGGACTAAAGCTTCCATGGAAACTCTTCAAAGCATCTGGCTTCTACTTGTAGTGTCCTCGAAGAATCTTTCTCCATTTAGAAAACAAAATGTAGCTGGAAATTCTGCTAGAATTCTTGAATAAACCATTCCTGAAATAACGGCGTAAGACCGTCAATAGGTATCAGTACTAACAAGCAACAACATATTTTCCAGTAAATATCTACATACAACTATAAAATATTTCTTAAGAATTTCAATACGTTTTTATCAATCCGCAAACAAAATGTGCTGCGTTGTTGAAGACATTACCGGTGCATAGTTTGCTGGTTTTTTCTGCATCAACTGTTCAACGGAAATATTTTTTTCGATTTCCCGCTATTATCCTCCACACCGAAAAATTTAAAAGAAATAACAATATTTTTGTTGTAAATCCACAATTGAGTGAAACTCAATCACTATAGGTAGTGTGTAGAGTCTATAGAAATGATGTTGTATTTACTTCCGAAATTAATCAACGAGCTGTTTGTAGTCTATTAAAACATATGTACGTAATTGTTGTTTGTTAAGAATTATATTTGAATTTTAATTAACAATCCATATCCTTCTAAAAAGATCTTATTAAAAATCAGTCTGTGGGGCATGCTCCTTCCGCAAACAAATCAAAAGCTGAAAACAAAAAGTTATTATTTATCAACACAAATGTCTTTTCAATCAATTTATATCTATCTACTTTTTCCAGTTTGACAAACATATCTCTTCATCTCACATTGGCTTGGAAATGTTTGCTTCTCCTCATTGTAGTAGCCACAAACCGGACTATTGACTTCTGGACTCGAACAGGCTGATTCACATAATTTTTGGCATCTATCTTTTTCTATTTTGATAGCTTCTACAGAAAAATAAATATACATTTTATTTTATTGTTCATATTGGTAAAAGACAACAAGCTTTTAAACCTGGCTCATCTCTGTTAACACGCTGGCAATTCTCGTTCAGCAAATAGCAATTATTTCGAAATACCTCACAGTGAACATCATCGGATGTAGTCCAAACTGGTTCCTCTTTTGAAGAACATTTATAAGCTATATTACAACGTTTTGGTTTCTCTTGCTGAGCTTGGGAATCACCAAATCTTAATATGCCCGAATGCAAAATTAGTGATATTAAAAATAATGAACTCTTCATAGCTTGGCTGATCGACAGAACGAACTTAAATCTACTGTGGGAATCAGCTGTATATGAAACAGCTTTATAGATATAATTACTTCATCTACTATATGTATGTATTTAAAAGTTCATTAAAATATTTTCAATTCGCGAAGTGTTTATATACTTTACTGAATAAAGCTCAAAAATCACATAAAAACTATTTCTTATTGAATTATTCTTGACGTCATAGTACATAAAATGCACGACTTGATCGCACGTACTTGCTCTTTGGGTTAAAGTTGCTATAGACGTTAAAGCCTCTTATATAAAGTTTATACAAATAAAAAACTATGTTAGAAATTAACAAAATATAGGGTTTTGCTTGAGTAATATATTTTTACAAGAAAAGTAGAATATGTGTAAAAAGAATGAAACTAAAGTTTTAGTCAAAATCGCTTTAACCGCTTACGATATATTCACAAAAAAAACAAAATACCAAAAAAATTTTCAAAAAAAAATTTGAGTTTTTTGAAAAAAACTAAAAATGCTGTTTTGTTGTAATCACTGAACATAATACATACACAAATTTTTAACAAATTCGTTAGAGCCGTTTTCGAGAAAAACCCAATAACTCAAAACCGTTATATGGGAGGTATTAGTTCTAGACGAGATATTCAAAAACAAAAAAAATCAACTTTCGAAATTACGTAAAAATCATCAACCGACGGACGGCATGACGAAAACCACTTTTTCGGACTTCTCCATGATCGTAATATTGGTTTTAATTAAAACTTCAAATCCTTTTTTTGACACGTAACCAATATTTGCCCTATAGAGCAAGTAAAAATACTGCATATTTAGTAACCCATCCAACAACATAGGTCTCGTTTGTGGGGACATTTGGACCAATTTTGACCATTTCCTTTATCTTAGAAGGTACAGGGGAAAAATCATTCCAAATTCTAAGCAAACTTTTTCTGTTAAGTTAAAACCACAATTCACCGAGAACTAGCAATGTTGGAGTGCCTCAAAAAAGTTTTACAGAATGCAGTGAGCTAACTAAAAAACGACGTGCTTAGGAACTAGCGTCGCAACACACCCCTGATGAGCTAAGCTATGCTGCTATAACTGCGACTTCAAAGCTTCCTAAAAAATTGAAAAGATCTTGCCTGTGCAACAAAGCCTAGCATTATTTCTTGACTTGGTATTGTCAAAGCGGAAGTACACTTAGCTCAGCTACTACCAGCTTAAAAAAAATATTTGGCAGAACTATTATCTGAAGGGACCGGAAACGGCTGCTGACTTGTTACCGACTTGAATAACTATTTGCTAATAACTTAACGACCCTATATTTTAAACAATTGATATGAGAAGCTATCAATTTTTAGAAGCGCTATATGCATTCGGCTTTAATGAATTTGTCGTTTAAATTGGAATATAAAATGAGAGAATCCTAAAATCTTAGCAGTAAGTATTGATTAAATTACAATTAAAGCATTTGGCAGACATTAAAATGAAGATGTTCGAAAAACACTACTCAAAAGAAGAAATCTGCATATATCCAAAGCAATAAATACTTAATGGACAGACCATCACATTATGATGGTTAAATCAGTATGTACAGCAATTCACAACGCTTTGTAATATTATGGTCTTATCTTTTCTCAACTCTTCGAAATGGAAGAAGCAGCCATAAATTCTTCCCTCTGGGAAAGGATGCAAAGCGTTGTGAATAAGTAGCAAAGCACGTAGGTATGTAGGTAGCTTGGAGCTTATTTGGGAAGATACAATACACGCAAGGAGGAACGCGATTACTAAAAAGGCCATGCACATCTCTGGGACTACCTTAGAAGTATCATCTACAAACCAAACACTGCTGGAGTCTGAATCTCAGAATCTTTTCCCGTATCCAGATCCACCAGAAATATATTTTCTCTGCCTCTTTCTGGCTGGCTGTTTTACTATTATTGTACTTAAAAACAACAAACAAAAACAAATACGTTCACACAATTTACGATATTAAACAGAAAATCAATCCAATGGGTTCGAGTAAAGTGAGTAATTAAAACCGTGAGAACGTCTGAAAGTGTTATTTTCTCGAATGTTTCTTTGATGTCATGATAAACGATCTCTTGCGTTGTGTCTAAGGTCCAAAATTTGAAATTTCCCTCAATAAGAGAATAAAATCAAACTATGTACTGTACATGAAATGTACGAAAACCGTAATAAACGTCGCTTTTTCACAAAAAAAAAGTATCCGCCACAATGGACAGTCACAATTATTGTGGAAAGGGGAACCACTGGCATGACTTAAATTTTTGAAATCAGAAGTAAACATAGTAGGTACTAGAAAATGACATAAGCATTATGTTAATTGGTGTTATTTAAATTTAATTTGAATACATACAATAGAATGAACAGGTTTTATCTGACATCTCTAATTAGGCCTTAGGGGAAACTACTGGTGTACATACTTAAGCGCTAAATAAACAAAACTATCCAGCAGTCGGCAAGCAAATCTTCTAACGATATTAACGCCTAGAATCTATACTTTTTGTTGAAACCTTCGCGTTCGGTCAAAATATACAACTTAACATTATGAGAAACTTCGTATTATTCCTTACTTTCTGTGCAGTACTAACTTATTGTAGTGTTACTGCAGATCGTGCAGTAAACCCCAGGTGTTTGGTTTCAGCCAGTTGTTCAAGCGATGCTGCCCCAGTGTATGCATCTGCTGACGGCGGAAAAACATGCCAAAAGTTTGGTAATGTTTGTTTTTACAATGACGAATGGTGCAGAAATGACTATGCTGGTCTTCCTGGTAAGAAAGGATCAAAAAATTCAAATTGTGTGACAAATAATAATACGTTTTTGTTTTTCTTTATTAGAATTAAAGGAGTTGCCTGAGAAGGACTGTCAAAAGGTGTTGTGAGCAAATTCATCGTGTATCTATACCTAATTCTTAAAAATTATAGATTGCCAGAATGCCAGCTAGAGTCTGTGGTTGATTAAAAAGTGTTAATATATAAATACAAACATTAATTGTTAGTTTAAAAGTCGTGAAAACAAAATATAAACTCATTTTTTTCTATTTTCTGAAAATATTCTTCTTGTTTCTTTTCTATAGTTTGTTTGTTGTTGTTTTGCGTAAAACAAATTCATGGTACGAGAGTGAAAGCCAACCAATGAAATTGGTTGAGTCAACCTTGTTTTTAAAATATTTGGCAACATCTGTCACAGAAATATCTGGGTTTTTTATCATGTGTAGTAGAAGTTATATTGTTTTTGCAGTTGAAAAATAAGTTTTGTTTAGTAAAGACAGCGCTTAGAGGAAAGAATCTCTCTAAAAGTGTAAGATGGAACTTTTAAAGAGATCACGTTCTCTTTTCTTATACAGTGAGGATTTTTTGGAGGTACCTGAAACCTGATGGATGAATAAAATGTTATGTGTTGTAGGTGTATTCACCTTTTCTCTTTTTAATTATGAGTAAAAAATACAGATAAAGCCTAAAATCATGCTTTACGATTTACATAATAAAGCAAATTTATTTAAGTTTTATTCCACCATATTCACTTTGGATTTTGAGCAAGTCAGCTATTACATGGCGGCGAAGCAAAAGAGTCGTGACTCTTTTGGAAACTAAATATTGCAAAAAGGATGCATAGTCGTTCTTACTCTATGCATCGCTTTTGCACTCATTGATTTTTGAGAAGAGTCATGGCTTTTGCGTAGCCGTGTAATATGTAGTAGACTAAAGAAAGGTTTAAAGAAAGTTTTTCCTAGCTGCTGATGTTAATGGATGCTGGTTTAAGAAGAAAAGCTTTAAAAAT
Organism: Meliscaeva auricollis; assembly: GCA_948107695.1. Lineage (NCBI taxonomy): Eukaryota > Metazoa > Arthropoda > Insecta > Diptera > Syrphidae > Meliscaeva > Meliscaeva auricollis. Next base: position 62,290,430 of record OX403616.1, read on the forward strand.
TGCAAATTGTTTGCAAACCAATGCGAAAGGACAATCAACTTTATAAACTTTTTAATTAGTTTTTCTGTTCTTCCTCTTTTGAAATCAAAGCACATCCTAAGGGGATTTGAATACATCCATAAAATGGTACAATAACCTGAAATTATCGCACACACTTTTCGCCAAATTTTGATGATTTACAAAAAAGGTTTCCGAACTACTATACTCTGTTGTAATTTCGCTTTGACGATCGTACATCCCCCCTTACCTGCACCGTGCGCAGCCTTAGCCAGAAGCCACACTGATTATGTGTTCCCAAACAACCCTCTTCGAATGTAATGAAAATAAGCACATTATTATCAGAGTTACCATTCCCAATTAAATTCCAATCATGATGGTTTTTACCGAATTGTACTTGAGAGCTTTCAGAATGTATGCTTTTTAAAAAGCTTATAAGAACGAACAAAAATATGGAATGGTGTTGTCGCTTGCTGTTTTTCTGTATTCGTGGCTTTAAATTTTCTATTAATTTATGGAGAAAAAAAAACGCTTAAGTGCAGTTAAGAAGATTTTGGCTATTTTCATTAAGGAAACAAGCTATTTTCCGTGAATTTTAAATGAGGTGCTGTTTCAAAAAGGAAATTGATTTAGTATTCTTCAAATTATATGAGTTTAAGTGAAAATTATTTTTAAAAAATAGTGTTTTTTATCGTACAAAAAAAAACTCTTCAAAAAAAGTGTTTATTTGTTTGGTGTTTTATAATCAGTGCCAAGAAAAACTTATGAATTTTGTTAAACTGGATTTTGATATGAACCCATTTTCAATTTGCAAATCTAAATCAATAGTTGGTAACTCTATAAATATTTATCAGAGCTTTTTCGAAATCTATAATGTGCACTACAGAAACCCTGTAATATTTGGGCTCCCTCACAGCTTAATGAAATTTCACAGCAGTCAGAGTGAGAGGTAAACGTCCTATCTTCTCTGTACTGAATATTTTTGTTAAACAGAGTATAGTACCTATGCTAGAGGTGAACAATAATAATAAATTACATGAGGTAATTTCTTCCCAACAAAATTTGTGGACCAGCTTCTTGATGAAGAAAACTCTACGACAACGGTCATCTTATCATCCTAAAAATGTATTTATAACATGGCAAATATTTGAGCGTCTAAAATCAAAAGTTCAACGTCAACATATGTTGATAGAAACCATGACAACTAAATGATTGTGAATATAAAAGAGGAGAAAGACTGAAGAAAAAGCCTGAAGAAATAACAAAAAAAAAGAGAAAAGCTTGAATCGATTTGATTAAAATTTCATCCTTATAAATGCTAAAAAAACATATACACCAAGGATGTGATTGTTTTGAAGTCCTTGAAGTTTGCCATTGCCAGGAATTCTAATTTCTAAGCTTTGGTAACTAGAGTGCCCTATTAGACAGTAGATCAAAAGAAGGTATTCAATTAGTTGAACAAATTGTACAAAATTTGAACGATAAAGAAAATAAGTCAGAAATAAACAATAAATTGCAAATTACTTTATAATTTTAGACCTGATGTACCCCGGAATGAAAGATTGTATGGAAGAGGTAGAGGAAAAAGTATTATATACTTGACTATAAAAAATATTGAAAATGAACCACTTCAAAACTACGCCTGAAAAAATAGTAAAGGGGCCAACCCATAAAATCCGTTGCGTGCGTTACGTCGACGTTTTCAACTGACAGCTCGATAAAATACACACGTACTTATGAGAAGCGACCCATAAGAACGGACGCAACGGAAAAAGTAGCCGAACTTAACTTTATCGACAACGGATTCGCTGACGGATTCTATGGGTTGGTCCCTTAAGAATAGTTTGCTTCTGCTGTGGTTCGAGATAAAAATTGCAACTTGCGCCTATTAACAACAACTGCAACGGCTCCAAGCTCTATTTTATTGTTTAGATATAGGTAGTAGCTATAGCCTAAGCTGAAATTATTAAAACTCATTAAAATATTGCTAAAAGGCTAAATAAAAATATTATGCCATGTGTGATGTTATTTAATTTTCGTGACAAATATTTTATGATAACTGATAAGAAATATGACTTTAGTTGGAACTTTAAGTATTTAAACTTGTGGAAGTCGTATTTCCCTCATCAGTCTACAGTTATTGGTGTTCAAACACACTTACAAGATGCGACATTTTGTCCTGTTCCTAACTTTCTGTGTAGCATTGACACATTTTAGTGTGTCTGCTAACTATGAAATAGATGACAGGTGTTACGTGTCATCCTTATGTTCAAGTGACTCTGAGCCAGTTTATGCGTCAGCAAATGGTGGAAAAACATGCCAAAAATTCGATAGTATTTGCTTCTATAATGACGATTGGTGTAATAATGCTGGGAAAGGAGTCCCTGGTAAGGACAACATAAATTGTGTATATATATTTATTAAATTAGTATTGTTTTTTTTTTTATTATTCAGAGTTGCATATTATTCCTAAGGAAAACTGTCTTAGCGTAAAGTAAGAAAAACGATCGTCATGTCATGAATATTTAGCCGATATATTTAATACTTCACGATATTGTGAAGATGTGAATAAACAAACTATTAAATTAAATGTGTTTCTGAAGATATACAAATTCATGTAATTTTATTCTACAACATTTTTGAATACCGGAACGACTTTGGGTTAAAAATTCGTGTGTCGATAGTACCTACGCGAAGTCTCCAACGTTTATGTTTCCAGAAAAAAAAGAAGAAATTTTGGAGGAGGAAAGTTATGCCGGATTTTGAATAGTGGCGAAATGTCTTTATTTTTGTGATTAACTTTAAACTAATGAACAAGCTGTCACTATTTTGTCATTAATGTAGAGTAATGACAAAAATAATGACATTTGTCACTCGTATAAACTCGGCATTAAGCCCACCAGAAACCAGTAAGAATATAAAGACAGTCCCGTGTTCAAAAACATTTAGTTGATTGGTTTAATGACACAAAAAATCAAAAATGTTCTGATTTATTCTTACATTTGGCCAATCAGAGCCTCTCAACCTTAATTTCTACCAAGTTTGATGAATAGATGATTTTTTTTTTAAAGTGGGTGTGGTGGTGGGCGGAAATTTGTTTGTGCTGGTACCTTATAATGTTACAGTTACTTATAATTTGTGTAATTTCATCAGATTTGGTTAACTGATTCAGATTTTATAGATTAAATAGCGTCTGTCCATGCAGTCTTGATGGTCCTTTTAATTCGTCTGGACCATGGCTACAACTTTTGTATAGTATGAGTGTTTTCGGATATATGAAAAAGCAAGTTGACAACTTTTTTACCCTCTTCAACCCCGACATCCTTAGGATTTCCGTAAGATTTGACCTGGAACCCCGAGTTTTCCTGGTTTTCCTGGTTGTTTACGAGGCAACAGGGAATTGAGCTAAGGTGGCTAGACGAAGAGAATTAGAAAGGGAAGGCATTTGGCTTTGTACCAGGGAATCAATAGAAACTATTTTACACAGGTCAGATTAACCCAGTTTTGTCCAGGATCTCCTTTAGCTTTAGGAAGTTAAATCCAAATGTCCATCGCGGGAACCGTGGCATGCTCGCTAGGCACGGCTAAGAGCTTTGTAATAGGGGGGAATCGTGCTCCCACAATAGGAATTTGCCACTTTTCAAAAATAGTCTCTGGCCAGTGACTAATCCAAAATGTATTCACCGCTGTTGGTTTCGTAGTGTGCAGGCCTTCTCCTGTCTGTCCTGGAACTCAACCGGCCCTGATATCCGAGTTGAGCTCATTTAACGGAGTAGATTATAGAAAGTTGGCTATTAAGTCATGCATACATCACTGAGAGTATCGACTCTCTCTACCGCACCCCCTGAAAATTAACTTTAGTACGCCATAAAGGTTTTTAGAAGCTCATTAAAACACTAGAATTTCGGTTCATTTGGCGTAATTCAAAAATTTTATTTAAACCTAATCAAATTACCCAAAACTTCTATGAAACAGTGAAACGCTTTGTATAAAATCTAATTATTTTTATAAAGTAGATAACTATGATCTAAATGTGATTTTCCTATGTCACCTTTTCCAAGGTCAAGGATCCAAATTAGATAAATGAGCATGTATCATGTATGTACCTATGTACATTGTACATAGTTACGCGTGATCCCTGATACTTACGGCTCGGCATGCAATAGCAGAAAAATATTAGCTGGCTCTTCAAAAACAGAAGGAGAAATCAGGTTTAAAGGAATAATAATATAAGTCTTAGAATTTATTTGAATACAAAAAAAACAACTTATCAACATAGTGGATACAAATGGAAGAACTTACACTGGGCAGGATCCCTCACTGTATAGACTGAAAACTGAAAAAATAAAATAAATGTTAAGATAATGAAACACCAAACTAAAAAAAAAAGTTTTAATATAAATTCTATATGTACTTACTTTTCCCTGTGGCACAAATAAAATTATCCATTTCACATTGACTTCCAAAATTCTGCATTTCTTGCCCATAGTATCCACAAATGGGAGTGCCATTATTGTCTTCACAAGATGTTTTACATAACTTTTGACATTTTTCTTGGCCAATATCTATTGCTTCTGCAAATACAAAATTAAGAATTATAAATTTTAAATGAATGTGTATATTTTTATGCCAGTTGAGTAAATTAAACTAGTCTCAAAAAAAACACCACAAAACAGACACAAACCCCTTCAGCGTGTCGTTCACACGTGCTTTCGTTAATTGCTTTAGATATATAGGGGCTAGCATTTGTTTATTTACTTGCTGAATAGCTTTTAAAAAAGTGAAGAATAGAACAATACTGTAGCTTTTATTGTCTTTCCATTGGTTTATTTAGTTATTTTTCTTCTTTTAACTTTAAAATATTGTCTACGATATATTGATCAAATCTTAAAAATAGACAAACCCTGGTACATAGCGATTTTGACGATCACTATTTGAACGCGATAGCATGCATTGATTTGGGAAAACTTCACATGTCTTATTGTCAGCTGTAGCCCACATGCGTTCCCCGCCAAACATACACCTATATGCTAAATTACACGGTTTTTCCTCAATCTCCTCTCCATAGTAATCTTGTGAGGCACACAATGTGACAAGCACAACAAATAACAATAAGAACGCTGAAAGCTTCATGATACCGCACAATAAAAAGTTACTGGGATAACTAAATAATAATTTGTAAAAATAGGTCGTTTTATAGAACTTTGAAAATGTAAAAAAATAAAACATTTATTTGCCAATGAAAAAAGTTAATACAGTTGTTGTATTACGGTTTGATAAGAAAAACAGTAATATTTTGCCTCAGTTTTAAGGCTTTACTACAATGACACTAAGCGAACTTAAGCTAAAGTCAAAACAAAACGAAAAGTTCACAGAAATAATCGTTAAATCTAACATTGCCCATTATAGCTTAAGGTAACTTAAGGTAAATGTCAATAAACTTCAAATTCGAGAATGGTAGTTTTACAACTTTAATGGAAATATCATTTCAGGCTTTTTGTTTCTAAAATGTATTAAAATATAGAGTATTTTATTTATCCTACAGACATTTATATACAAAGCTTATATGATTGGATAAATATTCTTGTTGCTCCGCCTGTGCAGCCAATTTTTCCAAATCACATAAAAACATAAACATAAAAACAATACAACGTGCGAAATTAATTATTAAGTGACAGCAACATGTAGTATGCCTTGATTGAGTTTAAATGGGTTCCAAATTTGGCATTAACGTAAGTTCAGAGCCATTTTGATGGCTCTTGCTTAATTTCACGAAAGTTAACGAAACTGAGCTGAACGGTCATTATGGTTAACGACATTAGGGGGGTTCACATTGAATAGCTTACCGGATGACCAAATGACAACTCTCTCAAAATGATTTGAAAACCAATGATTTTGACAGCCGTGTCGTCCGATAAGAGAATTAAAAAAATATATTTTGAGTGTTTTAAAATAAATTCTGTCTATACATTTTTGATGCAGTTTAAATTAGACCTGAAAAAGATAAAATTCATAAAAATAAAATTTAAAAAAAATATTAATACAATAATTCTTCATTTTCCTTCAGAGTTTGAATCCATTCCATTGAGGCTGTCAGTCGCTGTTCATTTATCGAATGAAATTCTGTTCGATTACTGATGAGGAAATCTCAAATGATGCTCGATAACGTGAGCGTTGATGCCAAACTCTAGTTGCGTATGACTTGACTGAACTTATGCTTCAATTCGGCCCTAGTACTTACGAGATAAACGTAAAAAAAGAATAAGGGTACATGGAAGGTCCCATCTTTTCGAAATCTTTCGTCATCGTTATGTTATTTGATTGTCATCTCCAGTTCAATATTATTTACGAACCTTAAACTATATCATAGTATAAAAATTATTGAAGTGGGAGCTAACAGATGGGTGGATGATGGCTGCCGAAACGTTGGGAAAAAGCTAACGTAAACCTTTGTTTCATTACTACATCTATCTTAAACTATATCGCAAGTAAAACGGTTAATCAGATACGGTATTAATGTTCAAGAGAAAATTAGAAAGTTATGAAGATTTGAAGACCATTAGATAATTTTGATTAAATTTAAATGCATCGTCAATAATTTTATTGTGGCTTTTATTTAATATTTTTCAAAAAAATTATTATTGTAGATAACAAATTTTTTACAAAATGCTTTCATTCACAATTTGACATTTGTCCTTGTTCATCTCTTTCAATTCTAAAAAAAATCAAATAAAAGTGGTTGTTTTAACAAATATATTAAAAAATAAATGAATGTCTTACCCGGTAAGCCTTGCTCATCGTGTTTGCACCATTCGTCCATATAAACGCAAACGTTTTTGAACTTCTCGCATGTTTTGCCTCCATTAGCTGAAGCATAAATATTATCAGCATCAGGAGCACAATTTGCGACAACCAAACATTTAGGATTTACTACACGCTCGGAGTAAACCGAACAATATGTTAGTACGACACAAAAATGCAAAATTATTACACAAAATTTCATGATGGTTAAAGGAATGCTCGTAAGTGTGAATATAAGAAGTACGTTTTGCAGACTGGTGTCTTCCATATGTTTTTCATCTGAATTCGAATTGCAACTCTCTTAAAAAATTTCTGAATAGTAGATTAAATAAACAAACAAAATAAAACATGCGACATGGTGACCATCTGTTCTGTATTATCAAAGAACAGAAACACAACAAATACTCACCGTACAAAAAAAAAAACATTGTACCTATCTGAATGAAAGAAAGTTAAAGTTATTCCTAAATGCAGAGTTCTAAAAACGTTGTTTTCGCCATAACGTCCCTCGGTCCGCATAATTGGTCTGTACGTCTGTAAAGGAACGTCCCCTAAAATGGCACAACAGGATACAATACCACACTCAGGAAAAGACTTATATGTAAGGTCGTTTTGTTAACCGGGAATCATCAGACTCGGTGAAAAATTATAATGCTCTCATATATTTTTTTTTGTATCATGCAGGTATCAAAAAGCTTCCATTGAATTCTTAATTTATTCTCTGCGATGGTATTTTTAAATAATTTTCTGATGTATGAATACCACGAAAACAGCAATACAATCAACGTGCTGGGATTACTAAAATAACCGTGGTCTTTTAAAAAGGTTTCCGTTTCTTCTTCGTTTTTAGGTATATACTATTCCAACTGTTTACAATTTCCGATGCCACCTTCTCTTATTTTACATCAATACGTTTTTTATAAGAAGCTTTAAAATGTTTTACAGAACTTATTCAAAAGAAAAGTTCTATATGCTCCGGATTGAGTTAATAAAATGGCACACATTCTAAAAGTGTACTTTTTATGACCCTTTCATAAATTACGGATAAATCCCGTCATTCGTACTGCTCAAGTCAAACATCATTTATGACTTGAAGAGAACCCAAATAATCTATAAATTTGCTTATTTGCAAATCTTTTCATACTTTCAATATTTTGTTTGGCAAGTTATAATAACTTCTGCTATCAATTACTTATGTTTTTTTTGCTTCACTTCCTTCAGAATTTGGCAGTAAAAGTACGACGTGACAGAAGTCAATCGAGTCAGCAACTGATTAACTCAGAGTTTTAACTGCCAATCGAACTTGAACGTCCATTTTTTGATTTCCTGAAAGATGAACTTCACCTTCATTTTACTGTATTTTAACCAGCTCTTGGAGAAAATTCGAACGTAAAACTTGGCCATTTGCATTTTTAAGTATTCCAATATCAGCAAACAAATTTCGTACAAATTTATTTATTTATGTGATAAGGATGCAAATTGTGTCTTTCTTCTCAAGCATTCACATAAAATGTGCTTTCTGCTGATTAGTCATTAAATTTACGTTTATTAGCTTAATACGAGTAATGTTAAAATTGTTTTTGGTAAAGAAAAAAAAAACAGTGCAAAAAACATGTTATTTCTGAAAATGAAATCTCTCTTTGCTGAAAATATCACAAAAATAGTGTTCTTGCAATGTTCGAAATTCGATATCTCATGATGATACTAGATTCGAGTTAAGAGAGTTAAAATCTTTTATAAAATGTTAATTTGGGTACTATGACCAGAGTGGTGGCTTATAAATATTACTGTCATTTACGAAAAATCAATCTTCAAAATGCATTTTTTTGGCAGTGTTTTCACAATAAATGAGTTGTTTTCTTACAAGTCTTTAGAAAGAGGATTTAAGCAAAAAGAATTCATCACAAAATTTTTTTGTCAACTTTTTAGATTGAAAATTAGCCTATTTTTTACAAAATAAATTCGTCAAAACACAAAAATTAATATCAAAAAAAAAAAAAAATTGTATGAGTAAAAATTATAAAAATGTACCTACTTAAAAGTAAAAAAACAGCAAAATTAGTTTTTGGCATTTTTAACAATATTCCTTAGGACATATAGAAAAATTATCTGAACAAAAATTGTAGACGTTTTTACCACCTATAACTCTTCCATTGAATTTTTTTCGCTACGAGGTCTACTTTAGATAGAAATCATAAAAAACCATGATTTTCGACACCCACGTCACTTTTTCGCGCACCCACCCCCATTCCCCCAATCTGTTGGGCAATTTATTTTTCCTCTTTCATATACCATTTAATCTAGTTTTTTCCACCACCCATATCCTGCTAATAATTTATTTTATTCAAAACAGGTCTAATCGCTTCACTTAAAAATAAAACTAGGTACTTTATTTTGTTTTTATTTATTAAACTGTTTTTGTAATTCTAATGTTTTTTTAAGAACTAGAAATTAAAAATCCAAAATTGGTTATTGTACCAGAATAACCAATTTTGAATATGTTTTTTTATTGTTATTCAGATATTCATGTTTCACCTTTTTTCGATATGAATGAAATACTTCCTCTGGTCACCATAATTAAAGATTTAAATAAGAACAAAGGTATGTATCGGCATTTAATCGACAACCAACGGTCGTAGTTCAAGTCGTAAGATTACTTTAGCTAAGGTTATCAATCTTATGGATTGAACCAACATTGATAAGCTCGCCAACAAATAAAATAAAATGACTCTGATCTGTGAAATTTTATGCAATGCACATCCCTACTTTCTGAAATTTTACGTTATTTAGAATAAATAAGGAAAATGAAAAACAGTCACAAATAAACCTCAAAGTTAAAACAATGAAAAATTTACAAATTAAAGTCCTATCTGGCGAATACTTCCAAGAGAATACTCACGGGAAGGTCCATTGCCAGATCGTGTGCACGTCAAAAATGATGGTTCCTAAATTTGGTAGATTGTCGGATACAACTTTTAGTCGTTGAGGCCATCGAAAAGTATAATGAAGAACTTGTAGATTGTGAGCTTTTCGTAGAGGTAAGCTCTTCGGCTTCCAGTGGTTTTTGTTTTTAAAGAAAGCGCAGTTAAATTCGACTTAGAAAAAAAAAACACGTAGTCTAGTCCATTACAATACACAATACTTATTGTCGCAGCTGCTTGGACCAGCAAGAAAAAGAAACGGTCTTCCATTTCCTATGTCAATGTCCCGCCCTTGCTAGGAATAGAGCACTCTCTCTGGGAAGTGAATTCTTTAATGTCATAGATAACATCTCAGAATCAAAGATCAAAGACTTGATCTCGTTCCTAAATGCAACAAAGTGGATTTAGGACTGCCTAACACTTGTTTTTCCCTTTTTAAAACCAATCAAAAATGTATTTCAAATAAATCCAATTATCACTCATAGGTTTCATAAGTTTTGGTATCAAAACGGCGTATCCTGCGCCAATTGGGTCAAACAAACATGGTTTGCTTGACCGCCATCTCTACCTACCTACCTAGTCCATTGTCGGGAAATACCCTGAACACTGAAATTAAAGTGATCAGGCCAGTTCAAAAAGAACTAGTGGTCGGATAAAATACTAATAATAATAATCAAAATGATATTTTAAATAATTTAGACCCGACGATCTCAGAAAGAGTTTTTAGTACCAAAAATACCTAAATAACTAAAAAAAAGTTACTTTTTATTTTAACTTGTAAATCAAAACATTGGCTTATACTAACCATTTTTTTAATTAATTACTGCAAGAAATTTCTGGTTTCAGTTGACAACAGACAAGGCTACTCTATGGACATGCTCCTGCTCTATATAGAATATAGGCTATAAAAAATTATATAATTATATTTTCAAACAGCTTACGATTTTATTACTACTTACTCTCTTGAGTTGTACAAATATGTCTTGCCATCTCACAATCGTTTCCAAAAGTCCTCATCCTATCATTGTAATACCCACAAACTGGTTGAAAAACTGCTAAACCAATTCCCGACATAATTCCTCACATTTTTGTCTTGTTATTTTTCTATACACTATTGAAAATGTTGAAAATGAAGAAAGTTAAAACTTCGTTGTTTTTTTTTAAACTTTCTTGGTTTTTTTTTTTTTGAGAATTTTGCTCACCAGGCTTATTTTCATTAAGAAGACTGCAATTTCTAGTAAGCAAGTAGCAATCGTTACGGAATACTTCACAGAACCGACCATCAGTTGTTGCCGAAACTGGCCTTACTTCATCAGAACATCTAAATCTTATTCCACAACGTTGAGCTTGACAATAATTACTAAAAGTCGCAGCAAAAAACAGTATAACTATAAAAACCCCTGAATTGTTCATCGTTTTAAATCAGATTAATGAATGCTTAACAACCCTTCGAGTGTGAGATACTGTTTGTGATTCAGCCTTTTAAACAATTCTCTAGAAAACGCGAGGTTAATTTAATTAAACAATAAAATAAAAGCACCTACCTTTCAGTTATTAAACAAAATAATTGCTTTTACATTTTGTGTTTTTTCTCTGTTTATATTTGTATCTACCTATATTTATTGCAGTTTTGAAATACATACTTTTTTTATGTTAATTAAAAATAACTTGTTATTATTTGTTATTGGTGTACCAATACCATCCATTGGGTTTTGCCTTTGACATCACAATAACTTGTGGGTTGATCAAATAACAAAAAAATAAGTTTTTGAATGAAATACAGATAACAAGAAATAAAAAATTCAGGATTTTTTTGCTGGAGCCCTAATTTTGCTGAAGTGGTCCATAACTCCCGAAGTCCACGATTAATTCTTAGGGGATCATATTCTTCAAGGACAATTTTTTCAGCTTAAGAACTAAGCTGAGGCTATTCAGCTCCAATATTGAATATACATTCGTGTTTCGACTATCGTGAATATGTGTATACGAAACGTCTTAAGGATTGTCAGGGCCAGTATATGTATTATAAAATCATGAACTTCATAGAAGAACGGGTCAAGACAGTACTATACATAGACTATTCTATATAAGGCAACGATTGCAATGCAAGCCAGCTGATACAGTGGAACACGCTTAACAGGCAGGTAGAGGAGGGGGTCCCCCGAGTAGTACATGGCGCAGGACACTCGAACGGGAGCCTGCTCAGCTGGAATTGAAGAGTACTGATGTACATTTCCAGAAACCGAACAGGATTGCGCATAGGAGGAGGGAGGCACTATGCATTTAAGATGTCCACCGAGGGTCTATAAGCAATTATAAGCAAACAGTCAAGTTCTATTATCTTATAAGAAACATTTTCGCTTTGTCATTCTTCAACTTGATGTTGATTGACACTGTCAAAAACATTTTCAAAATCATGCACACTTTATGAGAGAAATCGCGAGTTAAGTGTGCACCGTTGGAGAGTGGATTAGAAGATACAACACGAATAACCCATTTTTGTACGGCAGGGTCTTTAAAAAACATTTGAAAATAATTTACAGGATTCAGATACCTACTTTGCTCCTTCGTAAACCATTTGTGTTTTTTTTTCAAATATGTTGTCAGTACTTGAATATGTTTCTGGTTTATTGTGTTGCTGTCCTTGGCTTTTTTATTCAAGTCCATCAATCCGATTAATACTCTCAGCTCCCTCAAAATTGATTCATTAAAATCTTTTAGTACTTTAATTCAGTATTGTTTTCAAGTACCTACATTTACGATTTTTTATTTTTTTTATTCTTCTCAATACATTACTGACCACAACCTGATAAATTCATAAATTTTCCTAATATTGTGATAAAATTGATTAATTTGACTCTAAAATCCCATTAAACTTATTTAGATACAAGTTTTACACAGCTTGAAAGTTGAACGTTATTGGTTTTTATTGCTATGACAGAGTTATCAACTTTATTGGAAATGTATTATTTGAAATTGATTTTTTTTTAAGGAAATTAGCGTAATTTTTTAACAGCTTTTACACAGAACATGCATGTACATAAGTTTACTAAACATCAGACTCTGTTATTTGCTTGAACTCCAGGTTTTCTGGGCATTTTTCGGCCCGAAAGATGCTGAAAGCTATAATTATAAGAAAAAAATATTAAACAAATAATAGAATATCTATGTATAATTAATCTCATACTTAATCCCGTTCTACATATATGATTTTCCATCTCGCATTGATTTCCAAATGTTTGCATTATTCCTACATTATGAAAAGCGCAAATAGGCACAAAAAAGGGCGGACAGACTTTTCCACAGTAGAGTTGACACATGTCCTTTTCGATTTCTACAGCTTCTGCAATTGAATACAAAATAATATAGTTTTATTGTAAACCTAAAGAGCCTGAAAAAATTAAATTTGCTTATAGTTTGAGGTGCTCTTTGCGAATTTTCACTTTATCATTTCTTATCTTCGGTGTCATACAAGCACCTATTTTGAAACCAGCCAAAAGGTTATTTTTTTTTTTATAAATTTTACGAAAACGGCTATTTCGGACTTGAGCCCTTTTGGTTCAATATTATAACATTATGAATATCTGCTAACCAGGTTCATCCCTATTAATCCGATCACAGTTAGCACTCAAGAAGTGGCATCCGTTTCTGTACACTAGGCAATCATGACCAGTTGTGGTGGCCCACACCGGTTTCTCTTCGTCAGAGCAGCGATAGGCTGTGTTGCAACGATGTTTTTCTTCAAATTGGGAAAAGCAAGGAGTTGCAATCAAAATAAATGTAAAAATGCAAATAACTGAAGACTCTACCATAGTTAATAAAGTATTTGGGTAACTACACTTTACGAACTAAATATAAGAACTCTGATGTGTGTCAGATTTTATATAAATAGTAGTAGGTACATCTATGTATTTAAATGAAAAATTGCTAACTTAATAAGTCGATGTTTGTCAATTATTAGCAACTCTGTAGTATGCTTCGATTGTTTTTGTGTGGATTTCATAAAATAACAAACAATGACAAAACAATATTATCTTCTAATCTTTTAACTATTTAAACTTTCGTTCCAATTCTTAATTGATATTAATTATATGTTTTTTTATTATAATTGTGCTGAAAGTAAGAAAGATATTCAAATATATTATTTAATATTGTATCTTACCATGTTAGTGACAAATTTCATTAAAGTTTCACTTGGGTTTTTACCGAATAAACACCGAAACGTTTACACGATATTTGGAGTCTTTAAGGTAAAAAAAAAAAACACGAATAAAAAGAAAACTAAGTTCTCCTATAAATACAATTGTTTCCAATAAGTTTGGTGCACTATGTAAAGTTTTAAATTTTCAATGAGTAAAAATTGATAATATACAATATTTAAAGAATTAACAATGCTTTGATACCAATTTATCGAATATGGGCAGATGCCACGCCCCTTAAATCGATAATATCAAATTTTCGATTTGTTCCTTCATATGCACTCCAAAATAAACCATTGTGAAAAATTTTAAGACTACGATGGTTATAAATGATTGGTATCAAGCAATCGATTTTTGAAAAGCATCAGGTTCAAAAATTCTTTAATCAATTCTTTTTGTAGATCAATAAAAAAATCATTTACATTTAAGTCTTCTTAAAAAAGTGTTATATAACTGTGCAGAAAAACGTTAGCAACCACAAATTAACAGCCATCTCTCGAATCTCGACACTTAACATCAATCAATGTGTTTGAGACGACGAAATATACGTTTTACCAAGCCAGAAGCTCTTTCGATCACTATGTACTCTTGTACTACTGAGTGTGGTGTTAAAACGAGCCTCAAATGACGGTTGTCTTCAATTGGAGTTTACACAATTCTCAGAAGAGGATATGTAGCATCACCTAAAAAATGGTACTCACTTGGAATCCGTTCATGTAACCTTTTTATTTGGACATGAAATCCATCAGTTGCGTCAATTACTACAGGTAATTCCCCATTGTTTTTGGCTTAAAAACCTGTAAAAATTAAATACCTACATATTATGTATACTTTTTTATGCAATACTTTAATATGTTTCTAATTATTGAGACCATTTTATATAATTCACCAGTCAGATTCAATATTACTTCTAAGACTTCGGTTTTTTCTGTAACGTACCTACGTATGCAACGTGCTTCTTGAATTTTTGTAGCCATTTTATGAACAGTTTACTGTTAATGAACCCGGACTCCTATGCCACTCCGGTACAACTATAAGAAATAAGGTCTATTTATCTTTCAATTCAAACACAATGTTCTGGGCAATTCATGAAGCATACGGTATTGTCAGTCACTGCTATAGCTTTTTCTGTGTATTTAAAGTGGCTTATTGGAAACCTAACATTCATATTGCTGAAATTGTTAAATTGTTATTCACACGAATTGATTCAAATGCAAATTTAAACTATGTAAGTATTTTCAGAAACCAGAAGTCTTGAGAGTCTTGTATATTTCTTGAATATTAATATATATTTAAATAACTTCTATTTTGCCTCAGGCTTGCACAATAAGCTCCTTAGAACAAACACCACGGTTTTGCAGGATGAAAGCTATAACATAAGGATTATAAGATAGTTATAATATCTAATGAAGCAATGTTTAATATTTTCTAAACTCACTTTGTCCAGTTGTGCAAATATGTCTACTCATCTCGCAACCATTTCCAAAAGTTCGCCTTTTGCCATTATAGACGCCACAAATTGGCTTATAGACTGTCAAACACAACAGCGAACGGCATATTTCTTGACACTTTCTTTTAGTTATTTTTTTTGCTTCTGCAAGAATAAATAGATGTATTAAGTTAGAGTTTTGATAATAAGTTTGATGGAAGCTATAACCTGGTCTATTTTCGTTTAGCCGATCGCAATTTTCACTAAGCAAAGTACATTCATTCCGAAATACCTCACAAAACTGACCACTAGTTGATGCCCACACTGGGTTTTCTTCCTTAGAACAATCATAAGCTACATTGCAGCGTTTTGGTCTTTGGGATTTACAAATTATGCAAAGAAAAAGTAACATCAATGTTAAAACTATTAACGACTGCATTTCTTGAGCAGGGAACGTAATTTTTGATAGTTAGTATATTTTTCATTAATTTTTAATTTAAGGTTTATTTTAAAAGGAAGCTATTAAATAGTCCCAACGTTTTAAAGTAATTTAAAAAAAAAAATTAAGAGTTATTGTTTTCCACCTACACGTGTTCCTTTAATAACCTTTTAATTGTTATTTTGCAACTTGTGGCTTACTAGGTTTGTTGGTTTTAATATTTATTTATTTATTTTTCTTTTTTATTTCTTTCATTGTATATTCATAATGGATTCAGTTAATTCAAAGTAACCCAACATTTAAAGGTATAACTACAACGGAAACTTTTTGCAAAAAGTGAAAATCTTTTTTTCTCGTTTTTTTTAACCCAAGTTTTATTTGCTTTCTTTGGGATCGACCCTGGTCACCCACGATAAATTGGCGCCAGAGCAGGCACACTTTTGTTTTGTATAAAAACCTTCCTTGGGTAGAAATGCATGAAGTAATAAGTTACTGTAATTTTTTTGACTACCAAAAGTGATACTTACTTACTTACAATATGGCGCTTACAATCCAGGATGAAACCAACCAACCAACGCCCCTCCAGCTAGCTCTGTCCCTAGCTAGCCGCCTCCAGTTGCGCACACCAGGCTGGTCTGTGTAAGATGATTATTCTGAAATCAAACAGAACTACAGAACTCTTCAGAACTCTAACAATAAATATTTGACTTCATTTCATAAAAAACAAAAAATCATTAGCACATTTTGCTAGTTTCGTGGTGTTGGTCACTTTATTGGTCAATAATCGTTAAAGGTTAAGTTAGTGGTGTAAAGTTTTTTTTTAGGTACAATCTCTATTTCAATAATTGTCTTTATTTTTTCAACAAATTTCATTTTTTCCAGTTCCCACAAAAAAAATATTGATTTTTTCGCAGTTTCTTATATTTCTGGTTAAAAAAAAAAACAATAAACAATAAATAATATTTAGTTATTTTCTGAATACGTTATCTTCATTGTTTTATTCAATATGTTCCTAAGAACAAGCTCCTCGGTTATGGAAACGAAAAGCTGGTAAAAGAAATCGAACATTACAAACAATTTTTAAATATATTCATAAACTAAATAATGCACTTACTCTGCCCTGTTGTACAAATATATCTACTCATCTCGCAATTATTTCCAAAAGTACGCCTCCGACCATTGTAGACACCACAAATTGGATCAAAGACTGCCAAGCACACCTGAGAACGACACAGCTCCTGACACTTTCTTTTAGATATCTTCTTTGCCTCTGCAAAATTATAATTATAAATTTCGTTACACCATGCTTTTGAAGATAAGTTAGTTGCTTGAAAGTTTTAACCTGGTCTATTTTGGTTCACACGATTGCAATTTTCACTAAGCATTAAACACTCATTCCGAAATACCTCACAAAATAGACCATTAGTTGTAGCCCAAACTGGTCTTTCTTCATTAGAACAGAAATAAGCTACACTACAAAGTTTAGGAGTTCGAGCATGAGAATTGCAAATAACCCCAAGCAAAATGAGAAAGCTAGTAATTATTGACAGGTGCATTGCAGAAAGAAAAAAAGATATCTATACAAAACGTTTGCTTACTGCGATGTTTTTATTTATTTCGATCTCTTAAATAATTCTTTACAGTTGAGATAAGATTTAAGAAAATCATGTAGGTTTTGTTTTATAATTACTTTTATTAACTTTTTATAGGTTAGGTAAACAAATATTGCGAAATAAGCGAGATGCGACCTACTTCCTTTTTGAAACTTTTTTATTTATCGTGCATTAATGGAGAATTTAAGAGTTGGTAGGAGGAGAAATGGAGTTGAGTTGGTAGGTAGGTACATATTTTTATTAAATGACCTCATTGCTCAACATTTTTGGTGTTGTAGGTCTATCAAGTGCGCAAGTCAAAAGTCAACACCAGAGGCACAATTTTTCAAAAGACCGTTCAACTCCCATGTTTTGCTGATGCCATTGATATCAATGGAACAATGAAAGAACGAATCGAGCTTTCAGTGGGGTAAATCAGGGGAGGGGGTTATTGTTCTTGCGGTGTTTTCTCAATTTACAATGGCCTGCGAATCGGTTAGTATTCTTAGGTTGTTTCTGCCTAAACTAATGCAAGATTTGAAACGCTTTTAGATGTAAATCCCAAGTATCTAGCATTTTTGCCTGCCTCAATTTAAGAGTATCTTACTAGATTTTGGCTAGGAAGGTACCCACTTCTCTTCTACTTCTACTTCTACTTTTTAAACTATAATTCTTCTGAAAACATTTCAAAAAACTCCAAATAGGTTTACATACACGTTTTCCTTCTTCTTGTGTTAAAATCTTTTTGGAACTTCAATAAAATTATTTGGATCCTTAAGATTGCAAGCTTCACCATAGCAGGAATTTTGATGCTAATTTGATGTAAATGCTACAATCTTGAATTTTGGCTCACAAATTTGTCCTCGAAACTGACTTCAACAGCAGCATTATAACTTTTCCGTATACAGGGTGTCCCAAAAGTTAACGTCTAAACGAAAACGGGTGATAGGGTAGGTGGTGACAGTTACCAGAAAAATAATTTAAAAAAAAATAGTAGTCATGTATTTTGTGAGTTATGGGCATTGAACGACCTAAACAGTAAACCAACTTTGTATGCGAAACTGGTGACAACTAGCTAGGGATAGGATAGGGACAGTGCTAGTTGGAAACATATAACCTAATAGGTAAGTATTAAAATTATATTTAAATAAGAACAGGCTTAACTTAAAAAATTGAACATTTATTTCAACCACATTATTTGTTTAATTTATCAAGTAACCAATGTTTCTCAGGAATATGTAGTTCATTTCATTCAAGTGCTTTATTTTAATCATCTTCGAGACCACAATCATTTGTTTTTATTTGTTTCCATTCTGAAAGGATTTAAAATTTCATATTTATTAAAAAAAATATTATTAAAGCTCGTCAATAAATTCACTCACTGTTATCTGTAAAGCAATTTTCCATATCATAAATGCAATTGTTACCAAAAACTTCTGTATGTTCTCCATTCGAAGCACAAATTGGATCATAAATAAATGGACAAGGTCTCAAACAGTCTTGCAGAACAAGTGGATCAATCTGATGCAGGCACAATGTCATGTGAGTTGGTGTCCATGCTTTAATGAGATACAATACTTACACAATAAATAATGTTCAGCTTTATCCGGAAATACTTACAACTTCCGTTGCGACACTTGTTGTATCTCATCAAGCATTCATTGTGGAAATACTTGAACTTATTATTACCATCGAATGCACAAAGAGGTTCAATGATTTTTGGACACGTTTCAGGACAATCATAGTCCAGTTCGTTCTCAGTTTTATAGCATTCCACATTCAGGACGACTAGACACAAAATCAAAATGATATACCCTTTCATTGTTACTTATTGTAGCTTTCCAAGCGATCTGAACGTATTTCATGCTCACCGCATTTTTATATATTTGCTACTGGAAATCCAAGAAGCTACTTGAAGAAATCTTATTAATTATATCAATCGAAATCAATATTGCGATAAGGTTGATATCTGGTCGTGTTAACTGTAGGAACACTATTTGCCTCGGCTTGAAGCCAATAAATATAATATCGGCGCCCATCTGAATTTATATCTTCTTGTCAATATTGTCCGATTGGTGATCTCTTTATTTGTCTTACGAGTAATGCGGTGATGCTTTTGAGGCCATGATTGTTATTTTTATAGTGATGATTGCTTACAAGCGGAAAAATTGTCATAATCCCTAAGCAATTAACATGACCGCAAATGTATGTTTTGTAATTCGATAAAGAAACTTCAGAAGTTTAAGTTCAGCTGAGTATTATAGCAGAAGTACACAATTTAAAAGCATATAACAGAGAAAACTATAAATGAAGATTTGTTAACATTGAAGCTCGTATTTATTTGTTCTCTAATGTAGACCCATGTAAAGATTAAGCATAAAGTAATTAGGTACCAAGGTACAACGTACAAGTCATAAAGTTGGAGCCAGATTAGCGACATAGGTTAGGTCATTTTATAAGGAATTTTTTTTTTCATTTCTGTTTAGTACAATCAATAGTACGACAATCTAAAATTATTCGTTATCAAAGTATATTTAAATTCCGTTTCGCGGCTTTGAGAATGTTCCTGACTCCCTAGCCGCTCGCCGCCAGCCACTTCCAAAATTATAATCAGAAGCCAAGAGTAACAATAAAGCACGACTGGATCGGGTACTATTTCTCACAGCTGAATTTTTGTAAATGAAGTTTTAGAAAAAAAGAAAAACAAAACATGGGTAAAATGAAACGGTTATGGTGGGTACGGTTAATAGAGATTTAAAAAAATGGGTTTCATAAAAAGATAGACCATACTTACAAAAACGACCTTTATTTTCGTTCATCAAAATCGTGAGAGCCGTTTTTGAGAAGAAGACAGCAACCCCTGTCGAAACGTCGGGAAAAGCTAATGGTTACTAAATTGTTTCATTACTACAACCACTGCAAGATTTTAATCTTTTCCACTTCTTTCGATTATAAACTCTAAATTGGTCAATAAATCATCTTTAACGTTTTTGAGAATATTAAGTTTATCTTAAACCAGTATATGCCATTTACAGTAGCGAGCAAAAAAATGCAAACAAAATGGTATGGTCTTGTCTAAGTCCACAACTTAGCTATTTTAAGTGGTAATGACTTGAAATTTTGCATACATTTGTGGAATTTATCGTATTTTTTTTAACTGAGCCGATTTTTACCGTGAATCAAATTGGTATAAAGGATTTTCGAATTCTTCACTCACACGTCAACAAGTTGCTTCAGTTATTCAAGTAAGCGTCCGGATTATTCCTCATTTTGTGTAGGGATATTTCAGAAATCATATTAATCCACATTTGGGGATAAATAGCCTTGGAAACAGTTTATTACAACACGATCATGACTCAGAAAACACCAGACGGCTGGTAGGAAACTTCTTAGAAGAGGATTATCTTCATTTTATTTGGGGTGGCTAATCCAATCTTCTAACCTGCTCCGTGTAGAAAATGAATGGGAGCTTTTACACCGGGAGATTAGTAAGCTGAAACTTTCAAATTACTAAGCTAATGAAAGAAATAGAGAAAGAATATCACCAAATTATTTCGTGTCTTTAATTGGCTCGAAGGTTAATAGGTTAAGTACCGTTATTGCTAGTTAATTGTTCCTAAATAAACATTAGTCTGTTTAAATACAATATTTTGTTCAAAGAAATGAAATTATCGATTAATTTTTAATGTTACTAACTTACCTTTTTTACTAATTTAAATATTATTATTTTTTTTGGAGTAAGATACGGTGAAAGTCGAATCGGTTTAAATAAATACTATAAATTCTACAAATGTATGCTAAATTTCAAGTCATTAAGACTTAAAATAGCTAAATTCTGGACTAAGACAAGACCATACTATTTAGTTTGAGTTAAAATAATAATTCCGTTAAAATAATAATTCAGAAAACCCTTCTGGATGGTTTCAAAAGAACGGTTTTAAGGAATACACTGGTTAAAAAAAATGGTATCCTAAGTTATGAGTTTGACCTAATTTTTTTCAAAAACTAGGTATTGATTAAATTAATTCAATTTGGAAACATAAATGAAGAACAGATTTGATTCAGATTTGCTATTACTTTCACTACAAACCTTACCGTCGTTTTTAAATAATTATGTTTTAATTTTAAGCCATATTTTAGAAAACTACCCCTCACGCCTAAAGGGGGAAGATATACCCCCACCCTCATAGTGCAAAATACTTGAGTTTATACCCTCTACAAGAATCATGTTCCTATTATGTTGTAGAGGACAACCCTCTACAAAAAAGTATCAATGCTTTATCGAAAGATGAACCCTTAGAATTTTTCCAGCCCCCCCTAAAAAAGTAGATTGTTTCATTAATTTTTGAGTATTATCGTCAATGAAGGCGAAAATAATAACTTTTCGACAAAAAATAATAAGTCAAAAACTGTAGCTTATATTTTTTAGAACCCTCTAAGGAATGGCATTGCAAAATTTGACTCACCCCAAAAATGTTTATCAAATTCCGTAATGACTGAGCTATAAGTTAATTTATTTTCACTGGTATCGGCGAATCGCACATATTTATTAAACTAAATTTTAGTAGGGTCACTGCGTGACATTTTAAATAAGAATAAAATTATTAAATCCCCTGCCGTTAAGTCACCTAAAAAGGGTAATTTGTTTATTTCTCTTATATTTCGCTTTTGATTTTATATGATATTTTGCGACCAATTTCTAACTGCCCGGGTAGCTCAGTCGGTAGAGCGTTGGACTTTTAATCCAACGGTCCAGGGTTCAAGTCCCTGCTCGGGCGATTTTTTTTTTTTAATTTTTGTTTTTTTTTAACTTATTCTCATACATTATAATGAACTTCTCGTTTTAGGTATCCCCGAGTGTCCCATTTTTAGCATCACAACTAAATGAAATGTTGTTAAAAATTGTAGTTTTTGTACCTACACTTTATTGGGGCATACCCATTCATTTGATAATCAAAAATTTAAACCGGAGTTTATAGCTGAACTGAAGTCGCATGCGTTAAGTTATTTTGGTTTAGAATATCACAAATTCAAGATCTTCAAAAACCAGAGTAAGTGTTCAATATTAGCCGTGTTTTATTCAACACTGAGTAGCAACTCAGTGTTTCATTTCATTCGCAAAACAAAAACAAATTAGACTACACATCATTTTTTTGTTTTTGTTTTGCGTATAAAATAAAACACTGTGTAGCTACTCAGTGTTGAATAAAACACGGCTATTAAATGAAGCGAAGTTTTGGTATGGAACGTATTTGTTGTTGGGGTGTTTGAGTTTTGAACAACTTTATAGTTTTATTTATGTTTGTGTGAAAAAACAGCATAAGTCCATTCCAATTCTAATTCCGAAAAAAAAACGCAATTTAAAATTTATTTTTTTAAAAAAACTTCGTTCACATTGCTAACTAATGGGCGAATGTAACAAATTTCAGATTGATTTTATATTTGCTACAGTATTTGTGTATATTTGGGTCTTTGAAACAGCTAGCCGTATTAGTTATCCAATTGTATGGAATCTTTTTTTATTTCAAGTTTTTGATGATTTTATTTGTTGTTTTAAAATGAACAAGGAAATAAATTTAGCAGATTAAAATGATGAGCTGGACGAATTAGATAGTTTATTAGTTCAATTCAAAGTGCTTCCATTGGAGCTCAAAATTACCACTAATTTATACTGATACTGATTTTAAATCAAAAAATAAATCATTTTTTCTGCCGAATCGAAGGCTTTGACAGATCTAAATGTGGGTAAAATAAATAGATTTTTTTTCGAACGAAAACCCCATAATCGGCGAATATCCACTCAAACAATTTTGTTTTTCTGAGAATTCATAGTTTGAGTTGTTAATCATGGATTTAGCTAATCAATCGATTTTGGTTGATTAGCAGCATTTAAAATGAACCTCTTAAAATGAACCTGCTAAAAACTTAACCCGCTGCTGTAAACAACCTAGGTCTTAGTACAAAAGGCAAACCTTTACTTTATTTTTTAAGAAGGAATTGAATTGGTTTAATAAAAGCTGGGATACCCTGAGACAGTACCTACTCAATAGATACTACGATACCTTATCATTAGTTTAATTTTGTGCCGTTTTTTCCCTGGACCCTTCACTTTTATTGTTTGCAGGTTTTCGTTTAAAAAAAAAACTTTCAGTTGAGCTTCGCCAATTCAGAAGTCCTTATCTGTAGAACTGGAACTGATATCTTTATTGATTCCTGAGAGGTTTGCCGAAACCAGTCTTGCTTTTCCAGAGAACTAGGAATATGACTTATAAATTAATCACTATCGCTTTCCGAAGATGTATGCAAATTACATAGGTCTAATTCGACGAGTAGAGGCTTGCCCAAACCAAAGTGTGACAGTGCGACACGAAAGTGCGTCACGAGAACGAGAAAACTTATTTCCACAGAGTCATATGAGAGTACCCACACCAAATGCGATTAAGCGCAAAACGTTTTTCATATACAAATCGTGTCGCACATGTCGGTCGAGACGCACTATTGTTTGCCAAGCAATGATCTATATTTAGTTCACTGTTTGATAAGTGAAATTTAGCACTAGATAGGATGTTTGAAATAAAGGTATTTTCCGTTATTAGCAAACAGTTCATCAAGTTGGTAACAAGTCATCAACCGTCTCCGATAAAGCAGCAATAGTTCTGCGTTATATTTTTTAAGCTGGTACTGGAAAAAAGTCCCTACTTACATTATTGGCGACAGTTCTGAGCAAAGTGTATTTCCGCTTTGACAATCCCAAGTCAAGAAATAATACTAAGCTTTGTTGCAACGACCTTTTCACTTTTTTAAGGAGACTTTGAAGTCGCAATTTTAGTAGCATAGCTTAGCTCATCGAGGGTGTTTTGCAACACTAGTTCCTGAACACGTAGTATTTTAGTTCGTCCATCGCACTCCAAAACACTTTTGACCAACATTGCTAGTTCCCGCTGAATTGTGGTTTAATTAAACAGAAAAAGTTTTCTTTAGAATTTGCAATGATTGTTTAACTGAACTCGAAAATAGCACTGGCTTATCAAACAAATCTTAACTTCATTATTTTAAAGATAACAAAATATACTAATAATTAAGGTGTCTTAAACAAGATGTATGATTTCCGAATATAGAGTTTTATTTTTACTTACGGAATTTAAAAAATCCGTAAAGAAAAATTAAGGTTAAGCCATAACTGACGTTAGGGCGAATTGCCCATGAGAAAAATGACTATGACGTCACAGAAACCCTGCCAAAAATCTAATGAGCATACCTTGTTTTCTGTTGATCTTGAGGTTAAGCCATCGTTGGCTATCCTTCATAAACCTGTCCTTCCTCAGCTCATTGCTGCCATTTTTGCTTAAAACTAACACAAAAAATCTTCAAAATTTCTTATAACCTCGCATTTTATCCTTCATAAAGCTCTAACAATCCAAGTAACTGTGCGATATCGCTAGTAAGTCACCATGTTTGATAAACGCCTGGGCCTAACTCAATCCACCCTGGCAAAGGTTCTGAGCTTAAAAACATAAAAAAAAAATAACTGTCGAATTGATAACCTCCTCCTTTTTGAAGTCGGTTAAAAAACAAAAATTACATCGAACAGAACTTTCATCAAAATAAACTCTGGCATCAAACAAAAGAGCCAAAACCTACTATACAACAATATTGTCTATCTCATTATTATTTGTTTAGAAATTTTCCATTTTAAGAGTAAGAGAGTCAAAGATATTATTAAACAAAATTGTACCTTTCACACTTTGAGCAGAACAACCTTAGCTGCCAAATAGTTTATCCCTCTCATTTCACCCCAACGAAGTAGATCCTAAAACCAAAACAAGAGAACAAAATAAAACAACAAACCAAATAAATTTTCCTCGCTGTTCTGTTCTGTTCTATCACGTTTGGATGTGTATCTCTTTTGCTCAGCTCAGCATAATTCATTTGTTCTTGGAGTGTTCTATCTATCACTTTTTTCTTTTGTAGACACACAAATTCGAGGTGCAACATTTTTCAATTTGACTGTGGCTCTGCAGTATCGGGAAAAAATTTCAATATTTTCAATATAAAAGAACAGAAAACAGAACAAGAAAAAGTGCAAAACATCATCACTAAACAATGAAATTTATCATAAAAAATAATAATTCAAATGTGAAAATGTATTTTCGTTATATAGAATAAAAAAAAAAACAGTGAGACAACGCCAAGGAGTTTTTCAATAATTGAAGAAAGAAAACAAAAATTACATTGTTCCTGTGTCTAAATTGGCTGGGTAAGTATCATCCAAGAGACAAGATTTTATGTATTTGTTGAGAAATGAAGGGCAGTTTTGTAGACAAAGTTGTGTGAATTTATTTTAAATGGTGATGTTTTGGTGTTTTGAAGCATTTGGTTAATAAAAAAAAACAATTTCTATTTTGTCTTGTTAGAACCACTACCTTTTCGGGAATTGTAAGATTTATCTGAAAGAAAAAGAAAAGAACTGCCGCACCCACCCCTTATCGAAGGGAAGTACATATCGCAATTTATGTTAATTCTCGAGACTCATGTAGATAAAAAAAAAAAGAATATTATATCGCTTATCACTGGTGAGTCAGAAATTATTTATTTTTGGAAGAAAACTTCTACTTCTTAATCAGTAAAACCCGCCCCGACTGAGATTCAACTTATTCTCGAAGAATTATGTCTTCATTTACTTTGGTGACATTGTCATTGCATAGGGTTGTAAAAAAATTCAATACTTTTCCTTCTTTAGTTTGAATATAATGTATGTATGTATTTCATTGGTCTCCCACCTACCTGCTGACATTTCAAGTATCAAGCATAATTAACAATAAGGATGATGTCGCCTACTTAAAAAAAGAGGCACTAAAGTAATCACTCTGGGTGGTGACTGGTGACATCTTCTGTGTTGTACTTGTAAAATGTTTATGTATTTTTTCTCTATTATCCATCCTACCTTCTAGCTAGCCTCCCCCTCCCCCCCCCCTCTCCACCCAACTGAACCCTTGAATTTGTGCATAAATTAATGCTTCTCCAATGGATTCACTTTTTTCTATGAAGGTATGACAGCAATGTTTATCTATATCTGTATAATCTTAACAAAAAACAAAAAAAAAAAAGAGAACATTTTCCTTCTTGTATCCTTCATCATTTCCATAAAATTGCAATGGAAAACAATGCGCAGAACAATAAACACTAATATGTAGAAAAAACCATGTGGGATGGATGACCTTCATCTTCATCCATGTAAAAGAGTGCAGCATATCGATATAAATTAAAAGCAAGATTCGATGATGAATATTTTTTGAAGGATTAATGTTGGTTTACCTTCCTACCATGTTAACACAATAGAAGAGGATACAGGAGGAACTGCGTGGGATGATAGATGTATATTGGACAAAATGAAAAAAAGATATTTAGTTTTGTGTTTTGTACTGACGGCGAAAGGTACTGGTACCTTTTGATGTTTTATCAAACAGACTAGCTGTAAGTTACAGTAGGTAAATTTGGCATATTTCGTTGCTGCGCTCTCTAGTTTTGCGTAAACCAATTGCTTAATTTGTTCGCCATCGACAAATCTAGTCACAATCAGTAATAGTAATCTAGTGTTCGCCTGGTCGCAGAAAGTACCTATAGAACAGGGTACTTCAATACAATTTTTGTACTCACTATCGATGCCATATAAAAATTTAACTTCATAACTATAACTAACTTGCTTTATTAATGAGTAGCCAAGAACATTTTATGGCTAAGAGACACTATATTAGTCGCCCAGTTTAATTCCTCTGGCGTACGATATGCTGCTGTGGCTTAATGTTGAATAGGTACCCACGTAGATTCTCTTGAAAATTACAAAATTTAAAGTTCCAACCGAAAAATGTAACAAAAACTCAGTCATTTGAATTTTCTCGATTTTTCGTTGCTCATTTTCAGACAAAAGTTTTAAATATTTGCAAAACAATTTGCATCATGGATAGCAAGTTTGAGCAGCATTTATGAACACTAGTTTTACAAAGGGGCCAGTTATAGCTATCAGGAAAACGCATCAGAAAAAGTTGAAACTGTATGAAATTAAATATTTTTTCCTGATGGTCGTTTATAGCGATCAGGATAATTTTGTTAGGAAAAAGAGCCAGCCTTCTTTTTTCTGATTGAAATATACACGAAAAAGTTTTTCATATGCAATTCTGTCAGTGGCACAAAGGAAATTGAAATCAAATCTTTGGAGCGATTTGTTCCAATTTGTTTCAAATGTCAGTCAGCTGACATTTCAATAAAATAAAGAAATACATTTTTTACAATAAATATTTATTCCATACTTAAATTCATCTGCACAAAAAGTTCTTTGGGTTTATTGTCATCGATAAGTGTAATAGTGGTTTAAATTGATTAAAAACTACCTAAAAAAATTCATTAGAAAATTTTTCCTGATCGCTATAACCGGCCCTTAATCTATCTGCAGTACAGTAGGATCAAACACATATTACACAACCAACTGCTGATAAAAGGATAAATCCAACCACCAATAGATTTTTGACATTAATTCGAAATATCTGAAAAATCTATTCCCAGTAGGCTTTAACTTTACCTTTTATCGGCAGATTGATGTTCCTTGTGTAATACGTTTTAGATCCTACTATACTACAGATAGCTATTTCAAAAGAACACACCTAATGGGCGCATTCACTAATCTAGTGACTAACGTAGTCGAAAATCAAATAGCTTTTGGAATGCAAAATTTGCACTACAAAGCTAGTCAATTCTGACTGTCATATTTGGCAGATGTAAACATATGAAAACAGAAATATTTGTGTTCTGAGAACTTTGAATAAATATCGTTGTAAATATATCGTTCTGCGTATTGCATAAAAAAAAACATTATCTGATAAAATTTTGTTACATATTTCATCTGAATCTTCAATTTCGTACCTAATACTTCCATTATCCACCGTGAATTCAATCAAATCAAAAAACAAAACAAAAACTAAAACAAAACTTCTTTTAACAGCTGATTTTGAAATTTCAACTATCTTTTAAGACGAAATCTTTACACTACGTCGGAGGGGAAATTTCATCTCATTGTTTAGTAGTTGTCAGCCAATCAAAATGAGTTGACTACGTAGTCCCTAGATTAGTGAATGCGGCCATTGTCAAAGCTAAAAAAATTAAGAATTTTTATTGGAATTTATTAAATTGAGATTATTTATCTCAATTTAATAAATTCCAATTTACAACATGTTAAACCCTATTGGAAATGAAATGATATTTTGGGACGCTCAATCAAAAAAATGCTGAGAAAATTGATCCCTTTGCACTTGTACGTTATTCTTCATGCAAGAGCAACAAATAACAAGCGAAAACAGATCAAAATTGCTGGAATATTTGGGTTGGTAGCTTTTTTCCCAAGATAAAATTCCACAGGAAATTTCGTTCTCGATAGGGATAATTATGTACATACAGTGCGGTTCACTTAGTTACACGCACTAACATTCATGTTAAATCTTGATTGGCTGAAACCTTCATAATGAATAATTTTCTTTCACCGAAAAATTTGGAAGTGAATTTCCAGTTGAAAGCCAACTACATATATGAACTGGTTCTATTATTTTCCAACTGCTTAGAAAATGAATCTTTCATCACAGCTTTGCATTCTAAATTTTTCAAATTGTACAATAGAAAACAAAAATTCTCAAACATCTTCGAACCCAAAAAAATATAAGTTTTAATGTTGAAAACTTTCACTTGAAACTTCATTGAGCTCTTTAATGAGTGGATGCAGTAGCTCGCTCGCTTGTTGTAAGGGCTCTGCGATAATACTGTCAAGTCCTACCTTCCATGTTGTTGTCCTTCATTGTTTTATCCCTGTCATTGTTTTTTCTCTACTAAGCGGTACGGTGCGTATCTGCTTATTTGTCGGACGAGTCATCAGGTGCGCATCGCTGGCAAACATACGGTGCGAAATATTATTTCCCTCTTCTAAGCTCATCCGAATAGTTAAAAAAAAACATGTTTTTTTTTAGTTTTGTAAACCTGTCCCTTAGTGATCCTATAAGCAGTTCTACTGTCGCACCGATTGCATTTTCTGCATCTTCAACTAATACGTTCATGTAGTTACGATTGTCATATTCTTGGCGTACTAAGGGATCCTGTAGCCCGTAGGTATTAAATCTGGGCATTCGGGTGTCTGCTTTCGATCTCCGAGTGCGTAATCTTACGGAAGCTACCATCATGTGCCATCCACATAACCGATTCCAAAAGACTACTCCTCAAACATCGGCTGATCGCAAAGTGGCATAAGCATAGATAGAGCCAGAAAGTTGCTATCATCAATTTTGAGATAGTTTTAAATTTACTATCGGTAAACGTTTGGCTCCGCTTACACTTCAGTGAGGAATTTAATTATTTCAAACTTTTTTAATTGCCGTTGAATGCTGTTATATAGAAAGTTTTTGTTATTGGTCACTCTAACATTCCTTTTATTCATTAGGAAGATATTTTGTTTTGAGATAAATTGTATTTTAGATATGAGATTTGGGCATTCAAATACATTTCTGTTCCATTAATCTTTATCTTGAATTGTGTACTCAAGATAAAAAATGCTCCCATCATGTTAAACATTTTAGGAATAAAAACCATTGACTCAGAAGTCCGAATTTTTTTCTCTTTTTGTTTCAAAAAGTTGTATTCATTGTGAAGTCATTCAATTTAATGTTTGGATTCCTATTCTATTTATAGATTTAACGATATCATTTTCTTTTCTTTCAGTTGGACCGCATAGTGACTAAATAACTAAATCACTAAAAAGACTTTTTAACATAAAAACAAAGCAAGCAAAAGCTCTTTATAAACCATTCGCTTAAACACTACATGTTCATTTTAAAAAATATTTGTGTATTATCTGCATTAAAAGTTGCGTCGGGCTACGCAGAGAGACTCCAAAGATTTCTAAGAGAAAGTATGAACTTGTGTTCATCGCTTGGAACAAACACAAACAGTGGTGGTGGCGGAGCAGCAGGTGTATTGGGAATTTGTAGTGCTGGTGGCCAAGGGAGTACAAATAATTGTAACGAAATGCCTCCAGAAAATCGCCCCAAAGTAGTCACAGTTAAGCATCCCGAATCGAATAAACCAAAACCAACCACCAAAAAAGGCAAACCAATTCCAGCCGATCAGGATGTCATCAAAGCCCTGCAGCGTTGTCGTGATGAGGGCATTAAACGCTTGGACTTGAGCAAATCATCAATTGCAGTCATTCCGTCAACCATTAAGGAGTGTACTCATTTGACTGAACTGTATTTGTACAGTAACAGAATAATAGCGCTTCCAACTGAAATTGGTGCATTGGTTAATTTAAAAACACTTGCTTTGAATGAAAACTCACTTACTACTCTACCACATTCACTAAGAAACCTCACCCAATTGAGGGTGTTGGATCTGCGACACAATAAATTGGCCGAAGTTCCTGAAGTACTATATCAGCTTAAATCCCTCACAACGTTGTATTTACGATTCAATCGTATTCCATGCGTTGGAAATGGTGTTAAGAATTTGACAAATCTCACCATGTTGAGTCTGAGAGAGAACAAAATCCGTGAGCTGAGTTCGTCGATTGGATATTTGGTTAATTTAACGACACTGGATGTCTCACACAACCACTTGGAACATTTACCCGATGAAATCGGTAATTGTGTAAATCTGAATGCTTTGGATTTGCAACACAATGAGCTGTTGGATGTCCCCGAGAGCATTGGAAATTTGAAGAACTTGGTTCGTCTAGGTTTGAGGTAAGACAAAATCATTAACATTATTTGTCAAGTCTTTTAGTAAATAAGTAATTCATTTATGATGATTGAAAAATGCAACCTTAAAAAAAAATAATAAATAAAATAACTATTCAAATTTCGATAGCATGATGAGAGAGGATTTAAGTCAGTTTGGATAAAAATCTGTGTAGTTGTAGTGTTTAGTTTATTTCTTTGTAAAAAGATTTTTCTGCATTACGAAATGCGATAATCGTTGAGATATAAAAATGGGAAATATACTCATGAAATGAAAATAGTCTTCTTTGGATTTAGGGTTACATAGACTAAAATTGACTTAAAACTTCCATTGTAAGGCTTCTCGTTGAGTGCTAAGAGCTCGCATCTTGCTTTAAAAATTATAGAGATTTTCTTGTAACTCAGAGTCTCGGAAGCTATTTGATTAATTTAAGCCCAGGTTGAGTTGCCAGTAAAGAATTCTACTATAAGACTTACGAGCGTTAGTTTTGAAATACTCCCGCACAGAGTTTTCTTGTTTTTCAATAATACGATACAGCAGTGCTTTTAACTCAACCACTTTACCATTCACAAATCTTAATTTTTTACTTCGTACAAAATCCGCCAGAGTTTCAATATGAAAAGATTGAGGGCCCTTAAAAAGTTTCTGTGAAATTTGTCAATCGCTTTGCACTCTTCCATACTCCATACTTGAGTAAAGCACAGTTTGGTCGTCACAAGACGGTCGAATAATTTATATTTTACTGAAAGATATATTTTCATGGAAACAAAATTTCCCTGGAGCCCATCGTTTCGTCGATTAAGTGATTAAGTGCGTTTCATTGTTTTAATTTATTGAAATCCTTGCGTTTGGCGCTTTGTGCCTTTTGCACGTATTTCAACAAAACTAACGAAACCAACTATCTTCATTCTTCGACAAGACTTTTATTTTTTCGTGAATCCCAAATTAAATTAGCTTGAATTAGGTTTCAAAGAAGTAAAAAAGTGTAATACAGCAGAATGCAAAATTGTCCCACATAAAATTAAAATGCCTTCCTGTGGGGCGTGGGCCCCACTTTAGTTGATTTGCATGTATGTCGGTCGTCTTAGATGGTACATTTAAATTTAAATACATGATGTTCTAATTTTGTTTTCTTCTTAGGTACAACCGACTATCAGCTGTTCCAGCTTCTCTTAGGAACTGCAAATTCATGGACGAATTCAACGTCGAAGGCAACAGTATTGCTAATCTGCCAGACGGACTACTAGCCAGTCTGAATGCTCTAACAACAATAACACTATCACGTAATTCATTCCACAGCTATCCATCGGGTGGCCCAGCACAATTCACAAATGTCACATGCATCAATTTGGAGCATAATCAAATTGATAAAATACCATACGGTCTATTTTCCAGAGCCAAAGGTCTAACCAAGCTCAATATGAAAGAAAATGTTCTTACCTCACTACCACTAGATGTTGGTACATGGGTCAACATGGTCGAACTTAATTTGGCCACAAATTCACTCTCAAAGTTGCCGGACGACATAATGAATTTACAAAATCTTGAAATCTTGATTCTATCAAATAATATGCTCAAGAAAATTCCAAACACTATTGGCAATTTGCGCAAGCTTCGTATTCTAGATTTGGAAGAAAATCGCATCGAAGTGATTCCAAATGAAATCGGTCTGCTGCATGAACTGCAGCGGCTTGTACTGCAAACAAATCAAATATCCGTTGTACCTAGAACAATTGGCCACCTAACCAAACTCACTCACTTCTCGATAAGTGAAAACAATCTACAGTTTGTACCTGAGGAGATTGGATCACTTGAGCACTTGGAGAATCTGTATCTCAATCAGAATCCATGCTTGGATAAGCTCCCCTACGAGTTGGCCTTGTGCCAAAATCTTAAGTATTTAAACATCGATAAGTGTCCATTGAATACAATACCACAAGAGATTCAAGCCGGAGGGCCATCATTGGTGTTGCAATGGTTAAAAATGCACTCGCCGTACAGATCAATGTAAATGATCTGAAAGATAATTTTAATGCAATTCTTATTGCGGAACGTAAATCAAGATTATATTATATACATAGACACAACAAAAAACAAAACCAAGTAATTTCCTTTATAAATAAAGGGAATTTATATTTATATAATTATGTATGTTAAGTGTGTGTGATTATAACAAAACAAAAATAGCTTTAAAATGCTTGGAAAATATTTATTAAAATATCATAAACAACAAAAAAAAACCTACACTTAATTGAAAACAAAAACAGAAAAATCCAGAAAGAATGGAATGCTCGAACTCGAAATTAGAGTTAAATAACAAAAAAAAAAACCAGCAGTTTGAAACAGAGAGTTCAATTGAAGAATCGTTTGAGTTTAAATATTCGATTGATTTACTCATTTCTTTTTGACTGTTACAAAATGACGATCAATCAATAATAAAAATATTTTAAGAACAAATACAAAAAAAAAAGAGATAAATAAAAAAAAACCTACAAGCCACTTGGAAGAACATCGAACGTGATGACACTGACAAAACTGTAATTATTTTACGAACGATAAAACCGTTGAAATACTTTTTTTTTATTTCAATGGCATCGACTTATGGACTGTGAATTTAGTACTAAGGTGAGTTACATAATTTTTGTGTTTTGAATTTTGTAGAAAATAGAAACAAATTTCGAAAATCATTAATTAGAGGGGTACACTTTCAGAAAATTGTGTTTGGTTATAATGGCAGTTATGTTAGTTTTGGTCTTAAATAGTGAATCCTAAAACGAAGGAAATAGCATCAGTAGTTTAGACTGGATTTCAAGATCAGCTGCAGAGATTTTCGAGATTCATATTTTTTTTTTTTTTTGTATCTCTATCAAAAGCAAAAGGAACATCATCTTGATATTATGCGATGTAATTTATTTACATTTTTGCCAAAAGACGGCTACGAGGAGTTTTACCCCAGAAAAACATCTAAAATTGTCAAGGAATGCGTCGTAAAACAGAAATTTCAGAACGCGACGCAAAAATTTACCCACTACAACACAGCACCATTCCCCCAAACAATTCCTTCTACTGGCTGTTTTAACGCCTATTAAGGATGTGTAGGGGAGTCGTCTTCGTCATATCTCAAAAATCATAAAATTTCAGTTATTGAAACTTCATTTGGGAGCAACGTTATGAAGTCACTACATTTCGACTTTTAAAAAGAACAATACCGTTAAATACAACATTTTTGGTTTCGTTTTTAAATTGGATAGTTTTAGCGTTATCATGGCATAATAACTAGCATGGCATGGCATGATGGGAGCTAGAGAGTTGGTGCGGAGGCCAAGATTTGGACGTCACCGGTGTACATACTGCTGAGAGATATATGTCGTTTTTGATTATTAATCCGGAACAGAAAGAGCTCTCTGATTCTAAATGCGAATCATTTCTGAGGTTTGTTGTCACAGTGTTTGTGATACAAACAGAGGAAAAAATTAAAAAATATTTGATTTAACTCCAAATATACTGTTTTTACCATCAATTATAAAGTATTTGTTGTTTTTATATTTTATTTTATCAATGCTTGCAAATGCTTTTTCTTTCACGAAATAAACAAAATTTCCAACAATAAACTCAACCATATTATTACTTGAATAACATATTTATGTGTTTAAGTGCTTCTCGTTTCGATTCTGAATTTTAAAACCAGACGACAATAAAATACTTTCAGAAGCGCCTAGAAGCATTCTGGATAACTAGTCGAAAACGACAATAATATGATGATGTTTCTCTGAAATTGGCATTTAAATGACATTGAAGTCCAACAGCTCAGACAGATATGTAGGTTTAAGGAAGTGAATGGAAAATCAGGAGAATACTCCCTTCATAGAAGCGAAACTTGCTCAAAATTAATCGACGGGATCGAATAAAAATTTACGTCCGAAAAACTACGGCTTTTTAAAAATATTTTGAAGAAGAACTGCTAGAAAAGACTAAAAACAGCAAAAGACATATCTCAATTGTTTTACTTACTTAGACAAAATTATGAACAATTTAGTAATTATACTTATTATTTTAGAAAAATTATTTTAAAAAAATACGTACGTCTTCTTCATAACCGTTTATCTTAACTTTATAACTTTACTGGCAGTCATTAGTTTTTATTGAATCTTTTAGGACGATAACTTATGAAGTGTCCACAACACCCACCAAGTTTCACGAAGAAATGTTACTACTTCAATGTGATAAACGGCATTGGAAGCGTTTGTTTGTCCGCTCCGTTACTTTGGAATGACGGAAATATGTTTAACTAATTTTACTGGACTATAATGCAATTTAAAAAAAAATGTCTTTCGTCTCAAATATCTTGAGAACAAATCTAATGATATCGTCTTGAGGCCCTTGGGGCTAATTTTGTATTACAAAAATAATAACCTATAAAAATTTACTTTTCTGTTAAGCTTTGACATTCATTTAAATTGCCATAAAGTGTATTTTGAAAATAACAATTAACTATTATAATTTAATAATATTTAATTTTCTATTCATTCCAGATTCAAAACAAAAATAATTCAACATCGCATTGCGGGTATCGTCTGTTATCGTCATCATCTAGTCATTTAAGACGAGATTATTTTTTTATAAAACTTTAAAGCACTGCACCGAACTTTTTTAAATTTTTTTTATTGTAAAAACTACAAATATGTGTTTTGTTTTATTTTTTATTATTATTACTTGTTACTTTTTTTTACAATGTTTGTATTTTTGAGCACATTTTTTAATTTATTCAAATTTACAAAACAGAAATATTTTATAATTTCCTTGTTATGTATTTTAGAAATGACATAATATTTGTTTTTTAAATCAAAATTTTAAAAAGTTAAAGTGCAAACGGAATTGTTCATAATAAAAAAACACACAAAAATAAAAAAATAAAATACTATATAACAAGTAGGTAATAATATAATAAAATAGAAAGAATAAAATATTTAATGCATTTAATGTTAAATGTTAAAATTTATATTAAAACAAAAAAAAACTTATATATATATACAATTAAAAAAAACATACATACAAACAAAAACAAAGATCAATGTTTATATATACATAATACATACAAGCATAGTATATAAAAATAATACTTGAACATTTGTTCTTGTTAAAAAAATATTAAAAGAATACTTTCAATCTTTCTCTATCGAAATAGTTTCAATCGTTGATTTGAATCAACTTGATTTTAAATAAACAAAATGTTTTCACTATTTATCGCCATTGAGCAAAGGCAAGCAAAATAAAATATTCATCGAATTTAGTTTAAAAATAAAAAAAAAAAAAAAAACAAAATAACAAGAACTTTTAACTTGTACATAATTAAAATAATCATCATTTTGTATAGCATATTTTAGTATTCATGTTTTGTTTTTATTTTCTGCTTTTGATGTATGTATTTTTGAAGACACTACGGGGTTGAATACTTAAAGAATGAAAAATATAGAAGAGATTTCATAGGCTGCCATGCGCTATGTTCTTCCGATTCCACGGTGTTGTTTTGTAAGTTATGAAAGGTTTTGAATAATTGGGCAAATACTGCAATTAAAAGTTAAATGCTTAATTTTCGTCTTTATCTTGTGCAGGGCTATCACAGAATCCATCAAAATCGAAAGTGGTCTATAAATACCGAACAATCCATCACGGAATCCATTTGTATGGAAATAATGCTACAAAAATCATGAAATTCAGAATCATTGAATCTGAATTAATAGAAATGTTTTGTCACTTTAAATGAATACAGGAAGGGAAAGCATCACTTGCAGGTTGCGAGTAAATCGAGTGAATTTATTTTCAGTGTCCTGCATTTCAGAGTGGTAGATAAACTTCTGCTTAACTAAGCACTACACTGCACGTGACTAAGAGACGTTTGCTGAAACGAAACTTCAGAATTTATGTTCATCATGACACTTTACGCATAGGAAACGAACCGATAAGACCTTTTATTCAACATAAATATTATAAGTATTGTCTCAGCGTACGGCCCTAAGTCGTTGAGAGCCGTTTGCTGAAAAGTTACTTAAGCATTGTTCGGCCTAAGTCAGATCTGCAATCATACAATTATTTTAACTTTTACGTACCTTTACATGTAATTTTGAAAACAAAATCCATTCCGGATAAGATGTGGTGAAAATAAAATGCAACTAGTGTTGAATTGAGTATTTTCGCATTAGGGTGGCTAAAAAAAAATCTCCTTTTACTAGTGTAATTCAAAAATATTGTACGGGGTGAATTCTTTTAAATATATCTGCAATTAAGTGGTGAAATTTTTTTTTGTTGCACTTTTCAAAACAAAAATGAATTTTAATTACATAGAGAGTTTGTGAAGGGCGTTTTTTATAACATACTAACGTTAAATTGATTACTAAACTAAAAAAAAAAAAAAAAAGTGGTTAATATTAACGAAGAAAAAATGTATTTTTGGGTACTTATGTCATAAGTAAAATTTTTGTCGAAAAGAGCAAAAAAGAACAAATTTGCACCACCCTTATTGATTAGTGTGACTATGATTTTTAATTCACTGTGATCCTAACCTGTAGTTTTTAACTGTGAATTTATAAAATAATATATCAAGTCCCCAAAAAAAAACAGCAAATTTCACCTAACAAACTTTTCCGTTCCTTATTTTTTAAAATTGCCGTTCTTAAGGACTGTTCAAATATCGATCATTCAGCATAACGTTTAAGTTACGTCATAACCAGTCACGGCTTAATACAAAAAGCAATTCTATAAATTATAAAGTTAAGTCTACCCGATCCCTGTTTTTATCATGATAGACCGTAGTGTTAGCGGAAGAACTCATGTTCAAAAAGCCCCAAACACCTCATATAGGACCGCTGCTGGCGCTGTGTACGAATCGTGCCGCATACAAAAACGTGTTTGAAAATCTCACTCTATCTTTTTCTACAGATTGCCCGGGTTCATGAACATTCAGTTTAGTTCAGAGGCTCTCATTGACCAAGTATATATCACAAGAATCAGACTTTTGATTTTTCGATTGCATTTGGGCTTAGTGAAAATTTTATTTGAGATTCGGGGATGTTCCACTATGCATTTTGTGATTAGCTTGATTTATCCCACCCTAATTAGTTCTGTTTTGTTTAACTACATTATGTATTTACAATCTGACGCTCAGATTGACCTCTGTTGAGATTTTGTGCATAGCAAAAATATTGCTATATAGAATGCATACAATTTTTCATACGCACATATTTACGCATTCTTCAATTTAGTTTTTTTTTTAATAAAATTATTTATTTTATATCATTGTTTTTTTTTAATATAAAGGAAAATTAAATATAGTAACATAAAAAAAAATGTAAGTGACAAATTTTTATTTTGTCTCTAAACCAGAATAAAATGAACGCACATGTTTAAAAATAAAATAAAAAATATAACAATATTATATATATTATGTAAATTTTATAGAAATTAAAGAAAACAAAAAAAAAAAAAAATAGATTACCTTCATTTCGTTCTATTTTTACCAAAACTGTTTTTCTATTATAAATGACAAAGTTTATTTTGTTTGTTCTCAATACTAAGGTTTAAAAATAAATTAAAGTTTAAACATAATACATTATAAATGATAATGAATAATTATTATGTTATTAACTGTACTATGTATATTTTTTCTACTGCAAAATTTCTCAATTTAAAATATACCTACTGATTAATGATAATAAAAAGTAAAGTTTTTGAAAAAATAAAAACAACAAAATCATGTGTACCGGTAAAATGAAATTAAAAGTATAAAAATACTCTTGTTATATTTTTATATTTCTACAAAAAATAAAAATGAAAGTTTTAAGAAAATCAACGAAAATTCAAAAATAAAAATAAAATTCATACATATTTTATGGATGAAATTAAATTAAAATAAAAATGAATCTAAAAACACATGCAAAGTGGTACCTAATTCAGCACAAAACAAAAGTCTATTGAAAGAAAACAAAGTTAATAAAAAATAAATAAATTTATGCATTATAATACTTACCTATACTTAAATAAATAAATGAAATAAAATTTAAAATTAAATTTAAAAAAAATACTATTGTTGATGTGTATGGGTGTCTGTCTACACATAAATATATTAATGTTTCTTGTATGAAAGGGGATAAAATTATTATAAATAAATAAACGATGGTATAAAACTGAGCGAAAGAATGGGGGAAAATATAAAAAATAAATTATAAACGTCTATATGTAATCTGTTGTTTTATTTATACATAAATGATAAACATTTAACCTAGCATCAGTCTCCTGTTTTTTATTTCAAAAATTGGAGATACACCGGAGTTAGTACTTTATAAACGTAAAAAATCGCTAACATAAGAATTAGTTGCCTTCTATTCCTCTAGCCAAATACTATCTTATAGATTTGAAAAAAACACACGGTCACAACAATAAACAAAACAATCTGAACGACAAATTGGATGAAAACAAATGACATACAAAGACGATTTGGATATCATTTGGTGTCTTCCGAATTGTAATTCAGATGGTATTGTGTATTTTTAAATCAAAAATACACAAATTTTTGTATATACACAAAACGTGTGAACTAAGGTAAAGCACAAGGCATCACAAATTGTTTAATAATACAGTAAATTTTTGATCAATAAGGTTACTAAAGGAAAAAATTGGAGTAGTTTTGATTTCTTTCATAAAATTTATGTTTTTGGGGGGTGCTTAACCTGAGGTTTTTCAAGAATACGTGGTCAAAAATGAAAAATCCGCGAATTTGAGGAAAATCCGTCTTTTGCTGTTTTTGAAAAAATTACCCTGCAGGATTAGTTTTTTTTTTTTTAATTCCAACTATGTACAAAGAAAACTGAGTTTACCCAAATTTGGTGTTATTTTTGAGGGAGAAGGAACGTTGTGCAAAAAGTATCAAAACACCCTGTGAAAATAAAGGTAGATTTAAAAAAAAAAACTAAAAAATTAGAATGAAGAATTAAAAAAAAACATCACATTTTGAATAACATACCAAGGAAGTACCAATTAAGTCAAAATAAAAAACCTTCTAAGGCATTTTTCTATTTTAAAGCTAAGACCCGAAAAAATTTGATATACATAATATCGGTGTAATTGAAATAAGAAGCCTTTCACACATGACCATGATATGCTTGTTTTAAAATCAACCATTGTTTTCACAGGGTGTATTGGTACTCGTTGCACAACTTTCTTTCTCCCTTAAAAAAAAAACCATTTCAACCAAAATATTTCGATAAACTCTTTTTGTTCTTGGTTGTCCTTGCAAATGAAACGTTCATGACTGATTCAGCATACAAATAAGGTTGTTTTGACATGCAAATGATCTCACAAGGACAATCATTTTTATAGAAATATATCTAAACCGAAGATTACATTAGTTTGAGGTGGTCATAAATGCACCAGTAGTGCAAAATGCATCGCAGCTATATCCAGAAAACCTGCAATTGCATGGATGTGTATACATTTATATGTGTCCGTTACATTAAGCAACTGCGTTAGACTTAAGTCTACACGTTTCAACACGTGTAGACTTAAGTCTAACGCTTGTTGGCGAAGGTGTGCGTAGTAATTTGTGAGTTTTTAGTGAAAAACGAAAAAATCTATGTGAGTTTGTGTTTTTAATATTTTCTTGGAAATCGAGTGTTTCTTTATTCAAAACTAAAAAAACGAATATTTGTGAAATTTGTTTATATTTTAAAATAAGAAGTTTATAATTTAGTACCTACATACATACAATGGTGTAAAATGCACCATTTGCCATTTTTCAAAAAAAAATCCTTATTTTAAGAAGACACAAATGTAAGTACCTAGCAGTAAAAAAACGTAAGTTTGTACTCAAATAATCCATCAATTAGATATCAAAAGTCGGAACACAGAGTTAATTTTGAAAGAGTTGTGATCGTTTGAAAAAAGGATGGTGAATCTATGACCACGTCACCCTATATTATATGTTGCGGCCAAACCCCAAATGGGATTGGTTGGGACTTTTGGGATATGAGTAAGGACATTACTCCCAACAATTTCCACTGATAAATATGCTTTTAGGTATTTTGTCCGCGGGTCAGGCCTTTTTGACTTATTTACTAAAAGATCGAGACCTAAAATTATAGTTTTGATGCAATTTTTGTTCAAAATGGAGGCCAAATCCCAAAGGGAAATCGTTGGGACTTTTGGTAAAGGGCATTTGCTGCCAATAATTTTCACTAGTACAAATGCTGTCCGGGTCAAAACCTTACTGCCTCGGCCGGAGCTGTTAAAAAAATTATGAAACTTCATTCTAAATTAAGTTTAAACAAATCGATTTCTACAATAACAAAAGTGAATGAAATGTACCTTTTTCCGAGTTTTATTTTTATTTCAGTAGGGGTTTTTAGTATTTTTTAATAGGATTAGCTTAATCGATTTAAGTATCAAATGAATACATCTAAGAAATAAGTGTTTGTAAAAATCAGTTAGTTATGAGAAAATTAAAAATTACAAATTTTCATGAAAATAAAACAAAATAAGAAGTACTCTTCTGAATAAATTATGTAGATTAACAAGTGCCTTTCCAAAAAGCATTTACATTATGTTTGCATGCATAGCTATTTTGATATGTCGTTACAAAATATTAAGTCATATCATTAATCAACTTAAAATTAATTTAAATTCTTCATATAATTTATTAATTGAAATGCATAGGTATTATCGCTTGTTGTTATTTTTTGAAGTGGTGAACTTGAGTGTTTTCTTGTGAGA
This sequence comes from Meliscaeva auricollis, assembly GCA_948107695.1. Lineage (NCBI taxonomy): Eukaryota > Metazoa > Arthropoda > Insecta > Diptera > Syrphidae > Meliscaeva > Meliscaeva auricollis. The sequence continues at coordinate 62,332,336 of OX403616.1, forward strand.
CCGTTCTGTGATTATTTAAATTGATAGGTATCTTAATTTATTTATTTTATTGTTGACTTACTGAAAAATAATCTGTTCAAGTACCTATAATTATTATTCTTTTATCTAACAAAAATGCAAAACACAATATATACCAGTGCGTTCTGTTGTTAGGAATTGTCACGTAAAACGATAACGATTGAACAATCGAACCTATCGTTTATTATCAATTACAGATGAGGTATGTAGACGATAGAGAAGTGCTTTTAGAAGTGATTTATGGAATAAGGAAAACAATTATGAAACGATATTGTTTTGATAAGTTATCACATCGATATTATGTAGGTACAGATTGCCAAAAATATCGTTTGACCGTTCTCGTTTAACTTAGTATAAATAAAATGTAAGTAAAGGGCCACGACAATTTTAATTTTTAGTTGTAAAAATTAGAACTCTTGAACAAGTTGCGGTATTTTGATTTTGAAAGCTGTGGAGTTATAGGTTTGTAACCTCTTTTACGCCTAAATCAATAGTCAAAATGTAAAAAAAAATCCAAAACACGAACATTTGGTTTAATTTTTTTCACATTTTGACTTGACTATTGATTTAACCGTAAAGGAGGTCTAAAATTTATCACTTCACAGCTTCAAAGAACGGGAATCGACCCTCTGATACTTTTTTTTTAACATTGGAAATGAAATCAGTTGCTGTTTTTTTGTATGCTTTGAAAACGATACAAAGAAAAAGAAGTCGTAGGTAATTTAAAAGGAATCAATGGTTCTGTACAAGATTAGGGCAAATTATGATAGAAAAAATGTGAAATAACGTACCTATAACTATTATTACTTCAATGTTGGTGTTGTTGTTATTTTATTTATTTTCGATATTGGGTCAGTGACTTTTGTTTTTATTTTTATGTTGATAAATAATAGGTATCTTAAAAATGGCATACCAATTTTGTTTTTTTTGACAAATCGTTTGAAATTTTTTTAATAAAAAAATATTTAAAAAAAAAACGGCTCTATAGATTTTTTTGGAGAAAATTCTAAAAATTTATTGTTATAGAAGAAATCAGGTCAAAAAGTTTAATCAAAATCGTTAGAGCCGTTTTCGAGAAAACTTGAATAACTCAAAAATGTTGTATGGGAGGTACTCGTACCAGATGAGGTATTCAAAAACAGAAAAAAAAAACAAAGTTACGAAATTACATAAAAATCATCTCTCCAAATTTGAAGAAAATCCGTTGACACGTTTAGGCAGTGGAAATGTGTACAGATGGACGGACGGCATGACGAAAACCACTTTTTTGGACTTCTCCATTATAGTAATGTTGGTTTTGATATAAATCTCAATTTTTTTTTTTTACACGAAACCAATACTTGCCTATAGAGCAAGTAAAAAAGATAACCACAGAAAAATTTCTTTAAAACTTGGCAAAAAAAACAGCAATTGTTTTTTTTTTTTTTTGTTAGTTCAAATTTGGGTTAAGCTGAGACTTAGGATTCTAAATGGACATTTGTCAGCCGGTCTATAATGGTCTAAAGCCACTTAACGGTAAAACTTTATTTGGAGCCAACACTACAATGAATAGACATTCTTCTTCTTACTTTTAATCGACGCTGTTATGATCTCGATGTCGAGGGGATCATAACTGTCCCACGTATCTTCACTAGTGATCCGTCTGTGATGGGGTTCGCCGACAATATGCATGTATATGTTTAGAACAAGCCTCGATATTATAAAGGCCATTGGCCGAAAAAAAGGGAATTTACGGTAAGTTTCAAAAACTTATTTAATACTAGTATGCTTCTTTTCAATCTCAAGTTTTGTTTTGTTTCTTAATAATTAAACTATGACATAAAGAAATGTTAACACTTCACTAATAATCTAACATTTGGTTTGTACCCCTCTAGGGAATCACCAAAGACCTTAAACCACTAGATTTAAAGAAAATCCCTTCAGCGGTTTAGGCTATAGCTCGAGGTATACACAGATAGACAGATAGACAGAATTGCGAGACCCACTTTTTTCAATTCTATTTCATCGTAATGACTTATGTGTCTGATTGTTATCTCGATTTCGATTTTTTTAACGAATCCTAAACTTGTCCTATAGTACTTATATCCCAAATAAAAATGGGTTTTCCAGGTTTTCAATTGTTCCTAGCTTGCAGTTTACGAAAGTAAAAAGTGTGTGTTATTCTAGTACACATATTTTCAAAAATAAGTAACTCACGTAAGTAAACTTAAGTGTTTAATCCCCATCGGTTTAACACAAAATAAAAAATATCAAACAAAACAACCGACTTCAAATTTAAGACTTTTGATATTTTCTAATGGATGCCATTGTCGGAAATTAACCAAATTGAAATGGGACCACCATCCGCCAATGGAGACCATCAGCTTTCAAATAAAATCCACCCGAAACACTTTTGAATCTTGATTCTCATGGCAGACGAAGTGTTCAAAATTTAATTTATCACAGCGATTATGTTGAAAGAGTTTTCAGAAAAAGACGCAAATTGGTTCAGCAGACGGTTGACAAACCTCAAATGAAATGAAAGAGGTCATTTCTGTCAACAATTTCCACTACTAAAAATGCTGTTAAAGGTCAGGGGCATTTTGATTTTCAATCCTATTTAAATTACAATTGACTACTCCTAAGTCTGACAGCCCTTATAACTATCCCCATTGTCATCACTGATAGCCCACAGGGTCACAGTTCACAAGAAGCCATGCCCGGTTGGACAGACCATATATCCGGTGGTTACCAATATGAGGTAAAATAAGCACAATTAATAATAATTGATGTGTATACAAATACTTGTTTTCTACACACCCAACCAAGCGATGCCGCCAGGTGGGAGGCAGGTAAAGGGTCGGGTTGGCCGAGATGCACAATCATGGCACAGGACAGTCAAAAGGGAATCTGCACAGTTGGGGACTGCGGTATATTTTCAGAAACTGAAAAAAATGGTGCGTATAGTAATCCCCTTATGGGGGTTACAAACGGACTCAACAAGGTCTGATGAGGACCTAAAGTAAAGTAATTCACCAAATATGGTAAGTACCGTGGTAAGTTTGAGTTTTTATTGTTTTATTCGTTGATGAGTAGGTACTGAGCTTACACATAAAACACTGCTAATAATGTACTAACAGTGACCAAAGTTGCTTCTACATCATAAACAATAATTACAGATTCTTTTCAAAGCACTCCAATCCCTCATGATAAATTGACTAACTCATATTAATAATATCACATTCTTTTTCTTTGTTATCTTTTAATTAAATTTTGTGTTCGAAAATAACAAGTCCTCGATAGTATAGTGGTCAGTATCCCCGCCTGTCACGCGGGAGACCGGGGTTCAATTCCCCGTCGGGGAGGAAAACACAGTGTTCATTTTTTTTTATTCATCAGAAATGTCTTGAAGAGTAAAATATTTTTGAAAATTATTAGAATTTGTAGACTTAAGTTATTCAGCTGTTCTTTGTTTATGAACGTTTTGCAGATAAGAGCGATTATTGTTTATTATGTTAATGTATGCAGTTACAGAAGTAGTTTCCATGTATTGTATAATGTATACCTACCTAGTGTAGTTTCATATCAAAGATACAAGTATATTTTGCGTTTCGCCTATTTGTAAGTATGTGTAATAAAATAATGAATGATGAGTAAAAGTAGCAGGTATATGCGGGCAAATGGAATGGCTATGGAATGGATGGATACCCTCACAATCAGCTGATTTGCTTCATTCCAATTCATGGTATCTTTAGTAGCGAACGACTTTCGTTTGTTCATTTTGCAATCCGATTTCATCGCGAAACGTCTTGCTTCTGAAGTTTAAATTCTAGGTATCAACCGGTTTGTTTTTGTTTGAAAAAATACTTTGTTCGGTAAGTTTACGTCCTTGTCATTTGTTTCATTTAAAATACAGTCTTTGTTAATGTTTTATTTAACTTAACTACCAATTTTGTACGGTTATACAGATACTAGGTACATTTTTGATTTGTGTTTATAATTTTCAGGGATTTAAATATCTTTTTAGGTAGGTACCTCTACCTACTAACCCATATGAACTAAACTTACGTTCGCGTGGTTTTGTTTTGTGTATAAATTTGGTTGGCATTGTTTTTGTTTTGAAATGCGACGCATATTAAAGGTCAGCGCATTCGCCGGCATATCATTGTGAATTTTTGTTTGTTGTTTATTGAACAAAGAAGAACTACAGTTGATTATACCTACCATCGTGCAACCCTCTGATTTTAAATTTAAATTCTCTTACCGGAAGAACAAACAAATTCAATAATTAATTTTATATGATGTGAATCACTTACAAAATGTGAAGTTGTTTTGTTTACATGATATGAAAATTACAAAATAATGAAAATCATTTTGATAGTGAACGAAGAGGAAATAAAAGGAGATAAAATGCAATAAGTGACTCGCGAATTTATATTAAGAATAATTGTTATTTGGTATTTTTATGTAGATAGATAGGTATAGGTACCTCTGACCTAAACCTATATAAAATTTCAAACATCTGCTGATAACAGAATCAAAATGAGAATACTTTAGATTTGTGCCATAATTTTTTATTTGTATGAGAAAAAAAAGGTTTGAATAATACCTATGTACTTGTCAAGAATAAGTTATTATTGATCGTGTGTAGGACTCTACGGCCCAAGAAATAAAATTAACGTGAAAAATATTTTGGGCACTTTTTAAAGATAGGAAGGTGTACCTATCTAAATACTTATCAGTTAAAAAAAATATAATAATGTGTGGAAGCTAGTTGCGTAATTTTACTATTCCGTACACTTAGTGTACAGGATAAGTATATAGCGATTAGCACAAAATTTTTATTTTCAGAATTAGTCTAAAATTCATTATGAAAACCTCATGAAACAAAACAAAAACGAGATATTTTTATGTGCGTTTGTCGTTGTCGGCGTCGCGCAGTGTGCGATTTTGCCCATCTAGGTGGGCAAAATTTTATTTTCGAAATGTTTTTTTTTCTGTCCGAATTGTTGATTTTCTATTAGATAAATAATGAGCCTTTAAGATTTCAATATATAAAGCAAAAAAAGAAGTAAAACTTAACGGTATACCTACTTTCTTAAAGTTACTGCTAATTTTATTGAGAAATTGACCTTGACAAAATGACTATCAGTTGCTTCATTTCTCGTGACAAGTGCAATTTATCTGTTGCCCTAGATGTTATTTTGTTTTCTCACAACGACAAAAAAAAAAGCAGATTAACTGGAGAAGTACTGCAGCTTTTAGAAGATATCTTTTCTCTGCAACAATATACCAAAAATGTTGAAGGTCACGCTAACATTTCGTCAGATATGTCGAATTCAGATGATTCTGATATCAAATAAAATCAATTTTAAAGTGAAAAGTTTGTTGTTTATTATTTTTTATTAAGAAGTTTATAATATTTTTTATTACGCGAAATAATTTTGCCCACTAGATTGCTCCAATCGCACACTGTGCGTCGTCACCGTCGTCTTCGTCACACAATTTTTCACATTTATGCGGCCAAAAACATTTATTCACTTATATTGTTTCTATTGAGTTTTATATGACGAAAAAAATGTAATTTTAATAAAAACTATTTTAAAGTAAATTTAGAAATATTTTGATGTTTTTTTAATTTATAATAATAACTTTTATTTATTATTATTTATTTAAAAGAATTAAATTTTTTAACTCCTTTTTTTTACCTTTTTTACAATTTTTCAGCTCACAAAAAATAATAAAAATACTAATTATTTAAACTTAATTTATAATAATTCATTAACAGAATCGTCTTGTGGTTCAATGTCTGAATCGGGTTCGGTGTTAGAATCTGCTGGCACAAGCATATCTCTTGCTTCAGGGCAAAATGACCTCGAAAAGGTTCGCTTTTTTGGCCTACGGCTGCTGATGAGTGGATGGAATTTAAATAATAATCTGTTTTATACATCCAAATTACACTGTTTTCTTTAAAATTTCCTTGCAAAATTTTTGCGATATAAGCAAAAATGTTTATTGCGGGCCTCTGCAGCTTCTTCTAATAATTGGCCTATTCGCAAAAACGAGTTTTCGATTATGATTGCACCGTGTATTAATATCTTGTGCATTGTCGGACTCATCGGGTGCCAATTATAAAAGTAAAGCTGAGTTGTATCTTTGGCATATTGGTCATACTTTTGTGAATCAATTTTGTGTCCACTTGAAATGGTTTCTAATATGACTTTTGGCGATTTTCAAAAAACCTTTTACAAGTGTTGCCATCGTTGGTATTCCAAAAGTTTGATTTCGGCATGTCTACCAATAGTCCACCAATAATACCAATAGTTGAATGTGGCGCTTAGTTTGTTCTTCCAGTTCTATTTCTTCTTTAGTCCTAGTTTTTCTATAGTTTTTAACAGGTAGTTTGTATTATTTTTCCTTCAAAGTTTATTGAAAATTAAATAAGGAAAATCTAAGTTTCAAACTTTTTTTATCATATACAGTACTGCCATAATTTGACAAAAAGCGATTTTCTAAATAATTTATTTTAGCCTCAGAATCCGGAAAATTTAGTTTTTTCATAAGCTCATAGAGGTACCTCCGACAAACAATTTTCACTCCTGATGTGCTCGGAGCAGCAAGAAAACGCAATGATTGCTTCACTAATGAGAATTTTAATTTTTTTGACCAACAAATCTGTGCTGTTAAAAATGTCAATATTTTTGTCATCTGCAGTCTACTGCAGCCAATTTTTATCACATTTGTAGATGAAAAGGTTATCATTCGGTCTAACGCGTCAATATAACAAATTCAATTTTGAAAAGTAAAATATGGTAAAAATATAGCAAAAAAAATACTCAAAGCTTATCAGTACTAAATTTTTAGAGTCATGCATTTCTGCGGAGCAAATTCTAAAAAAATTAAAAATCATACCTGAGTTATCGAAATCCATCACTATATTATTAATACACACGCACAGAAATAGAAATATTAACCATACAACTTTATTTTTCCTGTAAACTATATGGTAAGAAAATCGTGTACTGCGGTTAGAGATCAAGTTACAATTGGGAGGTAAAAAGAGTAAAATTAAAAACTGGGAGTATTCTCCTAACAATCGACAAGCTGTTTTTTTTTGTTTACCGTTAGTTTACAAAATCGACTTTTGGCCGCATAAAAGCCGCAAAAATCTGTAAACGCCAAAAGTTGAGGATTACTTAAACTAAGTTCGAAATTCAGCCATTTTGAATAAAACCCTCTTGTACTTTTTATACAAAAAAAAAAAAAAACAATCCAAAAATTTCACCTTTGTATGCCTACTACAAATTTGCACTTTTTTTAAATATTGGTATGGTACTGATTTTCAAAATAACGATTAAGTTATCCAAACACTTGAATACTTAATTCTTAAAAGTTTTGCTAAAAATCAATATTTTACATTTTTTGTAAACAAAAATCTTGCAACTGTTCGGAAAAGTTTGTGATTACCAATGTAATTTAAATTTTTAACTTGCGATATATAGGTAGGTACTATATAAAAGATTAGGATTCGTACAAAAAATTTAACTCGATATAACTATCAGACATGTCATTACGATGATAGAGAATGCGAAAAAAGTGGGTCTCGCAATTCTGTCTGTCCGCCTGTCTGTCTACCTGTCTGTCTGTCTGTGCAATTTAAAATTTACCTCGAGCTACAGTCTAAACTGCTGAAATTTTCTTTTAGGGCCAAAACTAACGATACCTGCCATATAACTATTAAGAAAAAGTTAACTTTTTTCAATTAAAATTAAAATTTTTTTTGATTAAAGTTTCTGTGTCTACTTTTGTTAATAGGGTCATACTAATGAAATGAATGAAATGTTTGTAAAAGTTCTACTAACGGTATATACCTCCCATAGAATCGTTTTTTTTTTATTATTTTTGACTTTCACTTAAACGACTGAACTGAACGCTAATTTTTTTCAATGTGAAAATGTTCAAAAAAATTATTTTTGGATTTATAAAAAATCTTTAAATTTTTTTTTTTTTGAAAAATCAAATTTTGAATTTTTGGTTCTAAAGGGTTTTCCAAAAACGCTTCAACAACGCATTGAAATTATTAAAATTCACTATAAAAATGGTGAAAATTTGGCAGAGACGGTTCGTAAAACTAAAACATTTTTGGGTCGTCGTGAAGCACCTTGTCGGACCGCAATACAGAAATTGGTGGACAAATTCGAGCTGTTGGGACAAGTAAGTGATGTGAAGAATAAAACCCGTGCACGTCGCTCAAGAACAACTGAGAATATTGCTGTTGTAGCCCAAAGTGTTGAAGAAAACCCAGGTTTGTCCATTCCTCGTCGTTCTTTGGAATAAGGCATTCCACAAACGTCATTACACCGTATTTTGCATAAAGACTTGGGTCTTAAGGCTTATAAAGTTCAGTTAACACAAGAACTCAAGCCGGCTGATCATCAACAACGTCGTGTCTTTGCTGATTGGGTCCTTGAAATGCATGAAAATGAACCGGAATTTCATCGAAAAATCATCTTGACTGATGAGGCCCATTTCCACCTCCGAGGCTACGTCAACAAGCAAAACTGTCGCATCTGGGGCTCGGAAAACCCAAGAGTTATTGTTGAAAAGCCTCTCCGTCCTCAACGCGTGGCTGTTTGGTGCGGTTTATGGTCCCGTGGGGTCATTGGACCTTACTTTTTCGAAAATGAGGCTGGAGTAACAGTTACGGTCAATGGATTGCGCTATCGAGAGATGATTAATGATTTTTTATGGCCTGAATTGGATGGTATTGATCTGGACAACGTTAACTTTCAACAAGACGGCGCTACGTGACACACAAACAATGAAACCATCGATCTTTTACGGGAAAAGTTTCCGGACCGTGATATCTCTAGAAGAGGTGATCACAATTGGCAACCGAGATCTTGTGATTTAACACCTTGTGACTTCTTCCTTTGTGGCCACGTGAAAGATAAGGTCTACGCCAACAGCCCAGCGTCGATTCAAGACCTCAAAGATGAAATTCGTGAGGCTATCGAGGACATAGGGCAGCCACTTTGCGATTTGGTTATGGAAAATTTCATGAAAAGGATATGGTCCTGTAAGCGTGGTCTTGGCGGCCATTTGGCTGATGTTGTGTTCCATTATTAACGGCATTCCTCTTTATAATGAAATAAACATCCGATCATTTATCTCCAAAAATGCCATTTTTCTTTGAATATCAAAATAACACCTCTTATTGGAAAACCCTTTATTTGCATTAATATTTGTCTGTCTTAAAAATTGTGTACCAACTTTTTTTTAAACCAGGTTTGAGAATTTTTATATAGGTATAAAAAAATATTTTTTTTTAAGAACGGCTCTAACGAATATCAAATTATTTCTTCTGAAAATGTATCTTTTTTAATTAAATCAAATGAGATTCTTAGTTAACCCTAGTTCAATTACCCCAGTGTATGATGGCCCATAAGCAATAAAATGTTCATCTTTTAAAGTACCAGACATCAACCTGGTCATCTTTTGGAACACTGTAATTGTGGGGAAAATCTTTCCAAACTGTTCATGTTATAAAACAGTTCATGTTTTCGAGATTCTTCTGTACCTATTATTGACTTATATGGATCTGGATTTGATTCACTTTAACATGTAAAACAAAAACAAACTAAAACTGAGGAGGGAGGGAGAGAGAATTTTGTTTTACGAAATTTAGTGATAAAATACTCAGGGATAGATGAAATTAGATAAGCGTGTTTTCTTATAATCGGTTTTTACTATTTTACCAGTGACAGTGACTTTTTGAGTTTAATCATGGATTTATTTTTATTATTTCAGAACTTAAATGGAGCCACGATCGATTTTAATAGCAACCTTGGCGGTAATATGCCTTGCAATAAACTTGTCAGAAGCTGGTTACTCAGCTAGCCAAGACGATCAAATCACTAGCGCATTTCGAAAACGTCTTCTTAACCCAGCTGATCATGCGAAAGTTGCCAGGCAACTTGTGCATTCTGCAAATTGGGCATCTGTTGGAAGTATTTCAACCGATGAAAAAATCAAAGATTTCCCAATGGTAAATGTTATATCAATAGCCGATAGCGCCAAAGGTGGTATTTCAACCGGAAAAATCTATTTCCTTTTGGTGGACCTTGATTTCACTGGACGGGATTGGAGAAAAGAAAACAAAGTAACTTTTACGATAACAAGTGAACAGGATGGTGATTGTTCGAGAATTGATGTTGATCCTATGGAGCCGATTTGCAAAAGAACTTATATTAGTGGAAAAGTTGTAGAGGTATTTTTTTGCTTTGCTTATTTAAATTATTATTACTAAACTCTAGAACTACCTTTCTATAGCTGCAAAATGGTACCAGTGAGTATGATTTCGGATCGAAAGCTTTTATTAGTCGACACCCGGCTTCGTTAAATTGGGTTGCAGGTAAGATGTTCAAAACGATATCATTGGGTATAGTTGTTAACATTGTTTTTTTATTGCCGTAGAACATAAGTTTTATCTCTGCGTTCTGGATATTGAACATATCTATGTTTTGGATTGGTATGGTGGTCCCAAAGATATTCCCATCCAAGAGTATTACAATGTTATCCTGGAAGATAGAGTCAGCGTAAAGAAGCCAATTAATCATGCCAAAGTTGCCCGGGATCTTGTGCACTCAGTAGATTGGGCTGCGGTTGGAAGTATTTCAACCGATAAAAAAATTAAAGGTTTCCCAATGGTAAATGTTATATCAATATCCGATAGTGCCAGAGGTGATAAATCCACTGGCAAAATATACTTTCTTTTGGTGGACCTTGATTTTACTGGACAAGATTGGAGAAAAGTTAACAAACTGACTTTCACTATAACTAGTGAACAGAATAGAAATTGTTCGAAATCCAATATTGACCCCATGGAGCCCGTTTGCCCGAGGGCTTATATAAGTGGAAAAGTTGAAGAGGTAAATATTTGTTTGTTCAATAGAAGTCAATAGCACATACTATAATGGATTTCTGTTCTACATAGCTCAAAAATGGTACAAATGCATTTGAGAAGGGATGGAATTCGTTTGTTAGTCGACACCCAGCAACTACAAATTGGGTTACAGAACATAGCTTTTACCTTTGCGTTCTGGATATTGAACACATCTATGTTTTGGATGGTTATGGAGGTCCAAAAGATATTCCAATCGATGAATATTATAATGTTGATATGGAAGATAAATAAATTGTTAATTTTGTACGTTTTAAAATAAAAAAAATAAATTGTTGATTATAAAAATTGAGTTTCAATACAACGTGTTTTTTCGGATTGTTATATGCTTCGCCTGGCTCTAAGAGGCTCGATATTTATACCCCTGTTCTGAAATTCTGTAACAATAGTATGTTGGTGTCCGTACGATTCATGCCACCTATAGCCATCTCAATCGATGTATTTTTGGCATGACACCCTCGCATGCTGCCACATATGCAGACTCTTTCGTTGATAAAGATACACAAATTCTGACGCTGGGAACACCATTATATTGCAGCTGCTCCAACTATCATATCATATACTTATAAAAATTACATTTACCCCTGCTTCTAAACATCATGTGCAGCTGGTCGACATTTCCCAGATGGGGTTTCGTTTTCTTCTTTGCCCTCGCTACCCCAATCGTGACGAGAAGGTCCAGCAACACATGCACTTCCAATTGCCATTTTGCTAATTTTAAAATGCAAATCATAAATGCATTGTCATTCATGATAAATATCGACATTTAAACAGTTATAAACAGTTAATTTTAATAATTATTTACTTCACAAACTTAAAAAAATAATGTTCAGAAACCTCAGTATACAAAATAAATAATTTGCTTACAAAATAAAAAACAAACGCAATAATTTCTAAAAATATCAGAAAAAAAACTTCGTACTTAAAGGAAAGTTGAGCCTATTTTTCTCTTTTAACACACACATTTTTACTCTTAAATTTTACTCTTCCAAATAAAAATAGCTATGTCAGTTTCTAATAGGTCTGTTTGGTAACCCAAACGTTGTAAAACGTTGTACGACGTTGTACTTCGTTTTTCCAAATTCCTGTTTATTAACTCCAATGGGGCGTATTCATAGTCGTTTTTCATCATCATCATTGGCTCGACATCGGGGTCCGGTCCTGGCCTCTTTCAACAAGTCTCTTCACCTATCCCGGTCTCGAGCCAACGCCATCCAGTTGCGCACCCCAAGGCTTCGGGCGTCCTGGTCTACGCCATCTCTCCAGCGCAAGCATGGTCTACCACGCTGCCGTCTACCATAGAATGTACCGCAAAAGACTTTCCGAGCAGGTTCCGAGCAGGTTGCTAATGACAGTATTCTTAAGGCGTGTCCACTTCTCATTTACGCCCAGCATACTGGCTCCAGGACTTACTCTCCCTAAATCAAGTGATTCTAGGGCGAGTCCTAACGCATTACGAAAGGTGTTACTGGTGTTTTCATTGCGTAGGGCAGCAGTGTTGATTCGAACCTGATCGGCGGATGCAATGCGTCTCCGCAAAGCAATCCGCCCTCGGAAAACCATACCAACAAGATAGTGATCCGAGTCGATATTGGCACCTCGGCACGTTCGTACCGTCATCAAGTTCGAGTAGTGGCGACGGTCTATCAACACGTGGTCTATTTGGTTACGAGTGACTCCATCAGGTGATACCCAGGTGGCTTTGTAGATATCTTTACGCGGGAACCTGGTACTCGCAACGACCATGTTTTTCGATGCTGCCAATTCTAAGACTCGAAGTCCATTGTCATTAGTGTTCTCATGCAAACTATGGGTGCCTGCGTAATGCCTGAATACCGGCTCCCGACCTATTTTTGCGTTCAAATCCCCAAGGATGATTTTGACGTCATACCTTGGGCAGGCATTGAGGGCCCTCTCGACTTGTTCGTAGTAAGTCTCTTTTTCCTCGTCTGAGGACTCCTCCGTAGGTCCGTGAACGTTAATGAGGCTGATGTTTGTAAATTTGCCTCGCACGCGAAGGGTGCATAGTCTTTCGCTTATAGCGTTAAAGCCGATGATGGTAGACTTCATTTTTTCGCTGACTAGGAAAGTATTGTTCATTAATTTACATAGCTTTTAATGTCGAAATGGACCATTACGGTTGTTATTTTGTAAACAGAGTGCTACAAGTTGACAGAACGTGTTTGTTAACTTTGCAACAAGTTTTTCTCTCTTTGAGAGTATTTTTCACATTTTTGCTCTCTTTTAAAAATTTGACAGATTTCAAACAAGTTACTACAAAAAGTTACCAAACAAACATAATATACAATGGCCGCGTTCACATTCGCATAGGATAGCCTATCCAAGATACCTTCGCTGCCAGTATATTTGCGAATCTTTTTCAGTCAACTGTTAGTTAACATAGGATTACAAAAACAGAAAGGTATCTGGATAGATAGATTTTTATGTGAACGCTGCCAATAGTTACACTTGGAATGCAACTCGTTGCTAAATTAAATTATCGAATGCGAATCACATCTCTAACAACAACCCTTGTGTATATGTCATCTGTTGGGCATTGTTATTGACAGTACAGTGATGTATTTTGCATCTAGTTTTTCTTTCCTCAAATTCAAGTTTATTCGGTAACTTGATCGCGAACATGTGGTATTTTGTTTTTAATTCTTGCAAAGTTTAATTGTTTTTGAACACCGAGATATTTTTTTGCATTTTTTAAAAAGCAACTTCCTTGTCTTCTAAAAACTTAATATAATATTAACTAATTATGTCTGGAGTAAAGTGTAAGAATTGCGGATCAACGGACATCGAAGTCGACAACGCTCGCGGAGATGCCGTCTGTACAAATTGTGGTTCTGTCCTCGAGGACAATTTAATTGTATCGGAAATACAATTCGAAGAAGCTGGCCATGGTGCATCTGCTATGGTTGGACAATTTGTTGCTGCCGATTCGACAGGTGGTGCAACAAATTATGGTTATGGTAAATTTCAAGTCGGTTCGGGTAATGAATCTCGCGAGGTTACCATCAAGAAAGCCAAACGCGACATAACTCATTTGTGTCATCAATTGCAATTAAATCAGCACTATATCGATACATCATTGAATTTCTTTCGAATGGCTTTGATGCGGCATTTGACTCGAGGTAGAAAGAGTACCCATATTTATGCAGCCTGCGTCTATATAACATGTCGCATAGAAGGAACATCACGTAAGTTGAAAAACAAGGTTTATTTTCACCTCATATCTATATAATCTATATTTTTTGTTAGATCTCCTGGTGGACATCAGTGATGTGCAACAAATTTGTTCCTACGAACTAGGTCGCACCTACTTAAAGCTGTCAAATGCACTTTGCATTAACATTCCCTCAGTTGGTAAGTGAAATTGATAAAAGAAAGTCTTGATGGGTTATTTTCCTTATGTGGGTGGGGTTTTTTTTTATTAATATTTTTTCTGTAAGAAGCAGTCATCATTTGGATTTAACCCCTACGTCGAGCTACGAAAGTGGTGCGAATGATAGGTGTTGAGTCGCCACGAAGGCAGACACAAGTTCAAAACTCGCTTACGTCATGCCATCATTTTTTTTAAATTCTCTCCTTAGATACATACTCGTTTTAGAGAAATTGAACGTTTGGACTTCGAGTGGTTCATAGTTCATCTGTGCACTTCCAATTTAAAGATTTTGCAACCAATAATTAAAAAAAAAATAGATTACCTAGTACCTAGGTACAAAATATAAGTGACATGTATACACCTAAAAGGTAACTAGATGCGTTTAGTTTGATTCTTGCACTAGGCCACTTCACTAAAATGAGGGTTGGGCTTCTATCCTGGTCCAAAGTGGTATTAGGAAAATAAATAATAAACATCTAAAATCAAACCCCAGAACTCTCGGATTACCTATAACTGTAGTAAAAGCATCAAAAATATAAACAAAAAGCAACAGTAGTGTCAGTATCATTCTTTGAGAACCAATGTGTTTTCATTTTTGCTTTTAGTGTTGCATTCATCAGCCTTGCCATTATTTTAGCCTTTTTTAATCTGCCAAAGTTTTAAATTTCTTTTGTATTTAATAAATTGAACTTAATAATTGTCGAATATTGACAATTTAAGTAAAAACTGTTTCAATAAGGGAAAGTGAGCGTTAGGTTTGAATGGAATTAAACAATCTGTGTGTGAGGTAGTAACAATTTTTTTTTTAATTTGAAAGGACCATATATTCCATTTTTTATGGAATAAGACATGTTACGGTGACAAAGATACGTTTGGTTCAATTTTCAATGGTTCTTCCTTATAGATCCGGCAAAAATTGAAATAATGGCATAATAAATGCCAGTATTTCAATTTATTTCATTTGTTTACCTTAAGGGCATCGGTCGATTGTGGGTTATTTGCATTTTGCATATACCTATGAATTCAGGGAACCCTTCATTATCATCGTTCTGTAGTGGTCGCCATTCACGGTGACCGCCTAACCTACGTCGTTTTTAAAGAAGTACAGACCAATTACGCCACCAGCCAAAAATCCACACCAATCCAATAGTGGGCTCTTACTACAGCAGATTTTGGGTGTGAGTGATAGCATAAAAAGATTGGTATTTTTGGAAAGGTCATTTGATTGTATGTATGAGATGTCGAGTTCTTCGTAGGTGGGGGCTTTTGGAAGTTAAAGTGCAATAACGTTGCAGTTTTTCGAATAATTATGATACCAACAAAAACGTTTGCCTCTTTAGATATAGGTATCTTCCTTGTTTGTTACCAAAAAGTTTGTTTCAAATCAGCTTACATACTTTCATTTACCCGTAAGATGCACTAAAAAATTATACTTTGAGTGGATATTTCGGACAGGTGGAAACAAGTCAACCGTCTTGAAACATACTCTTTGGTAACATACAAGGAAGATCTATTTCGGTGGACCCAAATTTTGTTGGTCATTTAAAATATCAAAATTATTTCATTGTTTTTTAGACAACTGCATTTTTATTGTGCTTTAACTTTAAAACGCCCCAGCTACGGACTGGAAGAACTATTTCATACATAAAATCAAAAGACCTTTCCAAAAATACCAATTACTTTATGCTATCACTCTGATGTTCACATCAGAAGATCGTGAACAGGCCAGTAAAGTCATCTCATAAAATGTACAGGTGCTTTCGCATATTTGTTAATGACTTTTTTTTATTTAGTTTTTGTTTCCTTCACAATAAAAAAATAATGAAACGTTATGTTAATTAAGCATTTTTCCATCAACATCACACAGAAACACAGACCAGGGACCAGTTGTAGTTAAAAAAAATACTGATTTTCAGAAATTTTAATTTCCAGTAGGGTAATTTCTATTTTCTTTATATAAAAATTAATAAAGACATGTTTGATATTGAAATCGATAAACTATAAAATACATAAAAATCACGCATATAAACAAGAAATGTGAAAAATCTACAAATCGAGTACTAATCGAGTAAATAATGAACGTGTCAAATTCAAAACCGTCAAAATATGTAGATTTTTGAGAAATAATTCACAAATTTTCAGATAACAATTGGAATCGATATATGAACATAGTTTTTAAAAACATGCAAGTAACACATACAAACAAAAATGTGAAAAAATCACATTTTGAGATAGGTATTATGACCGATTGATGGTGAAAAATTAGTAAATAGATACTTGAAATATCTTCACCATAATCAGAAATCCACAAAATGCATTCCTATATTTCGGAACCAATATAGAAAATTGCTGCAAACGAAAATTTATGGAATTCATCCATTTGTAGTCGTGGTATTCCGAAATTGAATGCTATTATTTTGAGTACCCTTTCACAGCTCTTTTTATTTCCGGTTTGAGAGTAGTCATATTGTGGGCTTTACACCGTTTCAGGATTATCCAATGTTTACCGGACACCCTGTTTAAATCACCAAGCAACGTTAAAATTTTAAATTATTTGGAAAATCATTTTCACATAATTTTAAAAATATTAAAAAAAATCAAATTATTGAAACAAAAAAAAAAAATATTTACTTAAGCCTGCGCTGCTGAAGCGAAACGAAAAATCATAAACGTAAAATTTCGTTCGGCTTTTCATTCAGCAGTACGCAGCTCGACGAAGTACATTGAATTATTGGGAGAACTCTCCACACATATTGCTTACACATGTTTCAATACTCGTAGGAGTATTACAAAAGATAGGAACGAAAAACATGAAAAACATGTCACACCGGTTACAATAGAAATACCCACCCGTAAAAAATGTGTGGTGACTTCTGCAATAGCTCTCATCAGCTTATTTTGCCGTCTAAAAAAAAATTAAAAGTAGCAAATTTTCAATATTTTAAACAATTACATGAGTGAAACATTCAATTCGCTATTCACAATAAAGGGCTTAATATAATGAAGGCTATTAAAAGATAACATAACCAGTAGTACTTACTTGAATACTTTCATGTTGATTAGTTACACCAAACAAATCCTTCACATTTTAATTAGCCAGTTCAGGTTTCTTGAGTTCTCAGATCATTTTTTTGGCAGCGGCTGAGACAGAGATTAAAAATATTTAAAAATCAGGTCGCTGAGAATTTCTGAGTGCTCTCAGAAACGTGAACTAGCTTAATGTATACTCATGCATCCGGTTGACGTTGTTTTTTTAAATATCCTTGTGTTGAAAAAAAAACAATAATTTCAAACTAGATACTGTTGTTTAAAGTTTTTAATGAATATCATAAAAAGTACAGTGCTTAAACTGAAGTTTTAAAATAACGCATATTCCCCCTGCTTTTTTCTTCATTTTATTTAGTTATATTTAGCTTGGTCCTTCTCTTTTGGAAAGAAATAAAAAAAATAAATAAAACTTGTCAAAATTATTTTTTACAACAAAAATTCAGTATAAAAATGCAAAACTGATAATAAATATTGTTTGTTTCATAATAATCAAAGATTTATATACTTAAGTGTGATTATTATTGAATGCTTGTGCAAGAAATTGAATAAGATTTATATTCTTTACTATGGCATACTGTATTGTCTGGAAAATTATGTTTACTCTCATTCATGTTTTGTGGTACAATCTACCTTTTAAAATCCAATTTCATTACCAAACAATACGTTTTACTGAAAACTCTACAAAGATTCTAAAAGAAGTTAATTATAACTTTTGAATATATGTAAATACAATACATAATATGAATATAAGTATAAGAACGTTATTTATGAACTTGTTTTTTTTTTATTTGTTCAATAACTGATTTTTCCGATTTTTTTCTTTAATTTTTGGTTTTGAGTAAATATTTTTTGTTTAATTTTAAATTCATAACATTTAATTTGGAAATTATGTAATTCGATTACTTTTATTAACATTATATTTTGTTTCTTTTGTATTTAATAGTAATTATTATTATTGTAGATAGATAAATATGTATTTTGTTTTGTAATAATATTATTATTCCCGCTTATTTTGTGTATTTTTCATTTAGAATTTTTATGATTGATTGCCTTCTAGAGTTTTGAAAACAAAAAACATGAACAAAAAATTTGGCTCCTTTGGTGCAAAAAAAGGTTGAGTAGACCGAAAGCCCACAGCCGATTGTGTATCACGGGTCGTTTAAAGGCTGTCAAATCCGAAGGTTCTTGCACTTCTGATTTTTTCTAAGCAGAAGTGTTCCTTGAGATCTTAGTAACATAATAAATGTTTCTTTTTTAAATCGGTCACTAAGCAATTCGTTTTTGCGGGCAAAATTTTGAAAAATATAATGAAGAAACCTCGTCCAATTATACGTTCTAACCTTTTCTCTTAGATTTCATGTAGTATTTAAATCCAGGAGACTCCAATGGATACTATAACATTTAAATCCATTGAATTCCTTTAGATGGAAACCTGTTTTTAACCACTGTAGACGAGTTTATATGGTTTAACCTGGCTATAACTCCATTATGGCCCTCATTATGAAAAGTGAATTGAACGGTCGCCTAAATGCGAGTTTTTAAATTAGCGAACATTTGCTATTTGTAATACAACGGTAGTAAAATTTACTAGGGTTTTGGCACTTGAAGTGAAATCGAACTAAATTTAAGAGAATCGCTCGCTATTTATTATAGTACCGAATCCGCTAATTAGTTCGATTCGCAATTCATAATGAGGGCCTATAACAACATTTTCTCTTTTCCATATACAGCTATATAACATTTTGAAAAATGTGTTAATAATCACAACGATCCATACTATTATGAACTAAGTGAATTTGTTTCATTTCGCAACGACAAAAAGTTTTTAACACATTATTCAAAATAGCTGCAATCCATTGTAGAAACGGAAGTTGGAGTAAAACCCATAAAACAATAAACTTTTTTATCAAAGGTTTATTATTAAATGAAACTACAACAACCTGTGTGTGTTGCCACCAAGTTTATAGGCTAGAATTTTAGCTATTTCACAGGCTGTCAAACCCGATCATCAATTTTTTGTGAAATTAATTTAAATGTGAGAATCGTTTAGCAGATACTCCAATTTTTTCTTTTCTTCTGCTAAAAAATCATTATATTAATTTGTGTACCCCGAGATAGTATAGTTCCATCATCACTTCCTTTTTTGCACCAAGTTAAAACTTTTTCTTTACAAAAAAAAGGTAACCTTAAAATCAATTCTTTTATTTTGAATGCTTAAAAACCCCCACAAGAAAAAAGGATTTATTTATTTGAAAAATAGCGACTTTCCTAACTTCTAATGTAATTTGCATCGCAAATACAAAAATAATACATAAGTTTAAAATATTTTGGGAAAAGCAAAAACAAAAATAAATCCATACATAGTATAAAATATTTTTTTTTTCTGTTTATAAAATAAGAAAATCAAACTTATTCGAGTCTTTTGTTCTTTTATATTAAAAATATTAAAAAAAAATTACCACAAATTAATTTATTTGAATTTAAATTAATTTGCAGCCAATGCACCACCGTCATCACAATTAGCCGATGGTGTTGTGCAATGTGAATTAGTTGGACTATTCATTGGTGAATTGGTCGTTGGCCCATAGAATATCAATTCTGGTATCTGTCCACCTTGAACTCCTGTGCCATTTGTACTTTCCGATGAACATTGAAACTGAAATGTCACATTACCCATGCACACCTCGGACATACCTTCCTGACCAAAGAAACTCAATTCATTGCCATCCAAGATAACAGAAGCTGTATAATAGCATTCGGGTTCAATTTGAATGGGATTTGCGAAGAACACATGAAAAGTGTTACTCGATCCATCGGAGAAAAATTTCGTATCATTCTCGGCGAGAGTGCGACCCAATCGTTTAAGTTCGATTTTGACACTGTAATTGGCAGCACCAGTCGACGAGCCATACAGGCCAAAGCCAACAATGAAAATCCTTCGATCTACGGAAAATTGAATAGAATCGCAGCGTCCACGATAGCGCCATTGGTTCGAACGATAAGCACACGATTGGAAACGGTGACAAACTTGAGTCTTCAGTCCAGCACGACATTTTGTCGGATAGTTTAGACTTGGTTTGGCAATCGCAGTGAAGTGTAAAAATATATCAATTGTCTCTGGCGAAGTGAGTATGCCTGTTTGGGCGACACCATTAGCAAATTCCTCCAGAGTCATTGTTGGAATGCGTATTAAATGCAAAGCTGGTCCTAGGACATTTCTCTTATTTTGTGGAGTTGTGTCGATTTCCATCTTTTGACAAGCATTCAATGCCCAATTGAGTGCAGCTTCAAAGAGATGTATCTCTTTGCAGTTGAGCGTTTCACGTGATAGAATCGATTCGAATGTCTTCAAATCGATATCTACGAAGCCTTCAGATTTAATAGCCATTTCCGCCTATATAAAAATTATACAAATTAGTTGAGACTTGAACCAAAAAAAGGTTCTTCTTATTTACCTGTGCGTCTATAACTTCCCAGCATCTCTGCATCAGTTCTGGCTCCTCGAATAGACGGGATTGACTGAGAAGTAGACAGGCGTTTTTTGCCGTCAAACTAACTTCTAAATAATTAACACAAGCTCTTGCTAAATGCGGCACAATGTATTTTTTGGCAGCGTACAACGTTGCCAGAATATTATCGGGTTCTAATTGAATTTCATCACAATACAAATATCTAAAAGAAAAAAAATATATAAATGGGAAAAATAATGTTAGTTGTCGGGGAAGTGGCATTGCCGGACAGTAAAAGTTAAAGCATTTGTTACAAATGCTCACAAAAGAGCATTTGCATTAATTGCCGTCAGCCAAAAAAAGAGTTCTATTATAAAAACAGTAAAATCTTGGTTTTTGTTAAGTTATTAAAAGGAATTCGTTTATGATTTGCTAGAGAACCTTTCAGTTTTTTCCCTTTAGGGCTCAAGTAATTTCATCAGATGACAGCATGATTTTTCCCCCATTTGACCTTCTGATTGAGTTTAGTTAAGGGCAGACTTCAATAAAGTTGTATTTGTCTTCTCTGGTTCGTAGATTGTCCAAAGTGATGTCTGTTTTTCGTTCGGTTCTATAACGCAAGTAGTTCAATTTTAGTACATCTGTTTCGGTCATAAAATTAAATTTTGTTCGCCAAAATCATGATGCAGTAATTTATATATATTCCTTGTTGGACTTTCAACGCATTGTGCTTTGAACGTATTTCTTCTCGATTCTTTAATTTTTGTTATAACCGTAAGAGTTATTTCATTATATTGAAACAAATTAATACCGTGGCCATCAGACAATCTCGTCTATTCGATATAGCATATAAGATTCAAAATTTCCTTCTTTGAGAAAGCAATGATAATTTTCCCATAATTTTAATAATTATTAAAGAAAAGTGTAAAATCAAGATAAAGTTAGTGAGGACATCCACATAAATCAAAAAATGTAATAGACTTGAAACCCTTGATTGAAATCTTTTAAAATGTTTACATCCCACACCACGGATAAGTTTCCCACACCACTTCCATAAAGTGTTTGAAAAATTCTTAGCATTTTTGTTGAAATACCAAAGTTGATTAGTTTGTAGAAAAAGGCTCTTCTATGAAGAAGAAGTTTTTCTTTTCGGAAACCAGTCTGTGGAATTCACTTTAAAGATTGTTTTCGTTTATACAATTTGTGTCACTCGTTCAGTAGACCGTAATTTAGTTATAACGTTAGCGTTGTGTACGAAGCCATCTGAAGCACCTGAGGCTTTATTGGATCCATATCGGCTAACGGTTTTCTCTTCATGTCTTGAAAACCTATGGGAACATAGGAGTGCCTTTTTGTTTCTCTGCGCATACTTGTGTGTACATTTTATTTGCTTTTTAATGTATAGTTTTTGCAAGGTTTGATTTACATCTTCTCAGAAGCCGAAGATAAGCAAAAGATGTTGTTTGTGCTGAATGCTGATTCACAATCCCTATCATACCATGGATCCTTACCTGTATCGATCTTACTAATTCAGTTATAGCTGCTCTTAAGATATCCGTTCCTCCAATGGATTGGAGATCATTTTCGGTATTGTTATTAAAAATACGATTGGGAGGTATTATGCACTTCTGTTCCAACACCATACAATATTATTAAAAATTTGGCTGACGGCAATGTTATACATATACATGGGATCCTTTTCCGGCACATTAAGAGAAGTCTCAAAAATTACCTTAACAATGTAAGAAAAGCTGATGGTTCAACATCGGGCACTTTTATTTCCTGTTTGTTTTCTGCTAATCCTCCATAAAACATTGCATAAAATACTGAACTTCCAGTTGCTAGGATATATTTGTGTGCAGGAATTGTTTGAATATTATCTTAAAGAGAGAACAAAATAAATCATATAAATTTTTATTAATCAGAACGAAAAAGTAACCTCAACTCACCATCAGATCCAACAACAAATTTAACATCAGACATTAACTCATTATTGAACATGGCGGCATTGCGCTCCAGTACAGTTGCTTTGGTTGCTTGCCAATTCGGATCGGCTGTGTCCACTGCATTGGATGATCCATTACTTGATGGAAGACAAAATGATGGTGAACTGCTTATAGCACCAGGCGATGCCAACGGTGATGATGGGACACTAATTGGTTGTGTGATTTGGATATTATCACGCTGATGATGTTGCTGCTGCTGTTGTTGTTGTTGCTGTTGTTGCTGCTGCTGTTGCTGTGGTGGTTGTTGTTGTTGCTGCTGATGTGTTGCAGAATTATGCGGAGGCGATAATAATAAACCTCCATTGTTGATTGTTTCCACTAAAAAAAGGGGAGAAAAAAAGAGGAGCGTTGAGTAAATTGTATTTTTTTTTTGTTTCTTTTAAGAAAGTCGCTTAAAGAACTGACGCTATTTGTTTATTATTTCCCGCCATTTGAAACATTTAACAAAATATTTTAGCTATGCTGAACTAGATTTTCTGTTAATTATCACAATACAATTAAATAAAAGGTATTTACTTAGCTCAACTGCTTCACAGAAGTCCTAAGAACGAAATAAAAGATGCGACAAAAATGTGAAATATTCTTTTTACATATGCACAAAGCTAAGCGTTTAAGTGCGGCTACCTATTCCGACTGATTCAGAGTGTCTGTTTTTTATTCTTTATTTGTTTGGTAAATTATGATGCTTTGGATTATGTATCTATCACGGGGTAGAGTTCTTCTTATGTCTTGTTTCTATTTTCAATTTTTTTTATTATAAAACAAAAAGAGTAAAACCTTTATCTTTTAGTGGCAAAGCGATATTTAAACGAGATACATACATTTCGTTAATTGGTTTGGTAGACTTTAGGTAGACTTTAGGTCCCTTTGATGTTTCTTAACTTTTACATGCCTGATTTTTGATTTCTTCAATTTATTCTTTTAAGATTCTTATTTTCTTTCATGTGTTAAATGCTTAAACCATATCTTTTAACTTTTAAATTAAATTACTAGCACATTTTTAAAGCTTTATACAAATAGAGGATTAATTTAAGAAAATAACCTCAGGACCATTGTACTGTATTCGATTTGGACATTTAATATTCGAAAATACTTAAAAAATGTTTACCCAGATAACATTGCAGCTCTAGCAAATTTTTTTTTTTTCATTTTAATTAAGTTTTTCGGATATTCCTCTGACTCCACTGTGCTCAGGGGCAAAAAGTGAGATATCTTTGCCCCCCCCCCCCCCCAAACATATCTCACGGCTTGCAACCCACCTGCTTGGTTTCACTACAGGATTTTGAGTAGTTCGAAGTTGGGTGTATGCAAAGTTTTACCCGACATAATTCTAAAAATTCTGTATTGACACTTGAAGCGAAGTTATGAAGAGTATTGCTCGCTACGATATACTAGAGGAAACTAGGCTCACATATGTATGTATGTACTAGAGGAATGATTTCAAATTGTAGGGAAGAGAACGGTCTTTAAGAATAGTAATTGAAAAAATAACCATAAGATGAGTTTTTTTCTTAATAATTTAAATAAAATATTCCTATAGGTAATATAGTTGTGAATAAATCTGTTTATACATTTTTTTCTGTGAGGGTTACAGGAAGTGAGATATATGTAATTGCAGACAACCAACAAATTAAAAAACGTTTATAGGTGGTGCAAATTTGGTTTTAAGTCTTTTGCCTTTATCGATCCATGAAAAAAAAACTGACCATGCTTCTGCGCGCCATGTCAAATGACGCTTTGACTGCACTATATCTCAGAGCTAGCGTCACGGCAAAAAAATGTATGCATTCTGAATCTTTGGTAATGTTTCTATATTTTGTTTTGAAATGAATACTAAATTTTGTTACACATATAAAGTAATGGTTACTCTCCGGCCTGGTAGTAGGCAATAACATTTAATCGTTGGTGAATTAATCCATTGGCGTTGCCCAGAGTATGGTTCTTTGTTTCTTGGTATTGATTAAAAAATCTGCGTGTGGCAATGTCTTCTCAGTTTGCAGTGGCCCGTGATACTCCAAATGTTATTTCTATTTTTAAACAGATACAGAACTTGAAACTCTTTTGATTTTGGTTTCCGAGGCGCATTTTAACCCACTCATTTGAGGTAGGCCCCATGACAAAAGCTATTATTACTACTGGTTTTGCTATGGAGTCTGGCTCGTCATTTCCCTGGGCCCTGATGTGTCCGTCCATGCAATGTAGATTGACTTTGTTACACTTCACAAAGTTCGTTAAGTTTTTTTATACACTCCAATACTAGCTTGGAGTTGATAGAACAGGAGTTTAGGGCAGCTTGAGTGTCAGAAATATTTGAAATGTTTTTATTTCGGTAATTACCTAACTTACAGGTTAAGTTCTGCGCATTTTACAATAGAGTGAACTTCAGTCTGGAAGATGCTTGGGGATCTACCCATTGGAACGGAAAGTTTGGTCTGTCTACCAATCGATGGCGTTTTCTTTTAGTAAGACATTTACATATTGGCCTATCCATTCTCTTTTATAGTTTGTGACCATAGCATATCTTTATCTTGCTTCTGAAAAGAAGGTCTCTTTCTCTAATGCCTGAGGATAACAGTTACTTTCTTGGCGAAACTCACGACGTCTCCCTTACATTGGATAAAACAATCATTGATCAAACACCTATGTCGATATTCATGATAGAGGGATGCTGCTTTGAAGAGAAACAAAGAGCAAATGCCGTTATTGTGTATCTTCCAGCAAGAGAACGACCCCAAACATACCCGGAAGAAATCTAAAAATTGGGTTTGTAGTCATTCCACCAGCGTTCCAGCGAGGGCAAACTCGGCAAATTAAAATTCTGAACGAAGGCTGAACCACATTTCTACAACTGGTCCTTTGTGATAGCGATAGATTTGAGAGTTTTGCCTCGAGAGCATTTCAACTTAAATTTTTTTATCAGTTTATGGTCTTTTAATGATAGAAGGTTTTGTGAAAATTCTTAATTGACAATAAAAGTGTTTCACGTAATTAATACAAACCAAAAAACTTTGTCCTGCATACATTATAAAAATCCAGAAACAAAAATAAGTGCTTACGTGATCAAAAAGAGAATGCTTGATGTTGTCTGTGACACGCCTTTCTGATGCACCAAGTTGTTTCTAGCCTCTTCAAAAAACAACGAAAATAATCTTATCTAAAAACAGCAGTTTATTATCTGAACAAAGCTTGTCTACTTAATTTTAATTAAACACAAAAATAACAACGAGAGGTAAATAAATCTAATCATGCGTTTTTATTTCTAGATTCTCCAAGTACTAATGTATTTACTTAGAACTTGTTAGTATACTTCAAGGTTAGCAGCGTTTTGTTTGTTTGTTTTTTTTTTTTTTTCTTTTATTGTGCAAAACGGCTCTTCGATTACGACGCAGCAGGGTACAAAATTATTAGCTGGGAAGGGTAGACACAGCTAGACAGTCATCTACCTATGAATTGTATGAACTTGACTATTGATTACGACAACAACGACGACGACGGCGTCGTTTTTCTTGTATATTATTTTTTCCTCTCCATCTATCACTGGTTTGGGGGTAAAATCGATATGAAGTATACGCGCTATGCATCATATTAAATTCTTTTACGACTTAAAGATAAACAAAATTCTAATAACCAAAAGCAATGGAAACAATCAAAAGTTAAATAATAATAAATTCCTTTAATTTCAATAGCTCACCATTCATCCAGGCTTGAATTTGTGAATGAGACATGCTTTCTTGATTGCGTTTTACAGATTTTAATGGAAGTCTTGAATTGGAATTTGGTGTTGCCATTCTAATTTGCCGTCAAATATTTCCAAATATACACTTTTCACATAATAATTTCATAGTTTTCAATGTGAAATAATAAAAAAATAACAAAACTATAGGTAAATGCACAATTCTTTCTTTTCAATTGCAATTGCAGTCGATGGGAAAAGAGGCCATTTTTATACTGCAACGAGAGATCTGCCGCAGAGACAGAGGAAAATTTACGAAACGAAGAAAAATTGTTTTGACAGATAAACATAAATACCCCCACTTTGGATTTAAATGGGGGCGTTTTTAGTGTCAAGTGGTAAAGGGGCATTGATGGTTGGGTTGTTTGAAAAAAGAAGTAGAAGAGTAGAAGTAGTAGTAGACTCAGAATGTAATAGAATAGTTACACGATTTGTTGTTGCATTTTGTTGGCCGTTAATTTCAAAATTTATATTCACAGAAAATTATTTATGGAGAAAAAAAAGACATCAAGAGATTCAACACTTTGCAAAATAATTAAAGGGGCGACTTTCCTTTAAGGAATTACGAATTTAGAGTTGATTTTTTTTACAGGTAGGTAGGGGTCTCAATAGAACAGGATTAAAATAGTAAAGTGAGGAAACACCGTTAAATGTGAAAAAAAAAAATATTTTCTTCTGCGGTTTTACCCAACTTTTTTTATAAAAATTAGTTTTGACTCACTGTACTAGATTTCAATACTCGATTTTTATCAAGTATACTCTATTTTGAAACCCTCCTGGATTATCGCACAAACCAACCAATTGCTCGTGCTTCTGCTTGTACGTAAACGTAGTTAAGAAGTATTTTTATTCAACACATGTATTTATAAGTTAATTGAAATTTTGAAAAACTTATAAAATAATAATTAAAAAATTGGCTCGATTTTTTCGAGTTTTCGCGAGAACGGCTCTAACGATTTTGATTAAACTTTTTGATATGATTTTTTCAATAACGATAATTTTTATTAAAAAATATTCAAACGATTTGTCAAAAAAAAATGGTGTGCCATTTTTATCAACATCTAAAAATTAAATTTTGAAAAAATAAAAATCGAAAAAAAAAATTTTCCAAAAAAAAAATATAAAAAATTTTCCCGTTATAAAAAAAATATATATTTTTGCTTATTTGTATACCTTTGTATATCTTTCAATACGAACACACTCAGATAACCAAAATATAAAATTTCCAAGTTAAATTAATACATAACAGCTTTGGACAACATGAGCAGGTTCGTGTGATCCAGTCGTGCATTTTATTTAAATATTTTTATCAATTTTTAACTTTTTAGGACTTTTTTATATAAAATTGCCCCTCGCTATCAAACTTGCTCCCTTGCCTTTACAGCCTCTTATAGAGAGTTCATAAAAATAAATAACTTTTTTTTAGAAAAAATGTAAAAAATATTATGGCTTTGGTTACAATTAAAAAAAAAATTTTTAATTTCTTTAATTAATATCAACATTAATTTTTTTTTTTTAATAAAATAAGATTGTTTAAGGTTACATAAAATATCTGTGCACAAGTTTTAATTAAAATTGCTTAAACAGTTTACGAGACATTCATAAAAAAGTAAAAAAAAGTCCCCTTTCGTTATTCGAGTTTTTTGAGAACAAAAAACTAAAAATGCAGTTTTGTTGCAGTCACTTAACACAATACATATAAAATATTAAACAAAATCTTTTGCCCCTTTTTCGAGAAAAAAACAACTTTCAAATTGACGTAAAAATCATCTGTACCAAATTTCAAAAAAATCCGCCCACGGGTTTGAGAGGTGAAAATGTGTTTAGATGGACGAACAGCCGCACAGACCGACGGACTGCATGACGAAAACCACTTTTTTTGAACTCTTCATTATCGAAATGTTGGTTTTGATTCAGACTTCAATTTTTTTTGACACGAAACCAATACTTGCCCTATAGAGCAAGTAAAAATGCTTGTATTGAAGTGTTTTACAGAACACCGTTATCATTTCTTGGCGCCATAGTTATCATACTCTGGCCCTCAATCAATAACCTTTAAAAAAAATGGATAAATGAAAACAAGTCACCAGCATTTCGAAATTAAAAACGTCATTTAACGAAAACTTCAAACTTGAAATTTATAACAAAGTGGTGTAAGTAATCGGAATTATTCAAACAAATAAAACTTACCCAACAAACAATATTTGAATGCAAAAAAAAAAAACAAATTAATTATGAGTTGAGGGTGTAACGTACTAATTTAATGTAGTCTGAAAGGAACTGCAATAAATCGAAATGATTTCATTTTTTATCCTTACGTTTGGAAAACCCTGTATACCAAACAACTTTTTTTTAACTCTATGAGATGACAATTTTAGAATTTTTTTCTGAATTGTTGCGGGGAGATTAAAATTTGTTTTATATGCAGCCCCTCCCTTCTTTTGTTTGCCTTTTTGCTTTTTTTTTAGTGCAATTAAACTTTTTTGTGGAACATTGCTGACAACGGTACGGGTAATTGTGACTGTCACTTTTTTGTCATGTGAGGTAGTACGGAGGCGTCTTGCTTTGTCAGTTTTGAGACAAAAATTTAACTCTATCTGTCTCCATAGGGATACCAAACAAACACTACTATGATTACAAACATTACATTAATGATTATCTTATTCTCAAGGCAGGTATTTCCAAACTGATGACTGTCTTCCGGACACTTCTATTTCTATTCCGATCACTCCAAAAAAAAGCAAATAAAACAAATAAACAAATAGACAACGTGCTTCGTAAATCTAATAGAATATACAGTAGGTTTATAAAAGGCATGCTATGTATGCTTACTTGATAAATAATAAGCTAAAAGCGTGCGTCAAGTTGGTGGTCATCGATCAATTTGCAATAAGTAGAAATAGGTACTCATTTAAAGTTTTTGTTCAAATAACACCGCGATGCTAATGTTAATGCAAACAAAAATATATTTTCACGCAACCTGACGTGCGGTTTTAGTTTTTCAATTAATTTATTTTTTATGGATTCGGGATTTAAGATATTTTAAGACAAAAGTATTCGTTAAGATTCTTTGGGCTTATCCAAAAGCCGTCACATCAGACATCACTAAAATTTAAAAAAAAAGAAACTTAATATGCCAGACACATTTATTTTTTGCCGGCTCGACGACACGACGCGATGATGGCAGAGAATGATTTGCCTGATATTGATATGCACGTGTAAGAAAAGATAACTCCTCCGCCTTGACTCGCGTCATACAGTTTAGCTGTAACATATAATATCTACATACTTAAGGAAGAAAATAACCCCTCATAATGTTACTTAAGTACATATAAGATTGGATAATGAAGTAATTGTGAAAGTATATTTAAGTAATAACAAAATGATGTAAATAGGTACCTATCTTATTTATAATGATCAAAAGTAATGAAGAAATTAAATATTTCGATAGAGAAGAAAGAATAAATTAATTTATTCTTAACTCGTATTCCGGTGATTTATTTTTGCGGTTTTGTAAATTAATTGCAACAAACATTGCAAGAATTGAGAATCAACATTTTGCAGTCTCCCTCCATTATTGATTTTTATTTTTCACAATTTTTGCAATTTTTTGATAAATTCTATTTATTAAAATAAATTGACAAGTTACAATGGTAGAAAACAACAACAAGTACATTTGAAAGTTCTCTCAAATCTGTTCTAACCTGTTCTGACTCAAAAGCAAGTACAGAAACTTTTAATGTCTGTTCCAGAAAGCGTCATTAAACAGAAACTTGAACAATCTGGAACAAAAAAAAACCTTATTAAACAGCAAAAAGTGCCAAACAGTCCAGAACAACGTCATAGAACACAGAATTTGTTAGAATATGTTACTGTTCATTTAATAACGACCGATGTTAGATGTTGTTGATCTGTCAAAAATAAATTATTTTCGATCCATTTCAACAAATAATAAACAAGAAAATAGTTTTTTTTCCGCTTATTTTATTCTTTCAAAATCAATTCCAAACCAAACGAAACACAAATAATCAACAAATAACGCCAAACAATTAGAAAACACAAACTTCTCTTCTTCTTTTTCTTCATCACTTGATAACTTTTGACAGATTAACATCGAAGCTCAAATGCAAAAGATGATTTGGAAATAGTTACAATATGTTACATTCTGACAGTTTAACATTGCATAAAAAACGACATTATGACGTCATAATGTTACACTTTGTAACTTTTTTTGCATTAAGGAACGATGAAAGTTTAGAACTGTGAACAGTAGTTAACTTTATTTTATAAAAGCACGCACAACGGTGGTACATACTGTCGAGGTTAATTAAAAAAAAAAAAAAAAATAAAAATACACACATATTCCAACACAAAATTTGACAATAGAATGTCACTCCAGTTAGATGCCACTAGCCACTATTAAATTACCTATGATTTGTATCCATAAATTTAGTCTGTGAAAAAAAAACACTTAAAATGTAAAATAAAAAGTGAGTCTTCATTTCATAAGATAACAAGTTTCGGTAATCTGGATGACCATCGAACCTTCTGACCTCGACGAATTATATTCTTCCGGATATTTACTTTTCAAACGTATAATTTTTTGCTCTCCCAATGTAATTCGATTATTCATAAGTTTTTGTTTAATTTTTTTTTTGTTTCATTTTGAGGAATTTTCAATTTTGTATTATTTTGTATCTTTAATGTATCAAAAATCAGGGTGAACAAACCAGTTCAATTATATGCAAACAGGTATTCTTTAAAACAAACAAAAAACCAAGAGTATTCAATAATAAAAAAGTCACGACAAAATACAAATTAATTTGAAACATAAACAATTTTATTATATTGTTTGATAACCAAAGCAATTCCTCGAGGTTAACATTGTGTCTACAAAAATGCATACACAAAACTCGAAAAAAAACCATAAAATGAGCAGATATATCACCAAAATATCAAATATCGTTTACACAAGCGTGGTATCGGTATGGTATATATCAAAAAACTTGTTTTATTTTTATTTTTTGATTTATACCTACAGGTTGCACAGTTGCAATATAAGGAAATGTTTTAATTTAAATTTATGCAATCGCATTGATGGCAGACATTAACTTGAGTCAGCACAACACTCTATTAAAAGGTGGGTTAATTTATTGTTAAATTTAAAAAAAGTTTTTTTCTTGTCTTTATTGGAACTGGGCCCATCTAAATACGTTAAAGTTTTTACGATTAGATGAGAATGTATGGAATGAAAGACATTGCAAAACAAAAGTGATGGAAAGGTCATTTAAAGGGCCATTCACATTGTGCATTTAATCGATTTATCAATAAGTACATACACAAAACAGAAACATACATTAATACATTCGACAGACACGGTTAAAGTGCATTATCTGCTAAGTGGTTCTTACATGTTTTTCAGGAATCTTAAAAAAAAATTTGGGACTCACATAGAACTTCAGTAGGCAGCTTAAAAGCTTTGTTTCCTGTTTAATGTTTAGGACAAGTTAATGCACTGACGATGCCAAAATATGGTCCTTTTTAAAAATAAGATGTAAATTGTTAATACTTTTGAGATATCAGTGGGGTCATTGGGGTAAATATTTTTAACCAAAATTTGAGATTGAAAACATGTTTCTGGATTAAAACCAAATTGCACTAAACTATTATACAAAATACAAACATTTTAAAGGTCCAAAAATTTTGATTTTTAGAATTCAGTTTGGTTGAACTGAATTATTTTGAAGAAAGGTTAAAAACTTCCCGTTTTTTTTCATCTTTTTGAAATTTTAAGAATGTTGGGTAGAGGAATTTTACTGGCAAACATTATATTTAATTTTATCACCCAAAACATCGAAGATTTGAAAGAAATCATTCCCATGAGCCATGAATTTCGTTTTTTTTTAAATATCATATTTTTAATAGAAAAATATAACCACCCTAACGAATTTTTTTTAAATTTGATATTTTCAGGCGACTCTTTCATGAGCAAAAAGCCAAACAAATATTTTTGAAAATTTTGTAACAAAACAATTTGAAAATTGCTATCAACCTTTTGTATAAAAATTATCATCGAAATTCGTTGAGTCGTTTGAGAGAAACTGGACAAAACGGAGGTACCGTTATTAACAGAACAAAAATATTTTTTTATTTCATAAGTACGACAAAAATTTTAATCAAAATCGTTAAAGTCGTTTTTGAAAAAAAATAAGTTTTTCCATTTTCTTTGTAAGGCAGGTACCGTCAAAACCCTTAACTACCAGATTTTAAGAAAATCGTTTCACAGGTTTAGGCTGTAGCTTGAGATACCGACACGGCAGACATAAAGACACAATTACTGGACCCACTTTTTCGCATTCTCTATCATCATAATGTCATGTTTGATTGTTATCTCGAGATCAATTTTTTTACGAATCCTTAACTTGCAATATTATAGTACCTATATCGCAAGTAAAATAGGTTTATTGACACATAAAATCGCATGTTGAATTTCTTTTTGCCGTTACCATAAAGAAAAAACTCTGACGTCTCCACACCACACCATATGTATGGTACGTGTGTCAAGTCTGCTGAACAAAAGACTGTCACTCGTTCGTGTTTAAAATATTTCAAAACCTCCATTTAGTATGAATTTCCTACTCTGCTGAGCTGATGATGTTGACGTACAATTTCAAGGTCGACATAGAAATTACAAAACCAATATACGAAGTAGGTAACTTAAACTAAATACTATGTAATAATAAATAATCTATGTATGTATCAATTAAAAAAAAAAATATTTGTATATAATGCCAATTTCTATATACTTACTATTATTGTAACTATTTTGTATGCCTCTGGTGTCGTTGTTGCAAATATTTCTATTACTATTCCTTCGGCTACTGGCCATGTTGTTGTTGTTGTTGTTATTATTGCTATCACGTATCATTTGCAGGTTTTCATGATTCCCATCACTACTAGTGGGCAGTGGCTCATCATAGTTATGGGTATACGCACTACCCCAGTGCACATTGAAGTCTTCCTCGTCCAGCGTTAAGAAATGATCAAATACTTGAACGCCACGTTCAAGTGGTCCATTGAATTTGTTTATCAATTCCACACACTGCCTGCCAAGTTGCGATATATCCGATTGACCGGTGGCAAAATAAAACAAATGACGTCCCAAATGACTGCTTAAATGATTGGCGAATGCTTCAATCATTTTTTTGTATGATCTTAATCTTCATAATGACAACCACGCCAGAAAGGTTTGCTCATAGATTTAATTCGTTTATGTATACAGAAGATATTTAATGATGACACGCAGCGCACTCTATAATTCAATATAATAACAACAAATCTTGTATAGTAAAATGCACGTAATTTGTGAAAACTGGTGACTTTCACTTGAACTTTTTTATTTTTCTATAAAAAATAAAAAAAAAAAAAACTAAGGAAACAAAAGATAAGGAAAAGAAATCATCAAATGCTCCCAACATATGCCATCATCATCTCGACTTGGGACCACGGTCACGCGGAGGCTCAATCGAGAGCACCTTCTGATGGTGAGAGCCAAGAGTTATGCAAGATTTACATTCGAAGCATACTTGAGAAACCAATCAGCTCCCACAGTTTTTTGTTTTCAATTTTTGTTTTGTTTAATCTTGTTCCCATATTTCCCGGTTGTATTTGTTGTTGTTGTTTTTTTTTTTTTCATTTATTTAACACCTCAAAGTTTTCAGAAGATTATAAATAAAACTTCTTGATTAAGGTCAAAGTTATATTTCTATTTGAGTAAGCAATTCTATTGTTTGTTTTTGGGACAAATGGGCAAAATTAACGCACATCATTAGCAAGCAGTTGTGAAATACAGTCGATACTCTCTTTATCGAAGTATTTTTGCTTTGATACTTAACAAATAAGATCAGCCGGAATTTTAGGAGAAGAACGTAAACACGTTCGAAATATCACCGCGCGCCGGCTGTCGAATAATATGAAGACTAGACCAATCTTCAGCCTTCAATACTCCTAAACTTTGATCCTTTAATTTAACGTTAAAATCTCAATTTGAAAAGAAATTATTTTTAACAACAACAAAAACATAAAAACAATATCGATCGTGTCTAGTTGAAATAATATCATACCGAGTGACCATGGCAATGGAACTAATTATTATTTGTTTTTCAATATCAAAAACATCCAAGTTAACACATCAATGATTCAAATTGCATGATAAAGTTATTTTGTAATTTATAAAATTAGTAGGTGGGTCTGGGGTACATACTTTCCGCAAGTCAACTGACAAGTCAATTTTCTTCCGCCTCCTATTTGTACAAATTTTCAAGTTATTTAAACTTTTTATTATTTTATTTTTTTGTATTTACAAATTATGGGTAGTTCTTTTTTGACGTGATCTTCGATGAAAAGGGAATGTTCATTTTACTATCAAGCGTTGGCCTAGTTAGAACAGGAGCGTGTTTGGTATCATATAAAATGTGGAATTGATCTTGTTATATTTCTAAAATATTTTTCAAATCAGTCTTGGGAGAGTCGTGATTTTTGAGCTTGGAGTTGTCCATCTCAAAAAGATTTTACTGTTTGTTTCACAAATACTTAAATGTTCATAACTTTCAATAAAAATGACTTAGTTTAAAAAAAAAAAACGTATAAGATTTTAAAAGCTAAGCTCAGATCAAAAGATATTCTGATTTGAATTCAAACAGACAGAGTTCATCACCTGATAAATTTTTTTTGGATGATTTCGGATTCGTGCTCAACATTGAAAATCATAACTTCAGAACTTTCCTTGAACTTTAGACTAAAGAGAATACTTTTGGACAAATCATAAATTTCACTTTGCAATATCTTTGCGCCGAAATCGAATTTTTAAATGATTTAAAATAATTTAGATAGATGAAATGCACTTCATTTACATCTCGTTAATAGTTTTGTAATAAAATATTTACCAGTAAAGAAATTTGACCAAAAAATGATTTTTTGACATATTCATATTAGCATATCTCGAAAACGTGACAAGCTAGTAGTTTTGATTTCAGATTCGGGTTCAGCGTGCCAAAATCCTTTAGAAAAGTATAGTTTGTTTTGAAGGCGATTTTCGCTGCAGACCAGTGTTATCTATGTATATCACGGGCCTCATTGCCGTGGATCTCAATGACGGCGTGACTATCGATTTCTGCCACCGAAATCAACCTCAGATTCGGATTCAGCAACTCCAATAACAAAAGCAAGCACACAAAAAAAGGATTAAAAAAAAATAAAACTAATCAGAACTTTCATTATAGAAATACATCCTGACTAAATTATATTGACATTATCTCAACAACGTGAAGTGCTAAATCAATGTGCAGGTTCAAGAAACGATAGGGAATAAATATTTAGTCATTTTTCGCGTCTGTGATTAGTCAGCTGTCAAAAAAATACATCTAATTTGACAGATGACTGCAATCACAAATCCGAAATTTGACTTATTATTTAGTCCCTAACGTTTCCCGAACCCGTCCAATTTTTATTCCACAATCGGATTTAGAGTGCCAAATTCATCATCACTAAAAAGTGTTGACTGGTTAAAATGTCGATTTATATTAATTGTTTGGGATGCTCAAATGCTAACATATTTTTAACAAACCCATGAAATGTCGACGATTTGAAATCTCGAATATAATAAAAGTCAGTATTTAGACGAGTTCAGATTTCAAAGTTGTTTTTAAATGGAGAACCTCTCCCGAACCAACGCAAAATCGGAGCCGCATGGTCTCGAAAAAAAAAAAAAAATAAGACAGGATACGCGTTTTAAGCTTAAGTCACGTTTCAAGGTAGAACTATAATACTCACGAGCTTATCACGACAGTGTTCGAACAAAAATGAGCAAATACAAAAATTCATATGGCACGCCTATAACGTATGTTTCTTGATGGTTTAATTCACAATTTTTTAGCTAACAAATCGCTGATGCGATAGCACTTTTTTCTAGGTCTCTGAACTCTAAGATGTTTCATATTATCATATTTCTGAACACGCCTCATTTTCAAATGCCACAATGACGTTTGGATATGTTTATACAAATAATTTTGGTATTTTCCGCAGCGCAATCGTTGGATAAGTTTATCCAATTTGTGTAAAGTATTTCCATACAAAATTTGACATCTCATTTATCAAAAGATAAACTTATCTAGTATTTTACGAAGTTGCATGAATACCCTTCACATTTTTATTTCGACAATCGACATAACTAAGTCGATTAATCGAACCCAACCCAGTTGACATATACCATTTTAAGCGTGATAGTAACGGCATTTTATTATCTTTCACTAACCATTGCAAGTAAACATTAGTCAAAAGTCTTGATTTCATAGTGATGTCTTATGTTCTGACAGATTTATGTCATATAAAATCATGCGGACAGACCCTGTCGCAAAATCTAAACATCGTTTTATTATGGTCTTTCAACAAAGTCAAAATACGGGTTTAAAAATAATTTCATTAACATATCTATCTATTCTCAAAATAAATAAATCTACATATTTATGTATACAAGTTAATACATAATGTTAATGTATATATGAGGCTTTCAGAATATTAATGGGTCAAGTCAATGTATTCATAAATCCAATCAACGCATGACACGGTTTAAATACTTAATTTTTTTTATAAGTGAAAGAATAAGGAAAACTACATTCGTTCAGAATGAACAAACTTTGGTTTTGAATAAATTTTAATTTTGTTTTTGACTTCTGGCAGTCCCTTTAAATTCAACAACCCCAGGCCTTCATAAAGCTATTTTAGTTGCATACATTTTAGACGGACTTGGCCAACAAATTATTCTGAAATCTTTTTATGTACTTGTCACTGTCAATGAACTTTTAGTGTAAATGTGTCAACTTGACAGAAGAACATTACTGATGGCATTTTTCTCATCACAGCTGTCAATAACTTCCATTTTGAAAATATCATTTGACACTTAATCACTTAACAGAGTCCTGCAAAAAACTGTTCGATTCGAATGAGACTGATACATAATAATTTTTGAATTCACGTGTCAACTTGTGATCGGTTGTTAGTTGATTTATTGAGAATGTTGGATTGCCGATTGATGCTAATTGACTTTTAACTAATATCAATATTTTCATTATTTTAATTTTATTAGCACTTTTTCAAGTCACCAGTTTCACAAACACTCAGAATCCATATATTGCGGATTCCATCGATTTGTTTATATAGAGACATCTACTACAAAAAAAAAAAAACAAAACAAAACAAATTAACAAAACTGACAAGTCCCAACCGGATGGACCACAAAAAAATCACTCTTTCGATTATATAAATTCAAATTTGAAACTCCCAAATTTTAAAATACACTAAAAAAGCAGGGTTAGCTTTCACTTTCACATTAGCACAACGGTAATGTTAAATTTTGTTGATTGCTAACGGTTCGTTTGAACTTGAAACTAAAAAAAAAACACAAGCATTTACGAATGTTATACGTTACGGAAATCGGAAATATACAATTTCCCCCGACAAGGAATTTTGTTTGTACCTGTTCGATTGAAAAATATCCTAAAAAAGAACTATCAAAGTCACACAATAGAGATGCGCTTTAAAATATAGGATCAATGCGTTTGTTTGTTGTTTAACAAAACGTTATCGAATCGAAGACACGCGATAGTCATATCGACATCGAGTCGATAAGCTCCAGGTGTTTGCGCGCCAGAAGACACTTTGGAAATGAACCTCACCACCAGTCACCACTCAAGTCGGCGAGTCTCTCAATTCTCAGGTCTCAGCGATTGCCGATATTGCCACCACTGCCCCACCGACATACATTTGAAACCAGTGTGGCTCTCCCGCGTATCAGTCTCAATCTTAATCTCAGTTCGATTGCAGTTTTGGCGGTTGCGGTGCGGTGGCAATTTTTATAGATCGAATTATGAAAATACCTGTTGTGCTAGCTGGTCTGGTACCGGCGACACGATGTGCGGTAACAAAAAAGTCGCGTACCAAAAATCTAAAATAAACGAGTCGTGATTAGCAATGAAAATCAATCGGAGTGCTTTTAAGCGTTTAGACTGGACACTGCGCAGACTTGGGATGCTACGCACGCTAGTTTGTTTTTGTTGTTGCTGTTGGAGCTCTTTGCTGATTTCTCACAGCAACATTTAATTTTATGGTGAGTCAACAACATTGGAAGTGATACTCGTATTTACCATTTTTGTGTTTGCTTATGGTCAGCAAATCATTTCTTCGAGTTGTTTTTTTGTTCAATGACATAGACACTTGGTCGTGGACGTCGTCGTCGGTTGGGTCGCAACGGTGATTGAATGACATTGAAATTGAAATATTTGTTTTCCATTTCAGTTTGAAGATAAAACTTAAAGACCATCAGCAAACACCATATAGAGAATGAAAATTATGTAAAATTTCAAGTATTGGTAGACGTTGTTTTCATTGATGGGGTCTCTTTTTTGCTTCCAATCTACCAACCAGTTGATAATCAAAGACTATATTTGCACAAAATTTTAACACCCATATAATAACACACCTGAGCTTGTCAGTCGTTACATGTAGTTACTGCTGATGCAGGGATCTTCGTTGTGAAGTTGAACAACCTTATACAACACAACTACTGTAAGTACTCTTGACTAGCTGGCTGTCAAGGCCACATCACTTACAAATTTGTATTGATTCAAAACCGGTAGAATATTCAATGAACCAAGTGAGGGATTCGTATTTTATTTTGTGTAGATTATGGAATCCCCATGATATGCGTATATTTTGTGTCGATTGAATGAATTAATGTGTTGGCGAAGGAAACGTTGGAATGGACATACCAACCTTTATAATTTGTTTTTTTTTTTTTAAGGTTCTTGCTCGTGTTTGGTGTTTATATTAAGATTAAAGTTTTTTCGAATTAAAAAAAAAAAACCTGAACATGAAAAAAAAAAACGAAAGTATACATTTTAATTTAACGAATTAACTGTTGATAGAGTTTATAAATAGTTCCGGGGTTTTCAAGGAAAAGTTTCTCTCAGGAAATACCCAAAATTAGAATAAAATATTTTAAATAAAAAAATAGAATGTTCAATTATTTGTTTTAAACAGAATTTAAATATCTATTTTTGATGATAATGATTATGTTTTCGATGGCAGCTCTTTTGCAGCATATTAAGAATTTGCCAGTCCTATTCTAGCAAAGCAACTTGTTTAGAAATGGTCTATTTGCTCCCTTTCATGTGAAGGAAAATTTTCTCAAAAACTGACATATCAGAAAACACAAATTGTTGAAACACAACGAATATACATTTTTTTACTACGGGAGGGAGGGGTCTATCTTCCCCGTTTGGGGGAGGGCAATTTCATGAAAAAAGTACTAAAAATGATATACAGTAGAATCTCGTAAACATGAACTGTTCTTTAGATGAATGCTTTGAAGATGAACGCTTTTTTCCGCACCAGTTAAAAATAAAACACAAATAATTTTTTTTTCAAGTCTTATTTTTGTTATGTTTTGGTATTTTTGTTTAATAAAATGAATTGCTATTTTGATAGGGTTCTTATGTAAAACTATATGTTTTTTTAAGCTAATTCTCGATGCTTGAGAAGATGAACAATTCGAAAAGATAAACGGGTCTGTGTTATGTATATCTGTTCATCTTTTCGAGATTCTACTGTTTCTGTTCTTTAAAGCCAATGCTCTGTTCTATTCGCTAGTTTTTAAATCAAATGAAAAAGAACATACAAAAATGTGTAAAGTGTAATTTTTTTTAAAAACTTTTAGATTTTATATCATCTTTGTTTTATTAGAACTCGTTGCTCTTATTATTTCTTATTTAATAAAATGTACGACTCGATCACGACACGAACTTTCTTATGTAGTCGAAGGCTATTATGTATTAACTTAGATTGAAAATTTTAGCTTTTGGTTTTTTTGAAAAATTATTTTTTTCGATTATAGGTCTATGAATCTTTTTCATAATACAGTTTTTAGATGTTGATAAATAACACATTCAAAATGGAATACCAATTTTTTTTTTTTCAAAAATCGTTTGAAAAATATTGTAGTTGGTACAAAATCATTACAGCTGTTTTCGAGAAAACTCGAATAACTAAAAAAATGTGGTATGGGAGTTACTCGTTCTAGATGAGACATTCAAAAACAAAAAATAACGACTTTTGAAATTACGTAATAATACCAAATTTGAAGAAAATCCGTCCACGCGTTTGGCCAGTGAAAATGTGTACACGGACGCACAGACGCACCGACCGACGACGGACGGTATGACGAAAACCACTTTTTTAGTCTAATGTTGATTTTGATTAAAACCTCAATTTTTTTTTGACACGAAACCAATACTTGCCCTATAGAGCAAGTAAAAAATATCAATATATCTTATTGTGTAAAAGAAGTTCACTGTGGCTTATGCGTAACATTCTTTATTATAGAAAAACTAAAACAGTTACTATCTTTTATCACTTCATAATAATTGATTTTACTAAATTTTACACGTGACGTGAAAACATCACAGAGCCGGACTTGAATGCTTTTTTTTTAATATAATATAGTGCTTATGTTTTTTTTTTCTTTTGTGTTTTTACAATCATACTTATTAAATATTCATAATTAAAAATTGAGTCATAAAACCCAAAGATAAATTTGAACTTTATTGCGTTTTATTTAATTTAAAAAAAAAAGTACTCATAGTCATTACATCTTGAATACCGTTATGTTTGCTGACAAGCATCATTTGGATTATGAAAGAAGAGACAAATTTCTTACAAATACTCAAACAAATAATGTTCATATCGACAGAAAAAAAAAATCAACCAATGTCTGGAATTTTGTACAAGCTTGAGGGGTCCTAGCCATTCCAACCTCTTTATTTCTTGAATCGTCTTTTTCACTTTTTTCGTTTTTGAAACGTTTTTAACATTATATATTTTTGAATCAGTTATTTTTTTCTAAATTTAATTCAACAGTAAATTTATAAAAAAATGTTCCGCAATGTGCAATATTTTTCTTATAATCTTGTTTTCAATTGGATATTTCTCTGTTGGTTCCGGCTACCTCCGTTAATATTATGATTGTTTTGTATTCTCCAGCTGTTGTAGAATGAGGAAACAAAATAAAATTTTCCCATTTTCATGCCTTTTTGTATTAGAATCAAAAAGTATGACAAGAAAAAAAGACGTAACTATCCTATGTTAGTATTTAAAAAAAATCATGCTTGATTATAAAACTTATAAGAAATATTTTACAAATATGTTGAAAAAACTAAAATTAATATTATTAGAACCATCCTAATCATACAACAGAAAAGAATGATCAACAGGAACAATGTAAGCATTCTTTGATAAAGCTAAATTGCTATTAGAAACTGAGGATAAGATATGTGTGCTTCCTGAAACAAAGTGTTCTATTCTATGTATTGTCCGCATTTGGTTTTACATTAATTCCTCATTAACACCATTATCCGTAAAATATTACAAATTTTGAGAAAATCTTCCCAAGACTTCACGAAATTTACGTTTCACAAGTCATTTTTTCAATATTTTTCCCATTTTCTTAAAAAAATAAGTTTCTTGAAATGTGCCATGGGTTTTATCCGTACATCCTCCCATTTCATCTTTTCTCCCAGATTCACTTCAGATTCAGTACAAAACCAATAAGTATATTCATTTATTAATTTTTGTCTCTGACCCCACCAATATTCAAAAATTCTATAGTGAATATCCTCAATAGTTCGAACAAACTTACAATAGCATGTACAGTTCTCCAAAGATTTTCATTTTTAAATAAGGATTTTATATAAGTACATAAAACATAAAGGTGGCAAAAAAAAACGTATGGCAACCCTGCCATATCAACGTTTTCTGCTTAACTTATCATGTTTACAATTTCTATATAAAAAATACATTTTAACATTTTGAACCTTTCTTTTATACTTGCAATATAAATGAATTTCAAAAATTTATATAAATATTTATTCATCATAATACATATATTCAAGATATGATGTTCCAATTTTCACTTGTTTTGATTAAGAAGCATAAAAGTTACAGATTTTAGAGACGCTCAACCTCGTTTGGTCTCATAGTACGACGTACCGTTCGTGAGTTACAGCACTTAGAGTAAAACATTCCCAGTGCAATTTGTATGGAAAAAACGAAAAGTGCATTGCGCCCTTACTAAACATTATTTTATGAGCTGATTTTTTGAAAGGCTTATTTTTTAGCCTAAGCAAAACTTTTGAACTTGGTGTCACAGCATGCCGGAAGAAAATATTTTTTTTTGATTCACCCTAATGTATATTGTACTTTTGAAAAAAGTACCTACATACAAATTTGTTATTTTTATGATATTTGGAAGACCTTTTTTTATGATTTGGGTAAATGACTTAGCGTTCATTGTATGAATGCGGACTAAATATTAAAAACGGCCAGAATATCAACAGTATTGCAAAATATCATCTTTTAAATAAATTTAGCTTATCAGCGTCTATACAAATGCCTTTAATTCTAGTGAATTGATATATTTGTCATAACGACAACGAAAGCATTTTTCTCGAAACCAGTATCTTCGTACTTTTCTTTTCACCAAGCACTAATCAAATTACGCTATATTGTTAAGTAATTTGCTAATTAAGTATTAGGTATTTGGCAATTAGTCGAACGTAACGTGACCAACCTATTACACTAGGTATAAGATATACCTCAGAGACAAGAAGAAAAATATAGAAAATAATAGTCCAACGATTGCCCATGAGTTGATTTTTTTTTTTAATTTAGTTTTAATGATTTTGTCTAAATTATGATTTTATAATGACAACAAGTGAAACTCCCTTTTACCGTTTGAGTTTTTAGTAATTATTTCAGTATACCCTTAGACATCAATTAGACCCAAACTTTCAATTTTCCGGACACACGTAATGTTTTTTAAAGAAAAGTCAAGGTATAAAATTGTGCTTTCGAAATATGTACTTAAGTGTTTGCACCTAAGAGACTTTTAGTGGGTTGGTTCTGTTTGCCTGTGATTAAAAAATAAATTAAGGGTAATTAATGGATTAGGAAAAAAATCAAAAGATTAACAACTTGATATTTCGGATGTTCCTAAAAATACTAAACTCGAAAATAATTCGTTTCATCAATTTATGTTTCCAATGTTTTAGGATTTAAAAAATACTTCTTGCGTAATATCCTATTATTTGACATTTATAGTTTTTCGAATTAACAGCGAAAACCTTTAAAGTTCTATCGTGCCAAGTGGCTGTTCTAAAAAGAAACAACTGCTTACGACCATGTTTTCCTCATTAATTTAGAAACTTAGAAACTTACACTTTGAGAGAAGTTGTTTATATTTTATTTTGTGCGGGACAAGTGTTATGAATTTGTCTGATCTCCACTTCAATTTCAGCACAATGATGCTGATGCAAGTCTTGACCAATTTTTCTTTTTCTTTTTTTATGCCTAAATACCCGCCACCGAATTAAAATTTGAAATTTGAGTGGGTAACGTTATGTTACCAATGTGTCATGTGAAGATTAAATTTTTCTTTGTGTTGCCTCATTCATCCAAATGCAATCGTGGTCACTTGCCGTGATTGTAGGTTTAATCGACTTAAAAGATGAAAGCTTGAAGGTAGCCTCGATCTTATTTCGTCACTTATTTTTTGCTGTGTAAATTGGGAGAAGGGATAGCAAACGAAGCATTTTGATTTTTCTTTTTTCAAAGTTTTCAGCTGTGAATGAACTTACGAATTTCTTATTATTTGAGGTGTAATCATGCACTCAAGAAGCAAGGTTAAAATTATTAACACAAAATAGGTGAAAAACTGAAAATTTTCATAAAAAGGGTCATTAGAGCATTATTTGAATTGAAACTGACATTGGTTCACTATTAACAAATTACATTAATTTTTTTTTTAAACAGAAAGTTTGTAAGTTCAAATATGTATTAGAAATATATGCAA
Organism: Meliscaeva auricollis; assembly: GCA_948107695.1. Taxonomy (NCBI): domain Eukaryota; kingdom Metazoa; phylum Arthropoda; class Insecta; order Diptera; family Syrphidae; genus Meliscaeva; species Meliscaeva auricollis. The sequence continues at coordinate 62,376,882 of OX403616.1, forward strand.
ACATTAATGGCCGATTTCACGAACATTTAAAAGTTTTTAAATCACGTTTTTCGTATGGAATAAACAGGCTTTTAAACAGTTAAATGTTGTTTTAATATATTTTTTTTTTAATTATGAAAATTGGTAAAAGTTGATTGGTATTCATATTTTTTTTTTGTTTGTCAGAAAAAAAAAACAAAAAAAAAATGCACGAGCTGGTGCACGTAAATATTTGTATTTATAAGAAAAGTTTAAACTAATTAATATTGTTTGAGGTTATATGAAATGTCTTTCCACAAGTTTTAATCCAAATCATTTAAAACGTTAACGAAATATTTACAAAAAGAACAGTTATGCTGCAATCACCTTACAAAATACATACACACATTTTAAACAAAATTGTTAGAGCTTTTGAGGAAAATCCAATAATTCAAAGCTGTTTATGGGAGATATTCGTTCTAGAACAGATATTTAAAAACAAAAAAAAATCGTTTCCGAAATTACGTTAAAATCTGTACAAAATTTGAAGAAAATCCGTCCACGCGTTTGGGAAATGTGTAGATTCAGATGGGCAAACAATCGCACATGACAACTGACAGCATGACGATGGAACTCTCCATCATCGTAATGTTTATTTTGATTAAAACCTCAAAGTAAACAAACTGCTAGTTGTTATAGAATTTCCCTTTTTGGTACTTTTTTGACAAAAATTCAAATTTGTAAAATAAATTAATCCATGCCTACATACATATACATATGTACGTCATAATTTCCAACATTTCTAGTTTATTTTCCAAAATATTTGTTACACAATTTGAAGCAAAAAAATGTTATGTCGTTTTCCAACAAATACATTTTGGCGTAATTTACGTAAACCCCTAAAAAAAAAATGTTAGCTTAACGAAATCCCGCCCAAAAATCCCGGCCGTTTGCTCCTATTTGGCGAGATTTTTAGTACATTTCAAAAAGTATTGAGCAGGCAGGAGTAGTTGAGTTGGGCACTTCAGATCTTGGTAGACCTCAGTAGGGGTAAGACAATGTTAACTTTTTGTCACAGAATTTTTATTTTTTTTTTCAATTTCACCGAAAAAAATAATTTTTGGAAAATACTTTTGGCCAATCGGCAAATATATTTTGAAATTTTTTTTCTAAAATTTTTCATTAGTTATAGACATTTGGCCGAAATATTTTTGGACAATTATCAAAAAATATTTTGGATTTTGTTTATTTTTTTACCATTTTTCATAGCATTTTGCCAATTATTTTAGGCCATTAGGTTAAGAAATGTATGTATATTCGTGATCTATGTATATATATAAATAAAAAGTATTACAAAATCAATGCAAGGATGACATTGAAAAACTACACGTAGCAGAAACCTTTGTTCTTGTTTTTTTCTCAGGAAATCGAGTGACTAAATAGAAAAATAAAACGGTATTGAAACGGCGGGATTTTGTTCCGCAGGATTTCGTACACAACCTATAAAAATGTATATACTCGGGTCCTAGTTGATAAAACAATAATGAAATCAATAATGAAAATTATTTTAGTTAAAGTAGATCGACTGAATATAAATTCAATTAAAAGCTCAAGTGACCTCAATTCCAAAATGCAGCCCCATTAGCATCTAACTGATAAGTCCACTGTTGTACTTGGGCGAAACGCATTTTCGATTTTTTAAATAATTCATACAAATACGGTTTTAAATAAATTGTTTGGGACGACTAGCTTACGAAAAACCATGGCCTAGTGACTGACACTCTCAACCATTTCCTGTATGGGTGTAGGAATGGGGAACCTAAAATTTTCTGCCGGTTCCAAACGACTAGCTGAGATGATTTTTTTTTTTTTTGACAAACAATACTCTTGGAGTTTTTGCCAATTCCTCGAAAGAGGCAAATATTCAAGTTGACAGAGGCTGGGAATCGAACCCATACCTCCGGCGTTATAGTCCATCGCACTAACCCACTAACTAGATACTGATTGTTTGTTCATTCGCTCCACATAATTAACTAAATTTTCATTATTTTTCCTTTTTTAAGCATATCAAAAAAATACGGTTACTGGCCGCAATTTTTTCAAGTGCAAAGTTGATCGGCAGAAAAGTAGAAAATAGAAAACAGTGTAATGAAGTCTATAAATATCAATTGTTAAACCTATGAAAACTTCAAAAAAAATAATAATATGAACCTAAACGGTAAAATAAATAAAATTTTGTATTATGTCGACATAACCTGACAAATATGTCACACCTTCTTTTATTTCCAATCTTTGTTAAACAAGTAATATTTATACTTTCAAACAAAAAAAGACTTAAGATGCAGTTTTAAAATTTGAACCTTATCAAAATACATTTACCTATTCAAATAGGTATACGAGTACATAACATACTCGGTTTGTTTCTTCAGACTTTTAAGTATCCCAAATCTCCATCGATGTATTTTTCGTTTCCCGCACTAAATCTATGTCAAGTGCTACACCTATCAAATTCGTATTCTCGTGGTAATTATTATGTCACGCTCTCTCTCTCTCTATATGTCTTTAAAAAGCCAATAGACTTTTAACATAGTCACAGCAAAATCTCAATGTCAGATGCTTTAAACTTGTTTTATATTTTTTTTTTGTCAAGCCGGTTAGAGTTTACATATATCGTCGTTGCTACTTCGAGCCACAGATGCTATACATCTATACGATAAAATATGCTATAGAACTGCCAAATCGATGTCTCTATGAATTTATCCAAGGTTGTTCATCTTTTCAATCTCCCATGACCGATCGATGTTTGTGCTAAGGCAACACACAAAACACCAAACCATATAACATAGCATCTCTGAACGGAGTTGACTTTGGTCTATTGGCTTTTGATGCTTTTTGTTCGATACACTGCGGGCTTCGACTTAAAAAAATGTTCATACAAAAAAAGTTTAAACAGCGTTTGGCGATATTTATGTTTATTTTCTTGATTTATTGACCTTTGGTAACAAACGGAGTTAATATCTTTGTTTATTTTAAATTTAAACGAAGTTATGAACTCTTGAGCACAAAAAAGTAGACTAGACCCAAGAAGCTAGTTTCAATGGAATGCAAATTCATTACCCTGTCGAACTAGGGAATCCAAGGTCAAAGTGTCTCAATTAATAGACTGTAATAAATCATTCATTATCAAAAAATATATAGCATCCATGCCTTGTACAGTGGTATAAGGGTTCTGAGAAATAGCAAAGGATTAAAGTAGGATTTGGTACAAATTGTCGTAATTCTATCACCGCAGGATGGATTACGGCCTCAACCAACATGCCTTTCCAGCCAGCTCTGTGCTTAGCTAGCCTCCAGTTACGCACTCCAAGTTGGTTGAAGTCGTTCTCCACTTGTGTGCGCCACCTGTTACGCGGTCTCCCTCTGCTGCGTACACCATTAGGGTTGGATTCGAAGACTCTTCGGGCTGGTGCGTTGATGTCCATACGCTCCACGTGTGCCAGCCATCTCAGCCGCTGTATTTTCAGCTTCTTAACCAGGTCAACGTCGCTGTACAGCCCGTAAAGCTCGTCGTTGAATCTTCTTCTCCATATACTCCTTCGATACACACAGGACCAAAAATCACTCGAAGAATCTTTCTCTCAAAGCAACCAAGCAAATTTTCATCCGAATCTTTTAACGCCCATGCTTCTGCCCCATATAGCAGGATCGGGATAATTAAGGTCTTGTATATCGTTTCCTTGGTTCTATGAGAGAGGGCTTTACTACTTAAATGTCTCCTCAGCCCGAAGAAACAGCGATTGGCAAGAGTAATTCTCCGTTTGATCTCTTCACTTTATTTCGCCTTCAGTCAAAAAACTGATTTTAACGTAGGCTTAAACTGCCAAAATCACTTTTTAACAGATCTAGAAGCGAAAATAAATTGATTTTTTTTTACTAAACGAAATCAATCTACTTTGAAGAATTTACACAAAAAGCCTTTCTTGATATTAAATGGGCCTTTAATAATGTCGGTAACATTGTAATTCGACAAGCTCTGGAGTCTGCCAATATTACTATTACTCCATTCCATGCTTCTAACGTAATTGTTAATGGAGAAATAGTATACGGATGGTTATAAGTAGGAATTATGGATACTGTCAGGTATGTTCTCAATCAACCCATCAATAAATAATTCAGTAAAACTTCCAAACATTAGTAGTCTTCAAGGAGAAAATACTCGCAGTTTTTAAAGCCGCAAAGCATCATTTTATGTGTGAACTAGTAAATATTAGCATTTTTTTCATAGAAATACAGGCGGCCATCTCCTCAATTATTATGATCACTGTCGCATTAAACTAATACTGATCAGTGAAACGAACTAACTGACCCTTTGATGGGTCCCACGACACCGTGACATGTACAGTAATGAAATAATAGATGAACTAGTCATTGAACCAAACCAAATTACAAACTGGGTGCTTATGGAAATTGTACAAGAAAAGAACAAAACTCAACAAAAACTTCTTTAAGGTCGGAAACGACATGGTCATTAATTGACACTTATCGGGTCACCGGATTTCTTTCACCGAATATTAAAAAAAAAAAAAAAATACTACTCAATCAGAAAGGAACTAATATCACTTTCATTTTGTATGCTCCAGCTTAGCCCAGACCAGGAAAAAGACCTCAGAGAATACTTTTTCGATTAACTGGGTGGTCTCTCTTTCCTTACCCTTTCTCCTTTCTCACTAAATCGCAGAAATCTTAATGGATTCCTTGAAATCCGAGTGAGGTGATATGGCCACTGTATCATCACCCCATCTAACCTACCCTTATATCCCAAGACGGCGTAAACTAGGGGTTCGTGGAGCACTGGAGCAGTTGTCAATTAGGGCAACCAAAAATACTATTGAATTATCAATGAAAATTCACTCAGGTAGCTGTGACCAACAGTCTTTCACTATTCAATGTGTATTGTCTTACTTGGCCAAAGCCTCACTTAAAACATTGCACAAAAAATTTAGGAGCTATGGTATCAAAATGGCTTGAGCCGGTGTTTTTAAAGCCACTATTTCTACCTTTCCTACAAGTCCCTTATCCGATGGATCCAACGTTCGTCTTAATTCACCTTTTAATTGTTCTGTGGCTCCAATTGGAGGTGCAGTTACACTTACTGCCACCACCCATCCAATATTCAAAAAAAAAATCAAAAAATAAGGCAAACCCTTGATACTTTATGTATTATTTACTAAATTTTGTTTTTCTCTTCTTTCAGATCCTTGCATATATATCATGAGATTTGCCAACAGATTACAATTTGGCAATAAAACCCATGAAGTTTCCAACACTGCACTTCGAATAGTACAAAGAATGAAGAAAGATTCCTTACACTCAGGTCGCAGACCGACTGGCCTATGCGGTGCAGGTAAGTCCATTAAACTCCTCTTTCAATTCATTTCAATTAAATAATACAAATTTCTAAATTTTTTTATTCTTTAAGCTCTTCTAATTGCTGCTCGAATGCATGAATACAATCGAACCATCCACGACATTGTACGAATTGTGAAAATTCATGAATCTACAGTACGCAAAAGACTGACAGAATTTGCCGAGACTCCAAGTTCTGCTCTAACTCTGGATGAATTTATGTCAGTTGATCTGGAGGCTGAACAAGATCCACCTGCATTTAAGATGGCACGAAAAAAGGATCGTGAACGAATAAAAGATGTAGGTTTTTTGAAAGATATACCTAAACTGTTTATATTTTTTTTATTGAAAATACTTTTCTTAGATTGGGGAACACGAACTTACTCAGCTGCAAAAGGAAATCGATATTCAACTGGAAAAGGATATGAAAAAAGCCACCAAAGGACGAAGTAAAAATACCCCTGGCAATGATGTTGAACAAATGGATGCAACTAAATTCATAAACGAAGTTAATATGGAAATTCTAAGCGAATGCTTAGCAGACGATCCAGATGAACCTTCAAACATCCACAAGCCAATGGTGATTGAGGGGCTTAAGCCGGACATTGTGCAAATGTGTACACCATCAGCAAGTGAACTTCAAGAAAAAGAACCCGACGATGGCAATGCTGATGAATTGGGTGAATTAGATCTTGAAGGACTTGATGATGAAGAAATCAACAAATATATTTTAACACATGAGGAGGCGCAATATAAGAATGATATGTGGATGAAACTAAATAAGGAGTATCTGGATGAAATGAAGATAAAAGAGGAAAGACTGGCTAAGGAACGTGAAGAGGGAAAACCAGAAAAGAAAAAACGACCTCGAAAGAAGCATATTGGGCCGTCCAGTACGCCAGGAGAGGCTATCAAAAAGATGTTGCAGGAAAAAAAGATTTCCACCAAAATCAATTACGATATTCTAAAAACTCTTACAAGTGTTTCTAAAGGGGAAGAAGAACCTACAATGGAGACTGTTGTGGAGGAAGCAGTGGAGATGAAACCAGCTGCAACTTCGAGTACGATGGCAATGAATAGGTTTGTTAAAATTTCATATACTTTAGATCATAACCATGGCTTAACTTAAGTTCTCGCAAAATGTAGAACCTGCTGTCTTTATTTACATACTAGAGGTGGCGGTACAGTCCGAAGTTGAATTCGAACTTACTCCGAGTTCTCCGAGTCTTTTGTTAGCTGTTTCTAGTTTCATACCCCACCAGAGTAGCCGCTTTTTTGTATAGCGCTGTCCCTCGATGAATTTATTGGTGTGAGAATTTTCCCACCCGAAGTAGTTCATCTAACCTAAATCACCATATTTTAGGTTTAACCTGTTGAATAGAGCAATATCGCTGTAAAGGCTTTAAATCACACAGTTTCTGCATTCTGTAGAATGGATTGAGGCCCATTTCACACGTAGCCGGCAGTTGGGTGAACTGACAAAAATGGCTAACCGGACCGATTATTCGACTGCCGGCTACGTGTGTAATGGGCCTAGTGATTACAAAAACAAAAAAAAAATTCAAAATACTCTTAAACGTATGCTTTGTTTAATGACTCGTTCCCACATTTCGAAGACAGAAGCAACAACTTACAATAGTCTTTCCTCGTTATCGTTGTGTACCAAAGTCTCGATTGACAAAAGCCGTATTTACGTAAATACTAAGCAAAGTAAAACAACAACAAAATCACGAAAACCATCCCAAGTCTGGTTTCAACGCTTTTTTCTATGGTTCCAAAATGTTTTAAGTTATGCCAACTCTCTTTTAGTTGAAGTAAAAATGTAAAGTAATTTCCACTAAGTTTTTGATGTTGGACCTTATGTTTGATTTTTACATCGAAGTCTAACGCGATTAAAACTTCAAAGTTTTAGTTATTTCACGGCCAATTTCATGACAAAGTTCTAAATCATTTTAAAACTGTTATTTTTAGCACTCAGTTTTTCTTTAGATCTTAGTTTAAAAAATATTTAGAACTCGGGCATATCTTCACATCCTTAGGACTGTTTATTTCATAAACAAGTACATTTATGTAGTTTAAGGTTTAGCATACATGGTCAGTTTGGCCTCATGTTCGGCCTGACCTGATTGAAATCTGGACCGTTCAAAACGGGTAGTTGTGTACAGCAATAGGAGTGCAGTTGTAACTAGCAAGTGTTGTTTCGGCTTTTTGCACTCCATATATATTTGTTACATATTGTACTTATTAACCAAAGGCAGACTGACTCTCTTATTAGTTATCCACGTTACCCCTTAACTCGACTATTGCAGTTTTGAAATTGAAAAACTTTTATGGTTAACTTTTATCTGGATTATATTCATTTTATTGATTGCATTTGGCAACTAATTGCCGAATTTTTTTGAAACTTTCAATGTTATTTTTCAAAACGTTGATCTTACGATTTCTATAAAAAGTAGACCTATTATCGAAAAAAATTTTATACAAGAGTTATAGGTGGTAGAAAGATCTACAACACTTGTTCAGATAATTTTTCTATATAACCTCAAAAATATTGTGAAAAATGCCAAAAATGATTTTTTTTTTGTTTTTTTATTTTTTTCTTCTTCAAAAATAGTTAGATTTTGATGAAACTTGTTTTAACGTAAATTGCTATGTTCCTTACTTATTTTTCAGAAGACATATTCTTGTGCTCCTTATTCTAAGGATCTAACACGTATTAGAATAATAACACCAAGCTGCCTATAAAAAAAAAAATTAAATCCAGTTTCCGATATATTGTTTTGATTTGGTTGTGCTTATAGATACCCACTACACTACAACTAATTTGGTGATGCAAAATTTCTTTGTCTTCTCTATATTATCCTATCGGGTGAATTATTCGAATCTCTTAATTCTTTTGATGTTGAACTTTATCTTTTTAATAACAATTCTAATCAAATTATATCTCCTTTTCTATAATTTTAGAAGCAAGCCGCCAGCATACACAATTTTACAACCGCAATTTAAAAAACCAAAACTCGAGATGGGTTTACCAGTTGCAACAGCAACTGAAACAAAACCTAAAGTCGAAGACCTCGTCGTTGAAAATGGTAAACAAAATATTTATTCCATCATAATTAACAAATATATCAGTTTTATAATATAATTCCTTACATAATTTTGTAGATGATTTAGAAGAAGATGATGATATTGAGGCTGAACCTGAACCGGAGCCAGAAAAGGAATACTCCTCACTTAAGGATATGCTAAATGATGGCGAAGAGGATGATTACTATGGATATGATGAAGATAACTATTGAAATCTCATCTGTATAAGATTTAATTTTTTAATGCTTTTAAATTAATTTATGTATTTTTTTTTACATATGAAATATTCTTAATTTTAATGCTAGGTTTTAATAATATTATGTATTTAAATGAAATTATAATTTATAAGTTGAAACTATTAAATATTCCGTGCTTTGCATTGATAATATCGATGATTAAGTATTCGATTGTGTGATCAATTATTAATTTATGAAAACAAATATGCTAAAAATATATAATTATGTTTAAAATTGTTTTGTTTTTTTTTGTATTTACAAGTTGGTTCTGTGCTGGCCGAAACAAGAAAAGTATCCATGGCATATGCCATAGGAATTAACAAACAAATTTATATAAAAAATCTAAATTTTGGAAATGCTCTTAAACGCAATTTGCGAAAGTAAATTATTCGGAAATGTAATTACGAACTATAACAACAATAGCACTACCATTAGGTTTGTTAAGAAAGTTGTAGTCAAATAACATAAGCTGCAAGCTACACTGGAATCTTCTAGATATCCCATTTATTTTCAGTTCGTAAAAAAATGTGAATTCAAGATGTTCGAAAACCTTATCAGGTATCTAAGATTCAATCAAAGGAAGACTAAAGTGTACCGTTTGATCTCAATATACATTTAAAAACATTAAATTGTTTGATGAATTAGTGACCTTTTTATAGTAAATTCTATTATATAATATGTTCTGCAGGTCAGTTTTTTTCCTTTTTCTTATTACGACATTTTAGGAATGTTTATCACCTTCCTAAGGGGGGTCATTCCGTTATTCAATTATCGCCAAACGATATCGTCTCGACGATGCCGTTGATTTCCGTAAATCACTATCGTCTCGAAGATATCGTTTCGACGATTGAAAATTTGCTCTCCGTAACTCAAAATGATTCTACTTGCACGATAGCTAAATATATGTGCTTCGGCATTTATTTTTAAGTTAAATGCCCTCAAAAAGATAAAATAATTTTTTTTGAGGATGAGTAGTCATATTTACCACCTAGACAATTTATTTGGTACACAATAAATGCACCAATCAGGAATAAGACCAAAATAAAAATAGCATTCAAATTATCAAGTACACTTAGACAAAACATATTTGAAGGGTCAAGGGGAACTAAAGGAACATCTTTCTTTTATTTTTTGAGGAAGAATTAAATTAATTTTCTAAAAGTTGGGATACTCTCAGGAAGTACTCAATAAATACTACAAGACCTCATTTTTAGTTTAATTATGTTCAAAATGTCCAATAAATCAATTTTTATAAATTCTGCGTGTTCAACGATATTCATTATTTTCCATAGACACTTATTGCCAGTAACATGAAATTCCAAACAATATCATGTATGAACATAATGTACAACAAAAGCACCAAACCAGTGAACTATTTTTTCTTGTAAATTTTTAGGAGGGTCAAAACCCTAAAAATGCAAAAATATTCTTCAGTTTAATTCAAATGCTTTCTTCGAATATTCTATTTTTAAATTTGTAACGAATCACAAATAACCACTTTAATTATTCGCCATCTAGCGTCTAGCACTAGTTCTAAAAGTTGGTTCTTATATTGAATATAATATTTTCATATGCAGCAACAAAGGTCTCCAAACACTAACAGTTCATATATTCAGCGATTCAGCTTTGTAGAAAACCCCTGAAGGTATGTTACTTTGAGGAGCTTGCAAATAGTTATTTTAATCTATTGCTTGTCTAAAGGGGTTATTTCATTTTTCTTTTAAATTTATTCAATGTGATTAATGTACGAGTAAAAATATTTGAAAACAAATGTTATTTTAACGCATGACTATGACTAATGGTCATTTTAAAACAGATTTTTTTTGTTCAATGTCGTTTTCGATTGGACGTCCAGAAATGTCTGGAAGCATCCAGAAGTCGTCTGAAATTTTTTTTATTGTGGCATATGTGTTATTTCATGCCAATAAAACAGTTTCAGGCAAAATTAAACATTCAGTGGGTTCCTGAAAACTCTTGATGTTTGCAAAATAATTCGATAAAGGAAATGAGCAAAAATATATGGAACTTATGGTCGACTCCAACTTGTATTCCTACTTTCTTTAACAAAAAGTAGATGACAACAAAGAGTAGATGGGACGACGTTTGCATATCAGTTTGATTTAAGCTTATTGGACAATTCTACAAAGGATACCCTAGACAAAAACCATGGGCTATTTTGGAGAAGGGAAGAAATTGTGGAATAATCATACATTTTTGAACAACCTTTGATACAGGGTGTCCGGTAAAGAATGGATAACCTTGAAGCTCCATATAGCTGGCCATATGACTGTTTAAAAAATAAAATGCACGACTGGGCCGCACGTACTTGCTCCTGTGGTCAAAGATAGTGCAGACGTTAAAACTTCTTATATAAAGTTGTAAGAAATAAATAAATTTATAAGAAATGTTAAAAAAAATAAAATTAATTACTAAAATGAGGCAAACTACTTCTTAAATTGTTTTGAGCTCCAAAATAAGTATGCCATTTGATTTGATTATAGAAGATACATTTTTAGAAAACAAAAATTTGAAAATCGTTAGACCTGTTTTTAAAATAAATATTTTTTTATTTATAAAAATCCTCAAACCTTGTTAAAAAAAAAGTTTTTATGCCATTTTTAAGAAAATATTAATACACACCTAAAACCCAAATTTCAAAAAAAAACAAAATTTAAAGATTTTTTACAAACCCAAATATTATTTTTTTGAAAATTTTGTTATCAAATAATTTTAAGTTTGTTAAAAACTTACTTAATAACTTAAGATAGCACTCACAATCCAGGATGAATTACGGCCTCATCCAACATGCCTCTCCAGCCAGCTCTGTCCTTAGCTAGACGCCTCCAGTTACGTGCGCCAAGTGGGTTGTAATCGTTCTCCACTTGTGTGCGCCACCTGTTACGCTGCTTCTCTCTGCTGCACACACTATCAGGGTTGGATTCGAAGACTCGTCGGGCTGGTGCGTTGATGTCCATACGCTCCCAGCCATCTCAGCCATCGCTATATTTTCAGCTTCTTGACCAGGTCAACGTCGCTGTACAGCCTGTAAGTTTGTTAAAAAGCTTCCCTATAAATCCCTAAAATCATCAAAATTGGTTCAGTGGTTTAAGAGAAATTCAAAAATGAAATGTAAGTAGATTTTTTACAAACATTTCTTTATCAAAATAAGACAGAAAAATTTGTATTTCCTGCTTGCTTGCTCACCAGCTTTTTAGCAAAATAGGGAAAATTGAAGACAAAGTAGGCTATAGGATGCTAAAAAGACCTCAAAAAGAACATAAAAATATAAAAATAGATTTTGGATTTTCAAACAAGTAGTGTACTTTTTTCCGCAGCAAATGGACCTATAGAGAAAAAAAAATAATTTTACTTTTGCACTTTTGCAAAAAGGGGCCATTTTAAGTTAAGCCTTTAATATAATGATGATGATTTGACTTGCATACAATACTTTGGGTCTTGGGTGCATTGCTTCGTTTTACTTGAGTGTATAGGGAAAGTATTGTTACTGTCCCATGCTGAATTAGTCTATTTTAGTCATGAAATACAACGAAAACATATTTTTGAGACACTTTTGTGCTCAGGCACCCTTGTCATTAGAATTGTACGTTTGTCCGTTTAAAATTTGTTAGCACGATAACTTTTACTAGAAAAAAATAAAATGAAATCTGTAAGCACTATATGCTTAGGATTAGCAAAACTAAAAACTACACTACACTTTCCACTCATTTATACAAATTCCACTCATTTATATTACAAACTCTTTGTACTTTTCATATAAAAACTCACTAAGAATTAAATACATTCACTTTTGTATGGAGGGTAACACAAAAATGTGTACTTATTTTAGTGTCCAATATAAAGACTATGCATTTTTAAAACAATTGAGGTATCCAAAGAATGAAATACATACTTTAACTCTCAAAAGTGTTCAATTTTAATATTTTTTTCTTGGTTTATTGAGACCATGCCAAAAAGATCAACCATAAAACTTATTACAGTAGTCCCTCGATAATGTGAATTACCGATAATGCTAATTTCTCTAAAATGTGAATCTCCAAAACCTAACATGGTCATCTCTATAAAGTGAACTTAGGAAGGTACTAACTGTTATTTGTATAGACATAATTTCTGAGAGAACGAGTTGCCAGCTGTACATTATACATTTTGATTGCTTTTTGGTATGATGTTATATTGACAGTTAAAAGCTGTCTTTTTTCAGTGAGTTACGTCTTTACCGTATATAAATTTTTACTCTTTATCATCTTGTGAAATTGTTGATTAATGCTTGTGGAAATTATTTCTTCATAAAAATCGAAACTTCACCGATTCTCGTTATTTCTTTGTATACTTTTTAAGGGAAATGAACATTATTAAATTATTATTATTATTTTTTCTGAACTAAATTTTGCTTTTAATAATTACTTTATACTATAATTAATGTATGAAAGTCCAGTTATTACCAGTTTAATGATAAATTAACAACGTTCCAGTAATGTGAATTCCTCGAAAATCCGAAAGAACTTGTTTTAATTAGTTGACGTTATCGAGGGACTACTGTATTATTTTTTGTTGAAAAGCTGAGGCCGAGTAGACATATAACTATGTATCTGCATATATAGGTACTATAAGGAGCGGCTTTGAAGAGAAACACAACAAAATTGCAAAAATTCTGCTATCTTCTGTGATCGAAAAATGCCCCCTAAGCTGAAAGGATGGCTCTACACCGCAGTTCGGTTCACAATGTTGGACAATGTACAAAAAGTATGAGAGTAAGTTAACGGCAGCTGAGATGAAGATGCTTCGTATGACAGCAGGAGTTACAGAGCTTGATAGAATTAGTAGTACGAAGATCCGAGGAAGCCTTCATGTTAAAAATACCATCTCCCAAAAAATTGAACACGACCGACTCAGTTGGTATTGCCATGTTCAATGAGAGATCCTGAGAACCCCGTCAAAAAGGCAATATCATACAACGAACGTTCCAACAATAAGAAGAAAGAAGAAAGGTAGGCCTAAACACTCCTGGTACACGCAAATGCAAAAACACCAGCATTCAGTTGGCCTCAGAAATGGAACAATACAAAACCGGGAGGCTTGCCGCCGATTTCTGAGGTCACACCGGCGGCGAACCCCACAGGCGGATCACTAGTGTGAAGCAGATACGTGGGACAGTTATGATCCCCTCGACATCGAGATCATAACAACGTCGATATAAAAAGGAAGAAGAAGAAGATGGGTGTTAAAAGCAGATTTCAAAATTGTATTGGTTATACACTCCTGTTCTGATTTTCGTTTGTATTCCAAAATCACAAGCAATACTTTCGACGTTTTACGTTTTTGAGGATTTTCTAAGAAACGAACGGATTTGCAAAACGCTAACTTTCTTATGTTTTCAATTCGGTTTTCATCTTTTTGTAAGCGAAAATAAATTTCGTGGATCAATAATGAAAGTTTTTATTGTTGTTCAATTATTACTCACAATTTTCATAAAAAAATAAATAAATCTTCGTGAAAAGCATACCACATAGGAACAATTTGCGATGTTAATTATTGTATTTATAGAGAAGTATCCTGAAGAGGATGGGTTAGGTAGGACAGACAATAAGGTCGAGCATTTGAATAAATTGTGGGAAGAATTGATAAATGATTTAAATAATTTAGGACCTCCAAAGAGAGATATGACAATAACAGGAAGGAAACAAGTATAAAACGGTTTCCGAATTGGTTTGAATAGTGACCTGTCATCCTACGACTTACGACATCATCGTTATAAAATAAGACAATTTTGAATTTCTATAGTTTCTACATCGAATAATGTCTATACTCATCCATCTTCTAAATAAGGTTATGTTTTGTTAGAGACGTTTATGTAACAAACAAATTTCGTTCAACTTTGTGCACGATTAGGGATTAATTTATAACTTTCAACCAAAACATGTAACATCAATTATGCAATTTTATCTCCAATATATATATTTTTGTTTATTATAAAAGAATCTTAAGATCACCAAAAAATCAAAGAAGGGTCGAAACTTGTTTGACACCTTCACAGCTGATTTCGAAAATATTTTATTGATTTTAAGCAGCTTGCACTGATGCATGTTCAATCCGACTGGAAATCAGAACAATCTTTTTCAATTCGCACGGATTCAATTTTCGTTTCCGTTTTTATATTCGGTCGAAAATCAGAACAGCCGTGATAATTTGTATTCACAGTAAATTACGGTAAGTTGATTTTCATGTTTTGTTAATTCTTAAGTATCTGTTGCAGTCAATTTTGCAGTTCTTAACATTGAATTTAACCGTAAGTTAGTGTAAACTTGTCTGTAAAATGTACGTATTCAATTTTTAAGTAAAAATATGAATATTTTTCGAAGCGAGGAATTCGAATTACTTCTATAAACAAATACAAACATTAATAAGAATATAATAAATTGCCTTAACAGATACAATTGATTTCTTTGCTTCTTTATCCTAATATCATTTTTACTTCTTCGAAGTTGATAAATTTTTTACTTCAAGAAATACCTTTTTTCGCGCCAAGTGGGCGACAAATTCACGATATCATCTTTAAGCCATCAGATTTGTTAGGTTTGTTGTTTTGGACCTTACCTACCGCATTGGCGTTCTTTCCAACTCCATCAGTCAATGTGTGGTGCATTTATATTACCTATGTAAAAAATGACAATGTACAATTCGATTAAATTGAAAATTCCTTGTGGCATTTATATAAATTCACACTACGTGAATTTAAAAATATATTTTGTTTCTCAACTATAAAAGGTGATTTACGTCCAGGTTATGGCTTCTTAATTAAGCAGCTCATCCTCATTCTGGAATATTAATATGTGTGTCGGCTCTTCTTGTAGCTGACTACTAGAGTTATGAGTGCAGTGCAGCATTTTTTTTTATATTTATTAAGCCCTTCGGTTGGGGTTCTTCATTTCTGTTAAAGTGTAAAGAAATCAAATAAATTTCAAATTCTTGTTCATTTTGAGTTTAATAGTAGTTTTGGGTTTCAGTTATTAGGTATGTATAGGTACCTAAGGTATCTACCTGCCTGTTACATGAATTTTATTTTTTGATTGGTGAAAATTTTCATTTTTATTATTTCTTCGTTTAAAATTCTTACTGTGTCTTTTCACTAAAAGCTACTGGTCTTCGATGGTCAGGAAAAGGAAAAACAAAATATATATGCTCATGATTCATAAATCATGACATTCTAGTGAAAATGAATATTTACATACATAAATGGATTTTTACTTCTAAAGTGTTTGCTAAGGCTTCAGTGTTCAGTCCTGGTCCTAGGCATAGATCCAGCGGTGACGACTATGCGCCGCATTACTTATTTAGTTTATAAGATCAAAGACTAAAATAGACCGAGAGCCCGGAGCTGATTTTAGGTGTGAGTATTAGAATAAAATTATTCACCCCTTTATGGAATCCGACGAATGCGTTGCGGTGGGATTCGCACTTATTTCAGCCATATTATGTCCTGTAGAACTCGCAGGTAAGGAAGTGTGTTAATGGAAATGGTAAGGTAGTGCTTCGTATTGATAATATAGTTCCCCCGGCAAGTTCATAATTGCTTCAAATGCGAACGCGAACCCCTGCGAATCACGCTGACTCCCATAACTGTTTTTTTTTTTGTTCGATAGGTCTTTTAGCTTAGGGTATTTAGATTTCAACTCAGACCAAATGTACCTTACACCATTTTTATTAGTCATTGAGTAATAGGTATTCATATCCCAAAAGTCGCAATGAGTCCCATGTGCGGTTTGAACACTGTGTTAACAAAACTGGATCAATATTAAAATTTTTAATGTCAAACCGCAGCCATTTATGGTAATTTATTAAATTCCCTAAGTTATAGCTAACACTTGAAAAAATCGAATTTAGGATCAGTGTAATTGAGAAAAAAACTTCCATTTCAATTTGTATTGCTGTACAATTATTAAAAGGGAGTTTCTTTATAACTACCCCCGTTGCACTGAAAATTGGAATTTTTACAAAAAGGACAGAATGTTAAAATACGCTTAACAAGAGTAGGTACCTACCTAGCCGCTAGGCCATAAGCTCTCGTGAACATATTATCCATATCAGGGCCATAGAATAAGTTGATTATTGCCCAAGGTCCCTTTTATTTTATATTGAACTTTGAATTTATTAGCTCCTTGTTTCAAAATATTTTTTTGTTAAAGAGAAGTTCGTCATGGTCGAGTTTATTCTGACAAGAACTATCTCAGCTAAAACGCAGACAAGATGTCTGCGGGCACCACGAGAATTTAGTGATCTGCACGTTATAATTTACTATCAGCCCGAAGGCCTGCTCTTAAATATCGATTTACCCACCTTTTACTAGGTACAATAATCCAGCTCAGATAGTTTTAATCCCACAAGTTTAAGGTTAAGCTAAATAAACAGGCTTAAGTCGTATGAAATTTGCTATCTAACGTAAACGTATTTGCTACTTCTCTCCAGCTATACCACTTTGCTACAATTGTAATAGCTTTGCTACAATTTTTCAAAAATTTTAAAAATCTACTCCCTACTAGGCACTATCATCAAAATATCGAAATCTACTACATTTTAAAAATCTCTATTTAAACCTACTCCAATTTTATAAAAAAGGCCAAAATCTACTCCTTTTTTTTCTATTTCACTTTGCATACTGTATGTAACCCCAGAATTTCCATGAAAATTAATAGAATAAAATAAATGTACAATCAAAACGATATTTGTTTTTGTTGAATTTATTTAAAAATGATTAACAATATATTGAAATGTATTTGTATGTATACTTATACAAAATGGATTCTTGAAGAATTTCAGTTTTTGTTTTTTTTTTCATGTTTTTGTTCAGTAAAATTTATTATAAAATTTTTATTTTTGTATATTTATCTAAAAATAGTTAATTATGCAATCTACTCCGATTTTCCTCAATCTACTACATTTTTTTCTTCAAATAAATTACAAAAACTGGTGTATTTGCAAGATTTGCAAGCCACTGGTGATCAAAGAGGTCCTACAACATTATGAAAAGATATTGGGTTCACATGGAATATTCGCATCTTCGCAGATAAATAAATCGGTTCTTTAAGCTCCAACTGGTGTAATTAGTGAGGAACTTCATCATTATCTTATGGGATATCACAATGACACGTAATTTTCATGTACTTATGTAAGGCGGGGATTACCCACGAAAGTTTTACTTAAAAATTACGTAAATTTTACAGAAGTTACTTACAGAAAGGTTGAACTTATGGTTGAAATAACTTTTAAAAACTACCAAATCGACTGCCTCAAATATTTTAGAATTCACAAAACATGAAAAATCAACCTTCCGTAAGTTAAAAACTTATACAGATGTTGACTGCGTAAATTGTAAGAATTCCGTAAGTTTTTTAAAATGTATTTGTTTGGTTTCAATTGTTCTCTAGCTTGCAACGTAAGTTAAAAAATGTGTGTTATTCTAGTACATTTTCCAAAATCATAGGTAAGTAAAACTTCCGTGTGAAGTCCCCGTCTAAGTTTCCATTTTGGAAAATGTACTAGACGAGCACATATTTTTTCAACGTACATAAGTTGCAAGCTAGAGGACAATTGAAACCAGAAATACACATTTTAAAAAACTTACAGAATTCTTACAACTTACGCAATCAGTATCTTTAAGGTTTCAACTTATTGCCGTAAGTTGATTTTTCATGTTTTGTAAATTCTTCAGTATTTGTCGCAGTCAATTTTGTAGTTTTTCTAATGATTTTAACCGTTGGAAACATTCCTGTAATTAACTTCTGTAAAATTAACGTAATTTGTAAGTAAAACTTAGGTACGTATATATGTAATCCCCGCCTAAGAGTGTCAGCACTTTTTCTGACGACAATCACCTAAACCTAACCTAACCTATGTACTTTAAAACCAATGCGGTTTATAGAGCAATTTTCCTAGGATGGCCATTTTAATCAATTTTCACTTATATGTAGAGCGCCTTACCGAAAAATCTGCTAAAATACTTACTCCGGTCAAAAGCTTAATAATGTGTCCACTTCTCTCATAATAACAGTTTAGCATTTATATTTATTGAACAGAAAAACAAAAACAGCCATCATGGGGAATCTAAGCCATTAGTCTTAACGACTTAATACCACTTAACGTATAAGCATCGCCAAGTGTCGATAATCATAATTTGTTTGTTACACTTGTTAAAAATAATAAATGCGAATACAAATCAAAAATAAGCACGGAATACGGCAAACGGTGGTGTGGATATCGAAGCTCTTCTTCCTCCCGTTGCACCGCATTTTCTGATATGGTCTTCGTCATAGTATAGTTGTTGTCATTCGTATCGTTTTCGTTGGTCGTTATTATTGGAAGCACAATTACGACCAAACGCTGAGCTGTCTAATTTGTTGTCTTAAATAAGTTTAACAGCGATGCAACATAAGCCCAAACACGATAGCCTGCCTACCTACTGAAAGTCTTCACGATATGGCGATGATGTGCTGCCGCACTCTTCTCCTCCTGGTGCATGCCGGCCGTCTGTCTGTCCATTCAATCCAACATCCAACTTCTAACTATATACGAGTATAAATGTACAAGAATAACGATGACGATGATGTTCTCTACTGTTGCCCGATCTGGATCTGAATCTGAATTCAGAATCCAGAATCCAAATCCGAATCTCGAACGTTGCGTGTGCACTTGGTGCAACCGTTTATATAAAATGAATTCAAAAATCATAAATTAACCCTTCTCCGTTGTAGGTTTATCTGTTCCATATCTCCAGGTGAGATCTCTCCCAGAGTGCTGTATCACCACCACCTTGCCAAAGACAACAACAACAAAACACAAACGATCAAAACTACAACAACATCAACAAAACAAACAAACAAAAAAGAATGACGATTCTTCTTAAGGAGAAAAACATTTGATCCAACTGCTGTCATCACTTCTGTTGGTCAATGTTGTACAAGGTTTTGAACAGAAGATTTTCTGTGGAAAATCGCACTGTTCCTGATGCAATATAATACAGGGACGTATTAAGTGTTAGTAGGAATAATTGAAGTTTTTGCAATGAGAATATCCGACATATTGGAGGTCTAACTTACTTAAGACTCAAGCACTCAAAAGACCACTTTCTTACCGAACCCACCATCAGCATACAAAGGATCGGAGAGAACATCAGACATCACCAATAATTTCAAAAGTAGGGAAGAGTTTCGCGTTTTTAGAAAGTAGAGAGGGAACGATAGAGGGCAGGAGAAGATTTCCGCCGAGCATACATATATGAAATGTCATGCCTCATGCGCTATAAATCCGGAAACAATCCTTTTCAATGAGTTTGCGAAGACAGCCAACAATGCGAGTCAGAGTAGCCCATTCAAATGGAACGAGGATGGCAAACATTTTCTTCTACGCGAAAACGGGTTAGGCAAGAAGCCCGAGATCTGCTTTCTAGACTCGAATATGCTGCACCATTCTCAAAGTAAATGATCGTGTTTGCATAAATGACCGATGTTTTGACTAGCATTCTGCTTATGTGGGTTCCCAATTTTAGCTGAGTTTAAGGCCGTAATGACACTAACCAAGTTATGTTCTAAGGAAATTATGGTGAATCATACTCTTCTCTTGGTCCAGTGACCGGTAGGCATGCTTTGATGAACATAATAATAGCTCTGTATCCTTCAAATCCGGTTAGCGAAATCCTTCTTCCGTTCTAATGATCAGTCCCTCGATGGATTGTAGAACGGAACTGTGTAGCTCCTCGTTGGAGATACTACTCCAACGGCAGCGATAGAAGACACTCCTGCTAAGGTATAAGTGTGGTCAAGAGTACCAACTAAGAAAGCCCATCAGTCTTGTGACTTAAGTTATTTCTGAAATGTTTAAGTGTAGTCCTTCTGGCCAAGGAAGACAAAAACTATTATTTCTGATCAATTGAGTCGTTGGTCCTAAACCTACCCTGTTCAGATACCTGCGTGGGTTTGATACACTCAGAAAAAAAATCATTGTTATTCTTAGAACTTTCCATTGCTGTTAGATTGTGAATTAAAAATTGTTGACTAAACATAAAGTTCTTGGAACAACAACTAATTCTTAATTTTCTTCAATCAAGTTCTTGAGAGAACAATCTTTACATTGTTCATCATTTTCAAGAACCAGCGCATAAGATAGCATCCGTTTACTTAAGAGCCCCCTGCGCACGTCATCACGTTCGTTGCCTTGAATGAGGCTGCCAATGTAAATTCTTCTAGAAATATGTGTTAGTGAAGTCGGTAGTAGAACTAAGGGGAACTAAGTGCTACCCGATAGACCTGCGAGCACTGCTGAGGTCTTAAAGGTGCCAAATGTATTCAGGGAGTGGCTCGTGTGATTCGGTAGATCTTGTAGTCGTGCTTGTTTTAACGCGCAGATCATAACGTTATTGCCTAGTGGTAGTCTGTTAAAAGCTGAAGTGCTGACGGTACTGCTAGTTTCAGCGGTCAATTAAAGAATATATTAAACCAAATTGTGCAAAGATGATTCCGCCATAGAACTTAAAGAAAAATGGTTCCTGCAAGTAGGTGGTTTAAAATAACATGGTGGCCTTGATCTATAAAAGTTTAAAGAACTTAAGAAGTATTTCGTCTAGGATCGCATTCGAGTAGTCTCGCTGCCTGGTATTGGTGATGTATGAAGTCTTTAATTCCTTGGTTGGAGAAGGTCCGAGTGTTTTCATACTGACTGTGTCATCATATTTTACCATAATGCTTCAACAATCAAACACGTTGTTTTGGTTCCCGCATTGGCTTGTTTCCAAGGAAAGATATTATTATTTGGATAAAGAAGTCTTAGGAATTTAAAATATAAAACCCTCTATACAAACCCCAAAACGAGGGAGAATCAGTAAGTAACTTAACCTTCCCAGTCGTGATGAATTCTGTAAAAGTTGATTAACAACTTGATGTAATATGTAATCTTTAACAACCAGGTAACAACCTGGGACCAACAAAAAAAATTCGCGCATTTTCCTCAATCGCCCAGTTTCATATAAATGTCAATTTTGGCCCTGATAATAGTGTCGCTAAAACATACAGTGTAGTCCACTATATCTGGATGATATAGGCTATAAACGGTTAGACCTGCCAGGTGAGGAAGGAGCCCATCAAGCTAAGCTCCTCAGTCCCCACTCCGTGTCCGTGGGTATTTAAGAGGAACTTGATTACAAAAATACGCCTGATCCTGGTCCAAAACATTGGAACGTAGTTAAGTTCGTTCGTAGGAACACAATCAAACATTGGCTACTTAAAAATAAATAACTAAATGCAATCACATGAATTGGTGTGGTATAGTGTTTCTTCCGATTTCCTTGCACAGCAGATCCAAAGAAGGAACTCTTGTTGCTGCTGCTGCTGCTGCTGCTGCTGCCGCTGGCTGTTGCTGTTGGTCACCATCA
Source organism: Meliscaeva auricollis (assembly GCA_948107695.1). Taxonomy (NCBI): domain Eukaryota; kingdom Metazoa; phylum Arthropoda; class Insecta; order Diptera; family Syrphidae; genus Meliscaeva; species Meliscaeva auricollis. The sequence goes on from OX403616.1 coordinate 62,399,004, forward strand.
TTGCTATCATCAGCGTGTCCCAAAGCAGAAAGCACAGCAGATCGTGATTCCCAAGTTTCCATTTTCATGCCGCCACCAACCGCCAAGAGTGAGTATCCTCACATTTGTATGTCGACATTCACATAATTCAAATGGCGAGGGCGCATACAAATTAGTCGTATGCAAAAATATTTTATTATTTGTTCCGCAAAGGCTTATAAGTTTAGGTTTTATGCCTTCGGGCGTCTATACGTGTGTTCGAAGTTGTAACCTGAAACTGAAACCTCGATGGTCTTTGTTATGTGCCAATGTTATACTCTGGTGTTTTGTGTTTTATTCCTTTTTGGTTTTTATGGATTCCGCCCTTTTTCGACGACCAACCAAAACAACAACAAAACAAACAAAAAAAAAAACATTTAAAAGCAACAATGTCGGCTTTTTAGCTTTTTTTTTTGAAGCTTCAAACGATTTGACCGCCAAATGCATTGCTGAATACTAAAGGCCAAGAAAATAAAATTTCTTTGAATTTGGTCATTTCAATTTTTTGGCAAATCTGCAATAATATTGTTTCTTGTAAATCTGTTTTGTTTGCGAATTTATAATTAGGAGGTTTTTGCTGTTTGATATCTGGTTAAATTTATCTGGAGAAAGTTCTGATCGTTCCAAATGATAAAGCTGTTTAATTAGCTCGATTTGACTTTAAATGATAAACCTTAAGCCAATATATGTATTATGTAGGTTTTCGTGTTATAAGCTATTGAAAAAGTTAGACTTACGCTGGTTTATAAGGTTTGTAGAGTGCATATTATTTTTTTGCTGAAAAATTGCCTTTACGGTTTCAATATTTTTAATCCTAAATTCGAGTCCGAAGTCAGAATTTTCTTATTGTGTTACCCGCCTGTTGTGGAAAAAAAATGGAAGTTGAGGTAGGGAAAAGGTAAAGTATTTTGAAATGCTATTGCATATGGACGGGGGATGTGGGAACTTAAAAGGTAAAGTGAGCTCAGTTCAGGGGTATTCAGCAAAATTTTTCTTGCGTCTTCAATGACGACCTTCCCCGAAGGCACCCAGGATTTGGGTTCTCCTTTTGAGTGATAGCAGGGATCAAACCTCCCTTTTAAATAATTTTGGGAATTATGAAGTATTTTAGTGTGAAATTGAAATTTTATAACGAAATTGACTGTACAAATTGAAATTATAACAAAAAAAATGACAATCAAAATTACATAACATAACAAAATATATCACGCCAAAAAAATTTGTTTTTTTTCTATCTTATTTTTTTTTATATTGGATGATTCCTTGATTGCAAAAAAGTTTAATGGGGTTGCGCCGCAACTTGGCTATTTTAGTTCCAAAAGGCGGGACACGCTTTTATCAGCTCCCTACACCACTGTAATCTTCGTGGTTTTGTGTCGTTCGAATTTTTTTTTTTCATGAAGATTTTCTTTGATTTTGATTTTATATTCAATCATCCAAAAATAGTAAGGATGAATATCAAGAGTCTTCGAAGAAGTAATTAAAACGATTGGCGGCCACGACCGTTTGACTTTGTCGGTGACCGCAAAATCTCGTGACCCTTCCTACCGGTGATTTGCCTAAGCCCGTGAAACGTTAGCTTACTGTAGTGTAGAAATCACTTTCTAAGAAAATCACTTATTGTTCAGGGTATATATTTTTTTATACTTAAAATTTTTTTCCGAGTTCACTGGCTCTCACAGCTTTTCTTTTTATTTTATTCGTTATTTTTATTCATTTTTATTTATTTATTTATTTTATTATTATTATTTGAATATTAATTCAAAATTTAAAGTTTACTTTACACACAAATAATATCTCGCACTGCCTTATAAAAAAGGTCTTAAATGTTCTTGTTGTCTTGGGTACAAACCAGCGGCCGGCACTATCAAGATCAATTTTTAACTCTCTAACTTGTGCTTTATCATCCTATGGCCACCCAGTGTTTTAATTTAATCACTATTCCTATCCTACACTCACATTCATATTTCCTTCTCTTTATCAATTGGATTCCGGGCTAGTGAATAGTGACTTCTTACACTATGATCATACGCATTTATTAATATGCCTATATCGCATGATAAACAGAAAACAAGGTATGCTCATTTGATTTTTGGCAGGTTTTCTGTGACGTCGTAGTCATCTTTCTCTTGGGCAGTTCACCCGAACGTCAGTTATGGATTTGAAGGAAACATTTTTTTTAATTGAAAACAACAACAATGAAACTGAAAAAAAATCGATTGTCAGCATCGGAGAAGACTACTACGTCATCAGTTTTTCAAAATGGCGACTGGCGTTCATAATAAGCATACATTGTTTTCTCTGTTTATCATGCCTATATCGATTAGGTATATAGCTTGTGTCCCCCTCTCATCCCCTCAGCAACTAGTATTAATTGTCTGGGATGCAATAGCAAAGACACAAACCATTTACCACCCAAATTTCAATTGACCCCACCTAGCCTAAAAACATTTCATAGATACATACGACTGTATTTCAATGACGTATCCACTTTTTTCTTTTATTTCCGGGTTCAGTTCCGGTGGGAACGAGATTCATTTTCTACCAAAACTCTAATTTAGAGCTACTCCAGACTATACCTTCTCCTAAAATCTAGCTTAATTTTGAATCTACTACTTTTTTTCAGATATTCCAAACCTTCCCTATAAATGTTCAGCGGCCATTTTACTTATTTAACGAAGGCTCATTCTACATCATAAAAAAAATGGAGCGTACACAAACAGGTTAGCGAGATGTTTTGGTGTTTTTTCATCTTTTTTCAGAAGCATCGCTAGGGGTGCATGCATATGCATTCAAAACAATTGGCTTTGAAAATACAGTTTAAAATATTTATTTATTTTACTTCTTAAGCAAACACAAACCTTTCCTTCTGGACTCTTTGTCAAGTGATCTGCTCAAAGTGGACAGGGCGACTTCTGACATCAGCTTCCGGAAAACATTTTTTCGCAACTGCTATGATACCATTTTCATAGTCATATGGCTCAAAATGAATGGAATCGCCAAGAGCTTTTTTGAGTAACTCTATAAAAAATGTTTCATAGAGCTTCAAAATTTCAAGCAGAAATAAGTGGTATCTACAATTTCTTCTTCAATTCTACCATAAATCGAAAAAAGCTGTCCTATTATGGTCCAAAAATTCCATTCATGATCATACAATAATTATTGCAATGACGATTTTGTTGCAAAAATTAAAATTTGGTCATAGTCAAAAAATTTCACCGGTTGAAAAAATAATTGCCCTTCCAGAACATACAGCTTTGATGGCAGATAATCCCGGCTGCAAGATGGAGTATTAACCACAGATTGTTGAACAATCTGACCGTTCTCTGCTCTCATCGCATTTTTATAGCAAATTTGTTTAATTAGTTATTGGCTGCTAACACATCTTTTTCTCTGGCTATTGGTTCATGCGTATGGCAACTGGAGTGTTGATATTGTGCACGTTTTCTCTCGCAATTTACATTTATATTTTATTCTTTGAGAACAAGCCCAATTGTATGTTTCCACTTTGGCAAATCTTTCTAAACAAAATGTGTAGGTATACGTCAGCAAATAATATTTTATCTTTTCCTTTTCCTATTTAACTTTACAATCGATATATTAATTTTAAAGCAAAATAATACTTAACACGTTTTGATGGATCAATTAGTTTGGTGCAATCGTTTATGCAATAGGGCTCTTAAGAGGCTTTTTTACATCAAATCGACACTTTGGCCCCATATTCAACAGAAATAATAAAACTTGTTTACATTTTTGTGTTTGCTTTTTATCTCACAACTGTCATCGGGCCAAAGTGTTGGGACTAATATTTTAGTCAACTTAATTTTCTGAACGGAAATTTGAGTAAGTGGACTAAATTTTTTTTGAAATGTCATTAATGTCAAATTTCGAAAGGAGATGGGGCGTTTTTGGGCCATGAGCGTACATTTATGAGACTAGTCTAAGAATGAAGCTGGAGTTTAGTATATTCAATAAAAATAGAATGCAGTGATCAATTTATTGATGATTTGGGAACCTACACAGGTACAAAAACCACAACAAACAACACAGGTTTTGTTTTTAATGTCAACGCAAGTTTTTCTAAAAGTTATAACTTAGTTCAGACATAAAGGCATAAGTGTATTAAATGTTGATGTTAGTAAAATGCTGAAGGTTATATGTACCTATTTAAAGGTGAAGAAATACATTTTTAGCCATTGATTCAAATGACTTCGTTTCAAAAAAAGTTTTTTTATAATAACTATTTTATCATTTAATGTTATTTTTTTAGAAAATTTGCCCCCTTATCGTGATTGCAATCGATAAAAATAAATGCATTTCTTCGTTAACATCGTATGACCAAGACCTCCATTTGGTGTGCTTTTTGAATGCATGGTTACAAAAGTCCCCATCGACATCGGTTTCACTTTGAGTGACAACCAATAATGAGTGAGGCTTCGCATGAGTCTGAAATAACTTCAGAAGGAAAAGGAGCCCCGAGTTTGTACCATGTTGCCAGCTAGTTAGAGACTGCATGGCTTTCGGACACTTGTGACACATAAAACTGGGTCTCCTGGAAGTTACAATATGTGTCTGCTTTTGTTTCCATCGCTTCTGATCGGGTTTTTTCTGGGCTTCCTGTAGCATCGATGAAAACGGAATCTTGCTCTTTTTTGATATTTTCTAATATTTGTTGTTTGAGAAAAGCAAGTGGATGGTGTTTTAAAGACCCTCGTAGGCTATTATGCCTACTAATCTCTGTTAAAGGTTCCACTCACTTTGTTGCTGTTTATCTCTATCCTCTTCATTAAGAGCACATTTTAATTTGGTTTCTTTCCAAATTTTCTAGAAACATGAGCTTCTGCCATAAGCTGAACTCCAAAGCTGTGGTTGGATTGTTTCTTTTGTACATTTTTGTGGTAATGATTTTATCAAAATAATTCTTTTCAACATTCAATTTCAATTTCGCAAAAATGTTCTTCTGAATTTGCTATTTCCTTTTTCTTTTTGGTTTTTTTTTACCACAAAGTGCTTTTAAAATTCTAATTTGTATGAAGTGAACATTATCATATAACACATAACACCTTGGAACTCCTTCAAAGCAGTAGTTCGTAGCAGAGATGTAAAAAGCTCAAATTTCAGCTCAGCTCACAGCTCAGCTCAAATTTGAGCTAGCTCTTTTTTTGAGCTAGCTCATTTTTTTAGCTAGCTCAAATTTGAGCTGCCGGTTGAGCTGAGCTGATTTGAGCTGAGCTGTTAGTTGAGCTGAGCTGAACTGATTTGAGCTGAGCTGCTATTTGAGCTGAACTGTTAGTTGAGCTGAGCTGTAAGTTGAGCTGAGCTGTTACTTGAGCTGAGCTGAGCTGATCTGAGCTGAGCTGAGCTGAGCTGATTGAGCTGTGTTGTGCTGAGCTCATCTAAGGTGAGCTAAGTTAATTCAGTTCAGTTGAGCTGATTTCTTCTATGGTAAGAGTTGATTTAATTTAATTATGTTAATTGATTATGTTAGTATTTATTCATAGAGATAATCTTTACCTTTTATCAACTGCACTGCAAAGTAACAAGATTATTTCAGAACAAATTTCTGTATGGATTTCTAGTAATTTTTGTAATTTGTCTTTGACTTTAGAGACAACTGGTAGCAAAGATCCTATGTAGACATTTTCTTCTCCTTGCAAAATACCCAACGCTGATGCAATTGGTTGAAATATCTGGAATAATTAATGAAAAATAATTAAATGAAATAAAAACAGAATACATAATTTTATGTTGAAGGTATACTTACATCACATAAATTAGAAAGAAATACAATTTCTTCCTCAGAGAATGTGTCTATTTTTAAATTCTCACAAACCACATTAAACTCGTTGTGCTTTTTCTTGATTCCAGTACTTATATCAAGAAAAGCATTGTGCACCAGGTGTCTTAAAATATTTGCCCATTTTGCTTTTTGAGATGACATGTTTTGTGCTTTCCATATCGCTGAACTTTTTGATTCCACACTGCTGTACTTGGATTTGAGATCCTCGCTGAATTTGTTATCTTTCAATGCTTCATAAATGGCCCTGGTGCTTTCGGTGCCCAACCGAAATAATTAAGTAAAATTTGATGCATTATGCGTTACAATGCACTTCACTTTATGCTCAATATCAAAGTTCTTAATCAACGTTTGGATTTCTTTTGCCAAAACATCAAACGTATGGGAGCCTTCCACTCGCTTACAACAATGAACACAACTCCTTCTTTCTATTTTGTCCGTGATCCAATGACATGTTGCGCCTAGATATGACCTATGATGGCATGTCCAAGAGTCAACCAGTCATGCAAAGATGTGATAGGTTTTCAAATTGATTTCGCATTTGGCAGATCAATTTGTCGAATCTTTCCTTAATCCTCGTTGTAACTGTTGATACATTTATTAAATTGTTGAGGGATTCCGATGACACCGATTAAGTCCCCAACAATGTAATCTACGAGGGCATCGTTGATATCCTTATCGGATCTTCTCTTGCTTTGTTTTCTTTTCAAACCCAGAGATGTTTAACTCAAATCTTCTACTTGTGACTGAGTATCATCTAATCGTTCCATAATTTCTCTGTGGCAAACCTGATAAAATGAAACTATTATTAAAATGTTACAAAAAGAAAAGTATTTATTTTATTACGTAATACTTACACGCAAATGTCTCAGCATGTTAAAAGTACTGCTTTCGGTTACAGAAATGAGTTTTTCGTTTGACGGGCAATGTTCCACCTTACACTTGACAAAAAGTGTTTTACTATTGGAACATCTCCTTCCCGAATCGTCTTCAGATACTTCGAAGTACTTCTTATAAGCTTCTGAGAGTTCCTTCATTTTCACTTTTTTTTTTAATCACTGACACTCGGACAATTATAATTTGATGACTTTGCGTCATCTGGTGACTGATATTTTACAAAATGCATTTATATAGTCATTCTGTTTTTCTAACAGGTCAAAATATACATTTTGGGTTTTCTTAAGAATTTTAAAAATTTTAATAGTACCTACTATAACAAAAATTCCAAATATTTTGTATTTCAATTACAACCCTTTCATTACCAATCAGTTACCTAAACTTGCATTAATGTATATCTCATTCACAAAAAGGATATCGAAAAACCACTGATTACCATTGATTGCAAATACTTCAAGAAAATATACCTGACTTTTGAAACCGCAAGACCCATTCATATATCATTCATTTTACGTAGAATATTTCGGGTCGGTTCAGCTCGGTTTACTTCAGCTCTCCAGCTCATCTCAAATCAGCTCACCCCAAATGACAGCTCAGCTCAAATGATAGCTCACCTCAAATGAAGCTCAGCTCAAATGACAGCTGAGCTCAAGTGACAGCTCAGCTCAAACGACAGCTCAGCTCAAATGGCAGCTCAGCTCACAGGTCAGTTCTGATTCTGATCAAATAAGAGCTGAGCTGTGAGCTGAGCGCAGCTCACTTTTGAGCTATGTTACAACCCTGGTTCGTAGTAATTAGTAGTAGTAGTAGTTAAGAAAGACTGCGAAGGCTCACACAACTGCAATAAATCAAGGCTTCGCATTAGTCTGAAACCGAAACTTTCTCTTTTTTTTTCTGAAAATATGTGCAATAATAAACAATTAACGATTTTTCTTTTGAAAACCTAAGGGTGACATTATGTCATTGACATTTTCGTTTTGCTTTGCTATTCCTAGCACCGGCAACGGCAAACTGTACAAATGTTATGTTTACGGGTCGCTCTCGGTCTGCTCCATTAACTGAATTGCTATTTGCTTTTTCAGTAAGAAGTAATAGTTGAGTTTTAAAATTCGTGTTCCACACATCCCATTCACTTAAGAAAGCAAGGTAAATCAATTAATGTTGAATCCATTAAACTTGGACATTTTATTTTGTTGCAATACTTACACTCTCCGTTAATTTTCCCGGGTCCCAGTTTCTTTTTCGCTGTTTACCCTTATATTCCGCGATTTATAAGCACATTTTTTTCAATACTGATTAAAAATCTAGTCTTCGCAAAAATGTTCTTCTCTTTCTGAACTTGCTTTTTTTCTATTTTTTGAATTGGATTACCACAAACTTTTCCCGTCAATTGCAATCTGTTGCAAGCAATTATTGATAATAAAAACGCTTTAAGTCAAAATTAAAATTTATACATTTTTGTTTTTCTTTGAAGCCAGCTGGATATTTTGTCCAGTTATTTCGGCATGGAAAGTTATCATAGTCTCGGAACAAGTTAGATATTTATTTTAGACGGTCTACCTGCAAGAAAATAAAAATTAAACTGGGAAAAAAATGAAGAACAACAATTTTCATAAAAACATTATGCATGGTAATCTATCCAACAATGGACCAAGTTTGTCAGTGAACCTCTCCAATTTTCTCGTTTTCCTTGTACTAAAAAAAATTCGGAATGTTAATAGTAGGTAATTAAACGAGAAACTATTCTTAGAGTGTTTGTTATTTTAATATATTAAGAGCCGTATTCAACAAGCGCTCATAAGTTATGAACGCTCATATCGGAGTTTTCGGAGTCAGTGCTATCAACTTTAGTAGTATTAGTGGTCGAGACCACTCATAAGTCAATAATATTCCTCTGAAAACTCCGATATGTCTCGAGACATTAGGAGGTGGAGGCTATGGGTACTTTCATAAATGCATGGTTGCGAAAGTCTGACGGAGGCAAGACTCTCATAAATGCGAATGATGAATGCAAATATAAAAACTCACATGCTTTCTTAAAAACACAGACAGGTATGTATGATTTAAAAAATTAAATTAATTTCAATATTTTGACAGAGAACACAAATCAGAAAGTGTTAACAAATGCAAAGTTAAATATTTACATGCGCAAATAGCTTTTTTGTGATAGGAAATAATCGCATGTAAACAAAGCAACTATGTATTTATAAAAACAACCTATAAATGGTTGACTGGAAGGGGAAACAACCAACCCTGCAAAAGCACGCTTTGTAACATTTGGCATTTTTTTTTTAGGCTCTGAGGAAATCTGTGAGCAGAGGCTGAGCGGTCAGAGCAGAGCTCTCTGACACAAATTCACAGAAATTCCAAAAAAAAAAAAATAAAATAAAAGAAAATTCTCTCAAAAAAAAGTTAAACACTAAAAACTGAAATTGAACAACAGTACACCGTCACGATGATTTTCGCCCGTCTGACGTGTGTCAAACGTCAAACGTCTGTCATTTGACAGAACTTACATTTCTGCCGGAAGAAATTCGACAGGGTAGGGTGGGGAAATTTATTACTCTCCTGAGAGCGCTCTCTTCTACTGTCTGTGTGTATTTGCCTCTTTTGCTAAACGAAACTGGAGATCTCTGGAATCTTCGAGAAGAAATGAGAGGAGTATAAATACGAGGTCGGAGAAGAAATCGGGACAGTTTATTGTTGACATTGATAAAAATAAGTGTTTGTGAAATTATTGTAATTTGGATGTGTTATTTCTTGTAAATTGTAAAGAGTGATAGTAAAACAGTTTGTTATAGATAAAAGTGTTTGTTGATTAGAGAGTAAATAAAAGTGGAAATAAGTTTCATTTGAACCCAGAAATATATTACAGTATGTTGAAATATATGTTTATGTTTATACAAATATGAAGTCTTAAGGAATTTAAACTGTTTACGTTTTTTTTAGTAAAATTTAATACATAAAAATGTTATTTTTTATACCTATATATTTATATAAAAAAAGTTATTTTTTCAATCTGCTCCGATTTTTCTCAGTGTCCTACATTTTCTTCTTCAAATCTCCTTCGATTTTTTTGCCGGAAGTGGTAACGCTGATTAAAAATAACCGAAAAGTGAAAAGGGAGTTAGTTTCCCAGAAATTTTTCAGTTTTCCAAAAGAGAAAATCCCCAGGAAATTTCATTCCCGATAGGGGAGAATATAATGGCAATCAATGCTACGGTGAAAACATAATAACCAGGCATTTTTCTTTGGCTTTGGGGTTTACAGAACAATCCTTTTTTAGAAGGAAGGAAATCCATCCACATTTTTTTAGGTAATTATGTAGCCTTTGACCAAGTCAGTAATCCATTAAGTAGATTAATAGTTTTCAGTTTATCTTAAAAAAAAATTATGTTAGGTATAGCTTTTAAAATAACCGATTTAATTGAAGATGGGCTTCTAAAATAAGAGAGGGCTATATAGCAGTAAATGCTGTAGTTTTTTTAATTTATTAGATTTTTTTTTAATTTTGAATCAAGTTTTCCCTTGGTAATCATAAGTATAACATTTCGAGTTCAAAGTTACACACTTTCAAAACTGCCCTTTCAAATTCTTTTCTTATCAGGTTTTTTCATCACTATCACTAGGTATGATACCTAGTGACAGTTTTAATGTAAACGCTGTAAGAAATTAATTTGGCACTTTTTTTTAAATAAAAAACGACAAAAATACCATTAAGAGTTAAGACTATGATGGCAAAAAGATTTTACAAAAAGTGACATCTCGCATGCCAAGAAATTAATTTTTTTCTTGAGTTTGCTTTTTAAATACTTTATTTTTTTTGTGAACAGAATGAACAATTCCCGGGTCAAACGTTGCGACTCAAGACAGTCACTGTTGCCGCGTGCGCACTCTTCAAATTCAAAACAAACAAAAAAACCCTCAAAAGTGCCGCAAATTTACGACCTTACCTCAATTTTGTTGGACATGCCTCAACGGGGCAGATGACACAAGGACCGGCATTAAATTTTAATTATATTACGTTCTGTCTTTTTGTTGCTGTTGTTGCTGGCTTTTTTGTCAGAAATATATGTTCTACATCTCGAGAGAGCTTTTAACTTTTTTTTTTATAATATTTTTATTTTATTAACTGTCTTTTGTTTTTTTTTTATAAAACATTTGAATACAGAGCAGTAATTTTAAGGCAAATTCTTTACGTGCATGGAATATTAAATGATGTGTGTAGTTGTTTATGGTGCGGTACGGTACGGTTACCGTGCGGCGATGGTTTTCGGCTCGTAGGCCATAAGTTGTCGCAGATTTGTTGGCGCGGGATGAGACTCTAAATTCACAGCCAGATGTGCCGCATTGATCTTGGCTGAGACATTAGTGATCGTGTTATAGAAAAAAACACGTTTTCTATTATATTAATTTTTTTAAGCATTTTGTTTACTCTTTGCAACTTTGCGTATTGTGGCTTGTGGACACCTGAGATTTGTTATCGCTAAATGTTTATGTCAAATTTGATTTTTGTTTGTTTGTCAAAATAGTCGCACATCACATCGCACTGCAGTAGGTATCTAGCTGTCACGACACCTATGTACACTTTCGATTTGGTACACTCAGAGAAAAATTATTGTTTGATTCGTTAGTCAAATTTCTTTTTGTGGTGCTTTGTTGCTTAATGTTCAATTTATTTTGGCGTTAAACAAGAGATAATGCGTTTGCAAAGTCGATATCCTAAAAATCGCTAGAACTTGTAGAAGTTTACCCTAAAACAAAGATAAAAGCGATGAGATGTTTTAAGGGACCAACAAATAAAATCCTACGCGTGCGTTACGTCGACATTTTCAACTGACAGATCGATAAAATACACACGTTCTTATGACAAGCGACCCATAAAACGGACGCGGCAGAAAAAGGAGCTGAACTATAAACTTCATCGACAACGAATTCGTTGACGAAACGGACGCGACTGATTCTATAAGTTTGTCCTTTGATTTTTTCTTTTGAGTATACCATAGTTTTGTTAAAAAAAAAAGTTGGAGTCCTAACTTTGTCGCATTTAGAAGACTTCAAAAGATTTAAAGCGTCAGAAAAGACAAGTGCAAAAACACCTATGATCACATATGACCTTATACATCAGAAAAACTCTCAGAGTGCATCACTCTCTATCCGTGCACGCTGGGGCTGGTTGGACTAAGCATTACTCGAAATATCTTTCACTCTAAGAAACCCAGCTGGTTTTTATAATATATTAATAATGTCCATGCCTCAACCCCATGCAACAGCACCGGAGTGATTAAGGTCTTACATAGATTCTCTTTGATTCTTTCAGAGAAAGCTTTGCTTTTACTCTAAATCCCTGTCCGAAGAAACAACAATTGGCATGAGTGTTAATTCGTAATATTATATAATAATAATTAATTACAAACTTAAGCCTCATTCATAAACGCATTATAGTGAGTGCATAACGCTATGCACTCCTTATAATCTAAATCCTCTAAACGCCACCTTATTCATAAGATTTATGCTTATTATATTTATTATTGAATAGGGATATTATTTCTATAGAACTTAGATGAAAGTAAAGTTATTTAAAAAAAAAATTCCTTTTCTTGGACCTTTTTTTAACACGCTCATTATAACTGCAATGGATTAAAAAGTTTTGTATGCATAAGAATTTTTGCAACGTTGAATAGTTTGTGGCGAAATAAATCCTAATGCAGTTAATAACTATTCATCTGATTAGTGCAGATTCTAATGAATAAGGCTGTTAGAATATGTATCATAACACAATAAATACAAACAAAAAACATCTTGGAACTTCTCTTCTTGACATTTTGAAAGAAATTTTATCAGGACATGATATTTTTTTGATTTAAACTAACCCATTTCTTTGAGTGTACATAGGTATAGCATAGCGCATAGGTAAGTGTCAGTTAAATAAATGCACCAACTATCTAGGCTTAGTGTGAAGGTATATCTACCAGTATGTGCGTAAAATTGATATGATCATTTCAATTTCAAATGCAAAACAAGACACCATGATGCGAGTGAGAAAAGTCATTAAATCAATGTCCTGTCGCATTTTATTTAGAAGCCACCCAGGAGCATGAGTTTTCTATGCATGCATTCTTGTACCTGATGTATCTGGTACCTGATGTTGTGTATAATATAACTACCCAACACTGCACACAGGTGACAGTTTACATGTTTACACTAATAAATTCACTTGGATTGAGTAATGTGTTCAATCAGAAGTACGATTTTGTTTGTCACAGCTCACAGCCTTATTATTAATTCAACTCAAATGCAGCCTTCCTGGAATACTATAACAACAAAACAACCACTATACACTACACAATTCTGTCATGGCCCGGATGAAGAGGTTTTGTCAGTAAAATATTTGATGCGCATTTGTGAAAGTATCTACCTTTAGAGGTAGGCAATGTACAATAGCAAGTTTTATTTTTAGGGCTGATTTTTTTTTTTTTCAATTATTTAATTTAAATGATTAATGATAATTTTAAACATTTTCCATAAAGGCATGAATCATGGCCCATTATAGCTATGTACTACCTATATTATCTGGAATAAAAAAAAAGGTTGTTAATATTTTGGCTCATTTAATGTAATTTTCCTTTAATTTTATTTTTTGTTGCTGCAACTTCAAGAACAAGTTTTGAAAATGGGCATGGGCATAAGGATGATTTCTGTTCTCTAAAATAGCTTTCATTGGTAAGAACTACACTTAATAGTAGGTACCGGAAACAGAGAATTTCGGCCTTCTCCTAAGTTCTTACAGCGTTTTATTATTTTTTTCAAAAAATTCGGTTCAGATGCTCGAATATAAACTTGGCGATGTCGATTTTTACTGGCATCTCACTCATTAAATGCCTATGCTTAATTTTCCGGAACCCAGCTTCCCCAGACTTAGATTTTGCTATCAATCTACCCTTAATTATGCTGTTTAAATATTTTAAACTTATGGGATTTGAGTGGTTTTGAATTTGAGGCTGCTGAATTCGAATCTGAAATCAGAAAACATCTAGATAGATAGATAGATATATTTATTTGTTTATAAACTTTGCTTTTACAAATTGATTGGCAATAGATTTATAATTTCACAAAATTAGTAGTTTTTTTTTTTTTTTGCAATATAAATTTATTAATAAAGTTTCTATAAATATAAAATTTCACATAACTTTAATTGTGGTTACTTCATTTCAAAATAATATAAGAATATATACATATTGAGTAAATACTTGAGATGAAACCTGGATTTATCTATTCGTTTAAAATAAAAGCTCTGAGTTTAAGTGAATTGACGACATATTTATAAAAATTATTTGCATTGTTTTCGTCTTCTACATTCATTATGCTTCTCAAGTCAGTTAATTCATTAGAAAATAGATAGTGGTTTCTAACTGCATTAAAGATGGGACATCTAAGGAGGAAGTGCTCAATGCTGTCATCTTCATACATGTTACAAATCGTGCAAATATTTGTTGGGTCAAAATTGTGTCTATCTCCGTGCAAAATGATTCTATGGGCATACCTGTTTGTACACCTAATTTGCGCTATAACCTTATAGATGAACGGTTTTAATGCCACGTTCAAGTATGGAGCAGGTTTATACTCTGGCTCTTGTACGATTTCTATCGATGATCCATAATAAGAGCAGGAAGTGGAGCTAGTTGCTCTTCTGAAATCTTCTTCAAAAAGCATATTCTTTTTGTCTTCTAGAATTCTTTGATAAGATTCTCGTATGAGTGTTAAGTTTTGCTGTTCCCATACGTCTATGTAATTTCTCATTAAGAAAACATCTATGACGCCACGTTTGCGACATAATTTTATTCGAAAACACCACCTTTTCTCGAAAACGTGACGTCAATGATTTTTTCTGACTTCAGATTCAAATTCAGCAGCCCAAAATCCTTTAGACAAGTATATTTTGGAGTCACAAAAAAAAATTATACTCAGCTTAACATGTTGTTTTATACTCATATTTTATCGCTTTTTTGAGCAGTTGTCATTTAAGTTAGTTGGCAACACTATAACCTCAAAATTGTCAATTTTTTTAATGCGAATCAATTAGTAAAATCTTGAAGTTCCCTATGACAAACAAAAATTCAAAATAATAGTCCAAAATAAGGGCCTAAGGGTGTACGCTAAAGTGTGTGCATAATGCGGGCTAAAATGTCTTGTTTTTGCGAACTCCTTAGTTTTTGTCACTGTTATTAATGAACTATGCATAGTTAAGTTGCAATCATTATTTAAGGACCTATTTGCATAAATTTAGCCAAAATTATAACTTTGAGAATGATTTTTTTTTTCATTTTATCGTTTTCAATTTATCGCCATTTTGAAAATTAAAAATTTGGCTGACTTTTTGTATTCTCCATAATTAAATCTCTAAGTGTACCAAATATAATCAATTTTCGTCACGAAATGGCCACGGAAATGAATTTTTTTTGTCGCTGAAACTCATAAACAGCACCACTGTGCGGCGGTGCCAGCACCATTTGTGGCACATAGCCTTTCGCTGCACGACGCCTTTTATGGCACGGTGGCGCCTGGGGCAAATCTCCCTCTGACCCATCCGTAGGCACGGCCCTGTCCCAGAACCTCCAAGCAAAAACAAATTTTTTGTTTATAAAAAGAAAAATCATAAGCACCTTCTTGTTTTGATAATAACTTTTGTAATATAATTCGGACGGTTTTTTTTAGAACTATTGGGGGGCTTTTAGTCTAAACGGAATTTTTACACAATTTTTTTACATTTTTTTTAATTTTTTAATTTTTTTAATTTTTTTCCAAAACCCAGAACTCTTCAATTTTTCATGAAAAAAGGGGGCCGCGTGAAGTTAGTCCCCTATATCGTTTTTTTCAATTTCGGTCCAAGATTAAACGGAACTATTGCTATTTTCGGGCAAGAAAGCTATCCTCACGGGAGTTGAGGACGGAATATCTTAAACTCCTAGTTTTTTTTAGAGCATTCTTCAAAAGAAATTTTGGGTTTTCCACTACCTATTATTTTTTCCGAAAATGTTGGTTTCATATGAAGGTTTTTTTTTAAATGCCATAAAAAATAACTTTTTAACCAATCATGACGCTTTGACAAAGGTTGCGCATTTTCGAAAGCATTGTTTCCATCGTCTACTCACAATTTAATTTAAGTCCATATGCTAGAAAATATAAGCAAAAAAAAGTGGACTCTTAAGTAGAAATATGATCAAGGAACTTAATGGCATACATACAAGATTTTGCTACTGCTTGGTGCAGTCTGACTTGACAGACTTGATTTTTGTATGTTTGCCCACTCGTTAATGCGACGCGAGGTTACTTGGTCAGGATCATACACCAATTTATTTGTACATGTTTGTTCAAAGGAAAGTATGTCCTATCATACAAGAAAGTCAATGCTAAGAACTGTAAGCACAGGTAAGCAAAAGCCTCCTTAGCATTACGTGTGCATTACGTATATAACGTATTGTTACGAATGTAAAAGCGAACACACCCAGAGGAAAAGACACATGTAGGTCTTTGGTTATGATTAACAACTAAAGCTCTGAACACTTTCATCCGAACTTCGAACTTTCGAACTTCGAACGGAACGAAATCTGTCTATATCTGTCTCTATCTGTCTTATGTATTTGTCTCTTTTGCTTAACGAAACTGGAGATCTCTGGATCCTTCGAGAAGAAATGAGAGGAGTATAAATACGAGGTCGGAGAAGGAGATCGACACAGTTTAATTTTGACAGTGATAAGAATAAGTGTTTGTGAAATTGTAATTTGGAAGTGTTATTTCTTGTAAATTGTAAAGAGTAATACTGTAACGATTTGTTTCAGATAAAAGTGTTTGTTAATCTGAAAATAAATAAAAGTGTATAATAAAAAGTGTAAATAAGTTTTATTTCAACCTAAAAAAAAAATAAGAGACGAAAATAAAATATAAATCCCAATACCAACTGCGCTCGACACCATCATCGTTGTTGTTAACTGAAAACAAAAAATACCACCGAAAAATTCCTCACCAATGTCATCAATTAAATGCGAAATAAAATGTTCACACCTGAGATCTTTATTAGTGGCTTGGTCCTGGGCGAACATCAGCTATACAACAGCAACAGAGTCCGAGAAGTCGATCCGTAACACTCGTGTGCGTCCAGCCCCCTGACCAGACAGACCATGTTGAGCAACACCAATCTATCCGTAAATTGAGGAGGTACGCAACGAGATTGAGTTTTAGTGCAAGACATCAGTGAAACGGACTCCAGATACAAGCCAAGGTGCGAGAAATCAATACAACGAACTTGGCTAATAAAACAAAATAAGGAGTGAAGTGAACGAATACTTGGAGCAGGCATATACAGGCAGGCAGCAGCACACTCCTCTAAGACCGTCGCGTCGGCGTCGTCGCATCGCGTTGGTTGTTATACATTTTGGTCGATACCTGTTGCTGATGGGAATTAGCTCTTAGAGTCTAGAAAGTCTCGATGGAATCGCGCGAAAGGCAGAAATCTCTTCCTGGCCATTATGTATAGCGTCACCATGTCTTTAGCATGCAATTCAACGGAATTCTGCTCTTAACTGGACGACGACAACAACGACGAACGAGGACGAGTCCTTGTGAGCTGCGATCGACAGATAATTTAAGATCTCTGGACGAGAGTATAGCATCTCTAAGTTTTCGGTTCCGATAAATCACGTGTGGTGCTCCACAACCACCACAGAATAAGTCGCGATGATGATAATATGTGCGCCAGATCAGCGCACCAGAACGTGCTATTTGCTCATTTGGTACGAGTTGGCTGCGGTACTGCTGTGGTTCAACCAATCCGCCTAACATATCGATGTTTTTGGTTTAAGTGTTCAATGTAGCCTTTAAGCGCATTCATTTGCATTTGGCGACAAAACGGTGTTGAAGTTAAAAGATACGTGTACCCCTTCTCATTTGTCCCTTCTATTCCTCCATAATCCGTGTATGGGATTCGTGAAAGAGTTTTTTTTTGTTGTTGTTGTTGTTTTAACAAAAATGAAACTTTGTCCACGCATCCTCGTGTCTTGGCATTTGGTTTCTTGGTAGATTTTAATTTTTAATCCAAAGTCCTTTTAGAGCCAATTAACTGAACACCATTTAAACATCTTTTAAGAAGAATCGAAACGTTTTCTTTGTTTCAAATTCTTTGTTATTGTTTATTTTATAGGTAGCGTTTTCTTGAAACTTGTGATCATGTTACTATACTCGTTTAGTTTTATTGGGATGGTTGTGTGGTAATTTAAGAAGAAAACTAAGCAAGTTCCAGGACAGCTTTAAGAAATCCTTAAAGTTGAGGCAACTCCATTGGAAAGTTGATTGGGATGAGAAAAATCTCAATGTAGTTGAAATCAATTGGGACATATTTATAGACGTTTTTTGTCGTTTCCCAGTCTAACATTAACCAGATCAACGAATATTGATACGCCCTGTTATATCCTTCAATTGACGGTTCGCAACCACGTAGATAGATCTGAAATAAAGCTACGTCCTATTGTTTGTACTTACTTATATCTAAGTGTCGATGTCGGTCTGGTCTGGTAGATATGTACCATGAATATGGTAGTCGGGGTGAACCGTCGGATTTCTTAACTGATAAGATTAGAGATTTAAACTGGTGACAAACTATAGGGATATTGGTACTGAAAATAAAAACATAGGGTTGCCATTTTTAAAATGGGTACTTTAACGTGGCAACCCAATGAAAAAAAGCTACATCACTTTATGCATCGTAACTTTTTTGTTTATTAAAAAAACGGATATATTAAGATTGCCAAACAAAAGTCAAAAATATATCAAAAATTTAAAAAGAAAGTTAAAACTGTAAAGCTCATGTTGTAGCCCTGTTTAACTGAAAAACACACTCAAACAATTCTTATTTTAACAAAATAAATAAATTTTGGTGGAGTTAATGGCTTAAATGAACCTACATCATATTTTAGACTGAATTCTCTTATATCTACAAAATATCGGGTGCCAATTCCAAAATGAGTATAAGCATACGGTTGTCCTATTCGAATGCAAAAATACACTTAAAACACTATTACTCCTACTGGAATACAAAAAAAAATTGATAGAATCTTTGATGATCTCAGCTCCAAATTTTCAGGAACGCACTCTCATCACAAAATCACTAAAATGATTCACCTCACACGGCATAAACGAGGACTTGAAGTTTAAGAAAAAAAATAGTTGATTACGAACAGAAGAATAATTAATTTCGCTTCAACTGTGCCAATTTGGAAGAAACCTCCAAAACTAATACTTCAAAAACCTAATGTCGTCTGAAGTCTATCATGCAGTGCAAGCAGAAGCTTGGTGAACTTTGTCACAAGCTATAGATTACCAAATTTACCTAAAGTGTAATACATAACATAGAGTATCTGAAAGAATATTGCAAAGTTATTGAGTCACTAGAGGCCTGGGTGGACGTGGATGAGAACAACACGTTCCACGAGAAAAACACGTGGCCCTAGCAATCATTTCCCTAAGAACTATGTTGGGTAAGCTGCTTTCTTCCTAGAAGCTTGAAGCATTTGAAGAAAAAAGTTACAGCAATGGAGCAAAGTTTAATATGGCGATTTGAGTCCATTTTCGAAGTCAACTCAGATTTCCACAATGCTATTGCAGTTATGACCTGCTGTTAAAATGAAGTGAAACAACGCTGTTAAACACAGTTCAAAAGAACTATTAATAAACTGCATTTTGCAAAAAGGAAATGACGATTCAGAACAATCTGTACATCATTAGCGGTTGTCTCAAGGATTTAAAAAAAGATTTATTTGCTTGCAGACTGTCTTAAAATTAAGTTAAGTCGGAAACGGGAGAAAAAAGGTAAATTTTATAGATGCAAATTTTTAAACAATTAAAACGTTCTCTTCATCAATTTTAAAATGACAGTCGACTCTAAAGATGACCAATACATATGTATTCATTTTTAGAGTCGAGTCTTTTCTTGTTTTGAACGACCTATAGTATTTTTTCGTCTAACTTTTTTTATGGTATGCTTCATTTCTCTGCCGTTGGTCATTAAATATGAATAAATTTCAGAAAAGTGTGAAAACTAGCTCAGTAATTTATTAATTTATAATTATTTTATGATACCAAACAACAAAAAACTTCATACATACCTTGTGACAAAGACATTAGGATATAAATCCTCGTATATGCCTTTATATGAAAGAAACTGCTTTTTATCTAAAGGATTTGGTTTAATTTTGGTTCCCAGTGATTTTAAAGAAATGATTTATACAATTTTTTTTGAAGCAAATTTTAATTCCATTGCCGTTTTTTTGCCTTGAAGGAACTTCTAAGAAAAGCAAGTCTCCTCAATGAAATAAATAAACGATAAAATCTTACAATTGGTGATTGGGTGAAGCAAAGCATGTGAAGTGCGTAGTATACTGGCTTCTGAACTCTGAAGGTAAGCTTTGTGGGTTCGACTCCTTGAAGTGTCGTAGGAAAGCTTCTCAATTAAAAATGGATAATTATTTATTAAACTTAGCACCACAAACAAATTGGAATTGACAGCACCGTCATTTCATCTGTCTTGACATTTCGTATCAAAACAAAAAGGTTCTTATAATTCTAATGGATTTTTTATGTGTTTTCTTCTGTTATCAGATAGAAATTATTTTTACGTTTTCGATTAAACTTGGTATAAATAAGTAGGTATGTAGGTAATGAGAGATTGTAATAATTCTGCGTTTAAAGTTTTTCTCAAAAAATTCGAATAACGGAAATATGATGAACACGTTTTACGAGAAATTTTCCATAATTAAATAATTTCCATAAAATTTAGTTATTTACTTAATATCATTACCGGCTCAACTTATTTTATTCAAAACTTGTCACTACGTTCTTCTTATCATTTCACAAGGTACATATTGTTTATTTAGTTAAAAAAAAAAAAATTGACAAAAAAAATTAAACAAAAAATGATTTTCTTCGATTTTTTTTTAACCAAACTGAATTTTTCAACGCCTGACAAATATATTATTACTTTGAACTAAAAGAGCAAGTTCGTTCGATCCAAAACATTGAAGTAGTACGATCCTGAACATTTCAATTATTTTTTCTTCGATACTACTTTTTTTCAATTGGTTTTGTGTTTGTTTTTTTCCTATTCGAAGTTTATTTTGATTTGATATTAAAAATGCTGAAAAAGAGACACTGTTTCCTTCAAAACTAAATTAAACGTTGTGGAAGGTATAAAATCAGAAACTATATTCTGTCCAACAAAAATAGTCAGTACAGACTATATAGGACGTTTACCTCACATTGACTGCAGTGAATATTAATTAAGCTGTGAGAGAGCGCATATATTACAGGGTTTCCGTAGTGCACATTATAGATTTCGAAAAAGGTCTGATAAATATAAATTTTATAGAATTACCAACTGTTGATTTAGATTTGATAAGTTTTTCTTGGCACTGATTATGAAACATTAAACAAATAAACACTTTTTTAAAAGTATTTTTTTTTGTATGAACAGAAACACTATTTGTCATCCTATTTTAAAAATAATTTTTACTTAAACTCATTTAATTTCGAAGGATACTGAATCAACTTCACTTTTCAAACCGCACCGCAGCCAAAATCTTCTTAACGGCACTTAAGCGTTTTTGTTTCTATACAATAAAAGAAAATTTAAAGCCACGAATACGGAAAAACAGCAACCGAAGAGGGTTGTTTGGAAACTCATAATAAGTGTAGCTTAAGCTGCGCACGGTGCAGGTTATGGGGGGATGTACGAACGTCAAAGCAAAATTACAACAACAATTGAAGGTTAAATCAGTGGTTGCGTATATTTATTCAGTAGGTGATTTGGGAATACAAACTAACCGGCACCTTTTGTAAGAAAAAAGCTCTCCCATAAGACCTGTACTGAAAATTTTTGTTGGACAGAGTATAAGTACTTGAAATTGAAAAAGCTAAACTTACTTGCAAGAATTTAAACAAAAAATGAAATAGAAAACCTTAACATTAATTTCTTAAGAAAGCGATGGTTTGAATAAAATATCGATGGAGAAAAAAGCTCAGCCTACAGGACCCAGTGAAATGTTAGTATATAGTTAGTGACCGACTTCTTTTTCTAGATTGTTTATGTTTACACATAAGAAATCACTTGTTGTGTTCATGGATTTTATATAATAATTTTTGTTTTTATATATTTTCTTTTTTGTGTCCGAAGTTTTTATGTAAGACAAACTGGGATATAAGAAATTAATTTGTTAATTTTTAGATTTTCTTATATTCGTGTTTAACTATATTTTATTACATTATGATATAATAAAGTTTTTTAAATAATTTTATTAATGATACAAGAGGTGCTTATGCTAATTTTTAGCAAAACTTATCATAAGATACGACAAAATACAATAGCGTGCATCTATGTCGCGTAAAAAAACTCAGTGTTTAAGTTCGTTTGGCAATTTCCTAAGAAATTGACTAAAAAAAATAATAATAATAAATACCAGTCTATACCTTTTTTTAAGAAGACTTTTAAACCAAATTGGATTAGACTTTTTCCAAGAACCCTCTGTGAATGCACTTTAAATTACAAGACACATCCCTAATTACGTCCATAATGTACTCGTAATTAAATTACCCAATGCAATATTTTTACTCGATTTTTTTCCTCATTTTAATTGCAATTAAAATAGCAAAAAACGCATTAACCAAAATATAAAAGTAGAAAAAATAAATTTAAAAAAAACTGACAGAAACAAAAAAAAAAAAAAATAAAACGTCAGATAAAATGTATCGAATTATCCATAAGGCAAACTTACTGCATGCACATCGCGTATCTCTAGAATTATCACTTTCCAACTGATTCCCTGCGCGACTGTCAAGATTTCTTATCACTTTGATTGACGACTCACCACAGCTGAACTGAAGAAGAGGCACTCTCCTCTATACCTACACAATATACACCTAGCTACTGGCTGGCAAAGCGCGGAGGTAGTCAACTCAGCACAAAATACGAAATGCCTACCATCAAACATACGAGTATAAACGAATTCCTCAGCCCATTAATGGAGGACTACATTATAGCTCCTTCCCTTTTAACTTCACTAAAGTAAGTGTTCCTTGTGTTCCCGCACCAAAACAAAACATTGAACACTGTGCTGAGGTATCCCACAGTTTTGATTTATTCATAGAGCACGCAGATACACTACCAAGTACCAATCCCAATCCCAACGCAAAGTACACAGAAGCCAATAAGTAGGTGTTTGCGCGTTCGACTTGTGCAAAACAACATTGCGTGAGAACTTGAATCGGGGTTTTTGCAGATGGGGAATAATGAAAAGGCCAAAAACAAAACCAGGAGCGCCCCCCATTAAAATCCAAAATCGGGCATCCGACGAAGACGAAGAAGGATTCCCGCCGCTGAAGAGTAATAAAATGCAATTTCCTTCAAATTTATATAAATTGACAACAATTGAATCGATCGGATGATCGGAAGGACTTCAAGTCACAGTGTGGCAGACTATGAGTCACAATTGGAAAAAAAATCAGGAATTGATATAGTTTTATTTTGTATGTAAGAAAATGGTTACCGTGATGTGTCGGAAGGACTGAAGCAGGTAGCCTTAATCACGAGTCCGAACATAGCGGGTTGCCAGCTGTGAATTGAGGATTCCGATGCTGCCAGCTTGGTGTGACCACAAAAGACGTCTGTTATGACACCATTACAGACGTCTTTTGTGGTCACAACAGCTGACAAAGTTTAATACGAAAAACATTTGGAAGCAGGCAGAGACTGTCAACTGGGGAACTTACATAAGCCGTGTTTTATTGGGTGTTGAGTAACGAGCTGAAAAGAATGCATCGCTCGCTGCTGACAGATGAAATTTGTGTGGACATAGCCAACCGGCAACAGAATGACGTTGCTCATCGCTCAGCAATTTGCCCATACGTCCAAATGTTTTTAACTTTTCCGTGCGACGAATTTTTCGACGGTGTCAGTGACCGTCACGTCGCTCAGCGACGAGCGATGCATTTTGTTCAGCTCTTAAGCAGCGCAGTAAAACTTTCTATAAGAAAACAAAAAAACAAAACGAATGCTGGTAAAAAATAAGCTAGTGGAGTTTGTAGAAGTTTTGAAATATTGAAATGTAGAGGGCGCAAAGTCGTATTGAAGAAATAATGTTTTGTATGAAGGCTGGCAGTTTTACGTGCGAAGGATCCGTTCGTAGATTTTTGTTTTTTTTTTAAAAAACACGTTTTGACTAGAAAAAAAAATGAAATAACGAGTATTAATCTAATCTTAACTAAGAAGCTAATTTTTATCTTCACCTTTGCGCAGAAAAAGAAAAAAGGGCAAATCGAGAGCACTCTATGTTGCAGATCGAAAATGATATTCGATAAAGTTTAAGTTGTAAGTTGGTAAGTTGGTTTTATTTTGTCATAAATTGCATCAGGAATCATCACCATGGTACACACTTTCAAATATTGAATGTTCGAACGAGTAAAATCATTTTACTGGCTGTCGCAAAGAGTAGGATCAGTTGTTGTGGTATTCCTTCGACCAAGCTCAATCTCTTCCACATAGTCTCTAGCGTTGTCATCATTTGGACTTTTACTTGTTCCTTTTTATTTTCTTTGGCTTTCTTTTTCTTTTATAGAACCATACTAATGCATTTTTTGGGGTTTTGCTTGCTTTCCTTCCCACTGTTCGATATTCAATAGAATGGATGGACATGCGGGACTTGGGAGTAGTATATATACGGATTGACTACTGGTCCACAATTTAAATACAGAAAATTGGATAATTTCCCGTGACAATCAGAATTCTCGTTCCCTTTTGGATTGACTACGATTGATATATGTTTACGCGGACTTCTTCTGGCCACCACCGCGATTCCCAATCGGTGGGTTCAATTCTTGGAGGCACATCTTCTTCTTGCTCTTGGGCTCCCGAGATTTTCAGGCGAAAATCGTGTATATAATATCTGCAACAACTAAGTAACATCCATCGCAGATACACTCCTCCGCTACTATAAATGTTTTGTGGATATAAGATACAACAAAGTGGGTACAAAAAACTGTTTCACTTCTGAGCTGTTGGCTGGACTGGTCCTCGGGCATGTTTTACATATGTCTGCACCTTTGGGCCAAGAGGACAATAACTTAAATAATTCCAACAGCATATCTGCTTGTCTCGTTGCGGTCGTTGTCGTCTTCGTCGTCTTTTGGCTATGTATGTCGTCTTCGTTGGCTTCAACCGCGTCCACACATCCTCGTCGTGTTTTGTATTATATGGAAAGCCTTACGGGGCTGCTGGGCATTGCTGATGGGGATGGGGGATTCTTTCTTCTCTTCTCCGATGATCGCCATGATCGCCGAAAACGTGATAGGACCACACTGGTTCAATTACGAAAACAAAAGAAGTGTCGCCCTGATCGCTGTCAGCTTTTGTCTTTTGTTCGCCATCGAAAAACTATTCGAAGATTCGTATTATTATTATTGTCATTTGCATACTCCTGCGGGATGTGCAATATAAATAAATATAGCGCGTTGTTGTTCCTTGCTGGTTTTGCTTCTTTAGCCTGGTTCTGTGGTCCTGAGTAGCCTGTCGTTGTCTGCTTTCTGGGCCACACTTTGCAGAATCATCATCCACCACAAAATTGGGATTCTCGCATTTTGGAGGATTTTTCTCGCATTTTGTATGCTTTTGCGATCTGGAGTGTTTGCATTTATAGAACCACGGCGGCGGCGGCGCATATACCTAGAGCATTGGTAGGTAGTGCACAAAAAGTTCCAATTCCATATGAAAAAAAAAAAAACAAAAATTACTGGGCGCCTGGTTTTAGTTTAAGTCTTTCCCAAGGAGCAGGCTGGAACACATTCGTTTTGGCAGTTCATATAAATGTTGCAGCTAAACAAATGAGCCTTACAAAAATATATATCCACTTTGAGGTTTCCTTAGTTGGAGGTTCGTGATTCCTGGTAATCGCGTATGGAGAGAGAAAAAAGTTTCCTTAATTGATTGGGGATTGCTGGAATATGGGGATCCTTGTTTTTACTAAGACCATGCGAATTGCTCGTTGAAGTCTGCTTGGCTCATTGTGGGACTTTGATTTGCATAAATTGTGTATTTTTTTTTCTTGCTCAAATTTTAATTAGCTTTACATTGATGTTTTGTTCTTGTCTTGTAGGTTAACAATGAATCGATTAGATGCGTTTCTCTGTATGTAGGTATACAAGAAAGACGCAATGAAGTATTGTATTTTGTGTACAAACTGTAACTACTGCATGTATAATATTTGATGATTTGAAAGTTATAAACGTCGGTATATTTGTTAGAAATGCTTTTTTTTTGTCAAAAAATAGGAAATATAAAAGAGCTACACACCAGAGTTAAGAAAGTAAATTGTCCACAAGTACTGCCAGGAGAAAGATTTCCTATATACAATCACAAAGGATCTGCTGTTCTCTGTACTCCAAATATAAATAGGCCACGTACACATAGTGGAAACAAATATTTTTCGATTTTAACCACAGGATCTAATGAAATAAAAAGCACTATGCAAAAAAACTAACTTGGAACCTACTTACCCTGCTAATTTTGCGAGTATTGTGCTTTCGATCCTTATTTCTGATTTCTTGAGCTTCCTTCGTTAATTGTCTAATGGGAACTTTTGCATTTTGCACAACAGCAGGCAAATGACTTAATATTTTCTGAACAGTAACAGTTTTTGAGCAGAAACCCCTAAACTTCTCAACACAGGAAATCATACCAGGAATTATCGAAAAAGCCGATGTTGACTCTAAAGTATTTTGAAAAAAAAAAAAAAAAAAACCATTATTAGTTGTGCCCAGACTTCAGTACAAGTACTACCAATCCCATACTACTACCAATCCCATATACACCCAACGAAATTGTTCTGGGTGGGATCGGGATGCATACCTTTTGTTGGATTTTTTCCTCATCAGCTTATCCAAAATATTGTTTACATTCAAAGAAACGGATCCATGCCTGAAGAGTTGATCATTTAAATTATTTTTTAATCTACAAACTTTTGCTTGTATCATTTTAAGAATACAACCTGATGTAATTTTTAAAACATCAATATCAAGGATAACAAATAGGCTTTGTATCGCATGATCTTATAATGGAGCTTTAATTCACTTCCCCTGAACGTTCAGTCCGAGGATTGATGAAGGATAACATTCTTTTTCTCCTTCCAAATCGCTATAGGAGGTAGGATAAATTGGAGCGTTATGATCCGTTGCTTTTTTCGCGTTAGCTGATATGAATGCTTGGATTGCTTTGCATCTAACCTAAATTCTAGTCCTTCCACAAGATTATAAGAATTGGCGTCGGGTTTAGATTAACTTGTATTTAATGAGTGCTTTATTTTTGTAGCTCTTCCGCGAGAACCTATTGCTGTTTTTTGAATCAGTTTTTGCTGAATCTATTTTCCCCGCAGTGCGAAAGCTTTTTTCTGCAGCAAATACTAATTGGAAAAAAATGTTTTACCTGGCGTTTTTGTACACGGTCCCAGACTTTATTTTTGATGGCGCAGGTTCCGTGATAGTGATAACAGGCAACTCAATAAACGCACTTAACCACACTCCTTCCATGCATATCCTTCAAAATTCTTTAGCTTTACATATACACTTGGGAGCATAAAATGGAATCCTCGTTTTGCTTTTTAAAAATAATAACACTAATAAATGCAGCTCTCATACATAAATGTTGGTCTCGTTTTAAAGCTTGAACCTTAGACTTTCAACTTATAAAATTTCTTTAAATAGTTTTAGAGATATCGTGTAATGGTTGCGAGAATAAAGCTAATATCACAGGATTTGTGTCAACACCAAAACATGTGTAAAAGTTTGTGTGTTTTGGACAAAAATATACACAAAACCATCTGAACCTCAAACTGGATGAAAGAAATTGATATTATAAACACGATTTGTACATAATTTAGTGTCATCCGAATTATGGTTCAAATGATATTGTGTATTTTTATTGCAAAAATTGTGTTTCTAAGCCGAACAAATGCAACTAATTAAAGTAAGGACGAGTATAGGGAAGATTGATTCTCTAGTTTATATAAATAAGCGTCCATTATTATTTTTTGTTTATCGGTGCAATAGGCTCTGGAAAGTGAATTTTTACGCATCAAATTGTTCTTCATTCCCTTAAATAGGAAATAAATTGTTACCAAGACTGTACAAATTTCTCAGATTCATAGAATCTATAAGGAGTTGGTGTGAAAGCCAAGTTTTGGACGTTAGTGGTGTACCACTAAGAGAATATAACTGATATTCGTGACGTGATGAGTTTTCATTGAAATTGGAATTTGACTTACGTTCTAACAGGTCAAACAGGTAGGTAGGTACAAGGAAGAACAGCTAGCGATAGAAAATTATGAGAAGACTAAGGCCTAGTACGCTGCTGAAGCAAAGCGAAAAATCCTAAAATTTGGTTCAGCAGTACGCAGTTCAATCGGTGAAATTGGAGATTATTAAAATTATTTTCCGCACTCATAATTTTCGATCGGAAAGAATGTTTTTAATTTGAATTTAGAAGATTTTTCGTTTTTTTTGTATTTTTATATTTATTAGATAATAAAAAAATATATTCTTAAATTAAGTACATATATTTAAGTTATTTTGCTAAATACAAATTTGAAAACATTGAAATTATTAAAGATGTTTTTGATTTTGGTTAAGGAAGGAGAGAAGTGGAGGTGGGGAGAGGCTGTAAAGGTAAGTTGACTGATTCTCAAGCTAAGATCACTCAATCTTAAATCCAGAACAAACGAGCTAGAAACAATCCGAAAGAAACTTAATTACATAAATAAATGTTCTTATTATGGTTCGAAATTAAGCTTTAACAATCATGAAATAAGAATTCTAGGCTTAAAAAAAACTAGCTGAAAACAAGTTTTTCAGGCTTGAATTAAGAATTTTCGGGCTTAACAGACTTTCGTCAACGAATCGGCTTGATTTGCCCTGAAATTGACTTGGTTTAACTTGGGTAGCATCAACTTAAAAGACAACTTCAATGGGCGTTAAAGAGACAAATCCATCTTACCTTCCGATTATGCTTTCTTTTTGCATTCAAATATAATATTGGTCTCTGATCCTCTTGTTTTCTTAAGTTCATCTACTATTGTAAGCATCAGGTTTTTATTTAGCTTCTATAAATATTTGTTTTGATTTTCAACAAATTTGAACATTTTTGTGTTTGGTTGCTATTCCGGTGTTCAATCTGTTTCTCTTCTCGAGCAACTTCTTCGCTGTTGTTGAGGAAGTTTTATTTGTAAGCATTGAGTCATCAAGATTTCATTTTCGAGCATGTCGATATCTTTCAATTGTAAGCTGCGGCGGAAATAAAATTTCAGATGAAACTTAACTGCTTGATCTTCTACTTGGCGTGCTAGAACTGACTCGGTCATCTTCTCGTGAATGTAAAATAATATCCTCCCCTGGGAATTCAAATAATCTTACATTCAAGCCACTTTCAATTTGCTTTCCGATCGAATAGTGTCACGATATCTTTCAGCGAAGAAAACATTACATATCCGCGAATGCACTTCTTATTGCAACGAAGTTTTTTCTTCATGCTGTATTTGAAATCTTTCCATACCTTTTATTTTAAATAAATGTATAAAATGTGGATATGGTACGTGTCAAAACTTTTTTCCAGCCTTCAGCATTTCTTGTACCTAGGATGTCTAATTGTCCACCCGACAGTTTATTTGTCTTTAATTTGTATTCAGGAGTATTTGCTGTTCATGTCTTGTCTATCTACTAATCAAAATGTCACATCAATTGAATTCTTCTAGAGCACCTCTACCAGCAGGAGAATTGAAAAACTAACGAAAATAATTTTAATCGAAATAATACAAAAAAAAAGGTAAATGCAACTTGGCCACCATTAAGCTAATTACTATACTCAACTCTCCCGAATTCAATATTTCATTATCGAAGCTGAAGCACAACCGCACATAAATTTGGAAGAATGTTCCCCGGAGGTCGTCAGAGTCCGATACTGATTAAATTTTTGGGCGATCAGCTGTTAAGTTTCATTAAACTTCCTCTTATTAAAAATGGACTGCTTAACTTTGCAAAAGGAACAAAATATCTTTTTTTTGTGTGGTTTTGCGATTCATACAAGATTAACAATCGATGCAATTAATGCAGCAAAAAAAAAATATCGAACGGAAAACTCTCATCTCCGGAAGCGCTTTTCAGTGCGTTGTTGCTTGGATACACTCCACATATTATTGGCTTTTGGTTGAGGTTAAGGCGATGCTCTGCTCTGCTCTGCTGCACCACATTGATTGGACAACGTACTCGAGAGATACTCGAACTTACTGCTAATTTTCAGTGTATATCTCTGATTTAATCTGAATTCAGATAAGAAGAAGATTCTTTTTAGGCAGGGAGGAACCTGGGTAATGTGCGAGCAAATTTACTTTAAACTTTAAAGGTAAATATCGAATCGATGCAACAATGGGGCATTGATAATAAGATGGTTCGTTCATGCGCTGCATGACGGTATATGAGTTCCGGAGGGCTATAATATGGATAGAGGTGGAGTATCGTTACAGATTTATCTTTGAATATAAATCGCTGTAAATTTGTGCTCTTGCAAATCTGAATAAATTGCTTTGACACCCTTATGTAAGAAGTTTACAAGAGCAATCATTATCGATTTCGATTTTATTTTTTTTTTTGTTTTTTTTTTCAAAAATTCAGTAGAAATAAATGTTGTATATTTGTTTTATTCGCATGTTGTCTTTTAGTCGATAAAACACTTATTTAAGATCATTATAAACATAATGAGTGTGTTTCTTTATTTATTCCGGGTAAGCAGTGGAATAGACTGGCGAGACAAAATAATTTTTCCAGAATATTCAGAATGGAATTAATAAATAAACAAAATTTACTCTGGAAAGAATAGCAGTCAGCTGTTCAATGACATTTATGTACGAGTATGTGTCAAAACATTTGAATATTTGAAAACTATTTACGCTGATTTATTTGTGAAATTTGTGTTATTTTCTGTGAATTAAATTAAAACTCGAATGGACGCGAAGTTAAATAATTGCTTCAATTATATTGCACTTGTGGCGTAGGACCTTTTTTCACTGACGAAGAAAGTGAAATCGAAAGTGACCGGAGGAATGTGGACAAAATATACTTTTTTATGAACGGACTATTTCCATATTTGATGACTATACGCTTAAAAGTCATTTTCGCTTAGAACGAAGTAGCTTCGAAATATTATGCTTTGAGGTTCATGAATGGTGGTATGGCTTATTTGCAAATGTTCATGGTGGTCGACCGCAAATTGAGTTGGACAAACAATTATTTATAAAAGTGTGGGGTTGTTGCAAATACGGAGTGCTTTAGATCTTTAGATGCTGATAGATTTGGTAAATACCAAGAAAACTTGTTGGATATATAATTGTCGCGAACATATGCAAATTACTACTCAAAATAACGCCACAATATAATTGAGTAACCAGCTCAGAAGAAGCTGGACGTACTGCTTCCTATTATGAAGAAGCTACCCGATTTTCAGGTTTGTAAAAGGTATAGGTACCTATTTTCCTACAAATAAGACGTTATATTTTAAAATTCACAGTAGTTGCATGTTTTGACAGGAATCACATTCCAAAAGCCCAAAACGTTGCCAAATTCATACATGAATAAGAAAAATGTCCACTCAATACTAGTGCAAGTCGTTAACAACGAAAAGCTATTGTTTGTGGATTGCTACTCAGGAGAAGCTGGATCTGTTCATGATGCATGTCTTTTTAGAAGATCCAACTTATTCAGAGAGATTAATAATAGTGATTACGATTTTATTCATTTATATACATTTATTTGAGAAAATTTTTATATAGGTATCATATCTCTACGTCCGGATGAACATATGCTAGGTGACCAGACCTATGGATTAAAACCATATATTTTAACCCCTTTCAAGGATCGTGGGAATCTGAACGAAACGCAAAAAAAAAATACAATACTATACACTCCAAAATTCGTGTAACAGTAACAGTAAGCATTGGATTGCTTAAAGGAAGATTTTGGCGATTGCAACATTTGAATTCAAGAAAACCTGAATTTAATCCGCTTTTTACCATGTCTTGCTGTATTCTCCACTATTTTTGTACATTTATGATTTTCTGGACCAGCAAATTGATATTTCAAATGATTTTGAAAATTATGATGTGAGAAAGAAAACGAAATATAATTCCTCAACAATTGTAATAAATGGTGTTTTAGTTATTTAAAAAAAATTTCACCAAAAGCAATTTCTGCAATTTCATAATAATGTGAAGAAATTGCTTTTGGATGACTATTTTTTGAAATATCTATACTCTGACCAACATTTCCACATTAATGAAAATCATTGGGATTTTTCTTTTGATTTTGTTTGCTTTCAGAATGTGTGCTTTTTTTAAAAGCTTTTGAGAACAAACAAGAGAATAGTGTTGTCAGTTGCTGTTTTTCTATATTCTACCTGCCTGTGTGAGTGGGTTCCATTGCATCGCTTGACCAGCAATGCAATCGTTGCCCTTTCAAAGCGTATGACCAATCCACTGCCACTTACGTCTGCGAATAGTACGGTCAATGGATTCTTGACCCGTTCTTCTATGAAGTTCTTCATTGGAAATACGGTTGGGCCAAAAAATCCTTAAGATGTTTCGTAGACACGAACGATTGCAGCTTGCTTGTGACAGTTGTTAAGATTTTCCAAGTGCTGCACCCATACAGAAGCACGGATTCAACATTGGAGCGGAACAGTCTCAGCTTGGTCTCTAAGCTTATAGCGTTGTTTCTCCATATTTTGGACAGCATTCCGAAAGCAGCCTTTGCCTTTTTGATACGGCTGTCGACATCTTGTTCGGTGCCGCCTTTGGTAGAGACAAAACTCCCAAGATATTGAAAGTCTTCTACTTTCTCTACCGGTTGTCCAGAAATATTGACTTGAACGGATGAGTTACTTCCGAGGCTGATCATTTTTGTTTTTGCCGTGTTAGTTTTCAGCCCCACGATTTCTGCTTCTCCCTCCACTCTTGTTATCATTTGATGGAGATCCATGATCCTATGAGAGAGTAAGCATACGTCGTTCGCGTAGTCCAGATGTTTTAGTTGTGATGTCAGACTCCATTGAATTCCAACATTTCCGTTTAACAGGGATGCACGCAGCACATCACTTATCACTAACAGGAAAAGTATTGGCGACAGTATGCAACCCTGTCTGATTCCACAATGGACTTCGAATTCATCCGACAACCTTCCTCTATGTAAAATTAATGTATGTTAGTCGTAGTTTTCGCAGAAAACATTACATTGGCATTTTTTTTAGTAGGAATTTTGATAAATTTTTAACATTCAAATTAAAATTAAAAGTTAGTAACCCTATTAATATTTATCAGAGCTTTTTTGAAATATATACTACGGAAACCCTGTAATATTTTTGCTCTGTCACAGCCTAACAAAATTTCACTGCAGTCAGAGTGAGAGATAAGTGTCCTATCATCCCCGTACTGACAATTTTTGTTAGACGGAGTATAATAATATTATAATTTGGCTCTGATTAGGGAAAATGTCGTTTGCAATATCCTGCCAGACTTTTGATTTCTGTTCCACGTCGAAATTTAAAATGTAGTCATCATATAAGTTGATGAGACATTTAATGTCGCCAGGCGACAACTTTATATACATATGATACATCTTAAAATTTTTAAAATCTTGATCAAAGAAATGTGATAAATAAATACATTGATTAATACTTACTCATTTCAATTTAAACTACACAAATTCATTGGAGCCGAGTGAATTTATCGTTTCCAAAAATTGACAGCTTCTCATTCTCACTCATAACAATTATTGCGCATATGTAAGAGAATATTCTCAAAATTCCAGGTCTGATTTGAAATAAAAATAGTACATTCCAAGTATTCCGGAATGGACAAAGAAACAACAAAAAAGTTTATCCGGAATATTCTAAGGAATATAGAAACGCAAAAGGAGTATTCCAAACGTTGGGAATATTCGAAAAAAAAAAATTAATATTTCAAAGAAATTGGTTAAGAACTCTACTAGTATTCACCAATATGAAATTGCTATCTGTCAGGGGTTTCCCGAACATGTTCGGAATATTTTCCATATTTTTCTCTCAAATCATTGAGATGCAATCCTGTGTCAGTAATTTTATGCAATGCTCTCCGGAATGGTTCTCCGTTAATATTAAGAGTAGGTATCTATATTGCATACTCTAATACAATTATTGTTTACTAAAAAAAACAAAAATGTGGATTTCAAATACCAGTGATCATTTGTATGTATACCTACTTGAATATCGGTATTTTGGTTTTATTCGGTAATGAATGCAGCAGTTTTGAAATGTTCCTATCTAATGATACCTATACCTACATTGTTGGAATAATTGTTTTGATCCGACACCAGAATATTAGTGGAAATGAGAATTTGTGTCATAATCGTCAAAATTACTTTTATCACTGTTTATTTGGGAAATATGTAGTATTAGATTTTTGCTTGGTCTTGGTTAAACGAATCTGATATGCTCGACATTTCATAAACATTGGGCCATATTTATAGATGTTGTCGAAGCCGTTCCTAAGTTATTTGAAAAGGATAAACCCCAGTCTTTCTTAGAAAAAAACAAAACAAAAAAGGATAACATCTATGTACGAGTATCTATGAATATGGCCAATTATTTTCCTACAACATTATTTTGTCAAATTTAAAATGTTCAGAAGATCCAATTTTATTGTTTTCTGGTCGGTACCTACATAAACATACATTTTCTTCAAAGTAATCCCGTTGCTGAAAGATTCTCATAAAGGAATTTTGAATCTGAAAATATATACATTTAAGAATAAATAGGTAGGTATTGCTGGTTTGGATTTAGTTTTTGACTTTCTAGACGATTTTCCAAATCATTTTTTTACTACTCTCTGTAGTTAATGTCCAAGAATATGAAAGGCGAAAACATTCCGAAAACCATTTTTTTCTTCATTTTTCGCCGTAAAAATACTAATAAAAGCAGCTTAAAATGAAATAATGCAGGTTTAAAAAAAAAGTTTTACATATTTTGAAACTATTACCTTCGGCAAATTTTCTTTTTTAAAAACTATCAGCTTTCGAACGACTTACATATATTAAAAACTGTCTCTCCCTGATCATCTGCATTCAAGGTGGAGCCATTTAATTCTTTAAAACCAGGTGGCCTATTCCGGTTCTGTGAAAAGTTTGTTGAAAGCATTCATCGATACCTAAATACGCACTACCGATTCTGATTCCATGATAAAAACATGGGAACTAATGTCGAATATTTATCATATAGCATAATTTTTCGTAAATAAAATCAAAACAATTGAAAAATGTAATGAAAATAAATTCGAAAAATTGAAAATAATCCAATTGATTAAAATAAAATCGAAATATGAAAGCAAACTGCGAAAAGAGAGCAAGTAACCCAAAATTTCTTTCCCTTGTCTGATATTTTTCTTCCAAAAATCTTTTTTATGCATCGAGTAAAGATCCACCAAAGCATGCATTAGGTAATATTTAATATAACAAATTTACTATTGCAAGCAATTTGCACATCTTTTCGATTGACCATATTTTCTGCAGTACTTAATACACGTGCTGAATGTCCTTGTCAACGGGTGATCTATGAGTCCAATTATTTCCAGAAAAGAAGCTTTTTAAAAAAAAAGCATTTGCTTAACGATTGATACTACACCTGATGTATTTATAACCAATTATATTAAGTGCTTTGGCGACCTCATTTACACAACGGCTGTCTAAGGATTTCGATAGTACCTATGGCAAATGCACATCCTGTGCTACACGTCGCTTATAGCTTCCACTAGAGAAGAATTGCTTCATATATTTAATTAGTGACCTTTTGATAGTAAATTCTATTAATAATTTCTGTCTGCATAAAATATTAATAAAATTTGCTTGCGAAGAATATTAAAGCTGCAAATATTTGTATATATAAGCTTGAGGGATAAGGGCTCACCACGGTGGAGACAAGGTTCTCCAAATATGGAGACACTTTATCAATTAATGCTCTATTGAGTATACGAAGCATAATTATAAAATTAGCGCAGAAGTTGATTCAGGATTAGAAGAACTTATGGTAGATTCCAATTCTATTGCAGAGAAAATTAAAGTAGAACTTCAAATGCCTAGAACGGTGAGCTCCCAAAAACATACCTCTAATCCTCCTGAATCTATATTGAATTCTGGAAGTGATAAATCTTGATTCCATATCCATATGCATGTATTGTGGTACGATCACTGGAAAGATATAAAAATACACTTCGAAGATCTTCAAAAACTGGGCATAAATGTATGTGATGTATTACAAGAAGCAGAGCTATTTTTTTTACCAGTAAAAAAAACTTGCTCTTTATATTTCTTTAGCGCTACCCTAGAGAACAAACTCAGTTGAAAGAACCTATCACGTTTAGAGTGAATACTTGGCGTCGTTCAACGAATGGTTAAAAATCGTTTGAATAGTAATTTGATAATCTAAAAATTCGAGTTGATAGATATGTCATGAAAAGGGTTTAAACTTACAGGTTTATGCATGTTGGTCGAGTGTCCAAATTTGTAGGAGAAAATAAAGAAGCAATTGTGACAGAATTGTAAGGAAGATTCATCCATTACGTTTGGTTAAATTTAAATGTGCTATTGTATTTGATGGATGGTATATGCAGTTTTTGACACATTTAATACAATATTGGAGCAAAAATTTCTAAATCTTTTGCAATTTTTGTATTATTTTATTCATTTTTGTATTCGTTCTTGAATGATCCCTTCCAATGAACAAAATCCTACTTACGCCCTTGAATGAACATCAGAATATTTTAAATCTACCATAACTTTCACAGGGTGTTTTGGTCCTTGTTGCACAACGTACTGCCCCCCTTAAAAAAAAATCACCAAAACAATCACCGATTCAATTGTCTGTGCTTCGGAAGATTTAAACTCAACATTTTAAATAAACTCAACATCTGAATTATAGATATGTCCCACTCTTGTACATAGGATTTAACCGTTTGGCGACGAAGAGATGAAGCAAGTTTCTCAAGTTAGTCACTGATACAGGTTCTGCATATTTTTCCAGATGGTAGATTCTCTAATAAACGAACTGTTCTTCATCTTCATAGTCTGAACTCTGATGTACATATGTTCCTATCTTAAAAACCGTTGATTTGAAATTATATTTGAGCATTTTTTGCTAGTCATGTTTTTTTTTTAATCGAAACACTTCAATTTTCACACATCATATCACATCTGCATCTCATCTCGTTCCCAGATTCAAACAATACCTTTTGATTGTGCTTTTTTTTTTGTTTATGGGAGTGTTGCACGTAATAAAAATTTAATACTCATAACTAGCATGCAACAAAAGTCCATACTTAGTGAGTCTTCTTGCCAACAACTTTTTTTACCTCTTAACTTGTGTGTAGGTGTGCAATGGCTATCAACAATTCAACATCCATGCGAAGGTTGCAATCAGTGGAGCGCCCTGATTGGTCAAGGCGGAGCATCTCACCGTTTTTCATCTCCCAAATAAATTATAATTTCTACCTGTCTGGCATTGGTTTAACGTTGTTTGGCGCGAACACGAACGCGAGGTGCAACGCCAACAACGATATCGCGTAGAGTCTTTTCTGGTTGATTTCTTCCATCCGCTCACGCTGATCCATGTTGGATCTGGGATCAAGTCGAGACGACGACGACGAAGATGCTGTGGTGAGCGCCTCTCTTAGTGGTAGATAGATACAGAGTGCTGCCTTCCACACCACACCAGCTGCACACACATCGACATTCATGGGCTCCATATCGCAATATGCTTGCCGCACACACATAATCACAACATCATCGCAATCCAGAAACAAAATGAGGCATTTCTTCCGCCTATGCCTTGTTGCCATCCCAGTTCCCAGTAGGTACCCATTCGAGATCCCAGCTGCTGCAATGTTGCACATCCTTCCCTTCTGATAGTTTGGATACACCGACGGAATCGAGATGTAAAGTTGTTCGATGATCCTAAGAGCAGCAAGAAGATTCCAAAGTTCATGTCGCTTGCATTGTAAAGTGGTGGTTACGATTGGCCCTGGCTTCCTTTCCCCCTTTTCCGTTTTGGCAAAAGGAAGGCGTGTAAAGAAGTTGTGAGCCAAGTTGAATTCCTTTTGGCTGTCGTCGTCGACGTTGTGCCTCTCCTCAGCCCCCAAACCTCAGCTGAAGTTATCTGCTCCTCGGCTTAGGGGCAACATTTTACCTCTCGAATCGGTTTTCGAATAAGATGTGGAAAATGGAATTATGCGATTTGGAGTCCCGATACGCTGAGGGTCCATACCATACTCCATATGCAGCAACAGCAGCAGCAGTATCATCAGGCTGGGGCAATAGTTTTGGATACTTGTTCACATGGCTGCTCGAGATATTATAATGTAACTGTGTACCAAGTTGCATGTGGACGAGGCCATAGTGCTAGAGAGCTTTTCCATCTTCCAACATCACAGATGCATTTTTGGGAAGAAAAAAAAAACAAAGTAAAACGAAACACAACAGCTGCAACCAATATCATTGATGATGGTTTGTTATTAGTGTTGGGGTAAGTGACACTGGCGTAGACATTTTTTTTTTAAGGGGGCAGATGTTGAAGCTTTTGAAACGAAATCTAAATTTTAATTGGAATGAAACTCACGGCACCAGCAAGGTGCAAGGTGTTGGTTTGTATGTTTTATTATGATAACTTAAACTAGCAATTGGACTGAGTTTGAAGTGAACCTAGTAATGATTTATGTTTTGCAAGAATTTTTTCGCTGGTTATCAAAAGAGTATAAAGGTCCTAAAAAAACATCTCGGATCCCTAAACTCAAGGCGAGCATGGGATCTCGGAAAGAACTAATGACCATGAAAAATGCCCTAAGCTCAAAGTGAGTTCGACAGCTTGGGAGTAATCAGTAATCAGCGAACAGGAAATACCCTGAACTCAAAGTAATCAGTGGAGCTCACAAATAGCAAGTGCCTCAAACTCATAGCGAGCAGGGAATCTAAAAAAGAGCTAGCAGTCAAGAAATACACTGAACTCAAAGTGAGCAAAGAAGCTTAGAAGAAACAAGCTGTATTTATAATAGAAATGCGAATCTCTCTCGTAAATAGAAGCGAAAAACGTTGGTCAGTTCTTTTAATTGCGATAATTCATGGAGAACTTTCATACAAAGAGTCATTCCGTAGCTCATGATCATGAGGATATCCATCATTTGAATGGATGTTGAAGATCGAGGCAGAAGGAAGTCTTTGTCTTTGAATAATAATTCACGTAGCTCTTCAGAAGTTACGAATGCATTCCGTGGTAATCCGTCATTTGCAGTCATACCAACCATAGATTGTTTTATTGTTTTTGAGTGGTAAATGGTTCGCTATCTTCATTAGCTCTGGCGTTAGAATTGACGGTGATTTCGGAGATATCGCAAGAGAGGATAAACTTTTCACTTCACGATGACGCTGCATTTTCTGATACTTTTCTTGATGCAAAAACTCACATGTTAACCTTTAGCATTTAATAAAGTTATCGTCCTAGTAGTTTCACCATAAAGTAATGCCTGCTAAGAAAATTATTGAGCTAGAAAGACGGAGACGGAGACGGAAAGACGGTTACGGAGAAAACGCGTACTCCGCCTTCTCCGTTACAATGTTTCTACTTCATAACTTTACTGGCAGTTATTAGTTTTTAATGAAACTTCTAACACGTTAGCTTTACAAAGTGCGTTTAGCACCCACCAAGTTTCAAGAAAAAATATTGCTTCCTCAATGAGATAGACGGCATTGAAAGCGTTTTTGTGTCCTATCCGTTACTTTAGAATGGCTGGGAAATGGCTGAATTTCGAACATAACCTAAGTTTAACTAATCCTAAATATTTTGCGTTAAAGAATTATTGTTGAGTTTTATAGTCTTGGTGTTGGTTGTAAGTGTCTTCTTTTTTGAAGTGACTAAAATGGCTTTGCATTTCTTCAAGAGGTCTTAACTGATGTGTATTTGTTTTGTCAAAGCCTACACGTTGAATTATGTGCTATATATAAGTAAAACTATGTAGTGTATTGATTTGGAACGTATGTTAAATGTGTGGATCAACGTAGTGTGGATGGGCATTTAGAACTTTACTTTGATTACCTGTTTGAGTTAACATTGTGGGATATAAGCTGTTGAGTCGGTCTGATTAAGATCATGTGTTGATCCTTTTCTTCCCAGCTATTCAGCACTTTAATGAACTTGAACACCATCACTGTTACCACTCTTCTTGAAGCAGTTACAAGCTCAAATTTAATTTCAATGACAGAAATCGCTTTTTTTGCCGATTGGCTGTCAATGAAAAAGCTGAAATCAGCTTGTGGTATTGAATTATTTCAACTTGTCTAGCAGCTATAATCACTGCTAGGGTCTTAGCTTTTAGTAGCTTCTGTTCCTAATTAGAAAGTCGAAATGAGCTGGCTAGTCAAAGGGTTTCAGAAAAGAACTCCAGAATAACCGCATTATCCATCTTATAACGATTTGCAGGTTGATGGCTCATTGCTTTTCCATTCCTCACTGCTAGGATAATTCTTTCGAATAGTTGAAGCTCCTCGATGACTGTCTCCGGTTAGTATAACGATTTTTTGTGTAAACATTATGTGGTATGCAATAGATTTCGTTTTTTGGGAGCTACGAAGCCCATTAGAAAAACTTTCCCCTCCGACAATGAGCTTGACTACTCCTATTGCCTTTATAAAAATGTATGTTGTTAGTCAAAGCTGTTGATGATGGCAATGACGATGATGAAGTTTTGTATATTTTGAAAAAATAAAAACAAGACGGAACATCGCATTCGACCAACGAATGACGATGACTGCTGCGGCGGCAGCGACGGCCGGCGACCGCAATTTTTACAAGTACAGTCCTTGTCAGGCATAGATGAAGCTGCAGAGATCACAATAATTTCTCTGGAAATCAAAGATCGTGCACAATTACTCTGTGGTCTTTGGGGCTACGTAATAAAATGCCATCATATCATGAGTAGAGTTGTGCGCAATGATGCTGTTGCTGTTGTTGCGCACATAGCTCTCTCTCGCTGTGCACTGAAAAAGGTGAACTTTTTTTTTTTTTATTTTTTTCGTCTTGTTTCGTCAGTTTATCTAAGGGACATATTTATTGGTCGTCCGGCAAATAAACACATCAGAAATTCAATTAAAATTGACAGTTGGTCAAGATTGATGTTTTTTTTCGTTATTTGAATAAATTGCTGACGACATTTTGGCTAAATATGCATCCACGTTAAAATGCATAGCTATAGTAGCAGCTCTATAGTGGAGCAATATTGGTTGTTGAGCTATTGTTACTTAGTTACTGCATTGCTGAATGCATTCAATTCATTTTTTCTTAAAGTGCGTATTGTCATACAATATCTTCAAATTTAAAAAGTTTTTGTCGTAAGATTGCTGGTTTTTACACAATGTTTTTCTTTTCACTATAAAGTTATTAAGACTGTGTCGTGTCAAGAGACATGCTGGTTTGTAACATAGATAAAGTTTTCAATGAGGAAATAGTTAGAAATCGGGCAGGAGACAGAAAACAAAAACAAACACATTTGACAATAATTATTCTCCCGAATTCGTCCTAAAGAGTTCTTACGCACGAGCAAGTACAGAAAATCGTGTTCTTAACTGTTTTAGCCAGCGCCATTGAACAAAAAACTTAAGAACCGTATGAAACAGAAAAACCCAATTGAATAGTTATACTTTTCTGTTCCAAAAATTTCGGTACAACATTATTTAACAAGTTTATAAACTGTTAAACGTGTCGTTAGTAGTACGAAATGATCGAAGCTCTGAGACTGTAGGGATGCATTTAAAGTACCTTCCGATATCATATATCTGAATATTCAGGTCAACTTCTTTGTTCCTGACAGAACCTGGGCTCTACGATTTTCTAGTTGGATAATTTTGGTGGGTAGTAGGTAGATATAAGGTTCCAATTAGATTTTTGTTTCAAATATAATAGTCAGACTTATCCAAGCAGGACACGAGGATTAAACCAGGTGATCGAATTTTATTCAGCAGAGTGGCGCAGTGGAAGCGTGCTGGGCCCATAACCCAGAGGTCCGTGGATCGAAACCATGTTCTGCTAGAATTTTTTTTTTTTCTAAAAAATTTTGTAGATTTTTAGAAAAAAAAAGTTCAGATTTAATACTGAAATCGAATAACGATAATTCGATCCCTGGAGTGAAACCCTTTCATTTTCTAGAGCAAGGGCACTGTGGATGTTATATAAATGGGGCTTTATAAGAATCCCACTCCATTATGGGAATCCGCACGTAGACCTATTTCTACGAAAGCCTTACGGTCATTGAAAGTTAAAAATTCATTTAGAAAGGTCTTATTTTATTAGTAATTTACGCAAAATTTTTTGTATATATATTTTTTTTTTCAAATAAAACAAAAAAATCACTTCTAGCAGAACATGGTTTCGATTCACGGACATCTGGGTTATGGGCCCAGCACGCTTCCACTGCGCCACTCTGCTCGATAAAATTCTGTCTCCTAGTCGTGTCCGCGTCTATTTGCTGTTCTCCTTTTTCCTCCTTTAAAGAAGGATATGTGTTTTTCCCCTTCTTTGTTGAAGGATAAGAAAGCTGCAACAAATCTTACATTATTCACAAACTTTAGCTCAAATTCAATTGAAAATGGCACCCAAGTAGATATTGTGTATACTGACTTTTCAAAAGCATTTGACAAAGTAAACCACGAAATATTGTTAAGAAAACTAAAGTTATTAAAGCTGAAACACAATCACGCTTTAGGGAGACGCTTCGTTGCGTTACGTTGAGAAATCCTCAAAGCGCGCTTCTGTCAGAATGACAAACAGCTGATTGAAATATTCTATCTGTTGTCAAAAAAAACATTCAATTGGGCTTTTACCCCAGACGTCACGCAAAAATAAAAAAAAATGATGAAAAAAAAAATGGCAGCTCTCTAGTTCGAAGAAAGTCAGTAGCTTACAAATAGATATTAATGAATATTTAGTGCTTAATCAGTTGGCTTTCAACTAAAAATTAACATAATAATACATAATATAAAAAAAATATACACTTTTTTGCAAAAATACTGAATATGGTATGCGTTGTCTGTTTACATTCTTCGAACAAGATTTACCGTTTTCTTTTTTTTCTATTTTTGTGTGAAAGAGAAGCGACAAAGACAAATGCGTAAAAAGCCTAATAAATTTCAAAGAATTAAAAAGAGGAAAATAAAATAAATAAATAAAATGGAAAAAAATTATTAAGATAGCCAAATTAAGCTGTGTCGCTTATTTATTATAATTTGTTACCAATTAATATATTTTTCTTACCACATTTAAATTTTCCATTTTACGAATTAAAAAGCACCGATTACAAATTAAAACACAACTTAGAAACACAGAAACAGACTTTTTTAAAATTGAAATTCAAATGAAATTATTTATGAATGAGAAACGTCAGAAAGCGCGCAAAAGTTCAACCAAGTTGAACTTTTTTTTGACCGATGGTGGCTTTATTACGTTTTCTTACGTTTCCTTACGCTTGTCAAAAAAAGCGTACGCAAGAAAAGCGTCATTGTGTGAGGTTACACAGATTTCCTATAGTTGAACTTTTCGCAGTTGTCAAAATCGACGGCAAAGCGTGATTGTGTTTCTGCTTTTAGGTTTTCATTCTTAACTGTTGAAGTGGATCAATAGTTATCTCACAAACCGGTTTCAATATGTGAAAATAGGCCCAGAAATATCAGACATGGTTTTAAATGTCTCGGGAGTTCCTCAAGGTAGTCATTTAGGACCTCTTTTGTTCCTGCTATTTGTTCCTCAAATCTTCCCATATTCTTCATGTT
Organism: Meliscaeva auricollis; assembly: GCA_948107695.1. Taxonomy (NCBI): domain Eukaryota; kingdom Metazoa; phylum Arthropoda; class Insecta; order Diptera; family Syrphidae; genus Meliscaeva; species Meliscaeva auricollis. Next base: position 62,442,679 of record OX403616.1, read on the forward strand.
TAATCTTTGCAGATGATGTAAAAATATATAAAAAAATTAAATCTTTGTTTTCTGAATGACCTTTCCTTAAATATAAACAAGTGTAGCATAATTTCCTTTTCTAGATCGTTTTCTCCGTTGGTCTTTAGTTATAAAATCTCAAACTGCGAGCTTCAGAGAGTTTATAACCACAAAGATTTGGGAGTCATATTCGACTCTAAGTTGGAGTTTAAAATGCATATAGATTATGTTATTTCTAAGGGCAACTCTTTGCTTGGGTTTTTAACTAGGAACTCTAAAGATTTTAAATGTCCCTACACGTAAAAGTCTCTTTATGTAAGCTTTGTCCGTCCTATTTTAGAGTATTGTAGTGTGGTTTGGTGTCCGTATTACAAAAACGCTTCAAATCGAATCGAAAGAATCCAAAAATGATTCACGAGATTTTCGCTTCGGCAGCTAAACTGGAACTCACCCTTGCCTCCATATGAAACTCGGTGTACTTTGATAGACATAAAAACTCTGGAAGCAAGAAGGGTTTATTTTCTTGTTTCCTTTGCGAGAGACATTGTGATGGGTCATATAATTTGTCATATAATGGGTCATATATTTATATAAGTTGTATTTTCAACAAATATGCTGATGAAATCGATCTAAATTGTTCTAGAGCTGTATTTAGAAGAAAAATAATGGATGTTATTGTAATCGATTAACATTAAGTATAGCTATATTAAATTACTATATTTCTAGTAGTTACACCTTTATAAATTTTTGTATACTAAATTGTTATGTATATCAGTATTGTAGGCATAGTAATTAAAGTTATTAAGTCTAAGAAAGTTTATATTTATGGGCAATAAATAAATAAATAAATAAATAGATGAATGAGAAAAAACACAGTTAGACGAGGATACAACAGGAGACAGTATTTTATTGAGCAGAGTGGCGCAGTGGAAGCGTGCTGGGCCCATAACCCAGAGGTCCGTGGATCGAAACCATGTTCTGCTAGAATTTTTTTTTTCGTATTTCTGAACAATATAATACTTGCATAGCAGTCTAGCTCTAGAAGTTGCACCAGCCACTACCACGTTTAAAACTGGCCCTCACTCAAGTAAATTGAACTTCTCCATTTTAGGTCCAATTTTTCAAAGCGAGATCATCTTGGTTTCAGATTTAAGGATTATACTCAAATTTATTTTTTAGTCAAATTTGATACCGGGGTTAAATCAACATATTCGGCAAATGTTTTGTACAGTTGTATTTGCAAAATATAACAAATTGAAAAGCGATACAATGAAAATTATACTTTTGTTATGGAAATCAAGTGGCGTCTCTAGTTTTTATGGTATTGTGATCTGTGTGTTCGGAGTAAAAAGGGGTTTTTCAAAGATCGTACCATGGTTTCATTACATTTGTATAGCCCAAAAACAGTTAACTGCACTGAAAAACTGCTTCGGAGTAACCTCGAGTTCAAATAATTTTCCACGATCAGCTAATCCTAGATCTAACTAAGAGTTAGCTTAGCAATCGAAAAACTGGCCCTAAGAAGTATGGTATAGAAGAAAACTAATTGAAAACATCTCCTTTAAATGCATCCAAAGCATTTTGTTCATTCTCATAGTCATTTAGTTTTGTTTTTTCATTGCCGTTAAATTGAAACAAGAAACAAATTGATGTTGTTCTGTAATTTATTTTTTATAAACAAATTTGATAAAATCTACAGATTCATTTCAAATTGAAATATAATAAACGCAATTAAGCTAATCACATACGCATTAAATTACTCGACCTAAAATCAAAAGGCGTATACCTAGTTGGTAGTTGATTGTTGGCGCGCAAATGTTGCATTAAAATACGCTTTTACTCATTTGACTTCCCGTTCTAAATACATAATTATATTCCACCCAAAATATAGTTCCGCTTTAAAGCCTAATATCACATTTCAACAATTACCCCACCCCCACCTAACCTAAGTTTAAAATTTTAAGTTAGGAACCTTAATTTAACGGTTGAGACAATTTCGCTTAGTAGAACAAATAGTTTTACAGCAGTAAAGCAGCAGCAAAACAATTATGCAATATATTTAAAATAACATTAAACACAAAACTAAACAAAACACCTAAACACAAAAGAGAGATGAATGCCCCCAAAAATTAGCTTCAAAGCTTACTCAAGTGTGGGTTAAGTACCCTTTTAAATGCAGAAACCACTGTGTAAACTATATAGCTAGCCACTGTTTTGCATATACTATCATAATTCATAACTCAAAAGCAGGAGCCATCTATCTTTTCCCTCTACCCACCCAAACAGAACTAATAGTCTAGTAAGTAGCGTTGTATTTTGAACTATTTTTTACAGTGATTTAATATTACTGCTTTAATACAATTCAAAGAAACTCGCAAACGATCCGCCTTATTGTACATTCATATTAATTAGTTATTTGACATCCAATTAAAAAAGCCGAGAGATTATTATATTAAGATTAGCCTTTGATGTTGGTTCAAATATTTAAAAGCAAAACTCCGAAAATGGTGTAATCGTTTTTTCAAGTTTGTGTTTTTACTGTTTTAGTTTACGTCCAAGCTTAGTTTACATGCCAACAACAGCTAGAAGAAATGACTTCAACCACATAAGAAAACTCTGCGCTTACAAATCGATAGATGCTGAAATATCCGAAACCGCTTAACATAAATTTCTAAAACATTTATGACACTTAATGCACAGATTTGAACAAAGCATTTTCTATCAGACTTAAAGTTTGTTAGTTAAAAACTTAAAAGTTGTTAATGATGAGCAGAGTGAACTGTAAAATTAATGGAAACATAGAGTGGCAGTTGAGAACGATCAACTTCAATCGGTTCTAAAAAGAACATACCCTAGATTTGTTTCGTATATACACATGCCTTCTTACTTGGAGAACCACCAGCATTCAATTTTGTAAATAACTTACTTTTTTCCAATCGGGTATAAATTTTACGGTGGTCCCAGCTACGTCTTCCATTTTTTTCAAAAAATGTTGAAGCTCCTTTTATTGGCAGTAAGTGATAAGCCGAACTGCAATTTCTGGATTTGTTTCTTTAACACTGAACAGCAGTTCCTACTGGTAATTATTTGTTGAGTTGACCTTTTATAAAACTAAAATACCTAGCTAATGTTTACATTTATAAAAAAAGCATTGCACCGTCTTTCATAAATTTCCTCAACAAAATAAATGCGGAAAAATTAGAGAGATATTGCAACAAAATTCCCATGCTAAAATTATTCACGTTAGAAAAAAATTCCCAGGAGAATTTCGAACATAATTCACGGTATAAATTTTTCGTGCACGATAGGGCCCATTGTTTTCACCTAGCTTTAATTCAAAAACTACGTTAGTTAAAAAAATCCAAAGACTAAGACATTTCAAAATTGTAGGACAAATTGTTCAGCTTAAATTAAAATTATTTGTTCCAAAGGCAAATACCTCCATCGGAGGTTCTGCTTGCCTATTGAGTATTGAGATAATAAAATAGAGTGGAGTTTTCTATGATTATGCTACTGGTGTTGACGTAGGAGCTCTGTAATATACTCTCAAGAATAACCTTAGACAGAGAGTATGGCGTCTTGTCTAATAAAGTTACGAGATAAAGCATAATGGAGAAACTGACATATTTGACAGAAATTGCTGATCGCGTAGGATGCTGTCATACGCGACCTTGAAATCGAAAAGAATGTGAGAACGAGAGCTATTGATTTGATAGTGAAAAGTTATTTCAAGAAGCAATGCTTTATGGTCTCAAATGCAAAATTTAGGAGAATGGGGTCTCTGTATTTAGGGCAGTTCAGCGGGTCTTATTTTTTAATTATCACCCACTGAATACAAAGGTTTTCTTCTTTGGGCATGTTTTTTTCATAATCGAGCTGCCTCCTGCTGCTTTAAACAGCTCGGGAGCTTTAATCATTTTGAGTAATTTTCTTGACTTCATCCAGTTTAGCGGATGTAACTTTTATTCTTTTAACAACACGGTCGTTACAGAAATGATTTTTCAAAATCCTCAGCATGGAATGCAGTTGATTCCATAACGATGTTTGCAGATTTTATGTTTAATGTCAGCATCCTTCTCCTTAACCTGTATTATCTTCTTGTAGAACTTCCAATCCTTACTTTTGCGATGGCAAATGCCTCTATTTCCTTGATAAGACCCCGAATCGTTTTTCTTCTGAAATCCAGTGTTCCGCTGTCTTCTTCTGCATGAAGAGTTCTTGAATCTGAATATTCGTTTGATCGTTATTTTGTGCTTAAAAGCTTCTGGTGGTGACGGACAACTAGGGCTACCCCATTTAAATTAATTTAAAAGTGGGGAAAATGAGCTGGGACATTTAGATCTACTGTGCCTACGGTTGGAGCCAATCAGTGCAAAAACATTTTTCAACGCTATGTCTCAGACTATAATGTTAAATAATATCGACACCGATTCTTTTGTTTTTTTATACAATTATTTTAACTTTTTGGTAATTTCGCGCAATGATCTTTTAGTCACTATAAATAGTTAACCAAGTCAACCGACCTACAGAATTAAAATAACAAAAAAAAAAAACACTTACAACAACAAAGAGCAAAAAGTAAATACAAAACAATTATTAACGAAGCGAACAAAATACCTCATAGATAAACATCGTAGTTTTTGTATGGCAAAAGTAGATATATTCATAAAATTTACATTATTTAGTCCCACGGGGTGAAACACACACTCTTTACCCAGTTCTGTGACTGGGCATTAATGAAGATGAAGGAAAACCACAGTTTCATAGTTTGAGATTAAGCAAGATAACAAGGGCTATTCCGATTTTTGAATATTTCGTTAAGAAAAAATAGGTAATTGAATTCTTTATGCCTTCTACTTACAATTATGGTAAAGTTTTAAAGGGTGCAACTTGCTAGTGTGTCTTCGAAGCCGAATTTAATATAAGACTAGTTTAAATGAGGTGCTAATTGTTATGCATTTAAATGTGAAGAAATTTCGATATATCTGTATTTTGTCCAGTGATAAAAATTAGGACAAGGCACGTACATAAAGTAAATATAGATCAAAAGATTAAGAAATGTGGAACACTTTATCGGAATGGAAAAATGTTCGGCCCTGATAGGATGGTCGCCCAGGGCACGGCACCCTACATGGCGGGTCAGCACCCATTATGTTCTATGAAGAAACCGTCTAAAGTCAATGGCTATAATCTGAACCACTCTAGCGGTTAAAATGAAACTTGAGGCACGATAAACGTTGGACTAAGCACTCGCACTAGCTTCCATTCAAATTAATATACTATCAACTCTTCCATTGCAAAATAGGAAAATCGAACTAAAACAACCATCAAACATAGGTACAATAAGATACCTATATTTATCTGTTCTACAACTACTTAATTTACCTCAGAATTTTGTTAACTTCTGACTACTGGAATTTCTAATTCCAAACATTGGATTGGGATTTTCAGATTTTCTAGTTGGTTTACTATTTAATAGGTATCTCACTGGAAAATACCTCTATCAATATAATAGTGCGGATTCCAATCAGATTTCCAACTATGTATGCATTTGTAATAGTCTAACAACCAAAAGAAGGAAAGAACACACAAATTGAGGAGGATATAACCAGTATACAGGATTTCATCGAGCAGAGTGGCGCAGTGGAAGCGTGCTGGGCCCATAACCCAGAGGTCCGTGGATCGAAACCATGTTCTGCTAGAAGTCTTTTTTTGTATGAGTACAATAATAATAAATAATTTCGGTTTCACAATCAGTGACAATACATTAATTTATAATTTCTTGGAAAAAAAATATTCTATTTCAAATTCAGTTCCATGTAAATAGAAAAGGAGATGATTGAAATATTTCGACTGAAATATAAAATTATTTTTTTGTGATTATATTTCAGTGACCAAGTGAACTGAACTTAAGATCAGTTGGTTTGTCTTGAACGCGGTCAATTATTCTTAATATCTTCATTAAAAAAAAATAAAAAAAAAGTTATAGCAGAACATGGTTTCGATCCACGGACCTCTGGGTTATGGGCCCAGCACGCTTCCACTGCGCCACTCTGCTTGACGAAAGTTTGTCGCTAGGTTAAATCGTGGTTACATCAATTTGTTTTTTCCTTCTATACGGTTCTTGCAATTTTTAAGGCCCTGTACCTATAAACTACTTATTCTTAGCGGCTGAAATTTGCTGATGTAGTTGTTCTTTAATAGCTTAACAAGTAACTAAGACTGAAAATGTAGTTAAAATAGTAGGTAAACATTAATACTAGAGGAAAGATAGTAAAAAAATAGCCATTTTAGAAAGGCAAATTTTTCAAATATGAAAGAAAGGAAAACCTTAAGTAGTGATTTTCGAAACAGCACTCCCCTGTCGAAATCCATCATTTTGAAAAAATGCGGATCGATCTTTATCTTCAAAACTATTAGTTTTAGTAAAAAAGTCGCTATAGACCAAAGCTGTAGATAATATATTTGTCTTTTGTTTGAACCCACAATTGTTAATTTCCGAGCTGTAATTTTGAGGTTATGACCATTAAACCTTTTGTTACGAATGTACGAGCGAACACACCCAGACGGAATGACACATGTAGATCTCTGGTAATGAATGATTAATGACTAAAGCAAGGAACGAAACGGAATCTGTCTATATCTGTCTCTATCTATTTCCTGTGTTTGTGAACAGTTAGTTTTAGATTTTGAATTGAAGTAAATAAAAGTGAAATAGTAAGAAGTGGAAATAAGTTTTATTTGAACCCAGAAAAATGTTACATTATTTTTTTTTTTTTGATTTTGTATAAGTTTGTGCATTTATCTTTATCTTTATTATTAAAAGTGAAGAAGAACATTTTACAACATTTTGATATATTTTTGGAGATGATCTTATACCGCATTCAAAAGTTATAGTTTTGAATACTCGACAAAGCAAAAAAATAAGTTTAACGAGATAAGTTTAACTTTTGTGCTATAGTTGTGGATTTTTTTCAAAACTCTTATTCAAAAGCGAAATTAATGGTTTTCAATTTACTTGTGACTTCAATTCACTTTTCATGAACCCAATAGAAATAGATATGACAATTTGGAACCAACTGGGTCTACAGATATTGAATAGCTAAACAAATGATGACATTCCAAGGGTGTTACTTCTAAAAATTGTTTCCTAAAATCTCCTCTATTGTTCGAATTATTAAGTCTTGTGTTACAGCACCTTTGTATTTTTGCATATTTTTTATTTCCATCTTCATGAATTCTCCAACTTTTGCCTGGGGAATATGGAAATCATTAAAATACTTCTATCTTTGAACGTTTCTAGACTTCTACATTATTCTGGACGAGTAAATATCTTGACAATTAATTAGATTTAACCTTATTTAATAGTCCAACGTGTTTAGTTGTGATGATTTTACTGCCTTTAAAATTAACTTGTTTTCCTCAAATTGTTTTTGAGAATGTTTCTTAAATGTGAAGATTTCTGTTAGGGTTTTGACTTCTCACGCAGTTTCATTTTCACTCTTGTTTGCTGTGAGTTTTCGAGCTTATAAGTTTGTCATACACCGGATAAGAAATTGAATCTACTTTTTCCAAGATTCAAATTGTCTCTATAATACTCCCCCGAACCCCTGGACGAGCTTCAAATTAGACATTTTCTTCTGTGAACACTTATTATTATTATAATTACACGTATTACATTCTGCGACATAATTGACTACATTGCCACTGCGCTGCGAAGAAGCTGTAATTTTATTGTGTTGTTGTTGTTATTCGTTATTATATAGTTGGTCCGCAACTATCGAAAGTCCCTTCAACCCCAACAGGAGTAGCATTACATATAGCGTTGCAGTTAAGGGCAATGCATGTGACGAATTTTTAAAGAAATTTCAACCTTTTTGGTGAGCGCAAATGACAACAGCAAAAAAAAAAAAAAGGAACAACCAAGTCGGCCGTTCGTTTATTGTCCACCTTAGCAAGTGAGACGACAACTAAAATACGGCTACGACAACGACGACATTGTAGTACATTATATGAACGACGACGACAACAACGACGGACGGACGCGACGCGGTCGGTTCAGCCAGCAATTAAAACACCGCGAGTAGCCAAGTATAAAGATTTAGATAAGCCTCTCGATAGAATGCTGTTGTCTGTCTCTGGGTGTCGTTGCAAGTTGCATGTGTTAAATACAGACATTTTCAAAATTCGAACACTGACTGCAAGCAAAGGGCGCAAATAAATAATAAGTCGTGCACCCCGAGACCTGAACCCGAATATACCTTACCTAGTTGGTGTTGGTGTCTGGTGGGTTTTAAGGAGGACACAGAGAGACGGACGGACATGCTATTTGCCTCGCCTCGAATATTGAGAGTATATCTCTACAAAACAAGGGTCAGGGGGGAAGAGAGTGAATTTCAACGCAATTCAGCTGGCAATCGAAATGTTTTTTGGGAGGATTTTTATTTTGAATACGTTGGTACTCGTACTTGCGATACATGCAAGCACAATGACACGTTTAACTGTTTTCGTCTTCTTATTATTTTCAATTTATTTTTTTCTTTTTTGTTTTGAAAAATAAATGCAATTCCCTTACTTCCTGTCTGTGCAGTTCTTCCCAAGCAATTATTATGGCGGTATCACTGCGTTTGAATTATTTAGTTTCACTACCTATTAATGATTCGTACGAAAAAATATTCTACGTGCTGGAAATAATTAGTGTTCATTCAAGTTATATTGCTTCCATAATTCGAATACCTAGTTTAATTGATTTGAATGACTTTAATTGAAGTAGAAACTTGATACTTTAATTGTGAATACTGTAAAGTGCAGATTGTATTTGCACCTAACATATGTATCTAATTGTTGAAATGATTTTATTGGCTTTGGCTCGTTATACTACTTACCTATCTACATAAAAACAAAACTAACAAACAATGCAACAACATTTGTTTTTGTCGCTTTCAAGGGTTTTTTGGTTTTAAACTACAACACAAGACCGAGTTCTACAAGAAAGCCTTGACGCAGTCCCGAAAAACTGATCAAGATTTGTCACGTTACATTAACAAACACGCAATGCAATCAGCTATTAAAAAATAGATCATTAAATTTTCTACAAGCAAGCAGATGCGAAATTATGTGATCTATGCAATCTTGTTTTGGGCGCAATCAGCACGGAAGGCTTTTTGGATATGAGAATGCAAAGCAGCGCGAAACTTTCAACGATTTACCATACATCAATGGCTTTCTCATTGTCCAATAAGAGGTGTTATTTTGATATTCAAAGAAAAATGGCATTTTTGGAGATAAATGATCGGATGTTTATTTCATTATAAAGAGGAAGGTATGCCGTTAATAATGGAACACAACATCAGCCAAATGGCCGCCAAGACCACGCTTACAGGACCATATCCTTTTCATGAAATTTTCAATAACCAAATCGCAAAGTGGCTGCCCTATGTCCTCGATAGCCTCACGAATTTCATCTTTGAGGTCTTGAATCGACGCTGGGCTGTTGGCGTAGACCTTATCTTTCACGTGGCCTCAAAGGAAGAAGTCGCAAGGTGTTAAATCACAAGATCTCGGTGGCCAATTGTGATCACCTCTTCGAGAGATAACACGGTCCGGAAACTTTTCCCGTAAATGATCGATGGTTTCATTGCTTGTGTGGCACGTAGCGCCGTCTTGTTGAAAGTAAACGTTGTCCAGATCAACGTCAATCCAATTCAGGCCATAAAAAATCATTAATCTCTATCGATAGCGCAATCCATTGACCGTAACTGCTGCTCCAGCCTCATTTTCGAAAAAGTAAGGTCCAATGACCCCGCGGGACCATAAACCGCACCAAACAGTCACGCGTTGAGGATGGAGAGGCTTTTCAACAATAACTCTTGGGTTTTCCGAGCCCCAGATGCGAATTCTTATCCATTTGGCACCCGAGCATGAAAACACATTTTAAGCATATAAGGAAGGTTTAACTTACACTTCTCATTCGCACACATCTAGATATTGACACTCCATTATCAATCATCGCAAATGCAACGAATACTGCTGCATGTGAAGCAGTCCATCGCTTGTATGTAATGATTGGCAACCTGTTTTGAATTTCTCGAAGAAGTATTAACCATCAAACCAAAAATATTGCTTATTATGCACTATCAGGCCGTGAGAACCATAGTGGCCTAACTGATTTTTTTCGTTTGTCTTTGTTATGGAAAAGATAAATTTATCAAACGGTTGCCGTTCTACATACATTCCTCGCGTGGCGTCGTCGTAGGACTTGCTGCTAACCTCGAGACCTTCGAAGCTGGAGGCTATCAATGGTTGACTGGGAACGATTTTGAAGTCGCTTTTGCACAAAGCACACATTGTAAAATTGTTGCCAAGACTGCAAACGTTTTGGGAAATAAATTGTGTCCACCGTGGATCAAATGGACGGTGTATAACTACGACAATCGAGCTAAAATGAAGTAAATGATTTCGGAAATTTTCCATACCAGGAGGTAAGTTCGTTGAATTAACATTCAGGAATTTCAATACACCTATTATTTATTTACTATTTAGGTTGAGTGGACGGTACGCACTTTTTTTAACAAAGACCTTCTGAAGATGTTTTGTGACCATAGACTTAGGTTTATGGCAATCAATGACGGTGGATTACTTTGGAAATTATTTTATTATGTACAAATCTTAAGTATATATTTTTCCTGGGTCGATGGACAATTTTGCTAGAAGATTGGAACAGTACAAATCCAAGTAAAATTGCTACTTTTGCAAACATTTTGCATTAATCACATGTTTAACTCGATGGCATTTGTATAGAAGAAGAAGAATTCCCAACATATATAGTTTATCAAGTTCACAGGTTGAAACTGGAAACAACCGTATGAGACAACTGGCTGAAAAAATATGGGATGGTATACAAAATTCACTTCTTAATTGATGTTTGGTAACTAATTGATTTATTTTCATTTGTGTGCAAGTAAAAAACTATATAATTTTTGAAAGTAAACAACAAAAAATAAATTTATACACAAATAAACTTTAAAATTACTTCATAAATACTTATAGCCCTTTCACACCGAGTCCAAAACGCGGTTTTCGGCAAAAAGTTTTCGAAAACTCGTAGACCGTTCACACCGCACACTTACAGGTTTTCGTTTGACAGGTGGTTTTAGAAAACAAGTGGTGTAACAAAAATATATGGGAAAACATGTTGATTTCGATTTAGTTTTGAATTTTGTTTGCGAAAACCGGGTTTTGGTTCAGTGTGAAAAAATCTATTAGATTAACAACAAAACAAACAACGTAGAAAATGGCTTGCAAAAGTCAATAGAAGCTGCAAGTAAGTTGTTATTTATATAATAAATAGTATGAAATTTAATATTATTCTAGACTTTAGAAAAAAATCGATGTACATACATTAATATTTTTATTATAATTCTAATTCTTATCATATATTGACAGACATGCCTAAGTTTGATTAAAAATATCCTCTATGAAGCTGTTGTTCAGCAAAATTGTTTTTTTTTTCTCCAACAAATCAAGCAGTTTGAATTGAAGTCCCGCATCCTGCTGATTTTTCTCTTTCAGGATATTGAAAACGTTGTTTTATTAATCCTTTTCAATTTGCGTCTACAGCAGCTGCTGGACGTTGGAGTGGTTTTCTTTCGCTTATTTTGCGAAATGAAAATGATGATGAAAATGATTTTTTAATATGTTAAACAAATTTAGTAAACAATTTTCACAGTCAAAGAAAATTTTAGAAATTACTTCTTTCAAGTTTTTAAAAGGATTGCTCATCATGTGATGTATTTGGACTATCAACTATTGTTTTCCTGAAGTCCTGCAACTCATCGTCATCTTCTTTTTTAGATGAGCTTCCTGAAACCTCTTTCCTCAATTTTTCTTCATCTTGGGTTATAGGGACCACTTCAGTAGGTACACGTCTAGTTTTTTGTATAGCCAATAAATGTTGGCTGCACTTTTTTTTTGGCACGGTATTTATGCGCTGCCAAATCCAACCACATTTGATTGATGTGGTGCTTTCCTTGCACTAAATTTTGCAGCTTTTGGCCAACTCCGGATGCTCATCCATGAAGTTTATTAAAATACTTGAGTAACTTGAGTAGCTTGAGTAACCAACCTATGAAATTTTTGGTAAAATTTATATAATTTTAATAAAGCAATTGTTTATTTGCATACATTTTGCAACTCAACTTATCTTTTTTATTTGGCAACAGGCTCAAGAAAATCATAAACGTCTTTAAATGTATACGGAAACAAGGCATGTTCAATTGCAGAATCCGGAACTGATTGTAGACTTTATTTTCATGATCAGAACAGGGTACTGGCTGTAAAAAAAAATTATTTCTTTCCTTCAGCCAGACTTGGCTACAACGCATAGATGAACCCAGCTGGTTTTCTTTCTCAATGGATCTTGAAGTTTGCAATCCTTATAGAAATTGTGAAGGGCCACAATTTAAATCGTCTCTTTTCAACGAGCTCTTAAAACTTCTTGGCATCAAAAGACACATCAAAATGATAAGCTATAATAGATGTCGGTGTTGCAGTGAATTAGAAGATGGTCATATATATTAGGAGGCAGAAGTAGTCTGCCTCTTCCATCTCCCTTTATTCTGCAACACTGAAATCTATTATCGCTTATCATTTTCGAAGTTAATATCAAGATGATTTTTATACAAACACAAATAAACTGTAAATAGAAACTCAAAGTTTAACTAACTGAAGAAAACTGACAATTCTCCTATTTACTCGTTACCATCGACGGTATTGGTTTTTGACTTCAGAAAAACTGATTTTCTTTTTTTTTTGTTTTTTTTTTTTGATTTTCTGTTTGACATAATCCGAGGGTAACCAGATTAGCTGGATTAATGAATTGCATTTCGATCTAAGCCTGACCGTGATATATTGGCAGCCCGTCACCCATTGAATGCGGTTGACGATTGTGGCCGCTTGAATTATTGCCTTTTGTATTGTGGCATTTTTTGCAATTGCTTCACGTCAGATTCATCCCTCTGTGCTATACGAATATGTGTGCTGCAAACGGAAGCATCCATATCCATTCTACCTGAATAATCTTTCGTTTGTATTCGATTTTTTTCTTATTTCTTTTTTTTATTTATTTAATACTTTGAAGCGATATTTTTATTTTTTTCAATTTCAATTCCAAAATGACATTGCACTTCATTGGACTAAGCTGTTTTGATTTTTTGTTGCTAATACCGATGATGCGATTTAAAGGACCTCTTGTGGAAAAAGTATATTATTTGATCAACTGTTTGGTATGAAAATATTGAGATTCATTGTCAATAAAAGGTATGTTAGTCTCCAGATAAAATTTGTTTACCAAAATTAATTTTTGGTCGAGGCCTGCAAGTATTCTAGGCTATGTTTTAGTTTTAGAAATGTATATTGTGAAGATAAATTTTAATGAAGGAAAGTTAGGATTGTCATGGATTCCTAAATTCCTTGGTGCAGATATGAGTGAAGTTTGCTTCACCAAAATCCAGAAGCTTTAAATCGAAAGTGGAAAAGCCTGACAAACATCAGAATATCAAAGAAGATATGGACCATGACCAATCTTAATCTAGGCGTGGTATAGGAAGGATATTACATAGCACTGGTCGATTAAGCGAGACTAGGTATACCGTTCAATGTCCAGTATCGTTGTTGCAAGGCTACATAGGAAAAAGAGACAGTAGAAAATTTTCTTTGCAATATTGTGCACCGCTATCCCAATCTAAACAAAAGGCTTTAGGTGCTCCGTTCCTCGACGATCTATGTATATGCGAACTTTCCAATAAAAGAATTCAAGATTTAATAATTTTCCTAAACAAAACTCAATGGCTCTAATATCAAATAACGACCATATTGTCATAAGCGAGTGATATCCAGAGAAACCCATTTTGGGTTTGGTGGACGAATTAGCAGCAAGCTCTTGGGATGCTGAATAGGAACCTGAACTTAAGCCAGCGGTCTGTCACGTCTACGTTATCTTGGGCAATGGAACAAATTCAGCATCCTAACATGTCAACGCTATCAATAGTCAAAGCTTATATGTGCTTTAAAATAAATAAATCAAGCGAATGCAATAAGGCCAGAAGTGAGTGATATACACAGTAGGTAACACATTGGGGCCTTCTGTTGAAGGAACTGGCTTCGGTTCAATTGACAAATCGGTAACCTATCATTGTTTGTTTTTCTAAACAATTTTGTTATTAATAAATATCGTCCCGTTTCTACGTAAACCTCGTAGCTACGTTTTTGGTGAAATTCGTTTTTTTATAAAACAGCTCTGGTAGAGATCTAGCTTTATAGATTCCAGCAATTCTGGACCCCAAAGCCATGAACTGGATGAAAATTTCTGTCTTATTTCTAAAAGAACGAGGATGAAAGGGCGGGGGAGAACAGAAAAGTGGCAGAGAAATGTTGTAGTAAAAAAAAACGACAAGAAGAAAAACAGTACTTTGGTACTACAACAAAAATGGGAAACAAAAAAGAGAAAAACATGTGCTCAAACCTGGGTGTGATTGCAATGAGTGCAACACGAGCAAATTTTATAAATGTAAGGAGGTATCTGAAGCACAAAGGAAAAAACTGTTTGATTGTTTTTGGAAAAAAATTACTTGGAAAGAGCGTAAAATCATGATTGGAGCTCTTATAGAAAACCGACTCGTACATCGCCGTACAGGTGATATTAATTTAAGGCGTAATATAACTTTAAAATATAAGCTAAAAATTGAAAACGTTACTGTTCCAGTATGTAATTTGGGAATGAATGGAAAGTACGAAATTGGATTTTAGAAATTAATGGTTCTGCATTACCTGCCCAAATAAAAAAGTCAACAAAAACAGCATCCCCGAAAAAAGAGAACACGTTTTTTTAACAAAACTACAAAAGCTTGAATCTCATTATGGTAGACAAAAAACAGACAAACAGCATTTGGATTTTAAATAAACATCTTGTCATCATATTTTACCTTTTTAACTATAAAAATTAGAAATCTTAACAAGTACATATATTTTTTGAAATTATGAAGAGCTACCGATATCATTTACAGAAAAAATGTTAAGATGGAACTAAATCGCAGTTTGCAAGTATTATTTGGTAGCTACCCAATGAAATAAGAAAAAGATCACCTTCCGTCAGTACTGGAAACAGAAGTTGAATTTCCTCCGCGATTATGGTTCGAAAAGAAACGTGGCGGCGATTTATATTATTTTTAACTACTTGGTTGCTCAACTACATAGTTAACCATCTCAATGTGTTACACCAATGGGCAACGTTCCATACAAAAGTGTTAATAAAACCGAGAAATGGATTGTATCATGGGTGTAAAATGGTGATAGAATAATCCAATTGAACTTCCAATATCGTTATGTAATGTTTTTGAATCAATTTAACCGAGCATCTTGTAAAAATGCTTACTTTTCTGAGTTTTATTGCATAAATTTTTTAACATAAAATGCATCAATGCACTTTCCCTGGACGAGATACAGACTTTTGCCCATACAAAAAAATAATATACTCATTCAGACGATATGCCCAGTTTCCTTTAAAAACTTCGGTAGGTATGGCACGAAGCAGAACGTGGAATGGATTCTAATATTTTTGCATCGTGTGTTTCCCATGTCTTGGAAAATTTTTGTGACCTAGGTGTTCCAACAGTTTTGTTTAGTAATGGATGTAGCGCACAAAATAGAAACTTGGCTGATCTTCTTCAGTTCATGTTGACAAAACATAATACTACAATTTATCAAAAGTATTTAACAGTTGCACATACCCAGAAGGAATGTGATTCTGTCCATTCGACCATCGAAAGAAAAAAAAAATCAGAAGATGAAGTTTCCTGCTGATTTTGTTAGAATCATAACAGACACTAGAAAACACCGTGAACCATATAAAGTGACGTACTTTGACCATTCATTCCTTAAAAACTTTTCCAAAATAAACTAATATAAATCCATTATAAATTGAATTAATGATAATTTGACCAATTATTTGAACTATTAATGTTTATGTTGAATCGGGCTTTTTTGGTCACTTCCTTTTACCTTGCTTTAAAACGGGTGATCCCCAAGTAAATGATCTAAAATGTATAAAATATGATCCAACTGGTATGTATCATAAGCTTGGCTTTGACAATGATTGGAATTTATCTTCACAAAAGGAAAGCGAAAGTAAATATTTCAAAAAAAAATTCTTTTTCGAATATGTTCATTATAATTTAATTCAGTCAAAAATGTTGATAGAAATAATCTAGATGACTTTAATGTAAATTACCCAATTCAATAATTTTAAATGATTTCTTAAAACAATTGCGGAAGAGTTAAAGCAATCATTTGTCTTGTTCTTTTAAAATCATTGGCTATATAAATAATGGACCAATATTTAAAAAATTATAAAGTTTTCTTGAAGGTTGAAGGGCAATGCTATTCAAAGATTTGAACGCCACGTCGAACTATGCAATCCCATGAGTATCCATAATAGGCGTCAAGGAAAGTAAATTTAAATTGTCTTGAGCAGTCTGTGATATTCTAACGGATACTCCTGTTAAAAGGTATGTTTGATCAAAAAGCTAAAGGTAGAACTAAATTGACGGAGTCACGGAGCACAACTTACGCGATCCAACCAACTCCTGTGCTTCTTAATGTTCCTTTCCGATGTGGGATTTATTGTTTTGTATTTGTTTAGATTTGTTACTGATTTCATTCATACTTGCTTTTAGGTGTAAAGATAGAAAGGATATGTTTTATTGGAATGAACAATTCTTGGAATACTGTTCCAAATTTGTCTTTTCTCCAAGTTCTTTATTTTTGTCCCGATCCCGACTCCCGTCCTTACCAACTGAATATTTTCAAATCGTAGAAAGTACAACCTAATGTAGGTACCTATGCATCTGCTTTTCTTCCTACAACTGAAGGCAAACAAGAACCCTTTTATTGGTCAACTTTGTGCTTGTGGCTTGAGTAACTATGATGGATTTGAATTGCGTTGGCCTATTTATTTCAGCAGATCGCTAATTTGCGGTTATAAACGTTGTCCCACACCAAATAGTGAGAGTGAGTGAATTGAAAAAATGTAGCCCCCTTTACATTCAACACAATTGTAAAATTGAAATTCACTTGAATAAATCCCCCCGAAAAAAATAATATATCTTTCCAACATTGTATAATAAAATCATACTTTTTTTTTGGCTTTTGAAGGGAGAAAATTATTGTTGTTTTGCATTTTATTGAGGTCGAAGGACCCACAAACCATTCGTGGTCAGTAGAACAGAATTTTAAGTCGGCTCATGGAACATTTCGCACCTGCCTCAATGAACGCCACCGCCACGCCATCAACCACCGCTGGCGCTGCTTCTGGCCGTCAACAACAACTACGTGTCTCCCACATCATTATTATGTATTATTATATCACTGAATAAAAAATTGTACCTATGTGCTCTCTTCAAAAAGTGGACCAAGGGGAATTTGTTCTTTTTCATTTAAATAGAAATTCCATTTCGAAGGCCGTTTTGTATGATTAACACATACATAATGAATTATACGAAACACACACGTGTTCTTGGATGTGTGTGTATTTTTTGTTCATTCATATGAATAAAGCGAACGGTTTTTATCTGATTACTATGTGACTAAGTCTAATGGTGTTTTAATTAGTTTTAACGTTTTCGTAATCGAAAACAAAATATAGTTTTAGGGTCAGCGCTAGATATATGCAATTTAATATGAGGAACATTTTATGCAAATTGGATTCTTGTAACTATTTATACTCTCTTCTATTATACCTACCAATTGAATGAACTGAATAGAGAATAGAAGCACACGATCTAAGAAATTATTCATTCGTAGATTTTTAAAAGAATACCTTCATTTATGTATGTAGTAGGTATAAATGTAATGGACATTAAGCTAATTTGTTTTATTACAATATTATTTGAATTATTCAATTGGTTGAACAATTAAAATGAGGTTTTACGATAAATATATAATCTGAAATTAAGTGTTAATATGAGTATTAGGAGTATTACTTTAGTTTCGGGTCAAAATCCCGAAATCTCGAGATCCCAATAAAAATAAAATGCACGGGAACACTTTTTTGATTTTTTTTTTGAATAGTAGTTCTTTTTCGATATTGGGGCAATGATTTTTGTTTTTCAAAATTTATTTTATAGATGTTGATTAATAATAGGTACCTTAAAAATGGCATACCAATTTTTTTTTTTAAATCGTTTGAAAAATTTTTAATAAAAAAATATCTTTTTAAAAAACGGCTTGATAGAATTTTTTGAAAAAAAATCTTAAAATGTATCGATATTAAAGAAATCATATCAAAAAGTTTAATCAAAATCGTTAAAGCCGTTTTCGAGAAAACTCGAATAACTCAAAAATGTTGTAATGGAGGTACTCGTTCTAGATGAGATATTCAAAAACAAAAAAAAAAAATGAAGTTTCGAAATTACATAAAAAATATCTCTGCTAAATTTAAAGACAATCCGTTCACACGGTTGGGCAGTGGAAATGTGTACAGATTGACTCGCAGACGCACAGACGCACAGACCGACGACGGACGGCAAGACGAAAACCACTTTTTTAGTCTTCTCCATCATCGTTATGTTGGTTTTGATTAAAACCTCGAAATTTTTTTTTTGACACGAAACCATTACTTGCCCTATAGAGCAAGTAAAAAACAAGAATACCGAAAGTCCATAATCTCGAAAAAAAAACATAATTCCGAATTTAGAAAACCCAATTAGAAACCCTAAAAATCCACAAGTAAATTTAATGCACGTTATTGAATGTGGAATTGAATTGAATTTTTAAATGGAATAATGTCCAGTAAATAAAGGTTCTTACGTCAAAAAAGCAATAGTTTTAAAACTTGGCACACTTAATAACGGATGTCTAGTCATGACCCAAAAAAAAAGTCCCCACGAATCCGACTTGAGCTCTAACATGCAGATTTTTCAGTTTTTTACGTTTCTCTCGAAAACGGTTTCTCGTATCGAAAAAAATTGTTATAAAAAAATAAAGCTTATAACCTTAGTAGTTCTAATAGATTGGCCTTATACATTTTTTTCATATCTGTAACAGTTTAGAAAATAACGCGATGAAGAGAAACAAGTGGTTTTGTATCAAGTTTATCGTAAAAACCATTTCTCGTATAAAAAAATAGTCTTCCACAAAGCTTATTAAATTTGCTAAGAAAAGATAGTTATTTTGTACGTGCATTAGTTTAAAAAATAACTTTATAGGCAGTTAATAAGGTAAACATGTGTTTTTGTTTCGAATTTTCACCTAATCTAACTGCAACAACTAAATGATAAAGTTTTCCATTTCGCTCTTTAATGGAAAACCATTTTTCGATGAAATGGTCGAGGCGAAAGCTACCCTACTATAATATAGAAATGATCATGCTAAAACGACATGGGCAAGACAGGCTTGCCAGATTAGTCTATTTACCGGAAATCGGGAAAATTTCCGACAGCTCTAAATATACCCTAAAATTTGCCACCACTTTTTATTCACTGAACATACTCATTGGTTTTGACACTTCTAATCAATAACAACCGCAAAAATTTATTTTATTTTTTTTTTGTTCTTAAACTGAAATTAAATTATGATTGAAGTTACCACGAAATTATTTGTTTTTATTGTATTTGAGCTAATATTTGGGCTACTCCGATTTTGGGCTACAAATATTTTTAAATTTGGCTATGGAACTATAGTTCTGGACATGGCAACCCTGGTGCAAGGGTGCGAATACACACAATCCAATAAGGTTGAGCAAAATGAGCCTTCGTCAAAAACACGTTAAGCATGAAGCATTGAGCGATCTGAACCGCTAGGCATAATGTAAATTGGAGTGAAATGAGATACACAAAAGATGGAAGTGAATTTACTTTTAATGTTCATTATGGCTATTGCTCTTGTTTTTGGGAATATAACGAAGCAGTTCGTTCGCTTTTGACATAAGCTTATGTAAGATCATGCATTTATAGTTGGGCCTAAAATTATTTCAATATTTTGTATGATACCTCGCAACGTGTATCAGCTATTTCGTAATAGATGGCATTTACAGTTTTGGTTTTAGAGAGGAGTTCCTTTAACAATAGGTTCTATGTTCCCATCTTTTCCTCTGCGTTATCCTGTACAAAGTACATGCCAAAATAATATTGTTTCAGAAATATATCGCTTTACATTTTTGAAATATTTATTCTACAAGCAGAGTGGCGCAGTGGAAGCGTGCTGGGCCCATAACCCAGAGGTCCGTGGATCGAAACCATGTTCTGCTAAATGATGTTTTTTTTTTATATATTTAAGATGAGTTCATGTTAGGGTACATTAAAAAAAAAAGAAATAAATCTACACTAACAAATTGATATAAAATTTCGCCTTAATATTTAATTAGAATTCAGAGATACTCTGCTTGAAATATTCATTTGCAAAAATGCCACCACTGTACGCAGATATTAAAATCAACAATTTCGGACAAATGGCCCTTACAAAAGATTGCAAGCTCATGAGACCGAATTGATTAGCTGGCTCAAAAGTGAATTGAAATGAAGCGCCTTACATCGTAAAGTTGGGTGTATGTTTTGCAGAGATAAGATAGGTATACCTAATGACTAAGCCTGGTATTCTATTTTTATTATTATTATTAAATTATGTCCTATAGCCACTTCAATTTTACGCCGCTTTTTATCAAAATTGGTCACCTTTTTTTTTCAAATCCATTAAATGTGTCCACTAAGCCCATGGCGTCCGTCCATCAGTTAAATCTCAACCCCTTCTTCATCGGCATGCGTTATTCCTTATTCAATCTTAATGCGTTCGATTTATTTTTATTGTTTCCTTTCAAAAAATAAAAAAAAGTTACAGATTCACAAATAATCCTTTTTTGATTTTGCTCCTTTTTTCCTAAGTCCACTCTTATTTCACACTAGATTTGACAATTATGTACCAACGATCACAGTGGGTGGGACCCACTCACCTTATCATGTGTTTCCTTTTTATTTCTTCGTTCTTCTTTTTAAGGAAAGGATATTTATAGTAAGCAAATCTTTACTGTCCGATACAGATGCGGCAATAAAAACGATATAAAAGCTAACTCAAGTGGACGAATTGTCATTCTTAACTTCGCACTATCTACTTCGCATGCTAGTTGCAGTCGATTTATGTCCAACCAAGTCAAATCCTTCGAATGGAAACGGAGAGAAAGGGTTAAATTTTGTGCTAGAAGTGCTTTTTTATATTGGCCTGCTTAGATTGGCAATACTCTAGTAGAAGGTGGTTGTGATATTTTATTGAACTGGATTAAGGAGATTTATAAAATGAAATGTCCAGTTTCCTTGCGTCCCAAAGATAGTCCGAAAAGATGAAGAGTTGCCAATAAATCTGTACCATCGCATCGTCTATTTAGGAAAGACATTTGTACCGTTTTTTTTTTCTTTAAGACTGTGTTGTGTATCCATAATTGAATTTTCTCCACCCGCTAGATAATAAGTTAGAGTCACTACTTGTATCCTTGAAAAAATGAAACAATGTGTGTACTCAAGTGTGTGTATCAATGTATTGGAATAGATTAGTATGAACCAGCGTCCTGGTGATTGGAAGAAACACTCTCATAAAATTGTTTAAGGAAATTCTTCTTTTTTCTTGTCAATCGAACTGGAATTTGATGTAGGATGATTTTTACTGGATAGGTATACTGCCAAAGGTGCATCATCCTTGAAAGAGGATAATAATGGTTTTTATTATGACATTCGATTCGTCTGCCTTTCGTTTCTGTTTTTTTTTTGTTTTGTTTTGTTTATGGGGAAACTAACGAATTATTTGTAACTGACACGTGGTGGGGTGCCACCAACGATTCACCTGTCGATGACCGTGCGCCACGATTGTTGCCATCGGCACCTAATATGTGCAAGGTGCTAAGACGGGATCGGGAGTTGTTTCTTCCTAAATGAAGAACGAAAAAAAAAAACAAAAACACTCGGGTAAACGCACTGTATAAGGTGATCGTTGAAGAAAAAGAACGTTTGCTCCTGGATTAAGGTTTCTTACGGTGGATTTTTTCTTGTTTGAATGCATCGGGGAAAGTCTCTTCGCAGGTGCTGCAATGATTGCTTAGGGAACTGGTGGAAACAAAAAATGTATATGGGGGAGTCCTTGCAATTGTTTCGAATCAATTTATGTTGATTGAACAAAAGATGAAAAACTACATAGTTAATGAAATAATAAACTTCTACGTTCTGTAGGTAAAGTTAAGACCCTACAGCCTACACCGACAAATAAACCTAGCTGAAGTCACAATCGATCGCTTCATTTTAAGAAGGTTCATGTCACCGTTTGTTAAAGAGCTCTATATTAGCATTTTAAGATTAGCACTAGGAAGTTGCTTCTGTTAAAATGATATTCTTTACATTATCATAGAAGTTTAAACAGATCGAAGTTTTCAGAAGGAGTCTGTACTTAGGGATACCTACTCCCAACAATTTTGTCATCTGATTGATGTGAGGTTTTTTGCATGGTATTTTATATGTAGGTATATTGAGTTCAAATCCAGAGAATGACAATTTGTCGAAAAAAAACAACCAAACAGCGAAATGGTATTCCGTTTTGGTCGGCCAGGGGCAAGACAAATCAGAAATTTATACAGGCCAACTACAAATATTTGTGGGGAAAACCATACATCTGTTTCTAACATACTTAGGTAGATACTTACTTGAGATGGTGCGTACAATCCATCAGAGTGAAACATGACCTCAACCAACTAACCTCTCCAGCCAGCCAGGACCCTAGCTAGTTGGTTGAGGTCCATACGCTCCATACATACATGTCTTAGCTATCTCAGTAGCTGTATTTTCAGATTTTTGAACAGGTTTTCTTGTGAGGTCTTCTCAGCTCAGTTACCGACTTTGACGGAGCAGTTCTAAAAGAAACCACAAAATAGCCGAGAGTTTTTGAGAAGACCAAAATCTTTTTAGCTTGTATAATTCACAGCATGTTCTTTCTTGTGGATAGGGCTCACTATGTCGACGTCCATTCATTACGCATACTTCCCTCCGAAAAATTTTTCAAATGATTTGGGCCAATGAGTTCCGGATCAAGTCAACTCCCACTGCCTCACTTCCTCTAGGGTTTTTTTTGCCTAACAGCTAATGGTTTGCCATCACCGCCGGCCGCTTAGCAGTTTGGGGTCTTCTTTCAAGATCCTCAGCACCGACTGCTGTCAGCGAAAACTTTGGCAGTCTCTCGTAATAAAATTTTTCCTACGTTTAATTTTCTGTTCGCACCCTAAATGTAGCTACTTCCAGGCAGTTGCCGTCGAACAAAATTAAAAGTTGTTCCAAAAGTGGACGCAAGCCAAAAAAATGTATTTTGGCATCCAATTTTTTGACATATTGCTTAGCTTTTATCTTAGTTAACAACTGATATCATAGAATTACAAATCAATAGACTCTTAAAAAAAGGACCATTTTAGTCTGTTTTTTGAAAAAGTGGGAGGCAGGGGCCCGAGCTGACAAAGCGGTCATTAAGCCCCTAAAGGCGCCAAACGGCAAAGCTGCTTCCAGGTAGTGATCTGAGTAGATGTTGGCCCCTAGGAACGTTTGAAAATCGAAAATTCTTGAAAAATGCCTGGTATTTAACGCAACCTACTGTCTATCATTCGGAGTCTGAGACTGTTTCCGGAAGTTTTGTCGTAAAGGATATATTTTCTGAAAGTCGAACCGAATACCCGGTCTGCTATGATCTTAAGCCCGATCCACACTATCAACACGGTCAACAAACATTCCAAACTAAGAAATTGACCAGTAAAACTGTTCTACAGTGCATTAACTGATGTGTATGATTATATCAACCCCTAGACGTTGAAAAATGTGCTGTGGATAAACTCTTCAGGATATTGATTTGGAACTCATGTTGAACGTGTTGCTCGGCATAGTGTGGATCGGGCTTTAAAGATAAATTAATCAAGATAAATCTTGACATGCGTGTTATTTTGGGAACCTATCTTACGTTTTCTTGGGAAGTCAGTAGAATGCTTCCTTGATCCATTCCCTGTAGTACATTTGTCTTATGCCTCTCCCTTCCATCGCATTTCCTTGATGGCTGAGCATCTTCCTTGATAGTTAGAAACCCATTTATTGTTCAGCTGCACATGGCCTGTC
Organism: Meliscaeva auricollis; assembly: GCA_948107695.1. Classification (NCBI taxonomy): domain Eukaryota; kingdom Metazoa; phylum Arthropoda; class Insecta; order Diptera; family Syrphidae; genus Meliscaeva; species Meliscaeva auricollis. Next base: position 62,466,855 of record OX403616.1, read on the forward strand.
AAAGGTTAACATTAGGATCATTTATATCTAAAGCTTAGTTTATAATTGTTTCATAACTATTAAAATTACTTTTACGTGTTGTCGGGCAGTTACCCCAGCAACAGGAGCTCCTAACCTGGAGAGACAGGTCCTTTGAAGACTCAAAAGATGTGAGGCCGGAATAACCGCTAAGTATAAGCTCATACTCTAATTACATCAGAGTATAGCCTATACGAGGTGTTCACCAAGTAAGTAATTAGTAATTAGTAGCAATGTGGCCCTTCAACAGAAACAAGTTCCTCGATCGAATATCTCATTGTAGTAGTCACCGCAAGCCACGTCAAGACTTACTCCCAGAGGGGTAATAGGGAACTAAACTCTTAATAAAAAAATAAGCCAAGGTTCGTCATTTTGACAGAAGTTCATATGTATAATTGAAGAAATGAAGGTGGTTTCAAATGAAACTACATTTCAAAACATCACATAGCGTTTCAAACTCCATTATTAAAGAAAGGAATACAAATTATTTAAATTATCTAAAATTCAATAAAAAAATAACCCTCATTTGCTTTTTGCATAATATATCTACGAATAATGTACATAAATGCGCAAATTGCACTCGGGAGTAACAATATTAGTTAAAGAAACGAAACCATGACAGATCGATTGCAAAATTAGATAAAATGCTTAGAAATATTAGAAGAATATCATTATTCCGTAAATGTGCATCGCTGCTGGAGCTGCATCCGAAGTCGTATACGATTGCTTCCTCTTTTCCATTTAAATGAACCTCATTTGTTTATACAATATAAATGTATGTACGCAGATGGGATTGCACTTCAAGGTTTGTGTATGTTCTTTAGGTTTAGCTGGCTGGTTGACTCTATGGGGCTTGACTTGTTGTTATAAGCCATTGGTATATTGGACATAGTGAGCATATGCATGCAATCGAAATCGGCTAGCTAGGTATGGAATGGATAAATATGGGCATCCTTATGCTTTTCAAAAAAATATTGATTGCACCTTTTAATTTGCGGGGTATAGTATCTTTTCTTGTACTTAAGGCATGGATATAGATACTTGCATGGATTATTTGAACATTGTTGTGACAGAAGGTATAAAATGGATGCTTTAACTCGATAAGTTTGTATTTATAGATTCTATAATTGGTTAAGTCTTGTCGTTGATGGGTAATTGGTTGTTGAAGCTTGGAGTTTCAATCATTAAACTAAAAAAGACATAGAAAAATATTTCTATACAAAGATAAGTTATCTATCACAAATGTCCTTGATAAAGAAAATCATAGATGAAGGAAAAAGTGTTATCTTTGTAAAGGACATAGAACCTCTGATGTCCGCCATCTTCAGATAGATGAAACTCAAAAGAACTTGAGAATTAGAAATTTTGCTATCCACGTTCTCCTAAATGTCCTGAAAAACCTGCCGCATGCACCAACTTTATGCAAGCAGTGGAATCATTGCCAACTTGCCATCAGAATGGTATTAGAAATCGGTGTTGAGTATCTAGAAGGAAGATGGCGAAGACAGCCAATATTAGGTACTATGCATTCAATTTGACAACAATTGCTGGTTCCGAACAGTTTGAGGCAGCGGTAGAAATCTTGGTCAGGAGCGAACATCAACTTATTTCTAGAATTTGGCCGAAGGATAGTATGCCCAATAGTACCCGTACCAATAGTATTCCCCTTGACATGATGGTTAGTGCGATAGACTATCTCGCCGGTTGCCTGCTTTTGATTCAAGGGCAAGGAATTGACAAAATCTCTTGTCATACGAAAAGTTCATCTCAACTAGACGTTTGGAACCGGCAGAAAATTGTAGGTCTCCTCCATTCCTGTGCCAAACTACACGCACACAGGAAATGGTTGAGAGAGTCAGATACTATGCCTTGGTACTTTGTGCCACAAAATGTATTTATTTATTTTATAGTTTGCCCAATGAATGGAAACTCCGCGTAGCATGCTCAATTCATCAGAAAAAAGGTGCTCTGAACAGCGCAAATTACTGAAGTATATCGCATATATGAAACTTTGTCGGATTTTTTGAGTACCCGCCTAGAACTTTTTGTCAGCGACCTGACAGGTGCGATTAGGTTTTCACTCCGACAGAACCAATACCAAATCGATATACATCATCACTTTATTGACTTTGAAGTAGCCTACGGTAGTATTGATACGGACGAGTGTCTAATCTCGAGATCCCTGCCAAAACTGTCCAAGAAGATAATGGAGGATCCTTGCTGCTCCGTCAAAGTCGGTAAGAACATCACAGAAGCTATTTGATGTCGAGAAATATTTGAAACATGGTGATTGCTTTCATGCAACCTTGTGAACATCGAGCTTAAGGAAATAGCGCCCAGCTCAGGAATCAACACCAGGAATAAGTGTTAAGTGAGATGAGACTCATTGTTTGATTGTATAGTGAAGTCACAACGAAAACACAAGTGTAAAACACAAGTTCTCCTATGAAAACAACTGCTAAGCATTACGAAAAAAATCTGATAGAAAAGTCAATTTTCAGAAAAAAATTCAAAAAAAGAAAGCAATTTTAGAACTTTTATATCACACTTCTTATTTTAACCAAACTCCAGTGCAAACAGTATTGTCTTCTTTCTTGTCATTTAATTTATTCCGATTAAGCTGATTTTGTAGTTGGATCCATTTGGTACCTAAAAGGGTTCTAATTAGAATTTTTCAACTATGATAGTCTCACTACGGAAAAAGGAGAGAAAAACACAAAAGGACACCAGGATACGACCAGGAGACAGAATTTTATCCAGCAGAGTGGCGCAGTGGAAGCGTGCTGGGCCCATAACCCAGAGGTCCGTGGATCGAAACCATGTTCTGCTAGAAATCATTTTTTTTAAAATTATAAATATAGGTTATAACTGACAATTCTTATGCCAGATTTCACGAAGGAGTCTGATACATAATTTTTAACCTTTAAAATTATGTAGTTCGGATTGAATCCGAACAAGAAGAAAGAGCTTAAAGAAATAGAAAAGAATGATTTTAAACTTTTTTGATGCAGGTAATCAATTTCATTTGAAGTGCTTGTTTTGAGTTACAGGTTCCTGATGCTAGTGCAAATATTTTTGATGACTCTCTTCTAAGGACTAGATTGGAAAACAACGAATTCCTAAATTTTGTTCTACTATAGATGATGGAGGTAACCCTTGTAGAAAATTTTTAGTTACACCTTTAATAAATTCTCATACTGCAGCTCAGATTGTATAAAAAAAATTTCAAATCAATAAAGGAATGTGATTTAAAGAGGTTTTGGAGTTTACAAAAGACAATTTCTCTGAATTTCTATCGGTAGGGGCGTAAAAACAACAACGACAGCTGTTGGAGACTAATAACCTCCAAATCAACCACGAAATTGAATAAGTATGGCCAATCATTACCTAGGTACGGTAAATAGGTACCGTTTTTGTTTTGTTTTCATTGGATTTTCCAAATTTTGAATACTTTTTCACCTTTTCTAATACAATTTGCATGTGAGAAATAGCTTAATATTATTTGACTAAAAAGTTTACCTAAAATTTCTCTTTCTTGAGGGAAAAAAATTATCAGATAAAAGCGATTTTAGTTTATTTCCATGAAGTCGGCCATTAGGCATGTATATGTGTTTCCTTAAAAACAACTGGTTGAAAAGCAAATATTTTGTAACTGCAGAAGGTACAATGGCATCGGTGAAAAAAATCCTTGTCATGTTTGGCCAATTAAAACAATCCCGAATGCGATGGAGGGTTTTGGAGGTGGAACCTTCAATTATCCCTTCGCTCAATCCCGGTTGAGCCCCCATTTGTTAAACGTATGTATTTTTATATTATTACTAAATAGGGTATCACGCTGTTTGTTTTCTTAAATATATTTCATAAAACATAGAACGCAGGACTTATCTTTAGTGTTTAGTTGTTTCCTTTTCGGTTTCTAGAACTTGTAAGCTTATCTAACGGTCAGGGAACAGTCGGTTTCCTTAAAACAAAAAAAAAACAGTTTGTGCCGATGTGTAATATGGCGGTTTTTTCCATAACTTCATTTCATTCGCTATAACTAAATCAAATAATTTTTTCCCCAGCTGTTACTTATTAGGTACTTTTATTTAATTTTTTTGTAAATGTCTTTAAAACTGTACTTTAACACTTTTGTTGATCGTTTTCATAGACTTTGCGTTGAGGATGAATGCCTTTGAACACAATTCCGCAGGTCTGTTGAACGTTTTTGACTTATGCAAAATCACCAGTATTTTGCCACGGTATTGGGGTAAGTACATGAGAACCGTTGCCCAGTAAAAAAAATACTTTTAAGGCTCCTGGCCATCTGCATACCACCTTCTCAGTTGAGGCTATACAAATGTGTTCTTTTAATACATTCGCAGAATTCATTCATATCCCAGACACAAACCTACTAAAACATCATGAGATTCCGGAGCGTTTCTAGAAAACATCAAATGCGCACGAGCGGAAGTGGATGAATTTAAGTATATGAAAAACTGCTTTGAAAGCTTGCCACAGGTATCAAATAGTTGCCATATTAGAAAAGCCGACTGCTTAGGCCCATTTCACACGTAGCCGTTAATAGGCTAAACGGCCCGATTAGCCGGTTGCTGGGATATTCTTATAGACGCTTTCCACACGAAAAAATGTATTGCCAGCGACGGGCTAACCGTCCCGTTTAGATGGTCACCGGTTACGTGTGAAATGAACCTTAGACATGCGTGTTGCTGTGAAACTAGTGCCAGTTTATAAGGCCAGTAAATTAACAATTATTCCAGAAGTTGTCTTTATATGTAATGCAGGAGTGTCAAATGATACTGATTGTGAGACCAACAAACTGAAAGTGATCAAAATGTTCCCTTGTTTTTCGATTTCAGATCCATATAAAGATTGGAAAAGTATATTAAGATTCAATTTTAGAAAGTCAAGGTATTTTTAAATTCAAATATTTGTTCCTTAAAAATCTTTAAAATGCCTGTAAAAAGGTGTCCACTGATGTTTTGTTTTAAAATTTCGTTCCTTGTACTTCTTTTTTGCTTTAAAAGTTACCTCAGAGCTCAGAAAATGATAAAACACAGAAAGCGTAATATGTAGGTATTGAAAATAAAATTTCCACAGCAAATGATTGCAGACAATTTTTGCAAGACACCGAGGAGACTTCAGAAGTAAAATAAAATAAAACTAAAAAATAAAAGTCCATAATCAAGTTGGCGTTCTGCGCATACCTGATGTGGATTCAATGTCCATCTGGCTGAAGCAGTAAGCAACTGCTGCAGCCAGCCAGGTTCCTTGTTGTCCCATCATCCGGACTCTGAAAACTCATACACCATCACAGACGATCATCAGCATCACGAATAAACGAACGAAGAGAATGCCCATCACAAGGTCCTCTGTGGTCTGTGGAATTCTTTTTAAAAAAGCAAAAATTATTATACACACGGAACGAAGAAGCTACTCTAGAAATATGGCACAGGTATCCATTGCATGGTCCGTGTTTTGGTGTAACGCCTGTCCAATGACCACGCAAAGTCAATAATTCGGTTTTTCAGCTTTTGTCTTTGTCATATTTCATTTTTTCACATGCGTTCTCGGCGAATTCTCGGGAATCGCCTCCGGAGTGCGCGAACTTTATTGGTGACTCCCGCGCGCATTATCTTCGCCACAGGGTGGCGTGTTACGAAATATCCAACAGCTGTCTTCAGTTCAAGTGTCGTTGAAATAGCACACCCTGTGCTAGAGAGAACAACACACACTCTTAGGACTTGAGGTGGTTGGCAGTCACGACTTTTTTTCCAAAAAGGTATGTGTGAGCATAATGTGCGCGCTGCTGTGATGAAGGCTTCCCAATTTAGGACCATGCGGTGGTGGCGGCGGCGCGCAGCACAGCAAGGCCCTGCAATTCCGATTAATAGAATTTTAATGATTTTCGTTCTTTTAATGCGCCTGGGCCACAGACAGCACAAACACCGAACGAACACAGGTTGTTGTCTTTTTTGGTCTTGTGACAATTTCGAATTCAGATTCCTCATTGCGAGGCTGGAATGGAGCTAAACATCGTGGACCATTGTTAGTTGCACGCCTCCTGTGTGCGCGCGCGCGCGCGATTTGTGCTGTGTGCTTGCTATGTTTATGCTGAAAGCTGGAGTCTGCAGTTGTCATAAAACTCTCATAGCACGAGATTCCATATATACTCTCTCACAGCGCACACATAATGCTCGACAAAGAACAAATGACTGTTGAACACTATCTGTCGTGTTAATCGCGAATTTCAAATGAATTGCTCCATGAGTCTGCTGCATGGAGTTCTTTGGTCGTGGACTTGGAAGCTTGTGTTGGCTGATGCGGCTGGTGTGCTGGCTAAGGGGTTTTCTCTAACTCAAATGGAAGAGAATAGACCACAAGTGACTATGGTTCCCGATATAAGGTACCTAGTGGAGTTTATTCAGGGCTGGATTCCTCCCCTTTTTTTAGAGGTCTCATAGTTGGAGTTTCTTTGTTAAATTGCTTTTTTTTTAAATTGAGCGAAATTCGAAATCCTTTATGATTGGTTTAAAATTTGTCTGAAGAGGTCCCAAATTTTATGGAAAGGGAACCTTAAGACCCCATGGGTCCAGGCAGAAAACTGCGCAATGTTCGAAGTCCTTTATGGTTGATTTAAAATTTTTCTGAAGAGGTCCCGAAATTTCTTTGTAAGTGAACCTTAAGACCCTAGGGGTCGTCAGAAAATAGCGTGATATTCGATCTCTTTCATGGTGGATTTAAAATTTTTCTTCTGAGGTCCTAAATTTCATTGAAAGGGAACTTTAAGACCTCATGGGTGCAGGCAGAAATTGTGCCCAATTTCACCGATATAGGAATATGTAGAAATTGCCACTGCAAGTGACCATATGGACTACCAAGTGCCCCCTGATCTAGTCCAGGACTGACCTTGGTCTATTGCACGTGTGATTTGGTCTTAAGAGAAGTCTCTTTATCTGCCAGGCAGCCATCGATAGCAGTCGAATGCAGAATAACTATTTGCTGAGACCGTTTGGCATAATAGGATAGCATTGCTACGACTTGCAGGTTTCATATGACTTGGCGATGGCGGACTGCCAGAATCTCGTGGGCTAATCTGTGATAGCTTGTTGATTTTTGTTAGCGTTTTTCCGTTTTGTTTTTTTTTTTATTTTTTTGTTATTCTTGTGAAATTTTTGTGAACTTTTTCTCATTCGTGCTGGACTTTTTGCAATTCTTGAAATTTAAGTGCTCGACGGACCCCAAGCAGTCTGCTGAGGTTTCGTCTCCTCTGAGTGCATACTGTTCAGTGCTCAGGGAGATTCCATCCATCCTCGTTCACATTTATATACCTAAAAGTCAGGTTATTTCGTTGGTGTTGCATAGGATTTAGATTCATAATCCTGCAGTGCGACTTGGCTTTTATACATGTGTATGCAAACTTTACAACGTGGTCTCTTGGTGGATTGTTTTTTTTTTGTATTTTCTCAAGGAGTTTATCGCGTTCCAGGCACATGTTTTTGGGATTTTTTTTTTTGTTGGTTTGTTTTTGTTTAAATCTGCGCGCTCGCGACTTGTGAACAAGTTGGTGGTAAGAGTGAAAATTTATTGAGCTAAGGGCTGGCATAACTCATAGAGCTCCTATGTATACGCTATAGGTACCTACATATTCAGGACACCGGGTTAGCAGGTCGGGAAGTTTTCTTTGTCTTTGGAGTTTTTCGCACGCGGCATTTATTACACTCTCTGTTACTGTTCGTCGGTCGTTTCGAGAGCTTGTGTCTCTCATAGGTATGCATATAGAGATATAAATTTCTTATTTACAGTCAAGAAGGTGTGAGAATTTATGGACTTAATGGAGGTATGATGTGGTGTGGGGAATTCCTTAGGCTGACAGGCACAGCATTCCACTTTCACAAACGATTTGAAATTGATGGGAATGGGGTGGTTATAGTGACATTTCGAAGGTTATTTTATTTATTTTAGGTTTTTTTTGTTTTCTTCATACAAAAATACAGCATTAAAGAAAGAGTGATGGCGTCACATCGATGATGCTATTATTGAAAAGTAAACCTATACGTGTCACTTATTCATACAAATAATTTGGTTTAACACTTGCACTTTAATAGTTTGAGAGTTGGTATTTGTATCAATAAACCTGTAGCATTGTTTTTTTTAACTTCTACCTTTTTATTTTTGTTTTTGGCTGGTCTAGCTTATCTTAATCTATATTTTTTAAGTAAGAACTACCAAATGTATAATTTGATCAATAAATAATTCGATGGTTCGAAGTGAAAAACTGTCACCATTTCTCAAAAAAGAAAACGAAGAACAATCTGCATCACCGTTTACTATTTCCGGCAGTAAAAACCCTAAGACAGCTAATTGAGGAGGTACGTCAGCGACCAGCGTTGAGCGGTGGGCTCAGGTGACATAAGCTATTTGGTTGTGAGAACGACTGATTGCTAGGCTAAGTTGCTTGTTAGAATTCGAAGCATTTTCGACTTCAGGTTAGGTTAGGTTGAAGTGGCTATCAGCAGGAGAGCCGATACACTGGTGATACCTGATACCACATTGAAACCAAGGAATTTTTCTTCCTTATCGTTAAACCAATTTGAGCTTCTTATGAAGCAAGCAAGATTTCCTTTATCTATATTTGCTAGAACGCTAGGATCGTTATAGTAGAAGTCTTCTAGTTAGATCCTTCGTCTGTGCGATAAAGCAGAATATGCACAGAAAAAGTGCGGATTTGATTCGTTATCTTCCTTTTCCATCTGCAGCAATCAATCACTCCAAGCCGTGTCGCGTGCCTACCTGTTAGACAGTGTCTAGTTATAAAAACTATTACGGAGTTGATTTGCGATCTGCTTAATGATATTAAACGTTTAGAGCGTGGGGGGGGGGGGGAGTCTATATGAGAATTTTGTATTTCCTAGAGAAGAGGACAAGACCTATTTTGTGTGGGTTGACATCAAGTCCACACCGATCGGCCCAGCTTGTAAGCTTGTTTAAGGTATATAAAAAGATATCTTTTAGGGTGCTAGGATACTTCCCTAATGACAAGTCACCTGCATAGGCAATCACACCGTAGCTCTCCGCTTCCAGGAACCACAGCAGTTCGTTTACTACTAAGTTGCAAAGAGGGGATATAAGACACTGCTTTCCGGCGGCATCCCTCTATTGACAGATATTTTTGCAGAAAAATCGTCCAGCTTTGAATTGATTGATCAAATCTCCGAACAAGTCCCAAAGACTAAATAAATGCTTCCGACACACTCTTACAAGTTCAAAATTACAAAGTTTAGGTTATTGTATTAGAAACTCTTGCCAAAGATTCGAAATAAGTATCCTTAATTATAAAACATACAAAATGCTTGCATTCCGAGGTTTCGAGAATCAATACTTACCAGATGCGACCACTTACTGCAGCAAAACAAAAAACAATAAATGATTTTGCTGTGACTATGACTAGCTCATGAAGAACCAATGCCTAGCAACTGGCACTGTTAACCATTTCTGAGTGAGTGTAAGTTTGCAAGAATGGAACGTATCTACAATTTTCTTCCGCATCCGAATGGCTAACGTAAGATCTGAGATGCACTTGACACGAGTATTGGCGGTTTGTCTACTCTCGTAAGAGGCAGATAATTTTAATATGCGACTAAAGTCACTCTAGAACACCTGTCGCTAAGACTCTGTCGGTGGCTTTCGCCGCGATAACGAAATAAGCGGACAAGCATTTGTTACAGCCCTATTTTATTTTGTCTCCAGTTCAAGTTTCATGAGAGGTAATGTTTAGGAATACCTAATCCTGACTGCTCGTTGAGCAGATAAAGACTATTTCCGCTTTAATTTTTTACACCAAGCACCGAAGTACTTGGCGACCTTCTTTGAACTTAAATTCTAAAGAAATATCACAGTTGTCTCTCTGCATCATGCCCATTCAGAGCTGCTAGAAATTTTACTTAAATTAAATACTCTAGGTACTCCCTGAGTCCCTGCGCATCGATGACTGTGACTAGGTTGCCTTCAATGTATTGAAGTTCCGAGCTCCGATCTAAGTATTAAGAGCCAGTTCTTTGGGTCTTTTATACAACTTTTTTTTCTTGCTCAGGCTCTCACTATAAGTGCGCTAGAACATCCAAAGTAAAAATTCTTCTTCTTTACGGTTCGGACAATCTTTTCATTAGACAGTCGACCTATTAACTAAGCTGCAATAAGTGAATGATCAGAGTTGCAGTTCACTTGACTAGAATATATTCAATATGCCAAGCTATTTTCTCTGTTTTTCTTGATTAGAATTCTTGCATCTCAATTTCCATTGTTCACACATGAGATTATTAAAAATTCTCCCTGTATCTATATTTGCCAAAAGGTTGCCCAGAAAAATTTATAAAACATTCGATACAGAATTATTTGGTGTATATTTTTTTCTTGTTTACTAAAAAAACAACTTTATCTTTAGCATTATTTGTCAATTTGACTGATACCTCAGGTTAAAATTCCAAACACAATACTTTCTTGTTTTACAATGCAAACCTATATAGTCCGGTTTAAACTGTCTGCCCCTAGCCACTTTCAGCTAATTCAAATTCTATTGATTGAAATGGCAGCTCTCTATTAGGCCAATTCCTGGAGATGCTGCGTTCATAATCTAACAATACACTCGATGCCGCCCCCGCACGCTCCACCTTCATCGCGGATAATAGTCGCGCATTCATAAATAACAAGACACACACAGTATTGTGCCTGGAAGAATATTTCGAACAATAGATACGATTTTGGATAGAATTCGAAGAATCGACATGGTTCGTACAAATTGAGAAGACAATTATTGTTGTATCAAATATTTTAATAATAATAAAAAAAAAAAAAAAACAAAACAGTTCAATGTGATGATTAATTGATAGACCATGAGTTGACGGAAATATTATGTTGCATTGTTCCGTTTTTTTTTTTTTTGATGTTGTTTATTGAAACTTAGTTGGTTCAGACCCGGTCGATTAAGGTGTTTAGATGATAACAAAAGGTGTTAAGAAACACTTTTGTTCGATTGTAAGTTGATTGAGTCAACGCATTTTGACTGAAATCAAACACCAGAGAACGATTCTTTTTAAATCATAGTGAAGTAATGTTTATCGATATTTGTATACAGAAAATTAAGAAACCAAAATAAGATAGGGTACTATTGGAATGGAATAAGGTATTTTGAATTTCAATTGAAGAACCAGGGCAGTGTTGCTTTATTTACGAATGCAATTTCAGAAGAAACAAGAACCATCAACTAAACAAAATTACTCATGTAGATCTGAAGCACTGAACTACTACTTTTACTCTATATATGTACTCCTATTAACATTTTCAGAGCATAGACCTAAAGTACCGGTTAAGTCGGTATTACGTCATTAGGGCCAATAAAAGACTTTGCCCTCCAGGTTGGAGGAACTTGTATTGCCGAAGTAACTGTCATGCGTAAAAGGAACATCTAAATGTTTACGACCCCAGCTTATTAGACTTCGACAAAAATTTTGACTGACATGGGATTTCTGGGCCTTTAAAGGGGCCAACTGATAGAATCCGTCGCTTCCTTTCTGTCAACGAATCCTTAGTCGATGAAGTTAAAAGTTCCCAACAGCATAGATTCGGACAAAATTTCAGTTAAGCAGGAATTTTAGCACTCTGCAGAAACCAAGGAGACCAGACAACACCCAGCGATGCTAATTGAGGGAACTGAGGCTTATTATTACTTGCGATATAGGTACCTACTACATAGATAACAATGTGTGTGTATACCTGGAACTACAGCCTAAACCGCTAAGCCGATGTTCTTCAATTTTGATGGTTAAGGGCATTTTTTTTTTTTTTTTTTTTTTTTTTTTGGTAGGAGGCTGAAATCTTCAAAAGACACTTCTGAGTAATCGACACCAAGTAGTATGGGACTCTTACCTCACTAAAACCACCTCGAAATCTAAACCAATGAATGATGGACAACTGATTTTTTTTCTCAATGTTTTAATAACTTTGTTTGAAGTTTAAACTTTTAATACTTTCCGTGGCTTTAAGGCCATTATTAGCTCATGTGGCTTCGTTTTTCTTAGTCTCCGAACATTGCTTCTCGTATTTAATAGGGACTCCATTTCAGAGTTTATATGACTGTGCAGTCGCTGATTATGTGATACAGCATGCTTTCTTACAACTTCTGTAACCATTTCTATTTGTAGGTCACGATGCAAAGCGCTATTTCTTATATACCAAGTTGCATTAACTATTCCACGACGGACTTTGTTCTGCAATTTTTGGATGATTTCGGTATTTGTTTTCTTTGTACAGCCCCATAATTTAATTCCATTGATCCAAATAGGCTTTAGTACTTGTTTATAAAGTATTATTTTATTTTGGATAGATAAATCAGCTTTTTTACCGATTAGCTAGTAGGTACATTTTTCTATATTTTAAGTTTAGTTCTTCTCTTTTTTTATGTGCTCTTTCCATTTTAGCTTTGCATCCAAATTCATTTCAATGTATTTGGCCGTATTGGCGTAAGGTACAGCTTGATTGTTAATGAATATTGGAACATTGATTAACTTTTTATTTGTAAAGTTTATGTGTGCAAATTATGTTTCATTGAGTTTGATACGCCATTTTTTGGTCCAATCTCTTATTGTGTCAACTGCATGACGACGCATTTGTCGGGTAGCAAAATTGCAGTACCATCTGCAAACGTAGCCATAATGGCGTTATTATCCACTGGAATATCAATTGTATATAGAAAATACAGTGTAGGCCCTAGTACACTTCCATGTGGAGCACCGGCTTCTATTTTCTGTAGTTCTAAATATTCTTGATTGTACCGTACACTAAAGAGTCGTTCTGAGATATATGACTATAGTATTTCATAGTACTGCCTTTGCTGTTTGTACTCTAGACCCTCACTCATCATACCCTACCCTATCAATTAATGCTTGAGCAAAATCTAAAAATATAGCCGAATACACTTGTTTCTCTTCTAGTGATTTCTCAGTTACATCCGTTATTCTATGAACTTGGTCTATCGTGAAATGTTTATTTCTGAATGCAAGACGTAACTTCTGTTGGTGGCTTACCTTGCTTAGGTATAACAATTACTTCAGCGATTTTCCAATGATGTGGGACACATTGCATCTTTAGGAATGCATTTATGATGTAATCGAGCTTTATGAAGGTTTTTAATGGCATTTCTTTCCTGAGCAGTTATTAGATCGTACCTAGGTGATCTTATGTCGATAGTTGATGTTGACACAAACTTTTTATTCCTGGTTCTCATGATGCTCCTTCCGTCGTAGGTACCTTATGCTTACCTATCTATTGTTTTTAATTTGTTTTTATTTTCCTGAAATCTAATTAAAAGAAAGTACCAGCTATAGATGTTATTTTGTTCAAAACATTTGAATGTAATTAGTTACTTTTCGTATTTGAAAAAAAAAAAAAATAAAAAATAAAATAATATAAAATAGATAATTGCTATTCCAATCCAATTATTATCTAACTTAAAACAAAAAACCAGTTCAAATGTAAACATAGTGTCGCAATTAATTTGTTCATAATGTAAAGCTTGTTCATCGATACCAATCATTAATTAGATTAGCATAATTCGATTAAATAAATCGCCCTCCCATCATGTTATGTTCTATTTGTGTGTATATGGACACAGGACATGTGTAACACATACCAACATATAAAACTATCTATACTCTCTGACTCTATAACCAAACTAATCTATTTCTATACAACAGAGGAGGGGGAGAGGACAGAGGAGACTCCTCCAAAATGTAGACTTGTCATGTAGAACCAGCTATACACATTACACCATCAAAAGCAGCAAAAGGATTGTATGAGTATTTGTAGTAATGTGGTGTATGTTAGTTGTTATTGTTTTAGTTGATGGCATCTAGATACATCTACCTCTAACATTTGCCGTTAATAATCGACCATGTCTCCCCCTGGTGCTAAGGATAAAATATTATTTTCAATTAAAGCAGTAGCCAGTGCGATGGAAAGATAAAGCGCCACATCAATATTTGATTTAATTAATTCAATTTATAGAACTTACGGTTCACCAAATGAGAAATTAATATTGATGGACTCTTTTTTATTAGAATTTTCATTTCTCGAATTGCTAGGTTTTTTTCGTTTTGTTGTGTTGTTTCCAACAAAACCCCATCGGGACAAAGGTCACCATAGGTACATCAATTCTCCATAAACAAAAAAGGAGAAAAAAGACTTTTATTTCAGGTAGCAGCCCCCAATTCTCAGGTCGCGACAGTCAAGACAAAATAATGGTTTATGCGTGGATGGCTGATAGGATCTTCATCTCAGATACAAAAGTGAATGTATTTTTTCCTAATTAGTTTATGGTGGTATTATCTCTGGAATGACGCAAGATGCATCTTTTAGTTTTTTTTTTGGTAGTTTAGGAATTCCTACTGTTTTTTGTTTCTATACTGCAGCAGATAGCAGATGAATTAGATTTTGGTTGTTTTTCTTAAGAATTTTATGGAAGATCATATTCTGATTATGAGTATATGGATGGGAATTTCTCAAAAATCTAATCTGTATAATATTTTGTCTGATGATAATGAAATTTATAAAAAAAAAAAATGAAACCTTTTCTTAGTTTTTGAAACACAAATTACTTATGTTGGCGACACATTGGAATGTCAACAACTGATGATGGGGGAAAATTCAAGAAGTTTATTTATTATTACATTATTAAATCAAAAGGCTCATAATTATACAGAATAATATAACTGGAAGCTGCGTATTACCTAACCCTTTTTTTTAAGGTTCTTACTTAATTTTTTTCTGAAAAGATCGACAAAGATTGCTTGGGATGTTTTTCAATTAATTTTCATTGAAAATGTTCTGAAGAAATAATTTTCTATCAGATTTTTTTTCAAAGGTGTTCAAGATTTGATAGTTCACGCTGCTGTTCTTGCTCGGAACAATGTTCAATGAGGTTTTACTGTTCAAACTGTTCTAGTTTACTTTTAAATGACTGTTTCCAACAGTTTCAAATAAGATTTTTGCATTTGCTATTGAGTCAGAATAGATAAATAGGTACAAAGAAAACCGGTGCAGGTCCTCATAATTTTCCTCTCGAACAGTTGGAGGTCCGTCATGGCTTTTTTTGAGGTAGTGTACCACACTGGAAAGCTGTGTTCCTGATGACTATTGCAAGGAACTACTTGTATATTAATAGTAAAGTTGGCTGGGGTCAATCCGTTTCTTCTTTTCAATAAGGGGTACACGGACTTAAAGCCATGTTGGCTTTCTTCAACACATACCTGAAGTGCTGGTTGAATCCTAGCAGTTCGTTGAAGTCGATACCTAGATATGTACGTACATTGCATTGCGTTTGCATAGCAATCTAGTTCCATCTTCAAGAGTCAGTTTGATGCTTCTAAAATATCCAGCAGAAGGACTCCCTCATCCTCCAATTCGTCTAGGGCACAATAGTTCCGATTTGGTTACCTCAATTTTTGTAGGACTCAAACAGTTTATATCGACTTTTCGAACGGCTATCGCAGGGGTTTAAGACATGGAATGTGAATCATCACTTGCAGTCGGTTCGTTGGAGGTAACAAAGCTTTAGAGAAATGGTCTAAGCTTTGAGCCATGAGTAAATCCAGCTCTAAAACACTTCACTGTTGATGTGTAGCTTCCCAGTTTTACCGCTGACAAACTTCTTAAGCTTCCTGAGGATCAGCTCCTACAGAAGCTAAATTAGGTAGTAAAGAAGGGAAATTGGCATGCAGTTGGAGATTGGCACCTTTCTTATGAATCATCACTATTCTTGCAGTTTTCAATTTTTGGGGAAAGTAGCTGTTGTAAAAGTTATTAAGGATGATGATGATGAAAGTTCATCACTGACTACGGAAGCCTCTAAGGAATTATGTTAGAAACAGGTTCAATTGATTTCTTTAGCTTGGAGTTGGCGAACCCCACATGCGGAGCCGTAGTGTGAAGCAGTAGAGTGGGAGAGTTGTGACCCCATCCGAGATCATGACTATCGTCGATAATGGAGAAGAAGAAGAAGGAGTTGGAGATTATTTTGGCTGTCCTTTCTGTTGTCCTCATGTTTGGACAGTCAACGGGATCACTTGCAGGATTGGAGTCGGCGAATGTTGCTATATCCATGCTAGGTAGCAGAGTTCGTTCAATGGTTAAATGGTGTTAAGTTTCCCTCGCAATTAGCTGCAAGTGTTTCTGCTTTGTCTAGTGGCGTTGTTGCTTGTTCATTGTTGGTAAGAATTACTTCCGGCATTGGTCACTTCAGTCCAATAATCCTGTTAACGTTTTTAAAGGCATCAATTCCAGAACTACTTTGGACTTGGGTGTTGTTGTGTTGTTGAATAGATCCGGAAGCAGCATTATGTCGGAGCACTGTTTCACTCAACACTGTCTGGTAGTTTATGTTGGATACGTTAAGTTTCCTTAACCGTTGCCGATGATGGTCCAGGTTGTGAACTTACTCAGAAACGTGTTGGTATCTATCCTTTGTAGTCTTGGGATGTTTTTTTCCAGTGCAACTTAAATCGCCAATTGCAAGGAGTCAATAGCTGCTTTAATTTCGGTGTTCTGTAGATCTGTGATGATGACTTCACTGATGTCCCAGAGAGGTTTTTTTTCCTGACGAAAATCAGGACTTTTTTACAGAAGTTAAATGTCGTCCTGTTTTCCAGGCTGTACGATGAGTTCATATTGTGTGTCAGTATGCGGAGTTTCTTCAATTGCATAACTGGAAAATGAAGGTGGCCAACGCCACGGGCACGGACTTCTTGCCTTCATTAAGCTGGTCGTAAATTCAGTGGAACTGCGCTACGAGCTTTTCCCATGACCGTAAGCAAGTTAGACTGTTAATTTTATTGCTTAGAATCACTAATGCTCCTGGCGTTGGAAGTTGTTGAGTCTTGATGCTTCTGGTTTCAATGAAGGGTTTCTTTTCAGCCTTGCTGCACAACAGACTGTAGGACAAATTACCATGTATGCTGATTTTGCAGCAAATGCTTCATCATTACAGTCGAAATTTTGTGTCTGCACCAAGTTGAAAGCAGCGTATTCAATTTGCCGCTGGAAAGAAGCTTTGAGCACAGAATTTCGTCTCTGATTGCGTTACGTCGATCTTTTTATGAGCGGTTGTCTATCCAGATGGCGAAGTTACACATATTTATTTTTTACTGACATGCAGCCGTAGTCCAGTGAAATAGAGTTGAAAATAGTTATAGACCATTGAATCATCGTTAAAAAACAAAATTTCAAAAGTCCCAATCAATCACATTTATGCATAAAAAGTAAATCGAATTAATTTTTAAAACAAAAGTGCGAACGGAAGAACAACATCCCTATCTTTCCTATACTGACAGTTATTTTTATCGCCAATAGTCCAGTTTTTCCAGTCCACACCCGCCTTATCATGACTTTTGGGACTTAGCCTCAGCCTAAACATCTGAATTCATTCATTAATTTATGCTTTGAGATCTCAGGAAAATAAAAGTAAAAAGATATTGGCTGAGATTACATAGCAACACTTTAAGGAACGGCTTAGCCACTTGACTGATTATTTGTTTTGACATATTTTCACAGATGTTAATAAAAGACCAGCAAAGTATGTACACTTCAAAATCAAATGTCATATCATTTTAAAGGGTCTTTTGTTGTTTGGATTTGTATTGAACATTTCTTCTTGCTGAGTAATGCTGCATTGCTTTGGGCTTTATCGAATTCTCCATAACGAAATGAAACTGATTGTTGTGTTAACTACATGAGGTCTGAAGGTAAATGAATAATATTGTATTTAAGACAAATTGTGTTGTTATTGTTATCGATTAAAATTGGAGGCAAAAGGGCAGACATACATTTTTGTAATATTCATCTAAAAAATGTATGCCCTTTGCCTCATTTTAAAGAAAACACAATTGTAGTTTAACTTAATTTAAAGACTTAATTCAATTTATAGACAAAAGATAATGTTAAGTTGTATGCCTTTGTACATGCATAAGTACAAAAATCTCGAAAACAAAATTCCGCCATAAAAAAAGCCGAAAACTCAAAAAATCACAAATGTTTATTCTTAAGTCAATATGTTATGAATATATAATTTTTTCTAAGCACATTTATGTAGTTTATTTTAAATAATTAAACTAATGTAGATATGCACGTAACGCTAACACAAATTAAATTAATCATAAATCAGAAACAGAATTACCATTACCTAAATCACAACAAATTCTTGTTATGTCTCTCATCCCAACACCATTTCTCGATTCTTCCAAGATTCAATCAAATATGTCATCAACATTTATTTGAAATGAAAATATTATCTAGATTAAAATATTCTTAAATTTTATCATTGTTTTCATTAGCCTAAGTTTCGATACAAACAAACAAAAATATTGAAAGGTTTACAAATAGGTTCATTTTGGGTAGCAAAGATAACAGCTTATGGAGAAATATTTATGTTTCAGAGACAAAATATTGTTGATAAACTTTAATAAAGTGATGTCAATGGTTTGGGTTTTATTTCACCAGTATTAGGTACATTCGTTCAGGGTTTAAGGAAATCTAATTTTAGACTCTAGAAAAGGATCTTTTTTTAGAAAAGATTACTTACGCATGTATATTTTGAAATGAGATCGTATCAGCACAACGACAACTAGGTATTGTTGTCTCATTGCAACACTAGTTTGTTATAATCTGGTTAAGAAAGATTGTCAGTAACAGAGAAAATTTGATGTTTGCATCTCGTTGAAAAGTTCATGAACATGAATATGAACTAGATTTTGTTTGACATTTTCCTTTGTCTCGCTGCTAAAAGTTGCTTTAACTGTTATACAAAAGAGAAAAATGTGTTATAAATGTGTGTCAGCTACCAAAATAAAATAGATTTCAATTTCACACTTCTAGTCACTTGTGAAGTATTAGTGATGATGGGAAGAATAGGGGCTGTTAGTCAAAACCCATTGGAGTCGATCAAAAATCTATAACTTTTTTTGTTTTTAAAGATATTGACATGAAGTTTTGTAGGTATAAAGTTAAAATTATAATTTTGACACGAATTATTTGTTTACTTATTGTGATTTTGAAAAAAAAAAATTGATTTTGAACTTTGAAAACCGTTTGTTTTACCAAATTGATTCAAACAGTAAATTAAAGAATGAAATGTTTGTTAAAAAAAAAAAATATGGCACAGTATCGTAAGTCTTTTCGTATTGATATTAAAAAATAAAAGTTCATAATAAGTATTTAATTTCGTAAATTTGCCTCCCTTTCCAAAACTAAGGGTGATAGAGCCCCCCCCCCCCCTTAAAATCCTTTTCCAAAAGATCGTTCACCTTTATAGTCAGTTTTTACGTGCACTCCAAGCACGATATTAGTCGCAACTTCAATAGCCGTTAATAGCCGCGATGGTTTTTATAAAGGTATGTTATATTTAGGTATTAAGCTTGCCTACAAAATAACATACATTTTATAACCTAGTCAACGCTAACTAGAAGTTTCTTCGAAATTAAAACATCAAGAAATTTTGAGTATATTTTTGTTTAACTTTGCTGCTTAATTACTTACTTACTTACTTAAGGTGGCGCTTACAATCCAGGATGGATTACGGCCTCAACCAACATGCCTCTTCAGCCAGCTCTGTCCTTAGCTAGCCGCCTCCAGTTACGCACGCCAAGTTGGTTGAGGTCGTTTTCCCCATATAGCAGGACCGGGATGATTAACATCTTGAAGACCTCAAGATCTTGCTGCTTAATTGAAAAATCCTAAAATTTGAAAACATCAATTTTTATGTATCTAAAATGTATAAGCTTTCCAATGTATAACACTATAGGACTTTCTGTGCAACTAACATATTAAGTGAAGTGCGAAAGCTTTCATTAAATTCAAAAAGTCTAATATCACAATTAACTCCAATAATCAAAAATAAAAAAAATCTCAAAATGTATGTTTCATGCTGTTTCAAATGGTTGAGTTGTTGACTTGAAAGTTCGTTGGAACGAAATAATATCAGAAATAAATAGAAAGATCTTGAAATTGTTTGAATTTAAAAATTAATCAAAAAATAAGTTATAAGAGTATTTTTTTTATCGATTTGGGGACGTTAGGACAAAAATGGACTTATTATAAAAAATTTAACAATTTTTTGTATTGGTATTGCTTAAATATAAATGTTTACACTTGTGCGCACATTTTGATATTTTCTATCAAGAATTCTTGCTTTGAGATCTATTTTTGATCAGTTTTTCTCTTTTTTGCTAGTTCCAGCAGCAATTTTGGAGCTTCCATTTTGAAAAAAAAGTTGGCAGACTTTTGAATTCTGCAGTATTTTATCTCCGAGTGTACCAAATTTCGTTAATTTTCGATAAGAATTGGCTCATATGGAATTTGGGCTCGTATTCCGTTTGAGTGGGACATAGCGCCTAAATTAAATTTAGGGCTAATATCTCACCCAAGCGAGACTTAACGCCCAAATACCTTTTTTTTAAAAGTCCAAATTTTTCTTTTAATAATAAAAAATAAAATTAAAAAAAGAACCGGAACAAAATTAATCTTTTTTAAGTTTAAACTTTTTTAATTTTCTTCTTGAAATTCATTGTTTAAATAACTTAACATAATGGTTAACTAGCACTCTACAGCTTTGATCTACAAGAGCAAGTGTCCACGCCCCAAGAGTGCTTTATAAAGGAATTAAAATTATCACAGTTTTCCAAAGATTTTTAGTAGTAGGATATGAATACTGCACTGCCAGTGGATAGTTTTTAAGCGATACTATTGATTGTCATTTTCATTGTAAGACTTAGCTGCCCTCCCAACACGAGGTTTAAGGTATCTATAAATATTCATACAAAGTTTAATCTGCATTCTTCTTTTGTTTAAAACTAAAATCACTTTTAGAACATTAAAAACTATGGTTTTGCCCCAAAACCAATAAAGTCTAAAATTCCGTCTTGATTAATCATAATATCTACCTGACTTATGTCTTACTCATCTGTCAAGAATTCAAGAAAGCCCAATTTTGTTTGCATTTTTAACTAATAAAAAACAAAAATCAAAAAACTACTCAACCATAATTCATCACGCTTGAGTAGATTTTACCATAAAATACAAAGTGTTGACAGCTAAATGAATGGTTCTACCATTTTAACCAGTTTATAATGTATTCCATAGAAGTTGTCGCCACCAATTGCTTGCTATCTGTCTATATAAAAAGTTAGTTCTCAACTATTAATTAAACAAAAATGAGTTTTACTATAGATGCAAACGTAATATTTTGCAGACATTTTTATTTCTAAGCATATTCCAATCCGTATGGTGTGGTGAGTCAAGATTATGATCTAAAGATTAAATATTTAAAACACTTTGTGGTGATTTAATCAGAATTGAAATCAAATAAATTGTAACAATTCGGTGTTCGGTCTTTTGGACGCTTGACGCACTAGAAATGATGTTTGTGCCAAGCCAATGGTTCTTAACAGATCGAAATTGACTTAAATGTAGTTTTTAATTAGATGGATTGATATGTTATTTTGCATTAATTGAATATTCACTGTAAAATTGTTGGAGGTTTGCGGTTGAACAGCGCACAAAAAAAAAAAATAGATTGGCGACAGCGACAGGTGACTTTCGTGCAGCTAATTGATGAATTCATTATTAGAGCCATTGGTAAAGTAAACACTAATTTCAGCTAAATATGGAGGTAGAGGCAGAGCCACCTACCTATAACCCAGTGTGGTCGTTTTGAAAATTACAGGCTTTGCTTCTGGCTGTATCATGCCTATTTACATTAATAGGAAGCTTCATGGCTTTTTATTATACAGGGGTACCATCAACTCCAAGTGTATAATGGTCCACCTTCCAGAACTGATGGATGCAATTAATCGGTATTTATATATGTATGTGCCTGAGGTTTAAGCACTTTAACGGAAACGGATATGGTTTTTTGCCCATAGGTAGGTAGGTACCTTCATTAGAAACTTCTATTCTATTCTATTCTTTTCAAACTTAAATAAAACCTAAGCGGAAAAAATATTAATTCTGTCACTCTTCTAATTAGTCAATATAGTGATATTAATTACAAACCACACGCTCACAAACTTAATTAGCCGTAAAATAAAAAAATTAAAAACAAAACAAAAGATGAAAGGGCAAAAAAACATCATCGATGCAAGTATGTATAAGGTAAAAAGCTTTGGACATGTAAGCTGCTGTTATACTAGAGTCACATTTTAATGACATTAATTGAAAATTTATTAAAAACAAAAAAAAAAAACAAAAACAAAAAAACACAAAAGCTATACTTAGAGCAACATCGTAAAAAGAATCCTCGTTCTATATTATTCGATGTCACTTGTACACGCATCAGGTGGTATGGTGCTTTACATGCTAAAATTTTATTAGATTCTTTCGAGATAAGTTTTAGATAACGCAATCTGTAAAAGGGATTGGGTATCGAATAACCTAGTTTTATTCAACAAAATACGATTTTGTTATAAAAATATCAAAATATTTTTGATTTTCTTTAAGTCTGGTTTACAGCTGACGTAAACTATATTTAAATGTATGAACAAAATTATAATACAAAATTTAAAAAAAAAAATTCATAAATTTAAATGTTGAAAGCGGTAAATATGCGAGAAGATGATCATGATAGCAAACCATAAAACCCTTTAGTTTTGTTTCAAAAGTTTGATTGCTTGTAACAAAAAAACCGTTAATTAGATCGACTTGAAACTTTGCAGGAATTTTGTCAGTGTACTTAGCTATAAAAGTCACAGCCAACATTGGTCATTTTATGGATAGTTGTAATTTAACCGTTATTTGTTTAAAAGTTCATGAATGTGTTCTAGTTTTCAAAACTGTCTTTAAATTTAATTTACAGTCATTGGTTGCAGAGAAATTGATGTTTGAAAACAGAAACGTCATTTTCTACTCAAAGACCTATAAATAGGTTAAAAAAAAAATTGTATCAAATTTCTAAAAATAAGAACTTGAAGCTAAATAAATAGGCTTTCCCGGCCTTATAAACATTTTGCTAAAAAAAAATTATTTAAAAAGTGGCATTGAAAAATGCTTATGACTACGTGATAACGGTGATTTTTAAAAATAGTTTAGCAAAAAATCTGAAAACTAGAATATCTGAGGTTTCAAGTTCTTTTTTTTTTGTCTCAATACGACCATTTTTCACTTAAATACACAGCCTCTCGATAATCACTAAAAAAATCAATTTTCCATTTTTTCCACTAGTGTATTTCGAATTAAATACAATACACTCATCGTAACCAAAACGTAATTTATTACAATTTTTTTCCTTATCAATTGCGCATAAAAAACTCAGCTTTTTTATTTTTAATTTGCGTACAATTTTTTTTTTTTGACATAAATATGCCCAAAACCTGTGGTTCATATGGTTGGACAGAAAATTACATTATAAACACGATTTGTACATCATTTGGTGTCATTGGAATGATGGTTTAGATGATATTGTGTATTTCTACTGTGCAAATACACAAATTTTTTTGTATATCTACTAATCCAATTAGATTGTGTTTTTACCAGGAAAGATTTGGGGTAGTTTTAGTTCCTTTAATGAGATTTGCCAACAAAATTACGTGACGCAACATAGTCAAAAATGCAAACAAAACGAGAAATTTGCAACTATTTTTGAGTTTTTGGTAAATTTTACCATGCAGGATTAGTTTTTGCTTAGAGTTAAGTATGTACCTAAAATTTCAAGAAAACTTAATTTGCCATATTTTGCGCCCAAAATTGTCTACGCACCCATAATATTTTTCAAATTGCACCTCTTCAAACTTGATAAATTTTTGAGATCATAAAAATGTTTAGTAGGATGTATAGTAATATAGTTTCATTTTGACCAGAAACATTTTTTTCAATCTGAAGTTTGTCGGCTATAACCTGGTAGGTTATTGTGCTAAAGATGTTGTTCTGATGTCAAATTTATATGTTTTAACTGCTTATCATAATAGAAGAAAATTAATTCATTTCGGGTATCAACAGTAAATTTATAGTCAATTGTATGCCTAGTACTATATTTTCAGTACAACAGGTTAAGTATTACAGAAACATCTTGCAAAATAATGGTAGGTTTAGTTATGAAATTTTACATGAATGTTTAATTTGCCCTACAAATATACCTCTATACAAGAATACATCTATTTTTAAAGAGATTTCGTTGATATTCTACCTGATACTAATTCACAAGACTCAATAGAAAAATAGAGTATAAATTTACAAAACGAGTTAATGTGTGCTTAGAGCTTTATTATATCCAGCAACCAGCACATAACCCAGCATATTTTATCATTCGACTGACTAATGACATCTTTGGGGCGCGAAAAAATCCAATACGGCAGTGTTTTTTTTTTAAGATGGTGGACCACACATGGGAGTTGTTTGTTCGTGCTTTTCAGATATCACTAAGGGCATTGAGAAAAATTTCAGATTGAAAAAAACATTTTCTGGGTGAAAATAAAACTATACTGAACTATATATACTATATACCGTTATTTTTGGTCCAAAAAAAAAATAATTCAAAAAAGGATACTTTTTGTTCAATATACAAATACACAGAACAACTTTGAGCTACAATAGCAAGTTCGAACAGTCGTGCGAAATAGTCGTGCATTTTATTTTTTATTGTCTTCTCTATAGGATTTTCTAAAAATACTATTTTTCCT
Organism: Meliscaeva auricollis; assembly: GCA_948107695.1. Lineage (NCBI taxonomy): Eukaryota > Metazoa > Arthropoda > Insecta > Diptera > Syrphidae > Meliscaeva > Meliscaeva auricollis. The sequence continues at coordinate 62,491,586 of OX403616.1, forward strand.
ACATAAAATTTTGCAAGGACTTTTATAAAAAAGATATTATGTATCAACATCTAAAAACTAAAATTTGAAAAAAAAATATTGAGTAGTTTTCGAAAAAATGATTTTTCAACAAAAAAAATTTCAAACTTTTGTTAAAAATCCAAACAAATAATTTTCAAAATTTTATTATTATTATTACAGCAATTTGAAAGCATCCATGTAAAAAAAATGGTTAAAATTGAGTCATGAAGGAGAAAATCAGAATTTAAAAAAAAAACGGTTCTATGGCAGGTACCGTTAATAATGGTTTTTGAAAAAAATGGTTCTCATTTAAAGATAGGCTTTATCCAAAGAAATGACCATGATTTTTTTAATCAAAATCGTAGATACCGTTTTTGAGAAAAATGAGTATATGACAGGTACCGTTATTTTGGGTCAAAAAGAAATTCAAAAAAACGTCTGGGGATATTCTCCAAAAAACGCCACATAACAAGTTTGAAGTAAATCGACACATCCGCTTAGGCTGTGGTCTCTGATACATCGAACAGACATACAGACAGACAGAATTGTCGGACCCACTTTTTTCTCATTCTCTATCATCGTAATGTCATGTTTGATTGTTATCTCAACTTTTTTTTTGTACGAATGCATAACTTGATATATGGTACCCATATCGCTAGTAAAAAACTGTAGCTTGAACTAATAAATTTTAACCGGCTTTTAAGCAAAGTTTTTCTTTTGCATTTTTAATTGCAACATCATCAGTACTGTCAAACTCACTGACCACATTTTTAAAACATGATGGTGCCTTGCTTGAGTATCTGAGCAACCTCTAAATCTCTAAGCTTTACGAAATAGTTTCAATTAATCATGCTTAAGCTCCCTGAGCCCCCCCCCCCCTCAATACGCACCTGCCTCTATGGCCACCTCCTAAGGTCACCGCCTCTGTTTATCAAGACTCCTCAAACGCGAACTCATGTTTCGGTTCTGATAGCATCAGCTGTGCGTTTAGACTTGTTTAAGAGAAACAAAATTTCAATAAGGAAATACCATACACAACATAAGAAACTTTCCGATAGAAATAAAAACAACAAAATATTTTTTGTTTTATTAATTTTTTTTATTTTTTCTTAATTTTCATTATTTCTTTTCTTTATATATATATATTTTTTGTGTGATGTTTCTGCCTGTTTTGTTTCATTTTAAAAATCAATATGGCCAATTACATTTTTTTTTTTTTGTTATTTTTTGTTTCAATAGCAATAATAAGAATAATAATACAATATATATAATAATAATGTAATAATACTAATATTAACACATCAAGACATCTGTATTTTTTTATTATTTTTTACATTTACAGTGGAGTTATTTTTAACTTCCATATATTTTTTTTTGTTTTTTTTTTTTTAATTTTATTTTTATTTAAATTAATCTTAAATTTAGGTTTTTTTTAAATATATCAGTATATATATTTTTTACTAAATTATTTTTGTTTTTTCTTACTAATTTAACTGCCTTTCTTTTCTCACATTGTGTGGATACCTTTATATCTAACTATCGCTTGATGACTAACTCTGTACAAACACAATATATTTTTTTTTTTTTTTGATAAATTCTCTCTCGTTTACAATAATTTTTTTTTTTTTGTTAATATTATCACGGTATGTTTTCTGTTTTTTTATTTTTACTTTACAATTTTTTTTTAATTTATGTTTTTTTTTTTATTTTAAATTTATAAATCTTTGCAAAGAGGAAAAATTTACATGATAAATTGGCTGCAAAAAAAGAGGACGATTGTAATTTTATTTTCATAATTTCCTCAATATCCTTTCCACGTTCCACATTAATAATGTGCACTAAAAGTTATTTTTTTTTTTTCATTTTGATTTGAAATATTTACAATATTTTTTTTTTTCTTTAATTTAATTATTTTTTTTTTGTTTTATATTTTCGGTGACAAAAATTTATTTCTAAATTTATTACTAACTATACAAGATAAAAATTTTAAAATAAAAATTATTCTATCATTACACTGTACAGTTATGGCAGATTTGTGGTCTATACAATCTATAAAATTTTATTATTATAGTATCTCCCCCATTTCGGCCAACACAGAAAAAAAATCAAACAAAAACTATGCAACTTTTTACCATAAATTAAAAAAAAAAAAAATATTTATTATAGATACTTAATATAATTTCTGCTACTTAACAAATAAACTTATTTAAATAAATCAAAAAAAAAATTATTTTATACAGAAAATTATAAAATAAACGTAAATATGTGTAAGGTCCTTAAATAATAGGAATTGCACGCAATTTATTTCGTAGCTCGATTTCATTACTAAAATAAATTAAAGTTACGCCTGTATAAATCAAAATTTAAACGCACTGGGTCCCTGTTTCTCTACTCTACTCTCCCCTCTCTCCCCCAGCTTTCCCCTTCTATAAACCACACACCGTTATAACGATATTATAAATATGTATGCATCCATTTCTTGATTTTAGGGTGGTAATGGCATTTCAAGTGACCATCAGGACGTTAAAAAAGGGTTACCCGTGTTGCCGTGCTGAAGTCCTCTCCTCACTGTTGGGCTGTGTCCGGCGCGACCACTAATTGCATGATTTTTGTGACATGCTGACTTCTGACGATGTTAGGTATAAATAGAATGTCGAAGCTCATAAATTTAGTTGGCTGACTGTGTAGACCAGAGGACGATGATGACGGACGCATAGGTAGGGTGGTACTGGGTACATATAAAAGGAGGTCATAACTGATTTATAAGTTTGCGCGGGGAAATGACGTCAGTATTTGTCCCAGTTGCAGATAGAAATTATAAATTGGCGGTAAAGAAGTCATCAGAATAAAAGTTTTGGTGAAAATCATAGTTTTTATGTGTGTGTGTGTGATGGTACGAAATATATTTTTTTGTTGTTTTAAATTATATCGGTGTAAGTTGCATTTGAAGTAAATTTTAATTAAAAATATTGCAGTTCAAATTATTCCCGCTCCATCACGTGTAGTCAGGCCTCCATGTGCCCTAAAAATAAATTAATAAAAAAGAAATTGTTAAATTTTTTTTGACCTTGTTGGTGAATTGAAAGAAATTTGTTGTTCAGAAGAAATAGTAAGGATTTTTTTTTAATTAAAACTTACCATGGAGCTAAGTCCTAAATGGTATGACTGCGAATGAGGCACAACACCTCCGCCTAATGAGCCGGCTGTCGAAAAGCCTCCTTGTAAACCGCTTGAGGCGCTCAATGCACCCATTCCACTAGCATACCATCCGCCATGCATATGGGCATGAGCTGGATGCAAGCCTCCAGATAAGTGTCCATGTTGTCCTGATAAATAAAAAAAAAAGTGAAACAAATTAAATAAGATTTATTTTATGTGTGGCATTTTAATTTGAAAAGCTCATGTCATTGTTTTGTTTTTCTCTGGAGATTGATTAAGCTAATTATTGAGCCAGCTCCAAGGTCAGTAGGCTGGTCTTGAAGGAAATTTGTCTCAGAGTTCAGAATTTCTTACTAGCTAAACTAATTTATTGATTGGTATGTAATATGCATGGTAAATTTTTTTGATTGCCGTCAAAAGATGTAGATGGCAGCGAAAGGTATTTGATTATCGGTGGAAATCGTTTAATTGCCGGCGAAAGTTGTTTCATTGCCAGAGAAAACCGGTTGAATGCCGGCGAAATCTGTTGATACTAGCGAAAGCTGTTTGATTTGCTGTGAAAACCGTTTTGATTGCCGGAGATAATTGTTTGATTGCCAGTGAAAACCGGTTGGCTATCGGCGAAAGCCGTTTGATAAACCGTTGAAAACCGCTTGAATGTCATTAATGCCAGCGAATTCTATTTTCTCACCGCCGGTGAAAACCGTGCGATTGCCGGCGAAAGGCGCTAATGTCAGTGTCAGCTAAAGCTGTTTGATTGCTGCATAAACTCTGCGTGAATTCGGTAAACGTATAGTATAGTTATTTGATTTGGAGACTCATTAAGTGGAGAACACTCTACGGGGAACACCACAACATGACACTACTGACTGCACTGGTGTAAATGTGGTAATCCGCTATCAAAATTATAATAGAACATTTTTTTTGACAGGTCTCTTACCATATTTGCCACGCAGAGTTTACGCCGTTGCATGTTTACAAAACACAGTAAATCGATGTATATGACATTGTAGGGTTCTTCTATGAAGAAAACATCAACCAAACTACAAAACTTTCCAAAAAAAAAAAAAATTCAATAGAAATCTTCACTGACAACATGAATCATCAGCATTGCAAAAAGTTAGAAAAAAAAGAAGAAACAAAGAACAAAAACTCAAACTTACCCATTGACGCTGAAAAACCACCTCCAAAGGGTTTACTATCCAATGGTTTCATTAAATCGCTCATACCCAAATGACTACCAATAGGAAGACATGCCCCTTGCATGCCAAGCCCCTTCTTTTTCTTTGACTTTGAAGATAGCTTTCGATTTCTCGTCTGAATGCCCTCCTTCTTCATTGTCAGAGGACGATTAACCTGGAAATATACAAAAAACATAAATAAAATTAAAAAAAAAAACTTCGAAATTTATAGAAATATAAAAAAAGTAAGTATCATTGAAAAAAAAAAATAGACAAATATGCGCAACATTGAAGAGCATCATCAGCAACTAGGTATACTTTCAAGTCTCAACTCAATGTAACAATAGTTTCAGATCAGATGCATCGGTGCTAACACAACAAAAATAACAACAACAACAAAAACTAAATGAAAAAAAAAAAAAAAAAACAATTCTATGATCTACTTGTGCGATAAGCCCCGCGCGCACTTTTTATCTTTTCATTCAAATCTAGCGCAACGATATTGAGTTTCCACCGAACTCGAAGAGTTTGGAGTGCTTCATCTCCTCGTCCGTCGTCGTCATTGTCGTCATCATTAGTGTCAGACATTTCGGGGCGTGAATATACCATCATGGAATGCATTTTTTCCCTGTTTTTCCAACCGTCTATTCGACTCTTCAAATGGGGGAACAAAGGCCCAACCGACTGACGATGACTACGGAAGGCCCGCTGATCTTTACTTTATTTCAACCATAAGTATATCTTGGTGAATATATTTGTAGAACAGCAGCCTAACATAACAACAAACGTGCGACAATTGTAGCAACAATATTGTTACTTTTGTTTTTTTTTTTTTTTTTTTCACTGTGTATTGGCTTACCTGTACCTGTATACCCTTACCTCGATAGTCGTATATTAAGTGAAAAAGAAGAGGACCGCTTTTGATATTGTTGCATCACTATATTTCTATAGGAAAAAAAAGGGAACTACTTTATGGTATTGTATAGGGACATCCCGAATTCAAAACCAACCCAAAAACTCGACCCGATTTGCCGAAGCCGATAGGTATTAGGTTGACTCGTATAGGGTAAAGCAATAGAGAGAGAGAGAAAGAACAGCAAAAACCAAAAGACCGGATCGCTTACATTCGCGCGACTAGTTTTTGCAAAAAGGGCTTCCGCCTAGGTATAAATAATTGTCGGGTAATTGATACTTTTCCACAGTTTCATTGTTGTTGAAAATTGTTCCCAGTTGTGTTTCGCTGGTTGGTGTTTTTGTTGTTTTTGTGTTGGTAATGTTTTGTTGTTTAGGGATCATCAACTATTTTTCAATGCGGGAAATCTTTTTGAGTGTTTAGATTTTTTTTGTTTAGTTGAATAAGTAATTCAGGAGAGAGGAAACGGATCAAGCAGAGATCAAGTGGGGTATTAAGTGGTTTCAAGGGGAATTGCATTAAAATCATTGTGTGCAATAAGTACTTAGTTGACATTTTTTGAAACTTTTCAAATCTTTAAATTTTGATCTTATCAATTGAAGACAGATGCGGAAAAGTTTTAGAATTCGAGAGGGTAATTGCGAAATGAATTTCGGAATACTGGTAGTTTTAAGAAAACAAAAACTTTTTTTAAATATCATTAGTTTTTGATCAAGTTGAACCTGGAAATTTATGGGTGATAGCTGCTTCAATACCCTACATTTTTTAGGAAATTTAACTGTTTTTTTGAAGAACACGAATTTTGTTCTCCTATATAATTTGAAAGTTTCGAAAGCATTAGCGGCATAAACTACATAATTTGTTATGTAGTAGTAGGTAATCATGTTTTCAAGAAATAAAAGTGTCGATCTTTATGCTCGATATAGTTTATCAGAAATCTTACGAAATAATTTTTTCAAAGCTAAATAATAATTTAACATTTGTTATCACTTTTCTTTAAAACAATATTTTTATCGGAGTTAAATTAAATTTTATGAAGTAAATTACACCATCTTGATCGATAAGCTTATCAATTGATATCTTCAACTTACAATCTTCATTTTATAAACCGGAAATTAAGTAAATTCGAGTAATGCATTAGCTGTTTCAGAAATTTTAGACAAAAAACTATTTCGCTGTTTCACTTGAAAGCTTTTCAGCCAATAACTTAACCTTCATTTAATTTGCTGAAAGATTGTGCACAGGTGAAGTTCCGTGATTGGTCCTAAGTTAATGCTCAGCTGCCAATGCAGCAATGGATGGTTAAACGGCTGACTTGTTAAAATCAGATAAGGATCTGCTCAGAATGTTGAAAACGTACTGACATCTTCACTTCGACTTTAAATCAGGTATTTGTTAGTGAAATGCTCGTTCAAGGTAAAAACATGGCTATCGCAATCACGGCAAGAGTTGCCAAGAACATCTAACGAACTACTGCACAAGCTGCTAGACTCGGAGACTTTCACCAAGCTTGCGAAACCCACAGTAACCCTTTTGAGTAGAATGGGTAGAATGATACTGAATGGGAGCCGAAGTGCAAGACAGCGTCCTCTCACGTAGACAACTGCTATCTCTTGGGTAAAGGTTAAAACTCAGCATCACTACATGTCAAAGCTACCAATAGTAGGCTTAGCAGGTATAAAACCAAGGAAAGGCAAAAAGGCCCAAAGTGAGCCGTATTCAATGTTACTCTTTCGAGTAGAAAACTTGCACTTTGGTGCTTCTAGGGCAGCTAGAATTTAAGCCAGGGATAGCAATCAGTTTTCCAGAGCAAGATTAAAGTTAAACCCGAACACACACAAATAAGTTAACTCAGGATAATCCGAATAGATTGTTCTAGTGTTTCATTTTTGGAGTTTGTAAGAACCGCAAGAAGGTCTAAAAGTCATAAGGAAGTGCCTATCCCCTTTGCCATTCAGATTCAGTAGAAAACTGCTGTTCCTTTCATTTCTGCCCGTCAACATTTCATTAAAGTTTTTGACATTCAAAATTTTACATATATTCACTTTGTTCTTAAATTTTGTTGAGTAAATCGTTTTTATCAATAAAAAAACAACCAACGCCCATAATTCACAACCAAATTCCCCAAGCATAATAATTGATCTAATTGACCGTAACTGCCAACGCGTGTCTTTCTCAAAACATCTTATTTTGTTTGAACAGAGTTTTAACAGAACGCTACCTACTCCAGGGATTGTCATTTCTTCGTCGGCCGATCACCCACATTATTTGTTTTTGTTTTTTTTTTTTTTTTTTTTTTTAACAAAAATGAATCGCATCATAAAATTTCAATACAAAATCCTCACTTGAATGGAAAAGAAAGAATGAGAGTGTTTAACAAAATTGCAAACCAAACACTAAATCCCTGATCGTTAGTGCAGGCGCCAGTCCAAATCGGATTCCTTTCTCATATTTATGACACAATGCCATGGTCTTGGTCAGGTCATCATCATCCCACATCATACACACAAACACACACACAAAAGAAAGTGTCTCGTCCTTCATGGAAAAAAAGTAAAGTCCATTGCTAGACAATGTAAGGACAAAACACCTTTTGTCATTTGTCATCCTGACGCCATCTAGGACGAATGACCATCGTATAAGGGTACATGATAAGGTCAGGACTAATATACAGCAGGTAAGGTATGTAGGTAAGGAAAACAACACAATATTTATGGTGTCCTTCCCTAATCACAGCAGGAAATAAAGTGGTTTTGTCAAAAAAGAAATTGACCCTTAAAGACAATTTCTGTATAAAAATGTTAGTAACTCTGTGGGAGGCATATAAACGAACCTGCCCCCCCTATAGTGTAAAGTATACACATTTTTTTTGTTCTCTCTCAACCACCCGCTGTTATTAATTCGTAATTAATTCATTACCTGATGACATCAGCAATAATTTTATTATAAAACCCAAGTAGTCCCAAGATGATGATGATGATGGGCAACTATAGAGACACGGGCATAATACAATTTGATTTTTCTATCCGATTGATACCTTGCTCGACACTTAGTAAGGTGTAGTTACGTTGATAAAATGCAAATGATTTTCTTAGCATTACTGCTGCTGCTGGAAGGTGAATGCTTCAAGAATTTCAATGCGAAAAATTGTCTTTTGTGAAGGGGCCAACATGCCGCCACCATTGTTGCACATCTCGCCATTTGGCGTGGTGGATATAGAAACTTTTTTTTGCTTCTAATACTAAGAAGAAACAAGGGAAACAATAAAAAATCACAAAAACGAGTTCTAAATAGTGTTGCCAAAGAGGTGGCAGTGGGAACTATGTGTGGCAGAAAGAATTAGTTTTAAAAGTTTTTTTAGTTTTTTTTACCTTAGCTCTTGTTCGTACTCCAACATATTTTAGTTTCAAAATCTTAAGTTTTCATTACTTAGTAGTTTGTTTGTAATTTCTCATAAGCTTTTTTCTTCTCGACTCCGAACAAACTACAAGTGAGATATACACATTTCGTTAACAGGCATTACAAGGTCTACTTACGACCATGAGTCCATAAAAGATCGCACTGTTATTAGGAAACAAACATTACAAAACACGAATGGCGCCCAACGTTGGGCGCCATTTTTACAGCAACCTCGGTAGGGTGGGTAGAGAAGAATCTCCCGCTCACGTAGTTCCGATAGAGACCAAAAACTAACTCCCTTCGAGGAGATTGAGGCCGGTCAAGTATGCCAGCACATGACCCGAGGACAAGAAAGGTTCTCGCAATATCTTTGACGCAATCTGAACTAAAAATATTGACCTAGTGTATTATTTCATTAAAAAAAAAAAAACAAATGATGAATCTGGCAACTCTAAAGAGCAAACTGAGTGAGATGATAAATTCTCTTCATCTGCGATGCAAACATTACGATAAGCCACAAGCCACTGGATTTATACGTACATATACGTAGATGCCCCCACTATTTTGCCAACTGACGGACGGACGCACTCTTCTCTGCTTATCTGGCTGCGGGCTGTGGTTATGCTAGCTTGATTCTAGTATCCGATCGTAAAAGTGCGATAAATCGGTGCGCAGCGCAGCGCACAGTTTGGCGACAACACTTTATGGCATAAGAGTAGATGCAACACAAAAAATACCTTTATCCACTGAAACAGAGAAAACAAACAACAACAACAAAAAAAAAAATACAAATTCTCTTCATCAGGACATTTCTCGAGCGCGAGAACATTATATTTTCTGTCAGACTAATTAGAGAGATAACAATCTTGTTGCACAGCAGCAGCAGCAGCCAGATAGTAGGGTACAGCTCTACCTAATAGTCATATAGTGGGAAGCAGTGATGTGGTAGAGACATATGGCAACAACGAAAAATTGAAATGTAGCAAAATTAAATAAATGTTTAGTAAGGTTTTTAATGCGCACCACACAATCATTGCTTTTAAATGGATTTTGCACAATTAAATTGCCATACCTACTACACTAAAACACCCCGAGTCCATATGTTGTGAATTTCAATATAACTAAATGAGCAAAACCATCTCTCGTATACCGTAGAGGTCTCTCGGTCTCCATAGAGTAACAGTCAACCATATTCGATCCGTATGCAGTATACGTTACGTGCGCTATTGCGAGTGTCGAAATGTGTGCTTGCAAACTTCTCTCATATCTGAGGAATAAATCGCGTAATAGTACGAGTATAAATTTGTGTATCGCTCCCCTACCCTGTGCGCGCACTACTGTGCTGCCAACTTGACAACAAGAAAACAAAAAAAAAAAAAACGTTTTCTATTTCCGTCAAAATCATGGACATTGTCCAATCTCGATAAGCGACATCATCAGTGAACGAATTTAGTTGCGAATTTGGTCGTTTGCAATTATTATTTGGCGGCGTAGTCGTCCTTTCCATATGCGTGTGGGCTTGTGGGCAGGTCTTTCAATCTACCTACTGAAAATTATTATTATACATTTGGCATCTTTTCTATTTATGCAGATGAGAGATGTTGAATGGGCTGATGCGATCGATATGGCAGCAGAGAGTTAATTTGTGAGAAAATCAAATTATTTTGTCTTTGACATTTTGACGTTGAATGCATGTTCGACAACAACCATACACTGATTTCCAATACCATAATTAAATTTGTGATGAAAGTTTGCGATCTGCATGGTGGTTTACATTTTATAGTTGAAGTAGTTTATCGGTGGGTATCTGCTGCCCATCGCTATAAATTAATGTGCACAGTCTTTTTGGTCTTGAATAAGAAGTGATACTGGGGATTTCTTTTAATGCAATGGAAATAGTTTTCTAAGAGACAGAATGTATTCAATTTATTGAAACACATTCGTGTTGTGCGGTTATACAAAATATTCGGACAGATAGCAGAACGATATGACTTTGGGGTGTACGGTGTCGGGAGGTAGCCGCTTAGTTTAGCTGTGCCTAAATGGATTTGTCAGTACTGTCCTTGTGGTCACTTAAATTGGGATCCAGTTAATAATAGCCTTGGAGGAAATCTGACCTTTATGAGTCAATTGATTGGGTTTTGCTTCAGCACCAGTCCAGAAGCTCCTTTTTGGACTGTGTGAAAATCAAACAATATAGACCTTGTGTAGATTTAGAAGACACAAAGTCATGGTCGTTGCTACTTGTACGGGACATTATATATGCGGATCGGTTTTTGCTCCATCACCAATCAACTAGCTACTTGGTTGACAGTAGTTGATGGTTATGGAGCGTAAAATGTTATGGTATAAGAATGAGTCATTAAGCCAGGTCCTCGTGATCCCCTCTTCCTGCCTTTTTACCTACAAACAATTAAATGAGCTCCTCGTTCCCTCAGTGATGCTATCGCATTGATCATAAGTATTCATTTTGGACTGCTAGTACAGATAATTACGATATGCAGCCAAAGTCAATATCTGAGCACCTGTCTCCCGCCGTTTGTCTCAGGTTGGCTCTAGCCATGATAACAAAATGAGAGGTACTCATTACTGCCCCAGATGCAAAGGTGTTTTCCAAGGACTAAGTGACCGTATTTCAGCGTCTCTGGAACAACCACAACCCGCACGAATCTTCACAAGGGGTCCAATTTCAAATGGACAGACTGGTCCAAATTTCAGGGGCTCTACATCTCCTATGCTCATATAACTTTCATCTCTGACCTGAGTAGCCACTTTCGGGGCGATACTGCAAATAAACACTCGGATTACCAGTATGTACCGAGATAATTTATTAACGATATAAAAATAAACAGCGATATAATGCATCATTGTGATGGACACTAGAACGATGTCTTTAAACCTCAAGATAAGACCCTTTATTTGACGGGCTGATGTCCTATTCTCAAATTTCTATTAACTTAGGTTAACGTTCTCATGGTTCTACTTTAAGGGAATTTCTACATCGAATGAGGCACCCTTAATTAATAAGTTTTTCCAAATTGATTTCTGACATTTTTCCCCCCCGAATCTTCCTAAAAACCAATTCCTTCAGGGTAACTAACACTCTTATCCTAAGTTCTCAAAATATTCTAAAAACTTATCCAATAAATACATTTAACTGTCCAGTGAAAAAGACAACTTTTCAGCATTCCAAGGGCTTCATTCATCAATTTATTACTTTCGCAATGTCCTTGACTGACATGTAAATTTCGCTTTTTTCCCAAAAATAAAAACTTTGACCCCAAAAGTTTACCCTCCAGCTGACAAAAAAGTTTAAAAAACAACCATCAATGTATCACCAAAGGACATTAAATGATTTCATTACCTATACCCTAGACCCACCACACTGCCGTTAGGCAAAGGACTATCAGGATGAACAAAAAAAAAAGTTAAACGAGATAAAAATTACCCACTTAATTCATATTTAAAGTGTGAGCGGATGGTACGCTTCTTGGCTTTTGAACAATAAGAGTGTCAAACTAATTCATCAATCCCCCGCACGCTTTTTTTCTCACAAGATCCTGTGATATGTATCTGGGGAAGATATCAACAACCAGCAACAACAACAAAAACATGAAATAATTACAATCTAAAAGCGGAAAAGGGATGAAATTGAATTTACCTTCCATGCCACTGAACTGTAGCTACTTTCCTAACTTTATCTCAATAACAACCTCCCCTCAATATGATTTTCTATAATACCCAAACTCAGAGTCTGAAATCTAGCAAATATCATTTTATTTAATCTACCGTCGTCGTCGTGTGTTTATCGCGTATCGGCAGACTGCATCCGTCCACACACAATGAGAATGAGACTTCTATTTTCTACTACATACTGTATATGCGATGCTGGGAGGATTATGTCAACCTATAAACCTCCTTTCCCAGCATTATTTCCCAATCAGTATAGTAACAAAAGATGCGCAAACAACATCTACAGCAAATACCAAGAGCATCTATAGTAGCATTAAGGTCCTGGGGAGGATAAAGTGGGTATAATTTCATTTCAAGAGTCACACAGCATTCGGCCGGTACAGAGTGTCTATATGAAGCGATCCATTTATCCATTCATTCAGCCAGCCAGCAGGGGGAGGAAATGGTGTGTGAAATCGCTTAAGCACTTAACGAGGGCTGAAAATCTTCAATTCCGCTTAGATAGTTTATTTATTATTATTTTTTTTTCATTGTTCTTGTTTGCTCTGAAATTTGTAAGGACTTAGCGAAGGACCAGTCCATATAGTAGTTAGTCAATGATAAGCTTGTATAATATTTCCTTTCGTTTATTAGTCGCCTTTTAATAGTTTGTGTATGAAGTAAGTCCCGTTTGACTTGTTTTACATAAACCGGGAAGAGAGTTGTGAACATAGTTCACTCAGTGTGATACCGGATTTCCGATGATCATTTTGAATCACCCCCCATTCTCCCCTTCTACCATAGATTTATATCGTTAATCTTATGATTTTTTCGTTTGTGTGTGTTATATTTGATCCCCTCTCCAATAGTTAAGAAAAGGATTTAGATAAAAAAAAAAAAAACAAAATAAAAGAGAAATAAAATAAATTGCATATACTTACATTGTGAAGTTTATAATAAAGACCGCAGGCATTGCATACTGGTTCACCGCTGGCGTTCCGCCGCCAAAGGGTTGTTGTTGTGGTTTTGCAATTCGCACACGATGTCCCCGCTCGCTTGGCCGCGCTCTGCAATGACTGCAAAGTCAAAAATTGAAATTGGAAATTAGTATGATAAAAGTTCCAGGGGGGTTCTTTAATATGCGATACATTTTTATTCAGAAGTGGGATGTTCTGTTCAGTCCACATAATAATGAAATAGCAATAGGATATAATTGGTGATGAATATTACACTTATTTTTTGGAAATGAGGGATTTATTTGTGTGATAGTATTAGTCTCAAAACAAAGAAAAACTTAAAAACTTGTAAAAAACCATAACTGTCTCAGACTATGGCGTTTTTGAACTGTTTCCGGGCCAGTGGTATGTGAATAACAATTGATTTTCATACCACCACCCACCGGTCTGGAAAGAGTTATTAGAGCAATTGTCAACTTAATTAAGAACTCATTACACACTTCTGTATTTTTATAGATGTACCCACATTTCTCAACTTGTATGCTCCATGAATGTAAGTTCCGGTTCCACACTTAGAAACAGTGTGAGGGCTTTTAGTATCGTGGAGTCTCAAGTCAGTTCGAAAGAAGGCCAAAAAGTCTTTCACCTTACCACATTCTCTTTAATTTTGATGTTCCAACATTTCGAGAAGTTAATTACTACTGGGTCTCAACTTGGAAAGAGAAGGCAAGGTACTGTATAGAGAATAAAATGACGAAAAGTGTGAGTTTTAGTATCGTGCAATCTAAAGTCACTTTTAAAGAAATCCTGACAAAAAAGTCTTGACATCTTGACCCTTCAGCAATTTGATTGCAGTTCTAGTGTCAAGCTATTGAACAAACTGAAACTGACTTCAGCTTGCTTGCTCCCGAAAGAGGATGAGGCATTGCGGATAAGACTTCCGTAGTACGTTAAGCAGTAAGCAGTTAAGATGTCGAACCTTCCTTATAGCTATTTCACAAAAACTCGGTGTTTCGAGCATTAGCATACAATATTTAAGCTGTGACTTTTGATTCAGTTGTTGAAGAATCACATCGATGTTAAACTAAGAGTCAGACTTGATCAAGGTATTTCCCCAAATTGAAATGGAACATGGTCTTGGTTCACCAAAAGTCAAAGTTGTGATTAAGAGTTGTTATCTCTTGCAGAACTGATCATAAGCATAACTGGAAGGTCATAAGGTGTTATTATCAATAAGGAATCTAGCTAAGGTTTTTTTTAAAGAACAAGCTGATTTGATTCCGGAAAACCAAACGAGATGAACCTAACAAAAATTATATTTTATTTACTAAAATACTTATAATAAAAACAATTGGCACTTAAATGGTAATTTAATATTTATTTATTTGTGACTCAATTAGTAAATAACACCAATCAAAATGCAAATTTAAAAAGATATATTTTCCAACTCTGACATTTAAAAACGATAAAATGTGTTAAATATCAAGATTTTTCAAATAAAATAAATATACGAAATAAGGTACAAATTCTTTAATTGGGTTTATCGACTTTGACAAAAAATATAATTACAAAAAAAAAAAAATCAGATACTTTACTTAAATTATTTGGAAACATATTTATTGATTAAATAAAATGATTTTCATGTTCCAAATAAATTCTGTGAAAAAATTAAAAAAAAAAAAATAAATAAAAAAAAATTTTTTTTTTTTTTATTTGAAATTCAAGAAACGAACGAAATATTCATATTAAAAGCGATGTCGTTAATTACCTTCTTTGAAGATACATTTTTATTATTTAAATAAGTTTTTTTTTTGCAAGGCGTGAGAAGAAAGCCGAATGAAGCCTCAAAGGTGTGTACGTATGATGATATGGAGATATCTAGATATTGGCGTGTTAAAATGACAAAACAAAAAAAAAAAACTTAAAGATTAAAAAGACGACACACACATATCTTCCGCGTCGGCGGCGGCGGCAGCAGTGTTGATCTGTCTTTTTATGATACCGTCGCGTCTCAAAAAGCCAATAAAGCATATATCACATCTCGCACTCAGTCTGGCGATGTGATATTATTCCCTTTGAGCTTGCTGGAGGCCATTTTGATTGGACAGAAAAGCTTAAAAAAAAAATAAGTTTCTTTTTCTACTTAACAGATGGTGTATCTTTTATGATTTTTTTTTTTGTTCTTTGCTTTATTTTGAATATTCTTTTTTCTTTTCTTAGCTTTTTTTCCTAACTTCTGTTGGATTTTATCGGATCTTTATACTTTTTTTTCGAGAACGTCTTAAAAACCCCATTTCCATATGCTTTTTCTAAGACTTTGTCGGCACAAATAATGTTTATCATTGGCCAAGAGGTTTGCATTTTAAATTGAATTTGTTTTTGTTTTAAAACTAATTTATTCAAACTAGCAACCAATCAGGTACAGATTTTTATGGAATACAATTTTTAATGCTTCCGCGACCAATCCATTTTTTTTTTCATTCCAATTTGTTGTGAGTTCTTACAAATTAGTTTTTTCTTTTTAGATTAAATCGATAAAGTCATCATTGCATGAGACTGCTTTTTGATAATTATATGACACATTATTATTTTGTTCTTGGAAATCATTATCAAATCGATAGGCAAAGTAATATAAACGAAATAGTTAATTTAATAACCAAAATAAATTGAAAAAAAAAAAAAATCAAATAAGGAACAGGTAAATCTTTCCAAAAAATATGAAGAAATAAAAATAAAATAAAAAACTGGCAGAAGCCGTATAGTGTTTGTGATATTTTAGTGATAACTTCTTATCGTATCGCCACTTCTTTTGGGCTAAAAAACAACAACATTTTGTTTCCTATCAACCCAAAAAATTGATTACTTAGGTATGCTATCTAAATATCAATCATAAGATAATGTTATACTACTTTCCTCCTTCTTCTTCACTACATTTTTCATATGGGTTTGAGGGCAAGAAAAAAAAATTGAAGAATTTAATTTAAAAAAAAAAATGAACAAGAAGTTGAAATAATAACAAATTCTAATAGTAGATAGATCCTTATCGCGCATATACAGCGAGCGAGGACAAACTATACAACAAAATATTGTGAACTGATAAGACAACAGGTAGAATTTAGACTCCCCGATGTGATAGCTGTTGACATAGCATTATCTTTGCTTGAAATTTGTTGAAAATTGGATTTTTTTTTTTGCTTTTTTATTTTGTATATGAATCCCGTCGGCAATGTAAAATATAAATTGAGCACCTGATATGACAATCTGAATCTATGTATATAGAAAAAAATGTATCTAAAGATAATTTTAGGTAGTCAAAGTATAAGGTATTGCGTAATCTCGATAATCTATAGATGATAACCTGAAAAACGTGCTGTGGACATTAAAATACTGTATCTTCTTTTTTTTGTTCCATTTTTATTTTAATAAATTTAAATATCAATTTCTTGTGTCGGTAATATTGTTAGTTCAAACAAATTGATCCAAATTTATTGGCAATACCCTCTGCATTTATTTGAGTTCTTTTACAAAAAACTATACTTAATTAAAGATGTACTCGACACCAATGTTACAAATTTAGACTTTAGAACCTCTGACTAAGGCTTAGAAATGTATTTAGAAATGAGCTGACTGATATTGTTTTGATGGTTAGCTTTTCGAAGAAGTCTAGTTTTATTGATATTAATGGTTATTATTTCGGCTTGCACTGTTAAGCTCAAAAGAAGGAAGATGTATGGTAGCGAGGGTACATAAATTCGGCGAGTTTTAAACCACAAATATAAAAAAAAATATTGAAAAAAAAACCTTTTTTTTAAATTAACTCCTAAATGCTCTGTGTTTTTCATTGAAATTCAGTTTTTTAACTCGTTAATAATAAAACAGCATGCCAAAATTTTGTGTTTAGGGCGTTTTACCATAAAAACTTTCTTATCTTTGTAAAGAAGCCTCGACATAAGTTTTGGTTTACAGTTATAAGCTGTTTAGACTTTTCTATTGAAGGATTTCAACTTTTTTTAAATTTTTGCAAAAAAGCTCCACTATTGGAAAAAAAATTATTTTCAAAACTTTCTCTAAAGCTGATAGAGCGAAATATAAATCAAAAAGTCTCTACTAGCCCTAGCGACTGGTGAAAACCAAAAGTTTTTATGTAGCGTGGTTGCTGAAATATATGTATTAAAACACATAAAACTGAAGACATCTCAAATCAAAGCATCTTTTATGAAATTTCGTACAGCCAATATTGCATATTTTTTAAAAAATATTCAAAAACTTAAAGCAGCCATGTACTTTGTTCTAAGACCATATTTGTAAAACTCAGTTGTTTTCGTGTTCTCGTTACAAGATTTCTTAATTTAACAATTTTAAACTCTTTTGTTCCCAAAGCTACAACGTTTTATTCCTAAAAGTTTATTTTATTTTAGTCTCGCTTTCAAGCTTTTCCTAGCAAATGCTTCGGAAAAGTAAAAAAAAAAAAACATCCAAAGAAATATGTGTGCCAACTGAAATGTCATGTTAAACGTCTTAATTTATACTTTAGGTCGAATAATTACAGTTGTTGTGTCCTTGTTCCAAGAGGAATATACAAAACTCACAACACATTGTATCCCTCTGCATCTGCATACCAATTCTCTGTGTTGTTGTGCAGACTCTCATCCATATTCAAATATACGTGTAAATTTTTGGCTTGTGGGAGTATAAATTAATTTTTTATTTCCAAGTCAACCTGGTATCGTTTTGTTTGTTTTTTTTTTTTTTTTTTAATGCACAATCCAAATGAAATGAGCAAAATGTTACAACATCGTTAACATAACAGATGAACTGCAGAAACAGCCTTTATCGAAGGAACACGATGGTCTTGATATTATAAGAACCAGTGATGGGCTACTACAGACGATGGTAGGATCGTGTGTAATGTCTCACTCTTGGGCATTCTCTCATTTATTCGAAACATTTTATTTTCCATTTTACACCTTAATTTGAAATTGGTCAAACTGGGACTTGGTCTGCCTTGTCTGGCCACAGAGCACCAGCACACACCTCAACAAAACGATTGGAAAAACATCAATTAAAAATCAACGTCAGACATGATCGCAAAAGGTTCTTGTTGATGATAATGGTTCAGACTTATGAATTAAGAAAAAAAAAAAAATAATAAAGATGCACGCGGATACAGCCAAAGTCCGAAGAAGACTGGCACTTTGTGGCTGGGCAGAATATTTTATTTAAAAAAAAAATAAAAAAAAAAAAACATTCGAATGAGAAGAAGACAATCTTTTTTGGGATGTTTTTTTAGTGACACTCAGAATGTTTTAAGTGGAACCTAAGAATGGACTTCCTAAAATCGATCAAAACCACCAACTTTTATTTTGAGACACCTTTAGTGAGGCTGAGGGGATTGCACATTTGGTTTGTCCTTTTTTTTGTTGTTGTTGTTAATCATTCTTCCTGCATCAGGTATTTTGCGGGTGTTTGTGGGATTATTTGACAGCTAATTCATTCATCTTTGTCATTTGGAGTGACAATCATTTTTGATAGTTTTTTTTCTTTTTTTTTTTGACTAAATACATGATCAATGGATCTCTTGGTGTTGAGGAATTTATTTATTTGAATAAGAGTTAAGGTTTTGTTTGAAAGTGAAACGTTTTGAGTTTTTTCTTCATCAGCCATCTGATTAAGTATTTGTCTGTATGACCTGAGGTCTTTTTAAACGCAACTGGATAATTTTGTTACTGTACACGAATAGGAGAGATGACTGTTTTGACAGAATAAGGATTCAATTGAATAGGCTAGGTGAGTTGAAAGCTTCATAAGGTCTAATAATGCCTCGCCATTTAGGGTATGGCTTAATGTTATGACTTAACAATCGGATTCATACGCCATATAGCTCTTAAAATACAAGTCTGACGGACGTGAGTAATGTCTTATTCGAAAGACCTCAGAAAAAAAAATCAATAGAGAGTTTTCAAAGAACTTCTTGTTTTAGCTTGTGAGAGAGTTCAGTAGAAACTAATAACTTGACAATCAAAACTAGTCACGCCAAATGAACCGAAATTAGGGTCTTTTGAATTCTTAAAGAATTAAGAACCTCCAAAGGTTGAAATTGAAAAAGGTTAGTACTATAAATTTAGAAGACAGCTGATTGAGTTCCAAGATCTATGTTTGTGCTTAGGCCGTCACACTGCAGTCAGCAGCAGTGTTCGCGAAGTGTGGTATAGTATCTGGCGTTGATAATGCAAATACGGTTTGGATATTTGAAATGGAAGTTATAGGTTGTAAGGAGAAATGTGACATGGGGAAATACTGTATGGGATTAAGTGTAAAAAGGAGTTGGGGAATTTAATGCCTGCTCTGTAGGCAAGGGCACGCTTGACTTTGCTAGCCGTACTTCCGTAAGTAGTTATTGCAAATTAAAATTTAAAACTAAAGCGAAAACATATTTATGTTATCACATGGGGTTAAGTCTACACATTGCACTATAGCATCTCCTAAGAATGTCATTAACGTTTCTCGAAGCTCAAAGAGAAGATTATAATTTCTTTAATACATTCACGAAAACGAAATTGGCTTAGCAAATACAATCTAATTTAGGCCGAAAATAGATATAAGCTAAAGAATTTCTAAAATCCCAAAACCAATAGTTTTTTTCTAAATCCCCAAAACTCATAATCTTTAAAACCTAACATTAAAAAAACTAAGGATCGGCAAATCCTGAGATTGGAGAAAATAAAATTTCAAGAAAACCTAAAATCCCGAAAATCCACATCATAAAATCCCAGAAATGGAATTTTAAAATCGGGAAATCCCATAATCTCGAAACTTGTGTCAAAAAATTAAAACGTAGATCATCCCTTGTACGGAAATTTATTTCGTAATTTATTTTTGAGATCAAATCCCCATTAATTGTATTAAATTGTTGAACAGTTTGTATGAAATAAAGTTTATGGATATTCTTTTGACTTTTCTGGATCTTTAGCTTTCGTTCTGTTTGTTTTTTTTTTTTTTTGTTGGATATTGGGTTTTTGAGATTTTGGCTTTTCGGGATCTAACGCTTCTGGAATTTAAAGTTTTCGGGGTTTAATGTACTTCAGAACTTCTCACCCTTATTCAACACATACTATATTCAACGTTTTGATAGAATCAAAAAAATTATAATAGATACAAAACCTCAAAGTCCTATTATAAATTAGATATGTATGTACCTTACCTACCTATATGAATACAGATCCCATAAACATACCTAATTCTAAAAATATCTCATAAAATGTAGTTCATAAGAATTTACATCCAACCTACCCACCTAAAACCCAGTCAAAGATATTCTTGCACAAAAACCTCTTAAACTTATGTAAACTTACTTCAAAATTCTTCTTTATTTTACACACAAATCCCGTCGGCAATTCGACATAGATTTACACACACAACCGGAGAAAATTTTCAATAGAATAAAAAAAAAATAAAGGGGGAAGCCCATCGGTATCTGCCATTGTATATCTATCTACAAGATACATCTACATACCTTTACACTTGTCATATCTAACATCTTTTTATACAATATATATTATATGTAGATGTACCTTCACATCCATACAATGCATGTATATATTTGATTTATATATATGTATGCCAAAAAGCAAGTAGCAATGCCCTTTGCAATCTTTTCATCTTAACTAAAGCATCTCTCTTCTATAAAGATTTCTTTGATTCTCTAATATGTTTGCTAGATAAGGCACGCAAGATAAAAGATTGTCTGCGCAAAATAGTCATCGTCCTCGTAGTTCTCGTAGTCCTCGTCGTCGTCGTCGTTATCGTCTTTGTCATGGGCCTGGGTGGAAACCTGGACCTGGTCGCTTGATGAGCATTTGGACAAAAGGGAGAAGAGAGCTAGCAAAAGGGTAGTGGGGATGAATATAATCATGATGATGGGGGATGATATTCTTATGGTCGTCCTTTCTATCTTTCTATATGTTTAAGACAGCATCTTAATGCGCATAACCCAAAAAGATGAGAGTGGAACAGCAAAAAATATAATAAAATTCCAACTCATTATGCCACACAGTTAAGATGACAAGATTTCCAAAGAAGAACAAAAAAAATCTCTTTAGACCGAACTAGGATAAAAAAAAAAACAGGATAAGTAGAGTATCTTTATGTTTTTTTTTTTTTTTTATTTTCAAAGAGGTGCACAAAATGGGGTGGTCTTTTTTATGTAGGAATGTATATCTGTACATTTACAAACAGAGTGCGTCTTTCAAATTTGTATGAAAAAAAAAAACAAGGACGAAAATTTCCCCAGGGCGTGGTAAATAATGTTCGTTTTCGTTGCTAAGGATGCTTGCGAGCACATTCCGACGGGTTGCTAGGGTGCCTTATTTGAGAGTCACATGATTGGTCGATATAGAATAGGTATTCACCCCCCAACAAAACACACAGAGTGCTCATGCTTTCTCCGCACTTTCATTGTGTGTGCTCTTGTATGTCCTCTGTGTGTTTCTACTGTGTGGTGCACACACACTCTCTGTACACACAAAACTCGATATTAAATTTATTGTCTCTCTTTCTCCGATGTCGTCACTTAATGTTGTTTTTTTTTTTCCTGACTGAACTCCTTATTGTATAGTATTCGTTGTATGTACATGATAGGGAGTACATACATATATTCGTAAGTGCACACAATGTGCAATGTGAAAATCAGGACAAAACCCAACCGTATCCTTTGAATATAATCTCGTACTCAAAACAACAAAATCTATATAAAGTGTAGTGCCAGCAAACCTCTAAGGCGGATCTTTAAATTGAAGGAATTTCACGCAAACTTCTGTTCCTATATAGGACCAGGATATAAAAGAGTATAGGTACCAGAGAGTCAGGACGACGTAAAAAAAAATCAATACACCCTCCATATGGCGCAAAATATTAAGCAAAATATTAAGCAAAGCACATTTTTGCTGATTAACAATTTCATTCACAAGAAAAAAAAAAAAAAAGAGTTGAGCGACGAACTTTGATTTTTGTTTTTGGGATTTTATGTTAAAAACTGAATAAGAATCCATCAATTCGTTGATCGTGGGAATTTCCCAAGGTATCAAATCTTTTTTTTTTTTATGAGGATCCACCTAGTTGAAACGATATTTTCAATCTGATGTTAGTTTGGTGGGTTGTAACGTGAAAATATTAAGAAGGTAAGGTAGGAATCTCCCTTTTCCGTGCTGGTTAGGTTATACTGGTTGAGTTGTACATCAGCAGGTTTTGCAAAGGGGGGGAAGAGGGCAAGGAATCATCTGCATTTGCACTTTGTATCGACAACGAGGATGAGATGACGACGATGAGGATGTAGAACGATGTCGATGATGATGACGATGTCGACGACGAGCAAGACAACAACGATGACTTCGATGAAGATGCACAAAACGTTTTTTATTTATTTTTTTTTTTTTTATTATGCGTGTGTTTGTGCTGATCAATTAAAAAGTTAACGATATCTGAAATTAGAGTTTACAAAAGAAACAACAACAGAAACAAAAAAAACTAGTATCTGTGTTTTATTTTTGTACAGATAGATAGGTAGGTAGGTAGTTACATAGGTATAAGAGAGCATCTCGAGAAGTTGGGCGTGCCAATAACATAATGAACAAGGCAACATGTTTTTTTCTTCATTGTTGTTTTTTTTTTTTTTTTGGTATTTTGTCTTGTTTGGGGTTTCTTTTGCTTTGGGCTTACTTTTGTGGTTGAGAATGTTGCAAGGTATCCATTCTTACTAAAGCCACAATGAAAATGCAGAAAGTTTGCATTTTGCGCAAGCAATCGCTTAGAGGAAGGTGTGTGTGGTAGGTATAGAAGTATATATATTTTTATAGGTATT
Source organism: Meliscaeva auricollis (assembly GCA_948107695.1). Classification (NCBI taxonomy): domain Eukaryota; kingdom Metazoa; phylum Arthropoda; class Insecta; order Diptera; family Syrphidae; genus Meliscaeva; species Meliscaeva auricollis. The sequence continues at coordinate 62,514,722 of OX403616.1, forward strand.
AAGGTACGGACCAACTTTTATAAGTTGGATTTTTAATCAGTAACGATACCTATAGTATTTTTTTTTTATTATTTAGTAACAGATGTGGTTAAAACATTAGCACGTCGTCGTTGAACTAAATTGTTACAACACAAACATATGACGGAATCTCGGTTTTTGATAAAGTAGATTATCATATCGACAGCCGTAGACATGATGCCAGGATTGCCGCAAGGTTGAATGTTTGGGCCGATATTTTTTTTTTTTTTGTGAAATACAAATATTTTTTGATTGAGTGGAGTTGGGCATTGACATATTGTTTGCTAGGATTCCACTGATCAAAATGAAGAAGAAAAAGCCATTGTTGTGATTGCTTAAATGGCGCCCAACAAAAACAATGTACTTTTTTCACTGATTATTTTCATTCGATTATCATTCAATTATAGCTTATCGTTAAGCATTTGTATATGTAAGTATTTTCTTTTTTTAACAACTCCTAGAGATATCTTTAACCCAAGGCCCACTGTTAACAATTTGCTCAAAGTGGCCCAAGTAACAAAAAAAAAAAAGTTTTATTTTCCTTCCATAAAAGAAGACTTTAAAGCTAAAATAAAACAACATTTAGTATCAACAAGTTTTAGAATTATGGGACAAACTTGTATGTGGGTAATGCGAAGCACCCTAAAATTACTTTTGTATTAATTTTTTTCAAAAGTCAGTAACAAAATTGAAATTATGATATAATTCCTTAAATTTAATTGGTTAAATGGAGCCCAATAAAGACAAAAGCTCTGTGAAAACTTTCATATTATTCCATTTAACGTGGACATTTTGTCCACCATTCATTAGTATTTTTGCTACATGCAATACCTTGGTATTTTTAAATTAGATAACAGTAGATTGTAAGAAGTGTTAGAAGTGTTGAATATTTAAATGGCGCCCAACAGAAAACAAATACTCGTTAGTCTCCGCTTCTAGTGGTCAGTTTTTTCACAAATTATTTGTTCAGCCTTTTGAAAACAAGTATATAGGTATAAAAATGCTACTTTTATAACCTGTTCCAACAAGAGTTATGAAAATGGGCGATAATAAGAAGTTTTACCTGATAGCCTAAGCTGCTATATCTCAGAGTTGGTATCATTAAGCAACAATCTAAAGAATACGAGATTTGTTTGTCATGCATGACATGAAATGAAAATCTGATCATTCGGGTAGTTACAGAAGTGCTGGAAGAAAGAACCACCCTGCTAGGGGACAACTTCAATCAATATGACCACCATCGCCGCCATTAACAGCGGAACCCAGGAGTACATAAAGTCAATCAAAGCCGCTCATAACTTCACTCCACACAACAAAGTAAAAGGAATGAAAGAAAGGCAATACCTACATACACAAACCACCAACAACAACAACAACAAAAAATAACCGTCTCGACTATAACTTAGTGTCTGAGCACACTATACGAGCTTCCGTTAAGCATGCAAGCGCTTCCATTCTGGTCATCATCAGTCAACTTCTTTAGCACCATCAACCAGCACCACTATACAACCGCGCATAGTCCAATACTCTTAACTACAACACCCGCCAAACAAACCAACTCTACGAACGACCGACAACGAAGCTACTGTTTTTCTAAAGTATCTTTTGGTTTGGAAGAACAACCCTATTTATTATTAAAGATATATGTATCTATGTGGTAAAAGGTGTCGGTATGTATGTTTGTATGTATCTTAACCCAAGGAGCTTGATGGTTGAGCTATATGACCATACTCGAGTGAGCTTGTGGTCAATTGTTGTTATCGATTAAAATGCATGTTCATGTCTGCAGTAGCCACAAAACAGATATAAAGATACTTAGATATAGATAGATAGATATAGAAACAACAACAAAAACACCACCATTGTGCCCTGCCTGGCCCGTCCGTCCGTCCATCCATTCCGTACAACACAATAGAGCGCATGAAATATGAAAGCAAATCGATAGATACGACACTCTTTTCATGAAAAGGAAGGGCAGCTATAAGGACTATACGACGAGCTTGGATTTGTCATAGAGAGACTATGCCTATCTAGATACTTTATACGGCAACCATCGAACTATGAGAACGTGTGTTTAGTGACAAATATTAATGACACTTTTCGTGCCTCGTTTCGACTCAATTTTTAATGTATGCACTCCATTACTTCAGACTTGGCATAGAGGCTATCCTGATGGTCGCCTGGCCCTATAGAGTTCTCTGCGGATGGTCTTTTTTGCCCTTTACCTGTCATCGTTGTTGGTGGATTTCTTTTATTATAATTTTTTTTTTCGGAGCGGCATATAAACGATAGAGAGAGATACATTAAAACTTTGGATCGTAAAAATCGAATTCGACGCTAATGAATGTAATTGCGTGGCACCCGCAAGCCGCAACCATCACCCACCAACAAAAAATAACTATCATCATCATAAGCAACACACAATAGACGCAGGCTTTTCTCTCTTGTTTTTGTTTTGTTTTGTGTACCTACAATAAATTCTTCGATTGAATCATTAATAATTCAATTTACAATTCAATATGAGTGTGTGAAGTCCGAACGAACGAATAGTGCCGAATCGAATGACACATTATTCATGCGCGCAACAGACCAAGAGTGTTTTTAATAAATGTGTGTGTGGTTGGTGCGATGGGAGTATGTAGGTAGGAATTGGAGGAAAAGTGTCAAAATGACTTCGAATTCAAATATGAATAACCTTTTTTTTTTAATTATAAGGTGTCACAACACCTGTCATGGTTCAATGGTGTTAAAAGAATGAGGGTAGAATAAATCAGCAAAGGTTTTGATTTAAATCTTTATATTAAAAAAAAAAATGTTTTTTTAATGCATAGACACTGGCTATTACAGTACACTGGCATACAGTAGCAGTAAGCTTGGAATCCTATTTTACTCTTTTTTGTAAGATCCATATAGTCCTCGTACATTGCTCGTCTAAACATAAACGATAGACACATACAATTTTATCATACAAAGTAAAAAAAGTAAGATTGGTTTCTCAAATGGCTCCCAACAGAAAATTCGCCTATTCATTAGTACATGTATTCACTGGCTTTTCATTTTATTTCAACTAGTTACTGCTACTACTCCAAAATGATATCTAGCAGATTTTTCTTCGTTTTATGGTCTTTCAAGCCAAAATTATGAGCTTAGCTTGCTTAATTGGCGCCCAACACAACTTTTTTCATTGGTTTATTTTTTTTAAAGATCAGTGGTAAAAGTTGAGAAAAAAAACAATTTCCCTCCCTTCTAGCATCTGTCAAATCAAAACCATTGTATCCTTAAATGGCGCCCAACAGATTTATTGTGTATTGTTTTTAGTTTAAGCTTCTTTGAATGGTATTTTTGTTCATTGGCTTTTAGTTTTATGTCAACTGACCTATTAAAAATCTTCATTTTATTAACTTCGAAACGAAAAGAAGAACATAACTTTTCTTTCTTAAGTGGTTTTTTTTTTCTTTTGGTCTTAATTTTGTTGTCAACAGGTAACTGCTAAAAGCAATTTCCCTTCATTTTATTCTATTTCAAACCAAATCTTTAAGAAAAAGATATTTCATCCTTAAATTACGCCCGAAAAATTTTAATTAATTAATTTTAATTCTTTGAATTGTATATCTTTTTATTGATTTTATTAACTTTTAGACCAAAATTATGAGATAAACATAACTTAAATTGTTTAAATGGCTTCTTAAATTTTCTTTGAAAAGGTAAAAGATAAAAAACATGCAGTTTCCTTTCGATTTAACTTCCTTCTCACCAAAACTATAAGAGGAACACATCATTGCTTGCTTGAATGGCGCCCAACTTAATTTGTTTTATCATTGTTCTTTAATTTTCATTCAACAGCTTCCTTTTTAATAATATATTTATTTTGTTTGATTTACATTTGAACTAAAAGTATTATAGAAAAATATTTTGCTTAAATGGCGCTCAACAAAATATTTTAATGGTAAACAAGTTTCTTCAATTTATGAAATTTCTTTTTTTAAACTATTTATTTCTCTCAAGTTTAGGTTTTCAAAGCAGGAAAATATAGTTTGAAATGTATTTTTTGTTTTTTGTTTTGTCGGATGGTTAAGTGGCGCCCAACATAAAACAATATTAGAGTTTTGAGCAAAGAATCGTTAGTCCTATTAAAACATTTTCATTCAGTTTCATTTGAAATGCTTAAATGGCACCCAAATTAGAAATCAAAATCTAAAGACATAATTTCTTAAATTTGTTTGCTTAAATGGCGCCCAACGAAATTCAAAAGTTGAAAACCTTTGACCTTTTCAAATTGTTTCTATATCTATTTAAATCAACTTAATCAACTGATTGTCATGGTTTTTTCTCGTATAGAAAAAACAATGAAGATCTTCATTGTAAAATGTCAAAAAGAGAATGTCCATTCGTTCATTGAATGTATAATAATATTGAGGCAATGTCACATAACCTGAGCGTTGAGCCAGTATATGAGCACACCTGCCGATAACTTACCGATTAATTAATTTACCGGGCAAACATGAATAACACGAGACATCAACTTTGGTGACTTTGACTGTGGTATATACGCGAATGCTTGAACGAATCGATGACCGCATGAATATGCAACATGACAATATTTATTGTGGGAAAATCACTGCTAATTGCATGCATTACGAATAATGTAAACGCTAGTGAGCGAGTATATGGTGTAGCTGTGTAGGTATACTTGTAGCAGCAGCACCGGCCGGTAGTTACTGCAAACTGCCGCCACTAACTTGCAGTGTTATAAGGTGCCTTATTATGACATATTGTCTGCTGCAGATATTCTTGGGACGGGCTTGTTTTTTTTTTTGTTTGTAGTATACTGGACAGAAAAGTCACGAGTTTAATTTTTACAGGATTGTTGTGTTCAAAGTTGGCGTCAACGAATAGATGATTATTTTTTTTTGAGAAGCTTGTTCGTCGCGATCGATAACACAAAGCGTCACCTTTTTTTTTTTAATTTAAGAAAATGATTATTTTTTCTTATAATGCCAAGATGTGATTAATTCCACCGTCACTTGGGTGTTTTGGTATATGAGGAGGAGAGCATTCCACTTGAACTTGCCGCTAAAGTACACACAACAACAGACTAACTAACTATATTGTAGGTACCGCGATATAAGAGAGTTGCGTGTAAATTGACTTTGGGTCATGGAACATGTCGTGGCGCTGACCAAGGAGAATTGCTTTAGTGTTTTTTTTTATATTTTTTTTGTCACAAAATTATAACCTCGTGCAGGCGACAAAACGCACAAGACAGGTGAAACTTTTAATTATAAGATTTTTCCTTAGGGTGTGCTAGTTGCGGTTTGTTTGTGTTTGTTAATAGAATTTAGGAAACAAGTTCTTTCAATGTGAAATAAAAATGCTTCTGCAAGTTTTGGTAAGCTAAAGATTTTAGATTCTTGAATCGACACAAATCTTACCTTCCAAGCTTACAATTAGTGTAGCATCTGTATTTCAAACAAATCAAGATTAGAGCAATAATTCAAACAAAACCTGTTAACGTCATAAGTTTGATCACTGGAGAATTGTTCTAAGGCCCTTGCGAAACCAAAGGCGAATCTTTTTTAACACAAACATCCAAATTATCTCAGATAAGCATGATTAAAAAAAAAATATGGAAACCGGAGAATGATTTTTTCCTTACGACGCTTGATCTTCTTCTTGAATGAATACATTTCGGTTTAAGTAAGGAACGTTTAGGTAGGGGTTCTCGAAATGCGCTAAACGCTTTTGAAAGTATAGAACCAATAAGAAGGAGAAAAGATAAAGATGTTTGATCGTAAATATCTGTTTTTTACTAAAAATTAACACCTCCGGAACATAACTGTGCTGCCATAATTGGCACTCAAAACAATTTTTTTTTTATTGTTCCTGATTCTCCTCTTTATAGTTTATTGGTAAATGATGAAAAATAGCAATTTACCAACGATTTATCATTGCTTAACTGAATCTCTAAGAGAACATTATGATTTCTTCGTTAAATGGCTCCCAACAGAAGTTTTTGTCATTGTTCTTGATTTATTCTTCTTTAATTGTATATTTTGTTTAATAATTTTTGATTTCTTCTCAGCTGAAGTATTAAAAATAATCTTTTTGTCCAATTTCAAACCAAAATTAAACGAGGAACATAACATTCATTGCTTAAGTGGCGCCCAACAGAATTTGTTTTATCAATAGGATGGAAACAAAATTGAGATGTTTGGCTTAAAAAACTTAAAAATCTGTTTTGTTTGCAGTTGTTTACACAACATTAACACCAACGGTTTAATCTCTCACTCAGAAAATTAGAACGAAGAAACCGTAAGTCATAAAATAAATGTTAATTTTGTTTACCATAAATTCTCTATTCTTACTTTTTTTGTTGTTTTTTTTTTTGTTATGAGCAATTTTATGTTTTTTTCCCCCACCAAGAAACATTGTCGGTTACTCCATTCATTAGAAACAATGCCTTTTGCCGCTTCTTACAACATTGCTACAAACAAACAAAAAACACAACTGTGTAAGGTAAACGTGAAGCAAAGTTACTTTGCATGAGTGGAACATGCAGCAAAAACATATTCATGTGGAACCACCCACCACACTAAATGTGCACCTAGCAGAAACCTATAGCTATGGCCCACCACCTCTGGGGCATAAATGTTTATTTGTGTGTTAGCAAAAGCGGTGAGGAACCCTAACCCAAGTGAGTCAAGGTGAGAGAACCACCATAAACCAATCGGCCAACCTTTGTTGTTGTTATTGGTTGCTCCATGGTGATTGTTTCAAACTTTAATTACAGGTGCCTCTGGCGGAATTTTGCAAAACAATAAAGACAGAGAGGCAGAGAAACACAGAGAGGGATTGAGATGCCCCCCGTAGATACTTTTCGACATCAAAGTGTCACATAAAAGATACTTTATTAGTGTTTATCGACTGTATGGGCTAAAAGAAATCCAAAGAAATCCGGCAAATTCGCACAAAAGGATCAATGTCACCACCATCAGAAGAGCATAAGAGCGCGCAGCGGCTAGCGGCGGCGGCGGCATGAACACAAGCTCTCAGCAGCACACGGCCACCAAACGGAACACAAAATTATATATTTAAAGTGAGCTATAAATTATCATTGAATAAGAAATAAGTCAACGAAATGGCCTGCCCCTGATGATGGCTAAGAGAATATAACCAGGTCGAACTTGTTGAAAGACCGCCAGGCCATGGCATTGGCAGCACATCATTGAGCCGCACAGAGCGTTGCAGTAGAACGTAGAACAACAGTAGCAGCAGTCAGTATAGCAGTAGCAGCAACCAGCTGCCGAACAATGGCGATACGCGTCAACCATGGCAGAAAAACAAAAAAAAAAAAATAAAACCGAAATATGCCATGTAACCTTAAATCAATTCAATTGCCACCCAGTATTTGTGTCCAAAAGACTCTCGATCGTCCAGGGGGAGAACAAAAGAAGCACCATACAAACGAAGAAAAAGAAGAAGAAGCAAAAGAAAGACTTCCGTTCAGGCGATCAATGGATGGATGGTCCGCTCGCTCGCTATTATGTAGTTTTCTCGAATGGTAATTAGGAGGGTATATTCAAGTTAAATGTGTCTCCTTGCGCTGCTGTGCTGTCCAACCGTGCACAAGTTTTTTTTTTGTTTTTTAGCACTGACTGACCATTCTTCAACAACGAAACTTTCTTCCTTCTTTTCGTTCAGGTGACAAACAGAATAAAAAAAAAATGGCTGCACATCATTCAAATTGTTCGTCGTTGTACCTTCAAGTCTTCTGCTTCTACGTCGCCTATACACCAGATACTATACTACGATGAAACCCTCGTTAATTAATTTAAATATTTATGTTCACCGTTTAACACTCAATCTGAAGGTTTTAGATAGGAAATTTATGGAAATCACCAACCAGCAGCAGCAGCAGCCGCAGAAGCACCAGAGAGGAGGGGCCCCATATGATGATGATATGCATTTACAGGTAAAGAATAGAGATGCAGATGGCCAGATATAGCTTAGCTAGGCGCACTATAATCTTTCGTGTCAATTTGGGGTCTTTTCTTGGATATGATGATATGGAGGTGATGGCGCCACGCATCCCAACAAAAAAAGCTATCACACATGTGATACTTTCCAATACTTATTGGGAAATCAGTTTTTTTTTTTTTTTTTTTTTGTTAAGGTTCACTCTTGGAATTTTTCTCGGAAACAAAATGTATAGACGTCGAGACAGACGACACTATTATGACATTTGAGATGTCCAATTCAATGAATGTCTCTCGAGGAAACCACCCTGGAGATAGAAGAAATTTACATAAAACTCACGCGTGCAGGCAATCGATTGTTTTTTTTTTTCCAAAACAAACAAACAAAACGTTATGATGATAGGGGGGAACCTTTAAGCTGAGGTTTTCTCAGATTCTTTAGTGATTCTGGTTCTTTTGTGGATTCTTCTTCTAATGATTTGTTTTGTGTAATTAAGAAGGCTCCTTTCGATGTTAGTTCTCATCTTTCTTACAAAAAAAAAAAACTTTTCTAAATTGGATAAAAAAATAGAGGTCTGATATTTTTTTAATTGACGAACACAACTTTACACGCCCTTTTGGCCATATTCGCATAAGGAATTTGGGTTTTTTGAGTCTAAGTTAAATTCGCCAACACACACAAGATGGTATCCTGTGAGATCAAAAAGGCAAACGTATAGACGTTATAAAAGGGTTGTCGCAAGGCACAACCGAAAGGTTGTTAACCTTTTTTGTCGATTTTTTAAAGAATTTCATACTTTTTTTTCTTTGTTTTTGAGAAGCCTTTTTGATCACAATGACCTAAGGGTAGAAAAATGTTGTTGTTTATTTTTTTCATTTTTATATCCCTTTTTGTTTTTAGATATTCCTAACAAATTTTATACATATAATAACATCAGTTCGTTGTAGATACTTACCAGTCTTCGCTTTGGCTTTATCAGTGGTCGATTTTGTCCATTCATTTTGTAATACAATCCGCATGCATTGCAGAGATAATGTCCTGTTCCGTCTCTTCGCCATAATGGCGTTGATGTGGCGCCACAATTTACACATTCTCGGCCTTCTGTAAAATGAGAAAAAGAAAAGAAAAAACTAATAAATGAAAATCCAATAAAAAAAATCAAGTTTTATAAATAATTTTATTCATAAGATTGTTAAAAAACATTTAATTTTGTATTTATAATAAAGTAGGTAGGTAATATTATAAAATTAGCTTTAGTTAAGTTTTATTTTATTGTTTGTTTTTGAGGGCTTGGATTAGGTTTCTCTTTCTGTTATTAACTAATGGAATTTGAAGTTTTTCAAATACTTTATAATTGGGGGTCTTAATAAGTTGTACAGGTATTAATGGATTCTACTGTCTTTGTATGTATTTCCTTAGACTGACATAGTTTTCAGCTGCAAATAATTGAAAACGGTAAATTTTAAAACCTGAATTGACAAAAACCTTGAGGTCTTAATAATTTATTGTTTGGCAAAATAACGATTAGTCTGAATAACATTTGTGTGTTCCAAATAAAAAATCTATAAGGTTTCTCTAAACTTGTCATTCGAGACTGATAGGGTCCGAAAAAAATCAACTAATACCCATCTTAATAATTATTGTAAAAGAGACGATACATGTACATATATCCATTAAATACATTATTGGTAATTTTATGCATAACTAGTTTCTCTTACTTCGTGGTTTAAAGTATTCTTTAAAAGTCTTAGAGCTTGCTTAAGACCTCAAATATGACTTATACAAATTCAGGGCTGGAAAACATTTTTGGAAAAATCTTAAGGCTCTGCAAAGTATAAAAGTAATAAACTGAGATTATAGTCTAAAAAACTGTAAGTAAACTCAATGAGTGTAGTTATAAAATTGAATAATACTTTCCCAAAGAGTTTTATAACTTTTGAAGCCTCGAAAATAACTGCTTATGACATTTTATTGCATTTGATGATCATAATAACAAGCAAAGAAAGAGAATTCACCATTGATAATTGGAATCGATAAATAAAATTGTATCCGAAATTAGGAAATTTTTGTCGTGCTGGTCTTTGTATGACCTACTTCATTTTCATTTAGAACTTAGATCCGTATTTTCCAGGGTCTTAATTCGTGGAGCCTTTAATATTTGAAACTTCCTAGCTCATATATGTGTCAGTATTTCGTTAGACCTATATAACCTAAAATGCTTCTTTCTTGCAACACTGAGGTCTCAATAAAAAGAAGAAGAAGAATCAAGAATTTTTTCTTTTCATTTACCAGAATTAGAACACAAGTAAGAAAAGTTATAAAATAACGAACCTTATAGTATTTTGAATGAAGGTTTATCGTCCCTCAGGCATTAAATTTGCTCCAGCTTCACCAAAAGAATTCCTCTTATTTTGAATGAATGAAATGTGTGGTACAAAAATGTTTACAATTCAGTAAATCGTTTATCTTTAAATGCAAAAAATAGACTTTACTCTTTAGACTAAAACTCGGTTAAAATCTACTAGGGTCCTACAATTTGTTAATTTATTGAAATCGTCGAACAATTTCATCAAAATTTCTATGATCACGGAAATAACGAACCACGGAGAAACAATTCTGAAACCCCTAAAACCATTTATTATAGAGTAACATATTTAATATCAAGTATCACAATAGTGTAATTTTTTGTGGGTCAAAAGGTAGAAAATTTCAAAATTCACAACTATCAAAACTAACAAATAGCCTTTAAATGACTGCACATGTCCCAACGTTCTGCCTATTTGTTGCTTCTTGATAAAAAAAAACTTCCTTCCAAAACCTTAAGACCCCAAATGACGATTTATGTTTGTATACAATTCCAAAACATCTCTTCAGCCAATATTCATTAAATTCCCATTCATCAAAGTAATGCCAGCAGTTTTGCTAAATTTAGTTTACGTCGTTGAATAGTCCATCAATTTTTTTTTTTTTTTGCAATTTTTAATTATACCCAACAATCATTAACTGCACTACACCACTGACCACCTGATTTATTATATTTAATTCAAAACTATGGAGGCTTCCGAAATAATTCTTATGCAACAATAATTTCCTTGACTTTGTGTATAATTTCTGGTGTGTGATTGTAGTTTTTTTTTTTGTTTTTGTTTTTTTACTACATATTTCGCTCGTTTACATATATTAAAAACGAAGCACATTGCAATTTTTCTTTTTTTTTTTCATTTTCATTTTGTTGTCATTATAAAAAAAAAAAATGCCTTAAGATTTTAAAAGCAATAGTAGTAGTATTATTGTGGTAGTAGTAGGTGGTTTTTTACTCATTTCCTTTTATTTTATAAAAAAAAAATATTTATTATTAAAATGAGAGAATGTATCCATCATTTCCGCTTCCATGGTTTTTTCTCTTCTTTTTCCAAAGAGGTCTTAGTCACCCACCACACACCAAGAATATAAGATACAGAAAATACAGCAAACAAAAAAAATAAAAACAAACTACCAAGAGTGCGTTGAACAACAGCTAACTGCTGCTTAACGATTTCAGCCCCAAAAGACGACGTGTTCCCGCAGCATGACCGCGCGCTAAAGTCGAATGCAAATTAGCATTTAGGGTCATTAGTTTTGATGATACTCTCAAGTCATTTGATATACACAGCTTTGCTATATGTAGTACCTACTACATGAGTATCTATCTGCATGTGCATGTTATGAAAGAAGTTGTATTAGATGTGTGAAAGGTTGTTTTGTGTTTTTCTTTTTCTTGAATTTCAAATAAGTTAAAAAAAAATGAAAAAAATTTAATTCACTCTTTTTCGTATATAATTCAATTTAAGGATGACTTTTTGGATTAGTTACGCCCGGCGCACCGGTGCAGTTAATTAAGCGTTTCAAATCTTTTTTTTTTTGTTTTTATTTGCTCGAGTTCATCAGCTGTTTTGTCATGGAGCACTGAAACTGGTTGAATTTACATGAATGTCAGTTTGAGTTAGTAGAACTTCGAAGATATCCATCAGACTTCATCAGACTAGTATGAATTTTCATTTTGCTTTTCATGTTTATGCAGCAGAATTAAAAACTTCTTAAGATCAAAAGTTTAAAAAAATAGTCTCCTAGCATGCGACTAGAGCAGGTAGGTCAACAGAGACCGCCCTTTTTAAACTAAAAAAAACACCTTACAAAATGCCTTCTATGATATAGAGGGAACCTTCGACAACACCTTCCATGAATCTGTAACTTGAGCTCTTGTAAAGAAGTAAATATGTTCCTGTCATCATAACCAGATAGATTGGTGAAATGCTTGGTTCTAGCACAGCAAATAGCTCAGGAAATCATCACTTAACAAGAGGTTGTCCGCAGGGTGTGGTACTATCACCTTTACTGTTTGGTCTTGTAGTTGATGAACTATAAGAACGTTTGGCTGAACATCAACCCGTCAAAAGCAAAAATTATATGCACCATTTATACCAGGAAAAGGCTCTTGCCTCGTATTAACCCTATTCGATTAGCCGGTGAGGTAATAGAAACCAAATCGGAGTTAGATTATTTAGGAACCAAATACTGTGCCGAACATCTCGAAAGAAACTTCAAAATCTTAAATATTGCTAAAGGTTAGATAGAAAAGCCGCACTAAATGCAGTATACTCTTATACAATCAACTTCAGACTTTTATAGGAATGTGTGGACAGGACAGGCTCAATAAACTCGGGAAAAAGGACGGTGCCACACTCTGCACATTAGTGTTCAGGAAAACGAACAGGCAGACTATTTAGCAAAAACAGGGGCCTCAGCTCACCTTATGGGTCTTGAGCCACACCTACTGTGGCATTATTGAAGAAAACATAATCTCTCTATAATCTAGGACGTTACCAGATTATAGAGAGAGAATTTCCACATCTGGACGTCCTCCAAATTCTGAGAATTAACTTGGAAGCAAAGGTCCAACTTAACAATAGATCTTAAGGTCGCACATCGTCGCAGTGCAATTCCCCCACTTTCATTCAAACAACCAGCAGAACATTAGTTTATGTTGTGCATTTTTCGTTTTTCCATCTGCTGACACTTTATTTTGATTTAATGAAAAAAAAAAAAAAACAAAGTGAAATGAAATGAAATATCAAACGGATTAAAAACCAAAAAAAAAGGAAAGGCCTAGCCATAAAATATGGCGAGAATTCAAGTTCTCAGGTCAAATTAAAAAAAAAACCAACACATGACTAAAAATATTGCTTCTCCGATGAAGTGTATTTTGACATATCCTTTTTGTCACAACCATTAATAACTTGCGATGAGTTTAGCTTTCTTCTGAAATGTGGCCTCTGTTAGGGGGATAAGCTTCATATATAAATATTACAAAAAAAAATTGTCACAGAGAGCGTTTACTTTTTTTATTGATCTGTCCACAAGGACATGCATGCAACAGCAGCTTTTTAGTAGTATACTAAATTTTTTTTTTAAGTTTTGTTCATTATGGATTGCTTCCGTCCATGGTGTCTTCCCTGACCAAATGTCATTAAACATTTTCTGTATATATATATTTTTTTTTTTATTTTTGACATTTTTTTCTGCTGTCTGTCTGTTTGTTTGTTGGTTTGTTTGTTTGTTTGTTGGTATGTCTTTACTGTGCGATGGTGTTATGACACAATTCAGACACGATGTCCTTTATTCAAGTCGAACCCCTACCGAGGCAAATGGAGTTTCTGTTCTTCCTCATTCGTTTTTAGTGATTTCAATTTCGTGGAAATCCCAACCTGAGCATTCTATTTTTTATTATTATTTTTTTTTTTTTTTTTTTGTAACCTGGTTCTGAATGTCAGTTCTTTTATTTTTTTTGTCATATAAGTATATGCTCATAGTAGATAGCACATAAAGAAGAACCCTAAAAGACTATGACGACAAATAAATCTTAAATACGTGCGACAACGATGTAGTGTAAAGATAAAACACAAAAATATTTTACCACCAGGAATTTTAAGGATTGTCATAAACAGCTCGTAGCTCATAGCTCGTATCGTAGTTGTAGTCTATTACTGATGGTGTTTATAGGAATAGAATAATGATAACTAATTATTCACCGACTTAATCATTGAGTAGTTTAGTTCCTCATTTTTTTCGTATAGATACAAAGTAGGAAAAAAAACACACAGTTACTCAGTGGAATGTCAAACGATTTCAATTACAAGTTGTTTAATCGCACACATCACATTCTTATCGTCTGTTGTGTGGTCACATGTGTGTCTGCTCTGATGGGGTGTGGGTTTTTGCTGATTTTTTTTTTTTTTTTTTGTTTTATATTTAGTGCTTTGCATAATATTTTTTTTTTGTTTTGTTTTATTGTTTATTTAACAACTAATTAGCTGATGTCGAGTCGATTTCTCGCTAGTCGCATATTAATGTCTGTCGCCAGCATAAACGCCACCAATTAAATAATTTTATTAAAATGAAAAAAAAAAAATATATACCAATAAGGGACAAGTCAACAGCGACATGACAAAAAAATAAAAATAAAATAAACACACCAAGTTCTGTGTGGTGTCTTGGGATCTTTTAAAAACCATAATTCTCGATATTTTATGTTTTATTGCTTTCGGTTCGGTAGCAGTTAAATAAATTAAATTTTTATTAATTTACAAGTCAAATAAAAACAAGATAAGACAACCTCTGTCTAGAGTATCGAGATTAGAGGATCGGGATCAGCCAAAACCAGCCAGATATACGGATATAAAAACACGCAACAGCAGATGCGATTAATGGGGTACCACTGTTGCCAACTTAAACAAAAAAAAAAATGTACTTTACAAACATTTAAGAAGTAAGTCTTCTTTGTAGGAAACTCCACAAGAAAAGCTTAAGCGGGGACAAATTGCATGACCTTGGTGTGATTTTTGTCATCTCTTCGGTAGATAAACTCGAATCGTTACTGACAAGTTTCGACGCAAATGTTATTAAATTAAATTCTGAGAGTGAGAGATGAGAAATCGGCTACCTGTACATTTTCTTGGACTTTGGGGATGTTCTCGACCGATCTTGGGTCCCTTTTGATGCAAGAGTGTTGGCTGATTGATTAACGAACCAAACAAACAAATTTGGCTACCAAAATTGAAGAGTCGACTGGGAAGGGGTATCATCCCAAATGGGCGCAATGCATTCAAGGTTTACACTAACGAACACTCATTTTGATAATAGGCTTTGGACGTACTGTTTTACTGTGTAACTTACCATTGATGTTTGTCATCAGAAACTGAATAATAAACAACAGATTTGACAGATGCTACGTCACCAACATGGTCGCCACAGGTCTATAAAATCCACTTAAATCAATTGGAAACTTTTGAGAAAATCAGCATAGTTCCCGAGAAAGCAAAAGATCTGAGAGCGGGAAGCAACTTAAGAACACGCTACTCAATACGGGTAAGTAAGTGAGATTTCTATTTCTGGACATTTTATATGTCTCGCTGATAAAAATTCTTACTTTTTTCTTCTAAATAATAGGTAGGTTTTTGAAGTCAGGATTTCATGTCCATATAAAAACCCCCTAAAATTTAAGATCCACTCAATTCCATGTTTTATGGTTTTAACTTAAATTTTTTTATTAATCATATATTTTTATTCGAGATAACTTTTATATACCTCAGTTGGTAACCTTGAAGAGGTCTTTAGTTCGAGGAATTCCGGTAAAATAATAATAACGAAGATGACCACTGGCTATTCAGTGAAGATGTTTTTTTTTTTTTTTGGGAATCTCTTGGAGCTTCTACTTATTTTTCTTGTTTTTTATTTCTGTGAAGATGCAGATGCAGATGCTGGGTGTGCTTATGGTTTATATGTAAAATATATATACAAGAAGAATTCCATGCTGCACCGTGCGACACAACACTGTGACAACACGACACGCGGACGACATATAAATTTGAAATCTTGTTGAAATGTCGCATGGAACGCGGTCGCGGTTAATGGCTGCTTGGCCGTGGAAAATGATTTGCCTTCTGATGGGCCAACGTCTGATGACGATGGTTTTCCTTATAGACCCTGGCCCAGACAGGCTTAAAATCATCATCATCATCGTCGTCGTTGGTAGTCGTTAAACTCTCATATAAACACACACAAACAGGTAAAACGGTAGATTTCAAAATTTTGATTTTCCTTTTAATTTCATTTTTATCGTCTCTTGTTTGTTTTTGTGTTTTTTTTTTTGTTTTATTGTATTTCAAGAGACTCTGTGTGTGGATGCTGTTTTTTTTTTATTTTTTTTTTTTTTGTAACTTGGTAAAGGGAAGCCATCAGAGCTATAAGGAATTCAATTTTTGTTTCTTAGTTGGTTTACCTGTTGGTTACCAGGTGACCGCTAATAAATCAGTAAGTTAATGATGTTGCCTTTAAACAAAAACAAAAAAACAAACCAAAACAAAAAAAAAAATAAAATGTAATAATAAGAATTGCTTTTGTGTGTGACCTTTTCTACTGTCTCCTCCTTTTTAAAAAAAATTTTTTTTTAAGTTTTTACGACTGTTTCTGTTCACAGAAAATGAGAGACTGTTATAATGTGTAGTGGGCAGTGTATCATAGTTGACATTTTTTGGTTACAATTATTACGAAATATAACTGTAATTGGAAATAAGAAACCAGGAGTGAGTGAATGGATGAGAAAGAGGGAAGAGACATTTTTCATGGAAAATCAAGCGAGTATCCACAATCCAGGGGCTGGAAGATTTATGTGTGTAACAGGAGGACAAGATTGTTATGTAGAAGGGCTATACAGTGAGTAATTATTATTACCTATAACCTTATTGCCTAGAATGTTTTATGTTATGGGAAAGTGTAAATATAATGTCCCTTTGGACGTTTTTTTTTTTTTTTGAACATGGTAAGGTTTGATTTGCTATTAAAAATAAATAATTTAGGACTATAAAATTATGGATTTTGGAGAAATTTGTCTGGTGATTTTTTCTTTGTAATAAAAAAATATTAATCGAATGGGTTCTTAAAGACTCAACAGCAAGTATAAATGTATGAGAGACAAGAGAAATAAGATTTGTATTAATTTTTTTTTTAGAGGGTCCTCTGCATATAAAGAGTACAATATACAAAAATTTTGAAAGAAGAATATGTAATTCCTTGACTTTCTCAATCAACAGTTTGGACATTGCAAATGTTGGAAATGCTGAAGATCATATCCACTTATGACCTCCATAACAAAAAAAAAACTATAAGACTAATGCTTTCCATGCAATATATAAGGTCTACGAAAAATAAAAGTATGCAATCTTAGCGAAACTTTCATACAAATTTGTTTTTCTAAAATTCAACCCATTGACATTCTTTTTTTCCTCAGTTTTATTTAATTTTTGGCACTTAATGCTCCTATATGGCTCCTAATATAATCCTTCTTCTTAATATTACTACTCCTTATCATTAAAAATATAGATTCTCATCTAAGATTCAGAATTATGCAATATTAGGTAAAATCAAGTTCGGATATCAGCTCTTTTGTTTAATTTTCTTCCTTCATTTTCTGGAATGTATCTTAAGTTTTATTATAGATAAGCATCAATATGATTTGATTTTATGCTGTGAACATTAATATTTGTTTGTTCTTTAATTTTTGTTGCTTTACCCACTTTGAAAATATATTTAAATTGGAATTTATTTTGTTTTATTTTTGTATAATGACTTCACAAATTGCGAAAAAGCCAAAGAGATCAAGAAGTGCATGCACACACCACAATTAATTTAATATTATATATATATTTTTTGTTTATCAATCATTGATATCAGAAGCCGAAATTAACACAAAAGCTTAGCATAAAATTCTGTGTGCGTGAGCAAGACAAAGACACATGATGTGAGTAAATTTAAACAAAAAAAAAATTCATACAAAGAAACAAATCAAATTAAAAAAAAAAAAAACAAATAACAAAAATTCCAAACAATAAAAATAAAATCAAATTCAACACTTAAATAAAATTAAATCATAAATATAAATCAACATAAGATTTTATTTTGATTTTTGTTTATATACGTAAAAACAAAATAATAAAAAAAAATAAAATGCAAAGAATGTTAAATATCTGCACCTTGATAATGGTTTTGAATTGAATGTTGCACCTGACTATAAGAAAACCAGAAAATACAGGCGCGGTATATAGAAAATACCCTCGTATCATAACTTCAAAAATAAAAAAAAAATAAACACCGTTTGTGTATTTCGAGTTTGTCTTGAGGCAAGAGAGATGCGCCTAAATACAATGAAAATAACCATAAAGGTTAACTGCATCGATTGGACACATGTTCTTTAGAGTCGAGTGTATCTTGTGGGTATACACAAGAGGATGACACAAAAGATACACCACAAACACAAAATCAAGCAACAGAAAAAAAAAATCAAAAATAAGCACAAACTGCAAGTCACAAGAAGACCTTGTAAAATTTTGTTGGCTGATTGTGAGGAGTGAAGACTCCACTCGCTCTAGAGTCAGAGTTAAAGGAAAAAAAGGAGTCGTAAAGAAGGATTCTCGAGAAACAAAAAATTATTAAAAAAAAAAAAACCTTATCGTCGTCGTATACTCGTTGTTGTCGTAAAGACAAAAAGGCGCTGTCACCTGAAAATATATGTCCCAGCAAGCGTCAGTAAATTTTCTCATCCTGGTTTTGCTCACTTATTTTTATTTTTTTTTTAGTTCAAGTTCCCTGTGCTGGTGCTCCTGTGTGTGCTCTACCAGAATCATCCTTTTTTTCTTTTGAAGAGGTTCCTGTTCATTATTACGGTTATCGTTTGTTATTTTTCGTTCAAAAAAAGGGAACGATGCAAAAAATAATATGCGGGTGGTGTGTGGATTTAGTTTTTTTGGATAAAATATGCAAAGCTTCTTACAAGACACGGAACCAAAAGAAGCTGGTAATGTGAAAACCTTATTTTTTGCATGCGCATCAGATGGGTGGGTGAATTGTTGTTATTGTTTTTGAAAAAAAAAAAATCGGTGCAGATACATTAATTTCTTAAAAAAAATAAATGTGTATACATACAACAAAAACTTTTGTAGAGAAGAGAGAGAGAGTATTTCATGCGTTGGCATATTTTTCTCATGCTAATTCACGTGATTCTGAGTTGAGTATTCTCCTTGGAAAGGTCGTTTAATGTGCCCGTATGGAAAGGAATTATTTTACAATCAAAAAATATGTGCAGCGTTTCACCTGAATGAATTTGCGTGACATTTTCAGAAATGAAATCGTGCTTAAGGGTGTCATGAATCATGGGAAGTAAATTTTTTAGTATTTCGAGATTAATGCAGTGAAATTCTATGGGATTGTAATAATGGTTCTATACTTGGCTGTGAAAAAATTGATTGCTTGAAGACCCACTAAAGAAATAAAATTACCAAGAAATAAAATAAATCATCTGAAAAGTTTCTTGTGGTCGTTTTTGTATACCGAGTTCTAACATAACATCCTAGTTTATAGCTTTTGCATCATATCTTCATATAAAAGCAGAGAAACATACGAGCAGTTTGGCTATTTTTCCCTCTATGTCTATCTAGTATCCGATCAAAGCCGGTTCAGGAAGTTCATTGAAAGTCTTGTGTGAAGTAAACGGATGACCATAGACCAACTTGAACCGATTTAATTCCATTTAAATCTCAACTGCAGAGACAATGATAGTAAATTAATTCAATTTTGGTTCTAAGCTCTTTTGTTTTTCATAACATTCCGATGTTAGTATTTTTTAAACTCAAAACTGAACCTTTCGTTATTATGAAAGAAAAAGGGGAAAAATAGTGAAAATATCAAAATAATGTTATTTACATAAAAAAAAACTATAATAAATAAACATTTAAAAACAATGAAATTAAATTTAAGAAAAAAGAAAAACATATCTATATTTTTTTGTAAAATAAATAATTCACCCACACCATATGTATTTAGTCTTACCGGCACTTGTGCGTGGCTTCGTCCTTTGTGGCTTTACATCTTGGCTGCTCATACCCGCTTGCCTGGCTGCATTTTGAAACATTCCAGCCGTTGCTGCCTGATGGTGTGAGTGGTGATGATGGTGATGGTGATATGCTGCAGCATAACTAGGTTCATAACCAACACTGCCTCCACCTACACCGCCACCTACCCCGTATGCAGCTTGTGTACTATCAAATATGCTGCTTGCACCACCATTTAATGCTGAATTGTTGTTGTTGTTATTATTACTTGTTGAATGATTATTATTATTATTATTGTTATTATTATTATTATTATTGCTAGCCCCATGCGTATTATTGTGATTATTGCTGGTGGTATTGTTGTTGTTGTTGTTGTTATTGCTATTACTGTTACCCGCATTCGTACCTTCGCGTTGTTTGAGCGCAGGAACTTGATTTGATACTCCACCGATGCCGCCACCACCTCCACCGCCGCCGCCTCCACCTCCGCCAACACCATTTGGTATCGTTGGTTTAATATCCAAAGCGCAACTCGTATCGTTAAGTGAGGTAGTTGATGCTTGTGCTTGATGCATAAAAGCGTTCACAGCAGCCTATAGAAGTTATTTTTTTGAAATAAGAAAGAAATTATTAAATAATAATATATTATAACGGCAATGTGCTTAAAATCAATAAATATTAAGAGTCAATTTTGCCAGAACTACAATTTTCAATTAAAATAAAATCATACATCGCGAATCAAGTTCACCATTCGCAATCAAATGACTACAATCTTCAACACCAAAGTGTTAAATTAAAAAAAAATTAAAACAATCCTTTTGCAATTGCACGCTCCTGAGGGAAATAGCAAACTGAAATAACTGTTTCTAGGACCTTTAAGAATCAGTTATGAGTTTCTATAACATCTTCAATCAGCATACACAAATGCGTGTTTTAATTTGCCTCAGAAGTAATACAATAGAAAAAATGAAGTTCGTGCATCAGCTCTTTTGTTTGATTTTTCGCAATTAATTTCTGTTATTATTAAGCTTTCTTAGAAGTATAAGGGCTAATTTTTTTTTGCGAATATAAAATACTGCTGATTACCAAATTATTCTGACAAAATTCACATCTTCATCATCAAAAAAAAGCTTTTAAGTAGATTTTCTTTTTCGTTGAACAACAAAAAAAGGAACTTACCTGATATTCGGATGGGCCTGTTTGTACTGAATCGGGCGTTGAGTCCTTTGGCGGTGTTGGAGGGAATGGAAATGAATGTTGGCCCGTTTGATGGCTTTGTATTTGGCCGCCAATTTTATCCTGCGGATCCTGTGGACATGCAAACGGACTACCCCACGGACTGCCAGGCGGAAATGATTTATGGTCGCTGGTTAGCCACGAACTTAAGGGCGGATGAAAGTGTGGTCGGCATACCTGAGGCGATGTATGTGACGATGGCATTCGTGAAGCTAAAAAAAATAAAAAAAAAAAACAGTTTGTATTGAAATCAAATATTACATTTTAAAGAACAAAAGAAAGAAATCAGTAGAATCAATATATACGAAGAAAAAAAAAGAAAAAAACACCAGAGGGTGTGTAATTTTTTGTAATAAATATTTTTGCTTTTATAATAGTTGAAATTACGCCAAAGAATAAGATCATACATCACCGCAGCGGCATGCCTGGTGCGGCACGGCGGCGATGCAGCAGTCATCCTTCGATTTGAAATGGATGACGACGACGCAAGTGGTGGGACTTCTTATCCAGGAGGCAAATACACCAGATAATAGTCCGTTGCACACACCACCAAAAGACCTGTGGAGCTTGAGTCTGTACCAGCAGGAGCAGCAGCAGCAGGAGCAGCAGCAGCAGCAGCTCAGCAGAAAATCAAACGAAAAATTCAGATGCAGATGCATGTTGGCTGCTGTTGAACTCACTGCTGTTGTTGCGTCGTCTGTCGTGGACGACGCCATCGCCATCGTCGTGTGTATAATTTCAAACACTTTTCGCGGACTACAAGGAGATATAGCCGGAAGCTACTGTTTGGCAGGGCGATTGTCATAAATTGTTTAATTTGTATCATAAACAATCACGTTAAGACTTATTTCGCCGTATTGTTGTTGTTGTTGTTGTTGCTGTTATTGTTGATTCTGTTTGAGGGAGAGTTGCGAGAGAGAATTTACCGATCGCCTCAAAACCCGGTAAAGGCTTTTACGCAGCGTATAATTTACCGGACACCAAGTGAGATTTATGCACGGATTTATATAATATACCGCGCATCAGGGATCAAGGGGATTTATTATAATAGAGGAGCTTAAATCTGGAATCAGAAGCAGTCAAATGCGTGTAAAGTCAAGTCTCAAGGAACTAAAGTCATCGTCATCATCAGCAACAGCAACACAGTTGCCAAGGCTTCAAATGTCGCACACCACCTTGTGATGTATAGAAACGAAAGACAAAATATGAAAGATACAAGATGGGTATACTTTGACTGATGCCATATCCCCCATCATGATCCGTGTTGTCCATCTTCCGCACAGATGATCGACGCGGACGACGGTGATCTGCCACGATCGATCAGTTGGCACGATAATTCCCATTTGATTATCCTAATAACAGCTTTTTGCCAATATTATATGTACGTGGACCTGATTATAGATATTATGGCAGACTGGTCGTCATCCGTCCGTCGGTCGATCGGATGGACGGACGAACAACTGACGGATGGAAGATCGATGGTTATAGTAGTTGGTTCGCGATCGCGCTGATGTCTGTCCGTTCGTTTACCTTTTGCCACAGATTGCAGCTCTCCAGAAGTATATATGGAAGCTCTGTCGAAGTTGCACAAAAGCAGTTGTAAACCGAGTCGTATCGGACGATTTCAACAATCATCTCGAGATAATATTTAATTTGGCAGGAATATTTTTTATTTGTTGTTGTTGTTATTTTGTGTATAAAGATACTTCTCTATCTATCTATCTTATTGATGTGGACTGTCAGTATATTTCACACTTTTTTTTCTTCTTCTTGTTGTTGTACTTGCTTGGATTTTGCTTCCTTCCTTTAGCTGAAACTATATAGAGAGACTTTGGGGCATCTGCATCACTTGAAGGCCTATAAGTAATGTAATATGGGGAGTTCGGAGAGTGCATGTAATTTCTCAGAGATTTCTGACGAGTAGAAATTCAAAATAAAAATTTCATGGAAACGGGTTAAGTTATTATGTTCTGTGAAAATTATATGGATATATCCATCCGTCAGATTGATTTAATTTCTTGGCAGGAATACAATTGATTTACTTGGATTAATTTTTTCACTGACATTCAAACACGTACTGGAGAGGAAATTTACGCCTCATGATGAATGGTATTTGTAACAAATTATCGATGAACACATCCCGTGTGTGATGGAATATGACAGATGATGCAGCAGATTGCCCTAAGGTGATGACTGTAATTGGAAAGCAATCAGAGCTTGATATGGCATGGGACAGCACAACTTGATATTTTTGTTTTTTTGACCTCGTCAAGGTACTTGCAGGAATTTAAGGAAGATAGCTTTAAGAAAGCTTCAAACTGATAGAGAAGGAAGGTAACCTTAAGTCACCAAAGCAAAAGGAGATAAAGCAAAATTATAACTCACTTTTGGTGCCTAAATATTTATTATTGTTGCCTAAAAGTGAAGAAGGCTCTTAAGAGGTCGCCATACTCCAGCATGTCATCTTCAAATAAACACCATTCTTATACAATGGATCAAGTGCTACTTTGTGAGCAATTCAAAACTGTTATACTGTTCTATAATCTGGTCTTGCGTGGATCGACTATTAACTAAAAACTGAGTTTTCAAGCTCAGGAAAATTCTTCAAGGATCTTACGAATAGAATGTTGAGGTTTGCCGTTAATTAATCGACTTCAAGATGGCATATTCAAAGTAAAAGTTCAGTATGGGGCTCACCAAAAGCGATGAAGAAACAGTTAAATATTCGCCACGGAATCTAGAAAAGTTAGACTATTGCAGGTGCCTCAAATTGTTTACTTATGATCTAATTGGACCCTGCCTGTGCAACTTTCATAGAATTGAGCATTATCCTGTCTTTTCTTCCACACTGACAATTCCTATCAAAAAAAAAGTTGAAGAAAACTGAAAGAGATTCTACGAAAACATAAGATATGAACTGCGGCAGAGTTATAGCCTTTCCACACCAACCAGATGTACCAACATGACCCGTTCAACCCGTACAGAAATTTTGTTTGACATTTCCCTTTGTCTCGCTGCTAAAAGATGATCTTACTGTTATACACAAGCAAACAATGTGTCTATTCGGTTATATTTTGTAGGTGATTTCATCGTTATCTAGATTTCAAACAAGATTTTGAAAACAGAAAATGTTTGAGAGATGAGATTTCGTACTCTTTGCACGAAATCTAGATTATGATTAAGTGTGAAAGCCACATTATGAGACGAGTTGCCCAAGCAAGTAGCGATTAGCAATAATCTTGCAATATTAATGCTTTGTCACATACCCAATTACTAAATTCTTCTTCTAAAACTGGCTCAGCAAAAAGTTCCCACCAAAAGTTTGTCAATTGCTCTCTCAAGTCTCATTATTCTGCCCAACTTTGCTGTATAAAAACATTTTCGTAACATTAAATGCTCTATTTAATTTCGCGGTGCAAGACTTTGCAAAGGTATATAGGTGCACCTTCAAAAAAAAAATGTATAGACCAACCACGCAATCTACCACGAAACTTATCTAAAGATACCTTTTACTCTATAATACCAACATCACCCCGCGCACAGAATATAGACGGTTCAGTGAATCATAAATGAAAAAGATATATGCTATTTGGTTAATGTATAGCAAGAAACAAAACCGTATTTGCATCATATCGCAGAAATAACACCTTCGTCATGCAACAACCGCCCATCCATTTTATTCATTCATTCATCTGCAGTATCTGTATTCGTGTGCACGATGACGACAACATTCATATAGATAGTCTACATTAACTTACGACTGACATAAGGTGTTGCATAAAGCTTCTGTATCTCTTATACATATAAATAGTCTTATCCGGGCTTGTCCCGTTTCGTTCCGTCATAAATATCATGCCAATCTGTCTAGTCTCTAGTCTATCTAGCTATCATAGATTTTTGAATTTTTTAACAATATAAGGAGCGCGCACGCGTATATCAACTCTCTACAGATCTAGTTTTCACTTTCAGCCGCACATCATATTTGGCGCCCTATATCGTGATATCAGGTAGTTCAGTCAGTAGCTGACTTCTGCTACTGCTTCCATCAAAAACAAAGACAACAACAACAATATCTTCGCTTGAAAAGTTGATGTTTTTGTTTCTTACCCACATGTGCATAAATAAAATGTCTCGAGACTTTGATATAAAACTTAAGCAATTTATAATTAAAACAAATAAACAATTAAACTGCAATATCGTGGTTGAAGTGCATTTTAAACCGTTCACTTGCATAAATATGCATTTTGTTAAAAAAAAAAAACTGAAATGAAAATTGGAAGCACAACACGAAAAGACGTAACAAAAACACAACTGGGGCAGGTGCATGTCGATTATTATTAAGTCGTTTGTGAACGAGAGGATGACTCGCGCCACACACAACAAAACCGCCAAGGTCCAGTTTTTTTTTAATTCAAGGATTAAAAACCTACAACCAATATAAAGCAGGTGAAATGAGTTCTTCATTCTTCCAAGACTGCTGAAAAAAAGGTCAACAAGAAAAAAAAAACAGGATAAAAACAAAAACAGACAACACTACACTCTCTTGACTCGCACCCCCAGAAGAAGAAATTTCTTCCCTAACTATGACTTTTGTAATTTTCCCCATTTAATATGATTGATTATCCCCTTTTAAATGATTGTATGAGAGAGTTTTTTATATGTCAGGGGGAAAGGAAGCAGGTGAGATTAAAAAGAAAAAGAAGCCAATTCATCCACAAAAAAACCTCTAATAGACTCGTTAAACATTTTTCGACCCTTTTATCCGAATTTTCTATTTTTTTTTTTGTTGTTGTGTTATTCTCTCCTCTCAACCCCTCTAAATTGAATCTATGGTTTGAAACCCTTAAGTACCAATCACATTTTCCCAAAACGCGAGATATATCTGATGGAAAAAAAAGAAAATCCTTCGGCGTCTAATCCGATTGCGGAAGGATTGATCTTAAAGTGAGATACCACTTATTCTCTTTCTCTCTGCACATCATGCTTAATGGCTATAAGAATGTGATTGCAACAATATGCTTAGTGTCCTGTCATGTCAGTCAGTCAGTCAGTCAGTCATTTAAGACTCTCGTACGAAGGGGTAGTTTCAAAAAAAAAAAAACTCTTTTCAAATTCAATTTCTATGCCATCCCCTTTCTCTTGGCCTTCCATATCATCACTAGAAATTCAATAGGACATGAATAGCTGTCGCCGAAAATTGCAATCCTTTTTTTTTGTCACTTATAAAGAGAAGATGAAGTGTCGGGTGAAATTGTTTCGACAGCAGATAGAGATGTTTCATCGATGATAATATGGCAAATGGCGGGCATTCGGGGGTACCTTTGGACTTTGGAGTATAGGCAAAAATCGAGTGTTGAAGAGTATTTCATTTGACTAATTGAAAAAGGTGTCATCTTCTAAGTGTGGTGTGCAAAAACAGAGGACAAAGATGGCGGATAGGTATCTTCCCAGCGCAAGTTCTTCTATTCACTTTTGTGCATTAGTTAATGAGTTTTGTGTGTGGTGTTTTCTTTTTCTTTTTTTTTTGAATTAACTAATGAGGTCCTGGATCTTTCTTTTGAGAACAAAGATGGTGTGGTGTTGGTGAGCTTATCAAGATGACACAGATTTTATACATTTTTTTTTTCTGTTGAGAAGCATGGAAGAAGTATCAGACGTTTTTTTTTTTTGTTTTGTATATGTCTTCATCTCGAAGGCCTCATTTGGTTTTGTTTGCATGTCTTCTAAGGATTTCATTCTTTGTTTTGCATTCATTGCATATTTATAGGATTTCAAAACGAAGGTAGGTATATAAAATAAAAATGGGGTTAACCAACCCCTGCTAGATGTAGACACTCATCAGCCAGTCATGTATGGTTTTCAGAGAACAAACATGCAAACAAAAATGGACGCGTTTTACCGCTAGACGGAAGAAGAAAATTGTCCCTAAAAAGTCCAGATGGCTTATGCATCATCATCATCAAAAATGTATAGGTTGTAGGTATTATCTCTGATCTTTCATCTACTTACAATATTTAACAGAAAAACTTACTCTAAGAGGGTTTATAAAACGAGAGGGGACTTTGCATGTTAAACATCATCACACCCATTACCAAGGCAGCTGGTAATTTTTTTCTTTTTTTTTTGTAAATTCTAGAAAAACTTAACCAAAGTTTGACACATTCGCGAGAATTTTAGAGATGACGTTTGCTAGTTTACACGATTGAAAAATCGAACCGTTATAAGACGCCTTATAGGTAGTCCTTAGGCTTACAAACTGCACCGTACCATCGAATATAGTAGCCAATTAATTATGTAGATCACGTATGTACACTACATTATAACGAGTAAGAAAATGCAAAAAAATATAAAAAAGTTTGAAACTTTGATTTTCTTTTAAACAATGGTCAATAGCATGCCTGCTTTATTTTGTTTTTATGGCATATAATGGTCAATGTTATGCGCATGTGCAAGTAGCTTGTCATATTATTATAAGAGGCGCACTATAAATACATGTATACATACCAGAGGCAACTTTATACGTTATAGTATAGCTTAGCTAAGTCGGGTAGGTAATAATAATGTTTTGCTATAAAAATTGTATATCGGCATAAATTGTTTGATCTTATAAGTAATGCAGTGTAGAGTACAGAGTGAGTCTCTATTGTTTATCAGAAATGTGTGTTAAGTTATATAGAAGCGAAAGGCAAAACACAAGAAAAAAAACGTCTATTCCGTCAGTTTCGAACGATAGTTTGTTCGTTTTATAAGTCGGTTGGTGGGTAATTGTTTGCAATTAACACGACAATGTCAGGAGATGCAAATTTTGTTACTTTGCTGTTTTTTTTTTTTTTGCTGATTCAACTTGGTAATGGAGGAATTTTTATTTTTTTTTGTTTCATTCTTCATTGATATAAAGGGAATGAAAATTGCATAAGAAAACGTGCTTAACTGCCGGATTGTCAATTGTTTCGATGATTTTTTTTTGTTTTGTAGGTACTAATGGGTGCACTGGGTTATTCGAATGAACAAGTTGAGTGTAATGTGTATTGATGAGGGATTTTCCGAAAAAGTTATTGTTCTCGGAATGACAAGGAACACGTGTAAAATTGACTTTTAAGGAGGAAAGAATGAAATCATACCAGTCAGTTTTAGTTTGCAGTTGTTCTTACTAACTTACGTCCTTAGACCTTGTTATCTAAGTGGTGATCCCCTTAATGGGAATATGGGCTGTGCCGATTCTCTTTCGACTGTTCTATGCCTTTGCTTTTTAATATGGCAGATGTCTTGTTCAGTTCAGCCTTTGATAGAAACAATAAGCACCTGAGCTATTGAAAGTTTTGCCTTATTAATTTTCATCCCCATGATTTCTGCTTCTCCCTCCATTTCTGCTTGAATTCCTCCATTTCCGTTCGATAAGGCGCTCTGCACATTTCTTATCGTTATCACTTACAAGAATAGGTTTGGCGATAATATACAACCCTGACTTCGAAATCATCTGACAAACTTTATAATGAAGAACGTGTAATAAGAATATAATATCCCTCCTCCTGATGTGTTAGGCTAACCTAATAAATTCTCTGTTGAGACTATCCAACACTTAACGTAAATCCCTCTCCAGTTTTGTGGACGACCATTCAAAACTTTGTTGTAAGAAACCTAAAATGTATTGCATATTGGATTTTTCGAGCGGACTGAATGCTATTGGAATTCTGTTTTCTAGTTCTCAAAAAAATTTTAGTTGGATGTGAATTATATTTTTCACAGAAAAACTGGTACAAATTCTTAATTCTTCACATTTTTAAAGCATAAAATTTATTTATAAAATCATTGAAAAAGACTGCTTTGGGAAGGTTTTTAAAACAGTTATAACAGTTTGTCATCAATAAAACAATAAAATGTACAAAAAGCTTCAAGCCCTTCTTTGGCTTGGAACTTTCAAGGCATTCTACTTGGGCTTTCTTACATATTTTTCTCAACTATCTACAACTTTATCATGTTACTTTTGTCTATCTACAGCAATGACAAGTCAACCAAACACTTTTTCTCAAGGTGATTGATATGGTGTGAGTTCTTTCTCTCTCACTCCCCTCCTCCCAAAGAGTCAGAAACCATCATTTACCAATTTGGATAGAAATTTTTAGCATCAAACCAAAGAATGCAACTCACATATTTCATAAAAATTCTTGTGACACATCACCAAACACCATACACCATCAGAAAAGAACATGAAGTCAAATAGCCGCCAATGCATTTATTTCCTCTGCGACCGGCAAACAGACTCTCGCGCAGCAGCGCAGATGAATGGCCTTCTTCTTTCATATGAAGTGCTGCAACAAATTCTACAGCCATCACACCGCCACCATCGGCGCATACCTATGTATACAACCAATACAGAGTGCTCGCTCTCCTGTCACTTCTGTCACTATAGCAAGAAGTCATATTTTTCTCCAATTGATAGTCCATCATTGGGACGCGCGATTATAAATTCAAATGTGTCATGTTAGTCTGACAGCTTTTTTCGTGCAATTTAATTTGTTCGTCTTCTTGCCCATCGCATCTCTCTCTCGCGGGGCAAGTCTTAAGTTTACTTACTTACACATAGTAATATCCCTTGAGAGTGAGCGAGTAAAAATGAACAAAAATTGAGGAAAACATTAAAAAACAAAAACAAAAAAAAAACAACAACAAACTAAAAATGAAATAAAACTGACAGTTGTGTGCGGTGCGCGGTGGGCTTGAGAACAAAAAAAATAAAGAAAAACATTCAGAGAAACTGAAAACCCTGACAGAAACAGAAGGATGCGCATTCACTCATATTTTTTTATTTCTCCCAAATAAAAACAACAAAAAGTACTCCGTTGTATCTGTTCTGTGGCAACTTGGAAAAAAGAACCAACATGATGGAAGAAGAAGACTCCACCACCACCATCAGCAACATCACCTTCACCACCCAACTTGTGACGTTCATTGTCGTTTGCGGTTGCGCAAGCGCACCAGCCGCCCCATCATCACGATGATAAATTGACTAGCGATGGCTATCGCAGCGCAGCGCAGCGCAGGAGAGAAGATGCTGCGCGCGAAGATGCCGCGGTGGCTGCTCCTGGCAGGGCATACTGCTGTGCGCCTCGCCATTTCCCGTGTTCCACGGTATTCGCAGAATCCGTTTTCTTCTTCACGATATACTATATGCCCATGTTGTGTTTGAGTCCTCGCAGACAATCAGGCTGCATTTATGACTGCTTGCGTGGCTATTGTGCTGCTTGGTGATGCGCATGGGGAATCATATTAAATATATAGAGAGAGGGACTAAGGCCTAATCAAATATTCAACGTTTTGGGGGCCAAATGTGTCGTCGATAGTGTCCAAAAAGCCGCCTGATCACAGATGATCACCATCGGAACGAGAGAGTGCCCTCCGATACTTTACACAATTTGGTAAAAAGGACCTCCTTGGTGACTGACCGACCAACCAAACCAACCATGCTGTTTGAGCATCCTTTTGCTGTTTCACGACGACCACAACGACCACAGACGAATTCAAGAAATTGTCCGCGCGCCGTGATGTGCATAATTTAATAAATAAATTATGATTGTTGCCCTTTTTGGCTGCAGAGACTATGAGTAGGTAGGCAGGTATCCCTTTTGTCCCATCATCATCATCATCATCCATGGCGGGGCAGTTGGACGAGGTCGATCGTTTTCTCATGTATTTATGGATTTATTCCAATCGATCGCGCCCCAGCATCGATCGGCATCAACAACGTTGTTGTCGTCGTCGTCAACCCAAAACAAAAGACATCGCACGTCGCGTGTTTTGTGATAAATGTGCCAGGATACGCGTTTATTTTATTATAACGCGCCGCATACAACACATTCCCCGATTTGGCCCATTATACAATAAATGTCAACAGAATCATTGGTGGTCCTGGTCCATCATCCCAGAGTGCGTTCAGTTCTCAAGTTCAGTCACACACAACAACTTCGAGGCGTCTCTTGAGAAATTCCAAAATTTGACGATCATCACGCATCTCTCTATATCGGGGCCAGCACATCCATAAGACGATATGCAGCAACAAAAAAGAAGAGGCGCTTTCATGCGCTTTGTTTGTTTCTGTGGCCTGTTTGTTTTCTGTCATATCTTTTTGAAAAGAAGGACAATTTTTTTTTTTTTTTTTACTGCACGTATAATTGTGCGATAAAAAAAGGGGTAGGGGCGGGAGAGAGGAGAAGCATCAAGTCGAGAAACGCTCAGACCTTAAAAATTCGACATAAATGAAGCAAAAACAAGTTGTACAACGAGTCAAGATACAATGTGCCCGATGTGTTTTATATTGCAAAGTTAAGTGTTTGTGGATTTTGGTCTCGTCTTGGAGGTGGTATAGAAAAGATACAATTTTGTTATTTTTTTTTACCTTAGTCTTATTTTTGTTGTTATTCTGTTGTAGATTAGGTTCGGTTGCAATATATGCGAGAGAAAAGAGTGATCGCGCGCACAAGCATCCAACTCAAATTTAGCGTGTAAACGCGATTAACAACGCCTTGCCACAGCTCGATCGAAATGGCACAAACGATCTGAGGTTTTTTTTTTTTGTTTGTCAGTTTTGTTTTTACACTTCTTTTGCAAACTGATCAATACAGTGAGGTTCAACTGATTAGATACACTCTTGTAGCCAAGTGCTCCGTCCCAAACTTTTGGGTCGTACAATAAGTTTCTTCTGAAAGGGCTCTGCCGCAGATACCAGATACCGGTTGATAGCTGACTCTTTGCAAAATAAATTTCAAATTTTGCATTATAAGGATATTTCGTTGATAACTCTGAACTGTAATACTGTTCTACTCGTCTAAGAATTGAATATTTGAAATGTTTGGCAGATGACGTTTGAATAAAAATTGACGCTCCAGCACCAAATGAAGAGGTGATACCACTACTGCATCCATCCCAAAGTGATTCTGTCGAATTGAAGCTTAACATTGAAGACACAGCATAATTCAGATTGAGCGGATTGAAAGAGAAATTTCCAGGCGTATATTCAACGACGTGTCTCTATGATGTACTCCTGAGAATGGCTGGGATATGCAGAATTAATACATAATATCGACGCCCCAAAGCAGCCAGCAATGCAGGGAAGATAACCTTATCTCGGGAGCAGCCAACAAAGTATGACCAAACTACTTAGTTAGGCATTGAATGGGTTGGAAGATACTATTTAGCTAGGTTTAGGAGTTCGCATCACCCAGAAAAATTGAGTGCAGTTCGCTAGGGATCAAACTGGCTGAAAGAGTCAAGTGAGATTTCGGAGAACCCAGCGTTGCAGCGCAGTAACAAGGAAGACGACCTCACCTCTGGAAAAACCAGCGCATTCCAGCCAAAATACAACTTGTTGGAGACAGTTAACTAGGGATCCAACAACCGGAAGTGACTATCAAGTGAAAAACCAGACTGGCTAGTACTGCAGATTCTTCATAAGGAAGATGACCTCATCTTTACTGCAACCATTAACGCAGTCGGGCCAAAACACCCAGTTTGATATTGAACTGGTTGGAAGATACTTTTTAGTTAGATTCTGGAGTTCCCAGCGGTGATCAATTTTCAGCCATTGCCTGACACATGTCAATCTTTAAATAGAAATCTTCAAAAATTTCTGATCACACCTAAGCAAGTACACCGCACTGTTTCTGATCATCATTTCCGAGACAAACCCGAGGTGAAGAAAGAGTGTTCGAGACAAGAGAGCACTCATATTGCAAGAACGCGCGAGTCTCTTGCGGATTGGTTAACAAGCTGTGACGCGCAATATTTAACGCCATGAAAAATTATGATCGCGACGATCGATTACGTTTTTGAAATATGATCACGAACTGTGTTTTCCCCGCCAAAAAGTTCGTCCTTTCTACAAAAAGGTATGCAATGCAGGCCTTGGCTGTGGTTTGTTACTGGACACACATTGAAAGTAGGTACGAGACGAGACACCTCCTTCTCCGTGTTCGCATGGAATTAGGATCAAAATAATGCTTAACGATGAAATGACCAAACGAATACATGATGTATTCGGTGTGATCTTACATCAGTTGTGTTTTTGAGGGATGCAGAGAATGAAGGGTGGTGTTATATTGGCGCGCAGCTCTGCATTGGTTTGCTGATTAAGTATGTTGAGCAGGCAACTTATCATCAAGAGAGTGTGTGGAAATAGCAATAAAATTATTTATATATGTAACTCAAAATGAAACTTTTTTTTGTCTCCTTAAAGATTCATAAGACAAGGGCGAGAGATATAAATCGGGAGTCTGATGAGTCTTCGACATATTCCCATCATATACTCTATCTACCTTAGGAATAGTGATGTTGTCTCGCGCCTCATCAGTAATTCCACATAATGTCCAGCAATCAAAATTGACTTCCATTCAAAGTGAGGAATGGAGAGAGGGTTTCCTTTTGAATATATATTTTTACTCCTTTTTTGTTGTTTTTTTTTTGTTTGTATCTTTTCTCTTTTTGAGTTATGACTCGATGATGCGAAATCGACGATTGAATCATTCTAATAGATTTTTGATTTCTTCGATTTCAAGAAAGAACAAAAAAAAAAAACGAAAAAATCAACATCACCTTGGGATATGAATGAATGCGGGTAAGTTGGAATTTTAGGTCGTTGCTGGTTTCAAATGAAATCAAGAAGAGAAACAAAAAAAAAACACGCGCACCACCTACGGACCCCGTCGTTGTCAAACGGAAGAACGATATAAATCAACCAGTCCGTTCCTTTTTTTAGCCTTTTTAAGACTCAGACTGTTTTTTTTTTTTTTGATCTTTTTTTTTTTTTGTGAAAAACCATCCAACCGACATGATAAACTTTTCTACAAACAATAAAAATGCAATTGCTGATTTTTGTGTACAAGTACCAAGTTGGTGTTGGAGTGAGCGGTGAGTGTATAAGTAAAGTATCTGCAATGACAAAATGGAAAACCTCAATCTACGTAGAGAAGCTGAAAATTTCGTAGCGCTGATGAGGATGACGATGGAGTGTTGTATATATAGTATAGAAACCTGTTCCCTCTCTTAAGTTTCATTGCAATCATCGGTATTCCTATACTTGTACCTATGTACCCTACCTTGCCAACCTAACCTATGTGTGGAGACATATATATTTGTTTTATACCTTGTTCAACTGGAATTGTTGTCTATTTTCAGATAGAGTTCAGATCTTGAAATTGCACACAAGAGAGTACTGCACTGATTTCGGTTCGGATAGCGATAGTTGTTGGCATTATAGATTTTGGTCTCTCGTATGTATCAATTTACCAGAATGACTTTTGTCGGTAAGCAAAACGATTTACTTCAAATTTGGACTGATGGTGGTATTGGATTTCGTCTACTTCTTCAATATATCCAGTATATCTACAAGTAAAGGGTCCATGTCTTAATTTCTTTGTTATTTTTTTTTGTTTTGTTTTTGATTGCGAGATTGTTTACTAAATGGGATGTGCTCGTAATTGGTTTAAATTTGAGGTGATAACAAGTTTAAATTGATGCAAACATGTGAAGTTGGTATTCTGGTGATATATTTCCATTTTTTGATATTTTTCGATCTCAAGAAAAAACAGGACTGAGAGTTGGAGAGATAAAATGTGAAATGGGAGGCTTTCTTTTTTTAATCCATGAAGTATTGCCAAACTTTTCGATAATTTCGATGACAAGAAAAAAATTCCTTTATAAGAAGTAATAATAGAACTATGTACATACTTTCTATATAATAAAGAAATGTCCACTTCTTTGTCGCATTGGTATATCTAATACCTATTGATCAAATAGATTATTTCGATACCAGTAAAAACATTTTAAGTTAATTTAAAACTTGCTTTCGTGAGTTGAAAATGTTTCAGAATCCTTTTCACTCAATAGAATGTTTTCATTTCGATAGGTTCTATAGAAAATCTGTCGATTTTTGTTGAGTAACAGAAAAAACAAGACGAATCCAGATATTTGTTCCTAATGAAATGAAAATGTTTCATATTCTTTCTCATACAATATTTGCTCATTTCGATAAGTTCGATAACAAGTTCGATAAAAAGTGAATAAAACACTCTTATATATATGTTCCGCCTTCCAAAACCTAACACATCTTCGATTCGTTAAAAAAGAAGATATCAGCAGGAGTTAGTGATATCCAACGTGGTACTCTACCGCAGGTATCCATTATCATTCATAACACACCACGCACCGCTGAGGTGCAGTAGAACAGAGCTTTGTCAAATCCTTTCTCGAAAATATGATGAAGCTAGGAATTGGAAGCACGTGTAATAAATGATCTGAAGTTTCCGACCTGATAGGTCAAACTATCTTATATAAAACAGAACAGCACCAAGGGCTGAAATTATAAGAGGTCTTTTGCACCGAAATTTCAACATTCATTTAGCATGTGAACTGGCGGAAGCTAGTGAACGTAGGGCCATTTGGTAATCCAGAACGATATTGTTTTTAGCATTTCCTGGCCTCTTGAACTCTAAAGGAGCCTTTCAGCGATATTGACCTGGTGAAATAGTTAAAAATACAGTGACTAGAGCGAATGGACACCAACTCACTCTAGGATCGTGGAGTATCTTTCGTCATGACTAACTACCTTCCATTTGAGCCGTTAGGACTCGATAGCAGCCATAAAGGAATGGTTAAAAGTGTAGGCCCCAAGACTACGGTTCTCGAAGAGCTATTGTGCCTCTAAGTTGATTGTTTAATATTTGTTAGTATTTCGATAACATCGATAACATAGGAAAAAGTTATTGATTTCAAAGCTTTTTTCATGTCAAAAAGAAAATGTGCCACAATAAACTATAGATACATGTTTTTCTATCTTAGTATCTAATATATTCATTACATTCATACAGAACGTCAATTCACTCAAAACTTCATTCATTCATTCGAAGTTTCTTTCGAAAATAATTTTCCTTTCACAAATTCAAGGAAGAAGAAGTAGCAGAATCGAATTCACCGGGTGACATTTTCCTAGAATTCAAAACAAAAACTACACAGTTGCGTTTCCAAACCAAAAGAGTTATCCTCGTCGCATTCAGGAACTTGTATATACTCTATTGGAGACTGACTCTTTCGATTTTTTTTCGAATACAGTATTAATTTGATGTCTCAGGACAAAGCTAAGGACACATTAATAACACATAATGCCGCTCGCACAGCCAATTGAACATGACTTTGTGTGCATCAAGCAACAAACATGCTGCCCCACCAGAACTACACCATCACCACCGCCCGACACAGCACCGTAACCGGCCACCACCGCCACCAATATTAACAACAGGAACAGGTAGATCCGAATAAAAAGTTCAAAAATTACTTGACACTGTGCGTCCACTGTTGTGATTTGTCATTTTAATATTACGTTCTTAATTTTATTGTGGCCCTCGTGGCACAAAACAGCATCACACATTGCTGCCACCACCACCGCCATGCACTGCTGCGCTGGCTGACACTGCCACCGCCACCGCCGCAGGGGTACCAAACAGCAAACAATATCAAATGTGGCAGCGTTCATTAATTTTACACGCGCGTACTGCAACCATGAGTCTCTTTCTCTGTGGCACAATCCCATCAGCAGAAAACAGCAGCAGCACCAACAGTCATATGGAAACTTGGTGCGTATCTCTATAAATATGTACTCTAATGAAGTCACAGTGGCACAAAGTGTACAATAAATTGACAAATCGTCAGTAATTTCTTTTGCATTCGCTGCTTGCACCCTCGAAGAGCTATATTTAATGCAAACACCAACAAAATCATTTTCTGCATCCTTATACAGTACTCGACTCGTATCATGATGCCTCTCCGTCCGACTCCGATGCATGTGTTTTGGTTGTATCCGTTTTGGTGGACTATAGAATTTAGCTGGGGCATCATCAAGCTGAATGCAGCAAAAGTACAAATTTTAACAAGAAATTTGCTTAGAAATGATTTTCATTTCGATATATCAATTCGATTGCTCAATTTTGCTATTTCGTTGTCTCTCGTATGCGCTTGGCTGTGGAGTGAAGCACCCACATTTGTAAAACAGCGGCGATCCTACCATTTTATTGGAACTTTGTCATATGGATATCCAAGGATACTCTGATGGCGATGCCAGTTCGATTTCAATTGAGGGTGATTTGATATTAATTCGATTTGTGCGATGTTCATCGCTGTCGATGTTGGAAATTAGTGAAATTAGCTAAAACTGTTTCAAGTCAATATAATATATGAATCAATTTGACAAAGTGAAAAATGTCTGTAATGATAATTATGTCGCAGCTGGAAATGGGGGTTGATCTAAATGGTGACGGATATAGTTTGACTTTATATTTCTTCTAACAGTTGAATAAATTGAAGTAGATAGGTAAGGTTTGTCCTTATTTGACAGCTTTTCAATTTTATTAAGAACAGGAAGCTAAGTTCCCTTTTTTAGTTGGTGGAGCCCGCTGATTTATTTAATCAAGGTATTGGTCAACCCTAGCTGGTAGCTAGGCACGAATTGATGTAGTTTCTACTTGGTGTGATCTCAAAAATTGTGCCTGATAACATCAGCTAATAAGCGACTGGAACCATCTACGTATTAATTTTATCATTTCAGCTTCCTACCCTAATAATGAATACTTTCAGAGTGAGAATTTGAGTGATTTAAGCAAGCCTGAGGTATTCGTTAATTTGATAGTCGGGGGGTTGTTGTTGTATTGGCAATACATATACAAAATAGGATCAGAATCGGGAGAGACACTATTGAGAAATATGGAAATAAACAACAAAAAAATCAAATTACGCAAAAACCGCCAATACCATATTTCTGTCATACGAGAAAAACTGAAATGCAGTTTTGTAGGAATAAGGACAAACATCACACATATGTAATTTTGTCAAAATCAAGAAAGCCATTTTCAAGGAAATTACAAAAAAAAATAAAACCAACATTTGCATCGGAGCTATCAAGTTTACATTTTACATGGCGACGGCCTTTGATCAATGGGCCAAAAATGTCTGTTGTTCAAAATGTTTACACACTCTTAAGTTTGGTGGTTTGAATAGTATGACGCAATATTACACATAGTGGTTGACACTATTCAGTTACTGAAACATTATTTGGGGGAGAATGCCACCAAAAAATGGCTTCCAAGATCAGTCAAATGTAATTTCAAACACATTGCAAACTTTATAGTTTCAAAACGATTTAAATTTTCCAAATAAAGCTTTTTATCTAGTCTTCTTTCAATATTCACTCCTAATTTTAAATCGGTTAAATGTTAAATATCTAAGTCCGATAAGAAATTCACTTCATAAACTTGCAAACGGCATGCATTGCGATCTTGGAATCTTTTCCCCGGTGGGTTTCTAGCATTGGAAAATTATTTGAAAAAAAAGTTTAAGTTTCTAAAAACAACTGTTGTACGAGAAGTTAAAATTCAAATAAATCATTTTCAAAAATTAACGCATATATTCGCAAAAGATACAATATTAATTTTCTTGTTGTTTCTATTTTATGTTTCAAATTATTTCATACCAAACAAATAAAAATCATTACTTAAAAAAAAATCACAAACCTAATTTCTTAATCGTGCTTTTATTGTCTCTCGTAAAATTCCCAGAAGCGTTCGTTAGTGATTCTTTGCCTTTGTATGTTAATTTCTCCAAAAAACAACAAAAACAACAACCATGGTAAAAAGTATCTAAACCAATTAATTAAATTTATTTAAATAAATCATTTCAAATGAGTTGTTTGAAAGGCAAAGCCGACCCAAATTGTTTAACACTACACCAACAACAACAACAAAAACACACCTATATTTGTATACATTACACGTCGAAGAATCATCACACCGACTACTACCGACATTAAATACAGTTTTGACCATTTTCCATTGCTCTCGCGTGGTTTGAATCTAGGGTTTGCCAAAAAAAAGAAGCTTTTTTATATGCTTCTGATGGTAATAACAATAAAAGGAGTTGACTAGGTAAATACAATGCGGGGACACAAAAATGCGATGAAAGAAATGGTAGTAATAGTTGTTGTTGGTACAACTATTTCATTTTTATTTGGAGGTAATTAAATCTCGAAAAGTGTGTGTAGACAGGAGAAACAAAAAAGTAAGTTTTTTTGGCTTGAATTGTGAGATGGTTTATCTTTATGCGATTTGACCATCACAATGTGATTTTTTTTTTGTTTTGATTACGTATTTTATTTGTGTTTTCAATTCGGTTTTTATTGCCTTAATGATGTGTTTTATTGGTATTCTACAAATGAATCTTTGAAATACAAATACAAAAGATTTAAGGGAATGTCTCTGTTTTTTCGGACTTCTTTGTTGGTTTTTTTTCGACGTATCACAATTATAAGGAAGATGGAGAAAGTCTTTCATAGATTCTTCAGGAAAAAAAAAAACAAAAAACATTTTTATAGCGAAAAGGAACAAACAAACAAAAAATAGAAACAATAAATCTAAGTGAAGAGATAATAAAAACTACTCTCGAATCGTTAAAAGCATTGGAGGCAATAAAAGTCGCTTATGTATAGAATAGATACTACGAATTGGTTTTTAAGTAGAGAGGTGATCGGTTTGATACGATATAGAA
This sequence comes from Meliscaeva auricollis, assembly GCA_948107695.1. NCBI lineage: Eukaryota > Metazoa > Arthropoda > Insecta > Diptera > Syrphidae > Meliscaeva > Meliscaeva auricollis. The sequence goes on from OX403616.1 coordinate 62,554,453, forward strand.
TGTAATTACACTTTTTGATATATCAACACCACTCTGCTCCCCGTTCTTTTCACTCTTTGAACACGTCCGATTGCGGGTTTATTTGTTTTTAATTGCTAGCAAACACAAAGTTGACCCCCGTTTTTTTTTTTTGTTTTTTTTTGGTTCAGTCTGTCAAAGAGCCCAAGATGTGATTCGTTGATAGTGTGAACCACATTTAGGTTGCAGCACCACCGCTACCAATTGAATATTTTTAAATCGATTCGGGCGGGTGACGACAACAACATGGGTAACACTGCTGCCGAATTATTTTGTTTAACAAAATTACAATTTAATCCGACAGATGAATCTTGCGGAGGCAGAACAATTAACAAGTCAACTGAAATGTATATAGTTTTGTCATAGAGAGGGGAGTAGGTATATTGGGATGTAGATGTTGATGATTCCGACGGGTTACCGCTGCTGGTTGTGGGCAATCCACGGAAGCACAAACATAGATGTTGTGGTGTTTTAGGGCAGATACATTAGCAGAAGGAATGAAATTTTTAAGACAAGATATTGTGCGCCTATAACCGAAATTGTTTTCTTGGCAAACAAAATTTCAAGGTTGTAATGATTGCAATGCTGAGAGGGCGTTTTTTGAACGTTTTTTTTTCGTCAGATGCATTTCTCTGTGCTCTTATTAAAACTTATATTTGAAAAAAAATTAGCTTTGAATTTGATGAAGCTGATTTTTATACGTTCACTACATTTGTTTTGTTTTTCAGCACATCGGGGTTTCAGCAGATTTCCTTGAAAATTACTAAATGGATTTTGATTAAATTTCACGGGTGTGTTATTCCTAGTGATTGCTATGGAACTGTATTTCACTTTTTTCATTCTAACAGAATCATGGTATTGGTGATTTTTTGTAAAATGGTAATTTTGTTGATTAACTTTGTATTTCTTGATAAAAGCTTCTTTGTTTTTAGTCTTATTTCATAAGTGTGAGGTTTTATGTACAGTATAAATCACATCTGTATATGTTCTACAACTTGTATTTAAAAGCAAATGAAGAATAGAATTTCTTAGCATTTTTGACTTTTGCTTCCGGATTTTCTTGAAAAACGCCCAACAGATTTTTATAAAATTTCGTATGTGTATTATTCAAATTGATTGCTACAGAACTACAATTCAGTTTTTTCATTCTAACGGAAACATGGTATTGGTGATTTTTAAATAAACGGTCAGTTTTTTGGTTATTTTCGTATTTCTTGATAATCGCTTCTCCATTTTCGATCAAATTTTGTAAGTGTATATTTTCAAGTACAGACTGAACGTATTTTGTAGATTTTCTAAAATTGGTATTAAGAAATCGATAGAAACATTCAATTGCTTAGCAGTTTTGACGTCTGCTAGTTCTTCTTAACTTTCAACTTAAATTTTCATTCTTCTATTGTATAAAAAAAAATTCTACAGTTTTGTTCTATCTATCTTCATTTTGTATACGTTTTGATGGAATCGTACATAAGGTCTAAACTCTTAAGAATGAGTGTTTTGTACAGAAATGAGCAAGTACCTACACTTCTCGAACTTTGTTCTTCAATTCATATTTTTTTCCAATAAAAACACAGAAACAAAGTGCAATCATGGCCAATTTGGTAGTAAGTAGTCTGAAATTGACAACTTTCTCATCGATTTCTGGGAGGAAAATTGGCAATACTAAAAATTGATAATTCAAATCAATTTAAAAAAATGATAAGCATCGTAGCAACGATTTTCTTGTTCATCAATCTCTTTTCTTTGTTGTTATTTGATATAAAGAACATGAACACTCCTATCCTATCAATGTACAAATTTTGATGTTGAAAACTACAAATCACGTTTATTTTATAACAAATTGCACAATCTCTCCGGCAACGCTAATTTGTCAAACAAAAAACAAAAAGACAACATCACCTCTGATGAATCTCAACTCCAGGCGAAGCACCAGTAACAACTTTTAGCTTAGTTACAAACAAAACTTCAAAAAGCCGTCTTCCAAACAAAGCAACAAAAACAAAAAAAACAACATTTTTATTAATTACATTAATCAGCGTTAATTAAAACAAAAAAAAAAAACAAAAAAACCAAAAGCTTTATTTGGCATAGGCCTCACTGTGTTTGGCCAAAATCTATGTCCATCTGTGCTGCTTGACTTTCAATCACCACCAATTAATCATGGGTTCATACATGCTCCGTGGTAATTATGTATGTTTCTTAAATAAGAAACCCAACAACACAATCGGACAGCGCTACAAACTTAACAAAATAAAAAAAAATCTAATTTGGCACGCATTTCTAATGAGACACGAATGAGTGTATTCAGCTCGAAATAGTCATGCAAATTAATCGTTTGACGTTTGATGTAAAGAAAAGCCGCTCAATAGATATCCGAATAGACAGTGCGTTGACAAGCCAGGCACACTATACACTCTATGGAGCCAGCAGCGATTTCAATTCGATCAAAGTGATTTCGCCTCAAACGAGGAGGGTGTCAGTGAGTTTGGAGATGATGATAACAACAACGACGCACCGTGAAGAACCTGGATTTAGAAAATAACAAAAACAAAAAAATATTATAAAACGCGCGGGAAACACTCCTCAAAAACCGCCCACTTTGTGCGCGAATAGGTATTTTTATAGAAGAGTGTCACTTGATGACGGCGAATTTGATGACAGCCATTGCGAGATGTCAGTGATTGTTGGAGTCGGTATTGCCGCCGCCGCCGCCGCTGCGATTGCCTGTTCAGATGGTTTCAACTTCGACTTGGACTCCCTGCCACCTCTCTATATAAATATCGATGGAAAAATTAGAATGCACAAGTTGTTGCGCAGTCGGTGCTATTAAGGTGACACCTTATTCGTCGTTGAATTCAACCATCGTACACACAGAACCAACTTGACTGCTTGCCTGCCTGCCTGAGATTGCCTGATGCGATGCGTGATGTGGTCATTGCGAAATTCAACAAACGTTCTACGTGTCACTGCGACGCTCTGGTGAGACTAGAGTTTTTAGCTTTGACTTTTTGTATCGCGCCATGCACAACACGCGGACAAGTTTATTTTGTCCCAGAGCATATAGCAGCTGTACACACTCTTGAGGGACTTAATTGGTTGGCATGATGTTGATGAGCCCGAAGAGAAGTATAACGTGCATTTGTAGGCGCGCTTGCTGCATCATCACAGTCAGTATAGTAGCAGCAGAAGCTTCAATACAACAACCAGCCAGCGCCACAGATTCCCCTTTTGGGGATATAAATTGAACGAGGCAAACTAATAATTATGTCATTTAGTGAAACAATGAGTACACAACGCGCGAGCGGTCTTTGCAAAAATATAAAAGCCGGCGCGGCGCATCATCAGACCACCACCGCAACCATATGTGCAGCTGTGGTTGATGCAGTGTGGCACACAGCTCATCAGGCCCCCTGGCCCAAACACAAACAGTAAAAAAAGAAAACAAATTCTAATTAAAACGTCTTCAATGCGTCGGTTGGTCGGGGGCATCATTCAGTATAGGTTTTGTGAAGGATTCGCATTGTTTGCTTATTAGATTCTGCGAGGGGATGAAATGGTGCAGCAATTAGGCGTGGCACCATCAGCATTATATTGCAAAGAAACAACATCAACAAGTGGTGTTGAAAGTGACCGCCACAGCCACTGCCACCACCGCCGACGACGACCTAGCGTACGCATAAATGTCTCGTCAGACACAAGTCAGGTCTAAGCGCTGTGCGCTGGATACAATGATGATGATGCTCCATCTATATACCATCATCATCGCATCAGCAGTGCGCGCACTTTGTCAATCTAAAGTGAGGATCGTCTCTTCCAGGAATTTGGGTCATAATTAATGTAGCATGCTGCTTGCAGCGATAAATGAATTGGAATGTGCTGCTGGTATGTTGTGGTGGTATGAATGCAACGCACAAAACGCCTACCAAAACCATCACTATCACTTTATAGAATAGAATTTCTTGAACAAACGCAGATAGTCAGGGTTGTTAAAGAGGTAGAATGTCAAAAGCTAGGAATGTAAAGGTAGGGTGACCAAACCCAAGTACAAGTTTGAAATACATTTTGATGGTCTTAAAAAAACAGACAGTAATACAACTTTTCTTGTGGGGCTAAAGCACGTAAATTTAATTGTAACATCCCTGGAATCGTTCGAATGTTGTGAGTTCTGGCATATTTAATAGCAGCGGCACTTTAGAAAATCGAAGTCTTTAGTCTTTCATGTTATCCATATTAAAAGCTTTTTAGATCTGATAAAAAACATGAGTTAAGAAAAAAATAAAATAAGCAACCACTTGTTGACTTCTGATCACATCCCTGGATTTTATAAAAATTGTAGCTTTTCTGCTTTCTTGACCATCTGCATGGCTTGACTCCTTATTACATTGTCCTCAATTCTTATTAAATTAGTGAAATGGCAATACTTCTAAATCGTATAACAACCCTGTGCTGTATCAAAGATTCCATCAATCATTACAATCAAACAACACAGTCGTTATTCTTTTGGCCAGGTGTTTTCTTGAGATACCTTTACTTTGGGGAGGTTTTATACTTACGCATAATGTAAGTATATTATAGTTTGTCACATCGATCCTGAGCGCGCATCGACGACAACGGACGGGCAAGAATCGGGCAGTTTTTCAGAAAATTCCATCGACCCCATGCCGAGTGGCTTTCGATGGGTTCGTTCGTTCCTTCGTTATTTGCCGATGGTCTTCCAAGGTGTGCGCATTCATAACCTCTGGATAGCCCCATCAGCCGCTCAAGCGCATTCTCCATGATTTGTATGCGTCCATTCCGTTCCGTTTGTCCGTTCGCGTTCTGGTTGTGGTGGGCTGTGTTTCACGTGAATTACCCAACTATTACACATACGTTATTGTGTCTCGACAACAACGACGACGACGTAGTCTGTTTTTCCAGTGATTTCTCAGAGTCTAACATTAGATTTAGGTATGTTTGTGTGTTGTGGGTAATAAAAACATTTCATTTTTCCCCAAGACCCCAAAAAAAAAAAAAAAACAACAACAACGAGAGTGCGGAACAAGAGTATATAGGTACTTGTATACCATAGACACACTGGTGGTTTTCCACAGAAATTGAGCCTCTCCACAAGCGCTAGCAACATTGCTCCACCACTCGTCTATGGAAATTTATTACCAGAGGCTTCAGCAGCACTATAAACCAGCTTCACCTGGCTTGGCCCACTATAGATACATAAAGTTAATGTTGCTTTCTGCTGCTAGCTGCTGCTGCTACACTTGCATTCATATACACAGTTGTGATGGTGATGATGGTGCGTTGGGGACTAATGTTGTCTTTTGTCAGGCCAGTTGAAAGCTTAAGAGTAAAATAGTATGAGACTTAAAGATGGAAACTTCTTCACATGACCAAGCCATGGTACAAGGAATACTTAACAATGTACCTTTTCCTAGCAACTGTTTTCTTTTCTTTTTTTTTTTTAATTTTAGGAACGTTTGCGAAATCAGTTCCGTTGCATGGTACATGAACATAACGCAGAGGGTCGTCCTTCAGCAATCTGCTATTTCACTCGCTTCCATACCCCTGACCATGTGCCAATGGATGCGTGTTATTAACTCGTTCATTGCCACTGTTGCGTTGTTGTTGTCGACGAACAAACTGAAGTTAAGCTTGTTCAGGGTGACAATTTTTAATTGTTGAGAGATTGGGACAGGTAACTAGCTTTTTTTAATTAGTAACGTTGTTTTATTTTTGCAAATCGTGTTTTTGTTAGGGCCATTTTCTAACCCTGATTCTATTCTATAGCAATTTGCTTTGCAATTGGTTCGGATTGTTTTTTTTATTTAAAGTTCCTCAGGACTCAGTGCTAGGCCCAATTCTTTTTTTATTTTACATAAAACTCGTACTGGTTACAATATGAAACACTATCTAATCCATGGGAACTTTTTATCAACTTCCAAAAACTATTAAAAACATTTTATGTGTGGAAACCGTTTTCATTTAAAGAACATTTTCTGGTTCAAAACATCAAATAAAAACCCACTTTGACTAACAATCAGTGCTTGATGGGCAATATGGCTGAATATACATCACATAACTACATTCGATTGGTCATTTATTTGACATTCATCGTAATTATACACACAAATGGAATTGTATGTTCTGGACAGCGAACACAACAATATAGTCAGTGATGCGTGTCACGTGGTTAAGCAGGAGCATTATACCTACCTACTGTTTTGTATTTATAGACAACAAACGCACACAAGAATCAAAGAGATCTTTGAGTTTTTCATGCGTTACTGATTCTTGTTTACCTGTCAATGATCCAGTAAAGATTTTCTAATCGCTTTAAAATTGTCAAACGAATTGGGCAATGGGATAACAGTACCTATATGGGTTAAGGACAGATGTTGCCTTCTAAAAGAAGACTTGGTTTAGTTCCGAATGCATAATCCATCAGATTGAACTCCATTTCAGCATCAACTTCGAAAGATATTTAGGGTAATTCCTTTAGGGAGGACAAGCCAAATTGCTTTTATTTCCGCAAATTAGTTAAGTGGCGCCCAACAAATGATTAAGTATGTTAGAATATTTTATATTTACCATACAATTGAAAGATATTTAAGAAATTTTGCAACAAAATTATTAGACAAAAATGTTTGGTGGAAGACCAATGCAATACAGTACAATAAATTTAAATGGCACCCAACAAATAAGCTCTAAGTACATTGGTATGTTATAAGCTTATATGCAATTTCCACAGACGTAACTTGAAGGACATTTGAGCTTAATTTCAAGGATATCTCTCGGAAAGACACATTCAATTGATTAACAATATTTTTGTATTCAGTTCCACAAAAAAACACCAATGATTTCAGCAAAAAAGTTAAGTGGCGCCCAACAAATGATTCAAAAATGTTAAGGTATACTATAAATATTTCGGAAACTACCCTATTTATAAATTAAAAACGGGTTCGTACAACTGAAAGTACTTATTCTCTTAAACTTTTTGACATACTCCGAAACAACACTCTAACAAATTCCACTTGAAACAAACAAAAGCACATACTCAGAAAAACACCACCAATTGATGCTCAATTTTTATATACATATATATTTTGACTGTCGAATTTATATTCGAAGAATGAGATTCGTGTATAATATACAGAGACTGACTGGCATTGGCATGTCATTTGTGTGGGGGAGAAAAGAACCAACTGTCAAAATGACGAATCAACAATAGAGAAAAGAGAAACACTGGTGATTGTGCTTTTTTTGCAATTTTTTTTTTTAATCTAAGAGCGCAATCCTCCTGAACAATATAATCAAAAGAAAAAAAAAATAAACAAATGGTATAACTACGTTACGTTTCATTCTTTATGTTGACGTTTCATATTGAAAGCCTTATCCCACAACGAGAAAGAAGTCTGGGAACAAACAAAAAAAAAATAATAAAGAAACTGGCAATAACTCCTCCAAAGGAAAATTTTTCCATCTCTTCGATGTCGATTTTGTATGAAGTTGAAGTATGCGACGTGTACTGTGTAGTGTGGTGTGCATGTTTGACAACAATGGAAGCAGGATATAAACAAGAAGAATAAAATGCTTGGCAAAAAATTTAGGTACTTTAAAGAAAAATATTTGAATGGGGCGGAAGAGGAGGGATATTCGTTGTTTTTTATATGTTATTGGTATTTTATTACATTTTTTTATTTTTCTGAACATAAGAACTAGTGTTTGCCAAAAAAGTATTATAAAACACAAGTGTGTCCAAGGATAAGAACAAACAACAACTATCCGAGCACTTTATTATTTTAAAGTCAATTTCGCAACACAATATTAACGTAAAACTTTATCCGGATAAATATTTGTCCTCTAATTAACAAACGCAAACTTGTTAATTGAAGAAAAAGCTACTTTGTGTTCTTAAATTTGCTACGAATAAGAGGAAACCATTATCCAGATAAATCTTAACTTATTACTATGCAAATGGACAATCGCTTAAACATTTAAGATGGTTTTCAGTTTTCAGATAATGTCTGGATAAAATATTATCCAGTCTAAATTGTTTTATTTTTAGAAAAAACTCAATTTTCGGTAAAATCAATGTTATCTTTCTATTAAAAATGAGCGTCAGATAGCTTATCCGTTTAAATTGAATAACCTGATGAATATTACTGCTATGCAACCCTACTCAAATGAAAAGAATATTATAAAATGTATCTATCTTGAACCAGCATAGTTAATTTGTCCACGGATAAAGAACAAATATTATCCAGCTGTACTTATTTTATCTTCTGATTCTTCCTTAACTTTCTATAATTCTTTTGAATTCAAGAAATCTTTTCGGATAAAGTTCGATTTTCTAAACTGTATCTTTTTATGAAAAACAATTCAGAAATTGTAAGAATAATATTCAAGACCGAATATTTTTTTTGGATAAAACAAATCATTATTAATTAGTTGTGGTTTAAAATATAGGTAAATTTACGGATAAAATCATTAACATTTTGCCACTCGAATAAGAAAGAAAAAACTTAACATGTTGTTACTCCAGATAAATTTCAGTCACCGTGACTCATCAAAACATATATTATCCGAAGCCTAAATAATGATTAATAAACGTTTAAAAGTAAATAAATTAAATGAGTCAACTGTTTGTTCCAAGAGTTATAATGTCAAACAAAATTCAAGTTTCCGTCTTTATGCTCGCGAAAAAAAAATTATAATTTCTTCATAAAACAACATTGTGTTAAAGCGCGTGTCAAACGTGCCCCAAATTATGATATACATACATCGGCGCGTAGGTCGCGTTCTTTTTAAAGTCATAGTTGTACTTTTTTTATGACTTTTTCGCAGTCCATACTTTAAAAAAGTTATTACTTTTCTTTTACAGCCATTATTATTGTGGGCTTTTAAAAAACAAATACAAAATAAAAAAAATAAACAAAAAAAATAAAGAATTTTTTAACGATGAACTGACAGGTCATACACAAGGAACAAATAAAGCACAAAACTAGCACATTATGTAGGCATATACACGGTATACCTACGCTGAATAGAAAAAAAAACATAAAATGAAAAAAAAAAAATGGTTGAATGAGTATTTACCCAATGGGGCGACAATTCCTGCCCACCCACCCACAAGAAATGTTATTTTGTAGCAGACCTGTAATTTAACGTGTTCATTTATTTTTCCAGTTTTTTTTTTTTTTTTTTTTTCATTTCGAAACGCCTTGAGCCATCTCATAAATCTTTGAATAGACATGAAAATTACAAATGACAAAGTGAATAGAAAATGAAAATTGTCGGCATTTTCTAGTCAGATACATACATACATACATACACAGATACTCCACCCCCAATCATACTGCGAGTTGCGATCCTATTTTTGTGTTGGAGAGTTAGACGAAATAAGGAGTTGTTTTTTTGTTCGTTTTTAGTTCGATACCGGTGTATGTATTTATTTGTGCGGTGGTTTAGGATAGGAGGGTGCCCTTGCAGAACCCAATAGGCATACACAAACACACGAATAATACATATTTTTTTGTATCGATTTTATTTACCTATACTATTGGGTATAGGCATATTATTGTAAAGGGTGTGAGCCTCGGGGTAAGAATATGCCATTAAAATCGCATTAGGCTCGTCGAACATAGAATATCTACAAAATGTTGAAAAAAAAAGAACTTAAATATAAAATGGGAAATCGAAAATAAATGCACGACCAACGGTCGTCCTGACGGACGGCCGGTTTTGGTAGTATTTTTTTTTTTTTTTTGGGAGGTTTTTAATATTATTTGCTTCAAAAATTGCTGCACACCCTTAAAGCGCACCCTTGAATAAGTTATAGGCAATTCATTTTAGTTTTTTTGCTGCTGATTCTTCAATAAAGGGAAGAAGAATATTGTTCGCCTTTAAGGTAGGTATCTACTCGTAAATGGTGTCTGTGGTTTTTATTTTTAGCAGAAGAAACTATATGGCTGAGTTGTTGTTTTTTTCCTGTTTTTTTTTTTTTTAAATAAATTTATTGTGGTTTTCAAAATGGAAGTTCAGGATAATTCACCATTTTTCTCTCAAATTGTTTTCCATAAAAAATGCAAATAATCAAATAAGGGTTTGTGTATTTTCTTTAAGAAGAAATGTTTTGAATGTTGCTTTTGTCTGCCCTAAACTAACACAAATGTTATTTAAAAGAAAATGTATTTTAAGGAATTTCTTGGTTTGATTTTTAAACAACTCACAACTTTTATTCATAAGTCTAACGTTTACAGTTTATTCACAGTTTATTGCTCGACCAACAACACACAATGTTCGTTGTAATCAACCAGAGAACCCGTACATTAGTTGAAATGGGTAAAAATGGAGAACATGCTCAGCTCAGAGCAGATCGAAAATAGATTCGAATATGGTTGCATTTTAACGCTGGCATCTCAACAACGGAACGAAGGAATTTGAAGTTTGTAGTTTTACAATGTAGCGATTATAACAACAAAAAAAAGAAGTTTTATTTTTGTTTAGCTAGAAAAATAAGCAAGGAAGAACTCTCACAACAATTCGTCGTTCAATTAGAAATAAAGGTAAAATTGCTCAATCTGAACTTGTGAAATGTCTAAATATGAAAAATACTTCACAGATTTCTGATTTTATAGTCTCAAAATGTTGATATTAAAGACAAAAAAATTTCTAAATAACTGACAACATTAAGACAACTTTATCATCATTAATTTCATAATTCATATTTTAAATTTCAAAATCCAAAATTAATAAATAGAAATACCTATCATTCAAGAATATTAAAATAAAAAGTTTTTTAATGAAAAAAAAAAAATATATATATATAGAAATCAATCTGTTATCCATTTAAACGCTGCTGTTTATGCCTACGAAGATATAACACTCCTGACCCCTGAGTTAGGATATCAAATTTCTACACAAAAAGATATCATGACAGAAAATCATGAAAAGTGATGATTTGTTTTTGTTTTTTTCTTAATACATCTACAGGCATTGGAACAACAAATGTGCATACATCTATAAATTATGTGTACATACATACATTAGTGTGTACCTAAATGTGTTCAGTGTTTTGTATAAGGTGTTGGAAAGTTGATAGTTTAAGGCATTTGATGTGATGTTTGTTTATTTGGTTCCATTATTTTGATCAATCCAAATTATAAATCAAATCTAAAGTTTCATATCATATAAATCATAAAAATGTTGACCTCAGTATGTTAAACAATACGTTGAGGTTTTCTTTTCAATAAATAGAAAATAGAAGAATGTACATCTCGTTGCTTCGTTGAAGTTTTTATTCAATTTTTGAATAAGCTTATGCCTGACAGTTATACAGTAGTGCGCACACCAATATATTTATAAATTCTGCAAGGCACTTTATGAGTTATAACTTAAATAGTGTAGATTCTATCATTAATGTCAAGTAAATGATACAAATAATCACATTTTGTCACTCGTATAAACATGGCATTATGATTTATAAATAATTACATTTTTTTAAGGATTCCTACATGTTACAGAAACCAACAGCCCTTTTTTCATATAAGAGTCATTCGATTCGAGTGAGTTAACAATATTTCGATATTTTCAAAACTCAGTTTTATGTTAAAAAATAACAGCATTTAATAAGGAAAAAATAAGAATGGGAAATGCAGCGGTACTGACATTTAAGAATATTTTCGTTAGCCATTTAGAATAGGAGACAAAAATCCAGCGTTACCTAATTCGGAGAAAAGTATCCGCACTTTGAAGAAATAGTGGGTGGGGTACTACAAAGAAGTGAACTAGGTTTAATTTTGTAAATTATTTTGCAAACGCTATATAACTTTGAAAGAAAGACACTATCACACCTACGTTTGCCGACGACATACAGTGCAATACTAGCAGTGGACGATTCAGGAATCTACATTTGAATCTCGATAATTTCAATGAATGTCCGAAAAATTTATGTAAAGAACAGTTAAAACAGTTCAAATTCAAAGCATATCTAGTAAACGAGGGAATTATAAAGCTTAAAAGCGATAGCATACAAAGACTTTAAATTCACATAATATCGTGAAATATCAGAAGGATATCTTTTTGTCAAAAAAAAAAAAATCGAAATCATCAAATTCGTCCCTGAATTTGATATCTGCATAACAATTTTGGTTGATCTTGAAGATAACTATACCTACCTACTCTTATGCATTCAATATTATAGGAGATATTAATCATTTTCAAAGAAAAGTATATCAAAAAGTGAACTCAATTTTTAAGATTTCGAAAGTTAAAGTAATTTGTGAATTTATGATCGACAATGAAACACAATTTGAGTAAATCGATAGCTTCTTTATACTTTTTCGATTATAATACATATTGTATAGATTTTTGTCAAGGCTTCAGCATAAATCATTTAAATTTTGTATGTAACAAATACCTTAAACACAATAATAATTTAGCTTCAGGGTAATCTTGCAAAAAAAAAAAAAAAAATTATCGATCAAACTATCGATTTACTTTGAATTATGTGATCTAAATTTATTTTGGGAATGCCCAATTGGATATGTATGTTTTCTGATTTTTATTTCATAAAACAAAAATTGCCTCTTCTTTCTTTTGTTCATTAAATGGTCAAGTTTAAAATATTATTTTTCAATAAATTGATATTATATCGCATTAAATTTTATGTAAATAAGTAGAAGAAGAGGAAAAAAAAACTCACCATGTGTTGGATGGTAGCCAGTTGAATAATATCTTCTATGATGACTGCTACTTTCTAATGCATAAAATGCTCCCATATCAGATGCATCAAGGCCGCCCGATGTACCACTCGATAAACCCTGATGGGCACCACTACCGCCCACCCCTAGTCCATTGACATTTGGTGAACCACCTAGCCGCGGATTCTCGTACCAGCTGCGAGCAGCTTCCGCTGTTGAGGTCATATCCATTTCGAGAATAATTTTGAATGATTTTTATTTAAACCACTGGTAGCACGAAAAAAAATTTATTTTTTTTATTTTTTAATACAAAGTTAAACAAAAAAAACACAAGAAATGTGTTTTTTCGTTAAATGTTTTTTTTCTTTATAATTCACAGTATTTTTTTTTTTATTTTTCCACTTTCATTAGAATTTGTTTATGTTTTGTCTTGGATTTTTTTTTATTTAATGTTTAATATTCCAATTGTTACCTGAAATTGTAAAAAAGAAATATTTAATTTGTTTTTCAGGTTATTTTTTTAAGGAAAGGTTACCTAATTTTTTTTTTTCACTGTGCACATATTTAAACTTATTTAAAAACAAATACAAACTGTATCTAAAGAGAGGGTTTTATCAAATAGAACAGGTAATGTAGGTATTTCAATGCTATTTTTAATTCTGTTAAACGGATAATTTGAAAGAAGAGTGCTTTCCGCATTTCAAATTTTCTGAAATCAATTTCTTGACATTCATCAAGAATGCTCGACAAGTCATTTATTTACAATATTTTCGCAATTTAGAAAGTCAAAATTTTAGAAAAATTCTACCAACAACTGTTTATTTAAAATCAACAATTGTAGATGCAAAGACAACTGGTGGACTTAAATTAAGAAAAAAAACGTCTTATTTTAGGAGATAAAAATAAAGTTCGAAGTTGGAATGATTTATCAGCAGAACAAAAACAACAACAAAAATTTCAAATATCATTATCAGTTTTATTTAAACATATTTCATTCGGTTCATAATGAAAACGCCCCCAAACAAAATTCAAAAGTAAGTAATGAAATGATTTACTAAATACACAAGAGGTGTCTAAATTTTCTAATAGTTTACGTCGATTGATCACCACCAGGTACACCACCTTAATAGAGGAGGAAATTTTATTTCCCACACACAAAACACACAATTGTTGGCAATCAAGGACTAACCTTCAGTAAATATCGAACAAAGCAACGAAAATTGGTTTTATTTAGGGAATACCTGTGGTTTTTCACACCAAACACTGTGCATTTTATTTTATCACAATTGTGTGCAAAGTATGAAAAAATACATACAAATGAAGAAAAGGATATTTCTCAAGTAGGTATGCGGTAGGTTGGTGTCTCGAATAAAAGATATATCTTCGTTGGCGCCCGCAGTGGTGTTTTACTACCCGCATTGTTCACTTTTTGGTGACACTATTTTTTTGTTGTTTGTTTGTGGTTTTTAAAATTTTTGTTGTTGTATATTTTGCTGATTGAGTTTTGATGGGCAAAATGATTAATGGAATGATGATTAGCAGCAGTATATTCTCTGCATTGACACCGGCACACCAACATGGCATGACGACGAGTGAATTCTAAAGATTTATTGAGGTACCATTGATATTGCAAAAAAAAAATTAAATTATAAATACAAAGGACCCATGAAAGCTGCAAATTGGGTCTTGTTATTATTTGACAATGTCTTGTTGACTTTTCAAAGAGTTTTTTTGTATTCTTGAGTTGCACATAGGCTGGGACATTGATTGTTCTTTTCTGTCATAACAAACATTATAATTATTGATTAGATGTGCTTATAAATATTTGTGTATGTTTTTTTTGTCTGGAGGTACATATTATAGTCTACCACTTTTTCCTAAGGTGTTTTGCTTAGTTTTCTTTAAAAAAGGTTATCAAAACTCCACATAACAAAATCAAAGCTATAAAAACTTATTACTGGCGGCAAATGAACGTAAAATTTTAATAAAAAACCCCAATTGAAGAAACATACATAACTCCTCATAAGCGAGTATTTTTCCGTGAAAAACTAATGTACGATTGTACGGAAAAATACTCAACGAAACATATTTTTTTGGTTCGTTTAGCGACAAAATTGCGCTAAATAATGAAATAGTTTAATACTACTTTATAAGGAAGAGGATTCTTCAAAGTTCTGACGCCAAGTTAATAAAAGATTCAAATTGATTATGAAAATTTTCAATGAAAATTATCACAACTAACTAGAGTTAAATTGACGACATATTAAACAAAAGTCAATTATTTTACAAATTATGTATCCAGGGGTGTTTGGAGTTTGAGATGGCTTATTAAACTATCAAAAACTTTATAAAAACCTCGAAAGTCACTTATTATAAAAAGTCTACAATAATTCAAGGATCAATACTTTTTAGGTGAGTATTTTAGTTAGTTGACACTCAACGAAAATTATCACAAAAATTTAGCGACAAAACAATAATAGTAGTTAATATCCCTTTTTTGAGAGGGTGTTTTGTTAAGCTTTGACGAATTTTGTTCTTGTTGGATTTTAGTTTTTTGTTCTGTTGACTTGGAAATGTTTTTTTTTTCGACAAAAGTACGTATACCCATCAAAAATATCGAAAACAACAAACGAAATTCAACTACTTCAAAGCCACCTTACTGAAAAGAATACAATGGTGCTAAGTTTTTGCATTTTTGCGTTTCATTTCACATGCTTATCTCATCTTATTCCTAAAATAATATTCAAGAAAACTTTTTTATAGCAAAAGTATCCAAACATCGAATAAAAAATTTAAAAAAAACACCCCCACATTAAAAGTTATAAAAATCGAACAAATTTTATTCGTTTTCTGTTTGGAGGGACAAAAAAAGTCCACTTTTATCCTAAATCCATAATTCCCAATTGTAAAATCCTAATTTAAAATTCAAGTTTCCTCAATCAAAATCCATAAGCAGATGCAATTTAAATAATTAAAAAAATTTCACAGAAGTAATACAGTTCAGTGTGATATAGTTTCTTCATTTCAGGCAAACACAAATTAATGAAACCAGCTCCATTATCTAGAAAGTCGAAATGCCCGAAAAAATTATCAAGGAATTCATCTGAAACAATGAAAACACTATAAAAAAAGAGCAATAAAAACATAATTAAAATCAATAATATCTCATATAAATTCAAAAATTAAAAAAAAAAATATTTTTAATTTATTTTCCATATTTTTGCTCTTAAAAATATCAACAGCTCTCTACTCTACAATAATAATAATGATAACTATACAATATGTATCTATTTATCTCTACTCTACCACCTATGGTTTAGGATTCCAGTTTTGCTAGAATTTAATTGTATCATTACGTTCATTTTCTGAGCTACCTTCTCCAACCCACCTAATGGAGTTCTATGGGTTTGGTTTAATTTATTCAAATTAATTTATATTGGTTTAGTCTTTAATTTATTTATTCTTATTATTTGAATGTTTATAAACAAAAAAAAAAATTAGATTGGTTGTCTATTAATGAAGGTATTTTACATGATTTTTGATGTTTAATAAAGTTTATGTGTAGACAGTTGAACAAAATAAATTGTTATCGTGTCTGCATGTTTAAGTCAATCAAACTTATCTAGAAATGTGGACAAAAATAATAGAAATTTACGGAATTTGTAGATTTGTGTATATTATACTTGGAACTTGGACAAGTATGACAGGGTTTACATATCCTTACGCAACCTACATACATTACAAAATCAGATTATACAATAGTTTCTTCTAACTTTTAAATTTTGTAAAGATAATTCTTCCACAGAGTTTCTTTTCAGCTTGGGTTATAATATTTTTGACAAAGTAAAATGTTTTTGAGACAACATTTTACTATCTTATCCTTTCTTGTTAATATCTAATTTAATGTCTAAAATGTAATAGGAATATCATTTTTTTGAAAGCTTACAAGTTCCACTTATGAGAAATTAAAGTAGATTTACAATATTCAAATACCTACATAAATATTTTAAGTATTACATTTTTGGCGAACAATTTTTGAAACTCATACAAAAACAATAGGGGTATTTATTGCATGAATTGCAACACCGTTAACTCTGTGTAAACGTAGAATGACAGTTTCACCACGTTTAAACAGAATTTTCACCGTTGCATTAATACCGTTAATACTTTGAAATTGTATTTAAAATTACTGTAGCCATGCTCTTTAATGGATAACTTTATGTTTTTAGGGGTAAAGTACGTGAATCTGAAGATGTTCAAGAAAATATATTTCGGCAAACATGAAAAATCATCAAAAAAGCTAAAAAAAAAAAAATTATATCAATTTATGCTCTATCTGAAACTTAGCTGACTATTGAGATATTGGGCCTTGAAGGATAGAAAAAAATTCAATTATTTTTTTTGGAATTTTTCCATAATTTCTCAAATTACTCAAGTTTGTCGGGAGAAATTTTGTTGATTCATGTTCAGCCCTCCTAAAAACACATAAATTTAACAGTTAAAAAACAATTACTATAAACATTTTACTTCAATAGATTTCTGAATACTAATGGCAGGAGTAGGTTCTTTTTTTTCGATTATGCTTCGGTAGACTCAATTATAGACCCTTAAATAAATTTTACCGAAGCTTTTTACAAATTTTAGAAGACCTACTTTGTTTAGAAATTAATACAAACGTTTTGATGATTTTGCAAAACTTTTCGACTTAATCCCTTTATCGAAATGTCTTCCAAGAAGTCTGGGAATGCAGTTAAGATAAAATTAATTGATATATGTTTTAGTAAGGTCCATCTTAAACGATCTAGGAAGTTTAACGGCTATTAAAGGAATAATAAATCCACTTAATGTTTCATGAGATCTGAAGAAATTTTCGAAAAAAGTTAAAAATTTTCCTGAGGAATCTTGTTCATGTTGCTGTGCGCTCTATTATCTATGAAACTTGGGCTGAACAATTGAAAAATAACTCTCAGAAACTTCTTCAACGTAAAATGAGGCACTTTATCGTTATTTATCAAAGTTTTAGGTATTCGTATTACTAAAATTCAATAAGTGAAACATTAAGTAGTTGTGTTTTTTGGAATCGGAATGCTAGCAGTAGTTAAGAAGGATCTAAAACAAACAACATCGAACTGCCGTTAAAAGGAAAATTTAAATCCAACTGCCAATAGATTTTTAATATTTTTCGAATCAATGTCAAAAGTCTATTGGCGGCTGGATTTAACATTTCCTTTTATCGGTAGTTTGATATTGCATGTGTGTAATACTTTTTAAATCCTTCTATACTACGCATAGCTTTGCCAAAAGAACACATTTATTGTTTGCATTGAACATTTCGACAACATTAAATTTATTTTAGGTAATTCCTTTATAACTTGAGGTATACATAAAAGGCTATCCAATTCGAGTTTTTTATATTGACAACACCTGCTGATTTCACTGTTCTAAATGTCAAATGCTAGTTTGAACCATTAATTTTAAGTTTCGTTTTCTTTTCAATTAGAAATTTATATTATATTCTAATACGTAATAATAATGCAAAATTTTCGCATCTCAGTGCCTAATATCAATAATTTAATACCCAAAAAACTTATATTTTTTGAAAAGGATTAGCTTGAACATTTTCTTAAAATGGAAAAAAAAATATCTACAAATACTAAAATAAATTATCACTAAGGTATTACTGATAACTGATAATAATCTTATAACTTTTCAATAATATACAACTAATCTAATTTTGTTTAAATTTAATTTTTCTAAACTAATTAACTTTTTATCTAAAAGTTAATCTAATCTTGAATACAAATTAAAGAAAAAAAAACTGCTGATTTTTTTATTTAATCAAAAAAGATTTAGATAAGATAATATTTTTGATTGTTGAAATGCTTATTACGGAAATTTTAAGTAGTATCTAATCCTAAATTCGTCGAAAAAGAAATAAATTAAACGTAATGTCTACAGTTGTGTCTAAAATTCTTATTTTCATTTTGTTCTTACAAAATAGGGCAGACTATTCATTATTTTTTGAAATAATTAGAAATAATTCAATTCTAACTTTATAAATTATTTTATTTTATTGAAGAAATAAAATGGAAACTATTAAAAAAATCATTTGACTTCAGAAACAGGCCTGAAATTCCAATACCACAGTTTCGACTTCGTCGTTCACGGATATTCGAAAGAAAATGAAATTTCGGTAATAAATGTTCAACTTATTTTTCGGTTCTTTCATTTTGAATCAAATTAATTAGAATCATTTAGTCCTTTCAATTTTTACTCAAGTGTAGGTACTTAGTTTTGACATGATATTGGATAATGTCCCTATCGGAATAATTTCCATTTGGTTCAAAAATTCACTGAAATTCCAAATTCCGTCGAAATTTTTTCCCCCATATTTTGTTATAGATTCTAAGGTACATTTTCAGAGTTGCTTTAGGTAGTCAATTTAATAAGTAGAAGAAAAATCTCGTAAATATTTAAGTCGCAATAACCTGTAGTATTAAATGATCAAAAATAAAACATTATGTAATATACATAGCAAGCACTTTGTTTCTTTGTTATGTTCCCATCGCCTTTTCGATAAACGTTTTCGCTAAGGGTTTGGACACTTGTTCTTGTACCACATTAGAGATATTTCCAGGGTTAATGTTGGCACTATTAAAGACGCAGTGATCATTTGGATAAAAGGTCAGGTTTTTGACTAACTGTCTTTAGGTGCTTGTTCCATAATAGCGAAAGAAAGTTCGAATCAGTTATCTAACACATCTGTCGATCATGTTATTGTCTATAAATGTCTTATACTTATTAATGCTTTGTTTTACTCTGGCTGGATTTTTAATCAGTAATTCTACACATAAACTACTGGGAAACAAAATTTCCCGCATCTTCAATCATCTTCTTTATCAACATTTCGGTGCCGATTTTTCTTGAGCACGTTTATTTCATTAAACCTTTCATGGTAGTTGCGGTAACGTTACGGTATGAAAGCGCCAAAGCGGCATATCGATCTTCGGAACGAAAAAGCGGAAGATACCAACTGTTTGGGTATTTACCGCGTGCTTTTGATGTTTCCAGTTGTACGCACTTGTTTTTTTTATTTTAACTTCCAAGACTTAAAGTAGGTTCGATTGTTTTCAATGGCCAAAACTACCAGGAAATTGGAAATTGAAACTTAAGACATCAATTATTATTTATGAGAAAGAGAGATGTTAAACAAACTATTCGCTAGTTGAAGATTTCAAATGAAGAGTCAAGTGAGTTACGTATTGCTTACTTCGTTTTTATGAAACAAGCCATTTATGTTTCAATCAAGTCATGCGAAATTAAAGTATTAAAAAGCTTATTTATCGAAAAGATAAACATTTTCGGCAAATGTCGGAAATTTTATCTGAAATAAACACAAACACATTTTTGGCGCGACTAGCACACGAAAAACAACAGCCTAGTGGCTTTGACACTCTCAGGCCTTCCTGTGTGCGTGTATGTAGTTTGTCGACAGGAATAAAGAAGACCCACGGCACCGTGAGAAGTGAGATGCAGTTTAAAAAAAAAAAAAGTACTTTTGGGTGTTTGACAATTCCTCCCAAAAGGTTGGTAGTATCCCTGGAAAAAACAAAGTGGATTATCTTGCATAGATAAAATTGTGAAAATTGGGAAATTCAGAATACTTGAAGGGGTATCTTAGGTATATTAGGAATAGGATTGTTTTGACCTCCATAATGTAAAAGTTGAATGGAACTCTTCTAAAATCCTTTATAGCTCGTTCCTTATCTATACCTAATAATAATCGGAATTAATGTATCCATTTCGGGAGACAAGAAACTGGACTCAAAAATAGCAACTTATTTAAACTCTGAAAATTGGACTTAATCACTTAACTCAACAAATTATGGAGGAAAAGTATAATTTCGATAATAAATATGCATCGAAGAGATATGGTTGTTAAATTACGAGGTGAAATCAATGATTTTAACTGTTTATCAAAATCCAATACTCCTTAAAGTCTACTGACAGATAAAATGGAATAAAATACTTAAAAGTTGGCATTGCTTCCAATATTCCGTCTCAAAGCAATGAACTTGCTTTCAAATGAATTTCAAAAAAAGAAATTGCCACTCCGACGGAAGCTCACAAAATTACTAATACCTCGCATAAAATGAATGAATTAAATGGAATTTATAATGTTTTGTAAATACATTTTATCAAGATTTACATTAAGAAAGAGTAGATACTCGAATTTTTCCAAAAAATCCATATTTTTGAATCGGCATTGGAGTTTAGCGGAACTTAGGTCAATTTTTGCATCTGCAAAGGGTAGGTACGGCAGCATTTAATGTTGATTCCACTGCCTTAAAAGAACCAAAAATCTACAAACAACAATAACACAATACTGGCGCTTAAATTTTAAGTCTTCTAAACTAACGAAAAAAGTAACGAGTTAACAGTTAAAGATATTAAAAAATAAACCTCCAAAGAAAGTGATGATAAATCCAACTACTTAATCTAGTGAGTCTTGGTATCTAAATATTTGAATTATCACTTTAACACGATAAACGTTCTAGGGTTCCAAAGTATTGCACTCAAAAAAATGTTTTTTTTTTTTTGTTTATTTTCAAAAAAACAAAATGATAATATCCTTACTCTTGATTATTTCATCGTTTTTTTAGTTATCGGTTGTTAATCCACTCGATTGTACAAAATATCAACACAACAAGTTAATTTAGTTACAAAGCAAAATATAAGCAACATCCTTGCGTGGTCATAAATTAAATAAATAACGAGTTACAAAAAAAAATGTATATCAACCCGCATTGTATAAATATTTATATCTTTCACCAAGCGCACCTTATCCACAACTAGAATCGAAATCGAATCAATCCAACAATCATCACACACGATCCTGTCGATCAATTCTTTTTTTTTTTATAGATTTTGACAGGTAGTCGTGGTTATAATGTTCAAGTTATGACACTGTTTTCTTATCTATTTTTGTTTGTTTTTTTTTTTTTTTTTAATTCATAGATAAAAACCCAAAAAATAAATAATCACTTGGCAAGTTAGTGTGCGGGGAACAACAAGAAGTTTAAAATTTTAAATTAAC
Source organism: Meliscaeva auricollis (assembly GCA_948107695.1). NCBI lineage: Eukaryota > Metazoa > Arthropoda > Insecta > Diptera > Syrphidae > Meliscaeva > Meliscaeva auricollis. The sequence goes on from OX403616.1 coordinate 62,576,263, forward strand.
GAACAAACATGGAAGAAACGACGATAACGGCACATTGCAGTGATAAAGCAAAAAAAAAACACTTCACTTCACGGTGATATGTTTGGGCGAGTAGTTAGATCGAAGACAGAGCGATAAAGGTATACAATTTATGGATGGATTGATCTATTATCAAAAGGTAAGGTACACACTATTAGTGATGCGGTGAATTATTGAATTTGGAAGCAAACACAAAACAACAACAACAAAATACAGGGCAAATTCGATTAATCGACGGCAATGATGGCCGGTGTGATCCATATAATAAATTACAGTGCACAGTGATGAGGTTCGTTCGATATAATATTTCAGATTAAAATGGCTTACATAATTTTTTTTTTGTTTCGTTTATTATGATGGATAATCAAATCAAATCAGATCGATTATTATTATAGGTAGTCGAATATCGATATCATCTATCATCGTCGTCGTCGTCGGGATGATGATTTAAATGCGATTATGATGATGAAGGCATCTCCATACGCGACCAGATTAAAATCTTTGATTCTATCAAGATAATCAAACTTTTAGATGAGCTTTTGAAGGAGAGCAAATCTATATTTTGAAATCGCAAACAAAAAGAGCGCGCGCGAGATTAGCCGCAATTAAAACGCCGAGAAAATATAACCGTAAAAACCGTGTGCGGGAGATCTTATTGTCAAATCAGAGAAAGATTACACACAAAAACGACGTTGCACACTCAAACACGTCAACGGTCGCAGACCAACTGAAGAACACGTATAGGAGGAACATTGGAAAACCGCACGGTTGCGGGAACGACACAACGATGACGGACAACAACAACAACGAAAACCTAACAACCAGTACACATCAAAAACAGGGAAAACGAGAATAGCAAGCTGCCACCGCCAGCCGGTCGGCGCTTTGGCCAATCCCACTGGGAATTGATGGTGGCAATGGTGGTGGTAGAGAACAAACAGGCCTCTGCCTTGTTGGCTGACACAGCCATGCGCCCGAAGGGGTTGGAATGAGTATATTGTAGCAGTGTTATCTCTCAGCAGAACAAAGGGCGTATCGATAGCAGTCTTTCTCATTCCAACTCATTGTTGCCGAAAGAGAGAGATTGTGTCGTGGAAATTTGAGCTTGGCAATGCTGGTCAACTACTGTGTGCGCGTATAGTATTGTTTGTCTCCCTCTCTCTCTCTCACACTCTTGTGTTCACTCTCGCTCTTTATTGTACGAGCGCCCATTTGTATCTCGAATTCGATATTTTCGATATTAATAAAAAAAAAACAAAGTGAGAGAAAGAGGTTTGGTTGCTGCCGCTGCTATTCTTCTGCTTCTCACTCCCTCGGGGACTTAGATTGTTGTTTGTCATCTGGTCTCGGGAAATGTTGGAAAAACAAAAATACGTTTTTTTTTGCGTAAAATCAGATTTTTTTTGTTTTGCATTTTCTGTTGGAATTTTCTTGTTCGGAAGTTCGGTTGTAGTTTGCTTGCATTAAACTCTAGCAGTGGGCCTGGGTACTTTAGAGGGTTGAGTTGAGATTGAGAGAGAAGTTGAGATGGTCGTGGCGTGTTGTTGTTGTTAGTGGGTTCATTTTGACGTAGGTGCTTGCTAGAGTGCATCAGAGGGGATACGCGTTTTTATTTTGTTGTTGTTTGTGTTGTTATATTACCGCCCCCCTTTTTGTCTAGGAATAAAGAGAAAAATGCTCATTTGGAGTAGGTACAAGTTTTTTTTGTTTGTTTGTATTTTCTTGTGGTGGACAACCCGCTGCTGCTGGTGGCTCTGGCTTTGGCTCGGAAGGACTCCATTAGCATCGAGTTGGGTGTTTGTGTGGTGGTGTGGTTGTTCTACGTCAGAATGATGATTTTTGTGCTCCCCGTTTTCCGCTTCCTTTGGTTTTTTTTTTGTTTTTTTTTGTAGTGTTATGGGGGTTTTGCGAAATTCTTGGAAAATTGGATGTCAGTTGTTTGTGCATACACTGGGGGTGGACATATGAAGCACACACAGCATCTTGAAGTTGTGTGTTTGTTTTTTTTTTTACTGATTTTTAGGTAGGTAGGTAACCTATGCCATGTAGATAGGTATAGGTACCTACTATGTATGGAATATTGTAGAATTATTTTATTCTGTCAGATTTGTGCGCTGATAGTAATATGAAAGAGTTCGGTGAACATCATTTTTCCAAATGCCATATTTGTCAATGGAGAATCGATGTTTTGTGGAGATGTACCTGATTATTGTAAAATTGTACCTACAACATTTTGAGAGATGTTTTTTTTTTATTTTTACTCACGTGGTGGAATATGTTTTCCAATCATAATAAAGTTGGGCTTAACTGGTACCAAACTATACCCACTACAGGTACCTACAATGTCAGGTAAGCCATAAAGCACGCATCGTGTAGTACCTACGTGTATAGTTGGCAACATGAGTTTTTGGACGCATGTCATTTTATCTGATTGGTATCAAGGATGTTTTTAACTATTTTAACACGCTTCAAAAAAATAAAAATATGGATGCAACAACGCGCGTGTATTTGGCGCGAGGATTGGAAGGTATGTAGCTAGGTTAGTACCTACCTACTCTTACCTATATATGATTTGAACAAATCTTTTAGTTGTTTCTTAAAATGTAGAATCTATAATGTCTACCATTTTTATATGAAATTTTTAGATTAGCTGACATGAAAGGTTTGCTTATCATGTGATAAAGTTACTATAAAAGGTTTAAGTTAGCTTTAAATTGTATTGATGGTTAAAGGGATTCTTGCATTTTTATCTACATACAAGTGTCCATAACTAGAGGAGTGCGTTTTTTTTATGTCAAGTACCTAGCTGCCTGTCTGTATAATGAGGCATGAGTTGTTAGAAAGATTAGCATCTTATCGTGTTTTTATCATGACAACAAGTGACAACAATATTGCTACTGGCAATATGAACAAGCATATGCTATGCATAGGTATGGGCATGCATTATGTAGATAGCTGTGTAGGTAAATTAATATAAGTAGATGTCCTTTTTAAGAAAACCGATGAGCTTTTACGTAAAATGGAAAGATTGGTAGTTGATGTAGGTATGTATGTAGGTACCTAATCGGAAAAAGTCAAATTGGTAGGCACCTACCTGACTTCATTCGGATAATGTCGTCATGGGTATTGAAGCTAGACCCTGACTTTATACTTCAATTAAAACACCTGCCAAATATTATTGTGCGCAAATTAGTGTCCCAGAGCGGATCTGAGGGCTGATAGATTTCGGTCTATTCGCGCGCATTGTAACGTGTATATCACTACCTTCTCGTAGTGCTCGCTGACAAGAGGAAGCTTAAACGTTTAAGCTGAAATTGTTCTTGTCAGAACCGACTTGCTTGCGTATCAGTGGAAACTTGCAAAGTGTGACTGCTTGTTCTGTAAACTTACTTGGGAATACATGACTATTCTATGATGCATTGGGCCTGCAGCACCACATGAATGGAATTGCTTAGAATATACAAGGGTCCTGAGAATAGCATACGTTGAACTTGTAAGCATAACGGACGCTGTATCCAACGAAACCGAGCGGTGTGTTCTCTAGCGAGGTGGATCTCAGTTGATACAACATGTGATCTCTTTTTCTAAGTTGAGCCACGCAATGATAAGGACGAATGCCTACTCAGCATTTTAAAAATAAAGAGTGCCGCGAGGTAGGTACTGGGAGCCTTCTATCAAAGACTATGACGGAATAAGTACCCAGTACAGTTAGAATGGCCCTTCGGGAGCATCGCGGTAGCTGTGTTAGCGGATAACTGGTGAATTGATAACTCAGCAAAATAGATACAAAAAGCATCAGCAACGCATCATTTCTTCTGGCAAAAAGAAGTGACATGATGCACTGAAATTAACATAATGGAACTGACGATTTTCTTGAGTTGTAACTGTAAGTCATTGCGAACTTCTCTTGACAGCTATTGAAAAAAGAACGAACCGTTGAAATAGACTGTAAAAGTATGTTAATTTTAGGAAAGAAGCGCAAGCTGCCGACCAATGATCAACGTGTTCTATGACCCTGATTGGCTAGGTGCTCTCGTTTCAACATTTTTAAAATTCTGTTGGATAAAAAAGTATGGCTTATCGCAGGCTATCGAAACTTTTTCAGGATCATCCTCAATAGCATGGGTTCCTGAATTCACGGCTGATCTGATGACATCAATGGCAACCAGCTTAACTGTGCTGGAAGCAGCCCTCAAACCGATGTATTATAATAGTCAGCTAATGTTTTTCTAACCCAACCCGATAATACTTGAGCGTTAAAAATGTTATCGACAGTGTTTTGTTAATAAAACGCTGAACTTTTTTTAATTACAAAGCGTTTTATCACCGACGCGCAGCAAAGTAAATATAACGGTTAAAAAAAAATATATAAACCCTGCCATGTGTGTTACGTCGCATTAGTTTTTACTTTTACATCAACTACGATTAGTTGGCGGGAAAAAAAATTGTTCTAACTCCATAAGATTTGCCAAAGACTTAGAACAATTTTTGTTTCCGCCATCGTATAAGTAGTTGACAATAGTAAGTTTGATATGTTTTTGTTTTTGGCAAAATGAAGCAATAGTGTAAAAAATTTAAAATCGAGGTGCGTCAATTTTTTTCTAGTTAAAAAATCACAAGAAAAGCATTTTTTTCTATATTTTTGGCCTACATATATTATGACGTGGGGTATCTGCAGTGAAAGTTGTAACTGATTACAAAAGAACTAGTTCTCTTCTTTTGCACTCAGTTTAATTCGATATCTTTTCTTTTCCAGGAAATCTTGTTGTCGAAGTTAACGAATTTTTTATTTTATACTGGTCAAAAAGGTTTTTTGTTATTGACGAAACAAAAATATACATTTCCAAAGGTTTTTACTAAAATCCGAACTCGGAACGTTATTTCAGCTCTCGTTTTGAAGATATCAATGTTAGAAAATCACAAAAAAATCCTTTAACTGTGATGTTTAGCAGGAAAGTTGTAGCCAATTCCTAAACTCTGAATTCGGATTCTAGTTCAACAAATTTAAACAATTTTATTAGTTCTTAATGTACCCTCAGTTTCACAGTAGAATTTTAAACTCCACTTTTAATTTTAACTTCAACTCAAGAATTTATTCGATTTCACAATTTCGTTTAAACGTAAAATAGAGTTCAATTTGTTGTTCAAGTTAAACGACAGAATTCTGCCGTTTAAACCGAACTACTTTCTGGCATTTCATAGAATTGTGTGCACGTGTTTTTCTTTTATTTTGGATGATATTTTTGTTTTCATTACTGATTTCATCAATAAATCAACATTTTCTAATGAAAAGTGTTATTTCTGTCCTTTCGTTTTCAGTTACTGATTTGTTAAAATTTGTTTGCATTTTCAATAATTTTGTATGAAAAAAAATTAGCTGCTCGCGCGCTTGTCTACAATACAAAATATATGTTGTTGTTGCCTCGAGTGTTATTTTCCTCAGAAAGGGAATGAAAAGACAAGGAAAAAAAGAGGAAAAACTAAAAAAAACTGACAACATCGAAAAATGTTGCCAGTTATTTTCATAAAGTCTAGTTAAACGAAGTTTAACTAAACTGAAGTTAAAATTTCACTGTGAAACCGGAAAAGTTAAACCAAAAATTTGATAAATCTTATTTGAATATTGCCAAAAAGTTTGTGTCAATACAGATTAATCGTTTACATATGCCGGCTAGTCGCACTCGAAAACTGATATGTAAGTATACTTTCTGTGCATATTGCGGCCAGTTGGATAAAAGCAAATCAGCTTAAAACGAACTTTTTCGGCAACATACAAGGAAGATCTGCCAAACATTTTTGTTGGTATCATAACTGCATTGTTATTGTGTTATAACTTTGTTTTACCAATGAAATGCAATAAAACGCCTATGGTAAAGTTGACCTGAAGAAACAGATCTTTCATTAGAAACCAATTTTAATAACGGCCGCTAAACATCCAATAATGCCCAATCTCCTTTTGTTGACCGGTATTTTGTTTAATATACCAACTTACCTTTCTTTTACTAACTTAAAATTACAATACGCCCGATTTTAATTATTAACTAACGTTCTTACATTTACCTACCTAAAAGCATGGTACACATAAAATTAATGTATTTATGTAAACTAAACACACGTTAATTCAAACGTTAAAAGTAAAATTTTAATTCAAACGCAATAATAATAATGCGCTATCGATATCAGGGCACATGGAACCAATTTAAAACAAGATTGCTTGTTTATTTTTTTTTTTTCATTCTTCTAATCAGATCGAAATATCTCAACTCCAAAGTCGAAGAGTCTCTGTTTTTATTATGTGAGAGTCAAACCCATACCTCTACTCTACATGATAGCGAAAAAATCAGATTCAAAAGTGTTAGTTTAACGTTAACCAATGCTCACACGTCCATTTTATTAATTTACGAGAACTCTCTTCTATGTTTTTATCGGAAATCAGATGTTTTATAAGAGTGTCATTGATATTGATCTGGAATTTCTGTATATGCGGATATATTGATAGAGAAGTCAACTTTGATAATATATAACTTGTCCGTAGATACGAGTAGAAGCCTAATTAGTTTAAAACCATCACACATATTTATTTGCATTTGATGATCTATCTATTATTGGGAGTTGAGAGTAGTTTAATAAAATCGTTGATTAAGGTGGTTTTTAATGTTCTTCTTGGAAGTTAATTTGATTTATTTCTGTATTAACTATAGGTAGGTAGGTAGAATCGAGTGAATTGGTTAGTCAAACAGATTTTATGAGATTTATATTTTTGCTTTAATTGATAGCAGTGATGGCTTATAACATTAACAGGTGTTAGTTTGAAAATTAAAACAAAATTAAATCACACTTGGGTTAAGTACCTACTTAAATATTTGCAGGTTTGAAAATGTTATTATTACATGATTATGGGTGGTCGGTGATGCAAGAAGCTTATATTTCATTTCTAGCTTTTATGTGATAAAACTTGTTTTTCTAAAATTAATTAATTCCTTAAATAATAAATTTGATACTAACGTTCAAGTTATTCTTTTTGTATACCAAATACCACCCAATGTGTCAGAATTAAAATATCAAATGGAAACATTTATGGTTTTTTTTTTTTTTGTAGCTGGATAATAATTTCAACTTTATTATTTCGGTTATTTAAGGTTTTTCAGTTTATATGAATATATTAATCTGCTAACTATGTAGGCTTTTCCATGTTTGGTGTTTTTTTTTTTTTATTGTTTAACATGATTTTTATAAGCGACCAGTTATTTATAATAATCTTAACATGATAGATTTATTTAATTGTCCTTCGATCAGATATTGTAGCAAAATTTATCTCATATTTTAAATGGCTTACAAAAATTATGAGCCATTAAGTAAAAATCGGTCCAACTAGCCCCGCCCTACCCTATTTAATTATAATAAAATTTTTACACATTTTTTCATTTGGCACTCAAACCAAAATTCTCGCTATTATTTCATAAAGTATTGAAGGCAATTTCTACATTCACCTCGGAATAATTCTTCTAACTGAAGATTCTTAAATGCAATTCTGTTTGTTTTGGGACAAGGAATACTCACAGAAAAGTCAATTTTGTCAAAAAAAAATAAGGGCATTTTTTTTTATAAGAGCATCATATAAGCTTCAAATAGTGTTAACCAAATATTTTTGAACAATTTCGTCATTTAGTAGGTATAACAATCAAAATACAGTTTTTTTTTTGGTATTTAAAACTATCACTCTGAGAAAAGAAATAAATTGCACGACTGGATCACATGTTCTTGCTCTTATAGATAAAGTTACTGAGTATGGTAAGCCTTTTTAATTACATTTTTGTAAATGCACTTTTAGAAAAAAATTAAAAAAGCATAAAATTCGATTTTTAAAGAACTAAAAAAGCTTCTTAAATAAATTTAACCTCAAAACAAAGTATGCAACAAAATTTGAAAATCGTTAGAGCCGTTTAAAAAAAAAACAATTTTTCCTATATAAAATTTTGCAAGGACTTTTATAAAAAAAAACTGGAACGTATTTTAAGATATTATTTATCAACATCTAAAAACTAAATTCTGAAATAAGTATTGAGTAGTTTTCGAAAAATGATTTAAAAAAAAAGAAAAATTGTTGAAATGGAATCTTGAAGGAGAAAATTAGAATTTAAAAGAAACGGTTCTATGTCAGGTACAATTAATACCGGTTTTTGAAAAAAAATTGGTTTTCATTCAAAGATAGACCATAGGCATTTTTGAGAAAAATGAGTTTTTCTAAGACCGGTATATGACAGGTAGGTACAGGTAGTAAAAATAATAATTCAAAAAACGTTCCCAAAAAACTCCAACATACCAAGTTTGAAGTAACTTGACCCATCCGTTTAGGCTGTGGCTTGTGATACATACAGACAGACAGAAAAACAGAATTGTCGGAACAACTTTTTTCTCATTCTCTATCATCGGAATGTCATGTTTGATTGTTATCTCAACTTTTTTTTCGCACGAATGCATATAAATAATATAGTATCTACCTATATCGCAAGTAAAGAGTATGGTTTTATGTAGATGTTTACATATTGTACAAACTTTGCTCACAAACAATTTCAATTACATTCACGGTTTTTAAGTATGTAAGTAGGTAATCCTTAGAATTTTTTGTCATTTTACGTTTTTTTTTTTAATGGCAATATCTTCGGAATGACCAGTTGGAAGAAAGCTGCTCTGATTACTTTTATAAAAAACTACATGCTCTTCAAGTTTTGCATACCTATCACCAGTCCAAAATACAAAACCATACCTGGAAAAATTAATATTTATGTATATTCCTTATCGAGGAATACCATGCAAAATTTTAATCAAATGAAGCTTTTTTTGACAGTTTTAAAGTTTTGAACGCGACATTTTCACAAATCCATAAAATGTAAAAGAAAACGATTTTTTTCAGGCTTTTAGTAATTTTGAACTAAAACCCTAGTTTAAATAAAGGATGTTCAAGTCAAATAAATGTTTTACATATTGAGCCAGGAAATGTCTCCGTGAAGCGAGTAGTTTAAAACATATTACTTTTCAAAAATTGCTAATTTCGTCGGAATCAAATTTTTTTTTTTAAGTTGTTTGAGGATGGGCCCTTAAATTTACTTTGCTCGAAGGTGCGTCCGCTGCCGTGGCTCTATTTGCCATTTACAACTCAAGATGTAAAACATTTCAGGAAATAATTCAATAAAAAATTAATTTTAAAGCTAAAAAGAATTTTTTTTCCATATTTTTCTTACAGAAAATTCAACGCTACGTTTCTGGCTCTAAGATAACACTGGTCTGTAAAAATTAAGTTTTTTTGTCCTTCACATATTTTTTTTAAATTATGTAAGACTAATTTTCTGAATCTAAATTTGGTTTCAGAAAAAATCTATCTCGTAAACTTTGATTTTGATTGATTTTAATACTTGATTTTTTGATTCTTCAATGTGCATACATATAATCACATTTTAAACCGTAATATAATAAATTTCAAAATTCCGTAGTTTTTGGGATGTACATCACTGCATCCTATTTCCATACTCTTGATACTGGCCAAGTTAATTATGGTGTAAAGAGGGCAGTAATCAGAGAAAATCCAATAAAAAAGAATTTTTTGTGCTTTTCAAAAGGACTAATTTTTATGGATTTTCAACATATTTTTTGAAGAATCCAAAGGCATACAAAAAATTGGCCAAGATATAAATTTGGTAATTTTGTCTTAATTTGTTCTACATTAACGGTTTTAGCGCAAAGTGTTTATATTTTTGACTATTCACCAAAAACAATTAAAAAAAAAAACAATTTTTTGTGAATTTTCTCAATGATTTCTCATGTTTTACGTGATAAATTTTGTTGCGTAACTTCAGATTCATACTCATCATCCCAAAAAAACAAAAAGTTAACTATAAAAAGTATTACTTCAGAACTCTTTCCACCTCTAAAAACGCTTGAATTGGACTACAGAGAGTATTTTGGACAAATCATAAACTTGAATTTCCAATATCTTTGTACCGAAAGCGAATTTTTGAATCATTTCATTCCCATCCCATTAATAGTTTTGTAATAAAGTATTTACCAGCAAAGAAATTCGACATTAAATGTACCAAAAAAATGAGTTTTTAACATCTTCATATTATTATCATATTCGTGTTCAGCGGTACAAAATCCTTTAGAAAAGTATGCATTGGTTTAAAGGCAATTTTCGTTTCGACCATTTTCGACCAGTGTAATCAATAGTATACTTTTCTATGTCTTACCATTGTCTTTGCATTGTTATTTTTTGTATAAATCATTTTTTTTCTGAATTCTCCCCCTGCCTAAATGTTTCTGACAGTTTTATTCTCTTTTTGGTACAATAACATGTTCTACTAGTTTGATTCATCTTATGGGAAACATTCTAAATTTCTTAATTTAATGTCAATTTCTACTGTTTTCTTATTGCTACATTTTTCTTATTGCTAAATTTTGAAATGCTGTATCTTGGAAACTGTTGACCCTTTAAAAATGAAACAGGTCAAATTAACAAATTGCGAAACCATACAATTTATAGTCAAAACCTAGTCCTTTATTGCTAAAAATGTCAATTACTAAGTAAATCTACACCAAACGCCATCTTTGTGCTTAGCCCCGAGAGCGTTTTTTTTTTATAATTTAGCCCGAGTGTACAAAAAAACACGTTCTATAATATTCTTAAAGGACCCTAGCAGTTTCTTATTAAATTTTATATATGAAAATTATTTCGGGAGGGGGGGGGGCTTGAGCCTCTCAAGCCACCCCCCCCTGGCTACGTGCCTGCCTATAATAATTCTCAATAGTTATTATCCTGTAAAAAAATATATGAGAAATACCATTAATTTTGACAATTGACGCGCGCGGAAAAGATCTGTCAACTGACTTTTCTGTGAGTATTCCTTGTTACAAAAAAGAAAAAAATCCTTCGTTAGAATTATTTAGAGCTGAATGTAGATATTGCATTGCTTCTAGTATTCAAAAATTCATAAGATATTACCTACTTTACACCTAATTTTAGGGTTAAAATAGACTTAAGATCCCAAAAACCATTCGTTAAGTAATAAAATCTCGTATACACATTTTTTTCTTAATTAAAGGTCAATTATCTAACCTACACAATTTATATTTTTTTAATAAGTAATTCTCGTGCGCAGAGGTCAAGGCAGCAAGATATTAATTTAAAATAAATAACTTGTACCTAAAAAGATAACAATCCTACACCACATTGAGTAAAGGTCCTACAGACAGATAAAACTTACGAACTACTTTCTTCTTCAGTAATGCGGTAATGTACCTACGGTAGGTAATTTCAACTACCAACCTCTTTTGACCAAGTTATTTTCGCATTTGTTTGAACATTTAATGATTAAACTTATTTACATACTCTGTAGGCAAGAGCTTATGAATAACTTATTTAATTTCAATGAAATAATAAAATCTGCCCAAATAAGTATAATTATTTTTAACGTGACAACATTTTGTATAATTAGGCCACTCACAGCTGAAACCGGAACCAGACAATGATTGTTTTTTTTTTTTTTTTTTTAATAAATTCTTCCTAGAAGCCCCCAATAATTATGGCAACGACAGCTACATGCAGTGCGATGTCAAGCTAAATAAAGACCGCTTCCATGTTAAAATCAAGTTTCGCATTTAAAGCCATAGGCATGAGCCGTAGGCGTTGAAACTATATCTAGAGTCCATTAACATTACTGTTGTCATGGTTGAAAGGCGTGGCATAGAAACTTATAACAACCAATTTTCAATACAAAATAAAAAAAAAAAAATATAACAAAAAAAAGATAAGATCCAAAAAGACTGCCATTTTTTTAATTTTGCAAATCAATTAAGTGAGCAACTCTGATCATGTATATCTCTTCTCCATGCGCTTGGCAAATCAAGCCAAAGTCGGGACAATTTAACTTCAAATTTTCCAGTTGTTCGTCGTTGTCGTTCGTCCACAAGTGGAAATTTGTATCTAGATGAAGTAATTGTACCGCAAACGTGATCAGAGCAAAGGCCAACCACAAACAAAAAAAAAAGAAGAAAAGAAAAGAAAAAAAAAGAAAACACTGAGGCTTCCAATTCTATACACAAAAATTCTTCCTTTGACTTGGGGTTTTATTTGCTTTTGCAACACACTCAGCAGAGGGCAGAGCCAATGCTTCCACATAAAGCACTTTTTAATCAGGCCATTTGCATTCGAGGAAATCGTAAAATTATCCTGGTAGACACGTCGTAACTTTTATAGCCATCATGCATACACACACATACACATCCGCACAAATAGACAAATGTAAATTGCCTTTAACCTTGACGGCGGAAGCTGAAAGCTAGGTAGGCTATAATGGTAAGAAGAAAGAAGAGAGAAACACATTCAAAAAACTGAGAAACAAAAAAAATCCTTTCACATTGGGTATAACTTTCACCCTCAGACCGAAATGAATTGCTAACTAAGGGGGGTTGTTAACTATAATGTAGGATTGTGTACAAAAAACATGTACGGCTACAGAAAGAAGGTTCCTTTACCAAGCTACCAGACTGTTGGCAAACATCCCCTAATAGCCTCATTCCCCCAGTATGACTATAACTGTACCGTGTCATGAGCTTTATTTTTGCTCATTCCACTGCCATCAAAGAGTTAAGGGCTTATGAGAATTTCAATAGAACGATAGAAAAAGCGGTAGAATCGGTGTTCCAACCGAAACAAAAGGCTCAGTTCAGATAGTTTATGACGAGGAAGATGGTTGCATTAGAAATAACTGCTTCTATAGCAACGATATAGTGCTTGCATAAAACTTATGTAATATTTCTATACTATTTCTATAAGGCTTTTACCAGAAAGAATAAGCACATCACTTCGCTTCATTTTTTCAATACTATACATATATGTTTGTATGTAATGTACATTAAAATGGAGAAGGACAAAATCCAGATAGCCCAAAATCCAGAAAACCCAAAATCCCGAAAGCCCAGAATCCCAAAAACTCAAAATCGTGGAAACCCAAAATCTAGAATAGCCAGTATCCCGAATACCCAAAATCCAGAGACTCCAGAATCCTGAAAACCCAGAATACCGAAAACCCGAAATCTCGAAAACCCAAAGTCCCGTAATTAAATTTGAAAAATTTTACTAAAATATGTCAATGCTCCAAATTGTAAACTTTTACGGCCAATTTCTTGACAAAGTTCTAGCTCTAAGAACTTGGTTTAAGGAAAAATTAGAACTCAAATTGTTTCATTTTTATTTCTTCACCAAGATCTAACGCCTTAGAACTCAAATTTAGAACTTTGTTATATTTAGATCCTCGATATTTGGGGTCTAACTCGTTAGAACTCGATTGAACTACAATTTCATTTCTTCGACATACAAAATTGTTTATATTTTGTATTCCAATTCCATGTTTTTGTGTACAAAAGTATTCTTTTGATTAAAAACAATGTCTTTGGTCTTCTTTGATTGGCTCTTGCATGACGATCAAGATGAAAATGGTGTATCTACAATAGGGGTCTGTTTCTTTAGGAAAAAAGCTCGGCAAAAAGTTCGGAATCGAGCTTTTGGGATGTTTCTGGGTAAACGTAAAATTTGAAAACAGATATTTATTTGTAGCAAGAACAATTTTTTTTTTAATTTTAAGTGAGTCATTCCGAGGAAATAAAAACAAAGATTATTATTTTTAATGGATGATGAGCCATGAAGACGGACTCCAATGTTATTTACCTCCTACAATTTCAATCAAGTGAAGAAAAACTTCTCACGACACTGACCTCACCGACATCAAAGAAATTCGAAGAAGAGTTATACAGAAGAAGTTGTTCTTAAATACAGCGAAGAAGAATTCCGAAATCATTTTAGATTAAACACGTCCATCTTCCAAGTTCTAGTGGCGCGATTCGAGATATCGGAATATTTTGTCCATCTCCGATTTGATAAACGGATATCTGCTACGAAACATATTCTTGTATTTCTTTGGTTTGCCGGACATGAAGCCAGCAATTTTAAAAACATTAGAGATCGCTTCAACTTATGCATTGCAACAGTAAGTCGGCCAGTTTTAAAAGTAAATTATTTCTTGAGTAATTTGTCGGAAGAAGTTATCATTTGGCCTGATCAGAAACGAATGGAAGATATCACTAATTTTTTCCTATCTAAAAATTGGTTCCCGAAAGTTATTGGAGCTATAATAGATGGAACCCATATCGTGTTTGAAATATCAGTGCAGTTGTTGTCAATTTTTCGGAAAATGATGTTTAATCAACGGTTTGAAAAGAATCATTGAAAGTTTCAGAAGAAGAAGAAGTCCGAGAGATAGATAGATCTTAACGTTGCAACGCGTTATATGATAAAATATGAAGTTCTTGCATGCTGTAGTGTAGTGGAGGAAATACTGGGCAAACGTTAGAATACGTGTTTTTTCGGCAGAGAGTGAGAGGTGGGCATATTGCATAGGACCTTTTGCGAGCAAAGAAAACAGCTGAATTATCAATTATTAATGGTGATAGTATATAGACCATCATTACAACATGTTCGGAGGAAATTATGCCTGATTAATGGAAAGTTGACAAATGTTAAATGCCCAATCCACAATCAAGGACGTGCTCTGACCTGCACTAACCACAATGGTTTAAGACTCTTCAACTGAGCGTTAAAAAAAAATGTGAGCATCTTCAACGTTTTGACAATGCACTGATCGGCAACTATCAGTTATCAGTCAATTTAGGTGAGGGAAATCAACTAACGATGGAGGCATGGTTGTGAAAAGCAGTAATAATATCTCCCAAACCCAATTCAAATTTTGTTTAATTCTTCCATAAAACTTCTTTGAAATCCTGGACTCCATAAGTTTATATTTTTAACTGTTTGGAAATTAGAAAGAATCTTGTCTCTCTTAGGGGTTTTCATATAGATTCTTGTAAATGAATTCATAGAAGGTAGGTAAACAAATTTTGTATTTCTATAAGTTTAGTTTCCAGCTGGAAATCGGATATCGGAATAGCAATTGCAAAGAAGGAGGTTTTTTGTTAAATGTTGTTATTTATCCAAACATCCTAGCAGAAACATTTAAGAGCAAACTAGATAGAGGGGAGGATTGTGACTACTTAGGCACTCTTCTCCTCTTATCAAGGCAGCACCAGACGAATTCTTCAGTTGGATTCATCGGTAGTTCCAGTCAGAATGAACTTCTTAGTGAATTTTACGGGCTACGATATATTTGGAGTTCAGGCCTATAAAGAGGGTTTTTATCCGGATCTCCACTCTTGGAGCTATCTAGTTCAATATCTTTACTTCAATAAGTTAAATTTCAAATGGTTCTTCCTTAAACTTCGTTAGTATTGTTACTAGCAGCGTACAGGTGCTACCACTAAGTTTCAACTTGACTTGATCAGAAAGTGAGAGAGTGTGATTAAGGTTAAAACTAAATAATTCAAGTTACTTTAAAAAAAACATGAACCTTAAATGTGACTGCTGAAATTCAACTAAAATATTGCCTCACAAAATCAAAGCAGAAGCTAACATTATTATGCGCGCAAAGTGGAAGAATAAGGTTTAACGTCCCTTTATAGCGAGTCCTTGTAGAGCATATACCTATCTGCCTTTGCCTTTTAGTCCTAATGAACTTTTGCATGGAGATGGTGTAACTAACTAAATGTACGTATAGTCCTATAGGTTATAGGTATGTTCGAAGCTATTTAAACGTGTGCGTGTGTAAATCTCGTATAATACCGTAAATTTAACAAGTCGACTATAAGAAGTCTCTTTTGTTCTTCGGATCTTGTAAGGGGTGAAATGCCATAGCAATGGGTGGTAAAGCAGTGGCGTTGGTGGACCAAGCTATATGACTCTACGACGACGAACGACGACAACGACGAACTCTTTGCCTGCATGTCCGACATCAATTCATCGCGATGTAGCTCAGCGCCATTTGCATAATTGACCCATTCAGGACTGTGCACGGATAAATTTGAGCTTAATGCCTGAACGAGCTTTCGACCGAATTTGCATTTCCATGCGAGAAGTCAGTCGAATCGCATTGTTTTCTCTCTAGATGTGTGTAGTGTAACGTATTCCTAAGAGTTCGAGTTTCAAGGCTTGATGAAGTAGATGGGCAGTATGTGCCTCTCTATTCCTATTATACTTGGAGACAAGTAACTTGTCAGAGAATTGGGACAAACTATAGCCAAGCCAAACGAAAAACGATTTATGGGACGTGGACTGGTAAATAAATGTGAGCGCTCATTGTGAAACGAGCATATTTTTTGGTATTGATTGGCAACTTTTTAACAATGTAAACATTGTTGGTTTATTGTGATGAATAATAATGACGTGTTCTTTTTTATTTTCTTAAAACTGCTTGGGTGGTCGAAGCTTGGGAGGTCGAAGGTACGGAAAACCAGAATAAATTGGGTAACACATCCTTATAGTTAATCAGGCATGTTGTTCGAAAAAATGACAATAAAGATTAATTTTCCTGTTGCCAAATCAAATCTACCACCCATATTAGGTTTGTCAACCACAAATTGCTGATTGATGACTTCTCATTTCATCTACTCTCGACTACGACTATTACTGCAACACTAAAATTGCAGGAAATTTGTTTTGTTTCAGCAGAGTTCTTATTTAAATGAACTTCGGATAACTGAAACTAGTTTCACATAAGCGGAGTTTCATAAAAAACAGTTCGAGAATGAAGAAATAAAAAACATTTTAACACTTCAAGTTGAAAAGATGTGTTCAATTGAAAATTTGGTGGCAGAGTTTAGGTGAACATATGCATTTGAGTCAAGATTTTTTGTTTCAGTTAATGGGAGTTTTCACTTAATCGAAGCTCAATTATCCGAAGTAGTTTGCATGGAAATTGTTAAAAAAAGCCTCGCATTAAATTCCTTGTTTTATTTAACCGATTTTTTCAGTTCAACGGAGTGCAGTAAAGCGAAGTCGACTGTATTTGTATTGTGGTTGTTAATTATTATTTAAAAGTTGATAAATTGTCAACCAAAGGGAAGATATCAAAGGCATCAGAACTCCAAATCTTGGGGCCTCCAATATAGATAGATAGATTCTTGTTTCTTATTTTTACTATTATTTTGCTGGTTTGGATAGATCTTAAATGCAAGGCTAAAAAAAATAGAATCTACAACATAATCAGCTTAGAAGGAGCTATTTTGTTGATATTATTGAGATGGAAACACCCGTCGCCCAACCCGAAGTAGAATTTCGGGCTGAAGAAAACATAATTCCAAATTCGGATCCTCCCGAAGTGAATGCTTACGTGAATCCTAGAAAAATATTTTGCGCCGAAAAGCTGAAGTCGGAATGGAGGACCCTGTTGGAAGTTCGAACTGTGCCATGAAATAAAGTCCAAAACGATTTCGGA
This sequence comes from Meliscaeva auricollis, assembly GCA_948107695.1. Classification (NCBI taxonomy): domain Eukaryota; kingdom Metazoa; phylum Arthropoda; class Insecta; order Diptera; family Syrphidae; genus Meliscaeva; species Meliscaeva auricollis. The sequence continues at coordinate 62,593,656 of OX403616.1, forward strand.
CTTTATTGCACTCTTGATAAAGCCATAAGACTGTATGGCATTTTTCTATTTTTGAAAAAAAAAAAAAAAAAAAATAGGTAACCTAAATTATGTTTTGTAATCGATTTACTGTTTTTATTCCTTTCTTCTTAAAAATGTAAACAAAACGTAACAAAGCAATTATATTTTTTAATATTTTCTTACAAAAAAATATAAATAATAGGTATGTTTTATGCAAAAAAATACAAAATCTATGAATAAAAAAAGGAAAACAATAAACTATTAATAAACTAGAAATAAAAAACCACAAACAAAAAAATTAGTCAATTTTCTTTAACGGCTTTGGACAATTTTCCGACATTATGGATATACCAATGGTCTACTTTTTATACAATCACTTTTGTTTTTAGAATAAGGAAACACTCATTACGAATTTTGTAGTGTCTACATGGAATAAGCAAAATACTTTTTGGTTTGACAGAATAAACTTCACAGGTAAGATCATTAACAATTCCAGTATTCTCACGTTCTGGATTTAGTTCCTCGACAACTTCGTCTACGTATAATTTTCTGCATCTTTTACATATCTAATATCAGCTACAGGTTCGATAAATTGAATAAGCTTAATATTACTAAAAGAGAACTAGCTAATACATTGTTGCAAAGTAATTTTTCCGTCCAGATGCTCTCTTAAGCAAACTTGAATAAAAATGAATAAATTAGTCTTAGAAACATTATATGAGAGGACAGTAGTTGAAGATAACAATTATAGCTCCACGTTTGGATCGGTTTTTTTTGGGGTGTCCTCACATTTAGTAATCGAAAATGACAAACGTGTTATGAGGAAGTAAAGAACCTAGTTAACGAAAGAAAACAAAATTCAAAGACAACTTCGTTTCGCTAGAATTGGGTACTATACTGAAAAAATGTGTTGTTGTATGCAGATGACCTCGTTATACTCTCCGAATCACCAGAACACAGAGAAGTCAAAAATGATGGTCTTTGCGCAATGGACATACGATAGGCATCCTCTCGAAACAGCTAATGAGATCAAATACTTGGGAATAAAACTGAATTCAGCTTTAAATTTCAGCAAACACTTAATCGAAAAAACTAAAAGCTCTCAAAGCTTGGTTAACCTTTCATGGAAAAATGTGTTTTCAAACAAAAGAATAGCGTTGTCTGCAAAACATACCTAAGATATTCGATGCAGTAGTAAAATCAACTCTATGCTATGCTTCTCAGGTTTAGGGGCATATGACATATGAGTACGAGGAAATCGAAAAGTTCCACAGAAATTTTATTAAGAAACTCTTCAATCTACCCCAAAATCAGAGGCGTACGTTGAGCTCGTGGGGCCCGGGGCAAGACTAAATTTGAGGGCCCCTTTCCATTTTTTTTTTGCTTAGTGCTGAAAACTTTTAATTTTAAGTAGTTGTACTTTATTTAAAATATCGAAATAAAAGAAATGCATAGGTAACGAAAAACGACGTTGCTTTTAAGAAAAACAGCAAAAAAAAAATAGGTTATTATAGTAAGTTGAAAATTCTATCGAAAAGCGGTATACATAACTTTACAAATATAATTTTCAGCTTGCAGCTGATCTTGTGACTTAGGTCATAAGGGTAGAAAAGGGTGATAAGATGCCGGGGCAGCGGAATCGGCTTTTTAATATATTACTTTTTTTACATCTATTCGATTTCATTTGGTTGGGCCCGTAAAGAACAACAAAATACAATGCGGTTAACACGAAACCTTTATTCTTTTTCAAAACTTATGTGCGAAAGTTTTAATATTAAAACTTAATTTACTCAAAACGATAAAAAAGGTCTTAAGATGTTTTGCCTATTTGCCACAGATTATTTGTTTTGGGTCCTACAAATATAATTTTTGGGCCCCTGAATGAAAATTGCCTTACAAATACAAATCATCTGCCAGTCATGTAGTACCTAGTAGTTACCTACTACCAGAATATTATTCTTTTTGGCATCGAAGCAACGCCTTATTAATTTCGTTTCTTGGAGGCCCCTTAATGGGAGGGGTCATACGAAATCATCTACTAGAATGTGGTAATTACTCTACTTTCTACTGAAACAATATCGGTTAAGCATGTACATTTGTACAGTTTACACAAACACGGGTGATTATTTGTTCGCCGTTAACAAACCTAGTTTATATTATTGGGCCCCTAAATGGAAGAAGTCACAGAAAATTTTCTGCCTAACCTATTACAGTAACGTCGCTAAAATAATATATTTTATTTGCTTGGTGCCCCTAAACAAATATTTGTATGCTATCTACTCACTCTAATTATTTTCTTTGGGGCCCCTTGAAGAAATTTTAATAGACTGTTTTTTTACCAGCCGTATTATTAAGTATCTGTTTGGCCTCAAAAATTCGTCTGACAAGCCATGTCTATTTTGAACTTTCACAGCACACAGTCTTATTTATTTTTCTGGGGGTCCATGATGGTAGCAAATGTAAATATATTTTAATTTTCTATGCGGTTTCTGATTGCGACAGACTTTTCCTCTGCATAATCTCCAGTAGGGCCCCTGTAAACGGTCGGGGGCCCCGGGGGCAGAGCCCCAGTTGCCCCAATAGTATGTACGCCCCTGCCCAAAATACGCCTAATTACGCTCTATAAGTACTTGGAAACTGGTCTACCAAAACTCTTGACAAATACATTGAAGTCAAAAGCTGATTTCATCATCAAAATATGTAGTCAATATGAAGAGTGTAGACTAGCAAAAAACTATTGTTATATGAGTTGCGAAACAAGGACTGGTGGTACGCAAGATGGCAAACTATTGGTAACGATTGTGGAGAAATACTACATATTGATGTAAACAACTTGAGTAGCCTGAAAAACCAACTTTACAGTATTATCCAGAAAAATGAAGACCTTGTTCGAGATACATTTATCACAAAAGCCCGTGATTCCGAAAGCATCTTCTAAATGAGTGTAACTGGAAGACCCTAAGCAGCTTTTTAAAATCAGTTTACAAGTATAGAATGTTGTTAATATCTGAATACGTTTAAATATTAAAGTTTTTGTCTATGTATTGGAAATTAAGTTAATATAATATTAATTTCGAGGCTGATGACGGCTTAGCCATAGCGTTTAAATTCATATTATGTTCTATCTTTTTGTATTTAAATGTTAATAAATGAATAACTTACTTCCTTACTTACTAAAAAAAAAAACATAAAGGAACAACAAATGACACAACATTCCTGGTAAGATTTTTCAAAAATCCGAAAAAAAATATGAGGAAATCACTGGATTAAGTGTGATAATTTGTGCCTCTTGTATCCTAGATATAATATGGCCGGAAATGTATAATGACGGTACATAAAATACTTACATATAAAGAAATCGGAATTTCGCCATCTTAAAACTCAAAAACCAAGAAAAAAAGACAACAAATTTTATCTGGAATACCAGACCAGTAAGAAAATTTTCCAGAAACTGCACTATGGCAGATTTATTTCAAATGCTCCTTCTAAAGGGGTCCAACTCATAAAATACGTCGCGTGCGTTACGTCGACGTTGTCAACTGACACACCCGTATTACGATTTTCAACTATCCATTGATAATAATTGATAAAAATTGAAAACTGGTATCTTATTATTCAATTGGTAAAAGTTTTGCTAGCTAAGAATGATTCTTATAAATAGTTGTTAGTTGAAATAAAATTGATAAATAATATTGAAAAGCTGTTCAACTTTTAAATTAATTGGGTTTCAAAGTAGCGAATTTTAGTATTTATAAATTATCAATTGATAGTTGACAATCGCAATAGGGGTAACAGCTCGATAAAATACACACGTTTTGATGAAAAGCGACCCATAAGATCGAACGCGACGGAAAATGGAGCCGAACTTTACAAATTCATCGAAAACAGATTCGTTTACGGAACGGACGCGACGGATTCTATGAGTTTGATCCTTGATCCAGTTTTAAGCTTTTATCAGCAATCACAAACTCAATAGATACCTAGCTACCTAGTTAATAGTCTGCTAGAAACTCCTGATACAATTTTTGTAGTGAAAAAAAAAAACAAAAATATCTAGCGATTCGAAGAGTTAGCGGTAACCGAATCAGTGACTTACTACGCACATCTTCTTCAAATGTTTCGCTCTATTCTTGAGGTCTCGCATTTTACTGGATCGTCCCGCATTTCATTGGTCTGCCCCGCATCCTTAATCTTCTCGCAAAATGACCTGCATTGACAGATTTATACCCCAAATTCCTACAAAATACCTAATAAATTTACAAAATCCTTCGTCCAATCAAACCATCGAAGAACTTACTAACGCATTGGAGAACTATTCAAGCTTTCTGCCAATGTGCCAATATCTATCGACAAAATCAATCAATTTCCCAAAAAGTTTCACTTCCTAATAATTATAACATCATTTGGAATAGCTATCACACCATCTCCATCATTCGCCGACCAGTAGCAGAAGCAAAGCAACCCTATCACCAAATTGATGCAAATCTCGCAATAGGTAATCACAGCCGGGGAGGAATTAAAGTGTTCCATAGTGTAATACAATTTCAGTCCTCACATCTCAAATCAAAAACCAAAACACAGCACTGCGTTCAGTGAACTCTGCTTATGCTACTGTTTCACTCTGAATGGTGTGTTTGATTCAACTCACCACGAAGGGGAAAATCTGCAACTTACACAATCAAACATCAATTCAATGAGAAAAACAGAAATGTATCAACTGCGCGTTCAGGTATCACACAGCGATGAGAGTGGGGAACGAATGAGCAGGTACGCAGGCTCGAGGCCAACCACATGGCGCAGTTATGTTGTTGGCTCCGCCCAAAAGTAAAATGGCGTATGCGATGCCATATGCGCTATGTTGCTTCTCTCAACCATAAGATGAGGTATGAATGGGAAGAAATGAGACAAATAGAGAGTAAAACAATGAGGCGAACAGGTAAAAATTTGAACATGGAGACAAAACCATTGCAGTGGCGTAGAACTGCATCGATTGCAAAGGATTTTCCGGGTGTTGAAAGTTGTTTTCTTTTTTTTTCTGTTTTTGCCTTTCCTTTTGCTCCATTTTTGCTGTGATGGCTGGTTTGGTTATCCTTTGTGGAGCAAAAACGCTATCGAGCTGCACTGAAGGAATTCCCATGCAAAGAGATTTCCATACGGCTCCAGATCCAGTAGCCGAAGTCGGATGCAGATACCGAGTGAGGGTGTAATGTTCGATCCTATAGAGTTGCGAGTTCATCTGTTTTCTTTTTTTTTTCTAGATGAACGCTATTTACTTTGACTATCAATGCGAAAACAACGACAATGGATGCGATAATTGCATTCTGTTCGATAATCTAGTTGCCCACAGCACTCTCACCCTAGCTGCCTCCCCAAAAACAAACTCCCACACACGGCACACGGATATTTAAGGCATCAGTTGGCTGATTGATTGAATTGTTTGTTGTGAAACAAAAGATTTTAATGGAAATACCTATCATCTCTTGATGCGAGAGCCATCGGGGCCTTGGGCTCGGATGAGAATGGCTGAAAATGAATGAAATGTTGGATGTTGTTGGAGCTTCTGGTTCTGGAATATTGAATATTTCGAACATGGCTAACTTTATTTTGTGTTCTCCATAGGTGGGTTGGGTTGAGTGGGGTAGGTAGATTGCAAAGGGTGGAAGTTTGTATCAATACACGGGCGGGGAAGGGTGTATCCTGTTTAGTCCTTGTGGTTGCGATTTGCTAGGAATTTTTTGTTGTAGGTAGGAGGTAGCTGTAAAGAGAGAAGTGGGAATGATTATTATAGATATCTATCTGCGGCTAGTGTGAGTGTGGTGTATGTTTTGATTAAGGTCATATCTACGTAAACCTATTTATGCATATATTGGTAGGTATCTATCTATTTATCTATTGGAATGGTAATGTCTAATGTTTATGTGTATACCTATTTGGATAGTATCTATAGATATTTTTGTGTTCATAGATGATGAAGACTCGACTCGGCATGGGCAGTTGAGGATATTCTAAACTAATCGAATAGACTGTTATAGGGATTATTGACAGTTATAAGCAGGGAGGCTTTTCGTGTATCGATTAATTAACAAATTCAATTATCATGTATAGAAATAGTTTGCAAAGTAAATAAGATATCCTATTCCTTATTTGTTTTTTGTGGTAAGGTAGGTACCTATTGTTAAATAGTTATTATTTCTACTTAGGTATAGGTAGGTACTTACTTTTACTATAAATCTAAATACCTACTTCGTCGGGTTAGTCGGGTTAGTTATACCATTAATAACTCAAGAACTGCTGAACCGATTTTAATAATCTTTGTTCTGTTGAATTCGTTTTTCTTGATTTTTTTTTTAAATGATGGCGTTGTGTGCATTTACCTTTGAGAGTAAATTCAGTAAGTTTCATAGCCACTAGACGTGCACGACGATTTATCAGAATTGTTATTTCGAGTTTTCGATAAGTAAGTAGTTATTTCAAATTCGATTTAAATTAATAAGTACCTACTGGTTAAAGATCGCATAATACTGGATCGAAGTTTATGAAAAAAGCGCTTACCGCTGGAAAAGGAGTAAAATACTGCGAAAGAAAACAAACAAAGTCACAAAAAAAAAAAAAACGTGGAGCAGCGGAAGAGAGTTCAGTCACAGAAATATATGGGAAGTCACCACTTGGGAAGTGGTGAAAGATCTTTTAAATACCACCTGCATGATCTCGAAATAGCGCATGGGAAGTCATGAAAAAATCGTAAGAGAGTGTAGTCACAGAAAAATATGAGAATTATCAAAAAAATATATAGGGAATTGTTGGTGGTTTAATACTGCATATGTGTCATTAAAAAAAAAATATTCGTTATACGTATTTTTTACAATTAAAATACAATTTTGACAGATCTTCATGTGTTTAAATTTCAAAATTTCAAAATATATCTACCTACCTACAACTTTGAAATATTTTTGCAACGGATATAGAAACGAAAACTATTAAGCTTAAAAAAAATTTAAAAAATTGCATGTATGCGTTTGGCAAAATCTACATGCGCTAATTTTTAGAATTTTAATATTATTCTTATTGGAAATTCGTTAAAATAATTTTTTTTAACTTTTAGGACTAATTGTTTGTATAAAAATAGTGACGGTAACTAATTTATTTATAATTTAATAGGTTTTTTTTTAAATTGTAGGTTTAAAATTTAGTTAACCGGTACAAAAAGATATAGTTAACTGTGGTATTTTTGTTTTACGCTATATAAAGGAAATTTTAAAGGAAGATATAAATAAGATTCAGGACTTCAATCAAAAGAGAGGAATTAAGAACGAGTGCCTTGAGAAATCACTGAATGTTCTCACTCGATGTCTTGTGTGTGGACAGGGAAAATCCCAAAAAGAACCAAACTGGGTCCTTTGTGATCATTGCAATAAGTGGTCGCATTTTGACTGTTAACATTTAAACAAATCATTTATTATCAGCTATACCTACAGAAAGAAAATTACCAATACAATTCTGATTTATGTAAGAAATGGTTTGAAAATTGAAATATCTATGTACAAATATTATAAATATATTTAGAGCGCCCGTTTGGGGCCAGTAGGTTATTTTTAAGTTCTGAATAAGTAAGCTGTTTTTTTTATAAAGTTTAAATATAATTCTATAAAATAATTATGAAGGAAAAAATCAGATTTAAAAAAAACGGTTCTGTGGCAGGTAGGTACCGTTAAGATAGACCTTATCCAAAAAAAAAAATGACCTTGGTTTTTTTTAATCAAAATCGTGTTCACAATATTTTTCAGAGGAGTGCCAGAAGCTTTGATTTAGCTTTGGACATAATATTCATGATTTCGTCTGGATCTTTATCAATATTCCAGTTGGCGAATATTAAAGAAAACGCGCTAAGACTTACATTTGCATAACAAATTTGTTGCTTCCGGCTTGATTTTTGACAGTTACAGTTGGGAACTCCTTTTAAGACATACCGCCATCCAATCCTAAACTGATCCACCATGTTTTGATACCAGACACCATCGATCGGTTGCAACAGCAACTTGAAGAAAAATAAATTGATAATATAAATATTACCTACCGAATAATGTAAGTCCGATTATGTCACGAAGGAAACACCGTTAACGGGTTAGTCCATTTTTGTGCAGAAGGGAATTTCACGACCGCAAAACACATTTACTCCAAGATTTACTTTGAGCGAACAGAAGCTAAAACAAAATTTTTTGTAAAATGTCAATAGAATTTGAATACATTCTAAGTTTCCTAAGATTTTATTTCTGTGTATTCACATTTATTTTGATTATTTCTGTCCATGCAGGTTCAAACAACACTCCAAAAACAAGACACAATGATGAGGTTAAACTCATGCACAAGAAGCATGTTATTAATAATAAAGAGGCATGCATATGCATACACACCTACCAAACTATCAACACTTTTTGAAAAAAATAGTGTTTCTTCCAAAGTATAAAGGGGCGAATCCATAGAATCCGTCGCGTTCCTTCCGTCAACAAATCCGTTGTCGATATAGGTAGTTAAAAGTTCGGCTTCTTTTTCCGTCGCGTCCGTTCATATGGGTCGCTTTTCATAAGAACGTGTGTATTTTATCGAGCTGTCAGTTGAAAAAGCCGAAGTTACACACGCGAGGGATTCTGTGGATTGGCCTCTTTATTCTCATCTCTCGGAAATACAAAAAAAAATATATTAAAACCCTCCAGCTTGAATATGTCTCCTCTTTTTGTCAGTCTAATAAATTTGTTCCAAAACAAAACAAGTACAAATTTTATTTTTGGGAACTGTGCGTTCTCTTTTAAGAATCATTGTCTTCTTTTCCTCCCCCGAAATGCATGTTCAATGATCAATTTTGCCATTATTACCAATAACACTTCTGTTTTTATTCTTTAGCAAGCAAGAAAAAAACTAAACCCACATCCAAACAGAAATTAAATTTATTTAGAAAAGAAACAACAAAATTATGCAATCTTCTACATCCAAAAACAATTGTGTGCTTTTTTTATGGGATAACCAAATCGCAATCTTATGCATTAAATAATACTTCATCGGGGTTCTGCATCATTATTTGCATCCAAATCAAGTGTTGGCTGGCACTGGCAGCTCAATTCACTAACTCAGGCAATTAAAATGAGAAATGCAGTCAGTGCGGTCCTCAAGCCAGATCAGAGCATTAACAACAGTTAACGTTTGATGGAAATAGATGTAAGAAACGCCAATTAACACGTACACCTTTCACTCGTCCAGGCTGTGGGGCACGTCCGTACTATACCAATACCAACCAGCAAGCACTAGTTTGGGTATACCAGTGTGTTGCAAGAGCACACCGCAACAGCGTCAGCGTCAGCAGTCAGCATAGTCACAAAGGAGCCTTTTGAAAGACAAAGTGGTTCCGCCATCGAGTGCACCTAGCATCTATAGGCATCGATTGAATTCAAGTACATCATGCATGGACGACATGGAACACTCTGATGAGGCAATATTAAGGCCAAAGTATACCCACTCTACTAAATGCGATACGTGAGCCCTATGGGTGCTGCTGTGGGCTGCTACATATTTGAACTGATAGCCCTATTCCTTCTTAGGTATATAATAACATCATTAAGCTGCGCGTCGCAGTCGGCTTCGTCCTCGTTGTCGGTCGTTTGGTGATGTGTTACCTTACGTGCGAGCAAATTCCACTTTTGACTTATTTTTTTCAATTTTATTGAATCTTTACGAATGAGAAATGCTACCGAAGACGATGTTGCAAGTGTCATCGGTTGCAAGCAATGACAGTGATTGCAGATAAGACATGTTCATATATGTATGAATGTGCTCTCAACGTCAAGGATTGGATATTGAATGCAAGGAAGAATCCAGCTGCAGAGAATATGAATTCTTTGTAGTCATTTTACCCTCTTAGAGATTTTTGCAGGTGGGCAACCCTCTCAACCCTACTATCAAGTGAAGACTTAATTTTTTTTTCTCATACGAGTATGTGTACCAAAGTATAATACATCTACTGCAAATGGCAATATGAATAAGAAGGATTTAAATAATAAAAAAAAAAGTAAATGACAAATCAGAAATCGGATAACAATTTGTCTGTCTTTAATATTCGCACCTAATGAGTAAGTCCTAGTCAAGTACCTACATTGTGTAGATATATCTGGTTAAGGAAACGGAAATTATTCGTTCTTTAAGATTTCACTGACAAATCAATTTAAATATATATATTCTTTTTATGAAGATCTTTTGAACAAGAAGTTAGTGAGTAAGAGAGGAAGAAATAGTGGATGAGGAAGAACCGGCACGGTAGGGCAGCGGAACTGCACTAACAGGGCAGGAACAAAAGGCAGAGTGGGGTGAGTGGGAAAGATGTCTTATCCCAAAACTGTGGCCTGCTTGCTGTTGCCGTAATTGCCCGATGTGGGAGGAACTGTCCCTGGCACCAGACATAATAAGCAACAAAAACACAATTTAGTCGTGGGGCAAAAAATATAAGAAATATTAATTGCGTACGGGTAAGTATAAGACGCGTGTTTGATCGGGGCCATGGTCTTTTTAGGATAAAAAAAAACAAACAAAAAGAAATTTTCATTAAAAAGGCCGGAATAAGTATTCATCCGAAATAAAATCAATTATTTTGAGTGACTTCTAAAAAATAAATATTCCAGAATGGAAATTTAGCAAAGTATTTCACACATAAATCTAACATTCGTCATATAAATTTATATAGTAGAAAGTTGGTATCTCATCATAGAAGACGAAGATCATATTGTACATTGCGAAGACAGGAAAATTATTAATTTCTTTCGAAAAAAAATCAACAGTATCTTCTAAGGAAGCCAAAATTGAACTACAATTACCCATTGACTCATCAAATATAAGATGCCGCGAATGCATGCCAGGTTGCTTGATTTCCAATATTGAAAAGCCATTTATTTACAAAAAAAAAACTTTAAAATCCCTTTTGAATTTCGCACAAACTCATCCCAATTAGAATTTCTAGAACCTACAGTGCTAACTTGTTATGTTAAAAAAGTTTTCAAAACTGTACCGCTGTTTGCTGTTTTTTTTTTCAAAAAAAGAGCTCTGGTGGTTAAAGTTGCAAGTGTTTCGCACAGCACTGTATCTTTTGAATCGTATAATACAAGTCACATTAGACGAATTCAAGTCTGAAACCTTTAAAATAAATGCTGGTGTACCCCAGGGCTCCGTTCTGTCTCCAACTCTCTTCCTCATTTTTATTAATTATCTCCTGTTTGAAACTTGTAATCCACTCAATTGTTTCGCTGATGATAGTACTTTCAGCTTTTAATATTCATGTTCTTTGGATGTGGAATTTCACCGAAAAATATGATAACCTCATTAAATTTGGATCTTGATAGCATTGTCCGATGGGGAGTTAAAACCACGTAGAATTTAATTCTTTAAAAACTCAATCCGCTTTACTCTCATCAAAACGAAAACCACACCCTATGCCGCTGTCCATTAGTGGTATTTGCATCGAGAAAACTGATCGGCTGTCCATACTAGAGCTTTTAAAACGATAGGTGATAGACATATAGCAGAAACTATTACGTCTCTCGAGCACCGACGTAATATGTGTCTTGTCTCTCGTTATTCTATCGCTATTTCTACAAACAGTGTTCCGATGAAATAGCTATATTTAAGTTCCTCCACTAAAACAATTTAACCGTAATACTCGCGCTTTCAGGAATGCCCATCAGTTTACCCTAGAGCTCAACTTCGGACGTACCGTAAAAAATAGAGATTCTTTCATTAGTCGCACAACGCGAATGTGGCTCTGTTTTTCCCTCCAATTTCAATATCCAGGGGTTCCAAACTAATGTACATCGGTATCTTCTATTAAATCCTTTCCTATTTTAATAAAGCTCGCACTGATTCTGCAAGGAACGCAAAGACACGCGACACGTTAGCACATATTGTAGAAGGATGCAATCCAATAATAAACCCAACACTTTAAAAGCTAGGCTACTATCAGGCCGCACAAATTCCCTACACTCAAACAAAGTTCCCTAGTAGGTACTAATGCAACTTTAAGTCAGTAAGTAGTTTATAATAACAACCTACATAAAAGAAAATGTTTACTGTTATGTTATTCTTGCCAACATACACAAAAAAAAAAATACTGACTAAGTTGATTTACATAACAAAACAATTGTTATTGCACATCTCCCTATAATTCAAACATCAAAATCAATAGATACAAAAGAATCTAAAAAACTAAAATTATATGTACGTATCCCAAACGAATCCCAGCAAGTTACATCGGATCACCCCATCACCCCATTCCCACTGCCTCCGAGTCCACCTTTTTCTCCCAATCTTATAGTCCCTAAACTCTCTTGAAAACGACGACGACGACGACGACGTCTCATCCAAATAGATACAACTCACAGAAAGATCTAAGATAGCCAACAAGAAAGATACACAAGCAACACATAAATCTCCGTCTGATTTATCTCTCAAGGAGAAAACCCAATTCCTTTTTCTTGCTTCCCGCGCGTTATATCCAACCAAAAATGCCAAATAAATTAAACAAAAAAAAACCCCAAAACGAAAAAACCGTCAACAATATACTTTGGCCCCAAATCTAACGTGTAATGTTCCAGATTGCCCTTAAATACAAAATTGTAGAACGAGGAGGAAAGCGAAATTTCGAATGTGTCTTCTTCTTAGCCAAAAGCATCATAGTGTTGTAATGTGTAAGGAACTCCTCCTTGAACCGTTTTCTATATAAAACCTACCTTCCCTTACTTTAAAGAATGCATGGAATGAGAGCTGCTTCATTGAAGAAAGTTCAGCAACGTCAATATTGTGTGTCCCGTGTAGCCTTTGTCGTTTCTCGTCCCAAAACACGGCAAGGAAAATCCAAGAAATAAAAATGGCGAAGAAGAAAAATTCAAGTCAAACATTAAGCATTACAAATGTCCTGTACTTACACTATACATACCATCATACACACCAATGCATCTACGAAGTATACTGGCACACATAACAAACCCAAAAACGCTACCCAATCACCCATGCTTCCCCTTCTCCGCTGCCCCATCCCTCACCGTGCACCCTCACTTTTCAACTGAAAAGCGCGCTCGAGAATATATATCTCTTCCAGTATCTGTATCTATGCTCGGTTTGGGAGATAAATTTTCGTAGATACTTTTGTATATGTGAGTGTATATACATATTTTTAAGATATACACATTTTGTGGAGAAAGCTCGTATATTATCATAAAACGAGGGATGTGAAAAGTCGGATCGTAAATCTTCTAGATAACAGTTTATGTGAAACTAAGAAGCAAAGAGAGAAGGATAGGGCAGAGGGGGGATTGAAATAAAATGAAACCGAACGAGGGTGGTAGATGTTGTAAGAAAGCGTTCCAAATCAACATTACAGATAAAATATATATAAGACAAGCGAAAGCTATTCTGCCAAGAAAAAGGACATCAAGTGAGCAGAGCACCAAAGAATCTCGTCTTTTTTTTTTTTCTTGTATAACAAAGGCTTCCACCTACTTCTCTCCTGTTCTAATTTTCTTCCAGAGAAGAAATGTCTCAAAACATCATCCAGCATCCAGGTCCAGTTTATGTGTGTGCACTTGAATAAATTTTATATTCACCCTCGCTCCTCCGCTGCTTGCCTCAACGTCCACCAAACGCTATTTAGCCATAATTACCTTGTCATTAAGTTCTTCGTTTGGTTTGATTGACGCATGCACCATCACGGACGGCATCAGGACTCAGGGCCACCCCAAATCAGGACGACGACGACACGACCCTTAAAACATAAAAATCCACCCTCTTCTCTAGATGTCACATGCGATTGTCCTCTATTAAATCAAAAGACGTAAAAACTGCACAATTGAGATAAGACGAGATACCCCACGATCCACGGAACCATTGCCACCGTACCGCTTTGTGGCCCAAAAACTTGCACTCTTGGCAACGGCATTGAGATTCAGATTACTATCGTCAGTCACAATCTTGTTCAATTTAATCTGTAACCACCACCAGGACACACCATCGCTGGATCTGAATCTGGATGATACGACCGTCGTCGTCGTCCTAATCGAATTATATATTTCGACTTGTTTTCGGAAAAGGTTTAGTAGAGGAAGATTTTGTGCCTTCAGCTTCTGTTCTGTTCTGAGCTCTTTGAATGACGGACGGACGGGGTGACGGACGTGCGTCGGCGTCGTCGTTCGTTGGTTGCCATTGCCGCATAAAAATAGTTATTTCCCCTCTGACAAGTGCGTTGCTCTTTTTATTCACTAAAAACATAAAATAAAGGAAATGAAGGAGTTCTGTCCTGACACAATGAGAGTTGTAAGGGTGGTATAGTGGGCTGATGGTTGATGGGTAGGTATCAAGTTCCAAAGCCGAACTCCACTGATGAAGATGATTGTATTGATTGTGTAGATAGTGTTGTGTTCGTGTAGAAACCGAAAGATAGACGTGTGTTTGAATATATTTTTGTTGTGGGTTGTTTTTAATTTTTTTTTTGTGGTGTTTTAATCGCTTTGACCTTAAGGCAATTTGATTTTGATTTTGATTGCTCAAGGGGAGATTGCTTAAATTCGATTTAGGTTTATCGTTTATGTAACGGGGGCTTATCTGATTATGGTTAGATAGTTACTTACTAATAAAGAGCTAGATATCTTACTGATTTAATTAATAGAGTTAACACGTATCACTTAGCCACTATCTAATAAATTAGTTTAGTTTTGGAATATTTCACTGAAAATATTTTGATGATGATGCAAAATTTCAATGGTTTGTGATAACATTTCGATAAGGTTTCAGAAACTGGTTCAATACCTACATTCATGGCCGAAATAAATATTTATAACTTGTTTTCCAATATTAAGATCTATTTGATTCTATTTAAATGTACCTGTGCTCCTCATTACATCTGGATTATAGGAATAAGACAATGTAGCAACGGGCCAATCTGACAAATCAAGAGGTAAAACTAGCAATTCAAGGGGCAAAGCCGTCACATCAACGGATCATTCGGGTGCATCAGCAGCAAAATTAACAAAATAAACGGCCAAACATGGATAATAGTAGGTACTTACTAATCCACCAAATCGACGGACAAATTGAAACAAAGACAAATCAACGGATCCGGCAAGTCAACATTATTATCAACTTGGTAAATTGACGGATTAGTTCAGCAGTTAAATAGGCGCAGGCGACAAAACAACACGAAAACGATGGCATACACCATCGTCGGGAAACTTGAGACCCGACAATTTAACACGCAATAAGCTGGATAATCAACGGAGGATCCAATAAAGAGGCTATTCCAGCCAAATCAATGGGTGAACTCGGCAATTCCAAAAACAAACCTGGCAAATTAATACACGATCCTTGCAATACGTCAGACCAAAGTGGCAAATAACGGAAGAACATGGTAAATTCACAAAAGAATCCGACAAATAAAAAGGACTAACTTGGAGTTCCATACTTTAACTTGGGAAGTCAGGGAACGAATCATAGATCCAACCCGGCAAATCAACAGACAAGCAACACACTTGATAAATAAACGTGTGAATTAGACAAATTAAGGGGAACTTGATGAATCAGCAAACCAAAATCGTGGAACAAACACGCAAAGCTGGCAAATAAACGGAAAGCCATATTGCATCTTGGCATCCCAGCCAGAATTGTCCAAGTGTGCAGAATGACAACAGGGGAGCCTCGCTCGATGTACCGTGAAAGTCGTTCAGAACATCAGTCAGTCAGAACGGGCAGCGATATCGGTCTTTTATTTGAAAATACAGCGACTAGGTCTAGCGTCTAGGACCTTATCTTAGGTGGCGCGATTGATGCGTGACTTATCTTTGTGTACGAAGTATGGGGATAGTAATTCGACGATATTTCTTTTTGCTGTACTAAATTCCAGTGGAACAAAATCGCACGCCAATACAACAACAAAAAAAAGTCCACACTACAAAATTTCTCGGAAATACAAATCTCGGCTTACTGCATAGGTAAAGGCAACTGCCTGGAGAAGCTTGTTGTTTTAACCCGAGACCTACAGTAGCTTCTAATAACAGAAAGTATATAATGGATATGGACATCAATCCATTTACAAATTATTTAATCTAAACCGTCGCACGGTTGTCCAAAATGACTTATCTCTTTGCAAAAATCATAACTTTTGAACGGATTGAGTTAGCGGTACAATTTTTTTTTTTAATTTGAAGGAAATTTCTAGGGCTGTTATACCAATGAATTTCAATAAAATTATTTCACAGGGTGTTTCGGAATCATCGGCCGAAAACAGATTTTCTTAAAAAACGGAATTTACAGAAAAAACAATTGAAGTAAAACTTTAAAAATTGTCTTTAGTTTTGCTAATTTTGGTAAAAACAAAATGATGACCCCCTTAGTGTTTATAGGGTGTTCTAAAATAAAATTCATCACAACAGTGGATGCTAAAATTTGGCAAAGAAACTTTTTTTTTTGCTTTAAGCGGTCAATAATAATGGGTTATACATTTTTAAGTGACATATTTTATGTGAAACAGTAAAGGGAAAAAATAAACGGACCAAAAAATTAAAAAAAAATCAAGTATAATGAAAAACATATGTATAGGTATAAATATATAATTTAAAAATATATACATAAAATATCTTAAACAATAATTATAAATTTTCAGTAAAAAGTTCACTGCCATCATCATCACTTTTAATATTTAATAGACTAATCAGCTCTGTCTAAAGATGAAACAAGTGGATCTGATGATATGGATAGCATATTAAATAAATCTTCATTTTGTCGTTTCCTTGAAACCTTGCAAGTATTAGAGTATCGATATCGCTTGTAATCTTTATTCCTTGCTTCCTGTGCTTCCTCTGAAAGTTCCCCTATTGGTAGAATTTGATGGCTAATTAGTTCTCCACCGTGGTCCAGAATCTTGTGAAGTGTTGGGGTCAAGATTTTCTGACTATATTTGGATTTTAAAAGATCCGAAGTGCTTTTTGTATACTCGTTAAATTTATCTATATTTATAGATTCCATAGATGATAGTGCATTCAAAATCACTTACAGTTTCTTCAAAAGTTCTTCGTCTACACGGGTTATAGCTGATGTAACTCCTGGATTTTCGAAAAATCTTCTTGAAGTGTTTCCATCATTTGTATTACCGAATCCTTGTTTTGGGGTATCAATAATTAACCCAAGCTGCTCCCTAAATTCCTTTTGTATCTTCAGTTTTCTTCTTTTTTCGGCTTCCTTCTTGTCGGTGGCCTCGTTTTCTTGGTTAAGTCCATATGCTAGTTTAAGTACGAAGTCCATGCATCTTATTCTAGCGTGTAAAGGCTATTTTTTTCAAAGTACAAAATATCGGCAGTGCGCAAGCATGCGCAGCTAAATATTTTTATTTTGGCTCAACAATTGGTTGGTACACATACCCTATTCGGCTTAATGCATGGACACGAATGGATTATTAACGGTACCTGCCATAGAATAGATTTTTTTCAAATCCGATATTCTCCGAAATGGCTTATTCGATTTCAACGAAACTTTTTGTGAAGAAGCACTTATATAACTCAAATATAAGCCAAAAATAAAATTTCAAAAAATATAAATTTTGGATTTAAAAAAAAAATTTGAAATTTTTTTTTGAAAAATAAAATTTTCGAAAACGGGACATTGTATTTTTTTGAAATTTTGTTTTTAGATGTGGATTAGTGATTTCTACAAAATGGCATACCAATTTTAATTTAAACTCTTTTTTTTAAGAAAATCTGTATTTGGCCGATGATTCCTAAACACCCTGTGAAACAATTTTCTTGAAATTCATTAGTGTAACAGCCCTAGAAATTTCCTTCAAATTAAAAAAAAAATTGTACCGCTACCTCAATCCGTTCAAAAGTTATGATTTTTGCAACGAGATAAGTCATTTTGGACAACCGTGCGTCGTCAGTCAGATAGTAAAATAAATGAAATTGATCTGGGTAAACTCCGAAAAGGTTCCTGCTTTAAATAAATTTGAATTGGTGGTACTGTTGTCAAGTTGTATGCAAAATTTCAATAAATGAACAAAATAGAGGATAGAATTTCTTCGATTGAAATAGTAGCACCAATTAAAACGTTTCATACGGCGCAGTTAAAGAATCGTGGAATACCGCGAAATACAACAGAAAAAATCGTTGATCATCGCAAAATACAGCGGAAAATAGCAAGGAAAGTTATAAAAAATATTCTATGTACCGCGGGAAAAACCGTTTATTACCACCGAAAAAACGCGGAATACTGATGAAAGATCGGGGGATACCGGTGAAAGTTTGTAGAATATCACGTTAATAGCATTTGAAGTCATGAAGGGATAAGTACCACCGATAAAAGCATTAAATACAGCGGAATAAGGGGTAAAAAGTCACTAAAAAAGACGTGAACATGTGAACGATCAGAAAATAGCATAGAAAGTCATGAAAATAGCATTTGATACCAAGGTAAAAAGCTTAATCCGGAAAGGAAAAAAGGAAAGAAAAGAGTGGAGAGTCGCGGAATGAAGTTGAAAGTCATGGAACATATGTGTGCAGTACCGTGGAAAAAAACTCTGAATACTTGAAAAATATCGTGGAATATAGCATAGGAAGTTATGAAAATGAATAATGCACTAAACACCCCGAATGAAAGCGTTAAGTCTCGTTGAAAAAAGCTAAGAAAGTCTCCAAATAAAGCGTGGAAAGTCGCGGAACCAAGTTGAAAGATATATGAAATACTGCGGACTATTGCATTAAAATGTGCGAAAAACCCTGGAAAAAGCATGAAAAGTCATGAAAAAAACTCTTGGTTTAATGGAAAAAACCGTAAAATACTGCGGAGAAAATAAAATAAAATAGAAGATAAGGATGGTAATCAGCGGAAAAATAAGCAAATTCTGTGAAAGAACTTTTTTTCACATTTCCCACGCATTTATTTACGAGTTTTTACTTTTTTTCCTCAACTTTCTACTCTATTATATACGGCTGTACACGTTTTATTTTCAGAAGAACTTCCAATTTATTTGTTTATGCTACAGATGGATAAACCAAAAATATTGTAGGAGGTACACATGTATATTGTAAATTATAAAGACAATTACTGGGAATGAAAATCTGGCGGTTCTATAGCAACTAAAAAACGTGAGTACAAATTAAAAATCATGGTGTAGGGCAGGACAATGTCATGTTCATGGTCATAAAAAAGGGAAAAAAGTTGAGGAAATATAAGCGAAATACCACGGACAATTGCATGGGAAGCCATGAAAAAGCACTAATCACCGTGGAAGAAAGAAATTCGTGGAAAGTCACAGTATAAAGTGGAATTCTATGCGTAAAAAGCATAAAACACTGGCGAAAGATCGCGGAATACGGTGGAAAATGGCATGGGAAGTCATGAAAAAACGTTTAGTACCGCGGAAAAATGCGACGAAAAATACGGAGAAAAGTGTTGAAAGTTGCGGAAGAGAGCGTTAAAAATCACGAAAAAATATGCGAAATACTGCGACCTACTGGGCAAATGCAAGGAATTCCTTGGACAAGAACGCGGAATAATGGTGAAAGAAGTTTCAAAAAGCACGTTCTTTCACGTTTTTTTCACACTTTTATTGCAAATTTTGACTTTACTCCTTAATTCCAAACACTTTTTTCAGTGATGTTGTCACATAATTTTCGCATGAAAAAATCTTTATATGGCTTGCTCACGTGTCGAAAAAAACTTAAACTTAGTTGTCTATGCTTCAGATAAAAAAAAAACAGATGGAAAATTCAAAGCACTTGAATGAAACAATTTTAAATACGAAAATCATATTAATACTCACTAAGCTAAAATGAAAGAATGAAATATCTGGCGGTTAGTGGCTATTGTGGTCGTTGTTCAATAACTATAATATTTTTAAACGATCGTAGGTAAAACATTATGCAGGGCAGGACAACGTCGGCGAGGTCAACTAGTTTCTTATAATTTTCTATTTAACCAAGTTTTTTACATTTTCGTTGTATTTACATGTTTAGATAACTCAAAAACACAAACTAACTCCCCGCTTACTAAATGAAGTAAACGAAAGGCGTTCCAAAATGTCTTCACAAAATCTCACAACAAGTAACCAAAATACCTACGATTATTCAAATCAAATACACAATTTTTCACCTGCAAAAGTCATAAATCACAAAATAAAATCAAACAAACCCCCAAAAAAAAACAAAAAATCAAACAAATTAAAAAAAAAAATCATTATTGAGGTCTTCAAGATAATAAGTCCCACATACAAATCTATAATGTTAGCGTGCGCGCGCTCGTTGCGCGTAGGTACAGATTTACCAAGAAGCCGAAGCTGATCCTAAACCAGATCATCGAACACCGATATGCGCTTCGATCGAGAGATTAAATTAATTGTAAGACTACTTTATGTGTGGAATTAACGACTACTCACAGCAGAGCCATCAAACAGAAGTTTCCAATAACAAGACGACATGAGTTTCAGATTGTGGTGATCTTTCTCTTATATTATGCACAAGGGAGTGGCAGTGGCAGAAGAAGGCGAACAATAATACAATTGCTCTCGCATTTCGATGATGATGACGACCGACACGGAGACGAACGAACGCCAACACACGACTTTTTCTTTTAAACCTTTGATTCAAACACAAATGAATTATAATTTTCGGGACAAGAAGAACTCATTTGCCCCTTTTAAACCTCAAAACCCCTCTGGGAGTTTGTCTCTTGATTCATAATGATCGGCCGGTCGTTGTTGGCGAGCACAGTGCGATCGCATTGGTGGACAAATTCATTGCGACCACCATCCTGACAGCTGGGGCTTTTGATTTATTAATTCTTCAAATTCCAAATGACATAACGTAATTACTCTTCTGCCCGTGAGTTGGATTCGTCCCGTCCGTCCCAGGCTAGTGATGGTGAATGGTAGAAGTGCGAGTCGAGTGCGACAGTCCAATCGATCTCGGAAGCAGCGTGTAATCTTTTTGCTTGTATACGAGTATCTGCTGGTTTCGATGTGGTGTACCCATACCTATCTGAAATCAGAGATCCACTTATGTACACCTTCGGGGAGTTTGTTTTGTTGTGTAGTGCGTCCTGTGTGGCTTTGACAATTATTTTTGATCCATCTATCCGCCTACACAATGACAGCTCGGTGTGTGCGGTAGCGCGCACGGTCGCGGGCGACGACGACGGACGCTTAAGCTTCGAATGATACTTCAATCGATTCGGAGAAAATTGTTTGAATGCCTTGAGGCCTTATAGAGGTGTGGTTGATGTAAATTACTTTGTAAAATTTGTGTGAATTAATCAATTCTTTTCCGTATTAATTTTGAGATAAGATTCGATATTTAATGTTTCTATTTTATTTTTATTTCAAGATACACCAACAGAAGTACATAATGTAAAAATCAGGTTTTCGGAAGCGGGTTTTGGAAACTATACCTACTCATTTTTGACCCAAATTTCTTAAAACTACTTCTTTTTTTTTAAGTTTTGTTTTGTTTGCCCAACCATGTCTATCACACTCACCATCCATGCTCAGAGCTGAGATGATCCTTTGATCCATTCAACCAAATAAAAAATTTTAGCGGGCTAGCGAGGTCTTTTAATTAGCATGTCAAAATACACTTACGAACCATTCAAAACTATTGACATGCAGAGGACGCCCAATATGCACTACGGCCACTTGAACATCAATCTGAAGTGGTTCTTCGGTTTATTTTCTGGACTTGCACGTTGAGTGACTTGCAAGACGAACAAGAACCTTTCCGACTCAGAAGACACAAGGAGGATGGACTTGGGCAAGTGCCTTTTGGTCGATATGTATAGAATACCTATTCTTCAAGCGTCGTCGTTGAAGACGGCTGACCGATGATGGCAGCAGGCAGTCGCCACCGCTTGCTAGTGCTATGGTCTGCAGATTGAAAATGCCTCTATTGAACTGATCGAGTGGTGGCGATCAGGTAGCTACATAATATACAGCTACTCTCGAAAAACTCAATCTTAAGCCCAAAAAGGACTTTGCTTTGTTATTAGCTTATGAGTTGGGTAAATGGATCCATTTCAGACTCTGTAATTAGCTTTATTGACCGAAATATTATGAAATGCAGAAGTGAGATGCATGGGTCTTATAATGAATTACTTACTAGTCATCACATCAGCATATTATTCTCGGATGTTTTAGCTGCTATATATCTAAGTTTTTTAAGATCATATTGCAGCGGTAGGTAGGTTAGTAAAAATATGTATTGCATTTGTTTTGATTCATTTCTAACCTCTCTCTGTCCCATTGTCTATCGGGGTTGGATTGGAAGAATCGTCGTGCTGTTTCGTTGATGGCCATACGTTGTCCTTAAGTCACAATAAAAATTTACGATCGGTTTTTGCCATAAGACTATAGTGACAAAAAATCTGATAAAAAAATATGAATCACTGGCCCGTTTTCTAAAAAGGGATAAAAATACAAATTAAGCGCTAAAGCATACCAATTGCTCATTTCTGACAGTGGAACTTTCAAATCCGAAAATATTAAATCGAAACGATTTACGAGACAAAATCACCACTCTGTAAATTTAGTTCACCAGAAAGTATGACCCTGAACTTTGCAGACAATTTAACTGCTAGTCTTTGGCACTCTGCCAGAGCCGTAAAACTGACCGATTTTATAAAAAAGTACGGCAATCGCTTTGTACCAATAAATGCTCGGTACGCCATTTTTTAGTTTTTTTTATTTACCGTTATAACGAAGTAATGGCCAAAAGAGTCAGAATCGCTCTAAAAAAGTGTCGTCTGAAACTTTGGCATTCTGCCACAGCCGTAAAACTGAACCGATTTTAGAAAAAAGTACGGCAATCGCTTTGTACCAATAAATGCTCGGTACGCCATTTTTTAGTTTTTTTTATTTACCGTTATAACGAAGTAATGGCCAAAAGAGTCAGAATCTCTCTAAAAAAGTGTCGTCTGAAACTTTGGCATTCTGCCACAGCCAATAATGCCATTTTCTTTCAATTAGGCTGGGGAATAAAAAAAATAAAAAATAAAAAAAGGTGCAAAATATTGTAATAATTAATTTTGAAAGAACTTTATCGTGAAACTCAATCTGTTTTATGGAAGAGTGGTAAGCGAGTTGCTGCTCAAAAAGTTAATGAAGCTATTGAGGAGTAAATGACATTTTTTTGGACCAGAAAAGTGTTAAAAACGCGGTTATTATAATTAAGGTAGAGATATAGAAAAATAATTTACGGAAATTGTAAGAAGCTAATGTCGAAACTTAACGAGAAATAGCTTTCCTTAACCTGAGGCACCTACACACGATCAATGTTACTTGACAAGTATTATTGACGCTTTTTTCTGAGAAAGAAAAAAAAAGTTTCCCGCTCATTTATGGTTTGGAATTGTGACAAAATTGATTTAATTAAAAGTCGAAATTTGTTTTTAGTTTAGTTTATTTAGTTTAGTTCAAAGTTACATTGGACTTTAAAGCTTCTTATAAGGTTTCAAAAATATATAATTTTATAAGAAATTGAAGCCGTTTTTGAAAAAAGTTAACTTGTTCTTAGGTAGGTACTGTTAGTTTTGGTCCAAAAAAAAATTAAATTACCCCTCTAAGGTATTAGCAAAGACCCTTAACCACCAAAATTGATTTTCGCTCTAGCGGTTTAGGCTGTAGTTTGAGTTATATACACCGACAGACGAACTACAAGACCCAATTTTTTTTTGCATTAGCTATCATCGTTATTTCGTGTCTGATTGTTGTCATGAGTTTAATTTGTTTTTACGAAACCTAAGCTTGCCTTATAGAACCTATACTGCAACTTAAAAGAAAGGGTTCCTGTGCTGTGAGTTTTATAAATCACGATAGACAAAACAAAACATTTCACCGGTTGAAGATAAACATGGATTCCACGCCTTAAAATTTTATAGGAAGCGAAAAATTATACCTACTAGAACTTCTCTGCGTTCCCACGAATGTCGTTTTTTTTGCTAAAAAAACAAAGGTGAGTTTAAAGTTTTAAGTCTGTTAGATACTCTCGAGTTTGAGCCAATTAAAATTTCAACAAACCTCTTCTCTCCAAATCACTCGATTGATTTCAATTATTCTCTTCAAAATTCACATTAACATTAGGCAATTTACTTTTTCCAAGTGTTGTTTTTTTTTCTTTTGAATAAAAAGCAAGGATACAAATGTTGCAGCACATAAGTGTTGTTTTTGATAAAAGGACCTGTTTCAATCACGTATAACATTGAGGAGATAACACTGCAATAACAAACAAAAAACTCAAAAGTAGAAAACAAATTTCATGAAGCATAATGATGAAACCTAGGATCATCAATAGTAGCTGCAATTTTGTTGAAAGAATTGTGTTGAGTGTTTTTTTTTCCTAGGAAAACAACGACACTTGAACGAATTTTTGTATTTGGTGCCTATCCTTGAAAAAAGGTTCCAGTAATTTGAAATTGGAGAACCTACCTGCCCTGAATACAAAATGATGTGACAGTTTTCTCTTCGATTGGGACAAACACTTCAATGATCTTCTTTTGAAGAAATCATAAAAGAAGAATTTCGAAAGAGTTTTCTACTCACCTTAGTATACTCGAAAGTCGACTCTTATTTCATAATCTAAATCTATATGCACCGCACTTTTTTTTTATTGAGTCTATATTCGCCTATTTGTTGCACAAAAAATTGAAGACCTTCCTAAGAATTTGAAGAAGAATTTCACCTCAATAGATTTAGAAGACAAACCAGATATTGTGAAGAGATAAAATCTGCTAAGAACATATTTTCTCCTGGTGAAATACTGGAGTAATTTTCCATCAATCTGATGTTCTATTTATGATGACAAAAACCGGTGCGTAGTAGGATACGCCTCTTTCACCAAAAATTGTCATAATTATTATTGTCACAGGCATTCTGTTCCTTTTTTCATACTATGATGTCCTTCAAACAAAGGACAATCCCTTCCAACAAGATCACATCTCTTTTCAACACAAAAGGCTGCCATCGTTCTATTTTTATATTTTAATTTTTATTTCACAGATTTTGCATTGTTTTGTTTGATCCATCCATCTCCCAGGATCTCTGCAGGACAATGGGGAAACTCTTGGTTTTATTTCATACAACTGCCGCCGCTGTCGTCGCCACTGTGTCGCATATGTATATGATGAGATGGATTTTCATTCAAATTCAAATGGGTGGAAATTTAGCATTTATATTCTCTTGAATTAAATAAAGGACACAATGAAAAAAAAAACCCATACAACTTTCTGTCATTTTTTGAATTGGTCCTCTGTTGGTCCTTTTTTTGTTCAATGATGACAGCAACAGCTCCACATAGAGAAAAGTCCTCTTGCTTATGCCTGTAAGTGACTACACAGTGACAAGGATGACAATCGTCTTGTTCATTGTTCCGAATCGCAGCCAGATAATCCGATTTTGAATTATTTAATTATTTTTATTCATATCGCAGATTGAAATCCTTTTGAAGATGGAAAATGATAAGAAATATTGTTCCTCGTCGTCCGTCGTCCTGAATCGAGGGCAGTTTTTTCTTCCATTACTCTAGTTTTCTAATTGCATTGCCGATGATTGTGTGGGAATCAAAAGAAGAAAGTGGTTGCAAGGATAAAGTTCTACGAAGTATACGTTCGAGTATTGCGCCTCGAACATAAAATTGCAATAAAATTAACATCGGTACGTTTTTTGCATAACATCGCCATGATATAAATTGTAGGATAAAATTTGCCATATCGCAATTAGGACCAGTTTCTCACAATCAAAACTGTCAAAACAAATCAAAATAAAGTGTTTCGAGCGCCAGTGTGAGGTTAGTTGATGTGGTGTCGTCCTCGGAACAACCCCTAAATTGGTTGGGCGTATGGTGTTTTGTAATATGATTGAATCATTGCTTCGGGCAATAAAGTGTAATTGATTTGTTATGCCACAAGGAAGAAGGATGTTTTCCTGCTGCACATTTTAGTGTGTTAATTCATAATTGCTGGGAATGTTTCTATTCAATTATTCAGCAGACAAATTTGGGAGGCAAAATGCAGGTTTAAATATAGCCGCCCATAAATAATTGGAATATTTTTTTTATATAAAAAAAATATAGTCATAGGGTGAGAAAAGAAGAGAACTAATAATATGTAGGTACCTCTTATCGAAATTTCAAAAGACCATTAAAACTGACTGTTTTGTTTGATATACTTTTTTAAATGAAAGGTAGTAAAATGCATTAATGTAATTGTAATTGAAATAACGCTGTATATATTTTGTTGCAGCTTAACCTACCTCCCCTCGAAGATCCCTTTGAAAATTATGTATTGCCAGAAAGGTTTGTTTGTATTCTTTTTAATGCAAGGAGAATTAGGTGCGAAAAATTGCGGAATAGATTTTAAATAAGGTCTGAGCGATATTAACCCTTATTATTTTTATTTCAAGAACTTTCACGAGAAACTGCTTCAAAAGAATGTTTATTCTTGAACTTCGCTTCTAGCGATTTTTTTTTTTGTAGATGATAGAAATCTTCAAGAGACACTTGGCAGTTTTCGACACCAAGTAGTGCGGACTTTTACTCCACTAAAACCACCTCGTAAACTGAACCAATCTATGAATGATCGACAAGAGATTTTTCTTTCTTAATGTTATAATCATTATGGGGCAAATGCTTGAACTTTTAAAACGTTTCCATGGCCTTAAACCATTAGCACATCGCAGCTGATGTGGCTTGATTTTTTTTTATATCCGAACATTGCTCGTATCCCCATTTCAGCTAATTGTGTTTTCTTACAACTTGCAACCATTTCTATTTTTCTACTATTCCACGAAGGACTTTGTTTTGGAAGTTTTGGATTTTTATTGGTACCTATTTGTTTTCTTTTTACAGCCCCAAATCTCGATTCCATGCATACTTATGTCCAAACAAGCTTTAGTATTGTTTTATAAAACATTACCTATTTTATTTTGTATCAGTCAGTACCTACATTTTTCTATATTTGAAGTTTAGTCTTCTCTTTTGTTTTTGGTGTGCTCTTTCCATTTTAGCTTTGCACCCAAAATCATTCCAATCTTTGGCCGTATTGGCGTTGAGTTCAGCTTGATTGTTAATGAATTTGGAACCATGTTTAACTTTCTATTTGTAAAGTTTATTGTGCAGATTTTGTTTCATATTTTGGTCCAATCTCATACTGTGCATTTTGCAATTTTGCATTTGGTGGGTTTGGCGTTGGTCCTATGACACTAACTTCTTTGTTGAACAACGGCTTCTATTTTCTTTAATTCTGAATATTCTTGATCGTACCGAATTCTAAAGAGTTTGTGTGAGATAAAAAATCTGAAGGTAAATTCTTTTGTATTTTGTACTCAAGACCAAAGTCTCAACTTTTCCAAAATTTTCCAAAATTGTTTCTTTGGATTTAGAAAAAGAAATTATTATTTGAAGAATCTTTTTTTTCGAAAACAGTTGGAAACGGTTTAGTAAATTTTATTGTTTTTTCAAAATTTCATAGATGGGCTGCTTCAACACTGGTACCTTAAAAATATCATAAGATATAAAAAATTTAAGAGCGTGCTAAATAATGCTAAATGCACATTTCTTATCTGGTGGATTTCCAAAAATAGCTTAGATACGCATTTATATACCCAAGGGGATCATCAAAGTTACAGGAACGAGAGTAATTCCGGAAAGAGGCTTAACAAGGTAACTTTCAATTCTACCAATGGGTTTGTTTCCTGGGTCCTTCTCATCGGTGGTAGGCTCTATCAGGTGAAAACATATTGAAAAAAAGTGCCTTTCATCGATTACAATATAATCAACTTCATTGCAGGCCTGCACATCTTCATCGTTGGAAATAACGAGACAAAACCTCTGATTTTCGAAACTATGCTACGTTATTCGAAGTGTCATTATATAAGACCAAAATGTTCTATTCAATGAGCATGTTCCGTGATAAACACATTGATTTCATACTGAAACTTCAACATTTTCAGCATCAATGTACACTTTACCTTTAAGAGGGGTGACAAAAATCCCTACATCGACGTTTCATTTATTGTTTCTGCCTTGTATAGCTTTTCAACAGAAGAATAGCTACTCCAACCAAACAAAACATTGCCAGCAATTAACCTGTACGAACAATACCTAACCATAAACGAGGAACACCCGCGTGCCATACAATGTTTTCATTTCTTGTAAGCGAGGCTAACTTCCATCCATCGAACTTTAAACCACAAAGGCTAAGGCACATGGTAGTACATACTTTATGTTTTTAAAAGTGCGTTCAGCGTTCCACCCTTGAATGTGCCCTTCTTGAACACAAAACCAAAACATTATCAAGTGTTCTGGCACTTCCACTCATCGGAATTCCGAAAACAGATTGTAGGCACGCGCTAAGCTACTTCAAATCAAATTTCGAGTGGCATGCCTCAAGAGTGCCACACAAGATGCGAAAATGCACCAGTTGTGCAATTTCTATAGTTATGAGGAAAATCGTGTGCGCCCGTGTAACTACCTATTGTGGTAAATTTTCGTCCTCGCACACGTTATTCTGTCATCATTGTTGGCGGGAATGAAGTGTTCATTGTATCGAGTTACCTAGGTTTATTATTTTTTTTTTACGAGACAAAAGTAAAAACAAACGCTGAAACCAGCATATTTTTCATATCCATCAGAAGCCGTAGGTAAGAGTCAAAGTTCTGGTATCCATATCAATCTGAAGTTAAGAATTACATTTCATATGACAAATAATTATTGTGTCCTCCGATAACCACAAAAGGATGAAAGGATGGGCAAAGGCATTTTGATGGTTTAATGATTAATGACTATTATCACCTCAAAGATGCATGTTTTATTAGTTTTTTTTTTTTTGTTTTTGTTTTGAAGAAGAAGATTCAATCGAATCTCGACGGAAGTCAGTAGCATTCCTTGGTTTTTGTCTGAGACAAGAGCTGACATCCATCAAATCGACTATCGGTCTTCAATCTGTCACTGACATTAATAAAATCGAATGCAAAGATTAATACTCGCGGTGCATGATATGGTAGAAGTAAGAGGATGAGGGGCGTAGGTATTTGATAGTAAAAGTCATTCATAAGACAGGCGCATTTGTTTTGATCCTTTAGATTTCTTCGAAACTATGTATAAGGAGTACCTACCTACCTACCCAAAGAATAAATTGATATTCAAATTCAATATTAAAGAATTAAAAAAAGGTTGGGTCTGTTTTTGGGGCGACTTAAATGATCTATGAATTATTTAGCCGAAAAATGCCAAGATGCCTACTTTTACAAATCGAACCAATCACAATAACTTCCAATGGGAAATTAGCAATAATAATTTTAATAGTGACAGCTTACAGCCTATTGCATTGGTTGGCAGGCTTCTTTCAAATCGGGTCGACATATAGTTCAACTCTATCATGAATTTCATTTGTATCGAGGATTTGTTTCGAATCCCTAAAAAAAGCAATTGCATAATCCTTGGTATTAAGAGATATCATAAAAATTGATTTAACGGATGGATTCTGCTATTGTTTTTCCCCGATTCGTAATAATTCTATGATACGAATGAAATTAATTTTAAGGGCGATTGCAATCTGCAATATGATGCATTTGATTACTGCAAAAATATATCATAATTTTTTCATTTTTATTTCAGTGGAAGATAAAGGTCACCAACATTTAAATAAATGGATAAATTAAATGCTCTGATATAAGCAGCAGCGGGAATGCTGTAATATAATTGCTTCTTTAGTCGTAGATTGCTCAAAAATTAATAGAAAACAAGATAAACTATTGGAGCCTTGGGAAGATCAAAAGATTCCAAGACTATAAACTTTTATGCTTAAAAACTGTTAAAATTTGGCAGTGCTGTTGTGTTTTTACCATACAATTTCTAATAGAAAAAAGTCCATGGTGCGGACATTGACATAGCATTTTCAAGAACTTTTAATTATCACGACTATTAAGAAATAAGCACCAACACCAATGACCAAACCAAAAAACCTACTAAAAACCCCCGAAATCCATAATTTCAAAATTAGCTAAGAAACAAGACCTTTCCACGCTATCACCGCATGTGATCATACTGCTGCGATTTATCGCAGCCGACACCATTAAACAATTTTGAAAGAAACGAATCATTCAAGAGGCTTTTTGGATCTTCAACTTAATTATCGAAGATCGTGAAAAAATTGTCGTCATTGATGTGCACAATTAAAAATTTCAACGACGCGAATTCTGCAAGATCAGACATTTTCCACAAAATTTTTTCCAAAACAAAAAATGAAAATAAATTATAAGAGGGTTCGATTCATGCACAATTCACCTTGCTTCAAGCTTCAAATCGCTTAAGCAAAAAAAAAAAAAAAAACAATATTTGTGACTGCAATTTGAAAAAAATGCGGTGAAAAAAAGAAAGTCATTAGCAAAGGCAGAAGTGCGCCGAATAAAATATTCACTCCAGCAGATGAACGCACTATTATTCGGAAAATACAGCAAAACCCAATGTTACCGCAAATGGGTAAAGTCTTGCAGTGCCCAAACAACCACGATCTTCATAGTCGAGTAGCTCAAAAAAAGCCTTTCATCAATAACAAAAAAAAAAAAAAACAAAGTCGATTTAGCTTCACCAAGAAACATTTTTCTAATGCCTCTAACTTTTGGAATACCTACCTACCGTATTTTCTCCGACGAGTCCAAATTCTATATTTTTGGCTCAGATGGACTGTCTTGCGTGTGGCTCAAGAAAGAAAACACCAACCCTTCAGTAAAGCACGGGGACGGCAGCGTAATGTTTTGAACCTGTATGTCCGCTGACGGTGTTGGCAATCTAGAATTTATCGATGAAGTCATAGACAAAACTATGTACTTGACTATTTTGAAGAACAATTTGATCTAAAGTGCGGAGAAGTTGGGCGTACGCACTAATTTTCGTTTTTATCAAGACAACGATCCGAAGCACAAAGCAGGAATTGTGCAGTCCTGGCTTACATAGAACTGTCCTCATTTAATGAAACCGCCAGCACAGTCACCCGATACGAAAATAGGCACTTCTAGACGGGAACATAAGGAAGCACCAAATATCCAATAGAAAAGACCTGAAAAAAGTTATTCTGGAAGAGTGGAATAAGATAACCCCAGAAACCACCCAAACATTGGTGGAATCAATGCCAAAAAGATTAAAAGCAGTGATAGATAACACAAATGCATCGGATGTACTTGTAAAGTGGCATAATTATATAGAAGACACATTAAATTAACCGCTTTGCAGCAGTTTAAATATTTCTAGAATCGCTGGATCAATTAAGCTGTGATCCATTGTACCTATACCTATATATACTCCGACAGTATTTTACAAATTAACTCCGTTGTTTTTTAAGCAAATTGGAATCATAAAATGTAATAAGCTATCAAAATATCAAATAAAATACTTGACTTTCTCCAATAGTCAACGTAATACTAGTTTATTGCAGTTATTCATTCTTCAACTATTTTTCAAGAACCAAAAATATTTGTTTTAAAAACCATGCAACTGTAAAACGCCCATATAACCATAAAAATTACAAAAGAAAAAAGTAGCAATAGCCATAAATTTCTTAATAGCGCATAACTAAAGGCGCTTACTCTTTTCCAACAACAATATCTGTACAATATAAATTTGCTTTGCACCAAGACAGGATCAGCTGGATTACGTCAAGCTAACCAGAACAAAATAAAGGAACCACACTCCGTTGCTTAAGACTGAACCGAACTGTACGATTTGAATTCATTGTTCGAAGAAGTCGTTAGTGTTTGAAAGAACATAAGTCCTGTCTGGCGCCAGTATTAGACAATATGTCCACTCCTTCATGTCGTCCTTAATATAGAAAAAAAAAAATCAGTATATGAAATATACGTCACCAAAATAACCGCTGCTATATCCATTCAGTATCCTTATTTGTTTTTAAAAATATAAAATGTACCTGTCCAATCTGTAAGAGAACAAACAGGTAAACAACATTTTAGCAAACCTACAAATAGAACAATAAACCAGAGAATTTTGTTTCCCTGTGTCTGTATTATCTGTATAACAAACTAGAACATATATATGACACACAGCAGGGATAGCAAAGCATCCTTTTTTTGAAAAATGCCACATAACATGCGCCCTCTCTCATTTTTGGTGTTTTGACAGGACCTTCTATAATTTATATCGTAATAAATTTTATATTTTATTACCCCAATGCCTTCTTCTATTTGAATCACACAGCAAGAGTTCCTTAGCTGCAGATGGGGTTGATTGTCCTTTTTATTTTGCAGCACAAAAAAAAATAAATTCACATGTACGGTACGTGACAGAAGAAAAAAAAATAAAGAAAGGAAAACCTGCTCTAATTTTCTCTGATTCAAATGTCCCTACCTGTGTGTCATCTCTTCGAACAGCGCA
The DNA here is from genome assembly GCA_948107695.1 of Meliscaeva auricollis. Taxonomy (NCBI): domain Eukaryota; kingdom Metazoa; phylum Arthropoda; class Insecta; order Diptera; family Syrphidae; genus Meliscaeva; species Meliscaeva auricollis. Next base: position 62,626,091 of record OX403616.1, read on the forward strand.
CAGGCACAGCACAGGACTCGCCCACTGATATATAATCCTGGCGCAAACTATTTTGTTGGCTTTGTTCTAAATACAATGTCCACAAAGGACATGTTTGCACTGATTATCAGATTAGACCATTGTGCATACAAATTGATATTGTCAGTTCTCAAGTACCTTGGCCATAGGCCGTCGTCGTTGTCTCCTGGATGACTACTTGTCGGTGATGGGGCTTTTGTCTCAATCCATTGGAACGGATTAGGACAGGGATTTGAAGATTAGTCGTTTCGAACAAAGGTCACTTTGAGGATTTTCGATATTTAGGCTCAGCCAATGAATGAGAAACATTATCGTTTGGTCTAGTTTTGCAAGAAAGAATATACAACATTATAATAAAAGAGAGAAAGGATCAGTGCAAAAGGACTAATAGTGTCTGATCCTTTCATCGACGATATGAATTTCCTTGAACGAAACTCACGATATTGATCAAAAATTTCTTCCCAACATGGAAAAAAAAGATGCATATCAAAAATGAATCCCTAATCCTTCGAAGAGGAAATTCTGCTGAAATGAAAAATGAATATAGATGGACATCCGAGTATAGAATTGTTTTACCAAAGTACGTAACCTTTATGTAGATATGCAGTTTTGAATGCGACAACCCTCGTATTGGGATTGTTACCATATGCGGAGCATGTTTCCAACATTCCACTTATACGAATAAAATGTCCTTAATGAGAGGGGTTAGTCGAGGTTTTTATATGGTGACTTAACTTTTCGATGCTAACTGGAATTGAGTTGTGAACATGTGGTTTTATGTCACAATTATTGTGGTGTTATTTTAAGTTCATTCCTTTGCTTAATTGCCCATTTAGGATGCCAATGAGGAAGGTTATTTTGTTTAACTACTATCAAAGGATATAAATCTCAGTGGCGGTAAGGGTATTTCAAAACTTGAAGAGTAATTGCAGCAATACAATTAAAGTGACAAGTGTTATTACAGAACAATTGTTAAAAGAGATTTGAGGTTTTGTCCCCTGTATTTAATTTTTGAGAAACAACTTGTTTATGGTTTTTCTTTTGTTATACATATACGACAAAAAGTTTTCGAGGGTTACGTAACAATAATACTATTTGGTTGCACACCATCTGCGGAGATAATTAATTTAGTTTTTTTTTTTTAATATCTAAGTACTTTTAGTAAGCAACATCGACTTTCTTTTGGAGAGAAAACTTTACTGCTTCCTTAACAATTGTGTTTGAAATTAAATGAAACTTGAGACAAAAAAGGCGTTCCTTATAGAAAACACATTTGAATTCGCAGTTTATCATTTTATTCAGATCCTAAATTAAAAAAAAAAAAAAACACTGAAAAAGAAACAAAATATAACAAGAATTTGCTTATCAATCAACCAGAACATTAAAACAAACATAAACGAGCAAAGAATTTAACAAATGACTTCGCGCACAGGAGGACTCCGAGATCTCTCCTGTAGGTGGTCCGTTGGCATGACAGTCGACATCAATTTCCATCCACTTCATATTGCCCAGGCTGTCCGGCCGGCCGGCCGGTTGGCCGGGCCAGTCGGTGTGACGTGTGCGTGCAGACAGCATCCAGCTACTGTAACCGGTCCAAGATTGATTTTTTCTCAAGTATCTTTTGATCTACCAGTGGGATGTAATAAATTGCCATCAAAGAAAGAGCCAGAGAGCTTTATTAAGAAAAAAAAAAACATAACATTAAGAAAAGCAAAAACAACAACTATTAAAAAAAAACTGAACCTGAAACACAGAAGGAATAAAAGACAACCAATAGGCTCACATAGGTGCGGGAGTTTGTAATGATTGCATCACTAATGAGTTAATTGGAAGAAGGGATACGCCTCAAGATTTCAATTTTACACAATGCCTTAGCCTTTGATATATTTCTACGGTTTTAGCTGATTTTGGTTGGTTGAAAGTATGAAATTTTTGTATCATTAGAAATTAGAATTAGAAATGTATCCCTTTTTTATTGCTTTCATAAAGGTTTAATTATAATGGCCACTTTTTGCAAAAGTGCAAAAGTAAACTATATTTTTTTTCTTTATAGGTCCATTTTTTTGCGGAAAAAAGTACACCACTTGCTTGAAAATCCAAAATTTAAGGTTTTTGACACATTTTTGAACATTTTCTGAAGTTAAATAGTCAGAAAAATGGGTTTACAAATTTTCACTTTTGCACATTTTTGCAAAAAAGTGGCCGTTGTAGTTAGGCCTTAATAATAAAAACCTTAGTTTAGATTTGTTTTCTTTCTTTACGTATATGATTAGACCACTTTTCGGATAGGGAGTAGTTCTGGCTGTCGTTGCAGACATCACCCACTCAGCAAACAAAAAAAAAATCATGCCAGGAGTTAGAATTGTTAGCACATAGGGGGCGTAACGTTATGCAGTGGCTAAGGTTAAAATGAATATATAGTTATATTTTACATGTCAAAAAAAATTCTTGATATTTAAAGTCGGTTGACTTGGTTCCTCTCGTTGTGTTCCTACCCGGTTGTCAAATGACAATGCTGCTTAGCGATGGTTGGGATGGTGGTGACGCTTAGCCACGATAATGGGCTGACCCAGGGTCAGAGTAGAAGTTAACTGTTTCGTCGTCGTTGATTGCTGGAACAATATCCTCGTTTAGAATTTCCATTGCGGACAGGTACCATGGATCGGATTGTCTTTGTTGAGTGGTCATCCTTCACATCAGTTGGTTGGGATGGTTGGTGATACTGCCGACAAGTTTCTTTGCTGATGGTAGCAAATACTTGTCCAGTGGGATGATTTTGGCTTCTTCGTAGAGTCGTTTCTGTCTGTCGGTTGAAGAAAATACCGGTGCAGATCCTCAGTATTTTCCTTTCAAACAGTTGGAGGTTCTTCATGGCTGTTTTTGAGATAGTATACCATACTGAAAAGCTGAAGCTGATGACTGGTCTTAGGAGCTGCTTGTATATTAAGAGCTTAGTTGGCTGGCTCAGTCCGGTTCTTCTTTTCATCAAGGGGTACACGCGCATCTGGGAGCGTCAGTGTTATGCTTCTATAGTTTCCAGCCGAACGACTGCCTCGTCCTCCTGTTCGTCTTAGGCACAATAGTTCCGATTTCGATGAGTTGATTCGGATACCCCATTTGTTGTAGAACTCGAATAGTTTCCGGATATGCACTTCAACTTTTTGAACAGCTGTTGTGGGCGATGATGATGCGGAGTATGTAAGTGAATCATCGGCGTAGAACAGGTTTTCACATCAACTTGCTGTAGAGAAACGGACCAAGTTTTGAACCTTGAGGAACTCCAGCTCTGATACACGTCACTGTTGATTTGTAGCTTTCCAGTTGAACGAAGAAGTTTCTGGAAGAAAGAAAAGAAAATATTATTTTTATTTGTTAGCAAAACATGAAATATTTGATTTCATTTGGCAATTCTTTATTAATCATAATAAATGAGGTATCAAATGAAAGATATTTTTAATTATAAAAACTTGACATTGTTGTGGAGTGTTATTTTCAGTAATAAGGTTTTATGAATATTTTAATTTATCAATTATTCATTTTTACTTTTTTTTAAATATCAATCAAATATCTTGTTTGTATTTACAAACCATTAGGGGGAAGGGGTCACCCTTCGCACAGAAGGCATAAAAAAAACTACTATTACTATTGTGCATAGACATAGTAGGCGCCGAGTTGCTCAGTAAGTTTTGAATCGTTAGTGCAACAGATTCGGTGTTGACAAGACATATTGTTTATTGGGTGCACTGAGTAAATTTTTTGCTTAATTTCTAGGTCATATTGTGAATAAGTTTCGTACGTGTTTTGGTTAAACAGTGATGAGGAATTGTTAAAAATAGTGTTAACTGTATGTTTTAACTATTTATATTTTAAATCTTATTACACTTCTTAAAGACATCGTTTTTTGTGTATTGTGCAAAGTTTGGGGAGCATTCGTACAAAAAATCCTTGTTAACGATATAAAATGAGAAATACATTAACTTCAACTTATGATTTCTCGGAGAAAAATAGAGGTATCGAAATGACTTGAACTAAATACAAAAGAAGGAAATAAGTGCTTTCATAATCCGTTCCAATTTTTGCTGTAAAATTTTACCTAATGTTTTTGCATTTCTTCCTTTTGTATAATGATACACAATGTAACAACTCTTTTATTTCACTCGTTTGCAGAACACGTATAAAACTATTGAAATCATGTATCTAAGCCTTGTCCAAGTGCCTCGTTCTCATCAGAAGTTCTTATAACTAAAGCTCCTATCCCATCAGCTGCATTTTTTCCATGTCCACTTTCAGTGAAGTTAAAAATAATGCTTTCTATTTGTTTGAAGATTCTATCAACTTCTATTTATCTAAACTTACTGCGGTACTGACTGTATGTCGGCCATCACTTTAAAAAAACAAAAAGGCTTTTTTGACTAAATTAAAATTTATTTCAGCATATGTACCTTTTCATCATACGAAAATATCTGGCGTGCCTTGGTGTCTGCGGATCATTAATATTCTGTTTTGCTTGGGAGGAGGAAGGGGGCACCCCCTTCCGACCTTTCACCTTTTATCCTCCAATCTACACTTTTTCCGCGTTGCACATTTTTTCAGAATAGGTATTTGTCTATAGGTACTTCAGATGAAAAAAAAAAAAGAAAATTACTGTACGAGTATATCAATAATCAATAAGATACTGAAATTATTAAGTCAATAACTTGAAATTATAAGTCTTCGGGGTCAGAGAGCTACTGCAGTTGTCGTCCAGTAGAGTACATATAAATGATCGTGTTAGAAGACATTGAGTATAATGTAAAATTAAATTTACAGTGCAGGGCAAAACAACGTTAGTCAGTTATTCAACTGGCTGGGTCAGTTAGTCAACATTAACAGTATGTAAATAATAAATAAAACTTCTCCATCTAGAAAATCATACATACGTAAAAGAAACATCCCTCACAAAAAAAGTATTGAGTGATTAATATCTCATCGCTTAATGTAGACATTAATTTATTATTTCTATCAAACCAATTCAAATATAATACAAACATAGATATAAATGTTAAAAACTTAAGTGATTCCATAGAATTGAAGCAGTTTATTTTGAACTAAACAGTCCCATACATTCGATAACAAAAGTCTCACTACTTTGATTAGATTTTGTATAACTGAATCTTATCTTGTGGGTTTCCTATCATATTTTCCACCAATTAACTGATTACAAATTTTTGGAATTAATCAATTGAGACCCAAAATATAAATCACCCTGGCCATCGCATTATGTGAGAATGTCTAGAAAAACCTCATCAGAAGCTTGAATGTCAGTTTGGATAACTCATCCAAAAGATCCAAGAATCTTGATAAACTGTCAGCTTCAAGTTCAAATGCAACACAAAGTGAATGATAATAATAATATATAGTGATGAAGATGATGATGTTGATTACTGTTAACACACAAGTGCAACCGAAAACAACAACAACTACAAAGAGATCTGATATAATTGATAACAAAAACATCATTTTTATTGAAGCAGCGAGATGTGGTCGTCGTGTTTATTTTTATTTGTTGATGAATTGGATAAGCGCCATGCAAACAAGATGAACTGATAACCGAACGTTTAGACATATTTTTGTTGGCATCAAATCAACTACCAGATTGAGTTGGTAGAATAAAAAAAATATAGAAACAGTTTATAAATTAAATAGTCGGAGATGTAGAGTTTTAAAGTTCCAAAGCAGAAACTTTTGTAAGTAAAAGTATTGTTTGGAATGTGATGATTATTATTTACCTTCAATTTGTGGTTCAATAAAAAATCGTTTTTGGCAACCACTTCTACACAAAAGCTAAAAACTGTTAATTTTAATTGGGATAGATAAAAAACAAAAGTTTTTTGTTTGAATTTTGAAGTGAATTTTTGTCATATTAAGCCAAGTACGTTGCTGAGAAATTGTAGATTGTCAAATTTATTTCAGGAAGTCTTTAGACCAGAAAGAATGGATTTTAGTTCCTTCGATTATCCGATTTGTATCGTTTTTGATATTTTTTTTTTTTTTCAAATCTGACAGAATATGAATTAAATATTTTTGGTTTTTGTTTTCGTTATCAAATTTCATTTCGCTTCAGCTGCACACCAGTCCTTAAGCCTATTACCTATGTAGCTGAAGCGACACGAAATTTGTATGTAGCCTCCAAGTTCACAGCAAAATACAAATGATAACATAAACGAAAAATATTCAAGGAGTATTGCGTCAAATTTGAAAGACAAAATTAATAATAATAACAAAAAAAAATGAGAAAATCTGATAAGTTCAAATTAAAAATGGCAAATAAAAACAATAATCAAGCTGTAAAATTGTGAGTGCAAAATGTGTGGAGGAGTCTCCACATATACAAATAATTTCAACAATCTTCAAATTCACCGGTTGAACTCCTAACTTCTTAACGAAAAGCAGCACTACTTTACCCCAAAAAATTTTGATCAGTGCTGTAAAGAAAGTAGAAGAAGCAAGATTCTCATTTCCAAGATCTGCTTCTGCTTCCTCTTGCCAGCGAAGTTGTCACAGCTGATCTTGCGATCTCAATTTTTACACATGCTATTATTGTTAAGATGACATACAGTATCCTAGTTATAAGGAAATCCAAGAAGTGAAAAAATACTGTTGCCCATGAAAGTTTTGTTGACAACACAGCAAAAAGAATTTTTGGAACTAAACAATATGTGAGACTAGATACATTGAAACGTAGTGAAATTGTTTTACATTACAAATGCATCATCCAGCCAGAACTAAATTTTATTTATGACCTCTATTCGCCTTCAAACCAACCAAACTTTTACAATTTAAATCATATCCCTATTTCAAACAGACAAGGAATATTTCAAATGAAGCAAGCAAAAGTTCAGCCTAGCTGAACTTATTTTTGAAGTATGGTGGCTTTGTTACATTTCCTTACGTGTATGTCAAACAACGCTCTTGCAGAAAAAGCGTCATTGTGATAGATTATACAGATTTCGTGATTTCGTATAGTTGAACTTTTGGCAATTGTCAATATCGACGGTAAAGTGTGATTGTGTTTCAGCTTTTAAAGTCGGCATTATTTTTTGAAATTATTTTAACAACAGCTGATACAAATCTGTATACTACGTTTCAGAGTGTCAGTCACTAGTCACCAAAAAAATTATTTTAATAACTACCCATTGGGCCTTTTCACACGAGACTAGTTCTTCCGGGATGAAAATCGGTTTAATTCTTCTGTTCGACTTCACACGGGATAAACTATGCCGGAAGAAAAATGTGTATACATTAACCATATTCAAATATATTTGTTCAGAAATATATTATTTTTAGAACCCCCAAAACGAAAAGTTGTGTGTGTATTAGTTTTGTTCTTCCGTTCTTCCACTTGAAACTTGGAAGAAGATTTTGTGCGGTCCCGCTCGCACATTCCGTATGCCACCTCTCTTTCAACACCGCACAAATTACTCTACCCCAGGAAGAATAAGTCTAGTGTGAATTGTTATTGTGTCTCTACGTTTCGAGGTCACTTGAGTCTGAATCCGCCGTTTTTAAGAAGATGTCTGTGGGTATTACTTTTGTTTGTTCGTGATACTGTTTTTTGCTCACCATATCTCGAGAGCGAGTCAAGATATAAACCCCAAAACTGTTCAAAACTAACAGGTCAACAACAAACCGGCTTCGCTTCATTTAACTGAACTCTAACTGACGATCTTGAATTTGAGATAGGGTACCAGTGTGGGTTACGTTAAGTTACCAGTGTGGGTTGCACCCAGCTTCTTTTTTATTTTTATTTTGTATTCTATGAACTATTGCTAAAATACAACACTTCCTCCCAGCCTATTTGTTGATATTTTCAACGAAGAATTTAATAACAGCCAACCCAAACAGAAGTTTAACCTATTTGTTGATCTCAACCGACCCTTGTTCTATATGATTTGAATAATAATTTTCGTTTTCACTTTTCAATAATTTTCCTTCTTATTTTCGTTGAATTTTTGCTGGGGTAAAATGCTGGTTATTTAAAGAAAATTATTTGTGGACTGTTTCTGTAATTGATCAATTAAGTTTTCTGTTTATACTGCAAGTCATTGTGGCAAAGAAGATTTCTGTACTTTGTGTGAGGGTGTAGTTTTGTATGTTTATTCGTAATAGTTATTGGAAAAACTTCTTTACACAAGTGCAAGCGTTCTCACTTGGCCTACAAACAAAGATAATGAAACTAACTAGCTGTCAAAAGAAAATTTCGTGCGAATAAATGCACTCGGTATCATAATGTGGCAAGGTGTCAACAATAATTACTGGAAACGCTGAAGAAATGTAAAGAAGAAATGACCCTTGCTCCAAGATAAAAAAATTCTATTTTCGAGCAAAAAAAAAAATGGAATGGTCACAGAAACTCATCTTGGAAATCAGGAAAACACTTTAAGACATGCAAAGTATTTATTTCAAAACCTTTACGCTGTTGATTTTTTTAGAAATATATACCATCATTTAGCTACTTGATGTTCTAATAGATAGCTAATATGGCACTGGCTATATAGGGATACCAATACCCACACCAATCATAAAAAAAAAACAAAATAGACAACGAAAATCCCACTTCGCTCAAAGGGTTTCATGATTTAATGACCGACAATTAAACTGATTCCATTTGTTTTATGAAGGACCTCGATCAGATAAATTAAATTATTTTTTTTTTTGTTCTTAGGCTCAAAAGATAATAACTGATTTGGTAATTTCGTTTTTCTCTCCAGTTTATATGCTTCCATTGTTCTATACGTTCCGTGAACTCATAAAAATCTCCATGGCATCATCTCCATCTCTATCATCATATTATATAGTAAAGATATATCCTTTTGGACCATAGTAAAAATTCAGTAAACAGAAGAACCTTTCCCTCGAGTATGAGACATTAGATTGTGTACTTTAGTCCAGTCTGCTAAAAAAAAAAAAGAATAAAAAAGAAACCAACAAAAAATACCAATCCAAATCCAGAGAACTTTATGGACGGTTTTTATGTGCCACCCTTGCTGTGTTGCAGAGAGTGAAGAAAAGGGCATACAAAGTCAAGGATTAATAGCTGGGAGAAAAACAACATGAGTGAGAGTATAGCACCTTAATAGCAAAAACACCGCATCGTAAAAAAATTTCTTTTTTAAAAAAATATATCTGCATTTTTTTTTAAATTCCCTATCTTGTTCCATGAGGAGTACGAAGTAGGTACAATTGCTCCTGAGTACGATGGCTACATTTTATTACATTTTGCGGTCTCCTAAACATGGGATGGAGAATGTAGCTGTAGAAGTTATAGGCTATAATGTTAGGGTGTAATTAAGGTCCTTTGTCTTAATTGCTTTTTCGTTAAGAAAAAAAAAATACTTCATACTCTTGTACGAGTACCTAATGGCGTTTGAATACAAGGCTTAGGTTTCACCTATGACAAGAGGTCAGATCCAGAATAGTTGCATTTTTAATGTTCCCAAAATAAATTATTTAAATGGACCACCAGGCACTACTAGAGAACAATAAAGAGGCCCAAGTCCGATAATGAAGATATTGTTTTTTTTTTTGGATTAGTTATTCAGCAGCTTTTGAAAAATTTGATTAATAGATGAATTATGTAGTTAAGGTCTTATTTTTGAGCAATTTGTACATTTATAAAACAAAATACTATTCCTAATTGATAAAGTAAAAAAAAATCCAAAGAGCCAGCAGATGTGCAATTTTTTCTTTCAAATAGTTATGACGTTTTTGTTAACTTTCAGAATAAACCGTCGAATTGGTGATCTTGGACGAACTCAATGTTATTGCCGCCATTATTTTCGATTTTGCAAAGTATAATTCGTCACCTCAATATTGGAATGATCTAAGCGACATTTTCAAAAAATTTAAGTTAAAAATGTAGCCTTAAAGATGAAAACGAGATCTTTCTTTTAGTGCGAAAGAATTTTTTTCCTTAAGAAGTAAAGGTCATTGAATTGAATTTGAAAATATGCTTTGAGTGAGATCAGGGGGCAGAATTCATGAAAAGTTTGCTGCTTCCGTCTGGATGGAATCAACTTCGGATTATTCAATTCAACGTTTCTCGCTCGCTATGCGTTGAATTTGCGGAAGCTTTAAGTGAAGTAGATGAAGTTAAGTTGGATGAAAGTTCCATTTTATCAGCTGTGGGACTCAGGGATGTTTTATTTTAATAATATTTCTTCATAGAAAGAATTAAATAAGCGTGCAGCATAAAAGTCGTTTTTGGTTGTTTTTTAACAATTGTTAGTTTTTGATGTTCTCACTCCCATCCATACGAGAGCCTTTTTTCCTCTTTGTAAACGCTGCGCTGCTAGAGCTAATAATCTGGTCAAAATAGACATTGAACCCAGAAATAATAGACCAACAAATTGGAACAGAGCATTGAAGCATCGATAAAAGTATAAAGTCAAAAGTCCCTTAAAACATTATTACGCATTTTTTGTCTACGAGCAATGGTTTAGAAGATATCGCGGTTTTAAAATGTGTCAAATGTCGAAAATAACTGTATTTTGCATAATTCTCATAAACGGTGAATCCAATCGAAAAGTTGTTTTGAAAAAGTTGTAGATTATGTGCTCCTCTATACATAAAAAAAGATTTTTTGTTTTTGAGACTGTCAGCTATAAAAAAACAATTTTTTTTAAATTTTGGAATAACACTGCTTTATCCAGTATAATTTTTTTATTTTACAACTCTAAACCGAAACTTTTGCCCATTTATTTCATTAAATTTATTTCAACTGTTGGATTAAAAGGTAGGTATGTATTTATCCAAGTTGAGCCACCGTTTATTTCTCCTCTTTTCATCGCACAAGAATTTAAATGGACTTGGAAGACTCCGTGCAGGTAGCTATCTCCAAACAAAAACGTTTTTGGATACCCTGGGCAAGATAGATATCACGTTTTTATCTAGTGCCATGATTTGCAATAATTCAGCAGCAGGTTCTCTTAGGTTACACCCAAAACTGAAAACCAAGTTTGTAGAAAATTACAATTTTTGTTTCTTTTCACTTCAAATCACACTTAGCAGCTTTCAAAATAAGGACGCGTAACTACTAAATAAATTTATAAACATTTCCAAAAAAATATTTTTTTGTGCTGACGGCTTTTTAACAGTTTAAGAAAATTTCATTTCGATATCTAGACATTGGTTTCAAAAACAGAACACAACCATTTCGATATAACTTCTTAATTTAAGCCAAACACAGAGAAAGACGCCAAACTTGAAAAGAAGGGCACAACACAATGTTTATTTCTTTGAAATAAAATTGCAACAAATAACAAAAATAATTCTTACCAACAAGTTTGTCAACCTTTCATGTTTTTATTTCTTGTAGCTTTTTGTTAAAATTACTACCGAATGCCCTTCCAATATATCAACACGTGCATTATAAGAACAAAAAAAAAGAACATTCACATTGTAGTTCTTCCATCTTTGACAATAGATACATCCCGCCAAACTAAGTAACAATCACTCCGCACACGAATCATATCTCCCATCAAATCCATAAGTAGAAAATCTCAATCAAGATAAACTTGAACAATGTGTTTCAGATAAAAACCAACATCGTCCTTGTCGATTCGAATATAGGCTCCCGATGCACTATACATCAGTTAAATCTATTCCCATTCTACGAATATATAGGTCTTCGTCTTCTTTTTCATTTCAAAGCCAAGCAAAATCTTGTCCGACGAAAGGTGACCCGCCACCGATTAAAATCTTAATCTCACCTCTCTCTATCTTCATCAAAGAGCTCACACAAGGTCCTTCTTATAGTTTCTCTAACGTCTTTGTTTGTTTGCTGTGCTTTCTTTTGAAAAAAAGGCGGAAAAGATACATTTTGCAAAATGAAAAAAAAAGTAAAATAGATTTAAATAAAAACGTTTGATCTGAGATAAAAAATCAACAACAACAGGAATCCTGATTTAACATCAAGCGGACGCATTAACACCTCAAAACAAGGTTGGCATTGTTGGGACTCTCGCAGAGGGGAAACTACATGCGTACCAATATGTACCATCACCGATGCCAAAATGTTAAGACAAGAATAAATCTTCCATCGGAATGCAGGAATTCACAATCTAATCCTTGTCCTAAGAAATTTGTGTTCTCGTAGTTATTGTGGTTTATTGACGGTCAACATACATTTTGGTTGTTCTCTCTTCCAAGGATCTTAACAAAATGTAAACCAAATCACCCGATCTAAGATTTAATCGAAAGGACATAAAAATGTATGAAATCTGTGGACTGCCAGCATTGCAATAATAACAATTATTATTGTTGTTGAGATTGTTGAGGACCTGGTAGTGAGTGATTAATAAGTAAATAAGAAATTCTATCAGTATCGGAAGTCGGAACAACGAACGAGAAGTCGTTTTGTTTGTTGTCCTTTTTTGTTACAAATTTATTGGTGTATTGGCATGTGTTGCCTGCATCTAAGGCAGCTGTTTTGTCAACAAAACATTTGCAATTAACTGATCACTACTTGATAAAAAGATAAAATTGATGTTGCAATCCAGGAGGATGTTGCTTCTTTCAATGTTTATTGTATCATGATGAACTGCATAATTGTCATTCGAAATTAGATAAGGTATTGTAATGAAGAAGTGCAACATCTGTTCTGCTTGGGATTACTATTCAATTAAAAGCATTCCGAAGGTCGCACTCCATAGGAACAAATAAGTCAACATACCTGGTTACCTAGGAAGTATTGCGATAACGAATTTTAGAATTCTTCAAAATTGAAAATATTAAATAGTGTTCAAATTTACAGCTGACCTGTCTAATCAAAGGGCAAACCCTACAAATCAACGGACAAATCCAGAAAACAAACAGGCGAACCTGGTAAATTAGCGAGCGAATCCGGTAAATTAACAGTAGGATCCACCAAATCAAAGGACAATTCAGGTAAAGCAACTAGAGAACCCGGCAAATCAACGGAATAATTCTTGGCAAAGGGTTTTAGTGATTTATAAGACCTCACCAACCCATGGTGATAGAAAGTGTTGTTTTGTTAATAGCTTAACAATCGAGAACTGATCTTCTCAGCTCATAAGAGATCGTGGAACTTCTATTTATTTTAAAGATTTTTTTTAGCAATTATGTACAATATAATTTTGGCTTAACTTAAAACAGTACCTAATGATATTTTATTTTTATAAATAAAATCGGTAACCGATCGATGGCTCGCATCGAACAAAGTGTCATGAAAACTCTTTCTTGACGTAGGTAATGTCATTTCAAGCATACACTAATGTAACAATTGTTCGAGTCTTTTTATGTGCAATACTGTAATGGGATGCAATAACCATAATAACCGATACAGGTTCATTCTTAAAAAGGGACCTGCCAAAATTGGTTAGAAGAGATGACAGTCAGGCAGGAATAAAGTCGTTACAATTTTATCGAATTCGATACGACTTTACTTGAGTACAAAAGTACATACAATTGACACTGTTCGATACAATTTGTCTCTCCTCTTCAAACGTAGTCCCAACGATAGAAAAGAAATATGAAGTGCATTTTCAACAGAAATAGAATGAAAATTATACAAATGATGTCTTGAAGAAGATGTATAAACCAACCGATTGGAAACATACCAATATTTCTGCTGGAAAAACATATCTCAAAGGAATGAAACCAATTCAAACAACAAACATAAAAAATAATTCTATTGCTAAAAAAAAGGTCTTCTAAATTATCCAAAAATGCTAAAAAAAATAGAAATTCCCTTTGCTTGTTTGTGTTGCATGCACAATTTCTCCTTGGCTGGCAACTTGGCACAAATTAGAGGCTCCCATACTGAAAGAAGTTATTTGTGTTTTTTCAAGGCCCTGCTAGTATGTAGCAGTTTCTGACATGAGATGCTATGAAAACAGTTCCAAATGCATACGTACGGATAGATAATACACATTTTATAAAAATGTATAGGCGGTACTCCTAAAAGATTCCATCAAAAGAGTCCGTGCATTTCTGCTAGCTGCCATATATCCAAGGGTTATGGAAAATAAAAAAAAAAATACGGGTGATTCAAAGTGTGACCCAATGAAAAAAATGATTAGAACGACATATTTTGAGTTTTCTAAAGATGACATCAGCATCAGACTGTTATCTCGATGAAGAACTTGATTGTAAACCGGGTTAGTACCTACCGGCAAAGATGCTTCTTAATGGTACCTATGTGGTATTTTTCAATGTGGTCCTGCGTCATTGGCGATAGAGTTAGATATAAAAGTATCCCAAAATGCAAATTTTACAAACGAGGGTATTCCCCGATTAAAATAAATTTAAATTCAAAAGCATTGGTATCTTGTACGAAAATATTTATGTATATTTTGAAATATATGATTTTTATATCAATAATATTTATTATGTTGTAGGTAAATCCCAAAGGTACCAAATGAACAGTATTCTGCCGCGTTAAGGCAAATTGACGTATCTACTACATTTTCTATAAAACTATCTTATACTTTGGAATTAACGCTATTTTGATGTCTCTTTATTTTAATAATAAAATGCAGAACACAACATAAGTTAAATTTTAAAAGCGTTTTTGTGTATTAAAGGAGCGAGAGATTTTCTAGAAGGATATCTACCTATGTAAATTTTCTTTTTTTCACTCCTGAGTTTGAAAATAATTTTTTTTATAAAACTAGTCTTTTGTGGCTTTTGATGGTTATAAATACATAATATGCTGTGTTTTATTTTATTCCGTTCTGTTTCAATCATTTTGTTCTGTTGTTAATCAACTCCTGAGAAAGTTTCCCCTCCTATCTAAATGGGGGATATAGACCCTTATTATTTGTTATATTTACCGGAAAAATATTGAAATATTTTATTTTATAAGATTTTAACAATTTTTTTTTTAAATTGCTGAAATATTTTATTTTATAAGATTTTAACAATTTTTTCTAAATTTTTTTTCACAACAAAAATGTTTCTTCACAAAAATCTTAATGTTAAATATTTAACTAAAAACACCCGACAAGAGCGGCATAGTTTGCCGCTCTTGTACCATACAAAATTGAGTAGGTACCCATGTGTATACGTACTTAATTTTGACGGTATTTTAATTTTTTCAAATGTTGGTATGTAGGTAATACCAACATTTGAAAAATTAAAATACCGTAATCCGAGTATCTCGATCCGTTTCCGTGATTATTTCCTTTTTTTAGCGTTACTCCACTAGATAGCCTTCTGAAATTGGGGCGAACACATATACCTATGTAATTCTGGCGATTTCCCCTGGACTCTTTAATTTCCTAAACCATATTTGTAATTTTTTGGGCAATTCATAAACCCTTAAAATTTTTCTATTCATGTTACCTACAAGATTTTGTTTAAAAACAAGGAAGACTCCCTGTTATCTACTTTAAACTTATTTCATCGCAATTATTGTTGAATAATATTCATTTAGAGGTCTACAAGAGTCTAATATTTCTTTATTCCACATACATCAAAAATATTTTTATTTCTTTTTCAAAAAATGTAGGTAGCTAGTTACACAATGGGTCAATAGGGTGTTTATATGTAAGATTCAAATCGATAAATTATGTAACCACCATTCGAGGCTTAGTGTGTGTACATAACCTTTTCAACTAAACATCAGAGTCTTCCATACAACATCGAATCGACAAACCGGTGTGTTGGCAATGAATGGCGTAGCAGAGCACAGCACGCCAGGATCGAGAGCAAAGACCATTCAGGGAAAGCCAGGAGCTCATATAGTAGCTGATGTTTTTACATTTGTTAGCCTGTCTCATGCACTTCAACTTCGAATGCTCTCAGATCGTCCAAAACAAACGAATTCATCATCACATGTGATGATGATTATAATGTTATGTAGCTGTAGCCCTAACGCTAACGCTAACCTAACCATAGTAGTGCCCACTTATGCTCACCGAGTTCCATTGTTTGATCCTTTCAGTTTCGATGGTGCTGAATGTTATCAGTAATCTGGTAGATTCATCTTTATGATAGCACGCAATGATTTAAACATCGGGATGTGTAATTTTTTACGTTCGTTGGTTTGGTTTGGTTTGGTTTTGGGATGGATTCAGGATTTCCATTTCTTCCATGTTGTGTGTTGTGTTGTTTCGCTTTTGTTTTGTTTGAGCGGTTGTTGTTTGTTAATCGTGTGAAGCTTCCTTCACTGCTATTACTCATTGGGACTGGGACACACATAAATAGGAGGCCATCATCATTGTCGTCATAAAGGTATACACTATGCACACACGCATTGTGGCCCTTTTATTTTTGTCAAGTATAGTAAAAGACAAGCAGGCTTACTACACATGTGACATTGAACAGATTTTAACCCTCGAAGAGGTTGAGGATGATGGCAATGGCGACATCAACAACGCCCGTTGTTGAGAAACGTTCCTTCGTAGAAATATATAGAACATCTGTCGATCTTGATAACAATTTTGATTCTCTTTCCGTTGGCCTTAATACAAATTTTATATGATTGTATGTCACAGTCGGTCGTTCTTTGGCAGAAATAAATAATGCATTTGCATTATTCGTTGAGTTAATGCGACCAGCATATTTGGTTTAAATTTTTTTTGCGCAAATAATATGCGCAAATCTCGAAGATAACAATCGAATAGCTTTTTTATTAGCTCAGGATGCACAATGGTGTCCTTATATATTATTTCCGGAATTATGTCCGGTCATATTTTCAATTGTTATAGAAAATGTAGGCCTTTTGTAATAGATCAAACCTTTTGTCGTGGTTTTGATACGATTTCTAAAGCTCGCAATCTGAGAAGAGACATGTGAGATTTGAACTTTTGAATAATAATGCCCGCATCGCACGCGCAGTTCGTGTGTTTTAGTTGTATATTTGCAGTTGCTGTTACAGTGAAACGATCATAATAACTTCTGCTTAATTCCTATTTCTTTACTGCAGACTGTAGTGTTAGTGGTTTGGCGATTTACTGCACTTTCATACAGGTACCATATTTATTAGAAAACCTCTTTGGCGATTGTAATCAAACTTCGAATACGCGGCACATTATAGTCTGCATAACTTCCGTAAAAAATTCTGTACATTTTGTAAGTACACACACTTGCATTTACTGCAATCAATCGGTTTTGTTATTTTAGGTGGTTTTTCTTTTCCGGCTGTTTTATATGGCATTCCTTGACATCCTTTCTCTTTATTAATATTACCTGTCGTATTTGATCCAACCATTAAGGTGACATTTTCCTTGCTTTTCTTCCCTCCGTGAAACTTTTCTTTTTTTAAAGCTAGTGTTTTTGAGGAAGACATTTAAAAAAGACCCGTTTCATCCACGCTAAAAACATTCTCAGGACTGTATACATCCAATAATTTTTTTCGAATCCAATTTCGGCACACTTCATCATCTATATACGTGAGCCCTTGTCCTGCATTACAGTGAAATTCCCATTGTTTTTGTTTTTTGCTTCTGTTTGAACTTGCTTCTGCAAACCTTAAAATTTTTAATTTATTCTTCAAAATTGTCGACAATGTATGATACACTTTTCTCCACTTTTAAATTTATCAATAATATCAATTGATAGTGAAATAGTCGCCTCGCGCTTTGATATTTTTATAAAAGCGATTCTCGAACGATAAACCTGTTGATATGCGTAAAATTTCTACTTCAAAAGTACACTTTTTTATGCATCCAACATACATAGACTCTTGTAGTAAGCTTTGTTTTGAAATTTGACATTTCGTTATAAAAAGCAAATTTGCTTTCGAGCCAAAAAAATTATTTCCTTATAAAGAGAATTTCGCTAAAGAACTTTGTTATAAAGAACATAATTCGTATGGGATGTTTTTTTGAAACCTATCTTCGTCAATTTTTACATTAGCTCTCACACAGAGACAAATGTACCGCAAAATAAATCTTTTCATACATACTTAAATTTTTACATATTTTTGCACTTACGACCTAAACCGAAATTGTCGCTATTTATATAGTAGGCTAGTCTGGAGGTAAGGGGTCCGACGGATAATCTCCAAACTCCAGGTTGGATCCCCTATCATGATCCAATTTGTTCTTTCTTTTTTTAATTTTTTTTTGTAAGGGTTTTCTACATAAGGAGATTTCTTGTCAAATAAAAACAATAAGAAATTTAATTTTTTTTTCAGATGTTACAATTTCTATTTTATGTGGTCGAATTTTCTCTGTGCAAATACTTTCCATTAATATAGTTCTTCCTTAACAGGATCTTCGTTTGAATCCTCTTCAATTTCGTGTTATCTGCATTTTAAGATTTCAAAGCAAATTGGATACCGCAAGTTTGCTTCTTATGTAACCTTAATTTGATTTTTATGATTTGTAATATCATTCTATCTGGAAAACAATTTTCGAGATTCTGTCGAGATTAAAAATCAACCATTCAAGATTATGAAATTCGGGATTTTTGCACGTTTGAGATTTTTGTCATTCTATATTTTTGCATTCGATATAAATTTTGTTTGTTCGAGAATTTGTCCATTCAAGATTTTGGTCATTCTAGATAACGTTATGATCCCGTTTGAGCACTAATGACCCCAAGAGATGGATAAAGTAGACACCACGAATTAACCAACTCTACATGTTTTTTTTTAGCGGTTCCGACGGAAAAACTCGATATTTAATTTTTTTCGCCAAGAGGGCTTTATCGGTTCTGTGCATTTCACCAGTAATTTGGCAGATCATGGAGGGGCTAGAGACAATGGATATGATTAATCTACCTCCTAGTCATTTTTTATTTTTGCAGCTATTACCAATAGTCTTCCAAAAACATCCCGTTCTACGTTGAGGTAGAATAATCGATGCCTAAAAGGTAAAGTTTATATTCTTCATCTCAAAAAATCTAAATATTTCAATTAAAAAATTCCTCATCCTCAGATGTGTCGTTTTTAGTTATATAAGAAACTTTTATATTGAGTTACTATGTTGGAGTTGACAAAATATTTTAAGTCAATGTGTCAAGGCACATACTGAATGTTAAAAATCCACAAAAATGTTGTACATCTTAACAAACACCTAACATGGGTTGATATTTCTTGTTGTTGTTTGTGCTTTTGTATTTTGGATTTCGCATGTATGGAGTGGAGTGTGGATATTTAAAATCTGATGTTGGGTTTATTTTTACTCTTAAATTCCCCCAATGCGTTTACATTTTTTTATTTTTATTTTTTTGTTGTCCTTCGAGCTTATGCCCCGCGAACCTGTAACCCAACCAGACACCTTTTGCCAGTCTGTCTAATTAAACAATTCGTAGAATTTCTTGTTAATTGAAAAAGGAGAAGCCCAACAGCCACAAGCACAAGATTCCTGCAACCAGAAACTGGAAGGTAGTTATAGGTAGGATGTGCTCTCTTAACTCTTTAAGAGGGCGAATCGACTATCTTAAGGTACTGGTGTTGGCAAAGTTGGCTTATATGTAGGTAGATATAGTTCTTTACTTTTAGGTGACATTCATTTGTGTTGGTTGTTGTTGTTGTTGTTGGTTTTAATCTTCTTGTCCAGAAAATTCGTATTAATTATTCTGCAGTTAAAGTGGGGGCGCGATGCTTGAGGCAGCAGTCACAGAGTTCAGAACAGAATTTCGCAATCTGCCTGCCATGAAGTTCGAACCAATCTATATTCTATAGATAGATATAGCCAAATCCGATGGAACGTGGATATAAAGAGCATAAAATGTTCGTGCAAATCACATGAAGTGGAATTGGACAACGGTTTTCCAGGTAACTTAGCTGATACTAGTATCAGATAAAATTAAATGATTTTAAGCTGCAGGTTACATTTAGGTAAAAGTCAAATAGTGAGGATATTTTGGTTAATGACTTGGGTATACAATATCTTTCTTATCAATATATAGAGATTATTATTATTTAAAATATAGATCCGTTACTAATTCAGTTTTTAATGTTACGATATTGCATCAGAAGTTATTGTGATTGGTGCGATTTTTTGTTGAAGTTAACATTTTGACATTTCTCTACGTTTTGAGGTCCTATGTGTGTGTAATACTAAAGTTCGTATGTTGGCTACACTCGATTTACTTTAACAACTATCGAATTTTCTTAGGTTATGTTAACTCTCAGAGTATAAATTTGTCATTTCGCTCATATTTTAATATGGCTTCTCATCCTCATCCTTCACAGAAAATATATTTCTATTACTTGGTCCAAGAACTTATTCTTTATTTCTGGTAGTTATTGTTACTTCAAGAACTAGTTGTTGGGACAACAATGTTATTCTTGAAAGAATTCTTTGACATCAAAAATATGTATTTGACACAACAATTTCATTGTTGCGCTAACAATTTCCATTCTTGGAAATGATTAACAATGTAAAAATTGTTCTATCAAGAGCTTGATTTTCAAAGTGACACTTTGGTTCCTTAAAAATTAAGAATTAGTTTTTGCTCCAAGAACTTTTTGTTGAGTCAACAATTCTTAATTCACAATCTTATAACAACGAGAAGTTCTTGGTACAACAATGGTTTTTTTTCTGAGTGTACCTAATTAAATTTGAATAGTTTTGACATTTTTTTGATAACGAAATTTTACTCTTGTGATGCTATCGTATCGTTATGACGTCACGTGTTGACTTGTGTATGGGGCATTACAATTTTATATGATCCGTATTTAGCGCTACCTACCTATCTTACTTCTAAAAGTTTCTGAACTTCTATAAGAACGCTTAAATTAAATCTGGCGAAACAACTTCCTTGAAAGGAAGCCATAGACATTAAAATAAATATCAGACTAGATATACAAAACTGTTTCTGTTTGTTTCAATTGTTTTACTTTACCTTTAATTACAAAAGGAGAGCCGTATTTATAATCAAGCGACTTTCGATTTGACCAGGAAACAGTCAGAGTTTTTATTTGGAAGACCCGAAATCGTCTTGCCGACCTAACTTCTCACTACGATACGAATTTAAATCAAAAATTAAAATAAATCTTTTCAATACGTCGACTCCCCTTTACCGAAAAAATCGAATAACTGAAACAAAAAAAAAATTCCACGCAAAACTACTTCAGATAATTGAGCTTCACTTCAGTAATAGCTCCTTTTATTGCATTAAGCAATCTTGGCTTAAATGAATATTTTCACCTATTCAACTTAATGGAAATATCACTTAACGCTGCCACCAAAAATTCAATTGAACACATCTTTTCAATTTTAAATGTAAAAATGTATCTTATTTCTTTATTTACGAAACTTTTTTTTATAAAACTCCGCTTTCAGTTATCCGAAGTTCGTTAAAATGAGAACTGAAACTAGTTTTCTGCAGTTTTAGTGTTCCAGTTATGCGGAGCCTACTGTATTCACTTGGAAACAGAAACTTTGTTAATCAAACATACCTCCCTATTTTACTTGATTTTATTTTGCTGAGCGCATTCATTTTTTGTGTTTTAGATTTTTCGAACGAATTCATAAATGCAATTATATTTCAGCAAAACGAACATTCAAATTTTCTGCAAAGCTTCTGAGTTGCTTAGCAAGAATAACTTCAATGAAAACGGAGATGCTATCTAATTTTTTACTTTCCAAAGCAATTTTTCTTTTGCTGAGATATGCAGAGGCCAAGCTCCTGTGGCTTTTTAAAGTCATAAACTCATATTATTGCCCAAATTCGAGCATCTCCTGAAATCGGTAACAAACAAGAAAAATCAAAATATACTAGGACAGAAGAATATTTGATCAGACGAACACAACAGACAAGTAAAATTAAGCTACGAACCTAACAATAAACAACAAAAATTGAAATTAAAAATGCCTTGGAAGTGGACGAAGAATCCGCTGACTATTCTTCCTTGATGCAGAGTGCCTCGAATTTGCGATATTCCCTACAAGGAGGGAGTATAAACAATCAATTCAATCAAACAATCAAATCACAGTTCTCGACACCCTTAATTAGTCGCAGAATAATAATCGTAATCGTTCTTCTAACAACCTCTTCACCTCTTCGTTATTGTTCATTGAAATGATTAAACTCCACAAATATAGCAGGAAGCCGGTAATCGATAATTGCCTGCTGAACTTTACCATCGATCATGATCATAGTAAATTGTATCTTATGACAAACTGTAAAAGAAACACCACCAATAGTGCTTGAAGAGGGCTGTAATCACAAGTATGTTCTTATTGCATGGCATTAAACTCAAAAATTCATCAGCAAAACATCAAAATAAATATACAAAAAAAAAAAACTAGTTTAACTTGATCGTTTTGCGAATCATCTATTAAGCTGGACTCCATCAATTTAATTGCTGGCCCAAAGCAGTTTTAACTCGAAAAGTTAACAACATGATTTATATCGTGCGCAGCATTCGTATATCGTATTTTCTGCCATATTATGAGAGTACTGCATATGCAAATGAAATCAATTTAAGGATAACAAAACGATATTTGTGTGTACGAAATTCCAGAAGTGCATTTCCTTGAAATCTGATCCAACGAACAAGTCGTATTTCATTTTGTTCACTTAAAAGCTGCAACCAAATTTCAAATCATCCGAATGTATCTCGTATATAAGCTAAAGCTGTGTCCTGGTTGTAGTGTATACCTGTAACTCTTTTGCATAACATTAAAGCTTGCAACTATACGAATTAATCGGCCTTAGAACGACCTACCAAAACAGGACTCTCGCAGTTATCCCATCCATCCTATTTACATATTTTTATAATCATGCTCTGCTCCTACTCGTATAAGTTTTATATACGAGTTTGCACGTATGAAACTGGGATGCAAATTAAGAATATTTCCACCATTCCGTGATCACTCAGTGGTGCCTGGTGCTTGGTGCTAGTGATGCGGACGAAGAAGAGTGTGTGGCTTTTGTCAGCTGAACATTTGGCACTACTTGGTGAATTATATGTGTTCGAAAGTAACCAACAAACGCCAGCTGGACTGGTAATCTAGTGTTTACAAAGCCTTAAACTATGCATCAGATTAGGGCACTCATCCCTATATAATAACATGGGCCACCATCACTGCCGGTAGCGGCGCGCGGCGGGCGAACGGCCGTTCAGGCTTTAAAATTGTTCATTGCTTGATTCGTCTTTAGGTTTGGTTGGGGCGTATTCATATGTCCTATACGCATCGGCCTCAACTTCAGCCAACGTTTGGCAACCAATTTGCATAATTGCATATTAAGCAGTTTGCCACATACTAACAAGTTGATATTTTGATTCTGATGCTGGAACTGGTACTGGTACTGGCACTTGATGGTTGGTAGTTGTTGTACTGGAACATCGAGTAGGTAATGATGGAAGATTTCAGATTGGACGATGAAGAAAAATGTTGTCATTTTTAGTTGGGACAAAACTTGTACGTTGTACTATTTCTTTTGACAGATGAATTGATAAATTAAGACATAAATTAAATAAATATAGAAAATATTCTACAGGAGCATACATACACGATACACCATACACCCTGTGCTGGGAGAAGTTTGTCTTATAATAAAATTGTCAGTCAGAAAAGGTTAAGGAGGATGATTTTTACCTATAAAGTCTTTTCACTGAGATTGTTGGTAACTCATCGGAAGAGAAAAATACCTTATCAATTGTTTATAAAGAAATGTTCTGTTTCAAGTTTATGTGGTATTGTGTTTTAATTGCCGGTTAGCGAAGCATCTCGACACGATAGTCAATTACAATTACATGGAGCACTAAAACTGCTTTTTGCTTTCTACAGATGGCGGGCGTTTACAACCCAGGGCGGATGATAACCTCAACCAACAACCCTGTTCGGTCACCCCCTCTCCGGCCACCGAGTCAGGTCCGTAGCTAGCTGCCACCAGTTTTGCGCACAAACTTGGTTGAAGCCGGTCATTTCTTGATGGGGCGATCTAAGATGAGGCCTTCTGGCATCACGTTGTCCTTCAGGGTTTGATACGAATTCAGGGTTTGATTAGAATTCTTCGTTGTATGAACTCCTCCACTCTCCACCGATGCCCACTGGACCAAATTTCAGTCAAAGAATCTTTCTTTCAAAGCACCGCAGCTGTTTTTTTATTCAAAATTGAAAGTATCATAAAGGATGACAGGATGATAAATTGATTAAGGGCTTATAAAGGGTCTTCTTGGTTCTTTGAGAGAGTGCGTTACTACTCAAATGGCTTCTAAGCTCGAAGAAAGAGCGGTTAGCATCTGTGCGATGTTATAATGCATCCCACGATTCCCAGGTAAAATAAGTCTTTGACTACTTCAAAGTTATATCTGTCCATCGTGACGTTTTGACCTATTCGATAGTGATAGTAATTATTTTCGACTCGTTACCAGTCAAATGCATTTTTGCCGCGTCCGTTTCAATACTTGCAAATGCTTCACTGACAGTTGGCTTGGTTTTCGAGACGTTTTTCCGCTTAATAAAGGACTTGCACGCTCTTTTGAAAATGGTAAACATTTCTCGACATTAAAGGCGTCATTGATGTTCTTTCTCTCTTTGGCAGAGCTTGAGATTCCTCCATTGTCATACTGCAAAAGTGGACAAGTTTGACAAGGGTGTCGAGATCAAAGCATCTCCTTTATTGTGAATGGGCACACTTTGTCAAATTTTCATTCATTGGACATGAAGAGATCTTCAGAACTGACGAAGTGTCTCCTATACTATTTCCCTTTTCATTACGGCAGGTTTCTATTCCGGAATGATATTCTTGCATAGGCCTTAGTCTTGGCTGCATGTGCCAGGTGGCTCTCCTCATCGAACCAAGGGTTTCGCTTTAATTGTCTACTGAAACCCAGAAAATCAGAGGCGGCACTTTTGATGGCAAGTTGGCAATGATTCAAATGCTTGTCTATAGTTAATGCGTTTTCCAAAAGATTGAGGGATACGCGAATGGCAAAAGTTGTGTCAGTCTTTTACGGTAAAAGTTTGCCAACGTCGAATCTTCACATAACATTTGCTCTTCCTGGGGCACCATGGAAATAACTACCGCATCCAGGTAGTTATCTGAGTCTATATCGCAGTGATTCATAAATCTTGACATGCGGCCTTAAATCTGTACAATCTTAGCTAGTCAACCGATTAAACTTTCTCGTGCTGACACTCTTAGTTTTTTATAGAAAGCCAATTACAATAACTACTGATAAAAGTTGATACAAATTAGGGTAGCAAACTTAAGAAATAATTATAGGAAGTGTATTTAGTAATAGTAACAATTATTATTATTCGTATTTGCCACGATTAACTTTTGTAGGCGTTATAGACTAAAATTTGTATTGTGCGAACGTTTTCAACTATTAAACGTCAACAGCTTGAACACAACTTTTAAAGGTAAAAAAAATATTTCCTAGGCGCAGATATCATTCTCGAGGTGAATGAACAAGAATCTTATGTACAGCACAAAAAGTTAAAGTACGCGATATGGGTATACCTCAATACATACTCTTATTCAAAGGAGAAGGAAGAATCAGATGTGGTAAGAAGGATATAAGCAAACATTGTTAAACATTAAAATGTATTTAGAAGAAAAAACCACCCTGTCAAATGCAGAAACTTAAGTGGGCAACAGAGGGGCGAATAAAAAGCCTTCCTTTTTGCAGCGTCCGTCGGCCGCTGACTGCACACAGTCAAATAAGTTAAATATTTAAGCATGTGTATATAAAAAAAACACCCCAAGGATAATAATATAACGGTATTTTTTAGTCTATGCCGGTATGGTTCGTAACCACGCGTTGTTTTTCATTTTTCCTTAAAAAAATAATTGAAATTTCCATAGAAATTTGTTCTTTTTGTGTTATTATTTTGAGCTCCTTTCATATTTTATTCCACGATTACAAGAGGACCAAGACGTTAAGGGACACGGTCTTTTTTTGTATAAAATCTATTTACAACGTGTGGTAGCAAATTCCTTTATAATCTAACCCAATACAAACATAACATCAAAAAAGGCTCAAAAAGGCAAAGGACGTGAAATGAAAAACAACATTTTGCTGTGAGATCTAAGATAAATCGAAGTAATTGAAATAATTATGCTCTCAATTTAGTTTGGTCCGTCGGACCCAAACAAGATGTCATCTTTTCTTTTCTCTGACCGAAAGAAGAGAAAAAAAAACTCAAAATGACAAAGTCAACCCTTGCGCGATTGTCATTGCAGACGATTTCCAACAACGCTGAATGCTGATGACGAAGATGATGCTGATAGACAATCTATATATTTATAGAATCCGTTTAAACTTGCTTATAGATATGAATCCAAAAAGTACACCACAACAATAATAAGAAGAACAACAAAAAAGTTCGAGTGCGTAATAGCGCTGCTTTTTAATAATTCAATCTTAGATAAGAGATTAAAGTCCACATCCACATCTGAAGCCGACGACGGAAACGAGATGGTCACCGATAATGCGATGTTTTGGGCTTTATCTGCAGATGTCTTTGATGGTCTGGCCTTATGCCCTCTGGAGGTTTTGTGTTTCTGTCAGATAGGCATCGCAACCATTTCGAAGTTTGTCCAATGGTTTAGGATTTACTCTGCTATTAGCACTCACTTTTAAATAATTGACTGCGGCTTGACTTGATTTGATGATTTAATTATTGTGGTTTTGATAACAGTTGTAGCGGTAGTACATAATTTACTTTAGGTTCATGAAGATTTAGCGGTGCACAAATCAATAACAACGTTTTGAAGATATTATTCTATCATACGTATTTATGATATACTATTGATATCTTGAAGGTCATATGAGCTAGGAGATATTTGATATTTAACTCTTGGTGCTGGTGGTATAGTAGAAATGTTGGTTAGTTTGAAGAAAAGAACTCTTATATCGATGCATCCAAAGGCTGACCTTAAATCTATAATGAACGCATGCACTTGTATAATGGAAATAGAGTTGCATAGAGTTGAGGTCTTTAAATTTACTTTAAACATCTCATTATAGGATTATGTAAAAAAAATCGGGGAGCAAACGGGAAATAAATTAAAATTTGATTTTCTAATTGGGAAATATAATTAAAAATTTTACAATTTCAATAATAATGTACCTACAGCTAAATTGCTGGTACGCAAGAGCAAGACCGAACTCTTATACCCAAATCCAATATCAGTAAAAAGTTGTGTAAGGGTATTTAAAAAAAAGGACTTCGAAGAAAGAAAAAAGAGATAAAAAAGAACGTTCAATAAAAAACCAACACTGCTTTTTTGCATTTCGTCAGTGAAAATGCATTTTCTTTCTGTGGAATTTTGCTTTAGATTTTTGTAACAACGAAAGCTTATGAACTCCTGATTTAGAATTCAGATTTTTTAACTTTGAATCCACAATTTACTCACATTTTCTGCAAAATCTACATATGATGCAAGTCGGCACAAACGAAAACGACATATGATAGAAATGATTTATGTAAAATTTGACTGCCACCGGCTCACAGTAGGATGAAATAGGGTTCTAGCGCTCCAAAAGTCAATGCTCGATATTTTCAGGAAACAATCTTAATACATGACCCATAAAAAATCAATAAATGGTTTTTATAAAACCAGATAGAGGTCTTAAATTAATGTGATTTTTCATTCAAAATTACTGCTTTTTCGATCTATTGACATTAATTTTATAAGGTAATGAAAATAAATAGACCAACGTATTTTTTATTCTGGTTAGGAAAAAGTGTATGACCTAACAGTGATCAATATTATTTATTTTTTTTTTCATTGGTTTCATTTTTCATTGACTTACATATACACAATTCACATTATTTATTATAATCAATTTTTTTAAAAGCCTGCCAAAAACCCCGCATATCGTTGGTCAATGCCTCTTTTAATATATCCCATCAAATGTACGGCCCCCTATGGCCCACTCGTTTATATATTCTAGTTTTTGTGTTAGTAATTATTATTTTTAGATCAAGCTCTAAGGTGGAAAAACTATTTTCAAACAGTTAAAAAAATCAACTTACTTTTTCAGGGTTTTATTTTGACCAATGATATACATCACTTAAAGTTTCCAAATAAAAGGAAAATAGTTGAAAATGACTTTAAAATATGTCACTTTTCGAGGTAAAATAATACCTTCTTTGTTTTCAAATATTTTGAGATCATGAGTTCGATTTTATCAATTATACTGGTATATATATTTTATTGAGATATGGTATGTTCTAAATTACTACTTAAAAACTAATAACATTTCTTCAATAAATATATCACAGTTTCAATTTGTTGTAGAAGGAAAAGCTACTATAAAAAACCTTCATTTAATATACAAAAACGTTTCTTACGAGGGGAGAAAAGTGGGGGCGTAATTATAATTTAAGGTGTTGTTCACATTTCGACTCATAATATAATAGTTTAATAATAATATTTAATAATATTTATAGAAGAATATAATTACAAACAAGTTTAACAGAAATTAATAAGTTAACAATTAAATAAATAATAACAAACAAATAGATAAATAAATACAAATATAATAACTAGTTTACAATAACAATTATTTAAATAAATAACAAGAAGTAAGTAATTTAATAAATTAATTAACAAATGAGTAAATAAATTAAAAAATGGATAAATAAACATATAAATAAATTGGTAAATAAATAAATAGATAAATAAGTAGATAAATAAATAAGTATATAATAAATAATAAAGTAATTGATAAATAAATAAATAATAAATAAAAAAGTAAATAAATTTATTAATAAATGAAAACATAAATAAATAAGTAACTAAACGTTTAACACCTCAATTTACAATATTCAATATTAGATTATTGTCCGAAGAATGACATGATACAACATAACGCTCATATAATTTTGATATCCGAACTTCTATTTTTTCAATTTTAGTTATTTCATGAAGGTCTTCGGTGGAATAGTGGATGATTTGGGAAATAAGGAGATACAGCCTGCTCCAATGCTTGGTACTTAGGATTTCGTGGAGAATGTTTAGAGGGGTTTTTAGGAATCATTTTTTGACTAGAATTGACCACACCCACCATAATATTAATTTTAGTAAATTTTTGGACGGGGTCCATCTTTCTATTTTGACCACAAATCATTTTTTTTTTTTCAAAAATGTCTATTCACGATATCTTCCATACAACCATTATTTTTCTTTCCTGGTATTCTTCTAAACAGCTTAGCTGATTTAAGCGATTTTCTTATAGGTACAAAAGCTTAAGTATGTGAGTGACCTCAATTTTTTTTAAAAATAACATTTCCAAAAAACGTTTGTTTGCGTAAAAAAAAATATTTTGGAAAAACAATTTTTCGAAAATGGTTTACTGTTCTTTTCTTTCAAAATCTTTTTTCAAGTGTGGGTGCTAAATTAATAATAGCTTCAGTATGGCTTTTTGTTGTTGATAATATTCTAAAAATAAATGAAGAATTACTATGAAAACCTGAGTTCCAACTCGGTGTTCAAATGTTATTAATTAATTTGTCCAAATACAAAGATTTTAGAAGAAGAAAATACAAAAGTACCCTTATGTACGATTTTGTCTAAATTAATAGATTTTAAAATTTCTTTCTATGGAATTTTCTTCAAACTACCATAATGCTCGACTTCTATAATGGTTATCTGATTTGTCCCTTTCAAGTTGGAAATAAAAATATATATTAAAAAAAAAAATAAAAAGAAGAGTTAAAAGGAGAACATAAAAAATGTAGTCAAGATAAGGAATCCATCTTGGGGATGGACATCACAAAATGCTACAATCGGCCATACTTATTTCACAGTCTTGTGTTGTGTATGTACGTTAAAACCCCTATAAGCTTGTATTTATTTAGAAGAAAAGCCAAGAACCAAACCTAAAATGCGCCGCCATTGTAATAGAAAGGTTGCAAGGACTCTGTGTGCTGCTGTGTGTTGTGGGTGGTTTCGATGTATCCCTTTGCTTGGCTTACTTTTTACGATTCTCCAAGTTTTACTTTACTTTATTTCGTTATTTTTTTTTTTTGTTGGCATTTACTGGTTTTATTTCTCTCTGAAAGGATCCCAAAGGAGGATTCAAGATTTATGACTTATTTTACTATTTAAATGTTTATTAGGATATCAGTTGGAAGTCCTACAACATCCAGCAAAAAAAGAAAAACCTTCCCCCACAAACAGCAGGAGGATGATAGTCAAATATATATGTATGTGAGTGAATGTTAAGGGATTTGCAGGTTGCTCTTCTCTTTGGGGATGTGAAAAGATGTTTGTATTAGAGAAAATAAAAATGAGGCTGTTGTATGCTTAAGCAGTTTGAGTAGATGGATTACATGACGAAGAGATAACAAGTCCTTCTAACTGAAGAATTTATGTATAAATGCTACGCACTCACTCACCTTTTGGGAAGGGGTTCTTTATAGGGAGGAAATGCTATCAGGTTTTATGGCATTGAAAGTCCGCTCTTTGGCACATCAATTTAGAAGAGTGGATTGGATGCCCATGGGAATTTTATAGATATACCCATACAAGTTGTGAGGATTTGTGTATTTAAGGAATGACCAACCAAAGGACACGAATTTATTTACTTTGCAGTGGTTTGGTGAGATATGCAATCGCAAGAATTATTATTGCGCTAAGGCAAAAGATGTTTACAAAGCGATTCAAAGTTAAATAAAATGGCAGTTAAACTCAATGGTTTCCTTACACTAACGCATATAGAAGCATAACATCAACATTATAAAAAAAAAATGTTTTTTTTTATTTATTTTTATTTACTTTTAAAGCTCGATAGATTAACATTTTGTATTTTAATCCAAATTGTGACACAAAAATGGAGACCCTGTATTTGAAAGACCAAAAAATGGTCAGAAGTTCCTGAAAATTATTTTTTTTTTTGGAATTAAAAAAAAATAAAATGCACGACTAGGTCGCACGAACTTGCTCTTGAAGATAAAGTTACTATTTATGCTAAGCCTTTTTTATTAAAAATTTGTAAATGCAGTTAAAAAAAAAAAAACAATGAAAAAAATTTGAAAATCGTTAGAGCCGTTTTTTAAAAAAACAATTTTTTCCATATAAAATTTTGCAAGGACTTTTATAAAAAAAAATTGGTACGCAATTTTTAAGATATTATTTATCAACATCTAAACACTAAAATTTAAAAAAAAAATAAACAATTGTTTTCGAAAAAAAAAATTTCAACTATTTTTTAAAAATCCAAAAAAAATAATTTCGAAATTTGTTTTCCTAAAAACTATAACGGCAACTTAAAAGCATCCATGTAAAAAAAATGGTTGAAATTGATTAAGTCATGAAGGAGAAAATCAGAAGGTACCGTTAATTACGGTTTTTGAAAAAAAAAAATGGTTCTCATTTAAGGACCTTAGATAGACCTTACCCAAAAAAATGACAATGATTTTTTCAATCAAAATCGTAGGCACCGTTTTTGAGAAAAATGAGTTTTTCTAAAACCGGTATATGGCAGGTACCGTTATTTTTGGTAAAAAAAAAATCAAAAACGTCTGGGGATAGTCTCCAAAAAACGCCACATACCAATTTTGAAGTAAATCGACCCATCCGGTTAGGCTGTGGTCTCTGATACATACAGACAGACAGACAGACAGCCTGACAGACAGACAGACAGACAGCCATACAGACAGACAGACAGACAGAATTGTCGGACCAACTTTTTTCTCATTCTCTATCATCGTAATGTTTGATTGTTATCTCAACTTTTTTTTTTACGAATGCATAACTTGAAATATATGTAGTACCTATATCGCAAGTAAAAATATGCAGCAGCTTTCTGATTACTCTTAAGGGAACAGAGCGCAGAGGAAGTGCATTATTATTATTTTGAGCACTAAAAGCTTGTTTTTTCGGAGTAAGCCTTCAGTTAAGCACAAGAATGCACACTACAATATGCGGCTTATCAAGAATTGGGCAAACATAGAAAAGGAACACATCCTTAAATTTGATTTTAATCGAGTTTTAGATAAACCGATACAAAATAGGCAGAAATAGGAGGTAAAGGGGGTAGGGAACGAAAGAATTGCAAGGCAGTTGTAACGCTTAATTTTCAGAAAATAGTTTAAAATATGAAATATTTTGGTGATCTTGCGTTATATTTCTTTACCGGCAATGTCTTCAACTTTATCTCAATCTGATCTAATTTTAGAAATCATTTTGAATTTGAGCTTATACCTTTCCATGTATATCGGGGAAAAACTTTTTCCCCAAAAATCGTTATTGAAACTTTCAATAGTTCTTGCACCAGGTGGAATAAAAAGGGGCCGGACAACTACCCTGACGGATACCCCTGAAAAGTTCGATAGAAAAAGAAGTAAATACAAAAAACCGAAAATAAATCGAAGACCAAACCTTAGTATTCATGTAAAGGAAAGAAAATTATGTGTGTTCTTATTGGGACCTATCGTGAATCTCACTGGGAATTTTCTTTCCCTGGAAATCTTTTTTTCCCTATAAACTTTTACAGCGATCGTCAATCTCCCTCGGAGCTAATTTCCCCCGGAAAAAGTAGTACCAACACAGGTACTAGATACATCGATAGCGTAAAGTTGCGGTCTGGGTTAAAGTGCCCTAGAACCTAGCATGTGTATAAATTTAACTAGAAGAAAAACAAATTGAATCGGATGCCAAATAAATGATAAAAAAAATTATTAATACGCTTTGCTCAATATGTACAGTCACTTAATAGTGATTTGCCAACAGATATAGCAACGCTCATTAATGATAATGTATAATCTAGCAACGCCTCAGAAAATAATGGTGTATACTCAAGTGATGCCAGAATACTCGGCTACATCTCAATCTACACGTAGAGAAATTGGAAATCGCCCCTAAAATTCATTTCACACTAAAAAATTTTGTGTATAAATAGACCTAAAAACTGCGTACATTCTACGAATTTAATTCGTAATTTTCAGCCACGAATAGGATTCGGATAATGGACACAGATTAGTACATATTAATAATATTTCATTCGTATTCGTCCGAAAACAAACGTACATTGTACGAATACTTTTGTTCAATATACGTATGGTCCTAATACCCATTCGTACATTGTCCTGTGAATTGCATTGTACGAATGATATTGTAATGTTAACTTATTATAAAAATAAGGTTTTACTGTATTAGATACCGTAAGTAAATTAATAAAATAGAAAATGGAACAATTATAATTTTTAATTTATTGAATGCTATCTGATTCTGAGGCTGCTAAAAATATATACTTACAATATTTAATTCTCAAAATCTTCCAAAAAAAAAATCTCTACTTTACATTGGATAACACGCAGAAACTCATCCGTGGTGGGATTCGCTCTATCCTTCGTCATTTGGTAGAATTCAACTTTCCTTTTAGTTCTTCTACCTCATGTTTTCAATTTTGTCGTTGTGCCGTTTCAATTAATCGATCTTGTCTTGTCTTGTTTTTTTTTCTTATATTTGTATGTTTTTTTGGTGGTCATAAAATATTTCAATGGAGCGATATATTTTTTCGAAAGATTGATTATTTTCTTGGTGGTGAGCATCAGCAGAACGGCTTAATGTAACGGCTTTTCCTATTTTATTTGAAATAGCTTTTTGAAGATAAAGCTGCTCCTTTTTAAATACTCCTGTGATATCATGCATACTTGTCGGTTTTTTGTTGTTTTTGTTGGTATATTTGCTTTTTTTAAATTTTTTTCCATTGGCAATATAAGTGTTCTCCTCCATTTTACTAATTAAATTCTCAAGCTGATGTAAATTAGTTCCATTTGACCTATATGTATATACGAGTATTGACATATTTGGACACATCAAACAAATTTAAGATCATTTTAATTTTGTTCAAATTTAATTGTACCTACTAATATTACTTAGTTTGTTGAAAAGTTCCCTGCAAATATAATGCGGGAAGAAATCTAACAAAGTGACAGATAAATTTCCAGGGAAATGTGAATCACGATATCAATAATTTACGCGGGGAGTTTTCGAACATCATTCACATTACATTAAAAAGGGAACTGTTCTCTGGGAAATTTTATTCCCGATAGCAATAAATTCCGCAGGAAGGTTTCGAACTTCATTCACGATACCAAATTTATAAAGAAGGGAACAGTTCCCTGGGAAACTTTATTCGCGATGGCCCTCAATGTCTTAGAAAATTCTGTGAATTTATTCAAAAGGAATAATGGGTCCAATGCCGAAACTGCTAGTTCTAGTCGGATACAGATTAGTAATTTAAAATTTCACTTTACATTATTTAATGTTCTTTTGATATCAAATCACTCAGCTATTACATATACTGTTACGTAAGAGTCGTGACTCATTTCGAAAACCAATGAGTGTGGTCTTTTTGAAAACCACACTCATTGCGTCACAGCGTAATAGCTGACATATTCAAATTGAGAACTTATTCACTTATGTATTTATATTTTGTTGCATACTATGAGTAATAAGATATTTTCTGTGATTCAAATGACAAAAGTAGATTAAAATATGCATACATAAGAAGGTACTTATATAATGCGTGATTTTAAATGAAATTGAAATTGACGTATCACAAGATTCCCAAGGCTGATTACAGTACCATCAAAGATGATGAAACAAGTATATCATCTAGAATATTATCACTAGTTATATCATCTTTGGTAGGTACCATCATATTGGTTTTTACTCAAATTTTGTTTACATATAATTTATCTAATAAGCTTTGAAATTGGATTGTTATACATAATAGATGTAAAGTTAAACTAATTTTTCTCTTTTATTCTAATAAATGTATTCGGTATTACAACCGTCTTTTCAGCGTCTTACAATTAGGGTTACCATTTCCAAAAACTAGAAATGAGGGATTTTGTTGATTTATTGGGGTGACATTTTATGTTCAGGTGGTTCAAAAACCTAGGCTCCGCGAAATTAGGCCCCAGGAAATAAGGCCCCAAACCTATTTAGAATTTTGTTCAACTTTTTATTTTATAATAAGAAAACAAATATTCTACTATTTTTAAATGTGAGATAAAGGCGAGTATTTCGTTAGTTACAGTTTTTATTATTTTATTTTTTTTAACAAACGATAATTTAATTATTATCATTAATAAATTTGTAAAACTCTGCAGTTACCCATCAATTCTATTTCTACTTATTCTACAAGCAAACGATTGCTTTATTTTTCGCCAAGTGTTACATTATACAAAAATTCTTTTACTTTGACCATTTGAGTGTGGAATTGAAAATATATAATTTATAATTCTTTAGAAATTTTGAAGATTGCATGCTTTTAACAAGGCTGGCATTTCAATTCAAAGGAACATTCTTTTTTCTGCATTTCTTCAAAACTTTTCGTCAAAGTAATATATTCTTAATTATATAATATTCTTCATTATTATTACTAATATTTAAGAAATTAACAATTTCCAAAAATTCATGATAGGTATAAAGGCAAAAATAAAAATATATTATATTAACGATTTTGCAAAAAGCCTTGACTGTTTTAATAATAAAAAATGATAGGTATTTGTAAAGTTCGTCACAGAATTTTCTTTACTTTTGTATGATTGTTAGTCAAACGTGTTGTGCGGTTCACAAAAGCCAACCCAATGGCAGCAGCTACAGACATTAAAAACGAACTAAACTGGACATGCAGTATAGCAACGATAAAGAGAAGGTTAAGGGATCAAAAATTAAACGCCCTGAGCCCACGGAAAGTTTTTTTTTTTTTTTTTTGAAAAACTGAATACACAATAGTTTTTAAAAATCATGAGTACAACCTGAACCTGGTGATAAGTTTTGAACGAAATCAGTTGATCCAGTATTGATATACACGGAATAAACTAAAAATTATGGAAAAATTCCCGAAAAGTGTGTCCATCATATTTCCGTTATAATAAAAATGCAGAGTTGTTACAATCACCTATAACATAACATACACAAAGTTTAATCAAAATCGTTAGAGCCATTTTCGGGAAAAATACAATAACTCGAAACCGTTATATTGGAGGTATTCGTTCTAATAGAGATATTCAAAAACAAACAAAATCAACATTGGAAATTAGAAAAAAGTAATCTGTACCCAATTTCAAGAAAATCTGTCAACCGATTTAGGCTGTGGCTCTCTGTACAGATGGACGCACAGACGAACAGACCGACCGACGCGACGGGCGGCATGACAAAAACCACTATTGTGGACTTCTCCTTCATCGTAATGTTGGTTTTGCTTTTGATTAACACCTCGAATTTTTTTTTTGACACGAAACCAATACTTGCCCTTATTTTCTTAATAAATACATACATACATAGATGGTCAATAAATTAATTATTTCTATTTGGCGTTATCAAAATTAAAAAAAAAATAAACGGAAATTCTTTTTTGTCGGCAGTTCCACTCCACATCCCAAATGAAAAGAAAATGGAATATTGCAAGTGACCATATTGAAATGAAAAAGCTATCCAAAATTCTTGTAATCCATCCGATACTGTCTCCAAGGATTGGACGGAAGCCGCAACACCAGTGTTGTTTCAAGAGACCGTTAATTACAACTTATTGAGAAGTTTTTTAGGAAATAATAGCGATGTCAGATACATGAGCGACATGACAGACTACACGATGAAGAATCTTTATTTAAGATTCAAGAAAAAAAAGGTAACTTATAACGTCTATTTTGTAGAATTAAAACGGGTCATAACGATAGAAGCACTTGAGGAAAAAAAAACTATGCTATTTGCACACCGATCAGGTGTGCACATAGTTTTTGTTTTGTTATTTTTTAGGTTTGATGACTTTGGCATCAAACCAAGCTTCTGACAATTTCGTTTTAAAATTATGTTAGTTAGGGTTGTAATGTGTAATGGCCTTAATTAACGCCCCATCGTGAAATAACTCCATACTTGATTATACAAAATTAAGGTTTATTTATATTTCTTACAGAACTGAATATATCAGTGATTTTATGCCATCACTCGGTTTCTTTCAGAGGCTTTTTTCCATCCCCCGAATTCACTGGTTTATAATCTGTTGAAAGAGAACCTGTTGACCTTCGAATCTAAAGAAGATTCCCCAAATTCAGTATAAAATGCGTTTCAAAAACAAAAAAAAAAATATTTCGTAAAAATAAATAAGATTTTTTTTTACCCGTTAATCTTTTAACTGCTCATTATTTGAATTTAAAATG
The DNA here is from genome assembly GCA_948107695.1 of Meliscaeva auricollis. NCBI lineage: Eukaryota > Metazoa > Arthropoda > Insecta > Diptera > Syrphidae > Meliscaeva > Meliscaeva auricollis. Next base: position 62,663,152 of record OX403616.1, read on the forward strand.
ATTATATTGCAAGTAATAATCTAGTAAATATACTAATTTTACATTGATAACATTATTCTTTTTTGATTGTGCCCCTGACATTGACTTCCACTTTTCCATACATTAATTCCATGAAATACAGCAATAAATCTTGTCACAGCCTCATACTGCTGTTTTTTGTATTTATCAGTTCATTGACAAAGCTCTCCACGATTAGTTTATTATAAAAATCAGAAAGTTATGCAAAACTATACTTATATCAACAATATCAGCTTAGCTGTATTCTATTTGGTACTCTTGTCTTATCAACATTTTGAGACTCATACAAAGTTCTCAGTTTACTTGGGATAGCCCTGATTGTCGGTTGTTTTAATTTACACGCTATGAAATATAAATTATTCTTCTCAATAAGAAACACAAGAAAATGAATCATCTGTGGGGTATTTTTGTTCTCCTTTTCGTTGGCTACGCAGTGTCTCTGAATATCAATCTTAGTCGGGAATGTAATGCAAATAGTACCAGTTGTACCCTTTCTGGTTACAATGATGACCTAGACATCGTGAATGAATCCAAGAGTAACTTAACTTTCACTGAAGTTGTTTTCAAACATAGCCGTCTTCAATGGATACCATTAGCTTTATTTTCAAGTGTTCCTCAGCTCCGACGCCTAGTCGTGTACAATTGTGGCTTGAGAAGTCTTCAACAGATAACCTTTTCGGCGGCTAACAGCTTGCGATTTCTATTTATACTCAACAATCGTTTGACGGAGTTGCCAGAGAAAATATTTGTCAATCTTAGTTCGATCGAAGACATTCGTCTCGCTAGCAATCACATAGCTCACATACACCCCAAGGCTTTTGCGGGCCTCAAAGCACTCCGTCATTTGGATCTCAACAGCAATAAAATTCACGAGCTTGCATCGGCAGTTTTCGAAAACCTCACTACTCTCGAATACATTGATCTCAGTTATAATTACATTGAAACACTTGAAAGTGATGTTTTCGCGAAAAACCCACAACTCAAAACGGTTCTATTGAACAACAACAACTTTGCAGTCTTCCAGAGTGACAGTTTAGCCAACGTGGTGCATCTGACTATGCTTGACATTTCAAACAATGCAGTAAGTTCGATTAATCTACAGTCTGTGGATACATTACGTGCACAGAACTCACAATTGCAACACTGCGTCATCAATGGCAGCGTTATCAGGGCACGAGTCAGTAGCAACCAGCTAAAGAGCATCAGCATCGGAGATAAGGCCTCAGTGAAGGAAATCGATGTGCATAATAATCTCTTCGAGACGCTGTCAGATTTCGAGGGCATGATGAATTTGCAAAAACTGGACGCATCGAAGAATGCAATTAGAAGTTTAAACAGCACAAATGCTTCGCTATTGTTGAACCTGCCGAGTTTGCAGTACTTGAACGTCGCCTATGGACAATTGCAAACGTTGGCAGTGGAGAACTTTGTTCTGCTTGATAAATTGACTCATCTAGATTTGGCTTATAATAATTTAAAATACTTGGACGCAAAAGTCTTTGAACCATTAGTGGGCTTGGAAAAGCTATATTTGCAGGACAATCACTTGCATTTGTTCGACTACGAAACGTTTCTTCGAACACAGGTTAATGTTAAAGAAATGGGTATATTCGGGAACAACTGGTCCCAACCGTTATTGAAGAAAATGTCGGAAACATTAACATTTAATGGCATAAAGCTGATAGTTCATCCGATTCCAAATGAAGCTGGTGAATTATTGTCGCATCTGACAACCACTCATCCTCATCATACAATTCATGCAAAAACTTTAGATCATGAAGCTGATTTTGTGGCAGCTCATACGCACGTGAATAACCGTGATGTTTTAATTGTAGTTACGCTGTGCCTTGTTTTTGTGATTTTGGTTTTGCAAGTTGTACGAATTTTAAAAGAAGAGAATTGGTTTCTTCTATTTCGACAAGGTATACAGAGAGACATTGGATCGACGCGGCTTAATGAAGAAGAATCAGGACCATTTTGAAGTAAAATTAAAAAATATTTGGGAGATTGTGTGATTTTAATGTTGGCAAATAAACTGAAGATGATTGTAAAAAAAATGTGTTTAAATATTTTTATTCGGCTGTAATTACAAAGTTTGGGATTCATCAAAACGTTTCATGATGAAATTTATAAGGTTACACTGGGTGTTCAACAAATAGGGTTGAGTTCGATATCCCGCTTTTTATATTCCCGTTATTAAAATCCTTTTTTTTTAATCCTGTTTTTTATAATCCCCCTTTTTAAAATCTCGTTTTCATGATCCCGGCTAAGACCCTCTGCTTGGGTAAAAGTTTTTTTTTTGCAAATTTTGAAAAGAAATAATTTCAATATTTTTAATGACCTTTTGTACAAAAAATGTCAGCGAAATCGGTGGAATCACTTACGAGTTATTAACCAATGAAAACAATATATTTTTTTATTTGAAAAGAACGACACATAACCATTTTAATCAAATTCGGTAGAGACGTTTTTAAATACCATTTACCATTTACCTACGTTAAATGCCAAGTACCACCCAAAACTTTTAACAACCAAGTTTGAAGACAAAATTGTCGGACCCACTTTTTCTGCATTCTTTAACATCCTCATGTCATGTTTAATGGAAAAAATGCCCTGGCGCTGGTTTAAAAAAAAATTATTAATGTACCACTATTATTACTAAAGATTATTGCTATTATGAAAAGGCGAAAATAAATTTTAGCGGTCATCGGAAAGTTCAGGACTTTGCTAAGATTATGAACCACCTTAAATCCAATCTGTATACAAAATATCAGCATGTTACGAATTTTTTCCTTGAAAAGATCTATTCTAGAATCCATTGCAAAAGCCAAAAAATTCTTTGGCTGAGACTTTAACTAACCGCAAATTTGTATCCGAAAAACGCTACAGTAAAACTATTATTTCTAACTTCTTTTCGCCAGTCTTTCCCATCGCAATATTGCATCGCTGGAGGGATAGAGCAGAGCCTGAGTTTTGTATCAGTAATTATTTATATAATTTTTTTTTTATTAATATCATTCAGTTTCCTTTCGCGACAAAAATATTTCCTTGGTATTAAAATATTAATATATTTTATTAAAAATAATAGTGAGTTCGATACAGTTTAGAACTTGGATAAAGCGTTCAGCTCCAGTTAAAAGCAGTTAATGCACTTGCATAACTATTTTCCGTAAGTATCTTAGTCGCACGTGACTTTTAAATCCAAAGTCATCACTCTTCATTATTCACCATCAAAATATAAAAATCTATACGTTACTCATGAATGCTAAGAGTATAATAGATGACCTTAGCTTAAATACATTTTCATTGACAAAACGTGGAAAAAAATCCTTAAGCCAGTTACCAAACCTAATAGATGTTCTTCTAATCCCCCTTCTAAGGATAATAGCAAACAATATTTTCAAACTCTTCGAAAACATTCTTTGCATGCTCACTCACAGTCACACAATCTTCAGCAAGTCAATCATTTATGATTGCCTACTTTACTGTCAAGTTCTCATATTGTGGCAATCACAACCA